>CM077522.1:2722468-5444936 GCA_039654895.1 Mongoloraphidia duomilia | reverse complement strand
AAAAATTCCTGAATGCTCTAGCCTTTACTTTAAATTAATAACAAAAATAGTTTATGAAACATTTAGAAATAACTCGTCTTCGGAAGCAAGCAAATTTGTCAAGAAAATTGCTCTTATTTATCAATACGTCACACGAACACTACATGACCCTATAAAGTGAGTGCCCAACACGCGCTTGACCGGTTTTTTTAAGTATCCCTTACCCCATTTATTATTAACCTCCGTCACCTGCAGTACAATGTGATGTCCTCTTTTTGTATGATCTAAGGTCAAAACTATCAATCCTATGCATAATAATGTACGTGTTTAATTAAAATACTGCGTCATTCTTGTTTACCTTCTGCTTCATGATCTTTGACAGATGCAACCCACATTGATAACATTTGTGATCTTGAAATAATTCACATCAAAACATCAGTTTCTTGTAAGTATTCGAGTAAAGAACAAGTGTATTTTGTGTTGCAAAATGATGCGCTGGATTACAATAGGTGTTACGTTTGCTTATTTGTTGTGCAATTCGCAAATTTTCGCAGCTAACTGTGAAGCTAAAAATACTTGTGGTGCTTGCATCCAGGATTCTGGTTGCGTTTGGTGCGCCAGTCAGGTAAGTCAAGTATTGTATAATTTTTTAAAAGAATTGTTTCCAAAATATTCACAGTTGTTCCATTTTTAACGGATGATCATTTTCAATAACATAACATAACATGCAGTCGGAGACATAGTAGTAACATCAGGTATTTGTTCAATTTGTTACTACTATGCCTCCGACTGCATGTTATCATTTGATCTTGTTTCCATCTTTTATGTTCGATTTTTACGCAGTCGGGTTTTTTGTTTTTTTAATAAATTTTTTATTTCCTTCCTTTTAGTTGAATCTACTCATCAAGCCTTTTCATTTGATACCCCACACACAAGCTTTTACCGATTTTTTGCGTACTGACAAAATGGCGTCTAGCGCCCACCATATTGAATTTTCCGTGACGTCATGTACCCTATTTGAAATGTCAACGAAACCTTTCTTTTGTTTTAATTTTGATACCTATATCAATGTATTTAGAAGAAAAATTACTTTTGCATTCTGACAAAATGACGTCTAGCATCAGCCATATTGAATTTTCCGTGACGTCATATACCCTATGTCACTCTCGGGATTCAGACGAATCTAATGACACCTCATTTTTCAAAATCCGTCAAGCCGTTTAGGCTACAGAGCGTGATAAAGAAATATACATAGATACATACATACACTCGAAAAGGGGCTTGAGAATAGCCGAGAGTGTAGCGGCGCTGTTGTTTACATGGCGTTGCTATGGTTCCTCTATTACAAGTCCCCAGTTCTCAGGTTCTAGCCCGAGAGCTGGTAAAAGTGTCAATTGGATTTTCAATTTATTATTAAAAAAAAAAAATAATAATAATGAATTGAAAATATGAATTGGTGCTAGGCCCAAATAACCTTAGCTGTTGGTGGTCTTTAAAATACAATACAATTACACTCGAAAAACATTTCCCTCCTTCTGGGGCAGTCGGGTTAAAAAGTTGGTTTTATTTCTATTTATTGTAGATTATAGACGCGTCGACAACTTAGGTCATTAGCGTCTTAAATTACATTAAATAACAACTAACTTAAAACTAAATAACATCACAAAACATCCATGAGCGTAGGTGGGATTCGAACTCACGACAGTCTAGTTTAGAGGCTGGTCCAAGTACGCTATCCACTAGGCTACACTGCCCTCGAAAAAAAAAGTTGCTCTACATTATTTGTTTATGTATGGGGAATAACATACAGTATACACTGTTCAAAATTATCAAATTTTGGTAGGTACGCGGGACGACCCTATTAAAACCTTAGGTAGCGCTGTATTGTTTCTATTATCAAGTCTATATGTTTTGTTATATTGTATCTTGTAAGAAACAAATATATTATTTCTATTTCAATTTCTATTTACGGAAATATATTTACTTTATAGAAACTCCAGTCGGGTAGTCGCTGTCGCAGTAGTTCCGGCTCTAATTCGTGGTGCGCTGACAGTTTGATCGAACCATCTAAGAAGGATCCTAGCACTAACAAATGCCCTTGTGAACTGAAATCTCAACAGGAAGCTGAAGTATGCAACTACAAGGGAAAGCTCCAGTGTGGAGCTTGTACCTGTGCTCCAGGACATTTTGGCAGAAATTGCGAATGTTTGACACCACCTGGTCATAGCGACAAAGGTATGAATTATGAAAAATCTATATATTTAAAACAAGGCTTTTTTTGCCTCAGAACTTTCAGTGGATTGCACTTGATCGATTTTGACAAAAAAATTAAATTATTTTTAATAGACCGAGAGCTAGTGACAATTTTTTTGTGTTATTTATTCAAGGCCTTATTTTTGTGAAGATGTTGAGGGAGGCATATTAAAGTGCCCTGAATAAGGGATTTTGCTAGATAGCGGTATAGGAGGGATGCAGACCGCCCCCTACAACTAACAAAAAAATGGTCACAATTATTATTGCTTCAAGGCTGAAATTGTTTGTATAGCTTGTCGGTGACCCAATAATGCCATTATAATATTTGCAGATCGATTGGTCAGTATTAAAGGGGTGGCAGATCACCGTAAACGTGTCATGTACCCGACGAAATTTATATTATTAGTTCAAGGTTCAAATTTTAATATGTTGTTATGGTGACTGTTTTAAGCATATATTTCAATTTGCAGAACAAAATGTCGGTATTAACCCTTTTACAGAGCGATATAAACACCTAGGCGAGCAAGTTTCCCTTAAGAGAGGCGATTAATACCGGAATTTTGTTCTGCAAATTAAAATATATGCTTAAAACAGTCACCGTAACAACATATTAAAATTTTAACCTTCAACTAATAAGATAAATTTCGTCGGGAACATGACACGTTTAGAGTGATTTTCCACCGCTTTAATACTGACCAATCAATCTGAAAATATTATAATGGCATTATTGGGTCACCGGCAAGCTATACAAACAATATCAGCCTTGAAGCAATAATAATTGTGACCATTTTTTTTTTTGTTGCATGTTGGGAGCGGTCTGCATCCCTCCCATACCGCTATCTAGCAAAATCCCTTACTCAGGGCACTTTAATATGCCTCCCTCAACATCTTCACAAAAATAAGGCCTTGAATAAATAACACCAAAACGTAACACTCGGTCGTAAATTTGTATATAGAGTTATCAGCACTGTCTGTATCTCTTTTAGTTTAGAAGTATTTGTTTCTCTGAAACCATTCGATTTATCCTATTTCTTGTGACGTTATTATTACTCAAAAATTAATTTTAAAAAATAATATACATTAGGAATATGATATTCTATATGTTCCATCCGAGTTTGCCTGGGTGCACTCGATTCGCGTCTTCGCTCTAATTAATACGCTCACTCGTTTCGTTCGTTAGGTCAAATTTTCGGGAGACATGTCCGCTCAACAAAGAAAACGTTCCATCTTTGGGACTATTTTGCGCACGACACATAACCTCACTTTACAATTTTATTATTAGTACTGATTTTGATGTCATTTCAGATGCTGAAAAAGGCTGTCGAGCACCAGGTCAAACTGAAGTATGTTCCGGTCGTGGTAAATGTTCATGCGGATTGTGTGAATGTTATCCGCGCGATAAATCGAACGAGCGCGTCTACGGCCAGTATTGTGAATGCGACAATTTCTCATGCGATAAGTATGAGGGCAAGTTGTGCGGCGGTCCGGGACACGGCGAGTGCATTTGCGGCAAGTGCCGTTGTACCAATGGTTGGTTCGGTCCAGACTGCAGCTGCAGCAGTTCAACTGTATCGTGTATTACGCCCGGAACTAATCAGATTTGTTCGGATCATGGAACGTGCGAATGTGGCCAGTGTAAATGTACACCGGATCATAAGAATGAGTATTATGGACAGTTTTGTCAGATGAAGAAGAAAATTGAAGGACAAAAGAAAGGGTTCTTGAGCATATTTAAGAAGAACTAGTTTTCAAAGATTCAAAAGCATTCTATATAGTAATATTATTATAAATACTTATTATATAATAGCGTTGTTAAATTGTTGTCTCCTTCTGTCTGAAATGTATTATTGATGGACAGAAGGGTTCTTGATCAATGATCATATTATTTAAGCACAAGTTTCAGAATTTCTATTTTTTGTAGTTGCTTTTATATTAATAAAGATTGATTATTTTATTTATTTATAAATTATTTGCGTATATTAATTTTAACTAGAAAAAAAAATATACAATATATATTTTTACAAAAATACCTTTTATAAATTGTCAGTACTCAGTGCCAACATACCGGGTGTTCACACGAAAACTTTCAACGCATTTCAAAAATTGTGTTTTAAAGACCACCAACATCTAAGGTTATTTAGGCCTAGCGCCAATTCATATTTTCAATTTATTATTTTTTTTTTTAATAATAAATTGAAAATTCAATTGACACTTTTACCAGCTCTCGGGCTAGAACCCGGGAACTGGGGACTTGTAATAGAGGAACCATAGCAACGCTATGTAAACAACAGCATTGCTACACGCTCGACCATTCTCAAGCCTTCAACGTATTTCATTGGAAAAAATGCTCAAAATGAATTTTCCGAATCCATCGAAAAAATACAGAGTGCTATTAAAAATAACAAAACTGAGTGTTCTGGTGTGGGGTGGTTGGGGCGGCGCAACAGCTCGACAATGTCAAGTTCTATCCCCCTATCGATTATCTAACTCTTCAAAGTTACCAATTTCTACCTCAAAAGGCAAAACAATGAAACACGTGGAATGTTCTCGCGTGACACCCGGTATTATTAGTGGCACTGATTTATAAACCACTTCATTTTCACATTTTTCGTTTTTTAAGGTTTTTTTTCTGAATTCGGTACGCCTCGAATTTTTAAATATTAATTTTCTCCATCACTATTAAGCAATTTGCCTAATAAGAGGCAACACCCAAAGCACATGTGCAATTACATTTTCAATATGGTATAACGTATCAAAAACGTTTGGTCATTTTAACAATTCATTAATAATTCGAAGGGTTGCTTCTGTTAACAAGAAATACACAGGGTGTTTATAATAAATTTAATCACATGCTCTATGGGTTAAAAAACTACAAACGCTTATCGCTGAAATCTCTAATATTAAGATTAAAGTTATTACATATTTTGACGAATTTTTAAAAATCTGTAATGTTAATAATATCGTTTGCGATAGACGAGTTATTTAATTACAGTTACATCATAGCTAAAGAAGCCATATTGAAATGATTTTAAAATGATATTAAAAAAAACGTAATTGAAAAAATAAACTAAGTACTTACATTTAAAATGAAGTCTGTTTTAGCCCGATGAAATCATTTGTGGTCTTTTGAAAATCGCATGATTTTATTTCGAACACTTTACCCTATAGTCTAATATTGATTTCTCCAGCCTCACTGTATCACTAGCTAGCACAGCTATTAATTAAATAATAGCTCACCTGATATGTTCATTTAGTATTAAGAAAACGCGGCAGTATTATAAAGAAAAGTACTCTACACACAGTATAAATCACTTTGGAAAACTGTGATACATTTTACATTGAATACTAAAAAAAGTTTTCACAAAATACCAAAACACGAGAGATTCGTTGACACATTTTTCTAATAAGATTATAATAAAATAACAATTATGCAATTTTTATATGATTATAGATACAATAATGCCAGAGACGTTCTTATTATCCGTATTACGTAATTCGCTAAAAAATATAATATGTAACTACTTCTTACAAACCACAATGTATCTTTGGCAAACTGGTTGCGGTCTGACAGGAGTTTTAAGAAATAATATGGAAAAACATGACTAAAAAATAAAAATATCATAGACGTAAAATATTCTATAGTCCCACGTGCGGGACGCTAATGACCTCTGTTGTCGAGTGTCTATAATCCACACAATTAAAAAAAAAAAACCCACGTGCGGGTGCGTTTAATATAAAAAGTTATAGGAAATACTAGCTGTTAGTCCTTACCCGCGACATCGCAAGCGTTAACAGAAACTTTATTTTATTCATTATACCTAAACTCGAGCGACAGATGAGGTCATCAGCGCCCAAACTAAATACATAAGTATATTTACAGTAATTTAATACGCAAAATTAATGTTGAGGAAAATCGACTTTAATAATAGTTTTTGATCAGTTAACTTAACTTTTTCTTTGGTTTATAAAAAATAATAAAATTTGTAACAATATTAACATACTTTATTGTGTGTTTACATAAATAGTAGATTATGTAAAGAACATTTTTTTTAAATTATGACACAACAATATCAATAACAATTTTGGTAATCAATATATTTGCTCATTCAAATAAATTATTAATCAATAATATTGCTTTATCATTATAAACACATACTTTGTACAGAAAAATATTTTTATATTACCTGTAGCACACATAAAAAGATATGAAAATACGTATTCCACCTTCGACCCTTAGCAATGCTAAAAATTCTATATTTAACATTCAACTTTACATTATTTTCAACAATTCAACATGGATGTTGAAAAATTTATGAAAAAAAGGTATTGCTAATTGCTTATTAACAATTTATCGTTCCTATTTTTCTAAGTAGAAAATTAGTTTATAGTTGAAATCATTTTTACCAATAACATGCAGCACTTCGCCAAAGACCCTCGAAATTAATATTATTTAAAAATGAGTACCTATACAAATCGGAATATGCCCAGATTTCAACTATAATTCTCCAGGCGTTGACGTTACGAATTTTCAAAATACAATTTTATATTCAGTGATAAATAGCTAAATTATGCTTCCATCGTTTACAGAAATATTAATCAACTTATAATCATAAGAGTTTACAAGTCAGAAACAATTCCTTGAACGATAACTCCTGGTGCAATCTCAGTTGATACAATATCCAAAGGACCATCGGGTCCATTTTCTTCAATTTCGTCTGCCCAACTAAGTGTTTCATTTTTATTTTGATCTCGATTAGTAAAATCTTGGCAAGATTTAGATCGTCTACTATTGATACTGTTACTTTGATAAACGACATTACTGTTACTATTTCTCGATCCATTATTTTCATTATCACTTGCCTCATCACTAGCATATATTCTCGGCGGAGTACAAGATCTATATTCAGAAATAGATACATCGAGATTGCATTTATTTCGTTTCATTGAATCTCTGTTAAAATTAGTTTTCCTTAGCATTCCTTGAAAATTAAATGGCGGATCATCATCATCACTGTCATCAGTATGTTTTTTCCCAATCCTTTCCAATTCTTTTATTGGATTTACTGGTGTACTTGATTTAGTGACTCCATATCTAGAGGGAGTTACTTCCGACGACTTATTGTATTCAAACTCATAATTACAAACTTTCGAAGGCGTGGTTTTATTGCTAGCTGGTGTTATCATTGGTGTTCTCAAAGGTGTATGAGGAGTAATTCCAGAAGAAATATTGCGATTTGGTGGACTTATCCTCAAATCATCATAACTTTTGGCTATTGGACTGTGATATCCTCCATAGGCACCACCATAGCCTATACGTCCAGGACTATGTTGAGATGGGTGTCGGTACATATTTCCTTGACTTATGCAACGATTTCCTGGAGTCTGATGAGGTGCGCCACCATACATGCTTCTGTGATTTATATTACCAGGAGTATGATGAGGAATATGTGCAGCTTTATAATTGCTGGTTTGACTAGCGCAACGACTTCCTGGATTTGAAATGCTTTCGCGACAGAACGGCATTGCCATGTACGCTGGTTGTACAGAGCCATAATAAGCACCGGGCATTTGTGATGACATGTTGGATTCGTGAAGGTTTAAAGATTGAGCCATTTGGCTAGCTACTGTGTTACGCCAACGGAGCGGACTATCCCATGCTTCCTGGTCGTCTTCATAAAAACCGGCTCCTCTAAAAGTCATCAAAATTACTAATAGTTTTTTTTTATACGGCTGTAGTATGCAATTGAAAGATTTTTTCATTGGAGAGCAGCCAGTTATATAATTGTTTCGAAACATGTAGGAAAAAATCATTTTACCAACCAGTGGTCACAGTCAGGATTCTAACCTGAACCTTTCCAATTTCGCGTCGGAATGAGCTTACGAAATAATTTTCACTTTCATGTTGGGCTCTCGCTGGTTCGAGGATTCACTTCATATTATATTGAATTAGCAGATATGAATTGACACTCGCATGTAGTGAAAATCTATTGATTCTGAAGCATATATGGAGAATATTAATTTAGCAATCATGTCACAGTTGAGTATTGTAAGCTCATTTCGACGCGAAATTGGAAAGGTTCAGGTTAGAATCCTGACTGTGACCACTGGTTGGTAAAATGATTTTTTCCTATATGTTTCGAAACAATTATATAATTGGCTGCTCTCCAACGAAAAAATCTTTCAATCAAAATTACTGTTTCTTTGAATTTTCTAAATGTATATTATTTTTAAAGATACTTGCTAATGTAATCAATAAGAATTTTTTGATTATAGGACACAAAAATGCAAGTTATTGCTCGCGACGCCACTAGCGCATAGGGCAAATACAAATCTTAAAGGATTCACAATAATTAATGTAAAATATGTTCTGCCCAAGGATGTTGTGAATATTTATAAGTCCTTTACTTTGACAACCACCAATCAACGAGGTTTAAACCTAGTTGCCGCCAATATTAAAATATGTGATTTGTGGGGTTTTCGGTTTGTAATCAATTTAATGGATGCTACCATAGACGCATAGAGGATGTTACACCTTTTACGCCAGTGGCGTTATTTGAGCTGAGTTTTGCGTAAAATGTCTCTCGTTCTCCTGTGACACAGCTCAACCTTCGGCTCGTTCTGTAACTACCCCATGTCATAATTTGTCATTTTCCACACTTGTAGCATAAATGGCTATTATAGATTTATATTTTGGTAGCTTCGAAGGAATATCAATTAATACTTACCCTGCCAAATATGGATCACACATATAACTGGTGTCAAAATAATCCAATTGATCAAAATTAAAGGGAAGTTTCCAAACAACCGGTTTCCGTTCGCCAAGCCAAGCAGCAGATCGTATTCTTTGATCAACATGGTTCAACGGAACTGAGTGATTGGTTGCCATTAAACGTGTTATTACACTTTGATTGTAAAGGTGTACCTGAAACCGAAAAAATATAATTTCACGGAAAATAAAAATTAAAAATACTGTGTGTGCTGTTACACACAGCTGAAGTGAATACTTCTTACACCAAATTAGTTGAATGGCGTAGAAGAGCAAAAGAGAGAGAACGTTACGGTTGATCTTGCGTGGCCTTGCGTTGCACTACTCGATACTAGTACGGTGGACAGAACCCCCCGTACCCCGCGTCTACCTCTCATGGAAAGTAGTGGGGCGGTCGCAAACGTGTCCGGAGTCGCATAAGAAGTATTCACTTCAAAAATGGAAATTGAATGTATTACTTGCTGCGAGAAATAGACTGTATCTTGATATCTTGCGGCGCGATATAATAAAATTACGTGAAATATACTCTTGGCTTTCCATTTTGATGCAAAAGGTCTTAAAAATTCAGCAGTATTTTGATCTAATTTTCCAGTTTTACTTATTAGTGGACCGTATCTTTTTCGAGCTGCGTAACCTCTGTAAGCTAACAAACAAATTAATAAAATTTCAGTAAATTGTTATTTTATATAATTTTAGCTGTTAACTCCGGCGATATCCCCCATGTTCTAGCCTAAAGCACTCCTAGGATATTCTCTAAAAAAATGAAAACCAAAATGAAATTGGTCCAGCGATTTTCAAGTAATACAGACAGACCCCAAATAGGTTATAATAGATGAATTTTATATCTGGTCCTGTTATATCATTATTTTCAACGACGGGGAGAAATTTTGCCCCTGACTTGTCAGGACACTTATGAATGACCCACCGCCCGCATCAAACCCCAAACGGCCGCTCACATCATGTAACTTCTGACCTCAAACCACATATTATAGTGACAGCTATATAGAATAGTTTACTTCTGGAAATGATGATTTTGAAATTGAACAACTCAGTAATAACAATAATTTTATTTTAGGATACCTTTTTGTATTGCAAGAGCGGCTGATTCCTCACTTAAATCTTCACTTTTTTGTTTCTTTTCTTTTGTTTCGACTTTTTCTACAGCTGCAACAATTACGGATAATTAAATATTAAACACCGTTTCAGCAATATTTTTTGTCTAAATTTATACTTACTCGGACTTTTCTTTAGTTTTTTCAATTTTGAAGCAAAATTTCTTTTTGCTAAAAAAGTTCGCATCATACTTTGAACTTTTATGATTTTTTTAACTTGTGTTTCATATAATCTAAAATCAGACATTAATTATTCTGAAATTATAGAATTATTATTATAGAGATGATCAAAAAGTCATTCATTAATAAAACTAGTTTTCAGAACATTTTTCTTTATAATCCAATCATAGAAATACCTTGATAAAAATTCTTCATTGTAATATTTGAGAAACACTTTAGTTTTTCCTATAACCCAGCCCTCCATCTTGAGTCTTACTAATAAAAGGCGACAATTATCTTTTGTTAATTCCACATTTTCGTCAAAATCGAATGCCAAAAATTGATATCTACACATATAAAAACGTTTCATTTTGTATTTCTAGTCAAGCATTTCCCATTTAAATTATTTTAGAACTTTTTTAAATAATTTAAAAATGACAAACTTCAATCAGATACCTTTTTAAAAATTCTTGGAATGGAATTCTATGCGGATATCCTTTTTGCCTAGCTTTTGCTGTATCCAGAATAGACAATGCGCGCAATTGCTGTTTGACAATATCCGGTCTGAATCCTCTTGGTTGATTGGCCAAATCTGACCGGATACAGCGTACAAAGTGTGTTCCCCCACTTCCGGCACCGATAGCTAAACTACGCAATACTTCTAAACTTGTTGCGCGAAAAACGGACGCTGCAGTACGCATGCGTCGTGTTTGAGAATACTGACCGGGTCTGTTTTGAAAATCCACTTTCTGAAGCCCAAAAAATTGTTTTTTAAATAACCTTTAACGATGTCAAAGAAAAATTAATAGTTAAGATGTGAAGCAAATGCATCATTTGAATGTCTTTCAGTTTCGAAAATTAATCTTACCTTTGTTTTTTGAGTTTCTTTAACAAGAGCAGCACCCCATCTTTCCTTCTTGGATGTATTAGCAACATTAAACTCGTCAGCAAGCAAAGTTAAATTCCCCGTTTTACTCAAAGCGTTAGTAAAAAACTGACGTATCGTATCGTTTTTCGACAGCCTCAAACAATCAACCATTTCCGGCGGGAGGAAGTCCCTGTTCTTGTCAACCATCTCTCTGGAATCGTACTGCACTGTACCAGTAAAATGACAAACGGCAAATTCATGGTCATTTATAATTTTAATATGAGTTTTTTTGTCGGTTCGGCGTAGGCATTCTGAAATTACCAAAAATTAAATATAAATTTGCCATTGAACTGGCTGATAAAACATAAGAAGATCATTTTGCTATGTTGATGATAAGAATAATTAAGAGCACTGTGGTTTAATTTAATAATAAAGAGTTTAGTCACGTCTAACCACAATAATTTTATTAATGAATGTACATTTCAAGAGCTATGCTCCCATCTTCAGCAAATACTAGTTCAGCTAACTTTCATTACATTGGCAAAATGACTGTCCAGTTTTCAAACAGAGTTCTAATTTCAATTAATTAGACGTAATATAGGTATTATAAAGATTTAGTTTGCTACATTTGGCTACGACAAAATTTAATATCAGAGTAGTACCAATAACATGATCGTATCCTTGATAATTTTTCGCCGCTTCATCCAAGTAAGCCATGATACCAGTTCCGGTTGCCATAAGACTTTCTACACACGGTCTGTTATCACAGTAGGTTAAAGATGATCCTGGAACATGCTCTTCCTGTTGTTCTAGCATTTCCCAAGCGAACACGCGTTGAGTGTAATGATACTGAATTTGTTCGTTGAACGAATTCACCAAAATTTGTTCGAATTTGTTGCGTTGGAAACATTCGAAACCGTACATGTCCAGAATATTTATAATGTATTTGTCACCACTGAAATTGTAATTGTGTTTTAAAGACCACCAACAGCTAAGGTTATTTGGGCCTAGCACCAATTCATATTTTCAATTCATTATTTTTTTTTAATAATAAATTGAAAATCCCATTGGCACTTTTACCAGCTCTAACTCTAACTCTAACCCGGGAACTGGGGACTTGTAATAGAGGAACCATAGCAACGCCATGTAAACAACAGCACTCAGTGGCGGATTTACACATTTGCCGCCAATAGGCTATTCAAATTTTGCCGCCCCTACCGACCTCTACAATTCGATACCCTAGTTCACAATCATATTAATTAAATTTTTTTTGTCAATGAAATTGTAACTTTATAATTTGTGCACCGTATCATTAATTAATTGTAGATTATAGACGCGTCGACAACTCAGGTTATTAGCGTCTTGAACACAACAAATAATTCATGTGTGTATTAGAATCCGCCAACCGGCATACACAAGCCGACTGGTACGAGCTCGGGTCCCTGGGAGCGCTAATTCCCAAAGAACATTGAAATGCAATTTGCGATAGCAACCACATTCTAATGTCCCCCCTGGGGGGTGTGCACCGTATCGATCGTCCTAATTACACCACCTTTTTCCCGTAATTAGTATGATTGTGAACTAGGGGATTAATAAAAGCTCAATCATGTACTACTAATAACGCGGGGACCTAATAACATTTAGGTACCTATATAAAAATGAATCTTTTTAATTTCTGTAAGAAAAAAAAAAAGTTTGACCCCAAATTTGCCGCCCCTAAAATCTGCCGCCCTAGGCTCCAGCCTACTCAGCCTGCTGGTAAATCCGCCACTGACAGCACTGCTACACTCTCGGCTATTCTCAAGCCTATTTGTCACCACTGTAAAATTAATAAAGTAATGACTGTTCAGTAGAAGTTGAGAGCTAAGGCACAGTGGGGAATAGGTAAAACAGGCGACACAGGACAGTATTCTGTGTGTGGTAATTTTGGGGCACAATAATATATTTTCAAGAGGTGATACTAATTGCCCTGGCTATATGTGAATAAAATTAAAGATCCAATTTGGAAGCGTATTTTTAAAGTGCTAAAAGAAGCAAGTGCTATAATTGTGCTCTAATAAACGTTTTGTTGAAGGACTAAATAAAGACCAGCGTTTTTTTCTATACTGTCCTGATCTGCATCTTATCCATCCTGCTTTAATCTACGCTATGTTACAACTCAATATTTTTATTTACTTACAAAACAGCTCTTCCTAAAGCCAATTTATAATTAATTATATTTACAATCCAATCAACAAGTCTCGTATAAATATTTCCAGCTAGAATATCTCTGGCATCTCTTGCTTCGTCGCTTGAATGTTTTCTTTTAGTAGCAGATCCATCTTTTATCAAGCAATAGTTCGTTAATGCCCAACAAAATTTCTTTTCGTCTATATCCAGTAGTCTAGCAACTCTAATTGCTACTTCAGGATTTTCAATTTCAGCTATTTTACTTTCAGTATCTTTAAACTGTACATTGCCTAAATTCAATACTGCTGCGAGAGTTTTAAAGATAATATTAATTTGTGATTCGTCGAATAATAAATCTTTCAAATTTTGTTGAATAGTGTTAAACATTTCATGATTTTTTTTCGGATTGTCTCGTGGACGGATATTCGATTTTGATTTTACGATTCGTAAATATCGATACAATCTTCCTGGTTCCAAATCATACTTAATCAGTTTATTTTCAGATTCCATAGCATCATAAAAGTAATAGAATATGTGGAAATTTGATTGACTCCTACAACAAAATTTGAAAAAAAACAACCTTTACTTTTCTAGTCTATTTTCTATTTTGGTGTAACTGGAATCCTCCGTCTACTGATAATAACTTACATATTTGTTGTTGAAACTCTCCATTTTTCAAGTTGGTACAGTGAATATAGGGCTCCGCTAATTTTTCCAGCTCCGCCACCGAATGCCAATTGGGTATGCAGAATGCATCTAGTAGAATTTGGATTTGTCGGAGTGGATGCGTTTCCTAACGAATGAACTATTGCCAAAGCCTTCATGATTTGTTGTCCTGTACTAGCTTTTAAGGATTCCCCCAGAAATACAAAATGCTCCATTAAATGTATCATTGCAGTTGTTTTACCGGACAATGTTTCACCAGCTAAGATGATATGCTGCGGCTCCTCGTGATGCTGAACATCTTGGAACGCTTTGTCTGCAACGGCGTAGATGTGTGGTGCGTTATCGGAACGGGATTTGCATTTATATTTAGAATGATACTAGAAAATTAAATTCTGTTTAGTAATTAATTAAGTTGTTTATTTAATACTAGCAGTTAATATCAGAGCTTTTAGCCTTAGGACATTTCAATATAACCAAGCCGAGGAAATTGGTAATCTTAAAAGAACTACATCGTTGAAAATTAGATAACCGCTGCTACTTCATCTTCAAGGTGACGAAGTTAAAAATGATTGAAGATATTTGGATAAGTAACTAACTTGTTTAGATATATATTCATCTACAACTATTCCATTGTAGATGAATATATCTAAATAAAATAGCTGCTTATCCAAATGACATCAATCATAATACAGCTGTAAAAACCCATCAACCATTAAAAAGTTATGCAATTACATAAATAAATTGTATTAACACGATGTGAGGTAAAGATTAAAATTATTAATAATTGAAGGAAGGTTTGGTTGAGGGTCAAAAGATTGAAGCTTTACAATTTTGGTAAAGCTTCATTATTTTGACCCTCAACCAAACCTTCTTTCAATTATTAACATTCATTGGGTCAACACTATTATATACTGAAGACATTAAAATTATTATCACAATTATTGAGTCCAAAGGGTTGATTGCACCACATTAATATTTCCTTACGTTTTCTCCGTAAATATCTTGTTTTTCGTTAGGATTTAAGATCAGTAAAACGTCTCCCACAAATGTATGAAATCTGTTCAATCTCAAACGTTCTTCAAGTTCATAAAGTATTGTGTCTTCAGTTAATTCATCCAAAGCTGCCAAATCTTCAACCAGCATTCGTTCAGGTTGTGTATCCTGGCCAGTTTTCAATAAATTCCTCCGTACTGCACATTCGGGTTTACGTTTATCTTTACCTTTTGGTGCGAACTCCATTGCCAGCTGTTTTAGTTCTTGAGTTAGCTGAAAATATACTAGTGCAATTAAAATCTTCAAATAATTAGTGTTATTTGCTCACATACGTACATAATAATCATTTTCTGGAATATTTTCAAAAAATGGATGATCAATTATTTCGACGATATATGGACGATATTCTGGATTTTTTTCCAGACATCTAAAACACAATATTTTTTTGAATTAATTTGATAAGGACCTATATCTCTAAATTTTGTTGTGCAAGAAAAAGAGAGGAAAAATATGGTTGCGTCCGCATAAAGTGTCCTGCCACCTGGCCAGCAGCAGTCAGTGACAAACGACATAAACAGACTGTTGCTTAGATGCTGGATCATCTGTGAACACGGTATGCGCGCGCAATCCAGATAAAGAAGATACGTGGATTGACTATAAGGTATTTTATTTTCATCTTACTCGTTTATGAAATCATTGTAAATTTGTGACCAATTGGAAGGTCTATATAAAGTGGGCGGTGGATTTCGAACGATCTGAAACATAGCTCTTGTTGGATGAATATCTTCAAAAGGTGGTTTTCCATCTCCTAGTTCAATAGCTACTATGCCTAATGCCCAAACATCCACTCGATTACCATATCCAGGATTTGCTCTGAAATTATCCAATAGATTTACGCGTGGGTTAAATTTATACAAGGAAATGATCGATAACAATTTTAGCTAAAAAAGACAATGGAAGATAAGTACATGTCACTTCCTCCCGTTACAACTTCCGGAGCCATCCAACAAGGCGAGCCTATGCAAGTGGTACGTTTCCCCCTGGGACCATCCAATACGCACGTCAGACCAAAATCGACAAGTTTGACTTCTCCTTCTTTTGTGAGCATAATGTTGCTAGCTCTAACATCTCTGTGGACTGTGTGATGTTCATGAAGATGGACCAAAGCCTATAGGTGAAAGAACACATTAGTAGGATGAAATGTGGCACATACGTTCACACCATCAAAATATCGCAACTTATTACATACAAATAAATACAGTTAGCATTACTGTTAGGAATACCCATCTAATAACGTAACGTTACAGTTCAAGGTGGAAGATTCGGGTTTGAGTTCCGACGGTGACAGGTTTTAAAAATAAATTTTTCTAGTGTTGCATTGTAATGTTACGTCATTCGATGGGTATTCCTAACAGTAAGCTAACTTGAGCTTTTAGTTGCACATATATTTTTTACCCGACTGCGTGAAAGCTAAAGAGAGTTATCTTATCAGGGATTTTTTCACAATTTATAGAAAAAGACACACTGAAGCTAAAGAAACCTTCTGTATCTCTTTTAGGTTAGAAGTTATGAACGTTCAAAGATTTTAAAAACTTCGGAGCCAAAAGAGATACAGAAGGTCGCGCGTGACCTTTCAAATCAGATTGCCTTTTTCAATAAGTATGATCAATTTGAAAAATATTTGAATGAATTTGAATTTTGTAAAAGACTTGTTTTTCAAAGGTGCCTTAAAAATCGTAAAAAACGAACATTCTTAGAACTTTCAACTTTGCTCCTCCCACAACTCGCCTGTGAGTTTAATTAGACGTGTCGACAGCTTAGCAGGGCCGTAGCTAGGGGGGGCATTAAGGGGCAATGCCCTACCTTAAAACATCCAGTGCCCTACTTTAAGGAATTATAAATAGGTAAGCCGCAAAGACTGTCACGACAGAATGACAGACTTGATCTATCTGACATTTGGAAAAACAAGAAGCAAAAAACGAA
The DNA here is from genome assembly GCA_039654895.1 of Mongoloraphidia duomilia. NCBI lineage: Eukaryota > Metazoa > Arthropoda > Insecta > Raphidioptera > Raphidiidae > Mongoloraphidia > Mongoloraphidia duomilia. The sequence continues at coordinate 5,427,988 of CM077522.1, read as the reverse complement.
GTCTCACTATACACAAGATTAAATTCGTTGGATCTAAATGAAGTTCTTCGGAAATTTGATAACATGGCAAGTTCTGTATTTTTTTTTGATTAAATTGTCATTCACCGTTTTTTGCTTTTGTAATTTGATATCACCAGATGAGGTGAGCAATCCAATTAATAAATTGTAGTCTTTTGCTTCAGCCCTACTTTAAACTTTCAGTGCCCTATCTTGAATTCAGCTCTAGCTACGGCCCTGCAGCTTAGGTCATTAGCGTTTTATAATAACATCAAATAATATCACTTAAAATTTAATGACATCTCGAAACATACATGAGCGAGGTGGGATTGGACCCCACGACAGCTTGCCCCAAAGGCCAGCACGCTGACCATTACACCAAGCTGTCCTAACCTTTGTTTCAACTTTCATCTGAACTAGCTTTGCTCAAGAAGACTTTTAGTATTCTAATTCTAATTCAAATTCAAATTTATTTATTCCTCAGTAAAATATAAAATATACAGAGAGAGGATTTCAAGCCCAACTTGGAAGACCAGTACAAGGGCAGGAGTCCAAAAATGTAAAAAATGAGTTTGTCAGGTGTGTGATCAGATTTTTAATTTAAAGTGAAATTTGATATTTCAAATCCGTTAAAACGGATTTAGCGAAAACATAAATATCTTCATCTGTTTGCAGCACCTATTTCAGGGAGTGACGAAAGCATAACAAAAGAAAAGCAATGCATCATGTAGCTCGTATTTCACCGTCAATTTACATCGTCCATTAAATGCAGCGCTTTACTATTTAACTATTCTGTTTTATTTCCATAAATTGCTCGTAATTATAGCAATAAATGTCAGCAATACGCTTTTGTATTATTTACAACTGTGATTTGCATGTATCGTCGATAAACCTTGTTTTGTTGGCGACTTACATTAGATCAAGTAGGTTCAGAATGTTTGTGAAATTGACATCAGAATAAATAGGGTTAGAATTTTTACTGAGACAAATTTTTGAAGCTATGCTTCTATAGCCGCGGAAAAACTTATGGGTTCGCGTCACGTCACGTCACCGACATGCTCATGCTAAAAGTATATCTATAGCTATGTGTGTGACGTATAGTAATATACTGGCGCACGCGCAGTGTCCTATGTACATGTATATGCACCAACACAAAGATAACGTGTTGTACAACATTAGTACTGTGTGTATCTATACAAAAATAAAATGCTGTCAGATTTCAAAATAGCGGCCATATGTACTTTTGTAAAAATTATCCGATCTTTTTGAAAATTGATATTTAAGAGTTTTATAGGACACTAGTGTGGGAAAGATACGTTCCCGCACACCGACCTGTCAAAAACCAATTTACATGCATACATACATGCATGTAAATCAGCTATTTTATAGTGGGTACGGCAAAAAGTTATTTTAGTTTCTTTTATATTAATATTCGTTAAAAAAATTTGGAACGTAACATTGTATATATAAATATGACTATTATTAATAATAACTAAATTGAGTTGATGAATTTATATTCTTTTCAAATGCCTTTGGCTTAGAATGATTTAAAACATTCGTGATGACCTACGCTGTCAACCGTCTATAATCTACAATCTTAAAAAAATAAGTTGTCTGTTTTGCAGGAATTTAACATAATTATGCGCCGTCGTTCTATCATACAAATTGCCATTAGCTGATGCGTCTATTAGTTTCTTAATTGAAATTCAATTTTCTAGGTTCGGGCAGGTTCGGTTGATTCATACGTGAAGTACATTGATAGTGATGAACAGAATTACAACCATACCCTGCAGTCTATTTTGTTGATTAGAATATATAAGTAATTTATTTACAAGAGCGTACAGAATATTTTCATATTTATATTATTGAAATATAATATCTACACTAAATTCGGCCAACTTTTTCGTGCAGTACACTCTCGCCGAGCTCGTTCGCAGGTCTCGCCGAGAGATTAGGTAAAGCGAGCGTCTACGAATGAGCCACGCCGAGTGCACAAACTCGTCGTGGCTCGGTTTCAGTTGTCATTTAAACTACTCAATTCCATATAAACTACGCAATTAAACACGAGAGTGTACTGACTGCGCCGCACTTGCCGCTCGGTTCCTTTGACTCGCGGTCAAAAAACCGACTTTATAAGGTGCGCTCCCGAGGCGAGACAGGGCGCTACGAGGCCGGTCCAGCGTTGCCAGTACACTATTATTAACTTCCCATTGGAAGTTATTGTAATGGGTCCGAAAATCGAAATCAAAATGTGTAACAAGTTTTTATGTTTCAAGGTCACTACACTATTTTTAGAAAGATGTGTGTGTGTGTGCATGTATGTACATACGTACGTACGTACTTACGTATGTTATCATTTCTTTCTAAGACGAAATCTCGAGAATGAAAAATGATATCGACTACGTTAGAGTGCCAATCGACACGATTTTCAAAATTGGTTCAGCCGTTCTTTTTTTTAACCAAATAGACTCCAAAAAAGTAGATTTTACACAATATCTCGCGCATAAAAAATTATATCGACTTCGTAAGGGTTTCAATCGAGGCGTGTTAACGTCATTTTGATCCGACAAATTTTATAAAAATCGGTTCAGCCGTTTTTTTTTAAATTATTGTTAAAAATAAATAATAATTATGTTTTAATGATTAAAATGATTACTTTTCTGTGTAATTTCTAATTTAATTATTATTATTAAATATTTATCAAACTGGGAAGTTCGTCGTATGGACCTCAAGGGTCGCACTTTAGTCCTAATAAACGACCCACCTCACGGCTTGTTGTGATTTGGGACAATGGCGGACTTCAAGAACAGCTATCCAGCTAGTAAATATAGAGATCAATGGCTAAAACTAATAATGTTCGTCCAATGAAATTGAACCTTTTGAGGTAAGCGCTGTTACTAATCTACGCTACTGATTGGATCAAGTATAGGTAATGTGTGATGAATCAGTTATTATAGGTTGCAATTAAGTTCTTTAATGATTTCATTTGCGTTTCAGTCTGCTATGGTGGTCTTTGCATATCTTCATCTCTTTTTATAAATATCAGCTTCATTAGTATTAATTAATGGATATACATAAGTAGTTCTCTTGCAATAAAAAAACACCTTGTCTTACTAATTGCTGACATGCTGTTTATAAGTGAGCTTTTAAAATATTATGCACTTTATTTTTGTTCAAAATAATTCAAAAGATGATGTAAATCAGAAGTTCATAATTAATGTAACAAAATTGCGTATCTTTAATATTTTTATTATGTCATAAATTTTTGGAATTAAACTGGAGGTAAAATAATCATATAATACAAAATGCCAAACCTTTATTGTTTCACGAAGAATGTAAGCAATATGTTCTTCGGACATGCGTCGATTTCGGCACTGCAAACCCAAAACTAGATCCAGAGCTGATCCACCTTCGCACAGCTGAAACAATTACAAAATAAACTGAAGTTAACATTCGAAATACCTTCTCAACATTAAAAAATATGAGTAAAAAAAACTTTTTAAATATTTATTTTAAATATTTAAATGTACTAAAAAGGAAAAAATATGTTTTAATAATATAGTTTCATAATTGTAAGGGATATAACTTCTAAACCAGAAGAGATACAGACGTTTGGTTGTGCTCATTGGAATCAGCGCGTCTTTTTATACAAGAATTGTGATTTTGATAAAGTTCCGAGAAATCTCGGTTTTCGTTAAAAATCGCATTTTTTTTAATTAAAAAATCACAAAAATCGAAATCTTTTCTATATTTTTCAAATTAAGAACTTTTGGAAAAAAGGTTGAGTGGTAGGTATATACTTAAGACCGGTATTTTATTTATTTTATTTATTGTAGATTATAGACCCGCCGACAACTTAGGTCATTAGCGTCTTAAATACAATAAATAACAATTCTCTTGAAACTAAATGACATCACAAAACATCCATGAGCGTAGGTGGGATTTGAACCCACGACAGTATGATCCAAAGGCCGCTACGCTAACCGTTACACCACACTGTCCTCGCATTAAAATGAAGTCACGGGTAAAGGCTAGTATGAAATAAAATCGAGAAGAAAAAATGATTATGGAATGTTTGAGATGAGATGGTCATTAACCGTTACGGTCCGTTGAAGTTTTGAAATATGTTACACTTGGGACGCAATGTACCTGTACAAGGAGGTACTTGTAATTCTTATGCATGTATGTGCTTAGTTCGAATCCTGCCATGTACATTGTTGAGTTATAACCCATAATATCTAAATATCATATTGTGTTATCATCAATTATGTATATGTATTTATTGCTTTCGAACTTGTTGCAAGAATTTTACGACTGTTATAAATTTATAAATTATTCATTTAATAGTTTCAGGTTTTTTCAAATTTTTGTAATATTAATTTATTGAACAAAAAATAATTATAACAGGCGTCGCATGTATAATGTGCTTAGTTCGAATCCTGCCATGTACATTGTTGAGTTATAACCCATAATATCTAAATATCATATTGCGTTATCATCAATTATGTATATGTATTTATTACTTTCGAACTTGTTGCAAGAATTTTACGACTGTTATAAATTTATAAATTATTCATTTAATAGTTTCAGGTTTTTTCAAATTTTTGTAATATTAATTTATTGAACAAAAAATAATTATAACAGGTGTCATAAATCGATGGTTTCAAATCAATATCTCGTAAGTACAAAACAAGTTGAGGTACACAGTTCTAGTCACACATTTTTAATGTCTATAACAGAGGTTCCCTAACTGTGCGTCGCGACGCCCTGGGGCGTTGCAGCGCTATCCTAGAGGAGTCGCAATTTCAGAACTTCAATCCAGATTTGAGAAGTTATGTTCAGAAAAGCAACCTCATCCCACTCATTAATTGTATTGTTTGTAGTTTTTCATGTTTTCTAATTATTAGAATTAGAATCTAATAAATAATAATTAAGATTCTATATTCTTTAGAGTTTTCTTTGAATAATAAAGTAATTTTATTGTCTGCTAGAGCTGTACACAGGGCGTCGCAAAAAATTGCAACCTGTCAAGGCAGTAAAGAAAAGATTGGGAACCTCTGGTCTTTAACATATAATATATCCTTTTTGGTTACGCAATAATGTTAGAAAATAATTTTTCATTTGCTGAGCATTTTTTTTTGATTGGGTTTAATTTTACAAATTTGCGAGACACCATCATCAAAATTTAAAGTTTTTCATTTAACTGTAATTTCTACAACATTATTTTAGAAAATCAATCAACCAAAACGGATAAAATGTACAGGAGCGCTTTAACCGTAGGGCAGTTGCTTAGGGCGTCGATTATTTGGAAAAAATAATACACTTACCTAACAATAATTTCAACAGAAATGTAGTGCAACCTCGATATTACAAAACTGAAGGGAATTAGAAAATATTCGTTATACCAAGTAATTTGTTACAATGAGGTTTGTTATATAGAGGTTAGGTTGGACTAGGATTCGTTTTAACAAGGTTATAGAGAACACCTTTTTCGTTTCTCAGCCATTACAACTTTAAAACTAACAACAGTGACAAACAGCAGTGTTTACATTACTTAGTATCAAACAACAATGATTGTCTTACGAAAAATTTAACGTGTCTGAACCTATCGAGACATGAATTATTGTGGAATTGAGTGTGAATAATTGATAGGATACGTTATGTAAAGGTTATATAGAGATAAATAACACTTTCTATTTATATTTTGCAATGATTGAAAATTCGTTATAAAGAGGTTTTTGAAAAATGTATTCGTAATGTAAAGGTTTTTGCATTAGCTCTTACGGGCAGTTCTAGTGGATTTCGAAAAATTTGTTAAATCGAGGAAATCGTTATATTGAGGCTCGTTATATTAAGGTTACACTGTATTCTCTTATAGTTTACTGTCAATATTCTCTTATTTGTTTTTAAAATTCAGTGGCATCGTATCAAATTTAAAATAAATATGCCTTCAAAATAATAATAATTTTAAATTTGATTATTTGAGGCGTGTTTATTCAATTTATCCCTGGGTGGCGCCTCTGACAGCCTTGCTATTAAAAAACGCAATGTATTTACGAGTATTGATAATGAGAGCTCTGATACTGTTATAAATTTAAAATTAATTATTTGCATTGATGGTAAAACCATGTATCAATTGACTTTCTCTCCATTAAACAAAGTATAGATTTGTACACTAATTGAAATTCACGATAGTTTATCTTCAATGAAGTTTAATTGGATTCAAGCAATTACAATAATTATAATTCGTGTTGGTTTCTAAAGTCGATTGTGTAGAAAATTACTTAGATACTTAATTGTACAAAATCTTACATTACTTTTTTCAAAATCAAGCTATAAGTAATAATGGTCCTAGATAAATTTCAGAAATGAATTTAGGCCTTTCAATCTCGAAATATTGGGATCTCAATTGATCGGGATAACATTTCGATAATATACCGAAACGGATATCGGGATTCGTAAATATATACCTACGTAAGAGCGAAATTACTGGCACGGGCGTATTTTGGTGTGTTGTGGTTATTTTTAATATTTTCTACCTTAACACCAAAGATAAGAATTCGAAGTTGCTATAATTAAATAGAGCAATTTGATCCTTGAAAACAGTGTAGAACTTGTCAGAAGTGAGCACTTCCTTGGCACGTAGGATCAATAAAAGCAAATGCAAATTTTGAATTAATAAGATGGTATGAAGAATACCGAAACGTTAGTATTAAATGCAAATTTTGAATTAATCAGTATTGCTTTTATTGATCCTACGTGCCAAGGAAGTGCTCACTTCTGACAAGTTCCACACCAAAGATAAGGTTCCATCATTCTTCATGGAAAATATTTTTTAATGGTAAAAATTAATAAAAACAGTACGAATTTTCTTCACATTCTTACGACAGATCAATATTGTTAGAGGAAAATTTTAACAACCGATAATTTAATTAACATAAATTAAATTATATGAATATCAATTCTATGGTTTCGTTTTCTGACCTTTGCATTAAACTTTACTCACGTCTTTGAAACATTTATATAATTTACCGATACAATAATTAAATGGATCAAGTTCAATTACAAAAATATATTAACTTTTATATTATATTCCATTATTAATCACCATATTAGTGCAGTTCAGCTAAACATAGGTGCGAATCTTGGGGATCTTTTGCGGTTTTTTATGCTTGGGCAACTCATTTTGTCTGTTTTAGTTTATAATTATCTCAAAAAAAGTTCTGGAAGAAAAGCAGCATCACTTCCCTTAAAAAATCTGCCACGGTAATGGAATTTTTCATCATATTTTTATTATCTACGCAAAACAAATATCTACGCCAATTTGAAAAAACTCTAAAATCTATCAGAATCGTTCAAGGTTTCTTAGATTTAAGAGTTTTGTTCAATTTGACGTATATTTTAGTTCTGCAAAACAGAAAATTTCATTTACCAGTACTTTTATATCTAGTTACGTAATGAAGCATATTACTGACGAGTAGTGACAATATGTTAAAACGAGTGACGAGTTTTAACAGTCACACGACTCATATTTATTTTTTTGCCATACCCACTATAAAATAGCTGCTATTCACTTCATTTTCAGTATGTATTTTCAAAAATTTTTGAGTCCATTTTGTGTCGCCAACTTCACTTTTTTATAGTGTGGGAAAGATCGAGGGAATGATACGTTTCTTCACACCGGTCTGTCAAATGTCACTTTACAATTTACATGCATACATACATGCATGTAAAGCGTCTATTTAGTAGTGGGTATGACAAAAAACATATCTCTGTTAGTATTGCCGTCTAGACAAGACAAGACTTCACTTAAGTCTTGTCTTGAAATATCAAGACTTCACTAAGTCTAAGTCTAGATTAAAAAATTCTTGTCTTGTCTAATATCAAGACTCTAGATTATTTTCAAGAATCTAGAATAACCGAGTGGTTTACTTTACCTACTACTACTTAGTTTATCTAGACTCTTGAAAATTGTTTTGGCAAGAGTCTTGATCTAGATAAAGCAAGTCTTGTCTTGTCTTGAAAATTTCTAGACAAGACTTTTGCAAGTCTTGTCTTGAAAATCTAGGCAAGACAAGACAAGAGTCTAGAAAGTCTAGATCTAGACGGCAACACTAATCTCTGTTCTTGGGGAAGAGCGTGGCTTCCCCACAAATCCAGTACTGAGGTGGTGCTTACCTCCATGACGAACCAAATGTAATTTGGATCGCCTTTCTTTCGATAAACGCCATAAAAGTCCGGTAAATTTGGATGATCGGAAAGATCTCGTAATACTTTGTACTCCTCCTGAATGAATTGTTCATTTTCTGGGACAAGTTTTTGTATTTTGATCGCCACTCTTTTCCCACCAGCTTGAGAATCTATTGCAACATAAACACTTCCGAAAACACCGCGTCCAACACATTCTTGGAGTTCGTAACGATTTCCTGGATCTGGGGTGCTACCGAATTTAAGCGGAGTTGGAGATTCCATTTTTCCTAAAATATATTTTTATTTATTGTAAATTATAGGCGCGTCGACAACTTAGGTCATTAGCGTCTTGATTACATTAAAAAAAATTCATTTAAAACTAAATGACATCACAAAACATCCATGAGCGGAGCCGCGATTCGAATCCACGATAGTCTGATCCAGATGCCGCGACGTTGACCACTGGACCACACTGTCCTCGTATATATTTTATTTAAGTACTTCAAAAGAACACTACACCTACATGATTAAACATTGCTATTTCGAAAATTATCCTCTTTTTTAATGTTTGCGATTTTGAAGTAGCATTTTTAGAAAATTAACAAAAGTCGCTTCATTATTAACTTTTAATTATTATTGATTTTCTCATACCAATAATTATGTTCCCTCCAGCATAGAAAGGTAGTGCTAATCAATAAAAAAAATTAAGAAAAATGTTCAGCTAACATTTCTTCTAAGTTTAAAATGGTTTTATATCGATAAGCAATAATTCATTATCAACGACTGTGGAAATCAATCAATATTATTCCAGTTTTATTTGCTGAATTATAATCTTCGTGTTGTTTTCAAATCGTGATTGCTAATTAATTATATTAAACACACGGTCTTACCATTTGTTGCGAAGTTTATGATCGCAGTACCCCTTGGGTAGATAACAAAAGAAGAACTGGCGCGAATGGTGTTTGCTCACAAGATCGCCTCCAAGAGGGTGGTTGAGTTTGTTAGCATGGAAGCACTACAAGGTGTAGGTATTCTGAATCGTTTGTTGGGTTTCAACATTATCCGGCCTCGACCTAATGACAAAAATGTACACTACTGGACAGATACAGTGGCTTAAAAAAGATAAAAAAAATTGTGTTTTAAAGACCACCAACAGCTATGAGCTAAGGTTATTTGGGCCTAGTAACCATTCATATTTTCAATTCATTATTTTTTTTATAATGAATTGAAAATCTAACTGACACTTTTCCCAGCTCTCGGGCTAGAACCCGGGAACTGGGGACTTGTAATAGAGGAACCATAGCAACGCCATGTAAACAACAGTATTGCTACACCCTCGACCATTCTCAAGCCCACAAATAAATGGTGGTTTCTAAGACGTTTAGGTTTTCATGCCAGTTTTTTTGCAAGAAAACAAAATTACAGAAGTCCAATTACAGTTTTATATTATATTAGTAATGGTATAACAATATCCTTCGGATATAACGATCTCTTTAATCGTTTTAGCCGGTTTTGATTATTTTACCTTATTTTTTCAATACGTTAGAAGCGCTCTATCAAAAGAGCATTAGAAAAGTTGAATGTATACAAAACTCATGTCTTTTGTTTATTGTCTCTGTACTTGATGCTGTTTTGTCTATGTATGTGCGCATGCGTGGCATTGTCAACAGTCAAGTCAAGATCGGCGCTTTAAATTCTTTGATGTACGAGTATCATAAGTATGTACTGTAAAGTCAACTATTGTTTGCCATACTGTTTACATAGCTCTTATATACACAATAAATACTTCACATTACTATGGGTACTTACCCATGGTGACGACTATTCCATCTTATCGATTAACTGATCTTATCCAATCAATGTTGTAAAGTACATAATTGTTCATGTCCTTCAATTCCTAGGTTGTGATCCAGACGCATGCAATTTTTGAAGCTATGCTTCTATAGGCGCGTTAGACGATTTCTGGGAGGAGAAAAACTTATGGTTTCGCGTCACGTCACCGACATGCTCATGTTAAAAGTATATCTATTGTCCGATCCTTTTGAAAATTAATATCTGAGAGTTTCATAAGACACAAAAAAATAAAATGGCGTCAGATTTCAAAATGGCGGCCATATGTACTTTTGTAAAAATTATCCGATCTTTTTGGAAATTGATATTTAAGGGTTTTATAGGACACAAAAAAATAAAATTGCATCATATTTCAAAATGGCGGTCAAAAAATAACTTTTCAATTGTATTGTCTATAGCTTTGATAAATTCGGTTTTATATACAATGCGTAAAAAGCATAGCTTCTGTCGGGTGTTTCATGACACCTCTTGAATTTTTTTTAAGTTAAATTTAATTATAAATTCTATAGAATTATCGCTCGGCACTTGGTAGAACATGATTGAATAAAAATTAATAAACAAACACTTGAAAAATTCTACACAATATTTATTAATCTCAACGATCGTTTCGGGTTCCTAGCCCATCATCAGGAGTTTACATTTTAATGTAAACTCCTGATGATGGGCTAGGAACCCGAAACGATCGTTGAGATTAATAAATATTGTGTAGAATTTTTCAAGTGTTTGTTTATTAATTTTTAAATTTAATTAGCCTCGTTTTCTTCGTTCGGTTACGCATGTCGAGCGTCATGTCACGTCACGTCACGTCCAATCGAAGCGATCTACTAGATCATTACTTATCGAAAAGCAGCGACGTTATGTTCATAACAATATCGTACGAATATTCAGTCGAGCAGCACATCAAATACCCATTGACCACAAACGATAGAATCTGGATTCTTACGTTCGTCTCCATACTTGATCAGGGATCAAATTAGATTAACAAAACTACATAAACAAAATTATATAGTTTCGGCGATTTCGGGTTAACAGCGTTTATGGCAATAAAGTTTCGCTTGCACAGTGGTTTCATAAAACCGCACCTTAGTTTTTTTCTACTCACAAGACTGTCTTCCAATCGCGAAATCTCGGGACCTCGATTGATTTTAAAAGTGTAATTCTTCGCTTTATAAATACTTTTAATAATAAATACTATATATTTTTTAAATTTATTCAATATTTGTGTATCTTTTAATCCTCTGGTAAATGACGATTACATGTCAACACGATCAGTTGCGCAACCACTTTTGTCAGTGGCGTCTGTAGAATTTTTTAATGGGACAGCAATTTTTTCAATAACCTTTAAAATAAAAATAAAAATTTTCAAAAATGACATTTTTTGCAATTAGAGTGAGAGAATTGGCATTCGGTGTCGCCCCCACGGACGCTTATATGCGTTTTGTTTATAACACAAAAATAAAAATAATTATGACTAATATGGATATAACTACTTATAATTGAGTACAACGTTTAAAAAAAAAACTAAATAATTTATTTTAAAATCGTTTGGGAAGTATATGCCTATTTTTTCCTAAGACAGTACAAAAATTTAATAACAGACTTAATCTAAAAAGTGTTTAATAAGCAGTAGTATACAGTATGTAAACAGAAGGGAAATTAGCATTGGGAAAAAATGAATGGATCAGAGTGAGTCATGACTCATAATGTACATATTTATATAGAGTCGCTATATGGTTTTTTGCCGTTTTTATTTTAGTTTCAATTACTTTTATTTTAATTGTCGTTTGTGAAGTAAAATAAAAATAATTGAAATTTCTCTTTTGGTTGCAATGTAATTTACCTTATTATTTATTTATTTTTATTTTTGTTTCTGTATCTTTTTTTTCTCATGGAATAAATCACATTTATTATTATTAGCACCCCTATATAAATACATAAATTATGAGCCACGGCTCACTCTGATCCATTCATTTTTTCTCAATGCTAATTTCCCTATTGGCAACTTTCCTGTTTACATACTGTATAAATATTAATATCTATAATTAATAAATTATTAGAGAGCTCCTTAAGCTTGCTACAGGCGCACGTGCATGTCTTATAGGACAAGTAAGTCATTCAAAACTACGCACTAATAAAGCTCGATTTATATTACCCGATCAGACACCGGGAATGTAGCGTTTCTGGCAAGACAAACATTTTTACATACATTTCAAATACGTGTCTGAACGGGCGGGACCCGCTAAGTATAAATATTCGTATTTGAAATGCATGTAAAAATGTGTGTCTTGCCGGAAACGCTACGTTCCCGCGCCGTGTCTGACCGGATAATATAAATCGAAGTTAATGAGTATGGGCTAGTTTAGACACTGCTGAATCCGAGCGGATGCAAGCCGCGTGGAGTTTAATTACATTAGCATAAGCATATTCGTTCATACGTGCCCGCACGGGTCATCAATCCGCACGCCTGCCGCCATTCGATCGCCGGATAATAGAACCGTGCGGTTTCCGCGCAGTCCTATTACTATAGCGTGCCGTGACGGCGTTCAGTTGCTTTGCGGAGGCCGCACGTTTCGAACGCGTAAACAAATACAAACACTTGGCTTCTTCGATTTTCATCTTTGAAATTAGATGTACGTAACCTCACCCCCTTCTTGCTTTTCTGCACGCTCACCGCGGCTGTCTAAACGCGCGGATTCTACCGTGTCTGAACGAGCCCTATCTCCGTAGTATATGTTGAGACAAATGCATGTACGTACCAGGGTTGTTACGGATGCAAAAATTTAGACATCCGCGGATGCAGATGCGGATGCGGATTATTAGAAGTTCACATCCGCGGATGCGGATTTGATGCGGATGCGGATTTTAAAAGGATAATTATTTAAATTTTAAGTGCATAAATAACTGAAAATCAATTTAATTTTAACTTTTTATTTATTTAATCATATTTTTAGCACGCGCCACTCTGGCTCCGCCCACTTTCTTTACATGTAGTTACTTGTTGATGTGAATCTGCATCCGTAAAAACTTCGCATTGATTGATGCGGATGTGAATGCGGATGCAGATGTCTGAACTAATGCGAATATTCCGCATTTACGGATGCGGATGCGAATATTCGTAACACCCCTGGTACGTACAAGTGCGACGGAGATACACGTACAAATTTTTCAAACACTTGTAAATGTTGAATGACGAACTTGCCCATAAGACCTATGTGGCTTAAGTTTTAGATAAATTAATTGTATTTATAAATATTAAAAAGAATGTCAATAGCATGTTTATATTATGTACAAAAAAATAGATCAATTTTTAAATTATCGCGGGCTTAATTACGATAGGTACTAGAATTTTTACTACGAATTTTAGTATTAAACTATTGGACTAAATATGATACACTATACAATAATTTAAATACGTAAAATAGTAAAATTCACAAAATTGTTAATTTTATAAAAATGATATTTTAAGATATTTTTGGACTTTTTTATCTCAATAAATCATTATTAATAATGCATTTGTACAAAGCTTATACATAGACGTTTGTAGGATTGGTTTTGCAGAGCTTATTTTAAAGTTTATAAAATAATTAAATTCATATAGGTACCTACTTACCTATTACCTACTTGAATAGACATAATTTTGATTCGTTATTAATGTTACTATACAATGATTTTCTATTTACTTGATTTAATAGTAACGTTAATTTTAATTGTATATAGACGTTAGTCTCCAAAACTACTGGACCGATTTGAATAAAATTTGCACCAACATAGGATTGTTATGGGCCATTCATTTCAATTTGTATCCGGCTGAATTCGAGTTGGGCAGCTAAAATATTGCATTTTATACCGCTTTTTTACTCGAAGTCGACAAAAATTTGATTTCAATCCAACTTGAATTCAGTTCAGTTTGTACCCGGACGAAGCCGGGTCGGCCAGATAGTTTATAATAAAGCTAGTACTTAGTGACGTGCTTTAATAATTTTTAACCGACTTCAAAAAAAGGAGGTGGTTCTCAATTTGGTTTTTTTTTTTTTTTTTTTATGTTTGTTACCTCAGAACTCCGTCATTTATAAACCGATTTGGAAATTTTTTTTTATTTGAAAGGATATAGGTACTTTCAGATTGGTCCCATAGAAATTTCATCAAAATCGGTTCAGTAGTTCGGCTGATTTTAATAAAAGTTAGTAACGACGTGTGTTTCATTTAAGGTAAATGTAATTTTTTGATACTAAAAAGTAAAAAATAATAAACTTTTTAACAAAAAAAAACCTCCTTCAAAAAACCACTAAAAAAAGGAAAATAATGAAATTTTGAGGTCTGCGCCAATTTAACAAAATATGAAGTTGGTTAAAAAGAAGATATTAATCACTATACTATACTTTTTAACCGACTTCATATTTTATTAAATTGGCGCAGACCTCAAAATTTCATTATTTTCCTTTTTTTAGTGGCTTTTTGAAGGAAATTTTTTTTTTGTTAAAAATTTTTTTTTAAATATATCTTCAAAAAAACATAAAGTTATATAGAAGAAGTACGTAAATAAATGGAAAGAGACATTCTACGTAGATACATATATTTAAACAATTAAAACATACATTAATACGTTAATTTTTTCGAAGTATCAATCTAAAATATCGTTAATTTATACAACGTAATTAGCCTAAAATTTAAAATCAGCAACGTTTGAAGAATAAGTTATTAGAAACGCTTTATTTTCGTTATGTACCCTGCGTTTCCAAATTATACCAGTTGAAATAAAATTAATATTATATTTAATTACTTGTTTACAGATTCTCAAGAAGAAAAATTTTCTCATGGTTTTCTATTGAAATCGTACATTCAATACAATGAGTAATTTTCCTGAGAGTAGTTCTTTCAATTATCCACGAGAGGTAGCACTTGTGGTAGGTACAAACATTTTTTATTTCCCATTAGTGTCGTGTCATTTTAGTGGTATAAATTAATTATTTAATTAATTTAATAATAATAATAATTTAATAATTATTAAGTTATACCACTAAAATGACACGACACTAATGGGGTATAAATAATGTTTATACCTACCACAAGTGCCGCCTCTCGGGGATAATTGAAAGAACTACTCGGAGGAAAATGTCTCATTTGAAGGAATATTTCCTCTCAGAATTACTCCAAGGATGTATACAGTGTGTAAACGGTTTTATTGAACATAGGGAAAATAACATTGAGAACATTTACAATTTTGTAGTAGGCTATGGGCCATAAGACCTACTATAAATATTACATAGAAAAAATAGTACAGTGAATTTTTTAAACAATTTTCCATAGCAACGGATGACTATTAAGAGTGGAACCTGTCAAATAAAAAAAATAAAGCATCTACTAGATATTTACATTATATCTTATGGCCCATAGCTTACTACAAAATTGTAAATGTGCTCAATGTTATTCAAGGTTATTAGAGTACAGGTTGCCTCATTCCATCTGACCAATCAGCGTAAGCGCGGGAATGACGTCAGCTAGAATTTAGTTTAAATCAAGTACAAAAATTGTTGAAGATTATGCTTATTTATATTAGGTGCTTCGTGCAGATTTTTTCTTAAAATTGGCAGGAGACAATAAATAGAAGAATAGATGTTAAAAAATAGGATAATTTTTATTTTTATTACAAAATTTAGGTTTTAATATCTATAATATAAACAAACAAAAAATTAAATAATGCTCAAGAAATGGCAGATCTTGTTAATTACCTATTTTTTTAAATTTCAGAAACGAATAGAATTAACTAACAAATTGATAAATTAATTATTTTATCTTTTATATTCACAAAATATTAAAAATAACCACAAAACACCATAACACTTAACAGCTATCGCAAAATTGACAACTTATCATATTTTTTTCACTAACAGAAGAATCATGTTTCTATTAGGTATTGAAAAAACATATCACACTACCATGGTTACTGTGATTTTTATTTCCAAAAATTAGCAGCGTCCATCGTCTGATCTTTTCTATTGAAGTGAGCAAGCATGGTATATTCTGAGTGACGTCATCCCCCCACTACTATCTATCGGAATGAGGCAACCTATACTCTACTAACCTTGAATGTTATTTGCCCTATGTTCGGTAAAACCGTTTACATCCTGTACATTAAAGAATACAGTTCAGGAATTCCCATGTAAGAATATTATTTCAGATAATCTACTTCCAAGTATGTATTCGAAAACTGAGCGCCAGTTCAATAAATCATTTCTATTTTAAAATTTAAACGTACAAGTATATTACATTCTATATCTTTTCTCCTAGGCAGAACCTGCTGGAGGGCGAGGCTGGACGCTAGACCCGAAGGGGCGGCAGAAGGCTAAATTTTCTTTTAAATCATGGATCAACGAAGCCAACAGTGTACAACCCAAAAATTGTTTTCAACACATAATATAGTCTTATCATGATTATTCACGATCAACTCAATTTTTACTAAAAGATTAAGAGATTTTGCCAGCTGACTTCATAAAGGGTTCACATAGACGAATCAAATTACTAAAACAGACTTGCTAAGGCCCTGCTTCTAGGAATAGTTACAGACTCCGGAGTATTCTCTACCGAAAGTTACCCTCTGCACTCTTTTATTGTAGATTATAGACGCGTCGACATCTTAGGTCATTAGCGTCTCTCTGCACTCTTGATCTTAAATCTTTCCCCTCGCCTAAAAACGGTTTCCACTCTCCCGACGCTATTTTTAAAGCTAGAGGATTTGGGTAAACGCCAAATGAAGGACCGAGAATCACACTACGTATCCTACGGGCGCAAAATTAAAAAAAAATCCTGAAAAAACTTTCAACTTTTTAAAAATTACGTTATCTTTCACACGTAGCCAAAACTTGAAAAAAAAATCGCTTGTAGGATCTGTAGTGTGATTCCTGATCCTTTATTTGGCGATTACCCGAACCCTTTAGCTTTAAAAATAGCATCGGCTAGAACGGTAACCGTTTTTAGGCGAGGGGAAAAGATTTGAGCTGAAGAGTGCAGGAGATAACTTTCAGTAGAGAATAATCTAAAAAATATTTAATAATATTCTACATAAAATCTACTTCTACGAGACTAATTGTGTGCTTTGAGTCCTTTAAGCGTAATCATATTTTGAAAATGTTTATTTACAAACAGTTATCCATTCTTCTATGGTACAATTTTGGCAGTGCACATAACAACACCAATGAAACTGACAATTACATCTTTCTGTCCGTCTTTGTCTAACAAAATTATAACCTCTTCCACAACAGAGTGACGCACAACCGTCACCTCCCGTACTCGTCCTGTTACATCTCCTACCAACAGTTCCCGGAACATCAACACTGGCGTCTTTCTCACAGAAATTCGGCGATCTTTGAAAGTAGAGCAAGTCGCTGCTGAGATCGCGCTTCTTATGTTTGACCTTCTTCGAGAAACGAGGTTTGGGACGAGGTTTCCCGCGGGTTCGCTGTCTCCTTCTTTTCGAACCGCGCAATCGATTGTACAGGAGCGGCGTACCATTGCCCAAGTTTGACTGGTCGACTAGTATGGCTGAACGGAAACGATCCTTCAGGAGTTTTCCGACAATTCGAAAATCTGGAGCGGTTTTCCAGCATGTCTTCAGTTCACAACTGCCAGACATTCCGTGACATTTGCAGCGAACTTGCATGTTATTTGCGACAGCCTGAAATGAATTTAATGAAATGTTAAATTAGCGTTTTCAGCTGGTATTCACTTTTTGACACTAGAGGTGCGTAGTTTTGCACGAGTGCAACACTAGCACCGTGTCAGTGCTGAGTAGTGGACACGTTCTTCGTGTAGGCCATTGCCACTGTCATGTTGTACTATCTTTGCGATGTCAATTTATCTGACAAAGTAGTACATCGCAAAGATAGCTACAGATATATGTATTTAAAAAATGATACATAGTGCTTAATACTATGTTCTACAGTGTGTCCACAGACTCATCCTCAACATGGGGATCTCCGTTGTTATGGGAGATAGAGATTTGGTTAAATGAGACAAAATGTGCAGAATCTCCAGTACTACTACCCTGCGTAGTCAAACTTTCCATATTTTGCTTGGTTTGCGACCGACAGTTGAAAAACGAGATTTACCCATTTTCGTTTTTTGTTTATAACTCGCTTATTAAGTAAGTTAGAAAAAAAATATTTTCACTTTCTTAAGGCTCTTTTTTATGAAGATTTCAAATCTCTTTTCATATTTTTATTTACTTTTATAGTTTTAGAGATACTTGTATTAACTTTGTTTTTTTAAATACACGTCAAAGATGGCCATGACACCATTCGAAAGAGATTTTTTTTCTCTTTAATTTGATATGAGGGTTGATGGATTTATTTTCAAAAATAACAGAGTTATACGCAAAACACTGATTTTTAATAGTAGGCTATGCTAAATTAATTGATAAAACAACAGAAGGCTTAGCAAACAGTTGAAATTCGCGTTGGCTTAGTAAACGGCTGTTTTGTTTTAGCTGTCAAAGTGTAGTTTGTTACTAATTTGTCATTTTACTAAGTGATTTATTAAATTTACTTCTGTTATCATGGAACCATTTTGTAACAATGAAAAATAAGCGATTTTCAACAATTGATCGTAAAACAGTAGTTTTGTCTTCTTTACTTATTCGCGTTGATTTAGTAAACGGCTTTTTAAATGATCCATAGTTTATTAAATTTACTCGTAAGTTTCTGTAAATAGACGAATGAGGTTGTCTTCGTTCTGGATACTGATCGAAGTACATTTCTGAGGCTCTGGTCGAATTTTTGTGACATAGAATGTAACAATAGATAACATATCAAATTTTTCATTGTTACAAAATGGTGCCATGATAACAAAAGTAAATTTAATAAATCACTTAGTAAAATGACAAATTAGCATCAAACTACACTTTGACAGCTAAAACAAAACAGCCGTTTACTAAGCCAACGCGAATTTCAACTGTTTGCTAAGCCTTCTGTTGTTTTATCAATTAATTTAGCATAGCCTACTATTAAAAATCAGTGTTTTGCGTATAACTCTGTTATTTTTGAAAATAAATCCATCAACCCTCATATCAAATTAAAGAGAAAAAAAATCTCTTTCGAATGGCGTCATGGCCATCTTTGACGTGTATTTAAAAAAACAAAGTTAATACAAGTATCTCTAAAACTATAAAAGTAAATAAAAATATGAAAAGAGATTTGAAATCTTCATAAAAAAGGGCCTTAAGAAAGTGAAAATATTTTTTTTCTAACTTACTTAATAAGCGAGTTATAAACAAAAAACGAAAATGGATAAATCTCGATTTTCTACTGTCGGTCGCGAACCAAGCAAAATATGGAAAGTTTGACTACGCAGGGTAGTAGTACTGGAGATTCTGCACATTTTGTCTCATTTAACCAAATCTCTACCTCCCATAACAACGGAGATCCCCATGTTGAGGATGAGTCTGTGGACACACTGTATATATGTTATTGACTCTTGCCCTAACAAGCAGTACATAATGAATGAGGCCCTAACCGGCTATATTAAAATAAATAATTTCATAAATTCATGCTAATAACTCTCACACGTTAGATGATACATCTACAACTCCAAAATAAAAATAACAACTCTCGCATGAAGTGAAATTATAGAACGTTTTCTGCATATATGGGAAACTAGTTTATCAACATTTGTCACGGTTGAGTAACAGATAGCTCAATCCGCCGCGATAGTGGAGAAGTTTGGGTTTGAATCCCGACTGTGACAACGGTTGATAAGATAAATTTTTCCCAATAGTGCAGAGATAATTATGTAATTTGGCTGAAACAATATAACTTCACATACTTGTAATATACAGTCGTACTAATTTCAGTCTTAAATAAAATATTATGCTCTGCTAAGATCATTGTCAAATCAGAGTTTCTGACAATGTGTTCTGCAAGTTGCAACCTAGCATTAGTGTATGAAAATTTTGAAAAAAAAACGAAATAGCGTATAGGTATACCTATTTCTTACGACCTTGTATCGAGACACATAATAAATATTACGCTCGCTATCGGACATATTTGGTAGGGAGAGTGACTGTGACAAAAATCGTAGCAGTGATTGTTTTAATCGTCTCGACTTGTATTAAAAATGTCCTCTATTTTTATTCGGTTTTCTTTACTTACATCACCCTTCATTTTATATCTCATGAGGCATAACCTCTACCCAAGTTTAACTATACCGTTTTGGTTCAGACGTAGTGGATACCGTTTTTTTTCTTTCTTTTTTTTTGCATCGAAACAGCAACTTACATTCTATAATGAGAAAATACCTGAGTTACCTGGCGAGGTGTCTGAAACACACGTTCCATCTCGCGGGTGGTCTGTGAACCAACAAACATCGGCCCGCTTCTTGGATAATAATAATAACAACAACAATAATAACATAACACGGTTCTATTGAATTGTACACCTTGTTCACTTCGGAAACTTGCATAAACAGAACAAAAGATGGATATAGGTACTGATTGTCGGTTTATTCTGCCAGACCAAAGAATTACAAAAAGGTAAGATAACTTTAGTTTAAAATTTAAGATGCAGGACTTTAAAATAGCCGATCGTGTAGTAATACCATTGTTTATATAGCGTTTCCATCTAATTGCAAGTCCCCAGTTCCCGGGTTCTAGCCCGAGAGCTGGTAAAAGTGTCAATTGAATTTTCAATTTATTATTAAAAAAATATTAATGAATTGAAAATATGAATTGGTGCTAGGCTCTAGTGATGTGCCGGATATCCGTATCCGTATCCGTATCCGCAGATATCCGAGGGAAAAGAAAGATCCGTATCCGTTAGTTTTTTGGCTGATCTTTTACGGATCTTTTACCTTACCAATTTTCAATTCATAGATAAAATTTTATATATATAGGTGATTAGGTAATAATGAAAAACAGTTAAATTCCATTCAGATTATTTTTTATTTTTTAATATAGTGGTCAATAACTTTTTCCCATAACAGATAGTCTCTTTCCAAAGGTCGATGTGCAATATTTAGTATTTACCGCCGCGTACTCTAAGAAAGTTAAGATCCGTATCCGTATTCGCGGATCTTGAGACCAAATATCCGTATTCAGATCCGTAGGCTCAAATAACCTTGGCTGTTGATGGTCTTTAAAACACAATTTTATAGGTTAGGTAATAGCGGGTGGATCAGGGCGAATAAACCATAAATCACTATGAAAATGGTGTGCTTTCCCACAATAGTGCAGAGGGAAAGATACGTTACCGCATACCGGCCACCGGACATACATACATGTACAGCAGCTATTTTATAGTGGGTATGGCAAAAAATAAATTACCTAGTCAAAACTCCCTTTTCGGAAACAATTGGGCTGTAGAGCAGGTATTAATACTTTAAAGCGAAGTCAGGGCACCCGGACAGCAGGAATGAAGGTGTCGGTGGCCTTTGAGGGCCACCGCGAAGGGGGCGGAGCACCTCACACTAACTGTTGCATGTATGTTGCCACTTGCCAACAGCATTAATGTTGTATCTATATATACGAATATTATATATGAATGTTTTATGTACACAGATAATAATGTACTGACTACGTAATAATACGTATAAATTTGTAAAACACTTTAAAGGAGTATCTCCCTATGTTAAAAATAGGGAGATATTGAGAATTGAAAATCAAATAATTCACTGCAAACGGTTTGAGTTTGTTCCGTTGTTGAACTTTTGAAAGGAACCCTTATAGCAGGGGTTCCCAAAGTCGGGGTAGCGGACTGATTTTTTAGGGTCACGGCCTGTTTCCGTGATTATAAAATTTATAGCTCTCGTGATTATACCATTAAATTCGAATAATAGAAAAACTAAAAACTAAATAAGAGTACGAAATCAACTAAAAACGGACAAGTGGCAGGAGGGGGTCTCTGGGGTAATAAAGAGAGAGTGAACCCTCCTACCCGCCCCTGGCGCTCCCTACCCTCATTCGCTCGCACTCCCAAGAACTGAATAATCTTTTTTTTTGCGGTATTTTTGCACCAAATAACTGTTTTACAATAATGTAAAACAACGTATATAATATAGAAAATTTTATGCTCTACAACTTAACTTCTGGAAGTTTTGCTGCCAAATTAAAAATACGGGAGATATTCAATAAAAGCCAACTCACCCATAAAAATCGCGGGGGTGGAAAACGCACAAACAAATATTTTGGGAATATGATGTTTTTAGGTTCAATACATTAAAAAATAAATATTAGTAAAAAAAACTTTTTAGAGACAAGCTTTTATTTAAATGCACTAAAAAGGAAAAAATAATTTAGGTTCATAATTATAAAAGCGTGGGTCATGAACTCTATGATAGTTTATTAGTCACGACCCACGCTTTTATAATTATGAACCTAATTTATTAAAAAATATTTTTTCCTTTTTAGTGTATTTTAATAAAAGCTTGTCTTTAAAAAGTTTTTTTACTAATATTTATTTTGTTCATTTTTGTCTTTCAAAATTTACCCTCCTTTGACACCCGTAGGGGTTGAATATCGAAAAATCCTTTCTTAGTGGATGCTTACGTCAGAAAAGGAAGCAACCGTTCAAATTTCAATTTTCTAGCTTCAGCGATTTGGCCTGGGTTGAATTTATTTCTAAAAACGATTTATTCATGCATTGTCATCGGGAATACATATTATGTGTACAAAATTTCAAATCGATCGTATGCGTGGAAGTCGTTCAAAATTTACTTGCAAGATTTGACCTAAACAAACACACAAACCAACAAACACACCAACTAACAAACACACAAACTAACATACATTGCAAGTTAAATAAAAGCTTGTAATAAAAAATATCTGCGTCAAAAAATCTAAGTTCGGAATTTTTGTAAGAGACATGTGCGGGCTTATACTGGGCTATCTAACTTTTGCGTACACTAGTTTAAAAGCCGCCGATCAATAAAATAATATTCGGTATTATTAAGTTTTACTTACGAGTTGGTGGCCCAAAAAGAACGTAAACATTGTCTTTAAGAATTTTCGGAATCCCATTTAAATAATTCTCCCGACCGAGTAATAATAATGAAGATAGTATTAATCCAGTGACATGTTGTCATAAGTGGAGATCAGAGATAAACGAAGAGAGAAAAGTGTCGCCTGGGCGTTTAATGACACGACATGACATTATCTGGAAGATTTGACATGTGCACAATGAAAGTATGACAACCGCAGATGATTTATTTTATCTTTATACGGTTTTAAACTTGCTACTTTATTCAATACTTCAGTTTATAAATATATATTATATGATAACGTAAAAGTCAATTATTGTTCGACTTCTATAACTATGCCTGTCTAGTAATTTAAATTGCTTATAAGACACTATTGGGTTCCATAATGCTCTTTCAAAAAATCTGGGTCATGACCAGAAACGATACATGTTTAGAGTCGCCATTTTAGAGAAGCATGGTTAGAACTCTGCTATCGAGAGCACCATCAGTATCCAAAAAAAAAGATCAAAAAATAAGCGAAAAAAAGATCAAAATAAAAGTAAAAATTTTTTTACCCCTACCTAACTCTTTATTTTTAATATTGTACGAAACTATCAATACGCGAGTCCAAAAAGGTCAAAAACGGAAAAAAAGATCAAAATAAAAGGAAAAAAACTTTTCAAAAACAAAACAATTAATTTTTTACCCCTACCCAACTCATTATTTTTAAAATTGTACGAAGCTCTCGATGCGCGTGTCCGACCCACACTTGACCGGTGTTTTTAATAAATTTATCATGAAACATGTAAGTTGCAAAATGACGTAAGTCTGCATTAATAAAATATGTTAGGTAAGTGACATAGCTGATACATATATACATACATATATATATTATAGCCCTTGGAAATAGTATGTTATTATAAACCCATAATCAGATTGCATTTGAAAGGCGGTAATCCACGTTCAGAGCGGCAAATTCAATAAAGCATATCAATAGGTTTATTTTGACTATAAATAGGTACTATAATATGTAATAGGGGCCGGTATTACGTCCTACACAGTAGCCTATTGCTAACGTCATTATGCGATTATACTTAGTTTCAGAAAACGTATTTTCAACTTCCCATTTGAAGTTATTGTAATGGGTCCGAAAATCGAAATCAAAATGTATAACAAATTTTTATGTTTCAAGGTCACTACACTATTTTTACGCTATTTTTAGAAAGATGTCTGTGTGTGTTTATATGTGTGTGTGTGTGTGTGTGTGTACGTATGTGCCCATTTCTTTCTAAGACGAAATCTCGAGAATGAAAAATGATATCGACTACGTTAGGGTGCCAATCGACGCGTATTTACGTAAATATGATCTGAAAGAAATTTTTTCAAAATCGGTTCAGCCGTTATTTTTTCTTAACCAAATAGACTACAAAAAAGTAGATTTGACACAATATCTAGCGAATAAAAAATTATATCGACATCGTAAGGGTGTCAATCGAGACGTGTTAACGTCATTTTGATCCGACCAAAATTTTATAAAAATCGGTTCAGCCGTTTTTTTTTAAATTATTGTTAAAAATAAATAATAATTATGTTTTAATGCTTAGAATGATTACTTTTCTGTGTAATATCTAATTTACTTATTATTATTAAATATTTATCAAACTGGGAAGTTCGTCG
Organism: Mongoloraphidia duomilia; assembly: GCA_039654895.1. Lineage (NCBI taxonomy): Eukaryota > Metazoa > Arthropoda > Insecta > Raphidioptera > Raphidiidae > Mongoloraphidia > Mongoloraphidia duomilia. The sequence goes on along the minus strand of CM077522.1, from coordinate 5,403,331 downwards.
TGTAGACCTCAAGGGTCGCACTTTAGTCCTAATAAACGACCCACCTCACGGTTTGTTCAAATTTATTATCAACTAGCGGCCCGATCCGGCTTCGCCCGGGTACTTTAAATTTATGATATTTTATTAATCATAACTCGCTTGCTTCGCTCGTTCGCTCCCGGGTGCTATGAATTTATGATCTAGACACACGGTGTGTATCAGCCAAGTTCGGCAAATACTGACTGTGTGTATATTTACACGACCCATTTCGAGCTATTTTCAACCGCCCCATAAATCCAGGCCCGGACTTAAAGACCCCAGGCCCCTAGGCACTTGACAGTTGGGCCAAAAAAAGGGGGGAAAATTTAGTAAAAAAAAAGTCGCCAATTGGGTTATCTTACAAAATTTTTGGGCTTTTTTTTCTTTAATTTCCATCTTCGCCCTGGCCGGGGCCCCCTCGGCGGCTGTTGGCCTGCATAACTCAAAAAATATTTGACCTACACACTTGCAATTTTGCATGTCTAATAAGGTCCTCTTGAACACGTAGAATCCCAAATTTCATTAATAAACCTATTTAGTTCTTGAGTTATTAAGGTCTGAAAAGTGCCATTTTTATCACTCTCACTCCACTCACTCATCAAAAACTTAGACCACTTCTAGGTGACTTAGAAACTTGATTTATTTTATTTATTTATTGTAGATTATAGACGCGTCGACATCTCAGGTCATAACACCACAAAACATCAATGAGCGCAGGCGGGATTCGAACCCACGGCAGTCCAGTCTAGAGGTTACGGCACCAAGCATGCTAACCACTAGGCTATACTGCCCTCCTAGAAACTCGAAATTTGGCATAAAGGTAGATCATTAGGCGTATACAAAGGAAAAAATCTGAAAACCACAAACTATTTAAATAAGCTAAAAAAACGAAAATAAAAATATGGTGGAAGTAATGGTTTGATTGGTGGGAAAGCGGGTTTCCAGTAGTCCATGTATTTAATATAACTTTACAAAAAGTATTGGTGTCCCACTAAAAACATAAATGTGAAAAAGAGGCCAAGTTCGATCTAAGTGGGTGCCAAGTTTTTACTTGGAAAGTTTTCACACACCAATCATTTAATTCATAATATAACACATATGAAAACTTGTCGAGTGAAAACTTGGCACCCACTTAGATCGGACTTGGCCTTTTTTTCACATTTTTGTTTTTGGTGTGACATCGCAAGTTTTCATGTGTTATATTATGAATAAATGAATGGTGTGTGAAAACTTGGCACTCACTTAGATCGAACTTGGCCTTTTTTTCACATTTTTGTTTTTGGTGTGACATCGCAAGTTTTCATGTGTTATATTATGAATAAATGAATGGTGTGTGAAAACTTGGCACCCACTTAGATCGAACTTGGCCTTTTTTTCACATTTTTGTTTTTGGTGGGACATCAATACTTTTTGTAAAGTTACATTAAATACATGTGTTTAATTATGAATAAATGAATCGTGTGTGAAAATTTGCCAAGTGAAAACTTGGCAAGATCTCAATTCTTTTTTCGGCGAAGCTGTTCAATGTACCGAACTTGGCCTCTTTTTCACAGTTATGTTTTCGGTGGGATTTATTAATACATTACTCAATCGCTTCGCTTGTTCGCTTCCAGGTGCTATATTACTCGCTCGCTTCGCTCGTTCGCTCCAGTTATTATATAGCTTATGTCCTAAAGCAAAGTATCACCTATCGAATAGTGAAAAAAATGTGTAATCGGTTCAGTAATTTCTGAAATTTCTTCCGATTTTCACCCGGACGAAGCCGGGCTGGCCAGTTATTATATCCTGTCAGTATCACCTATCGAACAGTGAAAAAAATTTGTAATCGGTTCAGTAATTTCTGAAATTACTGCCGATTTTCACCCGGACGAAGCCGGGCTGGCCAGTTATTATATCCTATGTCAGTATCACCTATCAAACAGTTAAAAAAAATTGAAATCGGTTCAGTAATTTCTGAAATTACTTCCGATTTTCACCCGGACGAAGCCGGGCTGGCCAGTTATTATATCCTATGTCCTAAAGAAAAGTATCACCTATCGAACAGTGAAAAAAAAATTGAAATCGGTTCAGTTATTTCTGAAATTACTCCCGATTTTCACCCGGACAAAGCCGAGCTGGCCAGTTATTATACCCTATATCCTAAAGAAAAGTATCACCTACCGAACAGTAAAAAAAAAAATCGCGGTCTTCAGACGATCGTCTATACAAAATTGCTCGATTAATCCAGATTTTACTCAGTGCCGGCGTTAGAGGGTGGGCTGAGTGAGCCATGGCCCACCTTAAACTGTCTTGATCCACCCCTTCGCCCACCCTGGAATAATCCCCAATCTCTAGTTTATCTTTTAAATACGTTTTTAATTCACGAAATTTCAACAATTTTTCTTGTAAATTCTATAGCAAGTCATCTGGGTTAAAATTTTGACGGGCACTGAAATTTTGGGAACAAATGTTATTGTCCCACCTTCAAAACACCATGCTTAAGTCTGGCCCACCCTAACAAAAAATCCTAGCACCGCCACTGATTCTACTGTAGTACTATAACAACGACTTCGGGGGTACAATATATCTATTACAATTTTTGTAACGAAGTCTATCTACCTGGAAATCAATACGCGTTAATTTGCGATTGGCTACACATTTCAAATAATTCGTGGATATTGCATAGACATTAGTCATACAAAAGCCTTAAAGCCTATTGCACTTTTATAATACGCTCCTTTTTATTATTACAATGTTTGTAAATGAATAGGAATTAATTTTATAATACTGTATTTACAATAGAAATCTGTTTTTACACAGGGATTTATTCAAGGCGATTGTTGTATGTTAGCAGGCCAAATTGTTATTTATTAAAGCCTAAAGATCAATATGTATCAATTTATTAAATGCCATTGGTAAAGTTTTCATCTATTTTTTTATAATTATATTATTTAGTTGGAAATGTAGGCGTTTATTACAGTTTATAGGTGATATTATTTTCTTGTTCCTAAGAATTCAAGATAAAAAATAAATAAAGACGGATTGCATATAATTTGAAAATTCCCTCTGGTCACTAATAATAATTATACCGTTTGTATTTGATATTTCAACTTATACAGGGTGTTCTCGGTCTATTATTTCATTTTTAACAGACTTGAAAAGGAGGAAGTTCTATATTCGAGACGTATGTTTACTTATGTATGTATGTATGTATGTATGTTCACCGATTTCTCCTGTATTTGTGAACCGATTTTGATGATTATTATTTTATTTAATAGGACATACCTTCGAGGTGGTCCCATATAAATTTTACTTAAATCGGTTCAGTAGTTCGACGGATTTCAATAAAAAGTGAGTAACGGTGTGTAATACCGTTAAAGTAAATGTCAGTTTTATAGTTATTTAGTGATCAAATATCAAGACAGAAGTCGGTTAATAACGTGAAAACTAGCGTCTGAAAAAAAGAAAATTAACAAAAGAAAAGCAAAAATGTGGATAATTGAAAGAATTAATCTCAGGAAAATGGCACATTCAATATTAGGATATTAATTCAGATACCTAATCATTTTCCTCTCTTACCGTACCTACCTACAAGTTTTACTAAGGTGTCTTAACACTAATTGTTTTCTTTTGACCTGTACTTAGTACCTACTCTCACCCACTAAAAACAAAATAAGTAGATCAAAAACACCCTGTATACATCAATGTAATTTTTTAGTTTGCATATTACATGACCTCATTTTATACTTTCTATTATAATAATATATAGGTAGCACATTTTCTATATTAAAATGATTTAATTTCTGGTTATTATATTGAATTATAAGGTTTGTTCTTACAGACAATCACGGTTTTGTCCCTGGCAAGTTTCTGATTTTTTCATTACGCATGCGCTAACAAGTGCGAACAAATGCGAGTAGTACTCGCGCCCTGAAGGTTTAGTAACTTTGGACCTTATTTGTCAGTGGTGCTATCAGGTGGTAGAAAAAGTCGGTTAGCACTCATTATAGACCGAGACCTAGTGACTATTTTTAGGTGTTATTTATTCAAGGTCTTATTTTTGTAAACATGTTGAGGGAAGCATATTAAAGTACCCTGCATAAGGGATTTTGCTAGATAGCGGAATGGGAGGGATGCAAACTGCCCCCAACATGTAACAAAAAAAATTGTCACAATTATTATTGCTTCAAGGCTGAAATAGTGTGTATAGCTTGTCGGTGACCTAATAATGCCATTATAATATTTGCAGATCGATTGGTCGGTATTAAAGGGGTGCTAGATTACCCTAAACATATCATGTACCCGACGAAATTTATATTATTAGTTCAAGGTTCAAATTTTAATATGTTGTTACGGCGACTGTTTTAAGCATATATTTCAATTTGCAAAACAAAATGTCGGTATTAATCCCCTTGCAGAACGATATAAACACCTAGGCGAGCAAGTTTCCCTCTAAGAGAGGGGGTTAATACCGACATTTTGTTCTGCAAATTGAAATATATGCTTAAAACATTCGCCGTAACAACATATTAAAATTTGAACCTTGAACTAATAATATAAATTTCGTCGGTACATGACACGTTTAGAGTGATCTGCCCCCATTTAATACCGACCAATCGATCTGCAAATATTATAATGGCATTATTAGGTCACCGACAAGCTATACACACAATTTCAGCCTTGTAGCAATAATAATTGTGACCATTTTTTTGTTACATGTTGGGGGCGGTCTGCATCCCTCCTATATCGCTATCTAGCAAAATCTCTTATGCAGGGCACTTTAATATGCCTCCCTCAACATCTTCACAAAAATAAGGTCTTGAGTAAATAACACCTGAAAATTGTCTATTAAGTTAAACTAGATTTAAAAGTAGAATGGCAGTTAAAACGCTTTCAAGCATAATTAATATTATGTAATATGTTCGTAATTACCTATTTGCAATGCATATTGTAAACAAATTGAAAATATACAATCAGATGAACATAAAGGGACTTATCAGTATCTGTTAAAAGCACTTGCTTTGTGCTAAACAATTTAAATCCTATTGATCTTTTGAAAAAGCGATTTTGCCGAACGAAATTATCTGCTTTTAAACGATTTGTTTATAGATAAAAATTGCTATTTTAAAGTAAGCCGGTAAGCTCAATGAGCAAACTTGTAACATGTTTACCATTTATATGTATTTACAGGCCCGGATTTCATAATAATTAAAAGTTAATTTAAAAATAAGATTTTATAATATCCAATAAAACGACTGACAAACGTAAAAATATTTTTTAGTAAATTATATGAGATTTTTTTGCTGAAGATAACCAGTTTTCAGGTTTCTTATTTTTTTTTCAAATATTTTATGAGATTTGTAGTTTTAAATATTAGTTCAAAATTCAAATCAAAATTTTGTGAAACTAAATTTATTTAAGTACTTAAAATGTATCTTCAAAGTTGATATAGCAAGTGTATTATATTTTTAAAAAGTCTGCTCTGGCATCGTTGTACAAGAAACAGTTTCGTCGTTACAGTAATTCACAAGTCCACTGAGCAAGGTGCAAACGACAACCACTATGCATATATAACTGAAATATGACACTTTCCACGCGCCTTATGTTTTACTGTACAAGAAACTGTTTCGCCGCTACAGCAATTAACAGCTGGACACTGAGCAAGATGCAAACGACAACCACTATGCGTATAACTGAAATTTAACACTTTCCACACACCTGTTTTGCTGTACAAGAAACAGTTTCGTCGCTTCAGCAATTCATAAGACCCTTGGCCAAGGTGCAAACGACAATTACCATGCATAATATGCCGAAGTAGTGGTTGTCGTTTGCACGGACCCAGATATTCATATTTCAAAATATAATAATATTAAATCTAAATTCTAAGCAATGGTTATATGGGCTAATCCAGCACTGCACATTTTGTAGCCTGTTGCATAGACATATGACTATTATTATTTGAAAAACAGATCAGTTTCAGGTGTTTTGTGAAGAACATATCTTTTTAAAGCGATATTAACATGTTGGTAACATGAGATGTTGAGCCTACTATATTTGTTACTTAAAGTTAAATTATATGTTATAAAGAATTAGTTGATTTTAAATGATGCAGAATTATCTACACTAAATCTAAAAAAATATGCATTAAACACGTTTTTTTATGTACAGTGTTTCCAAATGTTACACTAAATTATATAATTTGTTATTCAATATATTATTCTTGATATCATCGATAAAATGAATCCAGCTGGAGTACCTACTTGCATATAATTTATTTTTTAATAAATAATACTAAAATGATAAAAAAGGGTAGGTATGTACCTTACACACATAAGCGTACGGAATAGAATTGTAAATTATAGACGCTCGACAACTGAGGTCATTAGCGTCTGAAAACAATAAATGTAAATAAAACAAAATACGCGTACTGTCAAATTATACTTCATATCATACATTTGTTATTTTGCTTTTCCTCTCTCAGCATTCTTAAAATTAATAAATAAACGTTAATAAAATCCATGGATTTCATAACATCTATACATAAGTATTCAAAGCCTGCTTATAATATTCTCAAAAATAGGGAAAATATTTATAAAAAAATAGGTAAAAAAACTTTTAAGTTAAACTGTTTTATAAATGTACTAAAAAGAAAAAAATAATATTTAATTTAGGCTCATTAGTATAAAAGCGTGGGTCGTAAACTCTATGATAATTTATTACAGTCACGACCCACGCTTTTATACTTATATGAACCTAAATTAAATATTATTTTTTTCTTTTTAGTACATTTATAAAACCGTTTAACTTAAAAGTTTTTTTACCTATTTTTATTTTTAATTTTTTAGTGTGCTTTATTTGCTTAGTCTGATTTTATTAAATTTATCCGATCCACTGAAACGTAACCGGAGCAAGACCTTTTGCCTGTGAAAATTCAAAAATGCGATTTGCACCCGGACTGGAGCCGGGCCGGTCAGCTAGTTACCATAATATTGTATTGTCACCGGAGCTACACATGTGTGCAAAATTTCAACGCAATCGGATAACGGGAAGTGGGCGAAAATTCAAAAGTACGATTTACATCCGGACGAAAGCCGGGCCGGTCAGCTAGTTACCATAATATTCTATTCTCACCGGAGCTACATATGTGTGCAAAATTTCAACTCAGTCGGATAACGGGAAGTGGGTGAAAATTCAAAAGTACGATTTACACCCGGACGAACCGGGCCGGTCAGCTAGTTACCATAATATTGTATTGTCACCGGAGCTACACATGTGTGCAAAATTTCAACTCAATTGGATAACTGGGAACTGGATGAAAAATCGGTCGCAAGATTTGAAACAAATATAGTAACAAAATAATATATACGGGGTCAAGCTATAAATAAAATCGTTTAAAAATACCTATATTAGAAGAAATAATAAAAAAGTGAAAAATGAAGGCCTTTATCTGTTTATCAGTTTTGCTTACCAATCTGCCAGCTTGATTATTGTGCAAATTAATTTGCGAATGTATGTCGCCAGCTTTTTCACGCGAATCGAGAAACATTTTCGAAAACTCGATACCGAAATGCAAGTTATGTGAGCAACCGCCCCACTTCCAGCGGCTTGCTGCGCTTGCACTGCGATACCCCTTGGCGGGTTCCGTGAACGTCGGCATGTTGTCCTGTTGTCGTCGTTCCACCGGATCGCAACCGCATTCCAGAAGTTTTCCTTGACTGCACGCTCGTGCGACGCTGTGAGCGACTCCTGCAGCTGAAATTGCATACCCGAATGCCGTCTCCCGATAACCTGAAACAGAATTGGTTTACATTAGATGCCTATATAACAGGTTCGTTTTTTAAATTTTTAACCGACTTTAAAAATGAGGAGCTTCCACATAAATTTTATAAAATTAGGTTCAGTGGTTTTCGTTTTTTAGTTTTATATTAAGACGTCGGTTAATAACGTGCAAACTACGTATTGTAAAACCACATAATCGAAATAATTCTTTTCATCTAAGTTTGAATAATTTCTTTTCCCACAAAATTTCTTTAGGTGCTTGTTGGCACGTCATTGCCACCATAAACATTAAAAAAAAATGGATGTGTGCTTATGACCACATGACAGAAGTGAAAACTTCAGATTTTCTAATTTTTGGTGTCATCTATTATAGCGCATTTATGAACTAAAAATAATTTATTACTAAAATACTAAAATTGTATTTTTAATTAATTCCACCTTGGTTTCAAAAAAATTATAATTATTGTGAAAGAAAGAATATAAGAAAATTTAAAAAAAATATATAAACAAATATCATGTAGAATTTAGAAAAAAAAACGCCAAGAATTCTACGCTGCCATCAGGTCTCGAACCCAGGTTCCTATGCATAGAACGCAAAGACGTAACTAACTGCGCTATGTATAGAAGTGTGTAGACGGCCGTTTTTATGATATTAGTAACCTGACCTTAAGAATTCGCAACATACTTCTTAAGCATGTTGCGAATTCTTAAGGTCAGGTTGCGAACGGTCAGCTTGCGAATGGTCAGGTTGCGAATTCTTACGGTTTTTTTGCGAACGCTTCACGTTATTTCAGTACCCAGGCAAAAAGTGTCTAACGCGCCTAAGGAATTTTTCACTTCAAAAATTGGCATGTAGATGTGAAAAGGTTCGCCATCCCTATTCTACAGTCTGTGCTTGCAAGCAATACTGGATCGAGTCGACAGACCTGGAATCGCAGTATCGGCTAGTCAATTATATACAGGGTGTTTATTAAATATATACGGCAAAAATTTAAGGGGTGATTCTTTGGGTAATTTTAAGAATATTTTGTCCTTTCATGATTTTCGAAAAGCCGCTTTGTCTTGTTTTGCTAATTACGTTTCGATCGTGACTTGTTTTTGGTGTTTTTGAAAGAGTTCGACTGCCAACGAGGAGAAAATGGAATTTATGCAGCCTAGCAGACCTGGTGATAGTAGATTTTTCAGCAGTTCTTGTAGATTAAGAAGCTTTACTGTGTTAATTATGTAATAAAATATTGTTTTTGTAGAAAAACGTTTAACGCCCTGTATCTTCAAAACAAAGCGGCTTCTCAAAAATCATCAAAGGGCGAAATAATCTTAGAATAGTCCAGGGAATAGCCCCTTGAATTTTTACCGTATGTTTCATAAACACCCTGTATATATTAAATTGCTTACGAGAAGCGCTCGTAATACTCTAAATTCACAACTAAATTCCTCAAAATGGCGGACTACAAGAACAGTTATTCAGCTATTAAGTATAGATAGAGATCAGTGCTTCAAATCGTCGAGGCAGTGCCAAGAAATTTTACTTTTCAAAAATATGGGACGGCCCCATTATTGCAAACAAAAACACAGCTAATATAATTGAAGATTGTTATTTCTGTTATACTTTTGCGCTAATATCCAACAAAGATGATTTCCTTTTTAAAAGTCATTTGTGTTCGCTGTAAGAGAAGCGATAAAAAATATCAATTAAAATCAAATAACATTGATATTCCTTTTCCAACCGGTGGCAAGAAAGTGGCCATGTCTATATACAGAGTACAGAGTGTCAGTCCACGAAGTGAAATATAACGATCTGTCGATGCTTTGAAGGATTTGCGACTGACACAACGATATTACCAAAGAAAAAATCCAGTTCGCGGTAAAAACTATCAACTTACTCCGCGTTTATAAAAGTACCGTTTTCGTTATAAAATTATCATTAGCAAAGTTTTTTGAAGTAAAAACTTCTTTAGGAGCACTTTGCGTTCTTTCTGAATAGTGAACGAAAGTGAACCGTCACGCTCGGGTCGGTGCCGCTGAATCGGGTTTACTCGGCTCCATTCGAAATCAAGCGCGCTCGGGTCGGTGCAGACCACGTTTACTGTCTAACAAGGAGTCCATCGTTTCAAGAATTACGTTTTTATTATTACGTATTATAATAATAAAATAATATTGTTACAAAACTGTTTTCTGAGTTGGCGGAATAAATATATATTTACAATAATTAAAAATACATAACAATGAACGCAACAACTATATACAATAATTCGTAACAATTAACTATATACAAGGACTATTTACATCACTGTATTTATTTCAGATTTATTTCTAACGTTTATTTATGTCAGTTATTTACTCAGTTACTTCAGTACTATTTATTTATATCCACTCCACTATTTATATCACTGTACTGACTGATTGACTGATTAATATTTATATCCACTTGACGGCACGAGTCACCATTGACTGCCTAATATTTATATCAGACGCACTTAATTGCACGAGTCACTAATGACTGCCTAATATTTATATCAGACGCACTTGATTGCACGAGTCACTAATGACTGCCTAATATTTATATCAGACGCACTTGATTGCACGAGTCACTAATGACTGCCTAATCTCCGTTGAACTGATTACTTGCGTGAGTCACTGTAGACTACTTGCGTGAGTCACCGTAGACCGATTCACTCCCGTCGACTCGCTGCTTATATAGAGGCTGCGTGGCTTAAGCACAGCGCTTCTAGCGTTTTCCAGAACGTCTAGAATCTTCGCGCGGTTACTAATTGTTCGGTAAGCAGACACCGCTTTCTCGGAACTGTTGCCTGTCGTTCATATACAGGGTGATCCGTAACAATATTATAATATTATGTATGTTTTGCATATATGTATAATCAAGTTTTCACTTCTGTCGTGTGGTTATAAGCACACACCCACTTTTTTTTTCTCAATCACCATTTGGCCTCAAGGGGCATCAGATCATTCATTAGATCAAATAATCAATAGGTGTCTGGTAGTTCATTAATGAAAAAACTAAATTTTACTACTGAAGACTAATTGTGATTTTTGCACATTGTTTAAATTATTATGTTTAGTCTTGCATTTGAGGACATCCCGTATAAGGAAACGGCATGGAATTGACTGATTACGTATACAGTAATGAGTGTATTATAAAATGATTTAAAACACAATAAATGTCCATTTTTAATTACTTCTTTGAACATCTTTATATACGTAATCTTGACACGTGCACCAAGTATAATTAAAATTCAAAATGTTAATTCACTTTAATCAATATTTATGAAAATTATTGTTCTTAGCAGTGTGCACTTAATCAAGCAGAAAATTACAAAATTATTTTTGCAAATGTTACTACTTTTAAAAAAGTTTTTTATGAGTAGCACTGCGTAAGGTCCATCTTTAAATTCAGACGCTAATGACCTCTGTTGTCGAGCGTCTATAATCCACAATTCAATTCAATCTTTAAATACACTTATGATAATGTTACCTATTTTCACCAACTTCCAAAGTTATCTGAGCCTGTAGTCAAATTTCAAAATTGTGTGTCATACAAGCGACTAGGCCCTGCAGTCAGGGAGCATTCTGATTGGTCGAATACCCCATCTTGATGTCGTTTGACATACACACACACCCCTAAACGAACGTAACAACTAACTAGTGAACTCTGCAGTATACTAATATGCAGGATAGTTGATAGCGATTAAAAAATGGGTTTTGTATGTGGAGAATGTTCAAACACATATTCTTCAAGACAGGCATTAATGTTCACATAATTAGAATGAAAACTTCAGGTAAGGCTTGTAATCTAATTCTTTCTATAAAAGTCGATCAATTTTTTGAGATTTGAAAATAAAACTTAATTTAATATAATTATTATTTAAGATATTAGGATGTCCAAAATTTATACAATAACAGTGTTCTTCAGATAAATTTTAATTAAGTTTTATTTTGAAATGTCAGAAAATTGATCGACTTTTATAGAAAGAATTAAAATTACAACCTTTATCTGAAGTTTTCATTGTAATTTTGTGAAAATTATTGCCTGTCTTGAAGAATATGTGTTCGAACATTCTCCACATACAAAAACCCATTTTTAATCGCTATCAACTATCCATATTAATTCGATATTAGTATACAAAGTTCACTAGTTAGTTGTTACGTTCGTTTAGATGTGTGTGTGTGCCAAACGACATCAAGATGGGTTATTTGACCAATCAGAATGTACCCTGACTGCAGGGCTTAGTCATGCATAGTTCGTAACAAGGTTAATTGAGCGGCAAACCAATGAAACAATGTAACCATACGCGTCACATGCATAAAAACTGTGCCGCTTATATAAATAGTGAAGTATAAGTGCATGACTCACTATCTTAAATTTTGAAACTTAACTATAGATGATATATTATAGATGATATATTTACGCAGTTTTATAAAGCATAGTTACCGGACAGTTTAGCATCAGATATCGATGAATAATTCAAAGATGAATGACTGCAAACAGTTAGTTGAAAAACTCACTTTACCATTAATCTAGAGGTAAACAAATAATGAAAAACAATAAAAATATCTTCTTTTCATCATATATTACAGGAATTCTAATGAAATCCCCGAGGGAAAATGCGGGTATTTAGAAATCATTCTTTACCACCCTGAACGGTTGATTACTTAATACGTAAAGAGTCAATGCCTTTAGAATCAATAATTACGCTATTGTTAATTTAATTAACTTTTTTCAGACTTTAACATTAATTATAGTCGTTCCCACCAACAGATATAGTTATCGCGTGAACAGCACATGCTGGCTAGGGATGCACAAAGTGGTTGTTCTGCTATGTTGAGTTTCAAGCAATCGCAATCAGATACTGATCACGCAGTTTTATTTATCGGGTCATGGGATAGACTATTGCTGCCCGGTTAAAATACCAACCGTATCGGAAAGCGCTTAGTGTCAAAAAAAGTCATGAGGTGTCATGAGACACCCGACATTTAAGCTTCGCTTTTTACGCATTGTATATAAAATCGATTTCATTTACATACATCATAGCTACACGTTCTTTATATTTCTGGACTCCTGCCCTAGCACTGGTCTCCCAAGTTGGGCAGAAAATCCTCATTCTCAATTATTATAAAAATTGTTATACCTATTTTTTTTGAATAATAAATAAATTGAATTGAATACAAAAGCTATAGATAACTAGCCAATGAGGTGCGTTGCATCGCCGTGTTCCAAGGCCGCGTTCGTGACGTTTTTGTGATTTAGGTTCCCATTCCAAACGTGCGTAAAGAAGCATAGCTTAAAAAAGTCATGAAGTCATGATCGATTCAATTTGTACATTTTGATAAAAATTCCGAATAGGCACTATAAACAACCATGATCATAGTACACATTTATGTATATTGATGGGGTATTACCATAACGACTTGACTAGTTCACCATGGTTGTGACATGGACACATCGAGTCTTCTGTTATTGCATGGTTAGCGAACAATATATCGCATCTTTAAGTTATACACAGCAATTATCATGGGCGTGTTTTTATTGAGCCACAATATACAAATTGTAAAAATTAAATATTGAAACAAAAATATTTTTGCCATACCCACTATAAAATGGCTGCTTTACATGCATGTATGTATGCCCGCGAGAAGAGGGGATATACATTCCAAAAATTCTTACCCATCGCCACATTTTTGTATAAGTATATATATTTTCGTTTCATCGAGCCAGCATTTTACCATTCAAATCATCGAGGCATTGTTGCCACATAAGAAGTTTCACTTCAAAAAAAATCAAATCGGTTCAGTAGCTCCTGAGATTACCTGCCGCAAACAAACAAACGTGCAAACTTTTCCTTTTTAACCGATTTCAAAAAAGGAGGTGGTTCTCAATTCGGTTGTATTTTTTTTTTATGTTTGTTACTTAAGAACTTCGTCATTTATAAACCGATTTGGAAAATTCTTTTTTTATTTGAAAGGATATACTTTCAGATTGGTCCCATAGAAATTTCATCAAAATCGGTTCAGTAGTTCGTTATTTATTTATTGTAGATTGTAGACGCGTCGACATCTAAGGTCATTAGCGTCTTTCAACTACACTAAATAACAACTAACTTAAAACTAAATAACATCACAAAACATCCATGAGCGCAGGTGGGATTCGAACCCACGGCAGTCCAGTCTAGAGGTTGCGGCGCCAAGCACGCTAACATCTAGGCTATACTGCCCTCTTCAGTAGTTCGGCTGATTTTAATAAAAGTGAGTAACGGCGTGTGATTCCTTTAAGGTAAATGTCACTTTTTGACACTAAAAAGTAAAAAATAAAAAACTTTTTAACAAAAAAAAAAAAAAAACTCCATCAAAAAGCCACTAAAAAGAGGAAATTAATAAAATTTTGAGGTCTGCGCCAATTTAATAAAATATGAAGTCTGTTAAAAAGTATAGTAGGTACCTATACTTATAGTGATTAATATCTTCTTTTTAACCGACTTCTTATTTTATTAAATTGGCACAGACCTCAAAATTTCATTATTTTCCTCTTTTTAGTGGCTTTTTGAAGGAGGTTTTTTTTTTTGTTAAAAAGTTTTTTATTACAATACGTAACTATTAGTATGATATTTTTAGGCTTGAATAAATGTTCATTTTTCGTGCCGTACGTCACTGTACAAGTACCACACAGACGGAGTTAAAACATACGGTTGACAGACATGACAAGAGACGTATCACGGCATCAGACAGACATCGAGTTGGAACCGTCGAGTTTCACCGCTGGCTGTCAGCTTACAAACTGCACAACACATGACAGTAGTGCCCAGTTGAATATCAAAATCCTAAACTCTTACAATACATGAACGGCCATATTCTCTATCGCTGATATACATAACTACGAGTCCTAACATGGTTCATAGTTATTTCTAGCGATGCGCGATACGAGATGTTTTAGTCGATTGTTCAAACATTTTGATGACTCTCGATGGTTGTCACTTGGACTCGATTGTTGTTGTTTCATTTTTCACCGAGACCGAGTCGCATAGTACTGAATCGTACACTGTCGAGAGCCACATAATATACAATCATTCATCACTCAACAACTGCGTGTGGTCGAGTCGATGGTCGATTGTGCAGTAATCGCGTAATACGAATTCAATAGTGAAGAGATCACAGAGTAGTGAGTACCGACTAAACAGCGTGAACAGTGAACAATCAACGAGTCGCGTGAACGTCAGTCGACTAGCATATAACCTTGAATCGCGATATATGTATTCTCATTCGCTGCTATTGCTATAACCTATGTGGCAAATAATCGACTTGAACAATCGAACATTTCGATTGTAAAATCAAACTCTGAGTCGATTGTGGACTCGATTGTTATTATGAACGATTAAAATTGTTTCGATTGTAAAAACATCTCGTATCGCCCATTACTAGTTTATTTCTAACTGAAGCTTGTGATTTAAGCCTGGTAAATTATTCTTTCTGCAACCCGACTCACTGCAACAGTATAGGTAATATTCTTTCCGCAACCCTACACATTGTAATGCTACCTGTTGATTTCGATTTTAGTCTAGTAAGTTTTTTTTTGCAACCTGACCGACGTTAATAGTTCGTGGTAATATCTAACCATTGGTTATGATTTTAATGAAGTAATTTTTTTTTGCAGCCCGATCCACGCTGATAGTTCATGGTAGTACATAACCGATGATTATGATTTTAGTCCAGATTTTTTTTTGCAACCCGACACACGCTAATAGTTCGTGGTAAGAGGTACCACCACGAACTATTAGCGTGTGTCGGGTTGCAAAAAAACCACTGATTATGATTTTAGTCTAGTAATTTTTTTTTGCAGCCCGACACACGCTTATTATAGAATGTGTTAATATCTAACCGTTGATTATAATTTTAGTCTAGTAAATTTTTTTTTGTTTTTGCAACCCGACCCACGATAATTAAGTTCGTGGTAATATCTAACCGCCGATTATGATTTCAGTCTAAGAATTTTTTTTTGCAACCTGACACACGTTTATTATAGTTTGTGTTAATATCTAACCGTTGATTATAATTTTAGTCTAGTAAATTTTTTTTTGTTTTTGCAACCCGACCCACGATAATTAAGTTCGTGGTAATATCTAACCGCCGATTATGATTTCAGTCTAGGAATTTTTTTTTGCAACCCGAACCAAGCTTATAGTTCGTGGTAGGTATAGTACCTAACCATGATTTTAGTTTAGTAATTTTTTTTTTGCAACCCGACCTATTAGTTCGTGGTAAATATAGTATCTACCTAACCATGATTTTAGTCTAGGAATTTTTTTTTGCAACTCGACCCAAGCTTATAGTTCGTGGTAGGTATAGTACCTACCTAACCATGGTTTTAGTTTAGTAATTTTTTTTTTGCAACCCGACACACGCTAATAGTTCGTGGTAGTATCTAACCGTTGATTATGATTTTAGTCTAGTAAATTACTATTTTTAACCGACTTCAAAAAAAGGAGGTGCTTCTCAATTCGGTTGGATATTTTTTTTTATGTTTGTTACCTCATTTATAAACCGATTTGGAATTTTTTTTTATTTGAAAGGATATACTTTCAGATTGGTCCCATAGAAATTTCATCAAAATCGGTTCAGTAGTTCGGCTGAGTTTAATAAAAATTAGTAACGGCGTGTGATTCCTTAAGGTAAATGTCACTTTTTGACACATCAGACAGCGTAAGAAGGTCGGTTTAATAAAAGTGAGTAACGGCGTGTGATTCCCTTAAGGTAAATGTCACTTTTTGACACTAAAAAGTAAAAAATAAAAAACTTTTTAACAAAAAAAAATAAACCTCCTTCAAAAAGCCACTAAAAAGAGGAAAATAATGAAGTTTTGAGGTCTGAGCCAATTTAATAAAATATGAAGTTGGTTAAAAAGAAGATATTAATCACTATACTATACTTTTTAACCGACATCATATTTTATTAAATTGGCGCAGACCTCAAAATTTCATTATTTTCCTCTTTTTAGTGGCTTTTTGAAGGAGGTTTTTTTTTTGTTAATTTTCAACCCAACCCAACTGGTAAACTAATCTTTTTAACACGCTTATATTAGCTTCACCTGTATGCTTGCTTGCTTGTGTGCTTGCTTGCTTGTGTGCTTGCTTGTCTGCTTGTTTGTCAGTTTGTAACCGACTTCTTTGAACTTGATTTTGACCAACTTTGAACGGTCAGATTTAGTTTAAACTTTGCACACTTATCAAGGACCGACGACAATACAATAATTCCATAAGTTTGTCCCATTATCCTGACCAGGATCTCCAGGACTAAAAAAAAAGCAAAAAACTTCAGATTGAACTGAAACTTTGCACACTTTCAAGGACCGATTACAATACAATAATTCCATAAGTTTGTCCCATTATCCTGACCAGGATCTCCAGGACTAAAAAGCAAAAATAAATTATAATTTAAAAAAACTAAAAAACACGCTTTAATGAACTAAAAAGTAAAAAATAATTAATTTTATTGTAAAAAAGCGTGGGGTGCTTTGTATCATATTTTCATACTACCCCACGCTTTTTTACAATAAAATTAATTATTTTTTACTTTTTAGTTCATTAAAGCGTGTTTTTTAGTTTTTTTAAATTATAATTTATTTGAAACTCGACACATTTTAACGGTCCGTGGTTATATCTGTCTGAAGCTTTACAATTCGAAGTTGTATTACTGTATCAAATGCATAATGCATATCTTGTATTGGTCGATACACAGTACTTCTCGCAACTGACTTAAGACATGTCAGATTCTAAGTTCACAGTGGTTGTCGTCGTCTTTTGTTTTGCTTTACTCAGTTGTTATCTGTACAGTTACCTGTTCAAGCTCCCGTATTTAGGTGCTCACTCTCTACATATTGATCAATTTGATTTGTATGAACATACATAAATATACACAGACAAGAATTCTTCATCGGACATTGCTCTATTTGCTTGTTTTGATTTTCAATACAAAATAACGCGTGCAACAAAAGTTTTCTTCGAAAAAAAACTCATAAAATTTACGACTTGATAGTCGACTTGTTTTAATTAGAAAAATGTTTGTTATGTAATTAATAATTAATTAGTCAATTATAATTAGTAATTATAATGTCAGGGAGGCTTCAAGAGTGACTTTACACCCTCTACGTTAAGCTGTAATTAGTTGAACATAATAATGCAAATAATACACACACACACACACACACATGCCAAGTGTGAATCAGACTCGCGCACCTAGGTCCGAGGGTTCCGTACAATAATAAAAATAAGGAGTTACGTAGGGGTAAAAAATTAACAGATTTATTTATTTAAGCTTGTTTTTAGAAAGTTTTTTTCAGTCTAACCTGACACGAAAAAACACTAGAAGCGTGCATATTGTGTTGAATAAAAAAATTTAATATTTAATACGATAATTATGTGCGTGTTTTAAAAATAACACCAAACGATTTCTAAAAGTTGATATTTAAATGAACAAAAAAAAAGCTGTTAAACATCAGTACTTTTTTTTTGTTCCAAAAGCGGCATTTTTGAAAGTCAGCGATTAAAATAAATGTCATAGTAACATGGAGTTTTTACACGCCGAGTTCATTGGGTCAGATCTTGTCGGACCATTTCACGACAATTCAGTGTACCTCAGGTGAACCCGTATGGCATTCTGACTCTTTTCAATGGAATATTCTGAACACGTCTGATTTACATATTTTTGTGAAAAAAATGTGTTTATTTCTGTACGAAGTATGAATGAATATTACGTCATTAAATGTCTTTGTATTTTGATACAATCGTGTGTGAAAGAATTTCAAATATTTTTTTCGATCAAAAACTACAAATTTTATATACAAATGAATTGCTCAAGTATATGCATTAGTAGAAGACAATTGTTGTCGAGCATCTATAATCCACAATTCATTCATTCAGTAGAGGACAGTGTGGTTCAGTAGTTAGCGTCGCGGCCTCTGGATCAGACTGTCGTGGGTTCGTATCCCGCCTCCGCTCATAGATGTTTTGTGATGTCTTTTAGTTTTAAGTGTGTTGTGATTTAATGTAATCAAGACGCTAATGACCTAAGTTGTCGACGCGTCTGTAATTTACAATAAATAAATAAAATATGCATTAGTAAACAAAAAAAAAGGAATTAAAAAAAGGGTATGTGCCTCACGTTTGAAGTGGAACTTCTATCGTCTTCACTCTTTGTCAACCATGTGAATTTAAAAAAATAAATTTTTCGTTTTTTTAATTTGTTATTTCGCGTTTCTTCACGCAGCCATATAGGCCGTTCTGAGTGAGCACTTAACAGGGTTATACATGTTGTATACTTTCATGTTTGATTTTCGTGTCGAATTTGATTTTTTGTGTTGGATCACTTAAAAGCGGCTGGACCGATTTTGATCACACTTGGTGCTCAAACGTATAAAGAACAGGGCGCCTGCACGGTCAAAATATGAAACAAACAAGCCGTGAGGTGGGTCGTTTATTAGGACTAAAGTGCGACCCTTGAGGTCCACACGACGAACTTCCCAGTTTGATAAATATTTAATAACAATAATTAAATTAGATAATACACAGAAAAGTAATCATTTTAAACATTAAAATATAATTATTATTTATTTTTAACAATAATTAAAAAAAAAAAAAAACGGCTGAACCGATTTTTATAAAATTTATGTCGGATCAAAATAACGTTAACACGCCTCGATTGACATCCTTACGAAGTCGATATAATTTTTTATTCGCGAGATATTGTGTAAAATCTACTTTTTTGGAGTCTATTTGGTTAATAAAAAAGAACGGCTGAACCGATTTTGAAAAAATTTCTTTCAGATCATATTTACGTTAATACGCGTCGATTGGCACCCTAACATAGTCGATATCATTTTTCATTCTCGAGATTTCGTCTTAGAAAGAAATGGACACACACGTACGTACGTACGTACACACACACACACACAGACATCTTTCTAAAAATAGTGTAAAAATAGTGCAGTGACCTTGAAATATAAAATTTTTTTCTCCATTTTGATTTCGATTTTCGGACCCATTACAATAACTTGCAATAGTTAATAAATAACAATTTTATTTATTAAAATACCAAAAATATGATTTTAAAAAAGTTGAATTTTAATGTCAATATTTAAAAAAAAATTGATTAGATTTGTAATCCAGAATATTAGCCCAAAATGTGCCTATAGTACGATAGTTTCTGAAAAACTCGCTTTCCCCTTCTCTTACCTGGAATTTGGAATATCTAAACAATATTTCCTCAACATGATTTCTTATTACATTCTTTTCGAACAAAATAAAACGAAGTCATTGAAACTTTTAAGAAATCTTAATCTAGCGTACATTCGCACATCCGGGTGATAAAATTGAACAAAAATGAAATAGATAAATAAAGAAAGAATCAGTAACAAAAGAAAATAAAACTTCTGCACATTTGAAATAGAGTTGTCAGTTTTTCAATAACGCAGGAACGAATTAGTCGCGCTTCCTAAACTTGTGGCCGATTTGTTACGGGTGCTTAGTACACTCCTGTGATGAATATGTCACTATGACAATGCTCTAACTGTCATCAAACCAAGAGCTATAAGGTATACCTTCTGTGTGCTTTGAAAAGAGTACCACCTGGAAAGTATCTTTTATATTATTAGGTATATATACGAGTCAAGGGTTCTCAATCCATGGCTTGTGGATCTATAGGTCCCAATAATAACTCCTCAAATAGTCATTGTTTTGTGCACTCGGACGCGGTGCTTTAGTATAAAAAACTTTTTAACAAAAAAAAAACTTCTTCAAAAAGGCACTAAAAAAAGGAAAATAATGAAATTTTGAGGTCTGTGCCAATTAAAATATGAAGTTGGTTAAAAAAAGAAGATATTAATCACTATACTATACTTTTTAACCGACTTCATATTTTAATTGGCACAGACCTCAAATTTTCATTATTTTACTCTTTTTAGTGCCTTTTAGTAAAGTAGGTAACATTTACCTTAAAGAATCACACGCCGTTACTTACTTTTATTAAACTACTGAACCGATTTTGATGAAATTTCTATGGGACCACTCTGAAAGTATATCCTTTCAAATAAAAAAAAAATTCAAAATCGGTTCATAAACGACGAAGTTATCCGCGAACACACATAAAACATAACCACATAAAAAATATATACGGTCGAATTGAGAAATCTCTTTTTTTTGAAGTCGGTTAAAAATCTATTAACTGCTACGATTATCTAGACTTATGGCCGGTTTATCGTAAATTTTAATCACGATGTTTTTTCAATCACTGCACTGTTTAACGCTCACACAGAGCGATGGCTGCGTGGACAAATGCATTAGTCTACTGTGTATAAGATTGCAGGTTCGCAACACGCTTGAAGTAATATGACATTAAATTTATTGATTTTTTAAAATTTATTATTAAAAATTATAAATTGAAATATATTAAATTACTATTGAATTTACATTAAGTTACTATTGCACTTGCTGTTCATTATTATTATTTCTTTCATTCCAGACAGACGTTGTCACGCCTAAAACACCCGCGGTCGTGTAGACCCGCGATTATTTAAAAAGGATTTTGGTAATATTTAAATTTAACCAAGTGTGCAAGCTTTCACGGCCGGCATTGTTCCAAGTCTTCATGGTTTCCGGGCTTGTAGGCCGTGGTCCGGTGGTATTTCTACCTGACGTTTCGTCTACAACTGCGGTAGACATCCTCAAAGGCGACCTGTGAGCCGCCAAGGAGAACACTTCGACCGCTGCCACATCGCCTTTGAGGATGTCTACCGTAGTTGTAGACGAAACGTCAGGTAGAAATACCACCGGACCACGGCCTACAAGCCCGGAAACCATGAAGATTTAAATTTAACCTCACATTATTTAGAATAGATATCAAAATTCCATTGGACCCATCACAAAGTTATGATTTTATTTTTGTATGTACTGTAATACTGATAGCTAATCGTCAAAAATATTTAGAACCGCTGCAAATAAGTGAAGAATAATTATTTGTACTTGACAGAACTGTCAGTGCCTAGAAAAATAAACGATCTTTCTTGTTTACAGTAATTGTCAATGATTGTGCAGAAATATTTGTAGGTTTTAACATACAAAACGTTTTGTGTAGATGAAAAGTGTGGTGTTGATTAGCCGTGACAATGTGACATTACCTTTATTAGTATTTATGACTTTAGAGTGCATTGTGCATTCAGGTTGGAACTCAAATATAGTCTAATTAGATTTGAACCCGAAAAAGAGGCTTGGTGTGTGGGTAAAACCACACTGCTAACTTCCTATTAGATGCCCTTAGTAAAAAAAAATTTGCAAATCTAATCAGGTGTTCATTATGTAATTATGTGTCGAATAAAATTGGTCTAAGTCGATATAATTATTTGTTCTCGAGACATGCGAGCCGAAAAAAAGTTCACCAACGTACGAACGTACGTACACACACACAAAGCATCTCTCTAAAAACAGTAGATTCGGACTCTAAGGACCTCAAAACGTCTAGATATGTCAAAATTTTTCTATCGCAAAACCGGAGCCAATACAACAACTTCCAATGGGAAGTTAATATTAATGTTATTGTAGACTATAGACGTTCGACAACTGAGGCCATTGAACTAGTCTTAGGTCCGCCTATTATAATGAAATGCAGTACTCATAATAAATTCAAAAGAATCGTTTGATATAATTCGAATTTCGAATGAAACATCCGATTATTAAAATCATTCAAAACCTAAGAATCAGATTATTGAAATAATGAGATTTTGCCCGTCACTACTGAATATTGGCTAGTGAACTAGTCTTAGGTCCGCCTATTACCTATATGAAATGCAGTACTTATAATTCAAAAGAATAGTTTGATATAATTCGAATAAAACATCCGATCATTAGAATCATTCAAAACCTAAGAATCCGATTATTGAATTAATGATATTTTGCCCATCACTTATACTAAAAATGAGTATGAAATGTTTTCCCTGACCTCTTTGAAGCATGACGCTGGTATGAGGGTTTCTGTTTTTGGTGTTCAGCGAGGAACAGTTCCATCGATGCCATTGAAATTGGTGCTGACATTCCTCCACAGCCATCTGGAGGCCTCGAAGAGCATTATCCACCACGTCCGGATAACGATGGCATAACTCCAGTTGACTCTTCGTCAAACCGCCGACTGTACGACATACAGTGCTGCCTCTCCCGAGGGATGGACGGGCGTTGATTGAATTTGATATTCTGAAAATAAAGAATCAATTACTTTAGAACAAAATAAAAAAAACTTTCTTGTAAAAATGAGTAGAATAAATTATTATGAAAATTATGCCATCCGTAATAGAAAAAATAAAGCGAAAGCATATATCTCTTCTGCGGGTGCGCTGATTTTGCCCGAAAACAATAGGGCTCTTCTAATTTACATGTAGAACATCCTACCTCAGTACCGTGTTGACAAATAAACAGATGAACAGACTTTTGACAAAAACATGTTTTTTGCATTCCGAGGACCTCTAAGTAGGGAAACCACCTATTGTATAATTGTGAAAAGTGAATTTTGACCTAAATTATTAGGGTAAATGCGGGAGAGATGCCGCGGTAGGAGAGACGCCGCATGGCTATTAACTTACCTATTTACCATTAGTGGATGGTGCTACAAGTACGTATGTTCGTTCATCTTATCTTGTCAAGATAAGATGAACGAACATAGCACCATCCATTAATGGTAAATAGGTAAGTTAATAGCCATGCGGCGTCTCTCCTACCGCGGCATCTCTCCCGCATTTACCCTACCTATAACGTTCCACATTTGTGGAGTTGAAATGTTAAAAAATATCGTTATTAAAAAACTATGAATATATAATTTGTTATTATTATTATTTCATAAAAAAAATTCTATTTGTTAAATATAGTGAAAGTAAAATTTTTAATAATAGTGAAAAGTATTTTTATGGATTAAAATTAATTTTGTCACAATATTTATACAGTCTCTTTAATTTATTCTTAATAAAACGATGAGATTTCTATGACCACACATGATTTCCCATATTTTTCATATATTACCACATAAATCTTCTTTAACGAAGAAGTAACCATTTACATAAAATTAAATGTAGCTGCGTATAGAATTAACATATTTGATATCACCGTACAGTTTTGATTGTTTGAATGTTTAAAATCTAAACAATCTAACTAGTGATGGGCGAATGCGAGATGTATTTACAATCGAAACAATTGCAATCGTTCATAATAACAATCGAGTTCACAATCGACTCGGAGTTTGATTTTACAATCGAAATGTTCGATTGTTCAAGCCACATAGGTTATAGCAATAGCAGCGGATGAGAATACGTCATATAATCGCGATTCAAGGTTATATGCTAGTCGACTGACGTTCACGCGACTCGTTGATTGTTCACTGTTCAGTCGGTGATCTGTGATCTCGTATCGGCCATCAGGTATGCAGTATGCAGTACTGTACGATTCAGTACTATGCGACTCGGTCTCGGCGAACTATGAAACAACAATAATTGAGTACAAGTGACAACCGTCGAGAGTCATCGAGATGTTTGAACAATCGAGACAATCGACAATCTCGTAATCACGCATCACTAAATCTAACCGATACCGGAACTACTGTTTATAGATGAGAGGCAGTACGAAAAAATTCAAGCCTCGTCTTCCCCCATCGGGTCACAAAAAAGATTACAAAAAGCCGAGCGGGTGATTTTCAAGAAGCTGCAGCGAGCTTACTGTTAGTACCACAGAAAAGTTGTGGGAATGAAAATTGTAGGAGGTGTAATCCTCTTTAAAACATTACATAATGAAAGAATTGCTTAAGGCGACCGTTTCTGAGAGATTTCGAAAAAAGCAAAAAAGGTGGTAAAATTTCGTGGTTTTTCGGCTCCCCCCACGTTAGCACAGGGTCCTCGAGATCGAAAACTCAGATTCTACTCCACAGAGTACCCACAAACAACATACCAAAATATAACTAACTTCAGAATACTTTCCAGGTAACCCCCTTCATTTATTACCTGCCGTTTGGACTATCTGTCAATTTTTTTTTTCATTTTGAAAATTAATCGGCGCAAGAAATGCTGGATTTATTTAGATAATAAATATTTTTGGATCACTCCACTTATGCAGCAACATTCCATTTTAGTAGTCTCAGATTCTTGTCTTTACTCCTGGAATGTGTAACGCTGTTGCGTATTTCTCTCCTGTTTCGATACCCCTTGGGCGATCGTCTCTTATCTTATATATACGCATTGCTCGTGAGAAAATATTTTGCTGTTTCTAAACTACATTGCAGTGAAAGATTTTGATGTAAAATTGTAACATTATTTGTTGTTATTCGGCGAACCGATTTCAAATTGCAGTTTATATCTTTTTAAATCTACTGAAGACATTATTAACTTCCCATTGGACATCTTCACAAAAATAAGGCCTTGAATAAATAACACCAAAAAATTGTCACTAGCTCTCGATCTAATACATTACATAAAAAAAACAAAGGTGCCGAATATAAAACCTCCTCCTTTTTTGAAGTCGGTTAAAAATGACGAGAATGCGCTTGTAATGAGATCTTTTATAAACACATGTTTCCATCGGTAAATTAATAAGACGATAAAATAAAGTAATAATAGTTTATAGACAGGTGACTAATTGATAGTATGCAATTGTGTTTAATGATAAGATGACCGCTTGGACAGTTAAATAAATGGTGAACCGATCGAGTAGGCCGAGGCAGGTGTTGTAATTGACTGTAATTTGTCCAACACATGTGTTGAATTAGAAATGACATCGATATATTAAACGATTCTTGTATCGACAGTCAATATTAAGTGTATTATATAGGTAGAGAGAAATTATATGTAAGAAGGGTTGTACAAAAGACGATGCGACTGGCGCAAGTTAGGAGTAGCTGGTATACACAATTTCATAAACATTTAAAACTATTTTTAATTGAACAGACTTTGTATAAAATTGATGATTTTTTTAACATGAGTGTCTGAGTTTTAATGAGCTCATTCAATATTTAAGGACGATTTGTATCCATATTAATGCCTAAACAAATAAAAATCATCACTATTATTATTAAGGGCATATACAGAATTTTTTTTGGGGGGGGCACAAGGGCCAGACGGGCAAGCATTTCCATTTTATTTATTGTGGATTATAGACGCGTCGACAACTTAGGTCATTCTATAGCGTCTTAAATATATTAAATAACAATTCTCTTAAAACTAAACGACATCCATGAGCGGAGGTGGGATTCGAACCCACGACAGTGTGATCCAAAGGCCGCTGCGCTAACCGTTACACCACACTATCCTCGCAAGCATGTCCAGCGTCCTCATAGGCTGTTTGGGGAACCCGTGCAAACAGACAAGACGTTCCGCTCGCGTTACGCTAATTATTGAGAATCTTAGATTAATTAATACATCTGAGTATTAATGATTTAAATTGGGATTTTGCAACTTTCACTAACTTGTCCATAAGTACACAAAACGTAAAGAATGTGATTATCCTGGGACTCCTTGGGTTTTTTGTATAGTCGATTTGGACCGTCTGGGGACTGGGAGGTACATGCCCCTGCATCCCTCTCCTTGAATCCGCCCTTGAGTATACGTAATATATTCTATCACTTAAATTTAATGTCAAAATGCCTAGAAAAATGTTTCAAAATACTCAAAAATCTTTCTTGCTTTACTTCTTAAACTTCTCCACTCTTGTTTTAGAAAACTACCAAATATATTTAGTACCATCTATGCAATATTTTTTTCTTTACAAAAAGGGCGCCAAAATTTTCGTAGCCTAGGGGCGCCGAAGTTCTAAATCCGCCCCTGATGGTAACCCTATCTGCAATCCACCATAAAAATTGGAAATTTGAACATATAGTCATGTTTAATAGTCCGTAACTAATTCAACGATCTTTGACTACAACCCAGTGTCAGCATTAACGTCTGTCTATAATTAACATAATTTATAATATTAACGAGATAATACCATTGTTTTTAAGTGACAGTATTATTTGTTATAGTTGTCAATTTGTAGGCGTTTTAGTCTAAAGTGAAATCAGTGGCGTATGAAAGGGTTTCTTGATAAATGACTCCGATCAGTTATCTCAAGCTAGAAAGAGATCTTGAACTCATCAAGCTATTTCACATTTAAAACGTTTACGGTTCATTTTATATTATTAGCCACCATCATCTACAAGTTTTTTTGGACGACATTCTTTATTCCCATATAGAATCTAAATCGGCTTGTTGGATTTTGATCAATGAGGTGTCGATAAAGAAAGAGATCTTGAACTCATCAAGTCATTTCACATTTAAAACGTTAACAGTTAATTTTCTTTGTGGTCATATTATTATCTACCATCATCTACAAGTTTTTTTTTTTGAGGAGATTCTTTATTTCCAAGTACAGAACCTAATCGACTTGGATTTTGATAAATGAAGTGTTGATAAACATGGTGTCCACTTTTTTCTCAAGACCAAACTCCCTGACTTTCCCTGACCGAATCTGATTTTTTCCCCTGACTATTTTGAAAATTTTTCCTTATTTCATATGCCTATTGTACACAAATACATAAAGGTATATTTTTAAATTTAAAAAAGATACAATTATTATACGACACAAACTCATTGTTTATGCAACTTTCAGCATCAAAAATCACAAAAGTGTTAAAAGTCTGCTCTGTTGAAATTTTTCCCTGACCACTTTTCAAATTCCCTGACTTTCCCTGACCCAAAAAAAATTTCCTGACATTCCCTGACTTTCCAGAATTCCCTGACCTGTGGACACCCTGCTAAATTCTTCATAATCTCAAGAATGACACTGGGTATATGACGTCACGTAAAATCCAATATGGCGAACGCTAGACGCCATATTGTCAAAATGCAAAAGTGAAAAGTCGTCCATGCTTGTACAAAGGAGACACTGATTTCAATGAGCACAAGCATATGTCCGTATCTCTTCTGGTTTAGAAGTTGCATCCATTTAAAGTTTCCCAAAATTCACAAAAACATTTTGAACGCCCATAACTTCTAAACCAAAAAAGATACAAAATTTTGCTTGTGCTCATTGGAATCAGCGTATTTTTTTCTACAAAGAATCTCAATTTGAAATATATATGAAACATTTCGATTTTTACTAATTTTTAAGGCATATACCTTAGAAAAAATGCGATTTTTGATAAAATTCGAAATCTCTCGGAACTTTTTCGAACTCATCATGCTTGTACAAAAAGACATGCTGATTTCAATGAGCACAAGTTGAAGTCTGTATCTCTTCTGGTTTAGAAGTTGCATCCATTTAAAGTTTCCCAAAATTCACAAAAACATTTTGAACGCCCATAACTTCTAAACCAAAAAAGATACAAAATTTTGCTTGTGCTCATTAAAATCAGCGTATTTTTTTCTACAAAGGTTCTCAATTTGAAATATATATGAAACATTTCGATTTTTACTAATTTTTAAGGCATATACCTTAGAAAAAATGCGATTTTTGATAAAATTCGAAATCTCTCGGAACTTTTTCGAACTCATCATGCTTGTACAAAAAGACATGCTGATTTCAATGAGCACAAGTTGAAGTCTGTATCTCTTCTGGTTTAGAAGTTGCATCCATTTAAAGTTTCCCAAAATTCACAAAAACATTTTGAACGCCCATAACTTCTAAACCAAAAAAGATACAAAATTTTGCTTGTGCTCATTGGAATCAGCGTATTTTTTTCTTCAAAGGTCCTCAATTTGAAATATATATGAAACATTTCGATTTTTACTAATTTTTAAGGCATATACCTTAGAAAAAATGCGATTTTTAATAAAATTCGAAATCTCTCGGAACTTTTTCGAACTCATCATGCTTGTACAAAAAGACATGCTGATTTCAATGAGCACAAGTTGAAGTCTGTATCTCTTCTGGTTTAGAAGTTGCATCCATTTAAAGTTTCCCAAAATTCACAAAAACATTTTGAACGCCCATAACTTCTAAACCAAAAAAGATACAAAATTTTGCTTGTGCTCATTGGAATCAGCGTATTTTTTTCTACAAAGGTCCTCAATTTGAAATATATATGAAACATTTCGATTTTTACTAATTTTTAAGGCATATACCTTAGAAAAAATGCGATTTTTGATAAAATTCAAAATCTCTCGGAACTTTTTCGAACTCATCATGCTTGTACAAAAAGACATGCTGATTTCAATGAGCACAAGTTGAAGTCTGTATCTCTTCTGGTTTAGAAGTTGCATCCATTTAAAGTTTCCCAAAATTCACAAAAACATTTTGAACGCCCATAACTTCTAAACCAAAAAAGATACAAAATTTTGCTTGTGCTCATTGGAATCAGCGTATTTTTTTCTACAAAGGTCCTCAATTTGAAATATATATGAAACATTTCGATTTTTACTAATTTTTAAGGCATATACCTTAGAAAAAATGCGATTTTTGATAAAATTCGAAATCTCTCGGAACTTTTTCGAACTCATCATGCTTGTACAAAAAGACATGCTGATTTCAATGAGCACAAGTTGAAGTCTGTATCTCTTCTGGTTTAGAAGTTGCATCCATTTAAAGTTTCCCAAAATTCACAAAAACATTTTGAACGCCCATAACTTCTAAACCAAAAAAGATACAAAATTTTGCTTGTGCTCATTGGAATCAGCGTATTTTTTTCTACAAAGGTCCTCAATTTGAAATATATATGAAACATTTCGATTTTTACTAATTTTTAAGGCATTACCTACCTTAGAAAAAATGCGATTTTTGATAAAATTCGAAATCTCTCGGAACTTTTTCGAACTCATCTGATGCTTGTACAAAAAGACATGCTGATTTCAATGAGCACAAGTTGAAGTCTGTATTTCTTCTGGTTTAGAAGTTATATCCATTTATTTATTTAATCAGATTGCGAATCTACTGGGATCAGCATATGGAAATGGTTTTGATTTTTTTCTGCGCCACTGGGAGAGTTAAAGAGTATGTTATGCAAATATGAAATTATAGTATTTATTTACGACATATGCAAATTGGCATGTGCCGCACACTTGATTTATTATGAAAAGTATCTAATTATATTTGTAATGTGACATTTAGCGTAACGATTCTTCGACATTTTATACATAAATATAATAGAGTAGATGGTTAAAAGATCGCTTCTGACAGCAATTTTATCAGATAATTGCATAAAGTATCCGTCGAAGAAAGATGGCCTAAGAAGGTAATAGGCTGGGCTCCAGAATTGAGAGGAGAAAAGAGGAAATATTATGAAGTATTAGAAATACCTTGTATTATGTCCGTTTTGTGACTTCTTGTGATTTATCACTACAAGTTTCAGCAACGAGTTGCCATCTTCAGGTGTGGTTAATTATTTTTTTAAAAAACACACATTGAGTATTCGTAACAGTATATAATATTATGATTCTAAGCGCTGTGTATTATGCCGTGGCTTGTGAAATACCACACCTGAAGATGGCAACTCGTTGCTGAAACGCGTAGTGATAAATCACAAGAAGTCACAAGACGGACATAATACAAGGTATTTTTAATACTTCATAATATTTATACATAGTGACTTGGAGGCCCAACACTCTAAAAATGTATCAAAAGAGGAAAGTCTCGCAGAAGTTGCGGAGATGGCATACAAGAAGCGATGCGGGAGAGGAGATTGAAAGAAGGAGAATGTGATGACCAAGATTTATGAAGATTGAGGGCGGGAAAAAAACTTTTGTTGTAAAAAATCTCGCTATATGTATCCATCAATTGTAATTCGTCTAGTTGTAACAAATTAATAATTATTATTTTTATGGCCACTAACAGCCTATTAAATTGAAAATCCAATTGGTATTTTCACCAGTTCTTTGTTTAGAACCTGAGGACAGGGGTATTTGTAATATATGAGCCATGGAAACGTCGTATAAACAACTGTATCCCTACGAGCTCGGTTATTCTCAAGCCCAAATTCGGTATTAAGGGACTTATCTTAAATTAGTTTGCAGTAATTAATATTAGGTACAATTCTTTTTCCTTATTTCTGTTGAAAAATTATTTAAAATTTTCATCAGATTTAATTGTATTGATAGTTGATTTAGAAGAGAATATCAGAAGAATTTATTTAACTAACTCGTCACCGTCGGGACTCAAACCTAAAACATCCAGATTTCGCGTTACGAACGCTTCTCGTAGGTGAATATATTTTGCTATTATATGAAGGCTGAAGCTAAAGAAAGTCCTGGGGTCTACTGACATTCTGAAGTTGTTTGATTATGTAACAATAGATAGGTAATAGAAAGATTCAATCTTTTAAACCGCAAATATTTCTTAAGAAAACGTCAAATATTTCTTCAATAAATATTTATAATTTAAAATAAGTGTCAGCATAATGTATAAAACGGTATGGAAGAAGCTCTTCTAATTAGTTATATAACATGGAGCATGCGTTGATAAACGGTTATGGTTAAGATCAAACATCTGGAAGCCCATTGAACTAACAGAGATGCAGACCATTCGTTGACCCTTTAGTGGTCAATGTATCAACAGTCTCGACAGGGGTTCTTCGACCAAATCAATTGTAGACCCTTATCCACACCTGGACTGAAATTCGTCAGTTACTTCTACCAAATAGAAGAACGTCGTTCGGAGGTCTAATTTTGCTGGGGAAGATTTTTATGGAATGCTGGCTTTCTCATGGCCCGGACGCGCGTCCGGGCCATGAGAAAGCCAGCATTCATTCGTAATGTTGTTATAAAATAATAGCTCTCGCAGTTAATGGATCTGTGGTCATCGTTGCATATATAGGAAGAATTAAATGTACACTGTTGGGCACTGTGTAGTAACTGGAAACTTACCCGACGCGAAATTGGGAGTTCTGGGTTCGATTCCCGGCGGTGCATTTACATTTTTCCTATATAGCCTTCTATATAAATATCATGGCGATAATTTGTCTGATATTCTTATGTTAATTTCACTAATATAGTGAATTTAGTTACGGTATAGGTGTTTAATCATATTGATTGTATTTCTTATGTTTAAGTTAATTTTTATTTACTTTTCAAAAGTAATGCAAATAGATAATGCTAGGACCACGTGATGAAAGTAAAGGGTTAAATGCGATGGTTGTATGGAGTTAGCTTTAATATCTCACAGAAGAATTTTCTGACCAAGAACTCCTTCATGTGTATAAATTTATAATCACATTTTAACATCCAAGACGACACGTTATCTGCATTCCAAATCTGAAATGGTTGATCTGCACATTTTACATATAAAATCACATTCTTTAAGGACACAGTTGATTCGCTGGTTCTGTTTTAATTCTTGTTACAAAACAAGAAGCTTTGATTTCTGATGATTTTAGAAATTGGGCAATGAGTTTGTAACCGTTATTTTTTTCATTATGTCATTAGAAAGAAACTTAAATAATGCCGTTGGATTTTTTGTCCATCACTTAAAACGGCTTCGCAATACATTTTTAAAGTTGGTTAAATAGACCATACTTTTATTTTTCCTTTTGAGCGGATGACGTCACATGCCCCGAATATCACGGCTTACTCTACAGCCTATATATTTAATACATGCCTCATTATGATTTTTAATTGATGGCAACGGTGCAATCTGTCTTAGGCGGTCCTGGTTGTAAAGATTATGAAGCCCGCCTCGCGGGTGTTGTGACGTAAGCAGCTATTAAAGTTTAAAAATTTGTATCTTCGTAAGTATTTAACGTATTATAAACGCCATTGGCTTTCTGGCAATGATTTCTAATACGAAACAGTCATGTATTATTTATTTTATTTTTTACAGTCTCTTTGCAAAATTAAATTTTGGATTTTGTTTATAAAATTAACAAAGTATGTTGAAGTCAGTTTTTTATCTTCGAATGAAAATTATTTGAAACTTTTACATTTTAAAACAATTAAAAAAACATGAAATATTTTTTCAAAAGATTTACTGAAGTCAAATTTCTTTAAAAGCGCGGATAACTTTAGTTTGTGACAAGTTGATATAAAAACCAAAAATAACGTTTTCGAAAATTCCGTAACCAAAAATGATATAGTTAAACCGAGTTCAACTTTTATTAAATTTTTCAAAAGCATAACATAAACAAAAATAAATTGTGATAAAACTACAATTTTCAGTATATTTAATCGTTTTAAAGATATAAATCAGGTTGCAGAACATTTCTCAAACCGAAAAATTCGTATACGAAAGCTTTTGAGTCATTAACTTAACTGTCTAAATTCTATAGAATTATCGCTAGGCACTTGGTAGAACATGATTTAATAAAAATTAATAAACAAACACTTGAAAAAATCTACACATTTATTCATCTCAATGATCGTTTCGGGTTCCTAACCAATCATCAGGAGTTTACATTAAAACTGTTTTAATGTAAACTCCTGATGATGGGTTAGGAACCCGAAACGATCGTTGAGATGAATAAATGTGTAGAATATTTCAAGTGTTTTTTTATTATTTTTTTAATTTAACTGTCGCCTTAAAAAGCAAAAGCCAAAGGACTGAAAACGTCGTCTCATATAAAGAATGAATGAATTATAGACAAAACACTGAATTGTGGCAGCAATGGATGTCTCAGATCCAAACTGACTTGGTTCAGATTTTATTGAGACACGAATTTATTTACAAATCGAAATTCCTTGTTCTCTTATCAACCTGAAGGGTAATGAATACAGGCGAGGACTCAGACGATTTATTCAAATTTATTTTGTTCTCAAACTAAGGTAGAATAAAAATAGGTAAAAAAACTTTTAAGTTAAACGGTTTTATTTTAAATCATCAGCTGTACCAAAAACTAGAAAATAATTGGCACACAAACCAAGGGGTACTTTGTGTCGCTGCGTCAGCGGAATAAGTAATAATCTGGGACTAAAATAATAACGTGGGGCGCATTTGAAATATTTCTGTTGGTGGGCTTGGAAACAGATTTTTGTAGACAAGCCGTTCTTATTTAATAATTATACAGTCTTTATACAGATTTTTATGCGCCCCGCGTTTTTATTACTTATTCCGCTGACGCAGCGACACAAAGTGCCCCTTGGTTTGTGTCCTAATTATTTTCCAGTTTTTGGTACAGCTGGTGATTTAAAATAAAACCGTTTAACTTGAAAGTTTTTTACCTATTTTTATTTTCAAGTTTTTAGTTTGATTTCTGGCCCGTATCATTATGCAAACTCCTCATCCTTTCAACTTTCCACCTCCTGATTCCATCATCAGACCCTCGTTACCAAGTAGAAATTATCATAATATTGTATTGTCACGGGAACTCAATGTGTGTGCAAAGTTTCATAAGAATCGATTAAGTAGAAGTAGTTGAAAAAGCTGTCGCAAGATTTGAAACAAAGATAGTAACAAACAAAATATATACGAGGTTAAGCTAAATAAAACCGTTTAAAAAATTGACAACTATGAGAAAAGATGCGCGATCAAGAAATAAAGTTGAAGTGTTCGAAGATTTTAGTCGCAGATAATCGAGGAAGTTTTTATTTGGAGCGTTCCACAGCCAACGTTCGCACTTTATAATTGGCTATATCCTGAAGAGATTCAGAGAAGAGAACTTTTTGGAAAATATTAATGTAAGTCAAATGGTATCTATCAAAAATCTTTACCTTTCTACCCTCAAACTTTACCAATGTGGTTGAATCCTTCTTATGATTAAATAAAGATTCCTGAATGATGAATGATAAAACCGTACGACCTAACAAAAATTCCAAGGAAACGAATAAGGAATACTGATCCAAACTGACAAAATTTTGGTCATATTTTTATGCGAATTTTTTTAAATCAGGATGCGGTTTATGGACGCGGTTTACAATGCTGTATTTTTGTATAATGGCAGCTAATATTTTCACTGCCAAATCCGCTACTGTACACAAATAAATAGTTTTGATATTTTGGGAATGAAACGGTTGAGTGTTTCCCATGATATACCGGCTTTGAAATGCGATTCTATACTGAGTTCGGTGTTAATCAAATCATTCACAGATAATATGTAGAAGATACAGATATAAATTTATTGATACGTTCGAATTGAAAAATCTGGTTTTTATTGAAAAAAAATAATAAAATACTGTTTTTATTTATGTTTATTTTATTTACTGTCTTATAAATTTATTGTCAGTTCTTATTGAAGGAAACATGGACACCGAATTAAAAAAACAAGATTAAATTATGCGAGCAAAACTAAATAGTATAATTTAGTTTACTCCATGACCACTTGTCTTTAGTGATGCGTAGACACTAAAATATTTTTTTTAAATATAAAATGCAAATTAAAATCGACTATTTTTGTGTTAATCGTTTTGGATTTATTTGTATTTTTTAATTATTCAAATCATAGATAAAAATACCTGATTTAAATCTCTAGAAGAATAATTTATGTTCATTCCGTTTTGTAATTTATAGATATAGATCTTCGTTCCCATAAATTGTTTTTTAATTTAGATTTTTATATTTAAATTAATAAATAAGTTTGTCATTAATTCAAGAAGTAAAAAAATTATCATTCTTTTCAATAAATTTTACTCTCAATGGCGATCGAGAATATTTTACTCTTATGCAAGATTTTCAGACAGCTTTAATCCAAGAATCTCGTAAGATTTAATTTTCTACTGATAACTTACTCAGAGAGCAAATACAACTCACGATGCTGACTGAAATCTTCTTGCAATAATATCCAAGATATTACAACAATATACCCAAGACCTTTTGATAACAAATCCGAAGATTTTCCAACAATATATCCAAGATCTTCTGACAACAAAGCCGAAGATCTTCCAACAATCTATTCAAAATCTTCTGATAACAAAGCCGAAGATCTTCCAACAATTTATACAAAATCTTCTGACAACAAAGCCGAAGATCTTCCAACAATGTATCCAAAATCGTCTGACAACTATGCCGACGATCTTCCAACAATCTATCCAAGATCTTCTGACAACAATGCCACGGATCTTCCAATAATGTATCCAAGACCTTCTGACAACAAAGCCGAAGATCTTCCAACAATGAATCCAAGACCTTCTAACAACAAAGCCGAAGATCTTCCAAAAATCTATCCAAGATCTTCTGACAACAATGCCACAGATCTTCCAACAATGTATGCAAGACCTTCTGACAACAATACCGAAGATCTTCCAAAAATGTATCCAAAATCTTCTGTCAATAATGCCCACGATCTCTTGACCACAATAGTCAAGATCCTTGAACAATTTTATTTTCAATGCCATTCAATTAGACGGTGAATGTATCGACTGGCATTAATATTCACAATGTCTGACCAAGATCAGCGTACACTTTGTTATTTAGATCTGGATCTTTGTGCGATCAGGGCAGCAAAACGGTAGGCATTGAAAGTACTTCACCAGCTGCTGTCACAGTGATGGAGTGTGTCAGTGCAAATGTACATTGTGTGTTGTTCATTGCATTGTACAATTGCATGCATAAGAGCAACGAAAAGACATTTGCATACGCGTCGACTGTTTATTCGTTTCACTTGACAATATTGTGAATTGTGATGCATACTGTAATACGTCAATTGTGAAATATCGGCCACCTTACTGCCACCGAGCCTTTTAAAAAGTACCATATTATCTACATGAGGTACCAAAAGTTTGGGAACATATTATTCCTTGAAAACTTGATGAGAGTATCTGAGATATAGAAATGTTGTCGACTCTTTTCAACATTCATTGTTGCTGGACAAGTTGCACCCTTTTTGTCAAGTGGTCTTGTCCAAGTTATTGATTGCATTCTTTCATTACAAGCTTTTATTTAACTTGGTTTCCTGTCTGTCAGTTCGGGACAAATCTGGCAATCGAAATTTCGACCAGTTCCCGATATCCAATCATGCTGAAATTTTGTACACACCTTTGGTCCTGAAGACAATACAATATAGTATATTTAAAATTATGGTAGATCCAATATGGCGGCCATCACAAAATGGCGGATTACCTTGTTCTTTATAACCCCTTCGACATGGGTATCAAATAAAAGGGTATGGCAAGTAGAATACAACAAGTTATGCGACGTCATTCTAAATTTAATATGGCGGTCGACACAAAATGGCGGATTACCTATTTCTTTACAACCCCTTTGATGTAGACGTATCAAATGAAAGGGTATGACGAAATTATGGTAGATCCAATATGGCGGCGACCACAAAATGGCGGATTACCTTGTTCTTTACAACCCCCTTGATATGGGTATCAAATGAAAGGGTATGACGAGTAGAATACAATAAGCAGTGTAACGTCATTATAAATCCAAGATTTCGGCCGAAAAATTTTGAAGACTAAAAATTAAACAAAGTGAAATATCTATTAGCAAAAAAAAAGTTTTTAAAGACAAGCTTTTATTTATTTGTGTCTATCTCTATTTGTACCAGCATTGTTCGAGAACGACTGGTTAAAATTAATCTATCAGTTGATACCTTAAATCTGAAAGTATAGAGTACTTTTCACGCGGCCTGCATACTTGGGTTAAGATAAGGCTCCTGTCAAAACCATTACCGCAAACGAAGCCGTGGTTAAAAGCTAGTTCTTCCATAAATCATTTGATCGAGTATCTAAACGAAAGGAATCGATTCAATTATACATTTCCATCACTATATCAATCGATCGTGAAGTCATTACGTCACATCACATCTGTCCAATAGTTGATATCTGTAAAATCTCTTTAAAGAACACAAGCCCTTCTGTCTGTGTGTCTGTGGATACCACGTGTTTGTTTATTGCTTGTATGTAAACGAATCGAGATTTGCATATCAAACGGTTAGCATGTGATTGATCAACCGATCGCTTTTCTATACGTTCATTTATTTAAAACTAGCGTTTACCCGCGGTTTTATCCAGTGGTAGACTAAGCTCGTCGGAGACCCGGAGCGGCAGAAATAAATAAGGCCCCCAGAATGCTTAGAAATTGATGTATTTGTAGTGTAGTTTTCGTAAAAAATGAATAATATAGATGTAATGGCTGACAAAAAAATCAAATATTTATAATAGAC
Organism: Mongoloraphidia duomilia; assembly: GCA_039654895.1. Classification (NCBI taxonomy): domain Eukaryota; kingdom Metazoa; phylum Arthropoda; class Insecta; order Raphidioptera; family Raphidiidae; genus Mongoloraphidia; species Mongoloraphidia duomilia. The sequence goes on along the minus strand of CM077522.1, from coordinate 5,365,531 downwards.
GACCTACCTATACGTTTATATTTTGTATACGTACGTGGCCTCCAACTCCAAACTGCCTCTTACTTACTAAACATATTTTGGCCTTGTTTGGGATTTGATTAAGAAGAATTTGAAGGCCCCCCAGGATCAGAAGCCCGGGGCAAGCCGATCCTTTAGTTCGCCACTGGTTTTACCTACTCGAGGAGCTCTATCTTAAACGTTAACTTATCTTTGACATCTAGCAGGCACTAACCGTAGTAGTATCTACTATTATATATCCTTTTCCAGAGCACTATAAAAAATGGATGTAAAAATACTTTGAACGTCAAGGTAGAATTCGCTCGATTTTCTAAGTGATTTTACATTATTATTTATTTTTACACAGAAAATTTCATAAAAACTTGGACTTTTACTGTAAAGCTAACCAAATTTGTGATTTTTACATAAAGTAAATTAAAATTACATAATTTGTGAAATATTCCAATAAAGTGTGTAAAAATTACAAAATAAAATGTATAGTTACATATATAAAATGGATGAATACAAAACAAATTAATGTAAAATTAGTAACCACGCATGCACAATGTGTTTTTATGGAATCTACGCGATGTGCAAGCGATACCTGTTTGCGACGCCATTGTCCCTTTGTGTGCCTATTACCAGATTAATCGCTTGCTACAAATGGACCATCAATAATCTATGTAATCGGCCTTCCCATTTCTTACAGTGTATAAGTATAGACTTGCTGACATGTCAATTTTAATAACAATATAACAACGTATTTAAAATGGAGCAACAATAATTTTGTTATACCTCCATGTAAACATGTTTTATGCCTCACAGCGGCATGGTTACATTGGATATTCATTAACCGGTAAATTAAAATTCTATGATAAATTAATAATACGACATCGATAATATTAATTAATAACCACTACTACATATTATTTTGTTAATAATATGTACACCTACTGGTATAGCATATATACACAGTGATTCAGAAATATTTTCCGATTTTCTTTTGTATATACAGAGAATTTCACTTAAGTTTTGTTATGGAAAACATTAACGCATTAAAGAAAGTCGTTTTTATTTATTTATTGTAAATTATAGACACGTCGACAACTTAGGTCATTAGCGTCTTGTTCACATCAAATAACAACTCACTTAAAACTAAATAACATCACAAAACATCCATGAGCGGAGGCGGGATTCGAACCCACGACAGTGTGATCCAAAGGTTGCTACGCTAACAGGGCCGTAGGGCTGAAGCAAAATACTACAATTTATTAATTGGATTGCCCACCTCATCTGGTGATATCAAATTACAAAAGCAAAAAAACGGTGAATGACAATTTAATCAAAAAAAAAATACAGAACTTGCCACGTTATCAAATTTCCGAAGAACTTCATTTAGATCCAACGAATTTAATCTTGTTTTTCCAAATGTCAGATAGATCAAATCTGTCATTCTGTCGTGACAGTCTTTGCGGCTTATTTATAATTCCTTAAAGTAGGGCACTGGATGTTTTAAGGTAGGGCATTGCCCCTTAATGCCCCCCCCCCCTAGCTACGGCCCTGTACGCTAACCGTTACACCACTCTGTCCTCTAAAAGAAAGTCGTTTCACTTAAAATACACACTGAACACAAACATACATCATCAATATTTTAATTTAAAAATAATGAATTACAGCAAATTTCTTTAAATTAAAATATTGCTAGTCATTATTGCCAGGTAAACAAAACTCGCCTATGGGCTATGTTGCAAAGTGGAATAAATATTTTGGTCATAACATTATGAACCTGCTTGCGTAAATAAACGCATTTTAATTTAACGGCATATTAAATATAAATCTTTAATTGATTAATAATATAGGGTTCGCTATTTATTGCCGTTTTTTAAAATTGATTTGACGTATAACAAACGTTGCAAACTGAATTTGAAATTTTATTAGGTACGTTAATCCTAAAAAAATATTTTAATATTTAATTTTTCTCTGATATTTCTTGGGAAATATATTGCATAATATTATGTATTAGTGAAAAAAGTTTTAGAAATAGGGGTAGGTGATGAGCTCTCGCTAGTACGAAGATTCACACCTACAACCTAGCTATAATGAATTAACACTCGCATGTAGTGACAATCAATTGATTCCGAAATCCGAGGCATATAAGGAGAATGTTAGATTAGTAAACATGTCACGGTTGCGTAATTGTAAGCTCATTCCGTCGTGAAAGTGGAAAGGTTCAGGTTAGAATCCTGACTATGGTTGGTAAAATGATTTTTTCCAATATGTTTGGAATCAATTATATAATTATAAAAGAATGTAGGCTTTCACGGCCAGCGTTAATAGAATTAAGATAAGAATCTTTCGGACTTATGAGCCGTGGTCTACTAGAATGGCATCTTCTTCTTCTCCCAGACGTTTCGCTTGAAGATGCTTACCGCAGTTGCAAGCGAAACGTCTGGGAGAAGAAGAATATGCCATTTCAGTAGACCACGGCTCATAAGCCCGAAAGATTCTTATCTTAATTCAATTATATAATTGGCTGCTTTCCAACAAAAATTTTAATAGTAGGTACCTAGCTTTTAGTGGGAAATCATGTGTTTCGTTTAATTTTGGACTTTTCATATTAACTAAAAATATTTATAGTAGATAAGACTAATCTTCAGAAACCATTGCACAAATTTTTGACCATTTACTTTTTAAGTGGATTTTGAAAAAAAAACTAAAATACAGAATTGACTATGGCCTTACTTTAAACACTATAATGCTTGGTTTCTGATAAGACTTTCAGCTTTAAATCTAAATTTAAGGTAGTTGTCGTGCTATGGGCATAGTGTCAAAAAATTCTAAATTTTCGTATACTCATTAAGGATATTATAACACAAATACCATTAAAATTTGAAGTTGATTGACCATCTCTAACTCGAGATAAACTTAATTAAAGTTCGGATAATTAACACGGAGAGCATAGGAAAGGTTGTGTTTTTGACAAGTTTTTTAATTTGAAAAAAAAGTAACAGTCAGAAATTTTCAAAAAACTAACTGTTCATTGATGTTTTTGTTCTGAGTTTAAAAAAGAATATCCAAAAATTATTGACCTTTTTTTTGTTGAGATATAATAACGCAAAGATCAACAATTTATAAGAAAAGATTGACATTTTTATATAATCCAAGCGAACGAACTAAGTGAAATATGTGTTACTATGTGAACAACAGTTTAGGTACAACCTCTAACAAATTTTTTTTACATTTAACACTATATAATATATATACATTATACTTATTTATTATTTTACAGCGTATTATGAACGAAACTTTTGGATGTTATTGTAGCACGACAACTACCTTAAGAATGTGATTTGTTTTCATCTAAATGCAGGAAATCTCCATTTAAGTGAAAACAAACGACTGCATTCTTAAATCTATATTTAAAGCTGAAAGTTGTAACAGAAACCCAGTGTAAATAAATAAAAAATGATCGTAGTGTACTTACCCGCCACAAGAAATAAATAAACTTGGCATCATCATTAACCACTTTAATATTTTTATATTTGACATTTTGTTATTATATAAATAAATTAATTATATCACTAAAACATACACAATTAACTATAAAGATTCACCTACACTTTTTTTTTAATTGTCCCGTGTCTATTTTAATTTTAAAATCCATTTTCATTAACTCACTGTTGACATTTACGAGAAATTGTCATAATGTCTTTAATGCAGACAATTTTTAAGCACATTTAAGATATTTTCATAAAAAATCAGTTGTCACACATATATTTCATTACTGGAAAATAAAAAAAAACTTTCTTTATGTTTTGTTATATTACAGCGTATTGTGGTATAATATCATGAAAAATTTAAACATTATTCAATATTTGATTTTTTAAGAATATTAATTTTGTACGAATACCGTTGTTTCAAATAATCATTCAAATTTTTGTAAAACACTATCATTATTTCTATAGAATATCGAAAGCATTTTTCACTTTCTTATTAATATTTTTAATTAAACAAACGCATCTATGTAATGGGTTAGTGTCGATCACAAACAAATAACGATCAGAAAATAATTGAACGTTAATTTCCTGTTATCAAATTTGTAATCGAACAATGCCAAATAAATCAAAGAACTAAAATACAATCGATATTAAGCTTGGTCACTTTCTTAAACAACTGTAGCAAAATGCCAGTATAAACTGAATGATTTCATATAGTGTATGTCCTTTACGTAACAGATTATACTTCATTCAAAGTCGATTCAATAACAAATCTGTCAAAACTTGTATGCTTCCATTTTTGAATAAAAATGTTTATTTATAATGAACGCACATCTCAATCAAACGTTCAAATTAATGATTTTTTAAAGTTTCTGTTATGTTTTTGATTAAATAACAGTAGATAAAACTCTTCATCTCTATGTCAATTTCATAGATTATTCTTCCCATTGGAAGTTATTGTAATGGGTCCGAAAATCGAAATCAAAGTGTATAACAATTTTTTATGTTTCAAGGTCACTACACTATTTTTAGGAAGATGTCTGTGTGTGTGTGTGTGTACGTATGTGTCCATTTCTTTCTAAAACGAAATCTCGAGAATGAAAAATGATATCGACTACGTTAGGGTGCCAATCGACGCGTATTAACGTAAATATGATCTGAAAGAAATTTTTTCAAAATCGGTTCAGCCGTTCTTTTTTCTTAACTAAATAGACTCCAAAAAAGTAGATTTTACACAATATCTCGCGAATAAAAAATTATATCGACTTCGTAAGGGTGTCAATCGAGGCGTGTTAACGTCATTTTGATCCGACATAAATTTTATAAAAATCGGTTCAGCCGTTTTTTTGTTTTTTTTAATTATTGTTAAAAATAAATAATAATTATGTTTTAATGATTAAAATGATTACTTGTCTGTGTAATATCTAATTTAATTATTAGTATTAAATATTTATCAAACTGGGAAGTTCGTCGTGTGGACCTCAAGGGTCGCACTTTAGTTCTAATAAACGACCCACCTCCTTGTTTATCTAAAAATGATAACTAGAATATGAATTATCAACCAAGTGACAGGAACCGATAAATTTTTATAATTCAAAGCTTTTTATATGAATGGCATAATTGATATTCATAATAACAAACTGATGGCACGATGATGACAAATAAGGTACCTCAGATTCAAGCCATGTCAAACGTACAAAAGAATTAAAACGACCCGATCTAATTGATCCTTGATATTATGAATGATCAATTTCGCTGATTGATCAACTGATGAAAAACAAGATTTTTTATAATACGATACGAATTATCAAAATAATGCCAAACGCACAAATCAAGTTAACAAATCCAGGATCATTTTCTGGTATAGGAATGATCAATTTCGCTATTTGATCAATTAATGAAAAACACGGTTTTTCATAATATGACACGCATTATTCAATGTCAAAAACACAACACGCAATTTAAGTCAACAAATCCTCGATCATTTTCTGGTATAGGAATGATCAATCTCGTTATTTGATCAATATAATTAATGAAAAACAAAGTTTTTCATGATATGATACGCATTATCCAATGTCAAACGCACAACACGCAATTTAAGTCAACAAATCCTCGATCATTTTCTGGTATAGGAATGATCAATCTCGTTATTTGATCAATAAAATTAATGAAAAATAAGGTTTTTCATGATATGATACGCATTATCCAATGTCAAACGCACAACACGCAATTTAAGTCAACAAATCCTCGATCATTTTCTGGTATAGGAATGATCAATCTCGTTATTTGATCAATATAATTAATGAAAAATAAGGTTTTTCATGATATGATACGCATTATCCAATGTCAAATGCACAATATGCAATTTAAGTCAACAAATCCTTGATGATTTCTTTCTTTGTTCAATTGATGAGAAAGACGATTTTTCACAGTTTGATAAATATTATCAATGTTGAACTCACAGAAGAATTAATTTCAATAAAATCTTGATAATTGAACCGTTTTTATACGAACTTAATTGGAGCTTTCCTTTCGTTCAGTTGATAATAGAGAACACCAAACGGGACATCCCCTTATCACATCCGTAATCTGGCAATGTCAAACGCACACTAAACAGCTCACATGCATAAACGGATGCTGATGTAATCAGTATCCCACATGTAGGTAGAATGTAGAGGGTTGTTGAGGGGTAGTTTAGCGGCGTGACGCCGACAAAGGACACACTGGAGGAGGGGATTATCATCGACGTCGCGATGTCATAATTACCTTGATGTATAACCGCGAGCGAAAGCATACCTCAAAGACAATACAATCTCATTGCACATGATGTTCCGTAATAAAATAGTAACGACACATTTTCATCAGAGCTTTATTTTTTAATAATCTCTAGTGCAAATAAGTGTCCTCACTGACTGACTCATCAATGCATAGCCGAAACCTAGAACCTTAAAATTTTAAGGATGTTTTCACCTTTTAATATAATAATAATAAATAATAATGCGTTTAACGTCCGTTTCTCGACATTATATGTCATAACAGACGCCATTCGCATCATTACTATTTTTCCATTTTTACCACTTTCCCGTTGTTTTTTACATTTTCTAAACTTCACCTCTTTTTTTTTAATAACAATTTGCGAATGGAGGAATTAGGATAAAGTAGGCAATTTTGGGAGTATAGGAGTTTGACAGGTAATGCCATGGCCTTGAATAAGGAACCATCTCGATATTCATCTGAAATTATTGAGGGAAACCATGGAAAACCTCAAACAAGATGGCCGATACAGGAATTACCATTTCTCGGCGTGAGGCAGTAGGAAAAAGTCCTAGCCATATCTGCCCCCGCCGGGATTCGAACCCAGTAATAATAAATTGAAAATCTAATTGACACTTTTATCAGCTCTCGGGCTATAATCAGGGAACTGGGGACTTGTAATAGAGGAACCATAGCAACGCCATGTAAACAACAGCATTGCTACACGCTCGGCTATTCTCAAGCCCAGTTTTTACAAGGATGTTAACCTGAAAATTTGCCTAAAGAAGTTGATAAAAACTCAACAAAACGTTGCAGAAAATTTAACATCTACTTATTTTCTGATCCAAGTACCCAATATCCTAATTATTTACTGGTTTCATTCGCAAGAAATATAATTTCCACGTGTAATTACCGGCTTTTTTCATAGTAAAATTCCACAATTAAACGTTGTTTGATTCAACCGCGGTGCAGTAAATAACGTTAATACAATGTTTACGGTGTACACTATGGTGAATGAGGTCTGCGTGAAGCTCTTAAACGTTAGAATTTCTGATAATTACGTAGCTTTCACATCTACGGCTAGCTTCACGCAAGACACGTCACACATTAAACGTTCTTCCCAGGAAATCTAAAAAGCTTCTAGAGAACACCGATTAACAATAATTAACTTAGCGGGATGTATTATACACTTTTGGCTTTGCAAAGATTGCAGAGGGTGAGGACAGTATGGTCCAGTGGTTAGCGTCGCGCCCTCTGTGTCAGACTGTTGTGGGTTCGAATCCCGCCTCCGCTCATAGATGTTCTTCCCAAGAAATCTAAAAAGCTTCTAGAGAACACAGATTAACAATAATTAACTTAGCGGGATGTGTTGTACATTTTTGGCTTTGCAACGATTGCAGAGGGTGAAGACAGTGCGGTCCAGTGGTTAGCGTCGCGGCCTCTGAATCAGACTGTCGTGGGTTCGAATCCCGCCTCCGCTCATAGATGTTTTGTGATGTAATTTAGTTTTAAATGAGTTATTATTTAATGTAATCAAAACGCTAATGACCTAAGTTTGCGACGCGTCTATAATTTACAATAAATATAAAAGACTGCAGAGAGACAGTTTCTAGCGGGGAGGGTGCGATGGCGTTTTTTTGAGAAGTGAAAAGGCAGTGGGGGAGTTCCCCAAACAATCACGCGAGGGGAGGGTTTGGTGCGCGTTGTGGCGTTTTTTGCGAAATGAAAAGAGGTTGGGATGCAGGGAGGAGGTCCCCAAAAATGTTCTAGGGGTGGGGAGGTCAAAGAGCCGCCAAGAAGGACACTTCGACCGCTGCCACATCGCCTTTGAGAATGTCTACCGCAGTTGTAGACGAAACGTCAGGTAGAAATACCACCGGACCACGGCCTACAAGCTCGGAAACCATGAAGACTTGGAACAATGTTGGCCGTGAAAGCTTGCACACCTGGATAATATTATCACTATCTAAAATTTTTGAACTTGACTAATAGAAGAGAGAGATGAAGAACTTTGCACCTCAAAAAAAAAACTTCTCCAGAATAACTTCAATTTGACATGCGTCATGCGGACAAAGAATTTCTTTTGCCAAGAATAAGTCATAAATGTAAAGTAATGAGCGCTTATGTGACACTATCCAAACAGTTTAATATTATAGACAGGTGACTGGGAAATCATGACATGTAAAACAGTAGTATATTTAAAACGTAGATATGTTGTAGTAATTACAAATGTCATAATTAAATATAGGTAGAAGTTTAACTGGATACAGCAGTAAAAAATCTCTCTGTATCTGTGAGTAAAAGTAATATAATATGAAGTTTTAAAATGTTCCAAACAAGCCGTGAGGTGGGTCGTTTATTAGAACTAAAGTGCGACCCTTGAGGTCCACACGACGAACTTCCCAGTTTGATAAATATTTAATAATAATAATTAAATTAGATATCACACAGAAAAGTAATCATTTTAATCATTAAAACATAATTATTATTTATTTTTAACAATAATTTAAAAAAAAACGGCTGAACCGATTTTTATAAAATTTGTGTCGGATCAAAATGACGTTAACACGCCTCGATTGACACCCTTACGAAGTCGATATAATTTTTTATTCGCGAGATATTGTGTAAAATCTTTTTTGGAGTCTATTTGGTTAAGAAAAAAGAACGGCTAAACCGATTTTTAAAAAATTTCTTTCAGATCATATTTACGTTAATACGCGTCGATTGGCACCCTAACGTAGTCGATATCATTTTTCATTCTCGAGATTTCGTCCTAGAAAGAAATGGACACATACGTACGTACGTACGTACATACGTACACACACACACATACACACATAGACATCTTTCTAAAAATAGTGTAGTGACCTTGAAACATACAAATTTGTTATACATTTTGGTTTCGATTTTCGGACCCATTACAATAACTTCCAATGGGAAGTTAATAAATCAATAATTTCAGGAGGATCTAAAAAATGTCCTTTTTTGCGACTGAAAAATAATTTTTTTCTGATATTTTTCAAATTGACCATGCATCTGCTAGTTTAGAAGTTATAGATGTTTCAAGTTTTTCAAAAATAAAAAAAAATCTTTCAGTGTCCCTAACAGATATGCGGGTTTTCATTCCTTATTGACTATTGGATCAATCAGTGTGTTTTTTTTCATAATATGTATGGTCTTGAATAAAATCTAAAAATACAGCTTTTTTTGAGGCGAATTTAAAAACATTCGTACTATTTAACTGTCTATATTTTCTGTCAACATTGGTATATCTATCGTTTTAGACTTCACGTAATATAGATTTATTCTTAATACTTAAGTATTTATCGATCGTCTGTATATAGACATAAGTGGTTTATGTGCCTACATGTGAATATTAAGTCAAGTGGTGTAAAAGGCCGTTTGTAAGCCACAATATTCGCGTTATACATAGAGGTACTCGAACCAACAACCCCACACATACGAGTCCTAACTTGGATCTTGTAGCGATAGATAGCTATTTTATAAAATATTAAAAATAACCACCAGAACACCAAAACGATGATTAAAGGTTTAATCATTTCGTTGAAGAACTCTATGATATAGAGAAATGGTGATCCGTAGATGATGTAGAAATTAAGAGAAAAAAACTCAGTGGCAAAAGGATCAAATAAAATTTGCAATACTGATGATTAAATTTGCATTTATAAGCTTACGTTTCGGTGCTCATTGCACCATCCTCAGACAGCATTGATGCTCTGAGGATGGTGCAATGAGCACCGAAACGTAAGTTTATAAATGCAAATTTAATCATCAGTATTGCAAATTTTATTTGATCCTTTTGCCACTGAGTTTTTTTCTCCTAATTTTTAATCATTTCCTGATTATGCCAACATGGTTGGCGAAACTTACGACGAGAATAATTTATTAAACCTTTTGGTGTTTTATGGTTATTTTTAATATTCTGTATCAAAGGCTCCGTCACTCTTGAATTGAATTGTGGATTATAGACGCTCGACAACAGAGGTCAAACCATAACTCTTCATAGAGCTATTTTACAGTTTATGGGGTGGAAAACCCCATGTAAACGTTGCTAAAAGCGTAGACCCCCAAACAATTAAATACCTAAATTGAAAAATATGTTTTTGAACTCTTTTTTTCAATTTTTTGCCTTTAACCCATCTTTTTCTAAACCAAAATAGAAGCTATAAAAACTATTGCATAAGCGCTTCCTAAAATTGTCAGTCAAAATAGTTAATAAAATAAAAAGTGGGGAGCAGGAAATTAACAAAATTTCAAATTGCATGGGTTTTCCTATGTACCCAAATCAACCACCTGACCCTGTATTTATTTAAAAATAAAAATATATGAGCACTGTGGTTGGAATAAAAACAAAAATAAAGATAGTTACTTCTTACCACAACAGTTTTATTGATGGATGTACATTTCGAAAGCTATGATTTCATCTTCAGCAAACACTATACATGATGTATAGTGTTTGCTGAAGATGAAAGCATAGCTTTCGAAATGTACATCCATCAATAAAACTGTTGTGGTAAGAAGTAACTTATCTTTAATTTTGCCTGTATTTATTTCATGTGTAAACCTTTGACTGGAATCTGTCTATAGCTAGACAATCTAAAGCTTTGGACTATATGAATAAATCTACAATAATACACTTTGAGTAGGTACACGTAGTACCAACCTCATACTATGTAGTAACTAAGTACTGCACGTTTACATTCACTATGTATAAAGCAAACCGAGTATTTTAATTCCTTGTGTAGTAGTATTGTTTATTTTTCAAACGGTAAAAACTAATTCGTCGCGGCAGAGGAAATTTTATCGCTTTTTTTATTATAATTCCGCATATACGCAAATAAATTTCTCTTGCAATTTTTCTTAAATAAAAATAAAAACCTTTCAAATTTGTATTGCGTCCTTTAAAACTAATTAGGTATAATTAATTCTAGCATTACTTATTTTTAATTTTTTTGTACTTGTCAACATTTAAAATCAATTTTGCAACCATTTTTTTCTAGAGATAAAATTAATTTTTCAATCATTTTTTTCTAGAAATAAAATTAATTTTTCTACCATTTTTTTCTAGAAATAAAATTAATTTTTTCACCATTTTTTTCTAGAGATAAAAATTAATTTTTCAACCATTTTTATAGAGATAAAATTAATTTTTCAATCATTTTTTTCTAGAAATAAAATTAATTGTTCAACCATTTTTTTCTAGAGATAAAATTAATTTTTCCACCATTTTTTCTAGAGATAAAATTAATTTTTTAATCATTTTTTGCTAGAGATAAAATTAATTGTTCAACCATTTTTTTCTAGAGATAAAATTAATTTTTGAACCATTTTTTCTAGGGATAAAATTAACTTTTTTTTTATAAAGATCGTATTCAATCAAACCCTTAAACGTTCAATATTTTTTTAATAACGTCAAAGGCCAGGGTTATATGGGTCCAGTATCAATTAATATTTTCAATTACTATTTTAGATAATAAATTTAATTTCTAACTGCTACTTTCACCAGTTCTCCGATTATAAGTTCTCTGGGAACTGGAGATTTGAAATATAGTAGAGACATAAAAACAATGAATTTCCTGCAAGGTCAGGTATTCTTAAACTCAATCAATATTTACTGTCAATACATTATTCCAATTTGTCTTTAGATTTTCAATAATATTGACGTATTGACAAAAACATTGATCGTCTGAGGGCCCCTTAATATTAATGATTGATTAATTTATGTTTTTCCTTGATTTCAATGTAAAAATTACTCTCTGCTTTGACATTGCACATTTTGTATCATATGAAATTTTATTTATTCTTTCTATAAGAATTTGTATAGATAAACAACGTTTTGAGTTCCTGTGGACAGTAATTAATTGGTATATGTAACTCGCCTAGCCGGAAACTGGGAGTTTCGGGTTCAAGTCCCGACAGTGGTCCTTTGATTTTTTCTTAGATATAGCTCAAAAATCATGGCAGCCTAGCTGTCTGAGATATTTATTATTTTCACCTCTAATTGTTATGTGAATAATATGGTGTGGATATAAGGGGTTTTTAATTTTATCATATACCAATTAATAAGAATTTGTATCAATTATATAAAGTATGCTTTAGTATCTAACTGAGCGATTAACAGTTTCTTTTCTTTAAAAAAGAAAAACAACAATAACACATTTCAAAATTTGAAAGACTAATTATTCTAACGACAATACTTCGATATTTTGAATTAGAAAATGAGGAAAGATCTTTTTGTGTTTTTTATGTTATTCATTTGCAAATGTCAGTGCTTGTGATATATTTAAAATATGTCACTGATATACCTACCTACTTAAAATTTGAAAATCATAAACTACAACAATTTTCCAGCATTTACAAGACATCTAATTGAAAATTGGTATGTATTATATTTATGTGTACTTATTTGATTAAATAATTAAGGATATCTGTAAATCCGTATTTGAAGTTAAAAATATTTTTGAGTTAAAAATTGACATCTTCGAGATGTCGCAAATAATTCAAATTTCAAATACCTTTACGCTACAATATAACAAAAAAAAGGAAGAAAGTAAACATATTTTTTAGACAAACCTGAATAATTTTATACATTAAATTTTTATAATAATAATTTTATACGCACTCATAAAAATGTCATCACAAAAATATAAATCACTAAACAAGATAGCAAACCTTCACAATTCATATATATAACATTTAAACGACAACAATTTTAATTTTTAAAACCAAATCTTTAATCACCATTAAAATATTAAAACATTATTAACGGATCAAAAAAAAAAAAAATAAATATATTTACAAAACCGGATTCTTGTCGCGGGATCTTCAAATATAGAAACATAAGACGATAGATGAAACAGAAGAGCAACGCATCTCTGATATCTCTGCTATATACTAACTATACATATGTACCATAAAATACTAAGTAATATACAAACGTCGGAAAGATCGTGAGCCTTGCAACATATTATTATACATATTATATATGTGAGGGACATATTATGTATATAGAATATACCTAACACAAAAACTTTTTTGGCCCACCATTCATCCTACTCAATGTATATATAGAAGAATGTATATAATACTTTCAAAAACAGTACATACGAGTAGGTGCCTATAATAAACAGCTTCTATACAAAGAAATATTAGTGCATTTACTATATTTCATTAAGTATACCATTGTAACTGTTACTGACCGTATTACGAAACTTTGGAAGTTTTTAACTTCCCATTGGAAGTTATTGTAATGGGTCCGAAAATCGAAATCAAAATGTATTACAAATTTTTATATTTCAAGGTTACTACACTATTTTTAGAAAGATGTCTGTGTGTGTGTACCTATGTGCGTGCGTACGTATATGTGTCCATTTCATTCTAAGACGAAATCTCGAGAATGAAAAATGATATCGACTACGTTAGGGTGCCAATCGACGCGTATTAACGTAAATATGATCTGAAAGAAATTTTTTCAAAATCGGTTCAGCCGTTATTTTTTCTTAACCAAATAGACTCCAAAAAAGTAGATTTTACACAATATCTCGCGAATAAAAAATATTATCGACTTCGTAAGAGTGTCGATCGAGGCGTGTTAACGTCATTTTGATCCGACATAAATTTTATAAAAATCGGTTCAGCCGTTTTTTTTTTTTTTAATTATTGTTAAAAATAAATAATAATTATGTTTTAATGATTAAAATGATTACTTTTCTGTGTAATATCTAATTTAATTGTTATTATTAAATATTTATCAAACTGGGAAGTTCGTCGTGTGGACCTCAAGAGTCGCACTTTGGTCCTAATAAACGACCCACATCACGGCTTGTTGATGTATAAACAGTAACGATATTTTTATCAATAGACCGTTTTTCACCTGGGGGCGCTTGGGCGATTCAGGGAGGCAACAGTAACCCGAGAAGCAATTGGGTGGCGTTGAATAAAAATAATGGGCGATGGAAGCATAAAAATCAAGTCGTGAGGTGGGTCGTTTGTTAGGACTAAAGTGCGACCCTTGAGGTCCACACGACGAGCTTCCCAGTTTGATAAATATTTAATAACAATAATTAAATTAGATATTACACAGAAAAGTAATCATTTTAATCAATAAAACATAATTATTATTAATTTTTAACAATAACTAAAAAAAAAAACGGCTGAACCGATTTTTATAAAATTTATGTCGGATCAAAATGACGTTAACACGCCTCGATCGACACTCTTACGAAGTCGATAATATTTTTTATTCGCGAGATATTGTGTAAAATCTACTTTTTTGGAGTCTATTTGGTTAAGAAAAAATAACGGCTGAACCGATTTTGAAAAAATTTCTTTCAGATCATATTTACGTTAATACGCGTCGATTGGCACCCTAACGTAGTCGATATCATTTTTCATTCTCGAGATTTCGTCTTAGAAAGAAATGTATACGTACGTACGTACGTACATACGTACACACACACACACACACACACACACACACAAAGATTCATACATTTATTCAACGATATTAGTATAGCTATAGGATTTGTTTTTACATAAAAAAATATGTCATTACAACAGAGCCGGCGCAAGGATTTTCGGGCCCCGGGTAAGCGTTCTCAGGCCCTTGTCCCCTCCAAAAAAATTTTACTCCAAAATTTGTTTTTTTTTTGGAAATAGAAAATGTTAATGCAAAAAATCAAATAACGTTTTTTATGTTGGGAAAATGTTATAATCCTCGCAGTTTTAAACACGGTAGTTACATATAATAAGTCAGCCCCGAGCCGGCGGGCCCCCTTCGGGGGTCCGGACCCGGGGTACCTTTAACCCGCCTACCCCCTCCCCCCTCTAACGCCGGCCCTGCATTACAGTCAAATTAAATTTAAGCACAATAAGTAAGTGATTCTGTTACAGCAAAACTTTTATTCGAACTAATTCAGTCGATCAATAATGTCATTAATTAGACAAATCAGTTTGAGATAAACAAGTTGTAGGTATATGATTGTATAATTAAGATAGAGAATTGATTTATATCTTTGGAACAGAAAAAAGTCAGCCTGTGTTCTCTTGTTTTGTATTTTGTACAGCGTAAGTAAAATCAATCATGACCGCTGTGCGCGTTTACTTCCAAGCGTGTAGTCATAATGGAACGATCAGTGATTTTAGATGGTCAAATTAGCAAAGGACAGTTTGGTCAAGCGAACGAGCGAAGCGAGTGAGTAATGTACCACCCGGGAGCGAACGAGCGGAGCGAGTGAGTAATGTAATTATAATATTCAAGCAAACGAGCAAAGCGAGTGAGTAATGTACCACCCGGGAGCGAACGAGTGAAGCGAGTGAGTAATGTAATTATAATATTTAAGCGAACGAGCGAAGCGAGTGAGTAGTGTATTGCAGTCCGGGCGAAGCCGGACGGGGCCGCTAGTAATAAAATAAATACAAAACTGCGATTTAGCCGTTAAATGATTTAATAACATACTTTACAAATGGTTGTTTATTTGTTTTTGTGTGAGGGTGAGTTGAAAACCAGCATTTTATGCCGAACTCGTTTACCCCTTTTGATCTTGTTTTTTTGGTCAATAAATTATTATTATTATTATTATTATTACTTACTAGTGGCGCCATCAGATAACGGAAAATATAAACATTTGACATAAGTAGCGTATATACCTTACTAAAGTTACTAAAACTAGTAACTTATATACTTTACTTGCCTGTGGCGCTATTAGGTGGTAGAAAAAAACCTGGTATAGCCCTCATTCACTACTCTCGCTAAAGAAGTATAACTTCAATAAATAAATCTCGTACCGCGACAGAACTACATCCCTGATCAGCAGGCACATATTATGCAGTTGACAGATTCTGATGTTATCACCAAAAGAACCAGTCAACGTATCCCTACGGCCTGTTAATATATGTATATTGTTATAATAACAGATTCCGGGGGCTACACTGGGCACTGTTGAATATCTGGGTTGTTTTGAAAAGGGTTGAAGGGTGATACAGCTTGATCCTACTACCGATTACAGTTTATATTGACGTTGATATAAATTTACTGCGTCACAGAGACAACAATATTATCGAGCACCTTTGCTTCCGCCATATTCGTTACGTCATTCCATATTATGGTGCATTATTTTTACTTCCCACCTCTACTATGGTAGGGAAGTAATGGATTCAGTCAGAAAAAAATATTTCGAGATTTTAACAGATTTTCACGTTTTGAGACCCTAGCGATCGTTTAAGATCATTTTCTGACTGATGTCTGTATGTGTGTGTGTGTGTGTGTGTATGTGTGTGTGTGTGTATGTGTGTGTGTATGTGGTCAATTTTTCGCCTTCGATATCTTAAGAACGGAACAACATACGGGCATGCCGATTGTTCTATTGTGTTTATCAGCCTTTAACTTAGATCTGATTAGATTTTGAGTCAAATCGGTTCAGTGGATCCTGAGATATTCAAAAAAACGTCCTCAATGTCACGTATTAACATAGGTAAAAAAAAATATAAATGAATTCTAGATGTTATAATATGAAAAAAATGTAAATATTTTTTTTCTCTAAAATGTATAGTTTTCGAGAAAAAAAATATTTTACTAAAAAAAATAAAAATTGTACGTAAATCAAGGTAACCATGATTTTTGCTATATTAAGTTAGCCATCAGTAGATCACCAAACAAAAAAGAGGGCCATGCTTTTTTCAAAGAATAAAAATTAAATTGTGTTTTAAAGACCACCAACAGCTAAGGTTATTTGGGCTTAGTCAAAGAATAAAAAAAAGAGTGTTTATTTTTTGCAAATATTTACTAGGTGGGAAGTATAGGACTGGTCATCAGTCGAATTTTTTTACTTACATCATATTATACTTAAAGTACCTATACATAACCTACTTAAATTAAAAAAAAGTAGGATTTTTTAATTAATAAATGCTATTACAGTATTCGGGATATTTTTAATGTCCATGGTATAATTTATTATGAGTATGATTTACTGTTGTTTCCTACTTTATCGATATTTTGTACACCATATTTATTGTCAATTGCAAATTATGAATACCATTATCTATTTGTGAAAAATTAAATTGTTATGGTTAGTGCCAGAAATAATGCTTCGTTTTATCCACTGGGTAGTTATATTTTACCTTAGTCTAGTCACTAATCCTTTAACCTATAGTATAGCTAATAGTTACGGATACATAGTTTTAGTCACGATTTTTTAATGTCACATGGTGACTATAAGTAATATAAATTCTTTTTGGTTACATAATACAACAGAAATTTTTATTTATTGTAAATTATAGACACGTCGACAACTTAGGTCGCTATCTTGATTATACATTAAATAACAATTAGCTTCAAACTAAATGACATCACAAAACATCCATGAGCGGAGGCGGTATTCGAACCCACGACAGTCTGATCCAAAGACCGCGACGCTGACCACTGGACCACACTGTCCTCCTACAACAGAAAGCTTATTTGTGTGCCCATTAAATATTTTATACCACTTCCAGATGAGTTTGGCGGTTGATATTAGTATAGTGTCCCTATTTCCCTAAACTAAATGACAAATATCCAAAATCTACCAAATTTTAACCTAAAGTGTGAAGGATCCGTGCTAAAAACGGGTGTCTTTTCTAGTTCAACCTTGAGCAAAACTGTAATTATGTCTGATGTTCGTTTGATTGGGCCTCACGCAAAAGCCAAAAATGACTGGGTCCGTTTCATGAAAATTTCAATAGGGATTTTTTGAGAAGGAGTAAATATTTTGAAACTACTTTGTTATAATTATATAACTTACAAAATTCGAAAAGAATAACTGATTCAAATCCACAGAAGTTATGTATTTTAAAAAAGGTTTTTAAAAAAAAGAGGCGTGATGCACATTTTTTCTACTATGTACTACTATAAAATACCTAAAATAGAGACGCATAAATTTTTATTTTAAAACTCACAATTATTGTCTAGAATCAAAGAGTGCAGTTTCACTAATAAATTGTTTGTTTATGATTCTTATTTCGCGAAATTCTGTAGCATATTCAAAGAAATATGTAAGAATGAGAAGTAAGGAGTTAGGGTTGAGAGGCAACTAAATTTAAATATTGTTTTTCGCGTCTGTATGTCGGTCTGTACGTTCGAGATAAATTTGAAACTCACGTTTTAACAGTTCAGAACTTGCCAACAAACAAACTATAATATAGGTGTGCAAGCTTTCACGACCGGCATTGTTCCAAGTCTTCAAGGTTTCCGGGCTTGTAGGGAGGACATCAGTCACTGATACACTGACCTGTGAGCCGCCAAGGAGGACACTTCGACCGCTGCCACATGGTCTTTGAGAATGTCTACCGCAGTTGTAGACGAAACGTCAGGTAGAAATACCACCGGACCACGGCCTACAAGCCCGGAAACCATGAAGACTTGGAATCTATAATATATTATAGACAAATACATTAATAAACAAAACCCAACCCTAGAGTAAAAATTCATTGTTTCTAAATCTTATTTTAAAGTCAACATTTCCATTTACACGTAACTGTGAAATGTTTAAAAAAAATCAATTGTTTGTCCACGGCAAACGTCATAAAACAAGTTTTTTTGTTTGGAAACAATAAAATGTGTCAATTGGATATGAATTAGTTTACTTTTGTTTGACAAAAAACAAATTCTGGGTGGGTGGACATCCGTTCTCTCTGTTATTACATTCTTTAGTTTATCACTAGTTGACTTTTCAAGATTACTTTATTTACGTAGTAAATATTTTATAAATTTCATAAATAAGTCTCACAAATCAATTTTATTACCTAATACCTACCAAAATACAAATAGTAGGTTATACCTACCTATACTAATTTTGAGATTCTTATGCTGGGTTGCAGGACGCCTTGTTAAAAAATCTGGTTTAACGATGACCTTAATTGTGATCGTATAATCACAATTTTAATTTATGCAGGAATAATCTAATGTCGTCAAAATTTTTGTTCAGTACACTGTAAGAAATGAGAAGGCCGATTACATAGATTATCGATGGTCCATTTGTAGCCAGCGATTAATCTGGTAATAGGCACACAAAGAGACAATGGCGTCGCAAACAGGTATCGCCTGCACATCGCGTAGATTCCATAAAACACATTGCGCATGCGTGGTTACTAATTTTACATTAATTTGTTTTGTATTCATCCATTTTATATATGTAACTATACATTTTATTTTGTAATTTTTACACACTTTATTGGAATATTATACAAGCTATGTAATTTTAATTTCCTTTATGTAAAAATCACAAATTTGTTTAACTTTACAGTAAAAGTCCAAGTTTTTATGAAGTTTTCTGTGTAAAAATAAATAATAATGTAAAATCACTTAGAAAATCGAGCGAATTCTACCTTAACTTTCAAAGTATTTTTACATCCATTTTTTACAGTGTAGAACATTTTCAAGATAAAGTGACATATATAATATGCACGTGATCAGCACGTGTCTCTTTGTTTTAAGTTGTGAATGATCGATGAGGACAATTTCAAATTTTGCTATTGTACTGGACCGTATTTATTATTTATTTTGTTGCAACAATCGCTAATGACCTCTGTTGTCGAGCGTCTATAATCCACAGTTTCCTTTTTGCAACCATACGCGTCCCATGCATAAAAACTGTTCCGCTTATATAAACAGAGAAGTATACTTGGATACGTTATACTCCTTAAATTTTGGTAGGTATCTAAGTACCTAAGTAGGTATAGCCTATATAGAAGCAAAATCAAGAAAGGAACAGAAGACAGCCGCCACCAATGTGTCTATCCTTATTCGGAGCGACACTTTTTCTAACCTATTGTGCAATTTATTCTCTAAGTCAATGATTTACTATGTCTATGGTTGTGTACTCGTATGTATCCGATAATATTATGTATATAGCGTTCAATGTCCACATGGTAGGAGGTACGGTACCGACTTTAAGGGGGGCGTTAATAACGATACTGGGGGCCGGTCAATCTCACAAACAGAGGCGGAGTTATCTCTTTTGTACTCCCACGCAATTGAGCTTTTATTAAATTGTCCCAAAATTCTTTCACTTCAAACACATTCTTTTACCTGGGAATTTATTGCGGCAAAATTCACTTCTATGCTCGCAAACTTATAAAAGAACTGTCAAAAGAATTCAATATTAAAATGAGGATGGGGTACCTACTTTCTGGAAAAAAAATGTAGCTAAAACTAACTTCAGAAAATATCAAAGTACTTAAAAAGTAGGTAGGTACCTACCTATATGTATAGATTTTGGCGTATAGGTAAAGACGCCGACAGTACCTATGTAATTATTAGTGATGTGCCGGATATCCGAGGGAAAAGAAAGATCCGTATCCATTAGTTTTTTGGCGGATCTTTTACGGATCTTTTACCTTATCAATTTTCAATTCATAGATAAAATTTTATATATATAGGTGATTAGGTAATAATGAAAAACAGTTAAATTCCATTCAGATTATTTTTTATTTTTTAATATCGTGGTCAATAACTTTTTCCCATAACAGATAGTCGATGTGCAATATTTAGTATTTACCGCCGCGTACTCTAAGAAAGTTAAGATCCGTATCCGTATCCGTATTCGCGGATCTTGAGACCAAATATCCGTATTCAGATCCGTATCCGCGGATATACATTTTTAACGATCCGGCACATCACTGGTAATTATGTTATTTCATAAATAATAGATATTTATGCAACAGTGGCTTAAGTGACGAATTATATGGCAGTCGCGATGTTGCGATACGAGCCTAAGGTTATTTTGCATTTTTACCAGAATGAGTGTAAGATTCGTCACTTTAGCCAAGCGTTACATACAATATTTTTTACAACTGCAACTGCTTCAAAAGTTCAATTTTAAGTAAATAAAATACAATTTAGATAAATATTAATTTATTAGTGACATTATAGCACAGCAATCTATAAAGTATATTACTTTGCACACGCGTGTTTTAAAATAAAACAGAACAGTATTACTTTATAGCATGGAGTGCGTAAAATTTTACTTAAGCGCGCACTACAGCAGAAGCTTCCATAATAAGAATCACCTAAGAAACGATACACAGGACTCTTAAATTGAACTTTTGACGCAGGTGTTGCAAAAAAATTTATAATTAATACAAAAAATAGTTCACTCTCTCTTTTTATAAAAAGAGAAAATTTTTCACTAAAAATTCCTGCTATTTTAACAATCCTGCAAAAGTATCAAACAATTCCTGCTAGCTTAAATATATTATCTTCTGAACCAATATTCTTCAATTGTTTTATTTTAATTTTACTGACAAAGCACCAGCCTAACAAAATGAAAAAAGATGGGTAAGTATAATATGTCTGTATCGCGGGTACAGACAGATGACGTGAATCCCGTTAAACACAAATAATTGTATTCGTTGTGATGGAAAGAAATACATCCATTTTTATTTATATATTATATAAAATCAAATGTTCAATTATAATAAATTATAATTGTAGGTATCTAATTTTATGCCACCCCAATATATGAGGTACATTAAACGTTATTCACGTCGATAATAATTTATTTATGAGAATCGTTCTTCAAAAAAACAGAAAATCTTGCAACAAATTATGTTTTTCGTTTGCGTAATAACTCATATTTTTATAAATGAAGGAAATGTTTTCGACGCGAGTTAATTAAAGCCCCTCGAATGAATTGTGGATTATAGACGCTCGACAACAGAGGTCATTATAAAGCCCCTCGAGGAGTCGAGATATATTTAATTAACTTTTGATTTGTCAATCAACTTCCGGTTGGACGACATACAAAGGAAGGCTGTTACATTGAATTTATCCGGGAAGAAAATTTAATTAAATAGATTAAAGGAAAACAGCCGATGCAGATTTTACATTTCATTTCTTTTTTTTTGTCTTTATATATAATTTTTCATATACCTACTGATAAAATAACTCTAGAGTGTAGATATTCCTTAAATTGTGTGTTTTAAAGACCACCAACAGCTAAGGTTATTTGGGCCTAGCACCAATTCATATTTTCAGTTCATTATTTTTTTTTTAATAATAAGTTGAAAATCCAATTGACACTTTTACCAGCTCTCGGGCTGGAACCCGGGAACTGGGGACTTGTAATAGAGGAACCATAGCAACGCCATGTAAACAACAACATTGCTACACTCTTGGCTATTCTCAAGCCCTGTAGATATTCCTCAGAACACGTAGCGGATCTTAATTAATAATTAATAGTAATTTATGCAACTAGTGGCTTAAGTGACGGTTTATATGACAGTCGCGATTTTGCGAGACGAGTCTAAGGTTATGTTGCATTTATACCAGAACGAGTGTGTATTTACCGCGCGAGCCGAAGACGAGTGCGATAATCACCATGCAACATAACCTTATGAGAGTATTGTAAAATCGCGACTGTCAGATCCGTCACTTTAGCCACGCGTTACATACAATATTTTTTGCAACAACTGCTTCAAAAGTTCAATTTTAAGCAAATAAAACACAATTTAGATACATATTTTATTAGTGACATTATATAGCAAAGTATAATCTATAAAGTACTTTATTACACGCACGCGTGTTATAAAGTAAAACAAAACAGTATTACTTTATAGAACGGAGTGCGTTAAAATTTACTTTAAACACTACCGTTCGAACGACTCAGAAGCTTCCATAAAGAATCACTTTTCAAACAGTTCACAGTCATCTAAAATTGTACTTTTGATGCAGGTGTTGCAAAAATCATTTTTATAAGTTTATAAAAACAGTGAATGATTATATTATTGATCTATCAAATTACTACAAAAGAAATAATAATATAAATATAAAAAAAGATCAAGCGCAAAGTTCAAAACTTTAAAATAAAATGTTTCTTTAAAAATCTATTAAGTACCTAAACAAAATATACTTCGTAGGTGATGAAAAATCTTTAACAAGATCCAAATTAGGCAAATCATTTGTATATAAAGCTATATATATATCAAAGCGCATTCCAGCGTATAGATAATTTTGCATTCACAAACTGTGTATTATCTATTGTTAATTTTGCGTTCACAACTGTATAACTATTGTTAAAGAAAGTTCCTTTCAAACAAAAGGCAATGTAAAATAACCAGAAAGAATGAGATTCTCTTTTACAATAAACGACAAAATCTTCTTTTGACAGTAATATGCATGCAAGAGAAGAGACGCTAGTGTTTCCAAAACTTCGACTTTCTGCGTACCCCGTTCGAGACCTTGATCCTGTCGACGTACCACCGAAGTTCGATTTTGACGTTAGCAACGTCTAACGTCTCATACTGAGGTGGCATTTTAGAAATATTAGATGAAACGGAAATAGTCGGAAGTGGTTGACATTTGAAACCAAACAGAACATATATTATTGCATAAAGGTTTCCAACACAGTAAGCCAGGTGGCCCTGTGGAAAAGCACGAGTCTACCGACATGGTACAAACGCCAAGCCCAGTTTCGAATCCCGAAGGCTTTTAATATTGTTACGGATCACCCTGTATATAAACGGCAGACAAGAGTTCTGAGAAACGGGGTCTGTTTACTGTAACAACTAGTACCTGCGCGAAAGTTCTAGAGAAAGCGAGAACGCACTAGGCTTACGCTACGCAGCATATATAAACAGCCAGTACGAGTGAGTGAGGGAATCAGTCAACGTTGAGTCGCGCATTCAAGTCTACGGAGGATCAGTAACATAAATAGTGCCGTGATATAAATAACCAAATTGATAAAACAAATACTAGTGTAGTGGTAATAATTACGAATTATTGTATATATAGTTGTTTTGTTTTGCTTTGTAATTACTGTTTAGTTATTGTTTATATGTTAATTGTTAGAACTGACTTTTCGTTGTTGCATTCATTATTATTGTGTTTTTAATTATTGTAAATAAATATTTATTCCGCCAACTCAGAAAACAGTTTTGTAACAATATTTTATTTTTTTATTAATGAAAACATATATATGTATTAACTATACTGGATAACAAATTAAAATAAGTATAAAAAATAAAATTAGGTACAATTATATTTAACAAACATTTGATTTGATAAGATAAATAAAAGTAAATGTATTCCTTTATGACAACGAATACAATTATTTGTGTTTAACGATATTTACGTCATCTGTCTGTATCCGCGATACAGACATCCCCGTTTTTATTGAAGTCGTCTTCACATGCTTCTTTTTGAAAATTCTCGTTCTCTGCGGCACGGTGTGTAAAATTCGTATAAAAGTGGCACGTATATGTCAGAGTTTGAGAAGCACTGGTTTAAAACGATTGGAAGAGCATGCTCAGTAGAAGTGAACTGTTACCATAACAAATGGGCATTATTTAAATAAGCTGCTTGAAGTATATGGCCACTGGGTGGCATGTGGAATCATTGATCTGTGTGTAACTGATGCTTCTTAGAAATCCAAAGAAACGCACTCCGTTTAAATTATCCTGTTTTTTGTCATACCCACTACAAAATAGCTACTTTCGATGCATGTCTATACCGGTCTGTAATGGGTCATTTAACTGGCAGGCGTGCCGAAAGTGGTTTACTTACGGCCCTAGTGCGTTTCTTGTAAATATACAATAGTAGATTGTATGTCTAGATACGTAATGGGGCATATTACGGCGAGTGATGACAGTACGTAAAAACGAGCGATAGCGAGTTTTTACAGTCACACGAGCCGTAATACAATTACGTACGAGACATATATGGTGTTTTTTTGCCATGTATACCAACTACAAAATACCTACTTTTCACGTCATTTTCAAAAAATTCTGACAGTTCATTTGCGTCGTCATCTTTCCTTCCAGTGTGCCGCGAAGTTCGTGCAAGTAAGTAATGACAGTCGTACGCAGGCGTATAGAGCGAATAAACAGAAGTTGCTATGGCAACCGTTATTTTCTGCGCTAGTGCAGAAAGTAAATAATTTTCCGCACACTTGCCTGTTAAATGTTTCATTAATGGCCGCTATACATAAATCGAAAGTAGTTATTTTGTAGTGGGTATGGCAAAAATGTATAAAGTTAATAAAATTATCGGTATCTATATGTACCTATCTCTTTGAAATTACATCACTAAAAATGATGAAATATTTTCAAAGCTATTATCATGATCTTTGCTAATTGATCAAACGTTCTAAAAATGACCCTGAGATAAGTTAAAGATCTTAAGTAGAAATTCCAATCAGATTACAAAGAAATATCAATATAATATTATAAAGTGATTGATCTTTTCAATAGTTAATTACTTAACAATAGTATAATGGCATTTAAATTGAAATAATCATTTAATCATAACAGAATTATACTCCACATGGTATAGAGTCTACTAAAAACAGGTATAATAGTTTTATTTTTTATTTTTCACCAATCAACAGTGTGGAGTCCGCGTTCTTTTTAAAACATTAAATGCATCCAATCACAAACATTGGAATGGGCAAAGTGTGGCCTCAAGCATAAAATACTTTTACAATCAAGATGCCTTTAAATGAACTTGGACATCTCAAAAACAGGTCTGGTATTAGAAAATATTCTTGACTATGCAAACCACCAACAGCCAGGATTATCTGAGCCGATTACATCTACTCTAATTATTATTATCTATTGTTATTGACTAGGTTTCACCTGCGGGTTCGCTCGCGTTAACGTCGTTCTTTTTTTTGCTACTGCTCAGGTCCCCTTAGTAGAATCGTGCTTCTACTAAGGGGACCTGAGCAGAAGCAAAAAAAAAACGACTTTCTAAATATATAAATACTTATATTCAAAATAAACGTCGTATCGGCTGTATTATTGATACCAAATAATTAATTTTTGACTATTTAGTATACCCGTAAAATATTTTCCTGTAAATAAGTTATATCCGTTCCTCGACATGATCTTATTGGTTGCCAGAAGTCCGGTATTCACCCGGACCGGACAGTTCGCTATTAAAACGTCTTGTCCAGGTGATATCAGAGCTACAATATTTTTATTCGTCAGATAAGCACTAGTGGGCAAGTAGGCTTTGTGTCAAGCGTGTACATTTTTACTTCCCACCTCTACTACGGTAGGGAAGTAATGGATTTAGTCCGAAAAAAATATTTCGAGATTAACAGATTTTCACGTTTTGAGACCCTAGCAATCATTTAAGATCATTTTCTGACTGATGTCTGTATGTGTGTGTGTATGTGGTCAATTTTTCGCCTTCGATATCATAAAAACGGAACAACATACGGCCATTCCGATTGTTCTGTTGTGTTTATTAGCCTTTAACCTAGATCTGATTAGATTTTGAGTCAAATCGGTTCAGTGGATCCTGAGTAATTAAAAAAAACGTTCTCAATGTCACGTATTAACATAGGTAAAAAAAATATAAATGAATTCTAGATTTTAGAATATGAAAAAAATGTAAATATTTCACTAAACAAAAAAGAGGACCATGCTTTTTTTCAAAGAATAAAAAAAGAGTGTTTATTTTTTGCAAATATTTACTAGGTGGGAAGTATAGGACTGGTCATCAGTCGAATCTTTTTATATATTAGTAAATTAAGTACTGATTATAAAATTTGAATAGGCAAGAATACTACCCTGCAAACATATTACACGGACACATACACACGTTCGATAAGTTATATATTATATGTATGTATCATCAGAAGAATGCTTTCCCACAATAGTCTTTATTGAGAACAATACGAGCTGCTGTCATCGCAAGTACACATCGGGAATGCATTGTTTTGTGCACTGGGTCGGCCTGGCCCGGGCCCGGATCAGACCAAACTGGACCGAAACGGGCAACTTAACTTATCCGTCAGCTTCTTACATGCAGTACTCAACATACATAGGTTGAATTTTAGGCTTGAGAATGGCCGAGCGTTTAGCAATGCTGTTGTTTACATGGCGTTGCTATGATTCCTCTATTACAAGTCCCCAGTTCCCAGGTTCTAGCCCGAGAGCTGGTAAAAGTGTCAATTGGATTTTCAATTTATTATTAAAAAAAAAAATGAATTGAAAATATGAATTGGTGCTAGGCCCAAATAACCTTAGCTGTTGGTGGTCTTTAAAAACACACAAGGTTGAATTTTCTTTCGGTTCACAGAAACAAGATAGGGAATTGAAAAATGTTAAATTGTAACGTGAGAAAAACTTAACATCAATGCGAACACACATTTTGATTTATAATCAAAGTTTAATAAGAAAAACACCCAATGACGTCACGTTACAGTATCAGAAAAATGTATTTATTTAACCTGTCACCGTCGGGACTCAAATCCGAAACTTCCAGATTCGCGCTGGCTGAGTTCAATTACTCTACAGCAGTGTTGCCGTCTAAACAAGACAAGACAAGACTTTCAAAGTCTTGTCTTGTCTTGAAATATCAAAGTCTTGTCTTGTCTTGAAATATCAAGACAAGATTTCACTTAACTTGAAATATCAAGACTTCACTAAGTCTAAGTCTAGATTACCAAACTCTAATCTTGTCTAATATCAAGAGTCTTGATCTAGATAAAGCAAGTCTTGTTTTGTCCTGAAAATTTCTAGACAAGACTTTTGCAAGTCTTGTCTTGAAAATCTGGACAAGACAAGAAAAGAGTCTAGAAGTCTAGATCTAAACGGCAAGACTAACCCTTTTTGAGAGCCACTGTTTTCTAAGTGTAATGTACTCAAGTTATTTTGTTTTGTTGTACGAAATATAATAAAGGATGTCATGATTTGAACATTTCAATTGATACTATTAGCAGAGATCGTAACTGCTGATTGCATTGTATGAGTATATATAACTATGACTTAGGATGACTACCAGATTATTGCTGCTGCAGGTATTCGAACTGTCTCTGCTGAATTTATCAAGACGTTAAGGCGTTTTTCTGGTTTTTTAAGTATTTTTGAATGATACCTAGACGGAAAAATCTGTCATAATTCTGTCTGTCTGTACTAGAACCACTCGAAAAGGACTTGACCGCATTTGATGAAACTTGGTCCATTGTCTACTAGGAAAACAGCATAGTATACGATTCGGTCAAGATAAAATTTCTGTTAAAACCGACATTAACGTGATCGAAGCCGCGGGTAAAGTCTAGTTCACAGTAGAACCTCAATTATTCGTCAGGGATCGAGATGATGAAAGTCGTATCGAGCATTAATGTTCTCGGTATTTGTACACTGTAAAAAATGGATGTAAAAATACTTTGAAAGTTAAGGTAGAATTCGCTCGATTTTCTAAGTGATTTTACATTATTATTTATTTTTACACAGAAAACTTCATAAAAACTTGGACTTTTACTGTAAAGTTAAAAAATTGGTGATTTTTACATAAAGTAAATTAAAATTACATAATTTGTGTAATATTCCAATAAAGTGTGTAAAAATTACAAAATAAAATGTATAGTTACATATATAAAATAGATGAATACAAAACAAATTAATGTAAAATTAGTAACCACGTATGCGCAATGTGTTTTTATGGAATCTACGCTACGTGGAGGCGATACCTGTTTGCGACGCCATTGTCTCTTTGTGTGCCTATTACCAGATTAATCGCTGCCTACAAATGGACTATCGATAATCTATGAAATCGGCCTTCTCATTTCTTACAGTGTATGACGTTGATATGTTTAGGGTCCACGGAGATGCTAAAACGCCCCTGAGTACATAGTTAGGTGAACGTGCAATATCAGAATATATGGAGATAGCAATGTTGTCTTGTACGATCGATGTAGGTACTGAATCAATTGATAATTTGGGTCGGAAATCAATTTAAAGTGAAGTAAAGAAAATGCTAACTGTATGTACAATCGAAGTGTCAAGTGAATGTTAAAATGAAGAAACATTGCAATGCAACCAGATCCTGAATCCATGAGAACACAAACCTGTTAATATCCAGTGCCTTCGTATACAATATAATATTATACCTATACAAAGTGTAGCAGAAAATTATGTCCAAACTTATATTAGACCGAGAGCTAGTGACAATTTTTTGGTGTTATTTATTCAAGGCCTTATTTTTGTGAAGATGTTGAGGAAGGCATATAAAAGTGCCCTGAGAAAGGGATTTTGCTAGATAGCGGTATGGGAGGGATACAGACCGCCCCAACATGTAACAAAAAAAATTATCACAATTATTATTGCTTCACGGCTGAAATTGTTTGTATAGTTTGTCGGTGACCCAATATAATGCCATTATAATATTTGCAGATCGATTGGTCAGTATTATAGCAGTGGCAGATCACCCTAAACGTGTCATGTACCCAACGTAATTTATATTATTAGTTCAAGGCGACTGTTTTAAGCATGATATTTCAATTTGCAGAACAAAATATCGGTATTACTATTATAGTATTAACCCCCTTGCAGAACGATAGAAACACTTAGGCGAGCAAGCTTCCCTCTAAGAGAGGGGGTTAGTACCGACACTTATACTACTCAATTCTAACTTGTTTGTGCTGTGCTACTACAGAAGCCTTGTAGCGCAATGATTAAAGCGTTCGCATGTCACCCCGAAAAGCCGGGTTCAAACACAACACGTTTTTTTATAATGTAAATATTTTGGAATTTTTAGAATAAGAAATTTAGTTTAAAAGTTAAAAAAAAATTTCCAAAAAAAAAATTAAATTAATGAAGTGTATTTTAATTTATTCCTTTCTTAGTTGTACGGGACTCATTACGCGCGAGTCGAACTCGCGTTTGACCAGTTTTTTTGTTAAAATATTGTGTCTACATTTTTCGATACAAAAGTTTAACCCAATATAAGTATTACTTGCAATTTTCTTCACAAACTGAAATAGCACGTATATTAGTATGGGAAACAAGCTTACAACAGAGTTGTTAATTGACTTTTCGATAAAAGAATAAAAAAAGTGATTTGTTGCATTGTCAGATTTTTCCCTAAGTGTTTAATTATAGTAGATGTATGTCATTTCTGACATAAGAAATATCTTTTGCATTTTTCACACGGTAAATTTGCCAATATCAATACCACTAGATACTATACTTACCTATTATAAATAAAATAGTAACCGCTAACCGGATATCTGCTTGTGATTTTTGAGTTTTTAGTTTCATGCATTAAGTCTGGAACGAAGGCGTAGCTTACAGGGTTTGTTTTTTTGGGGCGGGGGGGCAAATTTGCTTCAGGGGGAAAAACAAGAAAACTCAATAAAAACACTTATTAAAAAATTGTTTTCTTTGAAAACGTTAAAAAATACCTAATTTTTGTTGGGCCAGGGAGGGCAAGTGACCTACTCTTCTCCACCGTGGCTATACGCCCTTGATCTGAACGGTAAAACGTATATTTCCAGAATTTGCCGCCTGTTTAAAATGGCTCGACCGATTTTTACGAAAGTTGGAATTTGTCAATTGATAAAAAAACTGAAAGTATAAGGTACTTTTCAGTCGGCTATACTCGGGTTAAGATGATATTTCTGTCGAAATAGACAAGTTGTGTGGGGGAACGTCCTAAAGTTTTTTTCAAGAAACCAATTCTTATTCTGAAGATAGACAAAATATCTCTTTTCTGACATATTTTTTAAGAAAAATAACTGATATAGGTCCTGTCCTGCAGTTTCTGATCAATTAGGTTCTTCAGTGTCTACTAAATTTCTTTACCAAACCCATATGAACTTAACAGTTGGCGACTTTAACAAAAAAATGCGAATTTTCACTTTAAAGTTTCATTCTACGGATCTATATACAGGGTGGTGACCGTGACTGCTGCGCATAGGGATTTAACCCGTGAAATCAAACTTTCGCGATTTCTTGCTTCACTAATTATTTTACGAAAAATATCTTCAAATAAAAGTTTTAGAACATAAAATTCTACATCTAAATCATTATACAAAATTAATTTTGCAGGCTTTGTAACGGAAGAAATTTGATATGAAAATGTCAAAATTACCTCAAAAACAGATAGCGATAGCCATGGAACTTGAATAAAATGATGACGTTTTAGCTGTCAGAATAATTTCTAATCATTTTGTTCAAGTTCCATGGCTATCGCAATCTGTTTTTGAGGTAATTTTGACATTTTCATATCAAATTTCTTCCATTACAAAGCATCAAAATTAATTTTGTTTAATGATTTAGATGCAGAATTTTATGTTTTAAAACTTTTATTTGAAGATATTTTTCCTAAAATAATTAGGGAAGCAGGAAATCGCGAAAGTTTGATTTTACGGGTTAAATCCCTATGTACAGCAGTCACGGTCACCACCCTGTATATTTTTTAAGCAATACTATATAAGTATCTAATGCTATATTAATTAATGGTGTTTATAATAATAATAATACAGTCAATAACGGTTTATAATGAAACTAGCTAGGTATACTTACTCTAACGAAAAACTCTCTATAAAATAAACAATAGTTGAGCTTGGTTGGTTTTTCACTATTCCTTAAGAACCAATACACATTCCTTAAAGCGAAAGTTAAATTGTGTCGTTATAGAGAGCTTTGACCTAATTGAAATAGTAATGGTACGAGTGGCATTTGTTACGACATAATGTCGAAAAATGGACGATACATCCATTATTGTTAAGTTTATAAGTGCATTTAAATATGACCAAATATAGTATAGCTATCCTTTGGCAAATCACATGGCAGTAAAGTGATGCGTCAAAATTGGTAACGTTTACCAAAAATGGCGCCCGTCTGCAACATGTTAATTATCGACCTGCATTCTACTCTCTCTTTCTTATACCATATTCGTGGTGTTTCCAGCAAACAATATATTTTAGCAAAATATTACATTGATAGCAGCGTCAGCTAATTTACGGTTTGGCTGTTATTTGATTCAACGTGTGAGGTCTTTAAAATAGGGACGGGTCAATATTTTTATTAACTTCCCATTGGAAGTTATTGTAATGGGTCCGAAAATTGAAATCAAAATGTATAACAAATTTTTATGTTTCAAGGTCACTACACTATTTTTACACTATTTTTAGAAAGATGTACCTATGTGTGTGTGTGTGTGTGTGTGTGTGTGTGGTGTGTGTGTCCATTTCTTTCTAAGACGAAATCTCAAGAATGAAAAATAATATCGACTACGTTAGGGTGCCAAAAGACGCGTATTAACGTAAATATGATCTGAAAGGAATTTTTTCAAAATCGGTTCAGCCGTTCTTTTTTCTTAACCAAATAGACTCCACACAATATCTCGCGAATAAAAAATTATATCGACTTCGTAAGGGTGTCAATCGAGGCGTGTTAACGTCATTTTGATCCGACATAAATTTTATAATAATCGGTTCAGCCGTTTTTTTTTTTAATTATTGTTAAAAATAAATAATAATTATGTTTTAATGATTACTTTTCTGTGTAATATCTAATTTAATTATTATTAATAAATATTTATCAAACTGGGAAGTTCGTCGTGTGGACCTCAAGGGTCGCACATTAGTCCTAATAAACGACCCACCTCACGGCTTGTTTCTAAGATATTTATATATATTTTAAATTTTTTCCCAGCCCTTAAGTATGTGAAGATCACGCTTTCCACATGCCACATAAAATTGTGAAAGTATTTCATATAAACGCAGACAGATCCTCCCCTCGACACCTTCTTAATTTGTTTTCTGTATTATTTTCACGCCACATGCGATGGATCTTACCAAATTAAGTTATCTTTAAATGATTAATTGTGGTTTTTGTTGGCACCTAAAAGTGTCCATTGTTTCCAAACTATTATTTATTGTCTGCGGTGAAATTTGTCTGTACCTCTCAATTTAATCGATGATTTTATTAATAACTAGCTTACCGATCGGGCTTGAGAATGGCCGAGCGTGTAGCTATGCTGTTGTTTACATGATGTTGTTACTTGCTATGGTTCCTCTATTACAAGTTCCCAGTTCCCGGGTTCTAGCCCGAGAGCTGGTAAAAGTGTCATTTGGATTTTTAATTTGTTATTAAAAAAAAATAATGAATTGAAAATATTAATTGGTGCCAGGCCCAAATAACCTTAGCTGTTGGTGGTCTTTAAAACACAATTTTTTTTTAGCTTTCCGAATCGGCTTCACCCGGGTAGCTTTTGACTTGGCATAGCGAAATATAGCAGATTGTATTTCTAATGTCGTAATGGGTTTTTTTTTCGTTTAAAAGACTATAAGTTTACATAATAAGGCCACAATGCCTGGTATTAGCAAATACTTACACTATATTGTCGGCTGGGTTTGGCACTGCGACCCGAGTTTTTTTATTACTTCCCACCTCTATGGTAGGGAAAAAAATTTAAATGAATTCTAGATGTTATAATATGAAAAAAATGTAAATATTTGTTTCTCTAAAATGTATAGTTTTCGAGAAAAAAATATTTTACTAAAAAAAGAAAATTGTGGTACGTAAATCAAGGTAACCATGATTTTTGCTTACTAGCCATCAGTAGATCACCAAACAAAAAAGAGGGCCATGCTTTTTTTCAAAGAATAAACAAAGAGTGTTTATTTTTTGCAAATATTTACTAGGTGGGAAGTATAGGACTGGTCAACAGTCGAATTATTTATTCTTTAACAGGTAGGTATATATTTTGTAACAATTTTGAACATTTCCAGTTAAAAATATATAAATATCTTACTATTTAATCCCTATATTATTAAACGAGTAAATCTTGTATATATGTTTCTATGTATCTATATAAATATTTTCTCGAAAACGGCTCTAACGATTTTGATCAAATTTTCCGAAAAGGGGTTTCGGGGGGCAAAAAATCGATTTAGCTAGGTCTCATCCCTGGAAAAATTCGTTTTCTTATCGATTTTATCATTTTAAAAAACAGTTTTTTTAACGTCATAAAACAGTGTCGTATTGTGAGTAGGCTTTGGAAAAAACAAACTATTTTCATTATTTATGTCAAATCTGACAGTCAATCTTTAACTTATTAAAATAATCAGTAATTATTTGAAAAGTAAAAAATTTTGGAGCATACAAGTAATTCAAGAATTACAAGGCGCGATATTCATGTAGGTATTGTGTGTAAATGGTTTTACCGATCATAGGGAAAATAACACTAAGAAGATCAATTTTGTAGTAGGCTATGGCCACAAGACCTAATGTAAATATGTATTGGATTACATAGAAAAAATAGTGCAGTGAATTTTTTAATCAATTTTCCATAGTAACGGTTGACTATTAAGCGAAACTCGTGACCTGCTAAATAAAAAAAGTCGTGAGGTGTCGTAAGATACCCGACAGAAGCTATGTGTCTTACGCATTGTAGGTATATAAAACCGAATTTATCAAAGATATAAACAATACAATTAAAAAGTTATTATTTGACCGCCATTTTGAAATCTGACGCCATTTTATTTTTTTGTGTCTTATTAAACTCTCAAATATCAATTTTCAAAAGTATCGGATAATTTTTACAAAGAAGTATATACCTATGGCCGCCATTTTAAAATATGACGTCATTTTATTTTTTTGCGTTCTATAAAACTCGTCAATATCTACTTTCAAAAAGATCGGGTAATTTTTACACAAAAAGTACATATTGCCGCCATTTTGAAATCTGACGTCATTTTATTTTTTTGTGTCCTATGAAACTCTCAAATACCGATTTTCAAAAGAATCGGATAATTTTTACAAAAAAGTACATATGACCGCCATTTTTAAATCTGACGTCATTTTATTGTTTTGTGTTCTATGAAACTCTCAAATATCAATTTTCGAAAGGATCGGATAATTTTTACAAAAATGTACATTATGGCCGCCAATTTGAAATTTGACGTCATTTTATTTTTTTGCGTCTGAAACTCTGAAATATCAATTTTCAAAAGGATCGTATAAATTTTAGAAAGGAGTACAATATATTTCCGCCATTTTGAAATCTGACGTCATTTTATTTTTAAGTGTCCTATGAAACTCTCAAATATCAATTTTCAAAAGGATCGAATAATTTTTACAAAAAAGTACATATAGCCGCCATTTTTAAATCTGACGCCATTTTATTTTTTTGTGTCCTATGAGACTCTCAATATCAATTTTCAAAAGGATCGGATAATTTTTACAAAAAAGTACATACGGCCGCCATTTTAAAATCTGATGTCATTTTATTTTTTTGTGTCCTATGAAACTCTCAAATACCGATTTTCAAAAGAATCGGATAATTTTTACAAAAAAGTACATTTGGCCGCCATTTTTAAATCTGACGTCATTTTATTTTTTTGTGTTCTATGAAACCCTCAAATATCAATTTTCACAAGGATCGGATAATTTTTACAAAAATGTACATACGGCCGCCATTTTGAAATCTGACGTCATTTCATTTTTTTGTGTCTTATGAAAGTCTCAAATATCAATTTTCAAAAGGATCGTATAATTTTTAGAAATGAGTACTACATATTTCCGCCATTTTGAAATCTGACGTCATTTTATTTTTTTGTGTCCTATGAAACTCTCAAATATCAATTTTCAAAAGGATCTGATAATTCTTACAAAAAAGTACATATGGCCGCCATTTTGAAATCTGGCACCATTTAATTTTTTTGTGTCCTATAAAACTCTCAAATATTAATTTTCAAAAGAATCGGATAATTTTTACTAAAAAGTACATATGGCCGCCATTTTGAAATCTGACGCCATTTTATTTTTTTGTGTCCTATAAAACTCTCAAATATTAATTTTCAAAAGGATCGGATAATTTTTATAAAAGTGACGTTACACTACTTCGTGACGTGACGTTTCACTTTTTATTATTTAGGTCCCCATCTGAAACGTGCGTTAAGAAGCATAGCTTCAAATAAAAATAGGTAAAAAAACTTTTAAGTTAAACGGTTTTATAAATGTTTCAAAAAGAAAAAAATAATATTTAATTTAGGTTCATAAGTATAAAAGCGTGGGTCGTAAACTCTATGATAATTTATTACAGTCACGACCCACGCTTTTATACTTATGAACTTAAATTAAATTTTATTTTTTTCATTTTAGTACATTTATAAAACCGTTCAACTTAAAAGTTTTTTATCTATTTTTATTTTAAATTTTTTAGTATGCTTTATTTCCTTAGTCTGATTTTATAACATTTATCCGATCCACTGAGACGTTACCGGAGAAAAACCTTTTGCCTGTGAAAATTCAAAAGTACGATATGCACCCGGACGAAACCGGGCCGGTCAGCTAGTTACCATAAATTGTATTGTCACCGGAGCTACACATGTGTGCAAAATTTCAACTCAATCGGATCATAGGAAGTGGGTGAAAATTCAAAAGTACGATTTACACCCGGACAAAAGCTAGTTACCATAATATTGTATTGTCACCGGAGCTACACATGTGTGCAAAATTTCAACTCAATCGGATCATAGGAAGTGGGTGAAAGTTCAAAAGTACGATTTACGCCCGGACGAACCGGGCCGGTCAGTTAGTTAACATAATATTGTTTTGTCACCGGAGCTACACATGTGTGCAAAATTTCAACTCAGTCGGTCGCAAGATTTGTAACAAATATACGGGATCAAGCTAAATAAAACCACCGTTTAAAAAACAAAGCATCTACTACCTACTTACTTTTGCGTGATGCCAGGACATACGTTTTTATTTGAGAATCAGTTCGGTTGCTTTTGCGTGATGCCAGAATATTTTAAAACTCGCAGTCGCATAAGAAGTTATTTACTTGAAAAAAAGGTCATGTAAATCGGATCAGTGGTTCTCGAGTTATAAGCGTACAAAGGGACATACATCGCATGATTGAAGCACAATATATTATTTTCTTTTCGTTTTTTTTCCTAATAAAATAAAAAAAAAAAAAAAAAGGACATACAGACAAAGAAAGTCAAATTGTTCGGGAAGGTATGAACGTCGAGAAATTTTGGTCCGATCCCTAGGTCTCGCCATCCGATCGACGTCAATAATTAGTTACACGTCATTTTAACTCAGTAGGCCAGGGTTTTTAAACTTAAATTCAAACATCAGCAGTCAAAAAATTGAATAACTATATTAAAATAATGCAATATAAGACAGAGCATACGCTATCTTCCAATATCCATATCACACTGTGCAACAGACAAGGACAACCGAAACAAGTTCGCGATTTATTAGATAAAGTCGCAATTATTTCGTTTAATAATCATATAAATCTGTATAAAAAAACTGTTTTGACACAATATTATACATGAAATCCATCTAAAATTTTCTGCTCTTTCGTTTAAGACAGGTTTCGAATCGATCTGACTTAAATTGAGCAAACTATAAGCAAAAAACACTGTTTTTTCTAATTTGCTCCCCTCTGGGGCCAAAATTCAAAAATCGGGCGACGTTAGGATCAAATAGACCCTGAGAGGAATCGAACAAAAAAAAGTTTTTGAAAATTGGTTCATCCGTTTGGGCTGTACGCGTGACACAAAATAGCGTGACAGATTCACAGATTCACAGACAAAGCGAGTGTATATAGGCGCTTCTAGCTTCGCTAAGATCGCGCCTAAAAAATAGCAACAATAAAATCTAAACATAATTATGTAAGTAGTTTTAGATAAAATTTAAATAAATAGGTATGTTATTTTTATATTACCTATATAAAATATGTACCTATAGGTAAGTACGTTAAATGTAGTATGACGTATAATCTTACCTAGACCTTTTTTTCTCAAAAACGACTAACGATTCTGATGAAATTTACAGAATGGGGATTTTTCGGGGCGAGAAATCGATCTAGGTAGGAATTTTGGTTCCAGAGGGAAGCAATTAAAAAAAAGGTGTTTTTTATTTATTATAACTCGCTCAATTAAAGTCAGATTGATTCGAAGTCCATTTCTACATAGATTTTATATAATATATCACAAGTGTTAAAATTGTAATTGAACACTAATATAATAAGTGTCTTGCACAAAAAGTAAATAATGACAAAACGGCGGCCCGAAGGGCCGCACTTCTGGCGCCGCGGGTCTGTGTAAAAACACATCGATTTTTAAAAACTATGGTGAAGATACATGCAAAAAAAGTTTTGCGCAGGTTATAGTCTGACGTTTGTTATTAAAAGAAACGATTTTTGTGAGTTTTTTAGTAGGTACCTATGCAAAAAAAATATTTGAAATTTACTGGAAGTTGTTAAGATGACATCACAGAGAAAAAGTACTTCGATAAAGTTGATATTTGGTATCAATGCTTAAAATTGGATTGTTAAAATGGCAACGGGCGAGCAAAATTTCATCTGATTCGAACATTTTTACAAGATATTCAATCTATGAAAATCGGTTTTTGCGAGTTCTTCAGTCAACAAAACAATAACGGCGGTAGATTTGAAAATGGCGACCTAAATAATATTTACAGGAAAAAATGCTTGATTCAAGTTGATACTTAGTTTTTACGCTTAAAAATACACATAGGTAATTAAAATATTTAACAGAAACAATTATTTTAAATTATGTTTCAGAAATAAATTCGTTTCGGAATAATATTCTGAGAAAATAATATCTCACAGCATACAAGTACTATTTTTATTGAACTCATCCGAGCAAAGCTCGGCACCCAGATATTGTGCTAATAAATTAACTAAAATGTACAAATACATAACAATAACTGTTTAAAATATTAAATTATAACAAAAATATTTTAACATCATATTTTTTACCTGTCTCTAATATAAGATTATAAAAATTGACACTTGCTTCGCAATTTTTTGTTGAACCTATAATTAAGTTTAGAAAATGTTCTAGAAGAAGCCAGATCATAATTCGTATATCCTGTCTTAAAAAGTCCTTTTTCTAATGGGTGGTCTTTGCTTTTTATCTATTTTTTAGTTACACCAATATCCTGTATTTCAGCTTCTTAAACATTCAAAAATATATTCGGCAATAAAATATATGAAATAATGTGTCTGAAAGGTGGACACATAATATATAATATGCATTTGTGTTTCATTAGTCAAGGAACGTATTTTATCTCAACTTTTATACATTCATCAACAATATTTTAGGTTATTTATTGACAATACCGAATAGCGATTTATCTCATCGTAAGAATAAAAAAACTTTTAATAGATCTTGAGGTCAGCGTCAATTTAATTACCTAAACACTTTTTTTATAGGTACTTGTCTATTAACTTTTATTAAATTATTTCTAACCCCAAAATATAATTATTAGTGGCTTTTTTTGAAGGAGGTTCAACTAGGTACTGAATCGATTTAAGTAAAAAATATATGGGATCTTTGCGTGGAAATTATTCAAATCGGTTAGCCCCTCGAAAAGTTACAAGCGACTAGACCCTGCAGTCAGGGTCCATTCTGATTGGTCGAGTACCCATCTTGATGTTTTCCAAAAACATAATAATACATTTAACTACCACAATGTACCTATTAGCAAATTCACTATTTATCTCGACAGGGTTACCGCGATCCGAGTTTATTGCAATCTGTTGGAGAGTTAACTAATCTATAAATATATAAAATTCTTCTGTCGCAGTGTTTGTCCTTGAACTCCTCCGAAACGGCTGGACCGATTTTAATGAAATTTCGTATATATATTTATTAGGTCTGCGAATAGGTTTTTATCTATTTTTTATGTTCATAAGTGCAATTGTTTAATAAATAATAGCAATTTATTAATGTTCAACTCGTGTCGCGGTGTACGTTATTGAACTCCTCCGAAACGGCTGGACCGATTTTGATGAAATTTTGTGTGCTTATCGGGTAGGGTGGAGAATCGGACAACATCTATTTTTCATCCCCCTAAATGTTAAGGGTGGTTCACCCCAAAAAACTTTTTTTTATTTTTTTGACAAAATTTTTTGTTTTAATTTTTTCATGATTCAGCATTGAAAAATACATACAACTCTAAATTTTCACCCTTATACGATCAACCCCTGATTTTTAATCGCGATTTTTATATTAAGCTTTAAAAAATACATATATGGCGAACGAGCGAAGCGAGTGAGTAGTGTATTTATAATATTCAAGCGAACGAGCGAAGCGAGCGAGTAGGCGAAAATATTCAAGCGAACGAGCGAAGCGAGTGAGTAGTGTATTAATAAAATTTAAACGAACGAGCGAAGCGAGTGAGTAATGTAATTATAACATTCAAGCGAACGAGCGAAGCGAGTTAGTAGTGTATTTATAATATTCAAGCGAACGAGCGAAGCGAGTGAGTACTGTATTAATAAAATTCAAACGAACGAGCGAAGCGAGTGAGTAATGTAATTATTCCTAGAAATTATTAACAACGTTTGCCGGATCAGCTATACTAAATATACGTGAGCGGAGTAATGGGTGACCGCTATTAAATCATAATTTCATACCACCCGAGCGAAGCCGGGACGGGTCCGCTAGTTCCTCTATATTCTATAGTATCGCGCGGTTGCATTCCTTTTACCTTACCACCACTATTTCCGTCACGCTTTTTCCATTTCCAATCGGAATCACTTCCTCTCTACTGCGCTTAAAGAAACGTTTTTCTCCAAAAAGTATTTTGATACTAAACGTTTTGATACCGATGTATACAATATATAAATTTGACCAGCCGACACTAAGGTGTTAATTGAATTAATAGTCTGGCAGTGTAACCAACTGTTGAGTATTACATACCTGAAGCCAGGTTGTGTTAGTAGTTGACTGACTACCGTCACTCATCACTAAAGTCCGGATAGTAAGGTATTCTAACCCCTCATTTCTGTTATGCGTCGAATGTAATTATGACAGCGATTAGCATCAAAAGCATTGCGATGTTATGTGCCGGTTATCATAAATAAAGGGTTACTATCCGGTTTTTACTTATCAGGACGGGTGCTGAATTCCTTGCTACAATAAAACCATTCTCTGGTCATGTTTATAATATCGTCTTTTCCAAGGTAACTTCTGGCCTTTTGTCTCGTTATTATTTATGTTATATTAGCAAATTAACATTTAACTAATGAGCCCCGTAAAAGAAATGATCTTGCAATAGCGATCAGCCAGTGGCGTATTTACGAGTTCAGGCGCCCTTGGCGAAGGGAGGACTTTCCGCCTCCGACGAAAGAAGAATTTGGCGCACCTGGCGAAAGGAGGATTTAGTGCTACTGACGAAAGGAGGATTTAACGCCTCTGGCGAAAGGATGGTTTGGCGCCCCTGGCCAGAGGAGTGGTTTGGCGCCCCTGACCAGAGGATAGTTTGGCGCCCCTGGCCAGAGAGTGGTTGTCGCGCTCCTGGCGAAAGAATGGTTTGGCGCCTCCTGACGAAAGAATGGTTTGTCGCCTCCTGGCGATAGGATGGTTTGGCGCCCCAGGCGAAAGAAGGATTTGGCGCCCTCTCATGCCATAAAATTTACACAAAGCAGAACTAGGATTAGAACTATTAAAAAAAAACAGCATAATTTTGACAAACTGTCACCCGACATCCCTTTGCTTCGGACGCTCCTGGCGGGGACCATTCCCGCCAACCCCTAGATACAGCACAACAATGACAGACATTGTATAATCAATTTTTACTTTTTAGGAAATGCTTTAAGTCTTAAGATAAAAAAATATTTAAATGCCTTAAGGCAGGCAACACAACTTACAATAAAGTATTAATGAGTTTCATTCATGCAATTAATTTTTCATAACGATGTACCTACTCTCGTTTTTTCTATTGCCCTTGACAATTAGGTACACGTAACAATAAAATAATTAATACAACTAAATAAAATGAAACAACACTTACAAAACCAATGTTTGGAGCTGCTTTTTTCATTAATCTGAAATTAAAAAAAGCATTAGGCACTAGTTTTAGTTTATAATTTGCAAGTTATATGAAAAAAAAAAATAAGTTATATAACCGAGATTGTTAAAAAATCTTTGTTTATATCATATTGGGCGTGTGAGCGGTGTCACCGCATCAAACGCCGAAGTTTGTAAAAAAATCGAAAAAATAAAATTTTAAAAGAATAACAAAAAAATTTTGGAGCATACAGGTAATTCAAGAATTACAAGGCGCGATATTCATGTAGGTACTGTGTGTAAACGGTTTTATTGAACATAGGGAAAATAACACTAAGAAGATTTATAATTTTGTAGTAGGCTATGAGCCATTAGACCTAATATAAATATGTATTGGATTACATAGAAAAAATAGTACAGTGAATTTTTTAAACAATTTTCCATAGCAACGGTTGACTATTAAGCGTTACTCGGAACCGGCTAAATAAAAAATTCATGATGTGTCGTAAGACACCCGACAGAAGCTATGCTTTTTACGCATTGTATATAAAACCGAATTTATCAAAGATATAAATAATACAATTAAAAAGTTATTATTTGATGGCCATTTTGAAATCTGACGCCATTTTATTTTTTTGTGTCTTATTAAATTCTCAAATATCAATTTTCAAAAGGATCGGATAATTTTTACAAAGAAATATATACCTATGACCGCCATTTTGAAATATGACATCATTTTATTTTTTTGTGTCCTATAAAACTCGCAAATATT
Organism: Mongoloraphidia duomilia; assembly: GCA_039654895.1. Classification (NCBI taxonomy): domain Eukaryota; kingdom Metazoa; phylum Arthropoda; class Insecta; order Raphidioptera; family Raphidiidae; genus Mongoloraphidia; species Mongoloraphidia duomilia. The sequence continues at coordinate 5,322,941 of CM077522.1, read as the reverse complement.
AATTTTCAAAAAGATCGGATCATTTTTGCAAAAAAGTACATATGGCCGCCATTTTGAAATCTGACGTCATTTTATTTTTTCGTGTTCTATGAAACTCTCAAATATCAATTTTCAAAAGGATCGGATAATTTTTACAAAAAAGTACATACGGCCGCCATTTTTAAATCTGACATCATTTTATTTTTTTGTGTCCTATGAAACTTTCAAATACCGATTTTCAAAAGCATCGGATAATTTTTACAAAAAAGTATATATGGCCGCCATTTTGAAATCTGACGTCATTTTATTTTTTTGTGACCTATGAAACTTTCAAATATTAATTTTCAAAAGGATCGGATAATTTTTACAAAAAAGTACATACGGCCGCCATTTTGAAATCTGACATCATTTTATTTTTTTGTGTCCTATGAAACTTTCAAATACCGATTTTCAAAAGGATCGGATAATTTTTACAAAAAAGTATATATGGCCGCCATTTTGAAATCTGACATGATTTTATTTTTTTGTGACCTATGAAACTCTCAAATATCAATTTTCAAAAGGATCGGATAATTTTTACAAAAATGTCCATACGACCGCCATTTTTAAATCTGACGTCATTTTATTTTTTTGTGTCTTATGAAACTCAAATATCCATTTTCAAAAGGATCGGATAATTTTTACAAATTTTTACTACATATTTCCGCCATTTTGAAATATGACGTCATTTTATTTTTTTGTGTCCTATAAAACTCGCATATATCAATTTTCAAAGGGATCGGATAATTTTTACAAAAAAGTACATATTATGGCCGCCATTTTGAAATCTGACGCTATTTTATTTTTTTGTGTCCTATGAAACTTTCAAATACCGATTTTCAAAAGGATCGGATAATTTTTACAAAAAAGTATATATGGCCGCCATTTTGAAATCTGACGTCATTTTATTTTTTTGTCACCAATGAAACTCTCAAATATCAATTTTCAAAATGATTGGATAATTTTTACAAAAAAGTACATACGGCCGCCATTTTGAAATCTGACGTCATTTTATTTTTTGTGTCCTATGAAGCTCTCAAATATCAATTTTCAAAAGGATCGTGTTTTTTTTAAAAAGGAGTTCTACATATTTCCGCCATTTTGAAATCTGACGTCATTTTATTTTTTTGTGTCCTATAAAACTCGCAAATATCAATTTTCAAAAGGATCGGATAATTTTTACAAAAAAGTATATATGGCCGCCATTTTGAAATCTGACGTCATTTTTTTTTTGTGTTCTATGAAACTCTCAAATATCAATTTTCAAAAGGATCTGATAATTCTTACACCGGAGCTACACATGTGTGCAAAATTTCAACTCAATCGGATCACGGGAAGTGGGTGAAAATTCAGAAGTACGATTTACACCCGGTCGAAAGCCGGGCCGGTCATAATATTGTATTGTCACCGGAGCTACACATGTGTGCAAAATTTCAACTCAATCGATCGCAAGATTTGTAACAAATATACGGGATCAAGCTAAATAAAACCACCGTTTAAAAAACAAAGCATCTACTACCTACTTATTTTTGCGGGATGCCAGAACATACGTTTTTATTTGAGAATCAGTTCGGTTGCTTTTGCGTGATGCCAGAATATTTTAAAACTCGCAGTCGCATAAGAAGTTATTTACTTGAAAAAAAAAATCATGTAAATCGGATCAGTGGTTCTCGAGTTATAAGCGTACAAAGGGACATAGAGACAGAGAAAGTCAAATTGTTCGGGAAGGTATGATGAACGTCGAGAAATTTTGGTCCGATCCGATCGACGTCAATAATTAGTTACACGTCATTTTAACTCAGTAGGCCAGGGTTTTTAAACTTAAATTCAAACATCAGCAGTCAAAAAATTGAATAACTATATTAAAATAATGCAATATAAGACAGAGCATACGCTATCTTCCAATATCCATATCACACTGTGCAACAGACAAGGACAACCGAAACAAGTTCGCGATTTATTAGATAAAGTCGCATTTATTTAGTTTAATAATCATATAAATCTGTATAAAAAAACTGTTTTGACACAATATTATACATGAAATCTATCTAAAATTTTCTGCTCTTTCGTTTAAGACAGGTTTCGAATCGATCTGACTTAAATTGAGCAAACTATAAGCAAAAAACACCGTTTTTTCTAATTTGCTCCCCTCTGGGGCCAAAATTCAAAAATCGGGCGACGTTAGGATCAAATAAACCCCGAGGGGAATCGAACAAAAAAAGTTTTTTAAAATCGGTTAACCCGTTTGGGCTGTACGACTGATACAAAAAATCCGTTACAGATTGACAGATTCACAGATTCACAGACGTACAGACAAAGCGAGTGTATATAGGCGCTTCTAGCTTCGCTAAGATCGCGCCTAAAAAGGTTAAAGAAATTCCAAAATACATTTAAATTCACATAAAAGTTAAAGCGATTGATCAGTGATCAAGTGATTGAATAAAAATCAGCGATTTTGATTTCGCACCATCTTGAAAAATCCTTAGGACCAGCGGTGATTATCACGGTTTGTTTATTACTAATTACAAACCCCTAAAAGAATGTAGGCTTTCACGGCCGGCGTTAATAGAATTAAGATAAGAATCTTTCGGGCTTATGAGCCGTGGTCTACTGGAATGGCATCTTCTTCTTCTTCTTCCAGACGTTTCGCTTGCAACTGCGGCAAGCATCTTCAGTGGTGTGTTCGACGTCGAACACACCACTGAAGATGCTTGCCGCAGTTGCAAGCGAAACGTCTGGAAGAAGAAGAAGATGCCATTCCAATAGACCACGGCTCATAAGCCCGAAAGATTATTATCTTAATTCTAGAAACCTCTAAGTTTCAAGATCTCATCCGAGAGCTATATAAAATCTTAATAAGATCATTATTCAGGCTATTGTAAAGAATAGTAATTTCACACACCGCCAACGGTTGTTCTATTATCGCTTTTCGCACCAGAGCTGAGTTTTGCTCATATCTACAAGTATAGTTATATCTAGGTTAATTTCGCAATAAATTGTTTCAAATTGTAGCTTTTTGAAAAAGGGAGAATTTGTTTTACAAAATGGAACAATTTTTAGATTGAATCGAATTCATAACAAGCCGTGAGGTGGGTCGTTTATTAGGACTAAAGTGCGACCCTTGAGGTCCACACGACGAACTTCCCAGTTTGATAAATATTTAATAATAACAATTAAATTAGATATTACGCAGAAAAGTAATCATTTTAATCATTAAAACATAATTATTATTTATTTTTAACAATAATTGAAAAAAAAACGGCTGAACCGATTTTTATAAAATTTATGTCGGATCAAAATGACGTTAACACGCCTCGATTGACACCCTTACGAAGTCGATATAACTTTTTATTCGCGAGATATTGTGTAAAATCTACTTTTTGGAGTCTATTTGGTTAAGAAAAAAGAACGGCTGAAGCGATTTTGAAAAAAATTCTGTCAGATCATATTTACGTTAATACGCGTCGATTGGCACCCTAACGTAGTCGATATCATTTTTCATTCTCGAGATTTCGTCTTAGAAAGAAATGGACACATACGTACGTACATACGTACAAACACACACATACACACACAGACACACACAACAGTCTTTCTAAAAATAGTGTAAAAATAGTGTAGTGACCTTGAAACATAAAAATTTGTTATACATTTTGATTTCGATTTTCGGACCCATTACAATAACTTCCAATGGGAAGTTAATAAGTCTTCAAATTGTATTTGAAAATTGCGAACAGCAGTTGTCGGTTGATCTGTATGTATGTAGACGTACGTGTACCTACGCCCAAACTCTACAGGTCGCAATTCTTGACGGATCGCCTTGATTTATGCTTTATTTTAAAATATGTCGTATAGGTACTAAGAAAACGAGAACTGATAGCCTTAATAAAAAAATAATAATTTGACACAAATATAAAAATGCCTTCAGTTTCTTAGAATTTATTCAACTTACCGGAAATATCTGACTTCTCATTCGAAAAAGAAAATTAATTAAACGTGTTGCTGTTGGCAGATTTTAATGATACTCAGATGATGTTACAGTTACAAATTTTTGTAGATTTGATATAAAATCGTACTTAAAGATAAAACGTTAAAAATTAAATACTGCAATTCATTGAATGTTTATTTATTGAGCAATAATACTGGAATTAAATATCAAAACATCCATAAACGTCTGTTTAAGCACGAGTATAATAAAACAATTACACCAGTGGCGAACGTATAGGAGTTTCTCGCTGACTCGTTCAATGTTTATTTTAAAATAACTTTTACATTTTTCTGTTCGTAGAACTTTTTCAAGTGTTTGTGTTTTCATTTTTATTAAAAATTATTAACTGAAAACAACAAAAAACATTTTTTTTTCAAAGGTAAAAACGCTTCTCCCCTTTTACTTTCGAGTCCGAGAAATTGGAATTCTCCCGAAACTCGGAATTTTTCCACCGTAAAAATTAAAATTGAAATTCGATTTTAACCGGTTCCCACGATTTATTCGATTTTGCTTTCGGTTTTTCGGCTGAAATAGTGGTTACTATCTTTTAGCTGTCTGATACTCTATTATTCACTAATTGTTAAGTACATTGTGGATAGCTCTAATTTCTAAATAGTATAAAACAAAGTCGCTGTCTGCCTCTGTCTGTTTCTCCGCTTACTTCTTTTAATCATAATTTCATACCACCCGGGCGTAGCCGGGACGGGCCGCTAGTTTATATACCTATATAGATTGATGAAAGGTATAATTTGGACGCGCGCCGGTGTATTTTATATAAAACTGTAAATACATGCACAAAATAAGTAAAACAGTGTCTTGTAATCCGTAGTCCGTAGATTAAATACTACAAAGCCTTCGGGCTTTTCTCTTTGTCGGAATTGTACCTGTATTTTCTGTACTTACATCGTTCTTATTGGCCGCAGATGGTTTCACAGATGTTAGGGCTATCGCAGTTTATAATATGATGCATCGATATGTATTATTATATGCACCGATATTGCAGTCGACGCTCGCTTACACGCGCTTCAAATATTCAATAGTGTTCACGCCGTATTTTGAATTTATAGTTATTTTTTGTTTTCAATGGTGAGAATGTCACGTGATCGCCTACGGCGAGAAATCGAACTAGTTAGATACGCGTACAAACAGTACAACTTGAGTAGCCTAAGCCGAACATAGTTTTTTTGTGTACTCCCCATTTGGGAAATTTTGAATGATATCAAATGCTTCGTTCAGTGTGTGAAAAATTTAATATTTGTGAATAACTTAGACCACGTCGCCGAGAATTCTTTCCTTGTGTTTCCTTTCCTATTTTTCGAAGCGACCACGATCGGAGCGAACGAGAATATTCCAATCATTAATAAGGTAAGATTCAAAGTTTAAAAATAATAATACAGTCCACTCAAAATTTGCGATAACAAATAGGTTTTTGCTTGGGAAATTATACAATTAGTTTTATGACGTACTTAGACTCAAACAGTTAAATAAACTGCAATCGGTCACTTAGCTTCAGTTTTACAATGTGAGTTTAAAGCTAGTTTTAAAATTAAGCTAAGTTTATATTACTTTTTTGTATTAGTCGTACAGCCCAAACGACTTAGGTACCGATTTTGAAAACTTTTTTTTGGTCGATTCCTTTCGAGGCCTAGTTGTGCCTGACGTCGCTCGATTTTTGAATTTTGGTGCCCGAGGGGAGCAAATTTAAAAAAACCCGGAAAAACGAACAATAAGTCACACTTACACTTTACCGCATCGACTTTACAGCATCGATGCTTGAAACCCAATCAATCGCAAAACCTTTGAAAAACACGAACTCAACAAGAAATTCAAAACTGACATTTATACCGATGTAAACAAAACGAAAGTAGCGCCCTCTCTCAGACAAAAGCTACACTTTTTTAGTGATTGATAGCACCCACAATATTCAGTATCTGCAGTCATGAGTGACGTATTATTCAACATTCTACTGTTATTATTAACAATTCCGCCTTGAACTTCAGCATATTATCCATTTGTTGTCTTCCAATTTAGGTATTAAATGCCTCTCCATAAAAAAAAAATATTTCAAAATCAATCTCAATTTCTACTTTTTAGTGTATTTGCCATATGGCACATACACTATTGGCGTCGGTCGGATGGCGGGACCTAGGGGTCGGACCAAAATTTCTCGACGTTTCATAGCCTCCTGAACATTTTGGCACCATTTTTGGAAATGTCTATTTATATATGTATATATATATATATATATTTATATATATTTATATATATATATATGTGTGCGGGCAATAACTTTCGAAAGAGTTAATTGATTTTGACGAAATTTGGTAGGCACGTTGAAATCCATCACCGCACGAAGCCTATTTAAAATGGGCCCAATCGGACCATTTTAAGGGTAGTTTTTAGGGGTTGAAAAATGTTTTTGGGCCCGAAAATGCCGAAAAAATTCTCAGAATCGTTTCAAAATTGAAATTTAACCTTTTAGTTACAATTAAAATGTGCTGCCAAAATTTTAATAAAATCGGCCCGACAGGACCGGACTTACAAATTTTATGAAAACACTAGTTTGCGCATAGTGCTTTACTTACTGAAGGGTGTATTTAATTTGGTACCGAGGTTGCATTGATAAAAATATTGAAATTAAGAAAAAAAATATTTTTTAAGGGATGTATTAAGGGGTTAAATTTTTTATTTTGTCCAAAAACAAACTTAAGTTCATATAATAAAGCCACAATGCCAGTATTAGCAAATACACTATATTGTCGGCAGGGTTTTGGCACTGCGACCCGAGTTTTATTAATTTCAATACATGAACCCAAAAATGTTTAATATCAACAGTATCATCTACGTATCTATAATACCAATATCATCTACATATATTCTATAGAATCTTACTGTTCACACAAATTGACTATAGGTACTTTCAATATAAAAGCTGCTATGTTGTGAGAAAGATTGGGTTAAATTACATAATATGGTGGCGCCATCTTTTGAAATGGGTGAAGTGCAGGCCCCTTTTAAACTTTTAAAGAGAGGCTACTGTACCGAAAGCGGTCACTATAATCGAAGATTTACCTAAGTATTTATCACTCAATACACATAAAATACTTGCAGATATATCCGATGCATTTGCTCTTACCAATGAATTAGTGCTGGCGTATTGAGGTTACTCAATGACCTCAAACAATTCACACTCTCATGTAACCTGTCTTTGGTTATGGTATTGCTGTTACAAACATCCAGGCATGCGCATACCTTATACATTTAAAGTACGCGCTTCAAATCGTATGTCTCTTGTCTATAATATAGCGGAGCTTAACATTACTTGAGCGTTTACTGGCGGAACGTGTCTACGTGTAACCTATAATATGAGCAGTGTCAAACTTGACCGCTAGGGGCACCAGCTGTATAACCACGTCAGTCTGTGGGCGCAGTTCATATAGAGTATAGACCATTGACAAATGCCGATGTGCTGTATTTATAACCAATGTTCAAATCATAGAGTTCACTATTTCCAATAGTGTTGCCGTTTAGATCTAAACTTTCTAGACTCTTGTCTTGTCTTGTCTAGATTTTCAAGACAAGACTTGCAAAAGTCTTGTCTAGAAATTTTCAAGACAAGACAAAACTTGCTTTATCCAGACCAAGACTCTTTTCAACACTCTAGACCAGGGGTCGGCAACCTGCGGCTCTTATGATGTCAAGATGCGGCTCTCCAGTTCCATGCGCAAAAATTAATAAATATATTATTTTATTTTCAAAACTCATAAAAAATATTATACTGCAAAAAAACTTTAAACAGGATAAAAACACGCAACAGAGAACAGTGAGAATAGGTGGAGTAGAGAGTATACGGACAGCTGACATTTTTTAAATGTGGCAACACTGTTCTGTTTGTTTAGTTATTGGTGCACTGTGTCGTCAACGGTCGCAGTCATAATATTGAAATAATAATGTTAGTGGCTCTTTAAAAACTGGGAAATTTTGTAAATTGTAACTTTTGGCTCTTCCGTCTCAAGAGGTTGCCGACCCCTGCTCTAGACAATTTTCAAGAGTCTAGATAACCTAAGTAGTAGGAGGTAAAGTAAACCACTCGGTTAATTTAGACTCTTGAAAATAATCTAGAGTCTTGATATTAAGACAAGACAAGAGTTTTTTAATCTAGACTTAGACTTAGTGAAGTCTTGATATTTCAAGACAAGACAAGACTTTGAAAGTCTTGTCTTGTCTAGACGGCAACACTAATTTCCAAAGAATCAGAAACTGAAAAGAAGTGGTTTCATGCTATCCAATGACATCTTAGGTGGCTATATACCTGCTGCCATCTATATTACGTTTCTTATTTTCCCATCTGCATTCAAGTATAATGTTGAAGTACCAGCTAGTTTAGTGGTCAAAAGTACTTCTTGCCTACCCTAGGGAGTTGAGCAAAGAGTACGTTTCCCCATATCGAGAGGGTTGTAAAGAATAAGGCAATCCGCCATTTTGTGATGGCCGCCATATTGGATCTACCATAATATTAAATATATGCTGTATTGTATTGTCTTCAGAACCAAAGGTGTGTGCAAAATTTCAGCATGATTGGATATCGGGAAGTGGTCGAAACTCGATTGCCAGATTTGTCCCGGACAGGCAGACAGACAGATCGACAGACAGACAGACAGACAGACAGGAAACCAAGTTCAACAAAAGCTTGTAATAAACCATATACTAATTACCTTATCAGATAATAAAGTCGCCAAAAAAGAATACAACCTCTAGAATCTAGAATATAGTATTTCTGTAAAAATCGATGCAAGGGAAGTCTCGGACAAAGACTAAAACAAGGAATAAATTCTTAAAACAATGCCAACGCCACAACAGTGACGAGGTAAGTTGAGTCGCGTTCGCGAACACGGGTGAGATTCCGTGTGACAACATCTTGAGCTATCATGAAAGGTTGCAGTTTGTCGATCAGATGTCTCGACGGAATGATGAATGTGACCCAATGTTTTGACTGGTGCGATGTCTCCTGCTTTTTGTAGTCAACAATTTAAGGTCGGTTCGCATTCTGTACGTTACATCACGTATTTTACAATCCAATTTAAATTCTTACAGATGCTTCATTGCTGATTGTTGCAGAATCGCTTTAGCAGAGCTATTCATGATTTAAATTGTGTTGCCGTCTAGATCTTGACTTTCTAGCCTCTTGTCTTGTCTTGTCTAGATTTTCAAGACAAGACTTGCAAAAGTCTTGTCTAGAAATTTTCAAGACAAGACAAGACTTTATCAAGACTCTTGCAAAAACTCTAGACAATTTTCAAGAGTCGAGATAAACTAAGTAGGTAGTAGTATGTAAAGTAAACCACTTGGTAATCTAGATTCTTGAAAATAATCTAGAGTCTTGATATTAGATAAGACAAGAGTTTTTTAATCTAGACTTACACTTAGTGAGATCTTGATATTTCAAGACAAGACAAGACTTTGAAAGTCTTGTCTTGTCTAGACGGCAACACTATTCATGAACGTCGATGACGATGTCGAATTGTGGATTGTAGACGTTCGACAACAAAGGTCATTAGCGAATGATGACGATGTTAAATAATTGTAACACACGTTAGTACTTATACAATAACAGGACCCCGAGAAAGAGGGAGACGAAAGAGATCTATATAGGCCCCGAGCGTCGCTTTAAGGAGGACGCCAGAAGCTACTCTAGCAACTACCTCTTCCAGAAGCCAACATTGGTGATAGTTTAAAAAAAGTACCTCTAGTTTGAAATCTTATTTCAGAGCGGCGCCAAATTAAGGCTATGCCCCAGGTCACGCACGTATCTAAAATTGGTAACGGCGTTCATACAGTTCGGCCGTCGTCGACCGAACTGTATAACTTTGCCCATTTACAAAACTTGCGTTCCAGATCGGTGACTATAGAATCATTGTTTGCCGGACGGCGCTCATAACTTTGTCAACTTACAAACTTGTGTTCCAGATCAGTAACTAGTGAATCACTGTTTGCCGAACGTATATAGAAAGGCCAATTTACAGCAGATAGTTTTGACGGATAGATTTCAAAATTAGTTTTATTCCAGTTTGTGACGATGTTGACGCTATTAATAATGCGAATCGACCTTTATCCTTGGTCCTCAGCATCAGCAGGACCTGTCCGGTCTCTATATTGTTGTTGTTGCTCATGTTTTAGTACAACAATGGTGTATACCTATTACCTACGTTGCGCTCTACCCACTATGCCGTCCTAAGACAAAAAGGTGTACCTTAAGATTGTCGCTAGGTTAAAAAAAACATAACTTTGATCTGCCACGCTTAAATGGAACAGGCTGTATAATTGAAAATATTTTTAAGTTACACACCATTAAAATTTATACAACTTTTGTATTTAAACTTTTTTTTCTATCTTGACCCAAAATCAATATATCGGCCGACAACGCAAGTCTTGGACACCTTGTATAGTAGCCCAAAGGGTTAAGGGACATAAGAAAGTCAACAAAACCAAAGTATCCATGGAAAACATGACCTCTTTATTGCACTCTATAATTGTCTATGGATTTTGGACACTGTATAGAAATCTCAATATATTAATATTATTATCATCAAAATTGTCTATTCTCGAGATACGACCTTTGGACTTGTGACGGCAGTACTGATATATTGCAGTCGACACCATCAAATCGTCTATTTCAAATGGAAGGACATCTACTTTTAATTGAACATCTTTGCTGTAACTATTTAATCATAGTTTAATTTATACGTTCGGCTTACATAATTCAATGACTAATTATGCGTTAGAGTTTTTTTTTTTTATTATTTATTTTTATTTTATAACATAGGTAATTATACAGATATAACGCGCGTTTTAAAAAAAATTATATAAACGCTCATATCTTCTAAACTAAAAAAGATGCGGGGACGCGGATGGTCGGAATCCATTCAGCGTGTTTTTTCTGAGTACACATAATTAGTGTTGTCGTCTAAATCTAGACTTTCTAGATTCTTGTCTTGTCTTGTTTAGATTTTCAAGACAAGACTTGCAAAAGTCTTGCCTAGAAATTTTCAAGACAAGACAAGACTTGCTTTATCTAGATCAAGACTCTTGCCAAAACTCTAGACAATTTTCAAGAGTCTGGATAAACTAAATAGTAGTATGTAAAGGTTTACTTTACCTACTACTACTAATCTAGACTCTTGAAAATAATCTAGAGTCTTGATAGTAGACAAGACAAGAGTTTGTTAATCTAGATTTAGACTTAGTGAAGTCTTGATATTTCAACACAAGACCTAAGTGAAGTCTTGTCTTGATATTTCAAAAATCAAGACAAGACATAAGTGAAGTCTTGTTTTGATATTTCAAGACAAGACAAGACTTTGAAAGTCTTGTCTTGTCTTGTCTAGACGGCAATACTATAGATAATTTCAAACGGATCGGAGCGAATTTGTTTTTCTAGAAGAAAGGTACCTTCTTACTTTTAACATTTTTTAAAAATCTCAAAAATCTCTCAGATACCTGCTGTTCAAAATATATAACTTGCAACTGAACATATTCTTATTATTATATTTTTTTCAACGTTTCGTCATAATAATAATATATTTTAATTGCTATCAACTATCCATATTAGTATACAGAGTTCATTAGTTAGTTGTTACGTTCGCTTAGGTATGTCTCTATGTGTCAAACTACATCAAGATAGGGTATTCGACCAATCAGAATGGACCCTGACTGTAGAGGCTAGTCGCTTGTTATATTACTGTGTTGAAAGATATTTTTGGGACCACGAATATATAAAACATTAGCACATGGTCCATAATACATTTCACGTAACAAAGTCTGACTCCACGAGTTATGAACGCTAAAAGGTAAAACTTTACAAGCAGTCAAACGCTAATTAAGCATTCATATATGTATGCTATAACTTTTATAAGGCATATTAGTGTTACTTCAATGTGAATTGTGCAATAGCCACATAACGCACTCATAATATAACGACTGTCCGATGAAATAGTCTCGTTTTGTGAAAATTACTGTTTGGTACAATAATATTTTACGTGGGCTTTAGAATGGTCGAGCGTGTAGCGGTGCTGTTGTTTACATGGCGTTGCTATGGTTCCTCTATTACAAGTCCCCAGTTCCTTGGTTCTAGCCCGAGAGCTGGTAAAAGTGTCAATTGGATTTTCAATTTATTATTAAAAAAAAATAAAATAATGAATTGAAAATATGAATTAGTGCTAGGCCCAAATAACCCTAGGTGGTCTTTAAAACACACAACATTTTACGTTTTGTGCATAATATTAACACAACCATTTTAAATAGACGGCTGATAGCACATACAAATATTACATCCCCGCAAATCGATGGATGCATAAAATATTAATAAAACAGCAGTCGATTGCTGTAATTGTGAATCATTAACATGTTTTTTTCGAGAAAAAAAATTGGTATGTCTGTATCGCGAGTAGACAGATGAGCGAATACCGTTAAACACAAATAATTGTATTCGTTATCATGGAAAGGAATCCACTTTTATTTATCTTATAAAATCAAATGTTTATTAATGAAATAATTGTAATTTTATTTTTTTATATTTTTAATTAGTATCCATATCGACCTATATTTCATTATTAAAAAATATATTAAAAGCGTACATGATTCGAACCTGGGCTTGGCGTTTATACCTGTCGGTAGACTCGTACTTCTCCGCATGGCCATTGGCCACCTTCCTTACTGTGACCTTAACATAGTTATACGTACTGTGTTTTGTTTCACATGTTAACCACTTCCTGTAGCTATTTCCGTTTCGTCTAATATTTCTAAAACGCCACCCCAGTATGAGACATTAGATGGTATTCACGTAAAAAATTATTGAATACTAGCGGACCCGGCCCGGCTTCGCCCGAGTGCTAAGAATTTATATATTAATAGCCGCATGGGCTGATTTTATAACGTCCGCTCGAATATTATTAATACATTTCTCACTCGCTACGCTCGTCCGCTCGAATTTTATTAATACACTACTCACTCGCTTCGCTCGTTCGCTCGAATACATTACTCACTTGAAAAAAGTTATGAGTTGTGGTCTTGAGTTCATACAAAAATCCGAAGTGGCGATTCCCATACAAAATTATTAATTTTAATTTTTCAATTTTTCAGCTGTTCTTTTGGGTTTTCCCTATTTTTTTTTCAAACCACTCCTGTATTAGAGCGAACAAAACAAAAAAAACAAGCCGTGAGGTGGGTCGTTTATTAGGACTAAAGTGCGACCCTTGAGGTCCACACGACGAACTTCCCAGTTTGATAAATATTTAATAATAATAATTAAATTAGATATTACACAGAAAAGTAATCATTTTAATCATTAAAACATAATTATTATTTATTTTTAACAATAATTAAAAAAAAAACGGCTGAACCGATTTTTATAAAATTTATGTCGGACCAAAATGACGATAACACGTCTCGATTGACACCCTTACGAAGTCGACATAATTTTTTATTCGCGAGATATTGTGTAAAATCTACTATTTTGGAGTCTATTTAGTTAAGAAAAAAGAACGGCTGAACCGATTTTGAAAAAATTTCTTTCAGATCATATTTATGTTAATACGCGTCGATTAGCACCCTAACGTAGTCGATATCATTTTTCATCCTCGAGATTTCGTCTTAGGAAGAAATGGACACATACGTACGTACGTACATACGTACACACACACACATCTTTCTAAAAATAGTGTAGTGACCTTGAAACATAAAAATTTGTTATGCATTTTGATTTCGATTTTCGGACCCATTACACTAACTTCCAATGGGAAGTTAATTATTCAAACGTTGGAACCAACGTTGAACGCATTGTGTGGAACCGCCTTAAGAATAGTTAGCTTATATTATCAGAAACGTGAATATTAATTTAGCGGGACGGTTCCATTAAATCTAAATTACAAACGCGGATTTAAATGTCAGTACTTTTGAATTCCAAAAGCCATTGTTGTTTATACAAGTAAAGTGATGTTTTCATGTGCACGTACAACAATAAAACTCCAACAATTAAAGTAAAATACAATGACATGCAATGGTCTTAACTCACTAGTCATATTTTAATTACACATTCGGGTTTTGAGAAAACGATAGGCGTGAACGAAATGACTAGATTAGTAGTCGTGACTTATGAATTATTATTATTTATTAATATATTTTGTATCTTTGAGCACGTAGCAAAATACAATATAGCAAGAGAACAATATTAAAATGTTAGAATTTATGCAGTAATAATTTTGCAAGGTCGTGTACACTTAAAAAAAAATTCGACTGATGACCAGTCCTATACTTCCCACCTAGTAAATATTTGCAAAAAATAAACACTTTTTTTTATTCTTTGACTAGGCACAAATAACCTTAGCTGTTGGTGGTCTTTAAAACACAATTTAATTTTTATTCTTTGAAAAAAGCATGGCCCTCTTTTTTGTTTGGGGATCTACTGATGGCTAACTTAATATAGCAAAAATCATGGTTACCTTGATTTACGTACAATTTTTATTTTTTTAGTAAAATATTTTTTTTCTCGAAAACTATACATTTTAGAGAAAAAAAAGATTTACATTTTTTTCATATTATAACATCTAGAATTCATTTATATTTTTTTTTACCTATGTTAATACGTGACATTGAGAACGTTTTTTTAATATCTCAGGATCCACTGAACCGATTTGACTCAAAATCTAATCAGATCTAAGTTAAAGGCTGATAAACACAATAGAACAATCGGCATGCCCGTATGTTGTTCCGTTTTTACGATATCGAAGGCGAAAAATTGACCACACACACACACACACATACACACACTAGACTATACTGCCCTTGATTAAAATGAATTTAGAGTTATTTACCAAATGAGAAATAATAAGTATAATAAATTTATAAACAAAATTACGGTAGTTAAAATATTGTTTAAACTATTTTTGATAATTAATATATCGGTTAACAATAATTAATGTGTAATTAAGTGTGCAAAAATAAATAATAAAGTATGAGACATTAAATCCAGAATAGGTACAGAGAACAAAAGTTAATTAACATACATGTGTGTAAATTTTATATATGTACAGTTAAAATAATTTAAATTGACAATATTAATAACCAAAACTAATTTTGAAATTTTCATTTTTATTGGAATGTTTTTTAATTGTCTCTATAACATTCACACAATACAATAGATCTGAAAAAAAGTTTAATCGTAATTCAATTGATTGATTTATACAGGGTGTCTCAGAATTAACTAGTCAAAACGCTTCGTTAGGACGTTGTGGTCCCCAAAAATGGACTCTCAACTTTGAGTTTTTTTTTAATCACTGTTGGAAGAAGATAAAATACTTACAAAAATTCGAGTCAAGTAGGTTCAACGCAATTTCTCTCTCTTTCTAAATAATGAATTTTCTATTTCGATCATCGATCGATCCGAAATGGCAAGTTTTGACGTCAAGACTGTGTTTTTAATGTGCGTGCCTTCAGCGATTCGTCGACTGTTAGTTGTCTCAGGTCATGCATTACTAATTGTCCTCATTGCCCATGTGCCGCTCTGATGTTATTATTAATGACGCAATTAGTATTGTCGTTTATTAAATTCATTAACCAGTAACTAATTTCCTTTTTCATAAACTATAAAGTCTATTCGTCGAGATAAGAAACGTTTGGGGTAAGTTGCGACCATTTTTCAATCACTTCGTTTTTGTCACGGGAATCTACATGCAATCGAATGAATCATAAATTATAATACACAAGGTTTTTTATTGCGCAACTACCAACAAGAAATTACGAAAACTACATCCAAGCTGTGCTGTTTCTCTCGTCAATTGAAATATATGCTCAAAACAGTCGCCGGAACAACATATTAAAATTTGAACCTTGAACTAATAATATAAATTTCGTCGGGTACAAGACACGTTTAAGGTGATCTGCCACCATTTAAATACCGACCAATCGATGTGCAAATATTATAATGTCACCGACAAGCTATACAAACAATTTCAGCCTTGAAGCAATAATAATTGTGACCATTTTTTGGTTACATGTTGGGGGCGCTCTGCATACCTCCCGTACCGCTATCTAGCAAAATCTCGTACTCAGGACACTTTAATATGCCTCCCTCAACATCTTCACAAAAATAAGGCCTTGAATAAATAACACCAAAAAATTGTCACTAGCTCTCGGTCTATAAGATTTTACGCAGTTGACGTCTCGGTGTCATTCTTATAGTATTGTGTCTACACCTTAGACAGCAATCTAGAGACGAAGTACAAGTGAGTGGAATCGTTTCTGTTCCGGTCTCCACCCAGACTCAAGGGTGGAGACCGGAACAATAGCCGTTGTCGAGTGATGACGTCTTGGTGTCATTCTTATAGTATTGTGTCTACACCTTAGACAGGAATCTAGAGACGAAGTACAAGTGAGTGGAATCGTTTCTGTTCCGGTCTCCACCCATACTCAAGGGTGGAGACCGGAACAATAGCCGTTGTCAAGTGATGACGTCTCGGTGTCAATCTTATAGTATTGTGTCTACACCTTAGACAGGAATCTAGAGACGAAGTACAAGTGAGTGGAATCGTTTCTGTTCCAGTCTCCACCCATACTCAAGGGTGGAGATTGGTGATTACGTCTCGGTGTCATTCTTATAGTATTGTGTCTACACCTTAGACAGGAATCTAGAGACGAAGTACAAGTGAGTGAAATCGTTTCTGATCCGGTCTCCACCCATACTCAAGGGTGGAGACCGGAACAATAGCCGTTGTCGAGTGATGACGTCTCGGTGTCATTCTTATAATATTGTGTCTACACCTTAGACAGGAATCTAGAGACGAAGTGCAAGTGAGTGGAGTGGTTCCTGTTCCGGTCTCCACCCATACTCAAGGGTGGAGACCGGAACAATAGCCGTTGTCGACAGTTGACTTCTCGGTGTCATTCTTATAGTAATGTGTCTCTAAACCTCCCATATTCTTCTTTCTCAATGGAAAGTGTTGTAATACGCTAATAGGTACAAATTAAGCGTAACGCTTGCAGATTACCAACTTAGAGATCTCCACTGTAATTTTGATTACCTACTTATTTGTCGTTTACTCGTTACCTGAGGCAAATTCCATTGCAATTTTAAAATGTCTGTGGCCAAAAGGCAACGACTTAATATGCCGAACTGTACAAAAATATGGTTAATGAATTTAAGGTTCTCCTTTTCTGAATTTTTCTATAAATTTATTTCAGGAAATATATTGAAATGCTCCGTATCCATTACGATTTACAGCTAAATTTGGACAATTCAGAAGTCGCGCCAGTGGGCATTTTTTAAAAATTTAGTTCAGTAACATAGGTAGGTATTCTGTAAGAGGTGTACCCGTTGAACATTTTTATAGAACTATGTACCTATTCTTAATCTCCTCCCTCGATTGGGATATGCTCCTAAGTACTATGCACATTTCTTTTCCATACTCAATTATGGAATACAATTTTGGGGAAACTCAACCTATGTGAATAAAGTGTTTATTGCACAAAAATTGTGCATTCGAATCATGGCAGGTGTTGCTCCTCGCACGCACTGTCGACCCATATTTAAAAACTTTAAGATTTTAACAGTGACGGACATGTACATTTTAAAAAGTGTCATGTTTATAAAAACAAATCCGGACCTGTTTAAAATAAATTTCTAAATAAATTTTCTAATGAAATGTGAAGAAACTGTATATACTTATGAGTTAAAAAAATATTTTTTATTAATAATAAGATGTAGGTAGGTACTCATTATCATACTGTACTACAATAGTTAAATCATTGATGACTGACAAATTTAGCACTAACGATATGTATATATACAAATATTTTGAGGTTAGAAACTTACTTATTACAATAGAACGATATTGCAGTTATGCGTTTACATTATTCACCTAACCCAGCCTTAAAGCAACGTTCAACGGATTATTAATTTCGTGGAGATTTTCTTTTAATTTTGATGTTTTTAAGCAATATGCTGTAAAGTTCACTACTTTTGTCAGGTCATTTTTATAAAGATAAATATGAATTGTCAAAAGTTCGTTTCAAAGTGATAAGAAATGATAAATACAAGTGTAATTTGTGATTAGGACGATAAGAATCCTAAACAAAGGAATTTCGTTGAAGGAAAACGGATTCTCAAAGCCGAACATAATATAAGATGTGGGAAAATCTTTATTTTCCCACATCTTATATTATGTTCGGCTTTGAGAATCCGTTTTCCTTCAACCAAATTCCTTTGTTTAGGATTCGTATCGCCCTAATCACAAATTAGACTTATATTTATCATTTCTTATCTGCACTTTGAAAATCACTAGATTGTACGCAAAACTATACCCCGTATTTGAAATTTTCCCCTAACTCCGCCATATTTTTAAAGCCCCTCCCATCTAGCAGATCTCAATATTTCAATGTAATATTATATAAGTCTTCATGGTTTCCGGGCTTTAGGCCGTGGTCTGATGTTATTACGGCCGCCAAGGAGAACATTTCGACCGCTGCCATATCGCCTTTGAAAATGTCTACCGCAGTTGTAGACGAAACGTCAGGTAGAAATACCACCGGACCACGGCCTACAAGCCCGGAAACCATGAAGACTTGGAACAATGCCGGCCGTGAAAGCTTGCACACCTGGATAATATTATATAATTCGCTACTATCCAATAACCCTTATCATTGCAAAATTTACAGCCGTACTAAACTTAAATACAATTCATGTAGTAATGTTGGCTATGATAATAAATGTTCACTCGAAACTGGTAAGGAAAAATATCTGAAAAAAAGTGCAATTTTTTTTAGGCCACGACGTAAAACTCACGTCTGGTATTGTGTGTGCAAGAAACACTGGCCTAAATAGACTCACGTCCGAAGCAACAACAGGACAAGAGGACATAAATTAGAATCTCAGTTTCATTATTCAAAGTCAGTCAATGGGCTCAGTACTCTTGGAGCGTTAACAAACAGGACATGTCGATAAGCTTTTAACTTCGCTAACAACAGAAACAAACCAACTAAGTATTTCCATACATATTGAATAAGCTGATCTCGTACTACAATCGAGTCAATCAATGCTTATATACTTTTTACGGTGAAGCCAATATTATCTGCAAACAGGATTTATCGATATAAGTTTCGATTTCATCAACAGCAGAAAAAACTAGGGTGCGGTTTTATGAAACCACGGTCTGTGATAACTTGGAATTAAATAGTACCTTACTATTCGACATTCGGTTTATTAATAATTGTTTAACACGAATATTCTAGAGAAATCGAGGAGGCACTGAGCTTACGCCATGCGGACTATATAAGCAGAGTAGTGTCGAATCAATGGGTCAGTGAAGTACTGGGCGTTTACAAGTACGGGCGACAATAATAGTGCGAAAATAAATAATCTGCTATAAATACAGTGATATAAATAGTGCGTCTGATATAAATACACCTGACAAAATAAATATTAGTGTAGTTAATTGTATATAAGTTATTGTTTACTTGTGTTGATTGTTAGAACTAACTTTTCGTTGTTGCATTCATTATTATTGTGTTTTTAATTATTGTAAATAAATATTGTAGATAAATATTTATTTCGCCAATTCAGAAAACAGTTTTGTAACATTATACTGACTACTACACGGTCCAAGAGAAACTTTATTGTCATAACCCTAAACGCTTTTAAACCAAAATCTCCGAAAGTATATAATTTTGTTTCCGTGGTTTTGGTAATGTATAATGAAATGAAGATGAAGAAAAAGAAAAAGAAAACACTTATTCTGGGTTTCTGCATACGACTTTTAGCTTTCAATCTAGATTTAAAATTATATATGTATATATATTATGAAGTATTAGAAATACCTTGTATTTTTTGATGTCAGTCTTGTGACTCCCTGTGTTTTAACAAGACGCGTTTCAGCAACGAGTTGCTATCTTCAGGTGTGGTTAAATGTTTTTAAAAATTACACATTAAATATCCGTAACACGTTATAATATTAAGCACATGCGTATTATGTAGTAGATTGTGGAGTACTGATTTAAATTTTTATGATTTATATAGTAAGTAGATGAAATGGACGTGTAGGTGTGTGTATTTATGTGGACGATTAATGAGTATTGGGTGTTTGTGTGTTGTTAATTATTGTACGACTCGTTGATTGTTCACTGTTCCACACTGTTCAGTCGGTAGTCACTACTCTGTGATCTCTTCACTATTGAATTCGTATTACACGATTACTGCACAATCGGCCATCGACTCGACCACAGTTGTTGAGTGATGAACGATTGTATATTATGTGGCTCTCGACAGTGTACGATTCAGTTCTATGCGACTCGATCTCGGTGAACTATGAATCAACAACAATCGAGTCCAAGTGACAACCATCCAGATGTTTGAACAATCGGCCATCGACTCGATCACAGTTGTTGAGTGATGAACGATTGTATATTATGTGGCTCTCGGCAGTGTGATTCAGTACTATGCGACTCGGTCTCGGTGAACTATGAATCAACAACAATCGAGTCCAAGTGACAACCATCGAGATGTTTGAACAATCGAGACAATCGATTCGCGCATCACGTGTTGTGGAAATGTGGCTTTTCTGTTGTAAATCTCTTGCATACGTAACACTGTATGTTTGTCTTATTATAAATTTTCCTTTGGTGAACGTCTGTATGTATAAAATGTCTGTTTAAACGTGACATGATGGGTTTCGTGCGACATCATTTAGTACTGACAAATTCTTAGAAACTATGAGGAATACATATGCATCAATCACACATACAATACATGAACCAGCCTGCTATCTGGTGTCTTTTATATCAACCACTGACGTGCGGACAGGCGCTTGATACGCACTATTTTGCATAATGAGAAATCATTAAAATGTCTCCTCGGATACTCTACAATACATCTTGTAATACACAGTTGTTAAGATTGCACAATGCATTGTCAGAAAAAAGAATTAACCTCCTTCAAAAAAGGCCACTAAAAAGAGGAAAATAATAAAATTTTGATGTCGGCGCCAATTAAATTGCCAAAACTTTTTATATATGTTATATATCTACTTTTATTCTATTAAATTGGCGCGGAGTTCAAAATTTTATTATTTTCCTCTTTTTTAATAGCTTTTTTGAACGAATTTTCTTTTGTATTTTCTATCGTTGGAGCCGTTGCGTTATAACCGGAACAATAGCCGTTGTCGACTAATAACGTCTTGGTGTCATTCTCATAGTATTGCGTCTACACCTTAGACAGGAATCTAGAGACGAAGTACAAGTGAGTAGAGTGGTTCCTGTTCCGGTCTCCACCCATACTCAAGGGTGGAGACCGGAACAATAGCCGTTGTCGAGTGATGACGTCTCGGTGTCATTCTTATAGTATTGTTTCTACACCTTAGACAGGAATCTAGAGACGAAGTACAAGTGAGTGGAATGGTTCCTATTCCGGTCTCCACCCATACTCAAGGGTGGAGACCGGAACAATAGCCGTTGTCGAGTGATGACGTCTCGGTGTCATTCTCATAGTATTATGTCTACACGTGTTGAAGGAAAGAAATGATATTAAAATTGTCCGCGTCTGAGAATGTCTCGTTCCACTGTTTCACATTGAATACTCCGTACTTCGTAGACTCCAAAACGACGAGTATAGCCAAACTTGTCATGATGTCAAGTTCGGGTCTAGCTATACTTTAATTCGGGAGCGAACGATTACTTTGACCGCTGTGTGTAACACATATCATGATGAAATCGGACTAGTGATGCGCGGTTACGTATGTTTTAGTCGATTGTCTCGATTGTTCAAACATCTCAATGACTCCCGATTGTTGTCACTTGGACTCGATTGTTGTTGCTTCGTACTTCACCGAGACCGAGTCGTATAGTACTGAATCGTACACTGTCGAGAGCCACATAATATAAAATCGTTCATCACTCAACAACGGTGGTCGAGTCAATGGTCGATTGTGCAATAATCGCGTAATACGAATTCAATAGTGAAGAGATCACAGAGTACCGACTGAACAGTGAACAATCAACGAGTTGCGTGACCGTCAGTCGACTAGTATATAACCTTGAATCGCAATTATATGTATTCTCATTCGCTGCTATTGCTATAACCTATGTGGCAAATAATCGACTTGAATAATCGAACATTTCGATTGTAAAACCAAACTCGGAGCCGATTGTGGACTCGATTGTTATTACGAACGATTGCAATTGTTTCGATCTCGCATTCGCCCATCACTAGGATATGCCAAGGTACGTTCTAGGGAAAGAGAGAAACCGTGTCCGAGAGAGCAGTATGGATGTGCGGAACTATACCCAAGTCTAGTCAATATATGAAACAGTATTTTACACGTTGCAGTGCATAATAACTGAAATAACTGCATAATGCAATAGAGATATTGATTTATTATTATGGGTGCGTTGTAACACATGTATATAGGATCCAATTCTAAACAAGGTGAGTTGTTTAGAAGCCGTGTAATAATTGATCAGTATTCTAAACACATCGTTGACAGACAGCTATTATCGGCTACTGGAAGCTTCTTTTGCAAAGACTACAGCAGAAACGATACATCTTATAGAATATAAAGCTGAAAACACAATAACGAAGGAGGTTAGGAAATATCATAATTCCGCTTAGACCAAAATACCGTCTGTGAGACCTTTAGGCCCTTCTCAAAAGGAACTACTCAAATGAAATCAATTACTAACTCGAGTTACCAACTAATATTTCAATAGAGCTTCGCACACGGCGCTATCAGTTGGTCAGTTTCAAGCGACGCGCCGTGCTGGTCACCGCGCTACGAAACTCAACAAAAATGACTAATTCTTCTTGTGAATAAAAGGAAACGGTATTTCCACTAAATTTAAAAACACTTCAGTGTACACTGCGGACATTCTATAGAATGCCAAAAAGTTTGTATCATTTTCCTGTAACTCTTTGGCAGGAACGCTACAATATATTTTTTTTTCAATATGAGGATGAATCCAATATTGGTGTTTTTTCATTCGCCGTTGCCTTTTTTGATTAGGTATAATAATATAAGGTAATATCCTCATCACTTGAATCAGAAGACATCATCAGCTCGAATCAAAATAAGGTAATATCCTCATCACTTGAATCAGAAGACATCATCAGCTCGAATCAAAATAAGGTAATATCCTCATCACTTGAATCAGAAAACATCATCAGCTCGAATCAAAATAAGGTAATATTCTCATCACTTGAATCAGAAAACATCATATCAGCTCGAATCAAAATAAAGTAATATCCTCATCACTTGAATCAGAAGACATCATCAGCTCGAATCAAAATAAGGTAATATCCTCATCACTTGAATCATAAGACATCATCAGCTCGAATCAAAATAAGGTAATATCCTCATCATTCGAATCAGAAGACATCATCAGTTCGAATCAAAATAAGGTAATATCCTCATCACTTGAATCAGAAGACATCATCAGATCGAATCAAAATAAGGTAATATCCTAATCACTTGAATCAGAAGACATCATCAGCTCGAATCAAAATAAGGTAATATCCTCATCACTTGAATCAGAAGACATCATCAGCTCGAATCAAAATAAGGTAATATCCTCATCACTTGAATCAGAAGACATCATCAGCTCGAATCAAACAAGTGATTAAACAATGATTTGAGTAGCATCGTGTGCAAAGTTTGGTTACTAACTAGTTAGTGATTTTAGTTACTAAAGTTTAGTTTAATTTGAGTAACTCCATGTGAGAAAGGCTTTAGTACTTCATGCAGTGCATTAATAATATTCGAGGAAGGTACTATGAAGAGGGATGACGACCCCTCTTCATAGTACCTTCCTACACTCCGAATATGATAACTCAATTTATGACTGCAAGCTTGTTATTTACTTTAGGATGCTTAATTATTTATTGCCCCAAAAAGACCTAAAATCTTCTTGTAGTAACAAATTCAACCGGAAAAGACCGCGGTAAAATTCAATGAAAAATACAAGATCTCTCAGACCGAATGTTTCCAATTACTATGTAGAATTCTACCCCCAAATTTTAAACTGGTGGCATGTTTAAGGCTCTTTATAATGTGGCCCATAAACCCCCCTCCCTCCAAAAATCATTCCGCCGCCAATGAGCGACTCAGTAAAATTTATTTATTGTAAATTATAGACCCGTCGACAACTTAGGTCATTAGCGTCTTGATTACACTTAAACCTAAATGACATCACGAAACATCCATGAGCGAAGGTGGGATTCGAATCCACGACAGTCTGATCCAGAGGCCGCGACGCTAACCGCTGAACCACACTGTCCTCGACTCAGAAAAAAACGTTATATATGCATGCTTTGAGAGAAAATACGTGTTAATTGAATTTAACATCTTCAGGGTGTTTTCGACTTTTCGCATATCTCCAGCACGAGGACAAACGGTCGCTCGTCTTCGCTGCTTCTGTTGCAGCAACGACGACGGTTTGATATTAGTGACGCTGTAAGCGCATTCCAGTTGATTTGTGTGATCGGAAGAATTGTCGCTGATTTCTCTGTCTATACAGGGTGTTCTTAAAGCATGGGGTCAAATTTCTACAACGGGTGGGACCAACTAGGTCAAAACAGTTTCTAAGTACGTATATTCGAAAATATACTATATGAGAAAAAGCACGAGTTACAAGAAAAGTTCAAAAATTGACTTCTCTGTCTTTACAGGGTGTTCTTAAAGCATGGGGTCCCAAATTTCTACAGCGTGTTGAGGGTTGATAAGAAGTAAGAACATTTTTTGACCTACTGGATTTTTATTTATTTATTGTAAATTTTAGACGCGTCGACAATTTAGGTCATTAGCGTCTTGGTTATATTAAATAACAACTCACTTAAAACTAAATGGCATCACAAAACATTCAAGAGCGGAGGCGGGATTCGAACCCACGACAGTCTGATCCAGAGGCCGCGACGCTAATCACTGGACCACACTGTCCTCGACCTACTTAAAATTGTTAAATTGTGTTTAAAAGACCACCAACAGCTAAGGTTATTTGGGCCTAGCACCAATTCATATTTTCAATTCATTATTTTTTTTAATAATAAATCCAATTGACACTTTTACCAGCTCTCGGGCTAGAACCCGGGAACTGGGGACTTGTAATAGAGGAACCATAGCAACGCCATGTAAACAACAGCACTGGGTCCCCCCAACATGCTATAGGGATTTAGCCTCATGTTTTAAGAACACCTGTATTCATATTTTCAGTTCATTATTTTTTTTAATAATAAATTGAAAATCCAATTGACACTTTTACCAGCTCTCGGGCTAGAACCCGGGAACTGGGGACTTGTAATAGAGGAACCATAGCAACGCCATGTAAACAACAACAGCACTAGGTCTCACCAACATGCTATAGGAATTTAGCCTGATGTTTTAAGAACACCTGTATGTATATACGTGCGTATATATTCTGCAAAGAGACAAGACAAGAAGCGCTGAACGCTTCTGTAGAAACGAAACGACGAAACAATGAAGCGCGACGGGTGAAAAGTGGTTTGTCATTAGTCACCATAAGCAAGATTTTACATAAATGTATGTAGCAATGGACTTACATGCATAATGGAATCCTTTTGCAGTCATATATAGAAAACACAATTAAAATATTTCATTTATTTCAGCATTGTTTTGTCTAGAATCATCTATAAATATTACTTATTTAAATATGCAAATAAAGAAGATATTACAAGAATCCAATAATAACAGTGGTAGCATGTGTCGCCAGGTAATCTAGGCGCCGCGTCTATTCTATAAATTATTATTATGATATCTCAAAAATTTTACATCAACATCCTGAAAATATTTTCAGTTATAGAGTAGGACCGTTTAGAGAAGATAGTGCAGCGTCATTTTTGTGCGCAAATGATTTTCGGGTCAGAAAGGACGGACGCGTCTATGTTTTCTAACAAGGAGTGGTCCTATATGAATATGGTCATTTAGTTGTTCGTCGCCAGTCGAGACGCACTATTGACCACCCCTTGTTAGAAAACATAGACGCGTCCGACCCTATACTCGTTTGTGTGCATAAATGGAGCTACTATCTACAATTTTTTTTTCTCGAAAACTATACATTTTAGAGAAAAAAATATTTACATTTTTTTCATATTATAACATCTAGAATTCATTTATATTTTTTTTTACCTATGTTTTAATACGTGACATTGAGAACGTTTTTTTTAATATCTCAGGATCCACTGAACCGATTTGACTCAAAATCTAAGTTAAAGGCTGATAAACACAATAGAACATTGTTCCGTTTTTGCGATATCGAAGGCGAAAAATTAACCACATAGACACACACACATACAGACATCAGTCAGAAAATGACCTTTAAACGATTGCTAGGGTCTCAAAACGTGAAGATCTGTTAAAATCTCGAAATATCTTTTTCGGACTAAATCCATTACTTCCCTACCATAGTAGAGGTGGGAAGTAAAAATATTGAATTTCTTTAAAAAAAAATAATTTTCAGGAATTATAATTTTCTTTTTGGTAGGAATATTGATAATAATATTCTGAAATCAATAATAAAAAACGTTTTATAATGACGTGAGTCCGTTATAATTCTGCGAAAAAATTCCACACCACTTTTATCAATTTCTTGACTGCGGAGATGATTATTTAAATGATTTTGAACAGCAAAATATACTATAAATAAACAAATAGAATCGCCGATTAAATATTTTAATGTTGAATTCACTTTTAGATCAACGACCTTCCGAGTTTGCATTCCAAAAACTTGTGCTCTTCTTTTATGTATATCACCAGTTTCACATCTTGGAAAAAGACCGAGACAGAGACAATAATCTTTCTCTGTCTTGCTTTAACAAGCTCTTCAACATAATAATATTATAATTCAGTGTTGCCAACTTCTTGAATTTACTTCAAAGATTTCTTACAGTTTCTATAAGCTTCAAATGCGATCGAATATTTATCTGATTTATTTGATAATCGTAAAATAGCTTTCTGGTCGGCTTCATCCAGAAAGATTTAGAAGACGCTAATGACCTCAGTTGTCGGGCGTCTATAATTTACAATTCATTCATTCAGAAAGATTTAGAGCCCGTACACACTAGCCGGATGCCGGAACGATTGTTTATCGGGTGCCAAAAAAAAAATCTACACGTTTTTATCGTGTGCTACTACAACACACAATCTGTGAAAATTAAAACTAGCTACCTCTTACCTAGTGTTGCCGTCTAGACAAGACAAGACTTTCAAAGTCTTGTCTTGTCTTGAAATATCAAGACAAGAGTTAACTTAAGTCTTGTCTTGAACTATCAAGACTTCACTAAGTCTAAGTCTAGATTAACAAACTCTTGTCTTGTCTAATATCAAGACTCTAGATTATTTCCAAGAGTCTAGATTAGTACTAGTAGGTAAAGTAAATCTTTACATACTACTACTTAGTTTATCTAGACTCTTGAAAACTGTCTAGAGTTTTGGTTACAGTCTTGATCTAGATAACGCAAATCTTGTCTTGTCTTGAAAATTTCTAGACAAGACTTTTGCAAGTTTTGTCTTGAAAATCTAGACAAGACAAGACAAGAGTCTAGAAAGTCTAGATCTAGACGGCAACACTAACCCTAACAAAAAATCCTAGCGCCGCCAGTGAGTGTTGTAATAAAATAGGAGGTTAGATCTTACAAAGCATTGGCGACTCACTCGTTTTTTTTCAGTTTTACGCTTGAGCGCTCCAAGTACCTTTATTTTTAAAATCCATACACAACACGAATAAGTACATCACTTAACATACTTTTGATCTTGATCAAAGGCATGAAGTCTTGTCTTGTCTTGAAAATTTCTAGACAGGACTTTTGCAAGTCTTGTCTTGAAAATCTAGACAAGAGTCCAGAAAGTCTAGATCTAGACGGCAACACTGTACTCTTACCGTTTGTGAGATAGAGCTTTGTGGCAGACGGACGGACGGACATCCTAGGCTCAGGAATAGGGTTTCGTTCGGACGTACGGAACCCAAAAAAGGAAAATTCACCACTCGCACAATCTTACTTTTTTACTGCGTTTGTGCTGAAGAAGATGAATTTATGAATCAGTTAGCATGGTTTTCACATTTTAAAAACAGAGATGTATATCCGGAAATTAGTTCTGAATGGCTTACAGCGTTTTAATTTATAAATAAATAAATAAAACGACAGAGGTCATCATGTTCAATGATTCATAATTATGAGATGTAAAACAGAATTAGACGGTTTCAATTAGCTGATTGAAGTCGGTTCTACATTAAATAGCATTTAATTGATTCGACCGGACGTTTATTGCATTTTTATTTCATTTTGCGTGATGTAATTCGGAGACAAAGTATTTTACGATGTGCGCTAATGACATACAAGGTGCATGTTGAGGTTTTAATTAACCCTTCAGTGAGCGCGAGAATTATCAATTACCGGTACCATAAAAGATTGCTCAGACATAAGATGCTTGTTTATTGAGGTTTTAATTAATTCATGTCAACCATAAACAGTAAGATAAAAGCTTTCCAGTAATTTGTTAAATTACCGGACATTGTAATGCTTCAATAGCAAAATTGGAGCCGTTCTAAAACCGAAAAACGCCAGAATATGAATGCGTTTTTATTCAAAATATTAATAATGGACACAATAATTACGAATACAAGAAGTCGTGGTCAAAAATTGCAAGATTGCTAATATTTTGAGATTAGCTAGTAAGTATTTAGGGTGTAAATAAATATATTACAGTCAGCAAGTCAGCGGTCGGGACACCTGGAGTCGGGGATCAAAAGATGTAAAAAAACTAGTGATTCGTAAAAGCTGCAACGGTTTACTGTTTTGCGTCGAGCCGGATGGCTCGCTGGAATCCAAGGTATAAAGCCAGTGGAAACAGAATAGTAATGGACACAATACTACGTACAAATGGTCGTGGTCAAAAATTGCAAGATTTTTGTAGAGGCTAATATTTTGAGATTAGTTAGTAAGTATTTAGGCCGTGTAAATAAATATATTACAGTCAGCAAGTCAGCGGTCGGGACACCTGGCGTCGGGGATCAAAAGATGTAAAAAAAAACTAGTGATTTGTAAAAGCTGCAACGGTCCACTGTTTTGCGTCGGACCGATGGCTCGCCGGAATCCAGGGTACGAAGCCAGTGTAAACAGAATACTGTATATGAAATGAATAAGCAGCGTATTTTGATTTTGATTTTTATTTATTGTAAATTATAGATGCGTCGACAATTTAGGTCATTAGCGTCTTGATTATACATTAAATAACAACACACTTAAAACTAAATGACATCACAAAACATCCATGAGCGGAGGTGGGATTCGAACCCGCGACAGTCTGATTCAGAGGCAGCGACGCTAACCACTGGACCACAACTGTCCTCAGCGTATTTTGAAATTTTCTATAATAATATTTATTTAGAAATAGAAATGAAAAGGTTCTCTTGACAAAGCCAACTGTGTTAAATGATACCGTAGTATCTAAACAAAACACTGGTTTCCAAAACAGGAAAACATAAAATAATATCGTGGCATTGAGTTTCGAGTCTACGCCATGAATGAATTTAGTTTTTTATTTATTTTTAGAATTTTTATATTTTTCATTCAACAAAAACTGAGATCGACACCCCAGTGTTTTAAATTAAGATTAACTTAAACATATGGTGCGATCTGATCCTAAAATAACATACTTGATACCTATTTCATATATATAGTCGACATCATCACCACCACTTCACTTGACATCATCTGTCTCTCTTTTATGCACAAACATTAATAAATAATCCTAGTATTCCGTCTCTTTTTAATCTTCAATAGCTATTTAAGTCGCTCGGTGCGTGTTTGTGGTAATTCATCGTACCACTAATTAGTAAACGACCTACAGTTCTATAAAATCACAGTATTTTAAGCATATCACCAAAAAAATGTTTTTTGGCTTATATTCAAAATGATACTCAATTTTCATAGCGGAAAATTGGATAACCAATAGACCGAGAGCTATAGTGACATTGTGGTGTTATTTTTTCAAGGCCTTATTTTTGTGAAGATTTTTAGGGAGGCATATTAAAGTGCCCTGAGTAAGAGATTTTGCTAGATAGCGGTATGGGAGGGATGCAGATCGCCCCCAACATGTAACAAAAAAAAATGGTCGCAATTATTATTGCTTCAAGGCTGAAATTGTTTGTATAGCTTGTCGGTGACCCAATAATGTCATTATAATATTTGCAGATCGATTGGGCAGTATGAAAGGGGTTGCAGATCACCCTAAAGGTGTCATGTACCCGACGAAATTTATAATATTAGTTCAAGGTTCAAATTTTAATATGTTGTTACGGCGACTATTTTAAGCATATATTTCAATTTATTTGCAGAACAAAATGTCGGTATTAACCCTCTCTCTTAGAGGGTAACTTGCTCGCCTAGGTATTTATATCGTTCTGCAAGAGGGTTAATACCGACATTTTGTTCTGCAAATTGAAATATATGCTTAAATAATAATAATTAATATTTCTTTAAATTCGAAAATAATTATTGAATAGTTATTTTTAGGTACCTAATTAGATAATAGAGTTGAAAGTAAAGATGAAGAAATTCTCATACTTATCAAAAGTCGGATACCGAAACGAGATCCGGTTTCGGAAAAATGGCCTCTATCCCTAGCTGAAAGAAGTTTTGATAACACAAATTTGATTGATTTTTGATGTGTAACATCTTAACTCTCGATATGCGGCATTTGGTGGGACTAATTTTGTGATTACGACGGAAATGTGTAACAGGAAGTAAGGCGAAGCGCGCCCTATTCAATATAATATGATTCTACGGTGCGGCCTACAGTTGGCGCTTGTGCTGCAGCGTGTCAGCGAGCGCACACATTTTCATAGCGTTTGAAAAGAGAGCTAGAGATAGAAAGAGAAAGAAGACACAGCTGTGCACCGTTCGTTCTGCTATTTTATAAGTGTTGTCAGTGGCGGCATTAGAAGGTGGGCTGGATGGTCTATGGCCCACCTTAAACTGTCTTGGCCCACCCTGGAATAATCTTCAATCTTTAGTTTATCTTTCAAACACGTTTTAACCCTCGAAATTTCAACAATTTTTCTTATAAATTCTATAGCAAGTATAATATCTGGGTTAAAATTTTAACGAGCATTGAAATTTTGGGAATAAATGTCCAACTCTGAGCCACCCTACCTAGTGTTGCCGTCTAGACAAGACAAGACTTTCAAAGTCTTGTCTTGTCTTGAAATATCAAGACAAGACTTCACTTAAGTCTTGTCTTGAAATATCAAGACAAGACTTCACTTAAGTCTTGTCTTGAAATATCAAGACAAGACTTCACTTAAGTCTTGTCTTGAAATATCAAGACTTCACTAAGTCTAAGTCTAGATTAACAAACTCTTGTCTTGTCTAATATCAAGACTCTAGATTATTTTCAAGAGTCTAGATTAGTAGTAATAGGCAAAGTAAACCTTTACATACTACTTAGTTTATCTAGAATCTTGAAAATTGCCTAGAGTTTTGGCAAGAGTCTTGATTTAGATAAAGCAAGTCTTGTCTTGTCTTGAAAATCTAGACAAGACAAGACAAGAGTCTAGA
Organism: Mongoloraphidia duomilia; assembly: GCA_039654895.1. Lineage (NCBI taxonomy): Eukaryota > Metazoa > Arthropoda > Insecta > Raphidioptera > Raphidiidae > Mongoloraphidia > Mongoloraphidia duomilia. Next base: position 5,291,331 of record CM077522.1, on the reverse strand, counting down.
AAGTCTAGATCTATAGACGGCAACACTAACTCTAACAAAAAATCCTAGCGCCGCCAGTGAGTGTTGTATTAAAATAGGAGATTAGATCTTACAAAGCATTGGCGACTCACTCGTTTTTTTTTCAGTTTTACGCTTGAGCGCTCCAAGTACCTTTATTTTTAAAATCCATACACAACACGAATAAGTACATCACTTAACATACTTTTGATCTTGATCAAAGGCATGAAGAATCATTTGCTTCAATAAACCAAGCATCAAAGTGTTATGAAAGCGAATATAATTCTTTAATTAGCACGCAAATGAAATAGATATTTTTTTTAATATCACCAGCTATAGTAAAGTTATTAAAACGTTCTCCTGAAATATATTTTATTTTAATTAATTAAAGGATGACAAAATCATCTCGCGCCTACTGATCAAGGGGGTTGGTGGTCCAAGCTCTGACCGTGCAAAAGTCTACTGGAAATGGGGTCTGCCAGGTATGCAAAAAAATTGGCAAGGCAGACGCTTGATAATTATAAATAATTGATGCTTCTCTATATAAATAAATTCCATCAAGTAGTGTTCAACCGTATTCGAGATACTGACAAGAAAAAATGATAAAAAAAATTGAATTAGTCTGCCACCGTTTGATAGTTTTCATTATTTATGTGATTCAATAATAAAACCAGATCAAAAACCAAGATTTTCGGGACATTCCAAGTCTTCATGGTTTCTGGGCTTGTAGGCCGTGGTCCGGTGGTATTTTTACCTGACGTTTCATCTACAACTGCGGTAGACATTCTGAAAGGCGATGTGGCAGCGGTCGAAGTGCCCTCCTTGGCGGCTCACAGGTCAGCCAAGGAGGACACTTCGACCGCTGCCACATCGCCTTTCAGAATGTCTACCGCAGTTGTAGATGAAACGTCAGGTAAAAATACCACCGGACCACGGCCTACAAGCCCAGAAACCATGAAGACTTGGAATGTCCCGAAAATCTTGGTTTTTGATCTGGTTTTATTATCGCGCCACATCGCCTTTGAGAATGTCTACCGCAGTTGTAGACGAAACGTCAGGTAGAAATACCACCGGACCACGGCCTACAAGCCCGGAAACCATGAAGACTTGGAACAATGCCGGCCGTGAAAGCTCGCACATTTCGGGACATTTCTAAGGCGAAGGCAATTTATTTCAGGAAGGGAAGTTATTGTGAAAAAAATGTTTTATTATTTTACTATTTTTTGTATTTATCATTAGACTTGTCTAATTTTATTCATTTATCACACATCAGTACCTACACGGTGATTAGTGGGACGCGCTTCTGAGGATGTAAATCATACATAATTTCGTGTGAATCTTTAATAATTCATTTTATTGTTCCCAATTTGTCTTTACCGACATAGGTAAGTCCATAAAATGCAATTAAATACAAGTAAAAATATATAAAATATGTACAGAAATTTCAGATAGTGCTAAATAAATAAGTACTATTTAGCATGTAACTTAGTGTCGTTTCTTGCGATCGCGAGCACGAATTCGTTGAACTTATGCATTTCCGGGATAGAAGACTTAAATTTCGGGACACGGGACAAACCAAGGAATTCCGGGACATTCCCGGAAATCCCGGCCAACTGGTAACCCTACCTTTGTCGCTGAGCACGTTATTTTAACCAAAAAAAAATAAATAATAATAATAAAATTTTAAAACTTCATGTCAATTAATTAAAAGATAACAATCATCTGGCGGCTACTAATCAATAAAAACCTCGTAAAAAACCAACATGAACGTGAGCAAAGCCGCGGGTAAAGGCTAGTAAGTAAGTGAATAAAATATTTTTAGCACATGCGAATTCACAGTACCATTCATGAATAAAAATCCCGTTGCTACATCAACAACGTCTTTAAAAGTTTCACAAAAAAATGGAACACTACTCGTACAAAATACGTGAGACAACATCATGTCAACATGTTTTTTGACAAAACTATGCACTAAAAGGGGAGTATTTTGTTACAATGAATGGAATATACATCTTATTATTATTATGCGAGAGTAAGCAAATAATAATCGACAACAGTATTTCTTTGTTGTTGGAAGAGAGAGATTTGTATCTTCATTCTTAACAACATAAGTACCCATATAAGTGTTGAAAAGCAATGCGCATCTTTTTAATTCGTATAGGTTTAGGACATGCTGTGTACCAGAGGTTCAAAAATTGTCAAGTCGTGTAAAATTTTGGCCAATAGTTATATTAAGGAGATTTCGTAGTTGATATGTCTTCCTATTCCGAAATATCTGGATCTGAAAATGTTGAGATCCCGGAATCTTGGGATCAGTGCCATATTATTTATTTATTTATAACTTTCTTTAGGGTACAACAAAGCCAGAAAGGCTATATGTGTTGTTACAAACAACAAAGTCAACAAATAAATTACAATGGAACATAATATATAAATATAACAAGTGAAATAATTAAAATTGAAATAAAATTAAAATCAAGGAGTCCTGGCGCCCCTGGCGAAAGGTCTTGGCGTCCTCATAAAATTCACACAAAGCAAAACTAGAATATTTACAAAAAGTCAAAACAGCGTAGTTTTGACAAAAGGCTTTAAAATACTTAAAAGCGCTGTTTGAAATTTGCATTTTGCAATTTACTATGTCACCCGGCGCCCCTTTGCTTCAGGCGCCCCTAAATTGAGCCATACCCGCCAACCCCTAGATACGAAGCTGCTTGGGATCCCGATTGAATTTATTTTTTTAAAGTCCTGTAGGATATAGATTACATTTTTGTAATACCGAGACACATCGGGATACAATTATTTTAGATATTATATTTTACGAACATTGGATTTTATAAGTAAATAAAAGCGGATATGACAACGAATACAATTATTTGTGTTTAACGGTATTCACATCATCTGTCTGTACCCGCGATACAGACATATCCACTTTTTTACGTAGTTTTCCTAAAATGACTGTATTAGTGGCTTTAAAAAAAATCTGTAAATCGGTTGACCCTGCAGGCCATCCCTGGAACTTTCCACTATTTTCAAGCGCTTTGAATTCGAAGCACTTGATAATATACTCAAAAGTAGATTTTTGAGCTCTTCGAGCTCAAAAATCTGAAAATTACTGATAACAACACTATTTTTTTTTTTTAGTTTTTGAAAATCTATAACTTTTGAACGCGTTGTTCGATTTTGATCTTTAAAACGGCATTCGACGCAGTTTTTTAAAGCTCTAAAAATATTGTAAGAGGTACAAAATCGATTGGTTGAGAAATCTCGAAGTTATTTTGAAAAAACACTTTTTCCGAAATCTGTTGACACTTGACTACGTAATCTCTCGAACGGATTAATCGATTTTGATCCGCTTAGCGGCATTCGACGCAGTTTTCTAAGGAGAAGAGCTGGTTAGATTATGAAATCAATCGGTACAATATTCTAGAAGTTATTTTGAAAAAACATCGTTTTAACAACTTTTTTTTCGGTTTTTTTGGAATTTCTCAAAATCTATTGGGCCAAATCGGTTCAAATTTTCGGGAAATCTAAGTTCAGTGGAACCCTTTCGAATGCCGCAAATCGCGATTCGATCGGTCAAGCTGTGTTTACATACACACACAGAGAGAGAGAGAGAGAGAGAGAGAGAGAGAGAGAGAGAGAGAGAGAGAATTGCCCCCAAAATGCCCTTGAATTGCCCCCCAAATGCCCTTGATTTGCCCCCAAAATGCCCTTGAATTGCCCCCAAAATGGTCCTTGAATTTTCGAAAATCAGGGTGAAATCAATAACTTCCGTATTTTTGAAAATTTTCAATTTTCTTAGCGGGAAGTTAAAAATCGGAAACTTTTGAGAACGTTTGGTTCGAAACATGACCAGGTGTTTATTCGTATTAACTTGATACTGTTACTTATTTTGAGTGGATACATTTTATAAATAATACAATGAAATCTGTACTCGAGATATTATGAATGTGGATGCTGTTCCTGAAAAGTGCAGTTTTTGCTGTATATTCGTGTTTTATAAGTGTGCGTGTGAACAAATTTCTATGTGAGAGTGTTTGTAAGTGTGTGTAATAATATGTTTTCTACAGAGAAGATTTTTATAATGTGCAGCTAAAGTTCAGTTAAGAGAGCTCTTAACTTAATATGTTCCCGTGACCAGGACCGTATTAAAGATTAAATTAAACTTTTAATGGCGGATGTATTTTAAAAAACTGCCTTATAGCAGAAAAAGCGGCCAAGTGCGTGTCGGACCACGCACAGTTAATATGTTCCCGTAACCAGGACCGTATTAGAGATTAAATTTAACTTTTAATATTTATATCAGATTTATTTCTAACGTTTATTTATGTCGGTCATTTACTCAGTTATTTCAGTACTATTTATTTATATCCACTCCACTATTTATATCACTGTACTGACTGATTCGATCGTTGATTAACTAATATTTATATCACTGATCCGCTTGCATAACTCACCATTGACTGCCTGCCTTCCTCGCACTCGCTTGTTTATATAGGCCGCTTGGCTTAGGCACAGCGCGTTCTAGCGTTCTCTAGAATGTTCGTGCAGTTACTCGTTGTTCAGCAAGCAGACACCGCTTCTCAGAATTCCTGCCTGACGTTTATATACAGGGTGATCCGTAACATTATTTTGAAATTTCTATATCATTTTTCAAAACCTATCTAACGTGACGTCAAAAGATACCTAAATATTTAAATCAAATGACGTGTCTGAGGATTTTTTCCGCAAATTTGTATTTTCGGCTAATACATATTTCAAATTTAATCCTTTGACTGTACAATTTTTTTTTGCTTTTTGATTACATCATCAACTAGCTAAAAGGAACATCAATGTATATTATAAGCGGTTTAAAAACATGTTTGATATGAAGCCGGTCCTGGCGGGGCGGGCCCATTACGAGGCTCATTTACCTGTTTGTCGGCCGATGATGTCTCTCTCACGGGACCTCCGTGCGTGCGGGCGGACTGGTCAACAGACTGCTTTATAACAAAACCTTTGTCTCCCAAATACTTATTAAGAGTTTAAACTATATTATAGAATTTTAAATACGTACAACTATGGATATCCTTTAAAAAAAGTATTGTTACGAATCAGCCTGTATATAAACATCAGGCAGGAATTCTGAGAAGCGGTGTCTGCTTGCTGAACAACGAGGAACTGCACGAACATTCTAGAGAACGCTAGAACGCGCTGTGCCTAAGCCAAGCGGCCTATATAAGCAAGCGAGTGCGAGGAAGTCAGGAGTCCATGGTGAGTCGTGCAACCAAGCGGATCAGTGATATAAATATTAGTCAATCAACGGTCGAATCAGTCAGTACAGTGATATAAATAGTGGAGTGGATATAAATAAATAGTACTGAAGTAACTTAGTAAATGACCGACATAAATAAAAGTTAGAAATAAATCTGATATAAATACAGTGATATAAATAGTTCCGTTACATAAATTAACCTGATAAAATAGTGTAGTCAATTGTATATAGTTAAGTGTTAATTACTTGTGTTGATTGTTAGCACTGACTTTTGGTTGTTGTATTTATTATTGTTGTGTTTTTAATTATTGTAAATAAATATTGGAAATAAATATTTATTCCGCCAACTCAGAAAACAGTTTTGTAACAATAGCAACAATACATGTTAGCGCGAAAAACCAATCACAATTCTAAAAAGAGATAATGATAGTCGTCTACAGTAGCTATCTCTTTCTCTCATTTCTGCGGCAAAATTATAGGGGAATGCTCTGTCTATTTTATTTTATTGTATATTATAGACGCGTCGACAACACAGGTCATTAGCGTCTTCAACACAACAAATAACATATTTGTGTATTAAATTCCGCCAACCGACATACACAAACCGACTGGTATGAGCTCGGGTTCCTGGGAGCGCTAATTCCCAAAGAACATTGGAATGCAATTGCGATAACAACTACATCCCAATGTCCCCCTTGGGGGGAATGTCCACCCTCCATGTCTACGAGTAGATCTATAATGCGAATGTGCAGTCAGGACACGGGCATATGAGCTCTTCATAACACCGCGGGACGCTCTAGAGAACCGGGCGTATAAGCCGCGGGTGTACACCATGCACAGCTTCTCTGTTCTGGTATTACTATTAAGCATCCCGTACTCAGAGATACACACACATTCTCTGTCTCTATCTAAACGCATCAGTAGGGGAAACACACAATCGTGTGTGTATGTTTGTGTGTAGGGGAAATCTACCTCCGTATTACCTGTTCGCCGTGATATACGCGCATTGTAATTAAGACAAATTAAATTTATGTATGACAGTATATTTGATAACATTTTTATTTTTTATAGGCACTTGCGATGTGAACGTACCTTTCATGCATTTCAAATACAGTCTATGTTGTGAAAATATAGTCAACTCTATCGTTTTACAGACAAGCGACTAGGCCCTGCAGTCAGGGTGCATTCTGATTGGTCGAATACCCCATCTTGATGTCGTTTGACACACGCATACACACATAAACGAACGTAACAACTAACTAGTGTTAACTCTGTATTACTAATATGGATAGTTGATAGCGATTAAAAAATGGGTTTTGTATGTGGAGAATGTTCAAACACATATTCTTCAAGACAGACATTAATGTCCACACAATTAGAATGAAAACTTCAGGTAAGGCTTGTAATCTAATTCTATAAAAGTCGATCAATTTTTTGACATTTCAAAATTAAACCTTAATTTAATATTATTACTTGAGATATTAGGATGTCCAAAATTTATACAGTAACAGTGTTCTTGGAAAATTGGATTGGAAAAATAAATTTTAATTAAGTTTTATTTTGAAATGTCAGAAAATAGATGGACTTTTATAAAAAGAATTAGATTACAAGCCTTATCTGAAGTTTTCGTTCTAATTTTGTAAACATTAATGCCTATAGCTTGAAGAATATATATTTGAACATTGTCCACATACAGATCTCATTTTTTAATCGCTATCAACTATCCATATTAGTATATATAGTTCACTAGTTAGTTGCTACGTTCATTTAGGTGTGTCAAGCGACATCAAAATGTGGTATTTGACCAATTAGAATGTACCCTGACTGCAGGGCCTAGTCACTTGTTGAAAAATTCGACTGATGACCAGTCCTATACTTCCCACCTAGTAAATATTGGCAAAAAATAAACACTTTTTTTTTTATTCTTTGACTAGGCCCAAATAACCTTAGCTGTTGGTGGTCTTTAAAACACAATTTAATTTTTATTCTTTGAAAAAAGCATGGCCCTCTTTTTTGTTTGGTGATCTACTGATGGCTAACATAATATAGCAAAAATCATGGTTACCTTGATTTACGTACAATTTTTATTTTTTTTAGTAAAATATTTTTTTTCTCGAAAACTATACATTTTAGAGAAAAAAAATATTTACATTTTTTTCATATTATAACATCTAGAATTCATTTATATTTTTTTTTACCTATGTTAATACGTGACATTGAGGACGTTTTTTTGAATATCTCAGGATCCACTGAACCGATTTGACTCAAAATCTAATCAGATCTAAGTTAAAGGCTGATAAATACAATAGAACAATCGGCATGCCCGTATGTTGTTCCGTTTTTACGATATCGAAGGCGAAAAATAGACCACACACATACACACACACATACACACACACACACACATACACACACACACACACACACACACACATACAGACATCAGTCAGAAAATGATCTTAAACGATTGCTAGGGTCTCAAAACGTGAAAATCTGTTAAAATCTCGAAATATTGTTTTCGGACTAAATCCATTACTTCCCTACCATAGTAGAGGTGGGAAGTAAAAACATAGTCGACTCTATCGTTTTACACTTGTTGTGTAAAGCACGCACATAATTGCCAAAAAACTAGGATGCTGTTTTCAGGACCGGATTAAACCATATAGAGGCAATGCAAGTCTCGGGGGCCGGGGCCCCTCTCCCCTTATGTACCATCTAACGTGGTATAGCATAAATATGGCAGTTTACCGTAATGTTCGCGTGGCATAGTGGTTAGAACGGCTGCTTCATACGTAATACGTCGCGGGTTCGAATCCTGTGCAGGACCATTAATTTTAGTTTTTTTTAACTAAGTATTCCATATTCCACTTGATATTTATTTATATTTTTTTCTATTTTCTCTATACACTGTAAGAAATGAAGAAGGCCGATTACATAGATTATCGATGGTCCATTTGTAGCCAGCGATTAATCTGGTAATAGGCACACAAAGAGACAATGGTGTCGCATACAGGTATCGCCTGCACATCGCGTAGATTCCATAAAAACACATTGCGTATGCGTGGTTACTAATTTTACATTAATTTGTTTTGTATTCATCCATTTTATATATGTAACTATACATTTTATTATGTAATTTTTACACATTTTATATCTTACGCCGCCGTTCGCAAAGATATATTATGACTTGTTTGACAATTAAAACTCACTATCGCTCGTTTTAACGGTTCCATGACATTTGATCCCAGCAATTTGATACCACGACATTTGATCCCACGACAATTGATCCCAACGACATTTTAACCCAACGACAATTGATCCCACGACATTTGATCCCAAAAAATTGACTATAAACTAATAGCGTAATAAAGTTATTAAATTTTATTAGATATATATATCTAATAAAATTTAATAACTTTATTACTTATCAGACGCTATTAGTTTATAGACAATTTTTTGGGATCAAATGTCGTGGGATCAATTGTCGTTGGGATCAGTTGTCGTGGGATCAAATGTCGTGGTATCAAATTGCTGGGATCAACTGACGGCACACCCGTTTTAACATACTATTTCAATTTTTCTGATACAGAGTGTAAATGCACAAATGAAATTATAAAGTAGTATTGGATCCACCTATATTCACTTAACTAATAGGGTTAATAAATGTCTGAGCGTGGAGGCATATTATAATATATTTATTTATTATAAAACTCGAATGCCGTGATTATATTGAAAATGTTAATTTAAAACAATGTAGGCGCTAGGTGTATATAAACTATGAATGAATGTTTGAATAGCGTTTCATTCAAGGTAGAATGTGATAAAGTCGTCAACTTGATAATATGAGAGACTTTATTTATCTATTTATTTTTTAAATTCCATTCGTTGAAACTGGTAAATTAGTTTTATGATTCCAAACTAACAATTTCAAATTATAATGAAAAGTTTAAATTGTGAGATAGTCATGCAAATAGATTGTATTCCGTATTTTTAATAAGATTTAATTTAAAACTTATTAAAGAAATAAATAAATTACAAATTAACTAGCGGCCCCGTCCGGCTTCGCCCGGGTGCTAAGAAAGCCCGGGTGCAATACACTACACACTCGCTTCGCTCGTTTGCTTTTATATATAATTTTTAGTTTCAAAAAAATTATAATTATTGTCAAAGAAAGAATATAACAAAAATTAAAAAATATATAAATAAATATCATGTAGAATTTAGGAAAAAAAAGCCAAAAATTCTACGATGCCATCAGTTTCCGAACCCGGGTCCCCGTGCATAGAGTGCTGCGACGTTACCTCTACGCTACGAGTGGAACAGTTATGTACGGTCGTTTTTATGATATAAGTATGTTGCGAATTCTTACGGTCGGGTTACGAATTTAATTAATTAATTATTAATTATTATTATATTTATTAATTATGCTATATATATATATAAATCTTCCGTGAAAAATTATTTAACTGATGGTGAAAACTGAATCAAAATCCATTGCGTGGTTTAGGAGGAGTTAGCGGTTAAACAGACAGACAGACGCGAAAAGCGACTTCAATTTATACTATAATATGTAGAGAAGAATGAAGATAGAGATACCTATAACACGTAAGATGAATTATTTAAAAATAGCAATTGTTTTAACAATTTTTAAACTGATATATAAAAATAATTTCAAGAAGAGGAACTCCATTACACGAAACCAAAAAGTTGAGTTGCATTATTAAAAATGCTAATAATTCTTGCAGCCAATAACTTTTTAACTTCCCACTGGCCATTGGAATGTTGAAGTCATTTTTTATATTTAAAGCCATAAAATTAATATAATTAATGTTTATTAACTTCCCATTGGAAGTTATTGTAAAGGATCCGATTTTGCGAATGAAAAATTTGGACATATCTACACGTTTTGAGGTCCTTAGAGTTCGAATCTACTGTTTTTAGAAAGATCTCTCTCTCTTTATCTCTCTTTGTGTGTACGTATGTTCGTTCGTATACGTTGGTGAACTTTTTTTCTGTGAGTACAATCTAATGTTCTTCATAACCAAGAGTTTGAAAACGACATTAGAATGTTCCTGCATGTATAAAAACTTTAATTATATGATTACAATCTAAGGTCATTGTTAAATCAGATTTTCTGACAATGCTTTCTGCAACCCAGATATTCCGATAATTCGTACAGCAACCCATCATAAGACGTATTATTAAAGGAGCAAATCTTGTATATACGAGTATGTACCTATGTACCTATATAAATATTTTCTCGAAAACGACCCTAACGATTTGGATGAAATTTACTGAAAAGGGGTTTTGGGGGGCAAAAAATTGATCTAGCTAGGTCTCATCCCTGGAAAAATTCGTTTTCTTATCGATTTTATCATTTTAAAAAACAGTTTTTTTAACGTTATAAAACAGTGTCGTATGGTGAGTAGGATTTGGAAAAAACAAACTATTTTCATTATTTATGTCAAATTACTCCGACAGTCAATCTTAAACTTATTAAAATAATCAATAATTATTTGAAAATATGTAGGTAGGTACACACGTTATGTAGTATGACGTATACTGACGTATCATAATATTATCTACTTATAGGTATGTAATTTTTTTTTTTCTTAAAAACGACTAACGATTTTGATGAAATTGGAACTTTAAGTACTATTTTTTTTTTAACAAAGCTCGGTCATCCAGATATTATATATTAAAGCTGTAGAATTTTAGTTTAAGCTGTAATTGGCAAAAACCATAGCTAATTTAAATCGCTTAAAATTGATTCTAAAGTACTTATAAGAAAAGAAAAATGAAGAAACCAAGACGAAAAAGAACACCACAGAATGTGGTAGGTACACATTGAAAAACTGCTGACGTTGAATGAGACATTTTTCTGAGAGTAGTTCTTTCAATTATCCACGAGAGGCAGCACTTGTGGTAGGGACAAACATTAAATATTCCCCATTTTAATTTTTAATTTAATAATTAAGTTATACCACTAAAATGACACGACACTAATGAGGAATAAATAATGTTTGTCCCTACTACACGTGCTGCCTCTCGTGGATAATTGAAAGAACTACTCTTAGGAAAATGGCTCATTGGAGGCTAATGATGATGATTTTATTTTCTTGTTGACAAGTTTTTTTTTAATTTTGAAGGGCGTCTAAATATTAGATGCCCCCGGCCTTGTATTTTCTCTGAAAAGCCCTGCTTATCATGGATGCTAACATTATCTTTGAGAATGGTTAGGTGATATCAGAAATGTGAATTTTAATTTAAGGGGCCGCATCATCGATTAAGCTTAACGGAATACAGTGGAGGAGGATTTTAGCAACAAAATACTCGAAGTTTTATGACGAAAATCTCTGAAAAACAAAACAGAATAGTGTAGCAATGCTGTTGTTTACATGGCGTTGCTATGGTTCACCAGTTCCCGGGTTCTAGCCCGAGAGCTGGTAAAAGTGTCAATTGAATTTTCAATTTATTATTAAAAAAAAAAAATAATGAATTGAAAATATGAATCGGTGCTAGGCCCAAATAACCTTAGCTGTTGGTGGTCTTTAAAACACAATTAAAATTTTTTAAAACAGAATAATTTTTATTGGAGAGATTTACGTACAGCATTGGGCGAAGGGATGCCATAGCAAAAATCAAATTTCACAACTGTGAATCCCTAACATTATTTTGGCTATTATCCAGCAATTAGTTAAAATTTTTGAAATTCTTCGGAAGCTCACATCTCATGTATAAAAAGCCATTGAGGCGAAATTGAATGACTAGTTGTTAAATGTATCGTTCGTGTCAAGGGTCAGTGTCGGGTCAATAGGGGGTCGCGTGGGGGCACGATCAACACGCACGTGCTGCCGCTCTGTCGGCGATCCATGTAAACGCGCATGCCTGAAGCTATACGATCAAACACAAACGCACACACATACTTACACGCATATACACGTACTCTCTGAGACTTGAGATCGCTCAGCTCTCAACTAGCCAAGTCTAACTGAGTAACAACGGTCACAGGTGAGGCTGAGCCAGTCTCTGAAACGTTCAACAGCCTGCGCCGCGTCGTGCGAACGGAAAATCGCGCTTCAGATTTATCAATAATAATGATAAGAATAAAGAAAACAAAATAACGACGGTGTTGTTTTTGTTTGACGCGCGTGTGTTTTGTTTCGAGATGCGTGCGTAACGCATTCGTTGTTTGTTCGTACGCGTTTTGTTATTTTATCAGCTAAACAAAAGAAGTGCGCTCGAATGTGGTGGGGATGATGGTATATGGGGTGAAAAGTATGTGATGTATAATATAAAAAAAAAGACATTAGATGAACGTGATACATAACCTACAAATGAGAAAAAACCGAGTACGTTTGTTGTGCGTGTCGCTATGAGAACATTACTGTCACATTTTTCTTTAGAGACTGTTTGTTTTTTAAAGTACTAGATGTGACGTATATATGTATCCCTACCACCCTTTTGTCATTGAAACTGTGGCCTGCCCCCATGCTCCTCTATTTTTACCCCTTTTCATGACATTTGAATAATATTATGAATGACAAGTTTAAATTCTTTTACCTGATGAACAGTGATTTTTTTACGAGTTCTATCTTTTTTTTATAATCACAGATGTGAAGTTTTTTGGACCATTTATATGTACTAATCGTATATAATTATGAAATGAACATATAATTTTGTAAGGTGTATTTAGGAATTGCGGTATTCCTTTTTTTGCTAAATATTAAATATGTGGTTATTTTCGTTTTTAAACGGAAACAGTATAATTATTTTTACACCTAGTGACTTAGTTTTTTATTCGTGATTCATTTTTTGCGGTAAAATTAATCATTTTGCTTTTCATATTGTGTAAAATATAATAATTTGTTCGTATAAAGTATTTTTTAAATAATAATAATGTTTATTTTAATTTACTTTTAAGGTGTTTAACCTTATTTTATGTGTTTCATAAAAGAATAAATATAGGAGATATCAAAACTATGAGACACCGTTTTTAAAGCCAGTGTTTAATTATCATAAATCAAGTACAAAAAACGTGCAAGAAATAATAGAAGAACGTATATTTTATCATTATTTTCATTTAAGTTTTATATAAAAACAACAAAAAACCAGTAAACATAAAGCAAAACATTACAATATTTAAACGCATTTTTCGTCAGCTGTAAAATAATGCAACCAATAATACAGAAATATGGCATCTATTTCAATTTAAAAATGAGTCCCTTGAACAATACTTAATACAATAACAATTAATAAGATTAAAAACATTCGAACGATATATAATCGACATTTAAAAAAACAATTGAAAGTACATCGAGAAGTTGAATTTAGCGATTTTATTATTGATAAATAAATAGCTGATATGACGAAGATATTGAGACAGCATCATCAGTGGTTGTGTTAGGGGTTCGCTCCCATACGTCGGGGCGGCACACACAACTCTGCACGACGTCATTGTGGGGAGCGTCGGTCGGCGATGCGGACCGTCCTAGCCGCGGTCTGTCTGCTGCTCGTCACACCCATCACTGGGTCCTGGTGGTAAGTCTTACTACTTATAATCATTTTTCTCTTTTTCTCTTTTTGACATCCAAAATGAGTTCGAGATTATACTGTCGAAATCTCTTCCGACATTCGAAAGACATTCGAGAAAATTTTGTGTAAAAGATAGCGGATTTCACTAAACAGTTGGGCTTGAGAATAGCCGAGCGTGTAGCAATGCTGTTGTTTACATGGCGTTGCTATGGTTCCTCTATTACAAATGCCCAGTTCCTGGGTTCTAGCCCGAGAGCTGGTAAAAGTGTCAACTGGATTTTCAATTTATTATTAAAAAAAAATAATGAATTGAAAATATGAATTGGTGCTAGGCCCAAATAACCTTAGCTGTTGGTGGTCTTTAAAACACAATTTAATTTTAACACACACACACAAAACAGTTAAAAAACTAGGATGTGGTTTTATGAGACCATGCGGTTCAAGTGAAACTTTTTACCATAACCCTAAACGCTTTTAACCCGAAATCGCTGAAAGTATACAATTTTGTTTACGTGGTTTTGAAATTTCAACTCTGCAAAGCTAAAAGTGCACACCTCGCTAAATTTGACACTGTATGGTAGTAAACGATTAAAATAAAAAAATAGAGAAAATATAATCAAAATAGAAAAAGATATCAAGTGAAATATGGAATAGTTAAAAACAGAAACCAAAATTAATGGTGCCGCCCGGGTGCGAACCAGCGACCGACTGCTTATAAAGCAGCTGTGCTATACCCCAACGCCCCGCATCCCGTTGTGTGTTATATTTATGATATACCAAGTTGCCTGTTTGGGATGACGTAGTGTTCTGCAATAGTGTTGGGATATATACGCGATTCTTCAATTGGACGTGACGTGACGTGACCTCGACATGCGTAACCGAACGAAAAAAAACGAGGCTAAAAAGTTTCACTTACTAATAATAATTTTAACTGTTTTTTTTTGTTCCGTATTCATAAATCAATTAATTTTGTAGCTAAAAACCGCTTTCTAATTATTCTATAACCGCACAAAACGACGTGTTGAAGCAAAGTTCGTTATAGAACTGATTTTTGTATTTTAAAGATGTACCCAAATTTTTTTAAATTCAGTGGCATAGTTTAGAACATTTTTAGCTCCCGACAAAAAAGAAGAACATGTATTATAAGTTTAAAGCTTTTGTCTCTGGCTGCTGTGTGTATGTGTGTGTGTGTCCGTGGAATTGTAGCTCCCCAGCGGATGGACCGATTTCAGTGCGGATTTGTTTGTTTGAACGCTGGTATTTGTGAGATGGTTCTTAGCAATGTTTGATTGAAATCGGTTCAGCCGTTTCCAAGATCTTCAGCTCCCATCACAGTTAGAATAGAAATCTCGGCCAGGATTACAGCTAGAAACTTCGAGTTATGGGTAGTTTAAAAAGTATGAAATAAAAATTAAATTAAATATTTCAAAAAAACCCCTACGCAAAACCTTTAAAAAGTGGGAAATTATAATTAATATCTACTATATCTGACCTGATGCACCGTCTATTTCTTCATTTAGATGAAATATTTAATTCATAACTGCGTCGGGCACTACTGTAAAATGACGAAAATACCAATGTCTCAGCCATCCTCGACGCATTTATGAATTAAATATTTCATCTAAACGAAGAAATAGACCAGATATAGTAGATATTAAATAATATATTTCTCACTTCTTAAAGGCTTGCTTTTTTTCGCGTCGGGGGTTTTTTAAATTTTTAATTTAATTTTTATTATTATTATAACTCCTGAAGTTACTATTTTTTTAAATCAAGATTTTTTACAGAAATAGGAAATATTTTTGTAAAAAAAAAGACTAGATATAAAAAATTTCAATAAAAACATGTTAAATTATTTTTAAGGTCGTTACTAACAACAAAAATACAAAATTAAAATCTCCATATAATTTGCCGCCAATTGAAAAAAGTAAATAAATTTAAACTTTATAAAATCGCAACTAATTAATTTTCTAAATACACCCTGTCTAAAAATTTAAGAAGTCTGTACTGTGATGGGCGATTATGAAATATTTTTACAATCGAAACAATTTTAATCGTTCATAATAACAATCGAGTCCACAATCGACTCGGAGCTTGATTTTACAATCGAAATGTTCGATTGTTCAAGTCGATTATTTGCCACATAGATTATGGCAATAGCAGCGAATGAGAATACATATAATCGCGATTCAAGGTTATATGCTAGTCGACTGACGTTCACGCGACGCGTTGATTGTTCACTGTTCAGTCGGTACTCTGTGATCTGTTCACTATTGAATTCGTATTACGCGATTACTGCACAATCGACCATCGACTCGACCACAGTTGTTGAGTGATGAACGATTGTATATTATAATGTGGCTCTCGACAGTGTACGATTCAGTACTATGCGCCTCGGTCTCGGTGAACTATGAAACAACAGCAATCGAGTCCAAGTGACAACCATCGAGAGTCATCGAGATGTTTGAACAATCGAGACAATCGACTAAAACATCTCGTATCGCGCATCACTAGTCTGTAGTATGTATAGATATTACAGGGTTAATTTCATAGACCAGTGCTGCTCAGTATAAATTAGAAATTATTAATATAGCCCTTCATAGATCGTGCACAAAACTTTACCAATAAAATATGTTCAGATTTCAGAGCTGCTGCTATTGGCTATAATTATAATATGTTTATAGGCACTAAATTTGTCCAGCCGTACCTAATGTGGGAACATGCGTTTGCAAACCGTCACAACGACTAAAGGGGCCGTTAAAAATTTTAATCGATTGATTACACGCGTCAACAAAACTTATTTGTGTATTTGCCTATATTAATTAATTAATTGTGAATTATAGACGCTCGACAACAGAGGTCATTAGCGTCCATATTTGGCTATACATAGTATATATTGCAAATACACTATTGCCGACGGGCGGTTGCGGCGGGACCTATATAGGGACGGGACCATAAAATATCGACGTTTCACATAATTCTGAACAATTTGGCACCATTTTTGAAAATGCTTGTCTTCTGAAAGATCATAGGTCGACGATACCATAGTTTTAGTGATGTCAATGCGTATAATACTCTGGTATAAAACGTTTGTATAAAACGGTATTATACGGTATGTAAAGAAAATAAAATACCCCAGTTTTATACTAGGTATAAATACTGCGTATTTACTATTTTATACAGCACGTATAAAACGTTTAACACCGTTTAAAACGGTTTATTACCATACATTTTTAGAGTGTTGGGTCTCCAAGTCACTATGTGAATATTATGAAGAATTAGAAATATCTTGTATTTTTGGATGTCACAAGACGGATATCAAAAAATACAAGGTATTTCTTATACTTCATAATAGGTTTAATACCGTTTAAAACGGTTTAATACCACAATGAGAACAGGAACTTTTCCTATTATGCAGTTGGCAATACTGAAAAATGCACCGTAACCGTAGTGTGAAAAAGTAAAAAACCGTTTTATACTGAAAAGATACGGTATTATACCATGGGTTTAATACACAAAAAAGTTTAATACCGTATTTTTTCATCACTGATGATAACTATGGCAACTGCATGGACACCGTCATGAAGTTACGTAGAAGTCCAACGTACGAACGAACAAACGAACGTACGTACACACACACAAAACATCTCTCTAAAAACAGTAGATTCGGACTCTAAGGACCTCAAAACGTCCAGATAAGTCAATATTTTTTATTCGTAAAATCGGACCCATTACTATAACTTCCAATGGGGAGTTAATAAACATTTATTATGTCAACATATTTGCAAATTTTATAGCTTTAAATATAAAAAAATGACTTCATTATGATTTTTATAAACAGCATGCCATTGCAGTGGCTTGAGTAGCAGCAAATTGATTTGTCTAAATTTAGTTTACGCATGTTCGTATACAGTTTAATCGGGCCACTAAATTTTAACAACAAATTGATATCCATGAACATATGCTGATTGGCTGTAAATCGATTAAGACAGATGTTACGCCACTGGTACCAACAGCTAACGCAGGGATGGACAAAGTACAAAATACAATATTTTTTTGAAGAATAGCTTTTGAAAATAAGTAAACTCTCCTAGAAAGTTATTAGTCACATTTTTACTTCCCACCTCTACTATGGTAGGGAAGTAATGGATTTAATCCGAAAAAAATATTTCGAGATTTTAACAGATTTCACGTTTTGAGACCCCAGCAATCGTTTAAGATCATTTTCTGACTGATTGTCTGTATGTGTATGTGTGTGTGTGTGTATGTGGTCAATTTTTCGCCTTCGATATCGTAAAAACGGAACAACATACGGCCATGCCGATTGTTCTATTGTGTTTATCAGCCTGTAGCTTAGATCTGATTAGATTTTGAGTCAAATCGGTTCAGTGGATCCTGAGATATTAAAAAAAAAACCTTCTCAATGTCACGTATTAACATAGGTAAAAAAAAATATAAATGAATTCTAGATGTTATAATATGAAAAAAATGTAAATATTTTTTTCTCTAAAATGTATAGTTTTCGAGAAAAAAAATATTTTATTAAAAAAAATAAAAATTGTACGTAAATCAAGGTAACCGTGATTTTTGCTATATTAAGGTAGCCATCAGTAGATCACTAAACAAAAAAGAGGGCCATGCTTTTTTTCAAGGAATAAAAAAATAGTGTTCATTTTTTGCAAATATTTACTAGGTGGGAAGTATAGGACTGGTCATCAGTCGATTTTTTTTTGCAGCAATGAATAAAGACTGCATTATCGATCACTTGCTTACCTCTTATAATGAACGTCAAGAAAGCTAAAAAACGAATACTAAATGATAACTCAGCCGGCACGATAGTTGAAGATTAGGGGTTTGAGTCCCGACAGTGACATAAGTTTAGAATGAATTTTTCTAGTGTTGAATTGTAAAATTGTGTTTTAAAAACCACCAACAGATAAGGTTATTTGAGCCTAGCACCAGTTCATATTTTCAATTCATTATTTTTTTTTAATAATAAATTTAAAATCCAATTGACACTTTTACCAGCTCTCGGTCTAGAACCCGGGAACTGGGGACTTGTAATAGAGGAACCATAGCAACGCCATGTAAACAACAGCACTGCTACATGCTCGGCTATTCTCAAGCCCTGTTGCATTGCAACGTTACGTTCCTAACAGTAATGCTAACTTAAGCATTTATTTGTATCTAAAAAAAATACAAAAAATGAAGAACTGGATAATTAAATCGTCGCTAAACTTGTTTTATCATAAATTCAACAGGAGTGGTTTGACCCTATAGACAAAACATGCTCTTCAAAATTTTTGAAAAATCAAGCATCCCCAGGGAGGAACTCTCACTTTGGGAAACATTTCTAAAGTGAAAGAAACAGTTTTAAATGGATAGATCGATAGATAGACATTGTAAATTATAGATGCTCGACAAGTGACGTCATTAGCGTCTGACAGATAGATCGACAAAGCCGTCAAAGCAAAAATATTGTACAACCCTTACTGTCGTCTATCAACCGATTTGCTAAAAGCGGTTTCATAGCTGCTGTGTTTATAGATTGAGCCACAAAACTTCAACATAACCCGCGCTGATGTACTGAATGCCTGTAAATTGATTGACACACCATATCAATTGCTTTTTGCATTTACAATATAACTTACATATTTATTATGTATACGATACCGTACCGTCTGGTTTGGGTCAACATTTAAAACTCTTGTTTTTTTATTTACCCAATAATAATAAGTAGGTAATATTAAATAAAAGTTAATTATTATTTAACTTTTAACATAAAGCCGCCAGCCGTCAACTTCACCCCAAACGAGTGCTATTCAATCTTTTTTGCAACACTTGCATCAAAAGTGCAATTTTAGATGGCTGTGTACCGTTTGAAATGTGATTCTTTATGGAAGCTTCTGATGCGTTCGAACGGTAGTGTTTAAAGTAAATTTTAACGCACTCCGTTCTATAAAGTAATACTGTTTTGTTTTACTTTAAAGCACACGTGCGTAAAATAGTACTTTATAGATTACTTTGTTATAATTGTTATTGTGTTTTAAAGACCACTAATAGCTAAGGTTATTATTAGCATCAATTCATATTTTCAATTCATTATTTTTTTTAATAATAGAGAGAGAGAGAGAGATCTAAAAACAGTAGATTCGGACTCTAGGGACCTCTAAACGTCCAGATATGTCAAAATTTTTCATTCGCAAAATCGGACCGATTACAACAACTTCCAAAGGGAAGTTAATAACATTTAGAATTTATATGTAGATTTTGCGTAGGTAAGTTTCACTTTTGTAGTGTGTAGTGTAAACAACATATCACTCTTTGCCGGACGGCATTCACACAAGTCGGTTTGAAAATATACTAGATAGGCCCAATTGTTGAGATTTCTTGAATGAATGAATTGTGGATTATAGACGCTCGACAACAGAGGTCATTAGCGTCTGATTGAGATTTCTTGAGATAGATAGATTGTAGATTATACACGCTCGACAACTGAGGTCGTTATAGCGTGTGACTTCTTGAGTCTACATTATCGCTTTTTAAACTTGTCCCGCTCGTTTTTTGGAAATTCATAATTTTTTTTAATCGATCAGAATTGTATAGTAGGTATATTGGATAATTAAGTGACTAGTAATTTAATTAATTTAAATGCAATATAACAATGCAGTGATTTAATAATATATATATGCATTTCATAATAATACTATGTTTAATTAGCATGAAATGAATATTACACATTAATTATTAATATGGGAATTTTAATTACATATTTCTCAGTAATATATAATATAAGTAGTAGGTATAACATATTCATAGATTTTTAAGAACTTTTAATTAACGATCATTCACTAACACATGCAATTAAAATCGTAACTTTGTAATATGTAATGAGCCATTGCATTGAGAGCAGTTCCTTCAATTATCCACGAGAGGCAGCACTTGTGGTAGGTACAAACATTATTTATTCCCCATTAGTGTCGTGTCATTTTAGTGGTATAACTAAATTATTATATTACTATTAAATCAATTAAATAATAAGTTATACCACTAAAATGACATGACACTAATGGGAAATAAATAATGTTTGTACCCACCACAAGTGCTGCCTCTCGTGGATAATTGAAAGAATTACTCTCAGGAAAATGGCTCATTGTAAGTTTCGTAGGGCTTATAATAGACAGAACCTACAATCGATAATCGACAGAAAATCGGTAAATAATCGATTATAGGTCATTTAAAATCCATATTTTTGTCGGTCCGATTATAATCGAACCGACAAAAAATGTGTGCACGATCGAAAAGTGTCAACAAAATTAATTTGAAATATTTTACAGGTCGAAATAACATTTTCAATATGCAAGTAAGTTGGTGCATCTATTTTGGTAACCTTAATATCTAAAGTAGGTGACTTTTATGTTCCTATTTTACATTTAGTTTGAGATATGGATAAGACAAATGAAGCGTAAGTAATAATATGCGTCCACACCTGGGCCACAAAGTTGCGCAACTTACAATTCGCATTTCTTATACAACCTAAGTTGGGTTACCCAACCATTCCTTACTTGATAAGATACATAGTTTAACATAAATGATAAGAATTAGGTATAAGAAAATCACAATTTTATGTGAGACTAATAGTACATGTTTATTTTAAACAGTAACTTTTGGAACCTATAACGTGACGCATTCTGATTCCAGCCAAAAGCGGTATTACGATGCCATACGGTAAAACACAAATTATGTAATTTTAATTTACTTTATGTAAAAATCACAAATTTGTTTAACTTTACAGTAAAAGACCAAGTTTTTATGAAGTTTTCTGTGTAAAAATAAATAATAATGTAAAATCACTTAGAAAATCGAGCGAATTCTATCTTAACTTTCAAAGTATTTTTACATCCATTTTTTACAGTGCAGCATATAGTAAAGGTAAATTTAATTAATAGTTTAGTCCAGTGTGGACACAAAACTAAACAAATTCGAACGATGAACTGAGCTCAAATTTACCGTTGGCAATATTCCATATTACACTGAACCATACAATATTTCAATATCATCTCCTTACAATATAGAGTCTTACTTACATGATTATACCGAGTCATGGCTCAGTTGAGATCCATTGAAAAAGATGCAATGGTTGTTTCACTTTTTCACAACTCTGAAGGAATTATTTTTTGTTAAGTATTGTTACGGATCACCCTGTATATAACCGGCAGGCAAGAGTTCTGAGAAACGGGGGTCCGCTTACTGTAACAACTGGTACCTGCACGAAAGTTCTATAGAAAGCAAGAACACACTAAGCTTATGCTACGCAGCCTATATAAACAACAGTACGAGTGAGTGAGGAATCAGTCAATGGAGAATACTGAGCGACAAATAGTGCGTCTGATATAAATACAATGAATATAAATATTTGAAACATAAATAACTAGAAATAAATAGTTCTGGTATATAGTTAATTGTTACGAATTATTGTATATAGTTGATTGTTTTGCTTTGTAATTACTGTTTAGTTATTGTTAACTTGTGTTGATTGTTAGAACTGACTTTTCGTTGTGTTCATTATCATTGTGTTTTTAATTATTGTAAATAAATATTTATTCCGCCAACTCAGAAAACAGTTTTGTAACAGTATATTAGTTTACTAGCTTCGCTCGCGACTTCGCTCGCGGGAACGTCATTTTGGCCCGAAAGTAAAAAGTATCCTACAGCTGTACTTTAAATCTGTAACTAGATAAGTTTAAAAATCGGTTCGTCTGTTTTCAGATGAAAGAAAAATAGGAATAGCGTAAACACAGGCAAAATTCAATAAGTTTTTGAAGTTATATTTCTTTAGCGAGGGTAGTGAATTGGAATGACCCCCGAAAAGGGGTTTTGAGGGGCAAAAATCGATCTAGCTGTCTCATCCCAGGAAAAATTCGTTTTCTTATAGATTTTATAACTTTAATAAAAATCAATTTTTTGACGTTTCAAAATAGTGTAATATTGTAAGCAGGCTTTGGATACTAATTATGTATAGGTGTTATGATATCCATGGATTTTATTAATAACAATTATTTATTAATTTTTGCTAATGACCTCTGTTGTCGAGCGTCTATAATCCATAATTCATTCCTTATTAATTTTAAAAATGCCGAGAGGGGAAAGCAAAAATGCATGAAGTTTAACTGTGCACTTATGTGAGTGAGGTACATACCCTTTTTTTCCCAATTGATATAAAATTTTTATTATTATTATTGTAGATTATAGACGCGTCGACAACTCAGGCCATTAGGGTCTTCAACACAACAATTAACAAGCCGTGAGGTGGGTCGTTTATTAGGACTA
This sequence comes from Mongoloraphidia duomilia, assembly GCA_039654895.1. Lineage (NCBI taxonomy): Eukaryota > Metazoa > Arthropoda > Insecta > Raphidioptera > Raphidiidae > Mongoloraphidia > Mongoloraphidia duomilia. Next base: position 5,268,215 of record CM077522.1, on the reverse strand, counting down.
AAGTGCGACCCTTGAGGTCCACACGACGAACTTCCCAGTTTGATAAATATTTAATAATAATAATTAAATAAGATATTACACAGAAAAGTAATCATTTTAATCATTAAAACATCAATAATTAAAAAAAAAAAAAAAAAAAAAAAACGGCTGAACCGATTTTTATAAAATTTATGTCGGATCAAAATGACGTTAACACGCCTCGATTGACACCCTTACGAAGTCGATATAATTTTTTATTCGCGAGATATTGTGTAAAATCTACTTTTTTGGAGGTTATTTGGTTAAGAAAAAAGAACGGCTGAACCGATTTTAAAAAAATTCCTTTCAGATCATATTTACGTTAATACGCGTCGATTGGCACCCCAACGTAGTCGATATCATTTTTCGTTCTCGAGATTTCGTCTTAGAAAGAAATTGACACATACATACGTACGTACGTACGTACATACGTACACACACACACACACACAGACATCTTTCTAAAAGTAGTGTAAAAATAGTGTAGTGACCTTGAAACATAAAAATTTTTTTTCCTTTTTGATTTCGATTTTCGGACCCATTACAATAACTTCCAATGGGAAGTTAATAAATCCATTTGTGTATTAGAATCTGCCAGCCGGCATACACAAACCGACTAGTACGAACTCGGGCTCCTGGGAACGCCAATTTCCAAAGAATAATGGAATACAATTACGAGAACAACTACATTCCAATGTTTCCCATGGGGGATATAAAATTTTTAGTTTTAAATTATTGACTTATTGCTTTGCAAATATAAAATTACATACTAACTTATTAAATCGTAAATGTGCACTTTTGTTTACATTTTTGTAATCATATTTGCGTATTTAATTTGTTTATTCTGCTGAAGTGATATTTTCTGAGTATTTTTCATTTTGTAAACTTTAATAGGAAATAATAATCACATGAGATTTGTTTTGAAGAAAATAAAATTTAAATTTAGATTTGCGTCAGTTAAACAACATAAATTATTTACAACTAAAATTAACTTATTTTAGGAGAACGGGATGCAAGACTACAAAATAAAAATATTAATTATGTAATCCTTTTGAAAGTTCACTATCTTAAAGATAAATGGCAGATCAATCGCAGGTTGCTTGATCTCACTATCTCTTTCTTTGATGCATGTAGTAAACGATTTATAGGTTGTTGAATAGAATATAAATGGCAGCTAAATCACAGGTTGCTATCTTAAAGAGAAATGGCAGATCAATCGCAGGTTGCTTGATTTCACTATCTCTTTCTTTGATGCATACAGTAAACCAATTACAGGTTGCTGAATTGAATATAAATGGCAGATCAATCACAGGTTGCTACCTTAATGATAAATGGCAGATCAGTCGCAGGTTGCTTGATTTCACTATCTCTTTCTTTGATGTGTATAGTAAACCATTTATAGGTTGCTATCTTGAATATAAATGGCAGATCAATCACAGGTTGCTACCTTAAAGAGAAATGGCAGATCAATCGCAGGTTGCTTGATCTCACTATCTCTTTCTTTGATGCATACAGTAAACCAATTACAAGTTGCTGAATTGAATATAAATGGCAGATCAATCACAGGTTGCTATCTTAAAGATAAATGGCAGATCAATCGTAGGTTGCTTGTACTCACTATCTCTTTCTTTGATGGATACAGTAAACCAATTACAGGTTGCTGAATTAATTATAAATGGCAGATCAATCACAGGTTGCTATCTTAAAGATAAATGGCACAGGTTACTATCTTGGAGATAAATGGCAGATCAATCACAGGTGTTGCTATCTTGAATGCTAAGCCACCTGCGTCCAGTCTTCATGTTAAAGGGTCTCTATAGTTCCACTCAACTGCATCAGCTATGATCATGGATCCATGACTGTAGCATCATCTAAGTCTGTGTGAAGAAGCGGTCGTATTGTCTTGCTGTCGTGTAAACTGTGTACGCATAATTTGTGTTAAGTGATGTTGTGTTTAGACTCCGATCCCTTTTGATATAATGCCGAACATGTTACTTTATAATATATTCTCCGCTTTTTTTTACATATGTACCGCTACTAACTACTATATATTATACCTACCATATGGGTGTTGTTCCTAACACATTTATCATATGATGAGCTATTTAAATAGGTTACTGTGTTTCTTTATAAACTAGGTCACGAAATTATGGTTTTTATACTTACGTATTTTTAACTCTTATTTTCTGTTTGATTTGAACTATTTTTAATAAAAAGTGATCTTTCTAATTTTAATGTTATGTGGAATTAGACAAATGAAATCATTATTATTTTGATTTTTGAAACATTTCCATATCTATTATTAGGTCGTTCAATTGAGCGAATTGGCTTTTTTTCAATTGAACAAGTTTCAGGGATTTTTTTTAGATTAGGACTTTTTAGTAGTTTTGAACTTGAGAATAGCTAAGTTATTTTTTTTAATAACACTGAATACTAAAAAAGTAATCACACATGACACAACACCAAAACACGAACGCTATTTTCTCGACGCACGATTCGCTAATCATGTTAGCATCATCAACAGAAATCGCAATAAAAGCATTTTCAATGAGCCATTTTCCTGAGAGTAGTTCCTTCAATTATCTACGAGAGGCAGCACTTTAGTGATATTTAATAATAATAATAATTAAATAATTAAGTTATGCCACTAAAATTACACGACACTAATGGGGAATAAATAATGTTTGTACCTACCACAAGTGCTGCCTCTCGTGGATAATTGAAGGAACTACTCTCAGAAAAATGGCTCATTGTATAAACCACTATGTGCCACATTCAACAATATAAGTATTGCAAATCGATTTCAAATTTTTTTTTAAGATGACGCCACTTTAGTGCTGGGGATGGGGATACGCCATTTTGGTTTTTGGCTTGTTTTATGCCCCTCAAACCTTTGGGCAAAAGAAATCTAGGCGGTAAATTTTTTTACGGTAAAACTACAATTTTACTGTAAGAACTATTAAAAACATTTAAAAAAATGATTTTTAAGTTTCTAAGCGTATATATGGACATAAAACTTCATTTGTGCAAAAAAAAATCGAAAACCAATTTTTTTGTTCTTATGTCCTTCAACTTAATTGCTAATAAAAGTTTAAAAAAATGTCTTCATTTCAAACGGCTGAGCTTAGCTGCCATATGATGACGTAAAAGCCAGACATACGTCCACGCATAAATAAAGAGAGGTATGTTTGTGGAAAGAGAGAAATACTTCCTCGTCAGTCGCAATTCGTGAAGAACCTAACCTAAGTTCTAACCGCCGGCCAACTGTACATAAACAAATCAGTATACTATATTATCTCCATATCTATGGATCAGTGGGCGTGATTCAACTACAGCAGCCAATCAGAGAAGGCTGGCTGTGAATGACGTATTCCATTGCGGTATAATTCTATGTTTAAAATTACATAATACATTGAAAAAATGCGCACTTTTGGGGATTTTTTTCTTGTAGAAAAAGCTTCCAAAAAAAACCTCAAAGAAATTGATTTATTATCTATTTGTAAAATAGATTCCAGCCCTAAAAAAATGTGGGAAAACCTAATTAAAGCTTCTTTTTTGAAGACTTCGTGATTTATGAATAATATGACGTACTAAAATATTACAGAAGGAAAATTTTCTTCATTTTAATTGCACGTTTCAAGTTGTTTTTGTATGTGAATAATAAATTAATTAGTATGTGAGTTGAATTTGACAAATTCTTTCAGTAACAGCTTAATGAACTGTCGGAAAAGCAACGTAAAACCAACAATATATTATATATATTTTATAAATATAGATTTTTTTACTTAATAGAAATTATCTATCTAAATTTCTATTTATTTTCGACGTAGAACTACGTCTTTCCCGACGGTATAAAGGGGGTAAAATGATTCGTTACGAAAAATTTGTTACAAAAGTACCCTTCGGTTGCGGCACAATCGTAATTATACTGTGCCCCTTGTCATTTTTTTTAAACCTTGCTTCATATTTTTGAAGTCGAATCATTTTTTTTAATCCAAGACTTTTTAACAAAAAAAAAAAAAAAAACCTCCTTCAAAAAAGCCACTAAAAAGAGGAAAATAATAAAACTTTGAGGTTTGCGCCAATTTAATAAAATATAAAGTCGGTTAAAAAGTATAGTGATTAATATCTTCTTTTTAACCGACTTCATATTTTATTAAATTGGCGCAAACCTCAAAGTTTTATTATTTTCCTCTTTTTAGTGGCTTTTTTGAAGGAGGTTTTTTTTTGTTAAAAAGTTTTTTATTTTTTTTATTTTTTTATTTTTTTTATTTTTTTTATTTATTTTTTTTATTTTTTTTATTTTTTATTTTTTACTTTTCTAGTGGTACAGCACTAGACTCGCATTGGGAAGGTACTGGGTTCGAATCCCGGCGGGGGCAGATGTGGCTAGGACTTTTTCCTACTGCCTCACGCCGAGAAACGGTAATTCCTGTACCGGCCATCTTGTTTGAGGTTTTCCATGGTTTCCCTCAATAAATCCAGATGAATATCGAGATGGTTCCTTCTTCAAGGCCATGGCCGATTACCTGTCAAACTCCTATGCTCCCAAATTTGCCAACCTTATCCTAATGTCCTATAATTCCTTCATTCGCATATTGCTATTAATTAAGTTGAAGTAGATATAAAAATGTATAAAACGCGAAGTGGTAAAAATGGAAAATAGTAATGGTGCGAATGGCGTCTGTTATGACATAATGTCGAGAAACGGACGTTAAACGCATTATTATTATTATTATTATTTTTTACTTTTCAATGGCTTTACAATACGTAGTTTAGTCGCTTGCCAATAGATTCACTTTTACAAACTCTTTAAAACTGACTTACGCTGTGTAATATTGTGTCAAAATATGACATTTACCTTAAAGAAATCACACGCCGTTACTCACTTTTGTTAAAATCAGCCGAACTACTGAACCGATTTAAGTAAAATTAAAATGGGACCAACTTCGAGGTATACCTACCCTATCCAATAAAAAAGAATTTTCCACATCGGTTTATAACTGACGGAGTTCTAAAGTATCAAACATAAAAAAATACAACCGAACTGAGAACCACCTCCTTTTTTTGAAGTCGGTTAAAAACAATTTTTTCTCCCCGTTTGGTTTTAAGGTCTCAAAGAATTATGATCAATATACCAATAAGGAACTTAAACTCTATACTCCTTGGTCTCGGTCACATTTTTACGTCACATAACTCTGTTCAATAAGTTTCTCTGCGATCGATCATAATATTTCCCATTCCAAAACCCGTGTAACATCTGTACCACGCTAAATGGCAAATTATCACGTTACTTAAAAGGCGATGTTTATTGACAGCAAATACATCAAATAATAATAATAACATTGGTGCAACAAAGATGAACGTATGTGTGTAGAGAGTGCGTTAGTTGTTAGCAAAGTAACTTTTATATTTAAATACGCGTTAAATTGTTTGAGAAGTACTCGCTAAACTGTTTGTAAGCAGTTTCTTCACCATAAGTGCATTTACGTTCGTAAACAATCATTTGTACACCAAAGTGTACAGGGACGGCGTTACGCACGACAATAGGGTATATGCATGAAAATAATTGTTATTCGTTATATTAATAGAGCAGTAAATTCTGAACAAAATGGCGCATCAATTACTTCATTCTGATTTCAAAGAAGCCCAAAAATAAGTTTATTTATTATATTTATAATAACCTAAATTTTTTGAAGTGACTACTTCTTTAGGCGCACTTTGCGTTCTTTCTGAATAGTGAACGAAAATGAACCGTCACGCTCGGGTCGGTGACGCTGAATCGGGTTTACTCGGCTCCACTCGACATCAAGCACGCTCGGGTTACTGTCTAACAAGGAGTGCATCGTTTCAAGAATTACGTTTTTATTATTACGTATTATAATAATATTATAATATTATGTATGTTTTGCATATAATCAAGTTTTCACTTCTGTCGTGTGGTCAAAAGCACACACCCACTTTTTTTACAAATATTTTCTTTTGTTCTTTCTAAATTTTTACTTTTAAAACATAAATATTATTGATTAATATCTACATTTAATTCTAAAAACGGATTGATTCATGTATTTTCATCAGGAATACATATTATATTGTGTACTAAATTTCAAATCGATCAGATATGTGAATGTCGTTCAAAATTTGGCCCCCTTAGGGGTTGAATTTCGAAAAATCCTTTCTTAGCGTTCTATAAGGAACCCACCTGTCAAATTTCGTGTTTGTGGTTCCTGAGATTTCTTGATGAATGAGTCAGTGAGTGCAAGTGAATACCTTTCGCATTTAAGTATAATATATTATTAAGATTAAAATAAAGCGATATACCATAAAACAGCGGTTCCCAACCTTTTTTGTTGTGTGGACCATTAAATTTCGAAAAAAAATTTGAGGCCCACTAACTAAATATACAAGTAAAAACTATAAACACACACACACTCGATTGTTCCCATCTCTGTCCCTGAAGCTCCGATAATATATATCTTGGCTTTTAGACTCTCGACCAGCGCCGCGGCCCACAAGGACCCATGGGTTGGGGACCGCTACCATAAAAGTCTTGATTAAACCAAAATCTACCCAGACCAAAAATGAACCGCTGCCATAAAAGATTTCTTGATTAAACCAAAGTCTACCCAGACCAAAAATGAACCCCTGCCATAAAAGATTTCTTGATTAAACCAAAATCTACCCAGTTCAAAAATGAACCGCTGCCACAAAAGATTTCTTGATTAAACCAAAATCTACCCAGACCAAAAATGAACCGCTGCCATAAAAGATTTCTTGATTAAACCAAAATCTACCCAGACCAAAAATGAACCACTGCCATAAAAGATTTCTTGATTAAACCAAAATCTACCCAGACCAAAAATGAACCGCTGCCATAAAAGATTTCTTGATTAAACCAAAATCTACCCAGACCAAAAATGCGTGTTAGAAAATTGATAACCTAATTGAGAATGTTGTATGATGTGACCTTGATAAGTTGACATTAAAATGACTTTAATTAATTAGAAAAAATTGAAGTACAAATAAAAGCAAACGTACGTATCATATAGCTGCTTTAAACAATTTGTATATTTGATACATCTGCTAATTGATTAGACTCAGAACTAATGTATGCAAAATAGTTCCAAAGTATTCACACGCAACAAATATAAAGATTCATTCAATTTTATGTGGATGTACTTGCAGTTTTCCACTCTGGTAATTTTATTGAAAACCATCCGCTGACAGTGGGGTCGTCCCACATTTATTTAGGGTTGGAATCTACGTTAGAAATAGATAATGAAACAATTTTTTTGAGAATTTTTCGAAAGCTTTTTCTACAAGAAAAAAATTCCCAAAAGTGCGTATTTTTCATAATATGTAATTTTAAACATAGAATTATACCGCCACGGAATACGTCATTCACAGCCAGCCTTCTCTGATTGGCTGCTGTAATTGAATCACGCCCACTGATCGATAGATAAGGAGACAATATAGTACACTGGTTTGTTTATGTACTGTTGACAGGCCGGCAGTTAGAACTTAGGTTAGGTTCTTCACTAGTTACGACTGACGAGGAAGTATTCCTCTCTTTTCATAGACATATCTCTCTTTATCTATGTGTGAACGTATGTCTGGCTTCATTGGTCTGGCTTGTACGTCATCATATGGCGGCTAAGCTCATCCGTTTGAAATGAACACATTTTTTTAATTCTTTTTTGCAATTAAGAGGAAGGATATAAGAACAAAAAAGTTGGTTTACATTATTTGTTTATGTATGAGGAATAACATACACTGTTCAAAATTATCAAATTATGATACGCGAGATGGGTCTATTGGTAGAAGCGTACCCCGTAACAAAACGAAACTGTGTAAAGGTTTGGTTTTTAAGGTTCTTTTAATTTAATAATAAATTAATAAAGTTGTTGATTTATTCATTATAGTTGTATTTAATAAATTATAATTACAATTGTTAGGTACACTGACATAGTCACGTCCTACTTCCTTCATGACCAAATTCTATTGCTATTATATATCAATAGAAGTGCTTAGCTTGCGTTGTCGAACTAGAACAGTTTTAAGCAATTGTTTAGCAATTATGTTCTGACTTTGCATATCTAAACACTTCTAATGACACCGTTAATACTTAACCTAATTACGTAAATCTAGATACCTTTGTACAATACTTACATACTACACCTGATACCAAGGCCGGTTTTTAGGGCGGGCAAACTGGGGAGCTGCCCAGGGCGCCATCGAAATAGGGGCGGCACTGATGAAACCAGATTGTCAGGTCTTGCGTTAATTTCGATAGAAAGCGATATGGCAAAAAAATTAGATTACAAAAAAATTGATAAGAAGTTTTGCAGAGAAAAAAGCTCGCAGAATTCATTTCTGAAGCAATTAAATGAACATTTTTTTCTAAAACATCGAAATGTTGGGGGGGGCAAAGAAATTGTTTGCCCAGGGCGCCAAATAGGCTCGCGCCGGCCCTGCCTGATACCACCACTGATATTTCTACTTTCTGACGAGAAATTATTTTTAACTGTTGAGGCACTATTTCGGTACGGTCAGTAATTGATGAGATATACCGTGTACTAGTATATTAAACTGAATGGGCTATTGTAGTGTCAATCGTTGTTTCTACATGTGTATGTTAAAGGTCAGAATATTTAAACTGGCAGCGTTCGAACTAATGGAACAAGCATGTTGTTACCACTGGTTGTTTGTATTTTTTAAATAAAAACCAGGTTCATCGTATTGTTTTTTTTCTGTTTTGATAGACCGTAAATTATTTGCACATGCATTACGTTTGTAGATTTGGTATAACATGTTGTTATTCAACGTGTTATTAATTAGGGTTCCGTGGCTCAGAATGAAAAAAGCAGAACCCTTATAGGATTACTTTGTTGTCCGTCTGTCTGTTTGTCCGTCAAGACCCTTTTTCTCAGGAACGGCTAGAGGTATAATGTTGAAATTAATATCAAATCGTAAGATCTACAACCCCAAGTTCCTGTAAAAAATTCAAGTTTTTAACTCAATGCAATCAAAAGTTTCTAACAAGCCGTAAGGTGGGTCGTTTATTAGGACTAAAGTGCGGCCCTTGAGGTCCACACGACGAACTTCCCAGTTTGATAAATATTTAATAATAATAACTAAATTAGATATTACACAAAAAAGTAATCATTTTAATCATTAAAACATAATTATTATTTATTTTTAACAATAATTATAAAAAAAAAACGGCTGAACCGATTTTTATAAAATTTATGTCGGATCAAAATGACGTTAACACGTCTCGATTGACACCCTTACGAAGTCGATATAATTTTTTATTCGCGAGATATTGTGTAAAATCTACTTTTTTGGAGTCTATTTGGTTAAGAAAAAAGAACGGCTGAACCGATTTTGGAAAAAATTCTTTCAGATCATATTTACGTTAATACGCGTCGATTGGCACTCTAACGTAGTCGATATCATTTTTCATTCTCGAGATTTCGTCTTAGAAAGAAATGGTCACATACGTACGTACGTACATTCGTACACATACACACACACATACGCACACACACACATCTTTCTAAAAATAGTGTAAAAATAGCGTAGTTACCTTGAAACATAAAAATTTGTTATACATTTTGATTTCGATTTTCGGACCCATTACAATATCTTCCAATGAGAAGTTAAAAAATGTATTTTTTATAGCTCTTACCCAAATTAGTCAGTAACCTTTTAAATTCGTACCAACTCCCTGTAATAGAAATATTTTCTGAAATACAGTATTTTTCCATCTATCAATCTATCTACTTTCAGCTAGTAAGCTTTTTCTAGGAAGAACTTCACATCTTCCCCGTGTTCCCCTCGCACTGTCACAATAAAAACACCTTCATGAATAGGTTAAGAACCGCTGAAGTATAGATGAACAACCGACCCAACCATTTTGGCAATCAAGTTTAATTTAGTTGTATTTAACGAAATAATTTATATTTTTTTAATTGAATCATCATTATTATTATTTTTATGTGTGAGTGCGATAATAATAACATAAAACTATATTTCCTAATTAAGATCTGACGTTCAAAAAAACATTATTAATTTATTTCTAAATTGGTATATGAAATATTGCACTTAAATAACCTTTAAACACAAATTTTCTTGACTTTAATTCAATTCATCATATTTCATGACGCTGAAAATTCCTGTACTTACATTGTAATTTTTATCGCTAAGTGAAACGATTGATTTACTTCCAAGTCTTCATGGTTTCCGGGCTTGTAGGCCGTGGTCCGGTGGTATTTCTAGAGGTAGAAATACCACCGGAAACCATGAAGACTTGGAACAATGCCGGCCGTGAAAGCTTGCACACTTGGATTTATTTACTGTCAAAATACAACTAAATATTTATTTCATCTCAATTTTTATGTTCATTGTAAATCGCATATTTTTTACAAATTTTTGGATTGCAACCGTGTCCAATATTTTCACCTCAGACCGCCTTTTTAACAATGTGTGATTTCATAGCTTCAATTGTATAAATTTGAAAGAATTTCAAAAAGCTAGATATTATATTATATTATGTAAAAAAACGTATTTGTAATTTTTGAATTTTGAAAATACTAGGGTCACAAATCACATAGCAGCAGAGGCAAATACAACATAGTATTTATTTTTACTGCCTCCAGCCGAAAAATGTGTGGGGAGGGTTGTAGAAAACTAAGTCGTGATATAATACCGATTATAATTTCACAAAAGTATTCTTTCTGCCACTGAATTCCGAAAAAAAGTTTAATTTTATGTTTCTCAAAAATGTCGTTTTTTGATGTTTTAAAAAGATTTTTTTTAAATAAATTCAAAAAATTTATACCAAAAATTATATTTATAGAATCAGTCCATAAAAAATTGACAAAAATCTTTAACAGGCCACGGGGGGAAATATTAACAAAACATCATAATACCATGTTAAAAATTAAAATGCTATGTCTCAAATACGCGTGGGACACACCGTATATAGGTAGGTACGTTTATATTAAAAAAAACTTTTTAACAAAAAAAAACCTCCTTCAAAAAGGCACTAAAAAGAGGAAAATAATGAAATTTTGAGGTCTGTGCCAATTAAAATATGAAGTTGGTTAAAAAGAAGATATTAAACACTATACTATACTTTTTAACCGACTTCATATTTTAATTGGCACAGACCTCAAAATTTCATTATTTTCCTCTTTTTAGTGCTTTTTTGAAGGACGTTTTTTTTTTGTTAAAAAGTTTTTTATTTTTTACTTTTTAGTGTCAAAAAGTAACATTTACCTTAAAGAATCACACGCCGTTACTTACTTTTATTAAAATCAGCCGAACTACTGAACCGATTTTGATGAAATTTCTATGGGACCAATCTGAAAGTATATCCTTTTAAATAAAATTTTTTTTTTGAAAATCGGTTCATAAACGACGAAGTTATCCGCGAACATACATAAAACATAAAAAATATATACGGTCGAATTGAGAAACCTCCTTTTTTTGAAGTCGGTTAAAAAATAATTTAAAAATTGGGTTGTTACATCTTGTATAAATACTTTGATAGAAGACAACTGTGTAATGGAACAATCTGATCAGCGGTCGATGTCTTTCAAGGTCTCCTCGCATACCGCTAACTGAATACAATTAGCACCTCAACATCACTTTAACTGCCGTTTTGACTATTTTATGTACTTTACTGTAAGAGCTGAACTAACCTTCTATATCGATCCTGAAATAGCTACCGATTCAACTGAAACATTCTCGATTTGAAACATTCATTAATTGAGTTTGAATTTTGTGATTTTTTTAAGACGTCTATAGTTTGGAAATCAATTGATATGAATCACTTATCACTTTCATTCTTACCCAATTCAATCAATAAGATACATTATTAGAGTGTTGGGTCTCTAAGTCACTATATGAATATTATGAAGTATTAGAAAAACCTTGTATTTTTTGATGTCCGTCTTGTGACTTCCTGTGTTTTAACACGACGCGTTTCAGCAACGAGTTGCTATCTTCAGGTGTAATTAAATTTTTTTTAAAATTACACATTGTGTATCCGTAACACGTTATAATATTAAGCACATGCGTATTATGTAGTGGATTGTGGAGTACTGATTTAAATTTCGAAATTTTATGATTTATATAGTAGGTAGATGAAATGGACGTGCGAGTGTGTGTGTATTTATGTAGACGATTAATGAGTATTGGGTGTTTGTGTGTTGTTAATTATTGTGTAGTATATTATGTTCGATTTTAACGTTAGTTTGTCATTAACAATGTTGGTATTTAAAATTTAACCACACCTGAAGAAAAGGAACCAACTGTCCAAATTTCAAGTTTCTAGCTTCAGCGATTTGGCCTGGGCGTTGATTAATCAAAAAAACCCTACATCCCCGTTTGAACCCCTTAGGGGTTGAATTATTTAATTCTAAAAACGATTTATGTATTGTCATCGGGAATACATATGTGTACAAAATTTCAAATCGATCAGATACGTGGAAGTCGTTTAAAATTGACTTGCAAGTTTTGATCCAAACAAACAAACACACAAACAATCTAAGTTACATGCATTGCAAGTTAAATAAAAGCTTGTAAAAAGTTAGTTCCCGGTATACTCTCAAGATATGTAAACAAGCATGGTCGATTACGATGAAAGCTACATATAACCTCAAAAAATGTTGATATTTGACCAAAGAGGCTATTATCCAATCTAAATAAAAATGCGTAAACATATTAAGTAAATTCAATGTAATTTTCTTTTTTTTTTGTTTTGGAATAAACCGTTTATTATTATTTGAAGTTCTGATGAACTCAGCCTGAGTTTTAAAATTGTAATTTTGTCCTTGGCCACAGAATTGCTTTTCGCAGTACTGAAGTTTATTTAATCCAGAACTACCAAAATAGACGTACTCCTTGACCGTCAAAAAAAAACTATTAATAAGAGAGAATTAGCCCGATATTTAGAATATTTTTTCGGCGATGACATGAAGCGGCAAAACATTTTATGTGTGGGAGATTATATATCAACATGGAGAAGCCAGTTCCTTTCAGACTTGCAGACTAATCAAGCAATTAAGATATGATCTGTAGCGTTATACATTCGAAACACCTGGCGACGCATGTATCATATGTACAGTAGACTTTCGATTATATAGATCAAACGATATCTTCATTACGCCGTCGATTATCCGAAATCGTCTATTTCATCTCCCTAACGCTCGTATATTACACTGACATAGTTTTTATTGAAAATTTTTTGTTGAAAAGCAGCCACTTATATAATTGATTCCAAACATATTGGAAAAAATCATTTTACCAACCATAGTCACAGTCAGGATTCTAACCTGAACCTTTCCACTTTCGCGGCGGAATGAGCTTACAATTACTCAACCGTGACATGATTACTAATCTAACATTCTTCTTATATGCTTCGGAATCAATTGATTTTCATTACATACGAGTGTTATTTAATAGCTAGGTTGTAGGTGTGAATCTTCGTACTAGCGAGAGCTCATCATGAAAGTGAAAATTATTTTGGCTGCTTTCCAACAAACAATTTTCAAATGCAATTCAGCCGCATAAATCTATTGATTTATCTTAGTTTTTGTGTTCATCATTGAAGAGAACGTTAGTTCACATGGGTAGGAAGTGGCGAATAGCACTAATAATTTCAAAGCTTCCCTTGCCAGCTCTGGACATATTCTTCTCTTCATCCAGAAGATGTCAATCTTTGAAATCACTGACATAGTTTTATTACGGTCCTGGCGGGTTTCCAGAATTTTTACTTCCCACCTCTACTATGGTAGGGACGTAATGGATTTAGTCCGAAAAAAATATTTCGAGATTTTAACAGATCTTCACGTTTTGAGATCCTAGCAATCGTTTAAGATCATTTTCTGACCGATGTCTCTGTCTGTGTGTGTGTGTGTGTATGTGGTCAATTTTTCGCCTTTGATATCGTAAAAACGGAACAACATACGGCCATGCCGATTGTTCTATTGTGTTTATCAGTCTTTAATTTAGATCTGATTAGATTTTGAGTCAAATCGGTTCAGTGGATCCTGAGATATTAAAAAAAAACGTTCTCAATGTCACGTATTAACATAGGTAAAAAAAATATAAATGAATTCTAGATGTTATAATATGAAAAAAATGTACCTATATATTTTTTTCTGTAAAATGTACAGTTTTCGAGAAAAAAAATATTTTACTAAAAAAAATAAAAATTGTACGTAAATCAAGGTAACCATGATTTTTGCTATATTAAGCTAGCCATCAGTAGATCACTAAACAAAAAAGAGGGCCATGCTTTTTTTCAAAGAATAAAAAAAGAGTGTTTAATTTTTGCAAATATTTACTAGGTGGGAACTATAGGACTGGTCATCAGAAGAATTTTTTTATTTGTAAAAGGGTCGCGTATTCAAGAAGGTTGAAAAACACTATTCTAAAGTACTAATTTTTCCGCGCCGCGGTAATCCGAATCATCCTGCTAATAGAGGATTTTCTGTAACTATTTATGAGGCATAATATATGCAATATATTTTGTTGTTTTTTTTTTTGAGAAAAATATTTTAAAAGCCATAATATCTCATTCACACTTCATCCAAAGTGCGGTATTTAAGTGCATGCAATTCATACATACTGGATACGTGTGTGAAAAAGCTAATGCAATGTGATTTACCATCACTTCAGACATTAGTGTCACATTTATTGTTCTATCATTTATTATAAGTCCAAGTAACGACATTATGTTGCTAATAATAACTAAAGGACTTTCGTGAAAAGAGTAACATTTTTTAAACTAATTTTTCATTTATTTCAGTAAATAATAACCGAAATTGATATAAAAAAATAATTAATATAGGTACTTACAATGAAAAAACGCAGTTGATGATTTTTGGCCCCACGTTTGGGCGCCAAACTCAGTTGGCGCATCCACGGAGGAGATTGGTGGAACACATCTAAAAGATAATAAAAAAATTACAGATATCACAACATAACCAGAATAAAACAACAATAAAATTAAGAAAAATCGCAGGATAGTGGACAAAATATTTGATTTATTAAATGTACAACGTTTCGTCTATAGATTTAGACTTTTTCAAGTACATAGATAAAAATAACAATATTTATGAAAATTAATAATATAAAACAACAATAATTAGTTTTTAAGTATAATTAGAAGAAATGGTTAAATATATACATTTCTGGGTGTTGATTTAAATATTTTACTGATCGTGAATACTACTTTTATGTAAATTCATTGAAAATTATTTTCATTCACAAAGACGTGCATATTTATTTTCTTTATTCATATTTTATGAAAATAGTTTGTGGTCTAACTTTAGGACTACATTATTTACCAAACATGACGCCTTGAATTTATTTAAACACGATTTCTGTACGCTATTTGCAGTCACCAAGAAATTAAAACATTCAGTAATTTTCCTGCCACGTTTTCATTCACATTAAAAATAGTAGTTCACATGTCAGGGCGTCAAGGATATCCTATAAATGTAGGGTTTTATTATCCGCGCCACTAGTGTCAAAAAGTGCTTACCTACCAGCTGAAAACGCTATAGACCGAGAGTTAGTGACAATTTTTTGGTGTTATTTATTCAAGGCCTTATTTTTGTAAAGATGTTGAGAGAGACATATTAAAGTGCCCTGAGTACGGGATTTTGCTAGATAGCGGTATGGGAGGGATGCAGACCGCCCCCAACATGTAACAAATAAATGATCACAATTATTATTGCTTCAAGGCTGAAATTGTTTGTATAGCTTGTCGGTGACCCAATAATGCCATTATAATATTTACAGATCGATTGGTCAGTATTAAAGGGGTGGCAGATCACACTAAACGCGTCATGTACCCGACGAAATTTATATTATTAGTCCAAGGTTCAAATTTTAATATGTTGTTACGGCGACTGTTTTAAGCATATATTTCAATTTGCAGAACAAAATGTCGGTATTAACCCCCTTGCAGAACGATATAAACACCTAGGCAAGCAAGTTTCCCTCTAAGAGAGGGGGTTAATACCGATATTTTGTTCTGCAAATTGAAATATATGCTTAAAACAGTCGCCGTAACAACATATTAAAATTTGAATCTTGAACTAATAATATAAATTTCGTTGGCATTAAGTGTGATCTGCCACCCCTTTAAAACTGACTAATCGATCTGCAAATACTATAATGGCAAACAATTTCAGCTTTGAAGCAATAATAATTGTGATCATTTTTTTTTGTTACATGTTGGTGGCGGTCTGAATCCCTCCCATAATAATTTATTATAATTTGGGTAAGACGTATCTCGTACGAATTTTTAAAAAAATGTTTGTTCATAAAAATTTTGTTAAGAAGTAAAACTAAAATGACAACAGGATGCTATGTTATGACACAACACTTTTAATCAGTAGATAAATAACGTGTTACCAAGATGTGTACATGTTTTACATGTAATATACAGCTGTCCATACAGAAATGTTACATAGGTTATTTGTATAAATTTGATGAAAACTATTGTAAATAATAAAAATACTGATTCACAGTGTCAAACCATATCCAAGGTCACTAACAGCCAAGGTTATTTGGGTTTAGTACCAGTTCATATTTTCATTTAGTTATTTTTTAATAATAAATTGAAAATCCATTTGATACTTTTACCAACTCTTCAGATTGGAAGTTTGGAACCTGAGAACTGGGGGCTTTTAATAGAGGAGCATATGGAAACGGCATCGCTACAATATCTATCTATCTATTGAGTGATTGATTCAAATTCAGTGAATATCAGCTTCTACAAATTCTCTTACTTATTGAGCTGCCTATGTACCATAAAAAGGTAGACACATCTATAATAGTCCATATTTAGTATGTATTATTATAGTACAGTCTATAGCCATGCTGTTACGATGATATCACGTAAGCTGTTCTATGTGACAAGTTAACTTCATAATTCATAAATATACACCTTAGTTCACACACCCACCATGTCCAACTTCAAACAGTGGCGTGCATGTAAGAGGGAGGAGCAAAAACAACAACAATAAATTCCCTTTAACCGTTTAACGTAATATAATAGAGTATAGACGATCATGAAGTCAGCATATTATCGTACTCGGTAAAAAGATTTTTAAACTGCAGTGAAAGAATTTTTCAAATTCCCGACTTGCTTTACATTTTCGCTCAATGCTCATCCACCATTTTGTCTTAGCGTAATAATAATGTCAAGCACAAGACTATAGGTTTTTAAACAGTGAAAGAATTTTTCAAATCGGTTTGGTAGTTCGGAAGATTACTCCAGACAAGCAAACAAACATAATACAGAAACATTTTCTCTTTATATTATTAGTATATGTAATATGATGATATGATTCAAACAATTAACAAAAAAAGGATGTGGATCTCGGGACCCCTGACAGATGTGAAACATCAAAGAAAACGTTATTGAACTCGGTGGTATTCTCTATGTAGTAGTAGGTATATATTTTTTCAAAAGCAGCAACTAACTGTTATGCTGACGTAATCCTATATACTGCACTGTAACACATGCGGTTGCGGCGTTTGAGCACGCCTGAGCAGAAACGCAACTAAATACACAGCGAAGTATCTATATTACATACCTAAACGTGAATACATACCTATACTTTTGCTTTAAAGTACGTTCGTATGTATACTCTCTCTCTCTCTCTTCCCGTGCCCGAGCGCGCGAAAGCCGAGAGAGAGAGTGCCACAGTGGTGGGGAGAATAGCAGCGAAGGAGCGGACCAGAAATTTCGTTGCATATTTCCCCTCACGCGGCTGTTCACTGCCCGACATAAGATGTTTCATATCAAAAAAACTTAATATTCGTATTTTAAAGCCAAATAGCTCACAACTTTTCATCCTGAAGAATTAAAAAAAACGATAATTTTTAATTGGAAAACAAGTCACTTCTACACTGAGAAAAAAATTTAAAATATGAATTTAGTTGAAATAAAATTTAGTTGCGACAATTAAATACTCTTATGTTAAAAAAATCTTTGTTGGGACAACAACAATTATTTCATAACGATAACTAAATTGGTTGAACAGTTTTAGTTGGGACAACTAAATTATTGTTAGGATAATTAAGTTTGAACAGTACGTCACTGATCTAAATGCACATAAAGCGAATGACACACATGTACAGTGACGTGCAGCCGATACCAAAGCTGTGATAAGACATTTGAGATGCCACAGACCATGACACAGTAGGCCTTGGTTCGAGATAACGCGTAATTGACGTTATACAGGAATACGCTTCGCCAATTAAAACGTGAATGGATTTTGTGCTTTCAATTTTCATTGTAAATATTTTATTTCGTTTCATAATAAATACAATAGCCTTTCTCTAAGTCGTCGGTACCTTACTATTTTTAACCGGCCTCACTCCTGCTGCACTCCTTCAAGAGAAATGTAAAAAATTGCTAAAATAATACATTTCTCAATAAAATTAATTTAAAAAAAAGTCAAGAGGTGTCATGGAACACCCGGCAGAAGTTATGCTTTTTACGCATTGTATATAAAACCGAATTTATCAAAGCTATAGACAATACAATTGAAAAATTATTATTTGACCGCCATTTTGAAATCTGATGCAATCTTATTTTTGTGTGTCCTATAAAACTCTTAAATATTAATTTTCAAAAAGATCGGGTAATTTTTATAAAAGTACATATGACCGCCATTTTATTTTTTTGTGTCCTATATAAAACTCATAGGTAATTATCAATTTTCAAAAAGATCGGATAATTTTTATAAAAGTACATAATATGGCCGCCATTTTGAAATCTGACGCAATTTTATTTTTTTGTGTCCTATAAAACTCTTAAATATCAATTTTCAAAAAGATCGGATAATTTTTACAAAAGTACATAATATGGCCGCCATTTTTGAAATGACGCCATTTTTTTTTGTGTCCTATAATATTCTCACTGAGCGTGCGCCAGTATATTACTTTCACCACTGGCCATAACAGCTATAGATATACTTTTAATAACATGAGCGTGACGCATGAGCGTGACGCGATTCTAAAAGTTTACCCCCTGCCAGAAATCGTCTAACGCGTCTATAGAAGCATAGCTTCAAAAATGTTAATCGGCTTTAAAACGACCGAACCATCGGGGGAACGTTCTCTACCAAATTTTATCGAAATCGGTGCTATAAAAAATACTACATATGGGTCGACATAAGAATCTGATTTTTTTGAAGTGGGTTAAAAATTAACAGCTGATCACGTATTGTCAAATTTTAAGTTGTTTCCATTCAAAGCAGGTGTCCTTTTTGGATTATGGCTAGGTACTGCAGGTGGTTACTCCAAAGTGTCCTGAAGTAGGGCTCACGTAGGCTATGACTCAGCATTTTATACTGAGTATACGTTCACTTAAATGATGACTAAATATATAAGAAAACCTTGCCTGTTAAATTTATTGTTTAAAGAAATGTTCCCATTAAAATAATATTATTCCTATTTTTCCGATTTTGTTGAAACTTGTTGGTCTAAATTGTGTTTTAAAGACCACCAACAGCTAAGGTTATTTGGACCTAGCACCAATTCATATTTTCAATTCATTATTATTTTTTTAATAATATAAATTGAAAATCTAATTGACACTTTTACCAGCTCTCGGGTTAGAACCTGGGAACTGGGGACTTGTAATAGAGGAACCATAGCAACGCCATGTAAACAACAGCATTGCTACACACTCAGCCATTCTCAAGCCCGAAACTTGTTTGTCGTTAGTTGTAATCGTAAAGATGGGGGGGACACAATATTGTACCAAAATTGGCCACCTCCGCGAGGTTCGCCTAGAAAATCAAAACCAAAAGTGCACCCCGCTAAGGTTGATTGTATTATAAAAAAATAAATGCCTATAGAGACAATATTATAAAGAAAGAATAGAAAAAATATGTAAATACTGAAATAGTTGTAAAAAAAACATAAAACATTTATGATTCCGACCGGAATCGAACCAGCGATCTTCTGGGTACGAAGCGGACGCGCTAGCAGCTTTGCCATTGGAAGCTGTTTGTTAATAGAGCTGTTTTTTATGGTATAACAAATAGTAAATTATAACCTGTATCTTCTGTTATGCAAAAGGTACTTCGTGCTTGTTCGGAGCGGTTGATCTGTAAACATTTCTGCAATAATTAACCATTCATACAACCAAAAGTAACAAAATAAAGAATAGATGGTCGTGAATTGGTCGTTGGTGAGTTTCAAGAAATTTTCGCTCTTATTAATTGTCGCATAACATTGGTTTGTTTGTGCTGATGAAGTCACGTCTTTCCGTGACTCCATTTTT
The DNA here is from genome assembly GCA_039654895.1 of Mongoloraphidia duomilia. Taxonomy (NCBI): domain Eukaryota; kingdom Metazoa; phylum Arthropoda; class Insecta; order Raphidioptera; family Raphidiidae; genus Mongoloraphidia; species Mongoloraphidia duomilia. The sequence continues at coordinate 5,247,871 of CM077522.1, read as the reverse complement.
GACTACTCTACCTAGCGACTGACAAACCAACAACACCTGTTTTATGAATAAAAAGATTTAAATTGAAAATAAATATCGGTGTCAGGGTATTAGTAGGCCTTCAGTGAAATGAAAATAACTCGTGACTGTCAGAAATTGAAACCAGTGACGTAATATTATGTCACCTGTGTCGGTACAAAGCTGGTGAATCTTTACTATAATATCTATGACCACAAAATAAAACAGTTTATGTAAAATTTGCGATATAACGAGATTATTAACGACTAAACCAATTTTGAAATCCTTTCGCTATTTTCATTTAATCCTATACAAAAGGTTTAGCTGATTTTTGCATCCTGACAATATGGCGTCTAGCATCTACGTGACGTCAAATAAGTACAGAAAAAAATGCTGTGCATGTCATTACATATGGCTGAAGTTATAACGTATACTCCTTACACCAAATTAGTTGTTTTTTAACAAATAAATAAACAACTCGTTAAGTGGCTATCAACAGCATCTAGTAAAAATTAGAGAAACTAAAGGCCCTAATCTCAGTAAAACCTGGACACCAGCACTCCGACATACAAAACCAATGACCAATCGTACAAGGACGGAATACGACCGAGTAGAGAACTCACCCCTACCACTACACACTGCGCAGTTGACCAATTACAGAAAGACGGACTACAACCGAACAGAGAACACACTGGTACTAGGCATAAAAAGATGGGAGGACACCAGTCAGTGACACACTGACGTGTGAGCCGCCAAGGAGGACACTTCGACTGCTGCCACATCGCCTTTCAGAATGTCTACCGCAGTTGTAGACGAAACGTTAGGTAGAAATACCACCGGACCACGGCCTACAAGCCCGGAAACCATGAAGACTCGGAAACTAAAGAAATTAGTTTAAAATAAGTTTGTAATGACATCGAGCGGATTTTCATTAAAACCTATAATTAATTCTATCCAAAGTAATGAGGCGCGCGCGTCGTTTAACACTCTACGCAAACTTTTGTGAAGTCGCAGGTACGGTCTATCTACTGCGGAGTCCGCACGCGGAATACAAGCCTTATCTGAGGTTTTCATTCTAATTTTGTGAACATTAATGGCTGTCTTGAAGAATAATATTCTCCACATACAAAAGCCATTGTTTAATCGCTATCAACCATCCATATTAGTATACAGAGTTCACTAGTTAGTTGTTACGTTCGTTTAGGTGTGTTTGTGTCAAACAACATCAAGATGGGGTATTTGACCAATCAGAATGGACACTGACTGCAGGGCCTAGTCGCTTGTCAGTAGATAGGCCGTACCTTAGGTAGTTGTCGTGCTATAATAACATCCAAAAGTTTCGTTCATAATACGCTGTAAAACAATAAATAAGTATAGTGTTAAATGTAAAAAAATTTTGTTAGAGATTGTACCTAAACTGTTGTTCACATAGTAACACATATTTTACTTAGTTTGTTCGCTTGGATTATATAAAAATGTCAATCTTTTCTCATAAATTGTTGAACTTTGCGTTATTATATCTCAACATTAAAAAGGTCAATAATTTTTGGATTTTCTTTTTTAAACTCAGAACAAAAACATCAATGAACAGTTAGTTTTTTGAAAATTTCTGACTGTTACTTTTTTTTTTAAATTAAAAAACTTGTCAAAAACACAACCTTTCCTATGCTCTCTGTGTTAATTATCCGAACTTTAATTAAGTTTATCTCGAGTTAGAGATGGTCAATCAACTTCAAATTTTATTGGTATTTGTATTATAGTATCCTTAATGAGTATACGAAAATTTAGAATTTTCTGACACTATGCACGACAACTACCTTAGAAGTTATAACTTCTACAATATCAGAAAATCGACATACGAGGTTTTGCTTTTTAAGCAGAGATATATTTATAGACATAACTGTTTTCCTTTTATCGTATATTTTTACAGAGTATAGCACTATTATAATCTTATGTGACACAGAAAGTGTACAGAAAGACTATGTAAGCAGTGAAACGCAAACACGGCAAGTGCGTTATAAATCACGCCTTTTTGACACGCATATAGTCTTTCCATGTTGCATATATCAAACGTGTGAGTGTTTTAAAGTTGCGTTTATTCTCTAAGCGTTCCAAGTTTAGTAATACCACAGATTACATATAATACAGATAAGTTGTGGCTGTGCTAACGAGCGACCCACCTTTTGAAGGCCAGATTTGACCATCGCATCTGTTAGCAGAATTCAGAAGCTTGAAATAAGTATGTGTGAGTTATAGTTGATTCAAAACATAAGAGTGGTTCTGATCCTACACATACTTAAAACAATCTCAATTCTATTAAAATGTATATGTCGCTTTAGTCGTGGGATAATATTTAGATAATAATGTATTCTTTTGCTGGCATTTATGAAAATTCCCCCTAATTTAAACTTCACTGAATTATAGAACGAGAGAAAATTACCATGCCTATTATAATTACTTATATTAAAATTTTTTGTTGAAACATCATTTTATTAGTTACCATTTTTGCCACTAGGTGCCAGGAATGGATATTATCTATAAATACCAGGGATGTGAAAAAATAATCGATTTTTATATTAATCGATTATTTTTTTCTTATAATCGATTTTTAACAATCGATTTTTTTAACAATAATAATCGATTTTTTATAAATCGATTAATTTTTTAATAATAATAATCGATTTTTTATAAATCGATTATATAAATTATAACACTTTTAAATCGATTATATAAATTACACTTTTTTTTATTTTTTTTTATTTCTTTTTTATTAATATTAATATTAAGAAAAAATATAGGCTTTGGGAAACCCAATGCAGCCAACATTTACAAATTACACGTTTTAATCGATTTTTGTAAACAACGCCATCTGTGCGACGAATGAAAAAACGTAAAATAAATTCAAACGTAAAGTAATCAGTCGGAAAACAGCGCCATCTGTATGACTGTTTTCGAATAATAGAAAAAATCGATTTTTCCACAAAAATCGATTATTTCTTCAAAAATCGATTTTTCACAAATCGATTTATATTGAAAAGAGAAAAATCGATTATTAAATAATCGATTTATGTGCCGACCTTCTATTGGCCGCGTCTTTGCTCATGCTCAATTGCTCGTACAGCGCTTGCGCAACTGAAGCGACCAATAGAATGTGGGCACACTTGCTTCCTCACCGCCCCCCTTAACAGCAACCACCCCACTCGCTAGTACTACATCCCTAGATTTCTATGTCTCACAATAATCTTGAAAATTAATCAGCCGCCCAAAAACATACGATTAGCGACGTTTTTCAGCATGAACCATATACTTGCTGAATGCAGGGTGACCACTTTAATCGTCTGTATTTCTAAGACCAAAGCTCAACTTAAATTTTTCTGTGATTTTTGTCTTCTCATAACTTTATTTTATTGTAGATTATGTTTATTTATTTATTGTAAATTATAGACGCGTCGACAACTTAGGTCATTAGCGTCTTGATTACATTAAATAATAATTAACTTAAAACTAAATAACATCACAAAACATCCATGAGTGCAGGTGGCATTCGAACCCACGACAGTCTAGTCTAGAGGCTGGTACCAAGTACGCTATCTCATAACTAATCACATGACATGTAAGTAGTCCGGTTCTAAATTCGAGCCATTTTTTCGATCGTTCTTTCACAAATGATACTAGTAATAGCACAAGCTCACTTAAATATAATGCTAAAGGGTCCGCTAAATTCCTTCATAAAAATTTTTAACAATATACCACAAGAACTGAAACTATAGCAAATTGATAAATTCAAAATAAAATTCAAAAACTACCTCAGTGGTTTGACATTGTATAGTCTAGAAGAGTTTTTCGCTTCTTAAATAATATTTTTACTTCCCACCTCTACTATGGTAGGGAAGTAATGGATTCAGTCCGAAAACAATATTTCGAGATTTTAACAGATTTTCACGTTTTGAGACCCTAGTAATCGTTTAAGATCATTTTCTGACTGATGTCTGTATGTGTGTGTGTGTGTGTGTGTGTGTGTGTGTGTGTATGTGTGTGTGTGTGTATGTGTGTATGTGGTCAATTTTTCGCCTTCGATATCTTAAGAACGGAACAACATACGGGCATGCCGATTGTTCTATTGTATTTATCAGCCTTTAACTTAGATCTGATTAGATTTTGAGTCAAATCGGTTCAGTGGATCCTGAGATATTCAAAAAAACGTCCTCAATGTCACGTATTAACATAGGTAAAAAAAAAATATAAATGAATTCTAGATGTTATAATATGAAAAAAATGTAAATATTTTTTTTCTCTAAAATGTATAGTTTTCGAGAAAAAAAATATTTTACTAAAAAAAATAAAAACTGTACGTAAATCAAGGTAACCATGATTTTTGCTATATTAAGTTAAGATCACCAAACAAAAAAGAGGGCCATGCTTTTTTCAAAGAATAAAAATTAAATTGTGTTTTAAAGACCACCAACAGCTAAGGTTATTTGGGCCTAGTCAAAGAATAAAAAAAAAAAAGAGTGTTTATTTTTTGCAAATATTTACTAGGTGGGAAGTATAGGACTGGTCATCAGTCGAATTTTTTTTTCTTGAAAATAAATGTTTTTTGTATGACGTGTTCTATACCTCCATGTAAGGTCATCAGAATAAAACTGCTTATTATTATTATTATTATTATCATAGGTCTCAAATTCGTATTACTTCCGAAGTTAATGAAAGTATGCAATTTCCTCGTTCACTTCTTGAAACAATAGTTACGTTGGCGAGACTATAAGTGCGTGTATGACGAAAATAAGTGTATCTTTGTAGAAGATAATTTTGATGTACCGCGCCTGTACTGCAGTGTATTATAAGTGTAGGTACCAGAGGAGATATTTGTGAAATGCATCGGATCTTTAATAAAATAACTCACTGCATCATTTATATGCAAAATGTAGCGCTAAGCTATTTCCTAAGTATTTTAAAATGTTGCTTAACATTACTAATTTTTTAGTGAATTTAACTGTCGGGTTTATGCTATATTTTTTTTATACCAGAATATGAGAACTATAAATTTGCCAAAACACTAGGTATAGATTCCAAAACTCAAAACATTTAAAAAAAATGCATTTAAGTTGACAGTATAATTTGCATGCATTTTGATAAAAAAAGAAATAAATACCTAAATATATTATGCTTTCATTTATGAAATAATATTATTGATCGGAAACAAAACTAAATAAATATAATATTATTGGTATATTTTTCATGCAAAAAATAATCTGAAAAACACAGTCTATTTTTAACCGACTTCAAAAAAAGGAGGTGGTTTTCAATTCGGTTGTATTTTTTTTTTTTTTATGTTTGTTACCTCATAACTCAGTCATTTATTAACCGATTTTGAAACATTTTTTTTTATTTGAAAGGTTATCCTTTCAGATTGGTCCCATAGAAATTTCATCAAAATCGGTTCAGTAGTTCGGCTGATTTTAATAAAAGTGAGTAACGGCGTGTGATTTTTTAAGGTAAATGTCACTTTTTGACATATCAGACAGCGTAAGAAAGTCGGTTTAATAAAAGTGAGTAACGGCGTGTGATTCTTTTAAGGTAAATGTCCCTTTTTGACACTAAAAAGTGAAAAATAAAAAACTTTTTAACAAAAAAAAAAACCTCCTTCAAAAAACCACTAAAAAGAGAAAAATAATGAAATTTTGAGGTCTGTGCCAATTTAATAAAATATGAAGTTGGTTAAAAAGAAGATATTAATCACTATACTATACTTTTTAACCGACTTCATATTTTATTAAATTGGCACAGACCTCAAAATTTCATTATTTTTCTCTTTTTAGTGGTTTTTTGAAGGAGGTTTTTTTTTTGTTAAAAAGTTTTTTTTGTTGCAATATTTGTAATCTTATAACTGATTTCAACACGATTATTTGCCGATTAAAAAAAGCAAAATCAACTTAAACAAGACGATATGATTTAAAATTCTTATTGATTTTACAAAAAATTAACTACACATATTTTTATTTGTCAAGTAAAAAACAAGCGTGTGTGTCATTTTGTTTGATTAAAGCCGCTGTTATGGTTCTTTAAACTTAAAGCTTTTAAAATAACACAAATCTGGCTGTATTTGTTAAACAGAAAACTGAATGTTTCCCCATTTCAGTTTTATTTTCTTTCTTTTTCGTTTTGTTGTTGCGTTTTGAAGAGCATAGGTACTATATTAATATCCTGTACATCAGTGGTTCCCAAAGTTGACTGGACCGCGACCCACCTAACAATAACTTCCAAATTCGGGACTCACATTTTGGCTGTCATGATGAATAAATTATAATTTAAAAAAACTAAAAAACACGCTTTAATGAACTAAAAAGTAAAAAATAATTAATTTTATTGTAAAAAAGCGTGGGGTAGTATGAAAATATGATACAAAGCACCCCACGATTTTTTACAATAAAATTAATTATTTTTTACTTTTTAGTTCATTAAAGCGTGTTTTTTAGTTTTTTTAAATTATAATTTATTTTTGCTTTTTAGTCCTGGAGATCCTGGTCAGGATAATGGGACAAACTTATGGAATTATTGTATTGTCGTCGGTCCTTGATAAGTCGACAAAGTTTAAACTAAATCTGACCGTTCAAAGTTGGTCAAAATCAAGTTTAAAGAAGTCGGTTACAAACTGACAAACAAGCAAGCAAGCAAGCACACAAGCAAGCAAGCACACAAGCACGCAAACATACAGGTGAAGCTAATATAAGCGTGTTAAAAAAGGGGCATAACTATGTGAATGAAGAACTTTTCAAATAAGAAAAAAAAACATTCAGTTACAATCGAAAATTTTAATACTTAAATACGTGGCCGGTCAGTCGATGTACCGTCCTATTTTTCAGGGCCCACCCAATATTCGCTCACGACCCACCAGTGGGTCGCGAGTCGCGACCCATAGTTTGGGAAATGCTACTGTACATCATTGGTTCCCAACCCTTGGGTCGCTATTCAATTTGAGTAGTCAGAGTATATTATACTGAATCGATTTGAAAAATTCTTTCACAGTCTTGAAATGTTGATAGAATTTGCAAACATGACCACACAACAAACGCAAAAACATAGCATACACGAAAAACAGAGTTAGTGTGGACGTGTTTCCGAACAGTACCACACAGCGGACACATACGTGTTTTGTGATCGCTATAAGAGCGGTACATCAAAGAGGTTTATGACTACTATTGGACGAGGTTTTTCATTTTTTATTATTTGACCCGATGGAGATACTGAAAATAAAATTATTTTTTTAATTTCGATCTCTCAGTTGTCAGTTTGTCAGTGTATTAGTGCACATAGTGTGTGCTGTATGCTTATGTTTGCATACTATGTGTCCGCGCCTTAAGTGCACATTGTGCAATGAATATGTAAATATCTTTATAAAATTACATATTAATTAATTAATTGTAGATTATAGACGCGTCGACAACTCAGGTCATTAGCGTCTTCAACACAACAAATAATCCATTTGTGTATTAGAATCCGCCAGCCGGCATACACAAACCGACTGGTACGAACTCGGGTCCCTGGGTGCGCTAATTCCCAAAGAACATTGGAGTGCAATTTGCGATAGCAACCACATTCCAATGTCCCCCCTAGGGGGAATTACATATTAAGTGTATTCAAATGGAGATGGGCACTGCCAAACTTGACCGCTAGGGGCGCCAGCTATGCAGTCCTGGATTTATAAATAGGCCGTATAGGCCGCGGCCTAGGGGCGGCAGCGTCCTAGGGGCGGCAGATTTCAGAGGACGGTCACTTGATTTCAGAGGATAAAAGTCAAACACGTCCACTGGTTTTCTCATGGTTTTTTATACTTTCAATAAATCCCTATAGAAAGAAACTTATTGTATATCTTGTATCTTATTGTATATCTTGTTTCTTTTTTACGCTATCTTTCTTAATGACTAATTCATTCGTTTATTTAACTTTCATTCGTTTATTTAAATAATAATTTTCCATTTGTAGTAAAGGAGGCCCCTTTAATACAAATGGAAAATTATTATTTTAGAAAGGTATATGCACATGGGGCGGCGGAAATAAAGTGGCCTACACTCATAAAAAATATAAATCCGGCACTGCAGCTATGTAACCACCTCGGTTTGTGGGCAGTTCATAATAATGTGTACAGAATAAGTTTATTTAATAAAATAATAAATCGTTGACAATACCGATGCATTAATTTACCAATGTTCAAATCATAGAGGTTTTGTATTTTCAAAGGATTTGTAACTGAAAAAAGTGGTTGCATGCTATCAGAAGGGAAAAAACTTGATTTCTCGCGCGTTTTTCTATGAAAGCTAATGTGTCCATCTCACGCTATATCAGGTTTATCATTCTTTTGTGTTGGTCTAATTTTGGATCGCTAGCCCAATTTGTGTAAAAGTACGCTCCGAGTAGAAAAGGTTGGAAACCACTGCTCTATATATTCTATACTCTATTTGATTGAGAAGTTACTCGTTCATCCGGTGAATAATTCCAGTAGCGTACGTCAACTCTTCACTTAAATTATTCTAATTTAATTCTGTGGACTTTTGGGGGTTTCTGGTGGACTTTTGGGGGTTTCTGGTGAACTTTTGGGGGTTTCTGGTGAACTTTTGGGGGTTTCTGGTGAACTTTTGGGGGTTTCTGGTGAACTTTTGGGGGTTTCTGGTGAACTTTTGGGGGTTTCTGGTGAACTTTTGGGGGTTTCTGGTGAACTTTTGGGGGTTTCTGGTGGACTTTTGGGGGTTTCTGGTGGACTTTTGGGGGTTTCTGCTGGACTTTTGGGTGTTTCTGCTGGGCCTTTGGGAGTTTCTAATAAATGATGTAAAAATGATGTAAAAATGATGTAAAAAAGATGTATTAATTTTTTTTAAATGTCCTCTAAATGATGTAAAAAATGTCGTAAAAATTTTTTAAAAATGACCTCTAAATAATGTAAGAAAGCTGTAAAAATGTTTTAAAAATGTCTAATAAATGATGTAAAAAAGATGTAAAATTTTTTTTTAAATGTCCTCTAATTCAATTTTTTTTGACGAGAACTTGGCCTGTATGTTTTTGATGGGATTTCATAACTTTTTGTTCAGTTATATATTAGTAAATAATCCCACTATCCCATGCCACCCCACTAGTATATGTACCTACACCGACTGTACATACTATACATGTCACGGTTGAGTATTGTAAGCTCATTCCGCCGCGAAAGTGGAAAGGTTCAGATTAGAATCCTGATCGTGACTATGGTTGATAAAATGATTTTTTCCAATATGTTTGGAATCAGTTATATAATTGGCTGCTTTCCAACAAAAAAATTTCAATTGGGTTTTTAAGTGATTTTTTTTTTTACTTAAATGAAAAGATCACATACAAATTTTATAGTAAAACTGTTTTTATTTATTTTTTTTGTTTACTAATTAAAAAGTTATATTTAAATAAAAATTAATTTTTAAACTCAGTCCCGATAACGCGCCGAAAGAATCCGAACGCGTGTGACGTCATTATGTTCTCTATGGCCTTTGTATCCATGGTTACCAAGTTAAAAATTTATTATTTTTGATAGTATGTGTAATACATAAACAAATACCAACAAATGCACACACATTTTAACATAACGACGTCACAAACATTTCTGGCGCGTTTTGAAGTCACGTGATATTTTTTAAATTTTTATACATTTTAATTAATTTTTAGTAATTTACCTATGGCTTTAATAAAAATTTTCTTTTTGTTTTTCAATATTATTTATGTTAAATTATTAGAAAAAATTAAATAATTAATCATTTTTTTTTAAATTTTAATACCTAATTGTAGGGGTCGCCAAATTCTTGAAAATTTCAAGATCTTGTCTTGATCTTGTCTTGATTTCAAGACAAGATCAAGACAAGAAGTAATTTTAGATTTCAAGACAAGACAAGAAATGTTATATCAATACCAAGATTTCTTGTCAAGAAAACAAGAAATCTTGAATTATCTTGACTAACAATGAAAACGCTAAAACGTATATTTATTTGTGAAAAAGATAACATATTTTAACATAACAACGTATTATTTTAATTTATTGAACACATTTTTTGCTAGACCGATTCACAAAAATGTAAATTAAAAACAATAAATGAAAAAACTCAGGTCGCAGTGCCAAACCCTGCCGACAATAATATAGTGTATTTGCTAATAAGGTCTTGTGGCTTTATTATGTGAACTTAAGTTTGTTTTTGGACAAAATCAAAAAAATTTAACCCCTTAATACATCCCTTAAAATAATATTATTTTTCTTAATTTCAATACTATTATCAATGCAACCTCTGTACCTAATTAAATACACCCGTCAGCAAATAAATCACTATCCGCGAACTAGTGTTTTCATAAAATTTGTAAGTCCGGTCTTGTTGTGCCGATTTTGTTAAAATTTTGGCAACACATTTTAATCTCTACCAAAGGGTTAAATTCCAATTTTGAAACAATTCCGAGATTTTTTTCGGTATTTTTGGACCCAAAAACTTTTTTCAACTCCTAAAAACTACCCTTAAAATGGCCCGATCGGGCCCATTATAAATAGGCTTCATGCGGTGCTGGGTTCCAATGTATGTACCAAATTTCGTTTAAATCGATTAAGTCTGTCGAGAGTTATCGTGTACACACACACACACACACAAACACACACACACATATATATAAGCCATAAATTAAGGCACATAAGACTTCTTATGGAGTCAACGCCTGGCCGATTTCTTGGCTTTGTTATTGTTAAAGGTGGTCCTCTAGGCTCATTTAAGTATTTTTCAATTTCATACTTCCAAGATTCTGAGTTATTTGCGTTCGTCAGAAAACAAATAAAGATCGGGGAACCACCAGATTGCCGTGTTAGCACGCAACGCAATAAAAAGTTCGCCGGCGAGAAATCACCATGTACGGTGTCACCGGTTAATCAAGAAATTTCAAGATCTTGAAATTTCTTGAGTCAAGACAAGACATAAGATGTCAAGAAAACGTCAAGACAAGATTTTTTAAGATTTCTTGATTTTTTTTCAAGACAAGACAAGAAGTTATTGTCAAGACAAGAATTCTTGTCTTGTCGACCCCTACCTAATTGCATTTCAGCCGTATAAATCTTTTAATTTACTTATCATGATATTTTCAATCCCCGATGTTTTCCAGTTGAAACGAATATAATTTTAGTCGGTCGCCTCTGTTTGGAATGCAACTTGGTTTGATGAGTCTCTGTTTAACCGTAAAGTCAATATTTGAAATGGACAAAAAAGATTTGGTTTAATGTACACACACACACATACAAACAGACCAAACACGTATACGTATGCTTGTACGGCGTTTCGTTGCTTAGTACCCACACTTGAGACTTCATCAGCATCATCATCATCGACATTCACCTCAGAGCTCTTCATCTTTTCAAGTGCAGCCGATGCACTCTTGAAAGATGACGCGTACACCAATTGATTTTAAAAAACATTTTCTTAATTACGTACTTTATTGATATCAAGTATCTAATTACATTAATATTAGCTACATTGTATCACATAGTTGCAGAAAATATTTTACATCAGGGGTGGCCACAAATAAATGCCAGAAATAAATTCTCACTACACCTTAAAAGACGTAGTTTCCACTAGCCTTTTACGTACATGTTTCGTAAAGAAACTGAAGTAGAATTTTGACGATTTGAAGGGTAAAATGATGGCTCGATTAAACGAAAATGTATATAAAAACGTGTAACGGGAAAGAATATTTGGAATGTATCCCCTCTTCCCCCGCGTCTGTGTTATGTAGGTACAGTGCAGGGATGACAAACCTATGGCACGCGACGGAATATTGTCGGCACGCCAAATTGATTGAGGTACACAGTCGAAATAATTAAAATAATATAATTGAATAATTTTTTTGTCCACTAAATATCTTTAGGTGCATTTTGGCACGTCATGACCACATTAAACATTTTTTGAAAAAAATTGGCACGTAGATGTGAAAAGGTTCGCCATCCCTGGTATAGCGTGTAGATGCATTGGTCGGTTCACCTAAATATAAACCCTGAAACCGCCATTGGCAAGTTGTTCGATATCTGACTTCGCACGACGTGCAGTGTACAAGAACTCCTAGCCCTAATTATTATTCATATACATAAAAAGTTTCGGTCGTGTGTGCTGCGACACATGCCTTTTTTAAATAGTGCCGTGGAGATCTATATACCAGTAATGAGATACTTTTTTTCTTCAAAGGACCATTTAAAAAATTGTCCATTATTCGCGGATCACAGTTTGAGCAAATTGAAAAATGTCTTCACAACGAAAAATAATCATTTAAAATTATTGTTCTCAGCAAGTATTTATTTATTTAGGTTTTATATTTAAAAAAAAATGTAGGTACCTACCTATCATAAAATATTAGTAAAAAAAAACTTTTTAGAGACAAGCTTTTATTAAAATGTACTAAAAAGGAAAAAATAATATTTAATAATTTTGGTTCATAATTATTATAAAAGCGGGGGTTGTAATCTCTATGATAGTTTACCGCCGCTTTTATAATAATTATGAACCAAAATTATTAAATATTATTTTTTCCTTTTTAGTACCTACATTTCAATAAAAGCTTGTCTCTATAAAAAGTTTTTTTTTACTATATTTTATTTTGTTCTTTTTAGTCTTTCAAAATTTTACCCCCTTTTGACACCCGCAGGGGTTGAATTTAGTGGATGCTTACGGCAGAAAAGGAACCAACTATCCAAATTTCCAGTTCCTATAGCTTCAGCGATTTGGCCTGGGCGTTGATTAGTCAAAAAAACCCTACATCCCCGTTAGAACTCCTTAGGGGTTGAATTTATTTCTAAAAGCGATTTATTCATGTATTGTCATCGGGAATACATATGTGTACAAAATTTCAAATCGATCGGATCCGTGGAAGTCGTTCAAAATTGACTTGCAGGATTTGACCTATATACAAACACAAATTAACTAACATACATGTAAAAAAATGTAGGCATAAAAAATATTTATATCGTCCTTCATCTCACGTATCGGCCATTTACACCACAGTTAGGGGGCAGTATAGCCTAGTGGTTAGCATGCTTGGCGCCGCAACCTCTAGACTGGACTGCCGTGGGTTCGAATCCCACCTGCGCTCATGGATGTTTTGTGATGTTATTTAGTTTTAAGTTAGTTGTTATTTAGTGTAGTTGAAAGACGCTAATGACCTTAGATGTCGACGCGTCTATAATCTACAATAAATAAATAAATAAATAAATACACCACAGTTACGCCACTTCGTAGTGGCGTAACTCTTTTTTTCAATTTTAGTCAGTTACGTCTTTATATACGTGAGATGAGGGACGATATAATATAGATATCCTTAAAACAAATAATTTCAGGACGAACCATTCGAGGAACACCTATATAAGCTTACTAGAATAACCAAAAGTTATTCAATAGTCCAAATTTCACCCAAATCGGCAATCGTTCAGTTATGGTGCTATACTTTATTATGGACAATGATTGTATATGCGAAAGTGTCAGTCGAGATCAAAGAAAGAGACCGAGATGCAGATGACCAATGGTCGCGCGAGGGACGGCTGCAGTGTTAAACAACCATTGGTGGCCGCGGGTGTTCCGGTGCTCCGCGTTATAGTGTCGAGGTGCTGCTACAGTCACCACCGCGGGTCCCCACTCTGAACTGACTCTATACTCGCTTACAACAAGATTGATGCCGTGCTAAACTGAAGTAAACACAGCTGATCTTAGAGCAGATATTAGTAATTAACTAATTATATCGATCCAAATTGATTTAAAGCGTCACATGCGTGTATTTCTTGAACTTTGTTAAAACTTATATCATTCCTTTCTTCCTGGTTTTTAACTTCCCATTGGAATTTATGTAATGGGTCCGAAAATCGAAATCAAAATGTATAACAAATTTTTATGCTTCAAGGTCACTACACTATTTTTACACTATTTTTAGAAAAATGTATGTGTGTGTGGTACGTATGTGTCCATTTCTTTCTATGAAAAATGATATCGACTACGTTAGGGTGCCAATCGACGCGTATTAACGTAAATATGATCTGAAAGAAATTTTTTCAAAATCGGTTCAGCTGTTCTTTTTTCTTAACCAAATAGACTCCAAAAAAGTAGATTTTACACAATATCTCGCGAATAAAAAATTATATCGACTTCGTAAGGATGTCAATCGAGGCGTGTTAACGTCATTTTGATTCGACATAAATTTCATAAAAATCGGTTCAGCCGTTTTTTTTTTTAATTATTGTTAAAAATAAATAATAATTATGTTTTAATGATTAAAATGATTACTTTTCTGTGTAATATCTAATTTAATTATTATTATTTAATATTTATCAAACTGGGAAGTTCGTCGTGTGGACGTCAAGAGCCGTACTTTAGTCCTAATAAACGACCCACTTCACGGCTTGTTCTAACAGATATGTATTAATCTTGGTTTAAATTTGGATGTAAAGCAGCCATGTTCATTTTTAGGATTTCATATACCAGAAAGGAACCCTATTGATGTGGCAACGAAGTCTGTCTGTTACAGGCGTCTAACTTCTAAACGAAATGAGATAGGGACTTGAAATTCACACATAATATGTATTACCGCGGCCCAAAGACGGAGAAAATAACAAAAGATTAAAAAGATTTCTTTAAGGGGGGCGCCCATACATGCAAACGGGGGCAAAAAAAATGTTTTAGTACCTATTCTTGTGGGGTATCGTTAAAAAGAGCCTTTTGAGTAGATTATGAATGTGTATTATTTTTTATTTGTTCTATTAAAATTGTAGGTTTTAGAGACCGTCAAAGTTGCAATTTTTAGACCTGTTTTGTTACCAGGTCTATCCTAACAGCGCAATTATCTATAAAGCTGTAATTCACGTAAAGTATATCACTCATATCCTCTAGTTAATCAACAAATATTAAAAACAGAAAAAAAGAAAACGCCCATACATGCAAACGGGGGGCAAAAGAAAGTTTTTTTGTACCTATTCTTGTGGGTTATTGTTGAAAAAAACCTTTTGAGTAGATTTTAAATGTGTTTTTATTTTATTTATTTTATCAAAATTGTAAGCATAACTTACATTGTACGAAACCCTAATCTTTTCAAAGATTGAACTAAAAAGTTCCAAATCAAAACGGTTTATTACAATTAACTCAAGAGTTTAGTTTTGTGACATATAACACCTTTATCCACTGACTTAGGTCTTCAATTGTTTATTACAAAATACGGCGCCAACAGTGAACTGAAAATGCAAACATTTAAAGTTTAAATTGTGAAGAACAATTTTGCAGATTTGCTAACGATATTTTCAACAACTTTTTCAAAAATATCCTTTCGAAAAACATTGTTCATTAGAAAAGTTTGAAGACACGAGTCATATGGCAGTGTAATGTGCAACGCAATAACTGAGATTTACGTAAACAAATTATAATTATGTAAACGAAATAAAATCCTTCATAAATTTTCAGAATAAAATAACAAATTCTTACAAATATACGTGACATTTTAAAGGTGTTAAATATATTTTTATTGGTACGAATTTTAAGTTTAACCCTTCAACAGTTCATCAGTAATTTGGCATACGCTTCCGTAAAAAAAGTTCAAGACACCTGCAGTTTACTTCGACACAACATACAGATTGTATCAAATTAAAGCGCTGTGCATAGGGCGTTCTGTGTGTAAGATAGAGATCGATATAAAGCAATAAGTAACAAGCCGTGAGGTGGGTCGTTTATTAGGACTAAAGTGCGACCCTTGAGGTCCACACGACGAACTTCCCAGTTTGATAAATATTTAATAATAATAATTGAATTAGATATTACACAGAAAAGTAATCATTTTAATCATTAAAACATAATAATTATTTATTTTTAACAATAATTTAAAAAAAAAAAAAAAACGGCTGAACATATTTATATAAAATTTATGTCGGATCAAAATGACGTTAACACGCCTCGATTGACACCCTTACGAAGTCGATATAATTTTTTATTCGCGAGATATTGTATAAAATCTACTTTTTTGGAGGTTATTTGGTTAAGAAAAAAGAACGGCTGAACCGATTTTGAAAAAATTTCTTTCAGATCATATTTACGTTAATACGCGTCGATTGGCACCTCAACGTAGTCGATATCATTTTTCATTCTCGAGATTTCGTCTTAGAAAGAAATGGACACATACGTACGTACGTACGTACACACACACACACACACATACACACACACACAGACATCTTTCTAAAAGTAGTGTAAAAATAGTGTAGTGACCTTGAAATATAAAAAAAAAATTTCCTTTTTGATTTCGATTTTCGGACCCATTACAATAACTTCCAATGGGAAGTTAAAAACGAGATAAATGATCGCTAATAGGAAGTTTCTGTAGTTACTGACTGAATTTAAAGGCCATTTAAATATCTGTCTATAGTCAGGCCTCTGAACAGATGGAGCAAGATCACTGCGTGATGACCGCGTACAAAATACCTGATTGGTTGCTTGAACATTCGGGAACGAAACTATAGCGAAAGCCACGCCTGCTATGCAAGTTATTCCTGTGCTTTTCACGTGATCACTCCATCTGTTCAACGGCCCGACTATAGTCATAATCTTTGTGTATATAGATAAATCAGGAAGATTTCATTTATTATATTTATTTGTCTACTCAAAACTCTACATGTTCAAAGGAAGAATTAAAATTGTTTTTCATGGAAAAGCCGTTACATTAATTTTCACCAGACACTGTCTTGTAAAGTGTTAAGTCTCTATTTCTATGGACATAGAAATTCATTTACGTCGAAGCTATGGTATCCATCTATCGACAACTTTTAACAACACACCAAATATCGAACTCATGTCCGTCAGAGATCAGTATTTACACATTTGTACATAATAATACAAACATACAATAATATTATGTGTGTACAGTAGACGTCAAAAATATGTACAATCTCATTGACTTGATACACGCTGATTGGTATTGATTGATCTGTCTATAAACAAGCGATCAAAATAAACCTTGAATTCGTCACATCGAATTGTCTTATGACGATTAATCTAACACAGTGTTTCTCAAACTTTTTTACTTTCCACCTCTACTACGGTATAGAACGGAAGTTTGCGTTGCATTTTAGGTAGTGTTTTTACGCCGATCGATTGTTATCTTTTTCGATAAATCTGGTACCTATGACTAATAAGTAAACCAAGCGTCAGTTGGCGCACCCGCGGTGGATTTAGGTGTGGAGGCTGCGAAAGTGGTAAAAAAATTTTTTTTTTAAATAATAGTACTTGCTTTTATAAATAGTTGACATCATTGTGAGTTGAAAAATAATTGTCAACTGCATCGTGGAAGGGGGATTGTGCGTCAGATGGTCGCATGAACTTGTAAAAAAACACGTAAAATATTGCGCATTTCACTTTTTTGCACTGACAGCAGCTGAGACAATTTCGTTACCTAGGATTATGATTATATCGCTAACATAATCCTAGGTAACGAAATTGTCTCAGCTGCTGTTAGTGCAAAAAAGTGAAATGCGCAATATTTTACATGTTTTTTTACAAGTTCACGCGACCAGCTGACGCACAATCCTCCTTCCACGATGCAGCTGACGATTATTTTTCAACTCACAATGATGTTAACTATTTATAAAAACAAGTTTCAGCCGGCGTACTATTACTTAAAAAAAATTTTTTTTACCACTTTCGCAGCCTCTCACACCCAAAACCACCGCTACTTGAGCAGCTGACGGTCGGTTTACTGATTAGTTGTACGAGATCAACTATCGATATCAAAATCAGCCGGCTTACTATGACTTTTTCATTTGCAACGCAAACTCTCGGACTAGGTAGTAGGGCTGGGAATCATTTTCCGACTGAATGTGTCTGTTTGTGTGTGTGTGGTGAAATTTTTTCTCCTTCGATATCTCAAAAACGGAACGACATAGGGTCATGCCGTTTGTTTTGTTGTATTTGTCAGCACTTACTTAGATCTGATTAAATTTTGAGCCAGATCGGTTCAGTGGTTCCTGAGATATTCAAAAAGATATATTAAATAGATTTATACGGCTGTTTTGCAATTGAAAATTACAAATTACATAATTGGCGGGAATCAATTATGTAATTCGCTACTCTTCCAATATAATTTTCAGATGTTCAGATGTTCTCAGTGTCAGGTATTAACACAGGTATAAATAAATATAAATGCATTCTATAGCTGATGTTAAAATATGAATTTAAAATCTTTATTGAATTATTTTGAAAGGACGTAAAAATTATAGTAAACGAAAAGATCATTAAACTGATATAAGGTATGCATAATATTGTGTAGTTTTGCGAAAAAAAACTTATTTACGAGTAATATAATATAATAAAAATGTTAAATTAATCGAAATCAATGTCGTCAGATTAAATTAAACCCGATTATAAATATGACACTATAAATTAATCACTATAATGCCGCAATTATGCACATATATTACTTGTAATGCATGTTGGCTTTATGCATAATATGTAATCGTGCATAAATGTACTTCATTCCAACTAGCTATGTTGTGATGACACGTTTAAAGTCACGTTGGATCACCGCACAGGTGCGATAAACGCACGCTTGATTCCGCAGTATCACAGGAATTTCAAAAAAAAAAAATCAATTGACGATAAATAATAATACGGAAAGAGACGTAAGTAGTTGTCAAGTAAAACAAAACACCTATGTTACGTCTATGATGAGATAAGCTACGTGACTGTGTGGTAAAGTACTAGTCTACCGACAGCTACAAACGCCAAGCCCAGGTTCGAATCCCCAAGACTTTTAATATTTTTAACTTCCATTGGAAGTTGTTGTAACGGGTCCGTTTTTTTTTGTTTTTTTTTTAATGAAAATATATATAGGTACCTATTGGATAAGAATTTAAAATATAAATAAAGTTAATACTTATTAGTAAAAAAAAACTTTTTAAAGACACGCTTTTATTTAAATGTACTAAAAAGGAAAAAATAAGTTTTAATAATTTAGTTTCATAATTATAAAAACGCTGGTTGTAAACTCTACGATATTTTATTAGTCACGACCCACGCTTTTATAATTATGAAACTAAATTATTAAAACTTATTTTTTCCTTTTTAGTACATTTAAATAAACGCGTGCCTTTAAAAAGTTTTATTTTACTAATATTTTATTTTGTTCCTTTTAGTCGTTCAAAAGTATATACCTTTTGACTCCCTTAGGGATTGAATTTCGAAAAATCCCTTCATATAGTAGGTGCTTACGTCACAAAAGAAACCTACTGTCCACATTCCAAGTTTCTAGCTTTAGCGGTTCGGCCTAGGCGTTGAATAGTCAAAAAACCCTACTCCCTCGTTTGACCCCCTTAGGGATTGAATTTAATTCTAAAAACGATTGATTAATGTATTGTCATCGGGAATGCGTATGTGTACCAAGTTTTAAATCGATCGGATACGTGGAAGTCGTTCAAAATTTACTTGCAAGATTTTACCTAAACAAACAACATACAAACATTGCAAGTTAAATAAAAGCTTGTAAAAATAAAATTACAATTATTTTATCTATTATTTTACGAACATTTGACTTTATAAGATAAATAAAAGTAGATATTCTATTAAAACAAATTATTATTTGTGTTTAACGCTATTTACGGCATCACTGTCTGTACGTACCCGCGATACGGACATACTCATTTTTTGAAACCAAATGTTTGGCCATACAAATAAACTAATCTATCTACCTACTTCAATAATAGTAATTTATGCAACTAGTGTCTTAAGTGACGGATTATATGACAGTCGTGATTTTGTGATACGAGCCTAAGGTTATGTTGCATTTATACCAAAACGAATGTGTGATTACCGCACTCACTTTTGGCTCGCGCGGTAATCACACGAGTTCTGGTATAAATGCAACATA
This sequence comes from Mongoloraphidia duomilia, assembly GCA_039654895.1. Lineage (NCBI taxonomy): Eukaryota > Metazoa > Arthropoda > Insecta > Raphidioptera > Raphidiidae > Mongoloraphidia > Mongoloraphidia duomilia. The sequence continues at coordinate 5,227,954 of CM077522.1, read as the reverse complement.
ACCATATGAGAGTATTGTAAAATCGCAACTGTCAGATTCGTCCCTTCAGACACGCGTTACATGTTGGAATTTAATAGGATTGAGGTCGTGGTTCTTTTAAATAAATTATTAGTACAATTTCAATATTTCATACTTCGTTTTTATTAAATGCGAGCACTCTGGGAGGTACGTCTATTCTCATGTAAAATTCTGTACAGACTTTTGTTATACAGCATTATGAAACTATGTATTTCATCTATCGGCCCTTGGCCCTTAGACACATATATATCTGTCATTATGTTGTGTATAGTTTAAGTGGTTATTTACTATTTCTCAGAACACAATTAGATACATCTCCGTATAAAAACAATGTATAAAACCACCCTTATTTATTTCTTGTTAAAATAACAAGATATTATATATGAGATAAGAGAGGGATTTTTGTAAACTGACTTAGAATTCCAACATTACATACAATATTTTTTGCAACAACTGCTTCAAAAGTTCAATTTTAAGAAAATAAAAAAAAATTTGGATAAATATTTATTAGTGACATTATAGCAAAGTAATCTATAAAGTACTATTTTAGGCACGTGTGTTTTAAAGTAAAACAAAACAGTATTACTTTATAAAACGGAGTGCATTAAAATTTACTTTAAACACTACCGTTCGAATTCACTTTTCAAACGGTACACAGCCATCTAAAATTGTACTTTTGATGCAAGTGTTGCAAAAAATATATTTCATTGTAGGGCAGTCTTCTGAATCGCGGCAAAGCTATTCGGAATAGTGTAAAGAGAGTAATGTTTAATGAGATCATTAAGTAATCAGGAGTTGGAGGCATTAAAGGTGAATGTTTATAAACAGCGTGTCAGACATGTCAGCCGGCAGACCGACGCTCTGTGGTGCGTCGCTAACGCCATCATCACTAACCAAACAAACATCAGCAAGCGTCGGTTGCGTCTTTGGTGATGATGATGGCCTGCTAAAAGATACTTTAACATCCAAGTGTTTACAATATTGAATCTCGTTTCACAATAACTTACTATTCTCTACACGTAAAATTTAAATTAATATAATTAGGTATTTAAGTTTAAAAAAAATTATTAATTTTTTAATTTTTTCTAATAATTTAACATAAATAATATTGAAAATCTAAAAGAAAAAATTTTTTAAAGCTATAGATAAATTACTAAAAATTAATTAAAATGTATAAAATTTTAAAAAATATCACGTGACTTCAAAACGCGCCAGGAATGTTTGTGACGTCGTTATGTTAAAATGTGTCTGCATTTGTTGGTATTTGTGTATATGTATTACACATACTATCAAAAATAATAAATTTTTAACTTGGTAACCATGGATACAAAGACCATAGATAACATAATGACGTCACACGCGTTCGGATTCTTTCGGCGCGTTATCGGAACTGAGTTTAAAAATTAATTTTTATTTAAATGTAACTTTTTAATTAGTAAGCAAAAAAATTAAATAAAAACAGTTTTGCTATAAAACTTGTATGTGGTCCTTCCATTTAAGTAAAAAAAAATTCATTTAAAAACCCAATTGGCTAGTTTTACTAAAGCTTAAATTATTAATTGTGATTTTGAACTAAGTTTCAAATAATAACCTTAAACAAGCTGTGTAATATTATCACGATGCTTACATTAACAGAAGGTTAAGTCCAACGTTGTTATGAATTAACGTTTAGAAAATTATATAGTGTGTAGGGAAAATAATATTGAGAACATTTACGGGCTTGAGAATGGCCGAGCGTGTAGCAATGCTGTTGGCGTTGGTATGGTTCCTCTATGACAAGTCCCCAGTTCCCGGGTTCTAGCCCGAGATCTGGTAAAAGTGTCAATTGGATTTTCAATTTATTATTAAAAAAAAATAATGAATTGAAAATATGAATTGGTGCTAGGCCCAAATAACCTTAGCTGTTGGTGGTCTTTAAAACACAATTTTAATAGAACATTTACAATTTTGTAGTAGGCTATGGGCCTTAAGAGCTAATGTATTTGTTTATTTATTTTAGATTATAGACGCGTCGACAACTTAGGTCATTAGCGTCTTAATTACCTACATCAAATAGCAGAGGTGGGATTCGAATCCACGACAGTTTGATCCAAAGAGACCTAATGTAAATAATGTATAGTGGACTACATATAGAAAAAAAAATAGTACAGTGATTTTTTTAAACAATTTTCCATAGCAACTGTTGACTATAAAGAGTATAACTCGGAACCTGCTAAATAAAAAAAAGACAAAGCATCTACTACATATTTGCATTCGATTTTATAGCACATAGCCAACTACAAAATTGTAAATGTTCTCAATGTTATTTGTTATACACCGTGTCCCAGACTGATGTATACATAGGGAATTTAGCATTGGGACAAAATAAATGGACCAGAATAAGCCATGACATTCTTATTTGCCAAAACCCAGTTGTGACCAAATTTTCTTCTTATGGAAAACAATGTTAATTAATATTTACACGTAAATCGTATGTATACATCAAAATGGGACATTTGTTTGGGTCTACCTATATTTACAATAAGTGTAATGTTTTTATACTCAAACAAAATAGATTGTAGATTATAGACGCTCGACAGCTGAGATCATGAGCGTCTATTATACTTGAACGGGGTCAGTAGTTTTGTTTTGTTAATTTAGTTAGTAATCTTTTGTTTTCCTTTTTGTTTCAGGGCCGCCGGTAAACAAATGTTGATGGACCCGTCAGACGTATGCAAAAAATCAAGACGGTTGCGCGGAAAGATGGCCGAAATGTGTCGAAATGAAAGTGCGTTGATGGAGAAAATCACAGACGGTGTTGATTTAGCAACGAGAGAGTGTCAATGGCAGTTCAAAAATAGAAGGTGGAACTGTACGACTGTAAGAAGAAGTCTTAGGAAAGTTCTCATGAGAGGTAAGAATTGAATGAATGAATTGTGAATTATAGGCGCTCGACAACAAGGGTCATTAGCGTCTGTGAGTAAGAGTTCATTCCTCAAAGCAGTGTAACGTCATTATAAATCCAAAATGGCAGCCGAAAATTTTGGAAGACTAAAAAGAACAAAATAAAACATTAGTAAAACAAGCCGTGAGGCGGGTCGTTTATTAGGACTTTAATGCTATACCCTTGAGGTCCACACGATGAACTTTCCAGTTTGATAAATATTTAATATTATTATTTAAATTAGTATAGTATATTGTGCGACTAGTGGGAGAAAGGGGAGATTCCTCGACTGTGGATTTTGCCGCACGAGCGTAGCGAGTGCGGTAAAACACACGAATTGAATCTCCTCTTTCGACCAATAGTCGCACACAATATTTTGTTCAACTACCGCAAGAAATATGTCATTTCGTGGTTCTGCTGAGAGTGGGCGAAATAATGGGTGACCTGATTGATTGACGAAACTATCAACACTTGCGTAAACGTTCCCTGTAATGAGCGTGGGCGAAATGGCATTTCGCCCACTCTCTACGTCTACAGTCAGAGAATTCATTATTTCGCCCACTCTCAGTAGAGCCACGAAATTACATATTTCTTGCGGGTGTTGAACAAACATAATTATTATTTATTTTTAAGAATAAAAAAAAGGCTGGACCGATTTTTATAAAATTTATGTCGGATCATAGTGACGTTAACATGCTTTGATAGACACCTCAACAAAGTTGATAACAATTTTTTGGGCGAGATTTCGTATAAAATCTACTTTTTTGCAATCGTTTTATTTAAACAAAAAAAAAAACGGCTTGACCGATTTTGATAAAATTTCTTTCGGGTCTTGTTGATGTTAATATGCTTCTATTTGCACCCTAACAAACTCGATATTATTTTTTATTCGCGAGATTTCGTGTAAAATCCACTTTTGGCCGTCTTTTTCTTTAAACAAAAAAACGGTTGAGCCGATTTGGATAAAATTTCTTTCGGATCAAAATGACGTTAACACGCTTCGATTGACACCATTACGAAGTCGATATAATTTTTTATTCGCGAGATATTTTTTGGAGTCTATTTGGTTAAGAACATCAACGAAATTTGCTATTAGGCGACTTTGATCAAACTTTTTGAGCCATGGTATAAAACAAAAGATTGTGCCACTGCACGTTGCTTTGTGAAGAAACTTATAAATAAATTAAAATCAATTAAAAGACGATAAAGCTCTGAAAGCAAACAGGTTAACATAATAATAAGAAGTCGGTTTATTGCATACAAACAGGTGGTTCGCCGCTATCTAGATCAAGTAGACAACATGATTAAGATACTTAATAGTTATAGGGAATCAAATCAAAATTAAGGTAAAACAACTATATACCGGTCAACGCGTACAGTATGGTTATATTATACACGTTGTAACCAATGAAAATTTAAGCAATTAAACTGAGTGAGTGGCATAATGGTGAGAGACCAAGGCCAATTTTGTTCATATTCGGAAGGTACCTACTGAGTTTGACTTTAGACGTGAATAACGTCTAATATCTCATACTGGGGTTGCATTTTAGAAATATTCGATGAAACGGAAATAGTCGGAAGTGGTTAACATGTGAACCAAAACAAAGCATGTTAAGGTCTCAGAGTAATCCAGGTGGCCGTGCGGAAAAGTACGAGTCCACCGACAGCTATACAGGGTGTCCCAAAATTGTTGGGACACAGAGCTACCACGTGTAGTAGAGGTCAAAATAAGTCGACTGGACCCAATTTATTTATATACCAAAATGTACCGTTTGCCCGTGAGAAGAGTTCAAAGTTTACATAAAAAAACACATTTTTGTACGCTGTTCAGAAATGAGTGAAACAAATTGAATGAAATTTGACAAAAGTGCATTTTAGAGGATTACTCTCCTTTCGGTAATCAAAGAAACCCAAAAGAAATTGTAGAAGGGTTAAAACCACCCTCACCCCCTGACATTTTTTTCAGAACTTTCTTAGGGGTGGTAATACGGTTCTCAAATTTTTTTAGCGAGAAGACTGATTAATTATCTTCATTCTGTTACTCTTGTAAAAATTTCGTATTCCGCATAGTTCCGAAGGAAAAAAATGTTTTCTTAAATAATGCTAACAGATATTCCTTGTACAAGTTTAATAAAATTGTAATACAAAATTTTATATACAAAATTTTATGTAAACTTTAAACTCTTCTCACGGGAAAACGGTACATTTTGGTATATAAATAAATTGGGTCCAATCGACTTATTTTGACCTCTACTACACGTGGTAGCTCTGTGTCCCAGCAATTTTGGGACACCCTGTATAAACGCCAAGCCCAGGTTCTTGAAAAACCGTAATGGAACATCCTGTATACATAATGAAAGAATAAAGAAGATATTGCAATGTCAATTGCATACCACTTTCCTTTAAGAGTTAGCTAATTGTTATTCATCACCACCCTTGATCTGAAGTGACCGATAATAATAAAATATATTGCACAGTCTTTTCAATTCATATCTTTCTATCTGATGAACATTGTGTATATAAAATTTCTACAAATTAAGAAGAGAAAATTGCTTGCAATGAGTTGTAGTCGTTGTTTATGCGTGCCTTTATTTAGTATAATCAGATATGGATTGTTTAGGGTTATGTATTTTATGGGCAGATACCAAATCTGGTATAAAACATTTTATAAAGTCAAATAGAAATTATAATTCTGAAAGTAAAATTTTATTACAATCAGATTGAGATTACTACTGCAAAAAGTAACTATATTCACATTCCATTTAAAGGTTTTATACTATAATAATGTATCAATAAATAAATCGCGTATAGCATGATTTAAATTGCGATTATGTAAATATTCCTTACTCATCTTTACCCTTATAAAATGCAATGTCTCTCTTGCTGGGTTGCAGAAAGCATTGTCAAAAAATTTGATTTGACAATGACCTTGATCTGCCACCCCTTTAATACTGACCAATCGATCTACAAATATTATAATGGCATTATTGGGTCACCAACAAGCTATACAAACAATTTTAGCCTTGAAGCAATATTATCGTGATCATTTTTTTTGTTACATCTTGGGGGCGGTCTGCATCCCTCCTATACCGCTATCTAAAAAATCCCTTACTCAGGGCATTTTAATATGCCTCCGTCAACACCTTCATAAAAATAAGGCCTTGAATAAATAACACCAAAAAATTGTCACTAGCTCTCGGCCTATTAGTATTGATTAAAAAAAAGTATTACACAAAATTGTATCTTTAAATTTTTTAAATTCAACTTGGGCAAGTCGATAACTTGAATACGACCGACAAGTATATTTTCACATTTAATTGCTTCGATATTATTGCTCCAGTTAGTCCTTTCACGTTGCTGAATGCTGCACGCCTGTTGGAATAGTTACCGTGTCAAGTGTAATTATCCACATTCCGTGTTCCGGTTGCACCAAGAATATGTATCGGCAAATACATTTAGTTAAAAAAATTTATATAGGATAGGTATTTGTATTACTCCAAGTTGCTACATACTTCTAAAGCTTTTTATTGATAATTTAACTGTACAGGTCGTCCTATTAATTTGGATCCGACGGTATTTCAATTCAGAAAGTATATATTTAACTAAAAAAATGTTAGTAAATTGTTTGATCAATGAAACTGTCTCTGATCTAATAATCGACCATTGAAACATGAATTGATCTAACATCGAAACCAAACAACAAACAGTCACCCTCTGCTTTTTGATGTGAAACATCTTATCTCGGGCAGTGAACAGCCGCTTGAGGGGAAATATGCAACGAAATTTCTGGTCCGCTCCTTCGCTGCTGTTCTCCCCACTACTGCGGCACTCTCTTTCTCTCGGCTTCCGCGCACTTGCGCCGCAACCGCGTGTGTTACAGTGCAGTATATAGGATTACGTCAGCATAACAGTTAGTTGCTGCTTTTTAGAGTGCGTATAAATATGACACGAGGCGAGGCTCTGTCTTAATATTACAGTCACATGTAATATATACTACTACATAGAGAATACCACCGAGTTCAATAAAGTTTTCTTTGATGTTTCACATCTGTCGGGGGTCCCAGGACCCACACCCTTTTTTTAACCACCAACCAATGAAGTATTTTTGTGGGGTAATCACGGAAACGTCTTTTTTAAGCCACCTGTAAAATCTACTTTTTTCCTTTTTTTTTGTTAAAAAAAATAAAAACGGCTGGTCTGATTTTGATAAAATTTCTTTCAGATCATATTGCCGTTAATACGCTTCAATTGGCACCATAATGACGTCGACATCAATTTTTTTTAATCGCGAGATTTTGTGTATAATCCACTTTTTTGCAGTCTTTTTCTTAAAAAACAAACAAACGGCTAGACCGATTTTGAAAAAATTTCTTTCAGATCATACTCACGTTGATACGCTTCGATTGGAACTCTAACGAAGTCGATATCAGTTTTCTTTCGCGAGATTTCGTGTTAGAAAGAAATCTCGTGAAAGTACATACAGTATAGAGTCCGTCAATTACGACTTCGTTTATAACGACTAACCGTTTTTAGCGACGTAAATGCAAACTCAAGTTAGGTTTCATATAGACGTACCATGCGTATATTATGCGTCCGCTTTGTGCGTCGTCCTGTTAATACGACATAATGTCGCTGGTCCCTTGAAAGTCATTCTATCCGGATTCTACTGTATACACATGCACTTTTCAAAAATTGACATTGGCAAAAGAAGCTGTTCCATCTTAATGAAAAAATTGTTAAAACATTAAGATGTAAAATAACATACGACATAAATTTCATGCCGATTTTTATACCTGGTTTAGAAAAAAAACCTTTCATATTGCAACGAATTGATTTTTATCTTTCCATAGATCTTTTACTGGAAACAGTAAATTTCGTGATCACACTCAATTAGAAGGTTTGGTGTCTGTAAATTTTTTGCTACTCAATTCAAAAGCCAATAAATAAAAGATTAGTGGTGACCACACAGAGGTGACAACAGGTTCCTTCATTTATAGGCATATATATATTATATAGGTTTAGTTTAATAGTTTCTGTATGTCTGTCCGGCCCGAACGTGATATCTTATCTCTTAAAACGTTTAGCTACCTGCTAACTGAAGAGTCGTCAAAAAGAATCGCTTAACTTATTTTATGGTTATGTAATAATGCTTGAATTTATTATAAACAGTAACCGTGTTCGTACGTATAGCATAAAAAACATCGATAGGTAGTACTACATTGTGTTACAAGGGCAGAAAACTGGAGATTACGAGGGTGGTATTTGCACTTAAATTTATAGTCCCCCGTAGACATGATTTTTTTCAAAAATTGAAACAATGTAGTAGAAAGTAGAATTTTTCTATTTGAGTAGGTATGGTTATGATAAAATTCAATGTTGGGTAGTGATGGGCGACACGAGATGTTTTTACAATCGAAACAATTGTAATCGTTCATAATAACAATCGAGTCCACAATCGACTCAGAGTTTGATTTTATAATCGAAATGTTCGATTGTTCAAGTCGATTATTTGCCACATAGATTAATAACAGCGAATGAGAATACATATAATCACGATTCAAGGTCATATGCTAGTCGACTGACGTTCACGCGACTCGTTGATTGTTCACTGTTCACACTGTTCAGTCGGTACTCACTACTCTGTAATTTTTTCACTATTGAATTCGTATTATGCGATTACTGTACAATCGACCATCGACTTGACCACAGTTGTTGAGTGATGAACAATTGTGTATTATGTGGCTCTCGACAGTGTACGATTCAGTACTATGCGACTCGGTCTCGGTGAACTATGAAACAACAACAATCGAGTCCAAGTGACAATCATCGAGATGTTTGAACAATCGAGACAATCGACTAAAACATCTCGTATCGCGCATCACTAATTTTGGGATTTTTTATTTATGAATTATTTAACAACAATTTTTGGAAAATCCTGTATCTGCAATGATATAGGCTATAAATAATGAAAATCTACTAAAGTAATCTTGTTGTCCAGTGAATCGTAAACAAAGATAGATATATGTTAAACTAGAATAGATAGATGAAGGAATCTTCTGTACCTGTCATTGAGATATTATTTAATTTACACCCATGTCTTATCTTCACTTAAGTTTTATTAGAATTGTTTATAGTCTACTTTTATTTTCTATTTTAATTTAAAAATAATGTTCGTCGATTTCCAAGTCTGGCTATTTATGAGGTCAGGAACATTTCGCTGCCTTTTTTACTTAATAATAATTCTTCAAAATAGTCCACACTCAACGATATTCAGAAGAAGATATGACGTCCGTTCTATTTAAGTAATGGTTTATTATAGTGAAAAAAAAAATAACTTTAAAAAAATTCAAAGCATAGCCCAAAGTTTTACGCCTTCTACGGAATCAAGTTGAAAATTCTTTAACTGTATTCAAAAGATGCAAAAATCAAACTTCGTTTTTTAAAGCGCTTTAGTCAAAAGTTTGAAAATTTGCACCACACATTTTGATTTTATATATGAACCGATAGCGTTAGGGCGTCGTTGTTTATAGCGCCATAGCTTTTCTTATAGGTGCAATTTTATAGAGTACCTATCGTATATTACCATATATAATAATTATTAAATAACATATTGACAGGATGTTAGTTCTTTTTTTAAATTTTGTTTTAATATCTATATACCTACCTATATTTGACTAACGTCCAATGTTTCTGAATTCAATTGGGTCTTTCATCAGCATTTTTTTGTCAACTAAATAACAAAAATTAAAAAATATATAAATAAATATCATGTAGAATTTGGAAAAAAATACGTCAAAAATTCTACGATGCCATCAGTTTCCGAACCCAGATCCCTATGTATAGAACGCAAACACGCTGCTAACTGAGCTATTGATACAATAGTATACATCGCCGTTTTTATGATATAAGTATGTCAGCCGGATTGCGAACGCTTCATGTTATTTCAGTACCCAGGCAAAAAGTGCCTAACACGCCTAAGTAAGTTTTCACTTCAAAAACTTTTAATATAAATTTTAAGACCCTAATGAAAGAACCAATTGATTTTAGAAATATTGACCATTACCAAAAGACATATTCCAAAAGAAAAATTAAATAAAACCAATATACACTATCAACGTTTTTAACATTGGAAATGTTTATGTTCGTATATGGGGGCAGAGTTACGAGTTTTCGTTCAAGGCCAAAAGACAACGGTGTCGCGATCAAGTGAGGAGCAATCATGCAAAATTGAACAAGTGCAATTTTTTCGAAATGTGTTTTATATCATGTCTAGTTAATTGAGAGGTATTTGCGACGATCTGCGGTGTTATTTTTGAGCAAATGTTAATAAATACTGTAGAAAAATCCATTTAAAAGTTAAGTAATCAAGCAAAAGTGAACGCGTATATAACAGAAGAATAATAGGGTTATTCCTGACAAAACTAAACAGTGCATTGATAAATATTGTGTGTATAATAAACAGTTAATTATGTTTCATATATGCTGTTATCATTTCCAATGTCCTCGATGGTTGCAAGAATTGCGAAATCTGTGAATTTTTTTATTTGTATCAATAAAAAATTATGAAAATAAATTGTTGACTACCTGTACAGATATTATTCTATAAATAAGAAATAATTTGTCTGCTTTAGTTAAAAAAAAAAGAATTGTGAAACTTAACTTTTAAATACAAAAGTACCTACTGGTTCGAACAGAAATCTCTAAGGAATTTCATCTGTCAAGCAACAGTGGCAAATTTATGTGAGTAACTTTTGGATCGAAGTTGTTGAACGGCCGGCTTGTAGAAGTAGTATAGTGATTCTACGCGGGTGTCATTAACCAGAAACATACAAGCTGTTCAAAAAATAATCAACAATCAATACCATAATTAGATAACCAATAATACGCTAATTATAGTTATGTCGACTGATCAAAATGTATCTACTTAGATATTAGATACGAAGGCATTATAAACGCCGATAACCTCAGCTGTTGAGCGTCTATAATCTACAATCTAATCTAAATGAAAGCGTTAATTCGATTTTCATTGTATTACTTACTAGTGGCCCGGCTTCGCCCGGTTGCAAATTTAGTACCCTCAAAACACGAGAACTACTGGACGGATTTGAATGCGGTTTTTACCATTCGATAGGTTATTTCTAAGGGAAGGTTTAGGTATATAGGCCCGGATTCACCCGAGTGCAAATACGATCGATTCCAAGTTGAGCGAGCGATGAAGCGAGTGCGAGTAATGTATTAATAAATCATAAATTCGAGCGAACGAGCTGTATTAAATAATCAAAATAGTATACGTTATATAAGTGACACCATAAAAATGTGCCATCCCCAGTATATATAAAATCACTATAATCATAAAATCAGTTTGTTAAAATTACTATTTTAAATATAACTTATTAACTATCTCTTACCTTGCGAGAATAGTGTATACAAAGTACGGTATCCATAACACCTCACAACGGAAAATTGAATTACTTAATAAAGTCATTTTTATGAAAAATACCGGAAAACCAATATCACACACATGAAAAACGAATGTTCAAAAACACATTTTAACAATCACATTGATCAACGATTTTTTTGTGTTATAACTAAAAAATATTACAGTTACAAATTGACTAATTCACTGACAGCGCGACGTTCATATTGTTATTTTGTTTCCAGTCTGACCAACATGCAAAAGTCACTCAAATTAGAACTGATCACGGCTCATATGATTCAAGTCAATAAAAAGCAATAAGATGTCTATATGAAAAAAATATCGAAAACATTTTTACACAAAAACACATTTTTTCGAAAAATTCCCGGTGAACTAATATAATACACGTGAATAAGGAATATTCAAGAACATTTTTTTGTAATAACAATGTTTAAATTAACGATTTTTAGTGTTAAAAGTCAAAAATATTACACACTAATAAAATCTTTGTTGTCAAGCGTCTATAATCTCAATTCATTCATTCAATAAAATCTTCAGATTTTTTAAGAAAAAAGTATAAGTATAATTTTTTTTCAACACCCGATGGAAAATTAAATTAGTTTATCATTTTATATTTCTGTTAATGTTAAATGAATGCGATTATATATTTTCAACTGTCGAGCGTCTATAATCTACAATCGTCTGTTTATTCGTTTCTATTAGATGTTAGGAGTGTCGCTCTTTTTTATTTTATTTATTTATTGTAAATTATAGACGCGTCGACAACTTAGGTCATTAGCGTCTTTATTACATCGCTCTTTATAAGCTGAATTTAAATAGAATTGCACGGCTATTATTATTTTATAAACATCCTGTATTTTATTAGGTTCCCATCAACCCATACATTTCTTATAAGTTTGCAGTTAGTTTTTACTTTGTTAACTAAAACTTGATTAATTTAAAATTAAAGTATATAGTAGATTGTATTTCTAGTATTGTATTTTCTAGTATTGTAATAATATTGTAATAGGGTTTATTATTGACAAGTTGTGACAGTAAGTAAAAACGAGCGACAGCGAGCTAATTTAGTCGCACGAGTCATAATACCATTACGCACGAAAAATATATGGTGTTTTTTTCCATACCCACTACAAAATACCTACTTTTCACTTCATTTTCAGTATATTTTCCAAAAATTTGACAGTTCATTTGCGTCGCCATCTTTACATTTACAGCAGGTTGTAAGTATGTAATAGCAGGCGGATAGAGCAAATAAACATAAGTTACTTACTTTTGCAACCGTTTACTTACCGCACTAGTTATGTATTGAAAACACTTTCGGCACGCCTGTCTGTTAAATAACCCAATACAGGCCGGTATACATGCATGGAAAGTATCTATTTTATAGTGGGTATGACAAAAAAAAATTTTAAAACGCTTAATCATAGACATTTATTTTTATACGACATTTATTAAATGATTTTGCTTCCAAAATATGAAAATTCGACAATCAAAAATAAAACTAATATAAAAATCAAATATTCATTGAACTAGTCCACATCTGCAGCAACAATTAACCAACAAATTTGCGCAAAGTTATTTAATAATTAGCTGTTCCTAACATGCCAATTATTTAAGTGTACAATGATGTGTTGTACTCAATCTGCTACAGCAGTCATTTATTTTTATTATAAAACAAAACACGCACCAACAAAAAATACAAATGACAAACATTGCTGAAGACAAGCGGAGAAGAAGAGGCCACATTTTGCTGTAAGTCTAAGCTCCCACCGTACAAAAGTCTACTGAACAACACTATTACAATTTTATTATTGAATTTAACAGATGGTAATAATATGATGAAAAACAGACTAATTCAGTTTTTTTGACATCATTTTTAACTTCCCATTGGAAGTTATTGTAATGGGTCCGAAAATCGAAATCAAAATGTATAACAAATTTTTATGTTTCAAGGTCACTACACTATTTTTACACTATTTTTAGAAAGATGTCTCTGTGTGTACGTATGTATGTACGTACGTACGTACGTATGTGTCCATTTCTTTCGAAGACGAAATCTCGAGAATGAAAAATGATATCGACTACATTAGGCTGCCAATCGACGCGTATTAGCGTAAATATGATCTGAAAGAAATTTTTTCAAAATCGATCCAGCCGTCCTTTTTTCTTAACCAAATAAACTCCAAGTAGATTTTACACAATATCTCGCGAATAAAAATTATATCGACTTCGTAAGGGTGTCAAACGTGGCGTGTCAACGTCATTTTGATCCGAAAGAAATTTTATCAAAATCGGCCCAACAGTTTTTTTGTTTAAAGAAAAAGACGGCCAAAAGTGGATTTTACACGAAATTTCACGAATTAAAAATGATATCGACTTTGTTAGGGTGCAAATAGAAGCATATTAACATCAATAAGACCCGAAACAAATTTTATCAAAATCGGTCAATCCGTTTTTTTTTTTGTTTAAATGACTGCAAAAAAGTAGATTTTATACGAAACCTTGCCCAAAAAAATGTTATCAACTTTGTTGAGGTGCCTATCAAAGCATGTTAACGTCACTATGATCCGAGCTATGATCCGACATAAATTTTATAAAAATCGGTCCTACCGTTTTTTTTATTTATAGTTAAAAATAAATAATAATTATGTTTTAATGAATAAAATGATTAATTTTCTGTGTAATTTCTAATTTAATTATTAATATTAAATATTTATCAAACTAGGAAATTCGTCGTGTGGGACCTCAAGGGCCGCGCACTTTAGTTTTAATAAACGACCCGCCTCACGGCTTGTTCATCATATTATCAACTTCCCATTGGAAGTTATTGTAATGAGTCCGAAAATCGAAATCAAAATGTATAACAAATTTTTATGTTTCAAGGTCACTACACTATTTTTAGAAAGATGTCTGTGTGTGTGTATGTGTGTGTACGTATGTATGTGTCCATTTCTTTCTAAGACGAAATCTCGAGAATGAAAAATGATATCGACTACGTTAGGGTGCCAATCGACGCGTATTAACGTAAATATGACCTGCAAGAAATTTTTTCAAAATCGGTTCAGCCGTTCTTTTTTCTTAACCAAATAGACTCCAAAAAAGTAGATTTTACACAATATCTCGCGAATAAAATATTATATCGACTTCGTAAGGATGTCAATCGAGGCGTGTTAACGTTATTTTGATCCGACATAAATTTTATAAAAATCGGTTTTTAATTATTGTTAAAAATAAATAATAATTATGTTTTAATGATTAAAATGATTACTTTTCTGTGTAATATCTAACTTAATTATTATTATTAATTAATACTCGATTAAATATTTATCAAACTGGGAAGTTCGTCGTGTAGACCTCAAGGGTCGCACTTTAGTCCTAATAAACGACCCACCTCACGGCTTGTGATCTGTTAAATTCAATAATAAAATTTTAGTAGTATTGTTCAGTACTTTTATACGGTGGGAGCTTGGACTATGTATATTGCCACAGAGATTGTGCTACATTCCAGACTGTGACATTCGTCTTTGGAAGGTTGCAGTTGTTTTTGCTTGTTCAGAAACAAATGCCACGCATTGCGACGTCCGCTAAAGAAATGGACATTACACGTAGCATTTAGCGTTTCGTTCTTGTTTCGGTACGCCGTGTTTGTTTTTAATACGATATACAAATTGTGCAAAAATATTTCGATACGCAATTCCTATTATATGGATAATTGGTTCCTTCAGTACTAATTCAATCAAACAGTCACTAAAATTTAGAACAAACCTACTAATTATATTATTCTAATGCTGGGGACCTTAGATTGTGATCATATAATTACAGTTTTCATTTATGCAGGAACAGTCTAATGTTAATAAAGCTAAGTGCATTTATACACAGTTTAAAAAAAAATCGTTTCACGCGATCAATTATTTTTCAAGCAAAATCGATTTGAAATTCTACAATGCTTTTCTTATGGAGAAAAATGGGTGGTCACAATCTAAAGTTTATTGTAGATTATAGACGCGTCGACAACTTAGGTCATTAGCGTCTTTCAACTACACTAAATAACAACTAACTTAAAACTAAATTACATCACAAAACATTCATGAGCGGAGGTGGGATTCCAACTCACGACAGTGTGATCCAAAGGTCGGCTACGCTAACCGATCTAAAGTTATTGTCAATTCAGATTTTCTGACAATGCTTTCTGCAACCGACAATTAATTTAGAATATATTTAATTCATGGAAAATAAATTACAATAGTTGAAGGAAAGTTTGGTTGAGGATCAAATAATAAAGCTTTACCAATGTTACGCTAGCCACTAGCTTAACATTAGTAAAGCTTTATTATTTGATCCTAAACTTTCCTTCAACTATTGGCATTTTATTGGATCAACATATACGAGTATATACTGAAAATAAATAGCGTTTGAATAATATAATTTTTTTGTCGGAGTAAACAAACTACAATAGGCAACAATTTAGGCCTCAGGGTATAACCATGAGGAACACTTATTACCATTTTTTTAACTGACCTCTAACCAATAAAATATCGATCTTCGGTAATAAGTTGAAATAAATTCGATGTCTTCCTCAGGAACTGCGTAAAGATATAATAATAATATTATTTACCTTGACATTTAAAATTGTTAGAGAACTAATACGCGCTGATGACTTCAGCTATTGAGCGTCTATCTACAATTTATCTTGTTAGAACAATCGTGTAAGAACCATGTAAAATGTGTTTTACATACTCTTGGACTTTTCGAATTTCCATTATAAAAAAATGCAAAAAAAAATAACTTAGATTAACAACGTTTTTCTTTTCCAGATACACGAGAAACGGGATTCGTAAATGCAATCGTTGCAGCGGGAATAACGTTCGCCGTAACTCGTGCTTGCACACAAGGTGACCTGGTGGAATGTTCATGTGAGAAGATGACAAAAGGGGCGGCGTCGCGGCGTGGACCCCGACTGGCGGCCGTCGCGCCAGCCGCGGGTTCGCCAGACGGAGAATGGGAATGGGGTGGATGCGGCGACAACGTCAAGTTTGGAATACGTAAATCCAAGGAGTTCCTTGATGCGAGATACAGACGCCGTAGTGATATTAAAACTCTTGTTAAATTGCATAATCATGAGGCTGGACGCTTGGTGAGTATCGAAGTCAAAATATATAATTTTTTTTTTTTTGCAACACTTGCATCAAAAGTACAATTTTAGATGGCTGTGTATCGTTTGAAAAGTGATTCTTTATGGAAGCTTCTAATGCATTCGAACGGTAGTGTTTAAAGTAAATTTTAACGCACTCCGTTCTATAAAGTAATACTGTTTTGTTTTACTTTATAACACGTGTGTAATAAAGTAGGTACTTTATAGATTACTTTGCTATAATGTCACTAATAAAATATTTATCCAAATTGTGTTTTATTTGCTTAAAATTGAACTTTTGAATAAGTTGTTGCAAAAAATATTGTATGTAACGCGTGGCTAAAGTGACGGATCTAACAGTTGCGATTTTATAATACTATCTTAAGATTATGTTGCATTTATACCAGAACTCGTGTGTGTTTACCACGCGAGCCGAAGGCGAGTGCGGTATCACACGAGTTCTGGTATAAATGCAACATAATCTTAGGCTCGTATCGCAAAATAGCGATAATCCGTCACTTAAGCCACTATAGTTGCATAGATTACTATTTGTCATACCCTCTATAAAATGACTGCTTTACACCATGTATACCAGTCTGTAATAGGTCATTTAATAAACAAGTGTTCGCGAACGTGTCTTTCGCACGTCGTTCAGTAATTCATATTTGCTATGCTCTAGAATAAAAAAAAATGAATAGAATATCCAGCTCTCGTTGTGATCAGATATATTATGTTATTCTAATTAAATCAAATTTGATTGTGCTTTATTTTTTATAACCCGATTGTTTTTAGTGTTCCGTACCAAAATCGGCAAACACTTATAGAATCACCTCAGTATCTGTCTCTGTCTGTCTGTCACAGGCATATTATTTAATATAGAAATAGTATAGAAAGTTGAAAATTGGCATAATCGTAGGAAATGGTGGCCCAACTGCAGACGAGAAGTATGAAACGTTGAATTTTGATTTTGGTGGTCAGTTTTAAGGGTGGGTGGGTGGAAGGAAATTCAAAAATAATTTTTTTCAAGGTCATCGTGAGGGATATCAAACGAAAGTTTATCAAAGCGTGAGTTAAAAAATATATAATTTGTTTGTTTTTTTAATTAAAGGCAGTGAAGAAATTCATGCGTATGGAATGCAAGTGTCATGGCCTATCAGGTTCGTGTACGTTACGAACTTGTTGGCAGAAAATGCCGAACTTTCGAGAGGTCGGCAACCGATTGAAGGAACGTTTCGACGGAGCTGCTAAAGTGATAGCAAGCAATGACGGTCGAGGTTTCATGCCCGAAGGTCAAAACATCAAACCTCCTGATCGCGTCGATTTGGTCTACACCGAGGATTCGCCTGATTTCTGCAGGGCCAACAGGAAGACCGGGTCACTCGGTACACAAGGTAGACAATGCAATTATGGATCACAGGGTGTTGACGGTTGCGAACTGTTGTGTTGTGGAAGGGGCCACGATTCTAGAATACTTAACGAAACAATTAATTGCAATTGTAGATTTAAATGGTGTTGCGAAGTTACATGCGAAACTTGTAATGTTACACGTAAAATACACACGTGCCATTAATTATTTTTATATCGTTAACTAATTAATTGTTTGATTAATTTACCTTTTCAAGCCCGAAATCTTATAAGTGAATAAAATACTTACAAGCGGCGACTTGCGCCAAAAAGGGAAAACGCTTTTTCTATTATTTTTACTTCAATCCAGACGACGTGGCAAATGTCGACCAATGTTGACATTCGGGAAATTGTCATACTGTGTTAAGGTAGTTGTCGTGCTATGGGCATAGTGTCAGAAAATTCAAAATTTTCGTATATTCATTAAGGAAACTATAATACAAATACCATTAAAATTTGAAGTTGATTGACCATCTCTAACTCGAGATAAACTTAATTAAAGTTCGGATAATTAACACGGAGGGCATAGGAAAGGTTGTGTTTTTGACAAGTTTTTTAATTAAAAAAAAAAGTAACAGTCAGAAATTTTCAAAAAACTAACTGTTCATTGATGTTTTTGTTCTGAGTTTAAAAAAGAAAATCCAAAAATTATTGACCTTTTTATTGTTGAGATATAATAACGCAAAGTTCAACAATTTATGAGAAAAGATTAACATTTTTATATAATCCAAGCGAACAAACTAAGTGAAATATGTGTTACTATGTAAACAACAGTTTAGGTACAATCTCTAACAAAATTTTTTTACATTTAACACTATACTTATTTATTGTTTTACAACGTATTATGAACGAAACTTTTGGATGTTATTGTAGCACGACAACTACCTTAATGGTTTTCGTATGGCCAATATTAAACAAATAGTCACCAACGTTGGCCTTGGAAGACATTCGCTTTGAAGGCGGTTTTCTGAACATACATCAAATGGATTGGCTAACGTTTCGACTTGCAGATATGCTTTATTTTCATTTAGACGATTGGATAGTTTTCACTATGTGCTGTTTGTCAGTGTGCACTGTAAAAAATTGATGTAAAAATACTTTGAAAATTAAGGTAGAATTCGCTCGATTTTCTAAGTGATTTTACATTACTATTCATTTTTACACAGAAAACTTCATAAAAACTTGGACTTTATACTGTAAAGTAAACAAATTTGTGATTTTTACATAAAGTAAATTAAAATTACATAATTTGTGTAATATTCCAATAAAGTGTGTAAAAATTACAAAATAAAATGTATAGTTACATATATAAAATGGATGAATACAAAACAAATTAATGTAAAATTAGTAACCACGCATGCGCAATGTGTTTTTATGGAATCTACGCGATGTGCAGGCGATACCTGTTTGCGACGCCATTGTCTCTTTGTGTGCCTATTACCAGATTAATCGCTGGCTACAAATGCATCGATAATCTATGTAATCGGCCTTCTCATTTCTTACAGTATGTATACTATTGTGATTATTAAAAGAGCTAGTCACAAAAAAATATTGCCGCTGAAGCACTTGGAATAATTACGTCATCTGCGCTATCCATTTTGTTTAATATTGGTGTAAATTCGCTAAACATTGGGAGTATTAAGCTTGGTTAACGCTGGCCAAACAGAATTCTGTCGTGTGATCTGTGGATGATAAAATCAAATGATCACACATGCCCAGCCATCCCCAACATTGGTCGTCAATACATTCGCCAACATTGATATACATTGGGCATGTCGTCTGGAGTCGGTTTTAGCGAACTTCACTAATTTATTTCTACTAGAACCGCGGTTGTATTTCTTTCTCCTTAACCCCAGTAGTAGGACCAGTCCTATTTTTAGGGTGAAGGTAGGTTTTATTTTAAGGCCCCCTCTGCCTATAAAAAATCAAGTTCGAGTCGGATTTGAATCGAGCAGCTGAATAATAAATAATTTATCATAGATTTTGTTGGTTAGGTCCGACTCTTAGAGCGGCCGCTCGTTTTGCCGAAATGTGGGACCGGTTTTGTCCACTATATTACTTTTCCGTCTTAATTAAGTACTCCTACCTATCGCACCTAAAGAATTTTTACTACAAAAATATTTTGGGCATTAAAGGTAAATTAACCTGAATGGTTGTGAATGTTGTTATCTTTGTTAAATTTCGAAAATGCGATTGAAAATATTGGTTAATTTTGTGATATGAATTGTATAATTTTGACAACTTTTTATGACAGAAAAAAATTGTTGAAAGTATTTAAATTCGAACTTTACAACTAATATGTTAAGTTTTTTTTTTATATTGATCACGATGCTTAATTTATTTTAATTGCTGTATCGTAAATCTTATTCTCTGAATCAAAATTATTTATTTTATTATGAATTACGTAAATACATAAAAAAATTGATTTTTTTGTTGTAAATTAAATCAAAAAAATGTCACTTAATATAGGTAAGAAATGAAAAATGTATGTTTCATTAATGTACATAATAATTATTTGTAATTTCTAAAAAGCTCCAAAATTTGGGTGATATTAAATAATGTTTCAGCCGTTTGTAATAGATAATTAATAAATTTGCTTTTTTTGAAAAAAAGATAAAATAATATACGTAAAATATGAAAGGGTCCTTATTCAAAAAAAAACATTCACGGACTAATACCGTGCGTTCAATAAATCCTTTATTTAGCTAATCAATCTAGTTAACTAGCTGTTTTTACTAATATCAGCTTTATAAATAACATAAAATATGAAAATTTGTCTGATCATAGGTCAAATTTGTTGTTGTAAATTAAAACACAAAATCATATTGCATAAGTCGTGGATTTGTTGAATGCACTTTTGGAGCGTTGACACACACAGCGGTTTGTGCCGACTCGACGATGACACACAGCGGTGTCAACTCGACAGTCAGGCGTTTCTTGTAGAGAACGATGTGTCGAGACGGCTGAGAGTAGGCTTTCAGCCGGCAGGCAATTCTCGCCGCTGTGTGGACACACAGCGGTGTCAATTCGACAGTCAGGCGTTTCTTGTGGAGAACGATGTGTCGAGGCGGCTGAGAGTAGGCTTTCAGCCGGCAGGCAATTCTCTCCGCTGTGTGGACACACAGCGGTGTCAACTCGACAGTCAGCCGTTTCTTGTGGGGAACGATGTGTCGAGACGGCTGAGAGTAGGCTTTCAGTCGGCAGGCAATTCTCGCCGCTGTGTGTGCTTTGCATCATTGAAAAACGTTAACATTCGTGCCGACTCGGCACCGCCTCGGCACAAACCGCTGTGTGTGTCATCGCTCTTACAGTTCACTGAAAAAAGTACCAAGATTTGCTTCAAGTAATAGTCGATTGACTGATTATAAATTATAGACGCTCGACATCCGATTCAATCGACTAAACTGAATTGATTCCTGGATTATTTGAAGTCGTTTAATATAAACAAAATGGTGTTAATTGAAAATAGATAGAGTAGTATTGTTCAGAGAAGACCAGTGGCGGATTAAACCCGTCTGAGGCCCGGGGCGGCAGAACTAAATGAGGCCTCCGGTCTGCTTAGAAATTGATGTATTTGTAGTGTAAATTTCGTAAAAAATGCATAATAGAGTAAAGTGCCCTAATATCGGACATTTGCCTAATTTGGGACACCGCTGTTACAAAAGTTCTAAAAGGAAGATTATATTGTGTGTTGTATGTCCAAGAAATTTCATTTTATGTAATGAGTTAAAAAAATATGGACACTTTTCAAAAACTATCCGATATTAGGGCACTTTACTCTATAGATGTAATGGCTGACAAAAAAATCAAATATTTATAAACCTACCTACGTTTATATTTTGTATACGTACGGGGCCTCCAACTCCAAACTCCCTCTTACTTACTAAACATATTGGGGCCTTGTTTGGGATTTGATTAAGAAGATTTGGAAGCCCCCCAAAATCAGAGGTCCGGGGCAAGCCGCCCCCTCCCTTAGTCCGCTACTGGAGAAGACACCAACAAGATGGCCGATCTGCGCAGTAGAAGTAGTGGGGAGAACTAACAGTGATAGAATATGGACTCGTCCGGTACGAAAGACGCGTGTCAAGTATGTTGTGTGTCACACGCTATACCCCTTTAAACAGAATATGGATTCGCCCGGCACTAAATTCGTTTGTGCGCATGTATGAAGCTGGTATATTTTCTAAACAATATTACTCTATATATCATGGACAGTATCGGCTGATACCAACACACCATACAATAAAAACGCGAACTGTCAGCCAATCAGGTAACGAATATGTATTATCTAGCAAAGGTGGGCTAATAATACGAGTATATTCGTGATAAAATCACTGTTCACACGACAAGGTAAACGTTGACCGACGTTTGTCTTAATACGTAAAATACACGTAATAGCGATTTTAAATTCAAATTCAAATTTTTATTCCTCAATAAAAAAAAATATACAAAATATACAACTGTTTTACAAAAAGAGGATTTTCTGCCCAACTTGGAAGACCAGTGCTAGGGCAGGATTAAGTGCTAATTTTTGTGAATGAATATAGGACCTTTAAAAGCTTAACTGACACAAATAACAAAAAATGTTTGTAAAAAATAATAAAGTTTTTATATAATAGAAAAGCATTGTTAATTATTTTTTTTTATTAAAGTTAAGATTTTGCAGAAAAAAATGCAGTGAAAATCAAGTTAGGTCATTGACTACATAATAATAAAGTAAACTTATATTAAAACAATAAAATAACGATTTTTTTAACATTATGTTAAAATGTTGCATAAATTTGTAGTAAACAATATAATGTTTATAAATTAATATTTATATAGGTGTGGTTACTAGTTTTTGTTAACCATGATTTGAGAGTGTTTCAACTGTTTGAACCACTGATATCTATACTACTAACTGGATTGACGATTCTCTGAGACGCCGTTGTGGTGAATAGAAAGCTCAACCAGCGCCTCTAAATGGTGTAAAAGGTACTAAACATCAAGTTAATGAGCTTTCACTTCCATAATTGATCTTCTTTTCACCATTATGACAGCGCAAGCGCAGTTGAACTGGATGGCGAAATACGACAAAAAATTGTAAATTTCAGTTTGTAAATGTAGCACGTAGGTACCTATGTAATTAAAAGGAGCCAGCGCTTCAAGTTGCCGTTAAAAACCTTTAGAAAAAAGAAAAAACTTTAAAATGTCAATTTGACTTCCCGTAATTTGAAATAATACGTCGTGCTGTAAAGAAAATATTGATAAATATCACGTTTTTTGATACAATTTTTTAAACAGATTTTTTTTTTTTTAGTTTTTAAGCAATTAGAGCCCTTCTATAAAGCTTAATGTTTAATTGTAGCTAATAAAAACAATATTAAAATGACTTTTGTGACCACAGTTTGAAATTTGCCGAGATCATTTTTTGCAATCTGCGTGTGCAGTCACCTTAATAATAGTTTTTTTATACGGCTGAAATGCAATTGAAAGATTTTTCGTTGGAGAGCAGCCAATTATATAATTGTTTCGAAACATACAGGAAAAAATCTTTTTACCAACCAGTGGTCACAATCAGGATTCTAACCTGAACCTTTCCACTTTCGCGGCGGAATGAGCCTACAATACTCAATCGTGACAAGATTGCTAAACTAATATTCTCCATATATGCTTCTTTTAATTTTTTTTAAATAGTTTGAGTTGTCGACTACTAGTATATAGAGGACTCTAAACGAACAATAAGCTAATGATAAAAAATGGTGGAACCTTTGGTGTAAAGATACGAAATGTTACAATTACCACAAAACACCAAACCATAACAAACACTCTCGACGTACGTTTCGCCAACCAAGTTGGCATCATCAGGAGATGATTAAAACTTTTAATCATCTCCTGATGATGCCAACTTGGTTGGCGAAACGTACGTCGAGAGTATTTGTTATGGTTTGGTGTTTTGTGGTAATTGTAACATTTCGAATAAGCTAATGCTTTGCTCGAAACAATCAATCACAAAACCTTTGAAGAACACGAAATTCAAAACTGACATTTATACCGATGTAAACAAAATGAAAGTAGTGCCCTTTCTTAATTATTGATAGCAGCCACAATGTTACAGTATCTGTCATGAGTGACTTATTATTCCACATTCTACTGTTATTATTAACAATTTCGTCTTGAACTTCCGCATATCCATTTGTTGTTTTCCAATTTAGGTATTAAATGTCTCAAAATGCCTCATTATTGATAAAAATATTTCAAATTCAATCTCAATTCCTGCTTTTAATAATTTGAATATATGAACAAAAAATGTTTAATACCAAGAATATTATCTATAGAATCTTACTGATCACACAAATCGACTCTATTTTCAATATAAAAGCTGCTATGTTGTGAGGAAGATTGGGTTAAATTAATGGTGGGCGGTGGCGCCATCTTTTGAAATGGGTGAAGTGCAGGCCTCTTTTAAAAATAATAATCACAGGACTTAACAAAAAATTTCTCACGCTATTCAAACAAATAAATGTTCCCCAAAAAATAAATAATATTTTTGCTTTTAAGTTCGATCTTGCGGAACGAAATAAAGAAATATTTTCGTGACACCTTTTTAAGTGATAATTTCTAGTTTTCACATAATAATTAAAAGTGCCGAAATAAGTGCAAAACGAATGAAGCACGTGCCTCAGGCGTCAGCCTGTGAGAGCAAAAAAATAAAGATACTCAAGTGTGGTACTCAGGGGGTGGAACCGTTGCAAATTGATAATTGCGAACATGCAGTTATTGCAAAAGGTAGTGAACGCAAAGATATTGCTTGTGCAAAAAGACCGCTTAAGCGCCTACTTATATTAGCTCGATTTTTTAGGGCTACGTACCTCCGAACGGAACTTTATTACTGGGTCTACGATGTCTGTTCGTCCGTATGTGTGTCACAGGGCTCTATCTCACAAACGATAAGAGATAGCTAGCTGAAATTTTCACAGATTGCATGTTGTTGTGGAATGAATCCTGACAAATAATAATTTATTTCGAGTACTTTTCCTACTCTATACAATTATCGAGTACTTCGACCGATACTCGTGTTTTTCAAGTAATATGTTAATTAATAAAACAAAGGAAATTTTAATTTTATCATGACTCCCACATCTTGAAATCTAAGCCAAAATATTTCGAGGACCGCCCGACCTGCCGCTAAAGTTAAGGATTACGTGAGGCCCTACAGAATTTAGGATAAAATCAACCAGTTTAAACGAAAAACAAAAATAAAGATAATTACTTCTTATACCACAACAGTTTTATTGATGGATGTACATTTCGAAAGCTATGCTTTCATCTTCAGCAAACACTATACATAAAACTGTTGTGGTAAGAAGTAACTAGAATAGAATAGAATAGAATAAATTTATTGTACTTAAAAACATAGCTGTATGTACATAGTCAGAATGGTTTGGTACTAACAATTAAAAAATTCATTTAACTTGTACAATGGTTTATCGCACAAATATTCTTTTAATTTTTTTTTAAATTTATTAAGGGTTCAATAAGTTTTATGGACTCAGGGAAGTGCATTATACAAATGAGAAGATGTATAGTGCGGACATTTTTCGTACCTTACGTGATTGTTACGAGTCAAACAAGCCGTGAGGTGGGTCGTTTATTAGGACTAAAGTGCGACCCTTGAGGTCCACACGACGAACTTCCCAGTTTGATAAATATTTAATAATAATAATAATTAAATTAGATATTACACAGAAAAGTAATCATTTTAATCATTAAAACATCAATAATTAAAAAAAAAAAAAAAAACGGCTGAACCGATTTTTATAAAATTTATGTCGAATCAAAATGACGTTAACACGCCTCGATTGACACCCTTACGAAGTCGATATAATTTTTTATTCGCGAGATATTGTGTAAAATCTACTTTTTTAGAGGTTATTTGGTTAAGAAAAAAGAACGGCTGAACCGATTTTAAAAAAATTCCTTTCAGATCATATATACGTTAATACGCGTCGATTGGCACCCCAACGTAGTCGATATCATTTTTCGTTCTCGAGATTTCGTCTTAGAAAGAAATGGACACATACATACGTACGTACGTACGTACGTACGTACGTACGTACATACGTACACACACACACACACACACACACACACAGACATCTTTCTAAAAGTAGTGTAAAAATAGTGTAGTGACCTTGAAACATAAAATTTTTTTTTCCTTTTTGATTTCGATTTTCGGACCCATTACAATAACTTCCAATGGGAAGTTAATAAATATTGTCTCTGTTGCGTGTGTTTCGGCAATGTATATTATGCGTAAATTCATATTTATTCAGATTTTGCTTAAGAAAAATAATGTTACTGTAAATGAAAATTGCATGGACAGTAAGAATTTTGTATTTAAGAAAGTACGGCCTATCTTTATTTTTGTTTTTATTCCAACCACAGTGCTCATATATTTTTGATAACAGTTTAAACGATGACAAAAAAGTATTAGGTAACCCGTAATAATCGCTTTACTGTCGCGTGTTGCGTTTTCATTTGTGTTAGCAAACTTGAGCTTTAAATCAAAAATAGATTGTTGTTATTTTTAAATGTATCAAAGAGGCATGTACTCCGTATGCAAAAAAAAGAGTAGGTATGAATGGCGATAAATAACAAAGACGAAATAAAAATTCGGATAAGACAAACCAAATGTTAATTTTTTATAAAGTGTTTCATTTAACTGGTTGAGGCGCCACGCCAGGCCCCCAATCTAGAGCCTTTTCACCCCACCCCCCCATTGTGGTGGCTATGAATTTTATTGTTGAGAGAACAGACTGAAAATAACATTTTTATTAAGTCGATTTGCTGTCCAAACCTTTTACAGTAGATATAAGTGAAGACGGGATCAACTTTTCCAAAAGTAAGTACTATACAGGGTGAGTTCGACCACCCGTATCAGTCGTTTTTTTCGAAAACGGTTAGTCGTAGAGAGTTGTGTCAAAAATTTGTATTATAAAAGCCCTAATAAAGAATCGAATGGTGATAAATTTTTTTCCGGGAAGGTCGGCTTCCCTATTAGTTTGCTCCAGAATGTCCAGAACTCCGGAATTATAAATGTAACGATAGGTCGAAAGTGGTATTGTTGAAAAGATCTTTAAAAAATAAGCAAGTTTTGTAGGAAATTTTTTTTTATTACTGCCACCCCTGTACATTTCTATAAGTATAAATATAAATTATTATATGTTCAAAACTCCGGAATTTTAGAAAGCACGATAGGTTGAAAGTGGTGCTGTTGAAAAGCTCTTTAAAAAATAGGCAAGTTTTGTAGGAAAAATTATTTAATTACTGCCACCCCTGTTAAGTAACAATCGTTTGAAATTATTAAATCAAATTTTCGTAATAACGATCCAAGTCGGCATTAAAAATCTAGCAACCTTAGACATTGTCACAAGTGTTCAAACTGTCTTCCATGTACTCTTTAATACATACTACTGAGCTCTTCTGGTTATACTGTGAGTGTACTTCTTCAGTGTTTAATGATCGATAGATAGGCAACTAGATTTTAAATGCGGACTTTTAAAAAGTTCGTTATTATGACATTTTAATTTAGTAATTTCAAACAAATATTACTTAACAGGGGTGGCAGTAATAAAAAAAATTTTCCTACAAAACTTGCTTATTTTTTAAAGATCTTTTCAACAATACCACTTTCGACCTATCGTTACATTTATAATTCCGGAGTTCTGGACATTCTGGAGCAAACTAATAGGGAAGCCGACCTTCCCGGAAAAAAAATTATCACCATTCGATTCTTTATTAGGGCTTTTATAATACAAATTTTTGACACAACTCTCTACGACTAACCGTTTTCGAAAAAAACGACTGATACGGGTGGTCGAACTCACCCTGTATATAGGTAAGTAACATTTTTGCTAATATTTAATAGTAAACACTATACACATTATTCAAAAATAATTAAAAAATTCGACTGATGACCAGTCCTATACTTCCCACCTAGTAATATTTGCAAAAAATAAACACTTTTTTTTTTATTCTTTGACTAGGCCCAAATAACCTTAGCTGTTGGTGGTCTTTAAAACACAATTTAATTTTTATTCTTTGAAAAAAGCATGGCCCTCTTTTTTGTTTGGTGATCTACTGATGGCTAACTTAATATAGCAAAAATCATGGTTACCTTGATTTACGTACAATTTTTATTTTTTTTAGTAAAATATTTTTTTTCTCGAAAACTATACATTTTAGAGAAAAAAAATATTTACATTTTTTCATATTATAACATCTAGAATTCATTTATATTTTTTTTACCTATGTTAATACATGACATTAAGGACGTTTTTTTTAATATCTCAGGATCCACTGAACCGATTTGACTCAAAATCTAATCAGATCTAAGTTAAAGGCTGATAAACACAATAGAATAATCGGCATGCCCGTATGTTGTTCCGTTCTTAAGATATCGAAGGCGAAAAATTGACCACACACACACACATACAGACATCAGTCAGAAAATGATCTTAAACGATTGCTAGGGTCTCAAAACGTGAAAATCTGTTAAAATCTCGAAATATTTTTTTCGGACTAAATCCATTACTGCCCTACCATAGTAGAGGTGGGAAGTAAAAATCATTAGCAATGATATAAAGCAAACACAAATTAACCGAATTTTCAAACCAGTTGCTGCCATCTTGAGTTAAATTTTTTTTAATGAAAAACACCGTCACCCACAGATCTTTTAATACACGTACCTCATTTTTTTTATTAACCTATGAAGCCCTAAAAATTACATTTGATAAAATTGTTCAATTAGGTAATCCCTATAATATTAAACAAGCAAATCTTGTATATTATATGTACCTATGCACCTATATAAATATTTTCTCGAAAACGGCTCTAACGATTTGGATAAAATTTACTGAAAAAGGGTTTTGGGGGGCAAAAAATCGAGCTAGCTAGGTCTCATCCCTGGAAAAATTCGTTTTCTTATCGATTTTATCATTTTAAAAAACAGTTTTTTTAACGTTATAAAACAGCGTCGTATGGTGAGTAGGCTTTGGAAAAAACAAACTATTTTCATTATTTATGTAAAATTACTCTGACAGTCAATCTTTAACTTATTAAAATAATCAGTAATTATTTGAAAATATGTAGGTACATACGTTATGTAGTATGACGTATACTGACGTATTATAATATTATCTACTTATGTAATTTTTTTTCTTAAAAACGACTAACGATTTTGATGAAATGGGAACTTTAAGTACTATTTTTTTTGAACTCATCCGAGCAAAGCTCGGTCATCCAGATATTGTTTATATTAATAAAACATTACACCACATAAAAACAAATAAAATCAGTAATAAACCCAAATCAACACGAAATAAGAAGAATTATTATAATAACAATTATTTTCTTCAACTGTTTCAAACACTAGAGACACGTGACATGTTTTATTAACAATATTTCCACTAATTAATATTATACACTGACAGATTTTTATTTATGATGCTATTAAATTTTACCTCTTAATAACCATCAAGATTCATGGTTCTTCATTCATACTTCGAACAAGGGATGTCCAGATTTGAGCCGACAAAAAATTCTTGTCGCAGTGCCAAACCCTACCGTCAAGATAGCCTAGTATTTTTCAATAAATTCACGACGATTCTACAGACAAAATAATGAGGCTGTCAAAAATTAAAAATTAATTAATATATGACTCTTTCTTAGAAATCATTGCCAGAAACACAATATGGCGTTTATTTCATTTCAATATGTTAAGTAATAATGGAGATACAAATTTTTAAACTTTACACAACACCCGCGAGCCGGGCTTTATAATCTTTACAACCGCCCCCTAAGACCGATTGCACCGCTGCTATCAATTAACTATCAAAATGGGACATGTATTAAATATTATGTGCTGTAGAGTAAGCCGTGATATTCGGGGCATGTGACGTCAGTCGCTCGAAAGGAAAAATAAAGGTGTGGTGTATTTAAAAATGTATTGTGAGGCCGTTTTAACTGCTGGACAAAAAAATCCAACGCCATTATTTAAATTAGTCGGGACTCTTTCTAATGACATAATAAATAAAATAGCGCATTTGTGAACTACAAAATATATGTTTTAGTGTCATCTGTTAGCGCACTTGTGAACTACAAATGACATTTTGCTCGTATTAAGTTTTTTGTGTCACCTATTAGCACACTTATGAACTACACACTATTACCAACATATTGCAAATACGTGTTCGTGTTTGAGCCGAGTAGCTCCGATTGTCTCCGTCGGATTTGTTTCACATCACTGTTGTTAACAGCCCAGGCAAAGCGCGCTTAAGGAAGTTTTCACTCCAAAAAGTCATTTAACGGCTCATTATACACAATTCAAAAAAATCCAAGGACGTCACGTTTAAAATATAGCACAACAATTTTAGCCGGTTTTAATGTATTATCGTGCTTCAAGGAATCGTTCATTTTATTTCACATATTTTAAAGTTTTGTGCAAATTGATGTATATTTACGTTCTGCAAAATAAAATAAAATGCCATGAATGCAGGGCCGTCTTAGGCTATGCAGGGGCCCTTGGGCACACAGAATTTGAGGGCCCGTTTAGAAAGCCAAAAAAAACGTGAATGAAAAATGTACTTTTGTTTAGTGACTTTATTGGTTTCAGCCCTGGGCTCGTGCCCCACATGCCCTTATGGTAAAGATGGCACTGCATGAAAGTACTCTATTTAAGAATGGAACGATTGGACATCCCTATTCTTGCAGTGCATTTAATATACAATTAATATATTTGTAGCCAATGGTGATTATGATGTGAACAATGGATTTATATATTTATTAACTGAAAATAATATCTTAACCGTGTTGTAGAGCAACTTTGGTGGTCGTCTGTGCGGACTAATTCAAGAATAATGTTATATTTTTTTTGGATTTTAGCGTGAAATTTGGTTTCTTTTGTGTATCTTCAATATTTATAGCATAATGAAATAACAAAACACGATGGTGCTCTTGAAAAGAGAATTAAGAAAGTAATTAACCTGCATTGTTAAGTTTTCAGTGACTTTTGAAACGCGGTTGTTTGCATTAATAATCTGAACTAATATTATAAAGAGAAAAGATGTGATTTTTTGTATGTTCGTTTGTAATGTATAAACTCAAAAACTACTTAACTGATTTTAAAAATTCTTTCACCTATAGAAAGCTGCATTTTCAGCGAGTAAGATGGGCTGTAGTTTTTACAATAATGTAACCATAAGGGTACTTGCGGTGGGGAGGTAATAAATCATAAATTCTTATCTCTGGAACTACTAAACCGATTCTAAAAATTCTTTCACTAATAGAAAGCTACGCAGGGGGAGAGATTCTCGCGAAGGGGTATTCGCGTGGGGGGGTAATAAATAATAAATTCTTATCTCTGGAACTACTAAACCGATTCTAAAAATTCTTTCACTAATAGAAAGCTATACGCAGGGGGAGAGATTCTCGCGAGGGAGTACTCGCGGCGGGGGGTAATAAATCATAAATTCTTATCTCTGGAACTACTAAACCGATTCTAAAAATTCTTTCACCAATAGAAAGCTGCGCAGGGGGGAGATTCTCACGGAGGGATAACAAAATAACAATATACTAAATATACGTGAGCGGAGCAATGAGTGACGTCGCTATTAAATCATAATTTCATATCACCCGGGTCCGCTATAAATCATAAATTCATAGCATCCGGGCGAAACCGGACCGTGTCGCTAGTTTTTAAATAAAATAGGTATTTGTAGGATAATATAATTATGCGGATTATATTTAGAGATATACTGTTAATTGTTTGGCTTTAGTTTCCGCGCACTTAAAACACAATTTTCTGAAGACAGCAGTTCTTTATTTGTGAAACTAAATTTGGGAAAAATCTGATAGGTACGTTTTGTAAAACTCCCTATCGGAAAAAATAACCTCATGCTATGATTCTGAATAAAATAAGTTCTAAAAAGTCCATAATGGTGTGTGTATTTTAAAGACCACCAACAGCTAAGGTTATTTGGGCCTAGCACCAATTCATGTTTTCAATTCATTTTTTTTTTAATAATAAATTGAAAATCCAATTGACACTTTTACCAGCTCTCGGGTTAGAACCCGGGAACTGTGGACTTGTAATGGAGGGACCATAGCAACGCCATGTAAACAACAACATTACTACACGCTCGGCCATTCTCAAGCCCTCCATAATGGTGTAATGTCTCACTTTATGTAATGCTAATTTTGTTATAAAGTGATCACAAATTAACAGCACAGTAAAATGTATAAAATATAAAAAAACGAGGTAGACTCGCGCACCGAGGGTTCCGTGCAATAATAAAAATAAGGAGCTATAGTTAGGGGTAAAAAATTAATATTTGTTTTTAAAAAGTTTTTTTACTATTTTATTGTGTTCTTTATAGTGTTTAAAAATGTTTCCGTAGATATCAATTAAATTATATTTTTAAAGTAAAAAATATATATTAGGTAACACAATATTTGATGAATACAAAAAAAAACAAAAATATTGCGATTCGAAACCCAGGATCGAACCAGGGACCTTTTGATCTTCAGTCAAACGCTATAACGGATAACCACTGAGCCATCCGGACGATGTTATTATGCGCACATAATGAGTAGTGCGACTCCAACGCGAAAAATGCAGTCATAGTAGCGACTTACTACTATACTATGAAACAGACGCTAATGCCTTTGTTGTCGAGCGTCTATAATCCACAATTCATTCATTCACTATACTATGAATGTACTGTGAACGTGTAATAACAATAATTCATTAAAATTAATTGATTATTTATTTAATTCTGATTATTATTTGCCAGGATTCATGCCACAACAACGCACAATCTGTAAAAATTTCAACTACCTCTTACCGTTTGTGGGACAGACGGACGGACGGACATCATAGGCTCGGTAATAGGGTTCCATACGAAGGTACGGAACCCTAAAAAGCGTAATGTCTGTTTTACCAAACATTTAATTTAACCATATAATCAACACCTTGAATTAGATACAAAAATATAAGAGACGGTGACTCGTATTTGTATTTCGCTATCTCGATTCAGTCTAACAGTTTGTCTCTTTCTTTCTTTGATCACCACTAGAGGCTGTGCCCTGAACAACCAAAAAGCAATAAAGACCACCCAGAAACTGATCCAACTTGTACCATACACATGCTGGGCGCTTGTAAACACGATTCTATTGGATAAGCATTTTTATTATCACTTGCATCAAGTTTTACAGTAAATACTGCACATATTTTTATAAAATCAACATCAATTTTTTCGCAAATTAAATCCTAAACGAATTAATTAAAATAAGTTTTAAATTGACACGTTTCATATAAAAATGTTGACATTTATGCCATTACAAAAAAAGTTAATGAGTGTAATTTGTTTACATTTTTGCAAATTAAATTGATCTGTAAAAATGTTGACACATAATTAACTGATTTCAAAAGCCTGACATCTCAAAAAATAGTATTACCAATCGGATAAGCAATACAAATCATCTTGTCTTATTAAAAAAATATGTCAGCACCAAACAGTCCATGCTCTCGCATGCAGTGCGTTGTCAACATTGAAATTGCTATATTTAAGAAGAAAACAGATTCTACTTTCGGGCACTGTAGAGTAAGTGGTAACCCATTCAGTCGGAGACTGGAGGTTTCGGGTTCAAGTTCCGACAGTAGCATTTGTCTTAGATATAGCCAACCAATCAGGGCAGCCGCAGCGCTGTCTGATATTTAATTGTTGTGAATATAGTGTGGACATAAGGGAACAAAAATCGTTATTATTTAATGAGCCATTTTCCTGAGAGTAGTTCCTTCAATTATCCACGAGAGGCAGTACTTGTTGTAGGTACAAACATTATTTATTCTCCTTTAGTGTCGCGTCATTTTAGTGGTATAACTTAATTATTAAATTAATTAAATAATTAAGTTATACCACTAAAATGACACGGCACTAATGGAAAATAAATAATTTTTGTACCTACCACAAGTGCTGCCTCTCGTGAATAATTGAAAGAACTACTTTCAGGAAAATGGCTCATTAATTATTTAGTAGCCGTCCACCGTAACTCAAAATATTGTATTTAACTACAAGATTGTTCAGAAATAATCGAGGATCTACTGTAGCGTGATTAGTAATGTTATTAGTCGTGACTTGTGATCTACAAAACCTACATTGCACACGAATCCAGTTGGCCACGAATCGTTCATCCAATAACACCTTTATTACCTCCCCGTATACATAAATATAGGTATAGAGCATACCTAGAGAAAACACATACAGACTCCCACCGCGGTGAACCCGTGATTACAGACTTGCGGTCAAACTTATGGGCCACTGATTGAGCAATTTTACTTTTTAATAAAGTACTATACGCTTTTGCTAACTTTATACTATGTTCAAACATAGAATACACCATAATAGACCGAGAGCTAGTGACAATTTTTTGGTGTTATTTATTCAAGGTCTAATATTAAAAAAAAACGTTCCCAATGTCACGTATTAACACAGGTAAAAAAAAATATAAATGAATACTAATGTTATAATATGAAAAATATTTTGCTAAAAAAAATAAAAATTGTACGTAAATCAAGGTAACCATGAATTTTGCTATATTAAGCTAGCCATCAGTAGATCACTAAACAAAAAAGAGGGCCATGCTTTTTTTCAAAGAATAAAAAAAGAGTGTTTATTTCTTGCAAATATTTACTAGGTGGGAAGTATAGGACTCTGGTCATCAGTCGAGTTTTTATTTCTGAAGTTGTATGCGTTTAAAATTTTCAAAAAATCACAAGGAACATTTATATCGTCTAAACTAAAAGATCATTGGAATCAACGTAAACATTCTAAATTTTTCAAAATTAAGAAAAAAAAATAGTGTTC
This sequence comes from Mongoloraphidia duomilia, assembly GCA_039654895.1. Taxonomy (NCBI): domain Eukaryota; kingdom Metazoa; phylum Arthropoda; class Insecta; order Raphidioptera; family Raphidiidae; genus Mongoloraphidia; species Mongoloraphidia duomilia. The sequence goes on along the minus strand of CM077522.1, from coordinate 5,193,134 downwards.
ATAGTCCCAAAAATATGTATACCTATTGTTGTGTCTTTTTGAGTCAATGGTAACTTTTTCTCTAAGACATCTGTCTTTACTCTTTGGGTTAACTAAAAGCATATATCTGAAAAATTTCATCGCAAAAGATGATAAATGAAAGAATTACCAGGCTGTGACATACGGACGGACATGACGAAATTATAAGGGTTCCTTGTTTCTACGGAACTCTAAAAATCAAGTCAGAAATATTAGAAAAAAATGATGACCAGTATTATACTTCCCACCTAGTAAAGATTTGCAAACAATAAACACTCTTTTTTTATTCTTTGAGAAAAAGCATGACCCTCTTTTTTGTTTGGTGATCTACTGATGGCTTGTAATATAGCAAAAATCATGGTTATTTACGTACAATTTTCTTTTTTTAGTAAAATATTTTTTTCTCGAAAACTATACATTTTAGAGAAAAAAAATATTTACATTTTTTTCATATTATAACATCTAGAATTCATTTATATTTTTTTACCTAACATTGAGAACGTTTTTTTTAATATCTCAAAATCCACTAAACCGATTTAACTCAAAATTTAATCAGATCTAAGTTAAAGGCTGATAAACACAATAGAACAATCGGCATGGCCGTATGTTGTTCCGTTTTTACGATATCGAAGGCGAAAAATTGACCACACACACACACACATATACAGACATCAGTCAGAAAATGATCTTAAACGATTGCTAGGGTCTCAAAACGTGAAGATCTGTTAAAATCTCGAAATATTTTTTTCGGACTAAATCCATTAGGTACTTCCCTACCATAGTAGAGGTGGGAAGTAAAAATTTAGCCGATTTATGCAAAAAAAAAGTTATTGGGCATGTGGACAATAAAATACCAACATTGACGGAGGTACGGAACCCTAAAAATTACCAAACATGGGAATATTATGAAGCAAAGTGACTTTCACTTTTTATAAACGACTTATATCATTTAATTCTTTCAGCGGTGACCACGTAAGGTACATAATATAATGTGTACTGTATATTTAATTTTAAGTAAGAAGCGTGTTTTTTGTTCCATTCATTTCAGTTGGTGTCATGTTGAAGTGTTTTTTGTTACAGCACAATGCAGACTGATGTTTAACCACAAATCGGTGTGGGTTTTTAATTTTGTTTTACACATTTCTGTCTGCTTTGATACGAAGGACGCGAAGGTTGTTAGTTAAATATACGCTTGATTACTTGTAAATGATCATTTTGGTTACACTTCTTTTTGTTCTATTGTTTGTTACCAGTATACTGAGTGTTTTACAAAAACTGAAAAGTTAAATTGGCGTTTCATGCTTTCACAGCCGGTAGACATCTTGGTAGCAAGTGTTTCCGGGCTAGGTAGCCGCGGTGGTCTAATGGATTTTACTCCGTACGTTTCGCCCAAAACTCCGTTGGGCATCTTCAGCGGCGATTGGCAATACAATATGATCTTCCCGGGTGGTATATGAAATTATGATTAGAAGAAGTAAGCGGATGAAAACAGTTTTTTTTTGGAAAAACACCGTCGTAGTTCAGTCATTTTGTACAAAATATTTACAAATTATATACACAAACCTTCCTCGTTTATCGCTCTTTCTATTAGTGAAAACCGTTTCAAAATCCGTTGCGTGGTTTAGAAAAAGTAAGCGGAGAAACAGACAGAGGCTGACAGCGACTTTGTTTTATACTATTTAGAGATTAACGATAATGTTTTAGAAAACAGTCTGTATATCTAAGCACATACAATAAAATCCTACATCTATCTTTAAAATGAAGTGTTTTTCACTTATTATGACAACAAAGAACAGTAAACAGCTCTTTGTATCTATAAAAATAGACATCAAGACCCAACGTCATGGCATTGTAAAAAAAAATAATTAATTTGTCTAGTTTTTTATTCACTTTTATTTGAGTACGAGGTTTAATTTCTTATTTTTTTACAAAATCAATAAACGTTTAATTCTTTTACTGGTTTTTAATAGTTTTACAATTTTTAAACATTTCGAAAATAAATTTAAAACATTACATAATGAAAGAATTGCTTAAGTCGACCGTTTCTGAGAGATTTCGAAAAAAGCAAAAAAGGTGGTAAAATTTCGTGGTTTTTCGGCTCTCCCCACGTTAGCACAAGGTCCTCGAGGTCGAAAACTCAGATTCTACTCCATAGAGTACCCGCAAACAACACACCAAAATATCATTAACTTCGGAATACTTTCCAGGTAACCCCCTTCATTTATTACCTGCCTCTTGGACTATACTACATAAAACCTACCGGTGGTCTCTAAGATGTCAATTTGAACTTTCGAAAACGATTCGCGAATCGTCGAAGGTCAACACAGAAGTCCTTAAAAAATATATTTAAAAAAACGCAGTCATATTGTTCGCTAAATTACAATAATACAAAACTTTTTATTCGCCGCAGCAGCTAAGTGTACTACAAATCAAAGTCATTTTGTCTTCGTGTCATTTTGAAGCACTCAACCTTGACGACGATTTATTGGTGACAATTGCATTTGACATGATATTGACGGACGCTATGCTCTGTCGTCGCTCTTGTAAAAGAATATTCACGACGACGTATCTTGCATTAACTGCGCTTATTGCATTAAATACTAACTAAAGGCGGATACAAACTTGAGCGCACATGGGATGAAAATCCACAAAGCTTTCTAACTTCTGTGGTCTCTAACCATTTTTCCGTATTTAGAAAATTGTGTTTTAAAGACCACCAACAGCTAAGGTTATTTGGGCCTAGCACCAATTCATATTTTCAATTCATTATTATTTTTTTTTAATAATAAATTGAAAATCCAATTGACACTTTTACCAGTTCTCGGGCTAGAACCCGGGAACTGGGGGCTTGTAATATAGGAACCGTAGCAACTCCATTTAAACAACAGCATTGCTACACGCTCGGCTATTCTCAAGCCCTGCCGTATTTAGATTTATTTATTGTAAATTATAGACGCGTCGACAATTTTGGTCATTAGCGTCTTGATTACATTAAATAACAACACACTTAAAACTAAATGACATCCATGAGCGGAGGCGGGATTCGAACCCGCGACAGTCTGATCTAGAGGCCGCGACGCTAACTACTGGACCACACTGCCCTCTGCCGTATTTAGAATAAAATTATATTTTTGCCATACCCATTATAAAATAGCTGAATTACATGCATATAGTATGTTTGCATGTAAAGTGACTTTTGACAGGCCGGTGTACGGGAAAGTATCTTTCCCACACTAGTGTGCGAAAGAAAAACATTTCCTTAGTGATTTATTTTTATTCCCTCTGATCCTCACGCTATTGTCTACTATAGAAGTGAAGTTGGCGACACAAAATAAACTGTTAAAAAATTTCAAAAATACAAAAAATTAAGTAAAGCAGTTATTTTATAGTGGGTATGGCAGAAATTACCAAGTATATTTCGCGCGTAATGATATATACATGCACCACGATTTGTAACTTCAGACTGACAAAAATATTATTAAAAAATAATTATTTATAAACCAAAATGTGATTTAATAAGTTAATTGCGTATAACAAATAATTTATTAAGTAATCAACGTAACCGTAATTTGTATTTTGTTGTAACCGCGTCTTAACCGTTACAGAAATTAGTTTTTTTATGATTGGCTTGCGTGTAGCGTGTAAACAATGGTTGACACTGTTTCTCAAATCCAAGACCATAAAACAGGTTTAATTACATATTAAATCAGTCAAAAGTTTTGTTTTTTTTTTTTTTGTTGATATATCTACCTTTACTGCTCCCCTATTTTGTTGTGTATCAAATCAACTGCTTTTATTATCGGACTGAATAAGTCATTGCATTTTTTGTTCTATAATTAATTTCACATTTACAAAAATTAAACTTTAATGGCCGCTTACGCCAACAGCAGCTGCTTTTATCAAAGTTGAAAACATGATAAGAAACGTCGATCAATTTTTAATATTATATATACTACGCTTTGTCTGTGAATTGCATTCCAATGTTCTTTGGGAATTAGCGCTCCCAGGGACCCGAGCTCGTACCAGTTGGTTTGTATATGCCGGCAGGCGGATTCTAATACACAAATGGATGATTTGTTGTGTTGAAGACGCTAATGACCTGAGTTGTCGACGCGTCTATAATCTACAATTAATTAATTAATTGTCTGTGAATTGGATCTTTACTATAAAATATTTCATACAGACGTTAAACTAATTACATGATACGAAAATATTCGATTACTTAATTTTAAATAGAATTTTTGAACTTTCTTTAACGTTGTCAAAATGGTAGGTTCAACAAACTTTCAAAGTGTCAAGGGAATAATGCGAAAAAATGGGAAGCAAAATTTTGGAATTTCAACATCCTGTATTTCAGTAACGAAGCGTCATACACAGTTAAAAACTGTTCGTATCATTTTTAGATGATAAATCTCAACCAGTAATATGCGCTAATTTTTGGAAACATTAGCCTATCTAAAATTTAATTAAAAAAATAATTTTATATATTTTATTCGCCTGCGTAATAATTATTTTGAAAACAGTGAATGTCGTTTTATGTTATTTAGATAAATCAAATTTCTCCGAAATATTTTTCCAATAATTTTCATCAAATACAAGATTTGAGTAACTGTGGATAACAATTTTAAATTAATATAGTTAATAATAATCAAACGATATTTTGTTATACACTAATTGTTAAGTGAATACGTTGTAGATATTAGGGGTTTAAATCGTTTGATTATTATGAACAATTTAATTAATTTTCAACTTATTCATATTGTCTCCCAGAACCCATTTTAAAATACAATTGTTCTAGGGTGAATTAAAGGTTTAAACAAAACTTAAAATTTAAGTAAAAGCAGTACAATTGTGATTTATGACACAATGAAATAAGAGAGTAAATTTTAGTGTCAAAAAATGGCAGACAGGTCTATTGGTTATGGTATGTTCTTTTTTTTTTGACCGCTGTATATGCAATTATCCACGTTGGTGTTCTAATTCGGCTTGTGGAAGGCGTGAAAATATTACCTTTATTATTTAGTAATGATAGCTTCGGGGTGCCAGCACACCAGCACCAAAACCTTGCTCACGAGTAGATTGTATAAAACTTGTATCAATATTGGGTTTACATTTTTGTGTTAAATATACCTGTCTTAAATACTTGTTGCCGGATTAAATTGTAGGTATTATATTTTAATTTACGATAAAAATGTCAGAATACCTTAAAAGGAAGTGCTATATTATGTCCCAGATACTTATTCTTTTTTACTTTATTTTAACGTCACAAACTACCAGGATTATTTAGGCATAATACCTATATTCATTTCAATTTGTTATCATTTTAAGACTGAAGCCGCAGGCAAAAACTAGTAATAAAAAAAATTGCATTAGTGACTATTCCAAAAATATCGGCACTAAAACTCGGATCGAATCCTAACCTATCCAAATTTATTTTTATTGGTAACCTTATAAACCGAGAGCTAGTGACAATTTTTTGGTGTTATTTATTCAAAGTCTTATTTTTGTGAAGATGTTGAGGGAGGCATTATAAAGTGCCCTAAGTAAGGGATTTTGCTAGATAGCGGTATGGGAGGGATGCAGAGCGCCTCCAACATGTAACAAAAAAAATGGTCGCAATTAGTATTGCTTCAAGGCTGAAATTGTTTGTATAGCTTGTCGGTGACCCAATAATGCCATTATAATATTTGCAGATCGATTGGTCAGTATTAAAGGGGTGGCAGATCACCCTAAACGTGTCATGTACACGACGAAATTTATATTATTATTTCAAGGTTCAAATTTTCAAATTTTAATATGTTGTTACGGCGACTGTTTTAAACATATATTTCAATTTGCAGAACAAAATGTCGGTATTAACCCTCTTGCAGAACGATATAAACCCATAGGCGAGCAAGTTTCCCTCTAAGAGAGGGGTTTAATACCAACATTTTGTTCTGCAAATTGAAATATATGCTTAAAAAAGTCGCCGTAACAACATATTAAAATTTGAGCCTTGAATTAATAGTATAAATTTCGTTGGGTAAATGACACGTTTAGGGTGATCTGCCACCCCTTTAATACTGACCAATCGATCTGTAAAAATGGTATTATTGGGTCACCGACAAGCTATACAAACAATTTCAACCTTGAAGCAATAATAATTGTGACCATTTTTTTTGTTATATGTTGGGGGAGGTCTGCATCTCTCCCATACATATTAAAATTACCGCTATCTAGGAAAATCCCTTACTCGGGGCACTTTAGTATGTCTCCCTCAACATCACAAAAATAAGGTCTTGAATAAATAACACCAAAAAATTGTCACTAGATCTCGGTCTATAATCGATAAACTGCGTTTAGTCGAAGTAATTTTTCGTTACAAAAAAATGCAATTACCAAATTAAATTTCGGTCGCACTAATTTTATAGAAATAAAAAATGGACGCCTATAGCAATTTCAGTCTTGTTTTAAATAAATCTGTTTTTAAAATACATCTATATTATTAAAACATTATAACATTAAAATTGGATAAAAAAAAATTTACTCACCATTTTTATGCGGCCAAGAATGTCAAGATTCAGTTGTTGCCCACTGCATTAAACATTTTAATTGTCACTATTAATTGTCACTTACACTAGAAAGTTTATTCAATTGAAATGTGTACCGAATTATCAAAGAATTTAAAAATATTAATATTTCGTATCTTCACAACCATTTTTTTTAAATAACTGATGGACTGACTCAATTGTCTTTGAGCAATGAACTATAAATGACCTTGTCTTTACCCTCTATATCAGAAATTATTAGCAGTAATACTTATGCAACACGTTTTATGATCACTCGATTACGTCTGATTTTAAAGGCGTGTATGCAGTTTTATTGACCGTTAAATACTATACAAATTCAGGACACTTTTAATTTTATTATAAAAGCATTTTTTAGTCAAAATCAAAAATATATCAAATAATTTTTTACCTGCCTTAATTAAGGAATCGAATTATTACTTTGCGAAATAATGAACCGAAAATGATAAAACTTCACCATCCTAAATTTATCTAGAAGTATTTTTAGAACATATCCCCAAATGAACTTTTCCCATTCTTTACAGACAGCGCCGTTAAAATAATTTCCTGTTCCCTAAGAGAGAACAGGATCAAATTCTTCCAGTAAAGAAATTAGACGACGAAAGTTCTAAAAATGTATAGGTATTTATTTAGATAAGTTCAGACACTTGAATTAATTAGCTTTCTCCCTTCACCGGTGGAATCGACTTGCTGGCCAATACGTCTTCAATCACTTGGATATTTTTTTTTTGTAAACTTGATACGTTAGTAGAAAGAAAAAATTTACTGCTCTCTTGCGGTGAAGCTTAATATAATTGCGGAAATATTGGGGCAAGGCCTCGCCGCAATCTAAGCTCGCCGTTGAGAGATGCCAATATAGTTAGAAAGAATATTATTTTATGTGTTGACGCGTTGAAATTAAAAATGGAACTCTCTCGAATATTACGAGTATATTTTAACAAAAATTCTCAACTCATTTTTGACAAAATGACCACGTATTGGCCAATGACAAATAAAGGTCTAATTATTCAACTTGATTAATTAATAATTATTATATAAATACTGAATCAACGGTTGTATTCTTGAGATAATAAGTGATTCTTGAGATGAAAAATGTATTTTCAGATTAATATGAATCAATAATTATTTTAAATAAATTCGGGACATACGTTAGTTATGTTACACAGTCACTCTGTCACTGCTTAGATGTTTTTACATTGATTTTTAACCAGACTGTATAATGTACAATATTAATTATTCGCCATTATTATGTTTAAAAAGGTGGAGGTACATAGTTTTTTAACCAGTTACATAATTAAATCCACATAGTGCTTCATTACTTTTTGCGTTAATGTATTTGAATAGACATCATGTATAACACATGTTAATTTTTTTTGTCTGTCAACATTAATTATCTATATTAATCTTCATACCATTGTATAATGTAATCTCATTTAAGTAACATGGAAGTCTAGTACACTCCAATGACGTATCGTTTATGATTGGATACCTACAAAACTTTTTTATTCAAGGTTGGTATGCAGTGCATTTTTTAAGTGTATAACCTCTTATGCGAGTCGGGGACGTTTAACATTTGCGTTAAAAATTTAACGCTAATGGTGAAAACATGGCCACTTCCAGATTCTCCAAAACATTCAGTTAGATACCCCACGAATAGGTGTTTACTTCCTATATGCAAATTTAATATTTCATAGGAACAATCTTCTTATATTAGAACACGTCGCGTCAAGTACTTATTTCAATTTATGTCAAAAAGTAAAAAAATGAACGTCTGACTTGAAATTGCCTAGTATAACTTCTCAATTTTTAAAGATGTCGATATGGGACAAAAAGTACGATTTAGTGCGTTTTTGCGTTATGAACATATAAATGTATTTTTAGTTTAAAATTCGACAAAAAACATAATAAATTAATTTTTTAGAGATCTAAATATGGAAAAAATTTGTTTGGAAGTTTGAAAGTTTCTTTTTGTACTTATCTAAAAGTTATTGAGATTTCTGCAATAGCACATTTTTGGGGGTAGTTTTACCACTCCACAAAGCAGGAGGGGGTGGGCGTCAATTTTTAACCTATAAGTAAAGGTTTTAATATTTTGCATTTGTGAATTTAAAAAAATTTTTCAAATCGGAGTAGTTTGGACCGGTTCCGAGATAATGCCCTTTTTTGTATAAAGTTACTCCACTATATATGCAGGAATTTCATTAATACGCCACTGGTGAGCTCTTACATTATTGAGAGGTATATAGGTACCTACGTACATGCTCGGTGACCTGTGGTGATCTCCAGAGTGAAATATAAACGTTATATCATGTCGATCTAATATGATTTATGTTCAGGATAGGATTTTGTTCAAACTAGAAAATAGCTAGTATATCCTTGTAGAAAAATTCGCTGATGACCAGTCCTATAATACTTTTATGTTACGCATAATTAGTGATTATGTCACTTAATTATTTTAATAGTTGGATTTTTGTATTAAATAGACATGTTGTTTTAAAAAAATTGTGTCTGTTGAACAAATGAAATTTAATGAAATTATTATGATCAATTATTTCAAAAGGATTATTGAATATTATATTATCGCTGTAAATGAATGATGACTACAGATTATTACTGACATACTCGTGTTATGTTTTAAGGTTTGTAATAAGATATTTAATATTATAAGTTTGTATGAGTTGTACAAGTAATGTATGTGGTTATTATTCACAGAGCCTGAGGAAGTGTAAAATATAGACGAAACGTTGCGAATTAAAACTTTAACTGAGTTTCAATCAACCCACGGTCCAAGTTCCCGTTAATCTCCTATATATTTCGCGTATTAAAAAAAAATATCTTTCGCAGTTGAAATGGAATTCTTTTTCAAAAAACTTAAATACATTTTCAATTTAATTTTGTCTAGAAACAAAACAGATTTTAAATAATCAGGTAATTAAATACACCCTGTCCCAGATTAATGTATACCTAGGGAGTTTAGCAGTGGGACCAAAATTGAGACAAAATGAATGGATCAGAATAAGTCATGATATTCTTATTTGCCAAAGCCTACTAGTGACCAAACATTCTTCTTATGGAAAAGCAATATTAAATATTTACAAGTAAATCGTATGTATACATCAAAATGGGACACGCTGTATATACATACTTTTTTAATTGCATTATGACTATGACATTTCTAATGCTTATCACTCTAGTTTCACTCTCAAAATGTTGACTCAGTCCGGTCCTGTAAATTATAAGCGCGCGGATGATGGGGCTTATATTACATTATATTATGTAGCTAATGTGTATTGGACATGAGCGCCCCTATTGTTCTTTTAGTCAGTCAACACAATGATCCCAGGTTCACCAGCTTTGTATTCTATCTTCTATACTTACACATTCCACTAGGGGTGGATTTATTTTACCAAATACAGTAGAGTCCGTCTACTACGACTTCGTTTATAACGACTAACCATTTTTAGCGACGTAAATGCAAACTCAAGTTAGGTTTCATATATATATATATATATATATATATATATATATATATATATATATATATATATATATATATATATATATATAATACATCCGCTTTGTGCGTCGTCCGGTTAATACGACATAATGTCGCCGGTCCCTTGAAAGTCGTTCTATCCGGATTCTACTGTATATCCTTTCGATTAACAAAAAAAAATTGACTGTTATCTCACCCACATAAACGCACGGTCGAAGTTATACTTCATACATGTTTCATTAGAACACGTTCCGTTGAAGTTTTTGGCATTTTTAATTTTAACTACCTACATTTTTATTTACTTATTTTGATTTTTGACATACGATAATTTATAAAAGTTTCCTTAAGCCATGATAAGTATCCAAAGCCTGCTTACAATATTACACTAAAAAATTGATTTTTAAAATTATAAAATCTATAAGAAAACGAATTTTTCCTGGGATGATACTTAGCTCGAACGATTTTTACCCCGCCCCTAACCCTTTTTCATTAATTTCATCCAAATCGTTAGAGCCGTTTTATCCGTCAACGTTTCATTAATTTTTGAGTCGGTAATTTTTATGTCGGTATTTTTGGACCCGAGGTCATTCCAATTCTTCAAAAAATAATTGTATCTATGCCCAAAACTTCAGAACTACTGAACCTATTTGAAAAATTCTTGCACTGTTCAAAAGCCAACTTCCTGACGAGTAGCATAAATTACATATTACTCTACTATAAGAAGGTGATGAGCAGTGAACGAAAATAGCGGTTCTCGAGATATGCGAGACGAGAAACATTTTACAACAATTTTACAGTAGTTTTTTTGTTATAAACAAAAAACCGCTAATTGAAATTTTCTGCAAACCTAGTCAGGTGTTCATCGGGTGTTCATTATGTAAAAAAAGTTCACCAACGTACGAACGAACGAACGAACATACGTACGTACACACAGAGACGCAGACAGACATCTCGCACTTAATAGAGACCTCAAAACGTGCAGATATGTCCAAATTTTTCATTCGCAAAATCGGACCCATTACAACAACTTCCAATGGTAAGTTAATAAAATACACTAATAATAAAAATTTGACATCGATTAATTATCACCCAGCCCTAATGTATAAACATTCCACATGTCTATATTACAGAGCATGAGTTTACACATTTTTAATATGCTCTCACCAAATATTTTATATTAGATTAACTCCAGACTTGCCAAATTAACCGTATAGGGTCAGTCAAATGAATTAAATGATTACAATTAACTCGAGATTTTATTTTTTTTAAACATTAAGTAAGTTCTTTATACACGGTCGCTTTATACATTTTCAATAAAAAAAATTTTTTTCACAGTGATTAAAATCGATAACACGGATTCCTTTGTGAAATTATACATATTTTGAATCATTTTTAACAAATATTTTGAAAATCATTAATTTAGAAGCATTTTGCACCTTTTCCTTTTTATCAATGTATGTACTTTCGATATGTTAATTACTAATTTGATGAGTTATCGTACAAAGTTATTAGTTCTCATTAAAAGAATTTCATCTCCCTAGACCAGCGATTCCTAAAGTGGGTTCCGTGGAAAAGTTACCAGGGTTCCGCGAATCTTGCCGAAATTTTTGGAAAGGTCAACGAAATTACAACACTTTTGCAGGGAAACTAACAACTATATTTTTCGCGAGAAAAAAATAATTATCAGCATTTAAAAAAAATAAAAATTTTTTTTTCCTTGGAGAGCAGCCAATTATATAATTGTTTCGAAACATATTGGAAAAAATCATTTTACCAACCAGTGGTCACAGTCAGGATTCTAACCTGAACCTTTCCACTTTCGCGGCGGAAGTGGAAAGGTTCAGGTTAGAATCCTGACTGTGACCACTGGTTGTTAAAATGATTTTTTCCAATATGTTTCGAAACAATTATATAATTGGCTGCTCTCCAACGAAAAAAATTTTTCAATTGCATTTCAGCCGTATAAAACTATTATTTATTTAAAAAAAAATAACTTTCTGGATTACCTGCGTAGAAAAATACAATATTGAATGTTCTCCACTTTTATATAATTTTCTGCAAGAAAACGAGTTGAAATTACCAAATGAAAATCGAAATGTCATCATTGGACATTTCTTAAACGGAAAGTCTGCTGAAATCTTTGTCAGATTACTTTCCGGATACTGATATTGAGATCGAGTGGATACAAAATCCATTTATCATTAGAAGTCAACCTGCGCGCTAATATATATAATAATACTCCCTCGTATATGCATAGAAAAACGTACGTTTTGTAGATTCTTGACTCAATGCATGTTCTTGATTGTCACGGCCTCACCAATGTCCCACTCCCATGAGACATATCACGACAGAAACTTGACCGCAACACTGATTTAATAGACACTATTAAATGATGTACAACGCGGTTTTTCCATTATGAAATCACGCTTTTATAATGCTTTCATTATACTCCAGTCAATTAAGATTCTGTACATGAAAAGGAGCATTGAGAAAAAACACAGCAAATATTTAATCCTTCCCATGTATATAGATTCAGAAAAATATTATGGGTTTTGGACGGTTTCTAACAACTTCCCAATTCTTAAATTTCAATGTTTTCTATCTCTCTAATCTTCTCCCTCCAGATTTTTGTTCAAATATTTAATCACTCCATGTATGGATTTAGAAGAATGTTGTGGGTTTTGGACGGGTTCTAACAACTTCCCAATTCTTAAATTTCAATATTTTCTATCTCTCTAATCTTCTCCCTCCAGATTTTTGTTCAAATATTTAATCATTCCATATATGGATTTAGAAAAATTTTATGGATTTTGGACGGGTTCTAACAACTTCCCAATTCTTAAATTTCAATATTTTCTATCTCTCTAATCTTCTCCCTCCAGATTTTGTTCAAATATTTAATCATTCCATGTATGGATTTAGAAAAATGTTTGTTATTCTGTGTGTTTCGGATGGTTTCTGACAACTTCCCAATTCTAAAATTTCAATATTTTCTATCTCTTCAATCTTCTTCTTCCTCTATAATACCATCTCACCAAATACCTCTACGCCTTCCTATTTTCAATTTTCCTATTGGTTCATTCCCATAACTTTCCTCCTCACTGATTATACACATTCTTTCTCCTTCAGGATTTTGTCATCGCTTCCTCTACATACTCGCGCCAAGTACGTCTAGACCATCCTCTCTTCCTTTATGGTATGTTGGTTTAATATATTCCCATAACTTGTCGAGCTATGGCTCCTCGCTAATTTTTCGCAAACGTACTACTGTAGACTTTTTTCATCTCTTCCAAGATAGTGTCCTTTACATTCATGTTAAACGTGTAATAATAATAAGCCCAAGTTGTCCCAGTTTTGGGCATGGGGCTCTGCTATTTGTTTTTCATTATCCTTATCACGAGATTTCGTCATTCACTGTTTATTTTTTAACTCAAGAGTAACCAACATTTTTTAAAACAGGCTAACGCAGCATTAGGAAGCCAAGACAGGCAAAGATCCACCATTTCAAATAATGTTAAGTGAGTGCTTTAATTTTTTAACAATAATCAGTCCAAATGACAGAAGTAAAATTACAAAGCCAAACAATTTCCAGACAAAATCCATTTATTGAACGTATGTTTAGAATGACAAATAAATTTTTGACAATAATATAAACTATCTCAGTATGGAAGTGGGAATTTAAGAAATAATTTTAAACTATTTCTCTCACCATTACTATTTTCCATAACAGACACATAAATAACAAAATAAAAAAGTTGTAGACCACAAAATATTTCGTTATACGATTCGTTACATGAATTTTAATTTGCTACTTGTGAGTTGGTATCTATGATTGTGTGGTCAAGATAAGTTTCAGTTTTTTAAAACGACGATTAATATTTTTAAAAATTCCACTCACTGCATTCCACGTATCTATCTTATTCTTTTTAATGTGTATTGTATTTTGTCTGTTTCTGTTTAGAACATATATGACAACTAATTGTTTTAATATTTTTATCTCAGTTAAACTAATGCATTTCTTGTTCAGGTTTACTTTTTCTAAACTCATAAAGGTGTTTCACAGACGCGTGGGAGCCTTTTTGTCGGTATGCGTTTCATCTATTCAGCGGCGTCCACAAAAACTATTAATTTCATTTTTCCATTTCCAGTTCCATTTCTTTGCCAGTGTTTTCATTTTTATACTAGCCACTACCCGTAGCTTTACTTGCTTAAATTTGATTTTTTAAATTTATCAGTTTTTTTCATAGACAATATTTATTTATTTCACCAATTACAGATGGTTACATAACATAGACAATGACAAGGAAAATAGACAACGACAGAACAAAATACAACTTTAGACATTATTTGCAGGCAACATTTTAGTAAAAGGTGTCAATTATTATTAATTATTTATAGATCAAACAAACTGTAGCATTTAACCCTGAATGCAGACATGCTCATACTGAATACATCCAATTGCGAAGATACTGTGTTGAACAGTGCCATCATATGGAACAAAGGTGATGACGCTCTGTGCACTCTTCTGAATCGTGGCAGTCTATGACTATACACAATTAAAGGTACGTGCAGTATGGAGCTGGGATTCTAGATGGTAGCGTAGATCATAGCAGGGCTTGCTTAAATTAATGCATTGTTATATATGCGAGCGTACACAACGAAGCAGTGAGTGTAGCAGGTATAAGCGCTGTTACAAGAGCTGGTAGATACAAGAATGTATCTCACCATTCTTTCAGCGCGCTGACTACTACAATCAACATGTGACAACTGTCAAATGGCCGTTACAAGTTTTGCAATGGATATGACTAGTTTAATAAGTTAAATTTTGCTCAGTTTTTATTTAATTTGTTTTGAGTTTTTTCTGAGACGTATTTAAAAGTGTTAGGTTCCATACGTAAATATTCAAAAAATCAGCCCAGGGCCCCTGGCCTGATTGGGGCCCCGAAATGCCAAAACCCAATGCCAATAAAGTCACTAAACAAAAGTACATTAAGATATTTTCGTTCACGTTTTTTTGGCTTTCTATAAAAAGGCCCCCAAACTCTGTGTGCCCAAGGGCCCCTGCATGGCCTAAGACGGCCCTGGGTACAAGCAACATATTCAACAAACAATTAAGTACAATAGAAGATAAAAATAAAGATAGTTACTTCTTACCATAACAGTTTTATTGATGGATGTGCATTTCGAAAGCTATGCTTTCATCTTAAGCAAACACTATACTATATGCTGAAGATGAAAGCATAGCTTTCGAAATGTACATCCATCAATAAAACTGTTGTGGTAAGAAGTAACTATCTTTATTTTTGTTCTTATTCCAACCACAGTGCTCATATATTTTTATACAATAGAACATAATATACATGTAAATGAAATTATTGAATTAAAATTAAAATACTTAAATATTAATAATGATGATAATTATTATAATAAAATACAACCAAAATATACAGAACGTCAAATTTATCAAGTTATGTTTGTTCCCGGTTACGTCGCCACTGGTGATGTCGATCGCCGGACTAGCTTTGTGAATGTGTCGGCCTGGCCTCTGGCCGGTCTCTACACACACCGATTTACGACTAGATACTATAATACGGTGTCAACACTCATGTTTAAGCGTTTACAGTGTTATGCCGTCTACCGCGGTTTTATGTTATAATGTTACCGTACCTTACCAACTCTCTTCTTATACCGAGTCACCAACTCCTTACTTGTTTCTTGCCATGCTTTGTCTCAACTTCTTTCAACTACCATTTTTGAAGTGAAACTTTTAGCGAGTAGTGTAGCAGTCTAGATCTAGACTTTCTAGACTCTTGTCTTGTCTTGTCTAGATTTTCAAGGCAAGACTTGCAAAAGTCTTGTCTAGAAATTTTCAAGACAAGACAAGACTTGCTTTATCTAGATCAAGACTCTTGCCAAAATTCTAGACAATTTTCAAGAGTCTAGATAAACTAAGTAGTAGTAGGTAAATCGATTAATCTAGACTCTTGAAAATAATCTAGTCTTGATATTAGACAAGACAAGAGTTTTTTAACCTGGACTTAGACTTAGTGAACTCTTGATATTTCATGACAAGACAAGACTTTGAAAGTCTTGTCTTGTCTAGACGGTAACACTAATTTAGAAGGAAAATTACTTTTGCATTCTGAGAAAATGGCGTCTAGAGTCCGCCATATTGAATTTTTCGTGACGTCATATACCCTATTTGCAATCTTCACAACAAAACCTTTTTTTTATACCAATATCAATGTATTTAGATTATAGTGTTGCCATCTAGATCTATATAGACTTTCTAGACTCTTGCCTTGTCTTATTTAGATTTTCAAGACAAGACTTGCAAAAGTCTTGTCTAGAAATTTTCGAGACAAGACAAGAGTTTTTTAATCTAGACTTAGACTTAGTGAGTCTTGATATTTCAAGATAAGACAAGACTTTGAAAGTCTTGTCTTGTCTTGTCTAGACGGCAACACTACTAGCGAGATTGATTCGGAATGAAATCGACACAAAAAAATCAAACTCGACACAAAAATCAAACATGACACGAAAAATCAAATGACAAAAATAATAAATGAAATGATGAAAGTACGCAGAATGTATAAGACTGTTATACGAGCTCACGTAGAACGGTCGAGATGGCTGCGTGAGTAGGGTTACCATCCGTCCGGATTTATCCGGACCCGTGTAAACTAAATTAAATTCAACCACTTTTCTATTTTCATCCTACACGAGAGTGCTAGATTTTATTACATCATTTTCTGTCTGCCCACATTTCTTGGTCCACCAAACAGTTGTTATCCAGGTGTGCAAGCTTTCACGGCCGGCATTGTTCCAAGTCTTCATGGTTTCCGGGCTTGTAGGCAGTGGACACTTCGACCGCTGCCACATCGCCTTTGAGAATGTCTACCGCAGTTGTAGACGAAACATCAGGTAGAAATACCATCGGATAAGCCCGGAAACCATAAAGACTTGGAACAAACAGTTTTTGTAAGTCACACTTATAAATGTGCCCACAATTCTTGATCAATTTATGGGACATGATCAATAAAAGACGTGTTTTTAGAAGTACCTGCTAATACTTCTTATGCTAGTGCTATAATAACTATTTAAGGTAATTTCGATTTTTGATATTGTTTAATTCCAAAATAACTATAAATAACGGAGTTTAAGAATATCCTTATAAGCCGTAAGTTGATAATATAGGGTTACCCTGCTTCATCTTACATCTATCACAAATTCACAAACCTTCAATTTCCAGACTTGTACAAGTATCAATTAAATTTTCAACTTATTATTAAAAATAATTAAAAAAATGGAAAACATTAACAGATATAACCACATGACCTTGGCAGTTTGAGACGTAAAACAATTGATGGTGGCAGTAACACATTTTCAATGAATTTTCTTTTTGATGATCAATTTTTTTGGTAGGATGGTAAATTTCCACTCAATGGTTATCTAACTACAATTATTTAGATCTTCTAATATCGTACAGTTATAGTAAAGGTACGTCCATACCTGAACAAAACCTCTCCGCGAACCTCGAAAACGACTGTGTAGACGTAACCTTGTAGGCTTGCGCAAAACACAAAGACGGAACGAACACGGGACGTTTCCTTTGTTGAGCGGACATGGTTCTCAAAAACATGTGCGACATATCCGAGGAACGATCTCGTTCCACTGTCACCTTTGCGTTGAAGGAACGAAAAGATATGCGAGTGTCCAAGGATTGCGAACCAATCTCGTTCCACAGAACAGGAATATGTTTCGTAGTGTATAACGCCGAGCCCACCTGAACATGCCAGACGCTTGATATAGTACATATATATGCACTCTCATTCGGGGACGAACGGATATTTATATTGTGAACATTGTGGGACGGGAAGTGTTAAGATTCGTTCTATAAGGAAAGATAGGAACCGTATCCGACAGACTACAGCGGACATGATTCCTGGCAGTGGCGGCGCTAAGATTTTTTGTTAGGGTGGGTCAGACTTGGGCATGGTGTTCTGAAGGTGGACCAATAACATTTGGTCTCAAAATTTCAGTGCTCGTCAAAATTTTAACCCAGATTACTTGCTATTGAATTTACAAGGAAAATTGTTGAAATTTCGAGGGTTAAAAACATATTTAAAAGATAAACTAGAGATTGGGAATTATTCCAGAATGGGCCAAGGAGTAGGCCAAGGCAGTTTAAGGTGGGCCTACCCTTTAACGCCGCCACTGATCTGGATGACATACATGTCCGGAACTGCCCAAGTCTATAGTAAAATCAGAGAGGCGACGTTCGCAGCGTTCCCACTACTTGTCGATATTTCCTAGTCACGTGAAAGGTTGTTACTGCATGCGATTATGCATATTAAGGTACGTGCAATACGCAGCTGGGATTCTAGATGGTAGCATGTATGGTAGATGGTCGCTGAAATTATAAGCGCTTATAGGTTTGCACAACGAAGCTTTGATACTAGCATTGATACAAGCTTAAATCGCGTTTGAAATGTCAGATAGCGAAGACGAATATTTGTGTTCTTCTGCTACAAAGTGGTATATTTTAAATACAAATTTGGGTAGGAGCTATCATGTCCACCCTATTAATAGAAAACGATCTAAACATGGCGAATTTCATCATTTATACCAAGAATTAAAATTTTACCCAAACCGGTTTTTTGAATATTTACGTATGGAACCTAACACTTTTAAATACGTCTTAGAAAAAACTCAAAACAAATTAAATAAAAACTGGCAAACGTTCACTTATTAAACTAGTCACATCCATTGCGAAACTTGTAACGGCTATTTGACAGTTGTCACACGTTGATTGTAGTAGTCAGAGCGCTGAAAGAATGGTGAGATACATTCTTGTATCTAGCAGCTCTTGTAACAGCGCTTATACCTGCTACACTCACTGCTTCGTTGTGTACGCTCGCATATATAACAATGCATTAATTTAAGCAAGCCCTGCTATGATCTACGCTACCATCTAGAATCCCAGCTCTATACTGCACGTACTTGTATGTTCGTCCTTGCTTTACCCTGTTCGTGATGAGGTTCGATTCAAGTCTATACCCACCTTTACTAGTAACATTCATAGTTGTATAATGCAAAGAGCCATGGTCCAGCCGGTGGACCGAACGGTGTGTACGGTCAGTTGGTTCGAAGAGTATACGGGTGGTCGCTCGACCACACCATACCAGGGGGCCCCGCTGGTACTCTTTCTAGAGCTCGTGACTGTGTGCGTGAGACTGGCCTCCGCCCCCGGGCACTGTGCCCCGTCATTAGAGCAACAGAGGCGCCCTAATTGCCCCACACAGACAACTCCATCTCAGCTATTATTCACACCTTTTACCTTTATATATACGTGTATTCCAGGGTTGTAGTTGAAACGATGCGATTATCAGAAATCGGTGTACCTACTTTTGTTAACTTTTTGGCATGAAGTTTGTTTTTATAATAGGGCCGTCCCCCATTTTTTTAATGTTGGAAAAAATTGTGTTTTAAAGACCACCAACAGCTAAGGTTATTTGGGCCTAGCATCAATTCATATTTTCAATTCATTATTTTTAACTTCCCACTGGAAGTTATTGTAATGGGTCCGAAAATCGAAATCAAAATGTATAACAAATTTTTATGTTTCAAGGTCACTACACCATTTTTAGAAAGATGTCTCTGTGTGTGTGTCCGTATGTACGTACGTACGTATACGTATGTGTCCATTTCTTTCTAAGACGAAATCTCGAGAATGAAAAATGATATCGACTACGTTAGGGTGCCAATCGACACGTATTAATGTAAATATGATCTGAAAGAAATTTTTTCAAAATCGGTTCAGCCGTTCTTTTTTCTTAACCAAATAGACTCCAAAAAAGTAGATTTTACACAATATCTCGCGAATAAAAAATTATATCGACTTCGTAAGGGTGTCAATCGAGGCGTGTTAACGTCATTTTAATCCGACATAAATTAATAATAAAAATCGGTTCAGCCGTTTTTTTTTTTTTTAATTATTGTTAAAAATAAATAATGATTATGTTTTAATGATTAAAATGATTACTTTTCTGTGTAATATCTAATTTAATTATTATTATTAAATATTTATCAAACTGGGAAGTTCGTCGTGTGGACCTCAAGGGTCGCACTTTAGTCCTAATAAACGACCCACCTCACGGCTTGTTTTGTTTTCTAGTTATGAGTGTTTGAAGTTTCTTAATTTAAGCCTAGCAAAAGCCGGACTTTATAGAAAAAGAAATCCTGATTCAAGACGTCTGTATCTCTTTTGGTTAAAATTTACAGCCCTGCTAATGCAAGATACTAATATTATACCAACATATCCGCTGATGATCTCAAATCTCAATGTCTTTATTATTATAATACACATATCTATGCATAGCTTATATTTATTGTGCCGTTTCAACCCAGAAAAATGTTGCTGCATTTATTTTTTTGTAATTGGTTTGTTTTATTTTAATATTTGTAGTGAGTAACAACAAAAGATTCGTATTAAAGCACGACAGCTTAAAAAATAGACCTTTTTGCCATACCCACTATAAAATAACTGCTGTATATTCGGGGTGGTGAACGTAACTGCTGCACATAGGGATTTAACCCGTAAAATCAAACTTTCGCGATTTTCTGCTTCCCTGATTATTTTAGGAAAACTATCTTTAAATAAATAGTTTTAGAACTGTCACTACTCGTCAATAATATATTACTTACTTCATTACGCCACCAAATATACAATTTACTATTAGATAATATAGATATATTTATATTTCAAAAATGGCTCACAATTAATGAATATACTTATACGTAGTTTTTAATAATATAATTAATTAGTTCTAAAAGTTTTAATATGATTTACACTTTAAATATATTTAATCTACGGACACGAAACCCACAAATAAACTAATGAATACCCCTTTTATTCATAAATCATACAAGTTGTAACTTGTAATATGTATCCTTGGAAAGCGACCTTGCGTCCTATATTATACAGACTGAACTGTAAAAATGTCTGGCCTTCATCTCAAAAGTCTAGTGTTGCCGTCTAGATCTAGACTTTCTAGACTCTTGTCTTATTTTATCTTGCAGCAAAAGTCTTGTCTAGAAATTTTCAAGACAAGACAAGACTTGCTTTATCTAGATCAAGACTCTTGCCAAAACTCTAGACAATTTTCAAGAGTCTAGATAAACTAAGTAGTAGTAGGTAAAGTAAACCACTCGGTTAATCTAGACTCTTGAAAATAATCTAGAGTCTTGATATTAGACAAGACAAGAGTTTTTTAATCTAGACTTAGACTTAGTGAAATCTTGTCTTGATATTTCAAGACAAGACAAGACTTTGAAAGTCTTGCCTTGTCTTGTCTAGAGAGCAACACTATACTCAAAACTGAAATTAAATATAAATAAACTACTTTTTCTATTGAAAAATCACTGAATAGGTACTTATGATTTTAACCCTAGAATGACACATTGTTCGCCACCTCATTCCACGCAGAGTATTGTCACAACACACGGAACACTGAAAGAATTTTCGAAATCAGTTCGGTAGTTTCTGAGATTACCCACGACAAACATACAAACAAACTATGTCCTCTTTATAACAGGTATTCTGTCTTTCAAAACAATTTACAATAGAAGTTTTGATTAGTTACATATATTCAAATCCACCCGGTATAAAATTAAACTGGAAACGTGATAAATTACAGTGAATTCTCATAAAAATGTGAATCACGCTTTATTAATTTATAAACTATCCATTGTTGGGAGCACTCAAATATACTATTCATAACAATATTTCATCTTTTTAAAGCCAGTTTCCAGTAGAAACCGCAAATAAAATTTTATTTAAATCAAATGAGATTTTAAAGATAAAATTCATTTTATTCATACGTCAACAAATCATAAAACTGTTTATAGTGAATTGTAAAGAAGTTTATTTTATATCCTACTAGCTGTTTTTACCCGGTGTTGTCCGGGAATGACATTGCGATTATAGCGAAATTGTGCCTATACCTACGAGTGAAACATAGACGAACGGAATATGCATTGCGTTTTTTACAAGCTTTTATTTAACTTGCAATGTATGTTAGTTAGTTAGTTTGTGTGTTTGTTTAGGTCAAAACTTGCAAGTCAATTTTGAACGACTTCCACGTATCCGATCGATTTGATATTTTGTACACATATGTATTTCCGATGACAATACATGAATAAATCGTTTTTAGAAATAAATTCAACCCCTAAGGGGTTCAAACGGGGATGTAGGGTCAACGTCCAGGCCAAATCGCCGAAGCTAGAAACTTGAAATTTGTCGTCCCCTATTTTACACCCTCTATATAAGGTTAAGAATTTACGGATTTTGAATTTTTCTTGAATTTTTTCTGTTTGTTTAGAGGCACTATCTACAAATATGCCAAATTTCAATGCTCCAATTTATATCAAGAAACTTTTACCGATAACTTTTTTTCAGTGTGGACACAACTTAAGTATCTAAGGATTTATAAATCGCAACTATAGCGGTTCTCAACTCCATGACATTCTCAGAAATTAAAGCATTTTTAATGTTTAATGATTCACATAAAATGTGAAATAAATTTGTTTTGAAAGGAAATCGTTCGAATATTTTACAAGGCTGAATTTAATTTTTTTTGTTACAGTTAAAAGCAGTGGCGGTTCATCTGAAAGGTAAGAAAAATAACAACTTTCAGTTTAATTAATGTTTAAAAGTGCCATTCATAAGGTTTTCAATAGTATACTGCATTACAAGGGACGAAACACAGCGTTTGCAACTAGTGTGAAGTTTGCTGCCCGCGAGGTACGAGGCAGCGCTCGCTCTAGCGATTACGTCTCCCCGGACAAAAAGACAAATTGCCGCCCCTTAAGAATATATATATTTTTTAAATAAAGATACATATTTTTATTTTCAATAATTTATTTAAATTTTAATGTGTCTTTTTCGAAATTATAAAAATTTACTAGATTTTTTTAAGTTTTATAAATTTTCTATTAATTAGGTATTTAACAGTTAACACGTCAATATTTTTCTCACACTTACAGCCAAAATGCAACCCCAAATATTGGCGCTCCGGACAAATGTCCGGGTTACCCGCCCTTAGAGTGGACGCTGTATACGCTGCGCGTTGCATCAACAAAACATGTTTTACTAAAGCATTAATTGTAATTCAGTTTAAGAAGTTGCCCCCTGCACATCTTTATTTCAAATCCTGTCCCCTCGCCTAAAAACGATTACCGCTCTCCCGACGCTATTTTTAAAGCTAAAGGGTTCGGGTTAACGCCAAATGAAGGACCGAGAATCACACTACAGGCGAAAAATTGAAAAAAAAATTACTGGAAAAACTACAATTCTCTTTAAAAAAATTACGTAATCTTTCACACGTAGCCAAAACTTTTTTGCTTGTAGGATCTGTAGTGTGATGCTTGGTTCTTCATTTGGCGTTCTCCCGAACCCTTTAGCTTAAAAATAGCGTCGGGAGAGCAGTAAAAGTTTTTGGGCGAGGGAAAAGAACCATAGCAGTTGATGCATTTTTTGTACTTTATTTTTGTAATTTATTTTTACTAATAAAAAAAAAAGAAAAAAGAAAAGATTCGTGGGCCACACAAATTTAAGCACACTCTTTTTCGCACTAAACGTATCGATATAACGTAATAATAATCCTCACGTTTTATATGATAATTAAGTTTGAGCGAGTTATACCCCTATTTTGGTTGTTCAAGAGTCTTGTAATGCGGCCAGTTTGTCGGTTGAAGCCGCGGCAAAAGGGCTGACTAATTACAGTTAAATGTGTTTGCTATGACCACCGGAGTGTATTCCGCCGAGCCACCTACAAAATGCATTATAATATCCTGTCAAACTGGGTGTTTGACTGTTAGAGAATTGAAACTCCTTTACTAAATCACGTTACGTAACGTATGACGCACTTGTACTAGTTCAGACACGGCGGAATCCACGCAGATAAAAACCGCGCGTATCAACCACGCGGAGCTTATTTACATTAGCGTAAGTATATTCGTTCATACATGCCCGCGCGGATTGTCATCCCGCACCGCTGCCACCACTCGATCCGCGCGGATCGTTATCCCGCGCTGCTGCCACCACTCGACCCGTGCGAATTTTCATCCCGCGCCGCTGCAACCACTCGACCCGCGCGGATCGTCATCCTGCACCGCTGCCACCACTCGATCCGCGCAGGTCGTTATCCCGCGCCACTGCCACCACTCGACCCGTGCGGATCGTCATCCCGCGCCGCTGCCACCACTCGACCCGTGCAAATCGTCATCCCGCGCCGCTGCCACCACTTGACCCATGCGGATCGTCATCCCGCGCCGCTGCCACCATTCGACCACCGGGAAGTGGCGTCCGCGCGGTCCTATTACTATGACGTGTCGTATCGGCGTTCGCAGTTGCTTTGCGGAGATCGCGCATTTCGAACGTGTGAAGAAATACAAACGCATATTGCTTCTTCGACATCCATTTTTGAAATTAGGGGTACCTACGCTTACCGCCGCTGTCTGAACACAGTATATTTTTGAGATCATAAATCCTCATTGTTGACTTCCCCTGACGAACGGAAGTACACCCATTTTGATAAAAAGGGTTAAAATCTTTTTTGTTTTTAATATTGCGAACCATTTTATGCTACATTCAATTTCGATCTGTTTTTTTATCGGGCTCAAAGACTTCTTCATTTTAGGTGCCAATTGTATTTTGTTTTTTGTAAAATTAAGTTTTTTAAATTAGAGCGCATTAAAAGGCATTTTTTCAGCTTTTTGATACGTAACATGGTAAAATATCAATAAGCAATCGTCCTGAAAAACACATTTTTTGCATGTATAATCAGACAGTTGAGAACCAATCAAATGTTTGAATCCGGTAAATGTTTCTACCACGAAAGTAATTGGTTCAGGTTCGAATCCCGGTAGTGACATACAAACTTTTTCTCGTGAATAAAACCCTGAAAATTAATGCGTTAACAAATAAAAAAAATTTCTAACAAATAAAAAAATATTAATATTCTCATAACCGATATCACATACTCGCACGTAAAACATAACTCACGTCAACCTTAACATTACCACTATTGTGAAACGAGCACACAGATCAATCGGTATTACTTGAGGCCGTACAGTATAAATAATTAACTCGTCAACCGTCTATATTCATGAAAACATCAATCAAAATTCTTCACCTTACACACATATAGTAAGTTCATATGTGTGTATATTAAAATACAAAGTATGCAGTGTAGTATGCGGTAGTTTGTCATAATAGAATAGTGTTTACATTAAACCTTTTCACCATATTTATGCCTATAGTCGGGCCGCTTAACAGATGGAGCAATGAAAACGCATGATCACTGCGTGATTACCGCGTGCAAAGTACCTGCTTGAACGTTCGGGAACGAAACTATATGCGAAGGCCACGCCTGTGGCGCAAGCTATTCATGTGCTTTTCACGTGATCACTCCATCTGTTAAACGGCCCGACTATATTAAATGCATCTGTTTTTACCCTGATCTTGCGTGGCTTTACATTGCACTACTCGATACTGGTACGGCGGACAGAACTCCCGTACCCCGAGTCTACCTCTCATGGAAAGTAGTGGGGACGTCATCGTTTAACGCTTTGCGCAAACGCGTCAGGAGTCGCATAAGAAGTATTCACTTCAAAAACGTATCTAAGCAATCGAAGTCGCGGGCAAAAGCAAGTTTCTGATATTTTTGGATGGTATAAACAGTATTTATTTTGGAAGCAGATATACGCCGGGTATACTTATGTGGGTCTCTCTGTACATATGATTGTATAATATCAATTGATTACACACTGTATTGACAGTTAAAAAGTGGTTTTAAATTAACGCGGCTTCCGAGATTCATTATGTTATTATAATATTACCTACACATCAATCAGTAGTTTATGTTCGCTGCCCTCGAACACAATAAATTAACTTATTGTAGTCATTATTAGGTTATTCTTCTTGGAATTTGCTCTCAAAAGTCAGTGGCGTGCTGCAACCATATTGTAATAGCGTCGTCTCACATTATTTTTTAGGATTGGAATCTTATGTTACAAATAGATAATAAAACTGTCTTTTGAGAATTTTTCGGAAGCTTTTTCTACATGTAATTTTAAACATATAATTATACCGTCACAGATTACGTCATTCACAGCGAGCCTTCTCTGATTGGCTGCTGTAGTTGAATCACGCCCACCGATCCGCATAGATAAAGAGAGAATATGAAGAGAATATAGTATACTGCTTGTTAGTAACGGACTGTAACACCGTTAAGGTAAATGTGAAAATAATATCAAGACAGAAGTCGATTATTAACATGCAAACTATACGTATTGTAAAGTCACTAAAATGTAAAAAATGAAAAACTTTTTAATAAAAAAAACATTCAAGTCATCTATTAGCACACTTATGAACTACACACCCAGCATATTGCAAATACGTCTTCGTGTTTGAGCCGAGTACCTAACCACGATTGTCACCGTCGGGTGCGTTTCACATGGCTGTTGTCAAAGCGCGCCTAAGGAAGTTTTCACTTCAAAAAAAAAAAAACCTCCTTCAAAAAAGCCACTAAAAAGAAGAAAATAATCAAATTTTGAGGTCGGCGCCTATTTAATAAAATATGCAGGTCGGTTCAAAAGTATAGTATAGTAATTACTATCTACTTTTTAACCGACTTCAGATTTTATTAAATTGACGCCGACCTTAAAATGTTATTATTTTTCTCTTTTTAGTGGCTTTTTTGAAGGAGGTTTGTTTTTTTTTTGAAGTGAAAACTTCCTTAGGCGCGCTTTGACAACAGCCATGTGAAACGCACTCGACGGTGACAATCGGGGTTACTCGGCTCAAACACGAAGACGTATTTGCAATATGCTGGGTGTGTAGTTCATAAGTGTGCTAATAGATGACACTAAAACCTTAATACGAGTAAAAAGTCATTTGTATTTCACAAGTGCGCTAACAGATGACACTAAAACAAATAGTTTGCAGTTCACAAGTGCGCTAACAGATGACACTAAAACTTAATATTATCGTTAAGTTATCTATTATATTCATTAAATTTAATTTTATAGGCTCATTTTAATATATTTATGAGTAAACCGTGTGGTTAAAAAATTATATATATTTTCTAAAATTAGAAAATCTGAAGTTTTTATTTCTGTCGTGTGGTCATAAAACACACCCACTTTTTTAAGTTTTTTATCCCCCTATATACCGCTGGGAAAGACATAGTTCTACGTCAAAAAATAAATAAAATGCAACATTAACATAATTAATAAATGATTAAACATTAATGTATTGGACAATTTTGTGCAAAAAGTGTATTATATGTAAAAAATAACGTACCGTTTGACAGTTGGCAATAAATTGTTCTGTGTCACGTCAATTTGAAACGCGAGGATATAGCGTATGTAATCTTTATATAGAGAACATTGACTGTCAATCACAATCTGCCTACAAGAAATTAATTAAATCAATGTGTTCCATAAACAAGCCAATCCCAGGCTAACCGCACAATGCCGCAATATCAAATGATTTTAACATTGGAAATGTTTATGTTCGTATATGGGGGCAGAGTTACGAGTTTTCGTTCAAGGCCAAAAGACAACGGTGTTGCGATCAAGTGAGGAGCAATCATGCAAAATTGAACAAGTGTAATTTTTTCGAAATGTGTTTTATATCATGTCTAGCTAATTAAGAGGTATTTGCGACGATCTGTGGTGTTATTTTTGAGCAAATGTTAATAAATACTGTAGAAAAATCCATTTAAAAGTTAAGTAATCAAGCAAAAGTGAACGCGTATATAACAGAAGAATAATAGGGTTATTCCTGACAAAACTAAACAGTGCATTGATAAATATTGTGTGTATAATAAACAGTTAATTATGTTTCATATATGCTGTTATCATTTCCAATGTCCTCGATGGTTGCAAAGGATTGCGAAATCTGTGAATTTTTTAAACCGAAATATCTTTCCTATCTTAAAGTCGACTCCACCTTTTTAGGGATCCTAAAGAAACCTTATATTACTGAGCCTACGATGGTGTTCGTCTCTATCTCACGGGCTTGAGAATGACCGAGTGTGTATTACATGGTGTTGCTATGGTTCCTCTATTACAAGTCCCCAGTTCCCGGGTTCTAACCCGAGAGCTGATAAAAGTGTCAATTGGATTTTCAATTTATTATTAAAAACAAGCCGTGAGGTGGGTCGTTTATTAGGACTAAAGTGTGACCCTTGAGGTCCACACGACGAACTTCCCAGTTTGATAAATATTTAATAATAATAATTAAATTAGATATCGCACAGAAAAGTAATCATTTTAATCATTAAAACATAATTGTTATTTATTTTTAACAATAATTAAAAAAAAAAAAACGGCTGAACCGATTATAGACGCGTCGACAACTCAGGTTTTCCGCGGTGCTTAATTTGCACAAAGTGAACGTATTGCTGTTCTGCCCTCATGTTTTTCCATCACGCGGACGTGCGAGAAAGATTTTCTTCATATTTTTGCTAAATCAATGTGTCACATTCAATTCAGATTTACCGTAATGTAATAAACATTGTTTTTGTAAATTCGTTTACTTGCAGTTTTTGCAAAGTTATCTTGTGTATTGTATATATATTTTTATATATGAATAATGTAAAAGTAAATCTTGTTGTGACAGTTGAAACTGTGTTGTGAAACTCGAGTTGTTGATGTTGTGATTTGTTACAGTTGTTATTACTCGTTGTGGGGTGCTTAAATAACATTGCAACTGATTTGTTGTCAATTCAGACTAATCTAAATTACAATAATTTATGCATCCTGCTTGTTTACGTATATTTATCAATCAGTTGAAAGGTTTAAAGTGAGTTTAAATTACTGAAATCAATTAACTAATATCAATGTAATTGAAAATCAATGTAATTGAAAATCAATTTGCACAGATAAATAATAATAATAATCAACTTGTTGATGGAAGCGTCATTCACCATCTTGAGGCACGTATCTAGGTGTGAGTGAGAGTCACGTTCAGGACGTAAAAGTCGTCAAAGAGGCTCTCTGCAGC
This sequence comes from Mongoloraphidia duomilia, assembly GCA_039654895.1. Lineage (NCBI taxonomy): Eukaryota > Metazoa > Arthropoda > Insecta > Raphidioptera > Raphidiidae > Mongoloraphidia > Mongoloraphidia duomilia. The sequence continues at coordinate 5,163,979 of CM077522.1, read as the reverse complement.
AAGTATCAACGGATCGTACGGCAAATCTGGAGTTTAGAGTTGTCCGGGAAGAACAAAGTCGCTGCTACTAACATGATTGCTGTTCCAGTTCTACCTTCGGAGCATTCAAATGGACGGTTAACGAGTTGCAACAGCTTCATAGTGGCATCCAAAAAATAATTACCATCTATGGAAGTCTTCGCCCTAAATCGCCCGTTCCTCTTTTGTACCTCCCACGTCATCTTAGAAAGAGAGGATTACCCAACCTGAAGTATCTTCTGGGTACTGCTATTGCGGTTTGTAACAGTTCGGACCTGCTAGTTATGTAGGGGGACATAAAAGCTATTTGAGTTGTGTAGGAGGACATAAAAGCTATGTCGCATGCAAAAGGCTGTGCTTTTTGAGTCGCTCTGTGCACTCCGTGCGCACGATCCAAACTCACTCTAATCGCCCATTTCATGGGCTAAGATGCGTTTACAGTTTCAACTTGCTTCGCAAGTATCCCTTGTATGACGGTGACGAACCCGACGTTTTGAGTGCTTGTGGATGCAAATTTTTTTAAGGAATTCTTCCTTCTCAAAAATAATAATGTATTTGATGACTGGCCAGTTAAACATAACGAAACTGATTTTAGAACTCCTCAGCTAAATGTCAACAATAAAAAGTAAAATGTCAATTTATACCGGGTGTTGATTTGCTTTGCGGGTAATAAGGATTTAACCAGTAAAATAAAACTTTCGCGATTTCCTGCTTCCCTAATTATTTTAGGAAAAAATATCTTCAAATAAAAGTTTTAGAACATAAAATTCTACATCTAAATCAGTAATCAAAATTAATTTTGCATGCTTTGTAACGGCAGAAATTTGATATGAAAATGTCAAAACAGATAGCGATAGCCATGGAACTTGAACAAACTGATGACGTTTTAGCTGTCAGAATAATTTCTAATCATTTTGTTCAAATTCCATGGCTATAACTTGAAAAAACGACGGCCTAATATAGCCCAAAAAACTCGTCAAGATTAAACGACGGCCGTGAAAGCCTTACACAGTTTATTGTTTTATACTTACCTGATGAAATCTCGTAGTAAGATATTTCCTTTATAAATAGGAGTCAATGGTCCGACTGGGCAACCCCGGGCCGAAGTGCAACTTTAGTTTTTTTTTGAAATTGTAAAAAATAAAGCTGAAAAAATCGCTGCTCCTTCCGTATACACTCTTCCTTGCGATAATCTAAAAATTTATTTGATACTTTCGTCAATTCTTGAATCAGAACCTTGAAAACTGGGGGTTTATCACTTTCTAAAATCTACAGATATTCTCTTACTTTATTTGGCGTCTTAAGTATCGCGGTCACTGAATCCGGTCCTGTCTATATATTGAAGTTATTTTCTTATGAAATTTGTCGCTAGAAATATTCGCTTTAAAAGTAACGTAGGACATATTATCTGATATTCGACGGCTACTGAACGAACGCACGACGTTTAGTAACTTTGAAACTCGAGTTCTTTGACTAGCAGGGAATTCCTCATCTGCTAAATTACCTGCAATGGCATTCGTCTGGCCTATACACAGCGTGGGAACGTCAAATATTGTCACAGACATTTTGCAACTCCATTCTTAACTGTTCTTTTATTTTTTTAATATTTCAAATTTTTTAAATAACACTGACATTAAAACAATTAATTACTTTATAATTATTTAAACGTCAAAGTATAGACATCGTAAATATTTTTTTGCAACACTTGCTTCAAAAGTACAATTTTAGATGGCTGTGTACCGTTTGAAAAGTGACTCTTTATTGAAGCTTCTACTGCATTCGAACGGTAGTGTTTAAAGTAAATTTTAACGCACTCCGTTCTATAAAGTAATACTGTTTTGTTTTACTTTATAACACACGTGCGTAATAAAGTACTTTATAGATTACTTTGCTATAATGTCACTAATAAAATATTTATCCAAATTGTGTTTCATTTGCTTAAAATTGAACTTTTGAAGCAGTTGTTGCAAAAAATATTGTATGTAACGCGTGGCTAAAATGACGGATCTGACAGTAGCGATTTTGCGATACTCTCTTAAGGTTATGTTGCATTTACCGTTTTCGGCTCGCGCGGTAAAAACACACTCGTTCTGAATACAGTAAAAAAAAATGAAAAGAAATATACGGACTTTCAGAACATCTGTACCATTTCATAATATGGTGTAGTCTTGTCTAACTATGAAAGGAATCTTTTAGCTTCTATATGTACATCTAAAACATTTTTAATTTTAATTTCTCTTTGTTTTGGAATGCCTTTGATGGTTTCTATAAAGAAATTAATTTTAGTTTATAAAGTTTGTTAGGAAGCTTATGAAAAATATTGCTAAAGTTTACTTATTGTTAAAATAAAATAAAATAATTATATAACACTATGACGAAATCTTTTTGAATTTTTTAATTTATTTACATTTTTTTAAGAAAACTAGAAAAATGTAAAACGACACTTCAATACTAAAATCAACTAAATTAAGTCAATAAAGATATTCGCGATTAAATTTAAAGTGGCTGACCTCTATAGTCGTTAACTGAAATTAATCCTAGGCGGGATGAACTCGAAATAAATATGACCACTACCAAATGTCAGAGCCATAGACCATAGGTATAGAAATGGACAACTAGAATCAAGTACTCTAGCACCTTCTTCGTTATACCTCACTCAACGTTTTTCATATGCATGTCACTTTAACTTAGTCCAATGTATTTCCATATATCGATATAATTTAATACATAATATAATCTGTCCTGTTTTGTTGATTATGTCCAAACACGGATCCAGAGTGAAGCTAACGTTGCTAGTCCATAGTTTTATCGTCGAACATCAGAGAAGAATGCAGACGCCATTGACTAGTTAAAAATTATAAGTTCATCCCGCTTAAAACATTGCCTATGCTGCCACCTATATAGTTCGATTTAATTGCCAATAATTAAACTAAACAAAATATACTTGAAATTATTTTCTGGTTACAGCTTTTGTAATTACATTGTTGTTAGAAGTTGGTAAGAACTAAGAAGATTTCCAGGAAAAATAAACATAGATACATACTTTGTGTGTAATTTACAGCAAAATATTTGCCTTCATGTAACATCATAAAAGTTGATTCTTCGTTTTTAATAACCTGTTGACAACAAAATTCAATTTTAATATTTCATCTTTCTACTTAATATAAAATTTATTACTAATAAAATAATATACAGGGTGAGTTCGACCACCCGTATCAGTCGTTTTTTTCGAAAACGGTTAGTCGTAGAGAGTTGTGTCAAAATTTGTATTATAAAAGCCTTAATAAAGAATCGAATGGTGATAATTTTTTTTCCGGGAAGGTCGGCTTCCCTATTAGTTTGCTCCAGAATGTCCAGAACTCCGGAATTATAAATGTAACGATAGGTTGAAAGTGGTATTGTTGAAAAGATCTTTAAAAAATAAGCAAGTTTTGTAGGAAATTTTTTTTTATTACTGCCACCCCTGTTAAGTAATATTTGTTTGAAATTACTAAATTAAAATGTCATAATAACGAACTTTTTAAAAGTCCGCATTTAAAATCTAGTTACCTATCTATCGATCATTAAATACTGAAGAAGTACACTAACAGTATAACCAGAAGAGCTCAGTAGTATGTATTAAAGAGTAAATGGAAGACAGTTTGAACACTTGTGACAATGTCTAAGGTTGCTAGATTTTTAATGCCGACTTCGATCGTTATTATGAAATTTTGATTTAATAATTTCAAACGATTGTTACTTAACAGGGGTGGCAGTAATTAAATAATTTTTCCTACAAAACTTGCTTATTTTTTAACGAGCTTTTCAACAGCACCACTTTCAACCTATCGTGCTTTCTAAAATTCCGGAGTTTTGAACATATAATAATTTATATTTATACTTATAGAAATTTACAGGGGTGGCAGTAATAAAAAAAATTTTCCTACAAAACTTGCTTATTTTTTAAAGATCTTTTCAACAATGCCACTTTCGACCTATCGTTACATTTATAATTTCGGAGTTCTGGACATTCTGGAGCAAACTAATAAGGAAGCCGACCTTCCCGGAAAAAAAAAATATCACCATTCGATTCTTTATTAGGGCTTTTATAATACAAATTTTTGACACAACTCTCTACGACTAACCGTTTTCGAAAAAAACGACTGATACGGGTGGTCGAACTCACCCTGTATATAACTGATTTTATTGGACTCATGAACTTACTTTTTTATGTAAACAAACACCAATGATCGTTATTTTAAATATTTTATGGTATAGGGGAAAATGAGGCCAAACGCAATAGTGAGGCAATTATAGTTTGACCAACGAAAAAACATCAATCAAGAGAAAGAGAGAGAGAGGGAGGGGGGAGAGAGAGTGATACAACATTGGATATGCCCTGAAAAAAAATCTTAAAGGCTCGTCTTGCCCTACTTTTCCCTATATTTCTCTTCTTTTAAGCTGAATTTATTTCTTAAGCATAAATTCACATGGTGATATTATTGTGACAACGCAATTTTTATAATTTTTATTCTGGTTAAAGTCGTGTTAACGTAACTATTTAAAATTCACGCAAACGAAGCTGCCATCAAAAGCTCATCTATTATATTATATAATGTCCCTTTTTATCGTCCAAATGGCTGTCTGTAGGTATAAATAACTTTTTAAATCAGTAGAATGATTATAAAACGTTATGAAAAGTACATTGTTGTAGTTGAAAAAATAAAATTATAGCATATATCGATTGATATTCATTTTAATGTTCCCAATCATTAATTGTTTTTACCACCGACATAGGGTAAGTCCGGAAAATACAATGAAACAAAAGTAGAAATATATATAAAATATGTACCGAAATCTTGATAGCAAGTATTTTCGGGCTAGGTAGCCGTGGTCTAAAAGATTTTACTCCGAACGTTTCGCCCAAAGTTCCGTTGGGCATCTTCAGCGGCGATTGGCAATACGATTCGATCTTCTTGCCGGTCGACTGGTGACTAAGAAATCGATAGTGCGAAGTACTACCCACAATAATATAAAATATTAATAAAATGTATTTAAAAAAATAATTGTGCTCATGCGTCAATTTTCTCTTCTTATTTATGTCTCAAACATCCCATCAAAATTTGGTTTCGATCCGCGTCGTGAAACAAACAAACGCGTTTTTTATCCTCCTGCAGGGAGGTAAAAAAATATGAAATTGCGAAAAGTTAATTTTGACCTAAATTATTACGTGTGAAATTGAAAGGAACGTACAACAATGACAGTGAATGAATGGTAATAATCAAGATCCATTTTATTCATAAAATCTATTTGGTAGACGCAAACAAATTTTCATGAGTTTGATGTCAAAGAGTTATAAAGTTGATTTTTAATTACACCAATTACGCAGTTAATTTTATTATTTTATATTTTTATATTGTCTAGACCTAGGTCATCAATAAAAAATCTATAAAATTGGCGTGGGTTTTCTAATATTAATGCAGACATTTACATTTTATAGCGAAGCTATTATAAAATATGAAAAATGAATTAATTATTGAATGAAACACGATGCTACAGAACAGGCTTATTCCATAGTTTTCAATTATTCAAAAGTAGCGGCCCGGTCCGGGTTCGCCCAGGTGCTATGAATTTATGATTTATTGTCCCCTCCCCCGCGAAAAATTCTCCCCTTACGAAGCGAAGCCAGGCTGGTGGTGTTTATATTAGTAGGATTCCGCTAAAATGCAATAAAATTGCAGAGTTACGTTTTGTTACTATCCCACAGGAACTATACATTTTTCCGGGATGAAAAGTACCCTATGTCCTATTTCAGGACGTAAAGTAACTATATACCAAATTTCATGAAAATCCGTTCAGCCGTTTCAAAAGGTCGGTACAAAAATCCTGGAAACACGTTCTCCGCAAAAAACGAAATTACTGACAGCTGGTTTTGTTTTAATTTTAATGTAGTCAGTTCCGTGAAGGCCCAAAAACGACTGATACGATTTAAATGGCCTGCACTTTCTTTCATCTTAATCTTTAACCCTTTCGCTTGGAACGGGACCATATTTTAATTTTTTGCCATTAAGTTGGTATATAAGTATGTGTATTAACTTGTGCTATTTTCCCATTGAGATAAAATATATAGAATCCCTCTATATCTTTTATCTCATCCAACTTGATTTTTCAATTACTAAATGTTTATTGAGAAATAGCTATTTTTTCAGAGTAGAATAATAGAACATTTTGATTATTTCCTCAATACATATTGGTTATTTATGGGCAATCAATTTTATTATTTGACCACTTATTTGACATAACTGAAGATGTATAGTATCCTTACAATAGGTAAAATACAATACACATATTTTTTTCAATTTAAATCTTATTGTTCCTGTTTATGACTATATACAAATAAATCTCAGTCTTACCACAAAACGGCTTAAGAACTCGCGCTGCATTTTAAGAACCGTCTCAGACGCACGTGGATGTCTCCACAAATTTGTTTAACTTTACAGTAAAAGTCCAAGTTTTTATGAAGTTTTCTGTGTAAAAATGTAAAATCACTTAGAAAATCCAGCGAATCCTACCTTAACTTGCAAAGTATTTTCACATCCATTTTTTACAGTACACTTTACCTCCGCTAGGTATGGTCTGCGTTTCGTGTAAAACCCAAGAAAAGAGATAATAGCAGTATCATCTGTCTTGGAAACATAGAACATAACGAACCACGAGGCATTTATTGTTCTGTGTAACTCACGAAACTAGCGGAGGTGTCGCCAAAACTTTGGACACCCCAACCACCGAAAAACCCGACTGGGTTTCCTAACCTGTATATATCGTAGCTAAATTGTAAATTCAGCCGTTTTACAAAGCCGTTTAATAAAAAGCCGCTGTTTTGTAAAAAAAAAAGCATGGTCCATATACAGCGCGTACATGTGCGACGGAGATGCACTCACAAATTTTTAATATATCTGCGAATGTTGACGAAAGCGCTGTTTTAAATGACTTACTAAGTAATGTGTGTGCATCTGTGGGAATCTCAACGTTGCAATTCCATAATGTCAATTTTATGCAAATAACAATAATACTTATATTGAATGTTGATTTTTAAAATGTCTCACAGTGAGAAATAAATGCGTTTATCTTTTTATTGTTGAAGAAAATGAAGAGTTCATTTTTAATACTTAAAGCTGCGTTTACGCGAATCGTGAAATAGGAATAGGTGTATATAGTTCACACCTCAATTACGTTGGAGTTAGTCTAGTCTCAATTTTAATCCTGTTGTCAACCGTTTTTGAGAGAATAACATATTTCTAGGAGCGTTTATTTAAAGTCTAGCCTTAAAGCATTTTTCTAAAAAAATTTGAACAATTTTTCATTTAAATTTTGATAACAAAGGCAAACTAGGTTCAATATCTTTTATAAGGGGAGCGATTTTATTGAAGGGCTGAAAAGATGCAGTATTTTATTGTGTACTAGATAGATTACTGAAATGTATTGTTATAGGTAGTCAAATAAAATATATTTTGTACTAGCCATTACTAGCGGCTTTGTTCGTGTAAATGTCGTTTTTTTAATTAATAATCAGTTTTTTTCAAAAACAATATTAAAAATTTCGATTTTTGTGATTTCTTTAAGACATACAGAAAAAAGCGGATTTTTGATGAGCGAAACTTGCTCGCCTAGGTGTTTATATCGTTCTGCAAAGGGGTTAATACCGACATTTTATTCTGCAAATTGAAATATAAGTATGCTTAAAACAGTCGCCGTAACAACATATAAAAATTTGAACCTTGAACTAATAATATAAATTTCCTCGGGTACATGACACGTTTAGGGTGATCTGCCACCCCTTTAATACTGACCAATCGATCTGCAAATATTATAATGGCATTATTGGGTCACCGACAAGCTATACAAACAATTTCAGCATTGAAGCAATAATAATTGTGACCATTTTTTTTGTTACATGTTGGGGGCGGTCTGTATCCCTCCCATACCGCCATCTAGCAAAATCACTTACTCAGGGCACTTTTATATGCCTCCCTCAACATCTTCACAAAAATGAGGCCTTGAATAATTAATAACACCAAAAAATTGTCACTAGCTCTCGGTCGGATGATGGAAGTATTAAATATTATAAACGGCGATTTTTTCAAGTAGGTACCTATTTTAATGATGATAAAAATATGCCAAATACGTCTATCGATTGTGTGCCATCCTGTATATAATTTAATATGCTGCAGGAAGTATCTAAAAGCATGCCCGACATCTCTATTAGCACTGTCTCGGAATTCGTCAGATATATTTTTTATATGAGCACTGCCTACGTATAAACGAAGTATGAGTTATTTAAAATTGAACTTTATCTAAGAGATCGCCCAATCAAATAAAATAAGCTCTCCTGACGGAGCTTTGTTCTAGAACACAAAATAACTTGTTCTTTCGCACAACTATCAAAAGTATTTTAGGTCAGGATACTCTGGATTAAAATTATCCAAAATTACCACGGCGGAACCTCCTCAAATTATCTTTGAAAAATCGAAACGACAACCTACGAATAATTACGATGATTTTGTGGTGGAAAAATTTGGAGTGAGTACATCGAATTATCTACTCCGTCGTGACGAGGGAAAGAAACTCTCGTGCAATATTGTTACCTATAGACTTCTGTTGTTATAAAGCAAAATTACATAATATACATCTTAAATAAACTAAAAGTCTGTTTCCCCCAGGGGGAACATTGGAATGTAGTTATTCTCGCAATTGCATTCCAATGTTCTTTGGGAATTGGCGTTCCCAGGAGCCCGAGCTCGTACCAGTCGGTTTGTATACGCCGGCTGGCAGATTCTAATACACAGATGGATTATTAATCGTTGTGTTGAATATGCTAATGACCTGAGTTGTCGCCGCGTCTATAATCTACAATAATAATAATAATCAAAGTCTGTCGCTCAGACCGTGGAAAAAAAGTACGTCATAGAGTGCTTCCATTCAGAGAAGGACACTGACGTCATCATGCGCACAGACGAATTTGTGTTCAGACCCGTCTATTATATCTGTGAAGGGGTAGTTAGATGATATTTCACAGTTTACTTATGTGGTTATTGTTCGCTGTTAGTCTTCAGCCTATGTCTATGTGCCAGAATCTGTTTTGCGTCCCACCAATTTCTGAGCGCAGGTTTCCATTACGATTTGGTTTTCTCTAATTGTATACACTCTAACAATGAAATGCTAACCTACGTTTTCATCATTATAAAAGTTTGATCTATCTATTTTTTGTTGTGAGTCAATAATATGAATAAACGCGTTTATTGGACCCTTCAATATGCACAACCCTACTGGCATTTGTATTTTACAAATACATGCATCAAAATGAATTATAGGTGTCCAATTTTAAATTTCTAGTGAGTCCTTAGCACAGTCTTCTGTTGATAGATTAGATTAAATTTTACATGGGGCAATGAACAGAATTTTCTTTTGTGAATCCCCTATTATTTATTCCCAGTCGGATAGGAGGCTTTTGATAAACCTTACTACTTTGCTGGGGGCTGCCTACCACACTTCAACAGGTTCTAGAAAAGGTCTGTTCAGGTGTTGCAGCCTTTTGGAGAAAACCGCTTCACATGCACAGAGGATGTGCTCAGCAGTTTCTTTTGCTTCTTTGCAGAAGGGACATTTATCATCCTGAGTCTTGACCATCTTTGAGAGGTAGTACCTCAGAGGGCAGTGACCAGTGAAAATACCTGTCAGTATTCTCAGCTCTGCTTTGCTGAGAATAAGGGGTTCTTTAATCCTTCTAGTTGAATATTAGATGAATTTCTTTGATTGCCAGAGTCCTGGAGTAGAATTCCAACGAGAGATTTTTTAAAATTTTATTCTCCCATATCTCAAATAATAGATAATATTAAATTAGGCGTTACTTTGAAATGTCAAAAAATTGATCGACTTTTATAGAAATAATTAGATTACAAGCCTTACCTGAAGTTTTCAATCTAATTTTGTGAACATTAATACCTGTCTTGAAGAATATGTATTTGAACATTCTCCCCATACAAAACCCATTTTTTAATGGCTATCAACTATCCATATTAGTATGCAGAGTTCAGTAGTTAGTTGTAACGTTCGTTTTAGGTTTGTCTGTATGTGTCAAACGACATCAAGATAGGGTAATCGACCAATCAGAATGGACCCTGACTACAAGGCCTAGTCGCTTGTCAGTAGAAGTACCTATAAAGACGTAATGCAATGATTTAAAAGTGATAAAAAATAAATTTAAATGAGTTGCTACAAAAACAGAAGATTTTCAGGTAGGTGTAGAATACCACACCTTTAGCACTGTTATAAAGTTTTTATATTGGGAATTAACACTACATTAATTTTATGGCCAATGGTTTCCTGAAGAACATGTCTACCAAGGAGTATAGGTACTGAATAATTATAATATTTTGTTCTCATAATTTTTGACAGTTCATTAAATACATAGAGGAAATTTATGTTTATGAAAAAATTCTAACACCTATACATTAATTAGTTGGTATTATTTTTTAGATATTTATATGATAGGACAAAGTTATAAATAACATTGATATTTTTGTTTTGGCTTTTATTAAATTTCTAAATGCATAATGTTATATTAAATGAATTGTAAATTATAGACGCTCGACAACTGAGGTCATAAGCGTCTAACATAATGTTGTATTAACAATTCCCTGTAGAAGACAGTATGGTGTAACGGTTAGCGTAGCAGGCCTTTGGATCACACTGTCGTAGGTTCGAATCCCACCTCCGCTCATGGATGTTTTGTGATGTCATTTAGTTTTAAGTTATTTGTTATTATGTAATTAAAAGACGCTAATGGCCTAAGTTGTCGACGTGTCTATAATCTACAATAATTAAACAATACCCTGTATTTTTTAAAGTTTATCTATTTTTTATGGTCCTTATACTTTTGGCTTCGCTCGCGTTAAAACCCGATAATTATAACCCGTGATTTATGTTTATGCGCCCTGATCCGTCCGCTATTACATACTGACAGCTACACTCACGGCCTACTAAAGAGTGAAGTTGGCGACACAAAATGAACTGTCATAAATTTTTGAAAATATTGATAAACTTATCGAATAGTGGGTATGGCAAAAAATATCATGTGACTGTAAATACCGTGTGACTGGCTGGCGCTCGTTTTAACATAATGTCACTACTTGTCAGTAATATACGTCATTACGCATCTAGACATACAATCTACCTACTATTTTTTAACCGACTTCAAAAAAGAAGGTCTCAATTTGATGCGTATTTTTTATATATGTACAACGATTTCTCCTGTATTTGTGAACAGATTTTGATGATTATTGTTTTATTTAATAGGGCATACCTTCGGGGTGGTAAATTTTACTTAAATCGGTTCAATAGTTCGACTGATTTTTTGTTAGTATGTACTTTTTATGTACTTATGTATATGTATGTCACCTCGTATCTCCTGCATTTGTGAACCGATTTTTTGATGATTTTTGTTTTATTTAATGGGGCATAGGTACCTTAAGGATGGTTCCACATAAATTTTACTAAAATCGGTTCAGTGGTTTTCTTTTTTAGTTTAGTAATCAAATATCAAAACAAGCCGTGAGGTGGGTCGTTTATTAGGACTAAAGTGCGACCCTTGAGGTCCACACGACGAACTTCCCAGTTTGATAAATATTTAATAATAATAATTAAATTAGATATTACACAGAAAAGTAATCATTTCAATCATTAAAACATCAATAATTTAAAAAAAAAAAAAACGGCTGAACCGATTTTTATAAAATTTATGTCGGATCAAAATGACGTTAACACGCCTCGATTGACACCCTTACGAAGTCGATATAATTTTTTATTCGCGAGATATTGTGTAAAATCTACTTTTTTGGAGGTTATTTGGTTAAGAAAAAAGAACGGCTGAACCGATTTTGAAAAAATTTCTTTCAGATCATATTTACGTTAATACGCGTCGATTGGCACCCTAACGTAGTCGATATCATTTTTCGTTCTCGAGATTTCGTCTTTGAAAGAAATGTACACATACGTACGTACGTACGTACACACACACACACACACACAGACATCTTTCTAAAAGTAGTGTAAAAATAGTGTAGTGACCTTGAAACATAAAATTTTTTTTTCCTTTTTGATTTCGATTTTCGGACCCATTACAATAACTTCCAGTGGGAAGTTAACAAGTCAGTTTAATAATGTGCACACTAAGTACCTACGTAGTATTGTAAAGTCACTAAAAACTAAAAAATAAAAAACTTTTTAACAAAAAACAAAACCTCTATCAAAATAGCCACTAAAAAAAAAAGAAAATAATAACATTTTGAGGTCGGCGCCTATTTAACAAGCCGTGAGGTGGGTCGTTTATTAGGACTAAAGTGCGACCCTTGAGGTCCACACGACGAACTTCCCAGTTTGATAAATATTTAATAATAATAATTAAATTAGATATTACACAGAAAAGTAATCATTTTAATCATTAAAACATCAATAATTAAAAAAAAAAAAAAAAAAAAAAAAAAACGGCTGAACCGATTTTTATTAAATTTATGTCGGATCAAAATGACGTTAACACGCCTCGATTGACACCCTTACGAAGTCGATATAATTTTTTATTCGCGAGATATTGTGTAAAATCTACTTTTTTGGAGGTTATTTGGTTAAGAAAAAAGAACGGCTGAACCGATTTTAAAAAAATTCCTTTCAGATCATATTTACGTTAATACGCCTCGATTGACACCCCAACGTAGTCGATATCATTTTTCGTTTTCGAGATTTCGTCTTAGAAAGAAATGGACACATACATACGTACGTACGTACGTACGTACATACGTACACACACACACACACACACACACACACACACAGACATCTTTCTAAAAGTAGTGTAGTGACCTTGAAACATAAAATTTTTTTTTCCTTTTTGATTTCGATTTTCGGACCCATTACAATAACTTCCAATGGGAAGTTAATAAAATAAAAGTAAATAGGTATATAATTAATAGTTTTAGTAATTAATTTGGCCCCGACCTCCCTCAAAGTTTTATTATTTTCCTCTCTTTTTAATGGATTTTTTGAAAGAGGTTTTTATTTTGTTAAAATTTTTTTTGTTAAATTTTTTTTTAATATTTAATTTTTTTGTCGAAACGTATCGATTTTTTAAACCTTCAAATAATCACCAAAGCTCTTTCACCACAAAAATAATTTCATGATGATACAATGGTTTATTGTAAGTAATATTATAAAAAAAAGATGCTTAAACGCACGAATGAACAAAACACACTTCTTAGAATTTTTCAATGAAAATCAACTTAAATAAATTTAAATTCTAAGAAAACGTCTATAGAATTCTAGACAGATAAAGAAATCCAAACTCTTTTCTATCAAATCACTTAGTAAACTGTATAGATGACACCCAATTCTCAGAATCAAGATTTTATATAAAGTGAATAAAAAATTAGTGTGAAATTCGGTAAAGAAAGACATAAATCGTGCGAGAAATTAGGTGTGAAGCCAAATATAAATGTGTGATGATTAGACACGATCAAATTATATTAGGTTTTTATATCAATAAAAGAAATAGAATTGACTCAATGAATTGTTGATTTTGACGGTGTTCTTTTATCCATGCGGGTAGGTCGACTGACTAAATTTGCTTCAAAATCAAATGTACCTACATTTTAATCCACAGTAGCCGAAGTCCGAATACACTTATGGACAAAATATTTTTATGTTAAATATAATTTTCATAAAAATCTAGATTAAATTTCTATGATCCAGATTGCGAAAGACATTCTAGAGCTCTGAAATTTATATTATTAGTTCAAAGTTCAAATTTTGTTGTTACGGTGACTGTTTTAAGCATATATTTCAATTTGCAGAACAAAATGTCGGTAATAACCCCCTCTCTTAGAAGGAAACATGCTCGCCGTAAAGGTGTTTTATATCGTTCTGCAAGGGGGCTAATACCGACATTTTGTTCTGGAAATTGAAATATATGCTTAAAACAGACGCCGTACAACATATTAAAATTTGAACCTTGAACTAATAATATAAAATTCGTCGGGTACATGACACGTTTAGGGTGATCTGCCATCCCTTTAATACTGACCAATCTTTATTTATTTATTTATTTATTTATTGTGGATTATAGACGCGTCGACAACTTAGGTCATTAGCGTCTTAAATACAACAAATATCATATCACTTAAAACTAAATAACATCACAAAACATCCATGAGCAGAGGTGGGATTCGAATCCACGACAGTCTGATTCAGAGGCTGCGACGCTACTAACTGAGCCATACTGTCCTCTTCTGACCAATCGATCTGCAAATATTATAATGGCATTATTGAGTCACCGACAAGCTATACAAACAATTTCAGCCTTGAAGCAATAATAATTGTGACCATTTTTTTGTTACATGTTGGGGGAGGCCGGCATCCCTCCCATACCGCTATCTAGCAAAATTCCTTACTCAGGGCATTTTAATATGCCTCCCTCAACATCTTCACAAAAATAAGACCTTGAATAAATGACACCAAAAAATTGTCACTAGCTCTCGGTCTAGTAGCCCTATGAATTTAAACAATAAATTATTGTTGAATCGGGAAGATGCTTTTTTATTCAATTTAGTAATCTATAAAATAGTTATTTGAAAATAACTTGAAAAGTATCAGTTTTAGGATAAAAAGGATAATTATCAATCTGAAAGCTTATAAAATTCCGAACGAAATGCCGTATTTGTTTTTAAAAATATCTGCATTACCGAGTTAGAGCGCGTGAAAAACCATGTCGTGGCGTCGCTTTGGAAACTTACAAAATGTAGAGATATTTTTTGACCGATGTATTTATTATATGTTCACTACCTCATTTCAAATTGAAAGCTCGGTGTTTTCTAAAGCAAGGAATGGCCTAAACGGTGCTTTTTTGATATCTTAACATCTTTCCAAGTTATTCGCAATCGAAGTATCATAGAGTTTTAGTGAAAATTACACCTTTTTTCGACATTCGCTTGGAATATATTTTATACGGAATAAAAAAAGTCTGGAAGATCTTTAATACTGAACAAGCGCGGATCCACCGTTGTGGGCACGGTGGGCATGCCCACAACCCTAATTGAGGGCGATATAGGCTGATGTTATATCTGCAATACCTTAATAAAATTTAAAAAAAAACTAACCGTGCGGGTAAGAACGCGAGTGACTTTTTTATTTTGGCTACTAGTCTACTAGTTTGTACTGTTTGACGTTTCGTGAGCGAGTCCGTAGTTCGACTCGCACTTGGCCGATTTTCGGGTGGCCGTGACCACAACTTTTTTTAAGGGCTGGATCCGCGCCTGACTCTGAACTAATTTTTGTTGTATCTTGCTTGAGAAATGTTTAAAATATAAACATTTAAGTTAATTTCCTCACAACTGTAAATGAATAATTGCGTTTTATTTTGTTGGAAGTTTTGGATAGGATTAAACAAAATAACTGAAATAATTGTTTTAAATAGTATTTATATAAAATGAATGATATACATATACAATTATACTTTTTGAATAATATAAAAAATTACAATTTTATACACATAATATAGAAATCAGAAATTACACGTTTTTAGTTTTCACAATTCTCAATAATAAAATGAATCAACAAAAACTTGTAATGTTACATAATTTACTAAACTCTAAAAAAATTAAATACATCAAAAATATCACTTGTTCTAACTGGTTGTAAAAAGTCGAAATTTTATCGTTCAGGTATCACTTCAAATACGTTGTGATCCAGAAAATTTGAAAAATATTCTTTTTTTTTTAATTCACCAAAAACTTAAAAGATTTGGTTTGGTAATATTTTGATTTTTGGAGCACCTATAATACAATACATAATTAAGGTTTTGAAATAACAAACAATTATTTAAATAAACAATTTTTTTGTATTTCAAAAAAAATCAATTAAGTAAACTTTTTGAATATCATGTCATAAAAAACAATTATCGTAGCATATGACATTCTTTCTGTAAATAACGTTATTTATCAAATTTAACATTTACTTATACGTATATATTTTTGAAAACTTGTCTATTTTTGTTGATTCACTTTACATACGTTTTTAAAATTGGATTAAATTATATTTACAAATTTAAAAATATCTTTACAATTATTAATATGATCATAAATAAACTTATCGAATTATTTTAGCACATATTATTTTAATATTATAAACAATAGAACATTTATTATATTTTTTATATATTTACAAGAAATTGGTGACTAGTTGTCCAGTATATTATAAACAAAATAGAAGCAAGTACCTATCAAGATTTAAATAAATTTTAAAATGGCAATAATTCGGTTGTATTATTTGCATATACCGTGTGCTCATGTGATTGTGGTCCATATCCATTTGGTATTTTTTGTAGAAAAATATTAATTCGTATTTTCAGAGCATAAAAAAATGTTTTAAAATATGCAAGTTTGAGAAGAACATTTTTTTAATTAAAAAGTAGAATATTTGATTAATAATTTTTTTTTGTCTACAGCCTTCAATTCGTATTTTGAAGCTTCAAACCAACGGTTTTGAGAAGCGATTTAATTTACTTACATAAAAAACATTAAGTTTAGTAAACACAAAAATTAAATCCACAGTCATGGGTGTACCCAGCTTTTGGCCTAGGGGGAGGGGGCAAATTAGGAATTTTCTGTAGGTAAATAATTTATATTTAACTTATATTTTTTATAAACAATAAACAAGTGCTTTTTTGCTTGAAAATCCGCCATTTTGTTTCTTAAAAAAAAAACTTCGAACAGGCACTAAATTAACTATTAAACTAATGTAAAAGGTTTTTTTTTTGTTTGATTGTTTTTAAATGAACCAGTAAAATGTTATGATGGTCACCGCTAAGCACGACTTGTGAGTTGTGGGACTGTCACCTAACATAGCATATTTGTCCAGGTCCAGGGGGGGCAGCTGCCCCCCTGCCCCCCCCTCGGTACTCCCATGTCCACAGTTTTACTTCTTTGAGAGTTCACTAGCTAAAAGTATTTTCTTGAAAAAAAAAATTACGATACAATTTCAAAATTCAATCATCAAATAGACATAATAAAATGAACACACAGATAAATATTAAAGATAATAATAAAATTTTTTAAATATTATACACTATTTTCTAATTCGTCACCTTTTCGTACGCGAAACAATCAGTCTTTTCGTTTTAAACATATTTTTAAAAACACAAGGTTTGAGTTTCTGTGGAAAGTAATTATCAGATAAATGATAAAATCAAACGATTATATCCACAACATAATATTCGCATAACAATTAAGTAGTGAATAACATATCGGACATCAAGGTTTCCATGATTTGTAAGCTTTATCTAATCAAATGCCACTAACGGGACTTGATATAATAGTCCGAGAGCTAGTGACAATTTTTTGATGTTATTTATTCAAGGCCTTATTTCATTGAAGATGTTGAGGGAGGCATATTAAAGTGCCCTGAGTAAGAGATTTTGCTAGATAGCGGTATGGGAGGGATGCAAGCCGCCCCCAACATGTAACAAATGGTCACAATTATTATTGCTTCAAGGCTGAAATTGTTTGTATAGCTTGTTGATGATCCAATAATGCCATTATAATATTTGCAGATCGATTGGTCAGTATTAAAGGGGTGACATATCACCCTAAACGTGTCATGTACCCGACGTAATTTATATTATTAGTTCAAGGTTAAAATTTTAATGTGTTGTTACGGCGACTGTTTTAAGCATATATTTCAATTTGCAGAACAAAATGTCGATAAGAAAAAAGCAATTAGAACTGCCGGGAATTGATATAAGAAAAGAACAGATTCTGTTTTCGGGCACTAGAGTAATTGGTAACTCATCCAGGCGGGAACTGGAAGTTTCGGGTTCAAGTCCCGACACTGGCATTTGATTTTTTCTTATAGATATACCCTACAAACCATGGCAACCTTGCTGTCAGATATTATTCCCTACTTAATTGTTATGTCAATATGTTGTGGATATAAGGGGATAAAAAAAATCGTTGGATTTTATCATTTATCAAATATTTTTCTTTGTTTATAATAATATTTAGTACTACTATTAATATTATCTAATTTACAAATAATACTGTTTGTTGATTCGGTTGATGAAACTTCATTTTAATAAATAATAATCTATTTACAAATTCTAAAATATGTCATAAATTAAAATCACTTTTAAATATTATTTTATAATTTAAAAAATGGATTTAAATCATAAATCCTAAAATAGGTGTTTAAAAATAGTCTAAAAAGAGTGCATTTTACTGACTAAAATATGACAATAAAGTTTAGTACGCTAATGACCTTAGTTGTCTGGCGTCTATAATCTGCATTTTGATGTATAAACATCTTTACGTGCCTCCCCTCCAAGATCAGATTCGTTAGCATCGACTCCCCCCCAAAGTGTCTGCTAGAATGACTCAGTGAAATGTCACATGAATGGTGTATCCTCCTTGGTCAGCTGTCAATAAATATTGAGTTCATCATATTCGAATTTAATGTTTGCATATCTCTTGACAATACCGGGAACTTACTGTTTTTTTAAGCTATGCTTCTTAACTCACCTTTGGCATGGGGACCTAAAATTTCAAAAAAACGTCACGAACGCGGCCTTGGAACGCAGCCTTGCAACGCGGCGATGCAACGCATCTCATTGGCGAGGCAGCACGTATTGTTGCTGTAGTTTCTATGGCTTTTATAATATGTAAATAAATTCGATTTTATATACAATGTGTAAGAAGTATAGCTTCTGTGGGGTGTCCCACAACACCTCATGGCATTTTTTTTTTGTTACGTAAGTACAATAACCTTTCACATTTTAGATCGTTTTTAAACACCCTGTTATATACAAAATAAGCTTTTGGTGTACCATTTTTTTTGAAACACTGGTTATAATAAACACTTTTTTTGAAAAAAAAATTACTTCATGCATGTAACATTTTTCAAGGAAGATTTTTATATAGTTAAGTATGAATTATTGAACAGTTTATCAACTAACATTCACATACGCTTTTTTTCAGAATTTACGTTTCTGATACAAGTTTTTACAACGCAATTTGTCATTGAATTGCTTATTACTTTATTTTATTTACGTAAGAATTTTTTTAACTTACTTTTTACCAAGCAGTCTCACTTATCAAATATATATTTTTTAAACAAGATAAAAGAATAAGAATAAAAACAGCTGGGTACATATTTCCGAGTTCCAAGCTGTAACGACGCCAATTGATTATCCGTGATCAGTAATTTTTGAATATTTGCATGTATAGAATAAATAATGGCATATAAATTTTGAGTGAACAATAAAGCAATGAACAAATCAAAGAAATCATTGCGATTCATCAGCACAGCAATGTTAGACAAGCCGTACATTCTAACATGATGACGTTCAAGGTCATAAATAAAGAAGTTGTGTGATATGAAAATAATTAATTATTAATTAAAATCGTTACTATAAAGTAGCTATCAAGTTACTATAAATGTAAAAATGTCAAATGTAAACAATCGAATCAATTGCGAAATAAGGCTTCTTGATAGTAACGTTTTAATTAATAATTAATTATTTTCATATTACACAACTTCTTTATTTATGACCTTGAAGTGATCTTGAATAACCTTATATCGTTGGATTCGTCTTAATAACGATTACAAGAGTCCGTGAAAAAATCCACAAAGTCTAATTAAAAAAAATGGAGGTGACCTTGACCCAACCTCAGCATACC
The DNA here is from genome assembly GCA_039654895.1 of Mongoloraphidia duomilia. Lineage (NCBI taxonomy): Eukaryota > Metazoa > Arthropoda > Insecta > Raphidioptera > Raphidiidae > Mongoloraphidia > Mongoloraphidia duomilia. The sequence goes on along the minus strand of CM077522.1, from coordinate 5,144,207 downwards.
AATTGAGAAGAAAATCTATTTTACCAACATACGTGTTCCTAGATACCAAACTTTATTTGCTACAACCAATACTTTCTGAGATATTAGCTTGTAACCCTTTATGTGCCTCAGCCTGTATATATGATCTGAAAAATCTCTACCCTGCACTCGGGTCGATCTGAGCGCAAAACCGAACTTACCCTGTATAACTGAAAGTATGTCATAGAACCGCAATAATGTTACAGCTTGTCCGTAAATAAAAAAACTTTCAACAATAAAATTTGAAATAGTTTATAAACAAGTATTAATCGTCTTTTTAATTCGACACAATTTGCATTTCACTTCGCAGCACCAATGAAATATACATTGACACCTTTCCACAACGGTCACTTCCTGTGTACGATAACCCCTACCACAGCACATTAAATCACATCCATCAACACCTATCGATGATTCGTTGCACTGTCTTCCATGCGTCCCAAGGATACCCAATCTCGCGTTCTTCTCGCAGAAATTAGGCGACGGTTCTAAATAAACCAAATCCTTTTTACCTGGTGGTTTGTGTTCAGGATTGTAAGGTTTCAATTGGAAATTATATCGATTTCTTTTCTTTCCTTCACCGCGTTTGCGTGGACCGTGAATACTATTTGAGGTTATGCTATGAGTACTAGAAGCACTGTTGACACTATGGACGTTGCTTGAACGTGAACTTCCGGAATTGCTGACCAATACACGTGATGCGCCGTCAAAACGATCTTTTAATTGGTCACCAATTTGGCGGAAGCTCGGTAAGCGCATCCAACAAGTTTTTACTGTGCAGGAACCTGACATCCCGTGACATTTACATTCTTGACGCATGCCTTGTAACACGTGCTGAAACAAAAGAAATTTTTTTTAATTAACTCGAAAAAATGCATTAATGGATTGAGTATTTGAAAGTTCATAAGTGCAACAAGATTTTAAGGGTAGTGTGTGTTTTAAAGACCACCAACAGTTAAGGTTATTTGGGCCTAGCACCAATTCATATTTTCAATTCATTATTTTTTTTAATAATAAATTGAAAATCCAATTGACACTTTTACCAGCTCTCGGGTTAGAACCCGGGAACTGGGGACTTTTAATAGAGGAACCATAGCAACGCCATGTAAACAATAGTATTGCTACACGCTCGGCCATTCTCAAGCCCAAATATTTTAAGGTATCCGTCTGAAAATTTCAAATATTTTACTAGTAGGTAAATGTAGCGATCAAAAAGGTTACACTTTGAAAATTTATTAGACGTTTATGTTTTCTGTTGTCGAGCATCTATTTTTTTTATAAACTAAAATTATATAGACCGAGAATTAATTCATTCGTGCTACTTTTTATTCAACAATGAGCCATTTTCGTGAGAGTGGTTCCTTCAATTATCCACGAGGCAGCACTTGTGGTAGGTACAAACATTATTTATTCCCTGTTAGTGTCATGTCATTTTAGTAGTATAACTTAATTACTTAATTAATTTAATAATAATAATAATTTAATAATTAAATTATACCACTAAAATGACACGACACTAATGGAGAATAAATAATGTTTGTACCTACCACAATAGTGCTGCATCTGGTGGATAATTGAAGGAACTACTCTCAGGAAAATGGTTCATTCCGTTGGTTTTATTCCGCTTTCTCAGGCATCTGCAAAAGCAACATCAAGATGCCTGATGAAAACCTGTAAAACGTTGCGGAATTTATGAATAAAATGTAACATGAATGAATTGATTCCCGATTTATATACTATAACCTTAATTTATTGCGTAATCAATTATATTGGACCTGAACATTAATGATAAATATATACAATTTTTAACACGGACGTCGTGACTACATACACAATTAAATGAATGTGAGTAATTGTCAACTCAGTCCGCCGCGATAGTGGAAAGTTTAGGGTTAGAATCCCTACGGTGACATATAGGTTTGAATTAATGAATTTTTCCTGATTATACAGCATTGTGTTACGTCATTGTTCTTACAATAAGTGTTTCATATACTGTTTGCAGTCATAATGCATTTATTTAATTAATGATAAATCTAATTTTCTTTCAGAGGTCCTAATAGCCTGTGTAGTTACGTAGTGCCACTGATGTCGCTAATGTTTTGCTAACTTATCACGATTTTATATCAATCAATTTCTTTATGATCATGACAATAACATTTGATATTTACTGAATACAAATTAAATATAATAAAAATGTTGCAATCACATTACTGGTGGCACTTTTTCCATATTCATTAAAAATTAAAAAAATAAACCCATTGAAATATTTCGAAACATCATGCTTCATCAAGATAATAAACAACGTCATAATATTCACAGGTGGTTCATATACAGGTACCTTCGAGGTTACGAGAGCAAAGTTAAGAAATAATAAAATTCTTTGGTTTAAAAAGCGTGAAAACAACTCATTCTTGACATTGATATGTGTCAAAATGGATGACATTTAGCAATACAGATCTGTTCCACGCCTCGGCATTAATATGATAACGTTTTATGACGTTTTATATACAGAGTGAATCATTTTAATAGCATCATATTTTGAATAAAAAAATCGCAATATTAATTTCAAGTAGTGTTGAGCGGTATTCAAGATACTGACAACAAAAAAGTGGGTGTGTACTTATATGACCACACGACAGAAGTGAAAACTTGATTAGGTATATGCAAAACATACATAATATTATTATAATACGTAATAATAAAAACGTAATTCTTGAAACGATGCACTTCTTGTTAGACAGTAAACGTCGTCACCGACCCGAGCGCGCTTGATGTCGAGTGGAGCCGAGTAAACCCGATTCAGCGTCACCGACCCGAGCGTGACGGTTCACTTTCGTTCACTATTCAGAAAGAACGCAAAAGAAGTTTTCACTTCAAAAATGATAAAAAAAATTGAATTAGTCATCTGTCGATTCGATATTCTTCATCATATTATCTGCTACATTCAATAATAAAATTGTAGAAGTGTTGTCCAGTATAGACATGGTCAATGGTCATGGACTATTTTTATCTGAAAGTTGGTCCACCTTTTACATAATATCTGAAGCTGTATTACCTATAATATCAGTCAATTGAATGAGGCGGTACGTCGCTTTAAAGACCACCCAGTGCATACGTTATATTACTAGTTGTTGCATTTGCATTAAATATGTATTATATATTATAATAATAATAATAATATTTATTAATCATTTTGACTACGTAGTAGGTATATGACAATTGACAAGTCAGACGAGACGAGAAAATACATCTATAACCTATTTATTTTCTGTATAACTGTAGATTATAGACGCTCGACAGCTGAGGTTTATAACAAACGTAGCCATTTTTCTCTCATTACAGTAAAAATATTTTCTTTGATTTTTAATAATAACCAGTGCCGGATTTCCGCCTAGACCCACAAGGCCCCGGCCTAGGGGCCCAGCCAGCCTAGGGGCCCCAGTGGCGAAACCTTCATATAAGCTCAAAAGCTTGGCTTGGCTTGCCTTATCAAAAAGCTTTATCGAAAATATTATTTACGGAGCTAATATCACCACGAAAGTGGAAGTTTCGGGTTAGAGTCCCGACGGTGGCATAGGTTTGAAAAATGAATTTTTCCATTGTCGCATTATATTGTTACGTTATTATGGGTGGTTTAAACACGAATGCAAACTTTGCATTTATTTGTATAAATTAATAATTGCGATAATTTAATCGTACTAACAATTTTCTGTATATTATTTTTATTCTTATTGGTTCGAGTTTGTTTAATTGTTAAAGTTTTCCACTCCTGGTATTAAGCAATGCACGTGTTAAAAGCTCTAAAATAAACTGAAAATATTTTTTCTCCTACCTAGGCCGAAAGTTCGTACTTTCGTCCCTGCCAAGCGGGAACAAAGTCGCTCTTTATTCCCGTGGTACGGACAAGTGCGCGTGCGCAATAGTATTTATGCCGGCTCTCACGCACCTACTTCTGTCTCCTACACATTAAAATTATTAGTGTATTTGCCATATGGCACATACACTATTGGCGTCGGTCGGATGGCGGGACCTAGGGGTCGGACCAAAATTTCTCGACGTTTCATAGCCTCCTGAACAATTTGGCACCATTTTTGGAAATGTTTATATATATATGTATATATATATATATATATATATATATATATATGTGTTCGCGGCATAACTCTCGAAAGACTTAATTGATTTGAACGAAATTGGTGCCGTTGGAATCCATCACCGCACGGAACCTATTTAAAATGGGCCTAATCGGACCATTTTAAGGGTAGTTTTTAGGGGTTGAAAAAAGTTTTTGGGCCCAAAAATACCGAAAAAAATCTCAGAATAGTTTCAAAATTGGAATTTAACCCTTTAGTAGAGATTAAAATGTGTTGCTAAAATTTTAACAAAATCGGCACGACAGGACCGGACTTACAAATTTTATGAAAACACTAGTTTACGGATAGTGATTTATTTGCTGACGGATGTATTTAATTTGGTACAGAGGTTGCATTGATAATAATATTGAAATTAGGAAAAAAAAATATTATTTTAAGGGATGTATTAAGGGGTTACATTTTTCATTTTGTCCAAAAACAAACTTAAGTTCACATAATAAAGCCACAAGGCCTGCATTAGCAAATACACTATATTGTCGGCAGGGTTTTGGCACTGCGACCCGAGTTTTTTCCTTTAAAATTATTTTTTAATAATAAAATAAAATAAAAATAATAATTTTAATAATTTTTTTTTTCAATTTTGCGAACGGCCTGGCAGGAGAAAAAATAGTATGCGCAACACGGGAGGAAATTACTACATTTCCTCCCTTGTGGCACAATGTACTATTATTGATAAGTTTGATAAAAAGTAATTAATTCATGTGATTGCTTTTATAGTTGCAAAAGATAAGTGATTAGTAATTTTAGGTAATCAAATTCCAATAGCATAAAATCATTGACTTTATATCGCTGAACGCCTGAACCCATTAAGAATCAACACCGATAATATAAAGAATAGAATACGATCGTGTAGGTAGCAATAAAAAATTAAAGACGTAAGGTAAATGATCTAATTGTACATCGTGCACAAATCATAATCATCAATACATACTACTATAATACCCGGTCTCAAAGGTGAACATAGGGATTTAACATGGTATTGTTTATTTTTGCTGATTCGTGTTCGCCAATTCAACGTACAAGAAAGGTAATGGTACCTATCGAAAGATAAAATTATTGCGCATCAAATGATTCTAAAAATAAGACCAAAAATGAAATTTTTACTTTAAAATACCAATTTGAAATTTACCGATTTTGCAGTAATGATTTCAAATTAAGTAGGCGGAAAACAAAACACCGAAAGAAGTGCAGTGCTGTAATAAAATTGTCAAAAAACTTTTGTACTCGTAATTGATGCACGCAAGCATTTTTACAATAATTAAAGTAAAAATGAATAATTACTCCGAATGAAGAAAGAGTTTTTATGGTAAAAACGTTTTACAGCGGTGTTAGTTTGCGGAGAGTTAGAGATTTGTTTTCTATTAAGTTTAATGGCACACAACGTTAATTCCCAATGTTCGACTTTGAGACCGGACACCCGGTATAAAATTGTAACGGGACTTTTTCTGTAATTTTGCTAATTCTCGCAAGTTTTTTGGGTATTTTGTATGACACCTCGATGGGAGAGCGAACATTTAAAATGTTAAAAGATTTTTTCGTTGGAGAGCAGCCAATTATATAATTGTTTCGAAACATATAGGAAAAAATCATTTTACCAACCAGTGGTCACAGTCTGGTTTCTAACCTGAACCTTTCCAATTTCGCGTCGGAATGAGCTTACAATACTCAACTGTGACATGATTGCTAAATTAATATTCTCCTTATATGCTTCAGAATCAATAGATTTTCACTACATGCAAGTGTCAATTCATATTTGCTAATTCAATAGCTATGATATGAAGTGAATCCTCGTACCAGCGAGAGCCCAACATGAAAGTGAAAATTATTTCGAATAATGTAAGCTCATACCGACGCGAAATTGGAAAGGTTCAGGTTAGAATCCTGACTGTGACCACTGGTTGGTAAAATGATTTTTTCCAATATGTTTCGAAACAATTATATAATTGGCTGCTCTCCAACGAAAAAATCTTTCAATTGCATACAGCCGTATAAAAAAAACTATTATTAATTTAAAATGTTGTCTGTCTGTTTGGACCAGCGTCATCCGAAAACGGCTGGGTCGATTTTGATTAAACTTGGTACACTATATGAGTCAATATTTAAATTTAAAGTATAGAGTGCATTGTACCCGGACACGCTCGAGTTAATAATAATAATGTAAACCAAATGGAGACATTTAACATGTAAAACCAATATGTTGCTTGAAATCAAACGCACTATAATGATCTGTTCAGGAAGTGAATCATTAACCTTTTAATCTATTTTTTTTAATAATAAAGTTACGTTCATTAAATGCATGATATTAATTCCATTATATATCTTAATAATTTAATATCATTAAGTTTTCTATGCGTCAATAAATAATTTGAATATGACAAAATTAATTAATTACATTAACAAAATATACAAATGATATCAAGTTCGTTAGAAACATATACAAATAACTTACACTTAAAAAACAACTTTCTAGTTTGGAATAATGTACACATTATATAGTGTTTTTGTATTTATGATGTTGGTATTTTACATTATTATAGTATCTATACCTATATTATGTAGTCACAAGACAAAAGCAATTATGTCAAATTTTTGAAAATATTTTCTCTATTATCAGATACGACGAAACTCACAAAAACGGTCGGAAGGTAGGTACTGAACCTTCACAGCTTTATTTAAGAGTATTCGATACCGGAAGTTATCCCCTGCACCCGCCATCTCAAATCCTTTCCCCTCGCCTAAAACCGGTTACAGCTCTCCCGACGCTATTATTAAAGCTAAAGGGTTCAGGTAAACGCCAAATAAGGAGCAATTATCACATTCTTACAGGCGAATTTTTTGAAAAAAAAGTTTTGGCTACGTGTGAAAGATTACCTACATAATTTTATTTTCAATTTTTCGCCTGAAGGATCTGTAGTAAAATTAAAATGTACGAATTGAGGAATGAATTTGGTTCAACTCGGTGTTCGTGATGCTCGTGTGGCAAGGATGCTGCATCAAGGCAGTGGCGGCGTTAGGAGTCGGCGACCGCTGACGGCCTCGCGCCTGAGGGGGCCTCGCAAAAAGTTTTACAAGTTATTATAAAAGTATAATTCAGTTCATTTAATTTAACGTTTTCTTTCTGACTGGGAAATAAAAAAGGCCTCGCAAAGCTGACGTCGCCGACGTCAACGTTTGGTCTAGCGCCGGCACTTCATCGAGGTTTGTGATCAGCAGTGCTTTATCTTTTAATTATAGCTGGGTCATTTAATCGACTGGATTATTATTATTAAATCATTATATTATTTTACCAATAATCTAACGTACGTCTTTTTGTTTGTAACTACATTTACTGGGATATGCCAGTACTATGTAATAAAGTTGTATATATCAGTGGCGTACAAACGATAATTTTTAATAAATTTTATAAATCGACTTAGTATAGACACCCTTATAATTTGCAATTTCAATTCACATTAAAGCGATCCACCATAACAACATTCCAACCATAAACGCGTTTTCATTAAATAGTTTAAAAAAGGCAACATTAAAAAATGGACTTAATTGTAAAAAATGGATGTAAAAATATTTTGAAAGTTAAGGTAGAATTCGCTCGATTTTCTAAGTGATTTTACATTATTATTTATTTTTACACAGAAAACTTCATAAAAACTTGGACTTTTACCGTAAAGTTAAACAAATTTGTGATTTTTACATAATGTAAATTAAAATTACATAATTTGTGTAATATTCCAATAAAGTGTGTAAAAATTACAAAATAAAATGTATAGTTACATATATAAAAACGAACGTAACAACTAACTAGTGAACTCTGTATACTAATATGGATACCTGATAGCAATTAAAAAATGGCTTTTGTATGTGGAGAATGTTCAAACACATATTCTTCAAGACAGGCTAAATGTTCACAAAATTAGAATGAAAACTTCAGGTAAGGCTTGTAATCTAATTCTTTCTATAAAAGTCGATCAATTTTTTAACATTTCAAAATAAAACCTAATTTAATATTATTATTTGAGATATTAGAATGTCCCAAATTTATACAGTAACAGTGTTCTTGAGAAACTGGAATGGAAAAATAAATTTTAACTAAGTTTTATTTTGAAATGTCAAAAAATTGATCGATTTTTATAGAAAGAATTAGATTACAAGCCTTATCTGAAATTTTCATTCTAATTTTGTGAACATTAATGCCTGTCTTGAAGAATATGTGTTTGAAATTTGTCCACATACAAAACCCATTTTTAATCGCTATCAACTATCCATATTAGCATACAGAGTTCACTAGTTAGTTGTTACGTTCGTTTAGGTGTGTGTGCGTATGTCAAACGACATCAAGATAGGGTATTCAACCAATCAGAATGGACCCTGACTGCAGGGCCTAGTCGCTTGTGATTTTAATCTTATTCAGCTGCACTGATGCCTGTCTTCTCGAACGACGGTACCGATTCATTCATAAAACTATGGTAACCGCACCGGTACCGCCGTGAAGCTCGTACTTATCCTTTTCGAAGGCGGGCATGAATCATAAATATAGTGAATGCACGCCAATGAGTCTGGTTCAGCATTGGTCTTGTTCACATAACCTAAGTAGTCAGATGGTAGCAGGCCGTGGAACTAATGACAAGTCAGCTGTCAGAAGATCATAATGGACAGCTCAATTCATATATACTATATATAAACCAACATATTTTTATATTATATACTTGCATGTTGTGGAAATAGTTACAAGTTTGAAAACGTAGACCTTGTAAACAATCTCTATAACCCTAAAACAGTGCTCCTCAAATTTTTGTCCCAACGGCTCCCCGATGTAAAACTTTTAAAACGCTCCTGCCTGAGTAACGATAATAAAATTTTATTTGTTTGAAATCAATATGAGAAAAATAGTATTATTCATTCTGTACTTATCGAAGTTCGTAAAAAATGTGTGCGATCCAAGTTGGTGACCCTTGCGTTATTATAAATATATTCGCCCTCAAATGCAATAATAATACAAATTACTGCAATTTCATTTTGAATTCATTTATAGAGTCGCTCCGAATTTGACGTATCTATCAAACTTCCAACGATGCGTAAAAAACTGGATTTATTGATAGCTTCTAACTCTAAAAGTTAATTTATCGAACATTGTAATCCTTATAAAAGATTTGAAGTTGGAGTTGAAAAGAAGACTTCATGGCATAGGGTCTTTTGCTTTTTAATCTACCCTATGACACGAAGTCAATGGAAGACTTCGTGGCATAGGATTGATTGAAAAGCAAATTTTTCTTTTCAATCGATGCTATGTCACGAAGACTTCTCTTGAGTTTTGACATCAGTGACGTTGGGATTGATTGAAAAGCAAGTTTTTATTTCCAATCCATTCTATATCATGAAATCTTCTCTTGCCATCGTGACATTGGGATTGATTAAAAAGCAAGTTTTTATTTCCAATCCATTCTATATCACGAAATCTTCTCTTGCCATCGTGACACTATAAGGATTGATTGAAAAGCAAGTTTTTATTTCCAATCCATTCTATATCACGAAATCTTCTCTTGCCATCGTGACACTATAAGGATTGATTGAAAAGCAAGTTTTTATTTCCAATCCATTCTATATCACGAAATCTTCTCTTGCCATCGTGACACTATAAGGATTGATTGAAAAGCAAGTTTTTCTTTTCAATCGATGCTATGCCACTTATTCTTCTCTTGACATCGTGACATTAGGATTGATTGAAAAGAAATAAGTTGTTTCCAATCGATCCTATGCCTCAAAGTCTTTTTCTCTTCAACTTCAACTGGTTTTATCAATATGGAAAAATTGACGCGTCATCAACTTCTGAAGTCTCCAGAACACCCGCTATAATACAATATATCCGTATTGATACACAATATTATAATATGTATAAACTGACAGAGATATCGGTCTGTATTAATATCACACAGAGTCGCTCTGGCACGCTCGACGTATCAGACCTCTGGTGCTGCCGTCCTCATCATCATCTTTATATATATGTATGTGTGTTGTTGCGTTCGTTCAGAGGTGGTGTCACGTTCAATATCGTGTGATATGTGGTCGAGCCGGTCCCTCTCTTTCTCTTGGATCGCCGACGCCCCCTCGGGCGCTCTGCCTCTGCCACGAGACTGAATACGTGAGAACGACTCAGGCAAAAAATATCAACTCGGACTTGAAAATTCAATACAATTTATGTATGCGTCAAATGACATAGTTGAATTCGATAAAATAAGAATGGTGTTTTTTTTTTTGAATTTTTTCGGATAACAATTTTCATTTTTTGGTGGGAATAAGTTATGGTAAGCACATTACTATTGATTTTTGTGGGGACTGGCCACATTCATCGGATAGTGATGCATCTGATTCCTTATTGTAGATTATAGATACTCGACAGTATCTGATTCCTTATTATTGGCAAACGGATTATGAGGAAAATTCAACACAGCTGCTATGATTCTAATTTAAGCCTTACAACTTATTAAGCCTACTTTTACCAGCATATTAAATATGGAATCATGTTTTGGGTTTGTAGTATATCGGAACTCCATAGAGTCTTCTTAATGCAGAAGAAAGCCATAAGAATTATTTTCAATCTTGGATATCGTGACAACTGCAAAAATTATTTTATAAGACATAAAATTTTAACTGCTCCGTCTATCTACATTTTTTACTCGCTTTGTCACATTCGGAAATATTTTGGAAAGTACTCCACTCACAGTACACTGCATAGTTATTAAACACGTAATAACAACTTGATTTTACTTCCTAAACCGAACAATTAAGTCTCTATTGCAATAGCCCAGAATATTCAGCATTGAAATTTTACAACAGTCTTCCTGCTGAGCTGAAGTCACTTCCTTTCCCTAAATTTAAAAGAGAGTTAAAGACTCTACTAATTAAATCTTGCTTGTATTCAGTTAATGAATTTTGTTCAATTAATTATAATTATTAAATATTTTTGTATGACGAATCCTGCTCACTGCTATATTGGACAATAAATATATTCTATTCTATTCTATACTTTTTGTACAAGATGACATAATCACATCTAACGCAAACTAGAAGATTATTATCATCAGCTCAGTAGGTCAGTCATCTATGGGTTAAGAAGACCTCCAAATCTTGTTATCGAACTATGCCGGTAATCTTTCTCGTTCTTCTCCAAAATGTCGAAAACAATAATTCCCTTGGTTTCTACATTTTGTTACAGGTTTTGCATTCCAGCATTAATACTGAAATACCGTCACAAAAAACCCATCAATTTTATATCCTAGATATCTAAACGAGAATTTGTTAGAAAATGGCAAACAAATTGGACTTTTACACCCACTTCACCCATATAGTAAAATATGTATTTTGTATTTTCGCTCACTTCTCAATCCCTCTTTTGTATAGCCTATGTAACTCCGGAAATAGTAAGCTTTTAAACAGCGAAAGAATTTTTTAAATCGGTTTAGTAGTTTATGAAATAAACTTTACCTTTTTATATAGATTCTAAAAATAATAAAAATAAAAGAATCGACTAGTTCGGGACTTGAACCCGGAACTTCAGTATACAAAATAAATCTTATAAATTTTATTTTCGGACAGTTTAGTTACCGGTAAGTTAAAATAAAATGAACGGAAAAATAAACTGTTAAAGATAAACGAAGAATTCGGGAACATGTTTAAATCTAAGAAAGATCATAAAATCAAATCATTGAAATTTCGTTAGTCCATAAAAATGCACAAATTCTGACAGGATCTTAAATCAACAGTTGAGTCTATAAATTGTTATTTTTATATTACCATTTTAAAACTATGTATTTAACGATTTGATTCCGTGACTTGTTGATTAAGTTTACACAAAATAAGAATTTGAAGTAATTTCACATGGGTATTTTATTCTTCTTGATTAACGTATTCTCTCAATAATTAATAAAAAATAAGTTTGTAGAAAGAATTATATGAGAATGCTAGAATACACATTTTAATACAAAAAAAAAGAAAAAATATAACATAAATCCAGATGTTTGGTTGGGACAAACGAGCAGCTGTCTGTGTACTCTGTTTGTATACGATTCAACCCCGTCGACTTTGAGAAGTTAGTTTTAGCTTTTTAATTTTCGTCTTTAAACCGCTGTTAATATCGATTTTGACAGGAATCTTATCTACAATCCAAGCGTAAACGTAAGAAAAGTCCCCTTTAAAATTGGGAACCCGTATACCAACAGCCTAGCCGTTCTCAAGTGTTGCTGGAAACAATATAAAGTCTGACAAAAATTCTAGAAAGACGTATTCTTATCTGGAATCATACAAAATGTCCAAAATGCCGTAAAAAACGAAATTAAAGACAAAGGTCCGGTTACTATTTTATATATTAGTATTGATAAAGATTATATAATTCCACGAGTTTAAAACAGTGTTTCCAGATAGGTAGTTCGAGAAGTAACTTTAAAATATTTGTGTGTGATTTTTTACACACTATAACAATTCACAATTATCTAAAAAATATCATAAATCGTTTTAGTTTTCTGAATTGGAAGCACAGAGAAACTATTCAAATATAAAGGAATATCGAACGATCAATCAGAATATTCTAAAATTCGAAAGCTTCTATTATATCCCGGAAATATTCGGATTATATAATTATTAAGTAGCTATTACAAATGCAAGAAAATCCTTAGTTATTTCATAAAAATCTATTTCCCTATACTTGCATGAAGTACTGTACAAACTTAAGGAGCATATTCTGGAGGTTATTTCAAGCAAAAAATGTCCTAATGAACAAATGTCATATTCGCCATGATTACCGAGCTACAAACAATTAAGATACAAGCTTTAATATTTAGCAGTGTAAAGTAACAACAAAAGAAAAAGCAAAATGGCGATTTGGACATTTGTTCATAGGCCTTTTTTGCTTCAAATGACCTCAGGTATATACTCCTTAAGAATTTGTCCAATACGCCATGCAACTGTAACTAGGGATCAAATACCCAAATATGGTATAACTTGTTTGCAAGATGTTCAAGGATTGTTTCTGAGTTTTAATATTTAGCAATGTAAAGAACGAAAGCAAAATGGCGAATTGGACATTTGTTCATAGGCTTTTTTGCTTCAAATTACCTCAGATATATACTCCTTAAGTAGGAAATCGATTCTCGGGAACAATAGACTTTGTAATGCAGTGTATTTGTTTAATACATTTTATTTGCCAACGTTTCGACTTAAATCAAGGCTTTATCAAGGCTCTAAAATATTTTTTAAAAAATATTTTAGAGCCTTGATAAAAAAAAGACTTGATTTAAGTCGAAACGTTGGCAAATAAAATGTATTAAACAAATACACTGCATTACAAAGTCTATTGTTCCCGAGAATCGATTTCCTACATTTGAAATTTATAGACAGATCACTCAAGTATACTCCTTAAGTTTGTCCAGTACGACAACTGTAACTAGGGAACAAATACCCAAATATGGTATAACTTGTTTGTAAAATGTTCAAGGATTGTTTGTGATGATAAATCAGATACGAACACGGTACATTCCGATAGCGAACTTAAAAAGAGACATGTAAAGGAAACTTTTTAACGGCGCCTTTATCTGACCTCGAGGGTCGCACATTGACAACCCGACAACGAACCGGTAGCGGACTACCTACTGAGTCACCACAACCAAATCCACATACAGACAACATTTTGAAATATATTATCGTATCCAGTTTTACAAATTTATTTATTGCTCTGTTACTATTCGATCTTATCGTTAACTGTGAGATAATTTAATTTTATACTTTTGATTTTATTACTACATTAAAGATATAGATATATACTATTCTTTTGAATACTCATAGTTACTCAATTATGCAACAACAATATATAATAAATTATTTTTTTCAGTTGGCAATTCTGGTTTCCAAATTCGCAGAAGTATTTCATATCGTATCTTCAAGATGGAACACCGTAGAATCGTCCGTAATTTTTCAGTGTTATTTGGATATCTTGAATGGATGTAAATTATAGATGCTCAACAACAAAGGTCTGTTTAGATCTTGTATAATATACGTACAGGGATCGAGACTAGCCCAGTTTATTGCGATGCCTTTATTTCTATGACTCTCCAAGTCTTCATGGTTTCCGGGCTTGTAGGCCGTGGTCCGGTGGTATTTCTACCTGACGTTTCGTCTACAACTGCGGTAGACATTCTCAAAGGCGATATGGCAGCGGTCGAAGTGTCCTCCTTGGCGGCTCATTGCTCACATCGCCTTTGAGAATGTCTACCGCAGTTGTAGACGAAACGTCAGGTAGAAATACCACCGGACCACGGCCTACAATCCCGGAAACCATGAAGCCTTGGAACAATGCCGGACGTGAAAGCTTACACACCTTCTATGACTCTATTACCAAATCCCAGTTCTCAGATTCTATAATCCATGGGAAGGGGAATTTTAACAACAATTTGAAAATATGAATCAATACTAGTCCTAGATAACCCTGGCAGTTGGTGGCCTTAAAAAATATATGTATATGAAAAAATGAAACTTACAGCTCTTCCTGCTTCATTATTATGCAGATTCATCTTTTCCCTCAAGTTCCTTCCACGTTCGCCAACATCTACGAATTCCCTGGAGAACTTGAGACCGTATCCGATGTTATCCGAACAGCCACCCCATTCCCAATCCCTCATGGATTGTTTCCCGGATGAAGATGCTATCGACCTCGCTTGGTGACTATAATCACACGTGCAGGACTCGATGGATCCTTCGGTGCAAGCACGGGCCACTGCATGAGTTACGGCAGCACTCATGATTGCATAGATGAATGCCGTCTCACGACACCCTGGAAATAAAGAAACTTAATTATATCCTTGATAAAAAATAACTATTAGGCACGTGAAACAACACTCGATTTTTCTTTTCGAATCAAATTGGGTGGAGTGCAAGGAAGGAGAGTTTAGATACTGAATAATATTGAAAATTGTTGTACTGAAAAATGTTGAAATTTTTCAGTATGTCAAATTTTCTACTCGTGCTACTCGGCTTAAAAATCGAATATTTATTACCTACTAGATTTGAAAAGAAAAATTCACTACTACTTAGTTAATTCTTAACTCAATTCAGATCAGAAATGATCAGTTTTTGGAAAAAAATCTACAATTACATTTTTCCTTTCTCATTCTGCAAGGAACTTTGTCGCCATTTCGGAATATCATCAGTTATTTTTGTCTAGTATAAAAGCGCATTTTGGGAAAAAATGGGGGCAACGGAAACAATTTAAGACCACATACCTACAATCAAAACAACCGTCATGGTATGGGCATATCCAAAGAATGACACCAGTAAGGATTTCCAAGAAGATTCTAAATTGGATACCACCAGAAAGGAGAAGATGGAGTATGTCAAGGAAAAGCTGGTCAGGAGAGATGGATTTAACAATGGAGGAGAGGAGAGGAGAGTACAAGAAAATGATTGGGAAGATAGGAATTATTATAGAGACTGGCTAAAAAGAAGGATTCTAATGTTGGTATGTTTAGTGCTCACATAAATGCTAAAATGGATGGAGTCTAAAAATAATCAGTGTTTAGCAGTTTCATTTCGAAACAATATTAACAAATTTTGTCTAAATGAGTTGAAAGCTTAATAAAGAGAAAAGAGCTAATGTCTAGTACCCACAGAAATGCCAAAATCGTTCCTGGATGGAACCAAAAATGATCAGCAAAGAACCCTACAATTACGTTTTGCATATTTATTGATCCCTTATTCTTCAAAGAAAAATACAACAAAACAAGATGAGAGATGACATACAAACAGCATTCATAGGTCTGTTATGCGTTGTGTGTATTGAATTGGCATTCTTGTCGAGAGACGAGTATAAAAGGGTCATTCACGGCAATATTCCGCGCGTCTGTGCCATGCATATGTATTTGTGTGTACTCGACTATATTCTATAGCTAATTACATAGCACTGGACATCTAACTGGCGTATTATAAACAACTAACCTCTTGGCCCTCATCAAAACCTCTCTCCATAGCCCTCACTTCTTCAACCTAATATCTATATATCTCTATGATATATAAACGTACAGTATCGGGATAAGCAATACAAATTATGGCGCTATTTTGTAGAGTCAATGTTAGAAATTGAAGAACTATGTTAAATTTTGGTCACTTTCTAACAAATTTGACATTACATAAGGTAAAGTGGAACTGAAAATGGAGGTTCGAAAGTGGGAAGAAGAAGAAGAAAACAAAATCTCAAGCTGGAATTCTACTCCTGGACTTCAGCATTCTAAGAGATTTATCTCTCATTCATCAAAAAGGACTAGAGACTTCCTTACTCTCAGAATACGGAGAATATTGACGCAGATCTCTTCACTGGTCATTGCCCTTTAAGATATCACTCTAGAGTCTAGGAAGACGGGCAGGGTAAAAGATGATAAATGCCGCTTCTGCAAAGAACCAACAAAAACTGCTGAACATATTTTATGTACATGTGAAGCAGTTTTCTCCAAAAGGCTGCAATACCTAAACAAGCCAATTTTAGAGCCTGATAATGTTTGGAAGATGGTCCCCGAAAAGATATTAAGGTATATCAAAAACCTACTGTCTGAATGGGAATAAGTCCTAGGGGATTCACAGAAGATCTTTTAGATCGCAGTGAATATAAGACGCCAGCTGCCCAACGCCCCATGTAATTCTAATTTTAAAGTGAGACAAATTTTACGATGCTGTAAATTGACCATAATATTATAGAATAGCACCATTAGGCTTGCTCAAAACAATTCTAAATACTGAACGAACATGGAACGTTTCCTTTGTTGAGCGAACCTGTTTCCGAGAAACATGTCCAACAAGTCTGAGGATCGATCTCGTTCCACTGTTTCACTGTCACATTTGCATTGAAGGAAAGAAATAGAGCGTCCGCGGATTACGAAAAGATCTCGTTCCATAATCCTAAAGTCTAAACGGACACGAATATGCACTCTCATTCGTTCTCATGCGTTCTAAGGAAAGATAACATCTTCGACAGAAGACACAGTTCCTGAAGCTACCGGAACTAACCAAGTCTATTACAAATAAAAAAGTGGTACCACTACTCTGCGGATGAACTCGCTAGACAGCCGTTGTTACTGATATATGTATAACTTAATATACCCAATTTATAAATTATTTATCCAGTACAATATAAGAGCCACAGTGGTGGGGAGAACAGCAGCGAAGGAGAACATTTCGTTGCTATATTTCGTTGTATATTTCCCCTCACGCGGCTGTTCATAGCCCGACATAAGATGTTTCACATCAATAAAATCGTAACTTTGTAAGTTTTTTAACGGCATTTCGACTTAGTTGTACAGTTAAGAGAAAAATTGTAGGTTATAGACGCACGACAACAAAATGTAAGTTTACGTGAGTGAATTGTTACGGGCAAAAAATTCTTTCCTGCACTGTATGGACACGTATGTAAGAACTTGTTTGACAAATTTCAATAGGGATATCTTCCATTCACATCAACTTGAGAATATCTTTGAGAGTACCTAATCAGTAATCTCTTAGATCACTTTGAAGATATTTAAAAGGGAATCTATACACTCAAACATAATATACACTCTTAAAGGCATCCCCATATGTACAGGATGTTGAATCAAATATTATATTGCAATCAAAGTGTATGTCCGCGCTAATCTCAGAAACTACTGTGGGGATTTTCATTCGGTTTTCACCACTGAAAAATTTAACAGTCTCAAATGAACGGGCTTTTTTAATCGTGTATAATTTTTTTGTTTAATATTGTTTATTGTATTTATTTTAAAATAATTAATTTTAATAAATATAACATCTCTATATAAATATATATTAAGTTAAGTGTAAAATATAATCATATAAGAAAACTGTTGAATGTTTTTGTCTACAATTTCCTTTTTAAATAAAATAGCATTTTCAATTTCGCGTTCGTTATAAATGTTAAGTTAAATCGAAATACCAATTATTCTAATTGCACAGATGTACGAAACGTGTACATCATTTTACAAATTGTCCTTTTCAAACTGACTCGTAAATATCTGATAGATAAAATCTATATCTGGAGAAATGAATGAGTGGCATCAGACTTTTTTAAAAACTGTTATATCTACACACTAATGTAAGTTGGCTAATGCACTATTTCAAAAAAGCAAGGGTTGAGAAAATACACTGTGGTCTGATATGGGGAAAGAGTTGGTCGTTTGAAAATGTGTCACTATGTGAGTCAGTCCGCCGCAATAGTGGAAAGTTTAGGGTTAGAATCCCTAAGGAGACACAGGTTTGAAAAAATGAATTTTTCCTGACTACAGCATTATGTTACGTCATTGTCAAATGGGTGTTTCATATATACTGATGCATACTTATGCATTAATTTATGGTTGACCCTGATGGTCTGATCTATGATTTTCTAACGCCGCCAACCGATAATGTTATCTGGGCGTAGTACCAATTAACATTGTTAGATATTGATGCGTGTAAAAAAATTCGATTTTTAATAAAATTCAAAATCTCTCAGAGTTTTTTCAAACTCAGTATGCTCGTACAAAAACACGCTGCTTTAGAAGTTGTATCCATTTAAAGCTTCCCAAAATTCACAAAATCTTCAAATGCCCATAACTTCTAAACCAAAAGATACGGAAATGTGCTTGTTCCCATTGGAATCAGCATATTTTTTCCTATAAAAATCCTCAATTTGAAAAATATATGAATGATTAAGATTTTTTGTAAGAGGGTGTGAGAAGGTTTTCCAACTAGTTTTATTCCTGTATTTTTGCGCAGTCGAGGTATTTGTTTTTATTTTTAATTATTTATTTTTTTAATAATGTAGTGGTACTTAAAAAATTAATTAAGCTTTATTAGCTACGTCATTAATCTACCCTCCACCTTGATATATTTTGCGCACGACAACAATTTTTTATTCAATAAAAAACTGCAGTTCACACAAGCCTTTCAAATATTTTCAAAGACATGAACGCATATTCACAACAGTTAATAAAAAAATCTTGAACGAATATTATACGGGCATTTTTATAATAGTTGTGTACAAACAAAAAACACACAACACCATTCATAAAATCCCACAATAGTAAAACCCACTAAAGATTATGTTTTTTTTAGTTTTATTTTTAGTGTAAATATTTGTGTTGATATAAAACATTTTAGCCTCAATAACCACCCATGGTAAAAATTACTACTTAGATATATAATTTCGTTTTTTAAGATGTCTACATGCATTATATAATATCATACATCCGGTTCAATTTTTAGACGCTTCCTTTATTAAGCGTTTTAATTTTCTCATGGCCCGTGACGGGTATTCATCAAGGAACCCATTTGAATTGTCACAAAATCTGTTTGGAAAAGTGTATCTGCAGCGTTTATCAGCACTATAGGCTATGTGCAAGGGGTTGGAGTTAAGATTTAAGTGTTGGGGGCCCGAAGAACGCCACCGCGACCTAAAAGATCTGTTATGTTCCCCTAGTTTCTTATCAGTTTTTTAGGATTCTTAGGCTATATATTATAAAGTTAAGAATCTTCATTAAACTGTCGTCAAGGGGGTGGAGTTAGAATAACATCGATGCGAGCGCTCGTTGTGAACATCATGGTAAACTCTGAACTTTAATTTTTCGTATATGTCATTGAGCATTGTTGTTTAAAAAATCAATTAAGTAAAACCATGATTTTACTTATAACTTATTTGGAAATTATTAATGTAAATCTGATAAATTTGATACTTTCAAACCCGGTTCGCAAGATCACCGGCGACATGGTTTGAGGTTATGCTGTCAATGTAAACCATAGACATAGTAGAGGTACCTCCATGTCTTTGATATGAATCAATTATTTTTCTATTAAACGTCAAAATTAAAAAAGAAAAAACAACAATTTTCACGTACCTTTTATGCTATATGCACACAGCTAGATTAAATGCTATTCGTTTAATAATTATGATTTCGCGGTATAAAACAATAATAAAAAAGGAGTTCAATCCTGCTCTATTGCCCGCTAGTGGCGCTAGTACGTTTTGTGCACATAGCCCATACGCAGCGTTTATCAGCATGCCCTATAGTGGAATGGGGTCGTGCCAAATAAAATTTTTATTATCAATTCAAAAAACGTATTTCAAAAATTATAAGATGAATGTGACGGGAAGGTGCGTATTTAATTCTAATGTTTTTTTGTTGACTAAACATACATTCTTTCACCCTTTTTTTATAATTTATAAACATTAGATCAAAATATTTTGTGTTAACATCCCATGCTATAACACACTGTAAAAGTTTATAACAGACCTCTAAAGATATTCAACTGTAGGGATGAGCAAATATTTTGTCTTATTGTAGAGTAAACAGTTACAAATCAAACTAATATTTAGATCGAAAATTATTTATATCTACCAATTATTTATAGAGAGATAAATTTTGTATTTTTTTTTTCTTTGTCGACGCTAATCTCAGAAACTACTAAATTGAGTTAAAAAAATATTTGACTTTTAAATTCTACTTGTTCCCTAGTAACGGGAATAACTCTAGACCAGCGAAATCGTAAATTCTTAGCACTCGGGAGCAGCCGGAAGGGACTGCTAGTATTATATAATTTTCTTATACTAAACAGAAACCTTATCTAAACCCAATCGTTGCCGGATAAAGGTACGTGCAGTACGCAGCTGAGATTCTAGATGGTAGCATGTATGGTAGATGGTGGCTGAAATTATAAGCGCATTGATACAAGCTTAAATCGCGTTTGAAATGTCAGATAGCGAAGACGAATATTTGTGTTCTTCTGCTACAAAGTGGTATATTTTAAATGCAAATTTGGGTAGGAGCTATCATGTCCACCCTATTAATAGAAAACGATCTAAACATGGCGAATTTCATCATTTATACCAAGAATTAAAATTTTACCCAAACCGGTTTTTTGAATATTTACGTATACCTAATACTTTTAAATACGTCTTAGAAAAAACTCAAAACAAATTAAATAAAAACTGGCAAAATTTCATTTATTAAACTAGTCACATCCATTGCGAAACTTGTCACGGCCATTTGACAGTTGTCACACGTTGATTGTAGTAGTCAGCGCGCTGAAAGAATGGTGAGATACATTCTTGTATCTACCAGCTCTTGTAACAGCGCTTATACCTGCTACACTCACTGCTTCGTTGTGTACGCTCGCATATATAACAATGCATTAATTTAAGCAAGCCCATGATCTACGCTACCATCTAGAATCCCAGCTCCATGCTGCACGTATCTTAAAAAGTACCTACTCTATAGTCTATATACCAGCGGTTCCCAACCCATGGGCCATGGCCCACTTGTGGGCCGCGGGCAGCGTGGTGCTGGGCCGTGGACGCTGGTCGAGTGTCTAAGCCAAGATAAATATTATCGGAGTTTCAAGGGTCGAGATGAGAACAATCGACTATACAAGTGTCTATTTGTGTTTGTGTGTTTATAGTTTTTACTTGAATATTTAGTTAGTGGGCCTCAAATTTTTTTTACAAAATTAGTGGTCCACGCAACTAATAAAAAGGTTGGGAACCGCTGGTCTATACTAGTGTCGGTACCTGCAATGGACAATGTAGCAAGTTCCATCAAAATTAGTTCAGCCGTTCTTCATGAGTGGTGCTGTTACAAACAGACAGACAGACAAAAATTATAGAAAATATAAACTTGGAATTAAATGCAGTCTTAATAACACCTCGGTAAATATGAAACCAAACCCTATAAAAGCATAACGCGTGAATTATGATTATTTTGTTAATATGGCCGCATCCCGCTGTTCACTCGAGTAATTACGTCATCACCGGTGGACCCCTGGGGGATGTTTTATACCTTTCTTTCGCCCACCACACATGTTCGTCCATATTAGAAGTGTCGATAATGATTGCAAACGAAAAATAAAAAAAAAAACCTCCTTCAAAAAGCCACTAAAAAGAGGAAAATAATGAAATTTTGAGGTCTGCGCCAATTTAATAAAATATGAAGTCGATTAAAAAGTATAGTACAGTGATTAATATCTTCTTTTTAACCAGCTTCATATTTTATTAAATTGGCACAGACCTCAAAATTTCATTATCTTCCTCTTTTTAGTGGCTTTTTGAAGGAGGTTTTTTTTTTGTTAAAAAGTTTTTTATTTTTTACTTTTTAGTGTCAAAAAGTGACATTTACCTTAAAGGAATCACACGCCGTTACTCACTTTTATTAAACCTATTTTCTTACGCTGTCTGATGTGTCAAAAAGTGACATTTACCTTAAGGAATCACACGCCGTTACTAACTTTTATTAAAATCAGCCGAACTACAGAACCGATTTTGATGGAATTTCTATGGGACCAATCTGAAAGTATAGCCTTTCAAATAAAAAAAAATGTTCCAAATCGGTTTATAAATGACGGAGTTCTGAGGTAACAAACATAAAAAAAAAATACAACCGAATTGAGAACCACCTCCTTTTTTTGAAGTCGGTTAAAAATATCAATATTTAAAGGAAACTAAATAATGAAAAAGTTTGCATCTAATGAATTAAACAGAGACGAAAGAATAGAAAAATGCGTAATAATCTAGTCACAAGACAATTATTTTGAAATTAATAAAAACTAGACGATTTAAATTTTTCGATTGTATATTTGAAGATAGGAACAAATAGTATTTGATCGACAGAAATTGTCTTGGAAGCTATTTAATCGAAACCATGAATCAATATTATTCTTTTTTTGGTTTCTTTTGTAAAAACAAACTTTACATATTACTATTATTGTTCCAAATCCTGGTTTCCGGGTTTGTGGGCCGTGGCCCAATGGTATTTCTACCTGACGTTTCTGACGTTTCGTTTACAATTGACGTAGATATTTTCAAAGGCCTTCGAGACCAAAAAATGATATCGACTCCGCACCAATTTAATTCGACACATATTTACATAATGAACACCTGATTAGATTTGCAATTTGTTTTTAGATAAAAAAAAACTAAGGGCATCCAAAGGGAAGTTAGCAGTGTGGTTTTACCCACACACCAAGACTCTATTTTCTGTTTAAAATGTTTCATACCTTTGGATATTATATTTTCGTTATCAGCTCGTCTAATATAATAAAGAAATAAATATTTGAAAAAACATATATGTATTTGAACTTGAATATTAATGCTTCAGAATTTTCAACTAAAAAGTGTGACAATTCAATTGGATATTATTTTAATTTTGCCTAAAATTCTATTTTATTGAGTAATTAAATAATGACAAATTTTCATAACAATCTTCTGGTATTTTTATTTATGCAATTATTTTGACATCTCATTCAAATTTATTCATCTTTTATTTTTCACTTGTATTCTATGTAAAAGATGCGACAATCGAAAAGTTCCCATTTGTAAGGTATAGTTTATTGACGAAAATGACCTCAGTTGTCGAACGTCTATAGTCTACAATCTCTCTCTAGATTCAGTATAAAAAAGCACAAAAGGTCATTATGAAAATATTTCTGCAAGTCTATACCTACTTTCAAAAATACTGATAACGGTCAATAATATCCATATAAAAACTTTTTAACAAAAAAAAACCTCCTTCAAAAAGCCATTAAAAAGAGGAAAAATAATGACATTTCGAGGTCTGCGCCAATTTAATAAAATATGAAGTCGGTTAAAAAGTACGTACCTATATAGTGATTAATCATTTTAACCGACTTCATATTTTATTAAATTAGCGCAAACTTCAAAATTTCATTATGTTTCCTCTTTTTAGTGGATTTTTGAAGGTTTTTTTTTTTTGTTAAAAAGTTTTTTATTTTTTACTTTTTTTAATGTCAAAAAGTGACATTTACCTTAAAGGAATCACACGCCGTTACTCATTTTTATTAAAATCAGTCGAACTACTGAACCGATTTTGATGAAATTTCTATGGGACCAATCTGAAAGTATATCCTTTCAAATAAAAAAAGAATTTTCCAAATCGATTTATAAAGAGTTCTGAGGTAACATACAGAAATGAAAAAAAAATACAACCGAATTGAGAACCACCTCCTTTTTTGGAAGGCGGTTAAAAAACGAACTGAACGCTACAAAAAATAAGATTAACTTCATAACTTACACGGAAATTGTTATATTTTTCGGGCATAAACTTCAGGGTATGGACATTTACTACTCCCCTCCACGTACGTTATTCAAAAGGAGGTTTGGACCAGAGCGATACTACAACAATTTAGATAGGTAAGTTAACCTTAAATTTAAGCATAAAATTCATATTTTTCTATATTCCTCCCATTTTATTATATAATAAATGAATAATATTAATTATTATTTGCTAAGTATTTTGGTCAATGGAAACATAAAATGAATAATGTATTTATTTAATTATTTAGTATAGTGGTATCGCTCTTGTCCAAACCTTTTGAATAACGTGTGAATAACTCTATCGGTTAATCAAACATCCTGTATATTACCTTAAATTTTACTAAGAAAGTATAATAAGAGAAGAAAATAAAATTGAAGTTTATTATAATTTATATAAAAGGTAGTCATCCATAGGTAGTGATGGTTTTATTAGAGTGTTAAATGCTCGACAAGTTCGCAAAAATAGACGGACAGGATGACCATTTTTAAAACATTTTTCTATTAAAGGTATCATAATATATTAATGTAGCTACAAAAGTCTACATAAATAGCTCTTTTATTCCACCGGTATGGTTCAGAAATTTCCTACGTTTAAAGTGCATTAATTTTATTTCTTTATTGTAAATTATAGACGCTTCGACAACTTAGGTCATTAGCGTCTTGTTTACATTAAATAAGAACACACTTAAAACTAAATGACATCACAAAACATCCATGAGCGGAGGCGGGATTCGAACCCACGACAGTCTGATCCAGAGGCCGCGACGCTAACCACTGGACCACACTGTCCTCTAAAAAAAGTGCATTTATTATATTATAGAAACCAAACTGGATCGCACAATTCGTTGTCAGAAAAGATGGAATGTATAGTCACATTCTAAGGACGTACATTATGAGTCATGGATCACTCTGATCCATTCATTTTTTCCCAATGCTAATTTTCCTATGTTCAGCTTACCTGTTTACATACTGGAATATGTTGTCGAGCGTCTATAATCTACAATTCATTCATTCATTCATACTGGAATAAAATCTTAAGGCTTTTTTTGTCTGTTGCTCTGTTTGTGTGTGCACGCTAATCTCCACAATGACTGAACCAATTTGGATGTAGTTTTCAGTGATGTATTGAGATAAGCTTGGGCTAACATTTATTGTTTGTTTCATTTAAATCGGTTCACAAATAAAAAAGATATGTCAATTTTAAAGTGCGTTTTGCACGCGTTGTGACTCCGTTAATGCAACTGCCAAAACGTAGGATTAAACATATAAATAGGTTGGGTTGAATGTTTATTTTTGTGACACCGTTAATGCAAACTATTTTCAAATGATTTTAAGCCCGACTTCGTTTCGCAGGAGGAGAGATTCTCGCGGGGAGGGGATAATGAATCAGAGTTAGATTCGCAGGGGGAGAATTTCTCGCCGGGGGATACCGGATAATAAATTAACAATATACTAAATATACGTGAACGGAACCACGAGCAACTACAGACGCTAATGACCTTTGTTGTCGAGCGTCTATAATTCACAATTTAATTCTACCACGAGCAACCGCTAGTCTACAATAATATATGTACAAAATCTAAGGGCACTGTCGACTTAGAATTTCTAGTAATATGTTGCGCAACCTGGCAATTTTCTGGTAGTTGAAAATATTCGTTTCAGCTATAACAGAGTTCAAAACCAATCAGCATGTTATGAAGCAGAGCATGGGCCCATAGAGCATCATCCCACATTGTAATATTGACCATAATACAAGTGAACATGGGTCAGTCCGTATGCGGTAAAGCACCAGGTGACCATAGGACCACCCGTTGGACCCATAGTGTAGAAGACAAGTACATCGCCAACATGAGATTCCCTGGAGTGTCTTTAGTCACTGTTATACTTATATTAGGTATATTAACTTGTACAATTCGTGTTGTCACTGAATTTTTCACTTTCATTGCCGGTCATATTTTATTTTAGATATTATTTATTATGTACATAGAAAATTTCAAAATGAAACGGGTTTAGTTTTTTAGATCAAGATGAATAATGATTATGTTACATATTCTATATCAATACAAAATTAATTTTTTGATATAAATACAGTTAAGCAGGCCCGGATTTCTGCCTAGGCCAACAAGGCACCGGCCTAGGGGCTCAGCCGCCGAGGGGGCCCCAGCCAGGCGGAGATGGAAATTAAAGAAAAGAAAGCCCAAACATTTTGTAAGATAACCCAATTGGCGACTTTTTTTGCTAAATTTCCATTTAATTCCATTTTTTCCCTTTTTTTTGGACTTGGGGGCTTAACTGTCAAGTGCCTAGGGGCCCTGGGTCTTTAAGTCCGGGCCTGCAGTTAAATAACCCCTGTTTCATTTAGATATCGGGGATGTACAATGAGTCTTTGTAGGCCCGAGTGCAGCGGGAATTTATCCTTGTCCCCAATTTTATCTATATTCATCTATTATTTTCATCCTAAAGATTGTCATCACGAATTAGAAGAAGTTCGAGTACAAGAAAGAAAACGTTTCCTGCAAATCTGACGAATTGGTCTTGTGTAAAAAGAAAGAAAGAGATTCTAGGTTATAGACGCTCGATAACTGAGGTCATTAGCGTCTGTTTTATAGAATAGAATATTAGAATGCCACTAAAAAATGACGATATTTGATATAAAGAAAACCCGCTCTTAAGTCTGTTTATATTTTTGTTTCATAATTAAATACATTTTTAAAATACACGATCGTCTCAACTTTGACTTAAAATTAGTATTTTTTATTTTTCCAATAGAATTAGAAAGATTTTTAAGTAGCTATATTTTTTTGTATATATATAATTTTATACAATAGATATCTTTAAAATGTAATAGAAATCGTTTAAGAACAGTTTTAAAAAGTTTCTTAGAAAAATGGAGCACTAGACGAAAAGAATTGTGTCACTGTCAAAAACGTTATACCTAACTGCTACTGTGAAATGTTCGATGAATGTAAAACTAACCATAAACCAATAAATCGATAAACATCAAATAATGATCGATTAGCTTGCAGTTCAATACAACTGCAGGAAATAAAATTTAACCATAAAATTGTAAATATTCCATTCTCTACGCAGTAAGTTTTTCCATTCGCACCTGTAAATGCTTCATAAATTTTGAGTAGGTGCATTTTAGACTGTCGTTGAAAAAAAAGTAATATTTACAGTTCAAAAGAAACGGTAGCAAATAAAATATAATGATTGCTGTACGATAACGGCGTGATAAATTTATACCTCGGTGATAACGACGTGATAAATTTATCCCTTTGTTTTAACACAAAGTTATTTATAGCGGTGTGATTTACTATCTAATGAAGATCAGATATTTTTAGGAATTTTTGTTACATTGGTTTGGTTTTTATTTAGTTACATTTTTAAGAATTCTTGTTATCAATTAACATGCCAGAAATCAAGAACCGAGAATTTGAATTCTTCTAAAATTTGTGCTGTGACCAGTTCAGTTTGAAATTAACTACCAATTTACCAATAGAAAACCAGTGAGATGATGCTTAAATCAATTCTTAGAACTTATCATTTAATTTTCTCAAGAAAATTAGGTGGTATACCTTAAAAACGATTTTTGGTAAAATATTGATTCGCTCAGATATTTGTGAAATTAAACATTTTGTAGAAAAAACACGCTGATTCCAATTGGCACACATTCACGTTTTGACTTTTGGTTTAGAAGCTATGGATATTTAAAGTTTCTCAGAAAAAAGTGGGTGCGTGCGTGTACTTATGTACGCGCGTTAGAAGTTATACTTCTTTAGCGTGATTAAGAACTAATTTTCAATTTACATGCAAATAATTTTTTGAAATAAAATAATAAAAGACAAGATTTATTTATATGGTAACTATGGAAATCAATCCTGTTAATTTCGATGTCACAGTTTTTGAAAAATTCACTCTCATCATTTTTTCATAACGCGCCTGAAGAATTATAACTTCAACAATCGCTGAACTAGAATAAGTTATATTAGAGATATTTATTAATGTTCAAAATTAATATATTAACTTAAATAATCATGAAGAAGTAGACGTTGGAAAAAGTATTCAACACAGCTATTATTCCAAATCTTCATGGTTTCCGGGCTTGTAGGCCGTGGTCCGGTCATATAAGCACGAAATACGACCGAGTAGAGAACTCACCCCTACCACTATACACTACACAATTGACCAATTACGGAGAGACGGACTACGACCGAACAGAGAACACACTGGTACTGAGCATAAAAGAAGGGAGGACAACAGTCCCTGACACACTGACCTGTGAGCCGCCAAGAAGGACACTTCGACCGCTACCACATCGCCTTTGAGAATGTCTACGGCAGTTATAGACGAAACGTCAGGTAGAAATACCATCGGACCATGGCCTACAAGCCCGGAAACCATGAAGATTTGGAACAGCTATTATTATTAAATATCGACGTTTCGGCTTTATTATAAATACTTATTCAGTCCCTTAATACCACAATATACGCAACATAGCAGTATGAAGAGCCTAAAGAAGTCTTAATAATAAAAATGAAACGTCGAAAATTAAAAACTCGGGTCGCAGTGCCAAAACCCTGCCGACAATATAGTGTATTTGCTAATACTGGCATTGTGGCTTTATTATATGAACTTAAGTTTGTTTTTGGACAAAATAAAAAATTTAACCCCTTAATACATCCCT
The DNA here is from genome assembly GCA_039654895.1 of Mongoloraphidia duomilia. NCBI lineage: Eukaryota > Metazoa > Arthropoda > Insecta > Raphidioptera > Raphidiidae > Mongoloraphidia > Mongoloraphidia duomilia. The sequence continues at coordinate 5,115,247 of CM077522.1, read as the reverse complement.
TAAAAAAATATTTTTTTTCTTAATTTCAATATTTTTATCAATGCAACCTCGGTACCAAATTAAATACACCCTTCAGTAAGTAAAGCACTATCCGCAAACTAGTGTTTTCATAAAATTTGTAGGTCCGGTCCTGTCGGGCCGATTTTATTAAAATTTTAGCAGTACATTTTAATCGTTACTAAAGGGTTAAATTTCAATTTTGAAACGATTCTGAGAATTTTTTCGGCATTTTTGGGCCCAAAAACATTTTTCAACCCCTAAAAACCACCCTTAAAATGGTCCGATTGGGCCCATTTTAAATAGGCTTCGTGCGGTGATGGATTTCAATGTGCCTACCTAATTTCGTCAAAATCAATTAACTCTTTCGAAAGTTATAGCCCGTACACACACAAAAAAATATATATATATTATATATATATATATATATATATATATATATATATATACACATATATAAATAGACATTTCCAAAAATGGTGCCAAATTGTTCAGGAGGCTATGAAACGTCGAGAAATTTTGGTCCGACCCCTAGGTCCCACCATCCGACCGACGCCAATAGTGTATGTGCCATATGGCAAATACATTAATAATAGCTGTTTTGGCGTAACTACTTTTCCCAACGTCCACTTCCTCGTGATTTTAATAAACTGTATTGTGGTGCACGCCTCAAATTATCTACGTACATGCATTTTGTATCAATATTTGCGATCAGCTGATACAAGTCAGTCTGAGGAATGCAATCCCGTAAATTGTAAATAGACCGTCTCACATTTAGGCAACAACACGATTACAAGGCGGCCAGGTAACCTGTAATTACCTGCCACCTCTTGTCTTCTTTGTGTATGTACTACAGACCGTGTCTATAATATTACAGAGATGCAACAATTTCAGCGTTAACTATTCTTAACTTTTTAGTGTATTTGCCATATGGCACATACACTATTGGCGTCGGTCGGATGGCGGGACCTAGGGGTCGGACCAAAATTTCTCGACGTTTCATAGCCTCCTGAACACTTTGGCACCATTTTTAGAAATGTTTATATATATATATGTATATATATATATATTTATATATATATATATATATATATATATATATATATATATATATATATATATATATATATATATATTTTGTGTGTGTTCGTGGCATAACTCTCGAAAGACTTAATTGATTTCAACGAAATTTGGTACACATGTTGGAATCCATCACCGCACGGAACCTATTTAAAATGGGCCCAATCGGACTATTTTAAGGGTAGTTTTTAGGGGTTGAAAAAAGTTTTTGGGCCCGAAAATACCGAAAAAAATTTCAGAATTGTTTCAAAATTGAAATTTAACCTTTTAGTAAAGATCAAAATATGCTGCTAAAATTTTAATAAAATCGGCCCGATAGGACCGGACTTACAAATTTTATGAAAACACTAGTTTTGCGGATAGTGATTTACTTACTGAAGGGTGTATTTAATTTGGTACAGAGGCTGCAATGATAATAATATTGAAATTAAGAAAAAAATATTATTTTAAGGGATGTATTAAGGGGTTGAATTTTTTATTTTTTCCAAAAACAAACTTAAGTTCACGTATTAAAGTCACAAGGCTTGTATTAGCAAATACACTATATTGTCGGCAGGGTTTTGGCACTGCGACCCGAGTTTTTTATTATTGAAAATATTGGAACATTAAAATTCCTGTAAGTTTTTTGATTTTGGTTTCAGAGTTACAGTATTGTGTTAACCTTTTTTTATTCAGAATATGATTTTCTAATTTCTATTCGGACTTAATTATATAGAATGTTCCATTTGGAGTAAAGAAAGTTCAAATTACTATCTCGGAAACTTGAAGCAAGGAAGAAATGACGTAATTTGTATGAAGTTTCCATTGTTCATCTACTACAAACTCCCAGTTTCCAAGTTATAATCTGCGACAGATGAAAGTGTCAAATAAATTTTCAATTTATTGTTTAAATTGAAAATATATACATTAGTAGTACTAGGCCCACATGATCCTGGTCGTTGGTAACTTTAAAAAAGTCTGATAAATACGTGTATTTCTCTCCTTAGTTGTCTTGTTGCTATCTGGCTCACCAAGTTGCAACCAATAATTATTTTGGAAATTGCTCCGATTTGCTCTTCCACGTTAGTCACCCTACTCGCCTCCACAACACCAATTAATAATCCATAATTAATTTGGATTTTTGTAAAGAAATATATTTTTATAATCCCAAATTCAACTATTTGGAAATTTCTCCTTTTTATTAATTCTTTTCTCCTTCTATTTATTCATTGTTCTCTCCTCCACGCTGTTCATCCTGCTCTCTTCTACAACACCAAAATCCATAATTATTTTGGATTTTTGTAAAGAAACATATTTTTATAATCCCAAATTGAACTATTTGGAAATTTCTCCTTTTTTTTAATTCTTTTCTCTTTCTCTTTATTCATTGTTCTCTCCTCCACGCTGTTCATCCTGCTCTCTTCCACAACACCAATTAACAATCCATAACTCACTTCGCTTTTTCTAAAGAAATACATATTTTTGTAATCCCAAAATCAACTATTTGGATATTCATCCTTTTTATTTACTCTTTTCTCTTTCTTTTTATTCATTGTTTTCTCATCCACGTTGCTCATCCTGCTCTCTTCCACAACAGCAAACAGCAATCCATAATCCGTTTGGATTTTCATAAAGAAATATATTTTTGTAATCCCAAATTCAACTTTATAAAAAACTGCATTGAAATAAATTACAATAATAAAAGGTATTATTACTGTTTGAAAAGAACTGTTTTCATTAAATTATTTAAAGTATTTATTAAAATATGCCGGTAAATCTATAGACATGGTATAGATACATTTTTATTTATACGGTCAATTGAATGATTAAATAGCGGACTTGATCGATCTATCGATATGCATGCGAGAGATCTCAAATTACCACTAATCAATTGATACTAATAGGGGGCCACTTGCTCCAAACACACTACAACATATATAAGAGATGGTTTATCTCACTATTACAGCGAACAGCCATTGTGCCCATAGACAGTGTCTTCACAGCACGAGGGACGTTTCAATCACATTTTATATTATTTACTAGAATTTACCCGCAGATTTCTAACCCAGGCGTAGCCGAATAAAAATTACACTATATTACCAATATACTACAGTGCATGGATGATAAAGAGAATGGAAACTAATTATCTTGGTAGCAAATGTTTCAGGGCATCTTCAGCGGCGATTGGCAATGCGATTCGATCTTCTTGCCGGTCGACTGGTGGAGGATGTTCCTCGACTGGCTCAACGACTAATCGCATTGCCAATCGCCGCTGAAGATGCCCAACGGAGCTTTGGGTGAAACGTACGGAGTAAAATCTATTAGACCACGGCTACCTAGCCCGGAAACATTTGCTACCAAGATGTCTACCGGCCGTGAAAGCATGAAACTCCAATTTAGGAAACTAATTATCTCCATTCATTCGCCGTTGTCTAAAATGTGAGGAAAATAATAGTTCCGATTCCTGTTACATTAGGAATCAACACTATGTAGATTCTGCGAAATGGAGGATGAAACAGTCACCCATATCTTCGAATGTGAGGTATTAGCCTAGAGGAGAACAGCCATCTTTGGTTACATAGATGAGGACGGAATTATTGCACCGGATAATCTTGTGGACGATCTTCTAGAGCTCTTAAGAAGATCCAGACTATTTGCTGACTAGATCCAATAAAAGAGGAAGCACAAAAATCCTTAGATAGGATGTAGTGCACCTTTTGGGCCAATCTAGGACCACCCCTAACTGTTCTAATCTTTAATCCTATTCCGACGGTAAAGATGCTGAAGCTATTATAAGACCCCAAGTAAAATGGGTAAGCGAACGGTTTGAATATTACTTTTTTTGCAAAATTGAAATAAATTAAATTAAAAAATAATCGAGTAGGTTAACGGACAGTGTAAACAATACCACGCTGCGTGGATTCGTTCATAGAATCACGGAGAGTGGCTCCTTGCAGAAGAGTTTGCACTGCGACCTGCCGAGATCAGTCTCTCTATCCTCTATGGGATAGTGTACTCTAAGTTTCATCAAAATCGGTTCAGTTATTTCAAAATGATTCCGGTATAGATGTACAGACTAACATTCTGAAAACGCATCTAGGACATCTAGGTATCATAAAAAAACTCAACAGAAGAAGAGCCCTGTATTCGAATCCATGAGTTTGTGATTAAATTGGCAGTGAAATTTGATCGTCCTTAGTAAAGATAGATATAACGCGAGCCGACAATTTACTCTACAAGGTTAAAACTATATGACCGGTCTTCAAGTTTTCCAACAGGTAAAAAAACGATACAGTTGAGTTTCTAATCTATGCACCCTGATTTTATAAAACGGTTAACAAACTGCCAAACCATCTACATAATGTATGGCTACATTAAGATAAATTCTTAAAGTGTTCAAAGTAAGAAGAAATTTGGAATAATCTTTCTTGATTAGAATATAATGTATAATCTTCCCAAAGTACAAAATTTAGGTCACGAATATGGTATCGATTATTGGGTATAATCAAATCTTTTTAATATTTTATTTTATTCGATAATACGATTTAAACAGAGCTCTAGAAATACATTATAATTAAATTTCAAAAAACAGTTTGGAGAAGTGTTTGTTATTTTCTAATCAACAGTATAAAATTTTCCAAAAATTAAAGCAAGACGTTAAAGAAAAACAATCGAATGAATCTTATATATTTTTCCTCGGGGAGAAGTTAGGCTTTTAAAAAGTGGGAGCATTTTTTCAAATCGGTTCAGTATTGTCTGAGATTTAGTGTCTTTATATTTTAATATAGATAAGTTTATTTATTAGCAATTAAAAGATTTGTAGATTTAATACAAATTACACCTTAATTACTATTTTTGACTAAGTATCTGGTAATGTAATTGCATCAATATACCAACCAGTGAAACAAATCGTTTGAACTTAATATCGCCAAAGAAAAAGACAAAGTTTTGTTAATGTTTGTAATTATTTTTATCAACATGTGCAACTTAACCTATAACCTCGACTAATTTACTTTGCCAGGAACTTTTAATGCATCTGTTTAATGTGCAATGCACATGGATTATTTATCGGCGTTCATTTTGTATTTATTGTGTTTTATTTTGACTTTTTGGTGTTTATTATTTATTGACGTTCTTAAATTTTATTAACTCTAAATTTATCTTCTGTTACACACGCTTTAAAAATGACAGGGTGTATTTTAAGAACTGAAATAATTTATAAATAGATTACCTTAAACCATACAGAGGGTGATTTTAAAACGTGAAATACAAAATGGTTGCAAAATTGCCAATAGCCAAGTTGGGTTAGAAATTTCCAGCATGTTTTTCTTTTACCAATTTTGTATATTTTTATTTTGTAATAATTAACTTAAGATATTAGTCAAACTATAAAAAATAAAAATATTTAAATGAAAAAATACTGTAAATTCGAAAAAACTGGGGATTAATTAAGATGGACATTGAATCGCGTGTTATTTTGAGGTCTTTACACATATTTTTGTAAACAGGACTGCCAACAAAAAAAATCTGTTCCGGGTACTTTCAATAAATTTGCAAACATTCAAATTTGAATACGATGACAGCTATACCTAATTTCAAAAAATGTTGACAGCGGACCAAGGATCATTCCAATGGAATCACTTTCTTGTATATTCGAGAAAGAGTCTGTAGATTATTACAAAAAAACAATTAGAGGTGGTCCTAGATTGGCCAAAAAATAGCACCACATCCTATAAGGATTATTGTATTTCCCATTTTTACTGGATCTAGTCAGCAAATAGTCTGGATCTTCTTATGAGCTTCAAAATAATGGCCCCTGAATCATCCTGTGGAATGATTCGTCCTCATCTACGTAACCAAAGATGGTTGTCGTCCTATAAGCTACAGTCTCACCTTCGAAAACGATATGAATGGCTGTTTCATCCTCCATTTCGCAAAATCTACGTAGTGTTGATTTATGATATAACCCCATAACATGTAGGTGTGTGTAAATTATAGACGATCGACAACTAAGGTCATTAGCGTCTTTGTATATTGAAATCATGGCATAGCGGGTACATTTTTTGTCAGTCATCAGACGTAAACTTGCCAACTTATTGTTTCGAATGCCATATTATTATGAATTACAGAGTTTTAAAATAATAATATAATAATATTGTTTTGTCTGCGATCAAGCTTCGCTGTAAATGAATAACAAGACTAAAATTAAGTGCGCGCACAAGATAATGGGGACAAAATGAGGCCAGTTTTACATAAAGTGAGACAACAATACTGTCACATAACACGGTACTTACAAGGCTGCAATGGTTATACAGCTAATAGTAGCATTTACATTAGCATAATAATAGCTTGTACATAGGTACATATACAATACAAAAAGGATGACACGAATATTGCAGCGTGCTGTTAACAATACAAGGATTATCTACATGTCCCTGAATGTAACTACATATACTAAACCATACATTGATATGCATATACAGTGCTTTGGATACTTATTTTGATATGCAAAATTGTTGGTACAGTGATTGGCAAAAATTATACACATAGTTAAATATGAATCGGAATGTTGGGAAGAAGCGAGTGGTTGATGTCAATTTTGGTTTTAGAATCAGTCGCTATGAATTTCTGGAGGAGATGTACGTAAAGATCAAGAAGGAATAGAATTAGGATTCTATCATCAAACAGGGAAAGAATATCAAGAGAAAGTATGATGGAAGCGTCTGATCTAGTGCAGATAAGTGCAGAATATTACGGGAAGAATTTTGGAATTGGCATCTGAAGAGAAAAGTATAAACGTCGAGGACCTAGACGAAGCTAGAAAAAAAAGGCCGAAGAGATCATGAAGTTTAGAAAGATAGTTCTGAAAGGAAACATGTCGACAGCTGAGATAAATGCAGAATATTGCGGGAAGAAATTTGGAATGGGCACCAGAAGAGAAAAGTAAACGTAGACGACCCAGATGAAGCTGGAAAGAAGAGGTTGAAGATACCATTAATTTTAGAAGGGTACAGAACATCAAACATGCAATCAACAACAAGGAAAGTAATGAAAGAAAACGTTTAATCTGCTAAGATTAGTGCAAAATATAGCAAGAAAAATTTTAGAATAGGCACCAAAAGAGAAGAAAATGTGGACGACCCAGACGAAGTTGGAAAGAAAGAACCGAGGAAATCATGAAGTTCTGCAGAAGGCTGCATAAAAAAGAAAATTTTAGAATAGGCACCAGAAGAGAAGAAAATGTGGATGACCCAGACAAAGTTGGAAAGAAAGAACCGAGGAAATCATGAAGTTCTGCAGAAGGCTGCATAAAAAAGAAAATTTTAGAATATGCATCAGAAGGGAAGAAAAACGTGAACGACCTAGATTAAGTTGAAAGAGGGAAGATCCACCAGGATGATGATCAAAATCTTGCTGCGTTTAGATGTACAGATATTTCATATCGAAATATATTTTGTATTTTTTTAAAGACGTTAAAAGTTTTTTTTTTTTTCAATATTTTTTTAGAAATGTAATTAGTTTCTATTTCCTTTCAGAAACAAATATTCTAAAATTTCGGTGAGTGTTAATTTGTATAGCAGACGACAAGACATTCCTTATTTGTACAGGAATGCTGGTGAATTAATAATCACACTATAAATATATAAAAACCGGTTTCGAGACATACGAATGAGTATATTATGTCGAAGCTACTTGATTAAAAAGACATTTTTATTATTCAAAATGTAAAGCATCTGCATGGTCCGTGCACAATAATAGAAAAGTTGTATACTCAACATTTATAATGTTCACAATAGACAAGACAAAACCTTTGATGTCTGACAAATTCGAAAGTTATTACATATACGCATTTAATTCGGACAACACGAGCCTGGCAAAGGAGCTGTTAATATGTCTATACACTACGTATCAAAAAATAATTGACAATTTATAGTTGTATAATGGAGGTTAGAGAGAGAGGAAACTAATCTCCATGCAGTCGCGATTGTCTAAAAAGTGAGGAAAATAAGAGCTCCTATTCGACATTTTTATCGACTGTGAAGAGAATATTTTCGAAAATAGAAGCGTTTCCTAGCAAATGATAACGCATCCAAAACAACTAAATTTTCCTTTCAAATTATATGCTAGATGTCACTCACTAATTCTATAAGCGTTCCGTTTGTTTATTCTGAGGTACAGAACCTTAAAAATATAAGGTTAGAGGTGCTACGTGGAGTCTAGTGGAACAATGAAATAAAAAAATCCATACCTCTATCGACAATTTTTCCAAACAGATTTTTCCCACGCAGGAAGTTTTTCGTAGAACAATTCCATCTTCTATTTTTGAACTGATGTTGGCATTCACTGATGGCCATATTTGCCCCTTTTGCCACGGCGACCAATGCTCCTGGATTTTCCCTCGCCAGACGGCGCTGTTTTCTCCGAAGCGTCGCGTGGACAGAAGGGTCCATGTAAAGTAGGCCGGGTGACAAAGGGGACAGATTATTTGGCTCGCCTGCTTTTGCTATCCCCCTGGAATAAATAATACACATTTTTTAATTAGTCCATTACACACTTTTAATAATGAATTGATACTACAATACGATGACTACATTTTTTATTTATTGTAAATTATAGACGCGTCGACAACTTAGGTCATTAGCGTCTTGATTACATTAAATAACAACACACTTAAAACTAAATTACATCACAAAACATCCATGAGCGGAGGCGGGATTCAAACGCACGACAGTCTGATCCAGAGGCCGCGACGTTAACCACTTGACCACACTGTCCGCACGATGACTACAAAAATGAAGTATAAAATGTAGTAGAACCCTTTAAAAAAGCTGAATCCGCGTCAAACAGTACTGAAAACTGACAATTGAGTTTTTCAATTACCCTACACTTGACTAAAATAACTGACTGAGCACTCAATTGACGTTTTTAGGGTTCTATACCCAAAGGGTCCAAACGGAACCCTATTGCTGTTTATTAAATAACCCAAGGCTTCTATTCGCAATATTTATTCAACTTTGATTGCGACATCTTTCCTTATGCTTAATTATTCAAAAGAGCAAAATTTGTATTAACAAAACTATAACAGCAACTGAAGACATTAAAAAAAAGAAATAGCTTGTTAAACAAGAAAAATAAAAAGTACACATAACATCCAATAGTGTGACGTTTTCAAAACAAAACTAAACGTGTTCAAGTAGTGTTTGTTTTTATTTCACAAATCTTTTACAAGAAAATGAAAATACACAACACTTATTCTTTGACAAAGGGTTAAATCGTATACTATAGATGTATAGATATAGCTATAATTGAAGAAAATATTCGTAAAAACTATAAATATGAATGAAAGTAGAATTATTATTCTTTTAAATTTTTATTAGAATTGACTTGCAGATTTTTATATACTTAAATTCAAAAAAATAGCAAAATTTAGTTTAATATATTATGAATATTAGATCACATAGGTAAATAGTATTGTTAAAAATACAATATGGGTTGAGTGAGAGATGAGATGAGATGGTGAATACATATATGTCACAGGTGTTTACTAAAGCTGATGTAAATATCATGTTAAAGCACTCTCAGACGTCAGTTTTGTTGAAACAATTCGCACCCACTAAAGAACCGACTGGGTGCGCTAAACAATCAATCCATAAAATCCAGCGTTTCTAAATTTAAATAAAAAAGACTTATGACTCATAGTCATTAAACTGCTGAATAACAACCCGAACGGCAATTAATCAAGTTGTTATTGGGTCAAAATCCCTTTTTTTTAAAGCCACCAACAGTCAGGATTATTTGGGTCGAGCTCCAATCAGGCCCGGATTTAAAGACCCAGGGCACCTAGGCACTTGAAAGTTGGGCCCCCCAAGCCCAAAAAAGGGAGGAAAATTTAGTAAAAAAAAGTCGCCAATTGGGTTATGTTACAAAATATTTTTGGGCTTTTTTCTTTAATTTCCATCTCCGCCCTGGCTGGGACCCCCTCGGCGACTGGGCCCCTAGCCTGGTGCCTTGTTGGCCTAGGCCGAAATCCGGAACTGGCTCCAATTCAAATTATTAATTTTCGAGGTAAAACTTCTTATATAAGCGGCATTGCCTCAACGATTTAAGTCAAATGCGAGGATGAAAAACGAAGGTGTGGTGACGCGAATTATCATAACAACCATAATTCATAGAAAAGAAGTTTTAAAAAATTCGACTGATGACCAGTCCTATACTTCCCACCTAGTAAATATTTGCAAAAAATAAACACTCTTTTTTTTTTTATTCTTTGACTAGGCCCAAATAACCTTAGCTGTTGGTGGTCTTTAAAACACAATTTAATTTTTATTCTTTGAAAAAAGCATGGCCCTCTTTTTTGTTTGGTGATCTTAACTTAATATAGCAAAAATCATGGTTACCTTGATTTACGTACAGTTTTTATTTTTTTTAGTAAAATATTTTTTTTCTCGAAAACTATACATTTTAGAGAAAAAAAATATTTACATTTTTTTCATATTATAACATCTAGAATTCATTTATATTTTTTTTTACCTATGTTAATACGTGACATTGAGGACGTTTTTTTGAATATCTCAGGATCCACTGAACCGATTTGACTCAAAATCTAATCAGATCTAAGTTAAAGGCTGATAAACACAATAGAACAATCGGCATGCCCGTATGTTGTTCCGTTCTTAAGATATCGAAGGCGAAAAATTGACCACATACACACATACACACACACACACATACACACACACATACACACACACACACACACACATACAGACATCAGTCAGAAAATGATCTTAAACGATTACTAGGGTCTCAAAACGTGAAAATCTGTTAAAATCTCGAAATATTGTTTTCGGACTGAATCCATTACTTCCCTACCATAGTAGAGGTGGGAAGTAAAAATAAATTAAAAATCTAATTATTTATACTTTTACCAGTTCTCGAACTATAATCAGGGAACTAAGAGCTTGTAATATAGAAGCTCCACGCTCCACTTTTTTCAAACCCCTGGGTCAGAACTTCCTTGGCTAGTTTGCTGCAGGTAATCGAAAACTCTAAAAAGTTTCAAGAAGGGATCGCTGATTATGGCCACACACGAGAGATAGAAAATTATCTACGTGTATTTTTTGTTTGAATACTACTGGTGTAGTTTAGATATAGGCCTTAAATGATGGGATTTTCGTCCTCATCTCTTTTAACTAACCAAATTAAATATTGACATTTCGGTTTATGTACGAATGGTCGCTGGAACTCATCATCAAAAAACTGCTTGATATTTCATCTTTGTGAATGACAGTTTCTGTTAAATTCATTGTACTTTCTCATTTAAAAAAAAGTTTACGCAGAAATATGATCTTTACACCTCTCTTAAAAATTATATTGTTGAATAAAAATATTAGAAAGCGTAATAGTATAATCAATATTGTGTAACAAGTGTGAGAAGGTGCCTTTTTTAAAAACGAGTGCGATATTTTGAAATGAGTTTCAAATAGACCGAGAGCTGGTGACAATTTTTTGGTTTTATTTATTCAAGGCCTTATATTTGTGAAGATGTTGAGGTAGGCATATTAAAGTGCCATGAGTAAGGGATTTTGCTAGATAGCGGTATGGGAGGGATGCAGACCGACCTCAACATGTAACAAAAAAAATGGTCACAATTATTATTGCTTCAAGACTGAAATTGTTTGTATAGCTTTTCAATGACCCAATAATGCCATTATAATATTTGCAGGTCGATTGGTCAGTATTAAAGGGGTGGCAGATCACCCTAAACGTGTCATGTACCCGACGAAATTTATAATATTAGTTCAAGGTTCAAATTTTAATATGTTGTTACGGCGGCTGTCTTAAGCATATATTTCAATTTGCAGAACAAAATGTCGGTCTTAACCCCGTCGCTTAGAGGGAAACTTGCTCACCTAGGTGTTTATATCGTTCTGCAAGGGGGTTAATACTGACATTTTGTTCTGCAAATTGAAATATATATTTAAAACAGTCGCCGTAACAACATATTAAAATTTGTACAAAAGAGAAACTTGTGTCAAAAAAGGACTTTTTACACACTGTTTGTGCTTACGCACGGTCCAAAACCATGTAAAGACACAATTTTAAAATAAGAAAGTTTCCGGTGTACCCAATACAAAAAAAGGTTACTGAAAGCCACCTACATGTGTTCTTAAAACAAAAATCAGTTTACTGTGAGACTCAACTTATCTCGCTTCTAAAACAATAGAAATGATAAATATATCTCTTGTTAAATTCATTAATCATTCAAAAATCTAATATTGATTGTTGTGTCTAAAGAATCTGTCTAGCCATCGTTAAAAGGCAGAGTATTTGGTTTCCATCTGTCTTTTAGTAGCGTTGGTTTACATCTACAATTTATGCTGTCTTGTTTTAAAAAGTAAATACAGCTCTATATTCCTGAACCCTTCGTCGCGTCACAACTTTATCCTCCTCGCGAATGTCTATTAATTATAGAGTCATCGAAATTACAATCAAAGCACAAATTATGTACCCAATTTGAAAAGTATTCTCTGCCGGAAGTTACCCACCTACACTACCCATCTCAAATCCTTTTTCCTCGCCTAAAAATGGTTACCGCCATTTTTAAAGCTAAATAGCATCGTGAGAGCGGCCGTTTTTAGGCGAAAAGAAAGAATTTAAGATGAAGAGTGTAGGGGGTAGCTTCCGCTAGAGAATACTCTGAAACTTTTAATGAAATTTAGATGCATAAAATCGGTACCAATGCGGAAAGAGGAACTCGGCTTTCTGAAGGACGGCCGATTGGCTTTTTCTTTCAAATCATAGATGCATCACATTTGCTTAAATTTACGAATTTAAAATTACGAATTGTAGCTCAATTGATAGATTTGCGCCAAACTTTGTTCTAAAATTCCATTGCACATTAATCAAGAGATTGGTAACGTGAAAATTCAGGACACGCTCTTCTATCTACAATGGCAGCCATTTTCCAATACTCAATTGCTATTTTCTCTATGATCTATGTCATTTTTTCTCATATCGCTCCTAGCGGCGAATGGTGTTACTACGCTACCAATATTGCCAATGGTGATGAAGCGAAACAAAACTTTTAGAGTTTCTTTTGCCACTGGTGCCAATTTTATATATCTGTATTTCTTTAAACGTTGCATGTGGTTCAAATCGCGATCGTCATTTGTGCTAGCTCTTTATATATATTCAAGATCGTTCTGTATATTCAAGATCATCCTGTACTATATACGAATGAGATCTTAACCATAATATTACGGTTGTAAATGTTACATACCAGTGATGTATTGTGCTGCGTTGACATGTGACAAGCAAGCGTGTAATCAATTTGTCCTGAAGGAAACGACGCTTCAAATTTATCTAGCATTGCCTTATATGAACACCACTACACCGCAGAATCTATTTGCGGTTCTCGTAACATTTGAAAACTACTTAACCAGATAACTTCCTAGTAATACCTAGAGTACCAGTATTTATATGACCAGTTGGACCTCATTCCCTCCATGTTTTCAATTTACGGAATTCTATCGTAACTGAATTTCATGACAAACTAGCATTTTTTGATCACATCAATACTAACTATAGACTTAAGCCCGTCTTCTAAAAGGACGCAGATACGTAGCTTCCCGACAATACTGGTGCTGTTACCATAGTTTTATGAATGGTAACTATGGTAACAACATCAGTACTGTAGCGAAGTTATGTATCTGTTCTTTCAGATTCAGAGGGTAGGGAGTGGTTGATGGAGATTGGAGACATATTCTATTATTAATAGGTCAGGCATTTTTTTGTACCTACGCCTATCTCCTTCTAAACTACTGGACCGATTTTGACGAAGTGTCATTTGAAAGGACTCGCGGTGCAGATGCGCAATAAAGTCTAAGAATTGCGATAAGTGGGAAACGAGTGTGTACATAAGAAGAGCCTTTATTGGTCCTTATTTTTAAATTAATTACATTTGTGCCTGTGTGCGTCTATCTTTACATTTAAAACAATAGTAAAATTACAGGTAACAGCAGTCCGTCAGTTAGTTTCTATCAGCGACACTTTATCAAAATGACAGCACCTTGATGTCTTCTATTAATGCTAACCCGTTGGATTCTCCTGTCCAAACGCATAACGTTGCATGCTTCCTTAGATTATCAGATGTCTAGATCTATGCTCTTGTCTATTATTTCATTAGATCTATTATAACTTTTATATCAGCGATATAGTCATATATTTAAAAAAAAAATAGTTACCAAAAGTCATCACAAATCGGAGAGCATTATAAGATTATTTTTAATGGTAAATTCAATTGATACTTTAACCACTTCTCAGATTAGAACTTGGTAACTGGGGGTTTGTAAAGATCCATAGAAACACCATATAAAGACGGTTACGCGTTCGGCTATTCTCAAATTTCAATATCTAGATGGCGTTGCTATGGTTTCTCTATTACAAGTTCCCGGGTTCTAGCCCGAGAGCTGGTAAAAGTGTCAATTGGATTTTCAATTTATTACCAAAAAAAAAAAATGATGAATTGAAAATATGAATTGGTGCTAGGCCCAAATAACCTTAGCTGTTGGTGGTCTTCAAAACACAATTTAACAACTTTTCTCAATATCTAGAGATTTCTACATTACTTTGTTACAAATAAAAATCTTGATGGAAACGATCTTACGCTAGACATTATCCAGAACCAAATCAAATTGTGGATTGTTTTGAACTCTCATTGCGATGAAATACAAATATTCTTGACCGCATTGTTTGACAAGACAATAAATAAAACACCAATCGTAGGTGACTTATACAATCTTAACAATTGTTTTCTTTTTTTCCAGATATATCTAAGCCATATTGCTTTCGATAGACAAGGATGGTGGGAAAACGAAATCTAAAGATAAGTGAATGGTTTTCAATTTATTATTTTTCTAAATGTAATTCAACTATTTTAAAAATTCAATTTGATTTTTTGAATTTAAGACGAATATGATGCAAATTATTACATTTTTTATAAATCCAATTTTGGGATTTCAAAGCTTGTTTTCAAGAGATGTGGAAACATTCGAATACGATGATAGTTACACATAACCTCAATTTTTAAAGACAATAGAGCATCATTTCCACGATACACGACTTCCGTGACATTTCACTGAGTTACTCTAACAAATTTGGCAGAGAAGGGCGCCAGTAATGATCTGTACACAACAAAAAGAAGAAATTAATATCTCGATAATATAAAATATCTTTACGCTCCGATTTTTAACAGACTTAAAAAAAGGAGGAAGTTCTCGTCTTGATGCGTTTTTTTTATGTAAGTACACCGTTTTCTCTTGCATTTATGAACCGATTTTAATGATTCTTGTTTTATTTAATAGGACATACCTTCAGAGTGGTTCCACATAAATTTTACTAAAATCTTTTCAATGGTTTTCTTTTTCACAAGGCAAGTACTTGATAGAGTAGAGTAACTCTACCCGTATAAACGGTCAGTAGAGTAGAGTAGCGAGTAGAGTGTGCAGTAGGTGGTAGAGTAGAGTTACTAGCAACATGTGGCAAAGTAACTCTACTCTACTACCACCACTCTACTTGCTACTTTACTCTACCCGCAACTATACCCGTGTAAATGAGCCTTTAACAAAGAGGAACTATGGCTATGTTAATAAATAACTAGAAGGTTTCCAACGCATCCTTGATCTAACAGACATTTAGAGCGATGATGTCGAGAAGGTAGGCAGTTGTTAGATAAGGGGTTAAGACATATGACTATCCAATGTTGGACAGCGATAATTCAGGTGACCAAAACATAGATTTGTTCGTATAATAATATGCCGTCGACTGACCCGGCTTTATACGTGTTTGACTTGAAGTGTGTAGAAAAGTTGATCTTTTCTCACGGTAGCGCACGATATAATATAGACTCCGTACAGTATATCCTCGTTTGTAATCATAACCAGAAATCGGATAACAGTGTCCCTAATTCTTGTTATTAATGATCGAATCTGAAAAAGATCCGGAAGATATTCCTAATTTTTTTGAGTAGCACACCCTGTATATCTTTAGGTATGTGATAGATCTCGCTTTCCTCTACACATTTTATACCTAAAATTATACAGAGTGTGCCACTTAAACATTTTTTTTAGTAGCACACCCTGTATATTTTTAGGTATAAAATGTGCAGAGGAAAGCGAGCTCTATTCACATACCTAAAGATATACAGGGTGTGCTACTTAAAAAAATTGTCTTAAGGTAAGTTTTATTTAAAACTTTTTTTATTTGTGTTTTAAAGACCACCAACAGCTAAGGTTATTTGGGCCTAGCACCAATTCATATTTTCAAATCATTATTTTTTTTTAATAATAAATTGAAAATCCAATTGACACTTTTACCAGCATTCGGACTAGAACCCGGGAACTGGGGACTTGTAATAGAGGAACCATATAGCAACGCCATGTAAACAACAGCATTGCTACACGCTCGTATATTCTCAAGCCGAATGTAGTATATAAAATGATATCGACTGTATAAAACACATAATATTATGAGGGCGGTAGATCTGAGTCCATTTGCCAGCAGCGCTTTGACTTCTTGCCGAGGTCGTCTGAGGATCTGACGCAAACTGTCCACGGCTACCGCGATCGTATCGCTTTGCCTAGCTGTGATCTTCTTGTTTTGTTAGTTTTTATATTATAGCCGGTCACCAGTTTAAAGTGTTTTTGTTCTTTAGAAAATATTCATTTATAAAAAAAATTATATCAGGTTTGCAGAAACATTAAAAACGTCTTGCTTAATTGTTTGATCTAAATTTTTTTAAATAAATACAAACAAATTAGCAAATTTTATTGTGTTATTATTGTGCTAATTGCTGTATTGCAAAAACACGTTTTGCTTTTCTTGAATAATATTTTTTAATTGCAAGTATATTAAAATTAAACCATAACACTATAAATTAAACGTTTTTTAAGCAAAACGTTTTATTTTGTCATTATTTTTAAGTACTTTCTGCAAACACTTTTATAAAAATCATAAAAGTCAACATTACTAGCAAGTGAGATATATTATGTCACTTTGATGTAATTTTAATGTCAAAAAATTGTGTTTTAAAGACCACCAACAGCTAAGGTTATTTGGGCCTAGCACCAATTCATATTTTCAATTCATTATTTTTTTTAATAATAAATTGAAAATCCAATTGACACTTTTACCAGCTCTCGGAGTAGAACCCGGGAACTAGGGAATTTTAATGTCGGTACTATTAATTATATTTTCCGCCACCTGATAGCGCTACTCGCAAGTGAATTATCTGTCATCATTTATTTCTTCATAATTAATAAATGAAGAAAGACTAAGCACAAACCGTTAATCTCAAAACCACTATAAACGTTTGACAAAAAGATAAAACATGTAAATGTTTGACGTATACCTTACTTGCCACTAGCTCTACCTGACGCATAAAAATATAGCAGCCCTCATTGGAATTATCACAAAACACAAGAATAAGGTATATGAAGAGTTTATTACGACTGTGTTTTTATACGATATGATTTGGAAAAGTTCAGCCACTTGATAAGCCATATTACAAAAAAAAATCTTTCTGTACTATGGCTTATCAAGTGGCTGAACTTTTCCAAATCATATCGAAGAATAAGAATTTCATAATTTCATATTATTTAATTTTTACATTATTGTCATGATTCATCAGAATTCCTGGTTTTCAGAAACGTTATTCAATTTTTACATTATTGTCATGATTCATCAGAATTCCTGGTTTTCAGAAACGTTATTAGTTCAATTACAAGGGACGAAACACAGCGTTTGCAACTAGTGTGAAGTCTGCTGCCCGAGAAATTGTGTTTTAAAGACCACCAACAGCTAAGGTTATTTGGGGGTGCTGCCCGAGAAACAACGGCAGCAATCACGTGTTGCATTCACTGTGTTTCGTTTCGAGTAAACATGCATATTATTTTTCACAACTTTTTTTGGCAAATCGATTTGAGATACCTACCTGCAATTTGGGCGTTGTGAAAAAGTCTTTTCATCTGTCTCAATATAGCGTCTGTTACGACTATAATATCGATAAACGAACATTAGCTTCAGTATTATTATTATGTTAGAATCGTATAACTTCATATAATCAATAATGAAAATTTTTATTGGAAGAGCAGTCAATTTACATAATTGATTCCTGCAAATATCGGAAAAAATCATTTTGACAACCATAGTCACAATCAGGACTTTAACCTGAACCTTTCCACTATCGCGGCGGAATGAGCTTACAATTACTCAACCGTGGCGTGATTACCAATCTAACATTCTCCAAATATGCAAAGGAATCAATAAATTTCCACTACATTCGAGTGTTATTAATTATAGCTATAGGTTGTAGATGTGAATCATCGTAGTAGCGAGAGCTATTCATGTAGGTTGTCAAAATGATTTTTTCCGATATTTGCAGGAATCAATTATGTAATTGACTGCTCTTCTAATAAAAAATTTCAATTGCAAAACAGCAGTATAAGTCTATTTACTATATGATCAATAATGTTTTTTAATAGATCTAAAATAAATTCTTTGTTTTTATACGTGCGTGCTTCTCAACATTTCCATCTGTCTTGACAAGACATTTTTATGTTCAAAATCGAATAAATTTATCGTATAGAAACTAGTATAACAATTTCGTCATTCCAAAGCAATATTTTATAATAATTAGTTGTATGACTGAGCGCCAGTATAAAGAAATAAACAATTCAGATAGATATGTCGTAATTTCCAATTGATTTACGATTGCTCATAAATGAAATCGACATAGTCGATTGCAATTCATTATTTGATGTCAAAATGTTATTCCTTGGACGATCTCTTATAATAATCTATATTCTATACTAATATATAAAGTTGAAGAGTTTGTTTGGTTTTGTGGGTTTGTACGCGCTAATCTCAGGACCTACCGGTCCGATTTGAAAAAAAATTTTTTTGTTAGATAGCACACTTATTAAGAAAGCTTATAGGCTATTCGAGTTTTTTTAAATTCAACCCCAAAGGGGGTAAAAAGGAAGTGTAGGAAATTTTGACTATCTATACTAATATTATAAACTGTAGGCAAGTACGCGAAACGAGAACGACAGGCGACTTCGCTTCGCAGAGGGAGAATTTCTCGCAGGGAAAGGAGATAATAAATCATAAATTTTTAACACCAGGGCGAAGCCGGACGCGGGACGGGGACCTCTAGTATGTTATAAATTTGTTGTAATCACGTCTATTGAACCGGTTGTTAACTCCATCTCTTCAATAATAGGAAAACTGATCTCTTTTATTTAAACTGATATGTATTTGTTACGGATAAATCTAATAAATCTTAAATCGGATAAATTTTAAAAACGGAAATTTAATATTTTTTTTAGGTTATAGGCTATTCGAGTTTTTTTTTAATTCAACCCCAAAGGGGGTAAAATGGAGGGTAGAATTTTTTTACTATATCTATATACTAATATTATAAATTGTAGGCAAGTAGGTACGCATTAAAGCGAGAACAACGGCAGGCGACATCATTTTGCAGGGGAAGCATATGTCTCGCAGGGGGATAATAAATCATAAATTCTTAGCACCCGGGCAAAGTCGGACAAGACCGCTAATAGTTCATAAATATACAATAATAGCTGATAAAGTGCGATATCTTTGTTAATTAGTTTGTAACATTTCAAAAGTAACCGATATCATAATTGATGTATAAAATCTTGTTAATATATTATGCATTTAAAATAAGCATTACATCAAATATTGACATAAAATTATTAATTAAAGTCACTTCGAAGCATCTTTCAATTATAATTAATTTTATCACTTTCCACATGATTGACATCAATCAATTAATCAAGCAACACCATGTAATTTAATAGACATTGGATGTCACCTTCTGTTATGTGGCGAAGCAACTTAGATGCACGTATTTCTCAACGTTTATTAGTTCACGTTTTATTATGACGTGGCGTCGTAATATCGCTATTGGCTGGAGTCAGAATGCGTCATACCAGGCGCCAAAAATAAACGAGTAATTTTAATCTCACATAATATTATGTAATTTTATTTTTATGTTAAACTATTCAGTGTTACCTATACTTACATAGTTTTACCCGACCATAGGAAAAATAACATTGAGAACATTTACAATTTTCTAGTAGGCTTGGGCCATAATATATAATGTAAATGTGTAGTGGATTACATAGAAAAAATAGTAGTGAATTTTTTAAATAATTTTCCATAACAACGGTTGGCAATTAAGAGTATTTCGGAACCTGCATAAATCAAAAAAAACAAAGCATCTATTGCATATTTACATTAGATTTTATAGCCCATAGCCTACTATAAAATTGTAAATGTTCTCAATGTTATTTGCCCTAAGTTCAGTAAAACCGTTTACACCCTGTATTTTATAGCCTAAGAATGGCCGAGTTACCGTAAATTTTAATTTAGCGGGAACATTTTGCTGATTCGTCCGCAACATATACAGTAAACGCACGCTTATATACATATACTCAGCACGGTATAATATTTATAACATAAATTATAAGAGCAAAACCAACGTCCAGTTTGTATGTATAGACAGACATAAGCACGGACAGACACAAATACAGAGATAACTAAAACGTTCAAAAGCTCATGTAAGCGCTGTGAACGGTGAGTCGCTTATTGATGTACCTCACCAGCTAAAATACGAGCTTGTCCAACAAGAATTATTTATTTCAGATATAAGATCGCTCTTCGTGAAACCACTCTTTACTTATTTATAAAACTCAATGTGCCTACTAACTCATACACTCATTCGTTCAAACATACGCTAATGACTTTAGTTGTCGGGCGTCTATCATCTACAATCAATCCCTTTCTCCCTCCCTCCTTCCCCCCTTCCTTCCCCTCCTTCCCTCTCCACTCCTTCCCTCCCCCTCCTTTCCTAACTTCCTCTCTCCACCCTTCTCTCCCTCTTTCTCCCCTTCCTCTAACCCTTCGTCCCCCTCTCCACCCTTCTCCCCCTTCTTCCTTCTCTCCCTCCTCCTTTTTTTTAATTTTCTAAATTTGCCCCTCCCCCACAAATTAAGACTTAGGATTTTCGTTTAGGTTTTCCTGTAATCTATGAGTGAGGCCCTATATGCCCTATTTTTTTCAAAATTTTAGGCTCAGTAGTTTTGGAGATAAGAGGCGGGGGGAGATCGGACAGACAGACAGACAGACAGACAAACAGACAGACACGAGAGTGATCCCATAAGTGTTCCGTTTTTTCATTCTGAGGTACAGAACCCTAAAAATGAATGATAAACATTTTTTTAATTAAAATATTATTACTGAATAGTAATGTATGTTTTTTCTCAGTAAATGTTGCATTTTCTCTAGTTTTCCATAATTACCAAATCAACAAAACTCATGTACCTATTTGTTGCGTCTTAAATGAAACTATAAATATGTATAAATATGTATTCTAAAAATTATTTAACTATATCAATAATTAATACTTGAAAAGTATGAGCACAAAATACTGCAGCATGCATATGTGTTTTTATTGATTGATTTTATTATAGTCCTCTTTGTATTGTATCAAAATGTTGTATATTTTGAGGTTAATGGCCAAATAATATTCCACTATATAGCGCATGCGTAGTCAATCTACAAATTGTTCTTTTTTCACTTCAGAATACTAAACTGCCATCAAAATGTCAGTTTTTCATTTTTTTAAACATCAAATATCCAAACATTCTAATTCACTAATAAATATTCACCAGGTTCGTCGTCTGATTGAACATTGAAGTCTCAGCTAGAATAAACTGCTATATTAGTGCGTAATTGATATAAATTTTAATAATCGCATGCTACAGGGATTTTTTGGCTTTCAAATACTTAAGTAAAAAACGGACATTTGTATTTTCATCTTGATTAATGATAACAAAATTATTGTCGCTTTATTGTATTCATTTAATAACGCAAAACACCCGTTCTTGGCACGGGTTCTTTTAACCCTTATTTCAGACCCTTCAGGTTAAGAATTTGCGTATTGCGTACTGTATATACTTTATTTTCATATTTGCTATTATTTTTATATTTACCATGTCTGACAAATTCGACTCCTTGTAGTCTTTTGAACGAAATAAAATAATAATACCTAGCCCAGAGGTTCCCCAACCGTGCGTCGCGACGCCCTGGGGCGCCGCGGTGCTATTTTAAGTGAGTCACGAGACGATACGCCCAGGTCAAATCAGAATCAAATCGAAGTACAGGTCGCAAATAAATTTAGAAAAAGAAATGAAAGTAGAAATTTCAAAACTTCAGCCCCGATTTGAGAAAATATGCTTAGAAAAGCAAGCTCGTCCTTCTCATTAATTGTATTGTCTGTAGTTTTTTATGTTTTCTAATTATTAGAATTAGAATCTAATATAAATATAGGTACCTAATAATTAAGATTCTATAATCTGAATTTTCGTTGAATAATAAGTAAAGAAATTTTATTGCCTGCTAGAGTTACTACAGGTATCTTCTTTTTGAAGGGCGTCGAAACAAAATTGCAACCTGTATGAGCAGTCGCAGTAAAAAAAAAAATGGGAACTCCTGACCTAGCCTATATGTTACTCAGGAAGACGTGAACTTTTAAACAGCGGAAGAATTTTTCGAATCGGTTAAGTAGTTCCTGAGATTACTCGCAACAAACAAACATACAAATTTTTCCTCTTTACAATATATTAGTATAGACTAAAATAAATTAGATCTGTTATTAAAATAGCATAAATATTATTCAGATCCGATGAAATCTGCAATTATTCTAGCAATAAAATATGCAATGTTAATTTCTCTAAATGCTTGTATATATTTAACATAAATGTTATGCACATAATAATATCCTAATAATCTAAAACTGTTTTTAAATACAGTGTATATGAGAGAGTAACAGAATCATCATAATAACTGCGATTACCTGCATACAAATTATATATCTCTCACTCAACAAGGCTGTAGTTCTGCAACAATAAGAATAGAGATGGGCGACTTATGCCCATATTCATAGTTAACCCTTAAGTTAAGTGATAAGGGTCCCTTCGCTGAGGGTCACTTAAATGCTGAGGGCACCTTATTCAAAGGAGCGTTTCATAGTCATTTCCTTGAGTGAGGAAAGAACTATAGGAAACCTCCATGATTTTTTCCTTTAGAACAGTTGGTCATACTGCAGACCGATTGTGCGTTTAGTCGTCATTTTTGATATAAATGCGTGTTTTTCATGTGTTTTACTGTTTTTACTTTTTCGACACTTAAGGGACACACTATCCACCCTTAAGGTGAGGGTGATGTAAGGGCCCTTACAGACGTCAATTTTGACTATGAAACGCATATTCGATTTGAGGGTATGAGTAAGTGTCCCTTACTACTTAAGGGTTAACTATGAATACGGCCGTTAGACCTTTGGTGCAAGTCGACTTGCAGACCAGTGCAAGTCGATCAAGCAAATAGACGACTTTTTAATCGATGTCCCGTATCGTGGACTCAATTCACTATTTTCTCTCACTGCTAAATCCCATGAGGAATATCGTGACAATTTTAATTCTAATTGGAGATAAAAACCCAACCTGCAAAGTTTCATTAAACTTTGTGCAGTGGTTTTTGCGTGATGCGCTATCGAGACGAGAGTCACGAGACGAAAATGACTTTTGACGTGTAAATTATTGATTCCATTGAATCCGCACTACAACCCTGTAACATACACGTGACTAACTTCAATTACCGATGCATGAGTCTAGGTGCATATGTCATCACTTCCCTTGTACGTGTTTGCCGCACGTTTAACGTACTTTATGACGAAGCCACTAGAGATTTGTTCTCTTCAACTCATTTTAAAGTAGTTCTCAATATGGCGTTGACATGTAACCTGTTGAAATCTACTAATGACACTCCGTGTCTTGATTTTGATTTTTTTAACACCGTAATACTATTTATAGAAACGAAAGACTTCAAGTTGTCACAGAACAGAACAAACAAAAAAAGTGTGTGTGTGCTTATGACCACACGACAGAAGTGAAAACTTGATTATATGCAAAACATACATAATATTATTTTATTATTATAATACGCAATAATAAAAACGTAATTCTTGAAACGATGCCCTTTGTTAGACAGTAAACGTGGTGACCGACCCGAGCGCGCTTGATGTCGAGTGGAACCGAGTAAACCCAATTCAGCGTCACCGACCCGAGCGTGACGGTTCACTTTCGTTCACTATTCAGAAAGAACGCAAAGTGCGCCTAAAGAAGTTTTCACTTCAAAAAACGGGGTAGGCATGGTCGTCTACAGAGCCGCGAGTGTTTAGGCGTGACAACGTCTGCCTGCAATAAAAGAAATAAATAGGAGATTGTTTAATATGTAGTGTCGTAATGAGGTATATTACTGACGAGTAAGTGACAATATGTTGAGTTTAAACAGTCACACGAGTCATAATATCATTGCGCACGAGATATATTGTGTTTACATACCACCTATAAAATAGATGATTTTCACTTCATTACGAGTATTTTTGACATTTCACATGTATAGCAAACTTCACTTCTTATGTAGGTTATAGGTAATAGGTATAGTCGTCATCTGTAGGCATCGTATAGTGTAGATCACAGTCGATAATGTACTAAGTAATTGCATGAGACAAAAATAGATGGCGGCACTGCATTTCGTACTTTTCGGACACGTATATACCTATACCTCCATAGCGAGACGTTGTCACGTCAAATGTGAAGATTTTTCTGTCTAGGTAGGTATTAGTAGTCCAAAGGGTTCACAACCGGAGGAGAGCTTGAGAATGACCGAGCGTGTAGCAATGCTGTTGTTTATATGCGTTGCTATGGTTCCTCTATTACAAGTCCCCAATTCCCGGGTTCTAGCCCGAGAGCTGGTAAAAGTGTCAATTGGATTTTCAATTTATTATTAAAAAAAAATAATGAATTGAAAATATAAATTGGTGCTAGGCCCAAATAACCTTAGCTGTTGGTGGTCTTTAAAACACATTTTTTTTCACAATCGGAGGAAACTGGTAGTCCGACGGTGGTCGAACGCGTTGGAAAGGCGGACCACTCCTTTTCTCACGCCCATGGGAACCATGTGGTGAAGCACTCGGTGTGGGGACTGCATGTTTTAATCTTCTGACTAGTGATGAGCAAAGCAAGACCAAGACCAAGACTTGGGCAGTCTTGGCCTTGGTCTTGCTGATTTAGCCTTGGTCTTGGTCTTGCTCAAATATGTCTGGTCTTGGTCTTGCTTATTTAGTCTTGGTCTTGGTCTTGCGTATCAAGTCTTGGTCTTGCTCATTTTATCTGTCTTTTTTTTATTTTTTTACTTCTGAAGATCATCATAGTTATAAATTAAAAATAATTCACAATCTATTACTAACAAAATAGGTACCTACTTTATTTTATTAAAATGTTAAAAAATATCAAAATTACATCATTCGGTCTTGGTCTTGGTCTTGCTAGTCTAATGATAGAATAGAATAGAATAGAATAGAATAGAATAGAATAAATTTATTGTACTTAAAAACATAGCTGTATGTACATAGTCAGAATGGTTTGGTACTAACAATTAAAAAATTCATTTAACTTGTACAATGGTTTATCGCACAAATATTCTTTTAATTTTTTTTTTAAATTTATTAAAGGGTTCAATAAGTTTTATGGACTCAGGGAGTGCATTATACAAATGAGAAGATGTATAGTGCGGACATTTTTCGTACCTCACGTGATTGTGACGAGTCAAATAAATATTGTCTCTGTTGCGTGTGTTTCGGCAATGTATATTATGCGTAAATTCATATTTATTCAGATTTTGCTTAAGAAAAATAATGTTACTGTAAATGAAAATTGCATGGACAGTAAGAATTTTGTATTTAAGAAAGTACGGCCTGACTGATTCTCGAAAAGGTAAATTAAAAATTGTACGAAGGATGCGTTTTTGTAAAATGAATATTCTAGAAATTTCAATTGATTGACCCCAAATAATGATGTTATAGTTTAAAATTGAATACACATACGCGTAATATATGTTCAGAAGAACATCAATACTGCAGCATGTTTTGAGACGCTTAATGATAAAGAAGACTTTATTTAAACGAGTTATTAAAGAATTTATTTGACTTGTCCAATTCAACTGTGTATCCAATATAATAGTCTTGGTCTTGCTTTTTCGCAAGGCCAAGACTGCAAGAGGTCTTGGTCTTGCTAGTCTAATGATAGTCTTGGTTTTGGTCTTGCTTTTTCGCAAGATCAAGACCAATTTTGCTCATCACTACTTCTGACTATTTCTGTCTAGGTAGGTATCATACAGAATGCCCAAAAACTCCAATAAAACCCTTAATTAAAAACTAAATTATATACAGACATCCGGTTACGATATTACATATTCTTATTGATGACGAGCAATGAGCAATCAGTCATAACATGATGAGGCGTGTTTGAAACAATTGGATACATCATTTTAACAACTGTTACACAGGACTTGATACAATTGTTATGATGCACTTTGCATTTTGATGTAATATATTAAAGACAACCAACAAAACACCAGTACGGCTACTTGTTGCATTGTTTATAGAAGCAATACTGTGGGTAGAGTGATATTACTGTGAATGGATTACTGGGTGCTGCTTGGAATTGTTAGTAAGATACAAATTGTTGATGTAAGCCACTTTTAAATAATAGCTACTTTGAAAGAAACTGTTTCTAAAGCCGGCTCCAGACAATATGGAAAATACGATACGTTGCAGGCAAAACGTTTAAGACAATTATTTTTTACATTTTCTTTTTTTTTCTAACCACCCCCCAGGGGGACATTGGAATGTGGTTGCTATCGCAAATTGCATTCCAATGTTCTTTGGGAATTAGCGCTCCCAGGGACCCGAGCTCGTACCAGTCGGTTTGTGTATGCCGGCTGGCGGATTCTAATACACAAATGGATTATTTGTTGTGTTGAAGACGCTAATGACCTGAGTTGTCGACGCGTCTATAATCTACAATTAATTAATTACTTTTTGTACGTTGCTATTTTTAAATTCAACAGAATCCTTGAATGCTTAAATTTGTAACTTTAGCACCGCCGATTTACGCTATCACTCACCAGATGGCAGGATCATGGCCTATTTACGCTATCACTCACCAGACGGCAGATGCATGCATCCATGCTCACAGCGAATACGCTCGGCCTATTCTTGCAAGCTCTCAGTATATTTTTATGAACACCTTGTACATCATGCACGTTGTGATTAATAATACACTGTACAATGTGTGGGCTTTATAAATGTGACATGCAAATCAGTTTAAGCTATCAATGATTTTTATCCGTGGAGAGATTTTGACGTTTGAGGCTTAAGAAATTTGTCATCAGAAGTGTTTTGTGCTGTAGGTGCGATATTTATAAATGTAGAACATTATTCTTTTTCATAAACAGGTCTGTATTCAGAGGCACGCCAGAACTAGGCCCCGGTCTAGGTCAAAATTTCGACTGGTTTTAATTGAGCTACAGTTTTGAAATTTTGCACACGTCGTGTACAAGTCCGGTGACAATGCAATATAGTATATCTAATATCGTTCTAAATCCAATATGGCGGACGCCCCCAAGATGGCGGATTACCTTTTTCTTCACAACCCCCTTGATATGGGTATCAAATGAAAGGGCTTTACGAGTAGAATATACTATATGCGCTATGTGACATCATTCTTAATCCAATATGGCGGACGCCCCAAGATGGCAAATTACCTTTTTTTTACAATCTCCTTGATATTAGTATCAAATGAAAGGGCTTTACGAGTATACTATGAGCTATGTGACGTCATTCTTAACCCAATATGGCGGACGCTCCAAGATGGCGACTTACCTTTTTCTTTACAATCTCCTTGATATTGGTATCTCATGTTGTAATATCATCATTTTTTCCAAGTACTAAAATTCGTCATTCGAGCTGTACAAACATCAATATCACCAATAAATAATATTCCTTTTTTACTATTGGCAAATAATAGATTAACCTACAATTTTTTATGGTTCTGATAACATCGAATATTTATTGTTTAGTTCTATTTGCTTTTTTTTTGATAATTTCATATGATTAGCAATATTAGCAATAAACAGTTTCCGGTTTGTCATAGAAAATATTTATAGAACTTTTACGTCAAAAATTTTTGCGAACAGGCGTGCAGCGGCGTAGCTAGGGCCTGATAGCAACCGGGCCCGCGCAAGGGGTGCTAACCCCGAAAGGGCGCTAACCCCGAGAGGGCGCAATCAGCGAAATCAGCAATGCGAATATGATTTTCAAGCAAAGAGCGCCAAATCAAAATCTTGCCAGAAGATCCTACTCCTAGCTACGACGCTGCAAGCGTGTCACGTGATATCAGTGAAATATACGTTCCTTATAATACGCGCACTCTTTGAGCTCCAGACCAGTCTGTTTTTCCGGAAATTCGCTGTGATTATTTCAGACGCAGAAAAATCGTATCCGACGGCTATGAAATTTCTCAAGCATCATGTAGTATAATTTTCATTACAACAAAATTAAAACTTTTTGGCCACCAACAGCTAAAGTTATTTGGGCCTAGCATCAATTCATATTTTCAGTTTAATTTTTTTTAATAATAAATTGAAAATGCATGATTGCTCTCGGGCTAGAACCTGGGAACTGGAGGCTTGTAATAGAGTCGAGCCAAAATAAAAAAAAAAAAAAAAATACCTACTCAGTTTTCAAGGAAAATATAAGAAAATGTAAAAAAAATTCTTATTAGAGCGAGCATTTTACAGTGTAGATGAATTTTTATATTACCAATGATTTTATATGTCTTATATTTTAATGTGAACTTTTTTTTTGGCGTGTCAAATAGATTTATATCTCAATTATTGACAAAATAAATATCTATCTATCTATCTATCTATAATCAACGGCATTACTGCCACGCTCGGCTATTCTCCAGCCCAAATTGAAACTTTATTTTCTATGAAATCTATTCATGTTATAAGCATGTAAATTTTAAAAGTTAATATGAAATTAGGTATGACTAAAACTTATAAATTATCAGTAACAAATTCGTGAAATGCGTATATAATTGTTTTTGTTGGAAGTATGTGCAATAAATAAAATAACAAATTGTTATTTTATGGCAGGCAACAAGTTGTTTTGTAAGGACAATCAATCAGTAGTACGTATGTGTCCGTCGCTTATTATTGTCCTATGGCTACTTGATTTTGTTTTATATAAGTATTATATACAGTGTGTCCACAGACTCATCCTCAACATGGGGATCTCCGTTGTTATGGGAGATAGAGATTTGGTTAAATGAGACAAAATGTGCAGAATCTCCAGTACTATTACCCTGCGTAGTCAAACTTTCCATATTTTGCTTGGTTCACGACCGACAGTTGAAAAACGAGATTTACCCATTTTCGTTTTTTGTTTATAACTCGCTTATTAAGTAAGTTAGAAAAAAAATATTTTCACTTTCTTAAGGCCCTTTTTTATGAATATTTCAAATCTCTTTTCATATTTTTATTTACTTTTATAGTTTTAGAGATACTTGTATTAACTTTGTTTTTTTAAATACACGTCAAAGATGGCCATGACGCCATTCGAAAGAGATTTTTTTTCTCTTTAATTTGATATGAGGGTTGATGGATTTATTTTCAAAAATAACAGAGTTATACGTAAAACACTGATTTTTAATAGTAGGCTATGCTAAATTAATTGATAAGACAACAGAAGGCTTAGCAAACAGTTGGCTTAGTAAACGGCTGTTTTGTTTTAACTGACAAAGTGTAGTTTGTTGCTAATTTGTCAGTTTACTAAGTGATTTATTAAATTTACATTTGTTATCATGAAACCATTTTGTAACAATGAAAAATTTGATATGTTATCTTGTTACATTCTATGTCACAAAAATTCGACCAGAGCTGCAGAAATGTACTTCGATCAATATCCAGAACGAAGACAACCTCATTCGTCTATTTACAGAAACTTACGAGTAAATTTAATAAACTATGGATCATTTAAAAAGCCGTTTACTAAGTCAACGCGAATAAGCGAAGAAGACAAAACTACTGTTTTACGATCAATTGTTGAAAATCGCTTATTTTTCATTGTTATAAAATGGTTCCATGATAACAAAAGTAAATTTAATAAATCACTTAGTAAACTGACAAATTAGCAACAAACTACATTTTGACAACTAAAACAAAACAGCCGTTTACTAAGCCAACGCGAATTTCAACTGTTTGCTAAGCCTTCTGTTGTTTTATCAATTGATTTAGCATAGCCTACTATTAAAAATCAGTGTTTTACGTATAACTCTGTTATTTTTGAAAATAAATCCATCAACCCTCATATCAAATTAAAGAGAAAAAAAATCTCTTTCGAATGGCGTCATGGCCATCTTTGACGTGTATTTAAAAAAACAAAGTTAATACAAGTATCTCTAAAACTATATAAGTAAATAAAAATATGAAAAGAGATTTGAAATCTTCATAAAAAAGGGCCTTAAGAAAGTGAAAATATTTTTTTTCTAACTTACTTAATAAGCGAGTTATAAACAAAAAACTAAAATGGGTAAATCTCGTTTTTCAACTGTCGGTCGCGAACCAAGCAAAATATGGAAAGTTTGACTACGCAGGGTAATAGTATTGGAGATTCTGCACATTTTGTCTCATTTAACCAAATCTCTATCTCCCATAACAACGGAGATCCCCATGTTGAGGATGAGTCTGTGGACACACTGTATACCTACTTACATCTGTCAATCAAACAAAGTCCTAATATATATTACAAATCTTCACTGATCAAAGACGATTACGTAAGAATATTCCAAAACGACTTAACCCAGTACTAAAATCGATTTAGTCAAGATTCTGCCATAATAAAGGCTTAAAAGTTAAGTATATGTAGAAATTTTGACTTAGAAATCACAATTAGTGTCCGATTTTTTCTATATCATGAAAATGAAATGTTGACATACTAATGTTGTGTGTGTTTTAAAGACCACCAACAGCTAAGATTATTTGGGCCTAGCACCAATTCATATTTTCAATTCATTATTTTTTATTAATAATAAATTGAAAATCCAACTGATACTTTTACCAGCTCTCGGTCTAGAACCCGGGAACTGAGGACTTCTAATAGAGGAACCATAGCAACGCCATGTAAACAATAGCATTGCTAGACGCTCTTGATTTAGTCAAGATTCTGCCATAAAGGCTTAAAAGAATTTTTGAATTAGAAACCTATATGAGCACAATTAGTGTCCAATATTTTTTCTATATGAAAATGAAATTTTGACATACTAATGCTGGGTTGCAGAAACCAATATCTGAAAATCAGTTTGACAATGACTTTAGATTGTGACCCACACATATTTCTCCATAAGAAAAGCATGTATTGTAGAATTTTAAATCGATCCTGCTCCAAAAATAATTGATCAATTGAAACGATTTTTTTAAAACTGTGTATACATGTATATAACATAGTTTTTTTCCATTTCGAAATATTTTTCTACGCATATTTTGATCAAAATTTAGTTTGAAAAGCAACCTTTTTCTATGTAAATCAGTCATTTATTTTTCTGTGAGTACAGAAACATTCTAATGACACATTTTTACAGTGTTGGGTCTCCAAGTCACTATGTGAATATTATGAAGTATTAAATACCTTGTATTATGTCCGTCTTGTGACTTCTTGTGAATTTACACTACGCGTTTCAGCAACGAGTTGCCATCTTCAGGTGTGGTTAATTAACCACACCTAAAGATGGCTACTCATTGCTTAAGTATATTTATAAGTATTCTAGATAATAACATTTTAAAATATAAAAAATAAATTTGCAATTATTTCATTTATCTATTATATTTTACGAACCTTTGATTTATTATAAGATAAATAAATTATAAATATTAATTTTTATGACGTTACCATGATCACTACATAATATTTAAAATCTATATGTTTATAGTCAGAAACAAACGGACAACCCTTGATACTGTTGATCTTCCTCATAACACAAGAAATTGCGACAAGTTAAGAATAACCATTTAAAATTAATTAATTATTTAATTGTAGATTATAGACGCGTCGACAACTCAGGTCATTAGCGACTTTAACACAACAAATAATTCATTTATGTGTATTAGAATCCGTCAGTCGGTATACACAAACCGACTGGCACGAGCTCGGGTCCCAAAGAACATTGGAATGCAATTTACGATAGCAACCACATTCCAATGTCCCCCCTGAGGGTACCATTTAAAAGGCTAAACTCTACCATGATGAGCCATAACCATTATGGACTTTTATTTATGAATAAATTTCCACAAGAAATTCTTGAACTGAAAGATACAGTTTTAAAAAAACTTTAAATATTTAATAAAAAAGCCTTTTTACTCAATTGAGGACTTTTTGAATGATCGGTGTACCAGTGGCTGATTTCAATGAATAAATTTTATCGCAATTTAATCGTTGTATTGACATGTTTTACATACTGTTAATAAGTATTACGAAACGAATAAATTACTATTCCTATTAAAATTTTTACTACACGATTCAAAAGCTACCTACAGACCTATACTGTATTAAAATCGTTTATACAATAATTGAATTAATTGCTACAATTTAATGAATGAATGAATTGTGGATTATAGACGCTCGACAACAGAGGTTATTAGCGTCGCTACAATTTAAAATGTATCATAGACTGCTGCAAGTGACATTAAGAGAAAAGAAATTACTTCCAGGATCACAACTGCGATGTAAACTTTAGAATAAAAAATGTTCTGATGGTTGGTTTAAGGATCAATGTCCTTTATGCCAGAGCTCTGAAGATGAGAATAAATTTTTCGAAACGTTAGCACTTTAAACAGCAGTGTTACTATTTTTAATCCTTAAGCCGCAGCCACGGGAAGATTTTTCTTCGAAACTTCATATTAGAATCTATCGTAATCGCATTTTAAATTAAAAATGAAAAAAACAAATTTTTATATAAAGGTAGGTACTTACCACCAACTGCTTCCTTTACCCTTAATTTTAAGAGTTTTTGGTGTATTTTGGCCGCCCCCAACGCAATCCAAACAAGTTAAAAACACAACCAACACCAAACAAATAAAAATTAAACTTTTTTTACCGCACTCCATTTTTATGATATTTTTAAAAAAACAAAACACCGTCACTAGAAAAATCACATAAAATATAAAACACAATGGCGTTGAACTTTTTTTTAATTAAAAGATGCGTCAATGTTTCCACAACTTATACTACTAGCTCGTATTTCGTAAATACATTTTAATATTTGAATACGAAAACAGTTGACAGTTAGACGTCAATGAAGAGAAATGAAACGTCAGCAACCACCCTTGTCGTTTGAGCTTTCTTCCACACGTTGCGCATAGCGTATTATGTCCGGCAGCGCGATTATGATTTGTTTTCCGATCTTCATATGTTTAGGTACACAGATGTCTCTTACATAAAAGTGAACCTATAACATTTCATTCAAGCAAAGGTAAGAGACATGCAGCTTGACAACTCATATAGGTACCTACTTTTGAAACGAGGGGTGTACAGCCGGAATTACACGACAAATCACGAACTATTCAGAGTTTTTCAAACAAAAACTGAACAACGCGTACTTATATATTATTCAAATCAAATTTATTTACTGGTGCAATATCACTTGCAGCTTTTTCACTTTATTACAAATATAAAGATCGATAAATTTAAATGCCAAATTGACAAATCAATGTCAGCTGTCAATTAATCGGATTGTGTATTCAAATAAAAAATCGATTTGAATATTAATTAGCACAGAAGAAGTAAAAAAAAACAAAACAACGAAGATATCAATTAATTATTCACGGCGCTAATTTCACACTTTACACGCACGCGCCTTCTTGGTTCGGACACAATCCGTGCTAAAGTTGAAACACTTAAACAAAGTAGCAAGTACAACATAGTAAAGATATTTTCTTCTTCTGTCAATCAGCCTGTCTCCTTTTTTTACTTGTTGTTCTTGTTCTTCGGACACCTTTAAGGTAATACATCTGTCTTTCTTTTGTTTCCGATGTAAATAAAAGAATGTATATAGAAAGACCCTTCTACCTTCGGTAGTTCATGAGGATCATAGGTAGACGCTCATAGCACACTATAGATACCTTCAGCATATTGCATGGTCAGTATTAATAAAAAGAAGAAGATCGTGATAAAGGAGAGGTGATCACTGAACCTCCTTTTTTACCTTTTATTATTTTGTATATATAGAAGATTATACGAAGTGCGCGCGCATAAATATATATGTTCCACGTGCTTTTCACAATACAAGTTTACTAAATACACGTGTTACAGCAGAAGGCGGAGTCTAGTTTAGCCAATAGCAGATAAACGACTGCCTCTTTGTTAGATATTTTCTTCTTCTTTATTGTTTAAAATTATTAAATATATTTTATAAATAACCGCCATTATATATATGTATTATATACAAGTGAAGCTCGAAAATTTTCGGAAGGATGTTTGTGGCTGCTAACACGTTAAATATTTTACTTACAGCTAATTTTTATATATTACCGAAAATTCATAAGTGTATAATTAAATGAACATTTCTATTTATTACAATGTTTTCCTGCTTTTACAAGATTTTGGCGATTAACGTGTTAAATTTTCCTGCTAAAAATTGGCAAAAAAAATCAGTATCTATATAGGTATATTTCTCCTATATTATGCACCTAAAATTTTTAGATATAGGAATTTAGGTAAATGTAGGTAGGTATGTGTATAATAAGTTTATATCAATGAATATATTCCCCCAGGGGGGACATTGGAATGTCGTTGTTATCGCAATTGCATTCCAATGTTCTTTGGGAATTAGCGCTCCCAGGGACCCGAGCTCGTACCAGTCGGTTTGTGTATGCCGGCTGGCGGATTTTAATACACAAATATGTTATA
The DNA here is from genome assembly GCA_039654895.1 of Mongoloraphidia duomilia. Taxonomy (NCBI): domain Eukaryota; kingdom Metazoa; phylum Arthropoda; class Insecta; order Raphidioptera; family Raphidiidae; genus Mongoloraphidia; species Mongoloraphidia duomilia. The sequence continues at coordinate 5,080,236 of CM077522.1, read as the reverse complement.
TTTTGTTGTGTTGAAGACGCTAATGACCTAAGTTGTCGAAGCGTCTATAATCTACAATAAATAAATAAATTAAATCAATGAATATATTCATACTTTTTTAGCCGATAGCTTTTTTCACACTTTGAATCAAATATTTAAATAAGTAGGTTACAGGTACCTATACTTATTATTATTTTTATAATAAAGTTTTCTACCTCTCAATCGATTTTGCATAGACACGGTAGATTTCTTTCATAATGACGTTTTCTAAATTAACTGATGTATTTAAATAAGGATCAAGGTGATTTCTTCGTGGCTTATAAGGATGAATAAGAGGATGATATATCTGCATTTAATATAGGTACCTAAATAGGGCCTGAGAATAGCCGAGAGTATAGCAATGCTGTTGTTAACATGGCGTTGCTATGGTTCCTCTATTACAAGTCCCCAGTTCCCGGGTTCTAGCCCGAGAACTGGTAAAAGTGTCAATTAAATTTTCAATTAATTATTAAAAAAAAATAATGAATTGAAAATATGAATTGGTGCTAGGCCCAAATAACCTTAACTGTTGGTGGTCTTTAAAACACAACATTATAGGTATCTTAAATAAACTATTATAGAAAACTAATAACAACAAAATTAAAAAAATCGATTCTGCAAAACAACTGCAGAAAAAGTTGTAAATTCCAGAGGTAAATTTCCTCTAGAAAATAAGTCAAAATAACAACAATAAATAAAATCTTATTTACAAAACAAACATTAATATATATTCGTCTGCAGAATTACATAAATTGCATTAAAATTTGCCAACACAAGCAACTTATGACCGCCAAATGTATATGCAAATATTATCTTATGTCACGTTTTCCTTAAAATTATGTGATAATTTGTTACGTTGAAATCCCGCTTATACTCGTATATACTACATCGCATACATTTTGCGTACTGCAACACTTAAGTGTGTGTATATCAACTGCATTTATTAACAATGAATTATAACCTCGTTTCAAATTAAAATTATTTATTCTCATTTTCATAAATTCACATTTAACGAATGTATAAACTTTATTTCTTATAACTGACACACGTTAACTGCAATTAGCGATATAAATTAACGTCAAAGAAAATAAAAGCAACGCGATAAATTATAATTTTTCTTTTTTCTAAACGCTAAGAATCGGAGATAAGTAATTGACAGAAAAGAAATAAAAAACTTTTTAACAAAAAAAAAACCTCCTTCAAAAAGAAACTAAAAAGAGGAAAATAATGAAATTTTGAGGTCTGTGCCAATTTAAATATGAAATTGGTAAAAAGAAGATATTAATAACTATACTATACTTTTTAACCGACTGAATATTTTAATTGGCACATACCTCAAAATTTCATTATTTTCCTCTTTTTTGTGCCTTTTTGAAGGAGGTTTTTTTTTTGTTAAAAAGTTTTTTATTTTTTACTTTTTAGTGTCAAAAAGTAACATTTACCTTAAAGAATCACACGCCGTTACTTACTTTTATATTAAAATCAGTCGAACTACTGAACCGATTTTGATGAAATTTCTATGGGACCAATCTGAAAGTATATAACCTTTCAAATAAAAAAAATTTTCAAAATCGGTTCATAAACGACGAAGCTATCCGCGAACACACATAAAACATAAAAAATATATACGGTCGAATTGAGAACACTCCTTTTTTTGAAGTCGGTTAAAAATATAAACTTGTTCACTGATATGCAAGGATATTATTAACTTCCCATTGGAAGTTATTGTAATGGGTCCGAAAATCGAAATCAAAATGTATAACAAATTTTTATGTTTCAAGGTCACTACACTATTTTTACACTGTTTTTAGAGAGATGTATCTATGTGTGTGTACGTATACGTACGTACGTACGTAGGTGTCTATTTCTTTCTAAGACGAAATCTCGAGAATGAAAAATGATATCGACTACGTTAGGGTGCCAATCGACGCGTATTAACGTAAATATGATCTGAATGAAATTTTTTCAAAATCGGTTCAGCCGTTCTTTTTTCTTAACCAAATAGACTCCAAAAAAGTAGATTTTACACAATATCTCGCGAATAAAAAATTATATCGACTTCGTAAGGGTGTCAATCGAGGCGTGTTAACGTCATTTTGATCCGACATAAATTTTATAAAAATCGGTTCAGCCGTTTTTTTTTTAAATTATTGTTAAAAATAAATAATAATTATGTTTTAATGATTAAAATGATTACTTTTCTGTGTAATATCTAATTTAATTATTATTATTAAATATTTATCAAACTGGGAAGTTCGTCGTGTGGACCTCAAGGGTCGCACTTTAGTCCTCATAAACGACCCACCTCACGGCTTGTTACTAAATACATTAGAACATTAAACTAATCTTTAAAATCAAACTTGTCAAATACAACAATAGATTAAGGAAGATTCCACATTGATCGGTATTTAGGTACTATACTTGGTGCACACACATTATCACGTTATGATCTGATAAGTTAACAACTTATCGAGCTAGAGTATAGCCCTAATGCATTTTAACACTTGAGACCTGTTGAAGTGGTGCTTGAAATCCGACAGGATCATGTCGTTTTAACAGATCAAACTGTACGTGTCCTGTGTTGACGCATTACAGATTCTCACATTATCTTTAGATTGTACACACAAGCAAAGCAAAAAATGTTATAGGTACTTGTAGATGATTTCCGCTCTGAAGATGACAGGTGCAAAAATATCATCTCAACTCAATCAACTTTAGGAACAGTAGATTTTGTAGGACAATAATTATAGTAGATTGTATCTCTAGATGCGTAATGAGATATATTACTGACGAGTAATGACAGTATGTTAAAACGAGGTCAGGCGAAGATCAGCTTCGATTTTTTAATTGTAACAGTGCATTTTTATTCCAGAATACGATACAGTGCATTTGGTAATTAGTTATTCAATAATTTTTATACATTATTTTTTAAGTATTTTAATTTTAAAATTTTTATACAGAGCTCTGATGATGAAAATAAAATGTTCGAAACGTTAGCTAATAAATGCAATAATAACAGTATTTGCTTCTTTTTGGATCCTTAAGTCTGAGGCTACACTAGATCCGTGTCAGACCAGATCCGATCAGATCAGACCAGACCAGACCAGACCAAATCAGACACTTCAGACGAAGTGGCTACATAGGGAGTGGATAATATCCGACGGACAACTGTTTTTCTTTGTTGAACAATAATAATTTTTGATGTGCAAATTTTGAATATTTGGATATTTAAATATTTGTCATAGACTGTAGTTAGCTTCTTTCCGGATTCAAATGAAAATCAAAATGCACTGTTTTTATTATTTTTTATCGTTGTTCAACAATAACATTTATTATACATTTATACAACTGTTCTTTGTTTTTGGCGTACCTGAGTCCTGACCCCTGTCATGAGTATCGGCTGTCGCCAATTATTACTCATTGCTGTGTTTACGTTTTGATTTCAATATGCGATTTATGATTTAGATTAGCGATAGAGATAACATTTTTTTCAGAAATATAATGTAATTTTTTTAATCATTTAACAGTTATGCTATCTGTCATGACTGCCCAGTATTGTTAGATTTAAATTTTATTGTTGGGAAACTTGTGAGGGCCGTGACTTGACAGACTTCAGGATCTTTGTCAAAAATCCAAAAGACAGCTAAATTTTAATTAATTTTAACTATTCGAATAGAAGTTTAAATGAATATTCGAATACTTTAATTTGAAAAATACCGAGCCCTATTATAAACAACAAACAAAACAAACAAACTTCAACAATGCGTTGAAACCGATCAGAGTTAATTTACTTTCATTTTATGGACTACTCATAGATTAATTAATAAATAAATTATATTTTCAAATCATACCTGAAAGATTCATTTTTTCGCCAATATCTCTCCACAAAAGACCTTTCACGTCCCTGTTGTGGTATCTTTTGTCTCTTTGGTCCCAAATAGGAGGCTTTTCACGTACAAGATCAATTAAAAGTGATTTGTCCATATTCACAATTGATATTCAAACACGTTTTTAAAAAATAATACAATACAATAAGACAATCTGGTAATAATAGCTAGCATACACAACACTGTTTGTTGTAAACTGTCAAATGTACGGCCGTAGTCTGACGAAAATTTCAAACACGTTTGATATCATCCGACGGTCGAAACGTGTCTGTTGTAATCTGACATATTCTGGCGCGGTCTGGAGTGAACAGTGTAGCCACTTCATAAGGTTACTGGTGTTTGTTCACATCCGACAATACGGATCTGATCTGGTCTGATCTGATCTGGTCTGAAACGGCGCCAATGTAGCCTCAGCCTAAGCCACTTTAAAGCCGTTTTCTTCCATTATCATCAGGATCACCACTTTTCTGTTTTTAATCAAAACAGATTCTTCACAGTATTTAATAGTCAACAGTAAATTATTAAGGTACATAATATGAGCTGAAGTTATTAAATATTGAGATATTTACAAATTGAATAGCAAATTTAATTTGTCAATTCGGTTCTTTTATGAATTGAATTCAAGCCAAGAAGGCCGGTGCGTAATATCATGACTATCTGCTACGCCATAATTTATGTAATTGCCGTTCATTTTGGCTGTTATTTAATTTCTGACTATCTCAATATTTATTAACTTTAGCTGATATGTACCTTAATAATTTACTGTTCACTATTAAATACTGTATCGTATTCTGGAATAAAAATGCACTGTTACAATTAAAAAATCGAAGATGATCTTCGCCTGACCTTCACAGCACCACCTATGTTAAATCTGATATCACAGTCTTCTGTCCCCCTTGACACTTAATACCTTCTGTATAAAACATTTTTGTATGGTTTGTACCCTTTACGAGATATTTCACTGTATTGTTTAAGATGTGCCACCCTGTATATAAGCCAATAATCCATACATAAAAAACGAAAACGTTATTGAACTCGGTGGTATTCTCTATATAGTAGTATATATTTTTTCAAAAGCAGCAACTAACAGTTATGCTGACGTAATCCTATATTCTGCACTGTAACACACGCGGTTGCCCGAGAGAGAGAGAGAGAGAGAAAGAGCCGCAGTGGTGGGGAGAACAGCAGCGAAGGAGCGGACCAAACATTTCGTTGCATATTTCCCCTCACGCGGCTGTTCACAGCCCGACATAAGATGTTTCACATCAAAAACTGCTTGAAACGTATTCATAATCGCTCTCTATAAATTTTATAGCTGTATTTTCAACCTCATAATACATACAGAATCTTTAGTTGAAATCTCTTCAGAGCAATATTAACGCCAGACATTCGATCGTAATTTTAAAACTATTAACTTAATGTCAAAACTACATTTGTTTGTATCTAGTTCGTCAATTAGTAACCCCCATGACCCTTAATATATGTGTGTTATCCTATGAAGCACGTGTTGTCTGTCTAACTGTCTTAATTTAATTCACTTCCAGATGCAAGCGAAGGAACCGTCCCAACGACGCTATAATTAGACGCTATGGAATAGTAGATGTGGTTAGACGTATGTACGTTCGTTCGTTCGTACGGTGGTAAACTTTTTTTCCGCTCGCATATCTCAAGAACAAATAATGATATCGACTCCAGACCCATTTTATGCGACACATAATTACATAATGAACACCTGATTAGATTTGCAAAAAAACATTTTTTTTAACTAAGGGCATTCATTGGGAAGTTAGCAGTGTGGTTTTGCCCACACACCAAGCCTTTTTTACAAGCTTTTATTTAACTTGCAAAGTATGTTAGTTAGTTTGTGTTTCAAAACTTGCAAGTCAATTTTGAACGACTTCCACGTATCTGATCGATTTGAAATTTTGTAGACATATGTATTCCCGATGACAATACATGAATAAATCGTTTTTAAAAATAAATTCAACCACTAAGGGGTTCAAACGGTGATGTAGGGTTTTTTTTACTAATCAACGCCCAGGCCAAATCGCTGAAGCTAGAAACTTGAAATTTGGACAATTGGCTCCTATTCTGACGTAAGCATCCATTAAGAAAGGATTTTTCGAAATTCAACCCCTACGGGTGTCAAAGGGGAAGGGGGTAAAATTTTGAAAAACTAAAATGAACAAAATATAATATTAGTAAAAAAAACCTTTTAGAGACAAGCTTTTATTTAAATGCACTAAAATGGAAAAATAATTTTTAATAATTTAGGTTCATAATAAATAAAAGCGTGGGTCGTGAATAATAAACTATCATAGAGCTCACGACCCAAGCTTTTATTAATTATGAACCTAAATTATTAAAAATTATTTTTTCGTTTTTAGTGCATTTAAATAAAAGCTTGTCTCTAAAAAGTTTTTTTTACTAATATTATATTTTGTTCATTTTAGTCTTTCAAAATTTTACCCCCTTCCCTTAGTGCATTTAAATAAAAGCTTGTTTCTAAAAAGTTTTTTTTACTAATATTTTATTTTAACTCCATTGGGAAGTTAGCGGTGGCTTGGCCCACACACCAAGCCTCTGTTTTTATCAAAAATCTGATCCAAATATTTGTAATAAAAACGCAATGCTCTGTCCTCTAACAAATTTCGTGTAATTTTGTTTCCACTGGGATTTAAACCCCGCGTCTTTTAAATGCAAATTGTGTAACATTTTCAGTATGCAAAAGCTGAGCGATTTTACACGTTAATGACATATGTGTATTTATACGATGACAACACAACATTATTTTTCAAAATAACACAGTGGACCACACCGACATTTCAACTTTACTTAAACCTTTCGCTACCATTACTAATTTGTATGGGTGACTGGAAATGCACTCAGACATACTTAAGGACCATACATGCATTTTTACTTAACTATTTCAACATTAGGTGAGTAACTGTTGTTTATATTATAATATGGTTACCTTCTTGCATAGAAGACTGTGATTTGCATCTGCTATACGATGTTGCTTATTTAATAGCTCGCCATTGGCAACTAAATTATAGGTAAATTCAAGAAACAAAGCTTTTTCACAATTACTGACAATAGATATTTTACATGGCGTTGTTATGGTTTCTCTATTACAAGTCCCCAGTTCCCTGGTTCTAACCCGAGAGCTAGTAAAAGTGTCAATTGGATTTTCAATTTATTATTAAAAAAAAAATAATGATTTAAAAATATGAATTGGTGCTAGGCCCAAATAACCTTAGCTGTTGGTGGTCTTTAAAACACAATTTAGACAATAGATATTGTAAATTATTAACGCTCGACAACAGAGGTCATTTAGATCAGGGATCCCTAACTCTAATATATTGGCACCTTGACCCCCGTCGAGCCTTTTTGATGTGCCACAAGTCCCACAACTGGTAAGTTTTTGGTTAAATTTTTTGAAGTTATACTTTTTTACGGACGTTGTGCGCTTGGTCGCAGGGGACTAAACTGAAAAAAAATGTGATAGTCACGCGTCACCCGGGTCACCATCACCTCTTCCATTTAAATACCCTATTGATGTGTATTAAACCGTCCAACTCGCTATACCATAAATATAGCAGCTTGCTGTAAGGTCTGCATGGCCTAGTGGTTAGAGCGGCCGCTTCATACGCAATATGTCTCGGATTCGAATCTCCGTGTATAGTAACATTAATAATATTTTAGAGTTTTTATTGCGTTTTTTTAGTTGTGTTAAAATTAGGTAATATTATTAGCAACTAAAATATAATTTACCTAATATATCGGTTAATATAATAAATATCATTAGAAATATCCAATTTTCCAGTCTTTGTAATATTTGAAGTGATAAGTTGTACTAGATTACTGAGAGTCTACTGATAGACACATATAATATTGTAGCAAACCCCAAGATGTTACGCCACTGCCTCCAATAGAAACCACGAGAAAGAAAGGTCACTGTAGTAAAGCGTGGAATGGTATCGAAGATTCCAGACAACGCTAGAGGATACGAGAACGCACTGAGCGTACACCGCACGCAGGTATATAAACAGGAGTGTGTCGTGTTGAATCAGTCAGTGAATGGTGAGTCGTGCCATCAGTCAGTACAGTGAAATAAATAACTGACTGATTCAACACGACACACTCCTGTTTATATATCTGCGTGCGGTGTACGCTCAGTGCGTCCTCGTATCCTCTAGCGTTGTCTGGAATCTTCGATTCCATTCCACGCTTTACTACTGTGACCTTTCTTTCTCGTGGTTTCTATTGGATGCAGTAGCGTAACATCTTGGGGTTTGCTACAATATAAATTGTGTTGTTTTTTTAATAATAAATTGAAAATTCAATTGACACTTTTACCAGCTCTCGGGCTAGAACTCGGGAACTGGGGACTTGTAATAGAGGAACCATAGCAACGCCATGTAAACAACAGCATTACTACGCTCTCGGCTATTCTCAAGCCCACACATATAATATAGAATAAGTACATAATATGCATTGAAATTATTTATATTATAATATTTCATAAACCAACTAGACATGGTCTATGGAAATCGTAAAGATTAAAATGCATGGTGAACATGGATCGTTCATTGTAATGCACGTTTTACTATGTTAACTGCATTAGATTAGATCATTTTGTGAATGAATTTTGGTTTAACTAGGTGAGAACTTTCCTACATCATTTTCCAACCTTGATCTATTATTACCAATTGCATCATTTGATTTAAAGCAGAATGAAAACATAATCTGTCTATAAAATTTTAATTTTATAAACACAACCTTACACAATATAACTTGGGTCTATAAGCATGAAAAGAGGCAAAAGCAACCAGTAATCCTTAATTATTTTGGCTAAAGTGTTTTCACTATGTTCTCAATGCTGTGATACACCCTGTATAGTAACTTTCTGAATGAACAACTTTTTGATCTAAATAATAAAATATCCATTTTAAATGATAGGAAAGGTAGCTAAACTATTTTTAAAACTTATAAATCAGTATCTATTTTTATATATTCCAAAGAACTGAAATTCTAGAATAATAAATCTTTATCATGTTTATTTCAGGTACACTGTAAGATTACATAGATTATCGATGGTCCATTTGTAGCCAGCGATTAATCTGGTAATAGGCACACAAAGAGACAATGTCGTCGCAAACAGGTATCGCCTGCACATCGCGTAGATTCCATAAAAACACATTCCGCATGCGTGGTCACTAATTTTACATTAATTTGTTTTGTATTCATCCATTTTATATATGTAACTATACATTTTATTTTGTAATTTTTACACACTTTATTGGAATATTACACAAATTATGTAATTTTAATTTAGGTACTTTATGTAAAAATCACAAATTTGTTTAACTTTACAGTAAAAGTCCAAGTTTTTATGAAGTTTTCTGTGTAAAAATAAATAATAATGTAAAATCACTTAGAAAATCGAGCGAATTCTACCTTAACTTTCAAAGTATTTTTACATCCATTTTTTACAGTGTAGATTATAATAACACCTGAGACAGATATATCTCTATCTATCTTTGTTATTTTTTTTACAATTGAATGATTTTAAAATTGTTGTCAAGTACGGGAGTATAATATATAATGAAAGCATCCATGTTTTATGTTTTTCTCAGGGGTGGGCATTTAGGCATCTTTAAGGGTGCGAACAAGCGCCCCGTATACAAAGATCAAAGGATCAATGCCGAACTGTAATTCTTTTCATAAATAAATTCCACAACTTGTATAGTCTTGTTCGTGGCGCCACGTATATACCATTTCTTCTTTTTATTCTTAAGGCATTTCATTCAGAACGGTGAGAAAAATATTTCTTGTTCTTGCGACGTACAATTAATTTTTAACAGCATTAAATCAATTAACTGTACCTATTGGGCGTAAAGCATTTTTAACACGTTTCGTTAACAATAATTATTCTTCATTCTTTTGCAAAACGATATAAGTACCTATAACTACATTTTTTGCATCTTCTCATACACAAATATAGCCCAAATTTGAAATTAAATGGGACTTGGAAATAGCCGAGCGTGTAACGATGCCGTTATTTTTACGGGGTGTAAACGGTTAACCAGAATAACGTTGCGAACATTTATAAGTTTGTAGTAGGCTGTGGGCTATAAGGTCAAATGTAAATATGATGTAGAAAACTTCCTTAGGCGCGTTAGGCACTCTTTGCCTGGGTAGTGAAATAAAGTGAACCGTTCGCATATCCAAAGGTGACGCGACTGACATACTTATATCATAAAAACGGCACGCCGTACAATTGCACCGATACCGTAGTAGGCAACGTCTTTACGTTGTATGCATAGGAACCTCGGTTCGAAACGTGATGGCACCGTAGAAATGTTAACGTTTTTTTTCTAAATTCTACATGATATTTATTTATATATTTTTTAATTTCTGTTATATTATTCTTTCTTTGACAATAATTATAATTTTTTTGAAACCAAGGTGGAATAAATTAAAAATAATATATAGTATTTTAGTAATAAATTATTTTTAGTTCGTAAATGTGCTAATAGATATATGTATTTTTTAAAATTGAAAAATCTGAAGTTTTCACTTCTGTCGTGTGGTCATAATGCACACATCCATTTTTTTAGCAGGTTCCGAATTACTCTTAATATGGAAAATTGTTTAAAAAATTCACTCTACTATTTTTTAACCGACTTCAAAAAAAGGAGGTTTCTCAATTCGACCGTATATATTTTTTTTGTTTTATGTGGTTATGTTTTTGTTTTATGTATGTTCGCGGATAACTTCGTCGTTTATGAACCGATTTTGAAAATATTTGAAAGGATATATTTTCAGATAGGTCCAATAGAAATTTCATCAAAATCGGTTCAGTAGTTCGGCTGATTTTAATAAAAAAGTAAGAAACGGCGTGCGATTCTTTAAGGTAAATGTTATTTTTTGACACTAAAAAGTAAAAAACAAAAAACTTTTTAACAAAAAAAAAACCTCCTTCAAAAAGGCACTAAAAAGGGGAAAATAATGAAATTTTGAGGTCTGTGCCAATTAAAATATGAAGTCGGTTAAAAAGTATAGTATAGTGATTAATATCTTCTTTTTAACCAATTTCATATTTTAATTGGCACAGACCTCAAAATTTCATTATTTTCCTCTTTTTAGTGCCTTTTTGAAGGAGGTTTTTTTTTTGTTAAAAAGTTTTTTTTCTATCGGATTTTATGTCGCATAGCCTACTACAAAATTGTAAATGTTCTCAATGTTATTTTGCCTATGTTCGGATTAACATACTGTATGGCATCCGCCGCAATAGTGGAAGATTCGGGCTTGTGTCCCGACGATGAACGGTTTAAAATGAATGTTTCTTATATTTATTAGTGTATTTGCCATATGGCACATACACTATTGGCGTCGGTCGGATGGCGGGACCTAGGGGTCGGACCAAAATTTCTCGACGTTTCATAGCCTCCTGAACATTTTGGCACCAATTTTGGAAATGTCTATTTATATATATATATATATATATATATATATATGTGCGGGCAATAACTTTCGAAAGAGTTAATTGATTTTGACGAAATTTGGTAGGCACGTTGAAATCCATCACCGCACGAAGCCTATTTAAAATGGGCCCAATCGGACCATTTTAAGGGTGTTTTTTAGGGGTTGAAAAATGTTTTTGGGCCCGAAAATGCCGAAAAAATTTTCAGAATCGTTTCAAAATTGAAATTTAACCTTTTAGTAACGATTAAAATGTGCTGCCAAAATTTTAATAAAATCGGCCCGACAGGACCGGACTTACAAATTTTATGAAAACACTAGTTTGCGGATAGTGCTTTACTTACTGAAGGGTGTATTTAATTTGGTACCGAGGTTGCATTGATAAAAATATTGAAATTAAGAAAAAAAATATTATTTTAAGGGATGTATTAAGGGATTAAATTTTTTATTTTGTTCAAAAACAAACTTAAGTTCACATAATAAAGCCACAATGCCAGTATTAGCAAATACACTATATTGTCGGCAGGGTTTTGGCACTGCGACCCGAGTTTTTTATTTATTGTAGATTATAGACGCGTCGACATCTAAGGTCATTAGCGTCTTTCAACTACACTAAATAACAACTAACTTAAAACTAAATAACATCACAAAACATCCATGAGCGCAGGTGGGATGCGAACCCACAGCAGTCCAGTCTAGAGGTTGCGGCACCAAGCATGCTAACCACTAGGCTATACTGCCCTCAATTTTTCTTATAATATTGCATTGTAACGTTACGTCATTTGATAAGTGTTCCTTACCAGCATTCATTTGTATTAATTAAAAAAATTTTAGCTATTTTTTATGAAAATTAAAAACACCTTTGGGTGTAATGAATCTAGGTGGTATGTTTAACACGTCATTTTCATTTACACCTGGAGAATCATTGACTTTAATTTTAGGAAAGACTGTCCAAACTAAGTATTCAACACTTCACCTGCACCCCTATATTCTTTTAAACTTGAAAAATTATGAAATGAAAATTCAAGAATAGCTTCTGTTTTCTTGGATTTTGATGAAATGAAATTATTTTTTTACAAAATTTGTAGGCTCGGGTGGCAATTTTATATGCGGGAGGATATGTAGTAATTTCCTCCCGTATTGCGCATACTATTTTTTCTCCTGCCAGGCCGAAAGTTCGCAAAATTGAAAAAAAAAAATTATAAAAATTATTATTTTTATTTTATTTTATTATTAAAATTATTAAAAAATAATTTTAAAGGAAATAATTTTAATGTGTAGGAGACAGAAGTAGGTGCGTGAGAGCCGGCATAAGTACTATTGCGCACGCGCATTTGACCGTACCACGGGAATAAAGAGCGACTTTGTTCCCGCTTGGCAGGGACGAAAATACGAACTTTCGGCCTATAGGTAGGAGAAAAAAATACAATTCTACTAAGTATATAACAATATGAAAATTCAACTGGACAGTCTTTTAAATGCTTCGTCATTTCTACACCACGTCATCTTAGGTGGCTGGTGGTATAACAATAGACATTCAGGGTACAACTCCATGACCAATCTCTTCATTTTCTATTGTCACAGTGACCATAATTATTTTATGTAGTGTTCATTATATACAACGAACAATTTACACCGGAAACCCATACGTGCACTTTTTTTCAAAAAAAAAAATGCTTTTAGGTCTACATTAAATTTTATTGTTGTGGGTGTTTTTACCTTCCAGGTGACAAGTTTATTCTTTTCTAGCTGTCTGCTGACGATTTTGTTGTTTTATTGATGCTTTCAGTTTCTTCTTTGTAATTGATAGTTCTCAGTTACAAATAGTTGTCATCTGTCATCACTTAGGTAGGATGACAACGTGTAAAATATCTTCATTGGTTTTAATAATACCTTCTATGTATTTATGTTCTCCTAATAATCATTTATTTATTTAAGACCACCAACTAAGGTTATCTTAAGATATCTCTGTAATAACAAATTAGAAATCTAGTGGATACTTTCACCAGTTTTTAGGCAACAAATTTCTTAGCGAGGAATGGAAATTTTGGGTTGCAGAATGACGATTTAGATTGTGGCCCCACATATTTCTTCAATGAAATACAAAGAAATTGTAACCATTTAACGTTTCCCAAAATTCACAAAAAAAAATTCGACTGATGACCAGTCCTATACTTCCCACCTAGTACATATTTGCAAAAAATAAACACTCTTTTTTTGTTCTTTGAAAAAAGCATGGCCCTCTTTTTTGTTTAGTGATGGCTAGTAATATAGCAAAAATCAAGGTTACCTTGATTTACGTACAATTTTCTTTTTTCAGTAAAATATTTTTTTCTCGAAAACTATACATTTTAGAGAAAAATAATATTTACATTTTTTTCATATTATAACATCTAGAATTCATTTATATATTTTTTTTAACTATGTTAAAACGAGATATTAAGAACGTTTTTTTTAATATCTCAAGATCCACTGAACCGATTTGACTCAAAATCTAATCAGATCTAAGTTGATAAACACAATAGAACAATCGGCATGGCCGTATGTTGTTCCGTTTTTACGATATCGAAGGCGAAAAATTGACCACACACACACACACACATACAGACATCAGTCAGAAAATGATCTTAAACGATTGCTATAGGGTCTCAAAACGTGAAGATCTGTTAAAATCTCGAAATATTTTTTTCGGACTAAATCCATTACTTTCCTACCATAGTAGAGGTGGGAAGTAAAAATAGATACAGAAGTTTGCTTGTGCTCATTGGAATCAGCGTATTTTTTTCTACAAAGCTCCTCAGTTTGAAAAATATATTTATGAAAGATTTCGATTTTTCGTATTTTTTAAGACATATACAGTGTGTCCACAGACTCATCCTCAACATGGGGATCTCCGTTGTTATGGGAGATAGAGATTTGGTTAAATGAGACAAAATGTGCAGAATCTCCAGTACTACTACCCTGCGTAGTCAAACTTTCCATATTTTGCTTGGTTCGCGACCGACAGTTGAAAAACGAGATTTACCCATTTTCGTTTTTTGTTTATAACTCGCTTATTAAGTAAGTTAGAAAAAAAATATTTTCACTTTCTTAAGACCCTTTTTTATGAAGATTTCAAATCTCTTTTCATATTTTTATTTACTTTTATAGTTTTAGAGATACTTGTATTAACTTTGTTTTTTTAAATACACGTCAAAGATGGCCATGACACCATTCGAAAGAGATTTTTTTTCTCTTTAATTTGATATGAGGGTTGATGGATTTATTTTCAAAAATAACAGAGTTATACGTAAAACACTGATTTTTAATAGTAGGCTATGCTAAATTAATTGATAAAACAACAGAAGGCTTAGCAAACAGTTGAAATTCGCGTTGGCTTAGTAAACGGCTGTTTTGTTTTAGCTGTCAAAGTGTAGTTTGTTGCTAATTTGTCAGTTTACTAAGTGATTTTTTAAATTTACTTTTGTTATCATGGAACCATTTTGTAACAATGAAAAATAAACGATTTTCAACAATTGATCGTAAAACAGTAGTTTTGTCTTCTTCACTTATTCGCGTTAACTTAGTAAACGGCTTTTTAAATGATCCATAGTTTATCAAATTTACTCGTAAGTTTCTGTAAATAGACGAATGAGGTTGTCTTCGTTCTGGATACTGATCGAAGTACCTACATTTCTGCAGCCCTGGTCGATTTTTTGTGACATAGAATGTAACAAGATAACATATCAAATTTTTCATTGTTACAAAATGGTTGCATGATAACAAAAGTAAATTTAATAAATCTCTTAGTAAACTGACAAATTAGCAACAAACTACACTTTGATAGCTAAAACAAAACTGCCGTTTACTAAGCCAAAGCGAATTTCAACTGTTTCCTAAGCCTTCTGTTGTTTTATCAATTAATTTAGCATAGCCTACTATTAAAAATCAGTGTTTTACGTATAACTCTGTTATTTTTGAAAATAAATCCATCAACCCTCATATCAAATTAAAGAGAAAAAAAATCTCTTTCGAATGGTGTAATGGCCATCTTTGACGTGTATTTAAAAAAACAAAGTTAATACAAGTATCTCTAAAACTATAAAAGTAAATAAAAATATGAAAAGAGATTTGAAATCTTCATAAAAAAGGGCCTTAAGAAAGTGAAAACATTTTTTTTCTAACTTACTTAATAAGCGAGTTATAAACAAAAAACGAAAATGAGTAAATATCGTTTTTCAACTGTCGGTCGCGAACCAAGCAAAATATGGAAAGTTTGACTACGCAGGGTAGTAGTACTGGAGATTCTGCACATTTTGTCTCATTTAACCAAATCTCTATCTCCCATAACAACGGAGATCCCCATGTTGAGGATGAGTCTGTGGACACACTGTCCTTTAAAAAAATGCGATTTTTAATAAAATTCGAAATCTCTCAGATCTTTTTCAAACCTATCATGCTTGTACAAAAAGGATTCCAATGAGCACAAACAAATGTCTGTATCTCTTCTGATTTAGAAGTTGTATCCATTTAAAGTTTCCCAAAATTCACAAAAAATCTTCGAATGCCGATAATTTCTAGTCGTCTCAGAAATCGAACATTAGATATTTTTCAAAAATTGAAATTTTCAATTTTATGATCCTATAAACAGTTAGAATCTCAGGCGGGCACTGTGTACCTACTTAAAGCAATCTTGCAAACGCCTTAATGAATTTTTTTCAAAGCCAAGGCAATATTTTGTTGTGGTATCAGATTCTAAAATCACTAAACAAACTAATTTACAAATTTTCTTTACAATATACAGGTGTCCATTACAACCTGTTCAACATGTTTTGGGATTTACGGCAATTACAACAAATATTTATGTATTTTTATATTGAGATTGCCCTGCAATAAAAGTAAAGTGCATTTTGAAATAAAAAAAAGTGAAATTACCCCATCATTTTTGTGTAGTAGTACTTTACCCATTTCTGGTGGTCTTGCAAATTTTTATAACATCGAGTATGTCGGTATTTTCTGTTGGACAATACATATTGATGATTTTATAACTTTGTTCAACACAACCAAACAATTCTAGAATCGTTCTTACAAACAAATAAATATTTATCCAAGTGTGCAAGCTTTCACGGCCGGCATTGTTCCAAGTCTTCATGGTTTCCGGGCTTGTAGGCCGTGGTCCGGTGATATTTCTACCTGACGTTTCATCTACAACTGCGGTAGACATTCTCAAAGGCGATGTGGCAGCGGTCGAACTGTCCTCCTTGGCGGCTCACTGACACACTGACCTGTAAGCCGCCAAGGAGGACACTTCGACCGCTGCCACATCGCCTTTGAGAATGTCTACCGCAATTGTAGACGAAACGTCAGGTAGAAATACCACCGGACCACGGCTTACAAGCCCGGAAACCATGAAGACTTGAAATAAATATTTACTCGGTTTTCAACCGACTTCAAAAAAGAAGGAGGTTCTATTTTATTTATTGTAGATTATAGACACGTCGACAACTTAGGTCATTAGCGTCTTAAATACATTAAAAAACAAATCTCTTAAGACATCACAAAACATCCTTGAGCGGAGGTGGGATTCGAACCCACGACAGTGTGATTCAAAGGCCGCTACGCTAACCGTTACACCACACTGTTCTCAAAGAAGAGGTTCTATATTAACACCAGATAACATTTGCAAAAAATTTGAATTGGTGGTTTTTTTATATAACAAAAAAACTACCCATACCTACTGTAAAATGGTTGTAAAATGTTAACATGTATTGCAAATAGTTTCTCTACGGTAGACTGGTCTCTAATCTCTGGAAGTTAGCAGTGTGGTTTTACCCACACACCAATCCTCTTTTTTAACAAATAAAATGAGGTCAGTATAGCCTAGTGGATAGCGTATTTGGTTCCGCAGCCTCTAGACTATACTGTCGTGGGTTCGAATCCCACCTGCGCTCATGGATGTTTTGTGATGTTATTTAGTTTTAAGAAAGTTGTTATTTAATGTAGTTGAAAGGCGCTAATGACCTGAGATGTCGACAAGTCTATAATCTACAATAAAAAAAAAATTGAAAATCCAATTGATACTTTTAACAGTTCTGGGGGCTTGTAAGAGAGGAGGCATCGAAACGTCATAAAAACAACATCGCTACACACTCGGCTTTTGTCATGCCAAATAATATTGCAAATTTGAATATTTTACCTGGGGTTGATAAAAACTCAAGTAAACAACAAAATGTCATTCCTCAACCTGTTCAAAACATAAAAATTTGTATGAACGTAAAATATTATTTAAGTACTTACGAAAATTAGTAATCTACTGAATAGTTCTTTTAAAACTAATTCTCTTATGAACTAAGCATGCGTGAAATTTTCCAAACTTTTCACAGAAAATACAAAAAAAAATTAAGAACTTGCCACACGCATTCAAATTACAATTTTTAAAATGACACAAAGCCTACTTAAACAGTTTTTAATGTATTTGCCATAATATGGCACATACACTATTGGCGTCGGTCGGATGACGGGACCTAGGGGTCGGACCAAAATTTCTCGACGTTTCATAACCTCCTGAACACTTTGGCACCATTTTTAAAAATGTTTATATATGTGTGTGTGTGTGTGTGTGTGTGTGTGTGTGTGTGTTTGTTTATGTATATATATATATATATATATATATATATATATATATATATATATATATATATATATGAGTGATTGTGTGTGTGTGTGTGTGTACACGATAACTCTCGACAGACTTAATCGATTGAAACGAAATTTGGTACACACATTGGAACCCATCACCGCAAGAAGCCTATTTAAAATGGGCCCGATCGGACTATTTTCAGGGTTGTATTTAGGGGTTCCAAAAATACCGAAAAATTTGTCAGAATCGTTTTAAAATTGAAATTTAACTCTTTAGTAAAGATTAAAATGTGCTACTAAAATTTTAATAAAATCGCCCCGACAGGACCGGACTTTCAAATTTTATGAAAACACTAGTTTATTGATACGGATTTACTTAGGTATGGAAGGGTGTATTTAATTGGGTGTACTGATAAAATCCATGTCTAATATTGAAATTTAGAAAAATTTAATTATTTTAAGGGATGTATTAAGGGGTTAAATTTTTTATTTTGTCAAAAAACAAACTTAAGTTTACATAATAATAATGCCTGTATTAGCAAATACACTATATTGTCGGCAGGGTTTGGCACTGCGACCCGAGTTTTTTTAAATATGTACTTAAAGTTGTAACTAATATTATTTTTAAAAGAAATATACGTAATACAATCAGCAATACCAATATGCAGATTATGTAACTAGACATTGTACTGTCCCTTTAAAAGTTTAGAACTATTAGTTGAAGTCATTTAATCTCTTAAGCACTTATTGTTTATACAGGGTATTTCAACAAGTTATATCCCAAATAATCTATTATAAAGAAAAGTTTGCATGTTTGTTTTGTTTGAGTGTCGCTGATAATCTCAGGAACTACAGAGCCGATTTGAAAAATGTCTACTTCTTATCGAGGCATTACAGCAAAATGGAGATTCCCATAAACGTCAGGTAAATTGAATTGTGTTTTAATCCACCATGTGTTTTAAGACCACCAACAGCTAAGGTTATTTGAGCCTAGCGCACTGATTCATATTTTCAATTCATTATTTTTTTTTTTAATAATAAATTGAAAATCCAATTGACACTTTTATCAGCTCTCGGGCTAGAACTGGGGACTTGTAATAGAGGAACCATAGCAACGTTATGTAAACAACAGCATTGCTACAGGCTCGGCTATTCTCAAGCCCAAACGCCAGGTAAATACGACTAATACTAATATACAGGATGTCACAGAATAACTATTCATAATTTTCAGAAATGATAGAGGGCACCTAAATAAGTAAACATTTTTTATTAACAAACTAGTGTCCGGAAATCGAAGTTAAGTCACCATTTTCGATAGACAAGCTATAACGATGTGTAGTCGACTGCCGAATTTTTCGAAATAATTGTAACTGCGGACGTTCACGAATATTTCCGGACACTATAGTTTACTAATAAAAAATGTTTAATTAAATGCCCTCTATCATTAATTCTAAAAATTAGGAATAGTTATTCTGTGACATCCTGTATAATAAACGGCCAAGTGCGTGTAGAGCCACGCAAAGAGTAGGGTTCCGTACTATGTAAGTTATGCTAAACCTACAATTTTGATAAAATAAATAAAATAAAAACACATTCATAATCAACGTTACCTATCCCACAAGAATAGGTGCAAAAAATGTTTTTTGCCCCAGGTTTGCATGTATGGGCGGCGGGCGCCCCCCTTAAATAAACAATTTTAATCTTTTGTTATTCTCTCCGTTTTTGGGCCGCGGTAATACATATTATGTGTGAATTTCAAGTCCCTATCTCATTTCGTTTAGAAGTTAGAGGCCTGTGACAGACAGACAGACAGACATCGTTGGCACAACAATAGAGTTCCTTTCGCGTACTTGGTACCGCAGGCTCTAGACTAGACTGTCGTGAGTTCGAATCCCACCTGCGCTCATGGATGTTTTGTGATGTTATTTAGTTTTAAGAAAGTTGTTATTTAGTGTATTTAGCGCTAATGACCTGAGATGTCGACACGTCTATAATCTACAATAAATAAATAAAATAGAATTCCTTTCTGGTACAAAACCCTAAAAACGCAACCTGTGTTTCTATAGTCAAGTAACCAGTTTCAAAATTTAAGTTTATCCGTAACCTAGGTTAATGGATTAAAAACAACGAAACAACGTAAGCATGCGCTTTTCATGTATAAAAATTGTGCCGCTTATATAAATAGGTTTTTCTTAAATTTTCCATAGAACTAAAAATGTATTTTCAGAAAAAAATAAATTCCAATAAAAATTTATGAAAGACTTGATATTCTTTGTTAAAAAAATGGGACAGGTAATGTGAATTTGTTTGTTTAATATATTATACTGACACATAAACTTTTGTGAGAACCTAAAACTGTAAAAAATATTATTTCTACGTGGGAGGGACGTTGCAGTTATTTCAAATTGCACTTAAAGAATTTCTTTTTTAACGGCACGGGTTCTTTGAACACGGCATAGTCGGCTTTATTCCCTTTATTATGATTTCAGAGTAAAGAGTAAACTACTCTTAAAACATTTCTTGTTTCTCTCTCTCTTTAAATATTACGTTTTTCGAAATTTCAACAAAAGCTATTAAGATTGTTTTAACTTTAAAAAAGTTGGGTGTTTTGCTTTTATTGAAAAACCAAACTGTGCCTGCGAAGTTAAAATGTACATAAATAGCTCTATATTATCCCTGACATCTTGTAACAGAGCATAAAATAACATACAAAGTAGGCGGCACTAGTGCCGCCTAGTGACAATCCTCGATTGTGCCAGCGGCACAAGAGTTATAATTTTAATTTTTCGGCATAATATATTGTATCTGCAGTCTGCACACTACAGTATGAGGGGTAGGCAGGTTAAGATGCAAAAGACACTACACTACAATTTTTAGTTTTTTATTCATTAAATATCTATAATAAAATATACTATGCTTTAAAATTGCGTATTTTTTTATTTATCTTTGAAGCTTTGCAACATTTTTTTAGTGGACCTAATTCTTAAAGTGCCGCCCAGTGAAAATTGTTTAAAATATGCTCTTTCTTGTAACCACTGACGGAAATACTATTTTATTACTTCACTCTATAATATGTATAAGTGATAACTTTTCGGCCGTTTCGATAAATGTCGATTTTGAGAGAAACCTTACCTAAACCCAAAATGAAAAGTGGCCTACTTTTAAGTTTAGGTACCAATATAAAGGATACCAAGTTTTAACAAAATCGGTTGAGCCGCTCTGAAGTTATATTGATGCAACAGACTGACAGATAAAAATGGTAGAGGTGTTTTCCCATCTAGGTGCAATATAACAAAAAAAAGACCAAAAATAATCTACAAGAAAACCAAATTACAGATATCCTGTTACAATATAAGTATTGATGGTGGATAAAATTCATTCCATAAAACTTTTAACGATAATGCTGAGAATAGGGCCGATAAAAACTTATTTATGGTATATAGGTGTACAAATCTACAGAGGTAATTGCAGTGTCTTCGTCACTTTTAGCGGGCTAATCATAGTGTTAAAACAGAATGGGTTTATGAATAGACCCATAATTTAGTTACAGGTGTCTGTACTCAACTCACACTTTAATATGAATATTGTGAATTGGTATGCGCTCTGAGTTATATACCTGCGAAAAATCGCAGTTTATCGATGCGTTAATAAATATTTTATTGTTTTACATCGATATCACTATTCTGTCAGGAGAGAGAGAGGGAGGGAAAAGAAAGAGGGAAAGGGGTCAGGGGGCGGGGGGAGATGGGACAGGGGAGAGGGGCCAGGGGTGAGGGGGCAGGGGAGATGGGGCAGGGGAAGGGGAAAATAATGAGGAAGATATATAGAGAAGACAAGGGAAAGAGAGGAGAGGGGGGATTTTATGATGTCATTTAGTTTTAAGGAATATGTTATTTGATGTAATTAAGACGCTATAATGACCTAACTTGTCGACACGTCTGTATAATCGTACTAAAATTATAAATTTGAAAGTACCTACCTATATATGTTTGTTTGGATGTTTGACTTTCATTCACGCTTATACGTCTGAAGAGGGCAGTGTAGCCTAGTGGATAGCGTATTTGGTACCAGCCTCTAGACCAGACTGTTGTGGGTTCGAATCCCACCTGTCGCTCATTGATGTTTTGTGATGTTATTTAGTTTTAAGTTAGTTGTTATTTAAAGTAATTTAAGACGCTAATGACCCAAGTTGTCGACGCGTCTATAATCTACAATAAATAAAAAAATTAAATAAATATAGGTCTGAACGGATTTTTATGAAATCGGTATAGAAGTCGACTGTGTCATGGAATAGGACATATATGATACTTTTTATAACGATGTTTAGGCAAAATTATTATATTTGTTATTCAAAATTGTATGTATTTTTTTTAATCTGACGGTAACCATGTTTACGAATAATGCAAAACATAAATAAGTACTTTTTTCACTTCATATTGCCTACGCCCAGCAAAGCGGCGGGTAACAGCTATCTACAATAAATAAAAATTCGACTGATGACCAATCCTATACTTCCCACCTAGTAAATATTTGCAAAAAATAAACACTCTTTTTTTATTCTTTGAAAATGGCCCTCTTTTTTGTTTGGTGGTCTACTGATGTCTAGTAATATAGCAAAAATCATGGTTACCTTGATTTACGTACAATTTTCTTTTTTTAATAAAATATTTTTTTTCTCGAAAACTACACATTTTAGAGAAAAAAATATTTACATTTTTTCATATTATGACATCTAGAATTCATTTATATTTTTTTTACCTATGTTAATACGTGACATTGAGAACGTTTTTTTGAATATCTCAGGATCTACTGAACCGATTTGACTCAAAATCTAATCAGATCTAAGTTAAAGGCTGATAAACACAATAGAATAATCGGCATGGCCGTATGTTGTTCCGTTTTTACGATATCGAAGGCAAAAAATTGACCACATGCACACACACACACACACAGAGAGAGAGAGAGAGAGAGAGAGAGAGAGAGAGAGAGAGAGCAGACAGACATCAGTCAGAAAATGATCTTAAACGATTGCTAGGGTCTCAAAACGTGAAGATCTGTTAAAATCTCGAAATATTTTTTTCGGACTAAATCCATTACTTCCCTACCATAGTAGAGGTGGGAAGTAAAAAAAATTAATAAGTGATAGGAACCACTTTGTCTTATAGCCATAGACATGACATCTTTCCTCCGGATGGTTTATGAAAGGATGACAATTATTGTTATGTAATTTGTTAGTAAACACTCATTTCACACATCTTCTGGATGGAGACATGTATTCGTTCCAAATGATCAATCATCCACGCAAGGCAGCGTGTTTGATAGCAATGTCAAACAAAAACCAAACTCCCTTCAGCACGTGAATCATATTATTAAGTTTTTAATGTGGAACAATATGCATGCTCCATGGAAAATCACTTGACATTTTAACTGCTTTCAGACATCAAAATTATTAAAGCATATTACGCAACAAGTGAGTGATCCAAAATTCATTTATACTTTTACAGGCTATTTTAATAGATTTCTAGATGCGCAATGAGAAATAATACTGACGAGTAGTGACAGTATGTTTAAACGAATAATTTAGCGCGTTTTAAAAGTCACATAAGTCATAATATCATAACGCACGAGATATATATGCCATACCCACTATAAAATAGCTACTTTTGACTTCATGTTCAGTATTTCCAAAAAAAATTGACAGGTTCATTTGCGTCACCAACTTTGCATTTATCGCAGACCATGAGTAGGTAATAACGAGCGAATCAGACCGAATAAACATATGCAGAAACTTTTTTACTTACCACACTAGTGTGTTTTGAAAGCATTTTTAACACACCTGTCTATTAACTGACCCATTCCATGCATACATATCCCGTTTCCTAAATTGTACAAGAATGATGTTTTAAGAAATTATAAAAACAATCCATGTCACACAGTGACGGCGCTAGGATTTTTTGCTAGGGTGGGTCACTTGGGCATGGTGTTCTGAAAGTGGGCCAATAGCATTTGTACCCAAAATTTTAATGCCCGTCAAAAGTTTAATCCAGATTATTTGCTATAGAATTTACAAGAAAAATTGTTGAAATTTCGAAGATTAAAAGCGTATTTAAAAAATAAACTAGAGATTGGGGATTATTCCAGGGTGGGCCAAGACAGTTTAAGGGGCCATGGCCCACCCTTTAACGCCGTCACTGATGTCACATTCTGTCGCTGTCAAGATAACAACTTCCTGATTCCGAATACTGAATCATCGATTCTTCAATTTTAAAAACCCTCTGAGAAAAATACGTTTCTAATATGCGGTGAATTAATTGAATTGAATGGTTTTTATATTAATACAACATTCGGGGCGAACACATTAGCCACCCAGCAAGTCGTGGTAGGAAATTCCATTAAGAAGTAATTTTTCACATGGCATGCGGCGGGTAAAATTTACCACCTGAACTGTCAGTTTGCGGCATTATTTGTTACCTATAGTGTATGCGTCAAAGTAGCATATTTAACTAATAGTCCATTATAGGAACTTGTAATATTATTGTATGTATATGTATTATTTGTCTGTCCGTTGTCGTTTCTTTTCTACCGCCTTTACCCTACCGCAAGCTACCCTTGTATACCATAAACGCAGTTTCCATACCGTGTGTTCGTAAATTGTCTTGAGCAAGAAGGATATTTCCAGAACAAAATCAGCTTTATAGATACTGGTCATTCTTATGTTTATCTTATATACAAGCGACTATAGACCCTGCAGTCAGGGTCAATTCTGATTGGTCGAATACCACTTCTTGATGTCGTTTGACACACACACACACATACCTAAACGAACGTAACAACTAACTAGTGAACTCTGTATAGTAATATGGATAGTTGATAGCGATTAAAAAATGGGTTTTGTATGTGGAGAATGTTCAAACACATATTCTTCAAGACAGGCATTAATGTTCATACAAAATTAGAATGAAAACTTCAAGTAAGGCTTGTAATCTAATTCCTCCTAACAATATTCACTTTTCATTTTCTTTTGTAATATTCTTTTGAACGCACTGTATCTTAATACTCCGAAATCACACATTGATTGAGGCATCACCATTCACCAGGTAAACTAATACTCCATAACCAACAGAACTGTACTTATTTTTGAACATACAATTGCTTATTGACAAAATATTTTTTACTATCAGAAAATATTTATTAGTATAGAAGCCAGATTTCTAGTTCGAATTTGTCAAAAAATCGTTCATGTAATTTTTAGACACAAAACTACTTATACTTACCTACATTTTATTAAGTGTACTTATAAATCTAATACAACTTTACTGACAACTAATTTTTTTAACCGACTTCAAAAAAAGGAGGTGGTTCTCAATTTGGTTGTATTTTTTTTTCTTTTTTTTTATTTTTGTTACCTCAGAACTCCGTCATTTATAAACCGATTTGGAAAATTATTTTTTTATTTGAAAGGATATACTTTCAGATTGGTCCCATATAAATTTCATCAAAATCGGTTTAGTAGTTCGACTGATTTTAATAAAAGAGAGTAACAACGTGTGATTCCTTAAGATAAATGTCACTTTTTGACACAGACAGCGTAAGAAAGTCGGTTTAATAAAAGTGAGTAACAGCGTGTAATTCCTTTAAGGTAAATGTCACTTTTTGACACTAAAAAGTGAAATAAAAAAAAATTTAACAAAAAAAAACCTCCTTCAAAAAACCACTAAAAAGAGGAAAATAATGAAATTTTGAGGTCTGCGCCAATTTAATAAAATATGAAGTCGGTTAAAAAGTTTAGTAGGTACCTATACTTAGTGATTAATATCTTCTTTTTGACCGACTTCATATTTTATTAAATTGGCGCAGACCTCAAAATTTCATTATTTTCCTCTTTTTAGTGGCTTTTTGAAGGAGGTTTTTTTTTGTTAAAAAGTTTTTTTTAGTGTAAAAAATTCACAATAAATTTGTATACCTATAAATTAAAACTGTCTTCTTTTTAATTCGTCAATAATTTTAATGATAAACTAAAAGTCGGGTTGATACTTTCAACAGTTCTGATTTTTTAAGATCGGTTGAGAAATAACGAAGATTTAACGATATATGTCCCTATACGACGCCAGAGAACTTTTTGTAATTACAAAGCCGGTCCTGTACGGATAGCAAGCAGCAAATTACCATGCGTCAGCAAGACAGCAACCCCCCTGTAGTTATATCAGTCTATTGTTTGAAAGCACCAAGCAACAGGTTTGTCTTCATTCCCGATTTGCTACGGGTGTCGCGAGTTCTCAATCCTGCACAACTGCCCCGGATGCCCACCTTTTACCTTCACCTATACTTTTTACACACATGCTATTCACGTATACAGTGTGTTCCAAAATTGAATTTATTTATTTATTGTAAATTATAGACGCGTCGACAACTTATAGGTCATTTGTGTCTTGATTACATTAAATAACAACTCACTTAAAACTAAATGACATTACAAAACATCCATGAGCGGAGGCGAAATTCGAACCCACGACAAGACTGTCGTGGGTTTTCTTCAGTCCTATGTTTCTTGAAAGTAATAGTACATTCACATTGTGCGCAACTATATATGGCGGGAAAGTTGGCGGCTTCCATTTTTTTTTACGTAGACCCCACATTACGACGGTTTCGGAATCGAACACCAGATGTCAGCCACATTGCCTTTAATTGCGAATTACAAAAAAAAAGAACTCAACCCTCCGTCTGCAATGGAATAATTAAAATTGGCTATACGTGCAGAAAATACGACGCTTTATGCAAAAATCGACAGCGAATTAATACAAAATGCCGGAAGCACAATGCGTGGGAAGATCACAGCAGCCTTCAATTAAAATATTCAGACGATGACTAACGTTTCTACACTTCCACAGTCCATCTCAATAAACCATTTCGTCATATTAAAGGCAGATATCTATAATTAATAGTGAATATAGGTGTTACCTTACCTGAATAATGTGCACATCGTGGTACATTATACCCTGCAGTATTTAACACGCCTGAATCGAATGATAATTGTATCATAAAACAGCAGTGACGTGCTGAGAAAATTATTAGTATAGAATGGATGTTACATTTTTATAAAAAAATTGTGGCAAAAAAAAAAATTAAAAAATACTAGCGGCCCGGTCCGGCTTCGCCCGGGTGCTAAGAAAGCCCGTGTGCTAGAAATTTCCCGGGTGCTAAGAATATTATTAATATTAATGTTTGAGTCCATTGTAATTTAATATTATTAATTTGATGGGAAAGATGGACAATTATTCGTATGACTAATATGTAAAACGTCCAATTTTGAGCCCTGAGGAAGTCAGCAATGTTGACGAAACGTTGGCGATAAATAAAAAAGTTTTACATACGAATAATTGTCCATCTTTCCCATCAAATTAATAATATTAATATTATTAATACATTTCTCCCTCGCTACGCTCGTTCGCTCGAATTTTATTAATGCAC
This sequence comes from Mongoloraphidia duomilia, assembly GCA_039654895.1. NCBI lineage: Eukaryota > Metazoa > Arthropoda > Insecta > Raphidioptera > Raphidiidae > Mongoloraphidia > Mongoloraphidia duomilia. Next base: position 5,052,757 of record CM077522.1, on the reverse strand, counting down.
TACTCACTTGCTTCGCTCGTTCGCTTAAAATTTATTAATACACTACTCACTCGTGTAACATAACTAACGTATGTCAAGATTTGATTTAAATAATTACTGATTTACATTATCTGAAATACATTTTGAATCTCGAGAATCACTTATTAGTTCAAGAATACAACTTGATTCAGTAATTATATAATAATTAATAAAGTTGAATAATTAAACCTCACTTGTCATTGACCAATAAGTTGTCATTTTATCAAAAATGCATTAAGAATTTTTGTTAAAATATAATATTCTAGAGAGTTCCATTTTTCATTTCAACGCGTCAACACATAAAGATAATATTCTTTTAACAATATTGGCATCTCTCAACGGCGAGCTTAGATTGCGGCGAGGCCTTGGCCCAATATTTTCCGCAATTATCATAAGTTTTCACCGCAAGAGAGCAGTAATTTTTTTTTATTAACGCACCAAGTTTACAAAAATATCCAAGTGATTTAAGACGTATTGGCCAGCAAGTCGATTCCACCGGTGAAGGGAGAAAAGTATTTAATTAAAGTGTCTGAAATTTTATCAAAATAAATATACATTTTTAGAACTTTCGTCGTCTAATTTCTTTACTGTAAGAATTTGATCCTGTTCTCTCTTAGAGAACAGGAAATTATTTTAACGGCGCTGTCTGGAGAGACAGTTTCGTTACACTCGCTTCGCTCGTTCGCTTGAATATAATAATTACATTACTCACTCGCTTCGCTCGTTCGCTACATTTCGGATCAAATTGTGAATCCAGGGCCGGCACGTGCGCCTGGTCGGACAGGCGATCGCCTTACGGCGCCATATTTTTAGGGCGGCATATTTTTGCAGCAGCGAATTTTTCGTGCGGTATTCTACTTTTTAAAAATGATTATATTGTTCGAGTTTTCACCGATTCTTAGTTCTACCTTCTACTACTAGATAAAATATATCATCGGTTTATTATTTTTTTTAATATGTGGGGGGGCGGCAAAAGTTGTATTCGCCTTAGGCGGCATATTTTGACGCGCCGGCCCTGAGTGAATCTAAACCATTCTTGAATCAACTTAATCACACATACAAAATTTCATCAAAATCAAACCAGCCGTTTAGGAGGAGTTTTAGTCACATATATACACACGGATAGAAGAAATATATATATAAAGATGTGCGCTACTGTCATGAAAGGTTAGTAATTAATCTGAGTCATGACAAACTAAATAACTGTTTCTAAATGACTTTGTATTATTTTTATTATATTATTATATACGTTTAATTTAATGTTCCTATAAAAGATATACGACTCTTTAATCGGAACTTCCCTATGCAATTAAAATAGTTATTTTCTGTCGTTCTACGATATTGGCAATCTATTGTCTTTGATTTCTATGAAAGCTGTATTTTTTATTAAATATTACTCATTTTTGTATTATTGGAAAAGACTTAAATGATGTAAAATGATTGATTCCAAGTAACTCCAAAATGGAACTAATAGTTCGACGAGAAAAACACTCGCTAATGGCCTCAGTTGTCTAGCGTCTATAATTCACGAGAAAAACACTGGCTATATAAAAATATATTTTTAATTTTTTAACCTGTTTTCATATTAGAACTTGAAACCTAGCGATGTAGCTTAGTGGTACAGCACTAGACTCGCATTGGGAAGGTACTGGGTTCGAATCCCGGCGGAGGCAGATGCGGCTAGGACTTTTTCCTACTGCCTCACGCCGAGAAATGGTAATTCCTGTACCGGCCATCTTGTTTGAGGTTTTCCATGGTTTCCCTCAATAATTCCAGATGAATATCGAGATGGTTCCTTATTCAAGGCTATGGCCGGATTACCTGTCAAACTCCTATGCTCCCTACCTTATCCTAATGTCCTATAATTCCTTCATTCGCACATTGGTATTAATTAAGTTGAAGTATAAAAATGTATAAAACGGTAAGTGGTAAAAATGGAAAATAGTAATGGTGCGAATGGCGTCTGTTATGACATAATGTCGAGAAACGGACGTTAAACGCATTATTATTAAGTATTATTGAATTAGAACTCGAAAACTGAAATATAGACGAGCCATAAAAATGTCAGATCAAAAACGGCATCCCTGTACGCCACGGTCTTGGGCTATTGACAAGCCCTATAAGTAAAAGTAGAAGTATATCAACAGCTTGAAGACTTTTTCTAATAATCGTACTTGCTTCAAACCGAAAATTTCTTTTTTTTACTAGAAGTAGGTAATAATAGTTATTTTAACTTCCTCTTGGAAGTTATTGTAATGGGTTCGATTTTGTGAATGAAAAATTTTGACATACCTATCTCGACGTTTTGAGGTTTCCGAATCTACTGTTTATTTAGAAAGATGTCTATGTGTGTGTGTGTGTGTGTACGTACGTACGTTCATTGGTAAGTTGGTGAACTTTTTTTCGGATCGCATATCTGGAAAACAAATAATGGTATCGATTTTGAACCAATTTCATTCGACACATAATTACATAGTGAACACCTGATTAGATTAAAAAAATTAAAAAAAAAAAACTGGGGACATCCAATGAGAAGCTAGCAGTGTGTTTTTTTGTATAGATGAGTATTATCTAATTTTTTTTATTTATTAGAATCCATAAAAATCAAGGAAGTTCAAATTGAATGCGAATTTTATAGTTTGATGGATAATTTTACACATGTTACAAAAAGAACCTAATGAAGTGTGGGACCTGGAGGCCGGAGAGCAGTCCCAGCAAAGCAGTAAGGTTTATCAAAAGCCAAAAGCCTCCTATACCCGATTGGGAATAAATATTAGGGGATTCACAACAGATTTTTTTAGGTCTCAGTGATTGTGAGGCAAGCTGTCTTATCGCCTCACGTTAAATATAATCTAAAATATGTTGCAAAAACTATAGTATTTATCTTATTATTCTAGAAGAATATTAAATAACTGTTATAAATGTATATAATAATATTTCATATCTGACAGTCGATAATAATAATATTAAGTTGGCTACAGAGTACAGGAAATCAGTAATGTTGTACTTATGCAGTATTCAAATTTTAATTAATTATTACTAATTATTATAAACAATTAATGAGATATATTACCGCACTAATAATTGTTAATAACCATAATAAATCGGTTGTCTTTATTCATCTCAGGTGTTTTATGATAAATAACGAGTAGTAGAAGAAATATACGGTTCGTTAAAAAACCATTATGCGATGTTATTTTATACAAGTGAGTTTAGTCATGGAAATAATCATTGACTTAATGATTGCTCAACAATGCGTCAGTCCGATGTCTGAACACGTTAGCTCTGTGACCAATCTTTAAGAAATCATTTATTTAAAACATCAAATATTTTTATTATTAGACAATTATTGTCATTTTATTTAGAGTTACTAAGAAACTATTTATTTCTAATGTCTATAGGGTTTTGTAAATAGCCGAGTGTGCAACGATGCCTTTGTTTATATGGTTTCTCTATTACAAGCCCCCAGCTCGCAGATTCTAATCCAAGAAATGCTAACATTTTTCAATTTCAGTTTTCAAATGTGTCCAAATATAGCCCTAGCTGTTGATGACTTAAAAAAAATCTATAATGTCTATTTTTAGTGAAACTAGCGGCCCCGTCCGGCTTCGCCCGGGTGCAATACACTACTCACTCCCTTCGCTCGTTCGCTTGAATATTATAAATAAGTCTACATAAATAGTCTACAATAAATAAACAAGAATTTTAAAATGTGTGGCCAATAGGATTATTTCTTTGATCCATACTGCACTGAGAAATCGATCACAAGTCGCAACTATGATCTACGCGTCTGTTACAGGGTTAACTTTCTAAGCCACAAGGACGCAATTTATCTTACCGGTGATTAATTTGTGTAATATTAAAGAACTACAAATATAGCTACATATCTTATGTCATTTTAATAGGCAGCTATAAAAGTGGTTAGAAATATTCACAATTCTATTAATAAAAAGTTACAAATTATATTTGGCACAGAATAAGTAAGTGTCACGAGGATTACATGGAACATTTTATCCATCCTGGCATAGAGAAGGGAAGTATTAAATTACTACCATTCTGGTATCCTCTCAAGAGATGGGTATAAACATTGGGATTCAAATACGATGACAGCTACATATTATTACGTCTCAAAAAAAAATTGACACTGGAGCTTTGCGTCAATTCCGCGACCTACTACTTCCGTGGTATGTCATCGAGTCACTAGCAGAAAATTTGGAGGTGGGAAGGAGCGGTAAAGATATTTACAAACCAAAAAAATCTAATGAAGAAGGACAAGCGATTATACTAAATAAATTATAATTTAAAAAAACTAAAAAACACGCTTTAATGAACTAAAAAGTAAAAAATAATTAATTTTATTGTAAAAAAGCGTGGGGTGCTTTGTATCATATTTTCATACTACCCCACGCTTTTTACAATAAAATTAATTATTTTTTACTTTTTAATTCATTAAAGCGTGTTTTTTAGTTTTTTTAAATTATAATTTATTTTTGCTTTTTAGTCCTGGAGATCCTGGTCAGGATAATGGCACAAACTTATGGAATTATTGTATTGTAATCGGTCCTTGATAAGTGTGCAAAGTTTCAGTTCAATCTGAAGTTTTTTGCTTTTTTTTTTTTTTTAGTCCTGGAGATCCTGGTCAGGATAATGGGACAAACTTATGGAATTATTGTATTGTCGTCGGTCCTTGATAAGTGTGCAAAGTTTAAACTAAATCTGACCGTTCAAAGTTGGTCAAAATCAAGTTCAAAGAAGTCGGTTACAAACTGACAAACAAGCAAGCAAGCACACAAGCAAGCAAGCAGGCAAGCCCGCAAGCAAGCACGCAAACATACAGGTGAAGCTAATATAAGCGTGTTAAAAACATTTAACAGACATATTTGAATGCTCATGGTTAGAGTTTGCATGTTAACTTTAAAAGTTAAGAAATTTCTAGTAAGATGATTTGTCTCTTTTTTTCTATAAAAATTGAGAACAGTTTATCGAAGTGAAAAACTTTTTAATTTAAAAATATTCATCTAAAATATCTCTTGAGTAAATTGTTATTCTAAATTCAATACATTAGAAACTTTTAGAAATCGGACATCGATTAAAGATATGGAGAGTAAAACAGAGTCAATGAGTTCCAGGGGCATCCGAGTGTACCATATACTCTTTTGAAGAACAATGATAATGTTCTGATTAGTATATCATAATAAATACATGTCAATGTAATTTGTAGTTTTTTATTCAATGGTTAAAAGTGATATCTATTTTGGATGCTGTACAGAACAATATCATGCTCTGCTACACTTGTGGTATTCAGGACCAGCCAAAAGCTCAAACAGATTAAAATATAATCTCTTAAAAGATACATTCACTTCGTCGACTAACGAAATCTATACCCGACTTATTTCTCTATTCATTTCATGTGGTCCATTTAAAAATGTATCACCATTCGCCTTGTTCGAAGGAGGGTATTATTTTTCGAGTGTATGTATGTATCTATGTATGTATATTTCTTTATCACGCTCTGTAGCCTAAACGGCTTGACGGATTTTGAAAAATGAGGTGTCATTAGATCGTCTGAATCCCCAGAGTGACATAGGGTATATGACGTCACGGAAAATTCAATATGGCGGGCGCTAGACGCCATTTTGTCAGTACGCAAAAAATCGGTAAAACCTTGTGTGTGGGGTATCAAATTAAAAGGCTTGATGAGTAGATTCAACTAAAAGAAAGGAAATAAAAGAATATTAAAAAAAACAAAAAACCTGACTGCGTAAAAATAGAACATAAAAGATGGAAACAAGATCAAATTATAACATGCAGTCGGAGGCTATTTTTAAAGCTGAAGGGTTCGGATAAACGCCAAATGAATGACCGAGAATCACACTACAGATCCCACTTAATAGTACGGAACCCTCTCCGCGCGAGTCCGACTCACACTTGATCGGTTTTTTAATGTTGCCCCGTCATCGATGCCCGATAAATAACCATAACTAATTTACTTACATTAAAAAACGCAATATAGTTCAATATTATCCAGGTGTGCAAGCTTTCACGGCCGGCATTGTTCCAAGTCTTCATGGTTTCCTGACGTTTCGTCTCCTTGGCGGCTCACAGGTCAGTGTGAGCCGCCAAGGAGACGAAACGTCAGGTAGAAATACCACCGGACCACGGCCTACAAGTCCGGAACCATGAAGACTTGGGAATAGTACAATATTGTTTTGTCTATAGTTTTATTTAGCTTATAAAATGTGTTCCCTGAATTTATATTACGAACGTTTTGTATATTTTAACTAAGTAGCTTCTTATCTGATATATCTTCATCCGAAACTTAAACTGTTTTGAAATTTTATTAATTCTAAAACGTTCCAATATCATGTGAAGCGAGCAACGAGAGAAGTTTTTTTTTCTTACTGCTTCTAAAATAATAAAGGTATACCTACCTTTATACCTAATGCTGAACAACTACATGTGATATAAAAAAATTTATTGAAAGAGCAGCCAATTACGTAATTAATTCCTGCAAATATCGGAAATCATTTTGACAACCATAGTCACAGTCAGGACTCTAACCTGAACCTTTCCACTATCGCGGCGGAATGAGCTTACAGTTGCTCAACCGTGACATGATTACCAATCTAACATTCTCCATATATGCAAAGGAATCAATACATTTCCACTACATGCGAGTGTTATTACCTAATTATAGCTAGGTTGTAGATGTGAATCATCGTAGTAGCGAGAGCTATTCATGTAGGTGAAATTATTTTAAACACCCAAAGGAGATACATTGCAAAACAGCTGTATAAATCTATTTAATATACATGTAATTTATTTTTGAACGGCATTTTATAAGCGGACAAAGTTATACAGTTCAGCCGGCGTTTTATTTAAACAAAAAAAAACGGCTTGACCGATTTTGATAAAATTTCTTTCGGGTCTTGTTGACGTTAATATGTTTCTATTTGCACCCTAACAAAGTCGATATCATTTTTTATTCGAGAGATTTCGTGTAAAATCCACTTTTGGCCGTCTTTTCCTTTAAACAAAAAAAGGTTGGGCCGATTTTGATAAAATTTCTTTCGGATCAAAATGACGTTAACACTCCTCGATTGACACCCTTACGAAGTCGATATAATTTTTTATTCGCGAGATATTGTGTAAAATCTATTTTTCATTCTCGAGATTTCGTCTTAGAAAGAAATGACCACATACGTACGTACGTACACACACACAGACATCTATCTAAAAATAGTGTAAAAAAAATAGTGTAGTGACCTTGAAACATAAAAATTTGTTATACATTTTGATTTCGATTTTCGGACCCATTACAATAACTTCCAATGGGAAGTAAATAACATCACAAAACATCCATGAGCGCAGGTGGGATTCGAACCCACAACAGTCTAGTCTAAAGGCTGGTACCAATACGCTATCAACTAGGCTACACTGCCCTCGGAAGATGTGAATATATTTCACGAAACGTCAGCTAATAAATGCAATATAAACAGTAATTGCGTTTTTTATTGGATTCTTACGCCACTTGAAAATTTCATTTAGGTATGTTTTGTTCCTGTTTCATTACGACTGTGTCCACAGAGTAGATTAATATTATAAGAAGGTATGTTTGTTATCAACTAATGGTATTAAAGCAGGTTTATAATACACTGATATACTTAATACGCCTAGTGCTAATTTGTGATAGGTTATACATTGATTAATTGGCCCGATGTTTGTTGAGAGTACATAAATTTGTTAAATGTTAACGATTTAAAAATTTGGGATCTCGCGGTTTTATATTGAAATTATAAACACAGGAGTACAATTTTATCGTCTGGTAAACTAGTTATGCCCCAAATGTTATTCTTTAATTGATCCGCAAAAAAGTATTTTAATTAGAATCGATGATACAAATTGTTATTGGCTTAAGTGAAAATTCTTGCATTTAATTATATACATACTTTGAACTGGTTTGGGCATAAAAATTGACTAAAACAATTTTAATCTTTTTGTTATTTACATTTTTGTTGGAATTAAATTAAGAGAAATTTGGAAGCAATCGTCAGACATTTACAGTCATTAATAAAAATACATATACAGCGTGTCCCAAAAAGAATGGGACATAAAGTAACAGCTGATTCCTTACAAAAAAATATTGCGATTGACCCCAACTTGTCTATTCCGAAAGTTGATATTAAAAGAGATACAGGGTGTCAAAGTTTAATTTTTATTTTTGATTTTCTTAATTAACTTTCGGAATTGACAAGTTGGGGTCTATCGCAATATTTTTTTGTAAGGAATCAGCTGTTACTTTATGTCCAATTCTTTTTGGGACACTCTGTATATAATACTAGACCCAGCGCTGTAGCTTAGTGGTACAGCAATAGACTCGCATTGGGAAGGTATTGGGGTCGAATCCCTAATTTTGTGAACATGAATGTCTTGTCTTGAAGAATATGTGTTTGAAAATTCTCCACATATACAAAACCCATTTTTTAATCGCTATCAACTATCCATATTAGTATACAGAGTTCACTAGTTAGTTGTTACATTCGTTTAGGTGTGTGTGTGTCAAACGACATCAAGATGGGGTATTCGACCAATTAGAATGGACTCTGACTGCAGGACCTAGTCGCTTGTGTAAAAACTTGTTATCGCTCGTTTTTACATACTGTCATCACTCGCCGTAATATGCCCCATATTATACATATCTAGACATACAGAGGGCAGTATAGCCTAGTGGTTAGCGTGCTTAGTGCCGCAACCTCTGGACTGGACTGCGTGGGTTCGAATCCCACCTGCGCTCATGGAAGTTTTGTGATGTTATTTAGTTTTAAGATAGTTGTTATTTAGTGTAGTTGAATGACGCTAATGACCTGAGATGTCGACGCGTCTATAACCTACAATAAATAAATAAATCTAGACATACAATCTACTATTACACACTGTATATGAATTGGTACTAGACCCAGATAATTTTGCCAGTTGGTGATCTGTAAAAATTAAATATCAATTAAACGTACAACTTGTAACAACACATTAATATTACATATAGATATAATTAATAGAAAAAACCGAGCATCGCGCGGACCTATTCGTGAATGGGTTATGTTGGATGAACTGTGTGAAACTGACCACCGGGAAGTGAAACATGCAGATGTCATAATTTAATATATTATTTCTATAGAGATATTGATCTGTGGTGTACATATTATAGATAGATAATGTTGTACAACTGTTGGTTCGAGATATTGGAATACGTGGGTGGTTTTGGCATCGCATTTAGTCGAACCGAACAGGGATTGGACAAAATTCGACTAAATGTCACAAAACCTCAATTACAATTTAATTAATTGAGTGCATAAATTTAGTGTGAAACAATCCATGATATAAAAAAATCCCGGTCAAAATTATCGGACAGGTCAACCTTATTTTTACAAGCTTTTATTTAACTTGCAATGTATGTTTGTGGGCTTGTTTGTTTAGGTCAAATCTTGCAAGTCAATTTTGAACGACTTCCACGTATCCGATCGATTTGAAATTTTGTACACATATGTACTCCCGATGACAATACATGAATAAATCGTTTTTAGAAATAAATTCAACCCTTAAGGGGTTCAAACGGGGATGTAGGTTTTTTTTGACTAATCAACGCCCAGGCCAAATCGCTGAAGCTAGAAACTTGAAATTTGGACAGTTGGTTCCTTTTCTGACGTAAGAATCCACTAAGAAAAGATTTTTCGAAAATCAACCCCTACGGATGTCAAAGGAAGGTAAAATTTTGAAAGACTAAAATGAACAAAATAAATATTAATAAAAAAAACTTTTTAGAGACAAGCTTTTATTTAAATGCACTAAAAAGGACAAAATAATTTTTAATAATTTAGGTTCATAATTATAAAAGCGTGGGTCGTGACTAATAAACTATCATAGAGTTCACGACCCACGCTTATATAATAATGAACCTAAATTATTAAAATTTATTTTTTCCTTTTTAGTGCATTTAAATAAAAGCTTGTCTCTAAAAACTTTTTTTTACTAAGTAATATTTATTTTAAGTAAAATTTTATTTATTTCCGTTTTGAGGGTCACGTCACGTCCGATCAAAACGATGGACCAGATCAGTACTCATCGAATGTTCATATAACTATATATTGTACGACTGCATACAAAATGTCATGGTAATTAACCAGATCAGTACTCATTAAAAAGCAGCGACGTTATGTTCAGATTCAGAACTATATTGTACGTCTACATAACTAATATCGTACGAATATTCAGTCGAGCAGCACATCAAATACCCATTGACCACCAACGATAGAATCTGGATTCTTACGTTCGTCTCCGTACTGATTAGGGTTCAAATTACATTAAAAAAAATTCACAGATTTCGCAATCCTTGCAACCATCGAGGACATTGGAAATGATAACAGCATATATGAAACATAATTAACTGTTTATTATACACACAATATTTATCAATGCACTGTTTAGTTTTGTCAGGAATAACCCTATTATTCTTCTGTTATATACGCGTTCACTTTTGCTTGATTACTTAACTTTTAAATGGATTTTTCTACAGTATTTATTAACATTTGCTCAAAAATAACACCGCAGATCGTCGCAAACACCTATCAATTAACTAGACATGATATAAAACACATTTCGAAAAAATTGCACTTGTTCAGTTTTGCATGATTGCTCCTCACTTGATCGCGACACCGTTGTCTTTTGGCCTTGAACGAAAACTCGTAACTCTGCCCCCATATACGAACATAAACATTTCCAATGTTAAAAAACACATTTCGAAAAAATTGCACTTGTTCAATTTTGCATGATTGCTCCTCACTTGATCGCGACACCGTTGTCTTCGTCGCAAATACCTCTCAATTAACTAGACATGATATAAAACACATTTCGAAAAAATTGCACTTGTTCAGTTTTGCATGATTGCTCCTCACTTGATCGCGACACCGTTGTCTTTTGGCTTTGAACGAAAACTCGTAACTCTGCCCCCATATACGAACATAAACATTTCCAATGTTAAAAACACGTAAACAAAATTATATACTTTAGGCGATTTCGGGTTAGAAGCGTTTAGGGTTATGGCAATAAATTTTGATTTGCACAGTGGTTTCATAAAATCGCATCCTAGTTTTTGTGTTCAAGTCGCCACATCCTTGACATAGAACAGATACTCCCATGCCGCGAGGAAGAGGAACTAGGCCACAACACCATGGCGCACAGCACACAACAAAATAACTCATCTCCCAGCTGGATACTCCCAACAATCGGCCAATAATATCGTATTACTGTAATATCGATATCTGCACATGTCAACATTAACATGATGTAGATTACTATTATTATGTAGAAATATCTGTTGTATTATGCAGATCATATCCGGTTAGGAATGATGTAGTATTTAAGTGTCTAGCTGAAATTAATTTCAAATAAGTACTACAACCCCATAGGCGCATGTAAAAAAAATCAAGCTTCTAACCCAATGCAATAAAAAGATACGGCGTTTCAAAAATCATGTATTTTGATACTCACGAGGGCAGTATAGCCTAGTTGTTAGTGTGCTTAGTGCTGCAACCTCTGGACTGGACTGCCGTGGATTCGAATCCCACCTGCGCTCATAGATGTTTTGTGATGTTATTTAGTTTTAAGATAGTTGTTATTTATATAGTGTAGTTGAAAGACGCTAATGACTTGAGATGTCGACGCGTCTATAATCTACAATAAATTAATAAATGATACTGACTCACTGTCTCACTCATCAAAACTTATAGGGTATTTCCCTTAAAATCTTGAAATTTGGCACGAAGGAAGATTTTGCAGCACAAGTAAAAGAAAAAATCAGAAAATCATTAATTTCTAATATTATTGTATATGTGGAAATACTACGTGACAAACTTAATTTTTATTAAGTTTGTCATTAATTGTCAACCCCAACAATCAAATAATCAAATACCTATGTTCATTATAAAGGGTGTCTCAGCAAGAACTTGAATTTTGAATCGCGCGCCATTTTCGACTGTTAATTGTTGAGTCAGCTATATTTGGTATTTGTTTAATTAAAACATTGACATTTACGAAAATGGTGAGTTACAGGTCAGAAGAACGTTTGTTAATAGTGAAAACCTATTACAAGGAAATTGCACGCCAAATTCGTGCTATTCTGCTATTCACTAATTGTTACGTGAATACGTTGTGGATATTAGGGGTTTAAATTGTTCGATTTTAATTATTTATCTCAACAAAGTAATTGTCAAATTGTTATGACAGTAAGGAACCCTCAGAGCGCGAGTTTTGCTCGTACTTGTCCGTCTTTTTGAATACTTAACGTGTATTGAATATGAAATGAAAACAAGAACACAGCTTTTATTCAAAATTTGTCAACCCCAACAAAGTAATTGTCTAATTGTTATAACGGTAAGGAACCCTTAGAGCACGAGTTCGCGATCTGCTCGTACTTGTCTGTGTTTTTGGACACTGAACGTGTATTGAATATGAAACGAAAACAGGAACACAACTTTTAATCAAAATTTGTCAACCCCAACAAAGTATTTGTCTAATTGTTATAACGGTAAGGAACCCTCAGAGCGCGAGTTCCGCTCGTATTTGTCTGTGTTTTTGGACACTGAACGTGTATTGAATATGAAATTAAAACAGGAACACTGCTTCTATTCAAAATTTGTCAACCCCAACAAAGTAAGTAATTGTTTAATTGTTATAACGGTAAGGAACCCTCAGAGCGCGAGTTCCACTCGTATTTGTCTGTGTTTTTGGACACTGAACGTGTATTGAATATGAAATGAAAACAGGAACACAGCTTTTAATCAAAATTTGTCAACCCCAACAAAGTAATTGTTTAATTGTTATAACGGTAAGGAACCCTCAGGGCGCGAGTTCTACCCGTACTTGTCCGTGTTTTTGGACACTGAACGTGTATTGAATACGAAATGAAGACAGGTATATAGCATTTAATCAAAATTTGTCAAAATGGTGACATCACAACAAGTCCAGTTGAAAAAAATAGTTGTTCTGAAAGCGCCAGTCCATAAAGAGTAAGTTATAATGCGTACAATGATGCCTTTTTAAAACAATATGTTACAATATTGTAAAACATGATATTGATCAATTAAAAATGCCAATCACGAATCCGATCGTTACGGATGGAATATCGATGAACATTGAACAAGTATCGAATGCGTTGCATTGATTAAAGAGGTACGTGCTCAAGTGTTTCGTATTTTCTTGTTGCGACTGTGTAACCATCAGAGTTGCTACGGAGTTCCGATTCCGCAACTACGGATAATCCGATACTATTTTTGATGTGAAACATCTTATGTCGGGCTGTGAACAGCCGCGTGAGGGAAAATATGCAACGAAATGTTTGGTCCGCTCCTTCGCTGCTGTTCTCCCCACCACTGCGGCACTCTCTCTCTCTCTCGACTTCCGCGCGCTCGGGCAACCGCGTGTGTTACAGTGCAGTATATAGGATTACGTCAGCATAACAGTTAGTTGCTGCTTTTGAAAAAATATATACTACTACTTACATAGAGAATACCACCGAGTTCAATAACGTTTTCTTTGATGTTTCACATCTGTCGGGGGTGCCGAGACCCACACCCTTTTTTTTTGCAAACTTATCAGGTGTTCATTATGCAATTATGCGTCGAATGAAATTGGTCCGGATATCATTATTTGTTCTTGTTGAGATATGCGAGCCGAAAAAAGTTCACCAACGTACGAACGAACAAACGAACTTACGTACTCACACACACACAGAGACATCTCTCTAAAAACAGTAGATTCGGACTCTAAGGACCTCAAAACGTGCAGATATGTCCAAATTTTTCAATCGTAAAATCGGACCCATTACAAGTTCCTTTCTCCTGATGATGCCAATATGATTGGCGAAACGTACGTCAAGAATTCTTACACGTTTTGATCATGGATATAGAAATCCGGGGATGTAGAATAAAGTTCCACTTTAGACGAGGGGGGAAGCCATTCAGGGGAGGACGCATGCCTGTCTTATGGACATGTGCCCACGTTCTATTAGCCGCGTCTTTTCGCTTGCTCAATTGCTCGTACAGCGCTTGCGCAACTAATGCGACCAATAGAATGCGGGCACACTTGCTTCCTCACCGCCCCGCCCCCTATAGCTATAGCCTATAGCAGGGGTCGGCAACCTGCGGCTCGCGAGCCGCATGCGGCTCTTATGATGTCAAGATGCCGCTCTCCAGTTCAATGCGCAAATATTAATAACTATATTTTTTTATTTTCAAAACTCATAAAAAATATTATACTGCAAAAAAAACTTTAAACAGGATAAAAACACTCAACAGAGAACAGTGAGAATAGGTGGAGTAGAGAGTATAGGTATACGGACAGCTGACATTTTTTAAAATGTGGCAACACTGTTCTGTTTGTTTAGTTATAATCCTAATCAAATACCATAATATTGAAATAAAAATGTTAGTGGCTCTTTAAAAACTGGGAAATTTTGTAAATTGTAACTTTTGGTTCTTCCGTCTCAAAAGGTTGCCGACCCCTGGCCTATAGCCTTCCTCGATAAATGGACTATCCAACACAAAAATAATTTTTCAATTCGAACCAGTAACCAAACAAACAAACAAACTCTTCAACCTTATAATATTACTATAGATTAGTATAGATTTCTTGACTTTTGTATCCAAATGTTTGGCCATGCGAATAAATTGATCTATCTATTTAGAATGTTAAATTCATTACGCCCTTCCTTTTTCGCATAACCGGGTAAAAATACGCAATACCCGACGCAATACGCAGAGCTGTGATGTTTTTGTGTACTGATATACTTACTAGTATTTGTAATGTAAGTACAATTTGCCAACGTGTGCGGTACTCTAATCACACTCCATGTAACCAACGGGACCCCTGGGGTAATTCCCGCGCGCTTTCGACTTTATAATGTACACTGCCCATTGGTCACTGACTAATGATACCATTCTGCATAATAATACAACAGTACAGTAATATTGACTCTATTGTTGTTACTGTTATAATAATTAAATACAATGATCCAACTGATGAATATTCAACTTTCTCAGAACTCTTATGTTTTGTCATCATTCAAAACGCAATACGTTTGGTTTTTATAAACTTCTGTAATTGTTTTTTTTTGGTCAAGTTTTAATCGAATGTTATAAAATATAATTAAACTTTACTTACCGTACTACAGTAAACGTTGCTTTATCAAATTGTAAACGCTTTCGATTTCTGTCTTCACATTCACCATTGTCTTACCGTCTGCTTGTCGAAAAATTATACTTTAGATCTTATAGAAGCATCCTAAATTGGCTATTCAACAATATATCTACTCAAAATCAGTAAAGATATCGGGTTCGTCGCTTTATCGAGAATTCATTGCTTTAAACGATTAGGCCCCCCAGATGGGACATTGGGATGTAAGTAGTTGTTATCGCATAATTGCATTCGAATGTTCTTTGGGAATTAGCGCTCCCAGAGTCCCTAGCTTGTACCTGTCGGTTTGTGTATGCCGGCTGGCGGATTTTAATACACAAATATGTTATTCATTGTGTTGAAGACGCTAATGACCTGAGTTGTCGACGCGTCTATAATCTACAATAAATAAATAAATTAAACGTTTAGGGTTTCAAGACATAATTCTATTACGCTCAGACACCCGTAGAAGCTTGTAATATTTTTAAAAACAAAAACAAAGTAGGGCTGATTAACTAAAATAATACAAAAAATCGGGTGCGTCGTTTTATCAAGCATTCATTGCTCCAATTGATTAGGGCTACAAACTGTCAATTTCATTACAATCAACGACACGCTTGTTTTAAAAAATACTAAAAAAGCCAATTAACACTAGATACAAAAACTTTGACCATACTATTAATGTAGAGCTATCTGGTTCGTCGCTTTGTGGAGCATTCATTGCTCCAAACGATTAAGGGCTTCAAATTATCTATTTCATCACAATCAGCGACACCGTAATATTGTTTTAATAAAAATACTAAAAAAGCCGATTAACACTAGATACAAATTAAAAACTGTGGCCACTATTAATGCAGATCTATCGGGTTCGTCGCTTTATGGAGCATTCATTGCTTCACACGATTAGAACCCCCAAATCATAATTTTATTACGGGAAGAAACCATAGAAGTTTATATTAACATTGCTAAAAAACATTTGTACAAAATCTTCGGGCTCGTCGCTTTATGGAGCATTTATTGTTCTGAACGATTGAGACTCTAAACAACAGCGTCGTCGATTAAATTACGGTCGGACAGTGCTTAAAAGCTTTTGAACTTTGTATGCCTTAAATGATATCTATCTGTTTGTGTGCGTGACGCGTTGTCTGTCAAGTCACGTCACATCGGAAACCAACTAACGCCTCGGCGGCTCTGTGAGATGGCAGTCGCCGATGTCGCACGGTGAAAACAAAAGGAACATAGCGCCTTCCTGCGTCTGATATATTGCCACGAAATCCGCACTCACGAGGGGGCAGCACACGATACTGCAGCTATGCGCAATCCCACGAGCGGTTATTTAACCTCATACAAAGCAATACTGCATATCGAGTTCTTATACTCTTTTGAAGATGATAATTTCTTATTATTTTTAACTGACTTCAAAAAAAGGAGGTTACTAATTCAACGTGTGCTATACAGGGTGTCCCAAAATTGCTGGGACACAGAGCTACCACGTGTGGTAGAGGTCAAAATAAGTCGATTGGACCCAATTTATTTATATACCAAAATGTACTGTTTGCCCGTGAGAAGAGTTCAAAGTTTACACAAAAAAACACATTTTTGTACGCTGTTCAGAAATGAGTGAAGCAAATTGAATGAAATTTGACAAAAGTGCATTTTAGAGGATTACTCTCCTTTCAGTAATCAAAGAAACCAAAAAGAAATTGTAGAAGGGTTAAAACCACCCTCACCCCCTGACATTTTTTTCAGAACTTTCTGAGGGGTGGTAATACGGTTCTCAAATTTTTTTAGCGAGAAGACTGATTAATTATCTTTATTTTGTTACTCTTGTAAAAATTTCGTATTCCGCATAGTTCCGAAGGAAAAAAATGTTTTCTTAAATAATGCTAACAGATATTCCTAGTACAAGTTTAATAAAATTGTAATACAAAATTTTATGTACTTAAACTTTGAAGTCTTCTCACGGGCAAACGGTACAGTTTGGTATATAAATAAATTGGGTCCAATCGACTTATTTTGACCTCTACTACACGTGGTAGCTCTGTGTCCCAGCAATTTTGGGACACCCTGTATTTATAATTTTTTTTAATGTTTGCTTAGCCATAACTTCTCGAGAGGTTAACCGATTTTAATAATTTTGACTGTTCAGAAAGATGCCGGAATGGTCCTACATATCTAATTTTTATTTAAATCGGATCAGTGGTTTTCTTAGTAATCAATTACCAACCTCTTTTAGTTTAGAAATTATTACTAACCGTTTAAAAATAAAAAATTTAAAACACGTATACTTTCGAAACGAAAAAAAAAAATTTTAAACGCCATCTAATCCACAGCTGAGGTTGTCAGCGTCTCTGGTTAGAATAAAACAATAGGTATACGCTTATGGCGGGCAGTTCAAACAGTTCGCTTCCACAAGCGTCTCTTTCACAAGCATCACTTCCGTGACACAGTTCTGTGATATTTCACTGAGTGACCCTAGCAAAAATGTTGAGGGGGCACCAGTAAACATACAAAAAATATTTTGAAATTGAGTGCGTCAATTTGAAATTAATAAACAGCAAACGAAAATATGAAATTGATAAAGTTAAATTGACACAGTCAGTGACTATGAAATTATGATTAAATGAAAAGCTTCTTAAGTATTAAAAATGATTGGTTGCAACATAAGATACCTGGGTTCCATTATATGTCAGAAGCAATATTTAAAAATAAACCTTTAAATATGCCCAGCTCAGTGTCAGAAATAACAAAAGAAGTCCTCTGTTTGGTAGTAAAATTCCACCAATCACAGACATGCTTTGATGTTGTGAAACAAGCGAACAAGAGACAATTATGTGTACCGGTGTTGTTCATTACAATCCATGCGAAAATAATTGCAAACGTTTAGAAAAGAAAAAGGATTTTTAACCTCACAAGAAGTGTATTTGTAATATTTATTGTCTAACAAAACTAAAAGTACATATAATTATGTTCTTAGTGAGATATTAATAACAAATACCATGAATGTTCACAAGCTTTTGTTAAAATATTCTTAGCATTTTACGCATCTGCAGTCAAGTATAGTTATTTTTTTTATTGACAACAAAACTGTTTGTGAAAGATGTTAAAAGATTTCTGCAAAATGATTCTTATATTGCTTTTTCCTTGACATACTTAAATCAAACAACCGAGCGAATAACGCAGTGGTGAGAACACCATCCAGCGAAATTGTTATTCAAATGCCATTAGCAGGACCATCCTAACTATAGGACTAAAAGGGCTTGAGAATAGCCGAACGTGTAGCAATGCTGTTGTTTACATGACGTTGCTATGGTTCCTCTATTACAAGTCCCCAGTTCCCGGGTTCTAGCCCGAGAGCTGGTAAAAGTGTCAATTGGATTTTCAATTTATTATTAAAAAAAAAATACCAATACCAATAAAAATAATAATTAAACAAGAAATTTCCAAGAGGGCAGTGTAGCGTAGTGGATAGCGTGCTTGGTACCAGCCTCTAGACTAGACTGTCGTGGATTCGAATCCCACCTGCGCTCATGAATGTTCTGTGATGTTATTTAGTTTTAAGTTAGTTGTTATTTAATGTAATTTAAGACGCTAATGACGTAAGTTTTCGACGGGTCTATAATCTACAATAAATAAAAAATAAAAATTTTCCATGTCAAGGTCAAGCAGCGGCGGTTGCAGTCAATCAGGAATCAAATATTCGACGGCAGTAATTTCACAGTAAACAATGAGAACCTTGAAAATCGATACACGTTACTTTTTTAGTTTATGGTTCTCGTCTAGCTATAGTTTCCATAATAATTAAAATCGGCATTAAAAAAATCAAGCAGACGGTGGTAATTAAAAAGAATAGGTAATAAATATATTCCAACAAAACTTATCGAAATAAATTTTGTAATAAATTTGATGTCCTTATTTAAAAGTTCTTATCTAATCTATTTTGACTTTATTGTATTTCTTCTATTAATTAATTAATTAAACGTTAAAGTTTGAGTAAAGATTGTAACTGTTAATGTAGAAAGGTTGTTGTCACCATTTTTATTTACTAAAATAACTGATAACAAAAGGGCTGATTAACATTCCTCTGATTAAATGACCACCCAATTTTAAAACCGATTCCTTTTTATAGTCTCTAACGCTAACAATGTTTACATTTTTTGCAATTAAGGTAAATATAGCACTTTGTAAATATTGCTTTGTTTAGGTCGTTTCGTTTTGTTCTTGACTAATAGAACAATTTATGTGTTTGACCAGCAGGTATAATATTGCCACCTGGAGCGCTGATATACTTTTGTGACTCTCGTATGGACTATACGGATGGACCCTGGTGGGCCATGGACTATACGATAACAGTTTTGGCCCGCGCGATAACCCAGGACGTTAAATATAAAAAAATAGGTAAAAACTTTTAAGTTAAACGTTTTTATTTTAAATCATCAACTGTACCAAAAACTAGCAAATAATCAGGACATAAACCAAGGGGCACTTTGTGTCGCTGCGTCAGCGTAATAAGTAATAAAAACGTGGGGCGCATTTGAAATATTTCTGTTGGTGGGCTTGGAAACACATTTTTCTAGACAAGCCGTTCTTATTTAAAACTTCAAAAATCGCTTTATTATTTACAATAATTGTGTACAACTAATTAATTAATTATTAAACAATAAATTATATTTTAAAAGATTCAACAGTTCCATTATATATTCTTTAATAAGAATACAATCTCGTCAATATTAAACAAATAGGATTTTCTAAACATGATGAAGTAGCGAAAACAAATAATTAAACTTTTCTTATTTTACATAATAGATCGGTACTCGGTAAGTTATCGGATAGACAGATCAGACGGTGATATTCCGGCGCCCGGAGGCATTGTGCAGTGTTAAATCAAATGGTTCGGTCTGATGGTTGGTTGTTTAAGCGTCGACCACAAGTGTCCTGTACACAACTAGCTATGACGTGGGCAAACAGCCTCATACAATTGTCAATATTTAGATTTGTCGCATAACGCAATCTCATAAGCCGTTTGTTTTAAGGCAGGTATAGCGTTGAACGGCGCATTCGATGGCAACGAATGCATATATTATAGTCCTAGAGCCGACCGTCGGATTTTCTATGTATGTAATACACTGCAGAAAAATTTATTTGGGGGAGAGAAATTGAAATTGTGTTTTAAAGACCACCAACAGCTAAGGTTATTTGGGCCTAGCACCAATTCATATTTTCAAATCATTATTTTTTTTTAATAATAAATTGAAAATCCAATTGACACTTTTACCAACTCTCGGGCTAGAACCCGGGAACTGGGGACTTGTAATAGAGGAACCATAGCAACACCATATAAACAACAGCATTGCTACACGCTCGGCTATTCTCAAGCCCGGGGGAGAGAAATAAGTGGCCACAATTATTGATGTGAAAACTTCTTTAACCGCACCGGACAAATTTTTTCCTTAGAATGACCTCGAGTCAAAAAATACTGACATAAAAAACCGACTCAAAAATTAATGAAACGCTGACAGGGATAAAACTTCTCTAACGATGAAAATTACTGAAAAGGGGTTTTGGGCGGCCAAAAATTGATCTAACTAGGTCTCATCCCAGAAAAATTCGTTTTCTTATAGATTTTATAATTTTAAAAATCAATTTTCAAAATAGTGTAATAGTGTAATATTGTAGTATCTTAACTTTACCATCACTTTTTGTTTACGAAAATTTGCTCTATGCAAAACAAAACTTCTCTAATTTTCAGTTAGTTGAGGAGGTGCACTCTTATAACATCAGAAGCAGTACTAATATTCGAGTCCCTTTCTTTAATCGGAATAAGTTAACAAATGGACCAAACTACTTATCACTTAAATTATACAATCAGCTTTCAGTTGCGATAAGAAATTTACCAATTTATCTTTATTTAAAAGAAATTAAACTAAAATTATTAAATAAACCATTATACCATTATAAAGACTTCTCATAGTAATTTTTACTTCCCACCTCTACTATGGTAGGGAAGTAATGGATTCAGTCCGAAAACAATATTTCGAGATTTTAACAGATTTTCACGTTTTGAGACCCTAGCAATCGTTTAAAATCATTTTCCGACTGATGTCTGTATGTGTGTGTGTGTGTGTGTATGTGTGTGTGTATGTGTGTGTGTATGTGTGTGTGTATGTGTGTGTGTATGTGTGTGTGTATGTGGTCAATTTTTCGCCTTCGATATCTTAAGAACGGAACAACATACGGGCATGCCGATTGTTCAATTGTGTTTATCAGCCTTTAACTTAGATCTGATTAGATTTTGAGTCAAATCGGTTCAGTGGATCCTGATATATTCAAAAAAACGACCTCAATGTCACGTATTAACATAGGTAAAAAAAAATATAAATGAATTATAGATGTTATAATATGAAAAAAATGTAAATATTTTTTTTCTCTAAAATGTATAGTTTTCGAGAAAAAAAATATTTTACTAAAAAAAATAAAAATTGTACGTAAATCAAGGTAACCATGATTTTTGCTATATTAAGTTAGCCATCAGTAGATCACCAAACAAAAAAGAGGGCCATGCTTTCTTCAAAGAATAAAAATTAAATTGTGTTTTAAAGACCACCAACAGCTAAGGTTAATTGGGCCTAGTCAAAGAATAAAAAAAAGAGTGTTTATTTTTTGCAAATATTTACTAGGTGGGAAGTATAGGACTGGTCATCAGTCGAATTTTTTTTTTTGTTTTGACGATTTTGTAATTTGTATTTGTATACTAATTTACAAATAAACTTTTCATTCATTCATTCATTCATTCATTCATTGTAAGCAGGCTTGGAATATTTAAGTTACCATGGCTTTTAGGGGAAATTTGATAAATTATGATATGTCAAAAATAAAAGTAAGTAGTAAATAGTTAAAATTTAAAATGCCAAAAATTTCATCGAAACTTCGACCGGGCGCTTATGTGGGTGAGGCATACAGTCCATTTTTTTTTTTTTTTTTTTTTTTTATTACATCATCATATTATGTCACTACAATAATTTTATTATTGGACGTACAGCTCAAGAATAATTCTCCCATCATTGGCAACTCCCAAATTGTAAAGGCTTGAGAATAGCCGAGAGTGTAGCGGCGCTGTTGTTTACATGGCGTTGCTATGGTTCCTCTATTACAAGTCCCCAGTTCTCGGGTTCTAGCCCGAGAGCTGGTAAAAGTGTCAATTGGATTTTCAATTTAATATTAAAAAAAAAAAAAAATAATGAATTGAAAATATGAATTGGTGCTAGGCCCAAATAACCTTAGCTGTTGGCGGTCTTTAAAATACAATTACAATTACCCAAATTGTAACCTATTTGTAAATTCGCCCCTAAACATTTTCTAATATTTGTTTACTATTTCCAACTAATGTTGGAACAAACCTATATGTGTCTGAACTCGATTTTTTCATGATTCATTTTTAGATGATTAAGTTATTGTATAACGTATATATTTAGCAGTAATGTTTTATATAAATTCGTATTCTAAATATAATATAAGGTCTATTGAAACATTTACAGGGGGCATAAAAATAAATACTTACTCCAAAAAACGCCACTTACAAACACAGATCTATGACAAAAAATAATTTTTCTTCAGACAGATTTTTGAAGTTATATAGGTACTTTGTGTGCGGTGCCAAACGCTTTTGCGCCCCACTACTTTCCATGAGAGATAGACGCTGGGTACCTACTAGTGACATCTAACCGAGTTTTTGTAAAGCCTATAGTTTATACATTTGGACGTTGATTTCGTGAAATTGTGTTTTAAAGACCACCAACAGCTAAGGTTATTTGGACCTGGCACCAATTCATATTTTCAATTTATTATTTTTTTTTAATAATAAATTGAAAATCCAATTGACACTTTTACCAGCTCTCGGACTAGAACCCGGGAACTGGGGACTTGTAATAGAGGAACCATAGCAACGCCATGTAAACAACAGCACTGCTACACGCTCGGCCATTCTCAAGCCCCGTTGATTTCGTGGGGTACTAGTGACATCTAACGGAGTTTTTGTAAAGCGTATAGTTTATACATTTGGACGTTGATTTCGTGGAGTACTAGTGACATCTAACGGAATTCTTGTAAAACGTATAGCTTATACGATGGCCCATGTACCCAGTGGAGGATTAGGCATTTTGAATTTAAAATTTGTGTAGCTGATATGAAACATTATTACGAATGTAATAAAGTAGAGTCAAACTTTAACTGTATTTGATGACGCGATCCGTGATGCCAGTCAATGTAACCGTCCTGCCGGTGCATAAACAAACCTTAACGGTTAGCAAACGCTTGATTAACTTGTCAACCGCTCTATGCCAGATCATAACCGATGATAACGTCATGACGTAGCATGGGAACGTGTCATTCCAGAATTGTTCGGATAGCTTTAGGTTACTTCACGATACCCTTACTCTTTTGTTCTAATTGAACATGACTTTTATTTGTTCGGCGATATTTTTGTGAGAATTTTTTTATAAGAATTTCCAAAAGTATTAAAATCAATTAATGACAGTTAAATTATAGACCATTGGTTACAGAAGAAGTGTTATAAATTTTCGTTTAAAAGCTTCACTTTGTTATTAAGCGAATTAGAAGCAGGATTTTTTCTTCGCAGCCAATTAGGACATTTGCAGACCAATTCGTTAGGTTTTTTTCTAAAAGATTTTTTTTTCAAAAATTTATGTACAGGGTGTTTCGGAGGAATCTTCCAAACTTTAGAAGCTTGTTATATATAATGTTGTATCCGATTCGAAAAAGTTATCAAGTTACAATTTTGCAACCAAGGTGCACAATTTTTAATGTTTTGGTCTTTCTTCAACAAGCCATACCTAACTCAAACAAATTTTCGAATCGGTCTTATGTTGATATAACTTTTTTGTTTAAAATTACTTAAATAACAACTCTTAAAGTTTGGCAGATTCCTCCCGGGACATCCTGTAGAATCAAAACAAAATGTAATTTGTAAAGGGACTTCAAATTGTGTTTTAAAGACCACCAACAGCTAAGGTTATTTGGGCCTAGCACAAATTCATATTTTCAATTTATTATTTTTTTTTTTAATAATAAATTGAAAATCCAATTGACACTTTTACCAGTTCTCGGGTTAGAACCCGGGAGCTGGAGACTTGTAATAGAGGAACCATAGCAACGCCATATAAACAACAGCATTGCTACAGGCTCGGCCATTCTCAAGCCCGTAAAGGGACTTCAAATTGTTATAAATTGTGTTTTAAAGACCACCAACAGCTAAAGTTATTTGGGCCTAGCACCAATTCATATTTTCAATTCATTATTTTTTTTTAATAATAAATTGAAAAGCCAATATACACTTTTATCAGCTCTCGGGCTAGAACCCGGGAGCTGGAGACTTGTAATAGAGGAACCATAGCAACGCCATGTAAACAACAGCATTGCTACAGGCTCGGCCATTCTCAAGCCCGTAAAGGGACTTCAAATTGTTATAAATTGTGTTTTAAAGACCACCAACAGCTAAAGTTATTTGGGCCTAGCACCAATTCATAATTTCAATTCATTATTTTTTTTAATAATAAATTGAAAATCCAATTGACACTTTTACCAGTTCTCGGGATAGAACCCGGGAACTGGGGACCTGTAATATAAAGGGACTTCAGGTATTTCACGTGATATGATGGAAGAAAACGTTTCCAGAATTTTTGTCAGTCTGTTTGTACGTATACTGCTTTTTCTGTTTGGTCCCTATTTTTTTTTTTTTTTTGTTTTACATCACATGTAATAATTTCACAATGGATTCTAAGAAAAATAAACATTAGAAATGAAACGTAGGTACCATAATATTGAGTCTATGCAATTTGTCAATCAGCAATTTAATCATCATATAAATTGCATTTAACCGCCTCTGGCAGTTCAAATCATCACTCATAAAACATATTCCTTATTGTCTTTTATTAACGGTATAAAGATGATTTTAAATTTCTATCATTCATAAATTATTGAGTTGAACATTTATTAATCAATAAAAAATTGACATGGTCCCTCAGGAATGGCCGGACCGATTTTGAGGAAACTTAGTAGGTACATTATCTCTTTATACAGGTGAAGTTCTAACTAATAATGATAGTTTTATTTTAATTTTTACGAATTTATTTTTTCCAAATCAAATTATACAGGGTGCTGAATTGCTTTGAGGGTATAATAGGGATTTAACCCGTAAAATCAAACTTTTGCGATTCCCTGCTTCCCTAATTATTTTAGGAAAAATATCTTAGAATAAAAGTTTTAGAACATAAAATTCTGCATCTAAATCATTGAACAAAATTAATTTTTCATGCTTTGTAACGGCAGAAATTTGATATGAAAATGTCAAAATTACCTCAAAAACAGATAGCGATAGCCATGGAACTTGAACAAAATGATTAGAAATTATTCTGACAGCTAAAACGTCATCATTTTGTTCAAGTTTCATATGGCTATCGCTATCTGTTTTTGAGATAATTTTGACATTCTCATATCAAATTTCTGCCGTTACAAAGCATGCAAAATTAATTTTGTTTAATGATTTAGATGCAGAATTTTATGTTCTAAAACTTTTATTCGGAGATATTTTTCCTAAAATAATTAGGGAAGCAGGAAATCGCAAAAGTTTGATTTTACGGGTTAAATCCCTATTACTCGCAAAACGATTCAGCACCCTGTATACTATTTATTAAAGGGAACGGCAAAAAACGGAAGGGTGGGATTCACCACAAGCAACGATCAACGACATCAACGTTTCGCATCCGTTTTGACATATCCTTTATTTATTTATTTATTTAATCGGAGTTGGAAATATGTATGAGATTATCCGTAGTTTCAGAATCGGAATCGAAGGTCCCCTGATTGTTAACGCGATTGCAAAGGCCACCGCAGGTAAAGGCTAGTAAAAAATAATTGCATACTGTGAAAAAAATCGGTCAAGTGCGAGTCAGACTCACGCACCGAGGATTCCGTACAATAATAAAACTAACGAGTTAAGTAGGGGAAAAAATTAACAGAAGTATTTATTTAATTGTCTTTAAAAAGTTTTTTTTACTTATATTTTATTTTGTTCTTTTTAGTTTTTCAACATTTTTCCATATCCAATTTAATTAAATTAATTTTTAAAGTAAAAAAATATATCAGAATATTTGATGAATGAAGAAAAAAAATATTGTGATCCGAAACCCTGGACCTTTAGATCTTCAGTCTACCAGCTAAGTCTACCAGCTAAGCCAGTCGAACGATGATGTTAAACGCTCTATAGTACAGTACAGAAGTGCGACTAAAGTCAGTATTGTAGTACAATAAAAAATATTAATTTATTAAAATCAAATGATTATTTGATTCAATCATGAAAATTTCAAATAGCTACCTCTTACCGTTTGTGAGATAGAGCCTTGTGACAGACGGACGGACAGACAGACATCGTAGGTACAGTAATAGGGTTCGATTTGGAGGTACGGAACCCTAATAAAAAGGTGCGTAAATGAACATTGAACCAGAAATCATAGTTACTTTATTATTAGAATAATTATGACTGTTTTTGAGAATACTTAGCATTACATAATTATATATAATCTTAACCATCTGTAGCTCTTATATCGATGTACAGGCATACACAGTATTAGACCGAGAGCTAGTGACAATTTTTTGGTGTTATTTATTCAAGGTCTTATTTTTGTGAAGATGTTGAAGGAGGCATATTAAAGTGCCCTGAGTAAGGAATTTTGCTAGATAGCGGTATGGGAGGGATGCAGACCGCCCCCAGCATGTAACAAAAAAAATGGTCACAATTATTATTGCTTCAAGGCTGAAATTGTTTGTATAGCTTGTCGGTGACCCAATAATTCCATTATAATATTTGCAGATCGATTGGTCAGTATTAAAAGGGGTGGCAGATCACCCTAAACGTGTCATGTACCCGACGTATTTTATATTATTAGTGCAAGGATCAAAGTTTAAAATGTTGTTACGGCGACTGTTTTAAGCATATATTTCAATTTGCAGAACAAAATGTCGGTATTAACTCCCTCTCTTAGAGGGAAACTTGCTCGCCTAGGTGTTTATATCGTTCTGCAAGGGGGTTAATACCGACATTTTGTTCTGCAAATTGAAATATATGCTTAAAACATTCGCTGTAACAACATATTTAAATTTAAACTGTGAACTAATAATATAAATTTCGATGAGTACATGACACGTTTAGGGTGATCTGCCACCCCTTTAAAACTGACCATTCGATCTACAAATATTATAATGGCATTATTGGGTCACCGACAAGCTATACAAACAATTTCAGTCTTGAAGCAATAATAATTGTGACCATTTTTTTTTGTTACATGTCGGAGGCGGTATGCATCTCTCCCATACTGTTATCTAGCAAAATCTCTTACTCAGGGCACTTTAATATGCCTCCTTCAACATCTTCACAAAAATAAGGCCTTGAATAAA
The DNA here is from genome assembly GCA_039654895.1 of Mongoloraphidia duomilia. Classification (NCBI taxonomy): domain Eukaryota; kingdom Metazoa; phylum Arthropoda; class Insecta; order Raphidioptera; family Raphidiidae; genus Mongoloraphidia; species Mongoloraphidia duomilia. Next base: position 5,025,046 of record CM077522.1, on the reverse strand, counting down.
TAACACCAAAAAATTGTCACTAGCTCTCGGCCTATATGATGTCTGTGTACATATTTCATCAATCGCCATGTTTTCAAAGTTCAAACAAAAGAAAGATGACATTCAATACGTCACGCCGGTCAGACGAACTAGCTAGACACTGTTTAGACGACTGTCGCCTCTCATTTGCATTTGTTGCGAAAATCAACTATTGCTAGTTTTTCATTTTCCGGAAAATTTCAATCGCGCTGAAGACATTTCCGATCGTAAAATTTCGTACTTTCGACTTGCGATTCGTTCTAATTAAATGAAAACTGCATTTTTATTTTGGTTGTAAAGTTTCGTTTTTCAAATTACCAGAAGATTTGTTCATTTTTTGGAAAAGAACACTGAGCTTAAATCATTTTGAATATTGCGAAATTTTACAGAAAAAATATAAAGTTGAAGTAAAATTTGTTTTGTTTGGAAATTTATTTATCAGTGCACAACTAAATGTATCAAATTGTGAAATTTAATGTGACAAAATTTAAATTTATGTGGGCGATATTATGAAGAATGAATTTCAATTCAAATTTTTTAATTATTTTGATTTTATGTGGCAGTGAAGTTTTTTTGAGTAGGTAAGTGATTTTAATTTAAAATAGAAAATAAAATTAGCAAACCGTGTTTTTTATGTTTAATATTTTGAAAACTGTTTAAATATGCTAAATTAAAACACTCAAAACTATTACGATTTTTAAGAAAATACTTTCGTTATAGTAGATTGTATATCTAGATGCGTAATGGGGTATATTACTGACGAGTTAGTGACATTATGTTAAAGGCCTGAGCACATTAGCGCGGTGGCGTTTTTTGAATAGGCCACAGTGTTGCAGTGGTGTTTGTGGTGACTTTCAATTAGTTTTTCAGTAAAGTTGTCTTCGTCATTCGCCATCTCAACAATACAACAAGCCGTGAGGTGGGTCGTTTATTAGAACTAAAGTGCGACCTTTGAGGTCCACACGACGAACTTCCCAGTTCGATAAATATTTAATAATAATAGTTAAATTAGATATTACACAGAAGTAATCATTTTAATCATTAAAACATAATTATTATTTATTTTTAACAATAATTAAAAAAAAAAAAAACGGTTGAACCGATTTTTATAAAATTTATGTCGGATCAAAATGACGTTAACACGCCTCGATTGACACCCTTACGAAGTCGATATAATTTTTTATTCGCGAGATATTGTGTAAAATCTACTTTTTTGGAGTCTATTTGGTTAAGAAAAAAGAACGGCTGAACCGATTTCAAAAAATTTCTTTCAGATCATATTTACGTTAATACGCGTCGATTGGCACCCTAACGTAGTCGATATCATTTTTCATTCTCGAGATTTCGTCTTAGAAAGAAATGGACACATACGTACGTACGTACATACGTACACACACACCAGTGCCATTTTAAGTTATAGATGATACGTCATTGTTTTGAAACTTTGTTTCTAAAACAAATACACATCGTTACGTCTAAAGCAGTGTTTGCACTACTCTCCTACATATTTGTGCCACTTCCTGTTTGCACTTCTCTGGTAGTTTAAACTTCCTGCTGAACTGAACGCCATACCCTTTACATTATTAGTTACTAATTAGAAAAGACAATGTTTGAAATATATTATTTAAACTGCAATAAATAAACCTTGTCAAATTCATCGTAAATCCAAAAGTGTCATTTTTGAATTGTTTACTTTACCAATGATTTATTATTTGCTTGCATTTAGTATAAATACATTGTCTTATGCAGATTTTTTACGATGCTATGAAAAATGCCAAGTTTCTAGTAGGTTAACTAATTTGAAAGTAGAGTTAGCGTTAAAAATCAATGCTAAATTGACTTTGAAAGTATAGATGTAGCCAGGAAGAGTATAGGCAGTTGCCTAGGACGGCAAGAATTGAAGGGCGGCAAATTTTGACGGAAACTTTGAAAACTTGTTATATTCGTGGGAATTGAATTTCCCGCCTATTCCGTTGGCACGCGTACCAACATTATAAGTGGACAATGCCCGAATCGAGAAAAGCATCGATTTATGCAAGTCTCAATATTGGCCTAATATCGAATATTCCACCATTGAAGAAGTTTCGAGGGGGGGGGCAATTTTCGCAACTGCCTAGCGACGGCAAATTTCTAAATCCGGGCCTGGATGTAGCGTTAAAAGCCGTACCAGAAACCGAGCATAAGCAGGCCCGAATTTTTGCCTAGACCAACAAGGCACCGGCCTAGGGGTCCAGCCGCCAAGGGGGCCCCGGCCAGAGCGGAGATGGAAATTAAAGAAAAAAAAGCCCAAAAATTTTGTAAGATAAGGGGCCATCCATAAATTACGTCACACAAATGTAACGATTTTTAACCCCCCCCCTCCGCCCTTGTCACAGATGGTCACATTTTTAAAGCCCCCCCCCCCTTGGTGTGACGTCACATATTTTTTAATTTTATAATTAGAAATAATTAAAATAAAACAGCAGTTAAATTTTTTTTTTATTTCTTAATTTCTTAATAAAATCTTTAATAAAATCAACATCAAGTCAAAAAACTCGGGTCGCAGTGCCTAAACCCTGCCGACAATATAGTATATTTGCTAATACTGGCATTGTGGCCTTATTATGTGAACTTAAGTTTGTTTTTGGACAAAATAAAAAAATTAACCCCTTAATACATCCCTTAAAATAATATTTTTTTTCTTAATTTCAATATTTTTATCAATGCAACCTCGGTACCAAACTAAATACACCCTTCAGTAAGTAAAGCACTATCCGCCAACTAGTGTTTTCAAAAAATTTGTAAGTCCGGTCCTGTCGGGCCGATTTTATTAAAATTTTAGCAGCACATTTTGATCTTTACTAAAAGGTTAAATTTCAATTTTGAAACAATTCTGAGAATTTTTTCGGCATTTTTGGGCCCAAAAACATTTTTCAACCCTTTAAAATAGTCCGATTGGGCCCATTTTAAATAGGCTTCGTGTGGTGATGGATTTCAACGTGCCTACCAAATTTCGTCAAAATCAATTAACTCTTTCGAAAGTTATAGCCCGCACACACACACACACACACACATATAAACAGACTTTTCCAAAAATGGTGCCAAAGTGTTCAGGAGGCTATGAAACGTCGAGAAATTTTGGTCCGACCAACCGACGCCAATAGTGTATGTCCCATATGGCAAATACACTAATAATTTAAATAATAGTAGGGCAGCGAGCGTGCACTCGCCGACAACTTAAACCTATACATAAATCTTACAAATATAAATCGAGTTAGTGATATTTTTTTGTTTACATATAAATTTCGCGTTTTAATATTTTAAATTTTAACATGTGACGTCACAAAGCTTATGACCCCCCCTGGCCCTTGTCACACGATGTCACATTTTGTTGACTCCCTCCCCCCTCCCTTAACGTGTGACGTAATTTATGGATGGCCCCTAACCCAATTGGCGACTTTTTTTTGCTAAATTTCCATATACAATTCCATTTTTTTTTTAAGTGCCTAGGGGCCCTGGGTCTTTAAGTCCGGGCCTGAGCATAAGTCTATCTAATAGTTTTTCTCTAGCGATATTTTTTTTATATGTAGGTAATAGGGAAAAGGATTTGAATTGAAGAGTACAGCGGTAACTTATGTTAGAAATTACTCTTAAAAATTAGTTATATTTCTAATATGTTCAAATTACTTTAAAACTATTTTTAATTTATTTAATTATGTTGCTTTCAGTACAAAAATTCAAGGCGGGATAAAAAACAATCCTGTTGCTGCCATCTTCGGAGTTCCTGCAACACTATTAACACAATCGAAAAATCCATGTAAATGGCTGCGAGCACCACAACCGCAATTACGTCAATGTAGACGCGATCCCGCTATCGCTAGTACGCTTCTCACCGCTAGAGGTCTGAGCGTGACACACTGTGAAGATCAGTTTCGGTACGTTAGATGGAACTGCTCGCGCAACAAAAACACGTTTCGTAAAGTGTACCGTGAAACGGCGGTCTTATACGCATTAAGCGCAGCTGCAGTTACGACTTCAGTCGCTAGAGCTTGCGCTGAAGGAAGACTGAAAAAGTGCCAATGCATAATCGAACCAAAATCAAACGCTAGAAAGACGTGGCGTTGGGGAGGATGCAGTGACAACATTAAATATGGAAAAAGATTTGCTAGAAATTTCTTACAGATGCGTAAACCAACAGCCGATTTTCAAGAAGCCATTTTAAAACATAACAGTGAAGTAGGTTTGAGATCAGTTGTTTTACGTGAACATTGCAAATGTCACGGCGTTTCAGGATCTTGTTCAGTTAAGACATGCTGGAAAAAAGTTCCTTCTTTTACTGAAATAGCAAGTGGTTTGAAACAAAAATATCAGGATGCGTTGAAGATTGATCCAGGAAATAGGGCATCGCGCAGATCGGAACCGCGTGACCAGAAATGGCCAGTTGATCAGTTGTTATATTTAGAGCAAGGCTCGTCGTTTTGTAGCGCCACTTCCGGGAGACGCTGTTTAGATCAAGATAACTGCGCTACGCTATGTTGTGGCCGAGGTTTTCGAACGCAAATGCGCAGGGAAGAAAATAAATGTCATTGCAAATGGAAAGAGAAATCATTTGATTTGATTTGTGAACTTTGCTATAACGATGTGGACGAACATATTTGTAAATAATTAGAAAAATGCGCTGTGTTTTTAGTACTATTTTTTTTCTTTTTTGTATTTAATAAATAATTAAGGCCCGTATTCACCCAACACTGTCAAAAATAGAAGTTACTAATCTTAGAATAAATTTATTCCTTGGAATAAAATTAACTTTCAATTCACCAAGCAATTTATTTGATAGAAAACCTCAGGTACAAATTTACTTTATACCATACACCTTGGACATTTTGTCAAATATTTTGATTCTAAAGAACGTTTACCAAAGATTCGACTAATCGATCGAAAATGTAAAATGGTGAATAGTAACATATTTTACTGACAAAAGTCTTTACCTGAAAGATATGAAATTAATATTTACCTGAAAAGGTCGCCAGGCCATAAATTAATTTGTGCATTTCGTGCCTACCCTATTTTGCTAGACGAATAAATATTTGTACCCTTGAAATTGGACAGAATAGTTATTCTTACGATTTATACCTGCCGTAAACTTAACTACGTTTGGTGAATTGAATGATCGCTATTTAGTCCGAGTAACCAGGGGAATAAATCAACTGAATAAATAACTAGGATCGGTGAATATCGGCCTAAATTAAACGATTTAAACCCCTAATATCCAGAACGATAGCTTAGCAATCATAATAGCATAGTTGTCTGATATATTCTGTTATTCGCTAATAAATTGTTAATTGAATACGTTGTGGATATTAGAGGTTTAAATAGTTTGATTTAATTATTTATCTAATATTGCTATTCACAATTACTCAAATCTTGTATTTAAATAGGTACTTTTCTATATTGTTCGAACAAAAATGGTTTACATGAAGTACAAGCCTGTCTCTAAGAGAAAAGCTGTTATATGCTGCCACTTGCGAAGCTTGTAAGCATGGCGTATAAGCGGTGCTGCCGTCTGCCGAACAGCTTTCTGCGAGTTACATCTCATGAGATTAGAATATCCTTCTTTATCTACAATAGATTTAAATACATAATTGGATACGGTAGTTTATTCAAAACAGTATTTATTCGCTGAGCTGAACTGGTGGCAGCTAAGCACAGCTTCGCTCATGGTAAACTATTATTACTATTCGTTTTATTTTCATATAGCTAAATAGGCAAGAAATTATCATATTATTATAAAAATCTAAAATAAAAATATACAAATCTCGAATAAAATACGAATCTCAAATAAAATATTCATCATTTGAAGAGAAGCAATGATTGCTGAATGAGAAATTTTTCAATGCGGTTTAATGTTGATCCTAGATCAAACTGAGCCTTTACTGTATTGAGACAGGCATTGTTGAGGAATTAGATAATTTATTCTCAATTAAAAAACACGTGCTTAATAAATCGGCCTTAACACAAAATATGATCACTTTTGTGGTTTCCATTATTGTTTAAATATTTAAATACATATAGAAAATATTATTTGCTATCATTTTAAAAATAGTTATACAAAATTTTTGGACGGTGTGATTTTAAAAATATTTTAGTAGTAAAATCGAAAAATTACCTTAATACATAAATCAACTAAGTGAGGCTCAATTAAATACACCCCTATTTTTTTAGGTTATGCTAAAAAAATGCCTAAAAAATAAAAATATTTTATATAGGTATTTCAATCAAGCACTTATCAATAATTTTTACAGAAAGCTTTATTTTATTCAATTTCACAGATATTTGACTGTAGTAGATATTTTAATGACAATTGTAATACAGTAGAATCTCACTTATCCGGCGCCTCTCGTTCCGGGGCACTACTAAATTATCAGAAATTCCAGATTACTGTAAAATCCGCCGGATTACGGCAGATTCCGGACGGAATACCACAAATGCCGGATTGTAGATCAGCTAATGCATTTAGAACGCTGGCAGTGCATACTATACCGAATTAGGGAGATTCTATTGTACATAATATAATATAATAATATCGTAACTTAGTTTTGATCTATAATTTCTTTTTACAAAAAACATGGTAGGTACCTGGCAAAATTTTATAAATTTTATATTTAAAAAAATAATTTATAAGCTGTAAGCTGTGATAATTGCGATTAAACCAAAATTCTGTTTATTTATTTTTACAATTTATTCTTTAAAAATATGTAGGTATTTTGCTTTTATCTAAAAATTTAATAATAATCAAAACCTCAACATAATATGTAGGTATAAAAGCACTGATTCAGTTAAACTTTTCAAATATAAATTATTTATTATTCAAAATTCCATGTAGTACTATATTAATTGCTCAAAATACAATCCGTATAACGATTTCCCGATATACCTACCTAATTTTTTTCCGGAACTGATTTAATTATTAGATTAACTAGTGAATTAGTTCACCAATTGTATTCTCATCACGTGAATACATAGACGTAACTAGAATCTAGACCGAGTGAAATGCAACAAAATAAAAAAAAATCTTGCAGCTCGATATTCACCCTCTTCCAAATGTCCAATTGATGTGAAACTTTACAGTCCTATATAGTTTTGATGAAAATACAATTCTCTAATATTTTGGTTAAATAATATTTATATATTAATTAAAAATGGAAATAAAATAAACATGTGGTGGCAGTGACGGTTTTGGTGGTGGGAAAACGGGTCTCAGATCGCACATTATATCTAACTAGCCGTTACCCGTGGCTTCGCCCACGTATTTTACGATTTATAATTTATTATCTCCTCCGCGAGAAATTCTCCTCCTGCGAAGCGAAACCGGGCTTGTAGTGTTTATCCGCTCGAATTTTATAATGCAGAGGCGATTAATCCTTTACGTCATAGAATACATCCCAGAAGAGATGGGGCTTGAGAATAGCCGAGAGTGTAGCAATGCTATTGTTTACATGGCGTCGCTATGGTTCCTCTATTACAAGTCTCCAGTTCCCGGGTTCTAGCCCGAGAGCTGGTAAAAGTGTCAATTGGATTTTCATTTTATTATTAAAAAAAAATAATGAATTGAAAATATGAATTGCTTGGCCCAAATAACCTTAGCTGTGGTCTTTAAAACACACCAGAAGAGATGCCTCAGTCCCATATATACAGATTTTTTTCTAGACCTTAAAAAGTCTTTCTGGTAACGTCTATGAGTCAGAAAAAGTGATAAAAACGATCGAGATTGGAGGTGAATAAAATATATAACGATTCATATTCAATATTCTGTGAATTTTTACATTTCTTTCACGTATCAAATTTTATAACACTCTTTTTTATATAACTAAATGCTTTTATTAAACATTCAAAACACATTCTGTGTGCTACAATTTCCTACATACTTTTAACATTATTCAAATTCGAAAAAAGTAAGTGTTTTAATGTCTATGCTTAGAATTACGACATTTTTAATTTTTTCATTTTCTAAAAATAAAAGCACTTTGCCTCTTCATGTAGATGTCCAGAAACACCAAACATTTCCACAAGAATTCTTGTTTAATCATTAATTTCTAATAATAAAAAGCTTTTTAACAAAAAAAAACCTCCTTCAAAAAGGCACTAAAAAGAGAAAAATAATGAAATTTTGGGAACTGCGCCAATTTCATAAAATATGAAGTCGGTTAATATAAAAAGAAGATATTAATCACTATAATTAAATTGACGCAGATCTCAAAATTTCATTATTTTACTGTTTTTAACATTGGAAATGTTTATGTTCGTATATGGGGGCAGAGTTACGAGTTTTCGTTCAAGGCCAAAAGACAACGGTGTCGCGATCAAGTGAGGAGCAATCATGCAAAATTGAACAAGTGCATTTTTTTCGAAATGTGTTTTATATCATGTCTAGTTAATTGACAGGTATTTGCGACGATCTGCGGTGTTATTTTTGAGCAAATGTTAATAAATACTGTAGAAAAATCCATTTAAAAGTTAAGTAATCAAGCAAAAGTGAACGCGTATATAACAGAAGAATAATAGGGTTATTCCTGACAAAACTAAACAGTGCATTGATAAATATTGTGTGTATAATAAACAGTTAATTATGTTTCATATATGCTGTTATCATTTCCAATGTCCTCGATGGTTGCAAGGATTGCGAAATCTGTGAATTTTTTTTTTAAATATAGCATTTAATGACAATAAAAGATCTCATAATAGTAATTTTCATTTCTCAGATTGAAAAGGCCAATGGTTAGTTCACTAGAGAAACTTAACAAAAAACAAAAATTGAGAAATATGGATAATTTGCACACAAAAAAATTTTAGTCAAACCATAACTTTTCCAGTGGGAATATTTTTATCGACTTTAAAGTTTGGAAAAAATAGTTGTTTTCGTAAGTTTTTAGTTTTTGTTAAATCTTTGATAGTTGTATGAGTTGTGTTTGACGTAACTACTAACTATCTCTAAAGTTTAATTTATAGCTTTACAGTCTGGTAGAAAAATTCTATCGGCCTCATTTAATCCAAACTTGTAATTATATTCTGTCTGCCCATTTATTACAGTGACAGGAACTAAGTCATACATATGTGCTCCTATTTTATAAATTGCAATATTGTATGAGTAAAACAGTGCCGCACTGTAAAAAATTGATGTAAAAATACATTGAAAGTTAAAATAGAATTCGCTCGATTTTCTAAGTGATTTTACATTATTATTTATTTTTACACTGAAAACTTCATAATAACTTGGACTTTTACTGTAAAGTTAAACAAATTTGTGATTTTTACATAAAGTAAATTAAAATTACATAATTTGTGTGATATTCCAATAAAGTGTGTAAAAATTACAAAATAAAATGTATAGTTACATAATATATAAAATGGATGAATACAAAACAAATTAATGTAAAATTAGTAACCACGCATGCGCAATGTGTTTTTATGGAATCTACGCGATGTGGCGATACCTGTTTGCGACGCCATTGTCTCTTTGTGTGGCTATTACCAGATTAATCGCTAGCTACAAATGGACCATCGATAATCTATGTAATCGGCCTTCTCATTTCTTACAGTGTACCTTAAATTTGTTTGTCATTTAACCTACCGCAAAACATTTCCGAACAGGGGTTTATTGATCAAAATTGCTTATTTTGATGCCTTCTACAACCTCTATAAATTTGGCACAATGTTTATGAAACATCCTGTAGATTGTCCGAAATCAAATCTGAACATGGCAAATTAATTAATGCAATGTGCTATGTTCAGATTTGATATCGAACAACCTTTGTCGACGTTCAAAGATTTTTTTATTTTGTGAAAACCGTTTATAATCAGCATGTCTATAAGCGTGGTTAATTTGAAAATTATCTGAGAAAAGAATTTTGTCGAAAATTCACATGTTTAGTAATTAACCGACTTCAAAAAAAGGAAGTTTCTCAATTCGACCGTATATATTTTTTATGTGGTTATGTTTCATGTTTTATGTATGTTCGCGGATAACTTCGTCGTTTATGAACCGATTTTGAAAAATTTTTTTTATTTGAAAGGATATACTTTCAGATTAGTTCCATAGAAATTTCATCAAAATCGGTTCAGTAGTTCGGCTGATTTCTTAATAAAAGTAAATAACTACGTGTGATTCTTTAAGGTAAATGTTACTTTTTGACACTAAAAAGTAAAAAATAAAAAACTTTTTAACAAAAAAAAACCTCCTTCAAAAAGGCACTAAAAAGTGGAAAATAATGAAAGTTTGAGGTCTGTGCCAATTAAAATATGAAGTCGGTTAAAAAGTATAGTATAGTGATTAATATCTTCTTTTTAACCAACTTCATACTTTAATTGGCACAGACCTCAAAATTTCATTATTTTCCTCTTTTTAGTGCCTTTTTGAAGGAAGTTTTTTTTTATTAAAAAGTTTTTATTTTACATAGGTATTTAATTTTCTCAGATAGCGAATTACAGCTCGGAGCTCCCACAGAATTGCCCTTGTGTTTCCTTGTTTAGCCACTGGCTATCGACATTTAGCTGTCTTTTAATGAAAGCGTATCGGGTTTCCCATGTCGTGGTCAACTGGGACTAATAAAAAAGTTTTATAACTTTACATTTTATCTCAGTATATTGAAATAAGTCAAACAGAAAATGTTTAAACCTCATTTGAAACAGATTTTTTGTCGTTTTTGAATTTTATGGTTTGTCTATTCATCCGTAAAAATAATACAAGCTGTTCATAAACTTACTTATACAGGCTGATTTGCTCACCGACAAACGTTGGCAGATCAAAGCTCATCTATAAATTTAAGAAAAATATTTTATATGAACATAATATGTCACATTTCACTTATATTTAAGTAATTAAACATATAAACATAGACGCTGATGACCTCAGCTGTTGAGCGTCTAGAATCTACAATATCTATCTAAACATATAAACATTCGTTGTTTTTATTATTTTTTTTAATAGCTGTCTAAGTTTGTCAGTGAGCTAATAAATCACCTGTATATTCATAGATATATGAACGTGTTTTTTAGATTTTTTTGAAACTATAAATTTTATTTACAAATTTTTAGTCATTAGGTAGGTATATAATAAGATATTACATTTTTTTAAACGACTGGAGACACGTTTTCCCACCATCAACACCGTAACTCCCACCACTAGTTTTTTTATTTCCATTTTTAACTAGTTATATAAATATTATTATAGCCAAAATATCAGAATATTGTATTGTCATCAAAACTAGATACACGACTGCCAAGTTTCACATCAATTGGATTTTTGGAAGAGGGTGAACATCGAGTTGCAAAATGTTTTACACACAACATAGATACAACATACAACACACATACAACATACATACGACATACATATGACATACAAGCGAAGATCACAATATAAATGTGTTAAAAACAGAAACATGACCAAAATAAAACGGACAAGAATACTGTCAAAAAAAACCCGACTGCGTAAAAATCGAACTTAAAAGATGGAAACAAGATCAAATGATAACATGCAGTCGGAGGCATAGTAGTAACAAATTGAACAGAAATACCTCCGACTGCATGTTATCATTTGATCTTGTTTCCATCTTTTAAGTTCGATTTTTACGCAGTCGGGTTTTTTGTTTTTTAAAATAAATTTTTTATTTCAAATGTTTTTAGTTAAAAATATATCGATATAGATCCTAAACGGTCAGTCGAATCGAAAAATGTTGAGGGAAAACTAAAAATGATTTTTAAATACCTATTCAACGATACCCCACTTGACATAGTTTGTTGACTTTCATTTTTTTTCATTTTCACAATATGGCGTCCTGTAGTCGCCATATTGAATTTTCACTAACGTCATGTCTTTAGTGACACTCGCCGGACTAAGGGGAATCGATTGACGTGTGAATCATAAAAATCGGCCCAGGCGTTTGGTCTGTATAGTGCTTCAAAGGAACATACAAACATACATACACACATACATGCATACATACATACATACATAGGCTGTTAAACACATTACCACTCCTTTGCGTGCGCAGTCGGGTAAAAATGTACATCTGCAGCAAATAGGCTTCCGTTTAAAATACATTTGTACGAAAAAACAATTTTTCTTTTTATCTTGTCAGCTGGGATACATTTAGACTTTATTGTTAAACTAAAATGTTTGTGAATTAGAAAAATGTAAACACAAATTGTTTATGGAATAGTCGCTAGTGGCGTCCATGTCGAGGCGTCGAGGCGCTTGACGTAAACAAAACAAACTGATGTTGATATTTTCTCTATGTAAATTTCAAAGAGCGAAAAAAAATCGTCAGCTACAATGCTGGCAGAATTCTGAAACTATTGACATCAAAAATACATAAATCACTGAATAGATAACATATACAGGATGTTCCATTTTGAGGTATGCATACGATTTACATACCTACAAATTGTTAACAAAAAACAAAAGTGTCTTGGATTTAAAATTAATTCTTTTTGTACTGTACAAAGATTTTAGAGATTTTTTTATTATAGTCTAAACTCTGACCGTAAAAAAGTCTACTGGATAACACTACTAAAATTTTATTACTGAAATTAAAACAATCGGTGGCAAACTAATTGAATTTTTAGGCGCGATCTAAGCGAGGCTAGAAGCGCCTATATACACTCGCTTTGTCTGTGAATCTGTCACGCTTTTTTATGTCAGGCGGACGAACCGATTTTAAAAAACTTTTTTTTTGTTAGATTCCTCTCGGGGTCTATATTTGATCCTAATGTCACCCGATTTTTAAATTTTGATCCCAGAGGGGAGCAAATTGGAAAAAAACTGTGTTTTTTGCTTATAATTCGCCCAATTGAAGTCAGATCGATTAGAAATGAATCGAAAGAGGAGAAAATTTTAGATAGATTTTATGTAAGTATAATATTGTGTCAAAACAGTTTTTTTATCATTTTTTGTTGTCATTATCTCGAATACGGCTCAACACTACTTCATTAAAATTATACAAATTATAAAGAAGTATCAATTACTAACAATTCTCATCGTCTGCCTTGTATTTTTTTTGCATACCTGGCAGACCTCATATTGAACATTTACCTATTTGTGGAGAAGTCTGCCATGTATGTAAAGAAAAAAATTGCAAGATAAAAATAATTGTAAAATTATTATTAATTGTAAAACTATTAATTCTTACTTTTGTATTAGGTATTATGCGGCTTATGACCTTTGTTATCGAGAAACTATAATCTACAATCTGTCTATCTGTAAGCGTTTCTAAAAATTATGGCAGGTCCCTAACCAAGTCTTAGTTAAAATTGTATTTTAAAGAACACCAACAGCCAAGGTTATTTGGCCCTAGCACCAATTCATATTTTCAATTCATTATTTTTTTTTAATAATAAATTGAAAATCCAATTGATACTTTTATCAGCTCTCGGAAACTGGAGAATTGTAATAGAGGAACCATAGCAACGCCATGTGAACAACAACATTGCTACACGCTCGGCTATTCTCAAGCCCCAAGTGTTAGTAATCATCCAATCGTAACATTGACGACCGATAGCGGCGTTTGTTCGTTCAGTTTATGAGACATGATCCTGGTCACAGATCTTCGTTGAACTGGTTGAACTAACTACTACCGAAGCTGGCAGATCAATACCACTGTACTGCTGCGTCCGACGACGCCGGCAGCAGCGGCAGTGTGTGCGCGCCACTGCCACAGAACCTCCTGGTAGCGCAAATCGCCGCCGCGGCGTCCCGCCGACCCGCTATTCTTTATGGCCAACACGCTACTGTCATTGATTTTTGTACAAATAGAATGTCCACAGCAAATGACAAATAAAAACAAAAAAGTACATATAAACCTATCCCCAAACCCTATATATATTAATTATTAGACAAAATTTAGCTTATTCAGGCCTGAACTTGAAGCATTCCATTCTTACAAGCTTTTATTTAACTTGCAATGTATGTTAGTTAGTTTGTGTGTTTGTTTGTTTAGGTCAAATCTTGCAAGTCAATTTTGAATGACTTCCACCTATCCGATCGATTTGAAATTTTGTAAACATATGTTTTCTTAATGACAATACATGAATAAATTGTTTTTAGAAATAAATTCAAACCCTAAGGGGTTCAAACGGGGTTGTAGGGTTTTTTTTTGATTAATCAACGCCCAGGCCAAATCGCTGAAACTTGAAATTTGGACAGTTGGTTCCTTTTCTGACATAAGCATCCACTAAGAAAGAATTTTTCGAAATTCAGCCCCTACGGGTGTCAACGGGGGGTAAAATTTTGAAAGACTAAAATGAACAAAATAAATATTAGTAAAAAAACTTTTTAGAGACAAGCTTTTATTTAAATGCACTAAAAAGGAAAAAATAATTTTTAATAATTTAGGTTCATAATTACATATAAACTAATCTATCATAGAATTCACGACCCACGCTTTTATAATTATGAACCTAAATTATTAAAAATTATTTTTTCCTTTTTAGTGCATTTAAATAAAGGCTTGTCTCTAAAAAGTTTTTTTTACTAATATTTATTTTAATTACCTATAATTTCGAGCGGAAGGCATTGGGAAAACCACAAATAGGTACGATTTCTCACGTTTTACGCTCCGAGCCTATCGTTTGTGTGATAGAACCAATTGTGACAGACGGACGAACGGACAAACATTGCAGACTCAGTAATAGGGTTCCGTTCGGATATATAAATATCCAAGGCAAAATACAAAAAAATTGCATTTTTCGGTGATTTTCGAGCATTTTAGATTAAACTTCGATTCGCCAGAGCTCCGAAACAAATTAGCTTTGTGTTTTAAATGTCTTAATTATGTTAATGAACATGTTCATAATAAACAAAATTAAGGATAGTTACTTCTTACCACAACAATTTTATCCTTAATTTTGTTTTTTATTCCAAACACAGTCCTCATACATTTTATTAAAATGTTCATAGCTTCTCTCAGTCATAACTTTTTGCATATTTGCAATAAAATTGGATTTGATTACAATCGAGTTCTTGCGTTCTCTCATTGAACTTTTCATAGACACAATGTATTTTTTTTTTCAATGAACTTTTCAATGCACGTTCAATGTTCATTGGCTAAATATCTATTATAAATATTTTGTCAGGGTAATTTGGGTCTCGCCATGTTTGAATTTCAAATGTTTTTAACATAATGTAATTTCAAAAATCTACTCACAGTAAACTGGCTTCCCATTTTTGGTCACGTCAGTAAATAATTGAAGATGCTCGACAACATCAATAAGTATAAAAAAGGTAACAGTTTAGTCACTTCTACCACAACTTTTATTATATTGGTGGATGTACATTTCAAGAGCTACGCTCCCATCTTCAGCACATACTAAGTATACTAAGTATATATATAAGTATGTGCTGAAGATGGGAGCGTAGCTCTTGAAATGTACATCCACCAATATAATAAAAGTTGTGGTAGAAGTGACTAAACTGTTACCTTTTTTATTGATAAACAACCACAGTGCTCTTAATTATTTCTATCAATAAGTATATCAAATAGAGGATTTGGAGCGGTTCGGTTGGTGTAAGAATCTATCTAAATTAATTCAAAATAAGCAAGTCGATGAAATATTAAGTTCATTGCGCTACACAATTTATATTACGTTGGATAAAAGATCGAGTAAAAAAAAGACTTCAACGAAATCAAAACAATTGGACTTGTTTTCTGACTTCACAGTTTCAACGTAGCCCTAATTACATAAAAAATAAACAGTTTATTTGTGTGATGTTAAGAGCGTTCACCCTGTCATTTAAAACACCTACTATAAAAATGCGTGATCCAAAATCAAGGTCAGAAAATAAATTACAAAAGTAAAATATATGACTTTTTGTATCTATATTGTATATATTATAGCTTCACAAATAAATTCCCTATCTATCTATCTATTAAACAAAAATTAGGCGGTTATTTATTACTAGCGGCCCGGTTCGGCTTCACCCGGACTGCAATACACTACTCACTCGCTTCGCTCATTCGCTCCCGGGTGGTACATTACTCACTCGTTTCGCTCGTTCGCCTGATTTTCCGATATTTTAATAGTTATTCTGCTATTGCGGGCGGAGACAAATCCAAAAAATCAAAGATCATGAAAATCGGCCCTACTGTTCTCGAGTTATAGATGGTGTAACTAACGTCACTAATACGACTTTCTTTTATATATATAGATTAAAAAAGTAACAACTAAGACTGACAACATAATTTAGTACCTAATTTCGAGAAATTACTATGTATTTCCCAAATTACTCTCATTGCTCATATAAATAGAGGTAACGTATATTTTTAGAAGTGTATATTAATAGAAGATTTATTTTTATTTTTTTTTTCAATTATAATACTCGCATTTTAACAGCTAAAACATTTCAAGTGTGTTATAAAACGCTTCAATAATCTATACAGTATACTATAATATTATAAAAAGGGAAATTTAGTTAGTCGCGGGTAAGTATCCAAAGCCTGCTTACAATATTACACTATTCTGGAACGTCAAAAAATTGATTTTTAAAATTATAAAATCTATAAGAAAACGAATTCCTCCTAGATCGATTGTTTGCCCCCCAAAACGGGTTTAAAAATGGCCGAGCGTGTAGCAATGCCGTTGTTTAGATGGCGTTGCTATGGTTCCTCTATTACAAGTCCCCAGTTCCCGGGTTCTAGCCCGAGAACTGGTAAAAGTGTCAATTGGATTTTCAATGTATTATTAAAAAAAATAATGAATTGAAAATATGAATTGGTGCTAGGCCCAAATAACCTTAGCTGTTGGTGGTCTTTAAAACACAATTTTTTTGCCCCCCAAAACCCCTTTTCAGTAATTTTCATCCAAATCACTAGAGCCGTTCCTTGTCACAGTTTCATTAATTTTTGAATCGGTACTTTATATGTCGGTATTTTTAAGGTCGGTATTTTTTGACTCGAGTTCATTACAATTCACTACCCTCGCTAGTCGTTAAAGAAGTAATAATAATAATGCGTTTAACGTTTAACAGACGCCATTCACACCATTACTATTTTCCATTTTTACCACTTCCCGTTTTATACATTTTTATTATACTTCAACTTATTTAATAGCAATGTGCGAGTGGAGGAATTATATAGGACATTAGGATAAGGTAGGCAACTTTGGGAGCATAGGAGTATGACAGGTAATCGACCATCATGGCCTTGAATAAGGAACCATCTCGATATTCATCTGGATTTATTGAGGGAAACCACGGAAAACCTCAAACAAGATGGCCGGTACAGGAATTACCGTTTCTCGGCGTGAGGCAGTAGGAAAAAGTCCTAGCCACATCTGCCCCCGCCGGGATTCGAACCCAGTACCTTCCCAATGCGAGTCTAGTGCTGTACCACTATAGTCGCTAAAGAAGTATAACTTCAAAAATGTTATTCGAAAACAGTGTTGTGCCAATTTTAATGCAACTATTTAGTCGTTTCAGTCTTGAACTTGACCCGTTAAAACATTTTCGCCAAACATGTTGTCTCTGTGTCGACGATGAATCAGGTCGCCTGTTGGTTACAGCCGCTCCGACACGCTGCATTCTCTGCAAGCAGAGACAGTCTTGCAGCGCCTACTTGAAGGTGATCGACATTGTACACAAGAAATCCAAACAGAGCTCGATTATAACCACAGTTCAGTCACTTTTGTCACAAAAAAGGACTACAGAAGCTGTAATGATCGTTAATGCCATATTCTATATGACCTTGAAATCGACTGCCATCTCAAATATCAATTATTCACTTTCAACTTTTTGATGTATAAGTTTCTTTACAGGCACCCCCATTTTTTTTGCTAGAGTGACTCGGTGAAACTGTTCACACAAGAAAGGACTACAGAAGCTGTAGGCATCGTTAATTCCATATTCTATATGACCTTGAAATCGACTGCCATCAATTATTCCCTTTCAACTTTTTGATGTAGAAGCTTCTTTACAGGCACCCCCATTTTTTTTGCTAGAGTGACTCGGTGAAACTGTTGCCACAAAAAAGGACTACAGAAGCTGTAAGCATCGTTAATTCCATATTCTATATGACCTTGAAATCGACTGCCATCAATTATTCCCTTTCAACTTTTTGATGTAGAAGCTTCTTTACAGGCACCCCCATTTTTTTTTTGCTAGAGTGACTCGGTGAAACTGTTGCCACAAAAAAGGACTACAGAAGCTGTAAGCATCGTTAATGCCATATTCTATATGACCTTGAATCGACTGCCATGTCAAATATTAATTATTCCCTTTCAACTGTTAGATATAGAAGCTTCTTTACAGGTACCCCCATTTTTTTTTTGCTAGAGTGACTCGGTGAAACTGTTGCCACAAAAAAGGACTACAGAAGCTGTAATGATCGTTAATGCCATATTCTATATGACCTTGAAATCGACTGCCATCTCAAATATCAATTATTCACTTTCAACTTTTTGATGTATAAGTTTCTTTACAGGCACCCCCATTTTTTTTGCTAGAGTGACTCGGTCTTTCAACTACACTAAATATCAACTAACATAAAACTAAATAACATCACAAAACATCCATGAGCGCAGGTGGAATTTGAACCCACGGCAGTCCAGTCTAGAGGTTGCGGCACCAAGCATGCTAACCACTAGGCTATACTGCCCTCTGCAGTCACAAATGTGCCCCCCCCCAACATTTTAAGTCACGCAACACCTATATAGTACCTTATTATGTCAATCAGACTTGTATAGTTCCCATCTACAGAACCTAGAGCATCGCTAAAATTCTAAACATACTATAAATTGCGCAATAAATTAAACACATTGGCTCTCCAGACTGGTATAATAGAGAACAATGATTCCCGGAGTGATATAGCTCTCATTTATAGAACTAGAGCAGGGTTTATCATACATATAACCCCGCGTACCCCTATTAAATTTCCCAGACAACTGCGAACCCTCTTAAAAAAATTTCGCTATAAAAGATAATAAAGTTTTTATAAAGATATTAATACAGCCACAAAGAGAAATATACTGGTCAGCAAATTGATCGACTTTTATAGAAAGAATTAGATTACAAGCCTTATCTGAAGTTTTCATTCTAATTTTGTGAACATTAATGCCTCTCTTGAAGAATGTGTTTAAATATTCTCCACATACAAAACCCATTTTTTAATTGCTATCAACTATCCATATTAGTATACAGAGTTCACTAGTTAGTTGTTACGTTTGTTTAGATGTGTGTGTGTGTCTCAATTTACTTATTTATTGTAGATTATAGACGCGTCGACATCTAAGGTCATTAGCGTCTTTCAACTACACTAAATAACAACTAACTTAAAACTAAATAACATCACAAAACATCCATGAGCGCAGGTGGGATTCGAACCCACGGCGGTCCAGTCTAGAGGTTGCGGCGTCAAGCATGCTAACCACGTGTGTGTCTCAAACGATATCAAGATGGGGTATTCGACCAATCAGACCGAACCCTGACTGCAGGACCTAGTCGCTTGTACTGTAAACATAGCGCAATAAATGAACATGTTGGCTCTCCAAACTTGTATAGTAGACATCAGTGATTCCCAGAGTAGTATAGCTCTCATCTATAGCGCCAACAGCAGCAGCGCGAATATCGCGAGAATGCTGTAAACATAGCGCAAAGGCAGTCAAGTCGGGGATAGCGTGTTATACGGACGCGATTCCATTTCTGTAAAGTCTTTAAATATTATCTACTCTCTCTATATTTAAATAATTCTATCTTTCTCACTAAATAACACTGTCGCATTTAAATGCACCATGCGCGTAAATTTTTTTCTCTCTCATTTCTAATTTCTAAAGTGTATCCAATTTTCACGCTTTTAATTGCATTTTCTTTTTATACGTATATTTTTATTATTCTATTTACCAATCCGAAATTAATTGGCTAAGTTCCATTTTTTATCCGTTTTAACAAAAGTGATACGTGTTTGTGAAATTTGTTTCTTAAAAAAATAAATCGACTCTCAAGGTATATAATTATCTTTTTGAAAATGTAATTGTTCATTGGGGTCACTAATTGCAATTATAAAAAAATATGTTATTCTGAATGAAGTTTTTTCTGCGTAGATATTTATTAATTAACTAATTAATAACGTCTCAGCGTTTGAATTTTATTACTTCCATAAAATTTATACAATACGTTAATTACAATATTTACGTAGAAACAATTATACTGCGGCAGTTTCATATTAATTAATATTACAGTGAAATATACTACTGAAACTTGGAAACTATTTTTTTAAGAATAAAAATCAAAAATTTCCAAATTTGATTTTTAAAATATTGTTGGAAGGATTTTTTTCTTGTTACCCTATCATATTTAATTATGGTTTCCTACATTAAAATATTTTGCAATATCAAAAACAAAAAGAATTTCACAAAATAAGCTTTTTCTAATAACGCTACAAAATACCAAGTGTACGGCTTCTAGCTGCAGAGCTTAAAAGTGGCTGTAAATACGGATTACAGATGCTTTATTTATTCCACACCCTATATAAAAAAGTCCCTTACACTTTTTGGTTTGAAAATTGAATTTCAAGGAAAAAATAGATTAATTACTCAATTTCAGTATGGCGTTGAAGATATCACTTAATTAGTAAGACAGCCAATTGCTTGCAAAACAGCCAACTAATACAATATTTTCATTTTGAAAATTTAGGGTAGTCCCATGCGATAATGGAAGCTTTTAGTTGGAATTGATTTTACAATCTTAAAATTCTGAAAATGACCTTTTTTAAAGCCTGCTATCCACTGGACCAACACGAACTGTGCAAACGCAGACAGTCTACGGTATAATATTGTTAATAGCTGTTGTACCCGGCTTCGCCCGGGCGCGATTTAGAATACCAGTAATTCGATGTATTCTAAATATTTCAGGTAGTTTTTTTTTCGAATATGCTTTTTTATTATTTAAGAAGAATATGTTCTCAAGTTACACGTTTTTTGCTTAAACAATTTCAGAAATACGCGCACCCTTCAAGAAATTTCCCACCCGCGTTTTGACCCTTTAAGACGCGAATATTGAAAATTCGTCGAGCACATAGAATAGCTCTTTAATTTTGAGAAAGTACACGGATGTCAAATAAAATAACAGAGACACTGTTTGATTTAAAATACTTGTTAAAATCATTATTTGCATAATAATATCCATTCAAACTGTATAATATTACTTTATACAGAAGCATGTTTTTTATAGCAGTTTTTATCAATATTAACTGTCCCTTACCCCTACCCGTCGAATACGGGGCAAAGTCAACATTTAAAAATAGCAAAACAAAGTAAAGCTTGAAACTGTACAGAGTTATACGATTAATTAAAAAAATATTATCAAAATCGGTTAAAGTGGAAACTACTGAAACAAAAAAACAAAAAAAAGTCTAGTGTTTTAAATAGCCCCGTAAATTCGGCCCTGTATAATTGAAGCTTTAAATATATGCAAACTAGTATTAACTAATTTATAATAAATAATTTAATGACGACGAAAGAATTTTGTTTTCAGTTTAAATAACATTTATTTGCGTTGCAAAATTACTATTTTTATAAATAGTGTTTTACAGCAGAAAGAAGCCATATTAAGATGTACGTAACTTATTAAAATCCGCATTAAAGTCTATGGAGATCGAGGTCAGAGTGGTTAATGCGCTTTAACTTTTATTAATTGCATCACTAATTAAAATCACCTAGATTTTTCAAAAAAGATTCACGTATTTAAAACATACAAATTGCAAAAATACTCCCACGTATTTTTATTTTTGGCATCGGTTCAATGACAGCGTTACACTGACTCTATTGACTAAATTCTGAAATTTACTTACATTCTTCAAATTCTATTTAAGCGAAATTACACGGCCGGATTTTCCGCGGCGTTTTTAACGCGGCGGATTGCACGTCCAAATCGATACCGTGCCTATACAAACGAATGAAACTAGACGAACGGAATATACGTCGCGTTTTTTTAAATTCCGTCAGCATGAGCGAGTTCAACGCTTCTGATTTTTTACCTAGATTGTACATCAGTCGGTGACCCGTCGCCTGGTCTAGTTTGCCCCGCACTAAACAGTGTTTTTCGTTTCTAGCATGTTGTGGCGGTGACAATCGTCACAACACGCTAGAAACGAAAAACACTGTTTAGTGCGGGTCAAACTAGACGAGGCGACGGATCACCGACGGATGTACAATCTAGGTAAAACATTTTTTACCTAGATTGTACATCAGTCGGTGATCCGTCGCCTGGTCTAGTTTGCCCCGCACTAAACAGTTTTTTTTCGTTTCTAGCATGTTGTGGCGGTGACGATCGTCACAACACGCTAGAAACGAAAAACACTGTTTAGTGCGGGGCAAACTAGGCGAAGCGACGGATCACCGACGGATGTACAATTTGAGTAAAAAATTTGTGTGGCAATATCCTGTTGATAGTCCGTCTCTTAATATTGGATGAGCCTACCAACGTCGTTTTTCCCTTCTGTTCTTTAAGAATAAATTTGCACATACAGCAGCGCAACCTAACACAGTGGGGTCCTGTCTTACAGAAGTCAAGTTTTTTTTGAGACCAAAGTGTGTTCCCCCAACAAAGAAAAGCTGACGCGGCGTCTGTATCATTGTCAAACATTTTTAGGCTAAAAATCTCTAATGCAAAATATAACTTTTCATCTGTCTAAATTTATATAGAAACAACAGAGACAAAGTTTTTTTTTAAACCTGCACTAAATGGAAATTTATTTGTCCGCATGGTACAACAGAGTTTGATATTTATTTCCTTGTTGCGAATTAAATCTTGCCCCTGCTTTGTGACACCTGCTTTACATTATATTGAATAAAGTATTGATGACATAATTCTTTTAGTACTCTTATGTAATCCCCGAGTTGAAATTATTCGTAGAACATTTTTAAAACAGTATCATTTTAGATTTCATTCTTTTAAAATAATAATATAATAAATAAATAATTTTGTGTGCGAACTAATTATTTAGGTAACGGATTAAAGACTTATAAATTTATTACTTATTATTGATCGCAAGAAAAATACTATTAATTTGTTTTTTACCGGTTACATATTTATGAATAAATTACATTAAATATACATTTGACAATTAAAGAAACAATAATTTATTTTGTGTAATAACTTTAAACAAAAAACTTAAATAAAAAACTTAAATAAAAATGTTTTCATCAAAAAATATACTTAAAAAATACGTAAAATATTACAATTTTTTATTTTAGACGTGTCTCTTACCAAGCATTTTAAAGACCTTATAAAATTTATTTATTTTTATATATTTATTATTTTTATTTAATTTTTTAAATAAAAGTAGGGCCTATAGGATATTTTTAGTAGAAATTTTTTTACTCTTCACTCAATAAAAAAAGCCAGCCCTACACCCTTAACCAGAAAAAAAATTCACAAACAATTTAAATACATACTTACCATAATCTAAATTAAGCGAAAAAGAGCTTTCAGTTACGTAATTTCAGTTACGGAATATCCAATAAAAATCTGTGTGAACAATCAATATTGTTTCAATAAAACAACTCACATTTTAAAATAAAATAAAATTTAAAAGCTCTATAAATAATCAAAATAATTTTTTCCCGGATGAAAATTTTTCATCGTCGTGATCTGCAGAAGAATGATCAGAAAAGAGTAATGTCAAAAATTCAACAATCACTTTCAGTATCAATGCGTAAAAAAAAGGTTCAATAAAAAACACTGATATAAATAATATATAATTTATACATAAATAATGGATGTGACATCGATACTGCGTTAATCCCAGTGCTGCCAAGTGCCAACTTTGTAATTGTGATTCAGCAGTGTTGTGTTCCGCTGGGACTGTGTAGCTGTTGTATTTTTTCTCTGTATAATAATATAGTCGGCACCTACAACAATCCCGTATTGTTGTGGCCAGCTATACACGCGTGCAGACAGTTCGTTTCCTCTACTAACCTAAAGGTCAGTGCTCTTTATTTACATGTAGCTTTGCATTACAGAAAACTAGAACGACAAGGACATAATAATTAATAACGACCCTACCATATAGTCTACAATCATCTATCGACGAAAAAATCACTATCAGTTCGACCTGTATGTTTGCATGTATGTAGTTATGTATGTCTGTATCGCGATTTTTCAGGAAACTACTGGACCGATTTAAAAAATTCTTTCACTGGTTAAAAACATACTCCTTCTCGAGTAACATAGACTATATATTGATGTTGAAGATCTCTATGATATAGAGAAATGGTGATCCGTAGACGATGTAGAAATTAGGAGAGAAAAAAGCAGTGGCAAAAGGATCAAATAAAATTTGCAATACTGATGATTAAATTTGCATTTATAAGCTTACGTTTCGGTGCTCATTACACCATCCTCAGAGCATCTAAAAACTTAATTTTAGATGCTCTGAGGATGGTGCAATGAGCACCGAAACGTAAGCTTATAAATGCAAATTTAATCATCAGTATTGCAAATTTTATTTGATCCTTTTGCCACTGAGTTTTTCTTTCCTAATTTCTATAGACTAAATATATATTAATACGCTATGATAAAATGGGATGAGTAGTTTTCGAAGTCCGTTAAGTTGAAAAAAATATATTTTAAGTTTGAGAATATTTGCTCTGATGACAGATCAATATCTAGGTACCTAAACTCTAATAATTTATTTTTAGAAATAAGACTGTTCCATGACTGGAAAAAAACTTAATAAATAACGATGACTTTTAACTATTTAATAATTGATTTACTATTGATTTACATTCGAATTTCAATTTTTTCTAAAAATAAATCTGTTCTCAAACTTTTGTATGTATTGTTTATTCAAAACAAATTTATTAGTAAATTTATATGCTTATTGCAAGTACAAGAAAAGTTCTTGATGAAAGCTTCTTTTATTTTTTAAGTAGCTTGCGACTTGTTAAGTATAAAAATAATCACAGATCTATAAATCGCTGCAGTCGTTTTACAAAAACGGTTGCAACTTGCACATGCATTTCACGATTAAATTTCACTTTTTGTTGTAGCTAATTATACATTTGCTTCGCGACTGCATTTAAAACACATATTGTAAGCTTTTTATCTTGAGTAAATGTTTATTATGTTTATATTTGTAAATTCAACGACATTAATAACATAGTATTAATTACTCAGATATATCATTGAATAATATACGTTGAAGATTATCCAAACAATTAAGTAACAAGCAATATAAAATAGTACGTACTTTTAGCGCGGAACAATTCATAAAAAAATCAGATAATCTACGGTCGAAATCCTCCGGACAAGTTAACCTTATTTTTTTAACTCTCATCATTTTTGATAGTCTTTTTTTTACCCTCACATCATTTTTCATTTGTTTCAAATAAATTGCTGAAAATTCCGCATCTACCTCAAATTTTTATTTTTTCTTTTATAAGAAAAATATTGCACAAATATTTCGGGAACTGTCAGTGTAAAAGTCAAATAAATGCATATTGGTGAAATCAGAATTTGATTATCTATCCAAAATATTAGGAGGGCTCCATTAAAAAAGGTGATTACGGAAAGGGGTGGGGGTAAAAAATGTTGGGCGTTAAATCTCGGATTTTTTTTATGGATTTTTCTACACTAAACTTCCGCACTGTACCTACACTGTAAAAAATGGATGTAAAAATACTTTGAAAGTTAAGGTAGAATTCGCTTGATTTTCTAAGTGATTTTACATTATTATTTATTTTTACACAGAAAACATCATAAAAACTTGGACTTTTACTGTAAGGTTAAACAAATTTGTGATTTTTACATAAAGTAAATTAAAATTACATAATTTGTGTAATATTCCAATAAAGTGTGTAAAAATTATAAAATAAAATGTATAGTTACATATATAAAATGGATGAATACAAAACAAATTAATGTAAAATTAGAAACCACGTATGCGCAATGTGTTTTTATGGAATCTACGCGATGTGCAGGCGATACCTGTTTGCGACGCCATTTTCTCTTTGTGTGCCATTACCAGATTAATCGCTGGCTACAAATGGACCATCGATAATCTATGTAATCGACCTTCTCATTTCTTACAGTGTATAATTTCGGACGAACATACGAACCCCTAATTAGCATATCGATGATTGGTTCATATTTTATCGTATCCTGAGCCGCAATTACATGGTTCCGTCCATAAACTTAAATCAAACAATGCAGGAAATATTATAAAAAAGTAATATTAACATAAAAATAGCATTTAGAGAGGTTAGGCGGTCAAGTGCATGTTATGTAAACCTAAACAAAATGTCTGGACTATATCTTTTAATATTTCAATGCTCTAGATAGTCTATACAAACATGTTTGTTTGTTTGTTTTGCTTTTTTTGTTACACGTTCATTTATTTTTTATCGAAATTCTGCAAAGAGTTAACGTAAATATTTGAAGTAAAACAATAATCAAAATATTGATTGGCAAGGAATAAGTTAAGATTAATTTATTAAATTTTAAATTGGTTTAAAACTTTTCTAATAATAATAATAATAATTCTACTAGGGCTTGTCTTTATAATATACAGAAAGACATTAAATTAACAATTCAATTAGCCCGAGAATCTCTTAGCGGCCATTTCTTGATCTCGACTGACTTAATTAATATTGGAACTCCACTCTGTACACTTGGGACTAGCAATTCAATCATAGTTTGAACAGTGATAAGGGATTAATAAATAATAATGATAAATAATAATGCGTTTAACGTCCGTTTCTCGACATTATGTCATAACAGATGCCATTCGCACCATTACTATTTTCCATTTTTACCACTTCCCGTTTTTTATACATTTTTATACTTCAACTTAATTAATAGCAATGTGCGAATGAAAGAATTATAGGACATTAGGATAAAGTAGGGAACTTTGGGAGCATAGGAGTTTGACAAGTAGTCGGCCATGGCCTTGAATAAGGAACTATCTCGATATTCATCTGGAATTATTGAGGGAAACCATGGAAAACCTCAAACAAGATGGCCGGTACAGGAATTACCGTTTTTCGGCGTGAGGCAGTAGGAAAAAGTCCTAGCCACATCTGCCCCCGCCGGGATTCGAATCCAGTACCTTCCCAATGCGAGTCTAGTGCTGTACCACTAAGCTACATCGCTGGGTTTAAGGTAAATGTACATGCGTAATCTGATAGCATTCTGGTCGCAACAAGCGGGGAATTATTATACTAAACGAGTACGTTATAATATTTGCTATTATTAACCAAATAAAAATCTGTTACTGTTTCCCAGTAAATCCTAATTAGGAATACCTATAAACTATATTGTGTATAGTGAGACTTCGTTTTTGGCTTCTTGTTCAATACTTAGTAGAATGAAAATAGTAAAACACTAAATTTGCTTCCAGAACAAGATATAAAACTCTTTATTTAATCAAAGAGATTGACGACATGTTTCGAGAGCTTAAGCTCTCATCATCAGGTCAATTTAAAAAACAAAATTTTACAAGAATTGAAAATTGCGTACAAATAAGTTCTTTGTTACTTTAAGCATCTTGAGATATTGTCAGTGGCGGATTTACACATTTGCCGCCAGTAGGCTATTCAAATTTTGCCGCCCCTACCGACCTCTTCAATTCGATAACCTAGTTCACAATCATATTAATTAAAATTTTTTGTCAATGAAATTGTAACTTTATGATTTGTGCACTATCGATCGTCCTAATTAAGCAACCAAACGCGACTACGCAAATTTTAGAAAAAATCGAGGAAAAAATTATCTAAGTGGTGAAACATATTAATTATTACATGTTGAATTATTGTTTGTATGAATCTTTTTAATTTCTGTAAGACATAAAAAAAAGTTTGACCCCAAATTTGCCGCCCCTAAAATCTGCCGCCCTAGGCTCCAGCCTACTCAGCCTGCTGGTAAATCCGCCACTGGATATTGTCAATTCTTGTAAAATTTTGTTTTTTAAATTGACCTGATGATGAGAGCTTAAGCTCTCGAAACATGTCGTCAATCTCTTTGATTAAATAAAGAGTTTTATATCTTGTTCTGGAAGCAAATTTAGTGTTTTACTATTTTCATTCTACTACCTATAAACTATGTATGACCTGAGCTTGTCTCTGCAAAAATTGGTAATTTACCTCTTGGAACTAGATGACCACAACACATTTTTTTACGAAGAAATAATCTAAGAGGCTATTATTTAAAGTACGTGTTCACATTGATCAAATAAATACATTGATCAGTTCCAAAAATAAAATATTAGTAAAAAAAACTTTTTAAAGACACGCTTTTATTGAAATGTACTAGAAAGGAAAGCTACTGTCCAAATTTCAAGTTTCTAGCTTTAGCGGTTTGGCCTAGGCGTTGAATAGTCAAAAAATCATACACCTTTGATTGATTGGAGTTATGTAATAAACTTTGAGGGGCTAGCTAACGGTTTCGTTAGAAAGCAGTTTCGAACACATGTTTCATGTTTATTTAAAGGTTTTTTTTGAATTACTCATAGAAATCACCCTCTGTGATATTTTGTCCCGTCATGAATCATTCTGTATATCAAAAGTCCCTTGTGTGTATTTTGACAAGTCTAAATTCACATTTTCAGCTGCACGTAGAAGTTATTTCACGGAATGGGCCCTTCAAAATGAAATGATGCGAAATATCACTTTTCCTGTTCGTATAGGAAATATCAATTTTCAATTCCGTTGCAGAATTTACACGTTCGTTGAACACGGAAGCTTCTAGAAAAGAAAAATTGGTACGTTGAAAAGACAATTCAATCTAATATATATCCGAATCCGACATAATCTCGTCGAGTTTAAAGTAGATATAGCCAACGCTCTATTTTCTGGGATTCGCAAATCGCAATAAACCGATACATTGCTTTCAATACATCATCAAGTTATTTTTTCAACGAAATTGAACCAGCATGGTAAAAATCTCGGAACAGAAATAGCTATAGAAACAGCATATCACTTCGCTTGTGAAGCCACAACAATGCACTAAAGTACGACCTGTCAGGTACATTATGATCATTCATTGCTTGTTAATTATTACAATCTTTTATTTAACTTGCAATGTATGTTTGTTTATTTGTGTGTTTGTTTAGATCAAATCTTGCAAGTCAATTTTGAACTACTTCCACGTATCCGATCGATTTGAAATTTTGTACACATATGTTTTCCCGATGACAATACATGAATAAATCGTTTTTAGAAATAAATTCAACCCCTAAGGGGTTCAAACGGGGATGTAGGGTTTTTTTGACTAATCAACGCCCAGGCCAAATCGCTTAAGCTAGAAACTTGAAATTTGGACAGTTGGTTCCTTTTCTGACGTAAGCATCCCCTAAGAAAGGATTTTTCGAAATTCAATCCCTACGGGTGTGAAATGGGGGTAAAATTTTTATTTATTTATTTTTATTTATTTATTTACTTAATAAGTTTTCCTACCCAACTTGGCAAAGACTAAAAGACTAAAATGAACAAAATAAATATTAGAAAAAAAACTTTTTAGAGACAAGCTTTTATTTAAATGCACTAAAAAGGAAAAAATAATTTATAATAATTATAAAAGTGTGGGTCGTGACTAATAAACTATCATAGAGTTCACGACCCGCGCTTTTATAATTATGAACCTAAATTATTAAAAATTATTTTTTCCTTTTTAGTGCATTTAAATAAAAGCTTGTCTCTAAAAAGTTTTTTTTACTAATATTTATTACTTTTTATGTCGGGTTGTGTGCCTGGATATTACAATAAAGGTTTCAAAACGCTTATGAAAAATCAAGGTGTATTTTGTCATCAGTACCTAAGTAAAAATATTTTTTTATTTATATTTTCAATGTAACATTATTGTTCCCCGCACGTCTCGACTGGCTTCAGTTGTAAATATCTACAAGCTGCGATATGCTCCTTCTATAGCTATCTCTATTCTGAGGTAAAAATATATTTTTAGAAGTGCCTAAAGCCTGCCGTCCACTACAAAACCTGGGTTCGAAACCTGATGGCAGCGTAGAATTTTTGGAGTTTTTTTTTTTAAATTCTACATGATATTTATTTATATATTTTTTTATTTTTGTTATATTCTTTCTTCGAGAATAATTATATTTTTTTTGAAATCAAGGTGGAATTAATTAAAAATACAATTTTAGTATTTTAGCAATAAATTACCTAGTCGCTTGTATGCAGTGCTCCATAAGAATCAATGATGAATAATATTCTTACCGACAAAATTGTCTAAAGGTAATTGTATGTCGTATGTATAGTGTCTATGATACTAAATATTAATTTATGAATGATCGTTATTAATCAATTTAATAATAAAAGGCGAATCGTGTTTCTGTAAAACATTTCAACCTATCATTAACGTAGTTGATCATATCTATACGATTCTACATTGATTTTATGAGCTATGTAAAAATGCAGTTTCACATAACAAAGTAAATAAATCATTCATAACGTTAACTTTTAAAATACAGCGTGCATCAAAAACATATACTATCCACATGATTACGTATTTTTTCATAGTAAAAGAAAAATTTTTTTTATTAAAGCGGGCATTTTATAGTGTAGATGAATTTTTATGTTACCAGTAATTTTATTTATATTTCTTAAATTTTAATGTGAACTTTTTTGACGTGTCAAATAGATTTATATCTCAAATAAAAGTAATCAAGTATCCATTTAGACATCAAGCTGTATTTGTGCCAAAAGCTCATAAAACCATATTTCAACGACATTTCGTATTCACTGTACCGTATTTCTATAATAAATTCCTAAACACCTTTCCAGTATTTCGAGTTATAATAAGTTTAATAACGAATTGAAGTCATGGTTGCGTTCTGTTGAAAATATTGAATATATTTCTTTGATGTTTTGAAGTAATTAAGTTCAGTTCGCTAATTTTCTATTTTTTTTTCTTTTTTATATTATATAATTCCTTTATTTTCAACAGGGACGAATAAATGTTTATTGTGAAGGTGCATCTAGTACGGGGATTCCTTTAGATGTACCTATTATTTTTTTAGATATGCACATTGCAATGTTATACTGCTTGTATTTTTTATTAAAAAATAAATTCATTTCAATTTCAATTATTGAAAAAATAAATATCTATCTATCTATCTATTCAATCATGTAAGACATTTTACACGATTTATTTCGACATATTCGTAATCAATTTTGTACCGGGAATTAGAATGTTCTCTTTACATATATTCGCAAATTTTATTTATCTAAAACGGGTGTAAAATTTTGTTACACCTTGTTTAAATCATCTTCAATTTACATGAAGTATCCTATTTTTCAATAAGCATTAATTCATGATTATTTTCTCGTGATCGTGTTCAATTGTTTAGAACGGCCATGTGATAAAACGATGTTCGATTGTTTCCACGTGATTGATAATTTTTTATTACAATGTTATGTAAAAGATACTAAAATTTTTTTTATTTCAAGTAGGTAAATTATAATAATTTAATGATACTTATTAGTGCGGCATTTTAGATATTTGTAAACAAAATTATACTCGTCTTTCTTGAGTCAAGAACTAATTTTCACTTGATTATAAAAATTAAAGCTACGGTCACACTTCCGTCCTAATCACTACGTAACTATCATTTTCAATATCTACTAATATGTATAAATAGGAAAAGTTTATACATTTGTTTGTTTGTTTGTTTGCGGCGTGTAATCTCAAGAACTACTGAACCGATTGGAAAAATGTGTTCACTGTTTAAAAGCTTGCTTCTTCCCGAGTAACATAAACTATATATATTATTACCTTCGACAAAAGAAGGATGAGTAGTAAGCAAAAATGTAAAGCAAGTCAGAGATCCCGCACGTAACCTCTTAGTTAAATTGATGTTTTAAACTATAATAAATCGAATTTAAAATGATATATCAGAGATTTGTTGCTCTTGAGTCGCTGTCAAACCAAAATCTAGCCGAGCGAAGCCTGGGTGGAAAGCTGGTTATAAAAAAATCATAAATTATTTAAAGATCAACTTACTAGGCGCGGGATACGAGTTAGTATTTTTGTACTTTATTAAACGCAGTATACTTTTTAAACGTATTTATTTATTGTAAAGTATAGACGCTCGATAACTAAAGTCGTTAGCGTATTAATTCACGAAACCCTCGACTTTAACCACCCTTACCCCAGTTCGTGAGGAAACAATGCCTTCTTTAAACAACGAAACTACAGACGTATTTGTCTGTTGCAAAACTAGGTCATATTTTATGTCATTTCCAGTTTTTAAAACAAAGCGAAATGATATTAAAAGTGAATTATTCAGTGTCATATTGTTCACACAAGATAACGGAAAATTCTGAAAATAGAGCAAGCTGTAATTAATTTTATTAAAAACAAACTGAATACCACTGCAAAAGTCGATTTCTTTATCCACTAGTTTCGTTTGTTTCTTACGTTCATTATAATCTGACTTTTGTATTCAAAATAATATTTTCTCTAACTTTTTTATAAGACCACCTAACAGCCAGGGTTTGCTACGTTTTTCGCTCACAGATTCGCTCGCATTAATGTCGATTTTGACAAAAACCATTCTTACCTGAGTATAGTAATATTATTGTATCTCCCCCCCAGGGGGGACATTGGAATGTGGTTGCTATCGCAAATTGCATTCCAATATTCTTTGGGAATTAGCGCTCCCAGGGACCCGAGCTCGTACCAGTCGGTTTATGTGCGCCGGCTGGCGGATTCTAATACACAAATGGATTATTTGTTGTGTTGAAGACGCTAATGACCTGCGTTGTCGACACGTCTATAACCTACAATTAATTAATTAATTATTGTATCTCAATTCTCAGTGCTATAACTCAATGAGTTGATGCACCTTTTGTTTTGTTTGTTTTTGTCTTTAAATAAAAAAAAGGGTGTGGGTCGCGGGACCCCCGACAGATGTGAAACATTTTTATAGCTTGAATCTTTTATTTATTGAACTTGACAAATTTATCAAAATAAAATCTAGCCTATATCACTTAGGGATAGTGTAGCTTTCTATTAGTAAAAGAATTTTTTAAATCGGTTCAATAGTTTCAGATATAATAATTTATGATTTATTACAACGCCGCGAGACATTCTCCCCCTGCGAAGATAATAATTTTTAGAATCGGTTCAGTAGTTCAAGAGATAAGAATTTACAATTTAACACAATTTACCCTAATTTTCCCTCGTTTACCCAAATTTACCCTAGTATACTCTAATTTCTTGAATTTACCCTAGTTTTCCCTAAATACCCTAATTTACTCTTATTTAGCCCCCTTTGCCTTAAGTTACCCCAATTTACCCTAATTTACTATAATTTACCCTAAATACCCTAATTTACCCAAATTTTCGTTTAAAAAAAAAAAAAAAACAAAAAAATTAATTTTTGGTGTCATGAAATTTCAAAAAATTATAATTATTGTCAAAGAAAGAATATAACAAAAATAAAAAATTTTATAAATAAATATCATATAGAATTTAGAAAAAAAACATCAAAAATTGTACGATGCCATGAGTTTCGGAACCCAAGTTCCCATGCATAGAAGGCTAAAGTCGTACCTCTAGTCTACGGAATGTACTCGCTAGACAGGCGTTGTTACTGATATATGTGTAACTTAATATACTCGCTAGACAGCCGTTGTTACTGATATATGTAAGTGCCGCAGTGGTGGGGAGAACAGCAGCGAAGGAGAATGTGGCATTGATATTTCGTGGCGTTCCGTGGCATTGATATTTCGTGGCATTTCGTGGCATTGATATTTCGTGGCATATTTCCCCTCACGCGGCTGTTCACAGCCCGACATAAGACGTTTCACAACAAAAAAATTAGACATTAGATTTTAGACGTTATTCACTTCAAAAGTGTTTCGCCTAACCCTCTTAATCCTAAAGAGATAAACAGTAAAAGCATCTTTTTTATCCTCGATTATTATCCACAGCAACTTGCCCTTAATGACCTTCTTTTGGTAGACAATTAATAGCAGTCAGTCATCAGTAAAGACTTTTTTCTTGACATGAGGTTTTTATCCTTATATGTACATTGTTTTTCCCTCGTCTGCTGTCGAGGTAAATAGGAACTGCTAAAGGATAAGTTAACAAGAATATCAAGTATTACTTGTCTTTTATATTCACACAAAAATATAGATACATCTATCAGAAACAACCAAGAACGTTTTTTTTTCCGAGCCTACATTATTTATGTATGTCGCAACATTTTATTAAATCGGTTAATGAACTAAGTTCACAAAAATAAACGTCTAGAATACGAGAAGTTTACGATATTTTTATAATAGACACAAAAATTTAATGTTTATATGGAAATTTACTGCAAACATTTTTAAACAGATATGAGTACAAATGGATGACTCTTCTATAGATAAATAAATAAGTTCATGCATATATTGATAGACAGTTCATTGTGTCAAATAATTACCAATTAAACTTTAAAATATACTAAATAAAATTACATAATATATATTATAGTTATACACTAAATTTAATTTAGCATGAGTCTTAACCACTTCATTTTAAAACAGTCTTCCAGAGGGGGCCGGCAGAGCCGTATCTAGAGGTTGACGAAAATGGCCTACAAACAGATAGACGAACAAAAATTTAAAAAACTGAGCAAACGTCTTCTGTATCTCGTCAAGAACCCAAAAAATTCATAATTTTATTTAAATATCGAAAAAAGAGGCTTGGTGTGTGGTTAAAACCACACTGCTAACTTCCCATTAGATGCCCTTAGAGATTAGAGATCAGTCTACCCTAGAGAAACTATTTGTAGTACAGGTTAACATTTTACAACAATTTTACAATAGTTTTTTTGTTGTAAAAAAAACCGCCAATTCAATTTTTTGCTAACCTTTTCAGGTGTTCATTAAGTAATTAGGAGTCGAATGAAATAGGTCTAGACTCTGGAGTCGATATCATTCTTTGTTCTCGAGATATGAGAGACGAAAAAAAGTTCACGAACGTACGTACAAACGTACGTACACACGCAGATACGTCAAAATTTTTTATTTGCAAAATTGGACCCATTGGGCCATTACAACAACTTCAAATGGGAAGTTAAAAATCGAACCCATTACAACAACTTCCAATGAGAAGTTAATAGCAAACAAAATCCAATTTTATTTTTATCTGTAGATTTTCTCAATCAGAAGTTATTGTATAATATTCAACATGTTACACTACACTTAAGGTCACTCAATTACAATGAAAATTATTTAATGGGGATAGTGTGGTGTAATAGCGTGCTGGTCTTTGGATCAGATGGATATTTTGTGATGTCGTTTAGACCCAACTTTATCCAAGTGTGCAGGCTTTCTCGGCCGGCATTGTTCCAAGTCTTCATGGTTTCCGGGCTTGTAGGCCGTGGTCTGGTGGTATTTCTACCTGACGTTTCGTCTACAACTGCGGTAGACATTCTCAAAAGGCGATGTGGCAGCGGTCGAAGTGTCCTCCTTGGCGGCTCACAGATCAGTGTGTCAGTGACTGGTGCGTTCTCCCTTCTTTTATGCCTAGTACCAGTGTATTCTCTGTTCGGTCGTAGTCCGTCTCTATGTAATTGGTCAACTGCGCAATGTGTAGTGGTGGGGGTGAGTTCTCTACTCGGTCGTATTCCGGCCTTGTACGATTGGTCATTGGTACAAGGACGGGATACAATCCAGCTTTGATATTTGAATGAATGAATTATAAATTATAGACGATCGACAACTGATTTGATATTTGATGATACTGGCTAGATAATAGATGTATATGTGTACCATATAGAATTTATTGGGTACACCTTTAAAAAACTTATTTAAATTCTTATTACATTAATTGGTTCGTGAAACTCGCAATTTTTAATAATAGTTATTAAATAAAATTGACAAAAGACTTAATTAACTTTATTGTCAGCGTTTGATCTCTCTGTCAGACAATAAATAGTATGTACCTAACAATACAAAGTTAAAATTAACACACTTTTAAGAAATGATAAAATAATAATCTATAAAAAGCTTTTGTTCTCACGCGATGTATCGAAGGGTTGTCTGACTGTCAAAGGAAGTATAATTCTTTACTTCTGAACTTAATTCAATGTACTAACTACTAATTTATAAATGACTGATTACTATACATAGTGTTACAAAACTGTTTTCTGAGTTGGCGGATTAAATATTTATTTACAATAATTAAAAAATACAATAACAATAAATGCAACAACGAAAAGTCAGTTCTAACAATCAACACAAGTAAACAATAACTAAACGGTAATTAACACTTAATTATATACAATTGACTATACTAATATTTATTTTATCAGGTGTATTTATATCGCGGAACTATTTATATCACTGATTGCACGACTCACCATTGACTGATTCACTCACTCGTTTATATACGCTGCGTGGCTGAAGCCCAGTGCTTTTTGCGTTCTCTAGAAACTTCGCGTAGTTACTCGTTGTTTAGCAAGCAGACACCGCTTCTCAGAATTCTTGCCTGACGTTTATATACAGGGTGATCCGTAACAAAAGTGTTCCACGGAAATTGAATACCTACCATAAAGCAATGCAAATAAAAAAATCATAACTTTGTATAAGTTTTAACGATTTGGCCATTTTCATAATGAAATGGTAAGAATAATCTATTATGTATATAGTAGTAGTTGACCCAATGAATGTTAATAATTGAAGGAAGGTTTGGTTGACGGTCAAAATAATGAAGCTTTACCAAAATTTCGCTTGTGGTCAACGTTTCGAAATATTTAATGAAGATGAAATTAAATATTTCGAAACGTTGGCCATAAGCGATATTTTGGTAAAGCTTCATTATTTTGATCCTCAACCAAACCTTCCATCAATTATTAACATTCCTTCAATTGGTAAGAATAATTTCAACTCCACAAGTAGGAAATGGTACCGATTTAGGTAAAAATTCAATTTTCACAAGTTTACGATATTATCTCTAATTGAGGTGTCCAGAGACCAGGATACAAAAACGTGTTTTTGCAAAAGGTATGGGTTGAGGGTCAAAATAATGTAGCTTTACCAAAATATCGCTTGTGGCCACAAGTGATATTTTAGTAAAGCTTCATTATTTTCATCCTCAGCCAAACCTTCCATCAATTATTAACATTCTTTCAATTGGTAAGAATAATTCCAACTCCACAAGTACGACATGGTACTGATTTAGGTAAAAATTCAATTTTCACAATTTTACGATATTATCCCTAATTGAGGTGTCCAGAGACCAGGGTGCAAAAACATGTTTTTGCAAAAAGTCTGTTTGTCTGTCAGCAAGAAAGAAATGAGTTGGTGATCGCGTTATTTGCAATAGACATTTTCAAAAATCACAGAATCCGTCATTGTAATGATTACACATGTAAAAATTAACCAAAACATGCTGTTAGCTAATTCATTGCTCATGGAAAAACCGATGTTAATAAAATGAACATATTTCTTGTAAATCATTTCATGACAGTGAGACATTAAGTATACCTACATTAAACTAAAGCAGGGGTTCCCAAAGTAGAGTCGCGGGCTGATTTTTTAGGGTCACGGCCTGTTTCCGTGATTATAGAATTTATAACTCTCGTGATCATTTTTATTTATTGTAGATTATAGACGCGTCCACATCTCAGGTCACTAGCGTCTTTCAACTGCACTAAATAACAACTATCTTAAAACTAAATAACATCACAAAACATCCAAGAGCGCAGGTGGGATTCGAACCCACGGCAGTCCAGTTCAGAGGTTGCGGCACTAAGCACGCTAACCACTAGGTTATACTGCCCTCCTCTCGTGATCAGTTTCTATATTACTTTTACTGTACTTTTTTATTCTTAAATTCTTGAATAAACGACATAAATTTGAATTGCTGCATTTTTTACTGAAAAATCTTTTTTATAGACTATTTTGTATATTGTGGGGAAAAATTTTTAAGGGTCGCGAAGGCTTTTGCAATTTTAAATTAGGGTCATGATCAAAAAAGTTTGGGAACTCCTGAACTAAAGTAAGAAATACTTGAAAAGTTCTTGAAAGTTTTTTTTTACGCAGTGTAACATTTCTAATAGTGGGGAACTTGCATTTAATATGACTTTAAGTGGACGTCATCTGTCAAAGGCATAATTTTTGTAGAAATATAAAGTACATTGTTTACTTAATATCATGTTTTAGATACATAATATAATACATAGACGTTACAAGTATAATAAAGTATTATTTTTTTAGAACAATAAAAAAATTACCGTCATTTTCTTCAAATTGTTATGTTTTTTTTTTTGGCATTTTCCTTAAATGAGGAAAGAAGTAAAGAACCGATTTCTACCGAGCCTAAAATTTTGAAAAAATAGGGAAAACAAGGCCTCACGCATAGTTTACAAGAAAGCCTAAACGAAATTCCTAAGTCCTTAAATTTCCACGGGAAACGGAAAATTAGGCATAGAGTTGTACCAAGTGTATCAAATATACCATTGTTTGTACCGTGGTACACGTGAAGTAGTAGCATGCCACCACGAAGAGCCGGGTTCAAATTCAACTGACGGTACGTGATTGTTTTTTTTTATAATGTAGCTATTTTGGAATTTTTCACATTATTTTTTATTTCCTTTTGCCGCTGCCATTGTAAACAGTATGACTCAACTATACGAAAGACACGTGACAAACGCATGTCATAGACTTTTTAATTTCTCCTATTGACAAAACTTAACGGATACTACTATATTATAACAGGAAACAAGATTATTAGTTAATTGTTCATATCCTTAACGCAAGTACGATAAGCCATTTCATCTGAAGTTATTACCAGCAATGAAATTTTAAAAGACTATAATTGCCTATAATGACGTAAGAATATAAGAATTAGAATCTCAGGTACAGCTTCTACTCTTAAAGTTGCGTATATACATAACACAGTGGCATATACAAATTTAAATTGCGAAGAGTTTTTTGACGTGATCCAGACCATTTCCTCAAAGAGTATAGACGCTATACCGTATATACAGGGTGGCACATCTTAAACAATGCAGTGAAATATGTCGTAAACGATACAAACCATAAAAAAATGTTTTATACAAAAGTTATAGAGTGTCAATGGGGACAGAAGACTGTGATATCAGATTTAACATAGGTAGTGCTGTGAAGGTCAGGCGAAGGTCAGCTTCGATTTTTTTAATTGTAACAGTGCATTTTTATTCCAGAATACGATACAGTATTTAATAGTGAACAATAAATTATTAAGGTAGATATCTGCTAAAGTTAATAATTATTGAGGTATTTAGAAATTAAATAACAGCCAAAATGAACGGCCATTAGATAAATTATGACATAGCAGATAAGCCATGATATTACGCATCGGCCTTCTTGGCTTGAATTCAATTCCCCAGTTCCCGGGTTCTAGCCCGAGTGCTGGTAAAAGTGTCAATTGGATTTTCAATTTATTATTAAAAAAAAATGAATTGAAAATATGAATTGGTGCTAGGCCCAAATAACCTTAGCTGTTGGTGGTATTTAAAACATTTTCTTTTTTTTAATCAATTCATAAAAGAACCGAATTGACAAATTAAATTTGCTATTTAATTTGTAAATATCTAAATATGTATTTATTAACTTTAGCTCATATGTACCTTAATAATTTACTGTTCACTATTAGGAATAAAAATTAGAAATTAGGAATAAAATTACACTATTAGGAATAAAAATGCACTGTTACAATTAAAAAATTGAAGCTGACCTTCGCCTGACCTTCACAGTACCACCTATGTTAAATCTGATATCACAGTCTTCTGTCCCCCTTGACACTCTATAACTTTTTTATGGTTCGTGCCGTTTACGAGATATTTCACTGCATTGTTTAAGATGTGCCACCCTGTAAAATTTAAGATTTTTATCTATAAATATTTATATTCCAATAACCCTTTCAAGATTATAGTAGTATATCTTGATTTGGAATGTACGTACATTTGATTTATAGGCATATTATTGTAAACATACCAATAATACGTTTATTTCTCATCGGAAATATTTACTATCTTTGCAAAAAATCAATGTCGAATTATAAAAAAAAACGCAGCAACCAATGAACATGTAGCTGTCAAAATTTAACAGTGTGATTAAAAAAACATCGTGATTATGTACAATGTACAATGTACAATAAACCGGCCATTACTCTCTTTATAAAAATAAAAGCAAGTTAAATTCTTTAGTTTTAAAAGTTTTTTAAAAGCTAGAGTACAATTTTTTTCTCTTTCTCATTTTCACTTTATGATTTAGTTTAGGAAAAGTTTATGTTCTATATTCGGAGCTCAGCACTTTCAGCTACAGCTTTTCCTCTTTTAACTAAATTCATGTTCAAAAGATAAGCTGACAACACATTGGCACGTAAACTTGTTAACGAAAAATAAAGTTATGAGAACACACGTTTTGATGGGTGTTAGATTTCCCAATTTTCAAGCTCCCAGCAAGACGCGAAATTTTTTAACGACGCCTTTGTTAATACTGCATGAACATTTTCTTCTAGAATTTTTTAATACGTTTGGATAAAACGTAGATATATGTATATTTAATATTTATGTTAAAATTATAGAAAAGAGAATACATTTGGCAAGAACAAAACTATAATCTATTTAATTTTCGTCAATGTCACATCTTTCAAGGCTCAACTTAGATATACAATTAATTTTTAAGCTGAACTATAATTGAGTAGGACTTACAATTTGCTACTTTTATATTTATGTAAATCCTCGATTTGTGTATTAGATATAACATAATTATAAAATTCTACTAAATGATAGGTTGTATTAAGTTCATTAACAAAATCTACTAATCAATGAACCAATGATTTATTGCATATGTGTAGCTATGGAATTTCCATGTCTTATCTATTACAAGTCCCCAGTTCCTAGGTTTTAATCAGAGAGGTGGTAAAAGTAATAATTGGATTTTCAAAAAATAAAAACTCGGGTCGCAGTGCCAAACCTTGCCGACAATATAGTGTATTTGCTAATACAGGCTTTGTGGCTTTAATACGTAAACTTAGTTTGTTTTTGGACAAAATAAAAAATTTAACCCCTTAATACATCCCTTAAAATAATATTTTTTTTCTTAATTTCAATATTAATATCAATGCAACCTCTGTACCAAATTAAATGCACCCTTCAGTAAATAAATCACTATTCGCAAACCAGTGTTTTCATAAAATTTGTAAGTCGGTCCTGTCAGGCCGATTTTATTAAAATTTTAGCAACACGTTTTGATTTTTACTAAAAGGTTAAATTTCAATTTTGAAACAATTCTGAGAATTTTTTCGCTATTTTTGGGCCAAAAAACGTTTTTCAACCCCTAAAAACCACCCTTAAAATAGTCCGATCGGGTCCATTTTAAATAGGCTTCGTGCGGTGATGGATTGCAACGTGCCTACCAAATTTCGTCAAAATCAATTAATTCTTTCGAAAGTTATTGCCCGCACATATATATATATATGTATATATTTATATAAATATATATATGTATACATATATAAACCGACATTTCCAAAAATGGTGCCAAAGTGTTCAGGAGGCTATGAAACGTCGAGAAATTTTGGTCCGACCCCTAGGTCCCGCCATCCGACCGACGCCAATAGTGTATGTGCCATATGGCAAATACACTAATAAATTGAAAATGTAAAATGGTATTAGGTTCAAAAAACCCTGGTTGTCGAGTTATGGATTTACTGTTTCGATTAAAAAGAAAGCATCTATATTATATACTATAGAGTATAGACGATAATTAGTTCTCTGACTAATCAAAAATATATGCAAAGTGATAGAGTATATAATTCAAGGTATTCTACTAAAGCCAAACAATTTATTGCAAAAAAAGATGTTAATCTCTAATTTCTTGTCAATAATTTATTAATAAAAAACAATTCTTTAAATAGAATAAGGTCACTCACAAAATACCTATTAAATTTGTTAAATGTTACTTTGATCAAATACCTTTGTAGGTACATTTGTGCATAGTTCTTCCAAAAAAAGCATCATAGGCGTCGCATGATTCAAAATGTTATTTTTTTATTGTTCAGTTTTGATTTCTTTTAAAATGTACTTTTATATATTTATTGTCATATGGTATAATCTGTACCTCAATAAAGGTTTGTTTATTGATTTGATTTATGGTATTCCGCGTATACATTCTTAAGTAATTGGTTAAATGAAAAAATCACACAAAGACATAAGTTTAATAAATACCAAATAGCTTCATATAAAAGAAAGTTCGGAGCAAAACGTGATTAGATAGCTAAAACCATCTACAGCACGGAATCAGGAGACATTTTATAGAGGATGTGACGTAATAACCACGAGCGCGGAAATAGTAGTCTGGCGGTGACACGTCTTCCAAGGTCATTCCGGATAGAGAGCACCACTATATTACATGATTACACTAAAAACGACAAACACACGCTCAAATGAAAGGTTCACTTCAGAAGTTTCCTGTTATCCTTCCTATATCAAACTTTTACTCAACCCTCAGATACAACTACAGGCGGATGTAATAGCCGTAAGCCCGTAATACTTTTGACTTACGTCATAGTTGGCAAAACTTGATTTCTGACAACAGGATCGTATTAACAGCGTACCGAATATTTCAAATATTTTGCAACGTTTATAAATAAAATTGTATTTCTATTTCTTTATTTATTTATTGTGGATTAATATTAGCGTCGACAACTTAGGTCATTAGCGTCTTAAATACAACGAATATCATAATATATCACTTAAAAACTAAATAACATCACAAAACATCCATGAGCAGAGGTGGGATTCGAACCCATGACAGTCTGATTCAGAGGCCGCGACGCTACCAACTGAGCCATACTGTCCTCTATTTCTATTTCTGAACACAACTGAAGATATTTTTCAAAACCTGCAACTTGTGTCAAATTCGTTCCAAAATGAGTTCTGTTTAGGTAGATAATTTTGAAGGAAGAAAAATTCTTCCTCGTCGCACTTAGGTCTACAACGGTCCATTGTGCTTCCTCGACAACTAACTAGAGTCTAGAACCCCCAACCGTCCTGGGCTTATTACAGTTTGTTCGTAATGGATCTGGTAATTCTCTTGGTTCCCTAACACTTGGTTTCTAAGTATTTGAGTCTGATGCATTGTGTGACCTTTATTAGTTGTTATTGTCAGGGTATGTCTCCGAACAGTTCCGATAGAAAGCTGCAATCCTTTGAGAGTTTCAAGATTAATCAACCAGATCATTTGTTCCAAGATTGTTGGAACCAAACGTTTTGTGTCTGAGGATCTCCAAAGCAGCACACTCACCCATTATATGGTAGGATGATCCATTTTCCTGCACAAGACCCTTCCAGCTAGTCCCATTGTTTGAAACATAAATTTTAGATTATAGACGCTCGACAACTAAAATCATTGACTCACTGGCAGTTCTCCGTTAGAAGTCCTGCTAAGATTCTTGGAGAGTTCTACTTAATGAGCAATTAGCCGGTGGTGACTGGCAGTTTTCTGAAGCACGCCGTACCTAGATAGTAACGACTGAAGAAATAAAGCGGACAGAAGGAAAACTATATGATGACATAAAGCAAACGACGTGTATGATGGAGACACAAGAAGGACAGAGCATAGGAATATTAGGAGAAGGGTCAAGGAGTAGCCACCGGCCATTCTTAGCAGGTATCGATCCAGCTTAGAACGCTGCATGTCATATTAAAATTTCAAGTGGGAATATAATTTTTAGAGGAACAATCTCGTATGATGAATTGGTAATTATATGATTTTACGATGCTATTTTGATAACAAAAAAATCTACATTTATGGGTTTGAGAATTGCCCGTCAGTGTGGTTGTATACAAAAACAAAATTTACATTCAAATAAAAATGTACTGTACAGCCTAATAAGAAATTCAAATTAAAGACTATAAAATAGAATTAACTGTTTAAACGCGTATCCTTGTTGAAAAAGTCCTTAGTTTAGTCTAGACGATTGTCTTTAAAACATTCTGATACATTATTCTTAGGATTTGTTACTTCGTTTAGTATATAACAAATGACCTGTTTCTGATGTCAAAAATACTTATAACTTTCGTGATTATTGTACTGAACTTTTCCAAAAGAAAATAGAGAACAATTCCCAGTTTGTTTTGGACGATGAATTCCTATCGCTCCATGACGAATTTCAGTTATGTGTGTTGACTCAAGTATTGACTTATTTCGTTCAATGAAATAAGTGTTGATAAGTAATTGAAATAAACAAATTATTAATTCTATACACAAATTGTTTGTTTATAATACAAGCCTTATTTGTGAGTACTTTATTTTATTTTGATACAGTAGTATTACGATTATTTGAACTGCAATATTATTAAATACTTATAAAATTATTATCTTAATATAATATAAAAAGAAATGTCCTATCTGATTGAAATCTCAGGAACTATAAAGTCTACAAACATGAAATTTGGCAGATAGGTTCCTTATAGGACTTAGACATCCGCTAGGAAAGTATTCTTCAAAATTCAACCCCTAAGGGGGTCAAAAGGGGATATAGAGTTTTTTGACAAAATGTTCATATCTCACAAATCGTTAAAGTGAGAAGTATTGAATATAACATACTACCTTTTCTTTAAAATGAACACCCATATTCGAACCTTTTTTTTTATTCAACCCTTAATACCCCCCTTAAGGGTTGAAAACGGGGGTGTAGGGTTTTTTGACTAATCAACGCCCA
The DNA here is from genome assembly GCA_039654895.1 of Mongoloraphidia duomilia. Taxonomy (NCBI): domain Eukaryota; kingdom Metazoa; phylum Arthropoda; class Insecta; order Raphidioptera; family Raphidiidae; genus Mongoloraphidia; species Mongoloraphidia duomilia. The sequence continues at coordinate 4,980,348 of CM077522.1, read as the reverse complement.
GGCCAAACCGCTGAAGCAATAAAATTGAAATTTGGACAGTAGGTTCCTTTTGTGACGTAAGCACCCACTAAGAAGGAATTTTTCGAAATGCAGCCCCTGAGGGGGACAAAATGGGGTGTAATGCACAGCCGAAATCACTGGAGAAACATGAAATGTGGAAGTTATCTTCCTTAGAGGGTGTAGAGGTGCACTAAGAAAGGATTTTTGGGAAATCAACCCCTAAGGGGGTGAAATAGGGTAAAAATGTTTGTATAAAAAATTCGAATTCCCTGCGTGTATCAACTTGAAACTTGGTATAAATACTTTTCAAAAGAAATAATAAAACACGAATTTTACGATTTTTTAAGGCAACCCCTATAAGGAAGAGTGCAACGGGGTGTTGAAGTTTGTATGATAGGAAGGCATAAAAAATCTAAATATACGTACGAGGAGCTTCGGGTAACCGCTAATCAGGAATTGTGATTATTTCAGTATTTTAGTGTGCAAAAGTTCAACGTACTATTTGTTGAGAATTTTATCTACTTACCGAGCGGTACACTGCGAGTACGATAATCCAAACGTACTATACCCCTTGAGCCTGTCATTTTATTTATTTATTTATTATTTATTAATTATTTATTTATTATTCATTTATTCTTTATTTATTATTTATTTATTATTTATTTATTATTTATTTATTATTTATTTATCATTTATTTATTATTTATTTATTTATATTTTGAAAACTAATAGTTGTATGCAGTGTTTTTACTCAACTGCGCGCAAGCAAAAGTCTGTATCTCTGATACATTTTTAGAGTGTTGGGTCTCCAAGTCACTATATGAATATTATGAAGTACTAGAAATACCTTGTATTATGTCCGTCTTGTGACTTCTTGTGATTTAACACGACGCGTTTCAGCAACGAGTTGCCATCTTCAGGTGTGGTTAATTATTTTTTAAAACTCAATTTAATAATCAATGTGTGTTTTTTAAAAAATAATTAACCACACCTGAAGATGGCAACTCGTTGCTGAAACGCGTCGTGTTAAATCACAAGAAGTCACAAGACGGACATAATACAAGGTATTTCTAATACTTCATAATATTCTGTAACTCTTCTGGTTCAGAAGTTGTATCCATTTAAAAGTTTCCCAAAATTCACAAAAAGAATCTTTAAGAAAGTTGTTATTTAGTGTAGTTGAAAGACGCTAATGACCTGAGATGTCCACGCGTCTATAATCTACAATAAATAAAATCCATTATTTGTTCAAGTTCAGAGTATTTGATATCCCGAGTTACCCTCTGCACTCTTCATCACAAATCCTTTCCCCACGTTTAAAAACGGTTATGGCTCTCCAGACGCTATTTTTAAAGCTAAAGGGTTCGGCTAAATACCAAAAGAAGGACCAAGAATTACACTAGAGATTCCTCAAGCGACATATTGAATAAAAATGTTCCTGAAAAAACTTTACAACTTTTTCTCACGTAGCCAAAACTTTTTTTCAAAAAATTCGCTCGAGGGATCTGTAGTGTGATTCTTGAATGAATGAATGAATTGTAGATTATAGATGCTCGACAACAGAGGTCACTAGCGTCTAAGTGTGATTCTTGGACCATTATTTGACGTTTACCCGAACCTTTTTAAGCGAGGGAAAAGGATTTGAGATGAAGAGTGCAGGGGGTAACTTTCGATATCGAATACTCTTAATGCTGTATCGTTCAATTTACGGAAGTTTAACTGTACTTTTCATTTATACTCCCACCAGCGGATGTACATATAAGAGCACATGTTGTCACAAACTGTATATTGTACCTATAAACGATACGGTAGACGGCCTGAGAGGTTGTTTTCTTGTCTTTTCAATTGATCCTCCATGTTTCAAATGACGGATAATTATTAGATCGAAGCAATTAAAGTTGAAATAATTGTTTAAATCACGAACATTGTGACACGGATAATTTGTAGGCAACATGGTCAATTTTTAAATAAAATAATTATCAAATTTTTTTATTAAATTATGCAACCAAATAGTTTATATTTTTAATTTTAATTGATGATCTGTGATTTTTTAAAATAATTGTGTTAAAATACGCTTTTTTCAAAATGATTTTTGAATTTTTATGAATTTTGGTTTTAATTTGTTGTAAAGATATTATTAAGTGATTGTGACAGAGTGAGTGTGTACAGTTATTGATATTTTTGAATGGATATAAAAAGGTGAGATAAATTACAAAAATATTTTTTTAAAAAATGCTTATAAATACTTAGTAGATATTAGATTAGATACAATTATATATCGGAATTTCAATTAGTTCGAAAAGATTACAAGACATTTAAGAACTTCGAAAATAGGCGAAGTTGTAGGGATACCGTTTTTTACATGACATTTCCATGGTTCATCTATTACAAAAGCCCAGGTTCACTCGTTCGTTGACGTTGGAACGGAAACTCACTCGTTTCGCTCGTTCAAAACGAGAATTACACGCAGGATCCCCAGCTTGGTTTACATTTTTGCTTACCGCTTATACCCCTTTTATCATAGCATAATTATACAGTATGTAAACAGGTAAGCTGCACATAAGGAAATTAGCATTGGGAAAAAATGAATGGATCAGCGTGAGCCATGACTCATAATGCACGTATTTATATAGAGTTGCTATGGTTTTGTCAGTGTTTTTATTTTAGTTTCAATTATTTTTATTTTACTTGACGTTTAAACGGCAATTAAAATAAAAATAATTGAAATTAAAATAAAAACACTAAAAAAACCATAGCAACTCTATATAAATACGTGCATTATGAGTCATGGCTCACGCTGATCCATTCATTTTTTCCCAATGCTAATTTCCCTATGTGCAGCTTAACTGTTTACATACTGTATATAGCCTTAACAGGTTGATTTTTTAGCCTACCGACAAACTTTGATAGATGAAAGGTCATCTAAAGGTACGTGTAGTACGCAGCTGGGATTCTAGATGGTAGCATGTATGGTAGATGGTGGCTAAAATTATAAGAGCTTATAGGTTTGCACAACGAAGCATTGATGCTTAAATCGCGTTTGAAATGTCAGATAGCGAAGACGAATATTTATGTTCTTCTGCTACAAAGTGGTATATTTTAAATACAAATTTGGGTAGGAGCTATCATGTTCACCCTATTAATAGAAAACGATCTAAACATGGCGAATTTCATCATTTATACCAAGAATTAAAATTTTACCCAAACCGGTTTTTTGAATATTTACGTATGGAACCTAACATTTTTAAATACGTCTTAGAAAAAACTCAAAACAAATTAAATAAAAACTGGCAAAATTTCACTTATTAAACTAGTCACATCCATTGCGAAACTTGTATAACGGCCATTTGACAGTTGTCACACGTTGATTGTAGTAGTCAGCGCGCTGAAAGAATACATTCTTGAATCTACCAGCTCTTGTAAAAGCGCTTATACCTGCTACACTCACTGCTTCGTTGTGTATGTTCGCATTAATTTAACCAATTTAACTGCTATGATCTACGCTACCATCTAGAATCCCAGCTCCATACTGCACGTACCTTAATGCTCATTTAATTTTTCGTTATTAACAAGGTTATTTCTATGATTACTTCGTATGTTTTTTCTCAGTTGCTTGTAGTGATTATCACCGGGTACGCTATTTAAAACCATTATTTTTTAAGTTCTGTACAAAACTTTTATAACAAATAAGACAATAAAAAATATTTTTATCGTATGTTTTATGTGTAAAAATTTAACAGCGATTAACAAAACAGCGTGTAAATGTACGATAAGCCCAACAAAAATCCGTTACAGACGGACGGACAGACAGTAATAGGGTTCGGAGGTACGGAACCCTGAAAACTACGAAAAATTAGACATACGCGATTTTGCCATTTGGCTACAGATATGCAGGGTAACAAACGTTCCGATTGGTTGAATATCCTCGGTTTTCGTATATATTATGTACAGTCGCTGGGCCCCGTCCGGATTTTCATTTTCATAATTCATGAATTTATGATTATTTAAATGCAGCAATTTGCTAATCAAGCTTTAATGCGTAGCTAATAAGTAACTTATTATTTATAAAAACTAAAATATATACCTATATAATTTTAATAAACATTTTTATAAACAATTTTAATATACAATACGCGATTTGTTGTTTTTTTGTGCATGAGTGACATTTTCACTGTAATTATTTATTAACAAAATATTTGAATGATTTTTAAAACTGTATATTAATGAGTGCTGTACATAAACAAATATTTTTATCTATTTTTGAATGAACAACAATATTATTATTGTAGTTTATTATTTGTCGTAAATATAATACAATGTTTTATTTATCACAATTCTAAATAGAACTTGGGGTTAAATTACTGAACGTTTTTTCCAGAAGAAACACAAATTTTAAACTATAATAAATGATTAAACGAACATAATATTCGTATTTTTCTAGTTTTAAACAGTTCTTTTTTATAGTATACAATTTTTAAGGGAATAGTTTTTAATGTAATTTAAGTTCCACGTTACAGTTTTATACACTCGACAAAATCACACCATTCAGTATTTTTGCCATACCCACTATAAAATAGCTGCTTTACATGCTTTTGTTCGGGAACGTATCTTTCCCACACTAGTGTGGGAAAGCAAGCCATTTCCCTACTGACTTATGTTTATTCGCCTGATCCGCCTGCTATTACATACTCCTGTCCGTGCTTCGGCCTACTATTATAAGAGTGAAGTTGGGCTTGAGAATAGCCGAGCGTGTAGCAGTGCTGTTGTTTACACGGCGTTGCTATGGTTCCTCTATTACAAGTCCCCACTTCCCGGGTTCTAGCCCGAGAGCTGGTAAAAGTGTCAATTAGATTTTCAATTTATTATTAAAAAAAAAAAAATGAATTGAAATTATGAATTGGTGCTAGGCCCAAATAACCTTAGCTGTTGGTGGTCTTTAAAACACAATTTCAATTTCAAGAGTGAAGTTGGCAACGCAAAATGAACTGTTAAAAAATTTTGAAAATACTGAAAATGAAGTCAAAAGCAGCTATTTTATAGTGGGTATGGCAAAAAATACCATATATATCTCGTGCGTAAAGATATTATGACTCGTGTGACTGTAAAAACTCGTTATTACTAATTTTAACATACTGTCACTACTCGTCAGTAATTGCTTCATTGCGCAACTAGATATACAGTCTACTATTTTAAAGATTAAAGATTAAAAGCAATTAGGGGTGGTCCTGGATTGGTCCATAAACTGCACCTCATCCTAAAAGGATTTTTGTGCTTCCCCATTAGCTGGATCTAGTCCACAAATAGCCTGGATCTTCTTATGAGCTCCAGAAGATATGGCACTAGATTATCTTGTGGAATAATTCCGTCCTCATCTATATATCCAAAGATGGTTGTCCTTCTGTAGGCTAGTGCTTCACATTCGAACACAATATGGGTGGCTGTTTCATCCTCCATATCGCAGAATCTACATAGTGTTCTTCATCACATGTAGGTGTTTTCTTAGAGAAGCGTGACCGGTCAAAAGCCCAATCACCTTTCTAAGTGTTGGCCTGCTGAGTCTGATTAGAGTCCTCAGTGAGCCTGAGGGAGGGGCCTGCGATCATTTTCTTCCCATGTTTGTTACCTGAAACCTGGTTCCATTCAGAGAGATGTTGCTCGCAGGTCCATTTCCTAACAGTGTCTACTATTTTAGTAACTGAAGGAATTATTGGACTGGATGTTTCAATAAAATCAGGATAATCCTAATTAACCATCAGATACGAGTATGGAAAATGCCTGGAGAAAGATTACTTCCTGCAACATCACTGCAATATAACCGTTCGGTGGTGGGTCAATAATGTTCTTGAAAGGCATTAATTGCTTCAGCGCCCGTGCAAAGTTGTAGAGACATTGAAGGAAGCAAATCTTTCTGCAGGTCTTCGCCATAAATAGATGGTTTATTTCTTTGCGTAGCCAAAGTGGATGCAAAAGTCATAAAAATACAAAACGTAATACAGATTAATACAATAATAAAATACAATAATTAAAAAGAACAGTCATATGGGCAAGCATTTATTAAAAAGTATTTTAAACGGTTTTTAAAGATATTTATGCTAGTGCTAACCTTGATTGATTCTGGGAGTTTGTTATAAAAACAACTACCCTTATTAATTGAGCTATTACTGTACCTAGCAGTTCTGAAACGTTCTAAATGAATATTATTTTGAGAACGGGTATTATAGTTATGAAAATCAGAATTTAAACTCAGAGTATTTAGTTTGGTTTTCACATTAATAACTAGGTGGTAAATATATATATATAGCATAGAAAGTTAAAATACCTTTTTCAATAAATATTTGCCTACATGACTGTCTGGCATTAAGATTAAAAATAAGTCTTAATATTCTTTTTTGCGCCCTGAGCACTCTAATGCAGTCTGTTGAATGACCCCAAAGAATCACACAATAGGACATAGCACTGTAAGCAAAGGCATAGTAAATTGATAAGAGAAATTTCGCTTGTGTAATTTTTCAAAACCTATTGTTCACAACCATCTTATAGTTTCAAGGTTATACCCTGGTTTCATTCGAAAATAAAATATGTTTCCTGTCCAATTATTCCTTCAACACCAAAAATATAGTAGTATATAATTCCGAATTCGTATTGATTCTATAATATCACAACCTTAAATGTTCACAGAAAATTCCCAGGTTCTTGATAAGATGCATTATCTTTTATAATCAGTGAAAAAACTCAATAAATATGACTAATATTGGATACATCAAGATATTTAAAATTTCATTTATAATCAACAGAATATTATTGTAAATGAATAACAGTAAATCTTTGTTTATATAGACACAAGACGTTTATGTACAGACAGTTATGTTTAAGTACAAAGTTTTATCTAGATTAACATGTCGCCGATAAATTTCTTACTGTGACACAGTCAATAATTTGGCACATACAAGCATCATAAAATTCAGTATGCTAATTTAAAGGTAAATTATCAAAAATTAAATTCAATAATAGGTTCGTCCCGCGTATCAAAATATGATAATTTTGAAAAGTGTATATTATTCCTCAAAAATAAACAAATAATATAGACCAACTTTTTTATTCTTACATCCTTTCTCTTAATTGCAAACAAGAATTTAAATAATGGGTTTATTTCAAACTGCTGAACTTAGCCGCCATATGATGACGTAAAAGCCAGAGCAATGAAGTCAGACATACGTCCACGCATAGATAAAAAGAGGTATGTCTATTGAAAGAGAGGAATACTTCCTCGTCAGTCGCAACTTGTGAAGAACCTAACCTAAGTTCTAACTGCCGGCCTGTCAACTGTACATAAACAAATCAGTGTACTATATTCTCTCTTTATCTGTGGATCAGTGGACGTGATTCAGTTACAGCATCCAATCAGAGAAGGCTGACTGTGAATGACGTATTCCGTGGCGGTATAATTCTATGATTAAAATTACATTGAAAAATACGTACTTTTAGGATTTTTTTTCTTGTAGAAAAAGCATCTGAAAAATTCTCAAGGAAATTGTTTTATTATCTATTTGTAATCTAAAAAAATGTGGGACGACCCCATTGTTAGGGATGTGTACTATGCAAGGAGTAGGAACTCAAAAAATCGAATATTGGTCATTAGTCATCGTGACGTGACGTGACTCTCGACATGCGTAACCGAACGGAAAAAATGATGTTAATAAAGTTTCACTTAAAAAATCCGATTTTGAATTAAATCTGGAAGGAATCCGGTCAACACCCTTACAAACAGGTCAACTCCGCATTTATCCTGTCAGATGGTAACTCCACAGTCGCTTCAAAATTTTAATTAAATAGGTTGTTGTTTAACAAACTCTTTATTTTTTACTACTGTAATGTCGACCAGCTATTTGTAAACAAGTCAATTGTGTTTGACGTCGATAAAACTGTTTTTGAAATGAACCTCCTCATTAATATGTACAGTATAGGTGCGTTACAATAGAGTCAGTTGAGGAATGCATACGGTAAAAGTATGGCCTTCATGCACGTGTTTTAAAATTCAAAAAGTCTCTGTTGTTTACGTCAATAATTGAGTTATTGCACTTTTAAATTTTATACGTTTGATATGCACTTTATACAAAGGCTGTCACATAATTGTATTGCTTCTGGTTAGTCGAACCATGGTATTATTCCCTAGAATAAGGCATTTAATAATAATAAGACTTTATAAAATATATGAGCACTGTGGTTGGAATAAAAACAAAAATAAAGATAGTTACTTCTTACCACAACAGTTTTATTGATGGATGTACATTTCGAAAGCTATGCTTCCATCTTCAGCAAACACTATACAAGAATGAAATAATACAAAAAGGGTATCCTTTTTGTATTATTTCATTTTGTATTATTTCATTTATGTATAGTGTTTGCTGAAGATGAAAGCATAGCTTTCGAAATGTACATCTATCAATAAAACTGTTGTGGTAAGAAGTAACTATCTTTATTTTTGTTAATAAGACTTTATTAAAAGCTCCAAAATAGATGCAGTACACGTTTTTTAATTAGGTTTTGTAACGGTTAGCGCAACCGACCTTTGAATCACACTGTCATGGGTTCGAATCCCACCTCCGCTCATGGATGTTTTGTGATGTCATTTAGTTTTAAGGAAGTTGTTATTTAATGTAATTAAGACGCTAATGACCTAAGTTGTCGACGCGTCAATAGTCCACAATAAATAAAATAGGTTTTGTAAAAACAGTACTCAATTTCAAATAATTGCACAATAGTAGATTATATGTCTACATACGTAATGGGGCATATTACGGCGAGTGATGGCAGTATGTAAAAACGAGCGATAGCGAGTTTTTACAGTCACACGAGTCATAATACCATTACGTACAAGACATATATGATATTTTTTGCCATACCCACTACAAAATACCTACTTTTCACGTCATTTTCAAAAAAATTTGACAGTTCATTTGCGTCGCCATCTTTACTTTCACAGTGTGCCGCGAAGTTCGTGCAAGTAAGTAATGACAGGCGCTCGCAAGAGCGAATAAACAGAAGTTGCTATGGCAACCGTTATTTTCTGCGCTAGTGCAGAAAGTAAACCATTTTCCGCACACCTGCCTGTTAAATGGGTCATTAACGGCCTCTATACATACATCGAAAGTAGCTATTTTGTAGTGGATATGGCAAAAAAACTGTTACACTTTTTGTTAAAAAATAAGTACCTACATAAATGTTCATAGAACTATAACAGCTTCCTTATATAATTATTAATTATACTGAAGTTACATTTATGTGAGTCATTATTAAGAGTGATATTTTTTCTATTTAATTATATATAACACGCATTAGTTTATTACAAAGTTCAAGTATTATGGTATGTATTACGTATATTTATTAACATTAATTGAGAAAATTGCTCAATTATACATATTTTAAACTATAACACCTTTTTATTTTATTCACGATAAGATTTCAGCCACTTAATAAATACTACTTGTATATATTTTATCTTGTACTAGTGATGGGCGATTACGAGATATATTTTTACAATCGAAACAATTGCAATCGTTCATAATAACAATCAAGTCCACAACCAACTCGGAGTTTGATTTTACAATCGAAATTTTCGATTGTTCAAGTCGCCACATAGGTTATAGTAATAGCAGCGAATAAGAATACAAATAATCGCTATTCAAGGTTATATGCTAGTCGACTGACGTTACGCGATTCGTTGATTGTTCACTGTTCACACTGTTAAGTCGGTACTCACTACTCTGTGATCTGTTCAGTATTGAATTCGCATTACGCGATTACTGCACAATCGCTTTTACATTTTTTTTTACTTGTGATGGCAACATAGTTGCCTGGAAACTGTAATTCACTAATGAAAGTGAATTCCTAAATTGTCGAGAGGTGTTACAAACATTTATTATTGTAAAATGTCCTTGTTGTCTCGTTTGAGACAGATATCGTAAATTTGCGGTCAAAGATCTTAACCAGGATGTTAAAAAATTCAAGGACTTTTATCGGATTAGTCATGTATATGATTGACAATAGCACCAGTTTGTTTCCAAACAGAATACCAATTACGTAAAAGGTCATAAACATTTCTTTGAATCTTTTCAAAAGTACCTAATTGCATAGACATTTAATATGGGTTGGGCATTTCTAAATTGGTGTGAATTTCGCAAATTTATAGTTATATAATAACTCTTTATTATACAGGGTGTTTCATAAATATAGCGACAAACTGTAAGGGGTGGTAGGTGACAAACAGTTTTTGCTTTATAAACATATGTCCGAAAATGCTTTGTTTTCGAGATACAGGGTGTTAAAATTTGTAGAAAACCTCGTTTTTTATTAATCTTTAGTAAGTTTAATAATAAATAAGTTTAAATAATAAATTACCAACAAACTGTGAAAATTGCATTAAAATCGGCTGAGACGTTTTTTAGGTAGTATTAATAAAAAAATGGTTTTTTCTACAAATTTTGACACCCCGTATCTCGAGAACGAAGCGTTTCCGGACATATGTTTATAAAGTAAATAATGTTTGTTTTGATGTCCCTTTACCACCCCTAAAAGTTTGTCGATATGTTTATGAAACACCTGTATAGTAGATTACTAGCCGTTACCCGCAGTTTCGCTCGCGTTTATCTTAGCTTTTTAGTCACTGCTCGTCCTCCTTTAGTATAGAAACATTAAGCCTATCCTTTCCCTGCAGATGTACAGCATACACATTTGTGAAAGTCCGATAAAAATCGGTTCAATAATTTTTGAATCTATTTCTTTGTGCATTTACAAAACTACTGAACACTTTAACCTCAAAAAATCGTATTTACTATTTAATATTTATTTCAGTGCTTATTTGTTTAATTAATGATAAATGTAAGCCTAAGCAACCATGAGCTGTCATTTTAAATAAAAACAAGCCGTGAGGTGGGTCGTTTGTTAGGACTAAAGTGCGACCCTTGAGGTCCACACGACGAACTTCCCAGTTTGATAAATATTTAATAATAATAATTAAATTAGATATTACACAGAAAAGTAATCATTTTAATCATTAAAACATAATTATTATTTATTTTTAACAATAATTAAAAAAAAAAAAAAAAAAAAAACGGCTGAACCGATTTTTATAAAATTTATGTCGGATCAAAATGACGTTAACACGCCTCGATTGACACCCTTACGAAGTCAATATAATTTTTTATTCGCGAGATATTGTGTAAAATCTACTTTTTTGGAGGTTATTTGGTTAAGAAAAAAGAACGGCTGAACCGATTTTGAGAAAATTTCTTTCAGATCATATTTACGTTAATACGCGTCGATTGGCACCCTAACGTAGTCGATATCATTTTTCATTCTCGAGATTTCGTCTTAGAAAGAAATGGACACATACATACGTACGTACGTACGTACGTACGTACATACGTACACACACACACACACACATACATACACACAGACATCTTTCTAAAAGTAGTGTAAAAATAGTGTAGTGACCTTGAAACATAAAAATTTTTTTTCCTTTTTGATTTCGATTTTCGGACCCATTACAATAACTTCCAATGGGAAGTTAAAAAATATACGGCATTGTTTAAGCGATATTCATAATTTCGTAATAACCAACGGAAGTTAAATTTTAAAACATAAATCATACTGATTACTAGAGTTAATTATTCATTTTCATTTCACTGTCAAAAACGAAATTACATTTTTTGATTATCAATTTTAGTTTGATAACAACTTGCATAAAAATTTTAATCATGCCTAATAAAACTTTACGACAATTTTATGTCTTGTACTCCGTTAAATTTTATGGTCAAATTCCAATAGCAATAAAAAAAAATTTAATGTGCACCTATTTACACCAACAAAATTACTGTGCATTAAACTACGTATAATAGTGTATGATTTTATACGACTGGCTTAAATGATTAGGTTTATTGGAAATGCAGCCAATTACCTACATAATATTATTTTGCAATACTAGAAAAATTTCATGTTTATCAACTTATCGATGGTGAAGAATGGCAACCTTCCATGTCATGATTTGCAGACAAAAACGTCGCACAAACACACACCCCCTCTTCACCTCGCAGACAAAACCGTCGCACGAACACCCCCCTCGCGGGAAACTCTGCCCCCGCAAGAATTGCACGGTCCTGATATTCAATTAATGTTCCTATGTGAAAGAATAATTTGTTAATTTTTTCTGCGCCGCCTCCACCTCCCCTCTTCATCCCGCAGACAAAACCGTCGCAAAAACACACACCCCCCCTCTTCACCTCGCATGTATGTATGTATGTATGTATGTATGTGTTAAGAACAAGCCACGTTTAAATCCCAGACAGCGCTGTGCAACATTATGCGAGCTGAACGTGTCTGTCTGTAGACGCTTGTAACACAGACGTGTGTTTGACCTCGCTAGCAAGCAACCCGAAGAGAACTTTTTTCAATATTTTTTTTATGTAGTAACCAGTTTTTTAAGCATTACAAAGTGCATAGCTGTTACTTGTGAATTGCTTGACAAAAATCACTCCCGGCAAAATTAATTCGTAGAAAATCCCCGATATACTCTCAAGAGATTTGTAAATATTCAGATTCAAATACGATGACAGCTACATAACCTCAAAAATGTTTATAGTTGACCGCAAGGAGGATAAAATATTTATTTACATTTACATCGATATAAAAATATCAGACTTGACTAGATCAGTGCTAGCGCAGGACCTAGATTTTAAAATTAATTTTAAAATGAGACAATATTGATTAGCAAATGAGTTAAAAGCCAAAAAAGGATCAAACATACATTTACAAAAAAAAATTGCAATACAGAAAGTGAAAATAAAACTATCTAAAATTTCATCTCCTATGGCAACTAAACCAATATTTGCAATAATTGCTTAATTTAATTTAATAGGAAAATGCAGATACTTCAAAAATACAATTTCAGTCCATAAATACTGCATTGTAACTTCCTGTTTTTTTTTCGATTTGTATAGATGAATTAATGACTAATATTTATTTTATCCGAGGAATAACGCTGTTCGTTTCGGTTCGATTGATTTGTGTGCATCCACATTGAAAAGTGCCGGAAATCATAACTGTTTGTGAAACTAACAACTAGATTTTGATAAATGTCACAAAACATGACATTTCTATGATGGGTTGTACAAAAATATTATCTTCACTCTTCAGCGGGTGAAGAGCAGGCCCGGACTTAAAGACTCAGGGCCCCTAGGCACTTGACAGTTGGACCCCCCCAAGCCCAAAAAAAAGGGGAAAATATGAAAAAATGGAATTGGATGAAAATTTAACAAAAAAAAAGTCGCCAAAGCAGTCCAATTTTTTTAGGGCTTGAGAATGGCCGAGCGTGTAGCAGTGCTGTTGTTTACATGGCGTTGCTATGGTTCCTCTATTCCAAGTCCCGAGTTCCCGGGTTCTAGCCCCAGAGCTGATAAAAGTGTCAATTGGATTTTCAATTTATCTATTATTAAAAAAAAATAATGAATTGAAAATATGAATTGGTGTTAGGCCTAAATAACCTTAGCTGTTGGTGGTCTTTAAAACACACTCACAATCCAATTTTTTTAATTTCCGACAGAATAAAAATAATAATAATTGTCGCTCCCTATTTGTCTGCTCCAAAGTTAATATATAATGGTACCTATTTGCTGCTCATGCCTATATTATCGTAGGGTTGTATGTTACTTACTTTTAAATTGTGAAAGAATTTTTCAAATCGGTTTAGTGCTGCTCGAGTTTTGAGATACAAACTTCTTTTATATAATTAGCATAAATAAATAAACTCGGCATTATAACGACACATTTGAATTGACAATAACGATCGCATATATTAAATGCAGTAGCATTTTTTTAAAGAGATATTTTATTTAAATGCAATTCTTTTAAATATGTCATAATATTTAAATACCTATCTTTTTTCTAAGGTGTTGAGCCACTCACTTAAGATATTTCAAGGATATTCCGTTATTTATTATACAAAACATTACTGTTTTTCTACGAACTGAACTGTATCACATATTTTTATAATCAATTAAATGATAACGTAACTGATCATGCGAAGGGCATATAATTTCACAAATTATTTGCATCTGAGAAAGTTCTCTTATTAGATTTGTAAATCAAGGTGACTTATTTACTTTAATATTATCATTTTGATACATTTTTAGAGTGTTGGGTCTCCAAGTCACTATATGAATATTATGAAAATACAAGGTATTTCTAATAGGTACTTCATAATATTGTCATTTTGTCTATTCGCTGGGAGTTTTTTTAACTAATACATAAAATATGTTGAACCACTTTTTTCGACAAATAAACTATATTGTTTTAATAAATAAAAAACACACAAAACTGGCTATAGCTGTCCGATTTTATTTCAAAAAAGGTCTCTTATAACAGACCGAAACGTAGTATTTAAAAATAAAGTTGGACAGCTATAGCCAGTTTTGTGTGTTTTATTTATTAAAGTAATCTTTTTCGCTGTCGGTAGAAGCTAATAAGTGAAACTATATTGTTATTTAAGAAATAACTTCCACCCCTCTATAAAGGTGCATAAATCTCCAGAGGGTCGCGAATCGTCCTCAAACTATTTTTGAATTATTTCGAAACAACTATTTCTTTTTGAAACTCATAAACTGTCTTCAAAAGGGGAGAAGTTTATTTCAATAAATTTAGCTTCTACAAATACTTTGTCTCTGTTGATCAGAATGTTTGTCAATCTCATTAAAAATACATATTTGATAGTTTTGCTTTAAAACAAATATTTAGATATTTTATAATTAAAATGACAGCAAAAAATAAAAAATATACGGCATCTACAATAAATTTATTCGGATCTCATGAATAATATAAAGATATTATATATGCATATTATTATTTGTGCAAACACTCCTTCATGCCATTGTCAGTTGCATAGTTTGACATATGACTTCGTCTATCTGGTAAAAATACCATAAACAAGCTTTTGGCATGACTTCATACCTCTAAACTATTGCATAATATTATTCTTAAATCAGGTTTGACAATATCTTTGGATCAAATTGTATTTGCGCAACTTCCGGTTTTGTAACAGAAAAAAAGCATCATTGTCCTTGAAATCACCGACTCCTATTTATCTTGTAAATAAATCAAAGGACAACTTGACGTGAGAATTTTCAAATACTTTTTTTCTTGGAGATTATTTTGTTAAGCCCAGTTCCCACGAATCATTTTCAATGATTCGTCTTTCACGAAAAAGGAATTTGTTCACAAGAGTCATATTTTATGAATCATTCCAAAACTGATCATTTTCTATTTCAAATACAAAATAATATTATAGATTTAGCTTTTTACGTATTATTGAAATCTCCATGTACACATCTATCTACATTCGGTTTGTCGTAGATTTTTTACTGAATTTTATTACAAAATCTTATTAACTGTCAAAGATTCTTAAGATTTAATCTTTGACAGTTGATTAACATTTATAACTATAATCAGCTTTACTTAAATAACAATTTTTTACGTGGTTGTATTAGATTTCTGTATTCGCATTGGAATTATAATTTAACTCCGTATTTTATTTAAATTTCAAAAACTATTTACACTTTTATGAAACACTCTGTATAAAGTTCGTAACAAACAAGTTTTTTTTATGATTGTAAAATAATTGCCTATAAATTTATTAACCCACAGGTGTAAAACAATATTAAAAATCATATTTTGTTTGATTTTTTTTTACGGAAAAATCCTAAATTGATCATAACAATTATAAAAAATTAATTACCTGTTTCCTTAACAAGCACATGATGAAAATTGATAACATAAGCAGCAATAAATTAAGAGAATGCGTGTTGACATGCCATTTTTTTGCAAGATTGAGTTTCATTTGTCTTAGTATTTTCAAAATACATAATTTATTATTTTATGAATCACAGCTCTATCTATTGATTTGCAAAATGATAAAAAAAGGAACCCTTGATGGTGAGACTTCGTTGTCTATGTGTCTAGAGTAATATCGTTTAGAGAAGATAGTAGCGTCACTTTCTGCGCACAAACGAGTTTCGGTTCGGACGGATCTATGTTTTCTAACGAGGGGTGATCCTATGAATATGGTCATTTAGTTGTTCGTCGCCAATCGACACGAACAACGGTCATTTAGTTGTTCGTGTCAACTGGTGACGAACAACTAAATGATCATATTCATTTGATCACCCCTTGTTATAAAACATAGACCCTTCCGACCTGAAACTTGTTTGTATGCGCAGAAATGACGCTACTGCTCTATACTAGGTACTTCTATAATTTTCAACAAAAATATACCAAAAAAGAAATTCGACTAACTTGCGGATAACAAGGAATACTTATTAGTAATTAGTTTATAATAAAAACAAAATAAAATATAGTTACTTCTTACCACAACAGTTTTATTGATGGATGTACATTTTGAAAGCTAAGCTTTCAAAATGTACATCCATCAATAAAACTGTTGTGGTAAGAAGTAACTATATTTTATTTTGTTTTTATTCCAACCACAGTGCTCATATATATTTTTATTTTTAGTTTATAATAATAAACAATTATAACTCCTTTCCACAAATGTATTCACTTTCATTAGCGAATTATAGTTGCAGACAACTATGTTGCCATAAACATTACAAGGCTATTATAAGAAAAAAAAGTCAAGAGGTGTCATGAGACACCCGACAGAAGCTATGCTTTTTACGCATTGTATATAAAACCGAATGTATCAAAGCTATAGACAATACAATTGAAAAGTTATTATTTGGCCGCCATTTTGAAATCTGATGCAATTTTATTTTTTTGTGTCCTATAAAACTCTTAAATATCAATTTTCAAAAAGATCGGATAATTTTTACAAAAGTACATATGGCCGCCATTTTGAAATCTGACGCCATTTTATTTTTTTGTGTCCTATAAAACTCTCAGATATTAATTTTCAAAAGGATCGGACAGTAGATATACTTTTAACATGAGCATGTCGGTGACGTGACGCGAAACCATAAGTTTTTTTCCCTCCCAGAAATCGTCTAACGCGCCTATAGAAGCATAGCTTCAAAAATTAAATACCAATGCCGGGACTCGAACCCGAAACTCCCAGATTCGCGCTGGTTGACTCAGATACTTCCACAGTGCCCTTAAGACTTAAGTAGACATTCCTTCCCTTCCTATATTGTTGTAAACGTAAATTCCACTACATACTAGTTCCAAATTTTGTAAAAAAAAATTCGACTGATGACCAGTCCTATACTTCCTACCTAGTAAATATTTGGAAAAAATAAACACTCTTTTTTTATTCTTTGAAAAAAAGCATGGCCCTCTTTTTTGTTTGGTGATCTACTGATGGCTAGCTTAATATAGCAAAAATCATGGTTACCTTGATTTATGTACAATTTTTATTTTTTTTAGTAAAATATTTTTTTTCTCGAAAACTGTACATTTTAGAGAAAAAAAATATTTACATTTTTTTCATATTATAACATCTAGAATTCATTTATATTTTTTTTACCTATGTTAATACGTGACATTGAGAACGTTTTTTTTAATATCGCAGGATCCACTGAACTGATTTGACTCAAAATCTAATCAGATCTAAGTTAAAGGCTGATAAACACGATAGAACAATCGGCATGCCCGTATGTTGTTACGTTTTTACCATATCGAAGGCGAAAAATTGACCACACACACACACACACACACACACATACAGACATCAGTCAGAAAATGATCTTAAACGATTGCTAGGGTCTCAAAACGTGAAGATCTGTTAAAATTTCGAAATATTTTTTTCGAACTAAATCCATTACTTCCCTACCATAGTAGAGGTGGGAAGTAAAAATGCACGACATATTTTTTTCATTTGGAGCAACATTACGTACTATTTAAAAAGCAATTAAAATGTTTTTACACTATTCTTGTATATTTAATGCCCTCCAGTTGTCAATATAATTTACCGACATTTTATTAATAATAAAAATTATGACGTTCAACCGTGTAATTTCGATTGTCAAGGTCAAAAAAGTTGTTTTAATGAATAATTGCTTAGTTATGTTTAAAAATATTGTTTACAAAAAACAAATTTAAAAAATAAATCATATTTCTTTTACGTTTATGAGAATAATTTTTGGCTATAAATGAATTTTTTTTTGTGAATCTGCGCATGTTACCTGTGCGTGACCTTGATACAAAATAATTAATTACAGGTGGGTATACATCGTTATGAATAATGGCGTATACAGATCGTTTAACATTGTATTACGCCTCCTATTATTAATTATTGTTCAAATTTACCGAGTGTTGCATTTAGTATATTCCTAAATAAATATTATAGCTATAAAAAGTAAGTTATAATGGTATTGTATACTATACAGGGTACGCTTTATCAAGGCCCATAGAAAAACCCATGCAATTTTCAATGAACAGTTCAAATATAACCACTATAGTCCAGTAATTTTAGATTTCCACTGCGAAATAACTCGCAGTTAGCTGGATTTTTGTATACACCTTCGTTATGGTGTTAAAAAACGTGTAAAAAGTCCTCATCGATATCGTGCCGTCGTTACCAGATATTCAAGGTTCAAGGTCACGAAAAACGTTTTTTTTGCGAATTTCCCGGTTCAGTTCCATTTTTAGTAAAAAATGCTTAGATAGATAGATAGATAGATCAATTTATTTGCATAGCCAAAAATATGGATACAAAAAGTCAAGACAAGAAATACAATATAAAAAAGTATACCAATCACAAATTAAAAATTATTATCAATCTTGTAGAGAACGAAATTATCTACAACTTTTGTGTAAACATTTTTTGTCTACGATTCATAGGTTTACTAATTTAAGTATTCCCGATGGCCTAACATTATGATGTGTACCTTTAATTATTTTTAAGTTGAACTTTAAGCTAAAGATTAATAATAATTTTATCGAAATTAATTCAGTAGTTCTCTAGTTATAAGCAACCAAACATACAAACCGACAGCAGTCAAACAGACAGACAGACAATTACTTTTTCGAAAATACGATATTTCTATTTGACATCAATTATAAAATCTATTCGCAACGAAATTTTGTAAAAAAAAATTATAAGGGATAAGAGAGCGCAGAGAAAGTAGACTATGCATTCACATACCGTATAACGCACGCCATACATTGAAGGTGTACAAAAAATGAACTAACTGCGAATTATTTCGCAGATTGGTCGTTTTTATGTTTAAAATGACTGGACTACACTGCGGAGCAGGAATTAAGCAAAATTTGAAATTACATAGGTTTTCCTATGAGCCCAAATCAAGTTGCATGACCCTGTAGGTCGCAGTATATCTGATGTAATTGTACATTTCATCAAATGTCGAGACAGTTTATGAAATACTGACATACTGTTCAATTCAAGGATATAGATAAGTAGATAGCTAAATGTCTTTATTTTGAATATTAAAATGTTACAATTATTCTATATAAAAATTCAATATCAATAATATGTCAATATTTCATACAATCCAGATCAGTTCCTTGAACAGTAACAAAAAAAAACAGTCGGATTAAAAAGTCAGTTAAAAGATTATAGAATTTAAAATATGTAGGTAATTGCTATTAGTCGCTTTTTATATTGCTTATTTACTTTGAAAAATTCATACGACAAAACTTTAATGTATATGACGAAGTTATCCACATTGTGGTTTTTAACTAATAAATTATTCTATTCTATTCTATAACTTCCTACAATAATGTTATGTTTATCGTCATGGACATAGGACAACGTCTGTAAAAACTAAATATTCAAAATAAATATTTACACGCTGAAATATTGGCACCCTGCCGTTGTAATAAACGTACCACTTTAGACTTGCTGGCAAGCAAATTTGTCACAACTTGTGAAATACACATTATTGTTTCAACTGTTTTGACAGATATCTTTTGTTTACTCACCACCAATCAGCTGATCGAAGAGAGATTCTTGACATTACCTTTCGTAAATACGACATCTTATAATTTTGTTTAGTTAACTCAAAGCTTTCAGGCGTTGTTCTTCAGAAACCTACAAACATGTAACGCATATACATGAAATTAAATCTTTAAATGCAAATATATGTTAATTAACACAATCTCAACACAATAGTTTTAATTTATGCGTAAGTATCATAAATTAAGTCTTCTATACAGTTTTACACGCTGCTGAGTTCCAATTCATTCTTGGTAATTGTATATTTTAATTCACAAGTTTTTTTATCCTTTATTGTAATTTTATTCGCTTATTACTTTTTGCAACGACCTCTTTATACTATTTCATGCAATGTGATTATCCCGATAACAAATTGTTATGTTGCTCTCTTTTTAATTGATAAATGATAACAATAGATTTATAATCAAATTGTTAAACCGATCACACTCGCTTATGATCTGTTGTTGAGCGTCTATAATCTACAAAAACATAATGTTACAAAACTGTTTTCTGAGTTGGCGAAATAAATATTTATTTACAATAATTCGTAACAATTAACTATATACAATAATTGCAACAACGAAAAGTCAATTCTAACAATAAAAAAAACTTAAACGGTAATTATTGAACTAAACGAGCCACTTAAATAACACTTAACAAATAACTATCATATATACAAGAATTATTTATTTGTAATTATTTCTGTCACTGTATTTATATCAGATTTATTTCGCTGTTCAACACTGTCACAGTACAATCTGCACTGACTGATTCCCGTTGACTAATCAATATTTATTTCATTGCGTGACACCGTCGACTGCCCTCTGACTCACTCGTACTTCGCTTATATAGGTCGCGCAGTCCAGCCTAGTACGTTCTCGGGTTCTCTAGAACATTCCGGCAGGTACTCGTTGTTCAGTATACCTATTCCACGCTTTACTACTGTGACCTTCCTTTCTCGTGGTTTCTATTGGAGGCAGTGGCGTACATCTTGGGGTTTGCTACAATAACATAAATCTTTATTCAGTGAAGTACAGAGTACATAGATAAATTGATCATATTCGAATATACAGGATATTCCGGGAGGAATCTGCCATACTTTAGGAGCTTGTTATTTAAATAATTTTAAATAAAAAAAAGTTATATCAACATAAGTCCGATTCGAAAAAGTTGTCGAGTCATGACTTGTTGATGAAAAGTCAAAACATTAAAAATTGTGTACCTTGGTCGCAAAATTGTAACTCAATAACTTTTTGAAATGGGGCCTATGTTGATATAACTTTTTTTTGTTTAAAATTTCTTAAATAACAAGCTCCTAAAGTTTGACAGATTCCTCCCAGGACACATGTATAATCGATTTGAATTGACAATAACCTTAGATTGTGACCACACATATTTCTCCATAAGAATTTTATATCGATTCTGCTCGAAAAATAATTAATCGATTGAAACGATATTTTTTTAAACTATGTACTATATACATATATTTAACATAGTTTTTTGTACAATTCCCACTTGGAAACAACATTTTTCTACGGATTTTAATCGAAATTTAGCTTATAAAGCGATCTTTTTCTATGTAGATCAATAATTTGTTTTTGTGTGAGTACAATCTAATGTTCTACATAACAGGAAGTTTCACAACGATATTAGACTGCTTCTGCATGTATAAAAACTAATTATATTATCACAATCTAAGGTCATTGTCAAATCAAATTTTTTGACAACGCTTTGTGCAACCGAGCATAATATGTCATGTACTTTATAGTTCACTATTTATATAATCGGCACAATTTTTATGCATGGAACGCGTATGTTTACATTATTTCATTGCTTTTCCGCTCTATTAACCTTGTCACGAACTAAGTATACATGACTCTCGAGGGCAGTATAGCCTAGTGGTTAGCGTGCTTAGTGCCGCAACCTCTGGAATGGACTGCCATGGGTTCGAATCCCACCTGCGCTCATGGATGTTTTCTGATGTTATTTAGTTTTAAGATAGTTGGTATTTAGTGTAAGTAGTTGAAAGACGCTAATGCTGAGATGTCGACACGTCTATAATCTACAATAAATTAAAATTAAATATACATGACTCACTATCTTAAATTTAGGAACTTGACTATAGGTAGTATGCAGTTAAAAAAACTTCGGCATAGATTTTTAATTTACATATATTTAAATTTAAAAGAAAGAAAACAAAAACAAAATAAATATCGAAAAATCTTTGTAAGGATAAATGTTTAATATTTCTTTAGTTATGTCACGTAAAAACCCAAACAATGTAAAAAGAATTTTTTTATGTTTTGTTTATGCAAAAAGATTCTAACATATGTTACAGGAAAGTTGTACCTATTGTAAATCCCTAATGACTATTTTCTATAAACAACGTCAATTATTTATGACTGAATAGACTAAACTGACAGCCAAAAAAGTGGCGCACCAAGATTTTATAACTTTCGAATAGCTAATAATCCGTTTTTGATAAATATTTTTGAACGGTTTTATTAAGCTTGACTCCGTATATTTGTTTATATTATCTTTGTTTCAAATGTTGCGACCGATTTTTCACCCAGTTACCGTTATCCGATTGAGTTGAAATTTTGCACACATGTGTAGCTCCGGTGACAATACAATATTATAGTAACTAGCGGCCGGTCCGGCTTTCGTCCGGGTGCATATCGTACTTTTGAATTTTCACCCACTTCCCGTGATTCGATTGAGTTGAACTTTTGCACACATGTGTAGCTCCGGTGACAATACAATATTATGGTAACTAGCTGACCCACCCGGATTTCGTCCGGGCGCAAATCGTATTTTTGAATTTTCACAGGCAAAAGGTCTTGCTCCGGTAATGTTTCAGTGGATCGGATAAATGGAATAAAATCAGGCTAAACAAATAAAGCACACTAAAAAATTAAAAATAAAAATAGGTAAAAAAACTTTTAAGTTAAACGGTTTTATAAATGTACTAAAATGAAAAAAATAATAAATTTAGGTTTATAAGTATAAAAGCGTGGGTCGTGACAGTAATAAATTATCATAGAATTTACGACCCACGCTTTTATACTTATGAACCTAAATTTAATATTATTTTTTCTTTTTAGTACATTTATAAAATCGTTTAACTTAAAAGTTTTTTATATCAAAAAGGCATATCTTGCATATCGACTTTGCATATTTCAAGTTTTTACATAGGCACCTACTGTTACAAAAACACTATTATTTTAATAAGAATCTTTGCAAATATATTATGTTATGATTTTTTTAAAACCAGTCCAGCGCACATTACGCAAGGTGGCAACAAGCAACCATAACTCATTTTGACTTTGCCGTTGCCATAACAAATATACATCTTTAGTGACTATAAAAAAATATTGATTTTTTACAGGTATTGAGTTATTATAGGTAGATGAAACATGATATTATATAAGAGTACCTATATTAATGTGTTCAATCAACCAGAAGTTTTTTTGCTTTTAATAAAGGGTCATTGACATCACGTAGCACATATACTTTAACTATAGACACTACTTTTAATTGCATAAAAAATACAATTTTATTTTCTTCGAACATGTATCTGCGTTGCATCAACTATCTCTTCGTTGTCTTGATTTACAACTTACTGTAGCTGTCCGGTCCGGCTTCGTCCGGTTGTTTAGGTGTAAGTGATGTAACTATGGAAACGTAGAGCACATAATTAATTCATGACCTCCTGTCTTCCCAACACCATAGCTGGTATGCACAGTAGTGTGTATAGTGTGGCTTCCCTCGGGAACAGTTTTCGGAGATAAAAAGTAGCCTCAAGCCTTCAAGGAATCTCTTGGCCAATTTTCGTTGAAATCCGTTCAGTGGTTAAGCCGTGAAGAGGTTACAAATAGACAGACAAATAAATAAACACTTTCGCATTTATAATATTAGTTTGGATAATACATAATTATATTATAAACGCTCTAAAGCTGAGGTCACGTCTTTTTTAACGCCTACAAAAATACTTTTTGTAATAAAAATGAACAAACTTTTACTAATCCGCCCACAAAAGTTTTTCAGAACACTGCAATTCTTATAACCATTTTGTTCAACAAAGCTCAATGATAAAAAAACAGTTTCCAAGAATCTTTATTCACTAGAAACTTGATAGCCAGCTTTACAGCGCTTATTTTTCCGAGAAATTTATATTAAAATGTTCGCTTTAAAATATACAAAAGGTACGAAAATATTTTACATTTGGATGAATACAAAATTTTAATATAAATTAATTGAAATAATTTTCACTTTCATGATGAGCTCTCGCTAGTACGAAGATTCACATCTACAACCTAGCTGTATAATTAATTAGCACTCGTGAAAATCAATTGATTCCGAAGCATATAAGGAGAATGTTAGATTAGTAATCATGTCACGGTTGAGTAATGTAAGCTCATTCCGCCGCAAAAGTGGAAAGGTTCAGGTTAGAATCCTGACTGTGACTATGATTAGTAAAATGATTTTTTCCGATATGTTTGGAAACAATTATATAATTGACTGCTTTCCAACAAAAATTTACAAAACTTTAATATTTGGACAACATCTATAGGAAAGTCGTCGTGGGTTCAATAATAAATGTCGAGCATCTGTAATTCACAATTTATTCATTCATTCCATAATAAAGACTTTCTGGAAAATTCCACTGCAATTTTTAATATTAAAAATTTAATTTAATGTAAGTAATGGGTATTTGCAATATAGGTATCAAATACTAAGGTCTACAACCTCATAATCCTGTAAAAAATTCAATCTTCTGACTCAATGCAATAAAAAGATATGGCCTTTCAAAAAATCACGAATTTCTATACTAATTATAACCCTCCTTTTAGATCGAGAGCTTAGGACCATTTTTTGTTGTTATTTATTGGCCTTATTTTTGTGAAGATGTTGAGGGAGGCATATTAAAGTGCCCTGAGTAATAATAAGGGATTTTGCTAGATAGCGGTATGGGAGGGATGCAGACCGCCCCCAACATGTAACAAAAAAAATGGTCACAATTATTATTGCTTCAAGGCTGAAATTGTTTGTATAGTTTGTCGGTGATCCAATAATGCAATTATAATGTTTGCAGATCGAATGGTCAGTATTAAAGGAGTGACAGATCACCCTAAACGTGTCATATACCCGACGAAATTTATATTATTAATTCAAGGTTCAAATTTTAATATGCTGTTACGACGACTGTTTTAAGCATATATTTCAATTTACAGAACAAAATGTTGGTATTAACCCCCTTGCAAAACGATATAAACACGTAGGCGACCAAGTTTCCCTCTAAGAGAGGGGGTTAATACCGACATTTTTTTCTGCAAATTGAAATATATGCTTAAAACAGTCGCCGTAACAACATATTAAAATTTGAACCTTGAACTAATAATATAAATTTCGTCGGGTACATGACACGTTTAGGATGATCTGCCACCCCTTTAATACTGACCAATGGATCTGCAAATATTATAATGGCATTATTGGGTCACCGACAAGCTATACAAACAATTTCAGCCTTGAAGCAATAATAATTGTGACCATTTTTTTTGTTACATGTTGGGGGCGGTCTGCATCCCTCCCATACCGCTATCTAGCAAAATCTCTTACTCAGGGCACTTTAATATGCCTCCCTCAGCATCTTCACAAAAATAAGGCCTTGAATAAATAACACCAAAAAATTGTCACTAGCTCTCGGTCTATGTTTTCGTAGTCGGGTAAAAAAGTCCGTTTAATTGACCAAAACACATAATGTATGAACACAATGAACAGTAATGTTCACGTTATGTTAACATCATAGTTAATAAAAAATTGTCTGAGACATGAAGTTCCGTTATCAATTGATTGATTCTTGAATGAGAAATCGTACGGGAAACACCTTGATTTATAAAGTACCTAATAAATAATGCATTATACTCTTTTCATTTACTGTTATAATTATATCAAATTTTATTTACATATGAAACAGTGGGCAAAGGAAAATAGATTCTTCATAGAATAGAGATTATTTCTTGGAATTTTGAAATTAGTCTTTAATTGCAAAGAAATCGTTTACCTGTAATTAATATCACAGAACATTTGTAAAAACCCGTTTTATACAATTTATAATGCAAAAACAAATACATAAGGAAAGTCAGCACTGTAAAGTATAAAATTCAGATGTAGTTTCTAAGAACTTTGCAACCAAAATCAGTTTCTTATATTAACACGCTTTTGCCAGGGCTTCGTTCTTGTGAACGTCGATTTTGACCCAAGATTATCTCGAATTAACTTCAATTTTGACAAAAACCTATTGTAAAAAATAAACCCATTCGAAATGTATCTTCCATTCATTTAATTTTTGCCTAAAACTAAAGTAGTCAATGGTTCCTTAATAGCAAGCACCTTTTTAAAAAGTTTCAAAATCTACAGTGAGACAAAATATAAAAAAACTAATCACTGTCTCTCTTTTAATTTAACAGGTTATAGGCCCAGAACCTATTAGATAAAAAAACACAGTAATTAAGTGCTTAGAATTAATATGCCATTTTTTTTTATTGAAAACTTTCTGTCTGTCAAAAACATAATTATAAATAAATAAAGTACATATTAATTTTCAAGTACTTAATCACTGTGTCTCTTTTAATCTAACAGGTTATGGGCCCAGAATTTATTAGATTAAAAGAGACACATTAATTAAGTGATTAGAATTATTATGCCATTTTTATTTACTGAAAAACTTTCTTTCTGTGAAAAACATGATTATACATAAATAAATTACATATTAATTCTCAAGTATACTTAATCACTGTATGTCTCTTTTAATCTAATAGTTGTAAAAGTTGCACTTTTATACGTTAGTGTATATTTTTCGCACGTGCATCTTTGTGGTTAAATACCGTATTACTCATAACAGCTTTGTATAACAACAATGACCTCCTATTTATATTATATAATATTTATTTTCTAGAAAAACTGGTTTTGCAGATTTTTTTAAGTTCGACGTTTTATATCGTTAATATTTATTGAGAGAAATCTAGAGGGCGGAAATATCAGGTCCCGACTAAAAATTCCTGAAGGGTGTTGAATTTCCACATTTTTGCTTTATTATTTCGCAAAGTACTTAATTTATGAAATAACTAAAACTTAAAATTTCTACATTTCAACAAGATTGTTGGGAAGGTCATATACTAAGTAAAAAATCTCATTTATAAACATTAATTTTTATTTAGTTACGGAACTATGAGACAATGTTGCCAACTTAGGGGTTTTACTCCTAAATTTAATGGGAAAATAATTGCGCTGGGGTTTTCTCAGGAGGGAAAAATGTTTAGAGGTTTTTTTAGGGGCTTATAAAATTTTGCTCAAAGGCTGAAAAATAAATAAATACTTGAACAAATAATATAAACACCTACTATTAATTAAATCCAGAAACTGTTATAGTCCGTAATTGAATTTTTTCTTTCAATAAAATACATTCGTAGTTATAAAACAACGTTCTGAAAGTTCGAGAATTTTTTATTTTGTTTTTTAGGGGGTTTCAGTTTGATTTTAGAGGTTTTTGAATTCAATCTTAGGGGTAGGAAACTTCAAATGTTGGCAACACTGCTATGAGAGTTCCAAATTTCATTAGTGTAATGATCTGTTTCAGCTTTAAAACTATATTTAATCTAGATTCTAGATCTAAATTTAAAGCTGAAATTCGTATTAGAAACCAAGCATAACACTAATTAAAGTTTTAAACTCTTTTTCACATGATTTTTTTTCACTGACTATAAAAATGCATCCTAGCACCCTTCTCTATTACGCCCCTGAATATAATAATACTAAAAGTTCAGTGCAGTGGCAAAAAACCGTTAAAATGATACCAGGAATTAAAATAATTAAAGCACAATAAACTAATTTAACCTTCAATAGTATTTTTTTTTTGTTAATTAATATAATTCAAAACTAACTGATTTAACAATGATTAAATAGTAGATTGTATTTCTAGTGTCGTGATGAGGTTTATTACTGACAAGTTGTGACAGTATGTAAAAACAAGCGATAGCGAGAAATATATTATGGTATTTTTTGCCATACTCACTACAAAATACATACTTTTCACTTCATTTTCAGTATTTTGAAAAAATTTTAACAGTTAATTTGCGTCGCCATCTTTACATTTACAGCAGGCCGTGACTATGTAATAGCAGGCGGATAGATCGAATAAACATAAGTTACTTTAAGGCAACCATTTACTTACCGCAGTAGTTATGCATTATGAAAACACTTCCTGCATGCCTGCCTGTTAAATGACCCAGTACAGGTCGGTATACATGCATGGAAAGTAGCTACTTTGTAGTGGGTATAAGAGAACAGTACAGCCTAGTGAATAGCATACTTGGTACCGCAGCCTCTAGATTAGACTGTCGTGGGTTCGAATCCCACCTGCGCTCATTGATAGTTTGTGATGTTATTTAGTTTTAAAAAGTTGTTATTTAGTGTGGTTGAAAGCCGCTAATGACCTGAGATGTCGACGCTTCTATAATCTACAATAAATAAATAAATGTAATGGGTATGGCAAAAAATCAATAATTAAAATTAACAATTATATAAAATATAATTAAATTGTATACGACATTTTCCCGACGGCGCCTGTTTTAAGCATATATTTCAATTTGCAAAACAAAATGTCCATATTAACCCCCTCCCTTAGAGGGAAATTTGTTCACCTAGTTGTTTATATCGTTCTGCAAGGGGGTTAATACCGACATTTTGTTCTGCAAATTGAAATATATGCTTAAAACAGTCGCCGTAACAACATATTAAAATCTGAACCTTGAATATAAATTTCGTCGGGTACACGACACGTTTAGGGTGATCTGCAAATATTATAATGGCATTATTGAGTCAACGACAAGCTATACAAACAATTTCAGTCTTGAAGCAACAACAATTGTGACCATTTTTTTTGTTACATATTGGAGGCAGTCTGCATCCCTCCCATACCGCTATCTAGCAAAATCCCTTACACAGGGCACTTTAATATGCCTCCTTCAACATCTTCACAAAAATATGGCCTTGAATAAATAACACCAAAAAATTGTCACTAGCTCTCGGTCTATATAACATTATGTGGATATATATAAAAAAAGAATGAATGAAACCAGGGCATCAGCATACAACTCGTTAAAAAGTTAGTATTTGTATGTTATTCAAATGAATCGCTGAAAATATAATCGACGATCGTTCAGTGGTCACGCAACTCCTCTACAAAGTTACCGGTACTTCTCCATGTCGCAAATATGACAAAAATTATAATGAGTGTTTTGTTTTCATCGTTGACTATAGTTAAAATTTATTTGCAATTGTCGACATAATTTGATCTATTGTTTTCATGGAATTATTTAACTTTTAAATGTCTAATATAAAATTTATCGTATCAAAAATGATACTTTAAAACATTGATAATTATTTTTGGATATGGAAATTCAGACTTTTAAAGAAATCATTCTATTAATCATAAAATATATTCATTAAGTATTTGGAAACCTTTAAATTCACTTTATAGGACCCTAACGCTAAAAATTTAAAATAAAGTTTTAGTAGCCGTTAAACCCAGTTCAGTGCGTAGCTTGTAAAGCTGCAGCACACTATACTTAATGAAAATATTCTAATATTATGAAGTATTAGAATTACCTTGTATTATGTCCGTCTTGTGACTTCTTGTGAATTTACACTACGCGTTTCAGCAACGAGTTGCCATCTTCAGGTGGAGTTAATTATTTTTAAAAAACACACATTGAGTATTCGTAACACATTATAATATTATGATGCTAAGCACTGTGTATTATGTCGTGGTTTGTGAAGTAAGAAAATATTCTGCAATGATAAAAAAATATCACAGAACATAAAATGGTCTTTAAGGCCCCTGCTATACTCAGGTGCTTAACGTGCGCTGCATACCTGCAATTAAATTTTGAGTTTTATAAAAAAAGAAAATATTCAATATAACTTTACTATTTTAAAGTGGTCCGTTTGATAGATTCTCAAAGAATAAGTAATAAAATTAAAAGATTTTGAATTTCACAAAATTTTGATCATCGATTTATTATCAAATTAGGATCATCCAACTAAAACATATCATAAAGTAATGAGTGTGAAGGAGAAGTAAAGTCTCACTTGCTCTCACTATAAGGTACCCAAAGATTACCCGTATTTTTACAACAACTACTGGAAATCTGTTCGCGTATTATTTTTACATTAAATCCACCCCGTGATTTTGTCGGTCGGTCGGTCATTGAATCAGTAGAAGGACAATCGGAATTCTTAACAATTTAATAACAATAGACGTCGAAAACAAAAGAAAATACTAAAGTTAAAAACTAAAGCTAATTGTTAAATGACACAATTTTCTTTTGTAAAAATTACCTTTATAACTTTTTGTCGTTAAATGTTTAATTAAGTTTATATTATTTACGGTATTAATTTAAAATTAATCAACACTATCCTGTTTTATGAATCATCATATTTGCGCTTATATACACTTAATTTTAAGTTATCATCATTTTAGAGACTGAAAAAACTCACTACTCGTAAATAGTAGATTTTTCTTGTGTCAAATACGACATCTAGACGAGCATTTCCCACTTGGTGGATCTCGACCCGGCACCGACAGATCATGTTCTCTTTTCATCCATTTCGACATTTCACTGTCTAATAATATTGATTACTCACTAAACAATATTATTAATCAAAGAAAGAAAAGAGGGCAGTATAGCCTAGTGGATAGCGTATTTGGTTCCGCAGCCTCTAGACTAGACTGTCGTGGGTTCGAATCCCACCTGCGCTCATGGATGTTTTGTGATGTTATTTAGTTTTACGAAAGTTGTTATTTAGTGTAGTTGAAAGATGCTAATGACCTGAGATGTCGACGCGTCTATAATCTACAATAAAATAAATAAACGAAGAAAGAAAAAATAGAATGGCGTCACTAAAAAAAAAATATAATTCAAAATCATTGATTCTGAGTCACTTTCCGTGATTCTTCAAACCTTATTTTGTGCGTCCTACAGCAAACAAAAGTCAAAAAATTCTCTGTATTTTAAATAACTGCAAAAATAAAACTTAGATGTTTTGTATATTTGACAAAAACCCCACTTCAAAAAAATCTTCAATAAAATTAAAATTGCTAAAATTATGGAAATTTGATCACGGAAATTTGGACAAAATAAAACACAACGATTAAACTATCATTGAAAGATGCGACATTTCGTCTTCTTTTTGACCTCTGTTGTCGAGCGTCTATAATCTACAATTAATTCGTCTTCTTTTAATATCTCCTTTTATTTTAGTTGCTAACGGGGTTGTGACCAGTCCTATACTTCCCACCTAGTAAATATTTGCAAAAAATAAACACTCTTTTTTTATTCTTTGAAAAAAGCATGGCCCTCTTTTTTGTTTGGTGATCTACTGATGGCTAGCTTAATTTAGCAAAAATCATGGTTACCTTGATTTACGTACAATTTTAATTTTTTTTAGTAAAATATTTTTTTTCTCGAAAACTGTACATTTTAGAGAAAAAAAATATTTACATTTTTTTCATATTATAACATCTAGAATTCATTTATATTTTTTTTACCTATGGTAATACGTGACATTGAGAACGTTTTTTTAATATCTCAGGATCCACTGAACCGATTTGACTCAAAATCTATTCAGATCTAAGTTAAAGGCTGATAAACACAATAAGAACAATCGGCATGGCCGTATGTTGTTCCGTTTTTACGATATCGAAGGCGAAAAATTGACCACATATACACACACACACACACACACACATTCAGACATCAGTCAGAAAATAATCTTAAACGATTGCTAGGGTCTCAAAACGTGAAGATCTGTTAAAATCTCGAAATATTTTTTTCGGACTAAATCCATTACTTCCCTACCATAGTAGAGGTGGGAAGTAAAAAAAACGGGGTTGCTGAAATTATTTTTACGAAAATAAAAAATATTATTTTGTAGTTACTGTGTGTTAATTTCACAAAAATTATAGTAGGTACGTATCGGTTATGCAACCATCATAAGTATTATTGTAACACTTGCATAACTATAAAAATGACATAAATAATAC
Organism: Mongoloraphidia duomilia; assembly: GCA_039654895.1. Taxonomy (NCBI): domain Eukaryota; kingdom Metazoa; phylum Arthropoda; class Insecta; order Raphidioptera; family Raphidiidae; genus Mongoloraphidia; species Mongoloraphidia duomilia. The sequence continues at coordinate 4,948,282 of CM077522.1, read as the reverse complement.
AAGTTTGAACAATTTAGTTGGTAACAAAAATGTGAACTGTGCGCACTGCATATAGTCTGTTAAAACAATGCTGTATTCAAATATTTTGTTGAACTTGAGATCGTGGACATTTCGTTGTTTATTTAGTGAATTTATTTTATTACTAATCATATCACATTAATTACGTATTATGAAAGTTACTGCAGTGTATTAAAATGTGCATTTTAGAATTGAACATAGCCATAAATGCTAAAAGTGTACTTGGTACCTGCGCTCATGGATGTTTATTTAGTTTTAAGTTAGTTGTTGTTTAATGTAATTTAAGACGCTAATTTGACCTAAGTTGTCGACGCGTTTATAATCTACAATAAATAAAATAAAAAAATAAATGCTAAAGCTGGTATTGTCCTGATTCGGGTTTATAGGCCGTCGTTGGTTGGAATTTCAACCAACGACGGCCTATAGACCCGAATCAGGATAATACCAGCTCATCAACTGGCCCGCGAAAGCCTCAACCAATTTGTCATAAATGCTAAAATTATAGCCTTTCTTCTAGAATCTAGAATCTAGAGTCTAGGATTTAGACTGTATAATATTAATAAGAGTGATTTTTTCTTAAATTGTGTTTTAAAAACCACCAACAGCTAAGGTTATTTGCGCCTACCACCAATTCATATTTTCAATTCATTATTTTTTTTTAATAATAAATTGAAAATCCAATTGACACTTTTACCAGCTCTCGGGCTAGAACCCGGGAACTGGGGACTTGTAATAGAGGAACCATAGCAACGCCGTGTTAACAACAGTAATATCTTAACTCGATAATTGTCGCTAGTCACTAGATTATAGAACTTGGACAGACGCTAATGACCTCGGTTGTCGAGCGTCTATAATCCACAATTCAGTTCAATTCACTATAGAACTTGGAAACTGGTTTTTTTGCAATTCCATGGAAACGGAAAAGAAAAAACGGCATCCCTACGTGCTCGACTATTTTCAAGAACGATCATTAATGATACAGGCCATTGAAGTATTCATTGATATTAACGTATTGACATTATGACCTTGAGATGCACCACCCTTCCAGTTTCTGTGCAAAACTTAGGTGGGAGTAAGTAAACAATGAAAAAACGTAATTAATACTACATACTAATACATGCAAATCGTTGTTTATATGTAATACCTAAAAGCAACTGAGTATCAGTCAGTATCATTAACGATCATCCAGCGGATCACGCAATATCTCCGTGGGTGTGAACGTAACTTTACTTGTGTTATTATTTTGAATGGGATACTTGACTATTGATTATCGTTCAGGAAAATATTATTTTTTTATCAAATTGCGTTTAAACAGTTCTTAAAAGGATACTTAATAGTTTGTAGATTTTGTAGGTGTGTTCAAAGTGTTTTTTTAATCTTTAAACTAATGTGATTTAGATAATAAATATAAAGTTTAATTATTTTACTCTGTTAGTGCAGATAATTTCTGAAGTGGATTTTTTTTCGTACTATAAATTGACGTCTCTGTAAACACTCAGTTTTCATAGAAAAACAGTGCAAAAAGGTATTTATGTTTTGTTGATTTTTTTAAATTATTAATTTTTAAACGGTTTTATTTATGATACATTTTTAGAGTGAGGTCTCCAAGTCACTATATGAATAATAAGAAGTATTAGAAATACCTTGTATTTATGGTTTCTGTCTTGTGCCTTTATGTGTTGTTAACACGACGCGTTTTAGCAACGAGTTGCCATCTTCAGGACGCCAAAAATACAAGGTATTTCTAATACTTCTTATTATTCATATAGTGACTTGGAGACCTAACCGGAAGATGGCAACTCGTTGCTGAAACGCGTGAAACACATGAAGTCACAAGACGGACACCAAAAATACAATGATTTAATTAGCTTGACTCCGTATATTTGTTTGTTTGTTACTATCTTTGTTTCAAATCTTGCGACAGCTTTTTCAACTACTTCTACTTAACCGATATTCTTATGAAACTTTGCACACACATTGAGTTCCCGTGACAATACAATATTATGATAATTTCAACTTGGTAACGAGGGTCTGATCAGGAGGTTGACAGTTGAAAGGATGAGAAGTTTACATAATGATACGGGCCAGAAATCAAACTAAAAACCATAAGAAAATAAAAATAAGTAAAAAAAACTTCTAAGTTAAACGGTTTTATGTTAAATCAGCTGTACCAAAAACTAGAAAATAATTAGGACACAAACCAAGAGGCACTTTGTATCGCTGCGTCAGGGGAATAAGTAATAAAAACATGGGGCGCATAAAAATCTGTATAACGACTGTATAATTATTAAATAAGAACGGCTTATCTAGAAAAATGTGTTTCCAAGCCCACCAACAGAAATATTTCAAATGCGCCCCACGTTAATACAGCATATGAAAATTGGGCCATTTCGATAGCAACTTGTTAATTCACTACTTAATTGTTAATTGCAAATACTTAATTGTTAATTGCTAATGAAACTCAATTCACTACTAATGTTTAATGTGATTCGCGCTGATAAGTTATTCCAGTAATTGTTTCAAGGTGCTCTTATATTGAAATACGGTACATAACGAGATACATATTCCGTTGATATGTAAAATCTTTGATTTCTTTTAGAGCCAAAACGGCACTTTTCCGGACAGGGATTTAATGACCAAAATTGCTTATTTTGATGCCTTCTACAACCTCTATAAGTTTGGCACAATGTTTATGAAACACCCGTATAAAAAAAAATTATATGTTAAAGACCCCCCCACATAAATAATGCTAATATGTTATGTTGACTTATAGACCGAGAGCTAGTGACCATTTTTTGGTGTTATTTATTCAAGGCCTTATTTTTGTGAGGATGTTGAGGGAGGCATATTAAAGTGCCCTGAGAAAGGGATTTTGCTAGATAGCGGTATGGGAGGGATGCAGACCGTCCCCAACATGTAAAAAAAAAATGGTCACAATTATTATTGCTTCAAGGCTGAAATTGTTTGTATAGCTTGTTGGTGACCCAATAATACCATTATAATATTTGCAGATCGATTGGTCAGTATTAAAAGGGGTGACAGATCACCCCTAAACGTGTCATGTACCCGACGAAATTTATAGGTATTATTAGTTCAAGGTTCAAATTTTATTACGTTGTTACGGCGACTGTTTTAAGCATATATTTCAGTTTGCAGAACAAAATGTCTGTATTAACCCCCTCCCTTAGAGGGAAACTTGCTCGCCTAGGTGTTTATGTCGTTCCGCAAGGGGGTTAATACCGATATTTTATTCTGCAAATTGAAATATATGCTTAAAACAGTTGCCGTAACAACATATTAAAATTTCAACTGTGAACTAGTAATATAAATTTCGCCGAGTACATGACACGTTTAGGGCGATCTGCCACTCCTTTAATACTGACCAATTAATCGATCTGCAAATATTATAATGGCATTATTGGGTCACTGACAAGCTATACAAACAATTTCAGCCTTGAAGCAATAATAATTGTGACCATTTTTTTTGTCACATGTTGGGGGCGGTCTGCATCCCTTCCATACCGCTATCTAGCAAAATCCTTTACTCAGGGCACTTTAATATGCCTCCCTCAACATCTTCACAAAAATATGACATTGAATAAATAACACCAAAAAATTGTCACTAGCTCTCGGACTATTATTGACGTTTATTAGATGAAATATTTTAATAGCATGACTTTAATCGGAATTAATGTAAACAAATATCATTTTATTGTATTTACTTTCTTGCAATGTCAGACTGTGTCTTATCTTATCGAAATATCAGTAAATCTAGTGATAAAACACGTCTATTAATGTACTTTTCAGTCAACTATTCAGACAATTAGCAACTTATCGTTTAAAGTGAGGCACCTTTTTACATAGTTATTACTGGGCTCGACTACTTATAAAGAAGGAAGAGACAATTACGTATGTATTTTATTGTAAAAATAATGATAGATACTAAAACTAGACACTGCGTTTAAATCTGACCGGCCGGTAATCTTGACTTTAAATCATAGATCTAGAAATTTGGGGATGTACTTTAAAGTGCCACTTTAGACGAGGGGTGGAAGCCATTCAAGGGAGGGTGCATGACTATGTCTCATGGACATGTGCATGCTATGCATGTGCCCACATTCTATTGGCAACAACAAAGCCTATATTTAAACGGTCACTATATGTATAATTAGTGGATGAATGATATTTATATAAAAAAAACTAGCCTTTACTCGCGGCCTCACTTACGTTGATGTCGGTTTGACAAAAACTTTAACCAGATCAAAATCTGGTAAAAAGTTGGGGTACTATAGTTGATAGTGTGCCAAATTTCATCAAAATAAATCCAGCCGTTCTTGAATGACGTTGATACAAAAATTCTGGATACGCATATTTCCTCGTTTTAGGTATCATGCAAAATACACGAAAAACTTTCAACAAAAACGAAATTACAGACAGAGGTCTGGTTGCTATTATTATATATATTGAAAGTATTGTTTGCTTTGTTTCAGACCGTGGGTAATGGATCCAGTGGCTGACGATGAAGCATCGAAAGATCCAGGAGCACATCAAGACAAATGCCAAAACTACGACGAGAAAGATTTTGAAGGTAAGTTCATTTTTAATTCAAAACACTTTTGGTCCGCCGCCTGGGTCCCGCCATCCAACCGACGCTAATAGTGTATGTGCCATATTATGGCAAACACATTGTTGACTCAAAAAGACACAACAACATGAAAAAAAAACGCTTAAATTAAAACTACACCGAACAAAAAAAATCGCCTAAAACTTAGTGCAACACTTTTAACATTAGTGCGCGTTTTTGTGACATTTTCTGTTTGTAATTTGTTACTCAATCATGCCTCAACTGCGCAACGGATCAGAATGAAATTTTGAATGCAGGTAATTTATGGCCCGGAATAATAAATGGATACTTTTTATCCCGATCGATTCAGCAGTTCCCGAAAGATTAGATAAAACTTTGATCTCTGTTTGTTATTTTGTAATACATAATAAATCAAAAGAAGACATATTTTGTAACGATTTGTGATTTATGTGCAATTATTCACATCGTTTTTTAGGTGTCACATAACATTTTACAAAAGTTACAGATTTTAATTAAATTATCGTGTATCAGTTTTCAATGCCGCTAATAAAATTATGCACAGTTTTGACAATAAAATAGTAACCGGTATTCATGTCTATCAAAGCAAATTAGTCATAGAAAATGAATTTATGCACTTCACAATACCATTGTTGAATCATTCAATATTCGATGTTTTTCAATATTTTGATATTATTGAGCTAATTCGGCGAAAAGCTAAACACAATAATATCTGGGTTTTTTTTGCATAATGAATATTGTGTACCTATAATAATATTGTCTAAATTCTACGAGGGCTTTCAGCAAATTTCACTGAATAATTTTGGAGCAAGAACGTTTCTCCATGCCAATATTTTTGATTTCAGTATACAATGTTGATCCGATAAAATATCAATCGTCGAGGAAAAGTTTGGTTGAGGATAAATAAAAAGCTTTACCTACCAATATTACGGTTGTCCTGATTGACTGTGTACTTGTTCATCAGCCTTGATGATGGAAATATATTTTTCAAAACGTTGGCCAAAAGCGTAACTTTGGTGAAGCTTTTTTATTGATCCTCAACCAAACTGTTTTAAAACGATTAATATTTTAGATGTGTAAATATCTTTACTTCCTTCCCTCCAAACTTCTGACGTAACTGTGAAATATCGTGGAAGTGTTGCTAATTTTGAGGTTATGTAGCTGTCATCATATTTTAATCTGAATGTTATATATCTTGAGCGTACCGAGGAGTGCTATTCTTGTTAGGTTTTTTCCCATGTCTGTACATCATTAGATAAAAATTGCGACTATTTATCGCAATAAATTCAAGGTTGATTATTGTATTTTTTTATTTTACAAATATTTTATTAACAAATATTTTTTATTAAATTTCCATATTTTATAGCATTATTGACGTGTAATTACTGTTTGATCATTATTTTCTTTGTTTATTGTAAACGGTAGTATTACATATCAGTCTTTTACAATATTTATAATTGTTTTATATTTCACGCCATACTTTAACTTGAAATTGTTTACTTAATTTTATAGAATGTCCAGTATAGGCGGTCATATTACACGTATATTCATAAATCATAAAACACTATTTTGAATTTGTAGGCGCCGATCCGATCCACATTATTGTAAAAAACAGATTTGAGCAAGCAGTGTTGGCGAGAAAATTAATTTCCAAGATACGATTACGTATGAGACATAGGTTTTGAGAAAAAAATCAACAGGCTTAATCAGCAAATTTAAATATTAATGGTTAATTTTACAACTTATAACAACATGAAAACAAATCTAGAAAACTGATAGCGAACGTTGGTCCTCAATGGCACGCAGTTTGGCTAAAACTTGTCTAATCTTCCTCTGGACTAAGTTCGGGTCCACTTCCCGAATTTTTCCCGAATTTTTCTAAAAATTCGTGACCGCAATTGTTATTCATTTTGGGCCTCCCAACCGTTTTCATAAACCTTTCGACACAATAATAACCAAAATTCTTCTATTGGCCGAGCTAGTGAGGGACATTTGGGGTGATATCTTCTCACGGTACATAATTGACATTATTCTGCTCCAACTATTTCCGAGTCCTCCTGGCATGAAGGATCAGGCCAAAATATTATATCGTCGTTCTGATGATGGATTAAAATTAAGCATTTTCGGTAAACATCTTTGGGTATAAAACTCAGCAAACTTTGTCGGCAGAGTTTGGCACTGCGACCAGAGTTTTTTTTTTCAATTTCAATGTATCGACGTGGATAGATACAACGACCCGGTCAGATAAAACACTCCATCTTCTACGACCTGTGTTCTGTTCGCAGACGCCCTTTCATCTGTCGGTTAAGTTATTTGTATTCATCAGATACACCTATAGTTTGCAGTCGATAAAATAAAAACAAGTTTATTTTTCGTTACTTCATCTCATTCCTTTTCAATAGCCTCGATTTTCTACTTTATTTTTTCTTTTACTAGATATCGAGACACTTTTTGATATTCATTAAAATCTTACAGCGATTTCAATCTACTGTAGGTAAACCAGGGTTGTTAGGGATATGAGATTTCGGATCTGAATATGGATATGGATGTAGCTTAGTGGTTCAGCACTAGACTCGCATTCGGAAGGTACTGGGTTCGAATCCCGGCGGGGGCAGATGTGGCTAGAATTTTTTCCCACTGCCTAACGCCGAGAAACGGTAATTCCTGTACCGGCCATCTTGTTGAGATTTTCTATGGTTTCCCTCAATAATTCCAGATGAATATCGAGATGGTTCCTTATTCAAGGCCATGGCCGATTACCTGTCAAACTCAAAGTTGCCTACCTTATCCTAATTTCCTATAATTCCTCCATTCACACATTGCTAATAAAAAAAAGTTGAAGATTAAAATATGTAGAAAACAACGGGAAGTGGTAAAATGGATAATAGTAATGGTGTGAATGGCGTCTGTTATGACATAATGCCGAGAAACAGACGTGTTAAACGCATTATTATTATAATATTAGGAGTTTTTTATCGGTTTTGATTATGGATACGTACGGATTTGAAATTATTTCGGATATCCGATAGTTTCGGTTACGGTTACGGAGCTCCATAACATCCCCGAGGACAGTGTGGTTCCAGTGGTTAGCGTGGTGATGTCATTTAGTTTTAAGTTAATTCTTATTTAATGTAATCAAGACCTAAACTGTCGACGCGTCTATAATTTACAATAAATAAAAAATCCATAATATCCCTATTGTAAACTGAATAATAAAACTTCAATATTTTTTCCTTAAAACATTGACACATTTCCCTAACAGAAGTCGCTTCAAAAATGCATATTTGACATAAGTTATAATTTTAAACTACAACGAGTTTGTCGAGATATGGAGCGTCTATAATCTACCATCTTTCCTCTCTCTCGATAGTTTTGAAAAGTTTGCTGAAGGTTTTGTTGCCTTCCTTTCCCATTTTTTTCCCGACAGAATATATTGATTTGACATTACAAAACCGCTCTGAATCGTGACTCACAACTTTAAATTATTTAACGTGACTTCAGGAATCGTGCACATCGATATTAAAGCATTTACTTGAAATAGTCACGTTCAAAGAATAACAATTACTATAATTAGTTTATCATGGCCGTTTTCTGCTACCTCAGGTGTCTGCGCGTTACTTATAGTGGCACGTTACATGCAATACTAACCGTTTTTACCCGGTGTTTCCTAGATATGACTAGTGTTGCCGTCTAGATCCAGACTCTTGTCTAGATTTTCAAGACAAGACTTGCAAAAGTCTTGTACTTATATAGCGTTCCAGTCCGACCCCTCCACGCTCGTCGCGCATTCTGGAATATTCTCGTATCTGCCACGCCTACACATTGTTACAACAAACAGTTAATCGCTGTACTCTCGAATGTTCTGCTGAAAACAGTGGCGTAGCATCTGGGATTTCGTTACAGTATATTAGAAACATGAATACGAAAATAGATTGTTTGAACCAACGTCTTTTAGGTGTCTAAAATACAGAAGTGTAATTTTCTAACGTTGACAAATACTATTTTCCAATCGAAGAGAGTTGTTTTTCATCCGGTGAGTGTAAACACGTTGACGTACCATAAATTATGCAGTACAATCCGCAGTCGATGTTGCCGAATTGATTAACAAGATCCCAAACAAATTGGTTGAGGCTTTCGCGGCCAGTTGATGAACTGGTATTGTCCTGCTTCGGGTCTATAGGCCGTCGTTGGTTGGAATTGCTTCCTAACGTTTCGCTAGCACGAGTGGCGAGCTTCTTCAGAGGTCCTTCTATCTCCGATGCTGGATGTAGAATGACAAATTCTGCGCCCGAGAATTTGTCATTCTACATCCAGCATCGGAGATGGAAGGACCTCTGAAGAAGCTCGCCACTCGTGCTAGCGAAACGTTAGGAAGCAATTCCAACCAACGACGGCCTATAGACCCGAATCAGGACAATACCAGCAAGATTCCAAACCTTCTATATTTGCAAGTTAAAAAGAATCATGGTACTAACATATAAAATAACGTCGTCCCGCGTATCAAAATTTAATAATTTTGAACAGTGTATGTTATTCCTCACACATAAACAAATAATGTAAACCAACTTTTTTGTTCTTATATCCTTTCTCTTAATTATTACAAACAAGAATTTAAAAAAATCTGTTCGTTTCAAACGGCTGAGCTTTGTCGCCATAATATGTCAACGTAAAGGCCAGACCAATGAAGCCAGACCACGCATAGATAAAGGGAGGTTGTCTATGGAAAGACAGGAATACTTTCTCGTCAATCGTAACTCGTGAGGAACCTAACCTAAGTTCTAACTGCCGGCCTATCAACTGTACATAAACAAAACAGTGTACTATACTCTCTCTTTATCTATGGATAAGTAGGGTGTGATTCAACTGCAGCAGCCAATCAGAGAATGCTAGCTGTGAATGACGTATTCCGTGGCGGTATAATTCTATGTTTAAAATTACATTGGATAATACGCACTTTTGGAAATTTTTTTCTTGTAGAAAATGCTTCCGAAAAAGTCTCAAATAAATTGTTTTATTATCTATTTGTAACATAGAGTTCAACCCTAAAAAAATGTGGAACGAACCTATTGTAACGTGATCTGTGTCTAAAATGTCGTTTCTGGCGGCTTTATGGCGGTTATTTTTAATGGGTGACAAAAGAAGACGGTATAGTGATAAAACACCTTAGTAAAATATTGACGAGTTTTTTGGGCTATTAGGCCGTCGTTTGCTTAAAGTTTTGGGTCTTGACGTTTCGCCAACACGCGTGGTTGGCATTTTCAAAAGATGAAAATGCCAACCACGCGTTGAAACGTCAAGACCCAAAACCTTGAACAAACGACGGCCTAATAGCCCAAAAAACTCGTCAATATTAAACGACGGCCGCGAAAGCCTTCCACAGTTTATTCACCTTAGTAAAAGTTGTATATATAATAATAATAATAAATTTTTATTAATTCATAAAAACTGAAAAATACAGATATGAACAGTCAAAAATAATTGGTTACATATTTAAATATTCAGGGATGTCATAGAAGCAGTTTTTAATTAGGTATAATTTCAAATGTTTGCAAAATAGCTTTAAGTCTGAAATTTCTTGCAATCGACTTGGCAAATTGTTAAATATATGTTAATTTTGATGCACTTCCCCATAAATTAGCATCATATCAACTAATTGAATATTAGAATATGAATTTAAAATCATTTTCTTCACTTATAATACAACTTTTACTGAATTAAAATAAACTCTAAATTGGCAACACTGCACACGTCTCATTTCAGTGTCTGTGTTCTCCGCGATGTGCAGAATAGACATTGTTTATTTTCTTTCCCATGATAAAGAGTTTTCCTTGAATGTAGTATGGCACGTTTACGGGTATAAAACCTCGCGGGATAATGTAAACAGTATTGATTCTTACTGCTTTACGATGGGTAACATAAAAGACTTCTCCCACTTTGTTAAGTTATCAATAAATATGTTTCTAAATCATTGTATATCGAACTATTTCTCTTCCTGATGAATTACTGTTTATACTAGTGATGTGCCGGATATCCGTATCCGATCCGTATCCGCGGATATCCGAGGGAAAAGAAAGATCCGTATCCGTATCCGTATCCGTTAGTTTTTTGGCGGATCTTTTACGGATCTTTTACCTTATCAATTTTCAATTCATAGATAAAATTTTATATATATAGGTGATTAGGGTAATAATGAAAAACAGTTAAATTCCATTCAGATTATTTTTTATTTTTTAATATCGTGGTCAATAACTTTTTCCCATAACAGATAGTCTCTTTCCAAAGGTCGATGTGCAATATTTAGTATTTACCGCCGCGTACTCTAAGAAAGTTAAGATCCGTATCCGTATCCGTATTCGCGGATCTTGAGACCAAATATCCGTATTCAGATCCGTATCCGCGGATATACATTTTTAACGATCCGGCACATCACTAGTTTATACCTACAAACAGCTCTTAGCGTCGCGGCCTCTGGATCAGATTATCGTGCGTTCGAATCCCGCCTCCGCTCATGGATGTTTTGTGATGGAATTTAGTTTTAAGTGAGTTGTTATTTAATGTAATCAAGACGCTAATGACCTAAGTTGTCGACGCGTCTATAATTTACAATAAATAAATAAAAATACAAACAGCTCAATCTTAAAAGAAATTGAAAAGATGATAATTTTCTAACTTTTGCAGGGTGTTAAAAATGTGTTCGGAAAATAGATATTTTACCCACTCATGCGCTGGGTTGCAGAAAGCATTGTCAGAAAATCTGATTTGACAATGACCTAGATTGTGACAACACATATTTCTCCAAAAAAAAAGCATTGTAGAATTTCAAATCGGTTTTCCTAAAAAAAATAATTGATCGATTGAAACGATATTTTTTTAAAACTGTGTAAGTATACATCAATTTAACATGGTTTTTTGTACAATTTCAACTTAGAAACAACATTTTTCGACGGATTTTGATCAAAATTTAGCTTGAAGAGCGGTCTTTTTCTGATCAATCCTTTGCTTTTGTGTGAGTACAAGTTAATGTTCTACATGACGGAGAGTTTGACGACTCCGAATGTATTTTTATAAGTGATTTTTTTCTCACATCGACTTACGTTGTTAATGCATAATACTACCACAACAAGAGTCATCAAACGTCACAAATCAATAATTTTTATACTTGTTAACTTCCCATTGGAAGTTATTGTAATGGGTCCGAAAATCGAAATCAAAATGTATAACAAATTTTTATGTTTCAAGCTCACTACACTATTTTTAGAAAGATGTCTGTGTGTGTGTATGTGTGTGTGTACGTATGTACGTACGTACGTATGTGTCCATTTCTTTCTAAGACGAAATCTCGAGAATGAACAAGCCGTGAGGTGGGTCGTTTATTAGGACTAAAGTGCGACCCTTGAGGTCCACACGACGAACTTCCCAGTTTGATAAATATTTAATAATAATAAAATAATAATTAAATTAGATATTACACAGAAAAGTAATCATTTTAATCATTAAAACATCAATAATTAAAAAAAAAAAAAAAAAAAAAAAACGGCTGAACCGATTTTTATAAAATTTATGTCGGATCAAAATGACGTTAACACGCCTCGATTGACACCCTTACGAACTCGATATAATTTTTTATTCGCGAGATATTGTGTAAAATCTACTTTTTTGGAGGTTATTTGGTTAAGAAAAAAGAACGGCTGAACAGATTTTAAAAAAATTCCTTTCAGATCATATTTACGTTAATACGCGTCGATTGGCACCCCAACGTAGTCGATATCATTTTTCGTTCTCGAGATTTCGTCTTAGAAAGAAATTGACACATACATACGTACGTACGTACGTACGTACGTACACACACACACACACACACACACACACACACACACACAGACATCTTTCTAAAAGTAGTGTAAAAATAGTGTAGTGACCTTGACACATAAAATTTTTTTTTCCTTTTTGATTTCGATTTTCGGACCCATTACAATAACTTCCAATGGGAAGTTAAAAATTCGACTGATGACCAGTCCTATACTTCCCACCTAGTAAATATTTGCAAAAAATAAACACTCTTTTTTTTATTCTTTGACTAGGCCCAAATAACCTTAGCTGTTGGTGGTCTTTAAAACACAATTTAATTTTTATTCTTTGAAAAAAGCATGGCCCTCTTTTTTGTTTGGTGATCTATTGATGGCTAGCTTAATATAGCAAAAATCATGGTTACCTTGATTTACGTACAATTTTTATTTTTTTTAGTAAAATATTTTTTTTCTCGAAAACTATACATTTTAGAGAAAAAAAATATTTACATTTTTTTCATATTATAACATCTAGAATTCATTTATATTTTTTTTTACCTATGTTAATACGTGACATTGAGGACGTTTTTTTGAATATCTCAGGATCCACTGAACCGATTTGACTCAAAATCTAATCAGATCTAAGTTAAAGGCTGATAAACACAATAGAACAATCGGCATGCCCGTATGTTGTTCCGTTCTTAAGATATCGAAGGCGAAAAATTGACCACATACACACACACATACACACATACACACATACACACACACATACAGACATCAGTCAGAAAATGATCTTAAACGATTGCTAGGGTCTCAAAACGTGAAAATCTGTTAAAATCTCGAAATATTGTTTTCGGACTGAATCCATTACTTCCCTACCATAGTAGAGGTGGGAAGTAAAAATGATATCGACTACGTTAGGGTGCCAATCGACGCGTATTAACGTAAATATGATCTGAAAAAAATGTTTTCAAAATCGGTTCAGCCGTTCTTTTTTCTTAACCAAATAGACTCCAAAAAAGTAGATTTTACCCAATATCTCGCGAATAAAAAATTATATCGACTTCGTAAGGGCGTCAATCGAGGCGTGTTAACGTCATTTTGATCCGACATAAATTTTATAAAAATCGATTCAGCCGTTTTTTTTTTTTTAATTATTGTTAAAAATAAATAATAATTATGTTTTAATGATTAAAATGATTACTTTTCTGTGTAATATCTAATTTAATTATTATTATTAAATATTTATCAAACTGGGAAGTTCGTCGTGTGGACCTCAAGGGTCGCACTTTAGTCCTAATAAACGACCCACCTCACGGCTTGTTTCTTATATTTTTCTATATCCCTGGTAACTAGATAACAAATTTGACTATATGTGGCAAATTTTTGACATAACATTTTAATAAATTTATCAATTAGTGAATTTTCAAACATTCATGAATCATAATTGGGTGTATACGTGTATGTATTATTTACTTTATTTTAATATAGTTTGAAATGAATGATTATAAATTATAGACGCTCAACAATTAATATAATTTGAAAATAATTATATTGCTTGACACAATTATGAGTTTAGTTTTAAATAAATTACATGTCTATGCAAAGTATAAAAATTCGACTGATGACCAGTCCTATACTTCCCACCTAGTAAATATTTGCAAAAAATAAACACTCTTTTTTTTATTCTTTGACTAGGCCCAAATAACCTTAGCTGTTGGTGGTCTTTAAAACACAATTTAATTTTTATTCTTTGAAAAAAGCATGGCCCTCTTTTTTGTTTGGTGATCTATTGATGGCTAGCTTAATATAGCAAAAATCATGGTTACCTTGATTTACGTACAATTTTTATTTTTTTTAGTAAAATATTTTTTTTCTCGAAAACTATACATTTTAGAGAAAAAAAATATTTACATTTTTTTCATATTATAACATCTAGAATTCATTTATATTTTTTTTTACCTATGTTAATACGTGACATTGAGGACGTTTTTTTGAATATCTCAGGATCCACTGAACCGATTTGACTCAAAATCTAATCAGATCTAAGTTAAAGGCTGATAAACACAATAGAACAATCGGCATGCCCGTATGTTGTTCCGTTCTTAAGATATCGAAGGCGAAAAATTGACCACATACACACACACACACATACACACATACACACATACACACATACACACATACACACACACATACAGACATCAGTCAGAAAATGATCTTAAACGATTGCTAGGGTCTCAAAACGTGAAAATCTGTTAAAATCTCGAAATATTGTTTTCGGACTGAATCCATTACTTCCCTACCATAGTAGAGGTGGGAAGTAAAAATTGAGAAGCCAATTTACTCATATGTAATAATAATTATATATTTTGAATTAAATTACAACCTATAAATAAATTTGCTAAGTCATTAAGAAAATATTTGTTATTCAAAGTTAGTTTATTCGCAATAAATTACATAGATAACATTTTTTTTAATTTACTGATCATAAAATATTGACATATTTACATATTACATTATATTTATAATTAGCCATTACCAGCGATTTCGTTCGCGTTAACGTCGGGTTTTTTTTTTTTAACTACTCATCCCCTTTTAGTACAAACCCTGTGATATAATTGGTGTGTTTGGTATCGAGGTGTAGTGTAGTGTAGATAACTTTTCACTGAAAAGTGTAAAAAGTTCAGCAAAAGTGTAAACTAAATGTACACTTATAACAAACGGGCTAGTGTACATTCTGAGTAGATTGTACATGCGAATTACAAAATAAATAAATGACAGTTCATTATTTCTAGTTTTTACAGTTTTTTTGGTCGTAAAAATGTTAAACTCACTGCCATATTTATCTTGTACCATTACATTTTGAAGCTCATTCATTTTTAAGAGACAAAAATTGTAAAAAACAGAGTACGAAAAAGGTATCAAATCTGTCAAAGCGATTGTCAATTCAGACATATATCACGTGACCTCTACTACACTACGTGCACTTGCTCAAAAGCCGGGACCTTTAGTCCCACACTGAAATAACAAACAGGTCAGTTGTTTTACACTTTTGTATAACAAACGTAATAGTGTCAAAAGTGTTTACACTTTTTACACTACACCTTGATACCAAACGCACCTATTATAGACTTCCTCGCGGGGATGGTAGATTCTGAACCAGCTTCTTCTTCCACTGCATAAATCAGTTTTTTGGCAATGATATATAAAGTCTATCTTATTCCCTGATATATAACAAATGTATAACGAATACTATAGTAAAAATCGGATAAAAATCGGTTAAGTAGGTAGTTTTTGAGTTAAAACGTAACAAGCAAACAAACAAACAAACAGACAGACAGACAAAAATTCTAAACATGCTAAATTAAAAAATAATCAAACCCCCAGTTCCCGGTTCTAACCCGAGAGTTGGTAAAAGTGTCAGTTGGATTTTCAATTTATTGTTAAAAAAATAGTAAATTAAAAATATGAATTGGTACTAGGCCTAAATAACGTTAGCTGTTGGTGGTCTTAAAAAAATTAAACTACTTTTTTATGTTCAGGAAACTTGAAAATGTGTAAATTCACCAAAAACTAAAAATCTAATTTTTGCACGATCACAAGACTTCCCCATAAGTATATTTCGTATATGTATGAAAAAGTAAAAAAAAATGTTAGTTATTGCTTACGAAGACGACATAACTTTTATTTGATTTTTCTTGTAGACTGTAATGTGTATATTATCTCCTCTACAGGGCTTGAGAATGGCGGATCGTGTAGCAGTGCTGTTGTTTACATGGCATTGCTATGGTTCCTCTATTACAAGTCCCCAGTTCCCGGGTTCTAGCCCGAGAGTTCGTAAAGATGTCAATTAGATTTTCAATTTATTATTAAAAAAAAAAATAATGAATTGAAAATATGAATTGGTGCTAAGTCCAAATAACCTTAGCTGTTGGTGGTCTTCAAAATACATTTCAATTCAATCTCCTCTACACTTAATAGCTCAATGGTTTTATGTAGAGCCACAAAACACACTTCTTTTAACTTGATTATCCAGAGCTTACATTAAAAGTCAAACAAGAAAACTCTGTAAAAACACACCGTGTTGCTGTTGTTTTTTTGCAAGTTTGCCCCAGCAATGTCAACGACTTTACAGAGCTGTCAGCCAAAGTTTAATCAGCGTCATTTGATACAGCGAAGGTGGCGATAACGCAGAGATGGTAGAATACAACAATGTGGTGGAGGTTGTGAATGTGGTGGGAATGAAGTGTCGCTTTACACTAAATTAATGTTTAAAATGAACTGCGCTTGTTTACTTTAAAGTGCCAACATGAAAACAAAAAAAAATTTATAGCTGATTTTTAATTAAACTTTTTCGAACACGATAAACAATTTGTTTTTAAATAAATATTATGAATCAATACGAATGAGTAAAATCGTAATTTTATCATTGTCTCTCAGGGGAAACAATGAAATGTAGTTTGCTTTACTATGTTTTGTGGGAATTAGCACTCCCAGGGGCCCGAGCTCGTACCAGTCGGTTTTTGTATGCCGGCTGGCGGATTCTAATACACAAATGGATTGTACAATAAAAAAAAACTTCGGAATTGCATGTTTTTAACGAAATTTCGACTCAGATATACAGTTCATAGGTACCTAGACCGAATTAACCATTTTCAGAATTGTTGCCTGTCTGTCTATTTGTTTATTACTGGGTTACTCAGAAACGACTGAACCGATTTTTGTCGCACTTTCACTAGTGTTTATTATGCATCAGGGAAAATGTTTATTTTCCGCTAACAAAAATTTGATAATGGATTCATATTTACGCAATTTTAATTCGTATAATCAATTTTGTGCGGTTTTCAAAAATAATCCTCGGACAATTAAATAACAAACAACACAGTTACTGAATTGTGGCCTGAAAAACAGACGAATTCGTATAACGAATCGTTGAAAATATGATGGCTGGCTAAAACTGTTAAGTCGGTTAAAATATCGGAATTATTATTAAGTTTCTATATTTCGCAATAATTATTACATGAAGGGAATGTGGACAAAACAAGTTATGTCCTTCTGATAAATTGCTGAGTAAATTGAATTTAAAGTTATTTACATTCCTTGTTCTCTTCCCATCCAATAATTTTTAGTTTTAAAATACACGGTGATCTACCTATTTCTTTTACCCCACAATTTACCCAGTGCTGAATACCGTTACGGTCTATCAGATGGCACTAACAGCTCAAAAATCAAAAAAATATGACATACCCTATTCTTTCCCCATTCCCTTCACATATTTTTTAAAAAAAATGCATATTATGTAGTGACTCATATAATAATATAATATATATACCTGGTTTTTTGCTCACTTTAAGTATGCCTAAGTCAATTTTAAGTGAAACTTTTAGCCTCGTTTTTTTTCGTTCGGTTACGCATGTCGAGGTCACGTCACGTCACAAGCGACTAGGCCCTGCAGTCAGGGTCCATTCTGATCAGTCGAATACCCCATCTTGATGTCGTTTGACTATCATACAGTGTCAAACTTAGCGGAGTTGTGCACCTTTAGCTTTTCAGAGTTACCACATAAACAAAATTATATACTTTCGGCGATTTCGGGTTAAAAGCTTTTAGGATTATGGCAAAAAGTTTTACTTGCACCGTGGTTTCATAAAATCGCATCTTAAATTTTTTTTGAAACTTTCAAAAAAATATTGTTTTGAGTTTGATCTAAATAGTGTGTAATAATTATTAATTAATTCAACAATGAATTTTTAATCCACAAGGCATCCACTAGGTAGTGAATAGTATTTCTTAACATATCAGTCAGCATATTATGCCATCATAATTGTTAAACGTCAAACGATTGTTATAAGATATATAAGGAAAAAATCAGAAGCCACGGTCGGGACATGAACCCGAAATTCCCAGTTTCCGGCTGGTTGAGTTGCCACTTACTTTCCTTATATATCTTATAACAATCGTTTGACGTTTAACAATCGTGATGGCATAATATGCTGACTGATATGTTAAGAAATACCATTCACTACCTAGTGGATGCCTTGTGGATTAAAAATTCATTGTTGAATTAATTAATAATTATTATATTGTTGTCCACAATTACCTAACTCATATATTGTTATTTATAAATAATGTGTACTCATAATTAATAGCTTTGTCCGTGACTATTAATTAGTTTAAAACATCCCTGTACTATTTCGAACTTGTCCAAAATAAACCAGGCAGTAAATTCAAAGTAACTATAAAGTTGAAACCAATTAAATTAAGTGGTTTTGAAACGATGTTGTATTATGTCTTCAAAAGAACATAAAATTAATACATTTGAGGTAACCTCCAACTAAAGCTAGGAAACGATATCTTAGTTAAACTCCATTACAGCAAAAGAGAGATCAAAGGTCAAACCATATTACATAAATTTCATCCAATTATAACTCTAAAGATATAGAATTGTACTTACCATTTCACGCTCATTTAGAAATGTACGTTTAATGGGTGGCTTGTCGAGCGTCTATAAATATAATCTACAATTATCAATCCGTGAATCATGTACATCAACTGTTAATAATAGTAGCTTATACACATCTAATACAATTAAGTATAAGACGCGCGCGTCGCAGGCGAGAGTACCAACACACCTCGCGTTTTATACTTAATTTTTCGAAATGTATACAATATACATTATTTTTTGTAACACACATTTGAAATGTACGCAACATTCAACTTTATAGAGCTTTATTCAATCATACTGTAACAAAACTGTTTTCTTACGTGGGTGGAATAAATTATTTATTTCAATAATTAAAAATGTAAACAACAATATACAATAATTCGTAACAATGAAAAGTCAATTTCAACAGTCAACACTGTTTATAATAATTATAAACACTTAACAAATACAATGATTATTTATTTTATATCAAGTATGTCCACGGAATACTGTCTGATCACGACGCTGATTGTAGACTGCTCCCTGATTGTCGATTCATCATCGTTTATATACCTGAAGCACAATGTTTCTCGATTTTTCTAGTATTGTCTATATTCTTCGCGCGGTTATCAACAAACACATTTCTCGAAATTCATTTGTGACCTGAC
This sequence comes from Mongoloraphidia duomilia, assembly GCA_039654895.1. Taxonomy (NCBI): domain Eukaryota; kingdom Metazoa; phylum Arthropoda; class Insecta; order Raphidioptera; family Raphidiidae; genus Mongoloraphidia; species Mongoloraphidia duomilia. Next base: position 4,928,776 of record CM077522.1, on the reverse strand, counting down.
TTTCTTGTGATTTCTGCTCAAGGCAGTGGCGTACCATCTGGGTTTTTCCTACACATTGTTACTTGTTCTCGACGCTTCTATTGTCGCCAGCGGCGTATCATCTGGGGTTTTGCTACAATACTAATCATACTAATATTATAAAGAGAAAAAATTTGAATTTTTGTATGTTTGTTTGTAATGGATAAACTCAAAATCTACTTAACTGATTTTAAAAAATGCTACATTATCAGCGAGTAACATAGATTGTATTTTATTTTCAAAAAAATTAGAAATCCCTACGAAAATTACAATAATGTAACCCAAGGTATCAAAAATGTGCCTATAAAAGTCATTATTTGGCGTGCGCTGCGAAAACTATTGATTAATTATAAATTCGAGCAAACGAGCGAAGTGAGTGAGCAATGTTTTAAATAATTATAAATTCGAGCGAACGAGCGAACCGAGTGAGAAATGTTTTAAATATTTATAAATTCGAGCGAACGAGCGAAGCGAGCGAGTAATGTATTAATAAATTATAAATTCATAGCACTCGGGCGAAGCCGGACTGGGCCGCTAGTTTTATTATAAAGTTAAATACTGACAGCAGTATACATTTATACTAAAAATATTAGCCTCGATACAATATTTATTTTCTTCGTTCCAATAATAATGCACGCTAGCTATACTGCCGTATGGCATAAAATACTGCATTACTATACGCTGACGTTACAGTGTATATTTTACGCACGCCTGTCGCCTAGCTATACTCCCGTATCTATGGCATAAAATATTGCATTATTGTACGCGTGCGACAAGGTTATTAGAGTACAGGTTGCCTCATTCCATCTGACCAATCAGCGTAAGCGCGGGAATGACGTCAGCTAGAATTTAGTTTAAATCAAGTACAAAAATTGTTGAAGATTATGCTTATTTATATTAGGTGCTTCGTGCAGATTTTTTTCTTAAAATTGGCAGAAGACAATAAATAGAAGAATAGATGTTAAAAAATAGGATAATTTTTATTTTTATTACAAAATTTAGGTTTTAATATCTATAATATAAACAAACAAAAAATTAAATAATGCTCAAGAAATGGCAGATCTTGTTAATTACCAATTTTTTAAATTTAAGAAGCGAATAAAATTAACTAACAAATTGATAAATTAATTATTTTATCTTTTATATTCACAAAATATTAAAAATAACCACAAAACACCATAACACTTAACTGCTATCGCAAAATTGACAACTTATCATATTTTTTTCACTAACAGAAGAATCATGTTTCTATTAGGTATTGAAAAAACATATCACACTACCATGGTTACTGTGATTTTTATTTCCAAAAATTAGCAACGTCCATCGTCTGATCTTTTCTATTGAAGTGAGCAAGCATGGTATATTCTGAGTGACGTCATCCCCCCACTACTATCTATCGGAATGAGGCAACCTATACTCTACTAACCTTGCGCGTGCGATATATATTATTTTCAGCAGCCGACTAGAGGCACGAAGAGGACAATGTGGTGTAACGGTTAGCGTAGCGGCCTTTGGATCACACTGTCGTGGGTTCGAATCCCACCTCCGCTCATGAATGTGTTGTGATGGCATTTAGATTTAAGTAATTTGCTATTTAATGTAATCAAGACTCTAATGACCTAAGTTGTCGACGCGTCTATAATCCACAATAAATAAAAAAAAAACTCGGGTCGCAGTGCCAAAACCCTGCCGACAATATAGTGTATTTGCTAATACAGGCATTGTGCTGTTATTAGGTGAACATAAGTTGGTTTTTGGACAAAATAAAAAATTTAACCCCTTAATACATCCCTTAAAATAATATTTTTTTTTCTTAATTTCAATATTATTATCAATGTAACCTCTGTACCAAATTAAATACACCCTTCAGTAAGTAAATCACTATCCGCAACCTAGTGTTTTCATAAAATTTGTAAGTCCGAACCTGTCGGGGCGATTTTATTAAAATTTTAACAGCACATTTTAATGTTCACTAAAGGGTTAAATTTCAATTTTGAAACAATTCTGAGAATTTTTTCGGTATATTTAGGCCCAAAAACATTTTTCAACCCCTAAAAACCACCCTTAAAATGGTCCGATTGGGCCCATTTTAAATAGGCTTCGTGCGGTTATGGATTGCAACGTGCCTACCCAATTTCGTCAAAATCAATTAACTCTTTCGAAAGTTATAGCCCGTACACATATATATATATATATATATATATATATATATATATATATATATATATATATATATATATATATACATATATAAATAGACATTTCCAAAAATGGTGCCAAATTGTTCAGGAGGCTATGAAACGTCGAGAAATTTTGGTCCGGCCCCTAGGTCCCGCCATCCGACCGACGCCAATAGTGTATGTGCCATATGGCAAATACACTAATAAAATAGAGGCAAGAAATGTTGTACATTTCAAATATGTGTTAATACGGGATAAGATTAAACATTAATCGTTGAAAGTTTATCACTAACGTGATTTCCTTTTTCATGTTGCCCGCAGGTCACCGAGCGCATACGGTATTCGTCGGAGTTCATCTCCCCGGGGAGAAGCGCCATTCGCATCGTAGACACCACAAACACCACCACACCAAAGGTTCGGGAACTAGCGGCAGCGATAATGAAGAGTGCAGGACGCCGGACGATGAACGACCAAGTAAGTGAACAACATTACAACCTTTCTATTCTCATCCATTGAATTAACTGCTTTCGGTTCAGACTTGCTTTCCTCCACATGGATTACAAACAGTGACGGATTAAGTGTTTGGGGGTCTCTTCTAAGCCCAATTCAATTTGGAAACCACTCTCTAAGAACAATTTTTTAACAGAATTTGCTTTTGGTATCGGTTATTATTCTTATCTTGGTTTTAAGCTCAGAACAGAGATAACTATAGAAGTGGCACAAGGGCTTGAGAATGGCCGAGCGTGTAGCAGTGCTGTTGTTTACATGGCGTTGCTATGGTTCCTCTATTACAAGTCCCCAGTTTCCGGGTTCTAGCCAGAGAGCTGGTAAAAGTGTCAATTGGATTTTCAATTTATTATTAAAAAAAAAATAATTATGAATTGAAAATATGAATTGGTGCTAGACCCAAATAACCTTAGCTGTTGGTGGCCTTTAAAACACAATTTAGAAGTGGTATATCACAGCTTGCAGGTACATGTGTGTAAGTCGGGACGTGCGGGAAACAATTGAAAATATAATAAAATATTTTTACTTACTAATGATGATAAGATCGTGATTTTTCATAAGCGCTTTGGAACCTTTATTGTAACATCCAGACACACAACACGACATAAAGAGGAATTAACACTACAGAGTACAAGCAATGAATGATCATAATGTACCTGACAGGTCGTATACTTTAATGTATAGTTGTGGTTTCACAAGCGACGTGATATGCTGTTTCTATAGCTATCTCTGTTCTGAGGTTTTAAGAGACTCCAAGAGCGCTCTTCTTATGCCTGTTCGATAATTCGCCACTTACAAGGTGTACTAAAAATAATTTATAATCTTGAAAAATAAATAAATTACTCAACTATTTAAATTAGATAGACAAATAATGCTGGGACAGCAAAATGTATACAGATGGTGCATTTTATTTCCTCTAAATAATTTCTAGATCCGCCCCTAAGTAAGGCAATCGATCTTCATGGATAATCAATATTACAAAAGCACGCAGTTTCCATGCCTATTTTCTAATCGATTTAACTATACTATAAATTAGAAACCGATGCCTTTTATTTTACGAGAAGGCATTCGTGAAATGTAGTGAAAAGTCGGCGGAAATTGCGTCTCCATTCACACTTATTTAACTTGAATGAAAATCCAATAAGAAGGCTTGGATCGATAGATAGGATACGCACCCTTATCAGTACAAGCCAAACAGTTGTCAATTTCTCGCGATATAACCACAGTTTAGTATCATATAACAAGGACGATCTTTTTACACGCGGTTTATTTTAGATTCGGACAACTGTCAATTTCTCACAATAAAACCAATTAAAAATCTCATATTTTATAACAAGGGCAACATTTTTTCATCGTAATTTATGCGCCGTCAAATATTGTTAAAACGGAAAACTCTTCTCTAAAACTGGTATCCTGGTATTCTGATTTTACCGCTGAGTTTGTCTGTTACTAGCGGTCTCGTCCGGCTTCGCACGGGTGCTATGAATTTATGATTTATTAATACATAGCGGTTGCAAAATATAGGCAAGATTTCATTTTGATTTGTTAATGAAACACATCGGCGTACTTTATACTATTTAGTTGATTTTCCAAAAACTCTGAAATAGGTGTTTATTTATTTCTAACCATAACTGAACCCTCATTTCACGTCCTTATGGCTTGAATTTTGAAAAATCCTTTCTTAGTGTCAAAAGGAACCTACTGTCCAAATTTCATGTTTCTACTTTTCTACTTCAACGGTTTGGCCTGGAAGTTATTAGTCAAAAAATCCTACACCCCCGTTTTACCCCCTTAGGAGTGGAATTAAAAATGTTTGAATATGGGTTTGCTTATTTTTAAAGAAGAGTTAGTATGTTAAATTCAATACCTCTCACCGTAACGATTGTGAGATATGAATATTTTGTCAAAAAACTCTAAACCTTCTTTTGAGTTTTGACCCCCTTAGGGGTTGAAATTTAAAAAATCCTTTCTTAGCAGATGCCTATACGTCCTACGAGGAACAAATTTCATGTTTGTAGGCTTTATATAGTTCCTGAGATTTCGTGATAAACATGAATGAGTGAGCAAGCGCGGATCCACCGTTGTGGGCACTATGGGCGTGCCCACAACCCTAATTGAGGTCGATAGGCTGATGTTATATCTGCCATGCCTTAATAAAATTTAAAAAAATGAACCGTGCGGGTAAGAACGCGAGTGACTTTTTTATTTTAGCTACTAGTATAGTAGTTTGTACTGTTTGACGTTTCGTGAGCGAGTCCGTAGTCCGACTCGCACTTGGCCGATTTTCGGGTGGCCGTGACCACAACCTTTTTTGAGGGCTAGATCCGCGCTTGTGAGTGAGTGATATTTGGCATTTATTTACCTAATATTAAGAAGATTATCAGCTCACGAGTTTAATCGACATTATTTATAAATCCCTTGTATAAATCAATCTTTATTTGAATACACAAAAAGTCCAGGTTCTACGAAATTCGTAATGAATACGATAAATCACAATACAATAAAAGCCTTCAAGTGATTGTTGACTGACGGCTAGAGTTTTTCCGGTTTTGCGTTATTATATTTGTTCAATTCGCATTGATGAATGAATATACAGTCGAACCTCAATAAGTGGGATCTCCTGGTGTCCTCTCTAAAAGTCCGATTAAAAGTTATCGTTTGCCCAACATATGTTGCAACAACAGATTCCATCTACCTTTTGACTGTTAAGTTCTTGTTGTTTACAATTTTGAGTCGCAAAGGGCTTTCTTGTGATCCGCTCACGTATATTTAACTTCCTATTGTTAGATTTTTTTATGCCAATTCCCATAGAAAATTCAACACCCCGTTGCACCCCTCTTTAGATAGGTACAAAAAAAATTCACAGATTTCACAATCCTTGCAACCATCGAGGACATTGGAAATGATAACAGCATATATGAAACATAATTAACTGTTTATTATACACACAATATTTATCAATGCACTGTTTAGTTTTGTCAGGAATAACCCTATTATTCTTCTGTTATATACGCGTTCACTTTTGCTTGATTACTTAACTTTTAAATGGATTTTTCTACAGTATTTATTAACATTTGCTCAAAAATAACACCGCAGATCGTCGCAAATACCTCTCAATTAACTAGACATGATATAAAACACATTTCGAAAAAATTGCACTTGTTCAATTTTGCATGATTGCTCCTCACTTGATCGCGACACCGTTGTCTTTTGGCCTTGAACGAAAACTCGTAACTCTGCCCCCATATACGAACATAAACATTTCCAATGTTAAAAAATACGGTTCCACTTATATAGGTAAAAAAGAACAACTGTCTCAATTAGAGAGATGGAAACAAAACAAAAAACATTTAAGGAGGTACAAAAAGTCTCAGTTCTGTCATTTTCACAGCTCGGTCGCGTTAATATTTCGCCGGTTTCTTGGTGTACGGGGGTGCCGCGCCGGTTGGGATTTTGACCGGTCGGATGGGTCTCGGCCGATTCGCCGGCCATCTGCGTGCACGACCGGCGACACGCAAAATGAAATGGCTCTTATAGAGGACTTTGGGTGAAACATGTCGAGACTAGACTCTAGCACATTCCATTTGCAACTAAGGACAGTGTGGTGTAACGGTTAGCGTAGCGGCTTTTGGATCACATTGTCGTAGGTTCGAATCCCACCTTCGCTCATGGATGTTGTGTGATGCAATTTAGTTTTAAGAGAATTGTTATTTAATGTATTTATAAGACGCGAATGACCTAAGTTGTCGACGCGTCTATAATCTACAATAAATAAAAATCCATTTGCAACGACTTTCAGGTCCCACGTATCCAAGTTCGACTGTAATAAATAACAATGAAATTATTGATCTCCAATCTGTACCGATTGGTATAACATAATTTGCATTCCTGTTTACGCAACAATGGGGATACTCCATCGTGTGGGATTTTCAATAATTGGGTATTTCGTTCTAGCATTGTGAACCTAATCAGGTACACAAACAGTTATTAAACTTGTTAAATTGAATGCCGGTACCTGTACAGGGTGCGGAAAAGGAAACGGGTTGATTTCAAAAGGGAAAAGTTATGAAAAAGAATCCTACATTTAACATTTGCATACCAAGTATTTTTGAAATATGAATCTGATGCTCTCAGTACTCCACTATTTCGCTCAATCCCTCAGGGGAAACATTGGAATGTAGTTTGCATTCCAATGTTTTGTGGGAATTAGCGCTCCCAGAACTTTGTCAATCTCACCATGCTTGCACAAAAATACACGCTGATTCAGGCTCGGATCCAGGTTTTCCACTCAGGGGGGGGGGGCAATTTTTATAGCAATTACCTATCTTCCAGGAGATTCGTTTTGATTTTGTGATTTATGCGTATGAAACCAAAAATTGGGTAAAATATTATTACCTAATAACCGAGGCCTACGGGGGAAAATTGCTCCCATTGCCCCCACCCCCACCCTTTTTGGATCCGCGCCTGCGCTGATTCCAATGAGCACAGGCAAACATCTGTATCTCTTCTGGTTTAAAAGTTATAACCATTTAAAATTTCCTAAAATTCGCAAAAAAAATTTCGAGTGCCCATAACGTCTAAATCAAAAAAGATACAGAAATTTACTTCTTAGAGTATTTTTTCTACAAAGTCCTCAATTTCAAAAATATAATATGAGAGATTTTGATTTTTAATATTTTTTAAGGCACCTTTGAAAAATGCGATTTTTGATAAAATTCGAGATCTCTTAGAACGTTTTCGAACTCGAAGCAAACGTCTGTATCTTTTTTGATTGTATTCATTTAAAATTTCCCTTAAAATTCACAAAAAAATCTTCGAATGCCCATAACTTCTAAACGAAAAGAAAAACATTTTGCTTATTATTTTTGATCCAGTGCAAAAAAATTAAAACGTTTCTTGTACTTTTCTTTCTGAAATGTGTTTTATACGGTCTTAAATGCCATCGCTTCAAACCGTAAACCCAGATAGAAAAGAGCTACAATGTTATAAAATGGCCGTCAATAACTTTAAACAGGTGTTCTTGTTAAACGTCGCGTCGTATATAAAGTACAAACCATTCAAAATTTTCTTTGAACGCTACTTACAAAAATATGCAGTTTAGTTTACAAAGAGAAGTTTCTTTACATAAACGTTCTAAATTTACATACAGCCTTAAAAGTTGATATATCCTTCTACTGTACTATTGTTGGACTGTAAAGAAAAAAACGTAGGACTTTAGTAAATTTAAAACGCTTTAAGTTTGTAGTGGCGAAAAAAGAAGAAAGTAGTGTTTTATTTACGATATTTGTTATAGGGAATGGAAGAAGGTTTGGGAGAGGAATTGGAGGAAAAATTGGGGAGGGTAAGATAGTATACTAAAAAGAAAAGAAATTTAATGCAGGGGGCGGCAAAAATCTAAATTGGCCCCTGTCTAAGATATCAACACTTCGTCGAATTGCGACGAGGTCATTCTAGTAAATTAATCCCCCGCGAATCAAAATTATTATATTATCTCGAAAATCTTCTTAATAGAAAAATTATTGTATAGCTTGACGCTTACCTTAACTGTAAACAAAAGAATGGTACTTTAAACGATCGATATTGTGTTTATAGCTTGAGTTAAGAGCGTCAATTCGTTCAGAAATAACAGTTGACAGTGATTGATAGTTATTGTACACGTGTTGTTGCCGATTGAGCTTTTTGGCTTTTGATAAAGGACATTGCATAGTAAGAAATAAATGAAATGACAGAAATAATAATGTTATATTTTGCGAAGAAAGGAGCTTTAGGTATACAGTTATAGAATCGCATTTATACCTATATTTTGAAAACAACATTTCCTATAAACAGGATGATTTTTTAGCTCACCGACAAGCTTTGACAGATCGTCCAATTTTAAGAAAAAAAATTTATATGAGCATATTATGACCTATTTCACTTATTTAAAAAATTAAACGTATAATATAAAAATTTGTTGTTTTATTTGTTATATAATACCAAATATTCGTTGTTTTTTTTTAATTAGATGAGCATTAGATGAGCTTTGATCCGTCAAGTTTGTCGATGAGCTAATAAATCACCATGTATATTAAAAATCTGTCAATACATTTTTTCTAAGATTAATGAGATCTTTAACGCGCCTACGTTTATTTTTTTTTCTATTTAAACGTTTTTTAAGTTTTTGATAAAAACACAAAACCACTGATCCGATTGACACCAAAATCAACAGGCCTAGAGTCCTTACAGAGATAAAGATTTTTTCAAAAAGAAAATCTCACAATCAAACAGACATAAAGTACAAACATGCGGATGATTAGTTTCCTTTATGTTAAGGGTAATAAATCAGAAACTGACCTTACGTCAAGCACGATTATCATCATACTTCCATTTCCATGTAGAACACAGAAGTAAAATAAGAAATCAAAATGTTTTGAAAAGCAAACTAGCATACGAACTGCGGTGAAAAAGTCCAGAAATCTAATACTTTTAGAACATATAGTTTTCAGTTCCCAACTATATCTGCGGTGAAAAAAAAAACAAAATATATTATGTGATTTGATTAAATTTTCATCTTTTCTCCCTGCATTAGTTTGATCAAAGTTATATTCTGTAACTATTTAGCGTGTGAATAAGTCTATTAAATGCTTACATATTGTAAATATATGATAATTAAATTTACATTTCCTACGGTGTTTATAACCACGAAACTTAAATTTAACACATTATAGTACTCCGATAGGTAGGTACACATTACACATAACCCAAACTTACTGAGGATCGTTCATCAAAGAAGCGAAGCAAGCAAAATCTATACATATATAGGGTAAAGGAACCAGTTCTCGACCACTCTCCTATGGTCGACCAATTTTATAATAGTATTTTATATTTTAATTGACAGAGTACATTTTTATAACATGAAATAAATAAATATGTATTATGATATCGAATAAATCAAATTTCAACGTTTCTATTGATTTGTATGGTCACTGTGTAAACATCTTTACTGACGTTCCTCCCCCCCCCCCCCGCTCTCCAAGGATCTGTTAGAATGTCTCGGGAATAGCCGAGCGTGTAGCAATGCCGTTGTTTGTGCCATTTTTAGTCAATAAAGATCTGTTCTTATTTGATACCACACACTTTTTTTTAATCAATAGAAATCTGCTCGTGTTTGTTATTATAAGAAATATGAATTTTACAATTTTGGAAATCACGATAACTCACGAATGATCATTCGTAAGAAAAAAAGTAGAAGGATTTTTTGGTTGGAAATTCTATGGTCTACAAATTTTATAATAACTTTTTTTGCGATAAAACTTACCGTTTAAGCGATATTTCAAAAAGCGTGTTTTTTACCTTTGACATTGAATAAATTTTTTAGCAGAAACCGGATCACTGGGGACTTTTGTAATTTCAATCAAAATGATGATTTAAAGGTCTTGTGTAAATTTTCATTTCTATCGAAATTTTTCCGACGTTCAATGTCTATTTTGACATACAACAAGAAAAAATTGACATGTAGTCTAGTCAAAATAGACATTGAACGTCGGAAAAATTTCAATAGAAATGAAAATTTACACAAAAACTTTAAATCATCATTTTGATTGAAATTATAAAAGTTCCCAGCGATCCGGCTTCTGCTAAAAAATTTATTCAATGTCAAAGGTGAAAAACACGCTTTTGCAACTATCGCTTAAACGGTAAGTTTTATCGCAAAAAGAGCTATTATAAAATTTGTAGACCATAGAATTTCCAACCAAATAGTCCTTATACTTTTTTTTGTACACAGTCGTTCAATTATGTAAAGACATACCGAATCATTTTTAATAATTCAGAATAAAAAGTAAAACGACGCGCTTATAAAGTAAAACGGCGTGCCATCGAAAATGGTTTAAATGTTGCGGTCATGTCAAGACATCATAAAAATGTGTATATCATTTTTTTAAGTATCATTTTAAATGAACAAATTTATTTTTCATTCATGCATAAAAATGTTTGGTATTAAATAGCGTATTAAAAGGGTATTAAAAACGCCAAATTGTATATAGTGAGGAGCGAACCCTGCTGCTAGCTAGGCTAACCAACCGACGTAATATTATCGTACATTATAGACGCTAGACAGCTGAGATTATCAGCGTTTTTAGTAAGTACGAGTATAACTATAGCTTAGAAAATAAAGAGATATGTTGTGGGTGCAGAAAGTGTAGGATTTATTTTATGATAAAGGAAAAGTTTAAAATGGGATTAAAGTATTAAAGTGAGATTATATCAGTCTCATTTTAGCTTCCCTAGTTGGTTGGTTATGTTAGACAGCGTTTAAATATTAAAAATAAAACTTTATTTCAGCTATTTATTTATTTACTGGAAACTTACCTCGTTTTAACTTTTCTTCAAAGTACTTTTAGGAAGCAAATACTATTTTAAGTTCATTCTGTAAACCTTAAAAATACGATACATTTTTAGAGTGTTAGGTCTCCAAGTCACTATATGAATAATAAGAAGTTTTTCCACTAGTGTGTTTTCAAAACAGTTTCAACACACCTGCCTGTTAACTGACCCATTCCATGCATACATACACGTACGTAAAGTAGCTATTTTATAGTGGGTATGGCAAAAAATGGTTTACTGTTGTCAAAGAGAAACTCAAAATTAATGTCTTATAATTGACATTTATTAAATTACTCAAATGTCAGTAGATATTCTTAGAGTTAAAATGGTCCCCGCGTTATACGACTGTCAATTAGTTGGAATTTTTTTAATTATTGTGATAGTATTTTGGAGAACAAATATCAAGTTGTAGGTAATTATAAAATCCGATGTATAATAAATTATGAAGTACCTATACAATAATTATTGTCATGAAGAGAAATAAACTTTTGACCCATTTTCATGAACATAATCAACAACTGAAAACCATAAAGCTATAAAAAGGGTTCGGCATGATAAAAATATTGTCGTGGATCGCGTTTATGTAAACAGGGCATTAATTAGTTTGTATAATGATCTATAACAGCTAGAAACTTCGAGATTGAGCTCAAATATTCAGATTTTGATTACTTAATTTGTTTTAGCGGTCCCCGACGCATTTATGAATTAAATATTTCATCCAAACGAGGAAATGGTCGGTGTGTCGGGCAAGATATAGCAGAAATTAAAGCTCATATTCAAACAGTGCGATGGTGGTGTAATGGTCAGCATAGTTGCCTTCCAAGCAGTTGATCCGGGTTCGATTCCCGGCCATCGCACGTAGATTTTTATAACCTATAATTTTTGTTTATTAAATTTTTTAGTATTTGATATGTGCGCATTTAATTTTTTTATATTATCTAGTATGCCCAGAACAATGTATAAACATTTGATATTTCAGAAGATTAGGCATGTGGTGCAAAACGTACACTTTTAATTTCGGGTCGTTCCACAAAAAAAGAGAGTGTGCTTTACATGACGTCATGGAAAATTCAATATGGCGGGCGCTAGATGCCATTTTGTCAGTACGCAAAAAATCGGTAAAACCTTGTGTGTGGGGTATCAAATTAAAAGGCTTGATGAATAGATTCAACTAAAAGGAAGGAAATAAAAAAATTTATTAAAAAAACAAAAAATCCGACTGCGTAAAAATCGAACATAAAAGATGGAAACAAGATCAAATGATAACATGCAGTCGAAGGCATAGTAGTAACATCAGGTATTTCTGTTCAATTTGTTACTACTATGCCTCCGACTGCATGTTATCATTTGATCTTGTTTCCATCTTTTATGTTCGATTTTTACGCAGTCGGGTTTTTTGTTTTTTTAATAAATTTGTTTATACTATGTAAAGATGTCAACCACTTCTGACTATTTCCGTTTCATCAAATATTTCTAAAATGCCACCTCAGTATGAGACATTTATGTTATTCGCGTCAAAAAATTGTCGAAATTAACGACCCCTCAGCTCTGGTCTACCCTTCCTTGTTAACCAACGTATTTGTTAAATCGATTTAATCAGTATTTTTATCATGGTTTTGTTCATTTATAGCACGTTGAAAATAGTCAATTTTGAGCAGGTTGTCGGCGCAGACAATGGTGATTGTTTATCTGTAATGTATGACATAGATGGAGATTGGAGAGGTATATAGGCACTGGTTTCATAATATGAATGTGTTTAACACAGTAGCTGAACAGACAACACGTAATGCAAAAAAGCGCTCACAAAAGGTAAAAAAAAGATTACCATCTATATTATCGACCGTAGCGAACCGAAGGACTGCGAAAAGTTCACTGCTCTTTCAATTTGCAATTTGTTTAACAGATTTATAAAAAAATGACAAGGAGGCACAATAATTACGATTGTGCCAAAACCGAAGACGTAGAAAACTACTTCTATAGTTTTATCTTACAATTAATAATTTTTAATATTATATATAATCAAAGTATAAAATGTTGACAGTATATTTGCGTCGCCAACTTCACATTGGCGACGCAAATAAACTGTCAACATTTTTTGAAAATACTGAAAACGAAGTGAAAAGTAGTTATTTTATAGTGGGTATGGCAAAAAATACCATAATATATATCCCGTGAGTAATTGCATGAACGCTTATTTCCTCAGTTGTCGAGCATCTATAATTTACAATCAATTAAAAAACATAGAATATTTAATAAACATTGATCTGTTTACACGCAACAATAAATTCATAATCTAATCAGTAATCAGTGTTGAGACCCGTTTGATATATTATTAAATTTTCAGTGATCTGGGAGTTCTACATGAACTCTCAGATCACTGAAAATAGCTAGCAGCTAGACTAGACGATATTCATAATGGTGAAACGCTGACGCTATGTGAGACAGATAAAGGTTCTAATCAACCCGTTTCGACAGGATGGAAATTGAATAAATTTACCTCAATGCATATATTAATAATCCAAGGTTCATTAATTTGGTTCTGAATTAAATGACTCGATGATTCATGCTAGGTTGCAGAACGCACTGTCAGAGAATCTACTTTGATCTTAGATTGTGACCACTAAAACCGGCTCAAGACGACATGGCCAAAGCATGCCAACCCGAAATTCCCAGTTTCCGGCTGGTGAGTAAGTGGCAACCAGCCGGAAACTGGGAATTTCGGGTTCAAGTCCCGACAGTGGCTCCTGATTTTTTCCTTATATATCTTATAACAATCGTTTGACGTTTAACAATCATGATGGCATAATATGCTGACTGATATGTTAAGAAAAACTATTCACTAGCTAGTTGATGCCTTGTGGATGAAATTCATTGTTGAATTAATTAATAATTTCTATGAATTCTATTTTTAGACTCATTAAAGCTTTATATTTAACTTACTCTAATTACTCGTCAGAATGTAGAAAGACAAAAGCGTAGCGCCGTAGCAGTTTTAACGTTGGAACTACAGAATCAGTTATATCACAGATCTCTTGCGTCTTCTTAAAGCATCTTCCACACAGGATTATTTTCAATTGGATTAATAATTAAAAACAAATCAACAGCTTTTCATACCCTGCGTCCAAAAGTATTTCATAATCTCACTCAAAAACAGCTACAGGAAGATTACTAATGAAAAATAAAAGATGAATAATAATTTTAACTGTCGTTGTTTTTAAACGGTTTTATTTAGCTTGACCCTGTATATATTTGTTTGTTTGTTACTATCTTTGTTTCAAATCTTGCAACAGTTTTTTCAACTACTTCTACTTAGCCGATTCTTATGAAACTTTGCACACACATTGAGTTCCCGTGACAATACAATATTATGATAATTTCAACTTGGTAACGAGGATCTGATGATGGAATCAGGAGGTGGACAATTGAAAGGATAAGGAGTTTGCATAATGATACGGGCCAGAAATCAAACTAAAAACTAGAAAATAAAAATAGGTAAAAAAACTTTTAAGTTAAGCGGTTTTATAAATGTACTAAAAAGAAAAAATAATATTTAATTTACCTAGGTTCATAAGTATAAAAGCGTGGGTCGTAAACTCTATGATAATTTTTTACAGTCACGACCCACGCTTTTATACTTATGAACCTAAATTAAATATTATTTTTTTCTTTTTAGTACATTTATAAAACCGTTTAACTTAAAAATTTTTTTACCTATTTTTATTTTGAGTGAAAAAAGTCGAAAATAATCGAAAATAGTGAATTTTCAAATTATTACTGTCACCCGAATAGTTAATAAAACAGATTTTTATCTTATAGTTTTCAAGAATTACTATTGTTCCCAAATTCTATTTATTCTAAATACCCAGTTTCCAAAATTGCATCGATTGGTCCAAATTACGGAACCTATACAAACGCGAATCATCGGGCAAAATCGACGTTCACGAAAGCGCTGGCAAATCTAGTTCGAAAATAAAATTTAAAACTCCTTGGAAGGTATTTGTGATTGGACACTGTAAATATACTTGACAGTTGATATCAGAAAATATGTCATAAGTGTCACTTTCAATATACGGGACTATAGAAGTCTGGATAGCGTATAATACAGGGTGGGGCAGAGTAAAGAGCGATTTTGAAAAGGCTGTAAAAAACAAATGCCATCAGTTTTTCAAAATTGTATTTTTACCACCTTAAAGTACAAAATTATAATTTAAAAAAACTAAAAAACACGCTTTAATGAACTAAAAAGTAATAAACAATTAATTTTATTGTAAAAAGCGTGGGGCAGTATGAAAATATGATACAAAGCACCCCACGCTTTTTTACAATAAAATTAATTATTTATTACTTTTTAGTTCATTAAAGCGTGTTTTTTAGTTTTTTTAAATTTTAATTTATTTTTGCTTTTTAGTCCTGGAGATCCTGGTCAGGATAATGGGACAAGCTTATGGAATTATTGTATTGTAATCGGTCCTTGATAAGTGTGCAAAGTTTCAGTTCAATCTGAAGTTTTTTGCTTTTTTTTTTAGTCCTGGAGATCCTGGTCAGGATAATGGGACAAACTTATTGAATTATTGTATTGTCGTCGGTTCTTGATAAGTGTGCAAAGTTTCAGTTCAATCTGACCGTTCAAAGTTGGTCAAAATCAAGTTCAAAGAAGTCGGTTACAAACAAGCAAACATACAAGTGAAGCTAATAATAAAATAAAAATAAATAAAAAAAAGCGTGTTAATAAAAAAGTATTCAAGAAATTTAGGTGAATGTAACTAAGTTTTAAAAATTTGAAGTTATTCATCACATTCCACAAGATTACCAGTGAGATTTGAACCACCTCCTGTCGGATACGTTCTTTCAGTGCTTCAGCTGTTCTTGGTGGGTTATCCTGATAAACTTTGCTCTTCAGGTAACCCCACAAAAAGTTTGAAAATGGATGCGAAAAGCGCGACGTGCTTGCATGTAAGAGCTGCCATTTTGATAAAACGCTTTGACAGCGTACGCGCGATGCTGAGGTGTCCACCGCTCCCTTGCTACTGAATGCTAACTAGTGATGGGCGATTACGAGATATTTTAGTCGATTGTCTCGATTGTTCAAACAACTCGATGACTCTCGATGGTTTTCACTTGGACTCGATTGTTGTTGTTTCATAGTTCACCGAGACCGAGTTGCATAGTACTGAATCATACAGACGATGTACACTGTCGAGAGCCACATAATATATAATTGTTCATCACTCAACAACTGTGGTCGAGTCGATGGATAGTCGATTGTGCAGTAATCGAGTGCTCTGAGACCGACTGAACAGTGTGAACGGTGAATCAACGATGAACGAGTAGCGTAAACGTCAGACTTCATTAATCGACTAGCATATAACCTTGAATCGCGATTATATGTATTCATTCGCTGGCAAATAATCGACTTGAACAATCGAACATTTCGATTGTAAAATCAAACTCCGAGTCGATTGTGGACTCGATTGTTATTATGAACGATTGCAATTGTTTCGATTGTAAAAACATCTTACAATCGCCCATCACTAATGCTAACGTGTCAGGAATATGGTCGACTGCATCCCCACCACCTTCCATCAGCTGTGCACGTTTCTCGTGCTTTTCAAAATCACTCTTTACTCTGCCCCACCTTGTATATAGTATGCAAGCAGGATACATGAAAATAAATATCAATGGAAAATACACTTCGGTATAGAGTCAATAATAGGCTCTTTCCTTTTATATGCGAGTTGGATTTTTCGGGATCAAATACCTTATAGGGCTTGAGAATAGCCGAGCGTGTAGCGGGTACTTTATTTGTACGGCGGCGTTTTCATCATGGCTCCCAGGTTCTAACCGAGAACTGGTAAAAGTATTAACTGGATTTAGAAATATGATTTGGATATTAAAAAAAATATTATTTTTTATTTATAATTTATCATAAATATTTAATATTGAAAAACGAAAAGTAAAAAAATTAAAGCCACAGATAACTAATTAATAATAAATTAATTTAAATGTATAAAAATTAAAGAGGACAGTGTGGTCCAGTGGTTAGCGTCGAGGCCTCTGAATCAGACTGTCGTGTCCGCTCATGCATGTTTTGTAATGTAATTTAGTTTTAAGTGAGTTGTTATTTAATGTAATCAAGACGCTAATGACCTAAGTTGTCGACGCGTCTATAATAATTCACAATAAATTAAAAAAAAAAATTAGAATTAAACCACTCGCCATAGATATGATACAAATTTCCACCAAGAAGTTCAAATTTTAAATGATGATCAAAAGGCGTCAAAAAACTCTTTCTTTCAAGTAATAAATTCTGACAGTTTGAAGAAGTGCGTCTTCAATAAACTTCAGTAACCATAACAGACATATAGACAGTGATAAATCGGTCGCGTTCATATGACAAATTGAGATAAATGTAATTACTATTTATCTTTTATTTTTATTTTGTATGGACTGCGCACTATGAACAGACAAAAGCATAACACTACAATGAAATAAGCGAGCCTAATGGAACAGGACCTCAATCATTTTCTTGAAAGATTTTTGGGTATTATTCAGAACACCCAGATTAGAAAATATGTTTTGAGAATTTTTGTACTAGCATCACTCAAGAGCGGCTAGTTTGATGAAATTTAGTACTTACACTATATCAATTGATAACCAAATTTGCATTAATGACCTTAATTGTTGAGAGGTTAGTTGCGTTACATGACAGATTTTTTCAGAGGGGTTAAGGTTGCCAAAAAGAAGCAGTATTCCAAATTTCATACGATTTAGGTGGAATGGTTTCCAAGATACGAGTGTCCAAAAATCGCAATTTTTGGCATTCACTGACTGACTGACTGACTGACTGATAGATCATCAAAAATCTAGGGTACTTCCAATCGAGCTAGAGCTTTGAAATTTGGAACATAGACAGTGTTTAAGGTAATAATTACGAGAAAAATCAAAAATTAATGAAAATCTAACATGGCGGATTCAGACACAAAATAAAATCTATGGTACTTCCAATCGATTTTACCTTAATTGTCTATAATCTACAATAGTCTAACCTAGCCAAAGTTAAATATAGGGTAGGTTTTATCTTCACTTTTCTTGTGAGTTTTGGAGACTAACTGAAAATAACAAAAGTGTTATTTAATAGATAAAAACAAAAAATGGAAATCTCAAACCAGGATAGCCAAAAATTTTTAAACAGATATTTCTACGACATATTCCAGTCGACAGAAGACAAGGCATACCAAAATTAACAACGATAAGTGCAATCCATGATTAACTAAAAAATTCATTTTGTGATTAATTATTGTGTTTCAAGCATCGATGCTGTAAAGTCGATGCGGTAAAGTGTAAGCTTGGGGTGATGTCAGACGTGCATTGACTTATTGTTCATTCAGTCCTCTATAATATATATGCTAGTAGTCGAACTACTCAAAATATTTCAAAAAATTAAACTGTTAAAAATAATATTGAGATCATGATGATGACTTTTAATCCACGGCTACGCTCAGTAGAAATCGATATTAACGCCAGCAAAGCCGCAGATAAAGACTATAATATAAGTTCGTTAATAGCAAGCAGCCACATTATCACATTTTGAAAACGGTAGATACTTTATGATTGGGCCTTGTATATTATTCTCTGTCAGCATTATCTGCAGAAAGCACACTGACTATGTAGGTTGACGCTTGCGCAATGGACACTCATCGATCGCAAACATTTTTTACAGTGAGATTTCACATGTAGTATGCATAACTGAAGTATCTACAGTCTACACGCTTTACCGTCAAAGCTGTTACAGTTATAAAGCCGGATTAAAAGTCCTTTCGTCAACTCTATGTACCTACTTTATTTATATGTGTGGCCAAAAAGACAAAACCGCTCGTGATGATTGAATCATCCAGTTCTACATTTTTCTCTGGAATTGAAAATTGCATGAATGCGTTTTATCTACTTATACATAATTTCCAAATTTAAACTGGATTTCAAAACGGTTTATTAACCATCAAATGGATGTATTTATCACCCTGGAACTATTTTTACAGTAATAATAAGAAATAACAGTCAAAAAATTGTTGAATTGTGTTTTAAAGATCACCAACAGCTAGGTTATTTGGGCCTAGTCGCGTGTAGCTGAGGGCTTGCGAACGCCCACAGCATTTTAATATTTTCAAGCCTTGAGAGCAAACCGAACAGGAGTTATGCATTTATTTCTAAAACATTAACGCCAGCGAACGGGGTAGGTTTGCTCACGTTCATATCGATCCTTTGGCTACTGATCAGCTCTTTTTAGTAAACGCTATAATAAAAGTCCAATCTAAATCGATTCACTAGTTTTTTTAGTTAACCCGAAAGAAATTAACTAACAGACAGACAAAAATTATGAAAATTGCTGATTCGGTCCACGTATTCTGTAACCTGTACACTTAAGTCGAAATTTCTTCAAAAACTAACAACTGAAGACAAATTTTATTTATTTGTATCTACAGGGTGGCTCGTAAGGACGGTAAATCCTCGCGAACAGTAATGTAGCAATTTTATTGTTACATGGTGTAAAAATCAACAAACAACAAAAAATTTATGAACTTATTTTAATAATAACATATTTTTTTAACATGGCAAGTTTTGTCATCCCTACAAGACATGCCATTTTCTGAGTAATGCAAATTCATAGAAATATTTATAAACGCTTCTTTTAAGACATTCCGTCAATTATTTTGTAGACAGTATGTCCTTGATTAGCCACATTAAATATTTTAAAATATTCATTAAGTTGCATTTCAATTCAGGCTTGGATTAAACTATTTTTCTTACCACAAACTGAAATATGAATCACTAAATTATATTCAATCTATAAAAAAAAATTGGGCTTGAGAATAGCCGAGCGTGTAGCAATGCTGTTATTTACATGACATTGCTATGGTTCCTCTATTACAAGTCCCTACAGTTCCCGGGTTCTAGCCCGAGAGCTGATAAAAGTGTCAATTGGATTTTCAATTTATTATAAAAAAAAAATAATGAATTGAAAATATGAATTGGTGCTAGGCTCAATTAACCTTAGCTGTTGGTGGTCTTTAAAACATAATTTATAAAAAATTGAGAATCACTGATTGCACAGTACCGCTCAAAATTATAGAAACGTCTTCTAACAACTGCATTTCTTTATTGGTCTTCTAAAAAAATGTGGTATAACATATTTTTTTATAATGTCTACCTTTGTAAAGATATTTAATTTTCTTAAGGCGTTTTTCATCATTTTTAGCAATAGTGTAAAATATGTTCTAATTGTGACGCATACGAAACCTAGCAACTTGAACGCGACAAATAATATTATGTTGGCTGCAGCTTGAGCAATCTGTTTCTCATACCATTATAAAAGTTCCATGTGCTGATGCACCTCTGATCAATAATGTAATGAACTGATATAATATGTAAAAGATGCACGTATCTATCAAAACTACAAACCATATAGAGAAAACCGATATTTGACGTAATAATACGATTATACAAGGTGTAACTGCATCTCTGTTTCACGAAATAGTCCTCTCTTTCTCGTCTTTAATAACCACATAACTTATGCATATTACATGGTTTCAAACAGTTCAAACGGACATGGAAAAAAATAGGTAAAAAAACTTTTAAGATAAACCGTTTTATTTTAAATCATCAGCTGTACCAAAAACTAGAAAATAATTAGGACACAAACCAATGGGCACTTTGTGTCGCTGCGTCAGCGGAATAAGTAATAAAAACGTGGGGCGCATTTAAAATATTTCTGTTGGTGGGCTTAGAAACACATTTTTCTAGACAAGCCGTTCTTATTTAATAATTATACAGTCGTTATACAGATTTTTACGCGCCCCACGTTTTTATTACTTATTCCGCTGACGCAGCGATACAAAGTGCCCCTTGGTTTGTGTCCTAATTATTTTCTAGTTTTTATTAGCTGTTGAATATTTATTAGATGTCTGTGTTGATTATTGAGCGCTGACTAGTTTTTCTAATAAATATGTAACTCTTCTTGCTATTGTTTTTATGATTATTCATATCAAAGAGTACTAAACTTACAAGAATATTAAACCGGTTTTATTTACAATGCAAATATAATGACAGTACCTCGGGCAAATCATCGGTGTAGTAATAAAACTCGGTATGTGATAAATTCAGGCAAAAGCAGTTTTCTGAGTTCAGTGATTGTCATGGCCCCTTTATTACAAGCCCCCGTAACCCAGGTTGTAACCCGGGGGCTGGTAAAAGTGTCAATTGAATTTTCAGTTTATTATTAAAAAAATAAATAATAATAAATTGAAAATATGTATTGGTGGGCCCAAATAACCTTAGGCTAGACCGACCCAAAATTAACTTTTTTGAGGAACAAAGCCTGTAATGGCTCATTAGCTATTAAAGAGAGATTGTAGATTATAGACGCTCGACAACTGAGGTACAAAAACATGAAGTAATGAAGTTAATTATGTTCTCTTTTTTACAAATCAGTTTTTAATATCATGTTTTTTATCATGATTGGATTCTGTGTATTAATATTTCCAAGCATAAAACGTTCAATAGATTGTTCCGAGAAATTTATAATACCTACTACAGTAAAATTATAATAAATTTTTTTGGTTGTATTTTCAAATGAAAAATGATTATATGACTTACAATGAAACTGTATAATAAATATTTTCCTTTTTTTTTGATTAAATAATCATGACCGTATAAGTAATGAATATAAAATGATTATCTCCATTGTGAAATCCACTATTTATGGACAGTCAACAAGGTATAATGTTTTTCTTTGACCTTTTATGTTCTTCTTCATTAACAATGAGTGAAGATACATCATTTTCCGTTTATAAGTATTATAAAAGATGCCATACAATTTATGCATAATTAAACTGGAATTAATGTACACAGGTAAAATATTAATAATTAAAGACACATTATATGCGTATTTAATTTTTTTTTATTTCCTCTCATTAAACATAAAAAGATGCATAACAATGTTATTTTGCTTAGCCTTATTTTCTTAATGATTTACATCTTTTTAACCTCAGGCTAAAAGAACCCCTCTTTTAGGTTGCGGCATCATAAATCTTCAATGCGGAAGGACCAATTTTGATTCGGTTTTTTAATACAACAAAACAATTGGAAGGTTATTTGATACAAAACATAGACATGGAGGGTAGACAGTGCGTTCCCTATCCTACTAATGCTTACTATTGGCACAAGCATGAGAGAGAGAGATAGCTATTGTAGACGACTATTATTATATATTTCTAGAATTGTGATTGGTACTTCGTCTCCATGTCTATATTTTATACTTTATATAGTGTCGTGTTATTTGAAAATTGAATATTCATATTCATAGCAACCATACATGTAAGGACGAAGAACCCATCACAATTCTAGAAAGAGAGAATGATAGTCGTCTACAAAAGCTATCTTTTTCTCTTATTTGTATGCCAATATTACAAGGGAATAATTATTAAATCAAACAATGATCCCTTTCCACAAACATTCACGTAACCCATAGGTAGTGAATAATTTTATTTTTTAACAATATCAATCAACAGATTATGCCATCATGATATTGTAGCGAAAACCCCAGATGTTACGCCACTGGCGACAATCGAAGCATCCAGAACAAGTAACAATGGTGAGGCGTGGCATTATATCGAAGACACAAGAATGTTCTAGAAAGCGCGCGAGCGTGGGGGGGTCAAGCTCCTAGCTCTATATAAGTAGAGCAGTCACCGGAGAAACAACAACGAGAGTCGTGAATTAGTGTCGTGTTATAAACAACGGAAATAAATAAATACAGTGCTAACAAAGTGTTTTCACTTTGCTTGAGAAATACTGTTCGTGTTATTATTATATAAACAGTATTGACTGTTGAAATTGACTTTTCATTGTTACGAATTATTGTATATTGTTTTTTACATTTTTAATTATTGTAAATAAATAATTTATTCCACCCACGTAAGAAAACAGTTTTGTTACAATATATTGGTTAGGCTATACAGGAAAAAATCAGAAGCCACTGTCTAAAAGCTAAGAAAAATCAAAAAGTAGATATTATGTAGGTATCTTTTTAGTTTAGAAACTATGATCATTCATTTATGGGAAACTTTAAACACACATAACTTCTAAAGTCTAAACCAATGATTGGCGTGCGCCCATTGGAATCAAATCGACGCGGCGTACAGTTTAGGAACTCCTGGACTATCATATTCTTGCGATAACAACTGCACTTTACCTCAATTCCTGCTGCATTGCAGTCGACTACATCGTTTGTGTATAATTTTGAATGCTTTGTAGAAATTTACGAGATCTGCATACAAATACCTAGCAAACTTCTTCCAAAGTTACTTTGCGTCTTTCTTTGTCCCCGGTTTTGAAACATACTTCTTTACATACTCTCCACATATCACCAAGAAGATGATGTGCACGGAGGGGGAATGTAAGGGTAGCTGACAGATTGTGTTCATGGTGGCAAAAATGGGAGCTGACCGACAACCGTTTTGCAGCAAAACGGTTGTCGGTCAGCTCCCATTTTTGCCACCATGAACACAATTTGTCAGCTATTACTCTATAATAAAACTTTTGCTTCGGTATATTATAGAGTAATATCGTTTAAAGCAAATAGTAGCGTAATTTATGCGCATAAACGAGTTTCGGGTCAGGCAGGGCTATGTTTATATAAATATGGCCATCTAGTTGTTCGTCGCAAGTCGAGACGCACCATTGACCAACACTTGTTAGAAAACAGACCCGTCCGACTCGAAACTCGTTTGCGCGCAGAAATGACGCTACTATATTTTCTCTTAACGATACTACTCTATACTAATTTATGGAGATTATAGTTAGATAGATTATGGACGCTCGACAACAGAGTTAAGAATGGTTCTCGTCTCACAAGCGTTACTTAAAAAATATAAAATGGCATATTATACCTCACCAAAATATGTAAACAAAAATTACTAAAAATTTTATATTTTTTTATATATTGCGCTTTTAAAATTTTCCACTCCACTGCCAGGCACTGTATAATGGATGTCAGTTCAACAAAACAATGGCGAACGATAACGTAAAACATATTTTTGAAAAATTGTAACATCCAGCCTTAAAAAATAAAAAATTGAATCTCTAATCTGAACGAAACAAAGTAAACACGCAAAATACACATTACAAGTACATGTTCGTTTTACTCTATAGTACGGTACGAAATCATTGTCAGTGTCGAGTCATACATAATGAACCGGAAAAGCAATGAAACAGTGCAAGAGTATATCCATCCTATGTGCCGCTTATATTATATTACGAAGGATAAGTGTATGAATCACTGACAAATATTTTCGAACCGTACTAGATATAAGTGCAAATACAGAACAAAATCACTGTAAAGCGCAATTTAAAGTAACTTTTCCATGCAGTTTATACGTTAATGACTCTTCATCAGGGCCGCAGCTAGGGGGGTATAAAAGGACCATGCCCTATATTAAAAATATTAGTAAAAAAAAACTTTTTAGAGACAAGTTTTTATTTAAATGCACTAAAAAGGAAAAAATAATTTTTAATAATTTAGGTTCATAATTATAAAATCGTGGGTCGTGAAATCTATGATAGTTTATTATAGTCACGACCCACCCTTTTATAATTATGAACCTAAAAAAAAGTTTTTTTTTATTAATATTTATTTTGGTCATTTTAGTCTTTCAAAATTTTACCACCCTTTGACACCCGTAGGGGTTGAATTTCGAAAAATCCTTTCTTAGTGGATGCTTACGTCTGAAAAGGAACCAACTGTCCTGCAAATTTCAAGTTTCTAGCTAGCGATTTGGCCTAGGCGTTGATTAGTCAAAAAAACCCTACATCCCAGTTTGAACCCCTTAGGGGTTGAATTTATTTCTAAAAATAATTTATTCGTGTATTGTCATCGGGAATACATACGTGTACAAAATTTCAAATCGATCGGATACGTGGAAGTCGTCCAAAATTGACTTGCACGATTTGACCTAAACAAACACACAAACTAACATACATTGAAAGTTAAATAAAAGCTTGTGAAAATAGCTAAAATACAATAATATCTCGCATTTAGTGTACTTCGCGGACTGGCCAGGGGCACTGGAGCGTCTCAGGTCTCCGGAATTGGAGAAGGCACGTGCTCTCCCATTTCCCAATCCCAACAAATAATAAATTACTCAAGTTTCTCCGTCGGCCCCCTATACAATGTTAGCGTCCCTGAAAAAATATAGTCAGTCCACAGTCCTACTTTGTTGAAAAATAACAACTGCTCAAACGAAATCTTTTCACAGCCCACATTTCATCCGATCCGACTATAATTTGCCTTCATAAATATTAATGCTGAAAATTTCGCTACTTCTGCTTATTCAGCCGGTAACTAAGTTCTAGATTATTTAATCCGCTGTTATCTAACCCATTGTAATGGCACGTTTAAATTGAGGTGCACATATGATCGTTCTTGCATGAATTAACCCCTTAAAAATATCGAATTGTAGACACATGCTTTCACTGCTAATGCTTTCTAACCAACTGTTTAAATATTGTATTATACTTGTGACAGTGGATGTAATCAACCAATGAGATTCTGAGACAACACCTTATTCTGAATAGGGTTTTGCCCTATTGTGCACAAACAATACAAAGGTGAGATAAGCGAGTGAGCTAATTTCCTGAAAGTAGTTCCTTCAATTATCCACAAGAGGCAGCACTTGTGGTAGGGACAAACATTATTTATTCCCCATTAGTGTCGTGTCATTTTAATGGTATAACTTAATTATTTAATTAATTTAATAATAATTTAATAATTAGGTTATACAACTAAAATGACACGACACTAATGGAGAATAAATGATGTTTGTACCTACCACAAGTGCTGCCTCTCGTGGATAATTGAAGGAACTACTCTCATTCAAGAGATTGTTTCACACATAATTATGGTATGAATTACCTTTTTTTGTCTTCTTGCTTCTTCCAAGATGTGTCAAGCGTTTCGGGACTATGATCCCATATTCAAGTTTCTGAGGTTATCAAAGGTTAATAGGGTTGTCCCACATTTTTTTAGGGTTGAAATCTATGTTACAAATAGATAATGAAACAATTTTTTGAGAATTTTTCGGAAGCTTTTTCTACAAGGAAAAAATTCCCAAAAGTGCGTATTTTTCAATGTAATTTTAAACATAGAATTATACCGCCTCAGAAAACGTCATTCAGACAGCCTTCTCTGATTAGCTGCTGTAGTTGAATTACGCCAACTGGTCCATAAATAAATGAAGAATATAGTAAACGGATTTGTTTATGTACAGTTAGGTTCTCCACAAATTACAACTGACGAGGAAATACACTTCTCTTTCCATAGACATACCTCTCTTTATCTATGCGGGGACGTATGTCTGGCTTCATTGTTCTGGCTTTTACGTGATCATATGGCGGCTAAGCTCAACCGTTTAAAATAAACACATTTTTGTAATTCCTATTCGCAATTAAGAGGAAGGATATAAGAACAAAAATTCGACTGATGACCAGTCCTATACTTCCCACCTAGTAAATATTTGCAAAAAATAAACACTCTTTTTTTTATTCTTTGACTAGGCCCAAATAACCTTAGCTGTTGGTGGTCTTTAAAACACAATTTAATTTTTATTCTTTGAAAAAAGCATGGCCCTCTTTTTTGTTTGGTGATCTATTGATGGCTAGCTTAATATAGCAAAAATCATGGTTACCTTGATTTACGTACAATTTTTATTTTTTTTAGTAAAATATTTTTTTTCTCGAAAACTATACATTTTAGAGAAAAAAGATATTTACATTTTTTTCATATTATAACATCTAGAATTCATTTATATTTTTTTTTACCTATGTTAATACGTGACATTGAGGACGTTTTTTTGAATATCTCAGGATCCACTGAACCGATTTGACTCAAAATCTAATCAGATCTAAGTTAAAGGCTGATAAACACAATAGAACAATCGGCATGCCCGTATGTTGTTCCGTTCTTAAGATATCGAAGGCGAAAAATTGACCACATACACACACACACACATACACACACACATACAGACATCAGTCAGAAAATGATCTTAAACGATTGCTAGGGTCTCAAAACGTGAAAATCTGTTAAAATCTCGAAATATTGTTTTCGGACTGAATCCATTACTTCCCTACCATAGTAGAGGTGGGAAGTAAAAAGTTGGTTTACATTATTTGTTTATTGTATGAGGAATAACATACACTGTTCAAAATTATCAAATTTTGACGTGTCCCGATCCTATTGTATCGCACCTTATAATTCAAATATTTTTAAGACACGGGTCATAAAACCATAACCCCGGGCCCCGACGCCTTCAAATCCAGCTCTGATTCTATACAAGACTAAATTGTTGTTTCATTTTAATGCAATTTGTCAAATAAAAAACGATTTTGAAGTGATTAGCAATATTTCACTTAAACTTGTAAAGAATTAAATTATATACGGCATGAAATCAATCAAATGAATGTTGAGAAAATCTATCATGAAATCTTTGCGTCAAGATCAAGGTTACTATTGTACAGGAAACGTGGTACAAAGAACACGAGATCAAAGCATTAGATTCGGCTTTAGATACAAGTCTAGAACCTTTTGTATACACGAATGCGGAAATTCTAAACCGCGAGCTCGGTTTATATGTTAATACAAGGAAATGTCACCGAAAATTTTATTTCAATAAAGATAGATTCAATCTTAACCGTGTTTTTGAAGTTATACTTCTTTAGCGAGGATATAAGTGAATCAAAAAAACAAAACATAAATTGAATCAAAAATAAATGAAACACTGGCAGGGATAAAACGGCTCTAACGATTTGGATGAAATTTACTGAAAAGTGTTTTTTTTTTTTTGAGGGGGCAAAAAAGCGATCATCCCAGGAAAAATTCGTTTTCTTATAGATTTTATAATTTTAAAAAAAATCAGTTTTTCGACGTTTCAAAATAGTGTAATATTGTAAGCAGGCTTTGGATACTTATGTTTCGATGGCTTAAGGGAAATTTAATAAAGTATCATGATAAGTATGTCAAAAATAAAAATAAGTAAATAGTTAAAATTAAAAAATATTCAACGGAACGTGTTTTAATAAAAAATGTATGTAGGGCACACAGTCCATTTTTTTTGACACGTTCTTAATATTTAGTTTAGTAGGCAATTCAATTTGGCGTTCAAACATCCTTTCAGGTGACGAATAATAATAATAATTTATTGATCAATAAAGCAAACACATGAGTTCAGCCAAAATACTGTTTTTCAATTCTCCCTCACATAAAAATACAACCATTTGTGAACAGAATATACTGTATACAATAGATTAGGAAAGGAAGGCGTGGCGCAGTCGCAACTATCTCCTTCTAACTAGAATCTGCGTTAGACGTACGTTCACCCATTGACACGACACAAGTTACTGTTAAATTTCATTCATTCTACTGACATAACCTCGTTTTTTAAACACGTCGTCGATAATAATTAAAGCAATTTGTTATGGGATGATGTTTTGTACTTGACTGAAGTTATAATGAAAATTATGACTGCAAAAAGTTTGAATTTCCGACTGAGGAAAAAGCTAAAATAATACCTAGATATCCAATACCTAATAATATTGATGAAAGCATTTCTTTTAACCTTTTAACTTGCCCTCCCTTGATCTAGCGTAGCTCAGACAACTTCAGAACACTTTTTCAACTCCAAATGGAAAGAATAAACTCAATTTTTAATTATAATTGCTTAAATTATACCTCGACAATAACGTCAACGAGGTTAAGTTAGATTAGAATAAACGTCATTGGATGAATCAAGTTAGGACATTCATTTTTCATAAATTTTTAATTTCATATAAAAAATTATTTCACACGAAATAATAAAGTTTTATAGCCAATAATGACGGGATTTATTAATAATTTTTATGAAACAGCTATTGTTTTGATAAGAATTGTGTTTTAATATATTCCGCTAAACCCCATACATTTTTGAACGCCAATCGACTCCACTTTAAATTTCGCGCTCAAATTAGGACCGCCTACTTCCGTAGTCTATTAAAATTTTAGCTAATAATAATAAGAATCTAGGCACTCAATCATGTATACGTCAACGCTAAAATAATTATTATTAGGACATTTTTTTTTCATTTCGTATTGGTGGCTGCATTTTGGCTTACGCTTTGTCTACTTGATGCTTTTAACAAATATTTGGATATCCAAAATTTTAATCGGTTACAAAATTATGGTGCTCAAATAATAATCATTTAAAATTATTATTTGACCAAGCAATTTATTTTATAAAACTGCACCTTCAATAATAATAACTGAAATTTTTGATAATCCATAAGGCCATCAAAAAAATTAAACGCCAACAAAAAATTTTAGCAAACATCTTCGCCTTCGGTTTGTGTCCTCTTCAGAGCCGAATTTGCCAGATTCATAACCTCAAAAATATTCTACGTATGCAATATCGGGCTATTGTTCTGCAGCTTTAGACTTGTACGATATACTTTTTTTCAGAAATCTTACAAATGGGCCGCAGGGGTCGTTTGAGCATCAGTGAAGATGGGGAGAATATATGTATGTAATTTTCGTAAATGTGTGTATGTGTTTTGTTTCTCTGTGGCCGTTGTTAATTTTTCCATTCTCGCAGGTATGCTTGCTTGTTATCTCAATATCTTCTTTGCTTTATAAAAATGCTTGGCACGTTCCTTTTTTACTTAATTTATTTTTAAATGAAGACGAATAAATATTTGGGAAATTAACTTTAATGTTGTTTTTGTCTTTTGTTTCTATGTTTTTCTTGTTCCTTTTTATTACTGATCTATTTTTGTAATTGCGTAGATAATTGAATTGTATCTATTTATTTTTTTGTACTTATTGCATCTTTTGTAGTGGAAGTTATATACAGTAAAGGTGCATTTTCATATGACGCTTGACGCTGGTTTCTAACGTCAAATACGGTCACGTGATAGAATTTAAACATTGACGCCAACTCGAAAAAATGTAGCGTCAAATTTAAGAAATTTTAATATTTTTAACAAACGTTTAGGATTTAAGTAACATTTCTTTATGAAGACAGGTCAGCTGGTTTCTCATTGTCAAAAACTTTTTTTTTAATTATACTTCGAACACATTTGGGTTAAATAGCACTATTTTTAACAGATAAAATGTACTTAACCTATAGACAAAGATTAGTCTGTATGAATATATTAATATATTTTTTTATATAGTCCAAAAATTACTAAATAAAAAAAATATATATATATATATATAGGTCCTGGGTAATCCATTTTAATCTTTTTTTGAAATTATTGGGAAGGGGCAACATTTTCTGAAAAAAATGTTCAGACATAAATTATGTAGTTTGGAGGAAGACATCGTTTGGAGACAAAAACCGCCCCCCCCCACCCCCTACCCTGCGCAGGGGTGGGGGTGACTTCGACATTTTAAATAGGAACCCCCATTTTTTATTGTGTATTATGATTCTACGGGAAAAAATATGAACAAAGAAAAAAAAATAGTGAAAAATAAATTTTGAAAAATTTTTGAAAAAACATGAAAAATCATGAAAAAGAAAAAGGAATTCACTTCCCAAACTCCTTATCATCTTGCTCGCATGTGGATGACCACCAACATTAGAATTATGAAAAAAAAAATTTTTTTCAAAAATTTTTTAAAATTTATTTTTCACTATTTTTTTCGTAGAATCATAATACACAATAAAAAATGGGGGTTCCTGCTATTTAAAATGTCGAAGTCACTCCCACCCCTGCGCAGGGGGGTGGGGGGTGGTTTTTGTCTCCAAACGATGTCCCCCTCCAAACTACATAACTTATGTCTGAACATTTTTTGCCTCTTCCCAATAATTTCAAAAAAAGATTAAAATGGATCACCTTGTATATTAATATATTCATAGGTACTGACTAGTCTTTGTCTATAGGTTAAGTACAGCTGTAAACCAGTGAAACTCGAGCTAAACAATGTTTAGCTTTTACGCTACATTTTTTCGAGTTGGCATTGATGTTGAAATTTGACCGCATTCGACATTAGAAACCAGCGTCAAGCGTCACATGAAAATGCACATTAATTCATCTACCTGCTGTTCTTCGAGAAAGAATTGCGACGAACGTCATTCCTATAGAGAGCTGACTATACTTAATTAATTTATTTTTGACTAACTGCCCGGTCTGGATTCGCCCGGGTGCAAGTAACTATTTTCGCTCACTGCTGCAATTTCGCTCGCCTTTTGACGAAGCGTAATAATATATTCTTCAAGCAGTGATCTTTTAAACAGTGCAGTAATTTTGCAAATCGGTTCAATGGTTCTCGGGTTTTAAAGTATCATAGATACAAACTTGTTCTCTTATATATTATTAGTATAGATAAAAACGCGGTATTATTCTATTAATCAAGTGAAATGGAGTGCTGAAGTATTTCTAATTCTTACGGCTCTGAATATTGTGGAAAAAAAATTTTACTAAAATATATCCCATTTTTTCAATAGGTGATAATTATTATAATTGAATTATTAAGAAAATATATAAATGAGACTGCAAAAAATTTGAAACATAATTTTTGCGTAATTTGCAGCCTTGATTTTATTTATTTAGGTTTTTTAACTGTACGTAATAAATTCTTGTATAACATTTACTTGCATTGATTTTTTTAATTTTTTTAAAGATTCCGTAACTAAAATATGAAATTAATATATAATTTAATATTTCTTATGTTAATATGTTGACTTGTTTTTTTGGAGGACAAAATATGAAAAGGAAAGATGACTCTTTTTTTGTTCGAAACTCATTATTTAATTAAATAAAATTTATGCTAGATGTGTGTTTATCATGCGGTTATTGTAAAAACTTAATTATTTTACAAATACAAGTTCCTGAGAAAAATAAATTTCAGATTGCTTTCGAAAAAAGTAGTTCTTCTGCAAAAAAATTATAGTCGATACAATTTTGCAGGAACCCAATGCATGAATTATAAAATTACAAGCCTGTCGGTCCGAATAAACATAAGTTACTATGGCAACCGTCTACTTACAGCACTAGTTATGTATTGAAAACATTTTCCACACGCCTGCCTGTTAAATGACCCAATACAGGCCGGTATACATACATGGAAAGTAGATATTTTGTAGTGGGTATGGCAAAAAGGCATATTTTCAACTAGTACAACAATTTTCATTTGCCCAAGTGTGCAAGCTTTCACGGCCGGCATTGTTCCAAGTCTTCATGGTTTCCGGGCTTGTAGATCCTCTTCGAAGAAACCCGAGCCATAGACAGAACGCTGAGTTATTATCCACGGATATACAGAGAGGCCATAGAAATACAAAAACACACACAGAATTTCAACCGAAAAGATGAAGGCCTCAATCTCAGTAAAACCTGGACACCAGCATTCCGACATACAAAACCAATGACCAATCGTACAAGGACGGAATACGACCGAGTAGAGAACTCACCCCCACCACTACACACTACGCAGTTGACCAATTACAGAGAGACGGACTACGACCGAACAGAGAACACACTAGTACTAGGTATAAAAGAAGGGAGGACACCAGTCACTGACACACTGACCTGTGAGCTGCCAAGGAGGAAACTTCGACCGCTGCCACATCGCCTTTGAGAATGTCTACCGCAGTTGTAGACGAAACGTCAGGTAGAAATACCACCGAACCACGGCCTACAAGCCCGGAAACCATGAAGACTTGGAATTTTCATTTGGGTAGCCTTTTGGAGTTCTTGTTTTTTTTTTTCTTATTCAAAGAAACGTTTATTTTTTCCTTAAATCGTTCTCTAAACTTCAAAAACCAAAATTGTATTTCCTGTTAATTATATTTTATTTAACTGTGTTCTCAGAATCAATTTTACTATTTCAATTTAATTTTTTAAATATTTAATTATATGTTTATGTTTACATAAAAACTAATTGCACGGACAAATATGCACGTATTTAAGAAAATTGCTTGTAAAATATTAAACATATATACATTTTAATTTTATGTATCACGAAATATCGCAACAGGAACACAATTAGCAATTTTGATAATATATTTGATTACATAATTAGGTCAAATCTGTTTCATTTAAATGCTTTGTATTACAGAAAGTATCGACGTCTACATTATATTTTGATAATTTGTTGTGTAGTCATTCACAAAATTTAAGACATAAATTTCAATGTATTGCCGGTATACAAGGTGTTAAAAAAGAATGTAACATATTTAAAGAGGTAATAAGTAGTATGGACCAAAATAAACAAAAAAGTCTTAGTAAACATAGGTCCGCAAAGTAACGGTTTCGGAAATATGGAAGGTTATTCTTTTTTGAAACATTTATTTGCAATTATTTATTACTTATTTATTATGTACAAACAAACAAAACAAGCTTCTAGCAAAATCAAAAAATAAAGTTACATAATATGTTTAAAGTACCCTCCTTCCATTTCCAAGCAGGCACGACATCTTT
This sequence comes from Mongoloraphidia duomilia, assembly GCA_039654895.1. Classification (NCBI taxonomy): domain Eukaryota; kingdom Metazoa; phylum Arthropoda; class Insecta; order Raphidioptera; family Raphidiidae; genus Mongoloraphidia; species Mongoloraphidia duomilia. Next base: position 4,895,207 of record CM077522.1, on the reverse strand, counting down.
GTCTGAAAGATATTAGAACTCTTTTTAAAACCCTCTCATTGGCTCGGATTTGTTGGCATTTTTAATTAATTCGTAGCTGCAGCTCCTCAAGGCTATTTACACGAGTACCATATAGACTAATGTTTTCAAATATCCCCAAAAAAAGAGATCTAGAGGGTTTAAATCAAGCGATCTTGCAGGCCATAATACCGGTCCGTCCCCTCACCATATCTCCGAAACTGTTACTTTGCGGACCTATGTTTACTAAGACTTTTTTGTTTATTTTGGTCCATACTCTTTAAATATTTTACACTCTTTTTTAACACCCTGGTACGTAATGTTGGCTTTAAAATGATATCGAAATTAGAAGTACTACATGCACGGTCGGCGACAAAAATTTTGGGATCCCATACGCTGATGGTTTTGGACGTCCACCTCAGAGTTGCAATTAAAAAATTACAAAAAACAGGTGTGAGTGACGCGGTACTCACAAGAATGCTTAGCCAAGTAAGAATAGTTAGATTATATCAAAAACAGTGGCGTAACTACAGGGTAGCAGAACTGGCCAAAAGCCAGTGACCCCCGGTTTCAGGAGGGCCCGCGGCAGCTAGCAATACCTGGATGTGTAGCGCACTACCTGACAAAAGTCTGCAAAGCGTAGTAGGTTTCATTAAATGCATGTGTCCCTCTGGTTTTTCATATTTCGGAATTTTTGCAAATTTTTCGTTCCATTAATTACGAAGATAGGGGGTGGACGAGGTTGGGGGCAGCATTCGTTTTTGTCGAGGAGCGCACATTAATGTTCAATATGTCAGAGGATCCATCACAAAAATATTCCAGGGGTCCCAAATTTATAGTTACGCCACTGATCAAAAACGTGAATTTTAATGAGTCATTTTCCTGAGAGTAGTTCTTTCAATTATCCACGAGAGGCAGCACTTGTAGTAGGTACAAACATTATTTATTCCCCATTAATGTCGTGTCGTTTTAGTGGTATAACTTAATTATTTAATTAATTTATACCACTAAAATGACACGACACTATAATGGGGAATAACTAATGTTTGTACCTACCACAAGTGCTGCCTCTCGTGGATAATTGAAGGAACTACTCTCAGGAAAACGACTCATTAAAATTCACGTTTTTGATCAGTGGCGTAACTATAAATTTGGGACACCTGGAATATTTTTGTGATGGATTTAGTGGGACAAGGGTCCGGCTGAATTAAAATTCAGCAGTGCTGTATTTCAACTCGTACCATCTAATAATTCGCCTGAAATGAAGTAAACGACTGTATTTTTAAAGTGCTTACTAAAATCTGATAATCTAATGTTATATAAGTTTGCATGTCTATTGCAAGTAAAACTTTAAAGTGCTTCGCAAAGCTTTACTGCTCGTATTATTGCTTCTTTGCTATAATATTGCTTTATAACTCGAGATTTTATCGTACGTTTTCCTTTTCAGAAACAAAATAACTTCAAATTTATCTGATGAATAATTCAAGCTGCCATTTAATATGTGTAAACATAACTAGTTACCCAATTTATCTACAAATAATATGTGTTTTATGTCAAATAAAACTTGTATGCAAACTTTCCGTTGTCGTGTCCATGATTTAAAATTAAGTTAGAATCCAGGTGTGCAAGCTTTCACGGCCGGCATTGTTCCAAGTCTTCATGGTTTCCGGGCTTGTAGGTCGTGGTCCGGTGGTATTTCTACCTGATGTTTCGTCTACAACTGCGGTAGACATTCTCAAAGGCAATGTGGCAGCGGTCGAAGTGTCCTCCTTGGCGGCTCACAGGTCAGTGTGTCAGTGACTGCTGCCCTCCCTTCTTTTATGCCTAGTACCAGTGTGTTCTCTGTTCGGTCGTAGTCCGTCCCTCTGTAATTGGTCAGATGCGCAGTGTGTAGTACTCGGTCGTATTCTGTACTTGTACGATTGGTCATGACTACGACCGAACAGAGAACACACTGGTACTAGGCATAAAAGAAGGGAGGGCAGCAGTCACTAACACACTAACCTGTGAGCCGCCAAGGAGGACACTTCGACCGCTGCCACATCGCCTTTGAGAATGTCTACTGCAGTTGTAGACGAAACGCCAGGTAGAATACCACCGGACCACGGCCTACTAGCCCGGAAACCATGAAGACTAAGTTAGAATCGTTGGAATTTGGACGAGGCTATTATTAAAACACTGTGTTGTTACTAATTAGCGACGTTTCGTTATACATTTATGACCTCTTCAGAATTGAAAATATGAATTGGTGCTAGGCCCAATAACCTTAGCTGTTAGTGGTCTTTAAAACACAATTTTTATGACTTCTTCAGGCTCTTAGAATCACTGAAACATCTAAGAGCCTGAAGAAGTCATAAATATATCGAAACGTCGCGAATTAGTAACAACATAGTGTTTTATTAATAGCCTCGTCCAAATTCACACGATTCTAACCTAACTTGTATGCAAAATATGATTTTATAAAAAAGAAACCTGAACACCTGATCATATGATGTGTAAATATCTTTATTAATTACTGGAGTTACCTCTCAAAAAAAATCTGCTTGAGTGACTCGGTGAAATGTTACGGAAGTGCGTTTTTCGTTTGTCACGGAAGTGATGCAAAGCTGCACTGACAGCTATATATTATATCCTCCTTGATCAACTGTAAAAAATTTCGAGGTTTCAAATGTAGCTGTCATCTCTTGAAAATACCGATGACTCTTTTATGGTGTGAGTTCCTGCAGATAGGTAGCTATCTCCAAAAGGATAGCTGGCACACGCACACATTTTTCTGTTTGTTTAATTTTTCGAAATACGATGCAAAGTTAAACTTTTTGAATTATTCAAATGTTAAGTTTACAGAAGAATCCTTATTCTCAAATATCTAAACAGTAAAAGTTTTGTTGTGCTTTATTTTATATTTCCTTTCTTCATTGAAACCTGAAACTGCTTCAGTCAAGAAATCCAAACACTTTGTTTCAAGAGCCGTTAAAAAGATATCGCCAGTATCTCTAAGTTGTTACAGTTACAGAAATCAAACATTTTCAAAGTCGTGTTTACTTTGATGCTTTGTAGATATTTGTAAATAATTTATGTATAAATTGGAGTTTCATGCTTTCACGGCCGGTAGACATCTTGGTAGCAAGTGTTTCCGGGCTAGGTAGCCGTGGTCTAATGGATTTTACTCCGTACGTTTCGCAAAAGCTCCATTGGGCATCTTCAGCGGCGATTGGCAATACGATTTGATCTTCTTGCCGGTCGACTGGTTTATATTTATTTATTGTAGATTATAGACGCGTCGACATCTAAGGTCATTAGCGTCTTTCAACTACACTAAACAACAACCAACTTAAAACCAAATAACATCACAAAACATCCATGAGCGCAGGTGGGATTCGAACCCACGGCAGTCCAGTCTAGAGGTTGCAGCGCCAAGCACGCTACCATCTAGGCTATACTGCCCTCCGGTCGACTGGTGACCAGTCGACCGGCAAGAAGATCAAATCGTATTGCCAATCGCCGCTGAAGATGCCCAACGGAGCTTTGGGCGAAACGTACGGAATAAAATCCATTAGACCACGGCTACCTAGCCCGGAAACACTTGCTACCAAGAATTTATGTATATTTAAACCAGTAAAAGCAACTTTTTGAAATTTGCGATCGCGACGGGAAACAACGACATGCGACCGAGACATGCACTAGTGACTGCAGACTGCAGTTGCACAGGTGCCGATGTTGTCGCTCAATCTTGAATGGATTATCCAATTCCAGTTAATCTGCGCTTTTGAGATCAGCCGTCTTTGGCACATTGTCGTTGTATCTCGTGCAGGTCGAAAATTTCGATAAAAATCTAAATATCAGCCCGAAGATCGTATTTACACGTGTATTATAAAATGCGTATTTCAATAAAAGGCAATAAAATGCTTATTTCAAAATATGTATATTTTGCAGCAATTCAGTAATCAGTTTTGTGTTTTTGTGCTTGTTTAGTTACACCACCTGCGCAGAGAGTGCAATTCATTCTTGGAGAAGATGCCGACGATGGTACCCACGTGGTGCACCCTCTCTTCTCGGAGATGGAAGAACTTGTTGGTGATGGCGATAATATGGAATGGAAGGAAACAGCCAGGTATTTATTTTAAACTATATCAACCACAGTGCTCTTAATTTTTTTTCTCTAAAATGTACAGTTTTCGAGAAAAAAATATTTTACTAAAAAAAATAAAAATTGTACGTAAATCAAGGTAACCATGATTTTTGTTATATTAAGCTAGCCATCAATAGATCACTAAACAAAACAAAGAATAACAAAAGAGTGTTTATTTTTTGCAAATATTTACTAGGTGGGAAGTATAGGACTGGTCATCAGTCGAATTTTGTATTCACAGCGTTCCACAGCCGGCGATCACACTGTACATATTTGTAAGGTATCTAATGGGTTATGAAGAACTGTTTTGCTATAACTCATAACTTCTGTATTCAAGAACTTGTAATAAAGACTATATGCGTATTGTTTTCTGTACCTATCATGTTAAATTATTACATTATGTTACGTCTTTGTTCGTAATGCTTATGAAACGAACATAAAATTCTCGTTTTACATATACTTTGAATTTTATTAAAACTGTGTAGGCAGGGACGTATTTGTAAAATTTACGCCCTGGGCAAAGATGGTTTGTCGCCTTCCTTTCAGTTCCATTTTCACTGCGTCCAGCATATATGTTTCTGATATTTTAAACATTGTTTGTTAAATTGTATCGCCCTCTCAAATATGCCACCCCGGGAAAGTGCCCTTTTCGACATTAGGCAAATACGTCCCTGTGTGTTGACTGAAAAAAAATTCAAGGGCTTTGATGAAATTTGTTTATATCATATTTTCCAATTGACGGAAAGCAACACAAAAGAAACAAAGTTTTTTTAATAAAAGTAATTTTAAATTACACAGTTATTAAAGCTCTACATAAAAGTTGAAAAAAGTACAAACACTTTCTTTTCCACCTCACATTTCTTTACAGTTTTGCTAAATCTTACTTTAAATATGGACACAAAAGGTTGTTTATGTTTTTATTATTCCACTTTTCATAGTAATGGGTATTATTTTGCGTTGATAGTTTTTTTACAAAAAGTTAAAGCTAGTTTGGAATTGTTTTTTTTCATTTTCCTACACATTGCACTTTTATTCCGTTGTCGTAGAATTTGTTTAAAAATTGAGATATTTGCGTAATTAAAATTTCCCACAGATCCCTACAACATTTATAAAATTCCCCACAGATCAATACAACCTTCATAAAATTCCCCACAGATCCCTACAACCTTTATAAAATTCCCCACAGATTCCTACAACCTTTATACTAACATTTTTATTTTTTTGGAAATTCCGAAATTTAATATCTTTCTCTTTTTTCATACTGTTTAAATACATTCAAATAACCTACTTTTCCGAATTCTTTAAATTGTTCATGTCTAAAAATTTGTAAAAATTGTATCAAAAAATATATATTACAGTTATAAAAAAATTTAGGAATTTAGAAAAGAAAACAAAACTCTTGTCAAAATTAACCAATTAATTTTTAACTAACAGTAACTCTAAACTCGATCTAAATGTCTTTTCTATTATGTGCGAAATTAGAAAAATTGATTTTTATGCAGTCTAAAGTTCCTCAAGAAGTGATGGGCTACTTGCAGGAAAACACAATATATCTTTTAGATTACAGTGTTTACCTTTAGTTCCCTTTTTAATGCATAAGAGAAATTTAGAAAAAAAGCCCTGAAAAATCTGGTCATTTATGTGAGTTTTATTAACTTACAGGTGGGTAAAATTCGAAGAAGACGTTGAAGAAGGCGGCAACAGATGGTCAAAACCCCACGTGGCAACTTTGTCTCTCCATTCGTTGTTTGAACTCAGAAGTATGTTGCTGAACGGTACAGTAATCCTGGACATGGAAGCAACTTCGTTGGAACAAATTGCCGATTTGGCTTTGGATAATATGGTCAACACCGGCGTCCTTCCTTTCGACTCACGGGACAAGGTCAAGGAGGCACTGCTCAAGAAACACAGGCATCAACACCAAAGGAGGAAAGACAACAATGTATCCAAATTACCAATCATCAGGTCGTTGGCCGAAATCGGAAAAAATCATTCCACGTCAAAAAGTAAGTTTTTATTTTATTATCATTATTCATAAACAATTTGTTTTAATTATGTAAAATTTAATAATTTTGACTTTGCTTCAGTTAAACTCAATTGAATTATTTTTTGAGTTGATTAGTTAATTATTTAATAACTGTTAAATGACAAATTTTATCTGGATTTTATTTTTGAAGTCCAAATTATTAAACATCACCGTTCTTAAATTACATTTCAATTTAATAATGTGTTGGTAAGATTAATAAATAAGTTCAAGGTATACAGTTATTAATAGCTTTTTCAGCTGGTTACACTTTCTTACACTAGGCCGCGAACTAGTGTAAACTTTCACCAAGAACCGTGTTCGACAGGTCAGTGTAGAGAGCAGTGCTACAGTATATCGTGTTCGGCTAGGATGCTAGGTGTGACCTTTAGTGTTACACTTTTACCACCGTCGCAGGGAGGCCGTGTAAATAAAGTGCAACATGCCAGCGGTAATGAGAGAGTAATTGCCTACAGTCTACACAAAGAACGTGTACACTACTCAACACTGACACGGTGCTAGTGTTACACTTATGCAAAACTACGCGCCACTAGTGTCAAAAAGTGAATACCAGCTGAAAACGCTTTAAGATAGCCTTTCGAAACTTTCGATGACACATGACAGGAGTCTTTTCGACAGATGCGCAGGCACCGATGTATCGCACGACAAGGTCGCTCATTTCAAACTATTATTAAATTCCATTTAATCGGTAGTTTTGAGACGTGTCGCAAATTTAGAAAGGCTATCTTTATAGGAATAAGAAAGCAACTAGCTTTACGAATTAATAAACCAATCATGTCCGAACCACAACTTCATGTTTGAACCACGTGGTCCAAAAGTTACTTTAGTAAACTATAACAGGTAAATAAAATACAAAATATTTATCCCATTTCGGAGGAAGTTAAAATTAATTTTTTAATTTACTTTTTTACTTCAAAAATCTGCCATTCAAAAAACTAAATATTTGGGATCTGTCCTTGAATTTTAGTTACGTCTTGCTAGCTCAGTGACGTAACTACAGGAAAGTCAGGGATTCCCCGGCTTCAGAGCTAACAATAAGTGCGGATCACTCGACAAAAGTATTTATTAATTTAAATTCCACCAAAATGCCAGGAACCTCAAATTTGTAATTACGTCACTGTCTTAGCTCCACAAATTTAACGTCACTAGACGTTTCATCAATCGTCTCTCACTTCCATTATCTTCGTTAGAAATTAAATTCATGAAGAGTGATAGAACCTTAAACTTTGATGTGAAGACACAAAATATTAAAAATAACGACAAAACGTTAAACAATTCTCGACGTACGTTTCGCCAACCATGTTGCCATCATCAGGAAATGATAAAAAAGAATTTAATTGTTTCCTGATTGGCGAAACGTAGATTATTAAATTATTAAAGGTTTTGATGTTTTGTGGTTATTTTTAATTTTTTTTAGAAATTAAATTATTTATACAAGAATTATTAAAATTTACAGCTAAAAATTAACAATAGAAAAGAAATCATCAAATAATTGATAGGCTATTGGCAAAATTTACAGATAAAAAACATCTAAAGAACACAAAGGTACATGATAAAGATGATGATTCTAATGATGATTGTGATTGGTCATGTGGTATGCATACATTGTTGTGTACAGACTTGCAGGAGTCATCGCCATACGGCAACAATGCCCACAACAATAAACTGACCGGATCAATATCTCTACAACAAATACGGTCAGTTACGAGTGCGGGCAGTCCTTCTGCTCAGACTGCTTTATTGAGTGCCGCGAAAGATCGAAAGGGCTCTTATCTTTCGGTTCCAGGTCAGAGATGATGATGATGTTATTGTGCTGTCCTTCAGAGCTGATGCTACTGCATTGTTGATACTGCTATTTCTCGTCCGTTGCTAAATATTGTCCAGTCTTGCTTATAGATGCTGGATTTATAAAAGTGTTGTCAAAAAAATTAAGTTAACAAATTATTACTCGGATTGTGACTTCTATCAACTATGCCTTCCGTCTTCATTTGTCCAACAAACCGAAGTCAAATTCGTTAAATGTATAAATCACGAAAATGAGACGAGGTGTTTTGGTATATTTGACTATAACATCACTTTAGCGCTTATGGAACTTGAGAATAGCCGAGAGTGTAGCAATGCTGTTGTTTACATGGCGTTGCTATGGTTCCTCTATTACAAGTTCCCGGGTTCTAGCCCGAGAGCTGATAAAAGTTTCAATTGGATTTTCAATTTATTATTAAAAAACAAAAAATTATGAATTGAAAATATGAATTGGTGCTAGCCCAAATAATCTTAGCTGTTGGTGGTCTTTAAAATACACAATTTAGCGCTTAAGCTCAGAATGTAAAATTTCGAAATAGATCCTATACTCAACGAATAACAACGATAAAACCTTTCTTTTTCACAATTGGCCAGCGTATACCAATTTAGTACTGAAATGATTTCTCCTAAACGAAAAACGTGGGGTGCAATAGATAAGGAGTGGAGAGAGTGGCTGTCGACTGTCGTTGAGAAAAGTCAGGTGAACTATTCACGCATCAATTATCTATTGTACCCCACATTTTTTGTTTAGAAGAAATTATTTTATACTTTTTAGTCAATACTAATAGTCACAATCTAAGATTATTGTAAACTGAAATTTTTTGATAACACTTGTAAAACCCAGGATTAATTTACTACTTGAAAACTGTAAATATTTGTCGGTACATCTATTTTCAAAATTAGCTGTATATTCACTAAATTTAAGCCGTATTAAGAAATCTTGTGGTATTATTTTAAAAAGTGTATAACTATATTCAACTTTCTTCATGATCCATATTTTTTTATTTAACTGCTAAAAATAAGTTTGCAGTGCATGATGCATCATAATACCACAAAATGTCTAAATACACCGGACCGTAAAAATGAATAAATTCAGATCCGAAACGCTGCAAACACAGCGACTACGAATAATCCGATTTGTTTGTATAGTGCAGAGCTTACAGAGAAGCTTATAAAGCAAATTTACAAAACAGAGATTTTGTTAGCTTCTGTAAAATGCGTAGATTGTCTAGAACAGCGGTTCCCAACCTTTTTTGTTGTGCGGACCACTAATTTTGTAATAAAAAATGTGAGGCCCTCTAACTAAATATACACACACTCGATTGTTCCCATCTCTACCCCTGAAGCTCCGATAATATTTATCTTGACTCTCGACCAGTGTCCACGGCCCAGTACCACACTGCCCGCGGCCCACAAGTGGTCAAAGTTCATTTTTGAGCCTATTAAAAAATAATAATTATGTTTAATCTGCAAATTGGCTTTATAACTTCTTTCTAAACTCTGCTCTTTAACAAATAAATTTAAAAATATATAAGTTTTCAAGTATTAAATTTTACTCTGTATCGTCCAGAACAAATTTGTTTCGTACCAAGTCTAGCGTTAAGGTGCGTTTACACTATCTACATGTGTACTTCCAGGTTAAAATAATTAACGCAACCCTCGGTTTTTCTGTTATATTTGTAATACTGAAGGAATAATTTAACTGGAAACATGTTTTTGTTTTCTGATGAGACCATGGTAAGCTTGAAATCATAGATCAAGAATGAGTACACAAAAGCCTTGGAGAAAGATTTTTTGCCTGCAATATCTTACAACTCTGTACAGGCGTTTTTGAATTCAACAGAATCATTGAATGATTACATTTTAAAATAAATTAATAGATTTTTTTTTATTTTTATACAGCTGAATTGCAATTGAAAATTTTTTTTTGTTGGAAAGCAGCCAATTATAAGTATAATTGATTCCAAACATATCAGAAAAAATCATTTTACCAACCATAGTCACAGTCAGGATTCTAACCTGAACCTTTGCACTTTCGCGGCGGAATGAGCTTACAATTACTCAACTGTGACATGATTACTAATCTAACATTCTCCTTATATGCTTCGGAATCAATTGATTTTCACTACATGCGAGTGTTAATTCAATATAGCTAGGTTGTAGATGTGAATCTTCGTACTAGCGAGAGCTCACTTTCAAGATGAGCTCTCGCTAGTACGAAGATTCACATCTACAACCTAGCTATATTGAATTAACACTCGCATGTAGTGAAAATCTATTGATCCCGAAGCATATAAGGAGAATGTTAGATTAAAGTAATCTAGTCACGGTTTAGTAAATGTAAGCTCATTCCGCCGCGAAAGTGGAAAGGTTCAAGTTAGAATCCTGACTGTGACTGTTGTTGGTAAAATGATTGTTTCCGATATGTTTGGAATCAATTATATAATTGGCTGCTTTCTAACAAAAAAATAATTTCAATTACATTTTAACTTTAGTACCCCCGATTTACGCTATCACTCAGCAGATGGCAGGACCGGTCGTGCTCACAGCAATACATTATTCTGAAGAACGTGTATATAATGTAAACGCACTATTTGATACACAACACTAATCTTAGGCGATTAAGGACACAATAGTACCTACCTATAGTACAAACAGTAATCACTTTCTAGTACACAATCTTCTGTAGTATTTAGTATGCTGCATTGTACTATTTGCCAGTGCGAGCGAAAACAAACAATCTGCTATGTAGGTGGCTATAAGCAACCCTTAGTAAATCGATAATATCAAGCCGTGACTGGTAATCTTAATTTTGTTGCCTTCTATCACAAGGACCATTACAGTATTATAAACAGGGTTGACAAATTATCTTTTTGATTATTTAGATATTAGAATCACATATAAAAATATATGAGCACTGTGGTTGGAATAAAAACAAAAATAAAGATAGTTACTTCTTACCACAACAGTTTTATTGATGGCTGTACATTTCGGAAGCTATGCTTTCATCTTCAGCTGAAGATGAAAGCATAGCTTTCGAAATGTACAGCCATCAATAAAACTGTTGTGGTAAGAAGTAACTATCTTTATTTTTGTTCCTAGAATCATACACTTGTTTTTTGAACGAATATTGAAGTTTCTCTCGAAAGGGTGCTCATAACAATGTAACAAGATAATTCTAAGGAAGAGCGCAACTAAAAAAGTTTGCACATCACTGGTTTAAAATATGTACGTGCAGCAAATTTAATTTCAATTAGTAATTTTAACAAGTTATTATTTTAAAATATATCGTAGTTATTGTTTGAAAAATCGATAGACACTAAAGTGTAACTCTAGGGTTAACATATAACCAAACAAGAATCCTTAAATGCTTAGATTTTTCGAGGTAGTTCCGTACAGTTTGCTTTGCGTAATGTCAGTGTTTACGCAGAAAAACAATACTGTAATTAATGCTAGAAAATATAGAAATAATTAAAGTAATACTGTTTTTATACGCATCTCTAAAACTTGTTATATTTGAATCGAGGGCCATTTTTTTTTTCAAATATCAACATCTGAATGAGATCGAGATACGCACGACCTTGTTAATATTTTTTTTTTGCATTTCAAAATTATATGGTAAATGTCTTAACAAACATTTTTTTAATGATAAAAATATTGCATCTTGTAATTAACCATCTGAGGAATGAATCCCGCAACTTTAATCGTCTTCTATTTTCTCCCATTTTTTTCCTTATTCAACGTTTGTTTAAAGAGATTTTTTGAAGTCAAAAAATGGATTGTAACAATTATTAAAAACTAAATACATCAAACATCATTTTTTTGTGAAAAATCTCACAAAAGTGCCTTGATGTTTAAATTATTGTAATGGGTCCGATTTTGCGAATTTAAAAATTTTGACATATCTGGACGTTTTGAGGTCCTTAGTGACCAAATCTACTGCTTTTAGAGAGATGTGTATGCGTGTGTGCGTGCGTGTGCGTGCGTTCGTTCATACGCTGGCGAACTTTTTTTCGGCTCGCATATCTCGAGAACAAATAATGATATCGACTTCGAACCAATTTCATTCGACACATAATTATATTATGAACAAAAAAATGAAAAAAAAATTAAAATCACCTGTCAGTTCACGATTTTGCGGATTTGCGTGCGGATCCGCAATCTGGTGCGGGATCCCACTTTGCTGAATTGCAATCCCTAATAGTGAAGATGGTTATATTAATGACCGAAAGGATCAACAATAATCAAATTAAATAATTATTACTAAAGTTATTTGGGTTTATTGGTCTACCACAATTTTTCATTAATTGAAACCCAACTACACCTGTACATTTTCGAACATTTAAAAAAAAATAAGTTGAAGATATAAATCGATGCTAGACCCAAATAATAATTCTTTATTATGAAGTATTAGAAATACCTTGTATTTTTTTATGTCCGTCTTGTGACTTCCTGTGTTTTAACACGACGCGTTTCAGCAACGAGTTGCTATCTTCAGGTGTGGTTAAATTGTTTTAAAAATTAACAACATCTGAAGATAGCAACTTGTTGCTGAAACGCGTCGTGTTAAAACACAGGAAGTCACAAGACAGACATCAAAAAATACAAGGTATTTCTAATACTTCATAATATTCATATAGTGACTTGAAGGCCCAGCACTCTAAAAATGTATCAATAATTCTTTGTTGGTGGCCTTAAAAATTAATATAGGCTTAAAAAATACCTGAATTTACTTGCACTAAAAGATTGTTCTGTTTGTGTTTACTGTGTTTTAAGATCATATAAAGTCCACTTAAAAAATTTAAAAAAAAACAGTGTTGTAATCCGTAAACTGAATTATGTTAATTAAGGTTGCAATTGTTTCATTATAGTGATTATACTGTGAAAGCGCACTCATGGTATTCTATTTCAAAATTAACAACAGTCATTTGATACCGTTGTAACATTTCCACTCTATTTTGCATGGATATAATTCTACATCAAAGTGATATAATTCACTATGCTTGCCTAATTTACTTATTATTAATAGGGTCATCCCACGTATCAAAAATTGGTAATTTTTAACAGTTCATATTTTATTCCTCAAACATAAAGAAACAAACAAACAAACAAACAAGAATAAATTAAAGAAATATAATGATTTTAAACGCTGAGCATAGACCGACATATGATGCCGTAGAAAACAGTCACACTTCTTTATTTATTTATGAATGATCTTCCCCGTGTAAATCTAATTAACGGTTCTTTTTAATATACTTGATTAACGTTGCCAGGCAGTTAAATTAATAAATAAACCCCTTTCTTAGAGGGAAATTTGCTCGCCTAGGTGTTTATATCGTTCTGCAAGGGGGTTAATACCGACATTTTGTTCTGCAAATTAAAATATATAATTAAAACAGTCGCCGTATAACAACATATTAAAATTTGAACCTTGAACTAATAATATAAATTTCGTCGGGTACATGACACGTTTAGGATGATCTGCCACCCTTTTAATACCGACCAATCGTCCTGCAAATATAATGGCATTATTGGTTTCACCGACAAGCTATACAAACAATTTCAGCCTTGAAGCAATAATAATTGTGATCATTTTTTTTGTTACATGTTGAGGGCGGTCTGCATCCCTCTCATACCGCTATCTAGCCAAATCTCTTATGCAGGGCACTTTAAATGCCCCCCCTCAACATCTTCACAAAAATAAGGCCTTGAATAAATAACACCAAAAAATTGTCACTATAGCTCTCGGTCTAATAGATCAAGAGGAAATTACTCTCGATATCTTTAAACGTTCAAACAATTGCTAAGTGAATTTAAATGAACTTTAAAATTTCTATAAAACTCAAAACTAAATTTTGTGGCATATACGCTTGTTGCACAAAGCCCTTCAATTATTATTATTTCGTGGAAGTACGCCAGTGCGGAATACTTCACAAATAAACATTACTTGAACGTGAAGTTAATGTTGTTATTTTCCTCGCTGTAACTTTATTTCCTTTAACAATTTTCTCTCAACATCCGCAACATCATTGAAAGCTTACAATTTCACCAGTTTTTACATTTCAAGTTGTTTCATAACTAGAATCGTCCAATTCTAGTTTCGACAGAGCTGAACTTTTCTGAAAGTGTTATTACTATAGTGATGCGCGATTACGAGATGTTTAGTCGATTGTCTCGATTGTGCAAACATCTCGATGACTCTCGATGGTTGTCACTTGGACTCGATTGCTGTTGTTTCATACTTCACCGAGACCGAGTCGCATAGTTCTGAATCGTACACTGTCGAGAGCCACATACTATACAATCGTTCATCACTCAGCAACTGTAGTCGAGTCGATGGTCGACTGTGCTGTAATCGCTCAATACGAATTCAATAGTGAAGAGATCACAGAGTAGTGAATACCGACTGAACAGTGTGAACAGTGAACAATCTACGAGTCGCGTGAACGTCAGTCGACTAGCATATAACCTTGAATCGCGATTATATGCATTCTCATTCGCTGCTATTGGTATAACCTATGTGGCAAATAATCGAATTGAACAATCGAACATTTCGATTGTAAAATCAAACTCCGAGTCGATTGTGGACTCGATTGTTATTATGAACGATTACAAATTATTATTTCGATTGCAAAAATATCTCGTAATCGCCCATCACTAATTATTACCATAATTCCTTGAAGCAAAAATAGGACTGAAAGAAAGAATGTCGTATGGTAATAATCACTGGCAGTTTAAATTCCCGGCAATCGATCGATACACCTTTGTGATTTCACGAATTACTATTTTCTATCATGGCAGCCATTATAGTGTACGATATACAATTGCGGCTATATAGGTTATGTTAGTATCAATATTGAAACGTATTTTACAATTTTAAAGAATGAGACATATATTTTTCTAAAGCTACGAGTCAGTCGGGGCACAGGAAAGGAACGGTACTGTTTCGTTGATAATATAACGCATGATTAACTCACATACTATACCAAAATGCTTAAAATATTGTAACGGACCAACGGTCGGACATTTAAAACAAAAGATGTCTTCGTGAGAAACAAGTGAATTAAAAACAAGAGCAAGTGACGAACATTTGAATTTTGAACTGTCCCTTTCACACAGTGTTTAATAAAATAGTAAAAATATACGTAGGTTTATTAATTAATAAAAAATAATTAAATAGCTCACAGTAAATTACCTTCCCATGTGTATAACTAATTATGTTTTAACTTTCAAGTTTGATAATTAAAATTTTAATGAAAATTATAACTTATACCACACATTTTAGATACGTATTTTTTATTAAAAAAAAGAAAAATTACGCATACATTATGAATGTAATTTATGCGTAAATACTTTGTTGTTTGTTTAAAACAAAACCGGCAAATGTCAAGGTCACTGTCGATTTATATTAAAAGCTTTTTTAACATAGGTAAGCTTGTGCCTTTGATGTCTGTTGTAATAGTAAATTGGATTACATTTTGAACATTTTGGTCTAATCTGTATATCTCAACCTCAGAACAGATGCTGAGGTACTTAATTCAGTACCTATTAAAATGATAAAATAATGTTTATTTACATGAAATATGGTGGAACTAACGTAACGCAAGGCCCATAACTTCCACCATATTTGTATTTACCTACAAAGTTAAGCATACAAAATGTTAGTAAAAACTTTTAAAAGACAAGCTTTTATGAAAATTGACTAAAAAGGAAAAAAAATTTTAATAATTTAGGTTCATAATTATAAAAGCGTGGGTCGTGACTAATAAACTATCATAGAATTTACAATCCACTCTTTTATAATTATGAACCTAAATTATTAAAAAATATTTTTTCCTTTTTAGTCCATTTTAATAAAAGCTTGTCTTTTAAAAGTATTTTAACTAATATTTTATTTTGTTCTTTTTAGTCTTCCAAAATGTTTACTATAAACCGCCATTTTGTATTTACAATGATGACTGCTTATAGTATTCTACTCGTCATATCCTTTCATTGGATACCCATATGAAGGGTTGTAAAGAAATATGTAATTCGCCATTTTGTGTCGGCCGCCATATTGAATTTTGAATAACGTCGCACAGCTTATTGTATTCTACTTGTCATACCCTTTTATTTGATACCTATGTCTAGGGAGTTGTAAAGAATAAGGTAATCCGCCATTTTGTGGTGGCCGCCATATTGGATCTACCATAATATTAGTATACACTATATTGTATTGTCTTCAGAACCAAAGGTGTGTGCAAAATTTCAGCATGATTGGATATCGGAAAGAGGCCGAAAATTCGATAGCCAGATTTGTCCCGGACAGACAAGAAAGCAAGAATAAAAACTTGCAAAAATATTCATTTTTTAAACTGTTGAAGTGAAACTCTTTTAGTCATGATGAGGTTAATTTCGTTTAACACTATAACGGAAAAACGACACCGTTAGAGTGCCAAAGCTTCAGTCAGACTCTAATAAAATTATTATATTGTCAAGATAGTTTTTTATTTCCTTTTTCCGATGATTTGGATGAATATTTAGGTCATAGTATGTTTATATGTCTCTAATTATAAAAGACTTTGCGTAAACAAAATGAAATCCCCTATGAAATTAGATTCAGTCCAACGGGTATTCTATTTATAACGTAAACAAGCATACGTTTACGCATGTTCTACTATACAGGGTGTTGCATGAATACTGTACAAAATTGAGGAGCATGTTCCTGAGGTCATTTCGAACAAAAAATGTCCTATGAACAATCAGGTATTTAAGTTTAAAAAAAATTATTAATTTTTTCATTTTTTCTAATAATTTAACATAAATAATATTGAAAATCGAAAAGAAAAATTTTTTTAAAGCTATAGATAAATTACTAAAAATTAATTAAAATGTATAAAAATTTAAAAAATATCACGTGACTTCAAAACGCGCCAGGAATGTTTGTGACGTCGTTATGTTAAAATGCGTCTGCATTTGTTAGTATTTGTGTATAATATGTATTACACATACTATCAAAAATAATAAATTTTTAACTTGGTAACCATGGATACAAAGACCAATGACGTCACACGCGTTCGGATTCTTTCGGCGCGTTATCGGAACTGAGTTTAAAAATTAATTTTTATTTAAATATAACTTTTTAATTAGTAAGCAAAAAAATTAAATAAAAACAGTTTTGCTATAAAACTTGTATGTGGTCCTTCCATTTAAATAAAAAAAAAATTCATTTAAAAACCCAATTATGTCCAATTCGCCGTGAATAAGGAATAACCCAGAGGTATTAAGAGCGACCACTCGTCTATTCTTAACACCATAAAAACTTTTTAACAAAAAAAAAAACCTCCTTCAAAAAGGCACAAAAAAGAGGAAAATATTAAAACTTTGAGGTCTGCGCCATTTTAATAAAATTTGAAGTCGGTTAAAAATTAGATATTAATTAAATTGGCACTTTTTAACCGACTTCATATTTTATTAAAATGGTGCAGACCTTAAAGTTTTATTATTTTCCTCTTTTTTGTGGTTTTTTGAAAGAAGTTTTTTTTTGTTAAAAAGTCTTTTATTTTTTACTTTTTAGTTAAAGGAATCACACGCCGTTACTCACTTTTATTAAACCGATTACTTACGCTGTGTGACATTTACCTTAAAGGAATCACTCGCCCCTAGTCACTTTTATTAAAATCAGCCGAACTACTGAACCGATTTAAGTAAAATTTATATAGGACCAACTTCAAGGTATACACTATCCAATAAAAAAAGAATTTTCCAAATCGGTTTATAAATGACGGAGTTCTGAGATAACAAACATAAAAAAAATACAACCGAATTAAGATTACCTCCTTTTTTGAAGTCGGTTAAAAATAGTTCTGTTGCTTTTGTTTATTAACTCGCCTTCTAGTCTGTTCAGTATGCTTTGCTTGAAATTACTACAAGAATATGCTCTTTAAGTTTGTACAGTACATTATGCAACACCCTGTATACTTACAAAGCTCGCGTTTGTTGAAGTACCTATACCTACCTACTTGAGTGTATAGTTGCAGTGGATCCCTTTCTGTTTTCAGTAAGAGCTTGAAGCTTGTGCAAACGACGGAAGTACACTGGTAACCAAAGCGCAAATCATTAGTGCTACGCTCGGAGCTAGCACTAATCTTAATCTAAAATGAGATTATATCTAACTGTCTCACTTCCTCACATGTTGCAAACACTGACATCATATTATGAAATATTAAAATATGCAAAGAAGAAAATAATTTACCTCAATAAATAATTTTATATAACACATGCACGCTTTTAGTGTTTTTTCGTATCAGTTTTGCGGACCTTAAATGACCGTTTCGGGATTTCAAGATTATCCTGAAAAAAAAACTGATCGGGATTCCGAATTTTCGGGATTGCAAACCCCAGTGGACCGAGAGCTAGTAACAATTTTTTGGTGTTATTTATTCCAGGCCTTATTTTTGTGAAGATGTTGAGGGAGGCATATTAAAGTGCCCTGAGTAAGGGATTTTGCTAGATAGCGGTATGAGAGAGGATGCAGACCGCCCCCAAGATGTAACAAAAAAAATGATCACAATTATTATTGCATCAAGGCTAAAATTGTTTGTATAGCTTGTCGGTGAATCCAATAATGCCATTATGCCATTATAATATTTGCAGATCGATTGGTCAGTATTAAAGGGGTGCCAGATCAAACTTAACATGTCATGTACCCGACGAAATTTATATTATTAGTTCAATGTTCAAATTTTAGTATGTTGTTACGGCGACTGTTTTAAGCGTATATTTCGATTTGCAGAACAAAATGTCGGTATTAACCCCCTCTCTTAGAGGAAAACTTGCTTGCCTAGGTGTTTATATCGTTCTGAAAGGGAGTTAATACCGACATTTGGTTCTGCAAATTGAAATATATGCTTAAAACAGTTGCCGTAACAACATATTAAAATTTGAACCTTAGAGTGATCTGGCACCCCTTTAATACTGACCAATCGATCTGCAAATATTATAATGGCATTATTGGGTCACCGAAAAGCTATACAAACAATTTCAACCTTGAAGCAATAATAATTATGATCATTTTTTTGTAGCATATTGGGGGCGGTCTGCATCCCTCCCATACCGCTATCTAACAAAATCCCTTACTCAGGGCACTTTAATATGCCTCTCTCAATATCTTCACAAAAATAAGGCCTTGAATAAATAACATCAAAAAATTGTCACTAGCTCTCGGTCTATAGGGCCTAGCTGACGCTGCTAAACGCAAAAGGTTAGATTTCACATTAAAGCGAATTGACGTAATAATAAAGTTTTATCTGCCGAGATCATTAGACCAGAAAAATCTACCTGTAATGCAATCTTGCGCTAGAGATATTTTCAGCGTTGGTATAGACCTATGTATAATGTTAGCACTATGGATTTTTTTCAGGGAGTTTTTTATACTTTCTGTTTTTAGTTTCTTTACTATATATATTATATAATATACTGAATATTCGTTATGCCGTTCATTTCAACGGGATTAAGCTATACCAGGATATACATTATCTATACGTTAATTGAAAAAAATATTTCATATTGGTCCGGGAAGGATACTATATTATATTTCATTTCCTTTTAATATAAAACGAACATATATAATTTTTTTTCCTGTACAATATTTTTGTACTGTAAATTAACATACAATGTGTTCACACTGTAACCAATTGTATTGTTTAAGTCATATTAGCTTATCTATAATCTCGCACATAGTGGATTTTTAGTTTATATCGATGTCAGTATGTCACAATCAATAACTGGTAATCCAGCATGAATAGGACACTTTGAATTCAAATCCTGACTCTCTCAATGGGTTGTGTGCTCTCGCACATAGTAAAATTTCAGTTTATCTTGATAAATTAGTATATCAATAACTATGGTAAATTATCCAGCATGAACTTAAAGTTTTGGATTCAAATCATGATTCTCTCAATTAGGTTATCTGCTCTCGCACATCATGAAATTTCAATTTGTATGATATGTGATACCATACCTATAGTAAAAAATATTGATTAAAACTTCATCTTGTCGGCTGTAAAAAATTCGTTTAACAAAAATGAATTGTTATAAATAAAAATTCTAGTTTTCTTATTGTTGATGTTGAAACATCTTGCTGACGCCTCTCCCTAAAATTTCTCGGTGAAACGTCACGGAAGCGGTGTGTCACAGAAGTGACGCAAAACTCCACTGTCAGCTTTATTCGACCCAGATTGGTAATTTTTGAGGTTATAATATGTAGCTGTAATCGTACTCGAATCTGAATAAACTGCACACATCTTTTGAGTGAGCTCATTTTTTTTCTACAAGCTATAACTAATAAATAACTGCAAATAATGGGAGCTGAATTTCACATTACTCAGATAAATATGTGTCAATTAGTTACGGTGTGAACAAACGATATGTGATATGAGTCGTTTTTTTCTAATTAAAATTAATGACGTTTTTAAATTGTCGACGTTTTAAATAATTTCATTTAGTATAATTTTTCACCAACAGTGTCGCTGCCTAACATGCCTCACACGGTCGGCTTTACAACATGGTTTACACATTTTCCATTGCCCAAAGGTTTGACAGTTCATAATAATGCCATTTTGTCTTCGTTGGTGTTTTACAGCTGGTTTTTTTTATAAATATACAATTATTCTCCTTGCTTGTTGTCCTTGAGTAATGCTCTTTTGTTTTCATATAGCTGATTATTTTATATGTTGAATTATATTTCAGTATCTGCACTTTTAGATAACATGATTAAGTCCGTGATTAATTTCACGTTTAATTACGTGGATCGCTTGACATAATTACATAAATTAAAATATTTAAAAGTGATACAATGCCCGTATCATTTATAGTACCTACACGGTGTGGTCCAGCACCTACTGACGCGAGTATAAAAAAACTATTCGACCGAAATTTTTTTGCGCGGTTCTCTTTAGTATGTAGTACTGATTATACGCATGGCCGCCCACGGGGCAACTTGGTGCCATATTGTTTAAAACGCAATTATTTAAACAATTACAAGGTAATGAAATTTTTGAAAGAGGCAGTTAAAGTATAGCTGTCTCTCTCTGACTCACAGTCGCATCGACCCTTCAGCGTGCATTATAAAGAATAAAAAACAGTGGTTAATAATGAAAAGTTTTTTATTCTCGTTATAACGGATCTTATTAACAATAGTATAAAGAATATTTAAAAAAATGTTTTATATTGCATTGAATCTATTATTCTATAGTATCAAAATATTAGTCTTTACAAAAATCTTGCAATTTTTGACCTCGAGCTCTTGGCCTATTATTATAAAGGCATGACTTTTTAACCGACTTCAAAAAAAGGAGGTGGTTCTCAATTCGGTTGTATTTTTTTTTTTTATTTGTTACCTCAGAACTCCGTCATTTATAAACCGATTTGAAAGGATATACTTTCAGATTGGTCCCATAGAAATTTCATCAAAATCGGTTCAGTAGTTCGGCTGATTTTAATAAAAGTTAGTAACAGCGTGTGATTCCTTAAGGTAAATGTCACTTTTTGACACTTCAGACAGCGTAAGAAAGTCGGTATAATAAAAGTGAGTAACGGCGTGTGATTCCTTTAAGGTAAATGTCAGTTTTTGACACTAAAAAGTAAAAAATAAAAAACTTTTTAACAAAAAAAAACCTCCTTCAAAAAGCCACTAAAAAGAGGAAAATAATGAAATTTTGAGGTCTGCGCCAATTTAATAAAATATGAAGTTGGTTAAAAAGAAGATATTAATCACTATACTATACTTTTTAATCGACTTCATATTTTATTAAATTGGCGCAGACCTCAAAATTTCATTATTTTCCTCTTTTTAGTGGCTTTTTGAAGGAGGTTTTTTTTTTGTTAAAAAGTTTTTTTTTTTGATTAATCAAACTGATTGTGAAGGACATTTCAGCTATTTTAAGTTCAACTCATAAAAAATAAGTTTTTACACAGAGAATAAATCGATATAATATGTATCACATATGTCGATTTATCTCTGTGTAAAAACTTATTTTATTATTAACTTCCCATTGGAAGTTATTGTAATGGGTCCGAAAATCGAAATCAAAAAGGAAAAAAAATTTTTATGTTTCAAGGTCACTACACTATTTTTACACTACTTTTAGAAAGATGTCTGTGTGTGTGTGTGTGTGTGTGTGTGTACGTATGTACGTACGTACGTACGTACGTACGTATGTATGTGTCAATTTCTTTCTAAGACGAAATCTCGAGAACGAAAAATGATATCGACTACTTTGGGGTGCCAATCGACGCGTATTAACGTAAATATGATCTGAAAGGAATTTTTTTAAAATCGGTTCAGCCGTTCTTTTTTCTTAACCAAATAACCTCCAAAAAAGTAGATTTTACACAATATCTCGCGAATAAAAAATTATATCGACTTCGTAAGGGTGTCAATCGAGGCGTGTTAACGTCATTTTGATCCGACATAAATTTTATAAAAATCGGTTCAGCCGTTTTTTTTTTTTTTTTTTTTTTTTTTAATTATTGATGTTTTAATGATTAAAATGATTACTTTTCTGTGTAATATCTAATTTAATTATTATTATTAAATATTTATCAAACTGGGAAGTTCGTCGTGTGGACCTCAAGGGTCGCACTTTAGTCCTAATAAACGACCCACCTCACGGCTTGTTTTTATTTATCACATATGTCGATTTATTCTCTGTGTTTGTTAGAAGCAGCTTTAAGAAACATGCTATGTTATATTTTCTAGTTTGTAGTTGACCACGTCGGATGTCCCGTGTATAACCGACAACCCTTTTAAGGTATCGTTAAACTTCCGGGAAAGTTGAATTCGGTCAGAATACAGACCTCTTACTGTTTACCGCAATTTGAAAGGAAAACCCACTGTAATTTCACACTGGCTCGAACTTAAACTAATTTACGAACTACCAGTCACATGTATATTAGATTATTATTTCAACCTATGTAAACTGCGAATATAATTTGAGAAAAACATTTTAAAATAATCAGCTAGGAAAATAACAACTAACCGCACAAATTAACTATCGTTTTTATTGATTTTTTTATTTAATTCTAATCGATTCACTACTACAGTTGTTTTCTTAAACAAGACACACACTGAATACACAGTTCCGATCGGCACAGGACGGAACAATCGACGCCGAAAAGATCGCAGAAAGGGGCGGCTGATACTGAACGGCCTAGGACAGCCAAGGTTGCTAGTCCGCCTCTGCAGAGCATAAAGGTCGATTTATATTATCCGGTCAGACACAGTGCGGGAACGTAGCGTTTCCGGCAAGACAAACATTTTTATATACATTTCAAATACGAGTATTGATACGTGTCTAAACGGACCGGGATCCGCTAATAGTCCAAGCGGCAAGTAATAAATGAAGCAAAAAAGGTAGTAAAAGTTCGTGGTTTTTCGGCTCCCCCACGTTAGCACAGGGTCCTCGAGGTCGAAAACTCAGATTCTACTCCACAGAGTACCCACAAACAACATACCAAAATATCATTAACTTCGGAATACTTTCCAAGTAAAAAGTACCTGAGTGCTGGACTATAAGTATAAATATTCGTATTTGAAATGCATGTAAAAATGTTTATCTTGCCGAAAACGCTACGTTCCCGCGCCGTGTCTGACCGGATAATATAAATCGACCTTTATACATATTATGTTACATTACAGTATAAATGTTATGTAATAGTCTATTCTGTCACATATAAATATAAAATCGGTCGACCAGAAATAACTGGTGATTGGGAAGCGATGATTTTACTCTGTCAATAACTGGATAAATTCACAACACAAAAATAACTTTGATTCCCTATAGAATGATTATAACGTGTTGACCAACACTCATGTTTCAATAAGCTTCTTCATTATTGTGAACTTTCAGCATACTTTCAAAAGCTTTTCCCAGGGGTAATAAATCGCTTTATGTTAAGGTTTTTATAAAATTACACTTTGTCATTTTTTAACAATAAAACCTGTTCGTGTAGTGAATTGTGTTAGAACCCGACTATTTATATTTTACTGAAATCTCGTCACTCCTTCGATACTAATTTGCATTTATAATTTATCTACCTCTGAAGAATTGTTCAAACAATATTTTATGTTCGGTGTGTTTTTCACTCAATATTTCCATCGTCTAATAAACATTTATTAGCTAATAAAACATCCGATATGATTTAAAAATTTATGATAAAGTGGATGCTAACTTGATGTAAATTAATATTCAACAATCTGTTTTTTGAAGAAGTCACTGTGTTGACGAAACAATAGAGTCATCCCGCGTATTAAAATTTGATCATTTTGAACAGTGTGTGTTATTCCTCATACATAAACAAATAATATAAACCAACTTTTTCGTTTTTATATCCTTCCTCTTAATTACAAAACAAAAATTTAAAATGAGCTTAGCCACATAAAGGTACGTACAGTATGGAGCTGGGATTCTAGATGGTAGCGTAGATCATAGCAGGGCTTGCTTAAATTAATGCATTGTTATATATGCGAGCGTACACAACGAAGCAGTGAGTGTAGCAGGTATAAGCGCTGTTACAAGAGCTGCTAGATTCAAGAATGTATCTCACCATTCTTTCAGCGCGCTAACTACTACAATCAACGTGTGACAACTGTCAAATGGCCGTTACAAATTTCGGAATGGATGTGACTAGTTTAATAAATGAAATTTTGCCAGTTTTTATTTAATTTGTTTTGAGTTTTTTCTAAGACGTATTTAAAAGTGTTAGGTTCTATACGTAAATATTCAAAAAACCGGTTTGGGTAAAATTTTAATACTTGGTATAAATGATGAAATTCGCCATGTTTAGATCGTTTTCTATTAATACGGTGGACATGATAGCTCCTACCCAAATTTGTATTTAAAATATACCACTTTGTAGCAGAAGAACACAAATATTCGTCTTCGCTATCTGACATTTCAAACGCGATTTAAGTTGTATCAATACTAGTATCAAAGCTTCGTTGTGCAAACCTATAAGCGCTTATAATTTCAGCCACCATCTACCATACATGCTACCATCTAGAATCCCAGCTACGTACTGCACGTACCTTAAGTCACTCGTATAATGAATTGAGATTCGTTTGAATTAGCCAATCAGAAGAGCTTCTTCAAAAACAAAATCTGCGCATCTAGTTGATATTAATTGTTTGCGCTGTGTTAAAAATAATTTTATTCGACGTAAGAATTTGTTTATTGGAGTTTACTCCTTAAGAATCGATTTTCATATAAGGCACCCGGTATGGAAATTTTATGAGGAGTAAAATTTACACAAGCGTTAACTAAAAAGCGTTACGTTTTCTGCGCATCGTACCTTGCGCACCTTTCAATGTATGTGTATACTTGTATACAGCCGACGTGTACAGGGTATGCTGCGCGACAGCTGACGCTGTAAGTATGTATGTTTGCCTACTTTAAGGAGTAAACTCTAGTCGTGCGTCGGAGCTGACACACACACTTTTTTACTTTGAATTTGTAATCTAAAAATTTACAAATCACTTTTATTGGCTAATAAAAAAAATTAACCGATCGAAAGATTAGGTTTAAACTTTTAATGGAGGCTATGCTCCATAAAATAGCATGATGTTATACACGCAAACTTTTATCCAATTTACATTTACTTATATTGGCTTTAGTTTTAACTAACTGAACCCGTTAGTTAAAATGTGTCTATTATATTTTTGAATAAGTAGTTAACTGAGTAACTGACCTTCTGTATTTTAAAAAATGATTATGTATATTTTTTATTACGAGTTTTTGCAAGAATTTGTTACCGTTTTTTAATGTATATTTCTAAAAATGTGTCCTCTCAATTTTTATAATTTTTTTTTGGTACCTATAATCGTATGTTTTAAGTCGTTGCTTACAAAAACGTGTTATTTACGTCTTACGACACCAGAATCACTCTTCTGTTTTATGTGTATTGCAATCTTGACTGAATATAATCTAATTGTAAAGCACTTTTTAACGCAAACTTTTCACATTTACAACATGAAAGTTTTGATTGCGGGTCATTTATATTCCACGACGGCATGTCAAGTTTAAAATATGCGTCGTATTTTGTACAAAACTACAGCCTGCAAAATCTTCAAAAAGTTTGTACAAACTAGGAAAAGAATCCCTGAAAATTCCAAGGATGTGAGCAGGGCCGGATTAAGCGTGACGGTTTTACCGTGACGCGAAC
Source organism: Mongoloraphidia duomilia (assembly GCA_039654895.1). NCBI lineage: Eukaryota > Metazoa > Arthropoda > Insecta > Raphidioptera > Raphidiidae > Mongoloraphidia > Mongoloraphidia duomilia. Next base: position 4,869,033 of record CM077522.1, on the reverse strand, counting down.
CTATAAGTTTTTCCCTTGCCAGAAATTGTCTAACGCGCCTATAGAAGCATAGCTTCAAAATAGCAACTTCAATAGATATGCGGAAATAAATAAAAATATAACCCATCGATGATTTGATGAATAAACTTTACGCACAATACTTGAATCAACCTTATACATTCGAGGAAACCGCCTACGAAAGCAAAGACTGGATATTTTTCAATACATTTATTCTTCTTATATTTTATGGATTAGATTCAGCTCACATCGCAGAAGCTACACCTATTACCATCAATATTATATTAATATTTTCAGACATGAGTTCTTCATTTCTGTAAAAATATTTCTTCTGTTTGATTCGTGGAATGGTAGAAATTGTATTTATATTAATATATATTTTTTATTGATTTCAACTAACAAGCCCGTTACGCCATTAAAGAATATTCCTTCTTGAAGTATGGGAAAATCTGTGACATTTTGACAATATCATAAAAGGGTTCCCGATGTTCATAAAAAAGTAAGCAGGTGCTCTAAAGACATCAAACATGTAGATTTGCACAAAAATCACCAAATTCACTAATATTGCTGTTCTATATATTTCTTTCTTAGTCTTCATGGTTTCCGGGCTTGTAGGCCGTGGTCCGATGGTAGTTCTACCTGACGTTCGTCAACAACTGCGGTAGACATTCTTAAAGGCGATGTGGCAGCGGTCGAAGTGTCCTCCTTGGCGGCTCACAGGTCAGTATGAGCCGCCAAGGAGGACACTTCGACCTCTGCCACATCGCCTTTGAGAATGTCTACCGCAGTTGTGGACGAAACGTCAGGTAGAAATACCACCGGACCACGGCCTACAAGCCCGGAAACCATGAAGACTTTGAACAGTGCCGGCCGTGAAAGCTTGCACACCTGGATTTCTTTCTTATATTATGTTCAAACGTTTTATGTAATGGAAATGACTAACTATTTAAGGAAATGTCTAGAACTAGTTCGACTAGTAAACACTTTTTAAATGATTTTTTTATTCATCCGAACACCAAAATTCAAACCAATAATACCTAAAAATGTTTAATGTTAGAACGATTAATTTGTAAATTAGATAATAATTGTAAATATTGTAATAATTGTAAATTGATAATAATTGATACGATAAGTGTCCATTTTACTTTCGAGGGACCATAAGAATGAATAGTTTTGTAGTTTCGAAAAAGTCGAATTCGAGATTTCGACAGATATAGACATTCCATGATCCCTACATAACGAAAAAGCAAGTTTTAGATGTTTGTTCGTCCTTATGTGTCCTGGGTGACACACCGTCCAACAGATCTAAACCAAATTTTAAACTTAAGATTTTTAGGAGATTCCTCTGGAGTTTTTTTTTCATACTCCCCAATTAAGGGTAGTTTACTGATAAGCGAATTGTTATTTTCTTAAAAACTGCACTACGATTTTTTCATACCTATTTCATAAATCGTCATTAATAAATAATAATCCTACAATATGCCACCATTCATCCGTCTCGGGAAATTCAGGTAGCTTACTGATAAGCGAAAATCCACAGTCGCTGTGTTTTAGCGAGAAAATTATTTTGCTTGAGCGTCTTCATTTCGGTGGAGCAATATCATTTATTTCACAACTTGAAATTTCAAGATCTCGTTACAAATAAGTTTCAACTCACTCCAGCAGTTTTTAAGTGAAACAATAGTAATTTTTAACGTGTTTATGTATTTTTTTTACCTTTATTATATGAGCATTAATATTTAAATATTAAATATAAATAGCTTTACTGGCGGAACAGGCTTTCCAGTTGGGACATTTCCATCCTTATTTTGCACAAATACTCTTTCGTATTCTTTCATCTTTCCTTTTGTACAGCACCAAACCCAACATGAATAATAAAATCGTATATACAAAAACAGATACATCCAAAAACGCACGTTGACTACGACTGCGCCAAAACAATACATAATTTAATCATTTATCAAAAACTCGCTCTACGAAAGAATATCCAACAACTAAATTTAAATTCGTCTACAAAATTAATTATTCAGTTAATAAGAACGTTTGCAATCACAACTGCAATAGATCTTTTCATTGACAAACATTTTTTTCTGCGCACGTGTCCAATTCCGCCATGTTTTTCGGACACTTTTTATTTTGACAGATGGCAAGTGATTGATTTTGAAAAAAGTAAATACTTAAATAAGTAAAACTATGAATCGTAGACAAAAAACGTTGTACGAAAGTTGTAGATAATTTTGTCTTCTACAAAATTGATAATAACCATGTCTTACCAAAAATGGAACGGAACCGAGAAATTCGCAAAAAACCGTCTATCGTGAACTTGAGCCTCGAATATCTGGCAACGCCGGCACGATATCGATGGGGACTTTTTACACGTTTTCTAAAACACCATAACGAAGGTAAATAAAAAAAATCAGCTAACTGGGAATTTTTCTGCAGTGGAAATCTAAAATTACTGGACTATAACCTTGGTACAGACATACATTTTACAATCCATAGGCGCCTTAGCAAAGGACAAAACTTTTTGAACGCGTGTTACATAAAAGCATTTAATTAAAGAAACAGAGGAAGACAGTTTTCTTGTAAACGGGCACATCGTTGGGCATTCTTTCATAGTATGAGTAACTAAATAAGGTTCTTTGTATAATATGAAATCTATAATATATATTTTTAGTTGAAGAATCGCCTCAACCTCCTGGTGGTGGTGGAGGAGGATTTTGCTCCCAGTCAACCCCTACTAACAAATGTCAAGATTCTAGAGGATTTCTTGCAATACCTGGCATGGGTAAAATAATAATTGACTGTAAAATTGTATGTCATTTGCATGCGGTTTTCAACTTTATGCTAAGGATGTTGTAGTGAGTTGTTTTAATGTATGAAAAGTCGACCACATTTAGATAAAATATCATTCACATATTATTTCGTTTATTTCCTATATCAGTTGAAAAACATGATTCCGTTGAAAAATGAGTAGAACACAACTGCCCTACTAATTCAATAAGCCAATTAAGAAGCGTCAGGCTCGGATTTGTTATATTTTTTCAGGGACGCTAACATTCGTATGGGCATAAGGGAGAGACTTGAGCAATTGTTTATTTGGAGTTTTCATGCTTTCACGGCCGGTAGACATCTTGGTAGCAAGTGTTTCCGGGCTAGGTAGCCGTGGTCTAATGGATTTTACTCCGTACGTTTCGCCCAAAGCTCCGTTGGGCATCTTCAGCGACGATTGGCAAGAAGATCAAATCGTACTGCCAATCGCCGCTGAAGATGCCCAACGGAGCTTTGGGCGAAACGTACGGAGTAAAATCCATTAGACCACGGCTACCTAGCCCGGAAACACTTGCTACCAAAATTGTTTATTTGTTGGGATTGGGAAATGGGAGAGCCCAGGCCTTCTCCGACCCCGAGAGCCCCGGGACGCTCCATCACCCAGCACCCCTGGCCAATCCGTGCCTGAAAAGCATTGCATTTTATATTCTAGAAAATGCGAAGTTTTAATCAACTACCGTAGTTCATAAATTGACCGTTTAGTTTGCATTAGAGAGTCTTCATTAAGACTCTGAACAAGACGAAAGTCCGCCATTTTTCTTCAAAATACTAGAAGAGAAACAGAAATGTGTTTAATGTATCTACCTCTCTCTTTCATGCATACTGCATGGAGCGAATTGAAAAGCAGATCAATCATAGGTTCTTAATTTGAAGATTAATGGCGGATCAAGTACAGGATCACTCATGTCCAGATTCTTATTAAAGGGTCTCTAGTTCTCATGTTACTAAATACAAAAATGAGTACATTCTGGATCATTCGTTACTTCGGTCCAAGTAGATATCTGTGCATATATTTTATACTTTATATGTTATGATTCAGAAAGAAAGTTTTATATTTACATTTTGCCTTTTAAGAATAATATTACCGTATCTTATTTAGAGGTAAATGATTTTTTTTATGTAGCAATGTGAAATACTGTGTAAAACTGTTTCGTTGTTTTGAATTTTACGATGTTCATTCATGTTTTAGAAGTTTTTGTTTTTTGTTTGCTGTTTTTTCCAGTGTAATATTTTCAGTGTTTTGTTTTATTAAAAAATGAATGAATAGAGACTACAACCGGTAATGTAATTTTATATACGCTTTGTCCAGAATTAGTTAATGTTATGTAACTACATTAGTGCAATATTTTATTGATATATCTCGTGATTTTTTTTCAGCTACTTCTATCAATAAACAGTTACGGTTAATGAATTCTTTATGAGGTTGAACAATTTGAACACCTCGTATATTTTTTGGCAAATAATATCATGTTGTGTTGTTTTTGTTTGTTTGTTATTTATTTTATGTATTTTGATCGTGATGTTTATTTTTGTTTGATGCAATTTTAATGAAACTTGGCTTTGAAAGCTGTGTGGATGCATTTGCAGCATTTGTTGTTTGTTTTTTTTATAAAGGCATGTCTAGTTTAATTTGAATGACAAACAGTGAACAAACTTTATTATTTACATGCATATTTTACAACATATGAAGCTTTGTTAGCTTTAAGAAATTATTTTGAACCGCATAAGGGAAAACAGTTTTGTTTTATTATGATAAATAGTATATTGTAGAACTAGTATGCTAAATACATCATTATATGCATGAGGCGCTATGTTTTCAACACGAGCAGTAGGCGAGTGCGCACTCGCGCCTTACGCATAAAGATTTAGCACACGCGTTGCACACTATACTTCATTCAACATAATATGCATGGTCTTAGAGCTTTATTGAATTAATGTCAAACAGCGTAAATTCACTGACAGCAGTACATCTCATACTTATAACATTGGCCTTGATACAATAATATTTATTTGTCTTCGTTCATTATGTAACGGGTTTTTCAAATGTTTTTCATTATAGCAATTATTTTATTAGATGAATAAATATTTTTCACTGTTTGTCATAAGCGTCGACTGCGTGGGTGCTCTGGTGCGTTATTGAGCGTCTATAATCTGCAATCTCTATCCCACTCTGTTTTTCTCTCTACTCTGGTACTTGAATACCCATGAGCTTTTTGTGTAGGTGCAGAACTATGACCTCAAAAATAACAATAAATTCCCAAAATTATAAAACAATCGAGGGCAGTATAGCCTAGCGGATAACGTATTTGGCTCCGCAGCCTTTAGACTAGACTGTCGTGGGTTCGAATCCCACCTGCGCTCATGGATGTTTTGTGATGTTAAAGAAAGTTGTTATTTAGTGTAGTTGAAAGACGCTAATGACCTGAGATGTCGACGTGTCTATAATCTAGAATAAATAAATAAAATATAAAATAATCATATTGTTGAAGTGAATCCTCGATGCTTGCCAAAGAAAATGTCATTGATTGATGAATATTGTGAGTGCACCCACGACTACTTTCAAAAGTCGACGCTTATGCTATGTGTTATTATGTATAATGTACCTACTATTCAATTTTCAAGAAATATTATAATTATTATTTCTTTTAGGTTCGGAAAAAATCCTAGAAGGAATGGCAACCAGTCCAAGTACATTATCGATAAACAGAAATCATAGTGCAAACGATTTAAATTCGGAAGCAAGTCACAAAATAAATTATCATTTTATGCGAAAGATTCCTCCAGGAGCAGAAGCGTCAAACATTCTTGTAGGTGAAGTGGACTTCCTTGATAAAACCTTATCGGCGTTTATAAGACTTAGCAATGCAGCAATAATGGGTGATCTAACAGAAGTTCCAGTACCAACTAGATTCTTATTTATTTTGCTCGGTCCTACCGGTGGAATAACCGGCTTCCATGAAATAGGACGAGCAATGGCAACTCTCATGTCTGACGAAGTGTTCCACGAAGTAGCTTATCGCGCTCGAAATCGGAATCACCTCTTAGCTGGCATTGATGAGTTCTTAGACGCAGTCACTGTCCTTCCACCTGGAGAATGGGATCCCACGATTAGAATTGAACCACCAGCCGCGATACCTTCACAAGACACTAGGAAAAGACCTCCACCGGAGAAAAACAAAAAAGAAGAATCGGATGACGAAGAAGAAGAACAGAGGATTCGTGAAGAGTCGGGGCTTGCGAGAACTGGACGTCTGTTTGGAGGTTTAATAAATGATGTCAAAAGAAAAGCGCCATGGTATTGGTCGGACTTCAAGGACGCGTTGGCACTCCAATGTGTTGCTTCGTGGATTTTTCTTTATTTCGCTTGTTTATCGCCTATCATCACTTTTGGCGGTCTTCTATCGGAAGCAACAGGCAGGAATATGGCCGCCATGGAATCGCTTGTGTCGGGATTTGTTTGCGGAATTGGTTACGGCTTTTTTTCAGGTCAACCTTTAACAATTTTAGGATCGACAGGACCTGTTCTTGTGTTTGAAACGATAGTTTATGAGTTTTGTAAACAGATCGAGTGGGACTACATGTCATTCCGATTTTGGATCGGTACCTGGATAGCAATAATTTTACTTATATTAGTTGCAGTTGATGCGAGTGCTTTTGTTTGTTATATTACAAGATTTACAGAAGAGAATTTTGCTACTCTTATAGCGTTTATTTTTATTTATAAGGTAAAATATTCCGTTTCTTAAATATTAGTAGTCCTAATAATCTTTCAAATATTATATACATTAGTAAATGAGTGTTAACGATGAAAATTAGTTTATCGTTAAAAAAATGAGATTGAAAGGCTATAGTCGGATAAGATGGGCAAATTTGCCCCCGCATGGATGGTGCTCATTTTTTTTGCTTCAATTGTAATCAATATCGCTTATAATTTCCACCAGCCCGTAATATTAAACCGTTTAAGAGTAAAAAAAAATTTTTTTTTTCAAAATTTTTTTAATCTTTTGGATGGCTGAACGGATTCGAATGAAATTTATACTAGTTATAGATAATATTAGAAGGTATTTGTAAAAAAAATAACTATAGAATCTGATCACGGAAACATGAAAACGAATTCATGAATACATATTTCTGGATTTTTTTAACCCTTTTAAAGTTCTGGCACAACTACGAAAATTTTTTTGTAGAATCTTGGGATGGCTTTTTACCACACATAATTTTTTCAAAGCGATCAAATGGATACGCGATACTTAAAACAAGATGTTTTTTTTTATTTTTTTAAATTATGATACATTAAGGATAAAGTTGAAACTCATTGAAAAAGCAGATTAAATTTTTAGGTGCGTGAAGTTAGCCCGTAAAAAATCCGAGCTGGGGGGGGGAAACGGCTCAATCAATTGTCCACCGTTAGACCACATTTTCCCCCCAATTGATTTCGTTTTACCGCCTCTAATTTTTTTTTAACAATAATTTTTTTCCCGGGTCAACTTCACAAGCCCCGAAAATTTATCGGGCTAGGGGGTAAAACTTCGCAATCGAAAAGCCTTCGTTAGTCCAGGTTAAATTTAGTTTAATTTCAACTGTAACAACCCTTAAAAGATTGCCGATGTCTTATTTCAACGATATATGGTATTTTTGAAAAAAAAATATTGAAAAACTTTTTTTGGTTAGGGGTAAAACGAAATTATTTGTGGGTAAAACATAGACTAACGAAGGCCTTTCGATTGCGACGTTTTACCCCCTAGCCCAGGGGTCGGCAGCCTGCGGATCGCGAGCCGCATGCGGCTCTTATGATGTCAAGATGCGGCTCTCCAGTTCCATGCGCAAATATTAATAATTACATTATTTTATTTTCAAAACTCATAAAAAATATTATACTGCAAAAAAAACTTTAAACAGGATAAAAACACTCAACAGAGAACAGTGAGAATAGGTAGAGTAGAGAGTATACGGACAACTGACATTTTTTAAATGTGGCAACACTGTTCTGTTTGTTTAGTTATAATCCTAATCAAATACCATAATATTGAAATAAAAATGTCAGTGGCTTTTTAAAAACTGGGAAATTTTGTAAATTGTAACTTTTGGCTCTTCCGTCTCAAAAGGTTGCCGACCCCTGCCCTAGCCCGACAAAAGTGTCAAAAAGTGAATACCAGCTGAAAACGCTTTAAGTCCCAACTAGGTATATTGTGGTGAAGTCACCGTAAGTAATCCTTAAAATTATATTTTTATAGGCTGTGGAAAATGTGATTTCAATAGGAAAGAAAAATCCGATAAATTCAACTGGGGATATGAATTATGGTTGTTATTGTAGTTTTAATAACACGACAATTAAATTTCCCAAAGAAAATCTCATCTGGACAGAAGAAGAAAAACTGAATTGTTTGGTAAGAAAAATGTTGTTTACTAAATACATCTCGATGTAATTATCACGCGACGAACTTGTATTGACTATTTATGAATGTTTTTTTTTGTTTTTTCTTGCAGAATAATAATGGAACCATAGAAGGTGACATCTGTCCGACTCCTCATTATGTACCTGATGTTTTCCTCATGTCAATCGTATTATTTATGGGCACATTCCTGCTGTCAGTTCATTTGAAAGACTTTAAAAATGCGTTGTTTTTTCCCTCAAAGGTAAGACAAAATCATTTAATAGTATGTATGTATTTAGGGGGGGGGGCAACCCGGGCGCCAGAGTCAATCAGTTAAGAAAAGCAAAATGCTAGTTAAAAATAAAAAATAAAGGGCGTTAAAGAATATCTCGCCCGGGGTGCCCAAATAGCTGAAGCCGACGCTGATCATATTATAAGACCGAATAGACAGATTTGTGGCGACAGCGCTGTACAAGAAACAGTTTCGCCGCTATATCAATTCATAAGGCCACTGGGCAAGGTGCAAACGACAACCACTATGCATTTAACTGAAATATTTCCACGCTCGTATGTTTTACATTATTCTGGTCTTTCACTGTTATTTGACACATTTCCATTCATCCACACGCACATACACATACCTCAACGGGCTTGAGAATAGCCGAGTGTGTAGCAGTGCTGTTGTTTACATGGCGTTGCTATGGTTCCTCTATTACAAGTACCCAGCTCCTGGGCTCTAGCCTGAAAGCTGGTAAAAGTGTCAATTGGATTTTCAATTTATTATTAAAAAAAAAAATAATGAATTGAAAATATGAATTGGTGCTAGGCCCAAATAACCTTAGCTGTTGGTGGTCTTTAAAACACACATACCTCCACAGATTCTAGAATATATATAATTAGGCGCTCGACTAAGTCTTAGAGACGCACGTATATCTTAGGGCCAACGAACACATGCTACTTTTTGTAATTTGTTCCACGATTTTGCGATTAAATCACTTGGAGATCTTCAGATGTAACTACAAAATTATAGGGTAAGGCCGCACACTCTTTGCGGAAATACACAACGGATGTATCACGGGAAATTTAGAGTAGCTGAATATTCGTCAAATCGCGATGTAGTATCCTAAATCGGACGTTTTCGTCTTTCGATACAAAAAGTAGCATGTGTGCGTTGTCACTTAAGGCAAGTGAAGCGAGTGGGTGACAAAAATGGTGCGACGCAAATTACCATAGCACACTGTAAAAAATGTTAAGGTAGAATTCGCTCGATTTTCTAAGTGATTTTACATTGTTATTTATTTTTACACAGAAAACTTTATAAAAACTTGGACTTTTACTGTGAAGTTAAACAAATTTGTGATTTTTACATAAAGTAAATTAAAATTACATAATTTGTGTAATATTCCAATAAAATGTGTAAAAATTACAAAATAAAATGTATAGTTACATATATAAAATGGATGAATACAAAACAAATTAATGTAAAATTAGTAACCACGCATGCGCAATGTGTTTTTATGGAATCTACGCGATGTGACGATATACCTGTTTGCGACGCCATTGTCTCTTTGTGTGCCTATTACCAGATTAATCGCTGGCTACAAATGGACCATCGATAATCTATGTAATCGGTCTTCTCATTTCTTACAGTGCAGCACTAAATAAATAAATTAGCAATAAATGTAGTCATGGCTCATTCTGATCCAATCATTTTATATTATTCATACATAAAAAGTTTTACTTCGACCTTGTGTGCCGCGACACATGCTTTTTTTTTGTTCGATGTGTTTCACGTTGGTTTTTTTTAAAAAGGTTGTATTTTTTATTTGAAAAATGAACTAGCGAAAAGACCGCATATATTTTTTTCTGTGAAAACAGTTTTTTTTTTATTTCAACTATGCACTACGGTATTGAAATGATATTCGAACCTATTGATGTCAAAAATTGAAATATTACTGATGTGGAATTGACGCTGTATTCAAACTGAAGGGATAAAAACTAGTTTTCAGGCCACATAAATAAATCTAAAGTTTCCTATGAAAAGATACAAAGGTAAAAATAGAAAAATACAAGTTTTTTCTGGATACCGTTCTTACAAAAATATTTCATGAAACACTTTAGATTAATTTATTCTATCTTATTTTTATAATTAACAAAAAAACGCGACTACCGCGTAGATTACCATAAGATGACGCTTTGAAAGTAAAACGGAAAAATAAAAGATGCACAAAGAAGACTAAACAAAACACCAACGCTAATTTTGTTTAGCTTATTCCAACTCAGCAAGTTGAATCACAGCAAATTCATTTGTTGAAATTAAATTTTAATTCAGATTTTATTCGTAAAAGTAGTAAATAGTCTTTTAACACTTTTATTGAGCATTTATATATTCAGAATATTCAGTTTTGGAATCGGTATGAATCCCCCTTTTTAAATAAAAAAAATGTTCAGTTAATTATTCTATACAAAACAATTCGAATATGTTATATTACTTACCAAAAAAAACGTAGTAATTTAAAAATGATATTTTTATTAATTTATTATAAATAAAAGTTGACTTTAGGGTTTGTAAATTACCTACTAAAGAAAAGACGAGTAATTTTGTTATAACGTTTTGAAATATAAAGGTATAAAAGACCAGTTTTTTATTCCCCGGCGACATCACCAAGCCGTCATAAATTTTAACGCATTTATGAACTTGACGGCTTGATAAATCCCAAAGGAATTTAGTTTTTTTTTTTAATTTTTTTAAAATAAATTGGAAACAAGACGGTTTTGACCATGTTGATTAACTTTTATTTTAGCTATTTTCAAAACTAAAAAAACTCGGGTCGCAGTGCCAAAACCCTGCCGACAATATAATGTATTTGCTAACACTTGTGGCTTTAATAGGTAAACTTAGTTTGTTTTTGGACAAAATAAAAAATTTAATCCCTTAATACATCCCTTAAAATAATATTTTTTTTCTTAATTTCAATAAGATTATCGATGCAACCTCTGTACCAAATGAAATAACCCTTCAGTAAGTAAATCACTATCCGCAAACTAGTGTTTTCATAAAATTTGTAAGTCCGGTCCTGTCGGGCCGATTTTATTAAAATTTTAGCAGCACATTTTGATCTTTACTAAAATGTTAAATTTCAATTTTGAAACAATTCTGAGAATTTTTTCGCTATTTTTGGGACCAAAAACTTTTTTCTACTCCTAAAAACCACCCTTAAAATAGTCCGATTGGGCCCATTTTAAATAGGCTTCGTGCGGTGATTAATTCCAACGTACCTACCAAATTTCGTCAAAATCAATTAACTCTTTCGAAAGTTATAGCCCGTACATACATATATATCTCTATCTCACAAACGGTAAGAGATAGCTAGTTGAAATTTACTTAAAATACATCTTTCTTTACAGGTTCGTCAAATAGTAAGCGATTTTTCAGTAATAATCGCGATATTTTCAATGTCGTTGATGGATTATCTCGCCGGAATAAGTACACCGAAACTAGAAGTTCCGGCCGAATTCAAGCCAACACTTGAAGGTCGCGGCTGGGTCATCTATCCCTTCAACACCAATCCATGGTACACTGCGATCGTCGCTATATTACCAGCATTACTCGGTACAATTCTAATATTCATGGACCAACAGATTACAGCCGTCATAATCAACAGAAAAGAACACAAATTAAAAAAAGGCTGCGGCTATCATTTAGATTTATTTGTGTTGGCATTGCTGATACAAATTTGCTCTGCAATGGGCTTACCGTGGTTCGTCGCTGCGACTGTTTTGTCTATAAATCATGTGAACTCGTTGAAAGTCGAGTCAGAATGCGCGGCACCCGGTGAAAAGCCGCAGTTCTTAGGTGTCAGGGAACAACGCGTCACTCATATTTTGATATTCGTGATGATTGGAATGTCGGTGTTGCTGACACCAATGTTGAGGCATATTCCCATGCCGGTACTGTTTGGCGTATTCCTGTATATGGGCGTCGCTTCTTTAAAGGGATTGCAGTTCTTCGATAGAATATTAATCATGTTCATGCCGAATAAATATCAGCCAGATTATATGTTCTTACGGCAGGTGAGTTATTCTCATTTAACTATAATTTTTGACGTAGAACTAGGTACCTACGTCTTTCCCGACGATATTTAGGGGGGTAACGATATTTAGGGGGTAGTAAAAAAACGTAATGAAAATGCGTAACAAACGTTTTTTTTTCTTGTAATTCGCTCAATTAGTCAGATCGGTTCGAAACCTAACTTAAACGAAAGAGGAGAAATTTTTACATAGATTTCGTTTATAAGAATGTGTCAAAAAAATTAATTAAAAAAGTGTTATACCGATTTATAACTAACAAGGGACCGTTCAAGTATTACGTAACGCAGTTTGGGGGGAAATGTGGTCTTGTAAAACGTTACGGTGCGTTACAGAGGGAAGAGGGGGTTTCAAGCAAAAACGTTACGTAACGATATTTTAGTGATTTTTCGGCATTTTGCGCGATAAAATTGGCATTTTTAAGTAAAAATAGACACTTGGGTGTTACGTAACGTTGGGGAGGGATGAGTAAAGCAAAACGTTACGAAGCGTTACAAGGGGTGTGGGGGGTCAAAAATCTTCAAAAACTGCGTTACGTAATACTTGAACGGCCGCTAAATTAATAAATCACGAATTTGTTTCGGCTGTCCTTATGTCTAGATTTTCAAGACAAGACTTGCTAAAGTCTTGTCTAGAAACGTTCAAGACAAGACAAGACTTGCTTTATCTAGATCAAGTCTCTTGCCAAAACTCTAGACAAATTTCAAGAGTCTAGATGAACTAAGTAGTAGTAGGTAAAGTAAACCACTCGGTTAATCTAGTCTCTTGAAAATAATCAAGAGTCTTGATATTAGACAAGAAAAGAGTTTTTTAATATAGACTTAGACTTAGTGAAGTCTTGATATTTCAAGACAAGACAATACTTTGAAAGTCTTGTTTTGTCTTGTCTAGACGGCTACACTACTTGTAATATGTTTTTATTATTGTTTCAGGTGCCAATAAAAAGAGTTCATATGTTCACTTTGATCCAGTTGGCGTGTTTAATATGTCTGTGGGTGATCAAATCGTTCAGTTCGACGTCGATCCTGTTCCCGTTGATGCTGGTCGTCATGATCGGGATTCGCAAATCGTTGGACTTCGTGTTCACACGACGCGAACTGAAGATACTCGATGACATAATGCCTGAGCATACGAAACGTGAAGATATTAATCATCTGGAGAACGGAACTGCCGGAGAGGTGGGCTGTTTTCGACGTGTCATAAGATCCTTCACCAAAAGCACGTAAAACACACATTTTTGAACAGCACGTATTTTATATTTATTATATAACCCACTGACCCACTTAAAATATCTTACACGGATTTTAATAGTTTTTTCATTCTGTTTTATTCAGTATTTGATTTGCAATCTGAATAATCGCAGCTTATGATTTTTCACGTTGTACTGCAGTAATTAATAGTTTCTAGTTAAGAAAGATTAATTAAATATCGTTAAAGACTAAAACCTGTTTTCCTCTTCACAGTTCAAAATTTAAACGATTGTTGTTTCTATCCACTGAACTGTAATTATGCTGGAACGCGCGCAGCATCCAGTGCGACTTTCCGACAAAGACAACGTCTAGAATCTTGAGGTATCTTTATCTTTACTCGAGCGTCTATAATTAGGTATTTAAGTTTAAAAAAAATTTTTAATTTTTTAATTTTTTCTAATAATTTAACATAAATAATATTGAAAATCGAAAAGAAATTTTTTTTTAAAGCTATAGATAAATTACTAAAAATTAATTAAAATGTATAAAAATTTAAAAAATATCACGTGACTTCAAAACGCGCCAGGAATGTTTGTGACGTCGTTATGTTAAAATGTGTGTGTATTTGTTGGTATTTGTGTATATGTATTACACATACTATCAAAAATAATAAATTTTTAACTTGGTAACCATGGATACAAAGACCATATAGATAACATAATGACGTCACACGCGTTCGGATTCTTTCGGCGCGTTATCGGAACTGAGTTTAAAAATTAATTTTTATTTAAATATAACTTTTTAATTAGTAAGCAAAAAAATTAAATAAAAACAGTTTTGCTATAAAACTTGTATGTGGTCCTTCCATTTAAGTAAAAAAAAAAATTCATTTAAAAACCCAATTCATTCTTGTATGATGAAGATAATGATGGGTAACTTTTTGATAACGCTTTATCAGGCTCGTAGAGAGAAAATTCGGACTCAAGAGGATTTTTTCAATCGCGTTGAATCTAGGCCCGGATTTCTGCCTAGACCAACAAGGCACCGGCCTAGGGCCCAGCCGCTGAGGGGGCCCCAGCTAGGGCGGAGATGGAAATTAAAGGAAAAAAAGCCCAAAAATGTTGTAAGATAACCCAATTGGCGACTTTTTTTTGCTATTTTTTCATCCAAATCCATTTTTTCCCTTTTTTTTGGGCTTGGGGGGGCCAACTTTCACGTGCCTAAGGGCCCTGGGTCTTTAAGTCCGGGCCTGGTTGAATCAAGTTTCAATTGAAAAAATAATAGACCGCCGGAAAATCCACATCCGGGAGAAATCACCTCGTCCCTCCCCCTCTCTTCGGACCTGCACTTTACCAGTACTGAATACATAACGCGTAAAAGGAAGAAGAAAATACCTTTACCACTCGCTCTCAATAAGCAAGCGAATTCGGCGTTCCAGTATAATTACGGTTCAGTGTCCAACAAAAAAAGAAAATGTTTTAACTGTGAATTCGGAGAAAACGAGCATAAAAAATGATAAAATTAGCTCCTAATTTATATAGAAAGTGTTTTTTTAATGAAAAGACAATTTTAAACGTAAAAATGTGTGAGAATTTGAGAAATATTCAGGTTGTTATTGTTTTTGTGTTGTTGCACAATATGTCGTGGTGCTGAAGTACAAAAAACCGTTTTATGATAACAATACATTTTAGATATTACACAGTACACAATATTCTTTAGAGTCCAATTACTATAAGAATGGTACCGATACGTCATCAATGTATTGGCGTCAATCATCAAAAGGCCACCTAAAAAGGGAAAAAAACAAAAAAAAAAACTTTTTGTTTTTTTTTCATTTTTTTCAGTAACTTTTTGCACACTACGCCACTGGGTCAGGTAGGCGGCGTCCAGATAAATTAGGCGTTTTCTGTCAATGACGTAGCGGTATCATTTTTAGAGTAATCGAATTATACGATTTTTTTTAAATTTATTTATTTTAGGTTATTAATGTTAATTTTGACTTAGTACCAATCGATATTTTCAATTTATTTGTATTTTTAAATTTTGAAAAAGAATAGATAATTCGAAATATTTTTATTGAATCAAAACTATCTACAGAATTTTAAGTTTTAATAAAAAAAGCCTCTTCCCGATCAAATCCTCCTTTATTGATCGGGAAGAGGATTTTTTTATTAATATATACGGATCTTCAAATAATTAATTATTGTTAAAAAAAAATTTGCAATTTAATTTTTAATGTGTACACATATTTACTGCCCCCTCCCAAAAAAATTCTGCTAGAGTGATTAAAACGGGTTTTTGTGCCCAGCACTATCACTGAGTTTGAAAAAAAGAAAGAAGGTATATTTTTTACGTCGATGATTCTTTAATTTTACATTTACTAGTTTTTTTTTAGTTTTAATTTAAATTAAATTGAACCAACAGTCTGTATCATTTCGTAATTTTAAACGCCATTTTAAAAAAACGATCGATTAAGAAACAAACCTCGGTTTTTCTGTTAAATAAATTTGTAGGTTAAATCAGTTCCTGTTAATGGCTAAGTATATTACAACTAAGGAATATATTATTATGCTAAAGATTTTGTATTGACCGTGAATAGATGAAGAGTGAACAAATTTCCAAGATATTAATTTTGTGCGTCCTTGAAGTTACATCGATGTTTGAACAACACCTCAGAACAGAGATAGCTATAGAAGTGGCATATCACAGCTTGTTGAAGTCATTCGAGACGTGCGGGGAACAATAAATCACATTGAGGTCACATGATTTCAGCTCCATTTTAAACACCTTGATTTTTCATCAGCGTTTTGGAACCTTTGTTGTAACATCCAGGCACACAACACGACACCATTTTTTTCAATAAGACACAAATTTATCAAATATAGAGTAATTAACACTACGGAATACAAGCAACGAATGATCATAATGTACCTGAAACGTCGTACTTCAGTGTATAGTTATGGCCATGGGCGTACCCTGGACCTGGACTAATATGTACCTAACATGTTAAGTGACAGTCCCACAACAGTGTCACAAGACGTACTTAGCGGTGACCATCATAACATTTTACTGGTTCATTTAAAATCATTCAAACAAACAAAAAAACATTTTACATTAGTTCAATAGTTAATTTAGTGCCTGATCGAAGTTTTTTTTTTTTTGAAAACAAACAAAATGGCGGCCTCTGATAATTTTTTCGCGAATTTTCAAAGAAAAAAGCACTAATTTATTGTTTATAAAAAATATAAATTAAATATAATTTATTTACCTACAGGAAATTCCTAGTTTACCCCCCCCCCCCATTAGGCCAAAAGCTGGGTACGCCCATGGTTATGGCTTCACAATCGTCATGATAATATGCTCTTTCTATAGCTGTCTCTGTTCTCAGAACTACATCTAGCGTGCGTCTAATTTTATTTTGAAGCAGGTTTTGTTATTTAAATTCAGCGACGACAATTTGATATACGTAATGTTTCATCACGCAACACAATAATGACATGAATATCAAGATGGCGTTAAAAGTGAAACATTTCCGTTTAGTATTTGCGCTGTATTTCAACAACAATACTTGCTTTGATGTAAAATTCGTCACATGACTACTCTGTAATCATAATGGAATTACATATCAAATTATAATGACAGAATAACGCCCTTGCACTCTTGGTAAGAAGGAGTTACTTCAAAGTTCATAAGCAGGACTGGATTTGAAAAGGGATAACAGCGGCTCCTCTCTTACAGTGTTTATATAATTGACTATAAAATTATATGATGACTTGATGTTTAGCGTTTAAGTTCTAATTCTAATTCCAATTCTCGCCAGCGGATACCCCCCGCTGTTCTTTTGTCCAATTTGAATAAAGAGGTTAAGACAATGAATTCTCCCTCCGTCCCTTTAGTTTATATTAAGTTTCACAATATTCGTGCTTCTGCGTTACTCGACACGGGTTCTACCAAGAATTATATTTCGCAAAATCTAGCGAATTATTTAACTAGTTTAAAGCTAGGTACCTTGTCTGAGTCTCTCTCTTATTCTCAAGTTGCAAATGGCTCGATGTTAAAATCCAATTTCATGTTGACAATTATTGTTAAAATAGGAAAATATACTTGAAAGCTTAATTTTGTTGTACTCGAGTTCTTGTCGTATCCCGTTATTATCGGTTATCAATCATTGCGTAATATGGGTGCCAATGTTAACTGTAACGAAAATAAAGTTTCATTCAATTTTGAACCTTCACAAGTTATACCGTTTATTAATTTACCGGATAGCTCCACCCCCTTTTGCTTAGATCATATTCAAAGTATCGATTCTAACGATGAGTATTTCCAATCATTTCTAGAGGAATTCCCCGACGTTCTGACAGATGAACTAGGTCAGGCTAGAAATTATAAATATTGCGTTCATTTAACTGACGACGTACCGGTCAGAAAAGCGCCTTACCCTCTTTCGCCCCCTCAAGCTAAAGTTATGAGGGAACATATCGATGAACTATTAGATAAGGGTGTTATTTCTCCCTGTAAGAGTCCCTATGCCTCTCCGGCATTCTTAATAAAAAAATCCAGTGGCGGATTTAGACTTTGTATTGACTACAGACAATTAAATACAAAAGTGAAAATGGACAGTTTTCCCGTACCGAATGTGGAATTTATTTGGCAGTGTCTAAGTAATTCTAAAGTGTTCACTACGTTAGACTTAAATAGTGCGTTTTACCAGATCGAACTGTCAGAAAAATCTAAAGACATAACCTCATTTGTAACCCCCGAAGGTCAGTGGAAGTTCCACAAAGCCCCGTTTGGCTTGTCGATTTCCCCAAGTGCATTGAATCGACTCATGTTTGAAATATTCGCCGATCTAAGATATAAATTTGTAATCGTGTTTTTCGACGATCTACTCATCTACAGTCCGGACCTGGACTCACATACGGAACATGTCAAAGAAGTTTTGAAACGTCTCCGAGAAGCTAATCTTACCGTCAATCCAAATAAGGTGAAATTTGCCCAACGTGAACTTAACTTCCTAGGACATCGCATTTCCAGTGATGGGATCTCTATGGATCCTGACAAAATCGACGCCATCACCAAGTTGCCAGTTCCTAAAAATTTAAAGCAACTACATCGTTAAATTCTTGTCCTGAAAAAAGGAAAGGTCCTCAAATCCTTTCCGAAAAGCAGGTGTTTAAAATGGAAAGAGACTCATTTATTTTTCAAACAATGGTACAGTCATGAGAAGTACGACCAAGGTCGGATTACCCAGAGTAGGCAACTGCCTAGGGGCCCCGCATCGACTAGGGGCCCTGCGCGCGTACAAAAGAAATTAAAAATGTTTCATAGAGTGAAAATTTAATCGGAAAATGTGTATCCTCAATGACAATAGGTATTATTGCTTTTTTTCGACGCATGCTGTCAGTTGATGAAATACTTCATTCTTATAGAAAAGAACCATCTAGTATCGAGTAGTAGAACTAATAATATGGATGCGTTACGTAGCGTATTGTATGAATCATACAATACGCTACCTTCATCTACTTGAAAAGAGCTGATCATCTTCAAATGGCTGAAAAGGGGCCCCGAGAATTGCATTTTGCCTAGGGGCCCCGACATGGTTAATCCGGTCCTGAGTACAACTAAGCGTATTCACTTTTGTAGATTATAGACGCTCAGCAACAGAGGTCATAAGCGTGTATTCACTCTTAATCTGAATTTAATTCCGATCAATATAAAATCATTACTCTAACCAATAGAAAAATGAGAATAAAAGTATATAAAAAATATAGCTTCTTCGCTTTGATTAATTATTGTAATTAATACAAAAGACATTGATTTGTGCATGTCATGAGTTTTTAAGTGTTTGTGTTGTTTTCTTTTCCTTTTTTTTTGTTTTTGTTTTGTTATAGAATTAATTTTTTAACCACAATAATTTATTTTAATAAGTTTTAAAAACACATAAAATAATGTAGGTATAGAGCTTTTATGTGATGTTAAGAAATTAAATATGTTCTTATATTGTAGGTGCGATATTAATTTTTATATTTAAAGATATTAATTTTAAAAGTGTAGACAACTAATCCAATTTAAAATTTCATCGTTTCAAGATTAAAGATAAGAATATTTTAAAAATATGATATACTCGACAGAAAATAGAGATTGGATATTTGTTTATAGGTTGTCCGTATTTTCTCAGGAATAGCTTTGCTAATTGATTAAAATAATATTTCGTTCAATCACTACAATCGTACTAAAACATTTCGATAAGAATATTTAAAATAAATCTTGAGGCTCATATATTCAGAGTGTTCCAAAAGGTATAGTCATAAATTTATGGGCTTGTTAATTATGGTTTTTTGAATCTAAAAATAAACGTATATCCTATTATCGGTTACCGAGTTATCGATAAATTCATGTATTTTTATACATAGTAGTCGAACACCAAAAACAAATGCTGAACGTCAAAAACAAATGATGGTTACTTTGTCAGTCAAAAAACCGTAATTAACAAGCCCATAAATTTATGACTATACCTTTTGGGACACCCTGTATATGTAATTTAGACAAATAAATTACGCTTACATGATTAGAAATCATTACAGAAAGTTTTAAACGGAAAAAACCCTTGACGGGAAATACAAAGTAAAAATAGAAGAATAGAGCTCAATAATTTTGTTAAAGCCATTTTCTTGGAGCATAAATACCTGTGTTTTGCATTTAGCGACATGTTATATGCAATACTGGCCTTCAGCAAAAATCTCAGATTCCAATCTGAGAACTGATAAAAGTATCAATTGTATTTTCAATTTATTATTAAAAGCTAATAAATTCAAAATATTAATTGGTACTAGGCCCAAATAACCCTGGTTGACGGTGGCCTTAAAAAAAGTCAAAGAGATATTATTACAAAACCTAAGTCTATTGTAAGGTTAATATTGAAGGAACTATATTATAAAAAGAAAAAAATTATAAATGCTCAAATAAATATTGGTTTTCTATTCGAATGAACTTATTTAAAAACATGTGCAGATATTAATCAATTAAAAATTAATTGTGATTAATAAAAGTTGCCTTAAATATTGTAATTAACAGATCACAGAAAAAATTGGACTAATTTGTTTATTTAATGCTTCAAATAATTTTCGTACAACGTTTCGTTAGACTTAACTAACTTTATCAAGTACCTACTGTAAAAATAAAAAATAAAATAAATAAAAAGACAACAGAATCATTATCAAAATTATTATAACGAACTTTCATGAAATGAGAACTCTTGTCTTTTTATTTATTTTATTGAAGTGAAAACTTCCTTAGGCGCGCTTTGCCTGGACTGTTAACAACAGTGATGTGAAACGCACCCGACGGTGACGATCGGGACTACTCGGCTCAAACAAGAACACGTATTTGCAATATGCTGGTAATAATGTGTAGTTCATAAGTGTGCTAATAGATGACACTAAAAACTTAATACGAGTAAAAAGTCATTTGTAATTCACACGTGCGCTAACAGATGACACTAAAACATATATTTTGTAGTTCACAAGTGCGATAACAGATGACACTAAAACTTAATATTATCGTTAAGGTATTATATTCATTAAATTTAATTGTAGATAAAGGCCGATTTTAATATATTTATGATTAAAGTTTGTGTGATTAAAAACTTATATATATATTTTAAAATTAGAAAATCTGAAGTTTTCACTTTTGTATTTTTACAGTTAGTAAAGTCTAACGAAACGTTGTACGAAAATTGTTTGAAACATTAAATAAACAAATTAGTTCAATTTTTCCTGTGATCTGTTAATTATATTTAAAAAAATATCGATGAGACTTCATTAATTCTTAAATATTATGTTGTTAATCAACATAAATAAATATTAAGATCAATTTTATAAAATTTAAAATTAGGAAACATTAAAAATATTTAATTGTTTTAATGCCTCCTTGCTCATTATTTCGTATAATAATCGACAATATTCGAAAAAATTGTTTTAATATCAGTAGGTACTTAAAATTAATTATTAATCGAATATTTGAATCGCAAAATGGGCCGAAATGGATTTAAGTTTCGTCACAATTTTAATTATTTATTGTAGAGAATTGTTTATAATATGATTGGATGGTTGTGGATATTAGTACATTATTTCAGTCATTTTCGTCGCCACAGAGATTTACCGTAAATCTTTGTGGCACCTGAAACAGCTGAAATAATCTACTTGTATTAAACAGATTTTATTAGAACTTTTTTTAAATCACTGAAACTAGAAATGACTTGCCAGCTACTGAAGTCATTTAAAATCAGTATTAATTAACTTAGTTTCCTACTAATAATAAATAAATATATAACTTTTAAGTAAAAAAACCTTCTCAGTATGTAGTGAAATATAGATACTTAGAAAAATTGTACATTTTTAAACAAACTGTTATTATAATATAAAAATTTAGATTTTATTTTTTATTTTTTTTTAACAAAACAGCTCACCAACATTTTCACATTGTTTACACATCGACTTTTTCTGTTTATAGGAAAATATCAGCATTTAAGGTAAATGTATTTTTTCTTGAAACGTGTTCCGCATTCGTTTTGTCCTTCGATCATACACTCGTGGACTACTCGAACCGTATCTCGTCTAGTGATGTAAAAATACGGTATTAAACTTTTTTGTGTATTAAACCCATGGTATAATACCGTATTTTTCAGTATAAAACGGTTTTTTACTTTTTCACACTACGGTTACGGTGCATTATTCAGTATTTCCAACTCATGCATAATAGGAAAAGTTCCTGTTCTCATTTTGGTATTAAACCGTTTTAAACGATGTTAAACGTTTTATACGTGCTGTATAAAATAGTAAAATATGCTGTATTTATACCTAGTATAAAACTAGGGTATATTATTTTTTTTACATACCGTATAATACCGTTTTATACAAACGTTTTATACCAGAGTATTATACGCATTTACATTGCTAATCTCGTCTAATAGAAATACGCGTAAACCACCTTGCCTTGGTGGGCCCGTAGACACCTCCTCCCCCAAAAGTCGGTCCGCCACCAATGCACGCCACGTATGAGCTTAAGCAGTCCAGTAGTGTATGGTCAAAGGTTTTGTTTTGTCAATTATAAAGACAAAAAAATCGGAGATCTATCGTTGAATTCCTGGTGCTAGGAGTCCACATTAAGCTGTAGATCCCATTCGTTTACTAATAATACTAGGCATGGCTAACAAACACCAAAAAAACCTGACAACGGTCAAGAAGATAATTCTTAGACGAAATATTTTTTTTAATTCCGAAATGTTTATAGTTTGAAAATTTCTACTGAAAGTGCTCATTCACAATGGAACTTTTATTATAGGATTTCTCTAAATGGAAAAAAGTCGTTAGATAGAAAAATACATTTTTGTAGAGAACACGTTTCACTAAACTTAAATCTCAAATATTGATGTTTTACCAAAATATTATAAGATAAACCGAAACATTATTATTAAAATATACACTTTTATACGTCCCCTTAGACCTTAGTTGTTGAGCGTCGATAATCTACAATAAATAAATGTACGTCCCCCATATCAGGTTGCTGTTCAATGTTCACATTTCACCCGTTCTTCCACCACATTGTACCGACACCTCCACCATATTGCACCGACACTTCCACCACTTTTAGTAGTTACACACAATTTTTTGTTTTTCAGTAAACGATGGTGATTTTGCTAAAAATAAGGATCCAAATTGTTGAATACATCATCCTTTTTCATTTTCAGTATAATTCATCTTCCTTTTTCATTTTTTTTGCGTAAATAAGACTTAAAAATATTTTGTTTCATTCGTTCAGTTTTTCTACTACTGCTTGCTTCGCACATTCCACAAGCTGTGTGATTCTGGGCTGGCAATAATATACAAACTCATTTATATTAGAAACCGTTCAAAACTCAAATTATAGGAATCTATAATTTGATAAATTATTTTAAGTATTAATAAAAAAGCCTCTTCCCGATCAAATTTTCTTTATTTTATTTTATTGTTGCCTATAAAATAAAATAAAGACAATTTAATCGGGAAGAGGCTTGTTTATTAATACTTAGGCCCGTATTCATCGAACACTGTTAATGATAGAAGTTACTAATCTTAGAATAAATTTATTCCTTGGAATAAAATTAACTTTCAATTCACCAAGCAATTCATTCGATAGAATAGTAACTTCAGGTACAAATTTACTTTATACCATACACCTTGGACATTTTGTCAAATATTTTGATTCTAAAGCACGTTTACCAAAGATCCGACCGATGGCGCATCGATCGAAAATGTAAAATGGCGAATTTTACTGACAAAAGCCTTTTACCTGAAAGATAATATGAAATTAATATTTACCTGAAATTGTCGCCAAGCCATAAAGTAATTTGTGCAATTCGTGCCCATCTTATTTTACTAGGCGAATAAATATTTGTACCCTTGAAATTGGACAGAATAGTAAGTTATTCTTACGATTTATACCTGCAGTAAACTTAACTACGTTTGGTGAATTGAATTGTCGCTATTTATTCTGAGTAATAGTTACCAGGGGAATAAATCAACGGAATAAATAACTAACTAGGCTCGGTGAACGGGCCTTAAAATAATAATGTAGGTATACCTTCAAATAATTAATTTGATAAATTGTCGAGAATTTTAAATTTATTTGCACTTAACCCGGCACAAAATCATCACCGTTTGTAGATTTCAGAGTCAAGCTGGTGTAATGCAGAAAATTTGAATAAAAGGTACGAAAATTATAATTGCAATTAATTTTAACTCCTTTTAACACACTAACCTGTCAAAGCGAAGTGCTTTCAACCTAATTACGAACTTTAAAATACAAATTTGCAGCCTTTGATTTCAATAATAGACGCTAACGACCTCTGTTGTCGAGCGTCTATAATTCACAATTCAATTGATTTCAATATTTAACTCAGAAAGGCGATTTTTTACAAGTCAGTTATTTTTTCATAATCACAACATAGGTACATGAAATAATGACCTTCGTTAATCAACGTAATTTCGCGAGGTGATTTCCGCCGGACCCAAATTTTTTTTTGAAAGCGCGGAATTTCCGACGGTTCATTGTTTTCGAAATTTAACTTCTTTTTTATTTTTGAAAATCTTAATCCAATTCGATTGAGAAAAACCCCCCGAGCTCGAATTATCTCTCCACGACTCTGACGATAAAGTATTGAGTCGGCATTTGATCGTCCATTATTTTTATCGTTATTTTAAAATCTGTATTACTTCAGACATGACTCAAAGTTATTGTTGAGTTAAAATACAAACACACTTTCAAAATTGAAATATAAATAAATAAATAGACACAATGTGCGAATATTTCTTGTATAATGCAGGGCATTGACCTTGAGAAACAAAATATGGCATATGAACCCGGAGAAAATAACATTCAAATACCTTTGGCCAACGGAAATATTATGAAGATACAATTGAACTCAATTAACATATCTGAAGAAGTCAATAAATCGGGAATCTGGAAGCAAGTTAACGATCACACTAAGAATTCAAACGACAGTAAAGATAATAAAACAAATGAAAAGAAAAAGAAGAATGCTAAAAATACTGGGTAATTCTTTATTTTCAAATTAACGTTTCATTAAAAGTATTGCTGACGTTAAATATTTTTAGTTAAGTACGTTTCTAAAACGAGAGAATCTGTTTTTCAATCAATTTCTGAAATCAAATATTTTATTCAACTACATTTACTTTTTTCGTATTTGGTATTCGAACTACATATTTCGTAATTTTCAAAAATGTAGGTAGCAGAGCATAAAATAACAAAGTAGGCGGCACTAGTGCCGCCTAGTGAAGGTCGGTTGTGCCGGCGGCACAAGAGTTAGATAATTTTTCGGCATATATTGTATCTGCAGTCTGCATACTAAAATATGAGGAGTAGACGCGTTTATAGAGTTGCATTACTTATTGGCTATTGTATTCATTCATATATCCTTTTTGTAGCTAGTGCGGCGTTTTTACTGTTTTTCAGGTTAAGATTCAAAAGTTTTTAGTTTTTTATTCATTGAATACCTATAATAAAATGTTCTATGCTTTAAATTGCGTATTTTTTAATTATTCTTGACGCTTTGCCACATTTTTTATTAGACCTAACTCTCAAACTCTATAGTGCCGCCTAATAAAAATTGCTTAAAATATGCTCTGGTAGGTAAGTAGGTACTACTTTTTATTCGAATACAAAAATTTTAGATAACTCATTTGTTTTAATATTGTAATACAGTTAGAAAGGAAGAACAAAGGAAATTCAAGATATTTTTTGATATAAATGGATCAAGCTATAAAAATATAAAAAAAATAATAAAAATTTAATGTTATTCTAGGGATATTTTTAATAGTTGTAGGAAATTTCTTGTGACAATTCAAATGCTTAATTTATTGAAATAAATACAAGTGTTAAAATAATCGTGAATTGACAAAAATTCGTGATAGATCAATACCTTGATTGTTCCAGTTCCAAAAACAAGAAACATCAAAACAATAAAAAAGAACAACAGAATGAGAATAACAAACGACTATCAATAATGGCCGAAGAAGACGAAACAAACAGTAACAGCAGTGTGACAAACGCCGGTATAACCATCAAGGTGGGAACTACAGTAACTGACCAACCCAGTGACAGCTGCACTTCCTCCTGGAAACGATCCTAGGCAAGATCCTAGGCTATGCGAATAACAAAAAAAAAATGACACACCACGCGCATAAACTCCTTCAAAACAAAAACGCTTCACACAATCAGCACCGGCAGCACGTGACTGTGCCTTCGTTTTTTTTTTATTGTCAGCACTCTTTGTTGATATTTAACAGCTTTAACGAAAAACAGCTGACATATTTTAACACAACGCGTAAACAGTAAATAAAAAACGTTCGAATAATGGGGGATTGACCCACATATTTATTTTATTTTTTTAATGGGCAGTGTTTTTGAATTCAAGGCTATCAATTTTTTTTCGGAATTTTTAGACTCGGAAAAGTCTTAAAAAAAAGTTGGAAATTGTTAGTTGGATGACGCCATAGGACTGTTCGCGCTTGCATTCTAACAGCCAATGAGAGTAAAGCCAGCAGAAATGAAAATACACTGTTGTCGTATTTAATTGTAAAGCACCTGTCAAGCATCAAGAAGCGTGTTTTAGTGCTTTTGTTACTTCATGCGTTCAAATATTTATAGTGTTATTTTTACACATTATTTTCAGACGTTTTTGCTGAGAAATTAATACGGAATTAATTAATTACGGAATTTGACATTTGACATCACAACGACAACGCTGTTTCAGCCATTTTTCGCCATTTGAATAGCGCGCGTCTTCTGATTGGCCCTTTAAATGGCGGCAATTTTAAATTACTGTGAAATTAAATTATTTTGAAAAAAAATTAAACGCTTCAAAATTCTTATCAAAAATTGATATTAATTATACACCTAGAGTACAATAATATCCGTAAAAAACAGCCACTTTCAATATAGTGAGTCAAACCCATTATATTTTGAAACACTAAATACAAAATCTAACCACGCAGTACAATTTCTTTATTTTTAAGCTACAATAAAATAAGTCAGCTGTTTTACCTATCGCTAATGTATTTTCTGAAATATATTTTGTTAATTCAAAATAACATTTTTTTAAACGTTTTCCTGTAGAATACTTTTGTGTTAATCGCACTGTAAATTGATCGTTTTTCGAAATTGTTTATTTAGTTATTTTTCCTTAGATGTGTTTGTTTTTAGAAACAAATTACTTCTAAAACACCTGTTTGTAACATACGCTGTTTTTTGTCATATTCGAGATTTCTTTTTTCAAAATATTTATTAGGACAACATTTAATGTAAATTTAAACATGAAAGTACATTATTAAAATTTAAAAGCCGGATTGAAAATGTACGTGTACGTAACTGAGTATTTTTTAAATTCAATACCGGAATAAAATCGTATACTTACATTAAAAATAATTTAATTGCACCAGTCCCTTATTTTGTTATATAGACTATAAATATGATTCAGTCCGGTCCTTTTTTATGTGAAGGTAAAATATTTGTTAAATGTTGCATGTTGTATGATTGTCCTACATTGCTGTTTCACGTTTTTTATTTGTTTATTGTTTTTATTAGGCAATAGTTTATTATAATACATATTATTTGAAAAAAATGAACCATCTTTTCAAATATAATTTGCTTTAATTTTTAAGGTAGACACAGATAAACATTTTTTTCTTGAAACATCAATCCAAAAAACTTAATCAACATACAATTATATCGAAAGTCAAAGAGGGTCAGAAAAAATATAAAAATAAGTGTTTTTCTTATCCATAAAACGAAAAAGCAATATGATAGAGATAGATAGATTAAGAAAGAAAGAAATAGAGCACAATCGACTACTGACGCACTATTTATGGACTACACAGCGCAGTTGGTTGGCACTGCCATCTATGGTTGGGTGGCACAGTAGTCAGAAATTTACACTTCTACCGTGTTGTCTCATTCTCTCTTTATTTTGTGTTTGGTGTTTTGGGAAAGAAATGTTGTTTATTTCTGTGCAACACCGATTCAAAAATTCTAGTTTGCTTTTTTGCAATTCATGTGAAAATGCTGTTTAAAACATCAATAGAATAAATTTAAAATGCTTGAAAATTAATATGTTAATTTTCATATCAATATCACAGCTGTATTTCAGAAATTATACAATGTTCAAATGTTCTGAAGCGAAACATAAGAAAATAAAAAATATACTTCATATCGAGTCTGCTCAGCTGATGCGTTTTGGATTTCTTAAAATTTTGTTAATTGTATATTTTAATATTTATTTTCTCTGTTTTTTTCTTTTAAAGTATTAAAATTTTTCAGGTCGAGTCAACAAATCCTAAAGAATATTGGAGTGACAATAAAATAAAGAAGGATAAAGATAGTTCGGCCGAGACTTCTGTATAAAAAATCAGTATTCTTAACAATTAGTTTTGTTGTGGAAAAAAGTCTAGCAATGCAAGTAAAGCATCAGTTTAACGGAATCTTTTCGTCTCGTTTCACATGGACACAGCTTACTGCTTAACCAGCTGAATCACTCGAAGTGTAAAACCTAATTTGCGCACACCATGTTGTGACTGCCACGTTCTCAGCATGCGCAGCAACCAATTCCTAAAACTTGTATAATGCAATAAAATTAGAGACGGGGTTAGCATAAATGACGACATGTAGTCATAGTCCAAGTACTTTTAGAATGGTACCGATACGTCATCAGTCTATTGGCGTCAATCATCAAAAGGCCACCTAAAAAGGGAAAAAGACAAAAAAATAACTTTTTTTTGTTTTGTTTTTTTTTTCATTTTTTTTCAGTAACCTTTTGCACACTAGACCACTGAGTCACCTGAATTGAATTGCGGATTATAGACGCTCGACAACAGATGTCATTAGCGTCTGCCTCCACTGAGTCAAGTAGGCGGCGTCCAGATAAATAGGCGTTTTCTGTCAATGACGTAGCGGTATCATTCTTAGAGTAATCGGATTATATCAATAATTTGTACCCACTGAGGTAAAAGATATAGAGGGGACATAACGTTTACAACTGCTTATACAAAATGGACGCCAGGTTTGACGTCACAGGGCCGAGTAAACATGGCGGCAAAACACGAAATGGATTGGGAATATTATTCCCAACTTCTTCATCTTCTCACATATAAAATGAAGGCCGAGTTAGAGTGCCCGCGGTGAGAGATGAAGCCAGGCACGTCATCAATAATATGCTAGTGAACGCCTGTTTGCCCGCAGACAGTGCCGTGTACACAAAACTGCACATTGGGTTTTATGACGTTAGGTACAATTTTGGCAAACTGCTATTCATGACAATAAACAGCCAATAGCAAGCTAGAAGGCGAGCGCAATGCATTCACGTTACTATGACGCGGTGGCTTCATTTTTCGCCGCGCGAGGTCTACAATGGCGACTGGCTTTACACTTTAAAATGTTTATACTTCCTCTTTAGTTTTAACCTCAGTGTTTGTACCTTTTTTATATTTTTTATTTTGAATAACTTTATAGTTTTTATCAAAATACCGTCCGGAAACTTTTAAACAATAATTTTGAAATTACTTTATAATATTTTATTGCTAGACTTCTATGCCACAGCAATTTCGAAATTCTCGAAAATTTCACGATTTTAAAAGCTATTTTAAATGGAATGAAATTTTCAAAATTTGTAAATACAAGTAATTTTTAAGTATTTATTACATCTTAGTTTTTAAGATTAGTGAAATTAAAGTGACTGAAAATAATTTCGCAAAAAAATGGCGTTAATATTTTCATTCTTAAATGTTTTAGGGCTGTGTTATTATTTTCCATTTAGAATTTTAAATATCTTGGAATAAAAAATCCCGCATTTAGAATAAATTATATGTCTTTAAGACATAGGAGTATCTATTTAATAAACCCGATGCCTATAGAATAAAGTATTAAATTGTTTTCTTTATAAAATAACATTTTTTATAATTAACAATGCCTTTATGATAACAGTTTGGTACTTAGTACTCCAATTGAGACAAAAAATATTTTCAATTTTTTATGAAGCACAGCACAATGCCAGAAATATCACGTTTTTATTGGCATAATTATAAAATTATAATTTTATAAAAAAATGTCAAACTACAAATATTTTTAAAAAATAATTCAATGACGTGGTGGCCTTTTGGTAACTTCTGGTGTAAACAATTTTGAAATGCTATGTGCTTTTTTGATTAGTAAAAGAATAATAAATATATAAATTTTGAAAAATGGTCTTTGTTCAAGCCAGTGCTTGCTTTAGAAAAAAATTTTATACGAGCATGAAAACATCGCATTTTGGACATAAATAAACTAATAAAATAGGATGTTATAGCCTTTGTATAAAAGTCAGAAGCAATTTTTTCCAAAATTATTTTATTACTCAATTATAATCAATCGATGTTAGACGAAAAAAGTATTTCAATTTTTTATTAAACCAAAGTAAAATGAACTATAGTCAATAATAATAAATACAGACATACTATTTAAGAAAAAGTATGTCTTTTTAAGGTAATTTTCTACTCGAATTATTAGAAATATGCTAGAAAGTTACCAACGATAATTATTAATCATCGTTTTATACTATGATTATTATTGAAATGAATTCAGTGCCAGATCTAGTTAGTCTTCAGCGGTCTCCCCGACCGCTGAAAACTAACGAATTATAACGAGAAAATTTGGCAAAAGGTAAAACCAGTGCGTGCCAGTCCAAGGATAGAGCGACCGTTCCAAACGCCGGGCCAGGAAGGGCGCCAAAATTCATTGGCAAACAAAAGGATATCGTTACTTTACGGATTCGAAAAATACTTTAGTACCTTCTCTTATATTTTCAGTACGTTTTTAGTTTTTGGAAAATTAGAATTGAATCTAAAGGTTGTCGACAAAAGACGCCAAACTGAATTCTCGCTTTAACCTGAAAATAATTTAGGGTCGCCGCTGGGTAAAACTTTAGATCTCATTCATACTCGCATTAGTGGGTTTGGGGCTCCGATCTAACTGTTTGCCCCGGGTAAAATTAAATCTAGATCCGGCACTGAATTATGAACTGCGAAACTGCTGATCTAAAAATATATATTATATTATATATTTGATAAAACTGAAAACATCAGGCTTTAGATTATGTATACATTTGCATGGATATCTGTTAACAGCGGTTGATAGTACAGGATCTAGAGAATAATGGAACGTAGTAATGTAAACAATAAATTTTGCTCTTTTTAAAATGACAGACGCATAAATTATGGATTAAATAATTGATCTAAATCTAAGGCTCTGGATTTATCAGTTAATATACTCAAAAATACAGTTCCTACTCAAAATTAACCCTCCACTCGGTTTGTCTGTTTTAAGAGAATAATTGAACTGGAAGCATATATTATTTCCTGATGAAACCTAGGGTAAGTTTGACACCATCAGTCGGTCGTGAACGAGTATGGTGAAGGCCAGGAGTAAGTAGATTTGCTAACTCACTCAAAGGCCTTTATAGAGGAACCTCTAAGGAAAAGAACTGTAGAAGCACTCAAGCTTAGCAGGAACAATCTAAGAACAGTGACAGGTCTACTAACGGGACACTTCCTTTTAAATAAACATCTGCATAGAATGTGAGCTGTCGACAACGCCCTGTGTAGCAGATGCAACGAAGCAGAAGAAACTGCTGTACATATTCTCTGTTATAAGTGTGAAGCCATAGACAAGATACAAACACTTTGGATCACCCTTGATGCTTCCAAAGGACTTCAAAGACGTCAGTTTAATGAGGATTCTTGACTTTATATATAGCCTAGGAATCCTAAAAAACTAAGGGAACACAAGAGATCTTTTAGGTCGCGGTGGCTTCATTCGGGACCCTAACATTTAAATCTCTTAAATCTTATGTAGATTTGCTGCCTGCAATATCTTTACAACTCTGTGCGGGCGTTGAAGCAAATTCCTTCCCAGAACATTCTTGATCCATCGACCATCACCGAGTGGTTCCATTGCAGAAATATTGCAAGCAGCAAATCTTTCTCTAGACTTTCGCTATACTCGTTAGTCATTCACGATCATCTGTTAATTTCAAACTTACTCCATGGTTTTATCAGGAAACAAAACGTGCGTTCCAATCCAATCCAGATCCTTAAATAAATACTAAAAAGTCAAGAGGTGTCATGGACACCTGACAGAAGCTATGCTTTTTACGTCAACACATGCGATGGGCTACGCAAGTCCAGTACAAAATATAAATACAATTTAATTGAAATAAGAATTAGCATACTTATATTATTTAAAAACACATTTTAAACAATACACACACTGAGATTTTCACGTAATCAATTCAACTTTACTTGTACACACAGTTACTAATGTTGTACAACACGTTATCTTTGTGTTGGTGCATATACGTGTACACGTGTAGTGTACATAGGCCACTGCGCGTGCGTATACCTATAGCTATGAGTGTATATCTATAGATAAACATTTAACATGAGCACATCAGTGACGTGACGGTGACGTGCGCGAACCCATAAGTTTTTCCCCTCCCAGAAATCGTCTAACGCGCCTATATAAGCATAGCTTCAAAAATATGACAGTTACTGAATGATGCGTTAATTTTGTCCTGGAATGCACTTTCGCTACGATAATATGTATGGCATTTTCTATCAGCACTTTGCTAACTGCGGAAACGTTAAGACATTTTTTTATGAAAAATTTTTTTTTTCAAAGTCCGAGTTCTGGAAGAAAATACGATAGATATTTTACTTAAATGAAACTACGGATATGGCTTTAAAAATCAGTTCCTATCACGGAATAACTAAAGATCTTTTTTTCCATACCCACTATAAAATAGCTACTTTACATGCGTGTATGTATATGCATGGAATGGGTCAGTTAACAGGCGGATGTTTTGAAAGTGTTTTTTAAAACATACTAGTGTGGTAAGTATAAACAGTTTCCATATTTATGTTTATTCGCTCTAATCCGCCCTCTATTACCTATACTCATGGCCTGCTATATAAATGTGAAGTTGGCGACGCAAATGAACTGTCAAAAAATTTTGAAAATATTGAAAATGAAGTGAAAAGTTGCTATTTTATAGTGGGTATGGTAAAAAATACCATATATATCTCGTGCGTAATAATATTACGAATCGTGTGACTGTTAAAACTTGCTAGCTCTCGTTTTAACATATTGTCACTACTCGTCAGTAATATACCTCATTACGCATCTAGACATACAATCTTCTACTATTATTTCGTGGATTCCAATTAATTTAAACCGAATTCGTATGGATTCCCATCTGGATATTTGAGTGATCCCTAATTATTTTTTGAAAATGGTTTGTTTCAAAATTTGCGCTATACTTGACTACTACATGATTTAGTAACAATTCTTATATATTATTGTTTTATATTATGTTGCTTTGAAGCAAATTTTTATAATGGTTGCGTTTATAAACTTATCTTCTCTTATATATAAAAATGAATGTTTCTTTGATTGTTTGTCTCATTTGTCATCCGATTGCGATGAAACTTTGGTGCGTTGTTGTGCGCACGCCCGCGAAGGTTTCTGTAGGTTCATAAATTCTTAGTATCCGGGCGAGACCGCTAGTTTTTTATAAAATATATTTATCTAAAGTATTTGATTCTAGAATTCGGCTCTAGTAAATTTAAGGGACAGAATGTGGATGTGGTTATTAAGATTTTGTCATTTTAAAAATAGAACAACTAATTTTAATAGCCATTATTTTTTAATAGCTAATATTTTCGAAACAATTTCCTTAAATGTGGATGAAACGTTTTATCTATCGCGTGTTTTAGGCTACCAAAACCTTTTAATTTGTGAAATAAATAATGAAGAAGATGATTCCCACTAATGAAATTGTCTATGTCTATTTAAAGGCGGCGCGAAGCATGGGCGAAGTGGGCCTCCACTGCACACGAACTCGCGCCCCAGGGGTCCTCGCTAACTGTTAAGTATATAATAATTAGAATTTTTACAAATACGCGCGAGGTCTTATTTCAACTATCTGAATTTATCCTAGTTTTTTTTTAATTACCCGAACGGATAAAGACAAAAGGGTGGATTTTTCGAGACATTACTCGACATTACGAGACTTTACTCGAAAGAACCCAGATAGAACAGCTAATTTTTCATATTAATTTACAAACCTCGCGCAAGTTCATTTTGCCCACGCCCACTTTTGTGTTTAGTCCCGCCACTGTTACTATTTATACATTTTATTTAAAAAAATAATGTAGGTAATCTTATGTCATCATCATGATAATGACTTTGTATGTATTGTCATTGTGTCAAATTGCCTATTGCATAATTAACATTTGATATTGTAACGTGGTTACTTATTTTTCAGTTTCTCTAAAAAAAATTGGCAGTGATGTCTCAGGTCAGGTACAATAGAATTAAACGGACAATATTGTGATTAATATCTGAGTGCAATTCCATTATTGTGTTTAATTTTCTAGTGCAAACTTAATTTTGCGGGGTAGCCATAAGAGTTGGCGTTACGCCACTGGATAACTTCAAGTTTTAAACGGAACGGAGTCCTCCCTCGTGCCCTGCGCCATAGATAACTCACTCACCGGCTAGTCCCAATACGAAAATTTGCGCGTAATTCAAAACTACGTCTATACTCATTTCCAAGATAGAGTAATTTGAAAAAATACATTCCAACAATGTCATTTACCTACAGCTTACAACAAAATAAATAGGTAAACACGGTCCAGCTCATTAACAGAAATTCTCCCGACCGATCAATCACAACTCAAGAAACAAAGAGTTACGAGCTGATCACGTACACATGTCACTCTATCTTGAAAATGAATAGACTTTAGCTATGTCTTGGTCCTTGGGCCTAGTCCGCTTAGTGGAGGAATCAGTGTGGCCCTTACGCTAAAAAGTTTGGAGACAGATGTTCTAGTGCAAAAACTATACATTATACAGTTCTGTGGTATAATAGCCGAGAGTGTAGCGGCGCTGTTGTTTACATGGCGTTGCTATGGTTCCTCTATTACAAGTCCCCAGTTCCCGAGTTCTAGCCCGAGAGCTGGTAAAAGTGTTAATTGGATTTTCAATTTATTATTAAAAAAAAAAAAAAATAATGAATTAAAAATATGAATTGGTGCTAGGCCCAAATAACCTTAGCTGTTGGTGGTCTTTAAAATACAATACAATTCTGTGGTATACATTTACTAGGGCATGTCAACAATTTTATAAGTAAGTAAATTTTCTTATTATACTAAAAACCAAATCTATTTGAAATCTCCAGATCTGGTTACTTTGTTAACAATTACAACAAAACAATACTTAACCAAAGTAACCAGATCATATTTGCACTATTACCATCTTTATTTCTATTACTGTTAACACGAATTATTCTATTATCCTCATGCTGAATTACAGAAAGCAAAGACAAATATTTGACAGGACTGTCAACCACTAAAGTGTTATTGTAACTAATAACTATTGTCTTTATAATATTTAAAACGGTACGGGCGTTGTGTTATTTATTTCTCAATCTTTAGTGATTATATCTTAACAAGTCTTCGAAATATATTAATAAATTCTTCTACAGTCTAATTTTCAGTCCTCATTTTAGGGGATAAGCGTCAAATGAAAAGAGATCTTTTCTTTTCACTCAGATCTAATGAATCGTCACCTAAAATTTTAATTTTAATAGTCGAATTATCATTCCACTAAAAAGTTTTTATTTGAACGACACGGGAAATTATTAATTTTAAAAAAAAATATGTTTGCCAAATTTATGGAAATGACAAACTTTTAATGATTACCTATTAGTAATTTGTTAAATTTTTATATAAAATTTTTGTAAAGTAGAAAACCTATTAAATAAATACAAAACCAAAAATTATGTATAGAAAACTTAATTATAGTCATAAATCTGTTATAATTTATAGAAATCATTGTAATACCTAATTGTGAAATTGTTATAAATAAAATGTGATTAACTACTAAATATTTCTCTTACTAGCGCCGCATTTCACTTTAATTTTTAATTGAGTTATCTGTTAGGTATCATTTGAACATTAATAAATATTAAGTAGTAAAAAATCTTTTAAGAGACAATCTTTTATTTAAATGCACTAAAAAGGAAAAAATAATTTTTAATAATTTAGGTTCATAATTATAAAAGCGTGGGTCGTGAACTCTATGATAGTTTATTTGTCACGACCCACGCTTTTATAATTATGAACCTAAATTATTAAAAATTATTTTTGCCTTTTTAGTGCATTTAAATAAAAGCTTGTCTCTAAAAAGTTTCTTTACTAATATTTATTTTGTTCATTTTAGTCTTTCAAAATGTTATCCCCCTTTGACACCCGTAGGGGTTGAATTTCGAGAAATCCTTTCTTAGTGGATGCTTACGTCAGAAAAGGAACCATAACCAACTGTCCAAATTTCAAGTTTCTAGCTTCAGCGATTTGACCTGGGCGTTGATTAGTCAAAAAAAAACCTACATCCCCGTTTGAACCCCTTAGGGGTTGAATTTATTTCTAATTAATTATAAAACAAAGCACATTTCACAATTTTACATTTTTTATTAGAAATGTATCAAAATAACAACAACTTATTTTAAATTAAGATTCTTTTAAAGAAACAGGAATAAATTAAAAACAAAAAAATTGTAATCATGTTACAACTTACAATTAAACAGTTTTTTAAATACTTAATAATAATATATAGTAAAGCTTAATTAATGATTTATTCAATAAACATTTAAGATAAAGATAACGCTTCAAAAATAAAACACAAAAAAATTATTGCGTCAACAATGACACTATAGGTACCTACTTTTAACATAATGAGGAATAATTATTTTTGCTAAAGTATAATAGTTGGACATCTGGATTTTTTGTTAAATTTTTACGAATCAACTATCCATTTAAAATTCTCATTTGGTTTTAAACCAAAAAAGAAACCACAAATACCCAAAATTTAAAAAAAATCTCACTAATACCCATAATTTCTAATTCTAAAAAACCAGGTGTCTGCACTATTATACTTTTTCCGCATTTTTTTCTAAATTCGAAACCTTTGACGATTGACAGTCAAAACCAGGGATGGCGAACCTATGACACGCGTGCCATAAGTGGCACGCGACAGAAAATTGTCGACACAGCATTGATTGGTATACAGTCGAAATAATTAAAAATATGTTATGGTGCCTCCACACAATCGGCCATGATGGGCGATTACAGGCCATCACGATTGTGTGGAGGGCATAATCACCTAGGTAATTGTCCGTGATTGCCCATGATGGCCCATGATGGAGCGTGATCGCCTCTGTATGGATTTTTCGGCCATGATTGCGCGCATTTCCACACATTCGTCGATCACTCACTTCATAATTTTGTTTACGGTATGGTTGTATCCATGTTGACAAATGACAATTCACAATAATAATGACACGATTGTGTGGACAGATGCGCAATGATGGTGACAATCATGGCCCATTCTGTGATTGTCCATCATGGCCGATTTTGTGGAGGAGGCATTAGAATTAGATGCTGTCGAAAAAATTTGACGATCATTGAAATAACATAACATATATTGAGATCGACACGACAAGTCGACGAAAGTTTCATGGCACACAATGCAATATCGAAATAATTCGTTTCATCTACGTTTGAATAATTTTTTTGACCACTAAATTTCTTGAAATGCTTGTTAGCACATCATGATCACATTTGACATTTTTTGAAAGCCATCCCTGAGGCCTGGCCTAAGTAGGTAATTAATTTCAACTAATGAACTTTTCTCATCATTATGTCATGATGAAATCTAATATACGCATGGGTCTGAATTAAAGTCATTGGTTGATTGCAAGTTTCAAACATACATTTAGTATTTCCAATATTTCTTGTGTACTGCATTCGAGTTCTGTCTTTCTCCCACAAACCGTTCTGCAATTCAATAGTCCACAACGCATTTAACGGACCAATTGCCACAAACTGCGCCAAAGTATCTCTCTTTCTTTCAGCTTCACAATCAACTTTTTTATTTTCGTTTTTACTTTTCCGTCTGTGTAATAAACTGTTTGTAAACAAAACGTTTTCAATGTTGTCGATACCATTAGGTCTTAAAATTATCGGTTGGAATTGATTTTCTAAATAACTATAATACCGTTTAGAAGATTGAAGATTTCCGTTTAATTGCAATAATGGCGAAAAAAACTGTTTTTTATTATAATTAACACTGTCATTATTATCATTTGTTTTATGCCGACTCTGTTGAGGCATCTTAATAAAATTATCTTTATTAAAAAACTTGGTAGAAAACGTATACAATACGAATGTTCGGAGCGAATCCGTAACTTCATTTGGCGGAATGTTCATACTTTCCAACAAAATAATGTGGTTTATAATTTCAGTTTGTTTATTTTCATTCGTTTTATCACAAAATTTACAATGAAATGGATTCGAATAACCAGCATGAGTTTTTATTTCGCATTTGATTGATTCAGTTTCGTCATTCAATATTCTAAAAATATTTTCATAATCGTAATCAACTGTTTCCGATGTTTCGTTCATTTTAGATTCTCTGAAAACCGTGTGCAAATATTTTTCCGATATGATTTCATTTTCTTTTTTGCTAAGAACGTTTTGTTTTGTCAACACGGAATTATCGTGAATCGTTTGTGGTCTTTGATTTTTCAATAAAGTAGTTATATTCTGTTGATCAACATATCTAATATCTTTCCAATTACGTTGTAAATTCTTGGAAACGTAACGATTCGATTGTTGAACCGGCAAAAGAGTGTAAAAGTTATAGTTACTGCGTCCATTGTCACAAAACTGAGACATCGCACAAAAGTTCTTTGTTAGATTATTGTAAGAATCACACACCGTTCCCGTTTGATTGTAACAAATTGGACAACAATTGATAGAATCGTAGAGGGCTCGATATTGCGTCACCTGAAGCTGTATGTGTTGAGTTGTAAACGTATGAAAGAATGTCTGCACAGTCCTTGTGCAAGATTGAAGTCCTGGAAGAGTTGTTGTCACATAATAAAATGGTCCACCGGACAAAAGCGGCGTCATATCAAAATGAAACCAACCATTGATATCCGTGTTGTAATTTCGGACTGGTCTGTTTTCATTTAAGAATCCAGACGAAATAAGTTTTTCGTTTCTATCGTTCCACTATCAACAGATAAAATGAACTTCAATTAAAAAAAAACTCAGGTCTCATTGCCAAACCCTATTGACAAAATAATGTAATTGTAAATGATTGCATTGCGGCTTTTGATTATTGTATTATTATGTGAACTTAAGTTTGTTTCTGGACAAAATAAAAAAAACTAGGTACCCATTTCTGCATCCCTTAAAATAATTAATTTTTCTTAATTTCTATATAGGTAGGTATCTGACCGACTTTGCTAAATTTTAGGGGCATATTTTAATGTGTAGGTACTAATGAATTACTTAATATTATACATATTTCATGATAGAGAAAATGAAAAAATATAAAAATAAACAAAGAATTTGCTCGTTGTATTATAGAAAAATTCAATTTTTCCTATTGGTCATATTATAATACCTATTGTAAGTAATGATATTTATTATGCCGTAATTGTTAAATCAGGTTTTTTGCATAAGTAATTTACCATTTTAACTAAAATAATCCGATAATGTTTTCATTAAAATTATTTTGGATCTTTTCTTATCTTCATAAAAATAATTAGTCCAGCTCTGAGCTAAAGTACCAACAGTGCTACATTGTTAAAACTAAAAACTTTGAAAAAATGTCGTCCGATGTCGCTAAAATCCGTTGTCCACCGTTGGACAACACGTCTTATATAAAGACAAATTTGAACTTAGATAAAAAAACAAAATTTGAGACAAAAGTCATTTAATTTTATTCACATTTCACTCGTACTTTAGTCTTTACTGAATATTCAATGATGCTGGCGGCATTGGACTTAATTTTGTTTATATATATTTTAGTTCAGGCAATTTGTCGCTGTTTGATTCTTCCTCGTTTGAAACTGTAATAAATATTTTAAACTACCGGACTTTCTAAACGTCAACTTTTGCACAATCGGTTTAAAAAAAAGTAATAATCAGGCAAATACATTAATATCGAACATCTAGCAGTAAAAAGTGTCGTTTTATGTTTGTAATGAGTGAAATTAGTGTAAAATAACTTTTATTATATTATACTAGCAAGGTTTCCTGGCCCTGCGGCCTGCACTTCTTTTTGCAATATGATGTGTTTTTCTTTTTAGTCCTGTTGCAAATTGGAATATTCTTCTACTATTGGATAATTGGTGAGTTATTTTTTCGAAATTTGAATATATTTACGGTAGTAATTTTAACATAAAATTGATAAAACTACAAATAAATTATTAGTACTTTTATAACTTTTAAATACGAGTCATGGGTTACTGATATAGATTAATAAATTATACTAACAATAATCATTAATACCTACTATTTATTATTGATAATTGTCAAATTGTCCATACTTTGTAATTGACAAAAAAATATAACTTCAGTATATTTTTCATTATCTAAATAATGAATAGGTACCTACCAAATATTAATTATTGTTTTAAAAAGTACTGTTGCTATAACTTGCTTGTAGATAATCAAACCATTTATTGAATAAATGAAAAAAGCTCACCCAATATCCATTGGCCATTTTAATTTAAATTTAAGAAAAAATATTGCATCTGATTGATTCCATCTTTTTTATTAAATTCTGTACACAAATGGAATCATTTTCCGAATGAGGGAAAATATACTTGTCAATAAATTAAAAACTTGCTATTTTGTTTTTACATACCATTGTTATACTCGCCATCACTGATCAACAAAATTTTGAAAACTTCGATGTTTTTGTTTTGTTTGTTGCTTTTATTATTAATTGTATTATTGACCACTGGTCAGTTAGTTTTTTATACAAACTCTACTAGAATGTGGGTCGAAAGCACTGATGAAATTTTTTTCAGCATTGAATTTTAACCATTTAGTAAAGATTAAAATCTCCCACTAAAATTAACAAAACTGGCTGAACAGAGCCGGATTTACAAAATTTATGACAATAATAGTTTTCAGATAGGTAGTGAATAATTTACTGAAGGCAATGTAAATTGTAATAAATACAACAATGAGAGTTGAGTTTTTTGTGGTTATAATATAATAATTATTAAAATAGACAATATTAGCCAAACCACAAATAAATACTTTTCTTATCTTAACGTAATCAGTCGGCGAACATGCCATCGTGATGGCATGTTCGCCGACTGATTACGTTAAGATAAGAAAAGTATTTATTTGTGGTTTGGCTAATATTGTCTATTTTAATAATTATTAAATTGTAATAGTTTGGTGCAGATGTTAGATTGATAAAATACACACCGAATTTTTAAATCGGGAAAAATTTGATCATTTTAAGGGATGTATTAAGGGTTTAAACTTTTTAATTTGTCCAAAAACAAATTTAAGTTCACATAATAATAAATTAAATGCCACTGTTTTGTCGACAGGGTTCTACACTCTGACCTGAGCTTTTCAGTGCTTATAAACAGATTGAATATTATTTTTTCATCTGGTAAAATTCATTTTACGCGCTCCTTGAACGTCAGGAGTAAAAAATAAAGTAGATTTTAAGAAAATAATTTTATATACATCATTTATTTTATGTAAATAAAGCAAAAATACAAAATTAATATTTACTAATCTTAATAAAATATTATGTTTTATCAACTTATGGAATAACCAATATTGGAAAATATAAAAAAAGATATCCATTTAGAATAAATCAAAACTGAATTCAAATTTTTTAATTAAGTAGATATTCCACAAGTTAAGAAAAAATTAAAACAACATATAAAATTTATATTCAGAAATATATTTTCTTTTTAAATTGGGGGTGAAAAGGCGACATCAATATCACTTCTAGGTGATAATGGTGTTCTTCGGCTCGGACTGCTAGGATTAAGGCTAACCGTTTCATCCATCGGAACATCTCCGAGATTTTCTTGTTGACTTCTTTTTGAAGCTATAGTTCTCAGAAGAGCTTTACCTTCTTCTTTGGTCTGAAAAATATAATAATCTCTCTAATTTCGTATAAAGTCTATAGAATTATCATTAGGCACTTAGTAGAACATGATTGAATAAAAATTAATAAACAAACAGTTGAAAAATTCTACACATTTATTTATCTCAACGATCGTTTCGGTTTTCTAACCCATCAGGAGTTCACATTAAAACT
Source organism: Mongoloraphidia duomilia (assembly GCA_039654895.1). Taxonomy (NCBI): domain Eukaryota; kingdom Metazoa; phylum Arthropoda; class Insecta; order Raphidioptera; family Raphidiidae; genus Mongoloraphidia; species Mongoloraphidia duomilia. The sequence continues at coordinate 4,826,756 of CM077522.1, read as the reverse complement.
AAGGTTTTTTAATGTAAACTCCTGCTGATGGGTTAGAAACCCGAAACGATCGTTGAGATAAATAAATATGTAGAATTTTTCAAGTGTTTGTTTATTAATTTTTATTCTTTAATTTTGTTTTCTTCCGAGTTTGAATTTTTAATATTTTGTAAAACACTCAAAACGCATTTTCAATATTTTTGTGTCGGTCTATTTATACATCAGTAAAGAACAGTTGCACAGATTTTATCGAAACTTAGTTCTTAAAATATAGAATACTTTTTATCCAGCTGCGATCGGGTTAAGATAAGGTTTCTGTTAGAGCCAATATTAACAAGAGCTAAGCGGCGGGTAACTAATTAATAAAAATAAAGTATCCGTTACCTCTTCATATTCCAGGCATTTAAAAGCATAATTATTAGCTTCGTCTAATTTATCTTTCCGTGTATAATAATTAGCTAAGTAACGATACGATTGAAATAATTCGGTCGGGTCGGAAGAAGCTGCTCGGTTATCATCAAGACAAAATTTTGTGAACGCAGCTGCTGCACTGTCTTCTTCGCCTAATTTATCATATAACCTACAAAAAATATAATACCAAATAACGTAATTGTTTCTTACGATAGCACGCTCTCAGCTCACTATTTCTGTAATATTGTTTAAAAAAATTGAGTCGTACAGAATTCAATTTTATTTTAAAATACTTACTTGGCCATTTTAATAAGAGCAATTCCTTCGATATCTCCAACAGTACATGCCTTATAGAAACATTTTAACGCGTTTTCGATTTTTTCGTTTTTCTCATATGCATCGCCTAATGCATTTAACAATCTACTGTCTTTCGGTCTCAATTGTTGTGCTTGTTTATAATAATAAATTCCGTATGCCGGCATTTTTATGATTTCATATGTTTGTCCCAAACCGTACCACGCTCGATAATCTCTTCTATTAACTTCTGCAATTATATATTATGTGTATGTATTACTATTAATATCTGGATGACCGAACAAAGCTCGGATGAGTTCAAAAAAAATTACATACCTATAAGTAGATAATATATACGAGTATACGTCATACTACATAACGTATGTACCTACATATTTTATATAGGTAATATAAAAGTAATACACCTATTTATTTAAATATTAGTTAAAAAAATAACAACAATAAAATCTAAACATAATTATGTAAGTATAATTATGTTTAGATTTTATTGTTATTTTTTTACTTTTCAAATAATTACTGATTATTTTAATAAGTTAAAGACTGACTGTCAGAGTAATTTGACATAAATAATGAAAATAGTTTGTTTTTTCCAAAGCCTACTCACCACACAACACTGTTTTATAACGTTAAAAAAACTGTTTTTTAAAATGATAAAATTGATAAGAAAACGAATTTTTCCAGGGATGAGACCTAACTAGATCGATTTTTTGCCCCCCAAAACCCCTTTTCAGTAAATTTCATCCAAATCGTTAGGGCCGTTTTCGAGAAAATATTTATATAGGTACATATATCCAAGATTTGCTCGTTTAATAATATAGGGATTATATAATAATTATGATGCCACTTACCAATCGCTTGTCGGTAACTATGTATTGCCGCATTAGTATTTTTCATTTCCATATATTCGTGACCCATTAATGTCCATGCAGATATATAATATGGGTTTAATTTAAGGGCACGTTGAAAATATAGTACTGATTTTTGATGGTCACCTCTTAAACTATAATAATTTCCTACAATAAAATGTTGAGATATTAGAGAAATGTAAGTTCATTATGAAAGTAATACCAGATTTAATTACAACAAAAATGAAGATAGTTACTCCTTACCACAACAGTTTTATTGATGGATGTACATTTTGAAAGCTATACATGTATAGTGTTTGCTGAAGATGAAAGCATAGCTTTCGAAATATACATCCATCAATAAAACTGTTGTGGTAAGAAGTAACTATCTTTATTTTTGTTTTTATTCAAACCACAGTGCTCATATATTTGTACCAGATTTAATTATTAAAGAAAATGTTGATCCCAGTGACAAAACTTTTTAATAATAATAAAATTCCATGCACGTACCATATTCATTGTTTTTAATAAATATAATTTAAATTTACCTATGACACAACACGTTTCGACTCTGTATTTATCAATTTTTATAGCGTGATGAGCCAAATGTGCAAGTTCGGTTTTTAGTTCTCGGACATACAATAAATTTGAATATGTATCCAAATTATCTAATCGATACGGGTCTTTTTCACATATTGTTTTAAAAGTCTCTATTGCTTTATCCACCTCTAAAATTAAGCACAGTTAATTACATTAAAATTACTGATATAACATATTGGTTAAGACCTAAGGAGTCAATAATGGGATTTCGTATTTTAATATTAAGGAAAATGCACGATTTCATTTTAGAAACTAGCCTTTTATCACGGCGGCGTCCGTATTAATGTTGGTTTTTTGTTAACATACAGTCTATCCCCTGATGTGTAACAAACATTATAATGTAAGTCTACTCAAAATCGGCTCAGCAGTTTTTGAATAAACAAGCAGACAGATAGACAAAAACTATGATTAGATCAGATTGTAGATTATAGACGCTCGACAACTGATGTCTAGTTGTCTTATAAACTTAAAATTAGTTACAATTTTGTTTACATTGATTGAACTAACTTATGTATAATTTACCATAAGAACTGTCGCACCTACTAGTTAGTCATAATCGTTAGAATAATATGAAAAAATTGAACATCTACTGTTGTGCAAGTGTGATATAACTGGAAACATATCCAACACAAAACTGTAAAATTACGATTTTATTTATTTGTATTGACTATTAATTTTCTTAACATGTTGGCGTTATCTCTTTCGAAAAAAATAGAAAAATTTGCGTGCTCCCATTTATGACTCCAAATCCTTAAATAATTCGTCTTAAATCTACAAACCGCGTAAATTATGATTGGCAACCGCTGTCTGTGCTGAAATATAATTATTCTTATCAAACCCGTATGCTTGTAAAGCCGAGCATATCTCTAATGCTTCGTCGTTCAACGACATATCTATATACATTTGTATGAGAAAAAAATGTTTTATCCAATGATCGGGCAAAACGAGCGAATTTAATTTAGCCTTATCGGGAACTAGTAATGTGATTTCCACCCAAGCGGACCAATTTACCGGATTGGCGTGTACTGCTTCGACCAGCATATCCAAAGCCAAACTATGCAGATCTAATTTCTTAAGTATAACTCCATATAAATATAAACCATATCCATCTAATTGTTTATCTTGATATACTTGTTTTAAATCAGAATGCAAACATCTTAGCTTCTCGTTTTTTGTTGCACTTGGTGGCATCTGTACATCGGTCATATCCTCTATTTTCTTCTTCTCGAGCGATAAGTATCTTGCATACATATTTATAAATCTTAACAAAGGAGAATTGCATCCTTTGGCATAATATGCACACCGATCATATTCTTTATTGTCAAAATAACATTTTGTTAAATGATATAATTCAATTTCATTATTACAGTTAAGTGGTACGGTTGGAATTTCTTCGGGTGATAATCTTTCTCCAGAAATTGAAAATAATGTTTCTGACAACCACTTTTTTGTATTCAACAAACCTCTGTGTGAACATTCTTGTATTCCACGGAAAAGTTCAATTTGTATTTCTTTTATAGATGTTTTCATTTGCACTGACTCTCCAACCATTTTTTTCCGGTTTTTTTTTTTCAAAATAAACTAAAGCAGAAATTTTCAAATTTGACGCTTATTTTTTAGGTTATATATTTTCGGTTTAATGGTAAAGTAGAAACCTACAATATAGACAGTAAATCTAGAGTAAAATGTCAGTGCGAGATCAGACGGAATTTTATTGAAACTTCTAGTTCAACCAAAAAAGCGCTGTTTACTGGCAGTTATGCAGGTTGGCCAACATAAAGAAATTTTAATAAATATTAAGATGTCATTTTTATTTAAGGTTAATTTTAAAATGAAAACTCTTTTTAATAAAAAGGATTACAATGAAAATTTTTTTTGATAAGTTACATGGTAATTTCATCTTAATATGAAATTAATATCTTGGGTAAGCTAGCTTTATTATTATTAAAAATGTGTTTGAAATGTGTATAAACAAATTAACTGAAAACACATACAGGGCGCTAATTCACATGGTCAGTTGGGACAAGGACATAAAGCCGAACAATGCTCTAAACCGCAAGAAGTAAGAATAGATGAATCGTTAAATTTGGAACCAGGAAACATTTTATCAATTTGTGGAGGTGCCGAACACACTCTGATACTTGATAAAAATGGACACATTTTTGGCTGTGGTGGAAATAATCGTGGCCAGTTAGGTATCGAAGAAAAGGAGTCATTAGAATTTGTCCCACTTTTGAGTTTGAGAAATGAGAAATGTTTACAACTTTCATGTGGATGGGAATTTTCAGCTGCAGTAACAGAAAATGGAAGTTTGTACGTTTGGGGGTCAAATTCTCACAACCAATTAGGTATTTCAAAAGCAGACTATAAAACGATTAATAAACCGTTCCTTATAAGAAATGTACATGTAAAATACGTTTCGTGCGGACTTCGTCATATGGCTTTAATTAATGAAAATGGTAACCTAATAGTTTGTGGAAGCGGTAATAGTGGCCAATTGGGTATTACAACAGAATCTGGTAAAGAACTTGTTGAAACTAAATTTACCGAAATTCCAAATTTAAATAATATTAAGTTAGTAGCTTGCGGACAAAAATTTACAGTAGCTGTAAATGAAGACAATAAAATATATGTTTGGGGCAATAATAAATGGGGACAACTAGCTTGTGACCCTAAAAGATTTCCAAAAATCAGAGTTCCGTTAAAATTAAATTTTAATTTTAACCAGATAATAGGATTATATTGTGGCTGGTCACATACATGTATTTTAACAGAAAATAATGAAATTTGGACTTGGGGAAGAAATAGCTATGGACAACTTGGACGCATTTCTGAAATTAATTGGGAACCGGCTAAAGTGAATTTGTCAGATGTACTGTGTTTACGTGCAGCATCTGAGCACAATATTGCTACAACAAGAAATGGACAATTGTTTACTTGGGGCTGGAATGAGCATGGCAATTGTGGAACTGGCAATGAAATCGATGTTCGTGAGCCATTTTTAATTAATCTAGATGAACAGAGCAGAGCTGTGTGTATAGGCAGTGGCACAGGACAAAGTTTCGCTGTAATCAAATAATGCTTGTGATATTTATATTATTATTTTTATAAAATAAAATATAATATATTGTTTCATAAAACACTATTAAACTCCTTTTTCAATATCCGTATTCAAGAGTTTTGATTGGAACGTATAAATAAATTTGAAATGGGCCCTCTAATTTCGTTTCCTTACGAGATTTTCTAATTTTTGTAAGAAACCTGGATAGGAGTTGGAATTTTTGCCTTTCTCAATTTATATTGGCATTGCCCATGAACTGCTGGACCTGTTTATATCATACTTTTAATCCAGCGCACTCGTGTAAAGATAAGATATTTTACAAAGAAACAGTAAAATTTTAAACGGCTAGTTTCGTGAATAAGTTTTCACGGGATAAAAATGAAAATAATTGAAGTAATATCCTTTTTTAAATTGTTGCCACCGCAGGTCTAGAAGTAATTGAGATAATTATAGTACTTGCTACAGTTCAGTTACGATCTATACAACAAAAAATTAAATCCATAATATTTTGAGTAAAAAAGTTTACAAATTGAAATAAGCGCCAAAAACAGTAAAATCGTCGATTCAAAATTTACACTTCCATAGATTTTGTTCTCTATAGTTGCAACTGCCATTACATTAATGAAAAAAGCTAAAAATTTACTACATTTCTACAAACTTTTTATTAACCGACTTTTTACGCTGTGTAATGTATCAAAAAGTGACATTTACCTTAAAGGAATCACACGCAGTTACTCACTTTTATTAAATTCAGCCGAACTACTGAACCGATTTAAGTAAAATTTTTATGGGACCAACTTCGAGGTATACCCTATCCAATAAAACAAGAATCATCAAAATCGGACTACTCTGATAAAAATTATGCCTGGTCATACATAAAAAAGGGAAGAAAAAATATACGCGTCGACTTGAGAACCTCCCTCCTTTTTTTGAAGTCTGTTAAAAATAGTAAGTAATCGACCAGAATTACGAACTGAAATTAATTTTTCAGTGCTGAAAGCGTGCTTAGCCACCATTTATTTAAAAACATATAGCCGATGTTACTCGTCAAAAAGTAGGTTTTCAAAGTTTAAACAGTGAAAGAATTTTTTTCAATTGGTTCAGGGGTTCTCGAGTTTCGAAGGTAACATTCCTCTTTTGATATAAATATTGAGAAGTGGTTCTGTCTATACCTCTAGTGACATCTAGTCAAATATTCTCTAACTATTAACCAAATGGTTTCAGTGATTAAAAAAAGGAAACAATATTACCTATTCCATGTTATTACAAACTTACGAAGTACAACGGCGCTACGACGGCAAAAATTATCGTTGCCATTGGTTTCTGCCTTGTCAAGTTGTTTCTACCATTGGTAACCTAAAAATAATAAAGAGTTGACATTGTGTCATAAATTTTATTATTTAAATTATTGACAAGAATGGCAACGCAAATAGATTTGGGATTTCCTGAAAATTGCGAATCATGGCGATTGGAAAGTCGATTATTTCCAAGTAAAATTGGTGGTAAACCAGCGTGGTTAGATTTAGAAAATTTACCACAACCTAGTGAGCTTCAGTGTGAAATTTGCAAAGAACCAGTTTCATTTCTTTTACAAATTTACGCACCTTTTGAAGATAAAGAGGACTGTTTTCATCGTACACTATTTATATTTATTTGTAGAAAAGAATCATGTTATGAAGTGAACAATGACAACAAATTTATCATATTTAGGAATCAGCTTCGACGAGAAAATCCATATTATTCTTTTTTACCACCGGCTGATCAACCGGACGCTACATTTGATTTGGAAAAATTCGAAAAACTTTGTAAAGTTTGTGGTTGTTTAGCTCCACACCGCTGTTCAAAATGCCAAGACAGATATTATTGTTCGCAAAAACACCAAGTTATAGATTGGAAAACGCATAAAAAAAATTGTGCTAAAAGTGTTGACAATCAAAGTGAACAAAGTATCGTGATTGGTGAACAAATTAGTAATGATAAAATAGCTACAGCTGTTGTGTTTTCTGAATATGAAATTATGATTGAACCTGAAGAAATCGAATCAAAAGAAACCGATGAAAAAAAGGAACTTGACAAATACGAGAAATTAGTTTCAGAAGGTAAAAGTGGCACTATGAAACATGTAGATGATTCTGAATTATCTGCATATAGCGTTGAAGAGGATGAAACTTTTATGAAATTCAAAAAACGAATTAATTATTATCCACAACAGATTTTGAGGTACGAAAGAAATGGGGAGCCACTGTGGATAAGTCAAAATCAACAACCAACTCCTGATCAAATACCAAATTGCCAGTACTGTGGAGGACGTAGAGAATTTGAGGGACAGATATTGCCCCAGATTATATTATATTTAAAAGACGACAATATTGATTTTGGTATCCTGGCATTATATACTTGTGCATCCAGTTGTAATAATGGTCCGGCTTACAAAAAGGAATTTATTTTTAAACAAAATATTACATAAGTACTAATCGTAAAATATTTAGTTTGTAAAAAAATATGCTTGCAAATCTAGATCATAGATAAGATTGTAATTTGATTATATTAATATTTTTTTACTTTACCAAGCAGTTATAAATTGCCTGTAATTAAATATTAAATACAAAATGAGAATGTTTTTTTTAAATGGTTTTTTGACAGTTCGTTTTTTTATATTTTTTTAAATTTTTGTACTGCGGTGACAAAAAAGTTTTTTTTAAAGCAAAAACCACCAAAAATTCATTAGATTTTGAAAATGTTTGGCATGTTCGTTCGGTCATTTTCCAATTTTAGGGGAATATAATTTGCCATCTGGTGAAAGTCACTTTTTGATCGTTGGCAACACTGGTTGCAAGACAACACATTCACATGTCAAATTCGATTGTTTTTTAATTTTTATGTTTATTGAACACATTTAAGAGTTGTGTGAAAAATTTCGAATTGATTTGAAATTTAATATTATAAATAAAAATGACAAAGAAAACTTTAGATCGTGTTTCAAGCACAAATATGATTTTAAGATCGAATAATCTACGAGACAGGTAAATAGTGGCATTCCAATCAATTAAACAGTTTATATTTTTAATTCCTTTATTTTCAAAACAATAACTCGATTTTTTTTCATACGCAGAGCAAGAGATATAGTTAAACAACGTTTGATTGATTGTGGATGGAGAGATCAGGTTAGGATGGCGTGTCGAAATTATTTAAATGATCCATCAACAAATAACTCGTTAGATGATCTTATAAGAAATATTACACCGAAAGCGAGGGCCTTGGTTCCTGATACCGTAAAACGAGAACTTCTTCACGAGTTACAAGTTGGACTGAGCCAGTTGGCAGGATTAGATTATTAAATATATTGACAAAGAATTTCATGAAAATGACTGTAAATTAACTTTATTTATTGTAAATAATATACTTTTTTTCGAATCGGTATTATATTCTTTCTATTATAATTTGCAGTATTTAAGTTTAGAAAACAATAGTTTTTACTATCAGAACGACGACATTACAAATACAGACTTTTAATCAATATTAAATGTGTAGGTATATAAAATTCTAACGAGGCCTCTGCCTTGCAAATTCGTTATCTGACGGAGTTTTCAGATATTTGAATGATAAGTGATAACTAGGCGACAGAACAAGGGCCGGCGTTAGGGTGGGGGGGGTAAGCAGGGCAAAAGTCCCGTGGGCCCGCCAGCCCAGGTGCCTAACAAAATGGAAAATAAAAATTCCGTAGGGGGCCCAGGTGCCTAACAAAATAGAAAATAAAAATTCCTTAGGGGGCCCAGGTGCCTAACAAAATAGAAAAAAAAAGTTTTAGGGGGCAGGGGCCTGAGATAGCTTACCCGGGGCCCGAAAATCCTAGCGCCGGCCCTGGACAGAACGTGTTTCCAAAATTTCTCTCTGTAACGGCATCTCTCGAATACGGCTGAACTGATTTTGATAAGACTGTACTCTGGTATCCGGCAATTCTGTTAAGATAGGGCATAGGTAAGTGGTAACTAATCCTAAATTACATCTCTCGAAAATAACTGGACCTATTTCGATGAAACTGTATACTATCAATAAGAAAGATTGTATAGATTATAGACGCTCGAAAACTGAGGAAATTAACGTTTATTTTGGAGTTAAGATATGAAGCCTCAAACAAAACAATTAATAATATGCAAAGGTCGTATGTATAAATTTCATGCGAACTATTTATAATATTGACGTTTAATTTTTTTGTTTATGGTTGTCACGCTGCGTACGAAGTGGAAGGGGTAGTTTTGAAATACAAACAAACCAAAATACAAACAATTTATTTTTAAACTTTTCTTCTGAAAATGCTGAAAACTAACAGAGCACATAACATGGGATGGTAATTATCAATCGTTTAAAAAAAACCTCGATTAAGTTTTTATTGGAAAATATTTTTTTTAGTGAACAACAAGCAAAATTTATACAAGATAGAATTTTGTTAGTTGAAAAGAATTTTGCTGAGTTATGTTCAGTATTTGCAGCGTACACGCGAAAAGCGGCGCGTTTAAGAGATAAAAACGACGAATTGACTAAAACCGTAATTGCATACGCTGAATCAGAAGATGTAAATAAGTCGATGAGAGAAGGTTTACTACAATTTTCATCGATACTGTTGTCTCTTGGTGATTTTCGGGATGCTCACGTCCAAACATTAGACAGCAAAGTGATCGGTGAATTTGCACAATATGATAGTATTTGTAAACGTGTCAAAGAAGAAGTGAAACATACGTTTACTGCAAGAGATCGAGAAGTTGCAAGGAAAAGACAACTAGATCGATTAAGAGATAGGAATCCGCGGAGTCGTTTACAAATTGTATGTTTATAGTAGATATAACGATACATATTAATTTTTACTACTGGTAACGGTTACCGTTTACCGGCGACGAATCGATAATTATAAATAGTCAATAGATTGTGGATTATAGACCCTCGACAGCTGAGGTCATCAGCGTCTATAATTATAAATACATGTTAATCACATTCAATCAATATTCTTCCCAAAAACTTGTTAATTTTGTTGACCGTTCGACTAAAATACTTACTTTTGCCGGCTACACTTCGGTTAAGATACGGTTTCCGTTAAACTGATAATAATGTAAGCGAATCAACGGATAAAATCAATATTCACTCGAGTGAAGCCGTGAGGGAACTCCAGTTATGAATAAAATATTGCAACTGATTATATTTCACTATTTACGAAATATACCTAATAATCCTTTCATTAAAATTTAATCAGTGTTACAAATTAGGATTTTTTAGATGATTTCTCGTTTTTAAGATCTAACGGTAAATTAGAACCAGTAGAACAACAATATATAAGTCTTTATTAGTCTTTATTGGACTAACGCATAAAATGGCTTATGTACTGATTCCGGGATATATACATTACTATCTCGAATTCAAAACTTTTTATAATTATTATCCCTGATATTTTTTTTAAGTCACAAGCCGAAACCGAACTAGTTAAGGCCACTGCTGAAGTGTCTCGTACGATACGGACATTAGAAGAGCAGACCGATGAATTTGAAAGACGTAAACTGAAAGATATCAAAACGATATTTTGTGATTTTATTATCGTTGAAATGGGTCTTCATGCTAAGGCACTGGAACTTCTTACAAAAGCATACCGGGATATTGATAATATCGATGAACAGGCGGATTTAGAGGTATTAATTTACAAAAATATACAGTAGAACGTCGATTAACCGTCACTCAGTTATTCATTTATAATCTTGCGGAAATAGTTAAGGCCAAGAATAGATACATCTAGCATGTATGTAAAGCAAACTATATTATATAATATATTAGCTTTCTGACCCAGCGATGTAGCTTAGTGGTACTGAGCACTAGACTCACATTGGGGAGGTACTGGATTCGAATCCCGACGGGGCAGATGTGGCTAGGATTTTTTCCTACTGCCTCACGCTGAGAAACGGTAATTCCTGTACCGGCCATCTTGTTTGAGGTTTTCCATGGTTTCCTTCAATAATTCCAGATGAATATCGAGATGGTTCCTTATTCAAGGCCATGGCCGATTACCTGTCAAACTCCTATGCTCCCAAAGTTGCCTACCTTATCCTAATGTCCTATAATTCCTCCATTCGCACATTGCTATTAACTAAGTTGACGTTTAATAAAAATGTTAAAAACGGGCAGTGGTAAAAATGGAAAATAGTAATGGTGCGAATGGCGTCTGTTATGACATAATGTCGAGAAACGGACGTTAAACGCATTATTATTATTATATTAGCTTTCTGGCCCAGATTCACCCGAATAGATATTGGTTTGACAACGAAATAATCAAAAGCAACAATTTTCTCATATATCACTCTACAGTCTACTGTCTCTCTTATATAATATATTGATATTTTATAAGGACAGATGGAAGAGCAATCCTATGATTGAATATGATCCAGTTCAGAGCATATTTTAAGCAATTTTTACTAGGCGGTACTAGAGTTCGAGAGTTAGGTCTGCTAAAAAAATGTGGCAAAGCGTCAAGGATAATTAAAGCATAGTACATTTTATTATTGGTATTTAATGAATAAAAAACTAAAAACTGTAGTGTGGTGTCTTTTGAATCTTCTGCAAAACAGTAAAAAAGCAAGACACTACAAAAAGGGTATGAATGAATGCAATCATACTATAGTGTGCGGACTGCAGATACAATATATTATGCTGAAAAATTAAAATTTTAACTTTCGTGCCGCCGGTACACCCGACTTTCACTAGGCGGCACTAGTGCCGCCTACGTTATATGTTATTTTATGCTCTGATCCAGTTGCTTCTTTTTTAGCAATACACTATTCTTATTCTTACAGTTTAGCCAGAGTACACCAATTTTTGTCAAGAGGTCACGTGCAAGATCTCTGAATTTGCTTTACATTTTTGCTCACTGCTCATCTCCCTTCTGTCGTAGCGTAATATTAATATATTATGGCGTATGTTACTCGGGAAGAAATACAGTGAAAGGACTTTTCAAACCGGTTCAGTAGTTCCTGATATTACGCTCGACAAACATACAAACTTTTCCTCTTTACAATATTAGTATAGATTATTGTGAATTATTGACGCAACACAACGAATAAATTAAACAACAATATTAAAAACTACATGCTTTTTTAAAAAGTAATGTTAAAAGAAATACATATTATATTATGGTAGCACGCAATACATAAGTACTTGTGTTTTATTGTAAAAATAATAAATAACCCTTTTTTGTCTTCGCGCAGTCAAGCAAAAATAAAAAAACATGATTTCAGCCATGATCGGTCTAATTCGCATATTCATCTCCCACTCGGTCTTGGCCCCTGACGGATAATCGAGGTTCTACTATAATTAAAAACTGTGTTGTTCAAGGATATAACATATTATTTTTTTGAACAGGCATTTCAGGAAATGAGAGGAAATTTGGAAGGGGTAAAATTTAGAAAAATAACCAAATTTTATGGTTATCGTTTATTACTGAAATATGTTTTATTTTTAAGGAATTTCGGACAATGTTAAGGATGCCTGAAAGAGCATCTCGTCTCGATACGGTGACTCGTACTTCGTTTAAGCATTCGCAATCTTTGAATTCGTTGTTCTCTACGCGTAGAGGTAATGAATTGCGATCGAAGAATCCAATGTCTAAAAGTGTGGAATCGATAGATTCTTTTAAAGCTAGTCCGGACGAATCACTCGATACTATCGATATAGGCGGAAGCACTGAGGATGATGAAAGACAATCAGTTCCCATTCCGACCGCTAGGAGAATGTTTAATTCATAATTCCTTTGCTTTTGGTGCAAGTGAATTTATTCAATTAATAATTTAGAAACCGTTCTCAAATTAAGGAAGAAACTAGTCATTTTAGGAATAAAACAAATAGATTAATTATTACATTTTTAATGTGAAAAATCAGGAACACATCTTACACTGCAAATTATATTATTACTATTTTATTTTCTATTTATATTTCCACACGTATTTAAAATTTGTAATATTTTTGAGTTACTTATTGCTATGGCCAGTATTTAGCTTAGTAAATAAATTATTTCAAATTAAAACTTACTTGTTAATACCTATTAAGAAATACAAAACAGTGTCCTCTGAATTTTAAATTGAGTGACAATAATTCAGGTTCTGTTACAAAAATTTTAACTACACTCGAATCAGATAGTCATTTTCTTTAAATCTACCAGAATAGACCGACAATTTAATAATCTAAACAGAAAACTTATAATTAATTGGAGTGTTTTGTACATGCAATTACAAACAATCTATTTATCTGGTCCTTCGACACCTGCTTGGGTCATCAAGTCTGCAATATTCTTCTCTAAATCATCAATTCTGTTGCCCATTTCGTCGATTCTGTTTATAATTTGATCAGACATTGTTTGGAACTTGTCTTGCATTGTTTGTAACAATGTTTGTACCTGTTAAAGAATTTAATATTTTATTTAAACAGTAAAATCCATCTGTAATTTCGTTTTCTTGCGGGGTTTTAGATATTTTACGATAACAATAGATATGTTAAAACGTGTCTGCGGAATTTTTGTCAGTCTGTACGAGTATCTGCTGGACCAATTTTTATGAAACTTGGTACACTACCATTCAATACCCAAACTTAAAGATAAGAGTTTCTGTAAAAATGCAAACGAAGTCGCGAAAGTTTAGTTTACATGAAGAATATGAAACAATTGATAAACCGTGAATCACACTTTTTTATTTTATTCATCATTCGGGGAACCCCTTCATTCGAATTCCCAGATTGCTAACTTTGTCAGTAAAACGTGGGTAACATTTGAAAATTCAAATGCATTTGAATATAACTCCGGATTTGAATGAATATCTTAAATTGTATTTAATGAATTGTCAAAAAATCACACAAAGTTAAAATCAAAACTTACGTATTGGGTTAATTCTTGCATATTTTTTGGATCGTTACTGGTGGCTACTTGGTAATTTTGTGGATCTTCATTGTTTAATTCAGTTTTTACGTCTGCCATTGTTTTTGAATTGGTTTTTTAAACAGTTTTAACTTTTATAAACTAAATTGTTTATATTTCTAGGTTAATGGGTTGATTGTGCTTCCGTTTAAATTGCAATATCCACTTCTCTTTTGATATCCAGATCCAGTGGCGTGCGTACCAGTCAGTACCATTGAACAAATTACACCCCAAACAATTTAATCGAAATAAAATCGAATAAAATGTACCAGTCGTAACTGGTACATTTTATTCGCGTGTTTAAAAACGATTAACATCATCTAAAATTTTTACGATGAAAACAAACTACACAAATGACGATAGCAAAAATGAATTTTCAAAAAAACCCGTTTGTTGGTTTGGCAGCACAAAAAAATAATTTAGTCGTAATTTATCTACGATTTTTGGCTTAATTACATTAACAACAAAAGATTTTCGTTAAAGACCAAGTACAAAAATTTTATCCATTTATTTTTGTTACATATTTTCAAAAATGTATCTTATAAAATACCTACTTAAATTTGACCCACGCACATGTACAAAAACAGCTGACTGACGTCAAAAGTGTCATTCGATTTATTATCTCTGGTCATTCGATAAAGTGCATAGAGTCATGTATCAGCGTCAGTTTAGTCTTCCGACAATATTTATCAAAATTATTAATACTTTGTTTATATTTACTTAAACAAATTACGTATTATCGCGCACAAAATTCAATTGACGTTAAAACGAATGTTTAAAAGAAACAGTAATTGTAATTTCTCCAAAATACAACCAGTTTTGGATCTAATATTGTTATTTAGTTATTAATTATTATTTATTGTTACAAAACCTTTGTCATTTAAGTGCTGATTCATAATTTAAATAAGAATTAATTCAAAGTAGTAAAATCGGGGTACATATTAATTTACAATATTCAAATAAAACATAAGAAATGAACGCAAAGTACACAGTGTTCTTTTGTTTTGTAATCTTTTGTTTTAATGTAGTTTTGGGGGGTAATTTACATCCCGTTGTTTTTATTCCGGGTGACGGCGGTAGTCAAGTTGACGCAAAACTAAACAAAACATCGGTTGTGCATTATTTGTGTGAAAAAACTACAGCTGATTATTTTAACATTTGGTTAAATATCGAGTTGTTAGTTCCTTTAGTAATCGACTGTTGGATTGATAATATTAAATTGTATTATGATAATGAGACTAGAACAACTTCTAACGCGCCGGGCGTCGAAACGAGAATACCCGGTTTCGGTTTATCGGAAACCGTCGAATGGTTAGATCCGAGCCATGCATCGGCCGGTGCTTATTTTAAAGACATTGGCAATGCACTTGTCGCTCTTGGTTATCAAAGAAATCTATCGATTCGAGGCGCTCCGTATGATTTTAGAAAAGCACCGAGTAAGTAAAAATATGACTAACAAAATCTAATACCAATAATATTTACTGAATTGATTTTAATCATTTTCAATAGATGAAAATCAAGAATACTTTGTTAAGCTTAAAGATCTAATCGAAGAGACTTATTCGATGAACGGTAATCGATCCGTTATTTTAATCGCGCACTCGATGGGCGCTCCGATGACAATGCAGTTATTATATAAACAAACTCAAGCGTGGAAAGACAAATACATCAAGAGTCTTGTTACAATATCAGGAGCTTGGGCTGGCTCTGTCAAAGCAATAAAAGTTTATGCTATCGGTATGTTTTCAAATTTTAGGAACAGTATTTTTATCTCTCAGATAAATTTTAAAAGTATATATCATGCGGTATTCGTTAAAATTTCAATAACTATTTAATTTCTCGGATGATTATTTGTTGACAATTTTTAGGGGATGATTTGGGTTCATATATGTTGCGTGGAAGCGTATTAAGGGAAGAACAAATTACATCTCCTAGTTTAGCATGGCTACTTCCTTCGAAATTGTTTTGGAAAGAAAACGAAGTCCTGGTGCAAACAGACACGAAAAATTATACAGTAAACGACTTGGAAGATTTTTTTAGGTATTTGTTTATACGAAATGTTTATCACTTCACTTTTTTTATTCTATTTTCGGTTCAAGTCTAAATCAAACCTGCTTTAAAAATTGTTTTTAAAATGCGTGTCGCGATAACATGAATAACAAGATAAAATTCTTCATTGCCAAATTTTTTTACAATCTTATCTTTTACAGAGATATTCAGTATTTGAATGGTTGGGAAATGTACAAAGATACGTTAAAATATTCTCAAAATTTTAATGCCCCTGGCGTAGAATTGCATTGTCTTCACGGCTATGGTCTTCAAACAGTTGAAAGGTATGCATAAATGGCGACATTGCAAACTCAGATATACAGATTGTATCAAATTAAAGCTGTGCATAGGACGTTCTGTGTGTACGATAGAGATCAATATATAAAGCAATAAGTAAGAACAAGATAAATGATCGCTAATAGAAAGTTTCTGTAAATTTTGATGTAATCATTAGTCGTTTACTGTGGTTACTTAAGACTACTGAAATTATTGATAAAATCACAAAACAAAGATGACTCTATCAGGGTGTATAGGTATTATTTATTTACGGTAACTACAGAAACTTCCTATTAGCGATCATTTATCTCGTTCTTACTTATTGCTTTATATCGATCTCTATCTTAACAGAACGCCCTATGTACAGCTTTAATTTGATACAATCTGTATAAAGTTCCTATATGAATTCACATTTGATGCAATATTGTATTATGTTATTCTCACTTTTAGGTTGGCTTATAAACCTGGTACATGGCTAGACGATACACCAACCTTAATTTATGGTGACGGTGATGGTACTGTGAATGCCCGATCGTTGCAAGCGTGTATGCATTGGAAAGAAATGCAACCACAAAAAATATATCACGAATTGTTCCCAAAAGCTGAACATTTAGCTATTCTTGGTGATAAGCGTATTGTTCAGTACATAATTAATCTAATCAAAGGCGTCTAGATCCTAGGATCTGAAAATAGTGCAGCTCAACATTTGAGTTAATTGCATATCTTTTAATTGCTCTGCATTTTAACTAGGAAATTATTAACAAATGTGTCAAATTCTAGTACATAAATATAAAACCTCCAAATTGTGATTTTTATTTTCATTGACAATTTTTATTTTCAAAGTGACAATTCTTCGAGAAGACACTTTGGAATTGTAAATTTTTATTTGTTTTAGAATAAAAAGTTCCTGGTTTGTTTACAAAATTTGTAAATAAATAGCTAAATTTTGATGCTAGCATTATACTTTCTAATAGCTATTATTTTATAGGAATGTTTGTACCCGGTTGTGATTTTTACTTAATCTAAGCATTTTTTTAGTTCCCTGTGATTTCGAAATCTTTTATTAACTCCGTGTCACTTCGAAGTCTTTTGCAGTTATGAAACTTTACTTTTACAATATCAACTCTACACCGAAAAAGTTTCATAAAAATTAGTTATATTTAAATATCTACAGATAGGTAATAAAAATAGCTATTTTGGAATTAATGAAAAGTTTTATGTTTATTTCAAACTTGACTACAATATAGACTTAACTCATATTTGTAGTATATTTGATGCAGTGATACGAAAAGTAACTCAGTGAGTTTTTCAAATATTGGATATTTATTAATGTTGTTTTAATATAATGGTTGTGATCCTCTGAATCTGTTTTTAGTTATCTAACGTCCACAATATAAGTATTGTGTATAATAAAATCATGTAAGTATTACCATATGACTAAATACTAGACATATTTTAGAATTACCTTTAAAAATTGTTAATTAGTATAGAATTCATCCGATAGATGGCACTGCCTGTATTGCCACCAGCACTCCTAGCGGTTGGCTTTCTATAAATAAAACAGTTGATGAAACTTCTTATTGGAATTTACTCGTATAGTGTTACATATATGAATATACACAATACTATGCTCATTGATATTATTTTATAATAAGTGTTATTTTTAACTTAATGCCAATTTAAAAGCTCTCGTGTCTATAATTACCATTATGTTTAAATATATTTTTCATTTGATAAAAGACTTTTTTTATGCTTATATTTTATTGCTAGAGGGATCGCCAATCATTTTGCCACCAGACACCTTCGACTGGATAAACGCCTATGACCTGAGCTGTCTAGCGTCTATAATCTACAATTTTTTAGTGTATTTGCCATATGGCACATTTTTTTTATAACAATGAGTGCAAAAACAGTATAACCCAGGCAGTTAGTCACCTTAAAAATTTGAAAAATTTTCACACAAAAAGCGTCATTATTAAAACATCGGTGAATTGTGAGTTTTAAAGACCACCAACAGCTAAGGTTATTTGGGCCTAGCACCAATTGATATTTTCAATTCATTATTGTTTTTTTTTTAATCATAAATTGAAAAGCCATTTGACACTTTTACCAGCTCTCGGGTTAGAACCCGGGAACTAGAAACTTGTAATAGAGGAACCATAGCAACGCCATGTAAACAACAACATTGCTACACGCTCGGCCATTCTCAAACCCTAAAACATCGGTATACATACTTATTTTAATATTTTATTCGAGCTATAATGTCAATAATAAATTGCACTTTATTTTTTAAATTGTACAAAGCTTCAGTGACATATTATATACAAGATTATTACAACATATACGTACATTTTTTTAATATATATCTATATAGAAAAAAACAAATCGCAAATAAACAGCCAATAAATAATTTTCAAAATAATGGAATAAAATAACGAATTATAATATATAAATTTAATTACTTTTTCATATTTTCTACTTACAAGGCCAATAATAGATGGAACGCTTTTGTCAATTTGCCACATTATCCTATGTTAGATTACAGTCAATCTTCGGCGGTAACAGGCGCCGCAACCTCTAGACTGGACTGCCGTGGGTTCGAATCCCACCTGCGCTCATGGATGTTTTGTGATGTTATTTGGTTTTAAGTCAGTTGTTATTTAGTGTAGTTGAAAGACGCTAATGAACTTATGTCGACGCGTCTATAATCTACAATAAATAAAATTCGGCGGTAACAGCGTTATACCATCGCGTCGTTTCAAGCGATATTTCTTGAGATAACTCAACAACTAAACCGTCGCCGCGACAATTGACTGTAACTAACAAGATAGCGTGCCGATTTGGCAAAAAATGCCCCCGTCTTTATTGCCCTAAATTACATAATCTACATACAAATTACAAAGTCAATGGTATCATCACACAAAATATCAATTCTGACGATTTAAAATACAAAACTATTACGAGAATAGTATTTATTTGTGTAAAAATGCGGTTAAAGTTGTATTTTTCTTGATGTTTAATAATATACTAAGTACTCCCCAGTCTTATTCTATTTTTTGTTAAATCTGCAAGACAATCAAATCGGAATTTTAATATTTAAATAAACCATACTGTAAATTTTAAAACCTTATCTGTTTGTAATAATTATTAATTAATTCAACAATGAATTTTTAATCCACAAGGCATCCACTAGGTAGTGAATAGTATTTCTTAACATATCAGTCAGCATATTATGCCATCATGATTGTTAAACGTCAAACGGTTGTTATAAGATATATAAGGAAAAAATCAGAAGCCACTGTCAGGACTTGAACCTGAAATTCCCAGTTTCCGGCTGATTGAGTTGCCACTTACTCGCACAGTGCCCCGAAAGTGAAATCTGTTCCTTCCCCATATATTTCACTTTCGGGGCACTGTGCGAGTAAGTAGCAACTCAACCAGCCGGAAACTGGGAATTTCGGGTTCAAGTCCCGATAGTGGCTTCTGATTTTTTCCTTATATATCTTATAACAATCGTTTGACGTTTAACAATCATGATGGCATAATATGCTGACTGATATGTGGATGCCTTGTGGATTAAAAATTCTAATAATTATTATATTGTTGTCCACAATTACCTAACTCATATATTGTTATTTATTTATCTGTTTGTATTTACCAAAGATTATATTCGTGTCCTGTTCAATTTATTATACAGAATGTTGTCAAAATAGGTAGCTAACAGCCTAAGTTAAAGAGCGACTATACTCCCTTCTGACAAGTTAAAAAAAAATGCTGTACAGTAGAACTTCGTTTATCCGACCTTCAATCAACCGAGTCTCCGCGTTATCCGAGGCAATTAGCTCTTAAATATATTGAGGAACAGCCGGAAAGTAATGCAAGTGTCCTCTCATTGATGAAATGGTAGCAGGATATTGCAGCTAAAAAATGAATGAGCAGGTTGAAACAGTGCTCTATTATGGACTTTCTTAAGCCGCGTTAATGACAAGTAACACGTTTCACTTTATAGTAATTAAAAATGATTAAAATTTTCGAATTTTTTATTTCTTCCGTGTTATCCGAGTTTTCGTTTATTCGAGGTACCTCATCCCCACATTACCTCGGATAAACGATGTTCTACTGTAATTATTTTATCAAATGGCATTCACTTTTGAAATTTGGCGCCCAACTTAGGAAACATCCCGGTATTTCGCAGTGAAATTTAAAGGATTCGAAAATGTTTTGGATGGTTACCCAACTTGAATTGGAGTGCGTTTATTGGACAATTTATGTAAGCTGTCTGAATCTGGGTCTCCATCTAAACATTAAAAGCTATCTACTCATTAAACTAAATGTATTATAACCCCTGTAATATGCGTAATACACACTGAAGAGTGCAGTAGCAGTTGCCGTAAATGCAAGCAATTTAAATGCTCTACTTTTTCTTGGTATTAATCGACTTATATAACTAATATTGCGCATAAAACGATTCTGTTGGCGCTGCATTCGTCGTCGTTTGGCTCTCTCTTCATCTCGTTTGCGTTGCTCCATTCTAAAATCACATTTTTATATTAATTACAAATATATTTATAAAGTAATATTTTACAGAATATACTCTCTCGGCCGGTTTCGACTTTTGATGTCGAGCGCGCTCTTTTTGGTTTAGCAACGGACGAAATCCGTCCAGATTTCGTAATAACCTTTCAGTTGATACTTTAGGAAAGAGGCGGTAACACCTTTTCAGCAAAGATCTTGAAGGTTTAATCATAAATATATATTTTAAATTTAAGTGGACTAACAAAAACAAAGTAGAACGCACTATTTATTAAAATTTGAAATTACGTAGGTAAAAACTTAACTCTCGCGTCAATCGCGATGGAAAAGTACTAAATCGAATGTAATCAGTAGATTGTCATTTTTCATAGTATGTAATCGATTCGTTAATGCGATTTACTAAAGGATGAACTAGATACTTACTCTCGTCTAATTCTTTCTTGTGCATCTTTTTCAATATCTTTAGGAGGGTATTTATTGTACAGGTTAGTAGCATTTTCTAAAATTCGTTCGAAAGGTAAATTGTCAGGCACAGTTGTTAATAAACAGTGTATGCTAGCCATATCACAGTCAACTTCGAAAATATCATCTGCTCGGTAAATAACCAAAGCTGCAGCTACATATAACGGAGCTAATGGCGGTGAGGCAAGAAAATAATCGTACAGTCGAACAACGTGTCGATATTGGTTTAAAGAATGGCCGAACCACGTCAGGTACCAAGGCAGTGCAAACATTGTACCTACAGTTGACCTAAAAATGAAATAAAATATACTGGCTGTTCAAATTTTAAGAAAAAAAACGTTCAAAACGTCAATATAATTTTGATCACTTTCTATAAGTTTCAGTCAAATTTCAAAGATTTACTTAAATTTTTTATACAGATTGTATCAAATTAAACCTGTGCATAGGGCATTCTGTGTGTAAGACAGAGATTGATACATAAAGCAATAAGTAAGAATGAGATAAATGATCGCTATTAGGATGTTACGTGGTTACTGTAAATAAATAATATTTATACAACCTAATAACGTCATCTTTGTTTTTTCGCTCCTTCTATGCTATTTTCAAAGGCAGCTACAAATAATTTTATTATGTCGGCGGTTGAATTACCACCATAAAACCATTTAATTATTTGAATTTTTTCCCAAACAGTATAAATTGCCATTTTATCAATAATTTCAGTAGTGACTATTTTTACTGTAGAAAACAACGATGACAGTTGTTCGGTATTACATATTTATTTACAGTAACCACGTAACATCCTATTAGCGAGCATTTATCTCATTCTTACTTATTGCTTTATGTATCAATCTCTGTCTTACACACAGAATGCCCTATGCACAGGTTTAATTTGATACAATCTGTAGACTTAATAAGTATACGTACTTTTCTAAATAATCATATAGTTTAGGATGTTCTCTTTCTATTAACGGATAAATATAATTTAATCGATTGGAAGTTTTTTCCATTGTCGGTTCCATACATTCTCGCAAATGATTAGTACTAAGTTTATCCATTATACTAAAAGCTACTGCCTCTCCGACGACTAGTAAAAATGTTATGGCTACATCGTGGTATCCTTGGTAGTATCGAAGATGCGGGTACTTCATAATAACTCTTAAAATTAAAACTGTTAGTTGATCCTGTAACTCCAATCTTTTGTCATACGGAATGCCCGGTGGAAATCTTTTCAAAGAACGGTTAACATCCAATACAACTTGATGGTATTCAATATGTTCCGATAATTCTTCTAAAGTAGGAGCTATTTCTGATGGATTCGGATCAACTTCCATTAACCTTGGCCACACTTTTTTTCGCAATTCATCTAAAAAAATATCATTTTTAGTGTATTTGCAATATGGCACATACACTATTGGCGTCGGTCGGATGGCGGGACCTAGGGGCCGGACCAAAATTTCTCGACGTTTCATAGCCTCCTGAACACTTTGGCACCATTTTTGGAAAAGTCTGTTTATATATGTATATATTTATTTATATATATATATATGTGTGTGTGTGTGTGTGTGTGTGTGCGGGCAATAACTTTCGAAAGAGTTAATTGATTTTGACGAAATTTGGTAGGCACGTTGAAATCCATCACCGCACGAAGCCTATTTAAAATGGGCCCAATCAGACCATTTTAAGGGTTTTTAGGGGTTGAAAAATGTTTTTGGGCCCAAAAATGCCGAAAAAATTCTCAGAATCGTTTCAAAATTGAAATTTAACCCTTTAGTAACGATTAAAATGTGCTGCTAAAATTTTAATAAAATCGGCCCGACAAGACCGGACATACAAATTTTATGAAAACACTAGTTTGCGGATAGTGCTTTACTTACTGAAGGGTGTATTTAATTTGGTACCGAGGTTGCATTGATAAAAATATTGAAATTAAGAAAAAAAATATTATTTTAAGGGATGTATAAAGGGGTTAAATTTTTTATTTTGTTCAAAAACAAACTTAAGTTCACATAATAAAGCCACAATGCCAGTATTAGCAAATACGCTATATTGTCGACAGGGTTTTGGCACTGCGACCCGAGTTTTTTTTATTTGGGCCGTTTCTTCACGTAAACAGTGAAAAAATGAACTAATTCGCTAAACATTTTCTTATATGATTATAGCCAGTCGAAATTTGCGTGATCGTGACGACAGGACACAATAATAGTATCATGCATTGTACTCGACATATACACAGATGCCGATTCGCTCGACAAGATCGCTTATTTCGAACTGATTCATATTCAACTCCATTTTGAGACCTGTCGTGCCTTTGTCTCCCGTCGCGGTCGCAAATTTCGAAAGGCTGCCTTAAAGACGTTAATCCGTTGACCCGTCTCTAAACAGAGCTACACTGCTCACTCAACAAAAAGTATGTTGTCGATTTACCATTTATGAGACCATGGTTAGTTTTAGCTAGATTTTGCCAGTACTCTAAATTCGTATCGGGATTATTTAATGCTTTCTCGATTTCTTCAATCTTTTCTTTTTCAAGAGCAGTTTCTGGAACTAAAGTACAATAATGAAATTGTGATTACTTAATATACTTATTCATTATTATAACACGCAATGCAATTTACTTTTTTCAAAATTTAATTCATTCTCGTTTAATACTATAGCTGAATTATTTTCTGACGAAGTTACTAGTAATTTTGTTGAAATGTTTATTGAATCGTCAATTGATGAAACATCACTCCCTGTTTCAAAATCACTGGTGTTTTTCTCACGATCAAATTCTGTATGACTATTAATTATATTTTCAGTATCCATAATTGTAAGTTGTAATTTAGTATCCAAAATATAATGATTTAGTGACCATGACAGCTTTAAACGTTATGACAGTTACTCAAATATGTTGACAATGACAGCTTGAGTCGCAAAATTGTTATCGTAAACGTCACAAACGTGACAGCTATTTTTTGTAGTGGTGTTCCTGATTTACCAGAACAAAAATTTCATAGAAAATAAAATAAAGTAGATTACTGACATGACGATTAATTATGGTCCGTTTTTTGAAACAATTGAAAAACTAGACTTTTCCTACGAAACTGTCAAAAATGTAAAATTCCTTTATATTTACATTCATTTTCATGAAAATTATCATGACTCTTGGAACAGAGCATCGAGAAATTGATACAATCATTGATGAAAGAAAAGCATCAGGTTTGTATAGTATTAAAAAAGTTAATTTCATATTACCCAACGAACAAAATTGTACAGTGTCAGCTGAATGTAATATATTCCATAACGAAGATTCGTCTGAGTCAGATGAAATAGCATCTTCCAAAAGTGATGGAAATTTATTGAAATCAGAAAATTGTACATCAACTCCTGTTTGGCCCAGCGACTCTGAAATAACAGTCATAAGAGTAAAGAGACATCAAGGTAATTTGTTAAAAGATTCTTTAAACGAACAATGGGAAAGTGTTAATGATGAAGCTGTACCTGGCGATGGAACACATTTGGGAGAAAGTCCCTCTATGGTAAATTTGGCTACACTTGTTTCTCCGTCAGTTCATTCAGTTTTGAATGCTGGTGAATATTTAGTTCCACTTTCATCTTGGGATCCGTCCGATAAGCCATATCAAAAAATGGATCGAAAACAGTGGGAACCTGAAAACGCTTCTGTTCCTAAAGAGCCTGTTTTGGAAGAAATACATAGATCGAATATGCCGAAGTTATCTTTATCAGCTTTACATTTTCCTTACATGATGAAGAACAAGTTGCCGCCAAGGCCCGGTGCATTATTTAGTAAATCACATCAACCTTTGATTTCTACTTCAAAAATTGAAAGAGAAATTCGTACAAGCAAAGATATACATGTTATAAAACCTCCACCTGAAATTAAGCCCTTACTCGAACAAGATACAAGCACTAAGAAAAGTTTCAAAAAATCATTCCGCGCCATTTTCTGTCGTTGTTGGGGTCGCCAACATAACAAAAATATTGACAATACTATAGCCGATCTCAGTACTCAACAGTCTTCAAATTTATCAGATTTAAATAATAATAATAACAAATAATTATAAATTAAAAGATTTTTATCAATCTACAGTGTTATATTCTTACGTAAAAATAGTCTATATAAAAATTAAAATTTGTGAGGACAAATTTGTGTAACCTCAAAATTGAACAAGAAATTTTAAGTTAATAAATCTTATCCTTAAGCTTGGTCTAAACTTTTTTCAAAATGGATGTAAAGAAAACAGAAGATGCAGTAGTTCAAGAACAGAGTTACAAGTACTTCCACGAGAAATTCATGCAAAATCACAATGGAACAACAGCATGGGACACATATTCAGTATTTCTGCCTTCATTTTTAACAGTATTTGCATCAATAAGCATTATTTCATTGGTATTACCTTGCGCCGTTCCAAAAGTTAACAATTTGGCGCGTTTTTTGATAGAATTTTTTGTACTAGTAATTCCCATTATTTTAAGTGTAACGGTTTTGTCTGATGCTTTAATTGGTATATTTATTTTTTTCTTGGGTTTTGCAATAGCTCTTTTGATTGTTTTGGAAAGAATGTCGACAAATATCGAAACGACAAAAATTAATGTTAGTGAACGCCATCGCCATTTTATAACAAATGCAAGATCAACAATTAATTTAATGACAATTATTTGTATCCTAGCGGTAGATTTCAAGATTTTCCCGCGTAGGTTTGCTAAAACAGAGACATATGGTTTTAGTTTAATGGATGTTGGAGTGGGATTATTTGTATATTCCAATGGAATAGTCGCACCAGAAATATACCAGCACAGAAGAGACAGTTATTTTAAAACTTTATACAAATCAATAGTTGGAAGTATTCCATTAATTATTCTGGGAGTAGTTAGAACCATAGCAACTTCAGAAGTAGATTATCAACAGCACGTATCTGAATATGGTGTCCATTGGAATTTTTTTATAACGCTTGCTGTTACAAAAATTTTGACCAGTATCATTTTAGGATTGATCAATATAAGATTTGCAGTATCGGTAGCTGTTGCAATTTTGACAATACATGAATTTCTATTACTTATGGGTTTACACGATTGGGTTTTAAGTGAAATAAAACGTGAAAATTTCTTAACAGCAAATAGAGAAGGTATTGTTTCTTCTTTGGGCTATGTGGGAATTTATTTTCTGTCGGTTCATATTGGAAGATTAATGAAAAATAAAGTGACATTTACATCAAATATTTATTTGATATTGCAGATGTTGCTCTTATCGATTATCATGTTATCGATTAGTTTCTCGGCAGAAATAAATTTTCGAATTTCGCGTCGATTAGCAAATGCTGCGTACTGCGTTTGGGTTGTATTTATCGGAGTCTCAATGACAATGCTGTTTTTAATAATTGAAATGGGTTTGAGATACATTTATGCTTCAACGCATAGATACTTTAAAAGTAAAAAAATCTTATTGGTAGAAATATATACTCCACTAATTTATGAAGCAATAAATTTCAATGGATTGACATTTTTCCTTTTTTCAAATATTTTGACGGGTTTTATAAATTTAAGTATTCACACTTTAGAAGTTAACTCGTTTTTAAGTTTTTTAATCATAACACTCTATACACTTTTAATTACTTCAATTATTGTGTTTTTGTATTTGAAAGAAATGAGATTGAAATTCTGGTAAAACGTTTTTTATAATGGCTCAGATTAAGAAGTTTCCAAATACATACAAGCCCTAAAATTAATATTAAGTGTCTTTTATCTAATAATAAACTTGCTGTGAATGAAAAAAAAGTAGTCATTTGATCAAAAATAAAATATCTACTAAATAAATAAATTTACTTACCTAATTGTACAAAATAGTAATCGGATATACCTACTACATCAAAGATGTAATTTTATGTGTAATTATCGTTGTATTAAAATAATAATGAGTGTTTATACACTTAAAGTTCGTTTTTATACAAAAAATTCAATATAATGACATGTACAATAGATATTTAAATTCGATGTTTTACAGAATAAATGTTCACTACGATGGCTTCCGTTTTTTAAAACGTTTTATGGATTGTTGATAGTTTTAAGCTAGTCACTCATTACGCGGTACTTACCAAGTAACTTTAAGGCGGAGCTTCACCAAACTGGACTAGGCCGGCGGCATTTGCCACTGGCATAGAATTCGGCAGCTTTCCGAAGCCGCAGCGGCAAACAGAGATAAATTTGCCGAAGTAAGTAGGCCGGCGGCACAAACCGCCGCCTTACACGGATATTTTTGATGTGAAACATCTTATGTCGGGCTGTGAACAGCCGCGTGAGGGGAAATATGCAACGAAATTTATGGTCCGTTCCTTCGCTGCTGTTCTCCCCACCACTGCGGCACTCTCTCTCTCTCTTGGCTCAGGCGTGCACTGTAACACACGCGGTATTACAGTGCAGTATATAGGATTACGTCAGCATAACAGTTAGTTGCTGCTTTTGAAAAAATATATACTACTCATAGAGAATACCACCGAGTTCAATAACGTTTTCTTTGATGTTTCACATCTGTCGGGAGTCCCGAGACCCACACCCTTTTTTATTTAAATGTTCTTCGGCAAAAGCCAGCGGCACGTGCCGCCGGCCTAGTCCAGTTTGATGAAGCCCCGTTTTTACTAGGTATACACTGGACACAACACGTCCACCCGCTGAATGCCGATCTATTACAGGACGTGGAAGTCTCATGTTGCGAGCTCAGTTGAACTATAGATAGATATAAAATATTGTAATTATAGACGCTCAACAACTGAGGTCATAAGCGTCTGTACAGTTGAGTTATACTGTAGGCATGGGGGGGGGGGATAATGTTTGCCATTGCAGTTACTTCTCGGGTAGTGTAGCGTAGCGATATAAATATTCATCGTTAACTGCTCATTGCCTTTGACTTGACTGTTAACCGACTGTGATGGCAAGTACGAGTAGCATGCCGAGTTGTACGCAATACTCAGTACTTGTAAAATACCGCATAGTGACTCAATGAGTGTAACTGGCTTTATAAATTGAGGTTGAAATTGAAATTCTAAGGCTTAAATATAATACTTCTCCAAAAACGGTTCATTCTTTAGTATAGTTTTTTCGTACCAATTGAGAGAATCAACTTTGGTATTTTATAAAAATGCAATGATAATAATTAAATACAATAATTCGGTATGTTATATTATAATAATATATAGAATAATAAACTTAATAAAATACAAAGTTGGTTCGGCAAATCGATTTTTTTATTATCAATAATTTACAAAACTTCAGCGTCATTTAGTTTTAAAACGTTGGATCCATATTTATATAAAATTGTTTGTGATACATTTTTAGAGTGTTGGGTCTCCAAGTCACTATATGAATATTATGAAGTATTAGAAATTCTTGTGAATTTACACTGCGCGTTTCAGCAACGAGTTGCCATCTTCAGGTGTGGTTAATTATTTTTAAAAAACACATTGAGTATTCGTAACATTATATAATATTATGATGCTAAGCACTGTGTATTATGTCGTGGTTTGTGAAAAATATGAAATATATAAAGCCACAAAATTCGACAATACCAACATTCTTAATGACAAACTAACACTAAAATCGAACATAATATACGATACAATAATTAACAACACACAAACACCCAATACTCAGTAATCGTCTACACAAATACACACACATACATTTCCATTCCGTCTACCTACTATATAAATCATAAAATCTCTAAACTTAAATCAGTACTTCACAAACCACGACATAATGCACAGTGCTTAGCATCAAAATATTATATAGTGTTACGAATACTCAATGTGTGTTTTTTAAAAATAATTAACCACACCTGAAGATGGCAACTCGTTGCTGAAACGCGTAGTGTAAATTCACAAGAAGTCACAAGACGGACATAATACAAGGTATTTCTAATACTTCATACCTAATATTAAAATTGTTTGTTTATTTTTAAGTTCCAAAATGACATCTTTCAGCACTGTCTGTATCAAGATGTTACTCAATTAAAACGTGAAGAGTTCGTGAATTTTATAGTATTAGTACCTTTGTAAAACGCTAATAATTAGTAATTAACAATGGACCTATCTCTCACAATAAGAGCAAGAGATCGTTATTGCTTGTTCTGCAAGAGAAAAAATATGGTTGCGCACCTATACTGTGCCCTGCCATCTAGCCAGCAGCAGTCGATAACAACCGATATATACAGACTAAGTTCGGTTTTGCGCTCAGATCGATCTGTAGAGTTTGAATTTACATAAATTTAAACTCTACACAAAACCGAACTTACCCACAGACTATTGCCTGGTTACTAGATCTTCTATGAACACGGTATGCGCGCGCAATCCAGGTAAAAAAGATACGTAGATTCAAGGTTAGATAACCTTGACGTAGATTGAAATAATTTTATTGGTTACTTTGTTGATTTTTTCTTTCAACTTTTGTGAAAAATAAGACTGTGAGTAGAATCTAGTCAAAATGTTATATTTTATAAAACATGTATTATAAATTATGAAAAATTATATTTGTACAATCACCTTCCGATAGTGGCTAGCATATTACGAAATAAATAATGAATTAGTACGCCTAAATCCATACCAAATGAACAACGTACAACAGTAGACTGTTATCATTGATGTTTTTTTATGGATTGTTGAAAAGTTCTCTTAATAGACTTTGTTACCTTAAGTCGCCATTTTCAAAACAACATTTTTTCGTTATTTTTATTTATTTTTTACCAGTGGCGTAGCTTTACTTCGCGGAGCCCAGGTGTAAAAATTTTTTTTGGGGCCCCCCTCCCCCCACTTTACCCAACTAAGAAAAATTTCCAATTATTCGTGACATCATCATTCATCATCCCATCAACATTTGATTGTATTCTCAAAATGTTCTACGTCATATAAACGACTCTGTAATTAAAAGAAGTTCTACTGGTATTCTTCAGATAATAATATTGCGCTCTTTTATATTTAAGGATAAATAAATTTCATATTAAAAAGCAATTGATTGAAACAATAGTATTTGAATCTAGAAAGTAAATGCAACCTGCGCTTAGATCATATATAATTGGACTGAGAAAAAAATCGAGTGTAAGGATTAATCAATCAGTAGTTGACCCAAAAATTGGGGGCCCCTCGAGGTTAGGGGGCCCCGGTGATTGCCACCTGGAACACCTGTGGTAGATACGCCACTGTTTTTTACCCTAATTATAAATGGCACGTAATTGTATTTTAAAGACCACCAACAGCTAAGGTTATTTGGGCCTAGCACCAATTCATATTTTCAATTCATTATTTCATTATTTTTTTATTTTTTTTTAATAATAAATTGAAAATTCAATTGACACTTTTACCAGCTCTCGGGCTAGAACTCGGGAACTGGGGACTTGTAATAGAGGAACCATAGCAACGCCATGTAAACAACAGCGCCGCTACACTCTCGGCTATTCTCAAGCCCTATAAATGGCGACTTGCTATTTAGGCAGTTAATGTATTGATTCGAAATACTATAATTTATTGATGAAAATTAAGTAATCAAAAATATATATTGCAAAATATCAAAAATTTAGTACACAAGTCATTTATGTGGGCACTTTAGAATATTGTAGTTTTTGATAAATGGAAGAAATATTATGTTTGTAAATGTGTTGTGATGTTAAAGAAATTTAATTGTTGAATAAATGTTCAGAAAATTTCGAAATACATTTTATGAATTTGTTAACTAGCATTTAAATAAAAATGAATCAACTAGAAAACGACACTGTTATTCTTTATTATTTATAAAGTATAAAATCATCTAAAAAGGTAGATACCTATAAAAATATCTTAAAAATAGATAATATCATTTTTTTAAACTTAACAGAATTCGTTACATTTTTTTAATTGTGTATAAATTAAACTTACTGTGATACAAAATATTTTGAGATACATCTTATGAGTGGTTTTCTTCTTTTTTTTGTTTTAGGGCTTTTGTGCGTTTTTAAATATTTCAGGGTGCAGAGTAAGGAAATAGAACTTTAAAAACTTCGTACTTTCATAATAACAAATAATAAATTTTACGAAACTTTTAGAGCGTTTTTGATGTGAAACATCTTATGTTGGGCTGTGAACAGCCGCGTGAGAGGAAATATGCAACGAAATGTTTGATCCGTTCCTTCGCTGCTGTTCTCCCCACCACTGCGGCACTCTCTCTCTCTGGGCTTCCGCGCGCTCGGGCAACCGCGTGTGTTACAGTGCAGTATATAAGATTACGTCAGCATAATAGTTAGTTGCTGCTTTTGAAAAATATATACTACTACATAGAGAATACCACCAAGTTCAATAACGTTTTCTTTGATGTTTCACATCTGTCGGGGGTCCCGAGACCCACACCCTTTTTTTTTCATAGCAGCTTTAAAGGCAAAAACAAACGGAAACGTTTTCTGTCGCATCGGTCGCCGGGTTAGAGATAGTCAACTGTTATACCGATTCGCTAGGAAATGCTGTCTGTTATCGCGCTAAGTCTTTTCAAAAGCTCATATTTAATGTATTTGTATTGCTGTGCATTCTCAATGTTTCATTTAATATGCGCTCATCATAAGCTAAACAAAAAATATTCATGAGCGGATTTATAAACCGAAAAAGTAAATTAAATCTATTAGTATAATTTAAAAGCATTCGTTGGTGAGATTTAATGGTAGAGCACTGTATACCGCTTGGTCAAAAATTAATATCAATATTTTAGGAGTATTTTTTAAGTACATCGGCGATAAAAATTCTATTCACAACGGTTATAACTCATCGTGTAAGAATTCATTAGTTCCGTTTATAAATTGTTGAAACATCGGATGCTGTTTTACATGTTTTGCTCCTTTTTCAATCAATCGCATGAATTCTTTAACATCAAAGGAATAATTTGTAAATTTTGCGTGAGCTCCTCCGTCTGGATGATGACCCTACAGATTTCCAAATTGATTAAAGTGATAATTTTCTGACTTAAATATATATTTTTAATTACCTCGTCTTCTTGAATAAGTGCGGTACTGTTCTCCCAAGTTATGTATTTAACTCCTCTTAATCTCGACAAATCTAAATAACAATTCGGGTCCTCGCAATTATATCTGCAATAATGACATATTGTGAAAAACACATATTTTTGTTTAGATCTATTGGTCTATATCTACATTTTAATTTAAATCAGTAGCGTCGATAGGGCTTGAGAATGACCGAGAGTGTAGCAGTGCTGTTGTTTATATGGCGTTGTCTATGGTTCCTCTATTACAAGTTCCCGGGTTCTAGTCCGAGAGCTGGTTAAAGTGTCAATTGGATTTTCAATTTATTATTAAAAAAAAAATAATGAATTGAAAATATGAATTGGTGCTAGACCCAAATAGCCTTAGCTGTTGGCAGTCTTTAAAATACACACAGTAGAGTTGATTTATCAAAATTCGTTACTTACAGTTCAAAAACAACTGCCCAATCGGGCAAAAACAAAAGATGTGTTAAACCAGCTCCATGTATTCCAATAAATATATCAGTGTTCCGACTCACTTCGAGTTGTTTCTTAAAACTAACATTTCTATTAAAAACAGCCTTTTTAACTTTGTAATTTTTATTTTTCTTTAAAGCTTTCAACAATTCGTCTTCGTTTAATATTCGTCTATATTTCGTATCTCTGGACAAAAGTGTCACTCGTATTTTAGAATCTTTACGTTTATATAAAGGTATTTGTAAACGGTGTAAAATGTGTTTAGAAAACGCATGGAATAATCCACTTTTTTCACAGCCAGGTATCTGCAAAAAAATTTTTGTTTTGTTTTTAGTTTTGAATAAATTAGAAATATGAATTGGCATTAGGCCTATATAACGTTTGAAGATGGTGGTTATAGATAAAAAAACAAGTGCTAAGATTAGATAGACATAATTGGCGTGAGAATGCAGAGGAAGCGATAAACAGGTTTGGAGGAAAAGTGGAAAAATTGAAACCCGAGAATTAGTGATGTAAAAATACGGTATTAAACTTTTTTGTGTATTAAACCCATGGTATAATACCGTATTTTTTCAGTATAAAACGGTTTTTACTTTTTCACACTACGGTTACGGTGCATTATTCAGTATTGCCAACTGTATAATAGGAAAAGTTCCTGTTCTCATTTTGGTATTAAACCGTTTTATATGTGCTGTATAAAATAGTAAAATACGCAGTATTTATACCTAGTATAAAACTGGGGTATATTATTTTTTTACATACCGTATAATACCGTTTTATACCAGAGTATTATACGCATTTACATCACTACCGAGAATTGAGAAGTGGAGAAAAACTGCCCAAAATCAGTCTATAGAAATATAACAATTACCAAAGGTGTATTATAATATAATCCAAAAATCATTCTTGGAAGTAACGGGAAAATAATGTTTTTAAAACAAACTGTTTCTCCTCGAAACGTTTTCAGATCCATAATCGGATGTTTTGTAAATGCTTCAAACGTATCACTGAATGCTGACTGATATGTAAACGTCTCCCAAATTAAGATATTGATATCGGTAGAAAACATACTTTCATGTGTCGTATTCAAGTGTAGTGACGCATATAAATTTAAAAAATCGCAAAAATGATGGTACATGTTTACCGCTGTAAAAAAAAAGAAAAAGCTCAAAAACAATATCAAACTTAAATATTGACTGGTTGTTTTAAAATTTTGAAACAAAATATAACATACTTGCATCAATTTTCAAAACAAATGTCGGTCTATCGATGACTACGTCACACTGTCCTTGAACAATTGGACGCTTTGTTAATTTTTTAAAGTATCTTAGTTCCGGTCCCCAACTTTGTAACGGACTAATATGATCAGCTTCTTTTTCTAATCGATCTTTATAAAATGTACAGTAACCACCTATATCGCCTTCTTCCAACACATCCATTTTGTATCGCAGAGGTTCGTTTCTTTTTGCCAATTTAGTAAAATTAATCATAATATTTCTACCTCGGCAAAATCGTAAATGTTCTGAGCATTCTAAACTTGAATCATCGGGAAACAACGGTTCACATATAACCATCATTTCTTCAGATTGTTGTTTTATGAAACCAAAATCTCCCTGAGTATAGAAAGTATTTTGTTGATCCTGTTTCGTTTTGACCCATCCTTGATGATCACCAGGACATACCGGTATTGAATACTGTTCAGTCAATTTGCAATTACGTTCGTAGCCCCAACATTTATCCTGATGTAAATAATCCTTGTACGGACAATCCGAGTCTTTTTCACAGCGCTCAGTTACTTTTGGAAATTGCGAAAAATAGAACGGTAAATGTTCAGTGGACAAATTTAAATCTGTATAATTCACCAGCAAAATCCCTGGTAAAAACGTTAGTAAAAATACACATCTTATAAACATTTTAAAAAATATATTAATTTTATTACACTATTTAACATAAATAGTATCAAAATACACAATTCACAATGAATTTGAAGTTTTCATATGAATATAAATGAGCTTTACTTATAAAGTGAGGTTATATTATTTATTTAATTTAAATTTGTTTAAAATAAATTAAAATAAGTTAATATTATAGGAATTTTACTTATTTTAGGAATAATTGTAATAAAAATATTTTGCAGTCTTCGTTAATACTGTTAATTTTGTAAATAGTTAAAGCAGGTGACATTGTCAATATGTCAAAAATTTTAAATGTCAAAAAAATGACAATAAACCTAACCTAAACAACAGCCTCTTATTTCAGCTTCAAACAAACTATAAATAACTAACATTGCGTCAATTGCTTAAACTAAGTACTTTTATAAAAATACGTTTGATGTCACTGCTAACTACAAGTTAAGTTAGCGACATCGGACGGGATTAATATTAAGCTGTTAGTTCACGCATTTTAGCGTTGTGTCTCTATAACTTTTCTAACTTGTAAGGATGAGATAAATTTGATAAAATATCTAGAAATTGTTATCTAACAAAATTTATAAAAGTTAATGGATGACATGAAAGTAAAGAAATACCTGTTGAACTAAATGACATTTTTTTAAGCCTTAAAAATAATTAATTAATTAATTTTTCTATAGGGTATTTTTATTAAGAACAAAAAAGATATGATTAGTGATTAGTGGCGGACTTCAGCCAATACATCAATTAAGAGATTTTAATACATGTATAGAGAAGGGAGCAAAGTTCCAAAAGATTAATAAAGTGGAAAGTTGGGCGAAAGTGGAATCACCGGTCACCCTGAAATTTGTGAATATAAAAAATGGCTAGCTGTAGGCTATTCGGTGCTCTAAGTAAAATTTCTAAAACCAACATAAAATTATTCAATAGAAACGGTATGGTTTTACAACTTATCGAAATATTATACAATTCTTTTATTAATATTGACATACTTTTGCCATGTCATCTCTCGTACACTGAATTCACTTCTTATTTTCAATATGCTGTTATTTATTTTTATTTCAGTACAATATTTAAGATTAGCGTCAACTTCAAGCGCCAATAAACACTTTAGAACAAAATTTAATGGAGATGTATTGGTCGTCACTTTTGATTCGCCGGGCACTAAAGTCAATTCTTTGGGTACAGAAGTTTCACAAGAAATAGAAGGCATTTTGAATGAAATTCAGAGTAACCCTGCGGTTAGATCAGCCGTATTAATATCTGGGAAGCCAGGCTGTTTTATTGCCGGAGCCGATATAAGCTTACTAGAAACTGTAAAGACTGAAGAAGATGGATCTAAGATATCGCGTGATGGACAAAGACTTCTTCAAAGAATCGAGGATAGCCCAAAGCCGATAGTTGCGGCAATTCAGGGATCATGTTTAGGCGGAGGTTTGGAAACAGCGCTTGCATGTCAATACCGTATCGCCGTAAAGGATAAAAAGACCGGACTTGGACTTCCAGAAGTAATGTTGGGCCTTCTTCCAGGCGGTGGCGGAACTCAAAGACTGCCTCGCCTTACGTCTGTTCCTACAGCTT
This sequence comes from Mongoloraphidia duomilia, assembly GCA_039654895.1. Lineage (NCBI taxonomy): Eukaryota > Metazoa > Arthropoda > Insecta > Raphidioptera > Raphidiidae > Mongoloraphidia > Mongoloraphidia duomilia. The sequence goes on along the minus strand of CM077522.1, from coordinate 4,790,336 downwards.
TAGATTTGGCACTCACTGGGAAGACAGTTAAAGCAGATAGAGCAAAAAAATTGGGAATTGTAGATTTGTTGGTCGACCCGTTAGGACCGGGATTAAAGTCTCCAGAAATTCGAACGATTGAATATTTAGAAGAAGTAGCTGTTCAAGTTGCAAGAGATATTTCCAATGGAAAAATTAAAGTAGACCGAAGTAAAAAGAGTTTGGTAGATAAAGTTTTGAAGTTTGCTTTACAATATAATTGGGTTCAGGATCAAGTTTTTGGAAAGGCGAAAACACAAGTAATGAAGCTATCAGGGGGCTTGTATCCAGCGCCACTTAAGGTAAATATATACGGTTTTTAATTTAATATTTATCACTTATTTGGCGGAACAGTTTCACTAACACTGGAATTAATTGATTGGCTATAGAGATTTAACATGGAGGCGTGGCTACCACATTTAGCTATACTTTTATTTTCTGCCAACAGATGTCATAGCGTCAAATCCTTATAAGGGATTTGGCACGGGGGCGGAGTAATCATCCAAAGGGGGTGTGTTTTATGATCACATGACGTAATATTCATTTTTATATCAGTATTGATACAAATTATCACGTTTATTTTCATTAATTTTATTAATGTAAAAATATATTATAACCGCTGAAAATTCCATGTGTATTTTTTTTTTAATAATTCGACGGTGTATTTCATTTTTTAACACAATAAAACCACTAAAAACATTTAATTTCTGTAATTTTCAAATTTCAGATTATTGAAGTCATACGTAAAGGTGTAGAGAAGGGTCTTCCGGCTGGATATGCAGCAGAAGCTAAAGGTTTCGGTGAATTAACCGTATCTCCGCAATCCAAAGGTTTAATCAGTTTGTTCAGAGGTCAAACTGAATGCAAGAAAAATAGATTTGGAACACCTCAAACACCTGTAAAAACCGTAGCAGTATTAGGCGCAGGCCTGATGGGCGCAGGCATTGCTCAAGTATCTGTGGACAAAGGATATAATGTAATAATTAAAGATACTTCTGATGCAGGACTTAACCGCGGACTTGGACAAATCCAAACTGGATTAATGAATGCTGTAAAAAGAAAAAGAATTGCATCGTAAGTTAATTTGGATTTCAACAAATCTGATATAATAATAACTAATATCGTTTTCTTACGTTCTATTTTTGAATATTCTGATATTAGATGCGCACGTCATTTGTTTGTTGCACAAAATAAAAGAATATTATACAGATTGTATCAAATTAAAGCTGTGCATAGGACGTTCTGTGTGTAAGATAGAGATCGATATAAAGCAATAAGTAAGAACGAGATAAATGGTCTCTAATAGAAAGTTTCTGTAGTTACTGACTACTGAAATAAGAAATTATTGATAAAATCACAAAACAAAGATGACTCTATCAGGTTGTATGGGTTAGTATGGGCATTATTTATTTACAGTAACTACAGAAACTTCCTATTAGCGATCATTTATCTCGTTCTTATTTACTGCTTTATATATCGATCTCTGTCTTACACACAGAACTCGCTATGCACAGCTTTAATTTGATACAATCTGTATAACAATTTCCTTTCTATTGAGTCACAAATTATAACTTACTGTTCAAAATAAATTAAATTATGCATGTTATTAATTTTTTGAGAAATTCATAACTATTGTATCTTTTTAGTTTGGAAAAAGATAAATTTTTGGCAAATTTGTACACCACGTTAGATTATAAACAATTCAAAAATGCGGACATTGTAATTGAAGCAGTATTCGAAGATATTAATATAAAACACAAAGTAATCAAGGAAATAGAAGCTGTCGTTCCGCCCCATTGTGTCATTGCTACCAACACTAGCGCTATTCCAATAACCAAAATCGCAGCTGCATCGAGTAGACCTGATAAAGTAATCGGTAAAAAACATTTTTTTTTGTTTTTATTATTTCAGTATTATGCTTTTTTCTCCTACCTAGGCCTAAAGTTCGTACTTTCGTCCCTGCTAAGCGGGAACAAAGTCGCTCTTTATTCCCGTGATATGGACAAGTGCGCGTGCGCAATAGTACTTATGCCGGCTCTCACGCACCTACAGTATACATTATACAGTATACATTAAAATTATTTCCATTAAAATTATTTTTCAATAATTTTAATAATAAAAGAAAATAAAAATAATAATTTTTTTTTTTTTCAATTTTGCGAACTTTCGGCCTGGCAGGAGAAAAAATAGTATGCGCAACACAGGAGGAAATGTAGCACTTTCCTCCCTTGTGGCACAATGTACTATTTTCTACTACCTAGGCCGAAAGTTCGTACTTTCGTCCCTGCTAAGCGGGAACAAATTCGCTCTTTATTCCCGTGGTATGGACAAGTGCGCGTGCGCATTAGTACTTATGCCGGCTCTCACGCACCTACTTCTGTCTCCTATACATTAAAATTATTTCCATTAAAATTATTTTTCAATAATTTTAATAATTTAAAATTATTTTTCAATAATTTTAATAATAAAAGAAAATAAAAATAATAATTTTTTTTTTCAATTTTGCGAACTTTCGGCCTGGCAGGAGAAAAAATAGTATGCGCAACACGAGAGGAAATGTAGCACTTTCCTCCCTTGTGGCACAATGTACTATTCCTTCATTGTTTCCCTATTACATAATATGGTGAACTGGTCGTCGCCAAGTGTCCCAACTCTTACTTGAGGAGCTCCATGTTAGTTTCTGTACATAAATTAGAAAATAACGATTGTATTGTTATTCTCAGGTATGCATTACTTTTCACCTGTGGACAAAATGCAGTTGTTGGAAATAATAACCACAGACAAAACAAGTAAAGATACAGCTGCGACTGCAGTTGCAGTTGGTCTAAAACAAGGGAAGGTTGTTATTACTGTAGGCGACGGTCCCGGATTTTACACCACTCGCATTCTGTCGACCATGTTATCGGAAGCTATTCGTATTTTACAAGAAGGTACTGATCCCAAGGACTTGGATAAATTGACTAAGAAATTCGGTTTTCCGGTAGGAGCTGCTACGCTTTCCGATGAAGTCGGTATTGACGTCGGATCGCATATTGCTGTCGATTTGGCCAAGGTATTTTTTCTAGTTATTTATTTTTCACATTATTGCTATACATGTTGGCTGATTTAAATAATTTAAAATCGAGTTGCAACGAATAATTTATTCGGTACCAAACCGAATAAGTATTCAGCGAATTTTAAACGGTTTTAGCGCCGATGGAGAGAATATTGGAGACGGAAAAATCCCAAATTATTTCTATTTTAAATAATTCTATCTTAAATCATTTCTAGTTCCTCTATAATGGATAACTACTTACGATAAAAAAATCCCTCGAGCTACTTTTTTTATTTTGATCATGTTTTGATTTTTTCTCATCGTGAAAAGTATAAACTTTTTGAAAAATTCGCACAGGAAATAAATGCGTTGTTTATTATTTTGCAAAGGTATTTGGAGAACGCATCAGTGGTGGAAACTTGAATATAATGACAGATCTAGTTAAATCTGGTTTCATGGGTCGCAAATCCGGCAAAGGCATTTATGTTTATGAAAAAGGAAACAAGAATCGCGATGTAAACACAGAAGCTCTTGACATAATCAAGAAATACTCTCTCGAACCGAAAGGAGCTGATAGCGATGAGGATAAACAAATCAGAATGGTGTCGAGGTAATGTAATCATTAGAATCTATATGCGCTTTTCATTTTTGGAGAATTTTTGCGGTCTTGAGAGGATATTTAACATGTTTTGGGGATTTTGCGCGTTATTATAAGTGAGGCATTAGCATTTTAGGGGGAATTTTACGTGTGGAGGGTAAGCTTTGAGGAGGAAGTATTTGCGAAGTTTTTAAGCGATTTTTAACAAAAATGATATATCCAACATTTAGTAGTTTTTTTTAGTTTTGAAACTTTCTCGGTAACAAATCGATCGAATTGAAAAAAAAAAAAAAACAAATACGGTTGTGTAAGTAATGAAAAACTCTTTCAAATTAGGGATCATTTAAAAATTTGGGGGGATTCGCTACCCCCGCACAGGGCTAGAGTTGCAAGAATGATTTTTGCATAAAAATTGATCCATTTTGATATGCAAATCGACTTGTTTTTGGATTTTTGTCAAAACGTTCATTTTGCCGAGTTTTACGGGGGTACAAGTTTTCGTTGGGACACCGTGTATAATAATTTGATTGTTTTGCAGATTCATCAATGAAGCCGTTTTGTGTTTGGAAGAAAAAATTCTTCACAACCCGTTAGAAGGTGATGTGGGTGCTGTTTTTGGTCTTGGATTCCCTCCATTTACGGGCGGTCCGTTCAGATTTGTTGACGCATACGGTGCCGATAAATTAGTCAGTAAAATGCTAAGATATGAGCAATTGTATGGCGCTCCTTTCAAACCAGCTCAAACTTTACTCGATATGTCAAAAGATTCGAGTAAGAAGTTTTATCCATCAAAATGAATTGTCAATTTTTAGTTTTTACTCCAATATAAAATAAATCCCTTTTTTCTCCTTGTTAAAAAATTTTTGATAACAGATCAAAATATAATTTACAAATACGTATTTGTAAATTATAATGATTTGTTTATTTTGACCTTTTAACAATTGAATACAGATAACCGTTTTTTGTTTTAATATAAAAATGTGTAACGTGTAAGCTGCATTTAGTTTGCTCTGAAGTTAGGTCAGATTTGTGATAGACTTGAAATATCAATGCAATCCTAGCCTGATAGTCAACAAACGGGTTTTTTTTTAAACATGTGCCCTCTAAAAGTGCCTTAACTAATGTGACAATTATATGGTTTTTTTTATTGTTTATACAGCTATTTAATAAAGTCGATTTCATAAAATTCTATCATTTTTTGAATTAGAGTTAATTATTAACAGAAATTTATTGTTTTTTTTTTGAAATGTTGTTGAGAGCGACATCAGAATAACTTATATAACAAAACATATTTTGCCCCCTCTCTCAAAACTTCCTTGAAGCTAATTTTATTAGCCATATGCCCATGTATCGAGTTTGTCAAATTTTATATGCAATAAAAACAAACAATATGACAACCTTAATATTTGTCCTTATTTCTTAATCATTCAAAAACTGTATAAAATTAATTAATATCTGAAATATAAAGTACATAATGATACTTCTTATGAAAGAATCAATCAACAAATCATTTATAAAATTATGCATACTTGTAATATAAACAGATTTAATAAAACATATTTTCTTTTATGTCATTTTTTTTCACAACGAATCCTATAGTCCCCGAGAATACTAGGCGGTCGCAGTCATTGAAATATAGGAATTCTGGAACGTAAAGGCCGTATCACCCGTGCGGTTTTTTATCATACGGTTTTGCTATGTGTGCATGTTTGATTTACATGCTATTCACACGAACGATAAAATTCTCATACGGTTCGCATGCGACAACAAAGAATTTTGAAATTGTTATATTAAATATTGCCCAGTGCAACAAAGCAAATTAAAGATGTCTGGTTACAAATTCTCATATAATGATCGTTAATTTATTAGTGGATGAAACCAAAATTTTCTGTCCTTTTTACTTTTCTATAAAACGATGGCAACGGAATTATAAAATTAAATTTGTTCCATCTTGTCATTCAAAAACTGACCTGGAGGCATTTTTGACAACTCAAAAATCTCTCAGATGCTATTTTATTTTTGAAACTAAAAGTACGGGTTGTTGGAGTGGATTCAGCGTTACTTTTTCTATAAATAGACTTAATATCAAACGAATCGGCTCGAATTTATTTTTCAAAAATTTCGCAAATTTGTGCATAGAGGGGGGTTTTTTTACTTTTGGCATTTTTTAGAAAACTCAAAAATCTCTCAGATGCTGTTTATATCTTTGAAACTAAAAGTGCGGGTTGTTGGAGTGGATTCAGCGTTACTTTTTCTATAAATAGACTTAATATCAAACGAATCGGCTCGAATTTATTTTTCAAAAATTTCGCAAATTTGTACATAGAGGGGGGTCTTTTTACTGTTGGCATTTTTTAGAAAACTCAAAAATCTCTTAGATGCTGTTTATATCTTTGAAACTAAAAGTGCGGGTTGTTGGAGTGGATTCAGCGTTACTTTTTCTATAAATAGACTTAATATCAAACGAATCGGCTCGAATTTATTTTTCAAAAATTTCGCAAATTTGTACAAAGAAGGGGGTCTTCTTACTTTTGGCATTTTTAAGAAACTGCAAAATCTCTCGGATGCTGTTTATATCTTTGAAACTAAAAGTGCGGGTTGTTGGAATCGATTCAGCAATATTTTTTCTATAAATAAACTTAATATCAAATGAATCGGGTCGAGTTTATTTTTCAAAAATTTCGCAAATTTGCACAAAGAGGGGGGTCTTCTTACTTTTGGCATTTTTAAGAAAACAGCAAAATCTCTCGGATACTGTTTATATCTTTGAAACTAAAAGTGCGGGGTGTTGGAGTCGATTCAGCGCTATTTTTTCTATAAATAGACTTAATATCAAACGAATCGGGTCGAATCTATTTTTCAAAAATTTCGCAAATTTGTACAAAAAGGGTCTTCTTACTTTTGGCATTTTTTAGAAAACTCAAAAATCTCAGATGCTGTTTGAAACTAAAAGTGCGGGTTGTTGGAGTCGATTCTGCGCTGTTTTCAGGGCTGGATTATCCAATAGGCATTGTAGGCAACTGCCTTGGGGCCCACAACCCATGAGAAAAAAAATAAGTCATAGTTAAATAAAAAATAGAGAAAATAGAAAAAAATATAAATAAATAATCTCGATCATTAAGAACGACCTCGATCATTAAGAATCGACCTCGATCATTAAGAATCGACCTTGATCATTAGGAATCGACCTCGATCATTAAGAATCGACCTCGATCATAAAGAATCTCGAGGTCGATTCTTTATGATCGAGGTAGATTCTTAATGATCGAGGTCGAATCTTAATGATCGAAGTCGATTCTTTATGATCGAGGTCGATTCTCAATGATCGTGGTCAATTGTTCACAATATTCTTTAGTAATTTGCCAGTTCTGGTTGTCAGCCTTAAAAAAGGGGTTATCAGTAATAAAATAAAAATAAATAAATAAAAATTAATGCAATTATTTTATTGTTTTTTTTTCTTGAACATGTATTTATTACATTGTCCTTAATGTGATAGAAGCAGAATAATATCCACTATATATAAAACAGAAAATTGTATTTTGTGTCTTCTGCTATTTCAGATCTGGATCGATTGAAGTGAAATTTGTAGTTGTTAAACAAATTCGTTACAAGAAAATTTTAAAGAACGATTTCTTTATACAGAATTTACAAACCGAATTTCATAGAAGGTATATTATAGCAATTGGTTTTATTAACATAAAATCTTGGAATGACGCGTTGTCAACCAATGATAAAATTCACAGCAATTATAAAACTAACACGAAGATTCCAATATAGCGTTTTTTTATATGTACACCGTGTTAATCCCAGCGATCGCACAATAAAGTATAAAATTTTGTCTAATTATAATTTCACTTCCTGCCACACAACAACCTGTGATTGTTTTCTAATTCGTTGATCAATAATTTTCTAGTTATTTTTCATGCGTTAATTTTTTCCAAAACAAAATTGCTAAATTTTGAACGTTGGTGTTTCTTTTTTTAAGGTCACCAACAGTAAGGGCCCGCGCATACATACAACTTTTAATCACACAACTAGGGATGCAACGATATATCAAAAAACCGATAAATATTGATATATCGACGCCCAAAAATATCGATATCGAAGATCTGCCGATATCGATATATTGATATCGAAAAAACTCAAAATATCGAAACGAAATATCGAAAGAGCCCGCCCAAAATCGAATTCCCACGAAATCGGGTAAAATGCTGTTACTGGCAAGTGGCAACACTGACTGTCTAAAAAAAGTTGACATTTAAAATTTAAAGTAGGTACTCTGTGAATTGTGATCGGGCAGTGAGAATTAAAAATAGGGATGCAATGATATATCGATAGCGATAAATATCGATATATCGACACACAAAAATATCGATATCGAAGATCCGCCATTATCGATATCAACTTAAATCGATATATCGATATTTTCTAACACCTTGCATCCCTACGCACAACTGTTTAGTTGTTTATCAAAAGACTATTGGAAATAAATTGATAAATTGTGTTTTAAAGACCACCAACAGCAAAGGTTATTTGGGCCTAACGCCAATTCATATTTTTAATTCATTATAAAAGGCTATCGGAGTAGATGGGAGTGCGCATACATACAACACAATAGTCCGTCGACTAAAAAATCGTAAAACCACACCGATTGTCTTTTGACTAAACTACCGAACAACTGTCATTGGCAACTTATGTCTACAGCAGTGTATTGATGTTCGCATACATTCGACTAAACAGTTGTTCGACCACCCATTAGTTTAATAGTGAAAGTGTGGCACAACTAATTGAATGTATGCGCACTTCTTACAACTAAACAGTTTAGTCGAATTGAAATCGCAACACATACCCAAGTCGACTAAACTGTTTAGTCGTAAAACAATTGTTAAAAAAAATAAATTGTATTTTAAAGACCACAAACAGCTAAGGTTATCTGGGCCTAGCACCAATTCATATTTTCAATTCATTATTTTTTTTTAATAATAAATTGAAAATCCAATTGACACTTTTACCAGCTCTCGGGCTAGAACCCGGAAACTTGTAATAGAGGAACCGTAGCAACGCCATGTAAACAACAGCATTGCTACACGCTCGGCTATTCTCAAGCCCTAAAATTCTTTTGTTATATAGTTTTTATTGCCCGCGACTTCATCCGCATTGGATTCGAAACACAGCCAAAGACACCATTTAGACCAGTTTTAAAATGCACTTTCGTGTTCAAATATTAAATTCAACTCTTACTGTAACTATTTATGAGATATGAACATGTGTTAAAAAATTCTACACCCTCTTTTGACACTTTTCAAGGTTGAATTTCGCAAAACCCCATCTTAGTGGATGCTTATGTCACAAAAAGAACTTACTGTCCAAATTTCAAGTTTCGAGCTTCAGCGTTGATGAGTCAGTCAGTCAATCAGGACTTAAGGCACGTGCAATATGGAGCTGGGATTCTAGATGGTAGCGTAGATCATAGCAGGGCTTGCTTAAATTAATGCATTGTTATATATGCGAGCGTACACAACGAAGCAGTGAGTGTAGCAGGTATAAGCGCTGTTACAAGAGCTGCTAGATACAAAAATGTATCTCACCATTCTTTCAGCGCGCTGACTACTACAATCAACGTGTGACAACTGTCAAATGACCGTTACAAGTTTCGCAATGGATGTGACAAGTTTAATAAGTGAAATTTTGCCAGTTTTTATTTAATTTGTTTTGAGTTTTTTCTAAGACGTATTTAAAAGTGTTAGGTTCCATACGTAAATATTCAAAAAAACAGGTTTGGGTAAAATTTTAATTCTTGGTATAAATGATGAAAATCGCCACGTTTAGATCGTTTTCTATTAATAGGGTGGACATGATAGCTCCTACCCAAATTTGTATTTAAAATATACCACTTTGTAGCAGAAGAACACAAATAATCGTCTTCGCTATCTGACATTTCAAACGCGATTTAAGCTTGTATCAAAGCTCCGTTATGCAAATCTATAAGCACTTATAATTTCAGCCACCATCTACGATACATGCTGCCATCTAGAATCCCAGCTGCGTACTGCACATATCTTTACTGTCCAAATTTCAAGTTTCTAGCTTCAGCGTTGATGAGTCAATCAGGACTTATTCTTTTATTTGTTTAGATCAGCGGTTCCCAACTTATGGGCCACGGGCGCTGGTCGAGAGTCTAAGCCAAGATAAATATTATCGGAGCTTCAGTGGTCGAGTATATGTGTTTGTGTGTTTATAGTGTTCACTTGTATATTTAGTTAGTGGGCCTCACATTTTTTTACAAAATTGGTGGTCGGCACAACTAAAAAGGTTGTATAGATAATGGTTTCAGCCGCTGCATTGCGAATGCGATTGTATTTTGCTTGCCTCGTAAACAGTTTAATAGACAAAACCGTTTTCTGTCTGGACTTGTAGTTACGTACGACGGTCGATTCGAAACTTCCCACGGAATATGCCTACTGAATTAGTCGGCGTTAAATTTATATTATTAACCTTTATTTACACCCTTGTATTGCACAATCTCTAGAACACACTGTATATACATATAGTGAACCAAAAAAAGATATGAAATTAAAAAAAAAATCTACTGAATCCTACTTAAAGAAGGTAGATCGTTTAATTAATCTTTAATAAAAAATAAACTTTCTAAAAAAATAATAACTAATTTACTATTAATTTGGCAAAGTAATACTAATAAAATTACTATACTTACACAAAAAAACAAAAATACTGCAATTTATAATATGCTGATACCCATTCACAATTTTCAATAATCCATAAAAAACTATTTTTCCTTTTTTTATTATTAGACGTGCTATCACCTGCATAAAATATATTATTTTTTATGTGCTATCATATTTGGAATTAATAATAATATACAAAAATATTCTTTAATAATAACTGGATGTTCATAAATAAATAAACGATTCTTAAAAAAAATGTTTTTTTTTTTTAATTGTAAGTTATTTGCATTGATTCCATTTTTGTTTCGTTCGTTTTGACCAACTGGTTTTGAAAAACTGTCAAAAATTCATTATGCAAAGCACAGTACAGCGTCAATTATCCGAACACACTACAATCTGTGCCGCGTGCGCATTTAACTCTGCGCACACGTCTTTGTTTTGTTTTTTCGCGATTACTGGTTTGCTCACTTGTTTTAGGTTAGATTTAAACATACTTTGAAATTGATGAAAATAGCACCAAATTTACTAAGTCGAACAACAAAAAAATATATTGAACTGAGATAAAATAAATTCACTATAAACAATTGCTATTTATCAACTGTAAAATAAATAAACTTTAAAAGGATAAACGGATAGTTCCACTTTAATATGAATGCTATGCATATGGAGGATAGAGAGAATGGAGACTAATCTCCATTCATTCGTCATTGTCTAAAAAAAGATGAAAATAAGGGTTAAGTAATTGACACACTATAAGAAGAGATATGCGATCGCAATTTCGGGTGTTATTTTGTCATAACGCTCACAGCCAGTCCACAATAGCATTGTCGGTAAATATTTCAGAACAGAGAGAGCTTTCTATAGCTCTCTCTGTTCTGAGATATCACAGCTTGTAGGTATGGACCACCTTTCGACGATTTTTTGATACCTCGAATTACATGTGGCCACAATTATAATCAACGCCACTGTACTTACAAACTTTAAGAAAATATAGAATTAAAAAAAAATACATTCATTTATTTCTGAACATTGGTACTTACGTAACCAACTTTAAGCGCAATAACAAAATTTAAAAACAATAATGGCATACAGCAGGGGTCTCCAATAATATGCACTTACGAAATGAAAAATATATATTTATTACACAATCGATGGATTTCAACTATCTTCTCATTTATTATTATTAGTATTAAAAATTATATCAGGATATTAAAAAATTTATTTGCGTCATGAATGTATATCAAATAAGTAAACTGATGTTAAAATCTTCGATGTTTTTACAAATAATTGAAAAAAAAAAAACTGGTGAAGATTTAAGGTTATAATTTTAATGTCAAATTAATAAACAATATTGCACTGTCGAGTCATGTCTATTACAAGTTTACAACAGTGGAATTACTTTCAAAGAAAAACAAAAATGTTATTTACATAATCTCAAATCCAAATTCGTACATACGATATTTTCAGAAAAAAAAAAAACCTCAAATTGAAAGTGAAAAAAAAACAACTTCAAATTTAAAGTGAAAAAAAAACAAAACAACTTCAAATTTAAAGTGAACTTACACCACCTGTGATATACACAAAGCAAAAAATGGCACAGTAACAAAAGAAAAACGAATTTCAGTTCATTTGTTTTATAGGCGCTAGGATTGTGTAAACTGGAATATTCTTGGAAAACCCTGTTATATCATAATATAAATAAAATAACGACAATAATACTAAATATCAGTTTCATGTTTTTCAAAAAATAACAAAACTCTTGCGTCGCTTTTATTAATACAATATGACTGTCTGTCAAAATAACTGCGCTGTTGTTTTGTTTATATTGTTAACATGGATCTGATATTCAGAGTGTATGATCGATCTTTAAATTTATTAATATCATTTAAAAAAAACCTGTTTAAAAAAATCTTTATGCTTAAAATAAATACACCGTTTATATTCCTTCATGAATCTATCAAAGTGTACAAAAATAAAAGATAGCCGTTTTAACAAAATAATCTTTGCATACATTTTCGCAAGTAATTATAGTCGAAATACCTACGATTTGTTTTCTTTTCTTTATTTTTAATAAACACATCTGCTTTCTTTTAAATGATAATAATCATGTAAATTATACATTAGTACTAGAAATTTGATTATTTACATTCTATTGGCAATAAAATATTTATTTAAATTTATCAACAATTTTTTAATGTTAATTATTCAAAACAATGGTTGTGTTCGTGGCTTTCTTCTTTTTGAAGATTTCAATCAAAATAATGGGCGCGCACGCGCAGTCTATTTTTAACGACTGTGCGCGTGCGCTTAGACAGCGCTTGCGTTCCCCTCATTTTGATGGAAAAGAAGAAATCAAAGAACACACACATTGTTACATTTTTTATGGACAACAAATAATCCACAGTCCAAATTTACAGGACTGTTTAATGCTATTTTTATTTTCACTTCTGAATGCTACAAATTTGTTGACAAGATTTTTTTTTATATTATGTATAGTCATTCTTCTGTGACTCTGTCCATAACAAAATGCATGCTTTTGTTTGAATCGACTAACAGAGAATAAACATGCTTTCGTTTATCACATTTACAAAACAAAAACAATATTTATGCGCCGTACAATAAATAATATTTAATAAAATATTGAGACCACGTTATTATTTTTGTTATTAGTGACGAAGTCAAAGTAGCACTGAAGTAGTGACAAATTAACTAGTACCGAGTAGCCTGCAGTTGTGGAATGAATCACTTTCGACGCCAATGAATGACACTAGAACAAAAGAAGGAAATAATTTTTACTCACATATCTCCTTGATTTATCATTTCTTAAGGCGGAGCTTCACCAAACTGGGCTAAGCAGGCGGCTTTGCTGCCGGCATAGAAATCGGCGGCATTCCGAAACCGCAGCAGTTTTAAATTTGCTGGAATAAATAAGCTGGTGGCACAAGCCGCCGGCTTACACGGATATTTTTATTTAAATGTTTTCCGGCTTAGACCAGTTTGGAGAGGCCCCGCCTTTATACTTAAAAGAATTTCAAACCAAGCCACTTTGATCGTGAATATGAAGCAAATCGCACTTAACAATGTTGCTACATGAATAGAAAGAGCCCTTAAGTATACGCGAGAATGACCGCACAGCCGAAGTGGAAACTTCTATGGCGATCGTATTCGATTCGAAGCAATATATATTAAAACAAAACATGGCATAACGTTGTTATCATCATTTCATATGTATCAAAATTTGATACATGCAAAAATCAACATTAACCGCTTCGAAAGTCATTGACTATCATAATTACAAAACACAGCTGGGCACAGCAGTGACGCACAGCTGACTGTTTCTCCCTCGCTCGGCTAAACTCGACTCTCCCGAGTTTACCTGAATAAGCGTTTCACAATGGAGCTCGGCGGATCAGACTTATCCGGGAAAAAGTGTGCACGATGCGCTTAAAGAAGTTTTCTCTTAAAAATGTCAAGTCTTATTCTGTAATCGCATTTTGTACAAATTATCGCTAATGATAGACCCCAACGTCAACTGCTGATATTTTGTAACAGTGAATTTACAATTAATGACGACTTTAATTCAATTTACATTTTAGTGTATGACGCAAAAATTTTCACACGATATCACAACATATTCTTTCTCTGTTAGCCGTACGATAATTTACGTCTGCATTCAATCGTACTTTTTTGTGTGTGTGTGCAGAACAGACGAAAGTTTACAAAACTATTCACTCGGTTCATATCCATTTTTTAATAAATTCAATACGGTTCATGGGTTCGTCGTACGAAGATAAATAAAAGAGTTATTAATCAATAACAATTTATTTTAATCCAAGAACCCATGAACCGTATTGAGTTTACAAAACTATTGTTCAATATTGGCTACATCAATTGTTTTACTAATTTATTATACTCTAATTTAATATTATGACTTTACATGTCCTGTCAAAAGGACCAAAAAATACAGTCTGCAAAAAATTTAATGTATTGCCTGAGTTTTTTTTTTAAGTACTCAACGATGCAATAATTTTTTTGCGAAATATATTTAAAAAAATATATATATTTGGTATGATTAACCCTTAAAAACTGCTCTTGCGCATGAACAAGTCAGCATCAGCGCTAACAGACAGATCTAGTAACAGCATTTAAATGTTATCATTCCTGCCAACTTTACAGAATATAACATTTGAATGTCGCCATTTGCATAAAAAAAAAAACATTTTAGTTTTTATGTTTATGTAACGCAACGTAATTGTTTTCCTGCAAAATATAAAAAAAATTATCGATTTACAATTTGCAAAAATTAACATCGTAATTAAAATCGAATAATAGTTTTATTAAAAAAATAAAATATATGAGTACTGTGGTTGGAATAAAAATAAAATTAAGGATAGTTACTTCTTACCACAACAGTTTTATTAATGGATGTACATTTTGAAAGCTATGCTTCCATTTTCAGCAAACACTATACATGTATAGTGTTTGCTGAAGATGGAAGCATAGCTTTCGAAATGTACATCCATTAATAAAACTGTTGTGGTAAGAAGCAACTATCCTTAATTTTATTTGAATAATAGTTTGTTTTTTTGCAAAATTAAACGAATTGTAATAAAACCGAAATTGATCCTAATATATAAGGTAAACAATTGAATTAACAAGAAAAATAATAGAATTCACAAGTTAGATAAACAAATGAAATCACAAGATAAACAATTGACTCTGCAAGATAAACAAACGAATCCATAAGTTAAACAACATAATGAATTCATAACAACACATTTGAAACAATAGATAAACGTAAATAATATATACTTATGAAATTATTTTGAAATTCAAACAAACAAAAGAACTTATTTGAGAGTTAATAAGGGTTAAGTTTACTTCTATATCGGAGACGAGCCACTAAATGCGTAGTTTGAAAAAAGTACAACTAACACACATTTAATTTCAAATATGCTTTTTGTTAACTGTTTTATATTAGGTACTTTTTAAATACAAATTTGAAGTTTATTCATAATAAATAAATACAAATTTTAACACATGTTGAGCTGTCTGTAGTCTAGCAGTGGTGTTGGAATATTGACTCTCGCATGTAGTTGCTTTTCAGTGACAGAATGCTTTAAAGGGAGAAAGTCGATCGTTTGAAAATGTGTCACTGTTTGAGAAATGTCAACTCAGTCCGCCGCGATAGTGGAAAGTTTAGGGTTAAAATCCCTACGGTGACATAGGTTTGAATTAATGAATTTTTCCTGATTACAGCATTGTGTTACGTCATTGTTTCTTGCTCAGGTGTTTCATATACTGTTTGCAGTCATTATGCATTCATTTAATTATTTATTCATAATGTTTTCATAGCATTAGGCAGCTTAGAAATTATATTTCGCTTAAAAAAAAGTCAACCACAATCCCGGCATTTGTCTAATAATCAAAATAAATTGGCGAATAGCAAATTGAACTGTAAGTCAGAAAACAGATCAAGAATAAAGATTATATTTTGTACAAGAATATTTTCAATGTTAATTAATAACAATTTTAAAAAATAAACGATCATTCATTAGCTTTTCCCTCCATTGTGTTTCACCAAGTTACCTTGAAAAGTTCACTGATAATTGAAGTGAGACGATACTAAGTTACGATAAGTACTTACACTTTACAGCCTTTGTCTGTTCACTCTTGTCCGAATCCTTCAGTCTCTTCGATGGCGTAATTCAATTTCTCAACCAACTGATCGTAGCTTTTGTATGGCGGAAGATCGAGCCTATTGAAACATGTGTGAGATCTCGGTAGCCACGTATCTTTTCCAACCTTTTCAATACAAAATCTTTGTGGACCGTTGCTGCCCATCAGTTCGGCAAAACCGCCGACGGGCACGCGGCACGTTCCCGTCACGAATTGAAGTAGCCGAGCTCGTTTTTCATTGTCTGTCTGACGCACAAACTGAAAACAAAACAACAAATTTAAAAACAAAAGACTAACGACTTTTGAAACTAAATTGCACTACCAACTGTAAATTAACTTTTATAAATTAAGGTATCGACACAAAAAAATAAAGTCGGGATTTTGTAATTGTAAGGTTTTAAAGAAATTTCGACTTAGATATATATAGTTTATAGGACAATTATTTTGATCTGACTTCCACTATCATCTCCCAGATGGTACTGCTATACAGGGTGCTGAATCGTTTTGCGGGTAATAGGGATTTAACCTGTAAAATCAAACTTTTGCGATTTCCTGCTTCCCTAATTATTTTAGGAAAAATATCTTCGAATAAAAGTTTTAGAACATAAAATTCTGCATCTAAATCATTAAACAAAATTAATTTTGCATGCTTTGTGTCGGCAGAAATTTGATATGAAAATGTCAAAATTACCTCAAAAACAGATAGCGAACAAAATGATTAGAAATTATTCTGACAGCTAAAACGTCATCATTTTGTTCAAGTTCCATGGCTATCGCTACCTGTTTTTGAGGTAATTTTGACATTTTCATATCAAATTTCTGTCGTCACAAAGCATGCAAAATTAATTTTGTTTAATGATTTAGATGCAGAATTTTATGTTCTAAAACTTTTATTCGAAGATATTTTTCCTAAAATAATTAGGGAAGCAGGAAATCGCAAAAGTTTGATTTTGCGGGTTAAAATCCCTATTACCCGCAAAACGATTCAGCACCCTGTATACCCTAAATCAACATTTTTATTATTCTGTTGGGGAATACTTTTGTGCATCATCGTAGCATTAGCTATTTGAAGTGACATGTTCCACACTTTTCAAAGTCTTTACGGAAGAAAATTTATTATTATTATAGTATAAATAATAGTTTTATACGGCTGAAATGCAATTGAAAAATTTTTTTTTCGTTGGAGAGCAGCCAATTATATAATTGTTTCGAAACGTATTGGAAAAAATCATTTTACCAACCAGTGGTCACAGTCAGGATTCTAGCCTGAACCTTCCACTTTCGCGGCGGAATGAGCTTACAATACTCAACCGTGACAAGATTGCTAAATTAACATTCTCCTTATATGCTTTAGAATCAATAGATTTTCACTACATGCGAGTGTCAGCATGTAGTGAAAATCTATTGATTCTAAAGCATATAAGGAGAATATTAATTTAGCAATCTTGTCACAGTTGAGTATTGTAAGCTCATTCCGCCGCGAAAGTGGAAAGGTTCAGGTTAGAATCCTGACTATGACCACTGGTTGGTAAAATGATTTTTTCCAATATGTTTCGAAACAATTATATAATTGGCTGCTCTCCAACGAAATTTTTTTTTATTATTATAGTGTTTGTTATATGAAACGAAACCTACCTGCCAAAACCAGACGACTTGTTTACTATTTCTAGTGTAATGACGATAAATTGAATTTCTCTGCCAGTCGTCAACATCGATCTCCTGCATTCCACAAAGCATCAATTCCAATTCCCGTTCGTCAAAATATTTGAGCCACTCTAACGGTACGACTTCATTAAAACCATCCAAGAAAGCTTTGGTCTGATCCTCGATACCTCGAGTCATTCTCCATTCGGTCATCATTCTCATATACTCTTCCTTGTTGACTTCGGTCACACGCACTTTGTCTCCGCCTTCTTTCAGTTCGTGATGAATCACTTGTCCCAAAACTTCGAAATCGACGCTGTAATACAATTCCAGGCCGCAATCGTCTATATTATTATCTTTAATCCAAACTAACGAATTATAAAACTCCGGATCTATGGATTCGATATCTTTCATCGTCAATTTTTTATTCAACATACGTTTATAAAACGGCATCGTAAATCCAGAATAAATAAATCTTCCATGATACAACGCCATCGCTATAAACCGCCCGATAAATTTGAAGTACAGAAGATGATCGGGATTAACATACGAAGCGGGATTTATCTGTAAACTGTAGTTGTTTTTATTGGCGTATTCAAACAAACAATACATTGGATTTAAGACTTCGTGCGACAATAAGAAGAACCATTCTCTCGAAACACCTCCATAATCTAAACCTTCTTCACCTCGAAATATTATGTACAAACGCCTGCGTAATTCATAAGCGGGTAACCTCATCACTTGATGATACGAATCTTCGAACAACGTCTGTCTCGATATTGTTATTTTAATGTGACTCGGAAGCGCGTTGCTCTGACATAAATATCTAAACTGACTCAGCTTCCATCTAAACGATCTTTCGTAAGCTCTCGGTACTCCGTAAACTCCTTTCGGACCTTTTGGTGCTCCGGGTCGAGGATCTTGGAACGTTGTCGCTCTGGTGTTATGATCGACAAAATATCTTACTCCATCTTCCGTCATTCGTATCTCCCATCCGGGGGGTAAAGGCGGCTCATCAGTACCTATTTCCTGTCCTTGTGTTCTAGGATCTTCCCATTGCGTTGTTCGATTCTTGTGATTTACAAAATATATTCTACCATCTTGAACTCTGCGTTCCCAACCGGCAGGCAAAGGTCCCAAACCGTCATCCTCTTCAGCTGAAGTAGAAGGTCCGGTTCCTGCCGCGGCGCCTTGAACAGTTTGAGGATATAGGAATCTTTGATTTCCTTGTTGTATCACGTGAGCGCGTTCACCTTGCCATTGCTGGAAGTGCTGTAACCGTTCGGTGTTAGGTCTCTGCCACGTTGTCGTTCTCGTATTATGATCGACATAGTAGATTCTTCCTCTTGGATCGCGTCTCACTTCCCAACCTGGTGGCAAAGCTTGCGGCCTTTCCCAAGAAGTCGAACGCGTATTATGGTCAACATAGTAACGTCTGCCATAAACATCGAATCTCATTTCCCAACCAGGAGGCAACGGTTCTTCAGGAACTGTCGTTTGGGATGTAGCGTTGGCATCGGCTGCACCGTTAACGACGGTGGCGGGCACGGATTCATTCGCTACACCGTTAGGAACGTTTGAAGGCGGCGGCCCAGGCGGTGGATTCGTGCCGTTACCGTTTGCAAGACTATTTATACTTTGCGAATTTGACAATCTGTGATTTACGCTCACAGCTTGCAGATTCGAATCTTGTTGAGTGCGCATGCGTGCTCTAACGCCTCCATTTAATACACTGCGATTTGAAACGGAATCACTCGTACATGGCTGCACTTGAGCTGTCGCTAACGATACACTGCTATTTCTTTGTCCCGGTTTGGACAGAAGAGAATCCATGTCGATTTGTAAACCGTTCAGAACGCAAATTAAATCACCGACCTTCGTTTGTTGCGATGCATCGTTTTTCATTTCACTAAACAAGTCCAGCGTCAATTCCAGATTTTCACATTTTCCATTGTAATGGGTCAGCAATTGGAACAGACCAATTTTCTTTTCGCCCAATATTGTGTCCTTGCGAAAACTGCTGTGGTCCAAAACACGGAACTGTAGCTGAGAATGTGGTGTTACAAGAACTGTGAACTCTTCGCCCCATTTTGGTTGATATGTATTTTTTACAAATTCTGTTTTACGGGGAGCTCTATCATCAATGGTCAGTTCCATATAAGGATTTGGTTTCAAGAAGCTACTGCTGCCACGTAAGTGGGCGCATTCAACTGAAAATAAACAGTGCGTAAATATCAATTAGGAAGTTTTCCTTTTTTATTTTTTTAGTTTAAATCATAGTTCTAAAAATTAAAAAATTAATAAATACAAATTTAACACGTAAGTTGTGACCAAATACATAATTAGATGAATGCATAATGACTGCAAACGGTATATGAAAACACCTGTTGTAAAAACAATGACGCAACACAATGCTGTAATCAGGAAAAATTCATTAATTCAAACCTATGTTAAAATCCCTACGGTGACATAGGTTTGAATTAATGAATTTTTCCTGATTACAGCATTGTGTTGCGTCATTGTTCTTACAACAGGTGTTTTCATAATATACTGTTTGCAGTCATTATGCATTCATCTAATTAAAAAATTAATGGCGGAAGAATTTTTGAAATATCTTTAAGAACAACAAAGTTATGCTACTTCAAAGTTTGAATTGACAATTCTCCAAGAAATTCCGTTTTCAGTCCGGGTGACGTCACGCGGCACGATTTTTTTAAAAGTTATTTTCAGTTTGTATGTGTGGTAATTTAACATGATAACTTCCGATAAATCTCTTTCTTTAAACTCGTAAGTAAATTGTTATGGAAACAACCAGTTGATGACGGAAAATTTTGACATATCTAAATTTTTGACAGTTAATTTTAATTTAATATAAATAGAAAAGTCTGTATTACAACAAAATAGTTACTAAGTAACCTCGGTTCTAATTACTTACAAATCTAAAAAACAGCAAACTTGTACCGCGTGACGTCATATTCATAAATGAGTTTCGTTTGCGACCCACGTACAAGAAATTGAATATCTCCGTTGAAATTAAAGAATTTTTAAAGTTATCTTCATTACAACGATGTGACACTATCATAATTAGTATTTTCGTCCAATGGAAACTTCCTAATTGCCACGTTTTCGAATAGACACTGTAGATTATAGACGCTCGACAACTGAGGTCATCAGCCTATGTTGGCACATTTTCAAAATTTATGGTTAAGATATTTACGCATCAAAAAATTATAATATATGAACACGCTGTCAGTTAAGGCTCTGATGAAAAAACAACTGGGATCAGAAACGTTGGTGACTAATAAAGTGTAGGTATTAAAGAAGAAACTAGGAAAGACCCAATATCCTATTGTTAATTATAATAATTTAACATCTGGGTTTTTTTTTTGTAAATTTTTATTAAAGAGCTAATTTTCCTTTAAAACAGACCTGTCGCAAAAAAAACCACCACAAATACCTGGAAATAATAAAAAATGCTCGCTTTGCCTTTAAAGTTTCGAAGCTGTATAAGGATTTTTTCATCATATTTTTTTACCAATATTAAAGCTAAATTAGTTGGGAAAATTCATATTAAATTATTTTCTAAACTTTGTACATTTTTTTTATTTTTGGAATAGTATCGTACTTTTACTAAACCATCTAATTTAATAATTATTATATTATGGTTCGTTAATAATATCATAAAAAACATAAAATAATTTGTACCAATACCCAGCAAATCATATTTTATTTCAAATACTCTTGCAAGTCATTTACAATTATTAGCATTAATTCGAGAATATTTAGTAACGTTTCTTCATAGATTTTCCCAGATTACGTGTTACATATGAACTATGAACTTAATGTACATAATTATTGTGTTAATATTACACTGAGACTGAATACTATTTAAATTTATGAATAATACAATTGAAAACATTTAATACTGACTTGTAACACTCAATTGATAAAAACCAGCAGTGGATGAAGTCGTTGCTGAAGTCTCTGCCATGGTTATATGGAAATTTATTTTCTTGTGATGATCATTTCACTGTGATAACAGATTCCTGTCAAAAAAATAAAAAATTTGAAACAAAAGTATAGCAAAATGTATAGATAAAGAGATTATTTGTTCTTATCACTAAACAATAATGATAACAGTAAAGTGATGCAGTTATGAATATAAAGATATGTCAAGCATGAACAATAATTACAAATTTCAACATAAAATTTTGACACATTAAAAACAAAATAACTTTACATGGAATTTACAAGCTGACAGCTATGTTTCTAGCTTATATGTCTAATTAATATAAAGACATACCTTGCCGAAAATCATATTAAAGTATAAATGTCGGAAAAAATGCCAAATAACAATTGTAAAAATTAATTATAAAGTTCCAACTTATCAAAAAAATGAACTTGGATTGCTAATGAGATCTGTTTGTTCCTAAATTGATAAATTATATAAAATGGTAGCAGTCACGTGCTTGTTAAAAATTAAAATTAACAATGATTTAAAATAAAAAAGAACATTTAAGTTTTGTAGACCTGTTTATATATATTTTTTTGAATTTCTGTCGCAAAAGAACACAAAAAATACAGCAAAATTTTACGAATTTTGGTAGTCATTTATAAAAAATATCGGAACTTTAAGAACCTGTAGTTGGCGACACTGCAGAAGGGTGATTTGATATGTGATTGTTAACCTAAAAAGGATGATGTACATTTTGCTTTTTACATCGTGTCTGGTTGTTCTAAATTCTAAAATCTATTAAATTCTCATTAACAAATCACAAGTGGTTTTTTCTATTGTAAAGTGTTTTTTTTTTAATTTAAAACATGTCTTCAAAAATTGAACATCTTATTGTTGACACAAGTGCATTTATTAAAGAAGCACCCCTCCAGGCATGTATTTTTTGGTTTTGCACATCTTCCACACATTAAAGGTTTTCAGAATAAATATAATTTGTGATAAAATGTCAATTACTTCAAACAAAGCAACTGTTGTGCTTGAAATTTTGCAAAAAAATATTTATAGAAAACTAAAACCTGACAGATTTTTGATAGTTTCATCGGTAGAATAAGCGGTGTATTATATTTTACTGACAGTCTGTAAAATAATTTATTTTGTTTGTTATCTATTAATTTCCTAATATTATTTTTTTCCTGTTTCTTATTAAGGACATTGGCATAAATATTGTCACTGCACAAGAAGTGGTTGATGAAATAAAAAATAAACGTCAGTTGAGAAGACTCGTTGCGCTGCCGTATGATTTACAGATTAGAGAAGTCTTCCCTGAAAATATAAAATTTGTGAGCGATTTTTCTAAAAAGACTGGCGATTATAGAAGTCTGTCCGCTACGGACATAAAAGTTATAGCACTGACATATCAAATAGAAAAAGAAATCAACGGAACTGAACACATCAACGCAGAACCAAAAGGGCCACCAAAAGTAAATCTGCTTAATGGTAAAACAAAAGGTGAATTCGAACATCTCAGTGGGTTTTATATTCCTAAAAAATCGAACAAAAGCAATGTAGAAACAAGTGATAATGAACAAACTGACGAAGAAATAATTCAGAAACTGTCCGATTTGAACTGCGATCCAGTCGAACATAAGTCAGACAGTGAAGAATTCCAGAGTTGTAATGAAATCTTCAGTGAAGATAACGAGAAAGACAGTGATAATGAAAGTGGCCCTGAAGATTGTAAAACGATTAATAAAAAGAATGAAACGTTAAACGAAAACGAAGAACATTCTGCGAATGATTCTGAATCTGAAGATGACTCCGAGAATAAAATTACAAATGATTATTTTGACGCTGAAAATAATGACGTAAATATTTTAATTCCGGTTAAATCAAACTCCGAAAATAACTCGTGTTCTGATTATGAATCGGATGACGAAGATAGCGATAATGGTTGGATAACGCCAGGCAACGTACAAAAAATTAAAAAAGAAATACAATCTGAATATATCGAAGAAAAACATGTTAATGTTGCTTGCTTAACGACCGATTTTGCGATGCAAAATGTTTTAAAACAGATCGGTCTTAGTGTATCGGCTTTGGATGGAAAAGTAATAAGACAGTTGAGAACGTTTATATTCCGTTGTTATTCTTGCTTTAAAACGACAAGTTTGATGACCAAGGTGTTTTGTCCGAATTGCGGAAACAAAACACTAAAGAAAGTAGCCGTGTCATTGGATGAAAACGGCAAGCAAATTATACATATCAATACTAGAAGACCACTGACTGCACGCGGTAAAAAATTCAGTCTTCCGACACCGAAAGGAGGCAAACACGCCAATAATCCGATATTGTTTGAAGATCAACCTGTGCCACAGCAAAGACCGACTAAATCGGCTAAAATTAAACTCAATCCGTTGGATCCTGATTATATTGCCGGTACTTAAACGTTTTAATATTCTGCTAAAACATTAATCGACTGAAATTATTTTAAATGTTTTGTTACAGGATATTCACCTTTCGTCATGAGGGATGTTAATTCAAAATCAGCCGTCCTTGGGATCAGATCCGGTTCAGAATTAAAACATTGGATGAGGAAAAATCCAAATGAAGCGCGAAGAAAACGAAAATAATTATTAACAAATAATTTTGTTTTAATATAAATTTCTATTTATGTTTAGGCGTATATATTAGCAATGCTTTCAACTATATTTCACGTTTTATGTATAGATATCCATTTCGGAAATACGAGCATAACTTAAAATTTAAGTAGATTGTACAAAAAATGTGTATCTTTAATAAAGTTTTGTAAAATCTTTGGATAAAAAAATATACTGATTAAATTATTGTTAATTGTCTTGTTTTTTAAATTAGGTTATCAATAGACAGCGCTAGATGGCAGGAACTAAAAGTTTACATAAAACCCCAACGGATGTCGTTAAAATTAACTATTAAATTAGCTGTCATTATCTACCATAGATTTATATATTATTTATAATTTATTTTGAAAATAACACCAAATTTCTTCGGTAAAATATATCAACTTTTATTATCTACAAAAATAAAATGTTCAAAATTTAAAATTTGTGTTTTTTATTATAAATTTCGTAAACGTCAAAACAAAATAACGTCTTTAAAACTGCATAACATACTCCTTGCGAAAATTAGGTGTGTGAAAATCGAAATTTTGATATGAAAAAACATTTCTAGAAATGAAGACAGACTTGGTAAATAAATAAATAAATATTTTTTATTGCTAGTGGATTCCATAACATTGTTGATTCATTTTACAGCAGCAGTCAGAAAATGCTGAATCTACAGAAACAACAAATTCAGAGAAGAGATTATGGATAGGAAATTTAGATCCTAGAATTAATGAGTAAGTTTTTTTCACTTGTAAACTTTATATGTAAAATAATCATTTGATATAATTAAACGTCAAGGCTGTTTGTATATTTACAATATCTAACTGGCCTTGTAAAATTAAGTTAAATGATGCAAACTTGCATTACTTACTTTTAACTGATATTTATTTTTCTTTACCGGTATCAATTACTGAAACTAACGCAAATATATGGTAAAATCGAAAAATTCGATTTACTTTTTTATCGAAATGGACCGATGGCAGGACTGCCTAGAGGATACGCCTTTGTCACATATGCTCAGCAAACCGATGCTGTAACTGCTAGAGAAGCACTTAACAATAAACTAGTTGGCACAAAACACATTGTTGTCAAATGGGCTCACAGCGTAAACAACGTAATTTTCATATTAATATTATATAACATTTTACACTTGTTTATGCATTGTTATTCTTTTTGTAAATATGTTACTTGTTTATTTTCCAGGATGACGCTGACAAACTAAAGCCATGCTTAAATATTCCTGTATTGGCAGGAGCTAAAGAAGATGAAAAGAAACCCAGTAGAGAAATGCAAATAAAAGCCATAGAGGCAAAATTAAAAACTATGGAATACACTGATTTGACGGAGGAGTTGGCGGTAAACAAAACAACACGACAACAAACTTCTACTTCAACATATAAACAATTACAAACAAAGTCGCAATGGAGACATCACAATAATGCAAATCATCCGTATCGAAAAGACAACCGAAGATACAGAAAATAATAAACAACTCATATAAACAATACGTAAAGAACTATTTTGTGCGGTTTCGAGAATATAACGTAAATAGTATTACTTACGCACATTTAAATAACGTAAGAGAAAAGTTTAATTTATAATAGTATTTGTGAAAAACGTGATTGATTGAATATTTAATTTTTAAAAAAGCCAAGTGAATTATGAAAATGTATTATTTTAACGATCTACCGAAAATTGATTCTATATTACTGAATTTTGAAAAATGTCGGTGTTATAACTTTTTAAATAAATGTGTTATATTTTCCAGAAATTCAAACTTTAGTACGTAAGGGTTTTCTGTAATTGTACCATCTTAAATTTTTTACCTATTTATGTCAAAGTGAACATTTTAAAATGATGAGGAATAATCAAAAGAAATAGAATTATGAAAATTCATTAAATACGTGATTTAGAACAATTTTATAAACAGTATGGTAATTTCGTAATGGGCGACAATATGATTCGAATTGCTAATTTTGAGATGTTACGCGCGATGTATGACTTCAAAGCTACATTTGCCAAAACGTTAAGTTTTCGTGAAAACGAACATTTTATTTTGTATCAAACTACGACCAAGCAACGTAACTGGTGGCAAGTAGTAAACGATAAAGGTCAAATTGGTTTTGTGCCATCGAATTATGTTACAAGTGTTTTGGTAGCACCTCAACATTGTATACAGTTTTTAGACAATTGCATTAAAGTGTTAAAAGCCGAAAGCAGCAAAAGTGGTTTGTCTTCTGATAAACAGGAACTCATATTGCGTTTAGCTGAAAACAAGCGTCAAGCTGAAGATTCTTATCAGAAAATTATAGAAAATTCACCTCAAGCACCAGCAATAGATTGTGTTAGTCCAGCAGGTGCACCACCTCTCCTATTTCATACAGACAGCGGTACAAAAGTTACAAGCAACAAATCGTCAGGAGATGGAAAAAGACAATCGATAACAAAGATACCACAAGTAACTTCGAGTGATTCGAACGAGGAATCGATCAAATCTGTCGATAAAAAAGAATTCTATCAGTCTACAAACAGTTCTGCACATTCGTTGCCTGATGTTTCGCAAAGACACGATAGAAGCGATGCTTCTAGTTCGGTTCCAATCGAAGGAAAATATTCCGACAAGAATATAAGTGAATCCGGACGGAACGTTTACAAAACAAGTTCCATGACGGATTCAAGAAGATCGAGTTGCGCGTCAGACGTCAGTTCTAAAGCCGTGTACGAGTTAGTTGAAACTGTACGTAAGAACACCCAGTTGAGTCATGAAATGTCTCGAATAGCTGTTGCTACAGTTATCGATGGTTTACAAGAATTATTACCTACAAGTTTTACACCGTATTTAGCAAATATTCTGTCTCACGTCGAAGGACCATTGATGGCTCCAAAACGTATCATCGAACAGACCCATGACGCGACGAGACTAAAAGTAATCTTCACGGAACTAACGTCGTGCAAAGAAGATTCTCAGCAGAGAAGTTGGATGCTTCACGAAGACGAATCTATTATCAAAGAATACATACTCGAACTGATATCGATACTGTCAAACGCCGATGCAAGTATCTCAAAACACGTTATGTCTAACGATCAGTATCAAGGCGTCACAACTTTGATCCAATATTATCAGATGGAAGTGCGCTGGTCTATCAGACAACTACTACTTCAAGCTTTTGGAATTATGTGCAGCTTGGACAATACAGCCGTCAATATAATACTGAATTCTGTTTTGCCTATGGAACTCGCACGAGATATGGTAGAAAATCCGAGAAACATGCCCAAATTAAATTATTCTTCGTTGCTGTTAACCATGGTATTTTCGATGGGAGAACCGATGCCCATAACGCACCTTGAACAACTAGGCGTTAATTTCATCGAATTTTTATTCGATTTAATGGAATCACCACCCGATACTGACGTCGATGAACAAATACCTGATTTATTTTTAAATTTAGTGCTGTCGTTCAATTTACAGTATCCAGTAGATTCGGAAGAAAACGTTGTCATGCAAGCGTTGGGGAATATCGAAGCAGCAAAAACGTTTACGGAAAAAATACTTTTACTTTTAAATAGAGAAGAAGATCCGGTACGAATATTTGATCATCAGCCAGCGCCTCCCCATTCAGTGTTAAAACTATTTATTGATTTATTTAGTAGAGAAAAAACAGCATCTTTGTTTTATACCAACGATACCAAAGTTCTGATCGATATAATTGTACGACAGCTGTCCGATTTAAGTGCCGGTGATTTACGCCGTCAACAGTATTTAGAACTCTGTAGACGGCTGATCAAAAATACAAATTATGAAGATCATATGCATAGACGTGATGACATTTTGAAATGTTTTACTAGAATCTTCTGTGAAGAGACGGAACAAAGTCAATCCGATCAGCAGTTAGTAAGAAGTATTATAAACGAATTTCCGCAATATTTTAAAGAGTAATGTTCAAATCAACTTGTAATAAAAATAGCTACTTAATAGTGTTTATATTTTTTGTGACTGTAAATAATATTTTATAAAAATAGGTAGAATGGAAAATATGTAAAGTATTCTTTCAAGTTTAAACAAATGAAAAAAAACACAGCTGTCGTTTGTTTTTAAATAATTTTGATTCAAGGTTAAATTATCAAATCAAAAAAACAAAACTCATTGTCTTTTTAAACGAAGCTTTGTAAACTAGTTTGCATGTTTAAAATTTGTATCATATTAAATATTTAAACAAGAATTTCCATAAAAAAATAACAAGGCAGTTTTCAAAGTTCTTAAGAAATACTGTAAAATAAAGAACAAGAGTTGACGGTACAAGAAAGTAAAAAAGACGGCAAATGAATATACGTCTTTTTTTAAAGTCGTATAAAAAGTATTATTTTTTCTATTCTTTTTTTGTCAAGATATTGGTCTCACTGTTTAGTTATGAAAAATATTCCAGTATTTTTATAAAATATTTGATTTTTAAGTAAAAAGAAAAAGAAACATCCGCCATGTTTACTAATATGAAAACTGCCTTAATAAAATACAAAGTTGCTTTTAAAAATAGTGTCGTTCATGTTTTAAGAGAATCATAATTTAGTAAAATGTGATTGTTGTAATGCATCATTTATTATTTTGTAATAAGCTCCTTAAAGAAATAAATTATTATACGTTTTAGAATGTTTTTTATTCGCTTAAATAAAGTATAACTTTTGGTCTTGATAATAAATAAAGGTTTTGTGGTACTGTTGATTGAATGGAGGTCAGAGACCAGTCCATATCAGAGACAAAGTGTAAAAATTTTAGATTATTTTGCCGTCCTAACTTAGAAAGCAGTATCAATTTTTAGTTATTCACTTTCTAGGTTTATTAGAATACCAGACTAGATTAACATAACATATGTTATGCACTTTTCAATATGTGCATCTGACATCATCAATTCATATGTAAGTACTTAAAAGAGCGTTTTCTCGAAACTAACAATTTGGAGATACTGCTTTTTAGGTTAGGACGGCAAAATTAACATTTTTGTTGCAAAAGTTAACAATATTTCGAAAATGCAAGTATATTTACCAATTCACAAAAACATGTTTAATATTAGACTATAAAAAAAGAACTAAGAAATTCTTCTTACCTTTTATTTTCGCATTTGAAACTTATAATATTGTATAGAAAAAAACAACAAAAACACTAATCACTAAAGTACAGCTTTAATCTTGTTTACTATATATGTATTTTCCTCGCATATTCTTCGGTAACGGAATTACAGCAGGGCAGGGTACCTGATGAGGAATTTCGCAAATACACGCTTTTACACAGCCATATCCAAAGTTCGCAGGATTATCTTTTATTTCTTTTTGTTGTGTTTCTTTTGCTATTACAGCTCTACAAAAAATTCACAAAATTCTTACAAAAACGTTTTAACATTACGTAACTATTCATTATTTTATTACACTAAAGAGGCACGCAGACACTTGATAATTATCAACATGTCAATATCATTAGGTTTGAGAACAGAATACACTAAAGGAATAGCTTAATGGATTGACAATAAATATTGATCGTCTGAGAAAACTTAACAGAATTTTTATTTGTACCAGCACCGTTTGAAAATGATTATCGTAGATCATAGACGCTCAGCAACTTAGTAATTACACGACACCACAAAACATCCATGAGCGAGGTGGGATTCGAACCCACAACACCTTGCTCCAAAGACCAGCATGCTGACCATTACACCAAGCTGTCCTCTCAAAAACGACTAGACCGATTTTGATTTTTGATCGACAACATAGGTCATTAGCGTCTTAATTACATCAAATAACATCATCAACTAAAACTAAACGACATCACAAAACATCCATGAGCGAGGTGGGATTCGAACCCACGGCAGCTTACTCTAAAGACCAGCACGCTGACCATTGCACCAAGCTGTTCTCTAGAAGACTACTAAACCGATTTTGATTTTCGGTACATTATCGACTGGTATCAAAATTTTAAGTACAGGGTACTTTTTACTCAGTTATGCTCTATGGGTAAGATAGGATTGACATCAAAAGCAATATTAACTTGAGGGAATCTGCGGGAAATATCGACGTTCACGTAATCGAAGCCACGAACAAAATCTAGTAATTGCATATAAGCGTAGAGACTCAAGAGTTAAGTACCGTAAACCTATCTATTAGATTAAATTTCATTATCGTGTCTTAACACTAAACAACAACAGACTTAAAACTATTTTTAACTTACTCTGATTTTCCAATAATTTTTGTTAAATGAGCAAGAATATCTTCTTTTGATTTGCCATCCACATCAATAAGCATTTGTTGTCCACCTTCTGCTTGAAAAAAAAAATTATTTCAAACTAACTTAAGTACTTTAGAATATCTGGGGGCGATTTATCCAGTTACGTTTATCAATGAGATGTTAGAAAAGCTAATTCAATTCCTAATTTCCTAGAAATATGGACACTATTTGCCTTAAAAATATTTATGTAGGTACGTACCGTAATAACATCGAATAAACGGCGAAGGTGTCAAATTCTTCATAGTCATAATTTGAACGTTAGGATTTTTATACTGGATTTGAGGTATATACCAGAATCCGAAATCTCTGAAATACACAATAAGAAAACATTCATAATTACGTTCACACTAACCTATAAATTTTATATTACTTACCTTGCACCATGATGAGGTTCTCCACCTGCAGTGTTATAATGCAACGTTACAATTTTTATTTCATCCTTTAAAAAAAGTTTACCGGCATTTAAATATTTCAATGTACGCCTAATAGGCGCTGGTCCTATCATAAACGGCATTTTTGCACTGAATTTTTTGTCTTTCTAGAAGCACACTCCTTATATATTTCTAATTTCTACGGTGTTGGTATTAATAACAATTAAAATTATTATTAATCTAAAGGCTAAAGATAAATTTACGGTAACATTTAAATACTGATTTTAGAATGGTTTCATTCGCGAATAACTAATGATTACAAAGTGTAAATTTGCTTCCTTGCACCAACAGATTAAAATGAAATATTTAATACTTCCACTCCCCAAAGTCTGGTACGTTCTATATTAACATTTACTTGCAGTCGCTTGACTTATATTTCGACACTGGGTGCAAAATGCGCACTTTCAACCAGGTAGTGAAAGTGTTAATTCAAACCACAATGTTTGTATTATTGTAATCGAGTTGTTTAAATCGGTAATAGTAATACTAAATCAGTTGTTACAGAATCACAGAAAATAAATAAAATAATGTAATATCTGTTATTTATATACAATAAAACATGTTTATACATTATTTAAAAATATATATTATAATATATCTGTCAGGGTTGGCCCGGGGCACAAAAAGTTACCGGGAAAATAATCGATCAGGGGCCTTCTCATACGACTTTTTTTTCAATGAGAGGATGGTCATTAAACCAACTCACCGAGAATTCTTCCGGTACTTACTATGGCCAGGCTGAACCTGATAACTGGAAAATAATATGTACTTTTTTACCGAACAATAATTCTAACTATTAAAGATAAATAATAAATAAAATTTTATTACTGTTTCAACAAATCAGTAATTAGAAGATAAACTGGGTCGTAGTTTGTAATATTATTTTGTCGAACAACTGTTAAATAACGTTGCACTGCGCCAGAAATCAGCTCCAATCTAAAAAAATCGTACATGTTATAAACTTTAAAATTAAAACCTTTTACAGATACATAAACTGTCGATTAAAGACATAACATAATAAGTAACTTAGCGTCAATTCGCAATTAAAAGCTAATGTAGATGTCAGCACTTCAGACGAAATGATGGTTTTTTTTAGGTTAATGAGGTTAGATTTTTATGTCAGTAACACTGAAATACAGTAACGCTGGAACGTGTACTAACGCACTGCTGGCGGGCCGAGAAAGGCAGAAACAATTGGGCCACCTGTCTTTGTTGTACAGTCTATTAAGACTACATCACGTTAAGGTAATGCGCACGCGCAGAAGAGTGAAACAAAAACAAGTGGCCCAATTAACTATGTCTGTCTTTACCCGATTTCCACGCACAGAGTGGTATAGGAAGTAAGCTTTCCAGCATTACTGTATTTTTGTTGTCAGCAATGTCATACATTGTTATTTATAAATACGTTGGTTTGAGTCAAATATGACATGACAATACAAGAGCTGCCATTTTTTTTCTTGTGAACCCCACATACGACGACTTGATTTTCGAACACCAGATGTCAGTCACTTTGCTTTTAATTGCGAATACAATGAGCTATTTTCCTGTGAATACTTCTTTCAATGATTATTTATTCCCCAATAGCGTCGTATCATTTTAGTGGTATAACTTAATTATTTAATTAATTTAATAATAATAATAATTTCATAATTAAGTTACACCACTATAATGACACGACACAATGAGAATAAATAATGTTTGTACCTACCACAAGTGCTGCCTCTCGTGGATAATTTAAAAAACTATTCTCAGGAAAATGGGTCATTAAAAAGAAAATAGTATAAAATCAAAACAAAACAGAAGCATTACCTGTCGCGTTCATCAGTGTGTTCATCCAGCCAGGTAGACATTTTTGCAATAGTCCAACCAGCTGTCTGATGAGGACTAGACAATTGCGGACCGGCGTGCGAAAACAACAACATTACAACAGTACTCTGAGGTACAGAGCTACCGGCCAATTGACTTTTCACTATTTCATTAGGATCTAAAGCTATCAACGTCGCCATTGACTTAAGTAAACTGCAATAGTTATGTAAGTGAGTAACATTTTTTATTTTTACATAATCAGTTCAGATATTGCATGTCTTACCGATAAGGTCTCCCTAAGCTGGGCAGATGTGGACAAAGAGTACACAAGGCGTTCTCGAGACTAACATAGTCGGCTTGCAAACGCATTCGACCACCCGAACTCACTGGCCGCACTAAGCTCGTATGACGAACAAACAGTTCAATGCAACGAACTGCTATTTGAGCGCAGCTGTTAAAATAAAAACAATAACTTCACATTCGTCTTAATTCTTTACAATTTTGGTTTTATTGACGCCCAGACAAATTTATAAAACTACTCTCAAAATATGAATTCACACGAAGTTTCTTTTTTCACTAATTTTAGGTTATAATGTTTAAACAAAAATAACATATTGCCAGTTAAAGCAAAATATCGTTTGTTAGAAAGTTTTCTGAGACATTCTTTTTAACAAAACGTTTTTCGTATCTTATTTATCGCCAACCAAAATTTAGTGTCCTGGTTCTTGATTTTTAAAAATTAAATCCCTAAACAATAAACCATCTTACCATAAACTTAAAGCTTCAATGTTTTGGAATGGAGCCAAATGAACTTTGTACGCTCGCGCTATATATTCCATGAGTTCTCTCATGTAAGCACTACAATTGATGCTTGTTTTGTTTGCTGGATACTGGATTTTATTCCAATCTTCCGAGTGAATAGTTACAATTATTGTCTCAATGGCGTTGTTGATCGACACTAAAACAAAACAACATCAAAACTATGAACTCTTCCACGCTAGTGAAAATATGTTTTATTAGCGCAAGGGTACAATCTTTAAACAATTTACATCTGTTTCGGCACGAAAAAATCAAAAAACAAATGCTCCTTTCGATGGGTGACTGACAGATGATCATTATGATAGCCACAAAGCAACCACCTTTTGACGTTAAAATTCCTTAAAACAAGTGAGGTCTATTGTACACGATAACGTTTCAAATATATTATAGAGTGGGTGCTTACTTGATGTAAATTAATATTAAACATTTTGAATAATAATAAAACACGAAGTTTTATAAATTTACACTAATCTTTATTTTATGACTTCTTCAGAACGTATCTTATACTTTAAGTATAAGATATGTTCTAAAGAAGTCACAGGGTTGACGAAACAATTGTCATGAAATAAAGATATAGTGTAAATTTAAAAAACTTCGTGTTTTATTATTATTCAAAATGGATAACGTTTCAGTTTACGCTTGATCTGTTTGCGCAGAAACGGATATAAATTTTGTTAAACTGACCGACGAGTGGAGACAAAATGGCCGACACAACACGATCGGTATTCTTCAAACTATCTTTGATCAGTTCCAAAGTACTTTCAGGCAAAATTTGACTCATATTAGAAAGCATGTTTTCCAATTGATTTCTAAAATGGTGGACCATATTCGCCAATTGCACATTTTGTTTTTGACTTGGATTTGTCGCTCCTAAAAAAATTTCATTTCACATTAACACTCATCCTACTTTTTGTCGCACGATTTCGCGATTAAATCGCTTGGAGATCGCCAGATGTAGCTACCAATAGCGTAAGGGCGGACACTCTTCGCTGAAATACACAACTGATGTGTCACAATATATTTCGAATAGTTGAGTAGGGCTTAAGAATGGCCGAGTGTGTAGCTATGGTGTTGCTATGGTTCCTCTATTACAAGTCCCCAGTTCCCGGGTTCTAGCCCAAGAGCTGGTAAATGCGTCAATTGGATTTTCAATTTATTATTAAAAAAAAAATAACGAATTGAAAATTTGAATTGGTGCTAGGCCCAAATAACCTTAGCTGTTGGTGGTCTTTAAAAAACATAAACACGAGTAGTTGAGTAATCATCAAATCGCGCGTTTTCAATACAAAAAGTAGCATGTATACGTAGGGTCGTAGGCCCTTAGTGGCCGTTCAAGTATTACGTAACGCAGTTTGGAGGGAGGGGGTCTTGTTAAGTTACGGTGCGTTACAGGGGGGGAGGGGGATCAAGCAACGCGTAACGCATAATTAACATTTTTTAGGTTAAAAATTGTCCCTAGGGTGTCACATAACGTTTGGAGGGAGGGGGTAAAGCGAAATGTTATGGTGCGTTACAACAGGGGAGGAAGAGTCAAAAATCTTCAAAAACTGCGTTACGTAACACTTGAACGGCCCCTTCGTAGAATTTCTACTGAGCTATAGTTGGATACTCCTGAATAATATTGCTTTTACCAATTGTATGATTAGTTTCAGGACCAATAGCAATTAGATTTTCAGACTTCAAAGCAAAAGATTGCACGCATTTTACAACATTCTTTGCTATTGTATTGCTCAAATTTTCATCGACGAGAGCTACATTTAATTCATTTGACATTGTCTTGATTAAAGATTCAATTTGATCATGATTCGGCGGATTCTCTTCGCTGAACATATCGTTGACTGGATCCAATAGACGAGACAAAGATTTTGATAGATAAGTATTTTCCCAAGCGGCAACCATCGATTGTCTAAACAAAAGATTAACAATCAATGTCCAGAAGCATATTTGGTTTTGTGTATAATAATAATTTATGGAACTACTTCCTTACTTAAAAACAAAACTTTTATTGTTAAGTTTTGCAGTCAAATCGCTATATAATTTCAACAATCGAGGGTAATTTTCTTCAAAAATGGTTTGGAAAGCAGGCGACGTTTTTTTCATTTCTGAATTTATGTTTCTGGTCGCATCAATCCAAAATTTATTCTCTAATTGTTTATTTTCATCATTTTCAACTAAATCTAACAATATTATTTGCACAACATGTACCTAAAAATAATGAATTTAATTATTTTTTCAAAGACTTATCTGACTGTCACATCAATAAATTACAAATCGGGATAACTAGACCTGTTTGCACAAACTAAACAGTTCGTCCATAAAGAAGTGTTCCATCGACGGCCAAAGTTTTTCTTTGGGAATAAGCGATGTTGTTAAGTTTGCCGATCCTGGGCCCATTTTTCCTTTGGGCGTAGACAAAACAGCATCAGTTACATTCAACGCAGCTTTAACGTTTTCTGTCACTTTATCGAGCATGTCTGATATTATTTCCGATACGGTACTTTGAAGACAGCCTAGATTTAACAAAATCTGAAAAATCGATAAAACAGTTAAAACAACAGATGCAAGAAATAAAACAATTACAGTTAAAGCTGTAAATTTACACATTATCAGATTACACATAAATGATCTTTGTTCTGTAACACACTGTTATGATTCAGTGTCATATGCATAACACGCCTGTTTTACATAATTCAATATGATTTGTAAAACACAATATTTAGTGATTCTTAATTGATCCATTATTAAAAGAAAAAAATAATAAAATAAACATAAATCTACAAATTAGCCGTCAAATGATTAAATGCAGATACTTTATTTGCTAGTGACGCCATCAGGTGATGGACAATATAAACAGTACTGACATTTGATTGACATCACAGTGACATATACCTTTTTACTAGTGGTGCCATCTGGTGGTAGAAAAAAGCCTGGTAGTACAAGGTTTATGATACTGTGTGTTCAAATTTGGTTAAAATTCATATTTTTTGCAAGGTCTTCTTGTCAGTTGACAAACTACAGCTTACCACAAAAATTTGACGTCTTGATCAAATTTAAATAAAATTACGAAATAAAATGAAATACCTGAATTGCATTAGAAACTTGTTTCTTATTTTCAGATGCTAAGCCTTGAATAAATCCATTTTTAGCATGCAAAATAACTTTTTCTTTTCTCGATAGAATACTTCGTATCTCAGCTGCGATAACTTCAATACCATCGAGAGATTCATCTTGCGACAATTCAGCTATAGGATTTATACAATGGAATATGATATACTTTAAAACCTATTGACTACGCGCCAGACATTTTAAAATTACTTGTCATGAAAATACGGCAAAACATCTAAACGCCTGAGACTGATCTATGCTATATTTTTAAATAAATATATGAAAAAAAATTCTTACTTATCTCTTTAAGAAGTTTTGCTTGTTTAATAAAATCTGACGTCTTTTGCAATTGTTTCATGAGATTTTGGAATAAAACAACATGTCTTAAAATATGACAAGCTGAATGCACTCTCGTTGAAACAATTGTATGTGATTCCAATTTGTTGTACGGTTCATTTATCTAAAATAAAGTATCGATAAATATTAAGAGAATGTTTCTAATTTATAGTAGTATTTACACCAACCTGATTTTTAATTTTTTCTGCTCCGGAACTTAAACTCAAAACATGATTTTGAATCTCCGATAAATCCTTTTCTAAATTATGTGTGCAAGATGCTTGACTTAACAAATCCTTGTGTTTTAAATATATTTGATCGTGCAATTCGATACTTAGTAGTTCGATTCCTGAATAAACAAAACATTCTTAAAAGTTTCTTTTCAATAGAAACAACATTTACCATATAGATATTTACGATAATACCTTCAGAAAGTTTTTTGATTTGTTCTGAAACTGTTAAATGTGGCTGTAAATCAGTTCTTGCCTCCGATGACAAAAAATGTTTATAGAATTCTGAAAATTCAATATTGTTCAATTAAATGAAATGCTTCAATCAAATTCAAAGTACAGTTATATATTTTTAAAAATACACTTACGGTCATTTTCAATTTTGTCATGCATTTTCAAAACGTCAAAAGTCAGAACTGTCAAAAAAAGTGTACCTAGGGTAAAATTTGTAAGATTGGTAGTTGCTGGTTGGTACAACTGCCATTTATAAGTGGCAACTGACATGTGCTACTGTACAGGTAAATTAAAATTAAAAACCGTTCATTAAAATAGTAAACATTAGAAGTTTTAAAAGTATATCTAGTTCATAAGGATACTGCGCGTACAATTCGTCACAGACTTACAAAGAAAAATGAAGCATAAAAAGAAAACGAAGAGATCTTGGAAGAATGACAAGACAAATACAGAAAATTCATCGAGTGATAGTTCAGAGAAGTCGGATGAAGAATCTGAAAAAGAACTGTCATTTTATGCGCCCGATTGCATAAAACTAATGGAACAAGTATTTAAAATTCTAGGTGATAAGAAATTAAAAAAAATGACACCTCAAATATTAAAATCAACCGCTCTTGACGACTTGAAAGCGGACTTGGTTGAAGAATGTATGGCTTTATCTGTAAAGCGAAAGATTTCGGTTTTTAACGGTAATCCTTTTGCATCAAGCAGCAGTGAATCTGAAAAAGAAGCAACTAACGATAAAGATGATGACATAATATCTTTAGACGATATAAGCGATGACAGCGATATAGTATTTTTTGATAATATAGATTCTCCAGATGTTCAGTCTGACCACAAAAGCACTTCATCGAGAAAATCTCACAAAACAGGTACTAAGAAAAAGCTATCGTTAAAAGATAGTAAACATTCCGAAAAAAAGAAATGCCAAAGAAAACGTCATGCAGAAGCTCTGGCAAATGCTGAAAAGAAAAAGAAAATCAATAGTGGCGGTACTTCTCCAGTTCAAGACAAAGCTATGAGCGCGTTGGAATTACTTGAATTACAGGCTAGAGCGCGCGCCATTAAATCACAACTGGCTTTAGAAATACCTTTAGTTCCAATCGATCCTAAAAAAGATGCTGATGCTGTGGTTGTAAAGAAAGAAGAAAAATCACCAAGTCCAATACCTAAAACAAACAAACTGCCACTGGATATTGATCCTACCGTTAATCAAGGCGCTTCTACTTCGAGAGTTCCAGTCGAACCACCCAAACCTAAAAAAGTTAAATTAAGACGCGATCATCATCCGACAATAATAGTTAAAAACTCATCTAGCAGTCCTTCGACTCTACCTCTTGTTAAAAATAATAATGAAACATCGAAGAAAATTACAGAAAAAGAAATTAAACAAGAAAATCTAGGTGA
Organism: Mongoloraphidia duomilia; assembly: GCA_039654895.1. NCBI lineage: Eukaryota > Metazoa > Arthropoda > Insecta > Raphidioptera > Raphidiidae > Mongoloraphidia > Mongoloraphidia duomilia. The sequence continues at coordinate 4,751,441 of CM077522.1, read as the reverse complement.
GCGTGAGCACTGTGAGACAAATAAAAAAAAGAACTCAAATACGTCAAGTAATAAAAAATCAAAAGAGGGTAAAATTAGTAGAAGTAGCTCTAGTGATTCACTAATAATACAAAGTCCATCTCACCCTTTGGTTGTCATCAGTTCGGAGGAAGACGAAACCTTTTTTGAAGATGAGAAAGCTAAGTTGAGTAAAGAATCTCAAAATATAACACCAGTCACGAAAGATACAGGAACAGAACCAGATAATTGTGATCCAGTTCCATTGGAAAAACAGAAAATGAATAAAAATGTTAGACGCAAATGTTCCAGAAAAAATAGATCATTGGACAAAATAAAGAAAGCAAATGCAGAGGAAGATGCTTCGAATAAAAACGAAAAAAATAAAACTCTAGATACACAAACTAAGGAAGCAAATGAAAGTAAAGAAAATAGCAGCGTGGAAAAATTATCAGATACAGTCAATGAAAAATTACCTAAAACGCTTTCTAACATAATTGAAAAATCATTAGAATTGATAGAAAAACCAGTAAATACAAGAAAGGATACGGATGAAGCCGTACCAACGTCGAAGAAAAAACGTAAAAGTACAAATAAAAATATTGATCAAATTGAAGAAATCAGTTCTGAAGAAGAAGGTGAAATATTTAATGACGAAGTACGATCTGAAACAAAACCATTTGACACTGAAAAATCGCATGTATTAAGTTCGGATGATGAAAATAATGAACAAAACATGTCCGGTGTTCAAACTCCGGATGAAGAATTAATGTCATCGCCAGTATTAGATCGCTGCGTATCAGAATTAAACAACCCAATAGAAACTGAGGATAACGGAACAATGGACGAATCAGATAATATTGAAAACGATAGTGAAAAAATAGAAAATACAAAAAACGATGAAACAAGCGTAAATAGAAATTCAATAGCAAATGATGATGATGATGAATCATCAGAAGATAATAATTGCATTATAATAGATTCAGCAACAGACGAATTTGATGAATTTAACGAATCTAATAAATCTAAAGATGAACAAACATCATCGAACAATAGTTTAAATGAAAGTGGTGAAACTGAAGAAAGAAATTTAACGTGGAAATCACGTTGGTTAGAAAGCAAGCGTGTTCAGAATGTTTTGCAAACAAGTAAATTATATAATAATATGAAAAGGAGGGTAAATTCAAAAGTTTTTCCGAAAAAAGGAAACGTTGAAAACGCCCAACCCGCTGAACCGGTTTATAAAAATACGAGTAGGACTGATTCGGTTTCAGTTGCGAATAAAGTAGATGAGGGAAGTGTGGGTCACTTTCAGGCACTGAAAAACGGTGATAGTGACAAAGAAACAAATGGCAGTGACAATACTACAAATGAACAAGTTTTACAGAAAAACAATGAAACAGACGGTAATTAGTTTGTTTTTTTGAAGTTTTTATCAATTAGAAAAATTGGATTCGGTTTTTAAGTTGTTCAATAAGACATAAAGCAAGATTTTTAGCAATCGTGTTTTGTGTGTTGGTTTTTATTTCTTTTTTTAATATTCCGTTGAAATAAGTGTTTTGTGTTAAATAATTTCTTTTTAAGGGGGTCCCTGTATTGAAAAATATGCTTTAAGATTTTCATTAATTAAATTTAAATATATCGATAAATCTTAAGGCATATACTTACTTTTCAATATGGGAATCCCCTCTTCAAAAAACTATAATTACAGTGAACATTTTTATCGAAGAATATCTAAAGTGCATAAATTATTTTTTAATAATGAAAAGACTATTGAAATATTTTTAAAACATACCTACAGTTATTTTCTTCTGAAATAGGTTATTTCTGGAATCTTAAAGAAAAAGCTATTTTCATGAAAAAAAAATTGTCAATAGTAAATAAATATCTAATGGTAATAATTTATATTAAACCTACATAATTTTCTTTTTACATAAATGTTAAACCACAAATTTTGCTACATTTTTAATTTATTCACCTTTATAAATAATTATTTTATGTAAAGTATTAATAATTATTATTCAGTGGTGGCCTTCCTCTTTTTCAAAACGTAAACCACAATATCCACACGAATGAGCTCCTGGCTTATCCTAAAAAGAGATATGCGTTGAAACCAAATAAAATATACTACACAGGTATTCGTTGAATGTGCGTTTCTGTTGACGCATTTGTTTTAAGGCATGCATCTGCGTCTAGTATTTAACACGTTGATTACGGTTCTTACCCCCAGAGTCAAGTAACTGTCCATTATTTATACACGCCGCACAGGGCTCATTTTCATATAATATTAACTCTACAGGGCCGCAATTTTCTTATCATTTGTGTTATAATAACGTTACAAGTATGTTTTTGTTACAAATTATTGTTAGATTACAAATATACAAAATTATTTTTCATAGCCCCCATAACAAAACCAACAATACAGTTGTCTAGTTTATGCAACTGTCACTAGTATTGGAAAGCAGTATTGACGCGGGGGTCAACACCCACCATTAAAACGTGCTTCGTCACTTGACCTCAGAGACAAGAACCATACAAATCTTATGTTTTAGAAAAATAGCTCCCGTGGTCAATCTGTTAAATAGATAGATCGTAAATTATAGATACTCGACATCAAAGTCATAAGCATCTAAAGTTCAATTTAAAAAGTATACGACACACGAGACTGCATCAAATCTATTTTCCCTCACCCTCAAATTTTTCTTTTTTGCACTATAAGGACGTAATTTAGCCGAAACACTAAACGTTTACGGCAATTTAATACGTGTACAGATGCAATTCTAACTAAATTATTTAGGAGAAATTAAAATAATTTCTACTTTATTTTGACACTATTTCTATTTATATTCTCATTAGGCAGACCGTACATGGGCTACATTTTGCAGTCATACCGACTGCAAAAATGCGGCCATCTCGGAAAGCTGTGATTCTCCTATACAAATACTACCGTGGCGGCCATTTGGAGGGTACGGACTACAGACGTTCGTTTCAATTGCAGCGAACATCTGTGTCCGTTGGGTAGTAGTATTTGTATGGAGAACCATAGCTCCCGGAGATGCGACCGCTTTTTTGCGGTCGGCCTGTATATGGTCTGCCTTAGACAATATAATAGAAATAAACCATTAATATTTAGAACAGTAACGAAACATTTTTTTGAAAACAGATTCATACTATGTATCGATGACAGTTCACATAAAAAGCCTTCTTATATACTTGACCGCATATTTACCAAATTAATATAAACTTTAGGGTGTCCGGTTGGGCCACCTCCACCATCGCACCAAACGACTCGTTCCTTACACGCTTTTGGTGGGATTTCAGCTATTAATTTGTATGCGAAGTTTTGGTTTACATGTTTTGGTTTGTCAACAAACCGTGCCAATCTATAGTCATTGTCATCCCATTTCTGTAAAATAACAAACAATAAAAAAATGATTAGGTAATACGGGTAATACATTGATCATGTTACAACTAACCTGTCCAGTATGTGTTTCAATTTCCTTTGGAACCCAGTCAGCTTTGACAACACTTGTGGTAGACAAATATTTTACAGAATTCAAATTACACGATTTAGTTGCTAAATTTCTTAAAAAAGTATTCATTGAGCTGCTGTTAATTTTAATAAAAGCCATTTTCTAATATTTACGTCATCCGTCAAGTAACTTGTAGCCAGCTTCATACTCATTTCAAGAAGTCAAATACAAAATTTTAATTAAGGGTAAGTTCGGTTTTACGCTCAGATTGATCGGAGTGCTCTAATACGTTCGAATTTAACATTTATATGCTCTGAAAGATATCCTGCGTTCGGTTTTAAGATCTGGAGCAGATCGAGCGCGCTCGATTTGCTCCGAGGAAAGCGAGCGAGCAAGCAGATTTAACAAACTTCAGAGCATTCATTTTAAAAATGAGCGGAAAACCTTGTTGTGAGAATGGATAAATTTCGAAGTTTATTTATATGAGGTAATTTTTCAATAGGTAAAAATACACGAATAATATTTATTCAAAGAATAGTAATAACCAATAAGTCTATATCGCACAGAATGATTAAATAAAATATTTATTATATCTATGGGTCGAAAAAATCAACAACCGGTAATACTATTAATTTTAAAATAAAGGAATAAAAACGAAAAAATTGTGAATCATGATTTATTATTATAACAATGTTGAATTAAATTAAAATGAGGAGCAATAAAGAATGTATTTCGGCTTTAGTAATAAGAATTTAACTTGCTGGGGCCATTTTATTCTGACGTTTGGAAAAATCTGCTAGATTACGTTCGGAATTGTTTAGATGGCTCGATTTGCTCGCTTGTCACGTGACCAAAAATCTGTTCGCTCGGCTCGATCAATCGAGCGTAAAACCGAACTTACCCTAAATTAAATAAATAAATAAATTAAAATTTCTTCAATTTTTAATGATTCAGAACTACTTAATTTGTACTTATGGTATTTAATTAATGCAATTTTCAAAAAGGTTTTAATACACTGTTCAGTAAATTGAAATAAAAACGATTTTAAATTAAAAAGTTGTCTTATCTGTAAGATTAGCAAAAATAATTTATTTGATTACGGAGGAAAACGTTTATTTAATCATCTTTTCATATATGGTTCTTTCAATGTGCAGTAACAGGTATTTTTGAATTTCAAAGGTGTTACTGTAGACTACACAAATCAGCTGGTATATGTCATAAATTATAATTCATAAATAAAACGTCAGTTTTAAAGAAAACGCATTTTTTAATTAATAATTAAGCTAAAAAAATGACAGAACCTTCACCTTCACCATCAATGCAAGGCGTAGAAGCTGCTGCTGGAATCAGCACAACTGTAACTCTTACATCAGATGAAGAACAGGTACAAAACATATATTAATAAATAATAATAAAATTGCTTTATTTCTGATCTTCGAAGAAATTCACCTACCAATTGCAATAATACTTTCAAGGATCACAAATCTCTCCTCTCAGAGAAACAAAATAACTACATATAAATAAGATTTAATTAGTCACCAGATTATTTCCCAAAAGTTGTGACATAGATAGATTGGGTTTCTTGAAAGAAATTCGAACAGTAAATATTTTTCGTTTAAAACCGGTAAACAGAATGACAAGTATTTAAAATTGCGTGCCAATGTGTTTATATAAAGATTAAAAGTGATAAGATAGTGAAGGTGCTTTTATTTTTACCACAAATTATAGTTATTTCCGCACAAAAAAAGTAAGTATTAAATTTATTTAAAAACAGTTTTTATAATAATTTATCGTATGCTATAATAATAAGATTCCTGCCTATGAAACAAAATTATGCAATAGATATTTCAAAATTAATTGTGGCGACTGTATTTTAGATATGATTTATTTCAACATTTGTGGCGGTACCTAAAGTAATTCTAGCCGACAGAGCATAATACAAACTCAAACATTTTACGGCAAAACATCCTCTAAGCGCAAAACTTACTGAATTTCGTCATTTGTTTAGGTTTGTGTATACGTTCTTTTGTTATAAAATTTGAATACTTTAGCCACAACCAAAAAACGAACTAAGTTTATTTATGATTTATTTATATTTTAGAATAAAAATGATACTAGAAATGAAATGGAAACATTTAAGGATAATCAAGAATTTTATAAGATTCACTCACTCCGACAGTAACAGTCCATTATCCGACATCAAAGTGATAGATCTAACAAGAATCATCGCGGGACCATTTTGTACAATGACACTCGGTGATCTAGGTGCAGAAGTTTACAAAGTTGAAATGCCGGGATCGGGTGACGAATGCCGTAGATGGGGACCGCCATTTATAAACAATACACTAGAATCATGCTATTTTGCAGCTATTAATAGAAACAAAAAAAGTATTTGCGTAAATATTAGATCGATCGAGGGCCGGAAAGTTATATACGATCTAGCTAAAAAATGCGATGTTCTCGTTGAAAACTATGTTCCGGGAAAGTTAGATAAATACAAGTTAGGTTATGACGATTTAAAACAAATCGCTCCTCATCTGATTTACTGTTCCATCACTGGCTACGGTTCCGAAGGACCTTATCGACACAGACCAGGATATGACGTAATAGCGGCGAGCGTCGGAGGGTTTTTACACATAACCGGGCCGATGGATGGCGAGCCGGTCAAAGCGGGTGTTGCTGTTACAGATATCGCTACGGGATTGTATGCACATGGTGCAATAATGGCTGCCTTATTGAAAAGAATGCGAACGAAAAAAGGACAAAAAATTGATTGTAACCTATTGTCAACTCAATTAGCAAGTTTAATTAACATCGGATCTAATTATTTGAACGCAGGTATATAGGTTATAATCATAGAAATTGTTATAATACCTGTTGTGGTAGAAAAGATCAATGTGTAAAAAAACACGCACAGCTTTCTAAAGGTACGTGCAGTACGGAGCTGGGATTCTAGATGGTAGCGTAGATCATAGCAGCATTGTTTAACATATTACTAGAAGATTTTGATCCTTATGAGCGTAAATGAGGCCACTTTTAATAGAGGCAGCTAGACGTCGCACTATTGGCCATCTGTTGACTAGCATCCTAAGTTTTATTATTTAATCTTTGAGTACAGAATAATTGTAGAGTTTACAGAAGTGAGTTGTGTTGACAATCGTTAGGCCATCTGGTGACTAGTATCTTAATTTTATTTAAGACAATCTTGCGTCATTGGTTCATATTGCATAATATTTCGCGGTGACTATTAATAGACAACCCCTAACGTTCTTTCGAAACGCCTCTTTTTTGAGATGTTTATATTCACGAGGAATATTATTATAAGTATATAGAGGCAGAACCATAAGTAAAAGATTTTTTATAAAAATTTGTTTCATGCAAGTTTATTGACAATGTTGTATCCTGTGACATCGTATTTTTATTATTATTATGATAATCTGATAAATATTTTAAATTGCAATTTAAATAATCTGGCTGCCCGGTTGTGATCAAGTTGTCTACGAAGTATGCGATATGTAAATTTATGTTGTATACAATATATCTGAAGCATATATTTTAAAATTTTTGGATAAGCTGCGATGTTGACTGGTTTATACATGGTCCGTACACAATATCACAATAATTAAAAGATGATAAAATGAGCGATTCCACTAAGTATTTGTCTATGTATAATCCTAATTTTTTGCAGTAGTCTACAGAATTAGTTTGATGACCAGACAGCGTTACGGCACTTTAGCCAATTGATTCCGGCTTTCTATAGACATTATATTGAATTTAATTGGATTTAACATTAGGGCAAGACTTTTGGACCATTCTGATATTTTATTTAATTTTAAACTTAATAATGTTAATCATTATTATGTCAAACTAAAAATATTCATACATAAGAAAATTAGATAATCAAATTCATTAAAGGGGCCTACACACGATCAGTTTAACTGCGCAGTTTAACCCTTGTGGCGTCATGTCTGAGCGATAAACTGAGATAACTGCATAGTTCCGACAAATTTTAACGCAGGCTTTTGGCCTGCGCATTTGACTCTACTTTGCACCGATAAACTGCGAAGTCAGCTCAGTTAATTGAACAGTTGGCACAGTCATGTGTAGTCTTTGGGTAAGTTCGGTTTTGCGCTCAGATCAATCTGAGCGCAAAACCGAACTTCCCTTTCTAGTTGTGTCTAGCCACGCACGTCAGCTCTTCAAACTGAGAACAATTGAGGAGCAAACTGAAATAGCCCACACACCGTACAGTTCACACAACTGTGCAGTTTGACTGCACAGATAAACTGCGAAGTTAAACTGATCGTGTGTAGGCCCCTAACGATTGGAAAAATTGTGAAAGATTTATTTTAAATTCTTTTATTTAACAACAAATTTTACAATCTTAATGAATTTGATTATCTAATTCTCTTAAACTGCTTGCTTTTGTTAACTAATTAGTATAAGTTGCTATGATAGACTAAGAGCGGATAACACTTTTTTATGTGTTTTTAGAAGACTTGGAACTTTTTTTAAAAGATAACTTTTAAATATCTCTACAAGGGGTAAATAGTCTGTCATTCCAAACGCGGGGCAAAACTTTTTCTAGACTTTACTAATGATAAACACACATAAGTCTTTTTTCGCAAGAGTGAACAAAAAAATATGGGGTGGTTTTGCCCCGCGTTTGGAATGACAGACTATATACCCTTTGTAGAGATATATAAAATTCATCTTTTAAAAAAGTTCCAAGTCTTATAAAAACACATGAAAAAAGTGTTATCAGCTCTTAGCCTATGAATACATCAAAATATATTTTACGAGTGTTTGAACAATTTTTATTCAGAGACAAAGAAATATAAAATCAGATAGCGTTTACAGATAAATTATGTAACTAAACTAAGTTCACTTTATATAAGTTTTATACAGTCTCAACAAATTTCAAAACATTAAAATAATGTCAGCTGCGGCAGTGATGTAAATATCTTATATCATTATTTAGGATCAGTTAGAGGTAGCATTGACAATATCTGAGCTGTTAGTTCAACAATAATATAGGTGGAAGCACAAGTCAACATTGAGTTTGTGGGCCAGGGGAATGAAACGTAAGCAGGCAGCTATAGTATATTTTTCAGTACATGGAATCACTATCTTCCCATATAATATGTTAATCAATGATAGCAGAGCTTACTTAAATTAATGCATTGTTATATATGCGAGCGTACACAACAAAGCAGTGAGTGTAGCAGGTATAAGCGCTGTTACAAGAGCTGCTAGATTCAAGAATGTATCTCACCATTCTTTCAGCGCGCTGACTACTACAATCAACGTGTAACAACTGTAAAATGGCCGTTACAAGTTTCGCAATGGATGTGACTAGTTTAATAAATGAAATTTTGCCAGTTTTTATTTAATTTGTTTTGGGTTTTTTCTAAGACGTATTTAAAAGTGTTAGGTTACATACGTAAATATTCAAAAAACCGGTTTGGGTAAAATTTTAATTCTTGGTAAACGCGATTTAAGCTTGTATCAATGCTAGTATCAAAGCTTCGTTGTGCAAACCTATAGGCTCTTATAATTTCAGCCACCATCTACCATACATGCTACCATCTAGAATCTCAGCTCCGTACTGCACGTACCTTTAGCGTCAACAATTATTGTCATTTATATTTTTAGAATATCACAGTCAAACTGATCAGTATTAGACAATTCTGTCAAAAATACTACACGTTTGTTATATAGTTGATTAGGTATCACGTGTTAGTTACAGGAGAGAGCACTTGTTTTGATCTTTTCTCGCCGCAGGAGCTATAGCATATTACTGTTTCAATTCATAAACTGTTTCATTCATAGGTAAGGAAGCGAAACGCTTGGGAACATCTCATGAAAGCATTGTACCGTACGAAGCATTTCCGACAGCCGATGGATATTTGACGTTGGGAACTGGTTCTGATGATCAGTTTGTTGATTTATGTAAACGTTTAGGAGTACCAGATTTGCCCAAAGACGACAGATTCAAAACTAACGGCGAACGAGTAAAAAACAAAAAAATAATAGTGCCTATAATAAATGAAATAATGAAAAAGAAATCGAAAAAACAATGGATGGAAATATTCGAAGGGGCGACGTTTCCGTGCGGTCCGGTCAATACTTTAGCAGAAACGTTCAATGACTCTCATATCAAAGAAATCGGTTTGATAAAAGAAATGGAACATCCCGTAGCAGGTTCTGTTAAAGTTGTCGGACCTCCAGTCGTGTACAGTGATGGAGGGTGTTATGTGAGGTCGCCTCCGCCGGTTTTGGGACAGCACACCAATGAAATACTTCAAAAAGTGTTGGGTTATGATGATAATAAAATACAACAATTAATTGAAGTTAAAGCCGTTGAATAAAAAATTTTACTCGAATAAGTGAAAAATTTACACGCTAAGAGTGTAAGTTCATCGTGAAATTGTTTATTACAAAAATAAAACAAGTAAAATAAAAATAAAATGGAATCTGCGACGTTTTCTGAATGGTATTATCAATTATTATTACATTGTAAAACTTACTTTACTGAAATTTCAATTTGGAACACTCGTTTTTAATATGCTTGGTTTGTTTGTTTTCAACTTTGCCGAGCGATTATAGTAAACCCAATTCATACATGTATGTTCAGTTGCTCGCTTTGAACTTCTCCGAGCAGTTTTGATTCATACACAAGCATGTTAGGAACTCATAATTATTTCTTTATTATAATAAAATGAATAAAAATAGTGATAACACATCTGATCAAAAGCTTCTATTTAAAAAAAAAAAAAAACTTAATCATTTGAGATGGGACCGCTGGCGGACTATCGAAAGAAAACGGCTTGTGTTTTAAACATAGATATGAAATTATAGTTTTCACAACATCGCTATTGAAAATTCGATTTTCGGTACCTATTTATGAAAATTTTCAGTTGTCGGTTTTCTCTGTTTTTAACGTTGTTAAGAGAGAGATAGAGCTATTGAGTCGCGCCAACTTCAATTCGCATATAATACTCGAAAACGTCAAAATGACAGACATAACCCCACATACATTTCACATGAATCTGACAGATGTAATATTTTTGCGACTTTTTTGCGTACCCAAATCGAATTGTCAATAGAGTTGTTGTGAAAAATAATAATAATGCTTTTACTCGGAACGAAACACAGCGTGTGAATTGCTGCCCTCATTCTCGGGCAGCGAACTTCACACTAGTTGCAAACGCTGTTTCGTCCCTTGTAATGTAATATATTAACGTATTATATTGATAATATATATGTCTGAAGTATTAAAGTGTAACTTAATGACCAATATGAAACCTCAAATATAAATGTTTATTTAAAGAAAATCGCTTTAGTATTCCAAAATTAAACAATTCAATTTATAACCACGACCGTCCTTTTTCCTAATCTATTTTTTAATTTGAAAATTTTACAACTTATAAACAAAATCAAACAAGTTTTGTCCATTTTGGCGAAAAAATATTAAAATGTACCTACATAGACAATTTCACTTACAAAATATTCTATAGATGTACATCTTATAAAGTTGGAGAAATTAAATTTACACTATTGTATCGAAAATTACTGCCGTTTGTATTTTTTTTTTTTAATAGCACTAAATTACTGTAATACAAAATGGCGATAACACGTCTGACCTTTACTTCAAACCAGTCGATCAAGAATAGTTTTCAAAATAATCATTGAAACCATTATCGAACACTCACCGAATGAAACGTTTGATTTTTCTCACCGCAAGTGGTATCGCTACTTGCTTGAAGTTATATGTTTAAAACACTTCATCTGTTTTTCTTTTTAGGAAGGGCCGCCAACTTTACGTCTCAAATTACGCAAACCAAAAAATAACAAAAAGGTACAATGGACCACTGGAACTGTCGATAATGAAAATATGAACAAAAAGAAATCTAAATGTATGCAAAAAAAAACACTACTGTTTTAAGTGAATGCTTTTTTTTTTGTTAATTGTTTAATTTTCCGTTTAGGCTGTTGTATATACGAGAAGCCGCGACCAATGGACGAAAGCAGTTCAGATGAAGATAACGAATGTCAAAATTGTCACGGTCATGTAGAACAAAGAGCTAAGTCTAAACCGGCACCCGTTGAAATTCCTGCCGCCATAGACGGTAATAAGTTACCGAACGATACCCCGCCAGAACTGTGCCAACCGTAACGAGCATAAGCATTAAGTTAAAAAGTACTGAATCAGTATCGGAATATCAGAAAACATGTACACTGTCGCTTCCTTTAATCGTTTTGGATATTCCGATATTGTAACGATTGTAATGTAATTTATATTCATGTGAAACGATTCAATTAAATTATTAATAGTTTCTACAGATATTCTGAATTCTTTCTAGGGAATGCAATCTCGATCTCGCGAGATCTCGAGTCATTTTTTGAGATTAAATCTCGTTTGGCAGGCACACTCGTTTTTGAAATCTCGTTCGAGATCTCGACCCGATATGGTTGAGATCTCAAACGAGATTTCTAGAACGAGCGCGCTGAGTTCAATGACATTTAATTGTTTTCTTGAATGAAATTGACAGTTATTAAACTTATAACAACCATTAGATGGCTAACAAATTATAAAGTTAAGTGAATACTGAATATGTCTACGAACAATTCAAACCAAATGTTCGTGAACGTTACTCGAACTCAGACTTATCTTGCGAGATCTCAAATTGCCAATCTCGACTCGAAATTGCATTCCCTAATCCTTTCTAAGCTGATTAATTAAACTAGATCGGTTTAAGTTGTGATAATATAAAATAAATACACGCTCAGCTGCACAAAAATATATTCCATAAACGTAAATTGAGCATAGAATATAAAAATGTCAAGTTAGCTTTATATTATTTCATCAAACACGGGATGTATCAGTTCAGCACATGACTATTTGCGATTAAATTCAAAGTGGCTGACCTCTGTAGTTAAATTTAGAAACTCGAAACAAATATGGCCGCTGCTGAATGTCAGAGCCTTAGACCATAGATATAGAAATGGACAACTAGAATCAAGTACTCTATCACTTTCTTCAATACATCACACCATACATATAGAAATGGACAACTAGAATCAAGTACTCTAGCACTTTCTTCAATACCATCACACCATACATATAGAAATGGACAACTAGAATCAAGTACTCTAGCACCTTGTTCAATACACCTCACTCAACGTTTTTCATGCATGTCACTTTTTCTTAGTCCAATTTATTTCAATATATCAATATAATTTTATGCATATAATCTGTCATGTTTGTTGATTCTGTCAAAACACAGAACCAGAGTGAAGCTAGCTAGTCCATAGTTGTATCAAGGTCAGAGCAACTCCATTGACTTCTTAAAATTACAAATTCATCCCGCTTAGAACATTGCCCATGCTGACACCTATAGTTCAATTTAATTGCCAATAGAAACACTCCTAATGCAAATACACTAAAAAATCTGCCTGTGCTGACCTGATCCCTGTCTGTGGGTACGAAGCAGGATTTGCACAGACACGGAACGAATCAGTTCAGCACTATTAAATATTGTTTAATTAGGAGTGCAAGCTATCAGTACAAACAGTAAACAATGTTTAGTGCTGAACTATTTTATTTATTGTAAATTATAGACGCGTCGACAACTTAGTGTCTTGATTACATTAAATAACAACTCACTTAAAACTAAATTACATCACAAAACATCCATGAGCGGAGCGGGATTCGAACCCGCGACAGTCTGATCCAGAATCCGCGACGCTAACCACTGGACCACACTGTCCTCTAGTGCTGAACTGATACGCGTCTGTGCAGATATTATATTTTTAAAATAAGACTACATGAAAATTTTAGACCCAAGCAGGAACAAAAATATTCTCAACAACACATATCTAAATACATAGGCTTCGCGTAACTCAAAATGTCGGGGGGGGGGGGGTGTACACGCGATGTATAAGAAGTGTACCCCCTCGACGCGACGTCCGAATCTAATGTATTTGTCACTGTTTTGACTTACCTTTTTTTTTTAAATAACATCGAAATTTTTGTAGCCAATAAACAAATTCTCCGTTAAACCGTTATAAGAAATAAATCATTTTTAAATAACATTGTATTATATTTTTAAAATGTTCCTAAAACACTCAGTTTTAATAATTGTATGTACATTCTGTTTTACCGATATTATTTTAATAAATATTCTAAATAAAAAATCGCACATTTTAATGATTTATAATAACTGAAAGATCTCAACCTGGTCCTTTCTTTTTTTTAGAGTAACTCTCATCTCTGACAAATCGTGAAGTACTGAATACTTATAATATCACTTATGTAATCATAAAATGTCATGCAAGGTTGGGTATTTATCGTTGCATAACTGCAAATTATGATTAAACAAAAATCACTGACAGAAATTATAATGTTGTTTCTAGTAGACAAATTATGTCACAAAGCATTTTGGCTAAGTCAGCCCAAAGACGTTAAAATATTTTTACGTCTTTGTCAGGGCCAAACAAAAGCATTTGTTTCAACGGAAAAATGGTAACCAATACTAATATATAAAATTATATATTTGCTCGAATTTATAATTATTAATGAATAGTTTTCGCAGCGCACGCCAAATAATCACTTTTATGGTCAAATTTTTGATACCTTGGGTTACATTATTGTAATTTTCGAAGAGATCTCTTAATTTTTTTGAAAATAAAATAGCCCATGTTACTCGCTGATAATGTAGCCTTCTATAGGTGAAAAAATTTTTAAAATCAGTTAAGTAGTTTTTGAGTTTATCCATTACAAACAAACAAACATACAAAAAATCAAATCTTTTCTCTTTATAATATTTAGTATGATAACGGGACCGTTGTCTGTAAATTTGTACTGATAAACTGCAGGAACGGGAAATCAAATATGATAATCGGTTAATTAAATAACTAATCGTTAAATCAAAATAGAATTTATTGATAAAAAATAGTCATTTAAAATAAACTTCAAAGAATTAAAAATATCGAGATTCATGGACATTAGCAGTACTATATAAATCACATTGACAGTTGAAACAACCCTATAAACGACAATACAGTCGGTTCTATCGTTTTACTTCGGATGTGTAATTTTTAATCACGAACTCTCCGATTTTTTGTATGTATTTGCCCACCAGTAGTTTCATGAAATCGCTGAAGTCGAAACATGTTTGATAAATAATTTTTGAAAATTTGACAAGGGATTTTGTAACTTAAAAAATAGAGTAAAGGCGGTATCCAAACCCAAACCGGTAATAAAAGTTTATGCTCAAATAAACGTTTTCTCTGAAAATTTATTTAAATAATTGCGCCCCAAATTTGACATCCTTTGCACACATTTAAATATCCTGCATTAAATTTTTGTGAAACAACAGAATCGACTGTACAAACGTTTGTTTATTGTAAATAAATGATTTAAACAATAAATGGACGGATTACCTAAACTATGAAAGTTTACTATTTCAGAATGAAAAACAAATAGAATCAAAAAGGATAACATCACGTAAATAACATTTTAATCATTCAAATAACAAAAAAAATTTATCCTGTAGATACTGCCAACATATATCGATAACATCCTGAAATCGTTTCGAATTAAAATTACAGAAAATAAATTCTATCATAGAGATGGTCCTCTAAACTTAAAAATAGAAGACAATCAAATGACAAAATTTAATATACAATATATATTATTTCGTTATTCTTTTTTTAATGCATTATTCTAGAATTTTTGTTTGAAGAGTACAGGCATATTCCATTTAACGCTGGTGACAGGATCGTTAAGTAGCTTGGTACAGAGAACCATACACGACTTTAATGTTCCAAAATGATTTTTATAAAAAAAATGTCAGTGGAATTTGCTAGAAAGCTCTTAGACGATATTGTTATAGGCACAAAATTGCCTATATTTCTAAAACCTTTAATCATAATATCAGCACCAAAATCAATACGCCTGGAGTTCTTGCAGACACAAACATTTAATTTACCACCTGATGGCACCACTAGCAAGTGAGATATGTGTCACTTTGATGTCAGTACTGATTATATTTTCCGCCACCTGATGGCACCACTAGGAAGTAAAGTGTCTGTCATTCAACCATTTAACGGCTAAATCAGTTTTGTATTTATTTAATTATTTATTCCTTAATAATGGATAAATGAATGACTAAACACAAACCGTTAATTAAACGTTTGACATACCTTACTTGCTACTAACGCCATCTGACGAATAAAAACATGGTTGCCCTCATTTGCAGAAATTGTGAACAAAAGAAAGTTCCACACAAACAGACACACACACACACAGTCTCCATGCGGAAAACTACTTTTTTTTACTTTTTGGGAGTTCCCTCTAATTTTTTCGCTGACTGCGCGGTACAAAAGTATATGGGAGCAAAAATGTTCAAAACGCATGTAAAAATGTGCAAGTGGGTGGGGTGTCCTGTGCCTGTTTGATGTTAATTTTTTTTTAATAAATACTCTTGAAAATAATAAAATTAAGAATAATCGCAGGATAGTGGACAAAATATTTGGTTTATTTAATTGAATGTACGACGTACATTCAATTAAATAAACCAAATATTTTGTCCACTATCCTGCGATTATTCTTAATTTTATTATAATCACGATGGACACGATTTCTAATATAAACTCTTGAAAATTACATTTTATAGCATTTTAATAACACACAACCAAGAAAGGATTTTTACATTATCGTTCATATATCTTTGTTTATATTCTTTCTTTATTAGGGGCAAAATCTACTGTTTGCCATTTTTAGATGCAATTCTTCTATTAAATGAAATTAAAAAAAATGGTGAACAAGCCCATTGTGCGCAGAATACAAAAATGGCTGCGCAACTTTCGAAAAATTAGTGCGCGGCCGCGCACCCGCACAGCTTAGAGGGACCTTTGTTTGGGAGTAGAATAATCAGAATGTGACCTTAATTCGGATACGATTTTTCGACCCTATTACCATACTTCCATTCCCTTACGGAGCATGGATGCAATATAATCTTATATAAAATATATTTTTGTCAAATAAACAAAAAAAAATACATAAAGCACAATAAAATAGCGTTTTCACTGGCTAGAAAAGACTAGAAGTTACCAGCCGGTTAGGTTGCGGCACACAACGTCGTAGCTAAGGTCTGGAGGCACATTTTCCTTTTTGACGTATTTTGTGTTCTAAAGACCACCAACAGCTAAGGTTATTTGGGCCTAGCACCAATTCATATTTTCAATTCATTGTTTTTTTTTTTTAATAATAAATTGAAAATCCAATTGACACTTTTACCAGCTCTCGGGCTAGAACCCGGGAACTGGGGATTTGTAATAGAGGAACCATAGCAACGCCATGTAAACAACAGTACTGCTACACGCTCGGCCATTCTCAAGCCCTTTTGACGTATTTGCGCGCGACAGTGTTAAATGGGATATACCTATATTTTCCGGTGTCCCGAGAACAATAATATTATTTTGTGTACAAACTAAACAACAAAAAAAAAACATTAAACAATCAAGCTTTAAACTTTAATTAATCGACCTTTTTTCTTAATTTTTTGCATTCGATACTTCTTTATAGTTATCCGATACGCAAACAAAAGGTAATGATCACCCATGCTATCGCTATTGGCACATCCCCTTTTACAAAAATTCAAAACAATGATAAACAAACTCAAAGTTACGTACGAAGAGCTTTATTTTTTTGATTTAGTTAAATCAACACCCTTTGGATAATCTTGTGCATTTAAATTTAAAGCTTTTACCTTTGCTCGCGAACGCCAAACCTTTACCGTAAGATCGTCGGAAGTAGTGACCAGCATTTCCGGATCTTGAGGATTGAATGCAACTGAATTGACAACGTCTCTATGCGGAAATTTGGCAAGACATACACCGTAATGGCGATCCCATAAGTATCCATGTTTATCTTCAGCACCACTAAAAGTATTTTAACAGTTCAAATTTCAATGCGATTCTCTATTCATTCAAAAGGCTAAAGACAATCAAATTCGTCAAATAGTACTAAATACAATTAAATAATGAAGTCATCGATATTATATAAGCCTTCGTTAATAGAGTTGCAATGGATATTCGGCACAAAATCGAATACCGAATATTAACCTTTTCACTGCGCATTTATTTTACGAGAGTGCATGCTGTGTGCGCAATTTTTACGGCCGTTCCGTATAGATACGTCTGGAGCAGTCCACTGTTGTTATCAGTGGGGTAAAATAATCCCGTCAAATCATATCAAATTGTTTTTTTTTTTGCCTTTTTTGTTTAAAACATATATTTTTATCAAAAACAGAACAGTCAGTGCATGTATACACGTGTAAAACACGTGTACATACGCACTGACTTTAAAAGAAAAAAACCACAATAAAGTTTAGAATTGGTGTTCTAATAGGCGTTGTGCGTATATATACGGCGGTAGCAGTTTATCGCTGTAAAAAAATTCTGCCGTAAATCGCAAAAAACTTCCGGATTGGCCAGTATGATCTGGTAGGCGTTGCTCGTATATATACGACGGTAGCAGTTTATCGCTGTAACGATTTTTTCCAGCCCGAACGTAAATATACGGCTGGAGCAGTAACCCAGGTAATCGTATATATACGTCTGGAGCAGTCAAAGGGTAAGATAATCTTGATAATCACGTAATTACAGAAGTTAGACCCTTTGGTTTTGTTTTCTCGACGTAATAAATGTACATCTATGGTGCATACTAACCTAGCAACATATTCTTTGCAGACATCGAGGAAAATAAAGAAACACTCATTGTTTGGCGTGTAAGCTTTATGGGAGCGCAGCATACGTCCAACTTGTTTCATTGTCACCAAGTCGACTACGTGCAAATCGATTTCTTGTGCAATCGGAGGTGGATCTAACGGATTCTTTATCGTGTAACCTTGCGGCCACGGACGGCTATTCACGTACAGATATCTTAAAACAACATCGATATAATAAAAAAATACGCTCGGTGTGTGGGTAAAACCACACTGTTAACTTCCCATTAGGTGCCCTTAGAGATTAAAAAGAAACCACTAATTGAAATTTCCTGCAAACCTAATCAGGTGTTCATTATGCAAATATGCTTTCACGGCCGGCATTGTTCCAAGTCTTCATGGTTTCCGGGCTTGTAGGCCGTGGTCCGGTGGTATTTCTACCTGACGTTTCGTCTACAACTGCGGTAGACATTCTCAAAGGCGATGTGGCAGCGGTCGAAGTGTCCTCCTTGGCGGCTCACAGGTCAGTGTGTCAGTGACTGGTGTCCTCCCTTTTTTATGCCTAGTACCAGTGTGTTCTCTGTTCGGTCGTAGTCCGTCCCTCTGTAATTGGTCAACTGTACAGTGTGTAGTGGTAGGGGTGAGCTCTCTACTCGGTCGTATTCTGTCCTTGTACGATTGGTCATGACTACGACCGAACAGAGAACACACTGGTACTAGGCATAAAAGAAGGAAGGACACCAGTCACTGACACACTGACCTGTGAGCCGCCAAGGAGGACACTTCGACCGCTGCCACATCGCCTTTGAGAATGTCTACCGCAGTTGTAGATGAAACGTCAGGTAGACATACCACCGGACCACGGCCTACAAGCCCGGAAACCATGAAGACTTGAAACGTACATACGTTTGCCCTCGCCGGGATTCGAACCTAGTACCTTTCGAATATGAGTCTAATGCTTTCGTGCCACTCACTCAGTTCCAAATTAAAAATGTATACAAACAATTATTAAAATATAAATTACTAGCCTTTACCCGTGGCTTCGCTCACGCATTTTTCGATTTATGATTTATTATCCCCCCCCCCGCGAAAAATTCTCCTGCGAAGCGAAGCCGGGCTGGTGGTGTTTATTCGCTCGAGTTTTTTAAAACATAACTCACTCGCTTCGCTCGTTCGTTTGAATATTAATATTACAGTATCACTCGCTTCGCTCGTTCGCTCGAATTTTATTAATACATTACTCACTCGCTTCGCTCGTTCGCTCGAATATTAATAATACATAACGCACTCGCTTCGCTCGTTCGATCGAATTTTATTAATACGTCATTGCTCACCTACGTTATATAAGGAACTCCTGTGCAAAATTTCATGCTTCTAACTTCAAAAATGATGAACTTCCATAAAAACTTTCATCCCCTATTTAACCTCTTTAAGGGATGAATTTTCAAAAATCCTTTCTTATTACTCATCTACGTTATATAAAGAACTCCTGTGCAAAATTTCATGCTTCTAACTTAAAAAATTACGAACTTCCATACAAACTTTCATCCCCTATTTAACCCCCTTAGGGGATGAATTTTTAAAAATCCTTTCTTATTGCTCACCTACGTAATATAAGGAACTCCTATGCAAAATGTCATGCTTCTAACTTTAAAAATGACGAACTTCCATACAAATTTTCATCCCCTTTTTAGCCCTTTTAGGGGATGCATTTTCAAAAAAAAATTTCTTAGTGCTCACCTACGTTATATAAGAAAGTCCTGTGCAAAATTTCATGCTTCTTACTTCAAAAACGACGAATTTCCATACAAACTTTCATCCCCTATTTAACCCCCTTAGGGGCTGAATTTTGAAAAATCCTTTCTTAGTGGGTGCCTACGTCACAAAAGGAACCTACTGTCCAAATTTCAAGTTTATATCTTCAGCGGTTTGACCTGGGCGTTGTCTGTCAGTCAATCAGTCAGTCAGTCAGTCAGTAACGGAACTGTTTTATATATATAGATTATTTCAAAGCAAATAAAACGATAAATGGTGAAATCTGATTCAATTCTAGTTTGCGTATACAAATACCTGTGATCGGGTGACAATCCCATTCCGATGATGTGGCCATGTAAGTCGATTAGATGATCGACTTTATCGAATTTATGTTTGACAGATTCATAGTCCAGCCAGTTTGGCTCGGGTCTCGCCAAACCAGCGTTTTCTAATTCTTTTCTCTTCTTTCGAATCGCTATGCGTTCTCGAAGTGAAGGACCATAATCGAGGCGTTTTGGAAAATTGAACGGTTTCAAACGTTTAAATCCTACAATCAAAGTAAGAATTTCATATTATAAATGGAAGTTTACTATACAACATGTCCGAACAAGCTAAATCATTCAGCGAGAAAGTTTTTGCAATATGACGATTTTCGGTATCGCAATATTCAAATTATGGAATTAGGTATTTAAGTTTAAAAAAATTTATTAATTTCTTAATTTTTTCTAATAATTTAACATAAATAATATTGAAAATCGAAAAGAAAAATTTTTTTAAAGCTATAGATAAATTACTAAAAATTAATTAAAATGTGTAAAAATTTAAAAAATATCACGTGACTTCAAAACGCGCCAGGAATGTTTGTGACGTCGTTATGTTAAAATGTGTCTGCATTTGTTGGTATTTGTGTATATGTATTACACATACTATCAAAAATAATAAATTTTTAACTTGGTAACCATGGATACAAAGACCATAGATAACATAATGACGTCACACGCGTTCGGATTCTTTCGGCGCGTTATCGGAACTGAGTTTAAAAATTAATTTTTATTTAAATATAACTTTTTAATTAGTAAGCAAAAAAATTAAAAAAAACAGTTTTGCTATAAAACTTGTATGTGGTCCTTCCATTTAAGTAAAAAAAAAAATTCATTTAAAAACTCAATTCAGTTTATTCGTAAAAGTAATACGATAGAAAATTTTATTTACTTATTATTGCAGTTGTGATATTGAAAAATAAATAACTAGAATAAGTAAATGCCAAAATTTTTAAACTCTTGCCTATGCATATGGCGGCGGGGCATGCGCAGAAGTCGCGTCCGGGTTAAATGAAAAGTTCCTACAGGTAAATTCGCTACATCAGTTGTCACACTGACATTATTGTAAATCTCTTTTTGAAACGCCATTAGCAGTCGCAATAATGAATGAATGAATGAATTGTAGATTATAGACGCTCGACAAAGCAGTCATAATACCTATTTGATGAGGAGTATACGTTTTGGACCCGGTTGTGAAAATTAGTATTTTTTCTTTAGTTTCAACATCTTCAATCCATGATCCATCAGATCCTTCATCTTCAACGGTGACTCGCACATCACCACATTCATCTATTTGTTCATTATCATCGTAATCGTCCGACTCCGTTGTCGGAGAATTTTCAGTCTCAACTTTTCTGTAATCTGTATTGTAACGAATCGGAGTCGCGTAGTCTGGCTCGTCAGGGTCTTTGTCGCGAATGGCATCGGGGACTGGCTGTTGTCTCACTAGAAAAACAATAGACAGTCTCTTTGACTTTGTAGTAGAGGGTAGACTACAGCTGGAAAAGTATTGGTAGTTATCGATAATAATCAGTAGCCAAGGTAAATATAAAATGAAAAAAAAAAATTCTAAGTTTAATCGATGAGACCCATTCACATAGCCCACACAGCTATCTTCAAAAATTTCAATTTTTGTACCACCTTTTTGGACACCTAATAAAAAAAAAACAGCACTTATTTGGGTTAGAGTGACTAAACCATCAACTTGTGAACAATATGGATCCACCCTTTAGATACGGAATCTTAAAAAATTAGCAAAATCATACCTGTACCTGTAGTTGGAAACAATGAAATATCTCTGTGGGAAGGCGGATTCCCGCTGCCATATCGGCAATCTGGTGTCGGATCTTTTGTCTCAATCTCTCGTTCGTCGCTTTCGGCGTCGTCTATAACTTCCGGCACACAATTGGCAACCATGACGGCACGAATAGAACTGGCATTTGTGTTATAGAATTTGAATAAGGCTTCTGTAATTGCCGTGTGTTCGTCACCAGCTTCTTGAGACGCCCTGTTAATCCACAGAACCGACCTGCTTACTAAATGAGCGAGCCAATGAAGGTCACCCGACAATAAGTGCTGATCATTGTACCATGTGCCAAATATATCGTACGGTTTATTTGTCACCCGACATTGTAATTCAAAACCGTCTGAAAAAATTCGTAACGTCAGGCCTTATGTCTTATTTACAACGATATTAGTAAATATGCATTCATAGAGAATTGTTAATAAAGCAGTTGTCTTTATGGCTCATCTTGTACAAGCCCCAATTCCCAGATTCTACTTTGAGAACTGCCAGGGTTATCGGGACTTAGAACCAATTCAGATTTTCTATTCATTATTTTTATCTATATCTATACTAATATTATAAAGAGGCAAAATTTGTGTGTTTGGTTGCAATGAATAAACTCAAAAACTACTTAACTGATTTTAAAAATTCTTTCACGTATAGAAAGCTACATTATCAGCGAGTAACATGGGCTGTATTTTATTTTCAAAAAAATTAGAGGGGGGGTAATAAATCATAAATTCTTATCTCTGGAACTACTAAACCGATTCTAAAAATTCTTTCACTAATAGAGAGAGATTCTCGCGAGGGGAACTACTCGCGGGGGGGATAAATCAAAATTCTTATCTCTGGAACTACTAAACCGATTCTAAAAATTCTTTCACTAATAGAAAGCTACGCAGGGGGAGAGATTCTCGCGAGGGGGTTCTCGCGGAGGGGGGTAATAAATCATAAATTCTTATCTCTGGAACTACTAAACCGATTCTAAAAATTCTTTCACTAATAGAAAGCTACGCAGTGGGAGAGATTTTTGGGAGGGGATACTCGAGGAGGGGAGGGGGTAAATCATAAATTCTTATCTCTGGAACTACTAAACCGATTCTAAAAATTCTTTCACTAATAGAAAGCTACGCAGGGGGGAGATTCTCGCAAGGAGGACTACTCGCGGGGGGGGGGGGGATAAATCATAAATTCTTATCTCTGGAACTACTAAACCGATTCTAAAAATTCTTTCACTAATAGAAAGCTACGCAGGTGGAGAGATTCTCGCGAGGGGGTACTCGCGGGGGGGGGGGGGGTAATAAATCATAAATTCTTATCTCTGGAACTACTAAACCGATTCTAAAAACTCTTTCACTAATAGAAAGCTACGCAGTGGGAGAGATTTTTGGGAGGGGATACTCGAGGAGGGGAGGGGGTAAATCATAAATTCTTATCTCTGGAACTACTAAACCGATTCTAAAAATTCTTTCACTAATAGAAAGCTACGCAGGGGGGAGATTCTCGCAAGGAGGACTACTCGCGGGGGGGGGGGGATAAATCATAAATTCTTATCTCTGAAACTACTAAACCGATTCTAAAAATTCTTTCACTAATAGAAAACTACGCAGGTGGAGATTCTCGCGAGGAGGTACTCGCGGGGGGGGGGGGTAGTAAATCATAAATTCTTATCTCTGGAACTACTAAACCGATTCTAAAAACTCTTTCACTAATAGAAGCTATGCAGGGTGGAGATTCCCGCGGGGGGATAACAAATTAGGGGGGGAGATTCTCGCGGGGGATAACAAATTAACAATATACTAAATATACGTGAGCGGAGCAATGGGTGACCGCTATTAAATCATAATTTCGTACCACCCGGGCGAAGCCGGGACGGACCGCTAGTCGGATAATAAATTTCACCAGTCCTCAACTCAAACCTGCCGGAGCTGTGCATTTCTACAATCAAGGATATTCTCCTGAAACTCGATGAAAGTACAAGTTAAATTTTCAATATCCACTGTTAAAAATAATTCTAAATTAAAATTTGAATTGGTACTAGGTTCACATAATATGGGCAGTCGGTAGCCTAAATAAATAAACAATAATATTAAAGAACCTTCTAAACTGAACACAGCAATTTCTCCTGATGTACTATGAGGTGATCCAAAATGAACCCCCGAAACTAATAATAAAGTGTCCGATTCATTAAATTGTGAATATTGGGTGTATTTCCAGCAGAAAATTTTCATGTCGTAGTGATATTTTATCTTGCATGGATATGATGAATCCCAAACCTACAAAAAATATATAAATACAGTAGAAGCTAGATTAATCGTTACTTTCTATTATCCGTTTATGATTTTGCGTAAATATGTAAAAACTAGAAATACTATAATATGCACATAATGTAAAAGAAACAATAATAAAAAAAAATGGGTGTGTGCTTATGACCACACGACAGAAGTGAAAACTTCAGTTTTTCTAATTTTTGGTGTTAATGATTATAGCGCATTTATGAACTAAAAATAATTTATTACTGAAATACTAAAATTGTATTTTTAATTAATTCCACCTTGGTTTCAAAAAAATTATAATTATTGTCAAAATAAAAAAATGTATAAATAAATATCATGTAGAATTTAGAAAAAAATAAACGCCAAAAATTCTACGCTGCCATCAGGTCTCGAACCCAGGTTCCTATGCATAGAACGCAAACACGTTACCAACTGCGCTATGAATGCAAGTACACTGCACACCGTTTTTATGATATAGCTATGTCAGCCGCGTCACATTTTTGCGAACGGTTCCCCTTTTTTAACTACCCAGGAAAAGAGTGCCTAACGCGTCTAAGGAAGTTTTCACTTCAATAATAATATATTATCTGTTTATTTCTCATATCCCTCAGCACCACACTATCGCACCTTGAAGGTTAATTGAGGTTCTACTGTACTTAATAATAAAAAAATAATAAAAATTCATTATGTAATTATGACTATACAAAGCTTACTAAAATGTATCCGTCTTTCGAACAAGTAGCGAAATATTCTCCGTTATGTGAAAAGCTAACGTGTAAAACCTGATCGGCGAATTCTTGCAAGAGTTCGGTTTGGACAACGGGGATGTTAAAAGTAAGGCGAATGTATTCATTTCGCCACGTTCTACCTACAATATAAACAACAATTGCATAAAATAATTATTATTTTCAAATTTATCAGTCATCTATCACACAATGCAAACGACATTAATTTGACATTGAAAATATGTAAATTTAAAGAAAAAAATAAATAACTGACCTCTAATTAAACCAATCGATGAATCGATTTTATATTTTCTGTAAAAGAGTCTCTTCCAAAGAAAATCGTCTAAACTGAGTCTGTACCACGACTTGCAAACTAGCCCTGCTTTGATTAATTCGTTGTCACTTAAAAAACTAAAAATGTGATATAAAACATAATCAGGAAGATAACACCATTGACTATTATTAAATATTTCATCATTGGTTGATTCTCCATCGCTTTCATTTTCTTCTACTGAGCTGTCAGGTTTGCTTTGATCAGTTTCCATTGTTGTTTTGTAAAGTAAAAGGAAAAATAAAATAAATAAAACGAAACCAGCTGTCAAATTATCAGCTGATATTGCACAATCACCAACATGAAGAAAATGTTTTTTGTTATGCAATATTGGTAATGTTGACGTTTGTAGCTGTCGACATCGCACGGAATTTTTATAAAGTTACGGCGGTGGTTTGTTTACGCGAGGCTTAACAGTTAACGCTATCAATAATGGCTACCTAATATATTTTTTTTGTATTAAAAATATACTTTACTAGCGGCCCCGTCCGGTTTCGCCCGGGTGCAATACACTGCTCACTCGCTTCGCTTGAATATTATAAATACATTACTCACTCTTTCGCTTAAATATTATCATTACATTACTCACTCGCTTCGCTCGTTCGCTATATATATAAACCTTCCGGGAACAATTCCGTCATACATGATTTTTGCGTAACTTTAACCGTTTACGCAGCGCACGCAACGGAAGGTCTCTAAAGGAACAATTTTTCCCGTTTTTGCAACATTTTTCATTGATGCTCCGCTCCTATTGGCCGTAGCGTGATATTATATAGCCTATAGCCTTCCTCGATAAATGGGCTATTAACAAAAAAAATGTTTCAAATCGGACTGGTAGTTCCTGAGATTAGCGCGTTCAACCAAACAAATAGATATAGATAGATTGAAATTTGAAAAACAGGAAAAAAATTATGAAAAAGGAACACATCGATCGATACCCAGTAATGCTTCTATTGTACAAAGTGCAGAATTTACCAATTTTATAATATTAGTTTAGATTTAAATTTGATACGGAAAAAATTTGAAACACTAAAAAGAACAAAATAAAATATAAGTAATAAAACTTTTTAAAAAGAAATCTTTTAATTTTTTTACTCCTACTCTAACTCCTTATTTTTATTACTGTAAAAATAAATTGTTAAATTGTGTTTTAAAGACCACCAACAGCCAAGGTTATTTGGGCCTAGCACCAATTCTTTATTACTGTACGAAACCTTTGATGCGAGTCTGAAACAATTGATAAATTAAATTTTAAAACAAAAATTTTTGTGTAGAACTTATTTCAGATATAAAATTTATTTTTAGCAAGAGCAATATAATAGGCACATCATTTTGGTTTTACAATTCGCATAAACAATATAATATATGTACTCAAAAAGTAGTATGTATACAAAAAATAGCAAGAAAGCTAAATTTATGTCATAAATTAACTGTTAATATTGTATTAACCAATTCGCGTTCAACAAACTAGAAAATTATGACTAGTACATAAATTCGCAAAGCCGTATTTACGATAAAATAGCAACAATGAACGATAGTGCTTTGTAAACAAGCAATGCTTCTCAAATATTTTACAGTCCACTTTCAGTTTAAGGCACTCTGTATTGTTTGTCATCCCATTTAGAAAAAGTCTCTAATAAAACAAATGAATCACTGTACACAAACAATAGACCTTTTCATCAGTAGTTACGCGCAAGCGCCGTCGCCATGGTTATGATCACGCCTTTCAAAATTCAAAAGTTTCGTACGCTTTTCGTACTCCTTTTGACGCAATGACTAGGTCAAAACCGTTTTTCAATGAAATAATATATCTTATTTAATTACCATTTACTTTTTTAAAATTAATCACTTGCCATCTCTCAATATGACAAGTCTTTGAAAAACATGGCGGAATTGGGCACATGCGCAGAAAAAAATGTTCGTCGATGAACAGGTCTATCCATCGACAGATCCATGGAGATGGACTCCATGGACAGACTGATGACTGTTGGCGTTTCATATAAGGTCAGTTAATGCGATAAGGTGTGCATGTTGGTAAGTTCTGGTTCTGAACTCCCCAAGCGTCTGTCAGCAACACAGAACTCTTCGGACACAACTGCGTGTTTTTTGGTCAAATTCTCGGATTCTTCAAACTGTTCGTTGGTTCTGGCAGTTCTAGGCTTACTAGAACTACTAAAACCAGGTTCAAAAAATGCAGAGTCCAATAAATTGACCAACAGTTGTGTCCGAAGAGTTCTATATTGCCGACAGACGCTTTGGGAGTTCAGAACTTACCAACAAACACAGCTATAATTTAAATACGAAAATTATGAATTCTTAGCACCTTGTAACTGTATTTATGAAACACCGCTGTGTATTTGTATATTATATATTCTAGTTTTGGTGAAACATCGACAAAACACGATTAGCTATGATGCATTAACACAAATCATCGACGTAGACATTTAAATATTTATAGGCACAAAGTACTCCTAATTGTCGAACGCGAAAAATATCTTTTATCAAATATGTATTATATTAGTGCATTTCAACCGAACCTGTCTTTTTCTTAAAAAATAAATCAGTGTTTTTTTTCACAATTTCAATGGTTATAAAACTAAACAAAAACTTCAGCACCAAACCGGTAACTTTTTGTTCAATTGTAAAATATCTACAACATTGGATTTTGTTATTCATGAGTCACTGAAGTGATTTATTTAGGGTTTTCAAATGTAGTTTAATATTTGGTACTAACTTAAATAGTATCTCTTGTCTATGACAATAATTCAGTATATTGAAAATTAATCGAGGTAGATTCATTCCAGTAAAAAATATATCACTCAATTTTAAGACGAACTTAATTTTTTGAACCTAATAAAGCAGGCTAAAAACTAGACTAGTGTAATTTAATACAAAAAAGTTAGATTTAAGTGAACTCATCTTTACTAGCTTAAGGTACGTGCAGTACGCAGCTGGGATTCTAGATGGTAGCATGTATGGTAGATGGTGGCTGAAATTATAAGCGCTTATAGGTTTGCACAACGAAGCTTTGATACTAGCATTGATACAAGCTTAAATCGCGTTTGAAATGTCAGATAGCAAAGACGAATATTTGTGTTCTTCTGCTACAAAGTGGTATATTTTAAATACAAATTTGGGTAGGAGCTGTCATGTCCACCCTATTAATAGAAAACGATCTAAACATGGCGAATTTCATCATTTATATCAAGAATTAAAATTTTACCCAAACCGGTTTTTTGAATATTTACGTATGGAACCTAACACTTTTAAATACGTCTTAGAAAAAACTCAAAACAAATTAAATAAAAACTGGCAAAATTTCACTTATTAAACTAGTCACATCCATTGCGAAACTTGTAGCGGCCATTTGACAGTTGTCACACGTTGATTGTAGTAGTCAGCGCGCTGAAAGAATGGTGAGATACATTCTTGTATCTAGCAGCTCTTGTAACAGCGCTTATACCTGCTACATTCACTGCTTCGTTGTGTACGCTCGCATATATAACAATGCATTAATTTAAGCAAGCCGAGCTATGATCTACGCTACCATCTAGAATCCCAGCTGCGTACTGCACGTACCTTTAGGCATAAAAAAAACCAAGCAGGATCAAACTCAGTGCCCCATCTATTTTCAACTTCACCTGATGAAAACAGTCAACTTTGCGTTCTCAACTCCCTTCACTCTTTTTTCCATCTTTTATAGTTGTTCAGCGCCCCCGCAAGTCTAACGACCAGGGCTCTCTAATTCAGCACTGGACTGTTCAGTCGTTTCATTTCTATTTTATCATTTGCAATTGTATTTTAAAAAAGAACGCATTTCAATAATCCAGACTATTCCTTTGTACCACTGAAATTGGAAATTATACAACTAACAACCATATCAAAAATTTACATTAAAAAAAAAAACATAAAAAAACTTACTAAACATTTGAAACAATTAAATTAATACAAATGAATGCTTACGTTAGCATTCCTGTTAGGAACACCCATCGAATAACGTAACATTACAGTGCAATAGGGTTTTTTTGGAAAATTTTTTGCAGCCAATTTATTTATTTGAACGAGTTATATTTATATTAAACGTTTCGCCTTTTTAGGCATCATCAGTAATATTCTGAACACCTCCTTAAGTTATTCCTTTATCTATACAATTGGTACGCCTGAATACAAGTATACTTGCATACAAATATAACAACACACTTACAATAGCTTCCATAACTTTCCTTCATTTTGAAAATAGAAACAGTTGTCTAAAATCCTTGCTAATAACAACATCGTTCAAATAATGTTCATAAATCATAATTTCACTATAAAATGTAAGTATTTTGAATCTAATTCATTCATTAATCTTTATTTTCGAATACTGTATTATAACTTGTTCATTTTAATGTATATATGTATAACATTTAATATTACTGATGATGCCTAAAAAGGCGAAACGTTTAATATAAATATAACTCGTTCAAATAAATAAATTGGCTGCAAAAAATTTTCCAAAAAAACCCTATAATATCCTCAGCCGTACTAAACTCACTACGCATTACAGTGCAATATCAGAAAAATTCATTTGAAACAGATGTTTCTAGTAATGCATTGTAACGCTACGTTATTCGATGTGTGTTCCTAACAGGAATGCTGACTTAACCTTTCATTTATATTTATTAATTATGTGCTACTATTTGATTCGTCGCCTGACTCTCTTAGTCTTAACTTTATGAATTAAATTAATATTACCTAAGTTTTAAAAAGTACGTCTTATTATTTTACGTGCTCTAAAAAATAGCCTCTTGATAAAACAGTGTAAGTCTTAACATTAATATGACTTAAGCGATTTAAAATTTAAATATGAAATTGAAGTTAATAAAAACAACAATGAAGAAGCAATGTCTATTAAAGCTTAAAAGACTCGGTCATTTACAGTGATACACAATTTTTCGGTTGTAGTTATTATTACAAAAGTATTTAATTTAACTAATCTATTGGATTTTGTTTCTTTAAGCACCGAGATATGTGACCATTAATTTTGTATGCATCCGTATTTTTTCAAGCCTGAAATTTCCCTATCATTTCGATCAATGTTAAAAAATTTCTACGGACTACCACCACATGTAACTTTTTTAATTATGTTTGAAAGCGCATTTTTTTATTTTAAATAAATTCAATATCACAAAAAGTTATAAAAAAACGTAACTGGTATAAATTACAATAACGACAAACTAATTTGAATATGTTTAAAAGAAACAACAAAAATACTAATAATATTTAATTCATTATGGATTAAGACCATCAAGTTATTACATATAGAGTGCTAGTCTACTACTGCACATCCAAATGCGCTGGATAGAGAAGGCATGAATACGTTGGAATACATGGAAATTGTCTCTCTCTCCGACTTATTCTTGTTAGTTGTTATCTGGTCGCTATGGTTATATTCAAGTTGCGACACGGACAGTGCCTGTTTTCGCAATTTGCACAGCACACTTTGTAGGGCCTAATAAGCATGATGACAGAACATTTCCTCGGATTCGGAATTTTTTTTCTAACGAAAATTGGTATCTGGTCATATTTAAGTTGCGACGCGGACAGTGCCTGTTTTCAAAATTTGCACAGCACACTTTATAGGACCTTATGAGCGTGACGAAGACAGAACATTTCCTCGGATTTTCTTTCTAACGGAAATTGGCTCGCGCAGCTCAGACTAGCAGTCTATAGACGTCGTTGATTACGACAACATTTAAACAAGTGAATGTATTTGCGCAGGCGCTATTTGTTGTTTCATGGATACTTAAACAAAATTGCATCGCTAATCAATGCAAATTGAAAGATATTTTGGAATACAGATTCCCGACAACTAAGGTCATTAGCAAAGCAAATCTCACGATGCAAAAGAAAATGTTACAGTAATAATAAAATTGTATTTTTGTAAATGATTCACAAGTCTTTTTCCAACGATTTTTATATCATATCAAGCCAAGTACATTGTCATTTAGCACCTTTATATGAGTGAGATCCTTTGGACGGATTTATTTTATCAAAAACACTCAATTTTCAACAATTAATACGTGACAAAAAAACTTGGTGACCTTTCAAGAATTTTTCACTTGACTTGAATTTAATAAAAATCATTTTCATTAAATCTCATGAAACCCAGTGGTGGTTCATTTGTCCATTAGTCGCTGCAACTGAAAGAGACGGCATTGTCATACATCTTTAGATACCTTCTCATTACAAAAATAACCTAAAATTTAAATCTAAATTTACCCGCAAAAACGATGTGGCCATTCATTTTGCGAATTGTGACTAAATTTTGTTCGATTCATATAGAAGAAAGGTAAAATGTTTTTGACCATCAATGTCTCAAGCGCAACCGGATTTTTACGCCCCTCTTCAAATTATATATTTTTTATAACAAATTAAACGTTTTTTTAATGCCATTCAATAGTGTGACCCAAAGCGTGCGCTTTTTGCGCATGTGCAGTGATCCGCCATTGTTTTGTGCGATTGCAGCGAAAATCGACTACTAAATGAATCACGCACAAGGGTGTTAAATGATTACAAGAGCGTGAAATAGAAGTTTTGATTTTGTTAATCACAGATACGTTTACTTTCAAATAATTGTTTATAATAATTTGTTCGTTCAAAAATACTGCAAAAATAGTTTTAGAAAATTAATTAATGACAAGTTAAAAATGCGATACAAAATGTTAGCGCAAAAACCCGTCGATCTAATTTTTTTAGAATATCACCAAAATTAACAACTGAAAACTATTTTTAAAATTCGTTTGTTTATATTTCAACAATTATTTTTTTGAAGCAAAAATATCCGTTTTTAATATACTTTAACCTGAGACATAAATATTTAGCATAATTTCATTTTATCATTAAATATATAAATTATAAATAAAACATTTTATAAAAATAACACTTTAATAAACTGGGAATTAAAATATATATATATAATATAAAAATTTATATTTTTTGTAACATTAAAATTAAGGACACAAATTGTTCGTTTTGAATAAAATCTTAAAGAATATTCAATCAATTATTTAAACACAATGGATCTAAACGGCACAGGATTTAATACACAACCGTATTTTATTGGATAATATGTTCAACGGCTACATAGCACTATAAGGTGCGTTCCACTATGGCCGTGCTCATAGATAATAGATAGTTGCCGTGCTTATTACGTTTGGTCGTTGTAGGCGTTGCGATCGCCAAGTGGAACGCACCAACATGTACTGAACGATCCCATTCTATGAACAATGCGATATGCAAACATGACACCATAACAAATCATAACTACTCAACCGGGTTTTGTTGCGGCAAAGCGTTTCGTGTTTAGGAATTTTATAACCTCAAATTAATTTGACAACTGCAACTATAATATAACGTATAAATATGCAATATTCTTTCAATCAACTTTCAGGTAGTGGGCGTTCAATAAAACCACTTAGCGCTAAATTTATTAGCACTTTATCATCATTGAAACTACCCAGCTATAAAAACGGGCATACAAATAAAAAAAAAACTCGGATCGCAGTGTATCTTGCAGAACAAATGTACCATTATGTAAACTTCAATTTGTTTTTGGACAAAGTTAACAACTTAATACATCCCTTAAAATGATAAAATGTTTCGCAATCAGCAAGAATTTTATCAATTTAGCGTCTGCACCAAATTAAATACACCCTTCATTATGTAAATCACTCTCAGCAAACTAGAGTTTTCATATGTTTTGTCCGACCCTGTTTATTCGATTTTGATAAAATTTTAGCGGCACATTTTAATCTTTACTAGAGTTAAATTTCAATTTTGAAATATTACCATGTCATTTTTCAGTGGTTTCAAATACAACTTTTAAAATGGTCTGATTTTATGGTCCCACTCCTTGAATCCGACATCTGATCAACGTCAATAGAGTAGATATGTGCCAAATACACGTAAAACAATTTAATCCCGTCCGCCATTAATTAAAAAAATGATGGTATTATGAAACAAGATTACTTTAAAGAAAGGGATTTTTAAGTACAATAATTTTACTGAATAGCTTTCGTTGAACAATATAATTTTTTTACACAAAAAATGAGGTGAATACAATAAAGCTTGGTTTCAGATACAGCTTTAAATCTAAATTTAAGAATGTCATTTATTTTCAATTAAATGGAGAAAACAAATGACATTCCTACATTCAGATTTCAGGCTGAAAGTCTATCAGAAACCTAGCATTCATTTTTGTTTGCCAATGATAGCTGGTATTAGCAAAATTCCACTTAACGGGTACAAAAAAATAATAGTTACGTATGATAATTTTTATGAGTACACAACCTCATAGCTGCAGAGACTCGGATAACAAAGACCATTTTGTATTTCATTTTGAGGGCTACCATTTTTTTATTCGTCAGACAGCGCTAGTGGCAAGTAAGGTATGTTTCAAACGTTTACATTTTTTATTCGTCAGATGGCGCTAGCGTTAAGGTATGTGTCAAAAGTTTAGAGATTAACGGTTTGTGTTTAGTCATTCTTTATTAATTTATCCATTATTAAGGATTCAATAATTAAACTGCGATTTAGCCAAATGATTGCAAGACATATACCTCACTTGCTAGTGACGCTATCAGTTGGTAGAAAAAAGTCTAATAGCCCTCATTAAAGCAAAAATTACTTTGAAAAATCTCTTTCAATAAAATTCTAACCTAATCTTACACTGAGATCACAATAAAACAACTGGGCAATCTATCAAAGGTTTTAAGGGAATGATAAAATTTCATAAAAAAACTAACAACTAAAACTAGAATAAAACACAACACTCATATAAAAAAATGATACTATAAAAAATACTCGTCTGGAAATTGTTTTAAATTTCCTTTTTGTATTTCTGTCTGGACATCAACAAAAAAAAATTAGAGTACATATTTTGTCCAATTAAACTTTTGCCTGTGGGCTGAAATAATTCGTGTTAATTATGGAATTCAAAACAACATATTTTACGAGTAAACAACCAACTTTAAGTAAATTCATAATTTGTTCGTAAAAAAGAGATGTTTTGTAACTTACAAAGAAATAATTAAATATTAAAATTACTATTGTATACGTGTATAAATAAATAAATCACAAAAAAATAAAATCAATATAGCAAACTATCGCGAACTGTTTGCTATCTAGCTATCGAAAACAAATGAAACGCGGGTATCATTAATATTAATGTTACAGGTAACTCGTGATAAAATATATAATAATATGACACATCTTACTATAATACTATTGAAACAATTGAAGGACAGACAGTTGACATTCAAGGCGCAGTCGTTTGTTTTTACCCATATATACTTTATAGATACCTACATAGATTTTTAAAACTGTCACTAAAGAAAATTACACTGACACCCAGTGGACCCACCCCTAGCGCAAAAAATCAATGTTTCGTTTACTCAATTTTTTTGAAGTTATACTTCTTTTGGCGCGTTATGAAAAAATGATGAGAAAGAATTTTTACGATGCGCGCGCATCACGTCACGAAAATTTAACAGGATGAAGTTGCAGCATTAGTGATTTCCATAGTTACCATATTAACAAATATAAATAAATTCACT
Organism: Mongoloraphidia duomilia; assembly: GCA_039654895.1. Lineage (NCBI taxonomy): Eukaryota > Metazoa > Arthropoda > Insecta > Raphidioptera > Raphidiidae > Mongoloraphidia > Mongoloraphidia duomilia. Next base: position 4,716,447 of record CM077522.1, on the reverse strand, counting down.
CCAGTCTTTTTATTATTTTATATTTCAATAAATTATTTGCATGCAAATTAAAAATTAGTTCTTAATCACGCCAAAGAAGTATAACTTCAAACGCGCGTACAAAGTACACGCATCCATTTTTTTTAATAATTTATTATTTTTCCTTCTTTTTTACGACTTCAAAAAATCCCCTGAAATTAACTCTGGATGAGAAAAAAATAGGAGTATTAGCAGCCGTCTGAAGTTGTAGGGTCCACTGAAACTTCTGTTCCCGCTATAAATAAATTGGTAATTAAAATATTGCTTTTGTTAATTGCACAAACATGATTACTAACGGTCTGTCCCTCTGAACAGGTTATAATAGAAATTCATAATTTCCATTAAAACGTACATTATGTGATGTATGAAGCTAAAATCATTTAAAATGCAGCAATCTAACTTATCCACAACCAAAATGTTCAAAAAACAATTGTACATACATAATAAATATGTATAAGTACATTATTTTGTTTTTAACGATTTTCACTTGTCTGTGTTTATTACAAAACATTGTTACAGATAGGTATGACTTAAGAATAAAAAAAGACCAAAAACAATTTACAATCATAACCTATTTCTAAAACCACAACACATTAAAATTCGAAATAAAACAATTTTCAAAACCGAATGACTACAAATATTTAGTTTAAATTAAATATTATTATTAATACTAAGTTAGGTAGGTATTTCAATAAAAACAATTTAGTATAATAAAACCCAAATTAAAACAAGAAAATTGCTGCATTTCACACAAATGATAAATTTAATGACAGCTGAAAAACAATAAAACAAAACAAACGTAACGCGGCTTCATTTTAAAAAACAATCATGTGCGTTTCTGTGCCCACTTGAGGTCGTCTGCCCTCGGCTTGCAGCCAGTAACCAATTCGATTACAGTCTCCAGTAAAGGCCAAAATTTGATCTTCTCCAGAGGCCAGTTGAGCCAGCCAGTCGTTATGCAGAAGTAAGTTTCGTGGGGCGCTACGTGATGGATACGGTGATGACGCCGCGGCAGAATCATGTGGCATTCTTGCAAATATACAACCCATCGCGGTAATCCAAAATACGTATGGGACCATTTATGAATCTAACGCACCAAAAAGTACCCAAACATTATAACTTAAATTTATTAAGGCTCGTATCCACCAAATGGAACAATGAGTAACTTTCTTTTTGTTCCATGTTTCTCACTGTTCCAGTAAATTGCGTAATGTTCCTCTACGTTTCCAGTTACAGAAAAAAAGTTGTTAGTTGTTGCGTACTTCAGTCGGGAGCGGTAATATCAAAAAAACCAACTAGAACAATGAGAAACATTGTGTAAACAACCCAGTTGCAACTTCTTGTTGTTGTTGAGACAGTGAGTCACCGGTTGCGGTTTAGAGTTTGTACTTCCAAGTGTAACATTTTTATCATCGTCGTACCACACCTAGACTGGAATGAGTTGACTCCAAAGACGTTAAAATATATTTTTTACGTCTTTGGTTGACTCAGAGGATAGTTTGTTCCCGCAACAATTCGAAACAAAATTAAAATGTTTCTCAAGTTGGGTTGCTCTAGTGGAGACAAAAAGTTTGTTGACATTTTCCTAAATTTTGAAAAGTTTCTCATAATTCCTTCAATGGATACGGGCGTTTATATTAAGCTCAAAAAAAAAACAAAATTTTTACCTGATTTGTCAACGCAACAAATATTGCTAGCAAAAATAAGTAACACGTCCAAGAAAAGTTTCTTTGGACATCATCTTCTGATAGAGTTAAAAAATCCCACGTCATTCTAGCAAGAAACGGAATTGTCAACATAAAATTATCGCCGTTGGTTTCAATGAAGTCATGTCGCGTAATAGAAGTAGGATCAATGTGATGCTCTCGGAATGGACGGAGAAAATTCTGCAATACAGTTATTCATAACTATTTTTTAAAGAAATTATTCATTTCTTCATAGTCTGACTGAAGACGCGCAAGCATCTGCGGCAAGTCAAGAGAAAACATCATTGTAATCATTGAAACTGAAATCTACGTATCTTATTTTACCTAGATTGCGCGCGCATACCGTGTTCACAGCTGATCCGGTAACTAGGCAACAGTGGCAGGACACGGTATGCGTGCGCAACCATATTTTTTCTCTCTTCTTCTTGCAGAACAAGCAATAACGATTTCTCGCTCTTATTCCGAGAGATAGGCCAATTACCTATTGAGAACTAATAAAAAAAACAGAGACTAATAGAGTAATAATAATTACTTTGCCAACGATGGGAAGTTCAACCGAACCCCAAGTATCGGCGGCCCAATGCACGAAACCCGAGCTGAAGTCAGCCGTGACAATTCCACACAGAGCCGCTATGATTATGGTGCTTATGTTTTCGAACCGAAGATGTACTAACAGAAAGAAACAGTTCACAGCCATCAGCGTTATGCATATCCCAACGCATATGCATTCCTGAGTTCTCTTTCCTGCGGAAAACGAAAAACACTACATCGTATTGCGATGACTATACCTAACACACAGCTACACTAGACTAATGAGCCATTTTCCTGAGAGTATTTCCTTCAATTATCCACGAGAGGCAGCACTTGTGGTAGGTACAAATATTATTTATTCTCCATTAGTGTCGTGTCATTTTAGTGGTATAACTTAGTTATTTAATTAATTTAATGATAATAACAAATTAATATTTTATTTATTGTAGATTATAGACGCGTCGACAACTTAGGTCATTAGCGTCTTAAATTACATTAAATAACAACTAGCTTAAAACTAAATAACATCACAAGACATCCATGAACGCAGGTGGGATTCGAACCCACGACAGTCAACAAATTAATAATTAAATTATACCACTAAAATGACACGACACTATGGGGAATAAATAATGTTTGTACCTAGCACAAGTGCTGCCTCTCGTAGATAATTGAAAGAACTACTCTCAGGAATGGCTCATTGATTATGTTTTATTTATTTATTGTAAATTATAGACGCATCGACAGCTTAGGTCATTAGCGTCTTGATTACATTAAATAACAATTAACTTAAAACTAAATGACATCACAAAACATCCATGAGTGGAGGCAGGATTCGAACCCACGACAATAGATCCAGAGGCCGTGACGTTAACCACTGGACCACACTTGTCCTCTCATTGATTATGGATAATAGCGTTTTCAGCTGATCACACTTTGTTACACTCGGCCACTCTAGTGTAAACTTTCACTCTAGGACTTATTGTCTCTAGTAAGGCTTCACAAGTAAATTCGTATTTTAAAAGTGTAATCTTTTGGCTTTTGAGAACAGCGCAGGGTGCACACTCGGGACAAATTTTAGTAATAAATCCGTTTTTTTGGAAAACTGAATTCTAACTACAGCTAACAATTATTCTAATTTGGTCCTAATAGTCCAGTCCGAATCGTCTGAAGAGTTCTAGAACCGTTCTAGGACTTGGCCAATAAACACACCTTCTGGATGTGTAATTTCGGAGGCTGCCTCATAGTCTGATTTTTTATACGGATTTGTGTGCCAAGTAGGTTCGCCTAATAACATTTTATTCGTTCAAAAACTATTTTTCGGTTGGGTTCATCCGCGAATTGCAGATGGCGCAAAATGTGGACTTACTTGCCGGCATAGTAAATTACTACGCTTTAGGAAATACACCAATGAGATTTCAGGGACCCCTCCGCAAAGAAAATTTGAAGCATCAAATACAGATTTCATAGAATTTGCATTCTATGTACGAAAGTATTAAGTTTTTTGTGAACCTAGCCTGCCTCCAATTCACAAATGTAGAAAATAAACTGCGTAATCAGTCTCGGACCAACAGCGTTCACAAATATTCAAATTCGAACCAATATCAATAGCTTTCACAGAGATTCACATTCGAATCAATAGCTTTCGCAGTACTAGATATCCCAGGGGTCGGCAACCTTTTGAGACGGAATAGCCAAAAGTTACAATTTACAAAATTTCCCAGTTTTTAAAGAGCCACTAACATTTTTATTTCAATATTATGGTATTTGATTAGGATTAGGTATATAAAAAAAGTTCTGACTGCGACTGTTGACGACACAGTGCACCAATAACTAAACAAACAGAACAGTGTTGCCACATTTAAAAAATGTCAGCTGTCCGTATACTCTCTACTCCACCTATTCTCACTGTTCTCTGTTGAGTGTTTTTGTCCTGTTTAAAGTTTTTTTTTGCAGTATAATATTTTTTATGAGTTTTGAAAATAAAATACTATAATTATTAATATTTGCGCATGGAACTGGAGAGCCGCATCTTGACATCATAAGAGCCGCATGCGGCTCGCGAGCCGCAGGTTGCCTACCCCTGAAATAACCACTTTATATTTTTATCTCGCTCACACGATAGTTGGATTTTTTCTGAGATAGGGATGCGCAGTCCATTCTAATTAATAAAACTAAAACGTGCCATCCTTAACAAAATCTAACGCCGCTTTACCTCAGTGCGCCGCTACATGTTGCGCAAACTTCCGTTTGATAACAAAATTAGCATCATACAGAGATGAATGTATTTTTAATTTTTATACATCACAAAAAAAACTGGTTTTATCTACTTTTAAACTAATTTTAACCGATTACAATAACTTAAGTATCCTGTTAAATATTAAAATATCAATGCATAAGCATTTAGATAAATTTTATGCAAATTTGTTGATCGTTTTACGTGAATGAATTTTGGTCACGATAATTAATTTTGATGTATTTCATTGTATAATATAATAAATGATAATCAATTAACCGCATAAAAAACTATTTACATTTTTTATTTCTCAATGAAATTGTTACATAATACAATTTTTATGCACGTTTGCACCTCATTAAAGCATAACATTTGAATTTTATATTGACCAATCAGACATTCGGATGAGAAACAAGGTCTGATTGCACTTAAATTTTAATATCTAGGTAGGTACTTAAATTTCAATTTAGTCTTCGTTGAAATATGACTTTAAAAAAAACTTTTTAACAAAAAAAAAAACCTCCTTCAAAAAGCCACTAAAAAGAGGAAAATAATGAAATTTTGAGGTCTGTGCCAATTAAAATATGAAGTCGGTTAAAAAAAGAAGATATTAATCACTATACTATACTTTTTAACCGACTTCATATTTTAATTGGCACAGACCTCAAAATTTCATTATTTTCCTCTTTTTAGTGGCTTTTTAAATGAGGTTTTTTTTTGTTAAAGTTTTTTATTTTTTACTTTTTAGTGTCAAAAAGTAACATTTACCTTAAAGAATCACACGCCGTTACTTACTTTTATTAAAATCAGCCGAACTACTGAACCGATTTTGACGAAATTGTAAATTGTATTTTAAAGACCACCAACAGCTAAGGTTATTTGGGCCTAGCACCAATTCATATTTTCAATTCATTATTTTTTTTTTTTTTTTAATAATAAATTGAAAATCTAATTGACACTTTTACCAGCTCTCGGGCTAGAACTCGGGAACTGGGGACGTGTAATAGAGGAACCATAGCAACGCCATGTAAACAACAGCGCCGCTACACTCTCGGCTATTCTCAAGCCCGATTTTGATGAAATTTCTATGGGACCACTCTGAAAGTATATCCTTTCAAATCAAGGTTATTAGAGTACAGGTTGCCTCATTCCATCTGACCAATCAGCGTAAGCGCGGGAATGACGTCAGCTAGAATTTAGTTTAAATCAAGTACAAAAATTGTTGAAGATTATACTTATTTATATTAGGTGCTTCGTGCAGATTTTTTCTTAAAATTGGCAGAAGACAATAAATAGAAGAATAGATGTTAAAAAATAGGATAATTTTTATTTTTATTACAAAATTTAGGTTTTAATATCTATAATATCAACAAACAAAAAATTAAATAATGCTCAAGAAATGACAGATCTTGTTAATTACCTATTTTTTAAATTTAAGAAACGAATAAAATTAACTAACAAATTGATAAATTAATTATTTTATCTTTTATATTCACAAAATATTAAAAATAACCACAAAACACCATAACACTTAACAGCTATCGCAAAATTGACAACTTATCATATTTTTTCACTAACAGAAGAATCATGTTTCTATTAGGTATTAAAGAAACATATCACACTACCATGGTTACTGTGATTTTTATTTCCAAAAATTAGCAGCGTCCATCGTCTGATCTTTTCTATTGAAGTGAGCAAGCATGGTATATTCTGAGTGACGTCATCCCCCCACTACTATCTAACGGAATGAGGCAACCTATACTCTACTAACCTTGCTTTCAAATAAAATTTTTTTTTTCAAAATCGGTTCATAAACGACGAAGTTATCCGCGAACACACATAAAACATAACCACATAAAAAATATATACGGTCGAATTGAGAAGCCTCTTTTTTTGAAGTCGGTTAAAAATCATGTAAAAGCAACTCTGGGCAATCCAATTATCCTGATTGGAGAACTAAGGTCCGATTGCGCTTAAATTACAATTTAGCCTCCAATCTGGATACACAATTGAAATGTGATTTGAAATTTATATAATACTCCAAAAATACTCCAAAAAATCTACTATCAAACCTTGTCAAAAATATATTTGAAAATTAACAAAAAAAAATACATTCTATTATCTACTAATTGGCGTCAAAAATTTGAAAATTTTCAAGCGAATTTAATTTAATAAATCAAATATTTTGTCCACTATCCTGCGATTTTTCTTTATTTTATTTAAAAGCAAATTAATTTTTATATCATGGATTTTAAATTCCGAACGCTTGGCTTCATTGGTGGGACACAGAAATAATTATAAATTTTGATAAGAACTTTAGTAAGATAAGCATGCTTACGTTATATCTATATTCTATAATATTAAAGTATATCATTTCAAGATATTATAATATCTTCAATTTTATTTAAATTTTTATGAAAACATCTTTAGTTATCATAATATTATCTACAGTTAATTCTTTAAATAATTTAAACCAACTGGGTTTGAATTTTCCACAGGGTATATTTTTTCAACGCTATCGCCTCAAGTACTTTTAACACTGAATTACCATGGAAACCACGGTAATTTCAATGCTTTATTTAAAAAAATTATTAACAGAAATTCTTGGCAGATTTCGTATAAGAAAAAAATGTAAGTAAGTTAATGATATTATATTAATTTGAGAGGGATGTATGAAATACCTGTACTGTACAAGTTAGCCAGTTCCTTAGCCCCCTTGTGTTCAGGTCCCCATCGTGGATGTATTTTTTCTTCATTTGTAACGGCACAATTTGCATTTGGATCATCTTCTAGCATGGAATTCTCAAGTATATCTTGTTCAGTTTTAACAGGCGCTAACAAATTCGTTGTCATTATGTCGAGATCAAATTGTTCTGCGGCCGCTTCAATCATTTTCGTAGGTAAAATATAATTATCAAATCCACCTACGAAACTTCTCTTTGGACAAGGCGGGGTTAATGGTATTTGAAAGGCCATTTCAGTCGACACATTTAAAAGACGTCTAAATTAAAACCATTTTTAAACTCTTAACTTATGGTATTCGGTAGGTACCCTATACTTAAACACATTTTCATTTACTTACACTATTTCACAAAATCATTCAAATATTGCTTTCAGTCCTACACTAATTTATGTAATACTAACGTCCAGGTCCAACCACATTGGTCACTTAACAAGTTTCCTTGAAAATGTCAGGTTCAAGAAAAAAGTAAAGACTCGAGGCGCCGCCCGTGCAAAATGTTAAAAGCTTAAACGTTGCGCGTTCGCTTTTTATCTATCGCTACGTCACGCAAAGAAAATTGATTTTTTTATTGTACTGATTGTTATCGACATCTTTCACCAATTCTTCTTGAATTGTTCAAATTAATTTATTGTAATTCAATCCTATAATCATACTGGCTGCCCAGTCCGGGTGAAAACCGCTATTTTCGCTCACTGATCATCCCCCCTCTTGATAACGCGAACGAAATTTTTATGGCACTGGCACAGTAAATATAATAGAAAAAAATTAATCGTTGAATTAATAATCAACATCGATAAAGTAAATACGTAACATAAAAAAAATACGCAACATTCTACAACTTCCGATGTTTGTCTTGTGACATCAAAATAACAATAATCAAACATTGAATAAAAAAAAATGCATCACGAATATAAATAGTCTACTGAATACAGCATGATGATTGCTTATTTACAATCTATTATGTCATAATAATAAATTAATAAACGCTATAATCATAAACAATAATCATGCGACAATGTTACTTATTCATTATAAACTTATACTTAATAGGTATTATCAAAGATAAAATGTTCATTTTTTTAATTGAAAAAATACTATTAAACAATTGATAGCTAACAATAATTATACTTTTATCAACTTGCGTAAATATAGAAAAGCATTGTAAAATTTTAAATCGTTCAATCAGTAAAAACATTTCTTTAGAACTGATCTTTCGATTAATTATTTAACGCAATTTTTGCACAACTATAAAACATTTTTAAGGCAATTTCGTTAAAATTATGGTAGAAAAACGCCGCGGGCAAAAGCTAATTTCATAAAACTAGCTGTTTCCCGCGGATTCGCTCATATAAACGTGGATTGTGCCTGCAGATTCTCTCGCGTTGTAGAAGTTTGACAGGATTCACGGTCTATACAACTGTGGCGGGAACCCTCTCCTGACCGGAGCATAGTCGGGTAAAAATTACCCTATATTTTAAATTTAGATACCAATTGATAGCGTATCAAGTTTCGTCAAAACCAGTCCAGACAATTTAAATAAGGCCAAAACTACTACCCGAAAAAATAAAATTACAGATTTACAATGTTTGTAAAATTTTGTAAAACATCATAATGAATTGAAAATATGAATTGGTGCTAGGCTAAAGTGACCACATTTTCATTGAGACAAAGCGGGACAAATGGGATGAAATGAGAATTACAATTTAGTTATATATATATATTTGTATTGTATACATTCATATGCTTGTACAAAAATGTATTTATTATTAATTATTGGTAACTATAAAAATATTTGTAAAAAATAATAATTTGAACATCATGATTTTTAATCAAATTAAATTTTTTATTTACAAAAAATTATGATTTTCTTTCACAATGAGAACTACACCGAGTAAATCTAACTCGGTACATTGCCTAATTTAGTTTACTCTGCATGCATTTTATGTGTTTTTTTATGTATTTTTTATTTCTTTATATTCACCATAATACCTACTTAATAAATAATAGGTAATATATTTTTACAGTACATTTAAAATAAGAAATGCAGATATTTTCTAAAAAGCGGGACATTTTTAAAAATCGGCGGGACGCGGGACAGTCCACCAAAAAGCGGGACTGTCCCGCCAAAATCGGGACATATGGTCACTTTATCTAGGCCCAAATAACCTTAGTTGTTTGGTGGTCTTTAAAAACACACACAACTTGTAAAACATCGTATAAATCTGATAAAGTCTTACAAAACTTTAAGTCGACGGACAAAGAAATTTTTTACTATGTAGGTATATAGGTAGGTACTGATTTAAGATAATTGCTCACATAGTTTATACTTTATATTACGTTGATAGTCTATGCATGTAATATTTAAATTGTAGGTACTTTATAACAAACTTATTTTATCGATTTATAAATTACTTTTTAAAACTGCAATTAATGTAGCGTGTCTACTGTGACCTGTTCCATATTGTGTTCGCCCAATGGGGTCACACGTGAGTTAACTGTTAGGTGAAATCACATTTAATAATAGGACTCTATTAACCATAGAGGACAGAGTGGTGTAACGGTTAGCGTAGCGGCCTTTGGATCACACTGTCGTGGGTTTGAATCCCGCCTCCGCTCATGGATGTTTTGTGATGTCACTTAGTTTTAAGTGAGTTGTTATTTGATGTAAACAAGACGCGTCTATAATTTACAATAAATAAAATAAAATCTATTAACCATACTTGATACAATTCTACAAATACAAAAAAAAGGGTTTGGGTCTCGGGACCTCCGACAGATGTGAAACATCAAAGAAAACGTTATTGAACTCGGTGGTATTCTCTATGTAGTAGTATATATTTTTTCAAAAGCAGCAACTAACTGTTATGCTGACGTAATCCTATATACTGCACTGTAACACCGCGTGTGTTACAGTGCACGCCTGAGCCAAGAGAGAGAGAGAGAGAGTGCATTAGTGGTGGGGAGAACAGCAGCGAAGGAGCGAACCAAACATTTCATTGCATATTTCCCCTCACGCGGCTGTTCACAGCCCGACATAAGATGTTTCACATCAAAAATTCAAACAGATTACGGATCATTAGCTTTTGCCCGCGGCTTTGCTCGCGTCAATGTCGATTTTGTCCGCAGATTTAATATGTCTTTTGACGAGAACCCTAGCTTAACCCGAGCGTAGCCGGATAAAAAGCAGTAAATCACGCTTTACTCTAAGTTTGGGTTCCAATTGATAGTACGCTGATGACGGTATGACCTCAGCTATCGAGCGTCTATAATCTACAATCTATTAATCCAATGTACGTACCTATCCCTCGTAATAAGAACGTGAGATCATTATTGCTTCTTATGTAAGAAAAGGATAGAAAAAATATGGTTGCGCGCGCATATCGTGTCCTGCTGCCTAGTCAGCAGCATTCAGTAACAACCGATATAAACAGACTATTGCCTATAGTTACCGGATCATCTTTGAACACGTTATGCGCGCGAATCCAGGTGAAAAAGATACGTGGATTATACCTTACTTTCATTAAAATCGGTCCGGCGGTTTTCGAGTAATAGCAGTACAAATAGATGGATAAAAATTCTGGTAATAAGGTTTCCCATCTTGGTATCAAACAAACATGAAGCAACCCACAAGAAAACGAAATTATGTAACGCAATCGCTGGCTGTAATTTCGATTTCTTGTTATTTTTTGGGTATTTTGTTTGACACCTAGGCAGGAAAACGCGTTTCCAGATTTTTAAGTGTCCGTCTGTCTATTTGTACTAGCATCACCTGAAAACGGTACCCAAATTTAACAGAGCCGCTACGGTGAGTCAATATAAAGTCAGAAACTGCATCAATAATGAAATCCCAGATGAATCTATAATGTTAAAACAAGTACTATTTTGCAACTTTCCTGCATACATAAATAAAATACAAAATAATGAACAAAGACGTTTAGTCTATTCTAGTCAATAAAAAAAAACATGCCATATAGAAATGATAATATTTAGTTCATTTAGTTTTTTCCTGTAATTAATCAGTTGTTACTATTCCCACGGGAAAGTTGTAAAAATGAGTCATTTATTATCATCAAAGATTTTGAATTATAAATAAGTTTTAAACTATAGATTAAAGATGTCCCATCATATAAACTTTTCAAGGATACATTTATGACCCTGTGGTCTGACAATAATATATTGTTTACTTTCAACAATCTTTCTAGTTTCTACAATCAAATTTTTTCTGTGGAAAATACTATCATACTGCAATTTTGTACAAATAAAAAATATTAATTGTCAGTTGCCACATATTTCAATAATAAAACAAATAAAGATAACCGCGTGGTCTTTTTGTTATCGAACTTAATAATGGACTGATATTAATAAAGAATCTTATCATTTATATTATTTATTTAATTATAAATTTAAAAAAAATAGTGCTCAAAGTAGAAAAAAATTGATAGGTAATCTGTTTACATTTTTTTTTAAATCTAGGTTCATAATAAAAAAATTTGAAGTGTAAACATCTTTAACATTCTTTACTATCCCCCAATTTCTGCTAGAGAAATATCGCGGAAGTGATGCAATAACTCAGCTGTGAAATATATTCATCATCCTTGGTCGTTGTTTCTAAACTAAATCAGCGCAATTGGTTCTATAAACATTCTCAATTTCAAAAATATATTAAAGATTTTGATTTTTGCGACATTTTTAAGGCATAATAGGTAGGTATAAATTTATCATGCTTGTAGAAAATGACACGCCGATTCCAATGAGCACAGGCAAACGCCTGTATCTTTTCTGATTTACAAGTTGTATGCGTGTAGTTTCCCAAAAATTTTAAAAAATGCCCTGGGTGCACTCGATACGCTCCTTCGCTCGAATTTATAATTAACTGCCTGCGATTATTGGGTATAATATTATGTTTAAGATCGTTTTTGACATAAACTTGATATCAATCAAAATTCAAACTTGAAATCAATTCGATTTGCACTCGGGCGAACCAGGCCGGGCAGCTAGTATAGATCTAAACCTTCCTCAAGAGATAAAAACGGTTGCCACTTGCCATCCTCCTTAGCGTATATTTTCCACTTAACCTCAAAACGTCAATTTATGATTTACAAATAAAAAGACAACCTTAAAAAGTAACATATTATGTGAATCTAAATCATGCTGTCTACATTTTCGCCGTTCATAAAGGCTTCTTTACGTGTGATTCGTAATTATTCAACAGAAGGTACCAAAGTTGCACTACCATTACGCAGTAAAAAGCCTAGAGCTCAAAAATCGACTGTAAGTGCTTATTACATTAATGCTGAGTGTCTGGTATGACTTATAAAACATAATAGTACTTTTAGGGCGGCAGTCCACCAGCGACCAGAATCGCGGCCAAATTTGCGACCATCAAATCTTACTGTAAATAAATAGCAAACAACGCACTAAGCGGCCATCACCAGGCGGTCGCTGCAACCAACCAACGGGAACTGCCACGATCAAATGATGCACAGACGACCAAGCTGTCGCGGCGACCAGATATATACATATATACAGACGCAAATGGTGTATAACCCACTAGCAGTTGAAAAAAAGCGACCGATTGATCAGTCTGTAACATAAGATGCACCCAATATTTCATTTTTTCTTACTGCGTTTTTACTGGTCGCGCGACCATGATCGCCATTTAAAAAATTGGTCGCAAGTTTGACCGCATTTTACCGATTTCCATGGTAATTTAGTACTAAAATCTTAAAAGTGCTTTTAGCGTTAAAAGTCGTACCAGAAACCCAGTATAAATAATTAGCTATGTATAATTAAATATCACAAAAATCATTTATTAATTAATCCAGGATCAATTCTTCGTCGACGTAAAACACGTTCAAACAATTGGTGGAAACGGTGGCGATGGATGTATATCATTCCTCAGTTTGTGGTCAAACGAAACTGCGGGCCCCGACGGAGGAGATGGAGGTAGTGGCGGCCATGTTGTATTCGAAGCGTCTAATGAAGTCAAAGATTTAAATCATATTCCAACAGTTATAAATGCAGACGCTGGTGAAAAAGGTTTTAATAAAGACTGCCACGGAAAAAATGCCAGTCATACAGTTATTAAAGTTCCAATTGGTACTATAATTAAAGACGATAAACGCAAAGTAATAGGCGATTTGAGTAAAGTTGGAGTGATGTTCGTAGCTGCGCGCGGAGGATCCGGCGGTAAAGGCAATCATTACTTCATGTCCGATACAGAGCAATCACCGGAAATAGCTGAATACGGTGCTCACGGTGAACGCCTGAGGTATACGTTAGAAATGAGCAGTATGGCACATGTCGGAATGGTACGTTTTATTGATATATTGTGTGCTAAAAAGGACAAAACCTTTAATATCAAATTTTTCTAGATCTTCAAAAAAAAATTTACACTATTTTGTGTATAAGTTACCCACAATCTATTTTTCGCGCAATGAAAAGAGATATCAGATCCGTATCTTAGATAAGCGAATTTCCTACCACAGATAGATAAACTATAATCGACAAAATAATAATAAATTGTTATTTTGTAGATTGGATTCCCAAATGCCGGTAAAAGCACACTTCTAAGGGCGATATCAAGAGCTCGACCTAAAGTGGCTCCCTACCCATTCACAACTCTAAAGCCTCACTTAGGCATGGTTCAGTACGATGATTACGAACAAATAGCTGGTATTTCAAATAAATTTAAGATTTCTATTCATGAAAGAGCACAAATATCCGAATACAATTTTTATTTTTTTTAGTGGCAGATTTACCAGGTTTGATTCCAGACAGTCATAAGAATAAAGGACTAGGAATTCAGTTTTTAAAACACGCAGAAAGATGTGCAGCATTGCTTTATATTTTAGACATATCGTTCGATGAGCCCTGGGACCATTTTAATACGTTACGCAGAGAACTTACACTGTTCAGTGAAGAATTAAGTCAACGGCCGAGTATAATTGTAGCTAATAAGATAGATTTATTAGATACAAAAGAAGCAATAGATTTACTAAGACAAAACACAGATTTGCCTGTTATACCGATTTCAGCCAAAACTGGAGAAAATGTTTTGACGTTGTTAAAAGAAATTAGGTTAATTTATGATAAGTCATTAGATGTAACAGATGAATAAGTACTGTATTTTTAAATATATTACTAAAAAAATTAACTGGTAAATCATTATTAATAATATTATTTTTATTAAAATAACAAATGAGAATTTAAAAAACGATTGTAAATGTTCGTTTTAAAACAATATGATTACTTGTTTAGTGAAGTTCAAATTATAAAACGATTTATAGACAGAAACCAGATGTTCTAAAAAAAGTTTTGTACTCTTAGGCAGTATTTTGTGAATTTATTCGACCATGCTGGGTTGCTGCTAGAAAATTTCCAAAGAAAAGACTTCGTCTAAGAATTAGGATCGAGAAGGGATTTGTGTACACAAAAATAATTTGGGTAAAAAATTAGGAAACTGTATCTACATAAAGGTAATTTGAATGTAACACTGCGGAGATGTTTTGCCCACGCTCAGACTGGACTAATTAAATCTGATGGAAAATGAAAAAAATTTATGAAACTTCTATCATGATAAATGGTTTATTTAAAAACTGTTAACCTTAAAGATCCCATTTTAAATAATTTATATTGATTTTTTTTAAATGGCAAATTATATAAAATTAAAAAAAATTAAATTTAAATAGAATTACATTTTACAGCAATCGGCTAAATATTATATATAAATAAAATTATAGAAATTGTTTTGAGTAGTCACTATGCGATCAGCAGTTGTAAAAAAACCAAATTTAAAACTTTCAAAGTCGATTAAAAATTAAGAGCTACCTTGTTATGCAAGCTTAGTGTTGGCAAACTTTGTCGCGATTTCAATAACTTCACTCAAACAATCGACGTTTGTGCCGGACGCCTGCGCAGATTCAGGTTTTCCCCCACCTTTACCATTCATTTTTGCAGAAACCTGTTGTACCCACTCATTCGCCTTCAAACCTTAAAACAAACATTGAAAATTTTGCATTTTATATATTCGACTTTATCGTATCCAGTACAGGATATGTAAATTCTACAAGTAATAAAAATGGAAGAACGGTTTCCTGTATATGTACGCGCTCTGTAATTACACATCTGGTGTACAACGATAGAACCAACTGGTTTATGTTACTAATCGATTGTCATTTGATTCTTACCTTTAGCCACTGCGTCTTTTGGAACAGAAGATAAACAAAATATTTTCTTTGTATCTTGATCAACAGAAAAGAACATGGCTGACGTGGCAGGACTTAGCGTCCTCACTTGTTTCAATGCGGCGTCTAATGCTTTTGTGTTTGAGAATGCTTGCAGTTCTTTCACCAAAACGGGTGCGTTTACATTGCTTAAGCATATTTCCTTTGCTTTTTCAATTACATTATTTGTTACTGCAGCTTTTCCTAGCCTATCTTTATCGTCTAATTCTTTTTTAATAGATTTTAATACATTTCGCAGTTCATCTTTTTTCCAGTATGGAATTACAGCATGCGAAATATCATCTGTCAAATCGATAATTTTCTTCTGAAATTCTTTTGCGGTCACATTTTTATCATTGAGCAACGATCTTGTATTATTAACTTCATTTTCTAAAAGTTCGGCTTTCTTTATTGCCTTGCTAGCTTCCGGACCAGTCAATGCTATAATTCTTCTTATTCCTACAAAAAAAAACTATACATAGCACTAAATATACTTTTCAATTTTAACTGGCGCTTCCCTAAAAATTTCTGCGTGAGTGGCTCGGTGAAATGTCAGAAAAATGGTGTGACACAAAGCTTCGTTGTAAGCTATATTCAACCCTCCTTGATCAGATGAAACAAATTTTTGAGGTTATATGCAGCTGTCATCGTATTCAAATCTGAATGTTTACACATCTCGAAAGTACCAGGTACTCAGTTTTTTTTTTTATTTTTTAATTCAAACAAGTAATGTAGACAAAAAAATAGAACTATTACCTTTTCCAATAGCTTCTTCACTGGAAATAACAAAGTCGCCGATATGCCCAGACTGCAATAAATGAGTACCACCACAGAATTCAACCGATGTATTGTTTCCCGCAGATCCAGATGGATCTTCTTCGAGTTTCTCAACTGGAACGCCTACAGATACTACTCGTACTGGATCAGGATACGTTTCATCAAACACAGCTCGCAAACCTTTGATCGTTTTTGCCAAAGCCAGCTTAGCCTCTCTAGCATACACTTTTTCATTTAAATCGATCTTTTTGTTGACACACAATTCAGTTTCTTTTACCTAAAATATTAAAATTAATAAAATTAAGAAAAATCGCAGGATAGTGGACAAAATATTTGATTTATTAAATTAATTGTACGACGTTTCGTCTATAAATTTAGACTTTTTCAAGTACATAAAAATAACATTATTTTTATGTACTTGAAAAAGTCTAAATTTATAGACGAAACGTAATTAATTTAATAAATCAAAAATTCACAGATTTTGCAATCCTTGCAACCATTGAGGACATTGGAAATGATAACAGCATATATGAAACATAATTAACTGTTTATTATACACGCAATATTTATCAATGCACTGCAGTTTAGTTTTGTCAGGAATAACCCTATTATTCTTCTGTTATATACGCGTTCACTTTTGCTTGATTACTTAACTTTTAAATGGATTTTTCTACAGTATTTATTAACATTTGCTCAAAAATAACACCGCAGATCGTCGCAAATACCTCTCAATTAACTAGACATGATATAAAACACATTTGGAAAAAATTGCACTTGTTCAATTTTGCATGATTGCTCCTCACTTGATCGCGACACCGTTGTCTTTTGGCCTTGACCGAAAACTCGTAACTCTGCCCCCATATACGAACATAAACATTTCCAATGTTAATATTTTGTCCACTATCCTGCGATTTTTCTTAATTTTATTATAATCACGATGGACACAATTTCTAATATAAATTAAAATTAATTTTTATCGAAATAATTAAGTTGAAAACAATAACGACTTACCTGTTGAACAGTCATAGCACCTTTGTTTGTAAAATCAAATCTCAATTTGTCTGGAGCGACAAGAGATCCTTTCTGATCGGTGTCTACACCTAGAACGGCTCGTAGAGCATAATTTAATACATGCGTCCCAGTATGATTATTCATGATCAATCGTCTACGTAAAGTATCCAAATGCAGCACGACTTTGTCGCCAACCTTCAAAACACCTTAAACCAATTTGTTACTATAAAAATTATAAGTACTGTTTTTTTTTCAAAACATTTAACAAATATCTATCAAAATAAATATCATATTAAAAATAAAATAAAAAAATTCGACTGATGACCAGTCCTATACTTCCCACCTAGTAAATATTTGCAAAAAATAAACACTCTTTTTTTTTATTCTTTGACTAGGCCCAAATAACCTTAGCTGTTGGTGGTCTTTAAAACACAATTTAATTTTTATTCTTTGAAAAAAGCATGGCCCTCTTTTTTGTTTGGTGATCTACTGATGGCTAGCTTAATATAGCAAAAATCATGGTTACCTTGATTTACGTACAATTTTTATTTTTTTTAGTAAAATATTTTTTTTCTCGAAAACTATACATTTTAGAGAAAAAAAATATTTACATTTTTTTCTTATTATAACATCTAGATTTCATTTATATTTTTTTTTACCTATGTTAATACGTGACATTGAGAACGTTTTTTTGAATATCTCAAGATCCACTGAACCGATTTGACTCAAAATCTAATCAGATCTAAGTTAAAGGCTGATAAACACAATAGAACAATCGGCATGCCCGTTTGTTGTTCCGTTCTTAAGATATCGAAGGCGAAAAATTGACCACACACACACACATACAGACATCAGTCAGAAAATGATCTTAAACGATTGCTAGGGTCTCAAAACGTGAAGATCTGTTAAAATCTCGAAATATTTTTTTCGGACTAAATCCATTACTTCCCTACCATAGTAGAGGTGGGAAATAATAAAACTTCATTAAAAAATATATACTTATTTTACCTTCTACTCGTCCAATATGCAGCACATAACCACCTCGGACTTGTACATTCTTAACAGCAAATTCAACGCTATCATCTCCAACTTTTTCTAAAAAGCCCTCATCATATATCTGTCCTCCTTGTTCAGCATAAAAACACGTCGTGTCCAGTAAAACTCCACACTCTTGTCCGGAACTAACTTCGTCAACAAACTGTTTGGAATGTCTAATCTTTATAACGGTCGCGGTAAATTGTTCAAATTCATAATCTGCATCTTTATCGGTAGATTTCGACTTATAATTATACTTGGGCATATCGTTTGTAGGAGGTACGCCCTCATTCTGCAACTGCGTAATTGCATGAACGTCCAAATTAATTGTATCCTCTACATTACCAGTCTTTCCTTGAGATGCAATCTGTGCTTGTTTTTTAGCTTCCTCATAGCTGGCCATATCGACTGTTAAACCTTTTTCTTCGCACATCAGTTGCGTCAAATCTACCGGGAATCCGTATGTGTCGTATAATCTCCAAGCTACATCGCCTGGTACAGTCACACAATCGCCCATTTTCAGAATGGTCCGATTTAATAAATTCCTGCCTCTCGACAGGGTTTTCAAAAACTGCGCTTCTTCTTCATTTATGATATCGATGATTTCCTGGGGATCTTTTTTAATTTCTGGGAAAGTATCACCTAATATTTCGACGACTGTATGTACAAGTGTTGAAAAGAAGCCGGGTTTTGCGTTCAATTTTTCTGTAGCGTAACGAACAGCTCTTCTTAAGATCCGTCGAAGAACATAACCTCGTCCCGTGTTATCGGGTCGACCACCATCGGACAAAGCTATCGTTAAAGTACGAGCATGATCAGCCAAAACTCGGTACGCCATATCTAATCCTTCGGAATCTTCATCTCCGACTTTTCCCTTGTATTCAGGAGCGCCAGTCCCTCTCTGAATTGCAGCAAACAAAGGTGAGAACAAATCGGTATCATAGTTGGCGCGTTTTCCTTGAATAACCGAAACTAATCGCTCCAAACCTAGACCACAATCGATATGTCGTTTGGGTAACGGTTTCAAGGAACCGTCAGATTCACGATTGAATTGAATAAAAACGAGATTCCAAATTTCAAGTACATCAGGATCGTCCATATTAACTAAATGAGCGGCCTCACGTCCTCCAATCCTATCAAAATGTAATTCTGAACACGGTCCACACGGACCTGTTTCTCCCATTTCCCAAAAATTGTCTTTCATACTTCCCGGTAAAATATGACTTTCAGGCACACCCAAACTAATCCATATATTTTTACATTCCAAATCCGGTTCTAAACCGGCCTGTTCGTGTCCACCAAAATAGGTAACATAAAGGTTTTCAGCGGGCAACTTAAAAACCTGTGTCAATAGTTCCCAAGCCCATGTACAAATTTCCTTCTTAAAATAATCACCGAACGACCAATTTCCTAACATTTCAAAGAACGTATGATGATAAACATCTTTACCGACGTCGTCTAAATCGTTATGTTTTCCACCGGCACGAATACATTTTTGAGTATTCACAGTTCGAATCCATTTTGCCATATCGCTGTTTGGGTCTACGGTTCCCAAAAATATTGGCTTGTACTGATTCATTCCCGCATTCGCAAATAACAACGTCGGGTCATCCAGAGGTATTGTTGATGATGAATAAACATACTCATGATTTTTCGCTTTGAAAAAATCGATGAAAGTATCACGAATCTCCTTTGCAGTTAAATTAGAATTCATGTTTAAATATGTTGTGACGAAACCTGCAATTCACACATTTATGATGCAATCAATAATATATTAATGATTTATTTGAAATATTATTCCGATAAATAATTCTACAATGGAAATAATAAACCACAAGAAAACACGTTTGAAATTTAAAAAAAAATACTAATATGGAAAATTTTGCGTAAGTTTAATTGTGACAACATATGGAATATTTATATTTTTTTAAATTATTTTTTATGATTATTTTATGTATAAAAGATAAACATTTTATACCTGCTGATTATAGAAAAATAGTCAATCTTTTATAAACAATTCAAATTGAAAAACTCACTGTCACAAGAAAAATATAAAAAAATATTTTTTCAAAACACATGCACTGCATGAACATATGACAAGAAAAAATTAACCCGATTTTGAAAGTTCCTTCTGTTTGTTTTTTTCTTAATTGTTACTCAATTGCCAAAATCTTCTAGTCATACTCCTTTTATGTAAGTTCATAATATTATGTAAGTTCATAATATTTTGATGCAATTTTGATGATAATGATATTAAAAAATGAGAACATAAAAATAATAATTTAAAATATAATATAAAATAATAATTTTAGTTAAATATTGCCGGCTTGTCTTTAAAAATTCTAAAAAAATTGCGAATGTCTATAGATCTAAGCCATAGATATAAAACAAAATCATGTCAATAGCATTGACTACCAATTTTGCTACCAGAATTACAACCTAAAGTTAATTGTCTACAACACGCCTCAATTTTTGATACTTTTATACGTTTTGTTGTTATTAAAAGTCAATTTTAGTGTTTAAGATTCGTAAAAACCTATAAATAATTCAAAATAAATGTAAAAAATGAAGTTAATTGACCATGTGGTTCGTAGTTTTAAAGTAGCGAAAGTATTTCGTGAAAATTCAGACAAAATAAATAGTATTGACTTTTCACCAAGCGGTGAAACATTAATATCATGCAGTGAAGACGATCAAATTGTGATATACGATTGTGAAAAAGGCACACAGATTCGTACGGTCAATAGTAAAAAATACGGTGTTGATTTAATACACTTTACTCACGCAAAAAACACAGCTATTCACAGTTCTACGAAAATCGATGACACTATACGTTATTTGTCACTTCACGATAACAAATACATCAGATATTTCCCAGGACATACAAAAAAAGTCGTATCTCTCTGTTTATCACCGATAGAAGACACATTCTTATCGGGATCACTTGACAAAACTTTACGACTATGGGATCTCCGGTCGCCAAACTGTCAAGGGCTGATGCATCTAGCTGGAAGACCAGTGGCTGCATATGACCCAGAAGGTCTTATTTTCGCAGCAGGCGTTAATTCAGAAAGTATAAAGTTATATGACTTAAGATCGTTTGATAAAGGACCGTTTGTAACTTTTAAATTAACGCAAGAAAAAGAATGCGACTGGACAGGGTTAAAATTTTCACGGGACGGTAAAACTATTCTAATCAGTACAAATGGGTCAATAATACGTTTGATAGACGCATTTCACGGTACGCCGCTACAAACATTTGCCGGCCATTTAAATAACAAAGGCATACCAATAGAGGCTTCGTTTAGTCCGGATTCACAGTACGTTTTCAGTGGATCAACGGACGGTAGAGTTCATGTGTGGAATGCTGAAACAGGATACAAGGTTTGCGTTTTAAACGCGGATCATCCGGCGCCAGTTCAATGTGTTCAGTTTAATCCCAAATATATGATGTTGGCGTCTGCATGCACCAACATGGCCTTCTGGCTACCGACCGTCGACGAATCATAATTTGTTTCCTGCAGTATTTTCATTCTTACTATTAAATATTTCAAAGAACTAATTAATTATTCTTGATCAAAGATATAAAGTTATGGATTCTCAAATTTCTTTATATCTTTTAAATCAAATGTCAAGAAATTCAAGTTAATCAAGTGACGCAAAAAATGTAATTATATTTTTTTATATTTTATGTACATACAATTACTTTGTAAGTTTACAGTAAAAATCAATTTTACTAAATTTAAAACAATTCGTTGTAAAAAAAACAATGCATTTATTAATCGTATGGTTTTCTGTTTATCGGCATGAAAGAAAATTTGTGTTTATTAAGAACCAAATTCACTTGGTTATCTTGTATACAGTATAGTAAAATATTTTGGAAATGTTTTGGCATTTCTCAGAATATTAATAACTTAATACTTAAAATTTAATGATCAGTATAACTATAGAAAAAAATAAACCAAATCTTTTAAAGTAATTTAAATAGTTATACCCTCTTGATCGGTAGGCTGCAGTAAGGGGTGAATTTACAAATAAACTAAAGCCTAGGGCGGCACGTTTCAGGGACGGAAATTTTTAGAAGAAAGCTAAAAAGGAAAGGGCGCAAACTCGACATGTAAGATTTTTGGAACCATTGTTTGCGGTTTTCATAATACTTGTTAAAAAAGTCGATAATAAGGGTCTGGTAGGCAGATATAACTCACCATAAGGGCGAATTCGCTTTGTAGTCTAGGGCAGGGGTCGGCAACCTTTTGAGACGGAAGAGCCAAAAGTTACAATTTACAAAATTTCCCAGTTTTTAAAGAGCCACTAACATTTTTATTTCAATATTATGGTATTTGATTAGGATTATAACTAAACAAACAACAGTGTTGCCACATTTAAAAAATGTCAGCTGCCCGTATACTTCTACTCCACCTATTCTCACTGTTCTCTGTTGAGTGTTTTTATCCTGTTTAAAGTTTTTTTTGCAGTATAATATTTTTTATGAGTTTTGAAAATAAAATGATATAATTATTAATATTTGCGCATGGAACTGGAGAGCAGGATCTTGATATCATAAAAGCCGCATGCGACTCGCGAGCCGCAGGTTGCCGGCCCCTGGTCTAGGGAACTCAAAACTAAATCAGCCCCTGGTAGGCTGACATGCATAGTTCAAAATAAATTAAGACTTAACTTCCAGAGTTTAGTATGATATAAATCTGACATTTACTTCACATTTAATTTCAATTGTTTGCACGTAAATATACATCTACTTATGAGATAGTGCATGTAACACGATAAACCCTGCAGAGTGAACTAAAACTTTGTAGGAAATGTTTTTATCTGTACCGCATGTCAGATTTAAAAATATTTGTGTTAGTAGTAATGGTATACAGATTGTATCAAATTAAAGCTGTGCATAGGACGCTCTGTGTGTAAGACAGAGATCGATATATAAAGCAGTAAATACGAACAAGATAAATGATCGCTAATAGGAAGTTTCTGTAGTTACTGTAAATAAATAATACCCATACAACCTGATAGCGTCATCTTTGTTTTGTGATTTTATCAATAATTTCTTATTTCAGTAGTCAGTAACTACAGAAACTTCCTATTAGCGATCATTTATCTCGTTCTTACTTATTGCTTTATATAGATTTCTATCTTACACACAGAACGCCCTATGCACAGCTTTAATTTGATACAATCTGTATGTACAAAAAAGCTTATTAAAATACTGCCATATCTTGGCGACTAGACCCTGGAAGTTCAACCTTAATATGCATCATATTGTACAAAATCAGTATCGAAAATATTAAAATTTTTATCTGTAGTAATGATCGATTTTGGACTACTGTCAGAAAGGTGATGATAATTAGTGATCTTAAAAACAAAAAACAAACTTTGACTCCACCGTTCGTTTCATGTTAGTTGTTATTTAGCACGTTTTAAAAACAAAATGTAAGAGTGATGACACACAACGGTTTGAGCCGACTTGGCAGCCGAGGCGGTTGCCGACTCGACGATGACACATCGGTGTCAACTCGGCAGTCAGGCGTTTCTTGTGGAGAACGATGTGTCGAGGTGGCTGAGAGTCGGCAGACAATTCTTGCTGCTGTGTGTTTCGCATCATTGAAAAACATAACGACTTGGCAACCGCCTCGAGACAAACCGCTGTGTGTCATCGCTCTAAGTTTCTTGAATTACATAAATGTTAGACGGGTGCACTGTTTAAAATTATTCAACTCTTAACTGAATTCATTTGTTTTGTTATTGAAATTTTGCAACAATTTAATTTGTTTTTTATGACTTGCATGTGCACATAGACATAGTGTGATGTACTTTTGTTTATTGAAATCTTTTTTAAACAAATGCAGTCAAGAGTTGACTTGTTAATATCCAATTTATTGGTGCTCTAATATTCCATGTTTTGTATCAATCAATGATCATTTTAACAACATACATTTATCTTTATGTATTTTTTGTGATTTTATTCTTAATCGTAACAAAGTAGACTATTAGTTAAAAATAAAATATTTTAATTATGAAACATGTACACAAAGGAACAATTAACTTTTTTAAGTGATATCGGAAATTGTATTTCTTTTTATTGTAAGTTATGATAAGTTTTTAGGTAACTGCTGTTTTTAATCAATTGACATATAACAATGGTTTTTGTAACATTGTTATGAAAAAATGCAACAGTAGGTAGTAAATAAGCACTGCCTGTTTGCCTCTCTTCTGAAAGGTCCGGTAGAGTCCAATTATTCTTAGAATGGTACCGATACGTCATCAATGTAAAATATAAGTCATGAAAAAAAGCAGGAAGTACAACTACACAAGAAGCAACGTAGAAATGATGAACTATCAAAGTCGCTGTCAACAACTGCTACTAAGCCAACTGAGCTTAAAGCATCGGACATTTTTTCTGATGATACTAAAAGCGACAATAAAGCATCACAACCCCCGAGCGCACCGTCCGGAAAACCAGAGAAGTCACGGTTTGGCAATATACAGAAGAATTCAGTGTCAAAAAAATCACGGCCAGAGTTTATCAAAACGTCGCAGGAGCTCAATCAACTTCGAATATCACGTAATGAACTTGAGCAGTACGTTCATCTACCAATTTTCGACAAAGTCGTCACTGGATGTTTTGTGCGAATCGGTATAGGAAACAACAATGGTAGACCAGTGTACAGAGTCGCTGAAGTTCTTGGTGTATTTGAAACAGCTCAGAATTATCAACTCGGTGGCACGCGGACAAGCAAAGGAATCAAACTTAGGCACGGATCGCAAGAAGAGTATTTAGAATGGAATTTGTTTCTAATCAGGATTTCACGGATTCTGAATTTTATAAATGGACAGAAGCATGCAGCCAGATGGGCTTTAGGGTTTGACAGTAGCCGAGCGTGTAGCAGTGCTGTTGTTTACATGGCGTTGCTATGGTTCCTCTATTACAAGTCCCCTGTTTCCGGGTTCTAGTCCGAGAGCTGGTAAAAGTGTCAATTGGATTTTCAATTTATTATTAAAAAAAAATAATGAATTGAAAATATGAATTGGTGCTAGGCCCAAATAACCTTAGCTGTTGGTGGTTTTTAAAACACAGATGGGCTTCAGTTTGCCTGAAAAAGAAAAATATTGACGTCAATCATCAAAAGGCCACCTAAAAAGGGAAAAAAACAAAAAAATATCTTTTTTTGTTTTGTTTTTTTTTTCAGTAACCCTTTGCACACTACGCCATTGGGTCAGGTAGGCGGCGTACAGATAAATAGGCGTTTTCTGTCAATGACGTAGCGGTATCATTCTTAGAGTAATCGGATTATAAGTAAATTCACTACAGTATCAGTGCTGTTACCATAGTTTTATGAATGGTAACTATGGTTACAGCATCTGTACCATCGTAATTACGTATCTGTCCTTTCAGAAGACGGGCAATGTTTTGACAATAAAGTAATTACGAAATTATTTAACTATAATAAATAACATATACGTTAAAATTTAGGCTGTGACAACATAGTAATGTTCTAACGTGTATGTTCTTGTCAAAAATATAAATTTAAGAAAACAAATTAAAGTTATTTTTTCCTTCGTGTAATATTTATTTTTGTGTAAATAATTTTGTCCAATATTAGGAATATTATTTAATTTTTTTAGTAACTGTGTACCTTTAGTTTCATAAATAAAGATATTTTTTTGAAAAAGTTTTTTTTTTGTCTTGACTCATTAGTAGACAACAGATTTTCCAAAATTTACCTACTCCATGAATCATGATTACATTGTATCTTTATCATGCTACACTCATTTTGTTTATCTTCCTTCTTGCACTCATTTAATTTCTAATTTCTATGTTCAAAATTACTTTCGGACAATTTAACAAAACTTACCTGGCAAAATATAAACAGATTTTTCCTATTTTAGTCGCGAGATAGCGTATCTGCAATAGACAATAAAGATGCAATCTTTCATTACTTCTTGGTACTTGTATTCGTTACTTTTAGGTACAATACTCGTTAGTTACTATTCGTTACAAGTACTCGGCGTATTCGAACACTATTTGTCGTTGCCTAGGTACTACCACAGAACAATAACATAACGCAATAAATATTATGACGACCTGTATTTCTAAAACGTAATTTGCCAACAAAATAGCTGTTTGTCTACTTTACGCTTGAGGATGACAATGATAGTTTTTTTATAATATTCTGTATTGAAACGTCGGGTATAGGTACTGTAGTTAGATGATTCGAATACAAAATATTATGTAACTGTTTGTAAAAAGTAACGATTATTTTATCATGTTGGTATTCGTTACTACAGATCTCGTCGGGTAACGAGTACTCGAGTAACGTATAGCTATAACTTTTCTTGCATCTCTAATAAACAATTACTGAACTCACGCAAGGACTTCATGCTTATGGATTTATGCTTAGATTAGGAAAGGATTTATGTATAAATTAACTCTGAGACAAATTGGTTTCATTTATATTATATTTTCATAAGTTGATACACAATTTGTGCAAATTAATATAACCAGTACAGACAAAATAAAAACAGAATTGACCTAACATTATCAATCTTGTGTTTATAATTTACTAAATCAGGCACTGTATTACAAATAGCGATTTTAATGGGTTGTACCATGGAACTTTTATAAATGGAATGAAAAAGGTTGCTTAAGCTGTAGTCAACATATGCCTCACATAAGGGACCGAGCGCGAACTGTAGAGGCAGCACTTTGACTGAAGGCCGCGCGCCCTAGTGCGGGAATTAGGAATTAAATGGGCAAAAATTTAGCAATAACAAACGTCATAATTAATAAATAATGGAAAAAATAATTAAATATGGATTTCAGCCGATAATTAATAATAATATTCGTGGTCAAAATAGTATTAAAGGTGAAAAATTATTTAAATCGAGTCACGTTTTGAATGTGTTAGAAAAAAAACTGTCAAATAGTCCCGTGGTTATAACCGCGAATGTTGTTGCCCAGACCAGTGTGTCAAAAGCATATAATGTTAAAATGATAGTAAGTTTTAATTTATTTTTTATTCTTACTCTTTTTTGTACAAAATTAAAACTTTCATTAAATATAAAAAAAAATTCTGTTTACAATTCAATTTATTTCTTTTTTTTTTGCTAGATGACAATCGCAACGTAAGTCAGGCTGAATGTAGCTGTAAAGCTGGATTAGCCGATAAATGTAAACACATTTGTGCTGTTGTTCATTATGTCAATTATACAACATGATTTTATTGATGAAGACATCGTGAATAATTTCAAAATTTATTTCAATAAAAGTAAATAAACAATTAATCACATACTACTGGTTAATATTTTTGCCCATAAGTTTACAATTTCTATCACCAGTTGGCGTGACAGTCTAGAGGCTCGGTCCCTATACATATGTCTCGATTGCACACGCGTCCCGAGAATTTGAGGTTATGAGCATTATTACCGCTCGAAATTATAATTATGGCCTATGGAAACGTATAGACTATAGGCTATTCTTATTCCATTACAAAAGCTACATGGGTTGACTAGAATAATAAATAAAGCTTTTATATTACTACTTTTAAATACTTAACTGACTAGGTTAATTCATTGGATTAGTTATAACACGAGATCCTTTTCAGGAATGTTTCATTGGACTTTATATTAGAAATTCGTTAGACAACGTAATAAAATAAGTTATGAAGTATTATACAATGCAGTCGTCTAATTAATTAAAATATTTTATTTTATTGTAGATTATAGACGCGTAATTAAAATATTAATACTATTGCAAAATTATAAATGCTTTTAATTCTTGAATAATAGGCGTGTTTGTTGGTAAGTTCAGACCTGGTTCTGAGCTTCGAAAGCGTATGTCGGCAATACAGAACTCTTAGGACACAACTACGTGTTTGTTGGTCAAATCTCAGACTCCTCGGACTGTTTCAAACTGGTTTAGGCAGTTCTAGGAACCTAGAACTACTAGAACCAAGTTCAAACAAAATGTGAAAATTTGAACAAACACGCAGTTGGGTCCGAAGAGTTCTGCATTACCAACAGACGCCTTAGAAGTTCAAAACTTACCAACAAACAAACCTAATATAATGTGCTATGTGGAATGTATCAATATCACCAGCAGTCCAGGTTATTTGGACCTAGTACCACTGATATGTATCATTGGATATTCGACTGTACCCGAGTAGGGGAAGAACATTAGAACGTCCGACATCCGGGATTCCAGGACTCGGCTATTCTTAAGTCCTACCGTTTTTACGAATACAGTCGACTCTCGTTAATTCAAACCTGCGATAATTCGAACCTCTCTATAATTCAAAGTTATCACGAGTTCCCTACAAAATCTCTTTATATTTCGAACTAAATCAATACATTTTTATGCACTTGCTAATTCGTACGAAAAAATCATTGCTATATAACAAAACGACGCGTTAATTCGAACTCATCGGCGTCCAACACTCGACAATTCAAAGTTGCAGAGAGAAAGAGGCGGAAAGATTGTAAGTACATACATACATTTTGCGACAAGTTCAAACTTGTATCAACGTTTGTTAGTTGAGCCTTTGTTTCGAACCATTTGATATTTCAAACACTTGATAATTCGTAATATTTTAAGAGTCCCTCGAGTTTCGAATTAACGAGAGTCGACTGTATTTAGTTTTAAAAAGTACACTGACGAATTAATGTATTTCGTTGTGCCGTTCGTGTGAGTGGGAAGGTATTGAAAAACTGTTTTACAGTCAGTGAATAATCGGTAACTGATAATCCATGTGATCACTTCAGTTAAAGAAAATTAATTTACACTCAATAGTAATAAATAACTAATTATATTGGAATTTTATGCCCATCTTCAGAAAGGATAGGTATGCAACTTCACGACATTATTTTAATGCTGTTACAATGACCCATTTTACTGAGAATAGTTTTTTCAGTTATCCACGAGAGGCAGCACTTGTGGTAGGTACAAGCATTATTTATTCCCATTGTGTCGTGTCATTTTAGTGGTATAACTTAATTATTATTATTATTAAATTAATTAAATAATTAAGTTATACCACTAAAATGACACGACACTAATGGGGAATAAATAATGTTTGTACCTACCACAAATGCTGCCTCTGGTGGATAATTGAAAGAACTACTCTCAGGAAAATGGCTCATTCATAAAACTATCGTGTAATAAAATATTATATGCATACAGAAAAAATGCAAATTCGTCCATCTTGCAATAATTCAACAATGCGATTTTAAGTGCAATAATTATGTAGCCTTACATAATATTAGAAATTATTTTTAATGAAGATTTTGGCAGTTTAAAATATCTAATAAAATATTATATGCATAGCGTAGAAAACGATACCAAATAATGAACGACTTAACAATATAGAAAAAATGTGAATTCGTCCATCTAGCGGTAATTAAACGAAGTGATTCAAAGTGGAATAATTACATAACCTTAAATACTATAAAATATTAAACTGCAACTATATATTAATTTTAACTGGTATAGTTAATTATTTATTTTTGTTTCAATTTCTGATTGGAAATTGGAACGTTATTTTGAAGCAACCATAATGGATTTCTCTGCAGTTGTAATTTTACAAATTAGTCTAAAGTGGAATACGGTACAAACTGCGATTTAAGTTCATCGTTATCATTAGGACTCCTAAAAACATGTTTAAAAAATGCCTCAATATTAAAACTGTCAGACACAATAATCTAAGTTAAGTTTACTCACGTCAAATTTTGCCTCGATACTGACAAATCCGGTGACGTCATCTGTTTACTCGTATCTTCATTATCTATCTCATGCGGTGCTGAAACAAAGAAAACAATTGAATATAATAAAACATAGGTTCTTAAACCGTGTGCTGCGACTTGCGACCACTTCTGGGGCCAGAAATTAACACTGACAAATGTGACTGAACTATAATATGTTAATTATTCACATCAGGCATGACCTTGGGTGATTACCGAATATGACTTATAGCGCCCATGGTGGCGAAAAGTGGAAAATTTTGATTATTTGTCCAGACATTTAAATGTCCGAACATGGACATCAATAATGATATACACTGAAAATATTCAAACATTTCTAAGTGTCCAATTTTCCCATATTATACCGTCTAGATATAACTTATAAATGTATTTTGTGATCAAAGCAAAACGGAGGGACAACTATCTATTATCTATGGGAGGGCCTATGAGATTATTATACAAAACGGGCTTGACAATAGCCGAGCGTGTAGCAATGCTGTTGTTTACATGGCGTTGCTATGGTTCCTCTATTACAAGTCCCCAGTTCCTGGGTTCTAACCTGAGAGCTGGTAAAAGTGTCAATTGGATTTTCAATTTATTATTAAAAAATAATGAATTGAAAATATGAATTGGTGCTAGGCCCAAATAACCTTAGCTGTTGGTGATCTTTAAAATACACAATATTATACAAAACGCAAAAAAAACATTCAGTCTGAGATTTCCGTTCACTTTACCCGGAGAGTTCCCAAAAAACAAATGTCTGGGACCTGGGCATTTAGCAACACTAATAAAATACCAACTTACTTATTGACTCTATGTCATGCGTTGTTAAGAATGACGGATTAAGATAAGGTGGCAGCTCCTCGTTTGGATCAGCATACTCTGCCGAATCTATATCATGATTCTCGACCATTTCGATCCACTGAGCGTTGTGGGCACGGAACTTTTCGACTTTTATGCGTTCCGCCCATCTTTCGTCGGCCATCGATACAAAATCTAAACTTTTAATGCACCACTGTCGCACTACTTCATTTTTATCACGCATCAAATCTATCAGATATGCCGTTGCCTCTGTCTCCTTAATTACAAATTCTCGCAATTTGGTGTGCGCTAGAACTTGATAAAACAAGTATATAATTTGAAGTACGATTTCATCATCGACCTGTTTAGCTTGGAGAAGTTGAACGGCCATCGACATTATGCCTTGTTTGCATAGCAACTCGGCACAACCTATATCTTGAGCCGCTGTGCCAAGTAACACTATAACGTCCAACACCAGCACGTCATCATTTATTTCACCTAAACAAAAAACAAACGATCATTGTTCCGGTTTATACACAGGTCAATTATTTTCCCTATAGGTTGTGTGTTATAGCATAGCATAAAAGGGTATGTAAAAATTATTGATTTTAAGTTTTTTTCTTCTTCAATTTTGACGAATAATAAAAAATAACTGATTAATTTATATCAGACATGGAGGTGTGCCTACACCTATGTCTATGGTTTATATTGACAGACGGAAATATAACCTAAAACCATGGCGCCTGTAATCTTGCGGACAGGGTTTAAAAGTGTCAAATTTATCAGATTTATAGTAATAATTTCCAAATAAGTTAGAAGTAAAATCATGGTTTTACTTATTTGACTTTTTGAACAATAATGCTCACTGACAGTTACGGAAAATTGCAGTTCAGAGTTTACAACGGATGTCACAACAAGCGCTCGCGTCGATATTATTATAACTCCGCCCCCCTGCACACAGTCTATAGATAGATTTATCATTCAAAGTGACACTATTGACAAGTCAAAAACAAATACACAATATAATACAGACGCTGGTAGATATGTTACAATCTCAGAACAGAAATTGTTAAATTGTGTTTTAAACACCACCAACAGCTAAGGTTATTTGGGCCTAGCACCAATTCATATTTTCAGTTCATTATTTTTTTTTTAATAATAAGTTGAAAATCCAATTGACACTTTTACCAGCTCTCGGGTTAGAACCCGGGAACTGGGGACTTGCAATAGAGGAACCATAGCAACGCCATGTAAACAACAGAGCATTGCTACACGCTCGGCCATTCTCAAGCCCCTCAGAACAGAGATAGCTATAGAAGTAGCATATGACAGCTTGTAGGTATGTAGTACAACTAAAGTCAGTCGAGACGTGAGGAGAACAATAAAAAATATAATAAAATATTTTTACTTACTGATGATAAGATACACCTTGATTTTTCTAAGCGCTTTGGAACCTTTATTGTAACATCCAGTCACACAACACGACATAAAGAGTAATTAACACTATGGAATACAAGTAACAAATGATCATAATGTTATCTGACAGGTCGTACTTTAGTGTATAGTTGTAGCTTCACAAGCTACGTGATATGCTTTTTCTAAAGCTATTTCTGTTCTGAGATTACAATCTATCTGATTTTATTGCAACAAAATAATTATAGTTGTCAAAATTAGTGTACCTTCCACATCTATGACATTACGAATCCATGTGATCAAATCTAAGCGTGTGAACAGCTGCAAAAAATCTATTTCGGGAAGATTTAAATTTCCTAAAACTCCAACACATTCCAATGCAAAATCAGGATTTTTATTATCTATTATTGATTTTGTTATGTCTCCAACAAACTCCTAAAAATAGATTTTGTTTAAAATTTAGGATATGTTATTTTAAAACCGTGAAAGATCGCATTTTTTCAAATAAATTCGTTTCAAATTTATTTTACTTATAGAAAAACACACACAGATTCTATTGAGCAGAAAAAAACTTCTGTATCTCTTTTAGTTTAGAAGCTATGAGGTTCAACGATTTTTTTAATTTGTGAGAAACTTGAAACACCCATAACTTCTAAACCAAACCTAATACCAAAGTAATTGACCGAGGAGCTAGTGACAATTTTTTGGTGTTATTTATTCATGGCCTTATTTTTGTGAAGATGTTAAGGGAGGCATATTAAAGTGCTCTGAGTAAGGGATTTTGCTAGATAGCGGTATGGGAGGGATGCAGACCGGCCCCAACATGTAACAAAAAAAATGGTCACAATTATTATTGCTTCAAGGCTGAAATTGTTTGTATAGCTTGTCGGTGACCCAATAATGCCATTATAATATTTGCAGATCGGTATTAACCCTCTCTCTTAGAGGGAAACTTGCTCGCCTAGGTGTTTATATTGTTCTGCAAGCGTGTTTAATACTGACATTTTGTTCTGCAAATTGAAATATATGTTTAAAACAGTCGCTGTAACAACATATTAAAATTTGAAACTTGAACTAATAATATAAATTTCGTCAGGTACATGACACGTTTAGGGTGATCATTCACCCCTTTAATACTGACCAATCAATCTGCAAATATTATAATGGCATTATTGGGTCGGCGACAAGCTATACACAATTTCAGTCTTGAAGCAATAATAATTGTGACCATTTTTTTTGTTACATGTTGGGGGCGGTCTGCATCCTTCCCATACCGCTATCTAGCAAAATCCCTTACTCAGGGCACTTTAAAATGCCTCCCTCAACATCTTCACAAAAATAAGGCCTTGAATAAATAACACCAAAAAATTGTCACTAGCTCTCGGTCTATAACAGTTGGAACCAGCGTGTCAAATTGTAAAAAATGTTATTTAGTTGTTTTTAAGCTCTAATTTTTTGATGTGAAACATCTTATGTCGGGCTGTGAACAGCCGCGTGAGCGGAAATATGCAACGAAATGTTTGGTCCGCTCCTTCGCCACCACTGCGGCACTCTCTCTCTCTCTCTCTCTCGGCTTCCGCGCGCTCGGGCAACCGCGTGTGTTACAGTGCAGTATATAGGATTACGTCAGTATAACAGTTAGTTGCTGCTTTTGAAAAAATATATACTACTACATAGAGAATACCACCGAGTTCAATAACGTTTTCTTTGATGTTTCACATCTGTCGGGGGTCCCGAAACCCACACACTTTTTTTTTAAACATAACTTAACTTCCCAAAACATAAGCCATATTCAACAATTACACACACAAAAAAAAAGAAATATACAAAATGTTGTTTATACGAATTGTCATTCCAACTTACTAAGAAATCGTGTTTCGCGAACTTGTGCTCAGAAAGATTACGCAACATCTTCATAAGTAGGGTATCTTTGTACTTTAGTGTTCTGAGCATCAAATCGCGGAACAATTTTTTTTCGAGAATACACTGAGCGCACTCCACATCTCGAGCGAGATTTATCACCAGAGCCAAAAGTTCAATATCCACAGTTGGGTCTCTAAACAGCAGTATCATGTCTACAACCTAAAAATAATAAATCATCAAAATATAACGATAGTCAGAAACAATTGAATACTGTCTATTAGCAATTGTTTCAAACATTCGAATACTGCCTATTAGTATTTGTTTCAAACATTCAAATGTTATCCCTAGTCATCTTTGTCAAATGTTTTGAGGGTACAACAGTGTGTTGTTTTTTTAATAAGTGACAATCAATTAGTGTTGGGCGATACGTATCGATATTTTCAAGTATCGAACTTTTAGATTCCGATACGCGATATTTTGTATCAATACGTGTCCTTTCTAAGTAGTGGTGGATTGATAGACAATCTCTTATAAAAAAATGTAAACAGAAGCCGGCACAATGATATTATTTTCTGTGGGGATGTTTGGAGTTGGTACAACACAAAACACTAGCAAAAAATACTCCTTTGTATTTATAAATACAACAATGAGAGTTGAGTTTTTTGTGGTTATAATATAATAATTATTAAATAGACAATAGCCAAACCACAAATATTTATTTGTGGTTTGGCTATTGTCTATTTAATAATTATCCTTTGTATTTGTCGGCAAGCCGCAGAACACCGATAC
The DNA here is from genome assembly GCA_039654895.1 of Mongoloraphidia duomilia. Lineage (NCBI taxonomy): Eukaryota > Metazoa > Arthropoda > Insecta > Raphidioptera > Raphidiidae > Mongoloraphidia > Mongoloraphidia duomilia. Next base: position 4,681,551 of record CM077522.1, on the reverse strand, counting down.
CAAACCTGATTTGTCTTTTGTAAAATTACATTACTTTTTTTAATAAAGAGTTTTTGTTTGAGTAGTAAATGTATTACTAATTCCTTTAACCCTTTCCTTGTAACCTTGATCTTGAATTGCATATCGATATTTTTCCGATACTAGAAGTATCGATACTTTAAATGCGATACGATATGGGTTTCGATACATTTCGCCCGACAGTACAATCAAAGGCGGCAATTCATTATTCAAACAACTTTACAGTCATACCAATAATAAAACAAAATATTACCAGTTGGACGCAATCAGTATAAACAAACATTGACCTCATTTCGCTCTCCCTGCTAAAATGATAAAGTAGTTTTAAAACAACATTTTGATGTTTTTCATCACCTAAAATAATAAACAAATTACATATGTGTACAATTGCTCAATATTCCAAGTCATATAACAGTTAAACATACTTAATAGTTCAACCAATTTCGGCAAAAGTTCAATTTCAACCATCTTCTGCACCAATTCTCTGTCAAACGATAAGTTCAAAAGCAACTTTAACGTCACATGTACCAATTCCGCATCCTGCAAGCCTAAAAGTCTCGGAAGTTTATCGATCACGTTAAGTTCAGCCATTTCATCTTTGTTCTCTTCTTTAATCGATAATTTTTTTAAAAATGTAACAACGAGTGTTACCAACTCCAAATTATTTCTATCCACGGCTTTAACTAACATTTCAACAATGCCTCGTCTAACCATTTTTTCCTCGATTTTTTCATCTTCAGATATATTTAACAGTAAATAAAATGACACCCTCAATAACTGATCTTGTTTTTTAATTAACAGTGCGATTTGTTTCTTTGTTTTTTCAACGTCATTTGTTTTATTGTTCGGATCTTCTGATTCACTATCCTCGCTCTTAAATTTGTTCGGATCGCTCATCCAAAGACCAGATCTCGGCCGTCGTGTCGGTTCTGGAATTCTGGATTTGCGTATCATACTGTCGGACATACTTGTGGACATTGTATCTTTATCTGAATTTTTGAACCCTTCTAACTCTTGTTGCCATTGGTCATAACGTTTAAATTCTTGTTCTAGGATATCCATACATAAGGAACCAATCTAGAAAGTAGACATATAGATATTGTAGATTATATTATATACTAGACAACAAAAGTGATAAGCATTTATATCTAGAAAGCAAAGTTCCCTCTAAGCTGCGCGGGTGCGCAGCCGTGCACTAATTTTTCGAAAGTTGCGCAGCCGTTTTTGTATTCTGCGCACAATGGGTTTGTTCACCATTTTTTTAATTTCATTTTATAGAAGAATTGCATCTAAAAATGGCAAAAATCCAAATTTCATAAAAAAAGTAAAATTTAGAGGGTCAAAAATTTTTTTGAAACGGCCTTTGACATTTGATATGAACGATAATGTAAATATCCTTTCTTGTTTGTGTGTTATTAAAATGCTATAAAATGTAATTTTCAAGAGTATTTATTAAAAACAAATTTTGACTTCAAACGGGCGCAGGACGCCCCCCCCCACTTGCACACTTTTACATGCGTTTTGAACATTTTTGCTCCCATATACTTTTGTACCGCACAGTCAGCGAACAAATTAGAGGGAACATTATTAGAAAGTACAAATTACTTAAACTTTTAAAAGCATCGGCACAAAAATTTTCTTTTGCTATTCTTTCTGAAACATTTTTTTTTCTCTATGTCCTGATTTAACCTCAAAGAATTATGGTTAGCTTAGAAATTCATAAATTTAAAAAAATATGCTAATCGGACCACAAATTTGCGAAACACAAATAAATAAAATTTTTTACCTTGTAATGGATAATGACAGTATGAAATTCCACATACGTTGAAAAGAAAAATAATGTACAAATAATGTTTGTACTCAAGTCAATACTTTTCCGCCAATCTTCCCGCAATACCCTGGTTAAAGCACTAATAGCTGCCTCTAGAAATAGCATTAATTATATTTTATAGTAGTCTAAAATATCAACGATAAAATGCAAATTTAAAAAAATCAGTATTGCTTTTTATTGATCCTTTGTGCCACGGAAGTGCTCATTTCCAACAATTCTTAAAACTGTTTTCAAGGATCAAATTGCTCTATTTAAATATAGCAACTTCGAAATCAACGATAAAACTTTAATGGTGGGCGAGTATTGACCAAATACTAAAAGTACTCGATCGTCAATTTGAATAGAAAAAATACTCGAAAAAAAATTAATTCGAGTAAAAAATAAAGGAAAAACCCTTTTTGTAAGTTGCAAGAATAAGAATGAGCCGAAATAATTCGAACTGCGTTGAATCGAGTCGAGTAGTGCAAAAAGAAAAAATTTAGATACTGAAAAAAAGACTTCTCTGAGTAACTCAACTCGACAATCGAGTACTTATTAGATACTTGACTCAAAAAGGAAAATTCATAACTCAAGCATACCCCTATGAATTCATAATCAAATAATATTTACCGTTTTTAGATAATTCTTCCAAATTATCTGGATTCTTCGCTAATTCTAAAATCAGTGCTGATCCCTTTATTTTCTCTGATAAATCTTCATAAAGCAATTCCACATATTCATCTATATTATTTATGGTCGCTGAATTTATTGCACAACTCCCTGGTCTTGAATTTGGCGAATTTAACGCAGCGCTAGCAGCTAACAACAATAATTTAAAATCAATAATTAAATCCAATGATTTTTATTCCCTTAATTAAATCCACATCATATTCACATAACAATTAAGTAATGAAAATATATCAGACAGCAAAGCTGCGGCTGCCCTGGTTGGTTGGCTATATCTAAGAAAAAATCAAATGCCACTGTCGGGACTTGAACCCGAAACTCCCAGTTAACGGCTGGATGAGTTACCAATTACTCCACAGTGCCCAAAAGTAGAATCTGTTCCTTTTTTTAATAAATAAGGGAACAAAAATCGTTTAATTATTTATTCAGTAGCCGTCCACAAAAACTCAAACCTTGAATTTATTTATTCTTATAAATCTGTTTTGAAAATGAAAACATACCTCTCTGATTTTTCTTTCGATTTTTTAAATAATATATTAGCTGTTCAACTTCATCTAATTTTGAAGGATGAATTAAGCTACATTTATCTATCACATCTTTAGCTAAAGCTGCACAATCAGTTTTTGAATTGAGGTTTTTTAAACGTATTATTTTTTGACATTCCTAAAATTGAGATACGATTTAATGTTAAGAAATTTAATATATTTCGAGTTTGAGCCATTTTAACTTCCCGCTATTGAAAATTGAACATTTTCAAAAATTCGGGAAGTTTGGTTTCAGTCCGATTTTCGAAAATCCAGTTTTCAACACATCTCGACGTTTTGAGGTCCTAGGAAGATATTCTGACCATTTTCCGAGCTCTTTTAGCTCGAAAACAACGAGAAGTTTTTGAGTTGGCCCGTAGGATGAACCGGTTTCCACATTTTTTTTCTAAATTACTATTAGGTACCTACTATAAAGACGCAAATATCTTCCTAGTAGCCAAAATTAACGCACCACTCGATTTTTCTGCTACATTTTTTGTGTTAAAGGAATAATTGAACTGAAAGCATGTTTTTTTCTGATTATAGGGTAAGTTTGAAACCATCAGATGGAGTCGATTGGCGTTTAAAAATGTATGAGATTTAACGGAATATTCGTTACTATTCTCTTAAAACACATTTCTTACCAAAAGAATGGCTGTTTCATAAAAATAATTAATAAATCACGTCATTATTGGCTACAAAACTTCATTATTTCGTGTGAAATAATTTTTTATTTGAAATTAAAAATTTATGAAAAATGAATGTCCTAACTTGATTCAGCCAGTGGCGTTTATTCTAACCTAACTTAACCTCGTTGACGTTTGTCGAGGTATAATTTAAGCAATAATAATTAGAAATTGAGTTTGTTCTTTCCATTTGGAGTTGAAAAAGTGTTCTGAAGTCGTCTGAGCTACGCTAGATCAAGGGAGGGCAAGTTAAAAGGATAAAAAAAATGTTTTCATCAATTAGGTATTGGATATCTAGGTATTATTTTAGCTTTTTCCTCAGTCGGAAATTTAAACTTTTTGCAGTCATAATTTTCATTATAACTAAGACATGACAAATTACTTTAATTATTAACGACGACGTGTTTAAAAAAACGAGGTTATGTCAGAAGAATGAATGAAATTTGACAGTTGTGTCGTGTCAATGGGTGAACGTACGTTTAACGCACATTCTAGTTAGGAGACAGTAGCGACTCCGCCACGCCTTCCTTTCCTAATCTATATTTCTGCAACTCCGTGTGGGCATCGAAACAAATGATTTGCTATCTCTAATATCTCTGCAACGGAGCCATTTGGCGTTCTGGGGAGGAATTTGCTTTGACGTCCGCACAGAGTTGAACGCAGCAAATCTTTCTCTGCGCCTTCATCATACTCATTCACGACCATCTGATGGTTTCAAATTGACTTGACCCTGGTTTCATCACAAAATAAAAAAACATGCTTCCAGTCCAATTATTCCTTTAACACTCAAAATATAGCAGATAAACCGAATTGCGCGTTAATTTTAACCTGGATAATCAACTGGGAAATTTGATTTTTTCCAAGATTACATTTCCTTACCTTTTTGTCTCCATGCATGGGATCACCCAGCTCTCCGAGTATTACAGCTTCCAATTCATAATTAACAACCAAAGCTTTCTCCGTAGGATGTACATCGATCGCACCTGATTTGACTTTTCTGTTCAAAATAAAAGATGATTTAACTGGCAATTTTAAAAACGGTAAATTATCAATAATTTGAGCCATTACTCCAAAATTTTGTTTTAAAAACATTGACAATCCATAACAACATAAATGACACGCTGGGATCAGTCAAATATAGACATCATGTTTTCGTTTTTATTTAAAATCTATTTAATGAATTTGACTTATGTTTGCTGTAGGACACGGAGAAAAGTTTGAAGAATAGTTGACATAGCATTAGAATCAATAATATATATATATTTAAATAAAATAGCTGCGAATTTATGCAAGTTTCTCCACAATTATTTTCTAATTATTGCTAAAAGAGCGTAAAAAAACAATCTGGATTGTTATGTTCCAATTTTCGACTGACTGTTTTGAGCTGTCCTATTTCGTCGACTGGAAACATACGGCAAACTGTCCAATAATTTGCTCGGCAAATTAACAAAGATTTTTTTAATGATTAGCTGACTGACAATCGCTCAAATGTTTCCATTCGTAGAACGACAGGCGATATGATGCAACAATTGACAATCGGGATACATCTCCAGTGGGTCATTGCCGTTAATACTTTGAATATTGTAAATTATTGTAAATACAAACAATTATAACAACATGCACTATCGTAAAAACAAGTGGCAAATGCCAAACGTTATGAAATCTGTACCCTATTTTTTATTTAGATGCTTTATTATTTCTAAATTTGTCACAAACAGTTCATGTTAAGACACTTTCTTATACGTTAAATTATAATTTTAGATAGATATTATTTACTGGATGATTTTAAAAATCAATATAACCTTTAAACCTATCATGTATTTTAACAAATTGTTTGAAAAAACTAACCTTTTGAGATATCTAGCATCGTCAGTTTGCATTCTTAGAATAAACCTTAAAATTATCTGTAATAATCCGTAAAATGTAAATAATATCACCAAAATACAGGCTAATACATCTATCATAGATTTTTTGACATTTGAAATATTTAAAGAATCGATCAAATTCTATTGACTTATATTATTGCACAACAATCCTCATTCCACCATATTGCTTCTAATCCTCCTAGTTTGAAGTATTTAAATATTTATTATCAGTGGCGTAACGCACTTCCCCGTAGAACCCGCATGGCGGGGAAGGCGTCATCACAGGGTTCCGAGCCCCGAGGGCCCAACGATCGATATATTTTTGACTATTTTTATATGAATTATTGTAGAATTGCAGTTTTTTTAAACATTTTTAAGCTTAATTATTACCACCACTTTTTTTGAAGTGCCCAAATTCTAATGATCTACTAGTAAAATTCATAAATCCCAAAACCCAACATACTTAAACATAATTTCGTCAAAAAAAACTTGTATTTCTATTAAAATGAGACATTTTCTTTTCAAAAATAAACATAATTTTACATTGATTACACAATACTTCATCAATCAGATGTCAACTTAAATAAAATTAACCAACTTTTTAATTACACAAATTTTACAATGAAAAGACTGTTCAGTTGGAACGTGTGACTTGGAAATCAGTGCTATTTTTCTGATAAAACTTCAGTTCGGCCAAGAGGTAGTGCCGTTCAATTCACAATGCATCGGACTAATAAAACAATCAACGTCCTTCAACTGAAACAAAAGAATACACATTATTATAAACATTTTCTGGGAAAAACAAAAATAGATACGATTTTTCAACTCAATCACCATACTTCAATTTCCTTACAGTACAGAGAAGTAATAAGTGTTAGACTACTGGATATAAAGACAATAAAGAAACTTACTGTAAGAAGATAAGTCAATTTCATCCGGTAACTCTGTTATATTGACATCAAATCTATCTTGTACTTCATTAAGTATTTTAGCGTCTCCTTCTTCGCTTACGAAAGTTATCGCGAGTCCTTTAGTACCAAATCTTCCGGCGCGTGCCACTCTGTGAAGGTACGTGTCTGAATCTTCTGGCATGTCGTAGTTAAACACAATATTAACTCGCTCAATGTCCATACCACGACCAAACAGATTCGTCGCAACTAATATCCTCTGAAAAAAATTAGAATAGAACGTTATATTATTTTAAATGAAAACCGAAGTTCCACTAAACTTAGCTCTAACTTTATATTATAAATCGTGTCCATCGTGATTATAATAAAATTAAGAAAAATCGCAGGATAGAGGACAAAATATTTGATTTATTAAATTAAATGTACGACGTTTCGTCTATATTCTGTAAAGTAATGATTATGACGCTATTTATACTTTGTGGTTAATCAAATAAAGATTTTTTATTATTATTATTATTATAGATTTAGACTTTTTCAAGTACATACATACATACATTTTATGTATGTACTTGAAAAAGTCTAAATCTATAGACCGAAACGTCGTACATTTAATTTAATAAATCAAATATTTTATCCACTATCCTGAGATTTTTCTTAATCTTAGCTCTAACGGTCTTTAAACGTGTAAATATTCATAGTACCCAAGTATATTACCTTTTGGAAATCCTTAAATTGTTGATATCGTGACAATCTTTCTTCTTGGCTCATGCCCCGATGAATACCGATCGCTGGGAAGTTTTGCTCGGTCAACAATTGAGACAGGGCCATGCATCGTTGTACCGATTTCACAAATATTACAACCTGCAATCACAATCAAAACAAAATGAAGTCGCGTTCGCAAGTAGCCATCTATTCGACCGTTATTGATTAACACATCAGAGAGAAAGTTCAAGAGTAAATTAAAACAATCATTTTGTTTCATCAAAATAAAATGTCATCATTAAAAATGTTCAATACTTATAAACAAAACAGCAGCAATGACAACCCAGTTAAAAAAAAGACAATGCAAATACCTGGTTAAATTCTAACACATCAAGCAACTCAAACAATTTTTTATTTTTTTCATTTTCTTTCAATTTTACATAATGTTGCTGCAGTCCATGTAATGTTAATTTAGCTTCATCATCAACATAAACTTCCATTGGCTACAAAAAAGAAAACTGATTATTTTAAATAACAAACAATGCAAATACAGTAAAACCTCTCGAATAACACGTTGCAATGATACATCGTTGATTTCTTAAATTTACAGAGCACAGCCTCTTCTATTATAACGCGTGTTTCTATTGCGCGAATTTGGTTATACGCGATTTATAAACATGTGAATACCTTGAAAATTGCGAAGCGCCAATACTTTGCGCTAGAGAACTTTTTTAATTGAAATGATAAATTATAATAATGCATACATGTCACTCTATAATAAAATAATCCGTCGACACTTTTTTTCTCATATTAGAATAGGTACTTATCTTCTAGTAATTTATGTTTACATGGCGTTGCTATGGTTCCTTTATTACAAGTCCCCAGTTCCCGGGTTCTAGCCCGAGAGCTGGTAAAAGTGTCAATTGGATTTTCAATTTATTATTAAAAAAAAAAATAAATAATGAATTGAAAATATGAATTGGTGCTAGGCCCAAATAACCTTAGCTGTTGGTGGTCTTTAAAACACACAATTCTAGTAATTTACACACGTATTAATATTTCGTTATCGATCAAAAATCGTTATGCTGTAAGGTTTTGACAGTTCAGTTCCTAGCACTATTTTTTCAAAGTACTGTTATTTTTATTGCGCAAATTTTCATAACACGGTGACATAACGTTGTAGAAGAAACAGCTGCACCCAGAATTATTTTAAAAAAATAAACTAAATAAAAATAAAATCTCAATACAGTGCAAGTTGCGTATGTTAAACGTGGTACGAACGAATTCTGAAGAGATATACATTTTTGTCAAGTGAATACCAAATTTTTAATTATTGCCTCTATTGTTGAGTTCATTAGTGGGAAAATTATACTCATACCACAAATTAAAATTTTTGGATGTATGTACTAAACAACCATAATTTTCAATAAAATTATGAAAGCGTCCAATTTAAACAAGTTTTCTTATTGCACAACGACATTCGGTCAATTTGAACGTTCAATGTTCAAGATATGGAAGTTGTCAACTTACAAAAATTCAATAAAATATCGTATAAGCGGATGGTGCAAACAAAAGCCGTTAAACTTAGATAAAAATGTTCAACATACTGTTCAAGTTCACAAGTTTCACTGTATTTCCCAACTGATTCAAGAAGTTTCACTGTAAATAAATAAGCAACGGTAATAACAAAATTTCCAAAACAAAAATCAAACCAAAAAAGGAGAATGTTCACTGCACTTAATAAAAAAGACTGCATATTTGTGACGTTTCAATAACACATCTTACATACGCTTGTGATTCGAGTTGATACGTAAAGAACACATAAAGTGACGGAATGAATCAAGTGGTCAGGTCAGCGCCAACAACCAACCATCGGTAAACGAGAGAGAATCGATTCCATAGTTGCTTGCATCCGACCGATACGATGCGTTGTTATTATTATTCCAAACTCAAAACGACTTGAATTGGACGCACCAATTTCAATACCAAAATGATTAAGATTACCACCGATATATATCCAATCGACAAAGAATTTTTAAGCACTGTAGCTCGGCCAAAACAAATCGCGAACATTTAAGCAATTTCCTTTTTTTAACACTGTGGAGTCTTCTTTCTTCATTCTTCCTTTCTTCTTAGATCTTCTTAGCCCATCCCACCCATTCCCAATAAGCTTGTCCTACACGTTGGGCTACAGTGCTCTACTTTAAACGTTATTTTATTGTTTTAATAAAGGATTATGCACACAAGTGCTTGGAATGTAACGGTTCAGGATATTGTTATTGACAGAAGGAGTTTCTTTAGGACGGTTTTAAGAGATCGGCCGTAACGGATCAAACGTAAATCCCCCAGTTTATTTAATTTCGGTGCTTTGTGAACGTTAAGAGATGGGAAAGCAAACTTTGACAGTGTAAAAGAACAAGTTTTATGAAACAGAAGAATTACATCTTGCATAAACTTCTTGCAAACTGGACGTATCTCTTTACTGAGTGTTGCCGAAAACATCATAACTTGCTTGTCGTGCGGTGTATTACGATATATTTCTTGTACGTCTCGTCTCATGTCTGAAACAAATTAAGTTTCTATTAGGAAAAAGACAAGTTTCTTTCAGATTATATTAGTAATAATGTATAATCAATTACAGTACTCTCAATTATCTGGGGTAATGACGGGAAGACGGTACATAGATAATGCGGCTATCTACTTTACCACAAACTGGACAAAGAAAAACACAAAAGCCGATTCAATAATAAAAATTAAACAGGGACGTATGTACCAGAAATACATACACGCGCATTATTAGATGCCAACATCTAACACGGCGAGGAATATAATAATTTAATAACAAACTTACCTAAGAGCTCCAACATTTTATCGCATTCATCAAGAATGAAATGTTTGAGATGTTTTAAATTCAACTTCTTCGATCGTACAAGAGCAAGAATTCTTCCCGGTGTTCCGACCACAATGTGAGGACAGCTGTTCTTCAGTACTTCTTCGTCTTTCTGTATCGGCAGACCGCCGAAGAATACGCCGACCTTAATGTGTGGCAAGTATTTAATGAAACGTTCATACTCCTTACTGATTTGGAATGCCAATTCACGTGTGTGACACATGACCAGTACGTAAACGTGACTGTCTGTTGGTTCTAGCTGCTGTAGTGTGGCCAACACGAATACAGCCGTTTTGCCCATACCGGACTTGGCTTGACATAAAATGTCCATGCCGAGTACTGCTTGTGGAATGCATTCGTGTTGAACTGCAACAAAAAGACATTGTAGTTACAGACGCTCAACAACTAAGGTTATTAGCGAGGGGGGAACACGTAAAATAAATGCACATAAAAACAACTGTTTGTTATAAGGTATGAGTGAGATTTCGCTCTCATATTATGAGAAAATATTATGAAAAAATATACAAATTTAAATTTAGAAATTGCCTAATTTTGTGTTTTATTGTTGTAAATAAAAAATGGAAAAAACCATGTAATCCCATTTGGACTTAGCACCATAATAAATTTTGTTGCTACTGTTGTAAAAAAAATTAAGGAATTTGGTACCATGTCGATTGTTCACCAAATAAAATTTAATAAAATAATTAGCTGGAAAAATATTTCACTCATACAATTTTTGAAGGTAAACTATGTGTTAAAAAAGAAATAAATTTACCTTCTGAGGGATGTTCAAAACCGCAATCTGATATCGCCCGTAATATTTCAGGTTTCAACAAGAAATCTCTGAACCCTGAACTGTGGATTGACACATAAGTACCCTTTACATCTTTCTTTTGTTGATTGTCGGCAGTTCCGTCGACATTATTTTGCTCTGGCTGTTCTTCATCTTCATAATCGAGAAGATCGTCGTTATCAGCCATCGTTTTATACTGTTTTTCAGACAACTGAAACACGAGGAACAAGTGTTAGTAAACAGAATATTTCAACCTCCAGAAAACAATGTTTGTATCGAATATCGATGAGTTAGTTTACGTTAAAAAAATAAACAAATTGACATAAATATTTTAGTAATATATCTAAAATTTATATTTTACCTGATAAAAATCTGAAAAGATTGATAGATAAAAGCCTCGATTAAAAATTTGACGCAAATTTTTTTGATATGGCGTCAACACTGACCGGCTTTTTCTGTAGAATACAAGAATGCCGAAAACATCCGGTTTAACAGGAAACTGTGCTTTCAAGTTTCAATGTACACCAGCGACACGTTTTGGTAGCAATTTTGTTAATAATTCTTTTTTTAAAAAATTAATATTTATTTGAAATACTTTTTCATCTTTTCATTACAAACTTTTTTTTTGAAAATATAAATGTTTGTTTATTCAAATTTATAATATTTTTTTATTCCAACAGCTGCCAGACAAGCGAAATGAATTTATCCTCCGTGAATTCAATCAAGGTCCAAGGAGTACATCCGATAACAAATTGTTATGTGACAGATACACGATCGTTAATTTGTTGATTACTATTTTTATTGGACTTAAATTTTTTATATGAATTTCGAACGATGCTTGTAGTTTTTTAATAAATTCAACTTTGATTTAATTGAAACATAAAACAGAGTTAATAGAATAGTATAAAAAAGCCATTAGCCAAGCCCTTCAGCAAAGCGCGTGACATGTCATTTGACGTTTGATGTTGAACAAAAATTAATTAATGGAAAATAATAAAATGGGTGAAGAAGCTTGTCCTAATGATGTCGAAAATGAAAGTAGTGACGAACAAGACGAATCTGATAATGAACAAGATATAAACGGAGAAGGTAATTTCCAAAATAAAATGTTATGTATATTACTCGGATTTTTTGGTTTAACTAAAACCTTGTACATTTTTTTTTGTAATTATTCTTTATGATTTTTAGAATATGCCGCTATAGACGGCATGTTAGATGCATTGAATAATGCCCTCGATTCGATGGAAAAGAAGAATGACGATTTGTACGCCCAGTTAATACAATTGCTAAAAGAAAATAAAGAAATCCGACAAGAAATACAAAACGATAACAATGAAGAAATGCCATTAGAACAGAAATAGAGAAGTATGGTCACACATCATCTTATCTATTTTCAAAATTCTGGTTCTGTTATTCAATAAACATATTTCCATTTCTATGAAAAACGCATTCCGTACATTTGGTTTTAAATTTGAAACTATCAGTAATTACTTATTTCATTTAACAAAAGGTATTTTTTATCAAATAGTGCAACAAAAATGTTTATATTTTTTAGCAGGTATTATAAATATAAAAACCAGCTAATCAGTCACTTCTTAACCAAAATTATTTACAAAAATGTTTGTGGGTAAGGAGTGATTAAATTGATTGTTGTTTTTTTATAGTTTCCAATCAGGGGGCTCTAAATATTCTTTAGTTTTATAAAATTGTTTAATACATATGTAATATGAAGCAACTGGTGTCATTAAAAATTAATTTAGTTGTACAAATTCGTATAGGTTCATTTGTGTATTTGTTTACTTAATATTGTTTGTAACTTAAAAAAATAAAAATTATAATCGAGATTTATATTTTTCAATCACCATTCGGATTTTTCTACAGAATTAATAGGAAGAAAATGGACACAATAATTGAAGTAGGCTGTGTCACAAGGTCGATGTACCAAAAGATCTGGAACCACAAATAAATTATACAAATACAATGTAACGATTATATCGTTAAGGACTTTCTTAATTAAAATGTTAACAATATATTTTTCTCGTTTCACGTCCATTATTGATATTGTTTGATTTGTGTACCTGTCCACCTTCCCGTAAACATTAGCTGTATTGTAAACAATATAAATTAATTTCGTCACAACAAATAAATATTTGTTAAATGTATTCGTCAATAGATGGTGCCAGCTAGTCATTGATTATGTTTTGACCTTCAACCTGTAGCTCCAGGGTCCTTGTATACCACTTGTATACGTTCTTCACTGGAGTTCCAACAAGTGTGTAATGGGTGTTGCATATTGATTTAGGGTTAAAAATAATTTTTCGTTGATAACATTTTTAACAATATATACAATCATGTCTACACTGTTTTAAATAGTTTTTATTGATATTTTTGCTTTAAATATATAATTTATTATATATAAATTTATATATAATCAAGAATTAGTCTATATTTAATGTAACAGGTGGTAACATATTTATAAACAATCGCCGTCTTTAAGTTCAAATAAAGAGCAGAAAGACTATCCTGTAAGATATAATAAAACAAAACAACGATTTTAAACTCTCTATAATAATTCACATTGCCGTTTTAAATATATAATCTATAACAATTATGTCTGCGTTATTGGGTGATGATATTTCAATGTTTCATTTGTTTTTGTACCTCATCAGTGCTTTTGTTATAACTTTGTTAATGATTTTGTTACTGTATGTGGCATGTTCAAGAAAATATCGGTTAAACTGGTTTGAAAAAAATTTGCTGGAAAGGTAAGTGCAAAATGCGTCAACTCCTAATAAAAATGAAGAATCATTTCAGTTATCAAAATTTTAAATCCCACACAACAATTAACAAATGAAAACAGAAAAAAGAAAACAATTGATATATCAAAAACCAGCATATTTATTATTGTAAACGTGTTTTTTTAACGAAAAGGTTGCCTTCAAATTCTATTCTATGGATTAAAATACTATGTATTATCCTCTAATTCATGCAAAATATCTAATCTAAATTGCCTATAGGAGAATGCATATCTGAAAAATCATATTATATTAAATTATCTAATATATGGATATAGTTGATCTATAACAATGCAACTATATTTCAACACAGTAATGTAATTCTAAAATGTTTATGAAAATTTGAATAAAAATGCAATACTCTTTTAGTTAAAAAATTTAGTTGTCATCTAAAGGTAACAACTGAATAATTTAATTTCTATTTTTACATTTTTTTATTAATTTGAATGAAATCTAAAACGGATGTATTTATAAATTAGGCAAGAACAAAAAGAAGGCATTCTTGAATCAACTTCAAGTAGCATACAAAGTTTTTATCCATCTGCTGAAGATGTCTCAGGTTCAATGACTAAATTAACACCAAATGCTCCGTTAATTGGCACTTCTAACGTTCCTGTATCTGTGGCAGGTATGTTGAAATACAAAATGAATGATTGTAAATTATAGACATTCGACAACTGATGTCAAAAGCGTTTAGTCGTATTGAAATATACTGAGTAAGAAATTATTGACAATTAGAATTTATAATGTTGAAAATATTGTTATTATAAAAACTATACTATAATTAGATAGAAAGTAAAACAATTAGAGATTGTTATTAGGTATAAGATGATTAATTTAGACAATAATATATTTACTTATAGAAGAAGTTTTGCCGGGAACACCAAGTGCGACAAAAGTACCACCGTATTTGCACTACCCTAGGCCTGCCATGTCAGATTCGTCAAGTTCACCTCAGAGTGATTTTGATAAAAACATGTTAATGTTTAATAGTCCAACAAAAGGCAGACAAATAACAATGCAATCAAAATTAGATCCAAATAAAATTAATACGTCATTATATCAAGAGGTAATATTATATTATTTCAATGCTAAAAAAAATAATTTTTTTCGACTCAAAAAAAAAATATCTAAAAAATATAGGATTTCATATATTTTGATGCTGTGACATCTGGTGGCAGAAAAATAAAGCATAGCAAAATGTGGTTGTCACGCCTCCGTGTCAAATCTGATTTTTACTGTATTTACGAAAACTGCTCTGTTCATATTGTTTTTTAATTTAACTCTTAAAAGTAAAATGAAATATTTCAGACCACAAATACGCAGCCTGCAAATGAAAACGATGAAATATCAGTGGGAATCGTACATTTGATATTATCGTATGACATACAAGCTGGAATATTGAACGTTCGTATCATAGAAGCTAATGATTTAAGAGCAACTGAATATAATGGAACAGCAAATCCGTATGCAAAAATACGACTACTTCCACATCACGCTAATGTTTGGCAAACTAGAGTTCATAAACGTACACTCAATCCAGGTATATATTTATTTCAAGACCTGATTTCTCCAGACGTCCACTTTTCCTTCGATCTTTCAGATTTCCTTCTGTCTTGTGGGTCCTTGGATCTTTCTACATTATTTTCTTCTTTTATGATTACATTATTTTACTTAATTACTTTGTCAATTTTTCATAAACATAAGCTCATCATTCGGGCAATTTATTATAAAACTTATTTTCACTATGACTAAAGAACTGAACTGTTAATTTCCAGTATTTGATGAAGATTTCGTATTTGAATTAAATCCACAAGAGATTTGCCGACATACTTTAGAAATATTGCTGTGCGACTTTATAGCGTACTCGCGACATCGTAATATCGGTAGTATAAAAATACCGTTGTCGCACATCGACTTGTCTCAACAAATGACTATTTGGAAGGAACTTACCCCATGTTCAGAAAGAGATACCAAAGCTGAACTGGGCGATATTTTAGTTTCGTTTGCATATCTTCCGTCTGCTGAACGACTGACAGTAACTATTATAAAAGCACGTAATTTGAGAATAGTTGATGAATCACGCACATCTTCAGGTAAAACGATTGTTTCTATTTAAGGCCACCAACCGCCAAGGTTATTTGGGCTAGAACCAATTCATAATTCCAATTTACTATTTTTTACCCTCGACTGTCACGGAGAAAGTATACAGATTGTATCAAATTAAAGCTGTGCATAGGGCGTTCTGTGTGTAAGATAGAGATCGATATAAAGCAATAAGTAAGAACGAGATAAATGATCGCTAATAGGAAGTTTCTGTAGTTACTGACTACTGAAATAAAAAATTATTGATAAAATCACAAAACAAAGATGACGCTATCAGGTTGTATGGGTTAGTATGGGTATTATTTATTTACAGTAACTACAGAAACTTCCTATTAGCGATCATTTATCTCGTTCTTATTTACTGCTTTATATATCGATCTCTGTCTTACACACAGAACGCCCTATGCACAGCTTTAATTTGATACAATCTGTATGTATTTACTTTAGACATCATAACCAATACTGTGGTTTTAGCCAGTATTGAATAATAAACAGTTTCCTTGAATTCCAGTAGGAACATTCATTAGTTTCATTAAAAAAATACTTAATAAAAATGTTACTTTTTCAGATCCGTTTATAAAAGTAGCAATAATAATAGATGGAAAAAGAGTAAAGAAGCAAAAAACCAGTTTCCACCGAAATACAATTGCGCCAGTTTTTAATGAAGCTCTATCGTTTGATATTACACGGGATAATTTAAAACGATGCTGTATAGAGTTTCGAGTGTTTCATGACAGTTTGCTCGGAAGCAGTGAATTATTGGGCTATTGTATTGTCGGTAATGATCCCTCATGTAGATTACAAGAAAGACAACTGTATTCCCAGCTCTTGCATGATCAAGTTGTATCAGCACAATGGATACCGCTGACCGATTCATATTCGCATCAGTAAAAAACAACTGAAGGTAATAATTGATGGAATTTTCAACTTTGTTTCGGTTATCTAAAATGTTGAATGAATATAAGATTCTCAGCTTGAATCGATGATATTAATGGCGCTGTAGATTGAAGTACCTAATTATAATTACCAAAGACTGTAATAAACAGTATGTTTTGCGGTTAAATTTATTTAATAAGCTTACTGATTAAATTTAAATATTTATAAATTTACAGTTATAAGATATACAGAATTTATATGAAGAAATCGAGTCTACATCACTGAAATACAGTAATACTGGAATATGCACTGACGCGCTGTTAGCGAGCCGAGAAAGACAGAAACAATTGGGCCACCTGTCTTTGTCATACAGTCTTTACATCACGTTATTTTAAATGTAACGCGCATGCGCAGAAGAGTGAAACAAAGACAGGTGGCCCAATTAACTATGCCTGTCTTTACCCGCTTTCCACGCACAGAGTGGTATAGGCAGTAGCTTTCCATACTGTATTTCAGTGGTCTACATTTAGGAGATTAATTTTAAATGAAAATTCTGTCAACAGAGGTCATGTAAAAATTTGAATTTTAATACATCCAATCAGTATTCAATATAAAACAGACCCAAATACGCAAATGACGACAAAAATTAAAATTTTAATTAGTTTACGTCTTCAAAAAGAACCTTAGATGATAATTCGGAAGTTCAGGAAATATTTGGAAATTATACCCTTACTTATCTAATCAGTATTTTACTATTTGGCAGAGGTACTGATACTACGTATTATCAAAATATTATGGAGTAGACGTTCGCTAAAAAAAAATGACCAAAAAGTACATATTTTCAAATACTTGGTGTTGCGCAAATTAGTATCTATAATTAATTTCTTGATACTAATTTTGTTAGCGAAACGTGCAATGTATCGATAGTGTTAATATTTTTGGGATAAATTATTGTTCATTAGTTTTAATAAAATATTAAACAAAATTTATAGTTCCTGGAAATTTATTCTATACTCAAATTTAAGAGTATTTTTAGCTACAGTCTAATAATTATTTTTCTACTCTTGGCTTTTTAAATCGTAGTATTGGTATTCTTTTAAAAAAAAACAATAATCTACATAATTTCAAGTAAATTGTCATTACTCAGAAAAAGTCCCGTATGTGTCAAATATTCAATGTAAATATATATTCATAGTTCATACAGCCGAAAGCGAAAGAACCTTATTAACAGCGGCCATAGCACCTGTCGATGATGGAACCGTTGATCGAAAAAAATATAATAAATTTCCAGTAAAAAAAAAACTATTATTAGTTCTATGGCCAACTGTCATTTTAGAGTCGCGCAGAGACACCAAACGTGACGAACAAGAACTACACTTAGTAGATGATGAATTTCATTGTTTTTAAATTTTGTTATATTTAGCACATACGGGTTTAGTAATTGGTATACCTTAAAAGTAACAATATGATAGAATCAATTTCGTAATAAACTAAGTGAAATGTTTTTAATGTTGTGAATATTGATAATTTTTATACTATAGTTGACTGAAAATAGTTACATTAAGATAGAATTGTTTTGTTTATAGGAAAAAACAACAATTAAATATTAAATGAATGTTTACACAATTTTATATCTTAATTTGTGTTCTTAAAATCTCATCGACTGCATTTACCAGACTTAAAAAAAAATACAAATAAGGTTTTAATTTTTATACAGAAGAATTACCGAGCCTACGAAATAATAATTGTAATGTCTTAAATGTTATTATTGTTCTAGAAGAAAAAAAAACTATTTTGCGATAAAAATAGAAAATCTATGAGATTTTATGTAAAACAAATGAAAAACTGACATAAGTATATCATTTTCAAAATAAATAAAATTATTATTGATATAAGGCTGCCAGATTCCCGAACACAGGTCTTCCTCGAGTGATTTCAACAGGTTAACTGATTTTATCGTAAAAGGTTTCGCATCTTACAAACAAAAATGTGTCCACTCGCATATCTCAGTTTTTCTGTTAATTTCTTGTTAGTTATCGAGAAATTAAACGATTAAAAAAAAAGACTGTAAACATAAACAATCATGGTGGACAAATATAGGTTTGGCACTGAACACATACTTTTGTCTAGTTTTCAACTGTCGTAGGACGTATATTGATCCTTATATTGTGTATGACACTTATGTTTTGTGTGTTTAGTCTTTTAAAGATCACTTCACTTGTTTGTCGAATAACAATTGCCTGCATACAGCCTACATCACCAAGAATGCCCTATAGATGGCACGTTAAATTTGATCAAACTGCCAACTACAGTTCAGAATCTCAACTAGCAGAGAAATGATTTAAATGTAATTTTTATGAAAAACATTTTTAAACAATGTGTTTAAAAAATTCTAACGATTTTACCACACAATATAAATCTTTAGAAATCATACAGATCGACAATGATTTTGATGTTTGCAAAACAATGACAGTTTTTTAATAATTTCACAAAGTTTCACTTCCGCATTTTAATTTTTTAACGACAGTCGGCGCTGTGCTCGCCATTCTCAGTACCTAGATAATTTTGTATACAAATATATGCAGGCTTTATCACACAAATTTTACGAAAAAGGTGGAAATAATTATTATTATTAGTATATCCATTGGATTTGTCAAAGTATAATACAATTTTTTCAAAAATGAAATTACCTTCTATAGTGTCGGCTTTGTCACTGAACCAAAAAGTATGGTCGATGTTTTATTTTCAAATAGTGTGAAGTGATCAATATTCAGTAAGTGATTAATTACTTATTGCTAATCATTAAATATTTATGTAAAGTGTCTATACACACATTATTATATTATTATAATGAAGTATACATGGATGCTTCAGTCGAAGTACCTGAAATTGTAATGTTTATAAAAATATTTGTAAATTTATAACAGAAATTATTTTATAAATTCAAATTATAATATATATATATATATCTACATAATATATATCACTAAAATATCCGTCAATTTTTATTAAGGCTGACTTGCCATTTGACTGCACCCAAATTTGATACAATTTTTAGTCGTATTAAATAAATAATTATATCCATTTTGACTGACAGATATATAGTTTAGTCAACGAATGATCCTAGCCGGAAAGTCA
Organism: Mongoloraphidia duomilia; assembly: GCA_039654895.1. Lineage (NCBI taxonomy): Eukaryota > Metazoa > Arthropoda > Insecta > Raphidioptera > Raphidiidae > Mongoloraphidia > Mongoloraphidia duomilia. The sequence continues at coordinate 4,661,753 of CM077522.1, read as the reverse complement.
AAAAGCGCGAAAACCGACTTCGGAACTTTGTTTGGACTGGTTAGTAAAAAAACATATTAGAGTCCTTGACCCTCGGGTAGGCGTAAGAGGGGGGAGAGGCACTTCAAAGGTCCCCTTTTTTGTTTTCCGCGTATATCTCGAAAACAGTTGGTCCTACGAAAAAATTTATTGCATGAAAATTGTAGCTGACAAAATTTCCTACATATTCTGTATTTGAGGTTTTTTATTTCATTTTACAAAAAAAAAGTTGTAGAGAATTAAATTTCCTTCAAAATGGTATATCAGTTTACCATTTTATCTTAACCTGATCCAAAGTTTTCAGGAGCGTGTACCTCGTTAATGGTTGGAGATAGAAAAAACCTCAAATATAGAAAATGTAGGAAATTTTGTCAGCTACAATTTTCATCCAATGATTTTTTTCGTAGGACCAACTATTTTTGAGATATACGCGAAAAACTAAAAAAAGAGACTTTTGAAGTGCCTCCCCCCCCTCTTGCGTACATCTGAGGGTCAAGGACTTTTAATATGTTCTTTTACTAATCAGTCTAAACAAAATCCCGAAGTCGGTTTTTGCGCTTTTTGACTTTCCGGCTGACCCCTCTTTAGAGCACTCATTGACTGAGCTAATTATCTTAAACTTGTTAAAATTAATCAAGTTCGTTTATTTGTAATAATTTTTGCAACTCTTATTGAACATAAATACAGATAATTAAAAAAAGATCAATATGGTCTGATAAGTGATAACTGTATCTGAAAATGGATAACAAAAATGTTAAAAATAAAAAAAGTACTTATTTTTAGTACCTAACAATTTTTGCTTCATATAAATATTAATACATTTTTTAATTATCTACTTATGAAAATAACAGGAACATATCAACAACAATTTACTAAAAATATATACAGTCTGTCCGAACGAAAGCAGGCCACACGATGTGCATTAGTTGGAAAAGGAAAAAAAAGAACAAGCTGTTACTAAGCTAATTGATTAATTATTATATAATTTTAATTTCAATGTAAAATTTAAATGACCCTCAATCATTACGGATACAGTGCTTATTAAGTAAATCATTATATTTTATATACCGATGCAGTCAAAATTTTGGAAATAAATATATTATACAGTACTAGTCGAATTCCAAAAGAATAACAAAACACTGTTTTTCTTATTTTATTTATTTTATGAAACAAATGCCCGTGTATAGAATTTCAGTGACAAAAAAAAATGAATTTTTAAGTTGTACAGATCTTTTGTTTCGTTTTTTTAGGCACTGCAGCTACATGCATTCCAAAAAACAGTACTTATAGGTATACTTAAATAAAGTATCATTCTAACAATTTGTAATACGCTTTGATATTTTATCTACTTGTGTATTCTAAATAAATGTGAAAATATATTTATTCATATATAACATAATATAATAAAAGTTTTCATTTTGTTTTAATTTTTTTTGTCCATGTTGTCAAATTGTAAAAAAACAACTGCAACTGTATGTAGTACGTACGTATGTTTTTTATTTAGCAATTTTACATAATATTTAGTTTTAAAGTAATAATTTTGACAATTAATAATATCCATTGAAATATTATATTATCTTATACTTCTTTGATAACACCTGCTATTCGGTACTGTCTTTTTTCGGGTCGATACCCGATATAACAAATTTCCTTGACTTTTTATTTTTATTTTCTTTTTCAGCTAAAGCTAAAATAGTATTAATTTCCGCAATACACGCATTAGATTCTTCCAGAGCAATTGCATTGTTAGTAAAATGGCCGAGTTCGCCTCCGAGCTCACACCACTCTTTTGCTTTATCATAAATTTGCTTTTTTAAATAAATAAGTCCTAACATTACATACGACGATGCAAGTTCTGGATGTCCAATATTTTTTCCAATTATTACTGCATTTATCATATTCCGTAACGCCTTATCGTATTCGCCTTAAACAAAAATTATTAAACACGCAAATCATCAAAAATCTAAAACAAATGTAAAGTACGTGATTAGAATTTATCAAAGTAGTGGAGACCCGGCATTTTCGTATTATTCGACATTAATTTGTTTATATGACTATTTTTTCGGTTCCGTTTTTATTAGCTTTTTTATTGTTCTTATAAATTGCTAATCTCTTCTCTTTTCTAATCTCTATCTCTAAAATAGTATAAAACAAAGTCGCTGTCTGCCTGTCTGTTTCTCCGCTTACTTCTTCTAAACGACGCAACGCATTTTGAAATGGTTTTCACTAATAGAAAGAGCGATAAACGACGAAGGTTTGTGTATATAATTTGTACTAATTGGCTGAACTATGACGGTGTTTTGTCAAAAAAAACTGTTTTCGTACGCTTACATGGCTCACGCTGGCTCATAATTTCATACCACCCGGGCGTAGCCGGGACCGGCCGCTAGTTTTGTAAATAATTAGATAACATTTGGACTATTTAAAAATTTCTTTCTCATGGTATCTTTTTAATTTTAGTTAAAATTTTACCTTGCATATATGAGATCTGGGATAGTACTGTTAATATAGTCATTTCTTGTGATGATTTTAAGCCTCTCACTTTACTTGAAAAAAAATATGAACGTTCTATACATTGATATGATTCCTCTAATCGATTATTTTCAAGTAAAAACATTCCATACCAAAATAATGTATTGACGTAAAGAGCACCAGTCGCTTCATTAAAAAAACCGTCTTTTAATTTTTTTTCTTGTGCTTTAACGCATTCTTTGAAACCAATTTCAGCTAAGCCCTCCTCACCAAAAGCGCTATACAGTCTTGCTAATTTTAATCTGAAGTTCAGAATAACGTTATCGTCGTCTGATAAGCCAGCTTTCGTGAGTTTCTCTATAGCCGTGACTATGATATTTTCAGTAGACACAACGTCTCCCTTTATTAAAGAAAGAGACGCTAATGCTTCGTAGATTTTTGCAAGTGCAAAACGTAATTCGAATTTCTCAGCGACTTCGAGACCAACTGCTAAGACAATTTCAGCTTTTCCAATTTCACCACTTTTCACTGCTGATTCGGCCATATCAATAATTTGTAAAATATAATTTTCAGCTTGCTGCTTTGTTTCAGGATATTTTTCTCCAACTTTTTTAAAAGGTAATAAACTTGGAACACAATATAACAAAGGGACATTCCATATTATAAAAGTATTCAAATTGATTAATTGTTTGAATACGTTATAACAAAAGACGTTTATTGAAATGTTTCTAATTTGTTCTGTTATTTTACTACTGCATTTTAAATAACTAGAATAATATATCTTTTTTACACGTGTAAAATTACTGAAAATTTTGAATTTTGACATTTTAATACATGTCACATACTTTTTTAACGCGCATTGTGAAAATAAAAAAAAAATATTAGTTTCTACAGCAACGACTAATTTTTTTTCCGTCAAACTTGAATAGCTCAAATTATACAGGTGTGGGTCTAATAATTGTTGAAATAAGAAAGAAATGTATTATTTTAGTTGATATAAGTAGCTTTTCAAAAATACTCAATAATAGCTATATTATATTTTACAATATATTGCCAGTACCCAGTAGATATAATTAAGAACATATTATTAACAAAAACAATTTTATTTAACTTCAAATAATATCAAATAGTTACAAAATAAATATTAACACAAAAAAATTATCTTAAAAACTAATAACAGAAAATATAATTATTTGATCATACTATTATTACATTTTTCTTGTTACATCTTCAGCTTGTAAAGATAACCAACGAACATGGATTTCTTTTTTTAAACTAAACCGGGAAAAAAATATCACTGGATATAATCAATTCTGCAACAAACTATTTTTTTGATGTTTTCTGTATGAAATCTGATATACTTGTTTGTTTTTTCTTTTTCACTGCTGGGCCAGAAATTTCAGAAGAACTTTTCGATTTCTTCGATTTAACCGAAGCACTTCCAGATGAACTGTTATCATTTTGAGACGTTTTGTTATTTTTATAAGCCAAAGACATTTTAGCAATATTTTTTTTATGTACATCTTCATGAATAACTAGTCTTTTGGGATAATCTTGGCCAACAATACAGCCAGCTTGTTTCTGAACACTCAAAGGTGCTTTCCAAGGCTCATAAATATATTCCGCTGGATATTTTTTTAACTCGGGTACATATTTTTGTATGTATGAACCAAACTTATCAGTTTTTTTACCAAAAGCCACGGGACTGTAAACTCTAAAAAACTGATGAAAAAAAGCCGAGGCCGACAACCACATCCAGTTTCCTGCATTTAAAGCCCAATCTGCATCAAGTAAGAGTTCTTCAAAAACTTTTTGCCCTTCTTCCCAAGATATCCACAAATCACCTCTGGTCAAGAAACAAGCAACTGCATGTCGAGCCAAATGATGTATCCAGCCTTCTTGTCTCAATTGCCTCATAATTGCATCAATAAACGGATACCCTGTCCTACCGTAAGTCCATGCTTTTAAATATTCTTCATTTGTATCCCACGGAACTTGACAACAAATTGGATTATCTATCATTTTATCAAAATTAGGTGTTGCTGCGCTGGCCGCATAATAAAATTCACGCCACATTAACTGACCAATTAAAGAAACTGGCGGTTTTGAATGCGGCGATCCGGCCACAGTTCTTTTCAATTCGTGATAAAAAAGTCTCGATGATAAACAACCAAATTTTAAATAAGGGCTCAACACCGTCGTACTCGGTTCTAAGCTATTGGGTGATGTGTTTGGTTTTTCAAATTTACATACCCAACTTTTCATTTTCATATATTTCTCCAATCTTTTCAAGGCTTCAGTTTCACCTCCTGGATACAAACAAGGTCCTAGTTCTTGTTCATTGACTCCCAGCTCCGCAAGAGTAGGCACATCGTAACTAATTTTGTTTGCCCTCTCAATACTGTCCAAAGGTGGCAGACACATTTTTGGGATTTTTGTTGGTGCAGGTAAATCATTTGGAGCATTTCCTAACGACTCAACCACAGATAAAAATTTTTGGTATGTTAGCGGAGCTTTCCCAAAATTTTTTAAAATTACTTTCTCCGTATCATAAATTGTATGTGACACTCTTTGAATAACTTTGATATTAAATTTTTTTGCAATACTTTCGATTAGTTCATCTCGTTTCCTGGCATAAGGTTCCGTATCTAATTCGAATGTCAACAAGGAAACGTTCCAATCTTTGAAAATTTTATTAAATACCTCTTCCGGAGAGCCACGCACAACGTACAAACGCGAACCAATTGAGCGTAGATTATCATCGAGCTGCTGAAGAGATTGTTGAAGAAACCGCCACCGATTCGGACCGACCTTCAGCCATTTAATAATTAACGGATCCAGAACAAATATTGGACGTAAATAATGACTGTTTCCCGCAATCTTTATAGCTTCTATAAGTGCAGGATTATCATGAATTCTGAGTCCTTTTCGAAACCAATGGATTACAGTTTTTGTACCAGATTCCATTCCAATTCCTATATATTTTAAAATTCTTTAATAAATTCTTTAATAATAATACTTCAATAATGAAATAATAAAAGCACTGAATTCCATTAGACAAATTTAAAACAAATTTTTATGCTTCCATAGCATCATTGCATGTGTGATTTATCATAGATCATTCATAACATCGGTACCATAAAACATTTTTTGGATCAATGGTTCATTATAGGTACGCGTACGACAGAGCACGACGAACTACGAACATATGAATGCATGGATTTTGATTTTTGACAGTTCTATCATAGCCTTTCTTTTGTATTCCATTTTTTACATAAATGATAAAATTAAACCTCGGATAAACTGTACTATAAATATTAAAGAATAATTTAAAATGTTTACAGTACGTAAAAGCGAAACGTCGATGACGGCAGGTACTGTATAATTTGAGATACTATATAGTAATTAACAAAGTAACCTACATACCTTTATTTTAAATTTCAGTGGGAGAAGATCACGACTTTATTATGCCACAAAAAGCTGTTAAAACGATAGGCGATATGCCACTTTGGGAAAAATCGGAAGCATATTTTGTATGTTATTTATTTATCACAATAATTATTATAACAATTTCATGATAGCTTAGTAGGAAAACCATAAAACATAATGGAAATTTACAGAAGGTGGAGCAAAATCTTTGATTCCCCCTCTCTTTTTATTATACGAAAGAGGGGTTAACATGGAATTGTTAAACTATTTTAAAGGAAAATACAACTTTGTTAATTAATGAGTAATAATCATTTCTTGTATACATATCATTTATCAATCAACGCAAATATATGGCGAAATAAATATTTTACATTGTAAAAATTTCTTTCACAGGAATATTTAGGATTCATCTTATGTTTGAATGAAGCTGTTAAAGGTCGATCTTTGACTGTCGATTGTCAAATGTCGGAAGTTACAAACAATATTTTACTCTTATTAGATAAATTAGATACAATGATTGATGAAACTCCTCCGATACAACAGCCACAACGTTTTGGAAATCAAGCATTCCGAACGTGGTTTGAAAAACTCAAAACGGTACGGTTTTATTAATTAATTTGAAGTCCGTAAAAAACTTTGCTAGCCGGGCCCGGATGACATAAAATATTTTGGATGAGGGCAGTGTAATACAGCAGTGAGCAGTACCTACTGTACGGTGCCACGCAAATTACTTAAATTTTAGCAGAACAATCAGTGGGCAATCTCTTGGGAGAATTTTGAATAATATGCATAGAATAAGAAATATTGTATTTTTAGCGAGTATTTCCGCTTTTACAAGAAGCTCTATCAGAAAAGTATTACCGTGCCATTCCAGAAATTATGGTGTACTTAACAGAAAGTTTTGGTAACGCAACAAGGATTGACTATGGAACTGGGCATGAAATAGCGTTTATAATGTTTCTGTGCTGTTTATATAAAATCGGTGCTCTTACCGAAGCTGATAAAGTGGCTACGGTTTGTAAGATATTTAATAGGTGAATATTCAACATAGAAACATTCGGCTGAATTGAGGAAATATTAATAACTGTTATTTAATAGATACTTGCAGATTGCGCGAAAACTGCAGCAAACATACAGAATGGAACCAGCAGGAAGTCATGGTGTTTGGAGTTTAGATGATTATCAGTTTGTGCCGTTCATTTGGGGTAGCGCACAGTTAATTGGTTAGTTTTAAACATAGATTAACTACAAAATTAAAGATAGTTACTTCTTACCACAACAGTTTTATTAATGGAAAGTTTCATCTTCAGCAAACATTATACATACATGTATAGTGTTTGCTGAAGATGAAAGCATAGCTTTCGAAATGTACATCCATCAATAAAACTGTTGTGGTAAGAAGTAACTATCTTTAATTTTGTTTTTATTCCAACCACAGTGCTCATATATTTTTATAATAGATTAACTAGTTAAATCATTCGAAGCGTAAAACCTAACTTCGCGCATACATGCTGCGCAAGTGACTGCCATATTCTTAGCAGGCACATCTGCTAAATCTGACTCAAACTGTCGTATCGGTCACAATAAAATTAAGGGCAGGGTTATCACACGTTTAACACAGATGTGTTCAAGGTATTAAACTGACTAACAATCACTAAGGAGCCGACAGTCAAGTGAATATACTGGTATTTCTATATGCCGTGGTTTTAGAATATACATATTTTAATGTTTATGAATTAAGAAATAATTTTAATAAATATTCTCTGTTTAAGCACATCCACGCATTGAACCAGCGGCCTTTCTGCAGGAAGACGTTCTACAAGTGTATGCTAAGGATTATTTGTTTTTAAGTTGTATAGAGTACATCAATCAAGTAAAAACTGGTCCATTTGCAGAGCACTCGAATCAACTATGGGGCATCAGTGGTGTCGCTAACTGGTCGAAAGTTAATGGTGGATTGATTAAAATGTATAAAGTTGAGGTAATTATAGATATATTTCTAGAAATTCTAAATATCGTGTTTAAATAAAATATATTTTAAATTCTGTAATTTTGGAATAGATATAAATAGTAAATGTCCCTTTTTTTGTTTAATAACAATCCGAATTAAGATAACATTTATTTCACAGGTTCTAGGGAAGTTCCCGGTAGTGCAACATATTTTGTTCGGATCTTTATTACCTTTTAAAGCTGCCAAACCGAGCACAAATGTTAGAAGCGTTCGTCTTAGCTTAACACCACCTCCACCTCCAAATCCTTCAACTGCTGTCTGAATTCTAAATTTAAAATTTATTTGCTGTTAGATTAACAGTTATGTACCTATTTATTGTTAATTAATAAAAGAGATAATTAAAAAAATGAGTGTTTATTTTTAATTTTTATAACGAAAAGTATTAGAATTAACAAACGAATCATTTAATTACAAATTGTGATAAATGCAACAAATAAGAAGTAAATAAAAAACTTAATATTGTACTTGTTTTTTGGACAACGCATATTTTTTATGTAGATATATTTATGCCTTCTTTGTTGTTTTGGTGTATTTGTTAAATTTCTCAGCCAAGGTTAGATCGTATGGAAGTACTAATTCAAATTTAGTAACTTCAGAGTTCGATTTATGATATCTTAATTCTTCTTCTAATTGAATAAAAAAACTTGCATGAAGTTCATTTTCTTTTGCAAGATTTAAATAAATTTTTATTATTTCCGCTAAATTAGTCCTCGGTTCACTTCCTGACATTTTCTTACAAATAGTGTTTTGATAATTATTTATTTAAATAATAAACATTTAACAAGAAATGTCAAAACAGTCCTGTAGTCTACAATAGCAAAATTCTTTTGTTTTAATTTTTAATAATTTTTACAAAAATATGCCCACGGCCTTCCAGATGTTAAATTTTGATAAGTTGGTAATGTTTTTTTAAAAAAATAGTTCACATCCCTTTCAAATTTTTGAAAATTGAAAACTTTCCGGCCAAAACCATTTATTTCATTTGTTCGTTAGCTGCATGTCAGCTGAAAAAAATACAATTTATAATTTTCGTAACTATCTTAAATCAACTCCCATAATAAAAAAAATGAAATGTGACAGGCTATACTCCTTGCCCTTGGATGTCAGTTACATTTTCAACTGTTTTAAATAGTGTTGTGTAACAAATAATAATTATTAAAAATTAAAAATAAATTAAGGCAAAAAAGATGTGTGTAATGAAAAATTAAGCTCCAGGTACGTATTCATTGAACTGGATATTTAATTTGTATACCCATATTTAAAAAAAAAGAATATAGGTGTGAGTAACGTAAACATTGTATTAACCAACAAACAGATTCTAAACAATACATTACTGTTACGAGTTACGACCATAATTATAACGCTTGGTATGAAAAGTCATTAAATAATCAATATTTATCAAAAAGCGATAAACTTAATGATAAACTTGTAGGGTTAATTTACGTATAGCCGTTGTGCTAAACAGAGAAAAAAATATAAAAGGTCAGGAAGCATGCTATATTATGTTAATTTCTGACATTTCAGATATAAAGAGACAAAGTAATATTACAAATGCAATTAAAAACATTTATCTCTCTTCAATTAACAGCGATTCACTTAATACGTCGTTGGCATAAAATTACTTAATTAAAGCGCTTGACTGTTACAAACTATATGAAAAAGCCAAAAATTAATAAAAATAATTATATTATTATAAATGTTATGACTAACATAACATTTATAATAATTTAATTATTTTTATTAATTTTAAGAATTTAATTAAACTACTACAATATGATTGCAATTTGCAAATTACAATACAATATTTTTAGGTTAAGAAAGATTTCAGTGTATGTAACTAATTTTGATAGCATGAGTGTTAAAATGAAGTTTTAAATCATTTGTGGTACCTAAATGATAAAATTGATTTCATTTTGGTTCATGGTTCGCTCAATCAATTCGAATGTATTTGTTATACGAAACATTTTTATATACTGTGTAGTTCACGTCAATCGTCAATAAATGCTTGCCAACTTCATTGTGAATGACGTCACACAATTCATTTTCATACCGTTGAGTCATCAACTCATCATTCATAAACTATTCAAAAATGAGGGAAAAAGAACAAACGACCCGTTCATGTCCATTTAATTATAATATGCTAAATTGCTCGTCCATGATTTTCTATAAAATTATAAATTTACCGTAGTTTTGTTACATTACAGTAAATTATGGTTAAACAACAAACTAGCGGAAAAAGAAAACACTTTTAATGATTGTTGTACACTTGTACCTACCTATTACACAAAAGGTAAAAGTTTCACCTTGAAATTTATAGATTGCATTTTCTTCATTCCTACATACCTATCGATACGAAATAATTTTTGAAAAAAAATCTAATTTATTTAATCTTCAGTTTATCATGATCTCGCATTTCGTAAGATCGAAAACAGAATATAGGTACATATAGGTAGGTATAACGTAGAATAATTATACCTATGTTAATGATTAATAAAAAAAGAATAATAATAATTCATTTTACTGATACACGATGTCGTTAGCAACACTTGTATACAAAATCAAGAATAATTATTACGATAATCCTAAACTTGTTTAATGTTTTCAGTAATACAATACCAAAAACATTTCTTAGAATATATTTTATTTAACATACGTAAACTCTCAACATGATCATTATGTATTAATATAATTTGTATTATTAGCTAGATAGGTACTAGGTATAAATGGGGCATCAGTTTTGTATAAATAAGTACATAATACAGGTACTACTAACTACGTCATGTTTCTTGATTAGTAATTACATAAACTAAGAGAATAAGATCTCAAATAGGTACAGGCAATGAAAATTGAAACAGGATCTGTATAATTTCGTTTTTTTTGTGGGATTTTCGGGTATTTTGTATAATACCTCGACGGGAGAATGCGTGTTCAGGATTTTTGTCTGTCTATTAACCGGTATCATTCTATAAAACGGCCGGACCGATTTCAATGAGACCGGCAAAACACACTTAACGTGAGCAAATCTGCGGATAGAAGTTTGAACGTTCACGCAAGCAAAGGTAGCATTTTTTTATCCAATTCCAAAGTTTTATTCCTATAATACCGAACCAATAACAAAGACGAATTTTATAAAATTGGGATTAGGAAAACAAAAAAAATTCTATTGCAAAAAATACAAAAAAAAACACCTTATAGGTAGGTACACATTATTAGCATTGAAAAATTATCGCTAAATCTGGGTAATAATGGATGTGTTTACATGTCAGTTTATTTCCATATTAAAAGTTTAAAGTAGTACTTATGCAATTGAGATATTAAAATTATTAGATAATATTCTTTTTATTTTTAAGTTTAGGTACCTATACACCAACTGTTGAAAATGTATATAGCGACAACATTACTGTAGTCATTGCCATTTGCCCATTGTTTACAATTTATTTGTTGAATGCATTTACTAGTTAATAGGTCGCACTACCACAAAAAAGTAGGTTATGTTGTTATAGTGTTCAGATCATATAGAACTGCTACGTAGTTCTGCTGTTGACCACGAGATGCATTCATAGAAGGGAAGTCATTCAGGAATCAGGGCCATAATATTATGTTATAAAAAACTTTTTAACAAAAAAAAAACATCCTTCAAAAAGACACTAAAAAGAGGAAAATAATGAAATTTTGAGGTCTGTGCCAATTAAAATATGAAATTGGTTAAAAAGAAGATATTAATCACTATACTATACTTTTTAACCGACTTCATATTTTAATTGGCACAAACCTCAAAATTTCATTATTTTCCTCTTTTTAGTGCCTTTTTAAAGGAGGTTTTTTTTTTGTTAAAAAGTTTTTTATTTTTTACTTTTTAGTGTCAAAAAGTAACATTTACCTTAAAGAATCACACGCCGTTACTTACTTTTTTATTAAAATCAGCCGAACTACTGAACCGATTTTGATGAAATTTCTATGGGACCTATCTGAAAGTATATCCTTTCAAATAAATAAAATTTTCAAAATCGGTTAATAAACGACGAAGTTATCCGCGAACATACATAAAACATAACCATGCATAAAAATATATATACGGTCGAATTGAGAAATCTCCTTTTTTCAAGTCGGTAAAAAACTAACTTTTTTTTTAAATTAATTTTACCCGACATAGGAGTTTAAAAAAATTCTTTTTACAATATAAAGTCGTATGTAGTGGCTGAATGATATGATCCCCAAAAAGTGAAAGCATTCAGTACTTATTGCAAAGATGCGAAGCGGAGTATTATAGAGAAAGCTGTTGATAGTAGTGGTTGCAATAATTAGAATAGGTACACTTTTATAGGGATGCGCACGATACATCGAAGTTTAATGTTCGGTTCGTTTTCTGCATGGCGCTGCAGCTTGTAGGCCACATTGGACATTCACTAATTTCTTATCTCTACATAGTATAAATTGAAGTCGCTGTTCGCGTCTGTCTGTCTGTTTAACCGCAAACTTCTCCTAAACCACGCAACGGATTTTGATGCGGTTTTCACTATCAGTTAGATAATTTTTCACGGAAGGTTTATATATACAGGGTGAGTTCGACCACCCGTATCAGTCGTTTTTTTCGAAAACGGTTAGTCGTAGAGAGTTGTGTCAAAAATTTGTATTATGAAAGCCCTAATAAAGAATCGAATGGTAATAATTTTTTTTCCCGGGAAGGTCGGCTTCCCTATTAGTTTGCTCCAGAATGCCCAGAACTCCGGAATTATAAATGTAACGATATTCAAAAGTGGTATTGTTGAAAAGATCTTTAAAAAATAAGGAAGTTTTGTAGGAAAATTTTTTTTATTACTGCCACCCCTGTAAATTTCTATAAGTATAAATATAAATTATTATATGTTCAAAACTTCGGAATTTTAGAAAGCACGATAGGTTGAAAGTGGTGCTGTTGAAAAGCTCTTTAAAAAATAGGCAAGTTTTGTAGGAAAAATTATTTAATTACTGCCACCCCTGTTAAGTAACAATCGTTTGAAATTATTAAATCAAAATTTCATAATAACGATCGAAGTCGGCATTAAAAATCTAGCAACCTTAGAGATTGTCACAAGTGTTCAAACTATCTTCCATTTACTCTTTAATACATACTACTGAGCTCTTCTGGTTATACTGTGAGTGTACTTCTTCAGTGTTTAATGATCGATAGATAGGTAACTAGATTTTAAATGCGGACTTTTCAAAAGTTCGTTATTATGACATTTTAATTTAGTAATTTCAAACAAATATTACTTAATAGGGGTGGCAGTAATAAAAAAAAATTCGTACAAAACTTGCTAATTTTTTAAAGATCTTTTCAACAATACCACTTTCGACCTATCGTTACATTTATAATTCCGGAGTTCTGGACATTCTGGAGCAAACTAATAGGGAAGCCGACCTTCCCGGAAAAAAAAATTATCACCATTCGATTCTTTATTAGGGCTTTTATAATTCAAATTTTTGACACAACTCTCTACGACTAACCGTTTTCGAAAAAAACGACTGATACGGGTGGTCGAACTCACCCTGTATATAGCATAATTAATAAATAATAATAAATTAATTAAATTCGTAACCCGACCGTAAGAATTCGCAACATACTTATATATCATAAAAACGACCGTACTTAAGTGTTCCGAGGGCAGTATAGCCTAGATGGTAGCGTGCTTGGCGCTGCAACCTCTAGACTGGACTGCCGTGGGTTCGAATCCCACCTGCGCTCATGGATGTTTTGTGATGTTATTTAGTTTTAAGTTAGTTGTTATTTAGTGTAGTTGAAAAGACGCTAATGACCTTAGATGTCGACGCGTCTATAATCTACAATAAATAAATAAACTTAAGTGTTCCACTTGTAGCGCAGAGGTTACATCGCAGCGCTCTATGCACAGGGACCCGGGTTCGGAAATTGATGGCATCGTAGAATTTTTAGCTTTTTTTTTCTAAATTCCACATATGTATTCTCGATGACAATACATGAATAAATCGTTTTTAGAAATAAATTCAACCCCTAAGGGGTTCAAACGGGGATGTAGGGTTTTTTTTGACTAATCAACGCCCAGGCCAAATCGCTGAAGCTAGAAATTTGAAATTTGGACAGTTGGTTCATTTTCTGACATAAGCATCCACTAAGAAAGCATTTCTCGAAATTCAACTCCTACAAGGGGGGTAAAATTTTGAAAGACTAAAATGAACAAAATAAATATTAGCAAAAAAAACTTTACGTGACATACACCCTTACGAATGTCATTTGTTTTCAACATATAAACGAAAACAAATTACATTATTTTATCGCTGTTTAAAAATTTTGCGCATCCCTAGAGCACTGAGGTTTGTAGTTCAGTGGCGCGAACAAAATAGCTATGTTACTATTTTTGGACCAACTTATGAACCTGTAACCAGTGTCTTTCAAGCGTTGATTGCAAATCAATATTGATATAATTACGTATAAATTTGCCTTTAGTCGCGGCATCAATCGCACTTAATCATTAGGTAATGTCGATTTTGATCGTACCGATAACAATTAGCAGACCATCTTTAAAATGATATGTAAAATCTAAGTGTTATATTATCCTTGACATCTGGCAGCCACTGACTGAAGTATAGTATTGAATTCTGCAAACATGTTTTATACAAAATACCCAAAAACCCGCAAGAAAACGAAATTACAGACCGAAGTCCCATTGCAATTTTATATGTACGTACACATATCGGTAGTTAATTAGTATTAACGTGATCTATGTAATTTCGTTTTCTTGCACGTTTTTCCAAAGTCTGTCTGTATGTTTGTAGTTGGTACCGCAGCATCCCTCGGAAATGAAATCAGATTCCTTCGTCAAAACTAATATTAACGCTATCGAAGTAGGCTGCTTCGCTAGCTTTAATCTTAGGCAGCTGGTAAAGGCTAGTACATAAACAAATTCCTGCTTTACGAGCTGACAACTTGGAACTCGTAAAATCGGGAACTAATTGTATAAAAATAGTAATAAATTCAAGTTTTCGGATCTCTCCCAAACCATCAGGTGCGGATCCAGCCCTCAAAAAAGGTTGTGGTCACGGCCACCCGAAAATCGGGCAAGTGCGAGCCGGACTACGGACTCGCTCACGAAACGTCAGACAGTACAAACTACTAGACTAGTAGCCAAGATAAAAAAGTCATTCGCGTTTTTACTCGTTTTTTTAAAATTTTATTAAGGTATTGCAGATACAACATCAGCCTATCGACCTCAATTAGGGTTGTGGGCATGCCCACAACGGTGGATCCGCGCTTGCAAACCATTCCAAACATTCACGCCATGCGATCGTCGTGTTGTGAGTCCGTCCTGTGACGTCATACGACGACCCTGACGTTCGCTGAACACGTGCGTGACTCACGGCCCACAACACTGACGCCATCATCGTCGTGTCATCGACTCCTTACCGCTGTGCCTTTTTGTTGAACACTACCTACACTATACGATAATATGGCACTAGACAGAGACACTGCAATAGTATATACCCTCAGTAGTCACCGCCGTCCGCACTCCGCAGTTACTAGCTTATAGTAGCTATAATATTATAGCTGTTCAATGCACGAGTGTCTAGTACTATTATGTAGACAATATCGTCACGTTCATTGTGATGTCAGCGCTAAGGAACCGTTTCAAAATTTCAGCGGGCTTGAGAATGGCCGAGCGTATAGCAGTGCTGTTGTTTACATGGCATTACTATGGTTCCTCTATTACAAGTCCCCAGTTCCCGGGTTCTAGCCCGAGAGCTGGTAAAAGTGTCAATTAGAATTTCAATTTATTATTAAAAAAAAAAATTCGACTGATGACCAGTCCTATACTTCCCACCTAGTAAATATTTGCAAAAAATAAACACTTTTTTTTTATTTTTTTATTCTTTGACTAGGCCCAAATAACCTTAGCTGTTGGTGGTCTTTAAAACACAATTTAATTTTTATTCTTTGAAAAAAGCATGGCCCTCTTTTTTGTTTGGTGATCTACTGATGGCTAGCTTAATATAGCAAAAATCATGGTTACCTTGATTTACGTACAATTTTTATTTTTTTTTAGTAAAATATTTTTTTTCTCGAAAACTATACATTTTAGAGAAAAAAAATATTTACATTTTTTTCATATTATAACATCTAGAATTCATTTATATTTTTTTTTACCTATATTAATACGTGACATTGAGGACGTTTTTTTGAATATCTCAGGATCCACTGAACCGATTTGACTCAAAATCTAATCAGATCTAAGTTAAAGACTGATAAACACAATAGAACAATCGGCATGCCCGTATGTTGTTCCGTTCTTAAGATATCGAAGGCGAAAAATTGACCACACACACACACACATACAGACATCAGTCAGAAAATGATCTTAAACGATTGCTAGGGTCTCAAAACGTGAAATCTATTAAAATCTCGAAATATTTTTTTCGGACTAAATCCATTACTTCCCTACCATAGTAGAGGTGGGAAGTAAAAATAATGAATTGAAAATATGAATTGGTGCTAGCCCAAATAACCTTAGCTGTTGGTGGTCTTTAAAACACACAGTTTCAGTAGTTCCAGAGATAAGAATTTATGATTTATAAGCCCCCCCCCCCAGGACGACTTTTCAACGAAGCATTCTGTCAGCGAAAACTGAAAAGTCGAACTAGCAATGCGCTTTTATATTGTGACTGTACTTAATTAAACTCGGTCAGTTAAAACTGGCTAAATTATGAAACATCTTTCGATATTTTTATCCTTGATAAAAATAAATATTCACTGCGCGGAAGCGAAACAGATGTGAGTAAATGAAGTAGAATAACATTTATGTACATAAAAACAATAATTTCTGCTACTGCAAACCTTCGTAGCCCGCATTCTAATACGAAAACTGGGAAAAGTATAAATTAGATTTTCAGTTTATCAAAGAACCCGCATTAACCGATGCCAACTTCGCATTTTACCGAGACTATTCATCTAATTTTTATAAGCTTTTATTTAACTTGCAATGTATGTTAGTTAGTTTGTGGGTTTGTTTGTTTAGGTCAAATCTTGCAAGTCAATTTTGAACCACTTCCACGTATCCGATCGATTTGAAATTTTGTACACATATGTATTCCCGATGACAAAACATGAATAAATCGTTTTTAGAAATAAATTCAACCCTGAAGGGGTTCAAACGGGGATGTAGGATTTTTTTGATTAATCAACGCCTGAAGCTAGAAACTTGAAATTTGGACAGTTGGTTCCTTTTCTGACGTAAGCATCCACAAAGAAAGGATTTTTCGAAATTCAACCTCTACGGGTGTCAAAGGGGGGTGAAATTTTGAAAGACTAAAATGAACAAAATAAATATTAGTAAAAAAAAATTGTTTAGAGGCAAGCTTTTATTTAAATGCACTAAAAAGGAAAAAATAATTTAGGTTCATAATTATAAAAGCGTGGGTCGTGTCTAATAAACTATCACAGAGTTCACGACCCACGCTTTTATAATTATGAACCTAAATTATTAAAAATTATTTTTTCCATTTTAGTGCATTTAAATAAAAGCTTGTCTCTAAAAAGTTTTTTTTACTAATATTTTTACTCTCCGTATTAACCGAGCCGTCGCACGTATTTAATTAATACGTTACTCACTCGTTTCGCTCGTTCGCATGAATTTTTAATTTTATCGGGTATATATGTATTTCAATTTTCACGCCGCTTTTGACATAAACTTGATTTCAATCCAACTTGGAATCAATCCCATTTGCACTCGGGCGAATCAGGCCGGACAGCTAGTATAGACCTAAACCTTCCTCAAGAAAAATCTATTCAGCATAGCGGATTCAGTCCGATCGGCACCCGCGCGAATCAGACCGGACAGTTATTATGGACCTAAACCTTCCCCAAGAAATAAACTACCAAATGCTAAAAACCGAATTCAAATCCGTCCAGTAATCAGTATAGTTCACGAGGTTAGCCGGTACAGACAGACAGACACCTACCGAGATTTCCTTTTATACTAGATTATTTTAGTATTTATGGAATTGAAATTATGTGTACCTACAAGTAAACCTCTGAATGAATGAATTGTAAATTATAGACGCTCGACAACTGAGGTCATTAGCGTCTGAAATAAACCTCTGACTTTTTCCAATTTTTAACCGACTTCAAAAAAGGAGGTTTCTCAATTCGACCGTATATATTTTTTATGTTTTATGTGTGTTCGCGGATAACTTCGTTGTTTATGAACCGATTTTGAAAAATTTTTTTTATTTGAAAGGGTATACTTTCAGATTGGTCCCATAGAAATTTCATCAAAATCGGTTCAGTAGTTCGGCTGATTTTAATAAAAGTAAGTAACGGCGTGTGATTCTTTAAGGTAGATGTTACTTTTTGACACTAAAAAATAAAAAACTTTTTAACAAAAAAAAAACCTCCTTCAAAAAGGCACTAAAAAGAGGAAAATTATTAAATTTTGAGGTCTGTGCCAATTAAAATATGAAGTCGGTTAAAAAGTATAGTATAGTGATTAATATCTTCTTTTTAACCAACTTCATATTTTAATTGGCACAGACCTCAAAATTTCATTATTTTCCTCTTTTTAGTGCCTTTTTGAAGGAGGTTTTTTTATATATACTATAAAGTACGTTTTACCCTAACTCAGAACTCTGTTTGGCCTTCATTCATTAACGACCTTGCGTGGACTTTTTTATGAACACACTGTATATTATATTTATTTAATTGATGCATCAGTGACGACGCCGCTGAAGTAGACGATAACTCGTTCAAAATACGACCTCGGAATAATCGCTACCCACGATACTTGTTCTGTGTTCAATAATTTATAATTAGTATTTTTAATGCGTAGCCCTATTCCTCCTATATACACTGTTTTATTTTTACTCTTTTCTTAATTTCGGTTACGTTTAATTATAGTTTTACATTGAAAATTGTATTTTTAGAAACTGTGAAGTCACGTCAAACTATTGAAATTGGGGACCCAAGATTTATTATTATTGTATATTGGCCATATTATGGTCTATTAGCGACTAGCGTCGGACGGATGGCAGGATCTAGGGGTCGAACCATAAAACCTTGTCGTTTTATCATCCTAAACAGTTTGGCACCATTTTTGGAAATGTCTATTTATGTGTACTGGTCGATTTAAACGAAATTTAATGCACATATTGGAATCTGTCACCGCCAAGGGCCTATTTTACCTATTTTAAATGTGCGCAATCGAACCAATTTTAAGGGTTTTGACAGCACATGGCAATAAAATGAGTTCAGTTTGGTTAGAATAGTTAGAAAGAACGGGTAGCTGTTTTCTTACTGCATTATTGGTATTTTTTAAAATTATTTATTTTATTGATTAAGGATGGAACGATGTTACTATAATTATAGTTTATTATTTTCATGTCTTGATATTTTAAGTACAATTTTTGACAACTAATGACTCGTTATTGAGGTAACAAATTTTTATTTGTAATTATAATTGTTATTCTCCAAGATAGACAACTATTGACTTGATGTATTCGTTTATATTTTTGTTACAGTACTTGATAAAGTCTCGAAAGAGACGAAACGTCGTACGAAAATAAATAAAAGAGTTATTAATCAATAACAATTTATTTTAATCCAAGAACCCATGAACCGTATTGAATTTAAGGGTTGTATTTAGGGGTTGAGGAAAATATTTTGGCCCGAAAACATCGAAAAAAAAGTGGTATTGTTTCTAAATCGGAAATTAATGAATAAAATGTACCTCTAAAATTTTAGTACATCATTTTCTAACTCAAAATGCAATGCCAGTTTACGTGACTGGTGGTGAGTATAGATTAACGGAATATTGCTACGTTAAAATTCCTCCTTTAAGTTAAAAACACGGAGGGATACTGTTTACAAAACTTAAACGTGATCACTGAAGGGTTAATTTTAAGTTCGAGGTTCCGTTTGGAGCTGAGAGAAGATAACATATTTTAACATGACGTGTTTACTTGAAGCCTTGAAGGTTACCTATGGTTAGTAGTAGTACTATAGTACCCATGTGATACTCGCTGGTCGCAGTTATAATTTTATAATCATTGCTTCAATTTAAATATACATTGTATTCAATAAATATAATCAACTAACGCTGAGATGCAGAACGTTATGTCAGAAAATCTGGTTTAACAATGACCAGGGCCGATTGGGGGGTGGGGGGGGGGGTATTGCATAGAAGAGGCAGCTGCCCCGGGAATCGAATATAGGAGCCTCAACTCTTGGCAAAAATATAGGAGAAGGCAAAGCTATGTCACGGCTTGTAGAACAGTCTTAATTTTCCATTGACTTTATTTTCTTGTCCACAATTTTATTTTAAATTTTGAAGGGCCTCTAGAATATTACTTGCCCCGGGCCTCGCATTTTCTCTAGAAGGCCCTGACAATGACCAACGATTGTGATTACACACATTTCTTCATAAGAAAAGCATTTTAGAATTTTAACTAGAAAATAAAAAAATGTGTTTTTCTTTCGATTCCTAGATACAGACGTTATTTTATAGTATATAATATGTTATCGCATTATCAGTTTTACATTATAAGTAGTGATTGAAATGATTTAATGTATTATGGGCTCATTTTTATTATCTTGCCATGATTTGTCGGCACATTTCAAGGTTTTTAAATACATTTATCTACTTATTACGAAACTTTATTTTAAGTAATAAGTTTTTATTTGGCAGAAAAATGATACCTACGTTTTATTATTTTTAATACTAATTCTTTACACCAAGTTGACCCTGTGATAACCTTTAATGATAAAAATTAAATAAATTCTACTGAATTAACCGTGAACCGATAAAATTGGAATAAATGATAAATTATATAATAATTTATTTGAAATATAAAAACACTTTTATAAATCTTAAATCTATGAAATTGATGGATTGAACTACGCATTGTTAGAAAATCTGGAGCGCTACTGCCACTGTTATTTTCAATTGATTATAATTCTTCATAATAAATTGAAAATATAATTATTGATGCTTTCATCAATTCTCGGATTAAAACCTTTGAACCCTTTGCAATAGACGAGCTATTGGTAACGTCATGTACGTCCTTGCGATTCTAGCTCTTCCATAACCCAAAATGTTATTATAGGACATTTTTGCATTATTTTTTTTTTAATTATTAATTGAACGAGTTCTGAGATTGTAAACAATGTCGGGGCTATGCCCCCGTGAGTGCAATCTGCTAATGGTCTAACGCTAACACAATTTGCATGCATCGGTTCTGTTATTAAAGTTTGGACGGATGGCACACGAGATAACGGTAACCGGCGTACTGTACACACAACACACACATACACACACTAACTAATCCACGACGTCACGTTTTTACCTTACCAGTTACCTGTGCCCGTGGCCTGTGTTCATAGAACTTTTGTAATGGAATGAAAAAAGGCTTCTCAAGCCCCTAGGTCTTGAATGTGCATACTACGAAGCTGCTGCTACTACTACTCCGTGGTGCTACAGCCCATGAAGGGCCTTGACCTGCTCTACCACTTTTCTCCACTCGGTATACGGTCTAGGGCTCGTATATTAGGCCTCTACGTCATCCAACCAGCGTTTTCTCGGGCACTTAGAAGTTTAGAACATAATAGGTGTGTTTGTTGGTGAGATCTTTTTGACGTGATTTCATAATATTGTAGATCTTTATATAAAATTAATAATAAATAAATAAAACACAACAAAATTTGATTTAATCAAGACGAGGCTAAAATACGTCTGATCACAACGAAATTATAATTTTGAATTACTTGTTTGTTTCAAAAGCGTAGATAATAGAAACTGCCAAAACAAAACAGTGTTGTGGTCGACAATGTAGAGTATTAATGTTGACTCAAAAAGACACAACACTATAATTCTCAACTCCTAAAGCATTATGTTGGAAATACAGAATTCTTCGGGCACAAAAATGTGTTTGTTGGACTGTTGGAACTTGGTTCTAGGATCCTAGAACTGCTAGAACGAGGTTCAAACAGTCCAAAAAGTCTGAGAATTTGAGCAACTCAGTTGTGTCCGAAGAATTCAGTATTGCCAACATATTATACGCTTTAAGAGTTCAGAAACAATGAAGAACTTACCAACAAACATGCACCTATAATAGGCAGCGTCGACCTTAGCCATCCTGGCACCCCATGCCCCCGGGCGAGATATTCTTCAGCGCTCTTTATTTCTTATTATTAACTAGAATTTAACTGATTGAATCGATGATTGACCCTGCGGCACTCGGGGCAACTGCCCGGGTTGCCCCCTCTCCCCCCGAACTGGTGTGCTGTATCTGCCGATGCGTATACGAATACCTGATACATTAATTATGCATGTCCTTACAACTTCGGCCTATGGAAGGTGCAGACTGTAGACAATCCCTATTCCATAATGTAAGTTCTATGACTGTGTTGAACGAACCGCGACTCCACTTTTAACTGCAAACCGTAAGAACTTATCTGTAAACTAATAAAATAACAGTGCTGTATAGTGTACAGACAGAGCCAACTGAATCTCTCGACTCGTGACGATAATAAGGTCATTAATAAATTAATTATCATTTTCTCTTGAGGGATTTTCCAATAGTTATTGTTTTTTTTCTCTTTAATTTCATGCGGAACACGTAGAGCATAGTTCTTTGTTTAAATGGCTTTTCCGGGAAAATTCTTCTCATTTGTTTTTTTCAACATTGTGCGGAACATAGAGCTTAATAACCATTTCGAGATCTTTTCCATCCGTCATTGTTTTTTTCAGCATTATGCGGATTCCCGACTTTACATTTCGCTCACTGCTCATTCCCTTTTTGTCGTACCGTAATAATAGCCTATGTCACTCGGGCAGAAATAGACTTTAACGGCGAAAGAATTTTTCAAATCGATTAAGTAGTTCCTGAAATTACCGGCAACAAACAAACAATCAAACCTTCCTCTTTATCGTATAATAGCGGTCCCGTCCGGCTTCGCCCGGGTGCTAAGAATTTATGATTTATTATCCTCCCCCCGCGAGAAATTCTCCCCCTACGAAGCGAAGTCTGCAGGCTGTTGGTGGTTATAATACTATAGTAGGATTTCGCTTATATACGCTAAAATGCAAAAGAATTTCAGAGTTATGTTTTGTTACTATCTCACAGGAATTATCCTCCCCCCGCGAGTAATTTATCAAAATAAAATATAGCCTATATCACTCAGGGATAGTGTAGCTTTCTATTAGTGAAAGAATTTTTAGAATCGGTTCAGTAGTTCCAGAGATTAACCGGTACATAGATAGATAGATAGATAGATATTTATTTAATTTAAGAGCATGTAGTTATGCTATAAATTCGTCAATTATCGATAAAAATTACAATAAAAATTACATTAAAATTACATTAAAAATGACAGTACTTTGAAACAACATAGAATTAAATCTTTACAATGAAATTTTTTCTTATGAACTGTTACCATATTCCAGCTTGTTGTATAGGCACAGCCCAGCAAAATACTCCCTTACTTGCCTTTTAAAACTATTTAAGTTAGGTATACTTTTTAAATTTTCGGGTAGCATATTGTAATAGTGGCTCCCTTTACACAACGGACTGTTACTATATTTTGTACTATTATATTGATTAATATGTATATTGTTATTATTCCGTGTATCATAATTATGTATATCGTTGTTGAAACTAACTTTGGTCATGTTTTGTTTGATGTATACTACCAGTTCGTAGGCATAAATGGCATAAATAGTTAGTATTTTGTGGTCCTTGAAATGTTGCCTGCAAGATTGTCTATATTTTAGCTTAAAAATGATCCTAATTAGTCTTTTTTGTATTTTAAATATTCTAATACTGTCAGGAGAATGCCCCCAAACCGTTATGGCATATTTAATGCAGCTGTATGCAAAAGCATAGTAGACGTTCATTAACACTTGATAGTCAAAGTTCTTTCTTAATTGCATTAAGTAATAGCAAACTATATTTAGTTTTTTGCATACTGCATCAACCTGACAGTACCACTTTAAATCACTGCTGATATTTAGACCCAAAAATATTGCATTTGTCACACTCTCTATCTGTAGATTCATTCTATTCATGTTGTTATGCTTACCTCTCTCAAAGAGTATAAATTTTGACTTTTGCAAATTCAGTATTAGGTGATTTTTCTTGCACCAATTTATATAGTCTTTTATAACTGAGTCTATTTTTTTATTTAGTGATACCATATTTTCAGAGGAAATGATCACAGATGTATCATCAGCGTACATGATGACCTGACCCCCGGAAATATGACTTGGCAAATCGTTAATATATAGTAAAAAAAGGATGGGACCTAAATTGCTTCCTTGTGGAACGCCTACGTTAATATCATATAATTTACTTTTAGTACCGTTAATATCTATGATTATACCTCGATTATTTAAGTAAGATTTGATCCATCTGTGAGCATTTCCTCTGATACCAAGGTGTTCTAATTTATTTAATAAAAAAGTAAAATTAACTGTATCGAATGCTGCTGTCAGATCAAAGAAAATAACTGCAACATTACGTCCCTGATCAATTTGTTTAAGTATAATTTCCGTGAACTCGAAACATGCACTACATGTTGAATACAATGGCCGAAACCCATGTTGACAATTAGTCAATAGATGATTTCCTAATATAAAATTAATAAGTCTAGAATACATAGCTCCTTCAGCAATTTTTGCAAAAACACTCAGCAAACTTACTGGTCTGTAATTCTGTATGTTGGTTTTTTCACTTTTTTTGTAGATAGGTACTACCCTAGCAGTCTTTAGATTATTGGGAAATTGCCCAGTGGTAAAAGTTAAATTGATAATATGTGCTAATATTTCCGCTACATATTCTGCACCGTATTTTATCACTTTTGCAGGTACTTCATCCAACCCAGTTGTCAGAGTGTTTTTGAGCTTCGATATGATGCTTGAAATTTCCGTGTCTGTAACCGGATATAAGTATATAGACTTATTAAAATTATCTGCTATAGTGCATGTTTTTGACAGCTGCAGTCCATATGCTTCATACAGTTTCCTATTCGTTATTGTAGAGAAATGTTCTCCAAACATTTCAACTATTTTCTCTTTGTCCTTGATTTCTGTTCCATCTTCATTGCATAGACTTATTTCCAGTTGTTTTTTGTTTTGCTTACCAATAGCACTTTTAATAGCTCTCCATTTTTCCTTGGGTGGGTTATCTGAGTTTTTGATAACATTTTTTATATAATTATTTTTTGCAATGCTTAAAGATTTAGCATACTGTCTTTTTTTGATTTTATATAGCGTTTCTAGGTTTTGGCATTTAATTTCAGTTTTTAAACTAAAGAGGTTTTTTAATTCATCACTTGCACTAATAATATCATATGTTACCCACTCTTTACGTTTCGTTTTATTTTTCAAATTTTTGCACTTTTTTACTGGAAACGATATTGAAAAATAATGACTATATGTTTTTAGAAAGTTATTAAACGCTATGTTTACATCATTAGTGTCATAAACATCTGCCCAGGTTTCTTTGTTAAGCCACCAGTTCATTTGATTTAAATTAAAAGTTGTGTATTGTCTTTTGCAATAATTATTGTCGCTGATAGTTTCTTCCTCTATATTTGAATAAACCGAGACTTGAATTTTTTGGCATAGATGGTCACTTACATTTATGTTGGCAATTTCGGCAGTTGTTTCTGATGTTTTGTTTACTATGCAGTAATCTATTCCACTTTCACTATTAATTGCTATTCTTGTGGGTCCACAAATAATATTTTCACAGTTATATGAATCTAATATATCACATAGTTGTTGTTTATGAATGTTATCAGTTAAGAAATTAATATTGAGATCTCCACACACAATTACATTGTTCTTTATGGGATTAATTTTATGTAATATCTCATTAAATGTACTATAAAATCTATTATAATCTCCATTCGGAGATCTGTAAACTGTCACAATGTATATCGACCCACTGCCCATAACAAATTTAATTCCTGCACATTCACAGTGAGCATCTTCACTAATATTATTAAAATCAATAGGAATACACAATTGTTTTATTTTGTCACTGGCAAATATAACTGCACCTCCATGTATTAGTTTTTTCCGACAATAATGGGCTACTATGCTATAACCCCCTAAAGTATTACTTTTTATCGCATTTTCAGTTTGCCAATGTTCGGTAAAGCACAAAAAATCAAATTTCTCACTATTAGTTACAACATCTATTTGGTTTATTTTATTACTTAAACATCTTATATTTTGATGTAGAACACTATAGGTTTGCTTATTTCTTTGAATAGAATAGTTATATTTGTCCTTGTCTTCTAAATTAGTCTTTCTGAAAGTTTGCAACCCCTGTTTTGGATCGAAAAAAATTATACCTCCTGATTAGTGTATTCATTGGCCAAAATTCAGCTTTAGATAAATCTTCCTGTAGTGAGAAATCTGCTCCTACTCGGAACGAAGAACTATATTTGGTTGAATTTATTAATTCGACTTGAAAATCTGTTATTGAATATTCTTTACATTTATCAAGTAAGTATTGTAAAATGTCTTCTTTTTTGACTGATGGGTCTACTCGACCGACAAATAGCCAAACTTTTTTTGGCGCCCCTTTAAAAGATTGACTGTTGGTGGATGTCCCAAATGTTCCCCTTTTCCTTGTGCGACGCACTTCTATAAATCCATCATTGTCTGTTTCAGAGTTCGTGATTGTTTCGGGTTTTTTAGAATTGTTTACCATATCCTCAGACCATTTGTTATCGTTATCTTCGACATCAACTGATTTTAATTGCGATAAGTTTGATATAGAGGTCACGCTATCATTTGTTTTTGTACTTACGGGTTCATTTCTATCATTGATATCCAGTAAAGTGTCAGTAGATGTAGTTGTATTCTGGTTTGTATCTTTATTAGTTTTATTAATTACATTTTTATCGATTGATTGTTTCTTTTTTGTCATATTGACATTTATCGGTGTATTAGTAACCTCAATTTTATTTTTCTGTTTGCTGTTTCCAACAAAATCACTTAACATGTCAAAAAGACGTGAGTACTTATCATTTAGCAGCGAGATTTCATTACACATTTTCATATTTTCAGTTTTGAGATCATTAACCAGCTTGATTAAAGAATCTGATTCACTACTCACACTAAGACAACCCTTGCATGTCCATTTAATATCATTGTTAGCAATCAGCACGTTATATTCACTTTTTTTCACCATTGCACAATTGATATGAAATAGTAAGGCACATTTGCCTGCACATTTTACTACACAATCATTTTGAATAAATTTTAAATTGCATGAAATACATAGACTGTCTAAATAGCCACTACTTTGATCCGCCATTTTTTTAGTCAATATAAACAAACAAACACAAAAAATTTTACCTCTTTAAAATATTAGTATAGAAATTTTTATATTATTTACAATTTTGTATTTGTAGCTTGGTAATTAAGAAATAATTTTATTGTTATTTGCCTAAAAAAGAATCAGGCAAATACCATAATCATAGTCAAATGGCTTTGCCTACAGGCGCGGATCCAGCCCTCAAAAAAGGTTGTGGTCACGGCTTTCCGAAAATTGGTCAAATGCGAATCGGACTACTGACTCGCTCACGATCTATACATTGCATTCCTACAAAGGAAACGTATGACGCCCCGGCCAAGACCTATCGACCTCAATTAGGGTTGTGGGCATGCCCACCGTGCCCACAACGGTGGATCCGCTCTTGTTAGCCTAGTCATTTAGCAAATAAAAAAAGAAAAAACCCATTTGTCCAGGCAGATAGCATTCACGTAGGCAAAAGTCATTTGCCTGGAATAACCAATTGCCTGCGACATAGATAAACTCGGGTTTGTAAAATTCGATGTTTTGAACTGGCTGGACTGACCTTGTAATAATTGTTGTTCTCTGATCGTTGTAATCGTCTCTGAATATTTATATTGTCTCAAGGTTCGAATGATAACAGCTGCTGCGCGAATCTTTCAATCCAAAATTTAAATGCTAGGATAAATGAGAAGGAGAATCTGTAAACGCAATGATTGTTTATTATGTGACCTGAATAATTCGTTGATTCAGTAGAAATTAATTTGAATTCAGAAAATAAAGCTAGTCGCAACATTCAATTTAGAATTTTAAATTTATACCAAAATTATTTTTCAAAATCCAGTGGCCTAATTATAAATCTGAACGCAAATATGATTTTTTAGTTTCAAATTGAGACATTAAGTCAAAAGACACTTTCGTTGACTCAAAATTCAAACAGCGCTAACTAGCCTACATTATGTATGCGCCCAGGACTTAAGACTTTTGGCCCATTTTTGATGTGAAACATCTTATGTCGGGCTGTGAACAGCCGCGTGAGGGGAAATATGCAACGAAATGTTTGGTCCGCTCCTTCGCTGCTGTTCTCCCCACCACTGCGGCACTGGCTAGGCGTGCACTGTAGTACACGCGGTGTTACAGTGCAGTATAGCACACGCGGTGTTACAGTGCAGTATAGCACACGCGGTGTTACAGAGCTGTATATACGTCAGCATAACAATTAGTTGTGCGTATAAATATGGCACGAGGCGAGGTTCTGTCTTAATCTTACAGTCACATGTAATATATGTTTTTGATGTGATTACGTCAGCATAACAGTTAGTTGCTGCTTTTGAAAAAATATATACTATACTACATAGAGAATACCATCGAGTTCAATAACGTTTTCTTTGATGTTTCACATCTGTCGGGGGTCCCAAGACCCACACCCTTTTTTGTATTGACTGCCAGTCACTGCAAGTCTGGGATAAGTGTCCCTGGTCCCAAAACTAACTTGGCGCGTGGCAAACAGTACTGCGCAAACCATTGCACTTTATTTGTTGGGTTTTCGTAGTCACTCACGGTGGAGTAAGTCAGTGCAGTGCAATAAATAAGTTGAGTGAACAAATTCACGCTGCTATGGTGCAATGTAGCGTATAAAACTAACAGTGCCCTTATATTATTAATCTGTGGTCAAGAGGCAAAATCATTCATGTCGAATTTTTCATATATTTTTCTATATTCTCAGGTGTATAATGGTACATTCCTATTATATAACTATAGCTGCCCGGTCCGACTTCGCCAGAGTGCTATGAGTTGAATGTCCCTATTACTAGCCTTCCTTCTCCAATTACATTCTCCTAGTGTTTTTACGTCCTGGTCCACACAGTCACTCCATCGCAATTTAGATCTTCCTTGCTTCTTTTTCCCCTCGGACTTGATGGTGATTGGTGAACATCTTTTTTGCCGGTCTGTCATCGTTCATCCGTATGACATGCCCCGATGTGTGTCAAGTTGTATGGACCAACTTAATTTTTTTCCACTTTTTCAACGCCAATCGTTTGTTCTACGTTTGTTCCGGACCCCTACAAAATTTCAGCGTTTGTTCCGAAAAAATAAAAAAGTTATTAGCAATAATAGGTGGCCAGCCAACTTGACGTCAAGTTGTATGGACCACGTCCAATTAACAACATTTTGAGAACTTTTATTATACCAATCGTTTGTTCTCGGTTTGTTCCGGACACCTACAAAATTTCAGCGTTTGTTCCGAAAAAATAAAAAAGTTATTAGCAAAAATAAAAGACCAACCAGTAGTATATTTACACTACTGGTCAAAAGTAACTGACGTACATCACTTTACTTTTGACCAATAGTGTAAATATTCTAGTCGTTGGTCTCTTATTTTTGCTGATAACTTTTTTATTTTTTCGGAACAAACGCTGAAATTTTGTAGATGTCCGGAACAAACCGAGAACAAACGATTGGCATAATTAAAGTTCTCAAAATGTTGTTATTTGGACGTGGTCCATCCAACTTGACGTCAAGTTGGCTGGCCACCTATTATTGCTAATAACTTTTTTATTTTTTCGGAACAAACGCTGAAATTTTGTAGGGGTCCGGAACAAACGTAGAACAAACGATTGGCGTTGAAAAAGTTGAAAAAATTTAAGTTGGTCCATACAACTTGACACGCATCATGCCCCGCCCGCTTTAGTCAGCTTACCTTAAGCCACTTGACAATATCTGTGTTATCCAGGTGTGCAAGCTTTCACGGCCGGCATCGCCTTTGAGAATGTCTACCGCAGTTGTAGACGAAACGTCAGATAGAAATACCACCGGACCACGGCCTACAAGCCCGGAAACCATGAAGACTTGGAATATCTGTGTCGTTATATAGTTGATATAATTCATGATATCTTGTGCGCCATTGTCCATTTTTCTTGTACAGCTCCGAATAAGGATATCAATACCTTCCCTTCCAAGGTACCCAATATATTTTCATCACCCTTACTCATAGCCCAGCATTCACTCCATATGTTAAAATAGGCCTTATATAAGTAACTATTTTAGTTTTGAGAGAAAGGTAATGAGATCTGAGGTGTTTTCAAAGGGAATAGAAACACTTGTTGGCTGCAAGGGTGCGCAGTTTGATTCAAATGGTAGTTACCGATTTCAATGTTTCCACTGTGCACTGAAAGTTTATTTCGGTTCACCATCATATATTTGGTTTTATTTTCGTTAATTACAAGGCCCATCTGCTTTGCGGCTTTTTCTAATGCAAGGAAAGCTTCTTTCATAGCATCCGTCGTCCCTCCAATGATGTCAACATCATCCGCATAAGCAAGTAGTTGAACCGATTTGTAAAATACATATTGTACCTTTGGTCTGTATTTTGGCGTCTCTAACTACCTACTTTTTCCAATGTGTGAATGCATGTCTTGAATGCTTTCCCTCATGAACAATTTTCCGGGATAAAAAGTAGTCAATGAACTGTCCTTTGCCGGGCTTCAAGGAATATTATAATAGGCGAGGAAAGAAATGAGCGATTTTGCCTTTTGGTCACAGATACGTATATTTGAGTGTGTTGAAGCGATCATGTGACTCCTGGTGAAGAGAAAGTTTACTTTGGAAGAGCGAAACACAGTCAACTCAATAATGATATTATAGTAGTACACACGTAGGTACGTATGTAGGTACCTACATTGTCAGGGATGTAAGAAAACAATCCGCGGAGTACATCAGCTGTTCACAAAGACAGGGCCGCCCTGTGCAGGTCACAGGTCCCCGACGCTCGTCAAATTTGAGAGAATGCTCTCCGCTGAGTGGCGCTGGGGTTTATCTGCTTGGTCAGTATTTATACAAATTACCCTATAGGTGTAGCACATAATTTCTTCTGCGCATGCAATCAGTCTAGGGCTCTTCCTATTTATGTGTCAAACATCCTATCAAAATTTGGTTTCGATCCGTTGAGCCGTTTGACCGGTATCATGCTGGCAGACGAATAGACTTTTTGCAAAAACATGTTTTTTTTACGTTCTGTGGACCTCAAGGAGGAGAAAAGTATTGTAAAATTGTGAAAAATGAATTTTGATCCAAATTAGTACTAGATACAAGTGAGGAGTTGGAATGACAAAAAAAATTGCGGGAGGCAGGTCTGAATAAATGTATTCCGCACGTAACGCAAATTTGTACAGTGGCGCCCTGCTATTGTATGTTGCATTTCCAGTCAGAACTCAGAAGACTGAAGAGTTGTTACATCCATACGCAGCAACAAGACAAGGGACACAAAGTCGATGACCTGTCTTTCTTTATTACCATCAGCATGTCATGCATCTCTTTCTATCGCTGTATCAGCTCGACACAAAATCCCAATGTTTTCAGATTATTATTGCATGCGACGATACAGTCTTTTGTTCCGTACGGACGCAGGTCAAGAGACAGAAAATGGCGTGCGATTGAGGTAACGTGCGTCGTTTGTTCCATCTTCGTCGTTCATTTTGTTTTTTACTCAATTGTTTCTTTTGTAAGGTTTCTCCGTGCAGAGAGCACTGTCGTCAATAAGAGAGACTTGGAGAGTCAGTACAAGGACGTTTCATAAGCAGTTTTATTACGACATTTTAAATTTTTATACATGAATATTAAGAAATTATTTTTGTATTTACTGTAACCGCATGATACCTACGGTTGTGCAAATGTGATATAATTTACACAGTAATGAAAAGCTAACCATTCTTTTGGAAATAGCCATAACGTTTATTAGCTGCTTTTAAGGGTTAGGATACCCAAGGAAGAGAGCTTTGCGCTATTTAATTACAGCTCATCAACATCGACACCTAATTTGAGAAAATCCGTCCAACCGTTTGAGTGTTATAGTTGCACAAACATTTTCCACAAAGTTGATGAACAGTGAACACATTACCCTCCGCATTCGGGTAAAACAGGTACCAATTTATCAAGTAGGAGTATGGAATATTGCGTGATCTATATTGTAGATCATTAATCATTATATATAACCAAAGAGTAATAAAAAGAGGTTCTGAAACTAAAAAGCTAGACTGAGAAAAGCGATCATAGCCAATTTAAAGGTCTATCGTAGATTATCGGTCATGTTCGATTCGGTACGTAATCTATAATATGTAGACGAGATCGGTGTTTCTCTTTCTATTCCTAGTTCCTACTGAGTACATCAATAATAATTTGTGCGATACGTGTTATCAGCACATGTTTTGCTGTCTTTTGATTTTAAAACAATATCAAGTGTTTAAAGGGACTAAACGTTTCAAGGTCATTGAAACATGGAGGAAAGTGTTCTCGCCTCTTATTAAAATCACCTACACTTTGGTATGTATAGATAAACGAATGAGTCTACCAGCTGGGGTTGATGAAAGCATGGCAAATTGTTTCGCTAAGTGATGTCAACCTAAATGAATAATAATAATGGTAATATTGCCATTGTGGTGCATATAATTAAAACTCGACACCTTTCACTTGCATCAGTGTAAAGTGTACCTAGTTAGTTGTGAGGCATGCAAAATAATTGTAATATAGAAGAAATAGAAATAGATAGAAATAGATTTATTGTTCCACAAAATATGAAATATACAAAAATAATACAATATAATAATATTCAAACATATCTGTTTTCAAATAACAAAACAAAAACAAAATAAGAAAAAATTTACCAAGTTGTGGAACTAGATCCATCTGAAGGAAAGACCTGTTATGAACCATCATAAAAATCTATATTATATGATGTTGAGAAAGGATATAATAATATAATTCTCTGCTATAATATATTATAATTTAGTTAGGAAATTATGTTTAATAGAATGACCTATACAGTTTACTTCTAAAAATTAATATTCAATAAACTTTCAATATTTGAATTTTTTAGTAATATATACGCACTGCAATTGATAAAATAACGACTATACTATTCTATAAATTATGATCAAAGAGGTTACAAAATTTAACAAGCCGTGAGGTGGGTCGTTTATTAGGACTAAAGTGCGACCCTTGAGGTCCACACGACGAACTTCCCAGTTTGATAAATATTTAATAATAATAATTAAATTAGATATTACACAGAAAAGTAATCATTTTAATCATTAAAACATCAATAATTAAAAAAAAAAAAAAAAAAAACTGCTGAACCGATTTTTATAAAATTTATGTCGGATCAAAATGACGTTAACACGCCTCGATTGACACCCTTACGAAGTCGATATAATTTTTTATTCGCGAGATATTGTGAAAAATCTACTTTTTTGGAGGTTATTTGGTTAAGAAAAAAGAACGGCTGAACCGATTTTGAAAAAATTTCTTTCAGATCATATTTACGTTAATACGCGTCGATTGGCACCCTAACGTAGTCGATATCATTTTTCATTCTCGAGATTTCGTCTTTGAAAGAAATGGACACATACGTACGTACGTACGTACACACACACACACACACACACACACACACACACACACACAGACATCTTTCTAAAAGTAGTGTAAAAATAGTGTAGTGACCTTGAAACATTAAAATTTTTTTTTCTTTTTGATTTCGATTTTCGGACCCATTACAATAACTTCCAGTGGGAAGTTAAAAATATTTAAAACTCTTTACTTATAGTGGTTTTGATTCGTTTATCCTCGCGGATGCAGGTTCTATGTTAGGGATACGATATATTGATTTACCCCATTGTACAAAGATTGGTTGGCTATTGCATCGTCTACACTCGCCGCAAGGTCGATTAACACGTTAACTATCTGATAGAATTTAATCGTAGCTAGGTATCTGTAAACTTATACTCAGTTTCTGGTTGGAAGTTATACTTTTAAAGTAGATTTTGAGTTTGAAAGTCGTACCAGAAACACGACATTAGTTTTTACTTAAAAAAAATCGGAGATATAAACTCCAGTAAGAATAAGATGGAGAGTTTGTTTCAGTAAGGATTCCAAGCATTTTTAATTTAGGTGCCAATCGGATCAGTGGATTTGGAAATATATGCAATTTTGTGCACACTTTGTACCCACTTATAACAACATCGTCTAAGTGTCGTATGGAATCTTTCTAGAAAATTCCACTGACATTTTTTATTTTAAAAATGATTTTGTAACATGGAAGTCTCCATATCGATATTTTTAATTAAATGAAATCACTCTATAGGAAGAGAAAGGATTGAAAAATTATTGTGTTGCAAGCCACAAGATATACATAATAATATTCTAGTAACCTTGGTTGCAAGAGACGTAGCTCGATCTGATTATACATAATATAGCTATGTATTCAATAGCGATCCTGTTGTCCATTTCTATAACTTGCAGCCTTCGTGTGTAGTTCTCATGAAGAGAGAACCCTTGCTATTATCGGAATGACGAAGGGGAGGATTCATGAAAAACTTGCATACATACAAACATTAATATATTATACCTCCAATGACTGTACATTATATACTACCCTTATAATACATGCGTTACCCCCTGTTGAACTGTCTTTTAAAGGTTCACACAATCAATAGATTCGGCATGGAAGAGGTGAAGCTACGTGCAATATATTGGCATCTCTACTAATATTATTAATCCAAAAGTGTGTGTGTGTATGTTTGTTACCACTCAGTTCCGTAACGGCTGAACGAATTTTTATGAAATTTGGTATATAGTTACTTTAGGTCCTGGAATAGCACACAGGCCACTTTTCATCCCTGAAAAATTTATAGTTCCTGTGGGATGGTAACAAAACATAATTCCGTAATTTTTTTGCATTTTAGCGTATTGGCGGAATCCTATTAATATTATAAACACCACCAGCCCGGCTTCACTTTGCAGGGAGAGAATTTCTCGCGGGGGGGATAATAAATTACAAATACATAGCACCCGGGCGAATCCGGACCGGACCGCTAGTTGGATTATACTTTGAATCACGCAATTATTCACTTCAGTTTTCTATCTCTGGCTCGCAATTGAGTTTTATCATTGTTGCAAAAGATGATGCAATTTTTAAAATGTACACATCTGTTGAAGCACCGTCAACTGGGATGGAAAGGGACAATTTTAGAGACTTTGTTTTAGGTAATACTAGCGGCCCCGTCCGGCTTCGCCCGGGTGTTAAGAAAGCCCGGCTGCAATACACTACTCACTCGCTTCGCTCGTTCGCTATATATATATATAAACCTTCCGTGAAAAATTATCTAAGTGATGGTGAAAACCGCATCAAAATCCGTTGCGTGGTTTAGGAGGAGTTAGCGGTTAAACAGACAGACGCGGAAAGCGACTTCATTTTATACTATGCAAAGAAGATAAAGAAGATGAATAAGCGTATAAATATGGAAATAATATATTGACTTTTTTACCTTGTTTATGTTTTAAATAATCCCATTGGATTTTGTATAACAGCATACCGTTGAAAAATGCAGTAATAGGAAAAAGGTGTATTATTTTGAATTCAATCATTTGTTCATTTGAAATTTATAAGAGTTACAAAGAAATTGAAGATCGTTTGTTAATAATAAATTAATATGTTGTACCACTGCATATTTATTATTTTGTACATTTATAATAATCTCGACTCGATGATCAGTGACGCGTATGGTAGACGGTTCTACGACCTTGTGAAAAAACCCAGATTATAAGGTAATAGTGATGTCCGGCTGGGGCGCTGTTAGCAGTCAACCGATGCGGATTCTTCTCAATCGCAACAATTTGTCTATAGAAACAGGGATGGTCAGTTTATTGGAGCGACTGATCGTTGGGAGACTTCATACTGTAGATGTGTAGATATATGGCGGGCTTGGGCACCTGCAGGCCCGGATTTCTGCCTAGGCCAACAGGGCACCGGCCTAGGGGCCCAGCCGCCGAGGGAGCTCCGGCCAGGGCATAGATGAAAATTAAAGAAAAATAAAAGCTCAAAAATTTTGGAAGATAACCCATGGCGACTTTTTTTTTGCTAAATTTCCATCTAATTCCATCCCCCCCCCTTTTTTTAGGCTTGGGGGGCCCAACTGTCAAGTGCCTAGGGGCCCTGGGTCTTTAAGTCCGGGCCTGGGCACCTGGGTTGCAGTTGCGCGCCATTTGGGTGGGTCGCCACTGAGCAGTTTTTATGAACTGGGTACAGCCCAACGCTCTTCTTAATTTTCTTCGAGAAGTTTAATTTCCTTTACTTTACTAATTTTCGTTTGCGCATATATAAGCTGCGAAATTAGTAGAACGCATATAGTTATCTAAAAAAATGGATATCAGATTAGACACAGGACTCCAGGAGCAATTCTCATTTGGCATTAGCTATTATCGTTATCTTAAATCAGTTAAGCTATCTTTGAATTAAAAACACCTGTTGTGCTGAATGTGACTATCGTATCGTGGAACGGACTAGCACCGGCCTATTATGAGACATTATTGATAATTTATAGGACAGCGTATAGGTATAGCTCACCTGGTGATTCACCTTCTTGCGCGTCATCATTGCATGCATGAATACCAACCAACTTTAACCCTCGATGAGTAGTGAGTACTGAGTAGTGTATATTTGTTGTAATACGGTGATAATTACTAATTATTGTTACAGATATTATATCTGTGACCTTCACTGTTGACTAAGCATTACAATAGATTTAAATAAGGTAAACGTTTATTATCGGCGTCGAACGCATCGGGAAAAAAATTCTTTGCATTGTTTAGTACGAAGCATCGATTACATCGCATAGTACGTAGCGGCAGTAGTGGGGGCAAATTCGATCGATATTCTCAGTAAGGAACTTGTCCCTGTCCGATGAATACGATGCGTTCGGCTGACATCATCAGCAAATCCGAGCAATGAACGCAATTTATTGTGATTAAGTTTCAGTCGTCAAACTCGTCGTCATAGATTATATTATGTCATCGTGAATGGCGGTTTGTTAGTAATTCACTCGTACGAAATTACAAAGAGCTCTACAGGACTAACAATATGCCGATTAACAGCGACTAACAGAGGAGGGATAAGCAGTCCAATATTGGCTCGAATCCGTTGATACAATCCGAAATCCGAATCAGTGTACGAATTTTTTGCATCATAAATATACACCCCTTGTTTATTTACCTAGACATACAGCGTGTTACTTCCAATATGCTACCTGTCTCAGGTGCAATTTTAAACTCGAATGGACTTGTTTTAACCTGTCCTTGCATAATTTTCAATTTTTAAGGGTTCTCGCTGGATTGCCAAGAATTTAAGTCAATATGTTCAATATAACTTCCTCCAGGATTTTCTTACCATTTTTGATTTTACTTCTTTTTTTTTGAAATAATGAGATATTTTTCATCGCTGTCGATTTAATGGAGTTTGTCATGTTTTATTGTAATTCCCAAAGTAAGGAAAATCCATACAATGTATGAATAAGTATATATAATAAAATAACATACTTAGATATATTATTATCGCTATTTTATGTACTTACACATAAATATTGAAATTATTTGCGCGTATTCAATACTTTAAACATAAAAGTGATTTTCAAGTAATATCGCATCATATTATTACAATATGATGTCATTTTGTTAATTTTAAACTATTACAAATCTCCTTACGCGCGTTCAGTGTTGATAACTTGATTGTATAAATTCACTCCTCGAGTAAAAATCGACAGATATGTGGAAAGAAATCAATTGACACTGGAAAGTAAGGTTAACTATTAAAAAAATCTTTTTAACAAAAAAAAAACCTACTTCAAAAAGGCACTAAAAAGAGGAAAATAATGAAATTTTGAGGTCTGTGCCAATTAAAATATGAAGTTGGTTAAAAAGAAGATATTAATCACTATACTATACTTTTTAACCGACCTCATATTTTAATTGGCACAGACCTCAAAATTTCATTGTTTTCCTATTTTTAGTGCCTTTTTGAAGGAGGTCTTTTTTTTGTTAAAAAGTTTTTTATTTTTTACTTTTTAGTGTCAAAAAGTAACATTTACCTTAAAGAATCACACGCCGTTTCTTACTTTTATTAAAAAATCAGCCGAACTACTGAACCGATTTTGATGAAATTTCTATGGGACCAATCTGAAAGTATATCCTTTCAATTAAAAAAAAATTTCAAAATCGGTTCATAAACGACGAAGTTATCCGGGAACATACATAAAACATAACCACTTAAAAAATATATACGGTCGAATTGAGAAACCTCTTTTTTTTGAAGTCGGTTAAAAAAGAGGAAATCGGGTTGGTTTTTAAAAAAAATTATAAGAAATATTCTTCTTTCAAAGATACTTCCTTTTAATTAGAGAGACGTTTTTCGGATGAAACGCATTTTTAAATATTATTCTTCTTAGAAACATTATTCCTCTTAGATTTGCCGTAGTCGGGTAAAATGGATTTTAGAATAACTCAGATCATATACGGGTCGTAAATTACAAGCTCCCAGTTCCTCAGGCCCTAATCTATAAGAACTGGTGAAAGAATCAATTGGATTTTTAGCTTTAATAAATTGATCTACTTACGAATAATTCCGAGAAAATTTCAGTTTTTCCTTCTGCAGTTCCTATCGTCATTATCTGATAGCAAACAAAATATAAAACGTTATAATGCAATTTTTGTTGTTTGTATTTATTGTACACACAAGTTGTAAACAGTTTATACTTACCTAAACATTGATGTAGAAATCTACTGTTACTTTTTTCTATAGCTTCGTCAGTTTAGCAATATTGATGTTAATGAGAAAAAAAATTACATCGTTTGAATAATTTACGAGTGTAAGGAGTGCTTTGATCAAGGACAAATGCGTCAGGGACCGAGCAGTAACTATAGAGGCAGCACTTTTGCCGAAAGTGCTGCGCCCTGGTGTTTAATTAAAGCAAGAAACGGGCAAAAATATAACAACAGCTTGACAGCTTGTGTATTTTTTAATAAATAATTAATGGAAAAAATAATAAAATATGGTTTTCAACCAATAACTAATACGCGTATTCAAGGTCAAAACGACATAAAAGGTAAAAAATTATATGAATCTGGGCATGTTTTTGATGTGGTCGAAAAAAAATCATTAAATGGTCTTATAACCATTACCGTTAATGTTGTTGCCCAGACCAGTGTGTCAAAAGCATATAATGTTAAAATGATTGTAAGTTTTAATTTATTTTTTATTCTTACTCTTTTTTGTACAAAATTAAAACTTAAATTAGATATAAAAAAAAAATTCTGTTTACAATTCAATTTATTTCTTATTTTTTTAGCTAGATGACAATCGCAACGTAAGTCAGGCTGACTGTAGCTGTAAAGCTGGATTAGCCGGTAAATGTAAACACATTTGTGCTGTTGTTCATGATGTCAATTCACAGCGTCTTCTAAAACTAGCCGTAGCCAGGAATGGGGTAAACCATCTCAACGTCAATTACAACAATATCAAAAATTGTACATTCTGTAATATGGAATAATATATTATGACTGACCTTGTGTATTTCTAATTATTTTATAATTATTATACGTACGACCGTTTCAGTTTGTGATTTTTTTACTTACAACTTCGTTCACATATTATAATATTATATATTTATCGTATTTTTGTATGCTTGAACTAATATTTCACCTGCCAACACTTTGTTTTTTATTCAAATTTTGTGTAAATGACACTCCATACGGTTTGGTTTATTGACATGACTGTAAATTTTAATGTTTGCTGATGTACGCCGACTGTGGTATTCGATCTGAAAAACTATTTAACATTTGATTATTAACTACATTTTTATAATATACGTACTTACCAGAACAGAATCATATTCCCAAAGTTTATTTGAATGAATAGAAGGAATGATGGATGAAGTGGATGCTCAGATTTTGTATTATTTATAAACTGAGCACTACAAATTCTTGTATTTATAGTAGGGTCCTAGTCTTTCGGATTTTTGCTGAAATAGAAAAAGTGAAAGGTTAGATTTATGTAATTCAATTTATATTTATTTATTGATTTTTCTCTACTTCATATTAACTAAAATTCAACAGATCTTTTCTATACCTACTGTTTTAACAGAAATATTAATTATTTACTATAATTATTCATTACTTACACATAATTTTTTACTGCATTTATCCATTTCATACGCTTGTCATCTTTCCACGAGACACCAATAGTAGTTAACGGAAAACGATAAAATTTCACAGGTAAATTTATATGCCGCTCTCTGCGACGATTTTATTGATAAAGACATCGTGAATAATTTCAAAATTTATTTCAATAAAAGTAAATAAACAATTAATCACATACTACAGGTTAATATTTTTGCCCATAAGTTTACAGTTTCTATCACCAGTTGGCGTGACAGTCTAGAGGCTCGTTCCCTATAGACTACAGAAGTAGGCGGTCCTAATTTGAGCGCGAAATTTAAAGTGGAGTCGATTGACGTTCAAAAATATATGGGGTTTAACGGAATATTCATTACTATTCTCTTAAAACACATTTCTTACCAAAACAATGGCTGTTTCATAAAAATAATTAATAAATCCCGTCATTTATTGGCTACAAAACTTTATTAATTTTTTATTTGAAATTAAAAATTTATGAAAAATGAATGTCCTAACTTGATTCAGCCAGTGACGTTTATTCTAACCTAACTTAACCTGGTTTACGTTTGTTGAGGTATAATTTAAGCAATTATAATTAGAAATTGAGTTTGTTTTTTCCATTTGGAGTTGAAAAAGTGTTCTGAAGTCGTCTGAGCTACGCTAGATCAAGGGAGGTCAAGCTAAAAGGATAAAAAAATGTTTTCATCAATTAGGTATTGGATATCTAGGTATTATTTTAGCTTCTTGCCAAGTCGGAAATGTAAACTTTTTGCAGTCATAATTTTCATTAAAGTACAAGACACCATCCCATAACAAAATTCTTTAATTATTAACGACGACGTGTTTAAAAAAACGAGGTTATGTCAGTAGAATGAATGAAATTTGACAGTTGTGTCGTGTCAATGGGTGAACGTACGTTTAACGCAGGTTCTAGTTAGAAGGAGACAGTTACAACTCCACCACGCCTTCCTTTCCTAATCAGCCAACTTTAACAAACATTTTCTTCATTTTGATTTTTACTGCTATCAACAGTGAAAACTTTTTTTCAACTTAAAAATTTAAGGGTGGCTTTGGACTCAACGCGGGGCTGCCAGAGTCGCCATTTGTTTTTTGTTAGTGTATAAATTTTTTTTCAAAAAAAATTTCTGCTTTGAGAAAATATGTCCTGGGCCACGGCCAGGATAGTCATTTCCAGACGATATGGCTTACGTAAGTCAATATTGGCGACTATAATGTTGGACATGTATGATCATTTGAATATATTCAGTATACACACGACATGATTCATTTGGCCAGAGTTGACCAAACTTAGTACATCCAATGTTTAGCGAATATACATCAGACAGCTACATTAACAAACAAAATGGACAGCGAAAATGAAGCAATTATTGCAAGTGCTTCAGCGGTAATAATTTCTTGTGCCCAGCTTGCATGTTTATTGTTTCATGCAACTCATAAATCACAATAATATACAAACACTGACAGACACCGCGTAGTGAAAGTTGTCCAGTCGTCTGGATGAAAACAAAGTCATATTTGCAAGTCGAGACCAGCGTTGGCCAATCCCTTTGATGTGTGTTCAAAAACCCTCCCTCAAAGCGAATGCATTCCAATGCCAACGTTGGTGACTGTTAAATATTGGCCATATGAAAACCATCCACACGGCATGGTAATTGTTCGAATGTCAACATTGGTGGACATTTACCATGTTGTCTGGAGCCGGCTTTAGACTATTACACTACAGCAGGGATCGGCAACTGGCGGACCGCGGTCCAAGTCCGGACCGCGGAAGGTCAAAAACTGGACCACCAAATTTTTTTTGAATTATTTAAAAAATATTTTTTTGTACTTTCCGCTACGAAAGTTTTATTTTCGAGTGCTTTGTGACGGTAACAAAGAGGCACATTTTGAAGAACCAATATCACCCAAGATTAACGACCGCCCACCTTGAAACACTCTTCGCATAAGCTGCTCCCCGCGTGAACCTAACTTTAAAAAACTAACTCAAGACCGCAAATGTAATTTCTCCCATTGATTTTTTAATACAATTATGCCTATTTATTGTATTTCATATTATTTTGTGAGTGAAAATTAAAATAAACAATTAGTAAAGAATATGAGTTTTTTTTTTTTGGACCTCGATAAAAATTTTCAACAGTATCCGGACCCCACCTATAATTACTTGCCGACCCCTGCACTACAGTCACAGTAGTGTGCTACAGTTTTAATTTTCAAGTATTAATTTTTGTCACTACAATCTGCATTTGTCGAACTGTAGTCCATACATTGAGGCGACCATTACGTAGTGTAGTTTTTGGTGTGCATTGAAACTGACCATTGCACCGCAAAGTGAAAGGTACGCTCAGTATATCTTATATTATTTGTAAGTCCTATTTTCGCGTCTGTCTATATATTTTGATAAACTTGAAAACTGCTTGACTGATATCGATTTGGTTTTCTTGGATACCTATATCAGCAAGCAACAAATCAAGCTATTGGCTCATTTTTTACACTGCCAGTTCTTAAGAACACACAATCCTTTTTCTCTCTCTCTCTCCCTCTCTCTTAAATTTGTTAGAAAGTGCCAACAAATTAAAAGGACTTGAAGTTCTTACATTGGACCATACGAGAAAAACTTGGAGTTGTGACACTGTATATCAGCGTTGCGGTTGCCAGATGTACTGATTTTTGCGGGACGTTCCCGATTTTTTTGCTAAAATTGAATGTTCCGTGCGGGACAGTTAATTTCACAATTTTTGAATCTGGGATTAGAATGGAGCTTGACACAGTTTTAGATTCAAATTTGTTTTGGTAGACGAGATCTTAATTCCTTTTTTAAGTTCCCATTAGAAGTTATTGTAATGAGCCCGAAAATTGAAATCAAAATGTATAACAAATTTTTATGTTTCAGTCGTTCTTTTTTCTTAACCAAATAGACTCCAAAAAAGTAGATTTTACACAATATCTCGCGAATAAAAAATTATATCGACTTCGTAAATATAATATAAAAATCGGTTCAGCCGTTTTTTTTTTAATTATTGTTAAAAATAAATTAAAATGATTACTTTTCTGTGTAATATCTATTTTAATCATTATTATTAAATATTTATCAAACTGGGAAGTTCGTCGTGTGGACC
Organism: Mongoloraphidia duomilia; assembly: GCA_039654895.1. NCBI lineage: Eukaryota > Metazoa > Arthropoda > Insecta > Raphidioptera > Raphidiidae > Mongoloraphidia > Mongoloraphidia duomilia. The sequence goes on along the minus strand of CM077522.1, from coordinate 4,618,376 downwards.
TCAAGGGTCGCACTTTAGTCCTAATAAACGACCCACCTCACGGCTTGTTCAAATTTATTTTTTTGGTAGGATTAATATTTACGCGAGCGAAGCCGCGAACAAATGCTATAGTAATTAACAAACACATTGTTTCGAAATACGACGCCTTTTATGTAGTGGACCGACCTTATAAAATATACGAATTAATGAAAGGGTTCACTGGCTTCGGGAAGTTTGAAGGCCGTCGAATGACGAATGTAAAAATGGTCTCTCAACTATACTCAGCGAGCGAGCGAGCGAGAAACCGGTGAATATTGTAATGAACTGGCGTGAACCTTCAATCCGAACCAACAGAGACACACAGTGTACTTGTAGTTCTCGGCTGTCGAGCCCGTTCTTTAAATGTAGAAAACGCACACATGTTCACCAACCTGTGTACGTGTACGCGCCATTGCACATATGTAGTTGTGTTGTGACGTAGGAGTATGCATAAACAAAACAACACAACATTTTGTCTCAGGGTTGACAGATGATTTAATCTCTGTCTATACGATATTTCGACTCGGTAGGATCAGAATTTTCAATTTGTTTGCTATTTCTGATGGAATCGAATAAATACATTTTTCATTCCGGTTGGTACGACTTTGAAAGTAGATTTAAGATACAAGTAAGTAGGTACATTTGGCATTGAATTTTACAGTGTTTCAGTGCTAAAATAGCAAAGGCGTATCCAACTCAAAACGGAAGGAGGGGCAGCTTTTTGAATTCAACAACCAAAAGAACACCATTTACTAAAAAAAATTGAACAATAGTTTGCGAGGATCAGTTCCAAATATATATTTTTTGTCATAAATAATTTTTTTCCTTAAATACGCCCTTGGCTAAAAGTACTTTTAAAGTAGATTTATACGTTGAAAGTCTTAGGTACTAGAAACCAAGCATTATTAGCATTGTAGCAAGTAATCTGTCGATACTCGTTTGTTTCTATTTTAAAACAAACGAGCAAGTTGATGTGTTTTTGTTATCGATTGTGCATGCATACACGTTATCACAATTCACATTATTATAGTATGTGTAGTTTAACTAAATGAGTGTGTAATATAAATAGACCCAATATCTCGCCGTTATCTCTAAGCTGGGGTCTGATATGCGTCGACTCGTTCGCAATGCCTGTGTAGATGTTTGTCTAATGTCTATTCCGCTTAATTCTAAGGCATAATATAGTCTTAGTAAATGCGATATGTCTCTTCTCTTTAAATACACTCCTAAATCTCAAACATAACAGTAGGATCCAGTGGACCCTAAAGGCTAAAACTTCACCCGTCTGCTATTTCTTGTAACAAGTCAGCGAAAAAAAAGTTAAATGATTAACTAAAGCAGACTTCTGGCCAGAACAGTCAACCGTCTCAATTTTTGGAAGAAGTGTCAAGTGAGTGAACATTTCTGCATCGAATGTCCCCCGTGGACACGGAGTAACATTACGTCTTTCCATCGCGCGAATCAACCACCTGACTACCAGTTCCTTCGGGTAGTGTGCCCTTTGGACTATTGGCGGAGTCGAGACCTTTCCTAAATCTCTTCCGGGCGATAATCAGCACTCGAGCAGAAAGGCGCTGTCGTAAAACGTGATCGAGTTGATGACGCCGTACTACGTCGTAAACGTTAATTTAATCCCGTGAATTAAATTGCAATGTTACGGTCAAGAAGGTATATACAATGTACATAATATTGTCTAGATAGTGTAGGTACTATGTGAACTATGGAATGCAACAATGGCAGTACGCGTGACGTCAGCGTTCCATCGGTACTCATGTAAGCGATCGAATCAGATGATGTTTCACCTGCAGCAGTATAGTACAACTCGTGTTTAAGCAACGGGAATCAACGCCTATCGGATCATCGCGTAGCGGCGAGTTTAGATGCGGAGTGCGACTCGAGTCGCTACTAACGATAAGACAATGGATATGGCGGGCACGCGCGAGCAGTCCGCGTCGTGGAAACAGCCGTAGGAAAAAGAGAGAGAGAGATCGCTGCTTGATGTTGACTGGGACAGTAAATGTGATGAACTAATAAACCTGTTTGCAATACAGAAAGAGAGAGAGAAAGAAAGAAAGAGAATGTGTACAGCACAGTACACTGCCTTTGGGCTATGTGACTGCTGTGGCCTCCTCCTTTGCGAACGTCACACGTCGTTCAAATAACATAGATAAATGAAACGTTTGATGGCCGATGCTGAACGAAAATCAACGACTTGTCGCGAAGCTATTATGATCATAAATGCAAACTTTGGAGTACTTGAAAGTTTCCGTGAATTCACTGTTTATCCCCATGTGCTTTTGGTTATCTCTTGGTATATCATTTCACATGTTACCCTGCGATTAATACAGCCTAGTTCCTCACACTTTCCGTATTTCCCTTTTTTCTTGACACTTTTTTAAAAATTTGTCACTGTGGATAAATATCCACTTGTGTTCCGAACAAGTATGAAGCAAACTAAAATATTAAAAAAAAATCGAAATTGCAGATAAAGACAACGAAAAGCGCTATAAAAAATGAAAAATATAGCAGGATTAGTTACAGGATACTCAACGAATCTCAGTAGAATTGGAGACCTGTAAATTCTGAAAGACATAAGACATTAATTGGGACCTGAGTTTGGATTCAAACGATTTAAATAAGTTTACCTTGGATATAATCGCATTCTACAAAGTGACCGGTTAATTACCGAGACAGTAAAATGGGTCATAAGTGCTACAGGAGTTCTTCTACCACCCATGATTTATTCATCCCGTATGAAATTTTACGGACGGTGTGCCACGACTTAGTTGTTTAAGTCAGCAAGTCAAAACCCATCATCATTGCAACGACCCCGTTTTGGTTGACTGAAGCTGTATATAAATCTGACCAAGTACCAACTGTCAGGACGCAAATGTGTCGACCAAAATAATCAGTTGGTTCATTTGCAGTTTCTTCCTGAGAATCGAAATGTGTCGGTTAAAAATAATTATATGAATTAATTGCTCAAGCATTATACCAAGACGGTCGTCTTTCTGTTCACATCGCCATCTATGGTAATGTATGGAGGAGTTACAGCAAGGCCTTTCCTAGGTTCAACAGCTGACCAGTGCAGTTCGATGTTACCAGGTAGATTATATTACTACTCAGTCGCAGTACATACAAATAAAAAACCTATAACATCATTGTATCTTGTATAAAGCTTAGTTGAGCGTTATTGATTCCGTCTTGTTTGCATACTGAATTCATTTCTTTTCATTTATTGTGAGGGCACAATAATATGATTAGTAATTACCGAAGCAACTTGTTTGACAGCTTTGGCTTCCTACTGCAATAATGTTGTATAATGTTTATGTGATCTGTTCACTAAACCAATACAATCACGTATTTCGTTTTCTTGAACCACCCATTCTCTTTGTAATATTTTGTTTCCAACATGTCTAATACTCCCACACACCTATCTCGTGAATCCAGAAAATTGCATGATGCATCAGATCATGGAATGATTCCCGATTGTGGACATCCAGGACAGAAACCAATTCATAAGTAGGAACGGCTGAATCTGTTGTCAATATTTTATTTCCACGCATTTCTTACGAATCCACAAAATTGCATCAGATCACGAAATCATTCCCCGTTGTGGGCGTCCAGAACAGAAGTAAATTGCATAAAGAAGAACGGCTGAATTTGAACGTTGTCAATATTTCATTTCGACGCATTTCTAACGAATCCAGAAAATTGCATCAGATCATGGTATGATTTCTGTTTGTGGACGTCCAGAGAAGAAACAAAGTCATAAGGAAGAACGGATGAACTTTATCTGGGTCGAATATGCCGTATCGGTCGGTTGTATATAATATTATTAACGTGAATCGCTTCGCGTTGCTTTTGTTTCTCTATTAACGAATCATTTGTCGCGCGGCGTGGCGGGGCCACAGCCAGCTGAGAGAGCAGCTGCACGTCTACACGGTCTACCTGCCTGCGCTCTCACCTGCTGCCGGTTGTCCTCGTTGACTGTTAGACTTATCGCTATCTCGCTTTCACTACTGTTTATTCGTATAATTGTCCATCCCACTTTTACACACTGGCCATCAAAATGTGTGTGTGTGTGTGTTACTCTTGCATTATAATAATATAATACTATCCGTAATACGCGAGTATAATATTATGGAGACAGAAACAGAATGATATTATAGTATAATATGTGTACTCATCTCGAGGTTCCATAAAACCACGTACCGCGCGCTGATTGCGATGGATTCGAAAGATCGAGCGGTTGACAGCGCTGTTCTATGACCAAAGACTTATAACGTACCTAATTGATCACCGAAATGAAGGATTAGGGCAGAGATTTATTACTGAGTGATCAAATCACTGTTTTGAAATTGGAATCACCCGACTTCAGAATCCGAAACTTGGAGAGTGCTGCAGTGCATCCTCATTCGGATTCCTCGTTTAGAATTAAAATAACGACTACGACTCTCTCACTCTGACTGATAACAATGAATGACTGACGATTCGGATTGTCTCACTGTTTAGTAACTGCGTTTTCGTTTCTCGGAACTACGCGAAGAAAGAAGTCTTCTGCGTCCAGCGTTGATCTATATGTGGGTTTTAAAACTCGTTCGATTCCCCGCCTTGTCTTGAAATTGTTAACACTATAAACATCTGGTATAACGGATGTGCCGTGTTACATCCGTTTTGTTGGCTTATAGTTTCTTCATCCATTAGTCCACCGCTACACATTTGGCTAGTAGAATAATACCATGGAAACCGTCTCGATAAGCTTTCCCGCGCGTTTCACGTTTTTTACACTTGTTCAACAGTAATTCATTGTTAAAGTCGGATTTAAGCGCAAAGACTTTACATGCGTGTTCCCAGTGTTCCGGTCAACATGCTCACATTAATATCGTTTACGCTACTTGAGAAGACCTCTGTCTGTAATTTCATTTTCTTGTGGATTTTTCAGGAAACCTAGAGAGAACTCGTTTCCAGGATTTGTGTCGATGTCCGTAACACCTATCGGACAAAAGGCTGTACCAATTTTGATTAAATTTTATGTACTAGCAACTGGTTTCCAAAAAATAAAATATAACGTACTTTTTACTCAATCACAGTCGGTTTAAAATAAGGTTCGCGACATAAGACATTAAAAGCCGACTCAGTATGAGTAAATCTACATACAGACTCAATTTTCACGCGCGTGAACCAGCGGACAAAAACTAGCTAGATAAGATATTGTAAATTTTAGACGCTTAACAACAGAGCAAAAACTAGCAATTTATAATATTTTTATTCCGATCAACTGCCTTCTGTAATCGAAAGGAGTTTAAGTGCTTCCCGCAATTTTCAGTTGACATTTTATGAGCTCCTCGTCTACAAATTTGTACCGTGAGTCATCACCAACATTGCAAACAAATAAGTTGATATATTTGCATTCTATCCAGTTACGACTCGTCAGAACCTGTGCAGCAGGACAGCAATTAACAAATTAAAAATCGGAACAGTACTGGGAGGGGCATCATAGCATGAACGAAAAGTCGAGAGTTACGTTACGAAAATGGGTGACGTTTCGTCTTTATAATTTTAAAACTAAAAGTAAAGGATGTCCGTACCTGAGATGACCTTCGGAACGAATGCGCAAACGCAGTGAGCACGGGTGGGGGGTCGGCAATATGACGCAATTCTACGGTGACCGGCGGGCTTTGGGTCAGTGTAACTTTGGATTGCGCTGAGTGAGGGCTATACGAAAGTGGTGTCAATCGAAAGCTTTATAGCGCGCGCATGCGATTTTCTGACGCACGATTGTTTAGTCGCAAAAATAACACACACAGCATTAAATACAAATGCGCGCATACCTATGTGACTATAAATAATCGCTGCATTTTGTGTGTATTATTTTTGCGACTAAACAATCGCGCGTCAGAAAAATCGCATGTGCGCACTAGGCCTTAACTAGAATTGGGCCATTGGCAGGTATCAATGAAGGCGTTATAAAATACTGTTGTATTTTTACAAGCTTTTATTTAACTTGCAATGTATGTTAGTCGTGTGTTTGTTTAGGTCAAATCTTGCAAGTAAATTTTAAACGACTTCCACGCATCCGTTCGATTTGAAATTTTGTACACATATGTATTCCCGATGACAATACATGAATAAATCGTTTTTAGAAATAAAATCAACCCCTAAGGGGTTCAAACGGGGATGTAGGGTTTTTTGACTAATCAACGCCCAGGCCAAATCGCTGAAGCTAGAAACTTGGACAGTTGTCATAGTTGGTTCCTATTCTGACGTAAGCATCCACTAAGAAAGGATTTTTCGAAATTCAACCCCTACAAGTGTCAAAGGGGGGTAAAATTTTGAAAGACTAAAATGAACAAAATAAAATATTAGAAAAAAAAACTTTTTAGAGACAAGCTTTTATTGAAATGTACTAAAAAGGAAAAAATAATATTTAATAATTTTGGTTCATAATTATTATAAAAGCTGGGGTTGCGACTAATAAACTATCATAGAGATTACAACCCCCGCTTTTATAATAATTATGAACCAAAATTATTAAATATTATTTTTCCCTTTTTAGTACAGTTCAATAAAAGCTTGTCTCTAAAAACTTTTTTTTACTAGTATTTTTTCAGTCAGTTTGAACGAGGTCTATACTGTAGTCTGTATATAATATAATAATAATAAACAATTTTATTTCAGAAATAAACGTTTCAGAATTCAGTTTACAACATTGTGCTTTTTTACTCGTCTGTCCAAAAGTACGAGTGGCCTATGAATAAATTCAATGCATATGTTATAATATTCATTGTTTATCTTCACTATAATAAATTACTCAAAAAAGAGGTCAGGAAAGCTAGAAAATGTTATGTACCTATGTTGTTTCCTACGTCAGATTCAAGTTTATCTTATCAGTTCATTTATCAATTTAATCTGTGCACAGCTAACAAAGGATATTAAACTGATAATAATGTTACCTGTATACTATCTGTACAAAATTATTGAAATAAAACTTACCTATTTTCAAAAATGTATTAATTTTACCACAAAAATCTTAACAGCTACGTCGGAGCCAGACTGACTAACTTTTACAATTTATTTCAGTTTTCGGGAGTGTCTGTTTACACTCATTCGAGTCATGGCCACGATAGAAAATATTTTAGGGGTGTTATTTGACAGACGTTACCTAAGAGTTGACCCAGGGCGGCAAATTGTAGAGCCGGCAAAATTCAACTTTATAGTATTCAGTATTGTAACATTGTTCAAGTACGAGTTACGACCTTCATAGTTCATCAGCCTGAATTTGAAAAACACTGTTGTCATTGATAGAAAACAATATATAAATACCTACCTAAATAAGTGGTGGCAAAATTCCACACGTCATACCTACAAGAACATTTTTTTCGTTTGAATCATGAATTCTGTTTGGAGTTTGTTATCGAGAACGTATGCTAAAGTAAACTGTTTGAATTTTTTTTACAAATATAATTGTGTAATTTTTGATTTAATCAATATTACACGCGGGAATTTTGAGTAGCGCAGGGCGACACTGTTAATTTTTTTCGGAAATGGATTCTTGAATTTTACCAATTGCTCCAAAATGGGTATTTGGGTAAACGATGGTTTTTGGAAAAAAAATGTGAGGCGTTCAGCCTGAACGATGCTATGGTACAAACAGGCAAAAAAATCGGTAAACTCGAAGTCATACATACAAAAAGTAGCAGGGCTTGAGAATAGCCGAGAGTATAGCGGCGCTGTTGTTTACATGGCGTTGCTATGGTTCCTCTATTACAAGTCCCCAGTTCTCGGGTTCTAGCCCGAGAGCTGGTAAAAGTGTCAATTGGATTTTCAATTTATTATTAAAAAAAAAAATAATGAATTGAAAATATGAATTGGTGCTAGGCCCAAATAACCTTAGCTGTTGGTGGTCTTTAAAACACAATTATTATTATTATTACAAAAAGTAGCCTATACAGGGTGTTTCATAAACATTGCGCCAAATTTATAGAGGTTATAGAAGGCATCAAAATAAGCAATTTTGGTCAATAAACCCCTGTCCGAAAATGTACCATTTTGGCTCTAAAGGAAATCAAAGATTTTTGGTTTCTTTTACACATCAACGGAGTTTGTATTTTGTTAAGTAGCGTATTTCAATCAAGAGCGCCTTGAAACAATTGACAAGATGTCAGTTGCATTAACAATTAAGTATAGTGAATTAATTTGTTATCGACATGGCCCAATTTTCTTATGCCGAACTCGCCGACATGCATTTTATTTACGGAAAAGCTGAGGGGAATGGAAGACGAGCCGAACGGTTGTATGCCGCGAGATTTCCAGCACGTCGCCATCCTGATCGTGGCATCTTTAGCAGGATTCATCTTCGTCTTTGCGAAAGTGGCAGCTTAAAACGTCAAGGGGGTTCTGGTCAACCATTTTCAGTGCGCAGCGTAGAGTTTGAGGAAGAGGTGCTGCAACGTGTGGAGGAAAACCCGTATACCAGTGTTTGTGCTATTGCTTACGCCATGGGGGCTGCAGCGCCCACTGTTTGGCGTGTTCTTCATGACCAACAACTTTACCCGTACCACCTGCAGAAGGTACAAGCTATGGGCCCGGAAGATTACCCTCATCGACTACGATTCTCCCGTTGGTGGTTGCAGCAGAATTTGAGGCAACCTGACTTCGGCCGATACGTGTTATTTACGGATGAGGCTTGTTTTACGCGGGATGGTTTTTTCAATAACCGTAATAGTCACATTTGGGATGATGAAAATCCCCATGCAATCGCGCTCAGACGAGATCAACACCAGTTCTCTGTAAATGTTTGGGCCGGCATTGTGGGAGAGAACATTATTGGCCCGTACCTGCTTCCGCCACGCTTGAATGGACACATTTATGTTCAATTCTTAGAACAAATTCTTCCCGAGTTTTTGGAGGATGTTCCACTTAACATTCGGAGAGGTATGTGGCTTCAGCACGACGGGGCTCCGGCACATTTTTCTCTGGAAGCGAGGCAGTATTTGAACGAAGTCTTTCGCAACCGCTGGATTGGGCGCGGAGGCCCTGTACATTGGCCCGCAAGGTCTCCGGACCTCACCGCACTTGACTTTTTCCTCTGGGGCCATGTTAAAAGTTTGGTGTATGAGACACCCATTCCCAACGCTGAAGAACTGCTGGGCAGGGTGATGGCCGCTTGCGCACATGTTCAAGATATGCCTGGGATATTTCACAGGGTTCGGACATCAATGAACAACCGTGCCCAGCTGTGCATGGAGCAAAATGGACGCCATATTGAGCCGTTGATGTTGTAGTTTGCATTAATAAATTAATAGAACCTTAAATTTATCATTTAACCTACCGCCAAAACGGCACATTTCCCGACAGGGGTTTATTGACCAAAATATCTTATTTTTCTGCCCTCTGAAACCTCTATAAGTTTGGCGCAATGTTTATGAAACACCCTGTATACCTACTTTGAGTATATAGTACACCAAGTTTTATCGAAATCAGTCCAGCTGTCCTCAAGTAATGCTGGTAGACAGACAAAAATTGTGGAAACACCAAAAATACAAAATATCTACAAACTCCGCAAAAAACTGAATAATTTACAGACTGAGATCCCAATATTATAGTACCTATAGGTATGTAATTATTAGTATTGATAGGAAAGTTAATATTTATAATATCTGGGTGGCCGAGCTTTGCTCGGATGAGTTCAATAAAAACAGTACTTAATATGCTGTGAGATATTATTTTCTCAGAATATTATTCCGAAACGAATTTATTTCTGTAACATAATTTAAAATAATTGTTTCTGATATTTTAACTACCTATGTGTATTTTTAAGCGTAAAAACTAAGTATCAACTTGAATCAAGCATTTTTTCCTGTAAATATTATTTAGGTCGCCATTTTCAAATCTACCGCCGTTATTGTTTTGTTGACTGAAGAACTCGCAAAAACCGATTTTCATAGATTGAATATCTTGTAAAAATGTTCGAAACAGATGAAATTTTGCTCGCCCGTTACCATTTTAACAATCCAATTTTAAGCATTAATACCAAATATCAACTTTATCGAAGTACTTTTTCTCTGTGATGTCATCTTAACAACTTCCAGTAAATTTCAAATACTTTTTTTTGCATAGGTACCTACTGAAAAACTCACAAAAATCGATTCTTTTAATAACAAACGTCAGACTAACCTGCGCAAAACTTTTTTTGCATGTATCTTCACCATAGTTTTTAAAAATCGATGTGTTTTGATACACATGCCTGCGGCGCTAGAAGTGCGGCCCTTTAGACCGCCGTGCCGATTTTTAGATAGGCAAAACTTTTTTGTATGTATCTTAACTATAGCTTTTAAAAATCGATGTGTTTTTACATAGACCCGCGGCGCCAGAAGTGCGGCCCTTCGGGCTGCCGTTTTGTCATTATTTACATATTGTGCAAGACACTTCTTATATTAGTGTTCATTTAAAATTTTAACACTTGTGATATATTATATAAAATCTATGTAGAAATAGACTTCGAATCAATCTGACTTTAATTGAGCAAGTTATAATAAATAAAAAAACACCTTTTTTTTAATTGCTCCCCTCTGGAACCAAAATTCCTACCTAGATCAATTTCTCGCCCCGAAAAATCCTCATTCTTTAAATTTCATCAAAATCGTTAGTCGTTTTGGAGAAAAAAAGGTCTAGGTAAGAATAAGATTATACGTCATACTACATTTAACGTACCTACTTACCTATACATATTTTATATAAGTAATATAAAAATAACATACCTATTTATTTAAATATTAGCTAAAATTACTTACATAATTATGTTTAGATTTTATTGTTGTTATTTTTTTACTTTTTAAATAATTTCTGATTATTTTAATAAGTTAAAGATTGACTGTCAGAGTAATTTTGACATAAATAATGAAAATAGTTTGTTTTTTCCAAAGCCTACTCACAATACGACACTGTTTTATGACGTTAAAAAACTGTTTTTTAAAATGATAAAATCGATAAGAAAACGAATTTTTCCAAGGATGAGACCTAGCTAGATCGATTTTTTGCCCCCCGAAACCCCTTTTCGGTAAATTTGATCAAAATCGTTAGAGCCGTTTTCGAGAAAATATTTATATAGGTACATAGAAACATATATACAAGATTTACTCGTTTAATAATATAGGGATTATGCACTTTTTTGAAGTCAAAATAATCTGGAGTTTTTTTTAATAGTTTTGACTTTTGAGTCATGCATTTGCACTACTGAACGAAGTTAACGAGTATTGTAATAAGTGATTAATTTTTACTACGTACTTGAATGACGTAATAATAACAAACTTCCCCGACAGATAATAAACATAAATTTCAAGAATTTAGTTTCCTCATTGTGTTTGAGGATATTCATTTAATGAATGATTTGAATGTAACAAAGCAAAATTAAATAAAGCCTAACATAGATTTTTGCAACATTTTTCTGCCCCCTAATTTCTAAGATTAAAATATTACTTAACATGTTTTTTGTTTTAAAACTTCAAAGGCCTAGAAAAAATGTCCTTTGAAATCTTTTTGTCACTTAAAATTTTCTTAAAAATGGCCGATGTGTGACGGCAATGAACTGATTTCCGTCACAATATAGTTGCATCAATCAATTTGATTTTTCTGTCGGATCTGTAAATGAAAAAAGGGCAGTTTTTTTAAATAAAAATGTCCATTGTACTGTTAACAATAATTGTGTATTCATTAAAACAGCAATATTTGAATTACAAGAAAAAAAAATTATATATATATATATACAAGTTTACAAAAAAATACTCTGCAATATGGAATAATTCAATAATAATTACAATAATATAAGTATTTACAATGTTTATTATAATGACAATAATGTACAAAATACATAATAAATTGAAGTAATTTACCAATACGTCGTCACATATTGTAATTAACTAATTGTTATCAATTGTTCTTTAGGCAATCGGTTAATTCACATATAGGTTTCAATGAGAATTATTTTTTTTTAATTGGTTATTTAATTGACATGTTATAACGTTTGCTATTTTCTATTTTATGGTTTGCTTTTGAAAAAAAATATATTAATATAATATAATCAAATTTCAAACCCAAAAAACGTTACGATTAAATTCTCCAATAACGTAGCAAACATTAAAATAAAAAATACTTACAAACAATATTGTTTGACAGGTATTTAAAAAAAATATATTTAGGAATATTAATAGCAATTTAGGAACAAAAGGTGATTTAGAACACCCAACACATTCATTTGGTTTCGAAATCGACAATTTAAAAATTGAATAACGTAAAAAAGGATTGCATTGTTGTACTGCAAGATTTCTGATTTCTGCTCTTAGAACTTAAAATTCCCAATTTTGATTATAAAAAAAATAATATCGATATCAAATGAACCACATTCAAATTAACTAGTAAGACAGCCCTTGTAGATGGTACTGATTAGAGGAAATGATTATTGGTCTAAAAAGGGAGGGGATTATTTTATCACATTTTGGCGTTTCTTTCTTTTCTATTTTAATTTACAAAAATATTTGTAAGCATTTAATTTGTAGCAATGCAGTTTTTCCCTGAATTTTAGTATTAATAAAAATTATTGAACTAATTAAATTGTCTCGTCATCCTATTTACACGAAATCGTATCTGTTAATCGACTCTCACACTCAACAATTACTTACTAGGTGCGATCAAAAGTTTCGTTTCGTGTAAATAGCAGTATTATTGTTGCAATTGTTCACTCAGAGCACCTTTCGGGCACACTTCTGGTTTCTTAAAAAAAACCTTTAATTTTTATACATTTTTAAGGGGGGATATCAAAAATATCACAATGTTCTTTTATTTCTTTGCGTTTATGAAATCCGTGAGATCAGACGGGAATATTCTCCATCAATGTGTGAAAAATGCATATTATGTAGGTAGTAAAAGTATTATCCTCAATTTTATTTTCGATAAAAAATAAAAAAATAAAGGCACTTTCGTTGTCACTATAAAAAAGATTCACTTTAAAATTTTAATGAACTTGTTTTAAGGTAGTTCGACAACTTCAGGTACACTTTTAAGTGCCTTTTAGGCGCCATTTTTAAGAGACAGTATCGTCTTATCATACATAGAATCAACGCAGAGCTAGCCAATACACTTTCACTCTTACAAAATTATATTTTTTTACACTTACCAACGCGCGATGTAGAAAAAAATAATTAAGTTATCCAATTTTATATTGCACTAAAAAACCTTTGTTTTTCTTTTGCTAAGAAAACTTAACTATGTATGATAAAAAGATATCAAAATCCACTTAAAAATACATAATAAAAACAACTATAAATTCTATCGGGAAAAAATGATTTTTTAAAATAAATTATACATAAACCGATAAACAATTTACTTCTGGGTTCTAACAATACACTACACTACTGTTACACAGTCATCGCTAGATAGGGAATTGGCTGTAAAACTTCGCTAATATCTTTTGCCTGTGCCGAACATAGATCTGGATTACTAACATTTGTTTTATTTGCACTATTGTCTTCACTGCACGGACTACTACCACTATTATTACTATTGTTTGCATCTGTTAAATTGGAAAAACTGAAAATCGAAACAAGTGACGATAGCCGATCAATCTCCATCGATGCCGGAGGCGTTTCGTCTTGTTTTGTTTCTGGAACTTCGCAGCGATTTTCTTTGTTTTCGGAGTTGTTAGATAAAAAATCGGGATCGTCTAAAAAAACGAAATCGTCGCCGTCCTCTTCGTCAGAATCGGATTTGGTACGTTTTGGGTTTGGTAATATTGATAAAACGGCCTCTTCTAATTCCCACTCCGTATGACGTCTTTTCAAGGTATTGTTCTCGTGTGATTCGGTGATGACCTCGCTTTCGCTTGTCGAATTATTATTGTTGGTCGAACTGGCATCCAAATTTAAATAAGTTAATTCAATGTGTGCTTGATACGAAGGCGGAGGACTATTTTTGTAGGATACTGGTTCGGGCACTGAGGGTTCTTCGAATTCGACGTACTGGTCGTCAACTAGTGACCTGGCAGTCAAATCGTCTGCACTTTCGTCCCAGTCGCTTGGAAATTCGTCGCCGTTCTTAATTTTATTGTTTTCGTCGTCGAACACGTTGCTGTCACCGTCTTCTTTTGGACTCGTTGTGTCGAAGTACGGATATGTCAGTCCATTGTCCGATCGGCCGTTCCCGTGCACAATGTGGTACGCTTCTTCCATGAAGATGTAACGTGCCTTATGGAGTACCGTTGCTACCAACAAGTTCTTATGTAAACTCACACCGCCACGACTTGCCCGAGATTGGGCTATTTTTGATAACGATATTCCTATTAATTTGTGGGCTTCCGTAGCCATTTTGAACTAAATTTATAATAACTGCACTATCTAATGAACGTACATAAAACACTTTACACACACTGTATCGCGCGTGCACACGTCACCGAACGCCTCATACGAATGGAAATTAACATACACATATTACTCTTATAACCTCTGTTCTAATGACGTCACGGCCTACTTATAAACACAATTCGACCAATCACAGACCAGAAAAGTGACATTCACATTCTTTTGTTCAGAGTCAGGGGGCAGCACTGTCTCGAGCAGGAACAAAAGACAAGTCTCGTAAGCCAGTGACCATAAAAATTTAATTTCTAAACATATGAAAAACGCAGTTGTTTCTTTGATGTCAGATGGCAGCACTGACTTGACCACAGACAGATTATGTTCTGGAAGAATCTAGACTTCCTATTATTTCAATTTTTTATTATGACTTTTCGAATTGATAATGTCTTTCAACTAACACTGTATTTCGTTAACAATGAGTTTGTAACCCAAAGCCCACACACATTTTTTAAACTTATTTATCCATGAATCAAACGACCTGTTCATTGATAAAATTTTATTTGAAAAAAAAAAAAAACAAGATTGATACGAAATACATAAAAAAAGTTTATAAAATAATGAGTTGTAACGAAAATATTAAATGAATAATAAATATAATGAGTGCCTTATCCTATTGTTTTGTATGATAAATAATTATTAATATTTATATTATAGTAGTATGTATATTCATGACATAATTTGGCATATAGCAAAAGACAACAATTCTATCAAGAACCTCTATACGTGAAGAATGTCTGTTTTTGTGTCCCTCTGTACATACGATTTCGAGCACTGAAGCATCGGCAGTCAACGCCTATGACTACTGTATTTCTTCCCAGAATTAAAAAAAAAAAATTAAACTGCACTATAGTTCTTCTCGTATATGAGTTTTGTCACTAGGGAAAGCCCAAAACGATGAAGGTAATTTCTTAACATCTCGTTCTCTTTTCACAAATGCAGAGAAAGATGAAATGCAATTACCTACAAAGTGATTGGCTAAGCCTAAAATTGCCAGTTCTACATGCGGTTGACTTTTATCGTATTTGTGTATCGAAACGTTGGCTCGTTTTAGTGAATCAGTTAGTTCGTTTATCATATGATTACTATCCGAAGCGACGAATATAGATTTTACGTCTTTCATATTTTTCAATAATCTCTTTAACTGTCTTACAATTATTTCTTTGCCGGGAAGACACATTTCATGAGTGGCTTTGCCTTTCTCATTTCTGTACCCTAAACACTGAGGTGCAGCAAACAGATTGGGGCTGTGTTGTACATGCTCGCATGCTCGAACCCAGTCGACCCCGTTTCTCAGATGAATACCTACGAACGCACCTTTTGGAAGGTTTGTTTTCACGAAGTGCTTCGCTTTGTTCGCAATATCTTCATTCCATAACAGATGTTGATGCAGAGGTCTATTTTCTTTTTGAACTGGGAAGCTACCCGGTGCACCTGTAAAAACAGTATGAATATGATTAGGTTAAATATTGAAAGATTCATTGAAGCGTAATAATTTATAGAAGTTAATGTACTAATTAATTGTGTTTTAAAGACCACCAACAGCTAAGGTTATTTGGGTCTAGCACCAATTCCTATTTTCAATTCATTATTTTTTTTTAATAATAAATTGAAAATCCAATTGACACTTTTACCAGCTCTCGGGCCAGAACCTGGGACTTAGCAACGCCATGTAAACAACAGCACTGCTACACTCTCGGCCATTCTCAAGCCCGTTAATGTACTATTTGCGACGTCAGTAATAAATGTAATGATAATTTAACGTCAAAAGTACTTTGCTGATGAGGACAGTGTGGTCCAGTGGTTAGCGTCGCGCCTCTGGTTCACTGTCTTGGGTTCGAATCCCGCCTCCGCTCATGGATGTTTTGTGATGTCATTTAGTTTTAAGTGAGTTATGTTATTTAATGTAAGCAAGAGGCTAATGACCTAAGATGTCGACGCGTCTATAATTTACAATAAATAAATAAAATACTTTGCTGATATCATAATCAAATTCCAGGCAATTGGTCAAAATTAGTCGATTTAAGTCTATATTTTTTTTTTGTTAATAGTGCAATCATATGCTTTTAACTGCACAAAAAGAGTACGTTTCTCTATTACAGCGATAGTCGTGGATGAATATTATGACTATGCGTTTTCATTTTTTATTTATTTTGAATGGAATGTCGCTTAAATGCCGGTAGTATATTACCTGTGAATGCAATAACGGGCCACTTTTGTGGAGGATACTTTTTAAACCATTTAGCAGCCATATCGTGGTGGTACGTATCATAATGTAAAGGCTGATAAAATTCAGATCCGACAAAATCAACATTGTACGTGTCCCAAAACGGACCGAAAGGATTTCCATCTTTTGCATTGCAATTTTCGTTGTCACCTCTTGCCACATAGCAAAACGAGATTCTTTTCTCCGATGGCCAGAGTGTCGGCGCGATTTCCTGCATGAATCGTTCCATTGTAATAACACGATGGTACTTCATCAATGGTTCAACTTGGAAATACGTATCGAAAGGCACTTGGATCGATCTTGATTCGCCGTAACGATATTCTACCCATGGTGGCAATACTAAAGTACGATTTAATCCATTAGCAAAACCGAGCGCACCTAAGAATTGATCTGCTTGATTTCCAAATCTTCCTGTAAAAACAAATAATTCAATTGGAGTCGGAGGTGGTAGCCCGCAAATTTTTACAATTTTTTGTCAGTATTAATACAAAAAAACGTTAGATAATTTTTAAAATAAAATTTGTGCAATCAGGGCCCAGTCTACAAACGTAATCATGTGCAATAGTTTTTTAATCGTTTTTATACAGATAAAAACCCGGTAAATTTAGAGGTTGCATTTTACAAAACTTACCCATGCACGGACAGTATACAATATATCCGTTTTCATCGATTTCTGTCGATGAAACAAAAATAAAAATATTAATTAGAGAATAAAGAGTGAAAGAATAAATAAAAATCATGTTTTAATTGATATTTTAACATTTCTAGGTTATCATAACGAAAACAGTCAGAGGCGTTCTCTTCGACCATACACTTATGGAATCACCATTTGTAGATTATAGAATATAGATGCTCGACAACAGAGGTCATAAGCGTCTTATTTATCTGTATAAAAAACTGTTTGGGCACATTATGTTATACGAAATCTATATGTAAAAATTTCTCTTCTTTCGTTAAGACAGGTTTCGAATCGATCTGACTAATTGAACGTGTTAAAAGCGAAAAACACTGTTTTTTATAATTTGGTTTGGTCCCCTCTGGGAACAAAATTCAAAAATCAGGTGATGTTAGGATTAACAAGACCTTGAAACAAATCGAACAAATAAAAGTTTTTAAAATCGGTTCCTCCATTTCAGCTGTACGATTTATGCAAAAAAGCGTGACTCACAAAAAAAAAAAAATATAGGCGCTTTAGTTAAAGCTGTTCGCGCCTAAAAAACTTAAAATCAGTTAGCAATTTTCAATTTTTATTATACATAATTCAATTCTTCTTTTGGGCATTTTAACCTTATTTTGAGTGCAAAAATGTAAATTTTTTTATAAAAAAATTGCTGCTATAAATTAAAATGCCAAAATAGGTAGTTACCGTAGTTTTTACGATTTAACTTTGGTGTCTCCCACAACAGAGGCGCTGAAGAGTATCTCTGTGGAACATCGAATTCATTCATACACCACGAGACAGATACACGCGTGACGGAGATGGACGTGCACATTTATACGAACGCATGTTAGTGAATGCGCGGTTTTAAATGACATATTTAAAAACATGTTTCGGATCGGACGGGTCTGTTTTCTAACAAGGGGTGTCCAGTTGTGTGTCTCGACTGGCAACGAATAACTAAATGACCATATTCATAGGATCACCCCTCGTTAGAAAACATAGACCCGTCCGACCCGAATTGCGCAGAAAAGCAGAAACCATACAATTCTACATACGTTGCAGCCAGGGCCGGATTAACCATTAGGCAGAGTAGGCAACTGCCTAAGGGCCCTGCGCGCGTACAAAAGAAATTGGAAATGTTTCAGTCAAAATTTAATTGGAAAATTTGTATCCTCAATGACAATAGGTAGTATTGCTTTTTTTCGACGCATGCTGTCAGTTGATGAAATATTTCATACTTACAGAACAGAACCATCTAGTATCGAGTAGTAGCGTTACGTAGCGTATTGTATGAATCATACAATACACTACCTTCATCAACTTGAAAAGAGCTGATCATCTTCATACGGCTGAAAAGGGGCCCCGAGAATTGCATTGCCTAGGGGCCCCGACATGGTTAATCCGGCCCTGGCTGCAGCGGGTTTAAAGGATCAATCAACTACAATAAAAGAACAACAGTTTTTTTTTAAACCTATCTTGTATTTTTAAATAAGTTTTAAGATGTATAATAAATGAAGAACAAGATCTCCATAAGTTTTCAACGTTTTATACAAAGTTCTTTTTGTAATTAAATAATAAAAAACAAAGATTTGTTTGTGAATTCGTAACAATAATTTAATGGAAGTCTTCATAATAATATATAGTTGTAATACAATATATTAATTTCATTACGTCTTCATACAACTTTTCATATGAAAGAAAAGTAAAACATTTAAAAAAGAGAAATGAATAATATGTGACAATCCCAATAGAATTTAAACACAAAAGGTGTTTGTTGGCAAGTTCGGAACTGGTTCTGAACTGCTATAGCGCTTGTTGGCAATACAGAACTCTTCGGACACAACTGCGTGTCAAATTCTCGGACTGTTTGAACCTGGTTCTACAAGACTTCAAACTGCTAGAACCAACTTCCAACAGTCCGAGAATTTAACCAACAAACACGCAGTTGTGTCCAAAGAGTTCTGTATTGCCGACAAGCGGTTTAAGCAGTTCAGAACTTGCCCACAAACATACCTAAAGAACGCTCTTATTATAGTGTGTATGAACACTGAGTTAACCGATATTAATTATTCGATCAAGGAGGTAAGTTTAAAAATTTAATTATTGGCAATATCGACGTTCATTCATTAAGTGTCAATCCGTTATTTCAATGTCCATACAATTTATTACTTTTTTTTTGATTACAAGGTTACATGCAAACACATTCTTTTCTATTCTTCAAATTAATTTATAAATTAAATATCTATATCCAATTTTTGTAAGCTCCTTGCGTTCATTAAGCAAGCTTTAATTTAAACCACTGATCGGGGGGAACGGATGTTCAGTCCCTATATCTCAGTCGGATGCAATATTGTCAAGTTTGGTATAAATTCTCCTGTGCTGTATCTAGGAATCCTGACGCCCTTGGCGAAGAAACTTTACGCCAAATTATGTCATAAAATTCACACCAGTCAGAGGACTATAAACTATAAACAGGTATGTCGTGGGACACTCGACAGAAGCAAAGCTTTTGCACACAGCCTACCAGTTGATATAACGTGTGCGCGCGCAGTTTTGCACACAGCTAGCTAGGCGCAGATGTACAGTGTATTTGTTTCTAAGGTAGCGCAGATAAGGTAGTGCGCACGCGCAATGTTAACGAAAACGTTTTTTCTCAGTTTACTCCCCATCTGCGGAGCGCGTAACGTCTGAAAAAAAAGCTTTGCTTCAAAAAAGACAAAACAGCGTAATTTTTACAAACGACTTTAAAATGCTTGAACTGTGTTTTCCAGCGCCTTCTTGCTTCGGGCGCCACTGGTGCGGGTCATCCCCGTTAACCCCTAGATACAGCGCTAAAATTGTCTAGATCCCTTAGGACTCTTTACACAACGCCTGAAACCTCTTAGAAGCCACAGGACGTGGATAAGATGTACTGAGGGAGACGGGCAACCAATACGCTATATTATAGTATGTTTACTATAGTAGGTATGCTTAATAAAGTAAGAACATTGAAAATATTTTTTATAGATGTGATAGTTCAGCTTAGTGAATATTAGGAAGAATTTGGTTCGGAAAAAGCTGTGAAATAATATTCAGAGTTGTTCAAATTTGTTTAATAGCCGACATTTTTCGAAACGTCGGCTATTAAACAAATTTGAACATCTCTGAACATAATTCACAGCGTTTTCCGAACCAAATTCTTCCGAAAATATTTTTTATACGTTTTCTTATAGCAGTATTTGAAAAATGCTTCAAACGGCCTCACAAAAAATTTAGACAACAAATATCAACATGACGGTCGATATTTGCTATCAATTAATTAGTGCTCTCAGACGATCAATATTTAATGTCAATATTGGTATAAATGATCCATTAGTAGATGCTAACGACCTTACTTGTCGAACGTCTATAATCTACGATTTATTGTAGATTATAGACGGTCGATATTTGCTATCAATTAATTAGTGCTCTCAGACGATCAATATTTAATGTCAATATTGGTATAAATGATCCATTAGTAGATGCTAACGACCTTACTTGTCGAACGTCTATAATCTACAATAAATCAATCCATTATTCTAATTCTCCAATATTTTGTCCACAGACCTTAATAATATCGACGCATTAACATTGTTCGTCTGAAGAGCCTAAGGAATTTACTGCTCATTTTGGGAAGTGGGTAGGACTCGTTAATTTTAGGGACATTTCAGTTTTTTTATGAGAAAATATTGCGATTAACAATAATTAATTTCAATATGACGTAATAACGATTTTAGGAGATAAATAAATTTTAAAGTTTTTTTGAATATTGTTATGAATTTAGATATTATTATAATGAATATATTATTTTGTTTCTTGATGAATATAAATATTATAAAAAAACTTTAAAATGTATCCGTCTACTCAACTTACAATTAAATTTAAAGGTCTTTCAAGTATATATATTTTACATAACCTATAAAATGTAGTCACATCTAGGAATTTTCTTGCTGCCAAATTTTATTTTTACAAGACATTTTTTTCGATTATCTAGCAATGTTGTGATTATACTTTTTGTATTAAAATATGTTATGGGGGTCAGTTATTTTTTCCCATTGTTACGCTTTAAAATCGATTATTGCATTTCTTGTTGTTGAAATTCTTGTAAAAACTATTTGAATTTCAATGAGTCAGTTCTCACTTTTTTACGGGGTTCTATTAAAAATAAATAATATTAATAAAAAAAAAAATAAATTAACGCAAAAGTGGATAACAAAAATCGTTCATTATAATCAGTTTGTAGGAAAACGGGCCAACATAAAATAAGCAAGCCTTCGTAAACTAAAAATTCTATTTTAAATTTAATAATTGCTTATAAAAGTCGAATTTATATTACAATAAAAATAAAAAAAAAATTGCGTATAAATTCACGTTTCTCAACAAAATTTATTGCTAAAAATAAATGGAATATTAGCCAGTAAGTCTAATAACAAATAATTTTTCAGTTAATTATTTAAACAATAATTTAAAAAATAAGAAAACAGCCAAAGAAAAAACCTATGATACAGAAAATGGCGTTTATTCTAGAAGTAAATACGTTCCCCCCATCACTTTCTGTCTGATTACATTCGTCGATTCCGCTTCTAGAATAAAACGATAGTACCAGTAGAGAAGAAAACAATTGTGGACTGAATCGTGACCAAAACATTTAATAAAATTAATTCTAAACTGTACAACCGCGTCAGTAAAATGTATTTCAAAATAATTAAAATTAAAACATCATCGATCCATATTTTTTTTTAAACTTCACCACACGACACCCACAATTTTTTTCTATACAAACTTTCACAATACTACAATACCGATTCGACGAATCAAAATAACTTTCTTCGATTACTAAATAATATTTTACAATCAAAAAATTCTATGGATTCTGTTTTAAAATTTTGTCAAAGTATTCTTATAATGATTTCAATTTTACTGTGTTAGTACGAGTGTTTCGTTCGATGATCAGAATTTAAAACCTTCACTGGGTATACTCTGGTTCGGATCAAACTGGTATCCACCGTCTCCAGCCTGCGGAGCTAAGTTGGGATCGTCATCAACCTGAAACCAACAAATTGTTATTAAATCTATATCCAATTCCGTTGGATATCGGTGAAGGGAAAAAAACAATTTTGCTGTTAGACCACATAAGGTAAGTCTGTTTAAATTGTTCGGTCGCGAGAATACTCTATTTTTTTTGTCTGAGAACCATTAACCTAGCATACTTGAAAAAAATATGATAAGAGGATTCACACGGATGTGTGGCCTGATCTCAGAACAACAATTTGCTATACTTTTATTTTCTGTCAGCAGATGTCATAGAATCAAATAGTCCGGGAGTTTGCGTTGCATTTTAGGTAGTGTTTTTACGCCGATCGATTGTTATCTTTTTCGATAAATCTAGTATGACTAATAAGTAAACCAAGCGTCAGCTGGCGCACTCGCGGTGGGTGTGGATGTGAGACTGCGAAAGTGGTAAAAAAAATTTTTTTTAAGGTGTAGTACGCCGGCTGAAACTTGTTTTTATAAATAGTTGACATCATTGTGAGTTGAAAAATAATCGTCAGCTGCATCGTGGAAGGGGGATTGTGCATTAGCTGGTCGCATGAACTTTTAAAAAAACACGTAAAATATTGCGCATTTCACTTTTTTGCACTGACAGCAGCTGAGACAATTTCGTTACCTAGGATTATGATTATATCACTATCATAATCCTAGGTAACGTAATTGTCTCAGCTGCTGTCAGTGCAAAAAAGTGAAATGCGCAATATTTCACGTGTTTTTTTACAAGTTCATGCGACCAGCTGACGCACAATCTCCCTTCCACGATGCAGCTGACGATTATTTTTCAACTCACAATGATGTCAACTATTTATAAAAACAAGTTTCAGCCGGCGTACTATTACTTAAAAATTTTTTTTTTACCACTTTCATAGCCTCACACCCAAACCCACCGCTACTTGAGCAGCTGACGGTCGGTTTACTGATTAGTTGTACGAGATCAACTATCGATATCAAAATTAGCCGGCTTACTATGACTTTTTCATTTGCAACGCAAACTTCCGGACTAAAATGTCAAAATCCCTACAAGCTGATTTGACATGGAGGCGTGGTCTAATTATTATTATTTTATTTCGTTCAAAAGACTACAAGGAGTCGAATTTGTCAGACATGGTAAATATAAAAATAATAGCAGATATAAAAATAAAGTATAAACAGTACAATAAATTCCAAAATAACATTTTGCTATACATCCACCAGAAGTCATAGCTTTGAAAAATCAACTTGATTGTCATAATCTCAAAAACAATTCGCGATTAAATTCAAAGTAGCTGACCTCTACAGTAGGAAAAAGTTCTAGCCACATGTGTCCCCGCCGGGCTTCGAACCCAGTACCTTCCGAATGCGAGACTAGTGCTGTGCCACTAAGCTACATCGCTCGGTGTTATAACCTTAAATAACTATCTTTAAATAAAATAATATGTTTCGACTTACATCCTCTGAGAAATATTGTTCTATAATATCGTAGGCGAGTTTGTAGATTTCTACATTCTCGTGATTCTGTAGCTGTTCTATTTTGTCAAGTCC
This sequence comes from Mongoloraphidia duomilia, assembly GCA_039654895.1. NCBI lineage: Eukaryota > Metazoa > Arthropoda > Insecta > Raphidioptera > Raphidiidae > Mongoloraphidia > Mongoloraphidia duomilia. Next base: position 4,594,471 of record CM077522.1, on the reverse strand, counting down.
ACCACACTCTTCGATCATGTTCGCCAGATGTTCGACTTGAGAGCCGGCCATCTTTAGCATGTTGTGCAGTCCGTCCAACACGACGTGTATCACTTGCATATCTTTACAGCTGAGCAGTTCGCAGAACGGTGCGATGACGCCCTCCTGTATCAATCTTGCCACTTGATCTCTGTTGCCGCTTATCGTTAAATTACTTATCGCCCATGCTGCCTCCTTTTGTGTTTGAAATTCTCCTTTACTGAGATTCCTAATTATTTTAGGTAACAGATCAGCGTTTATGACGGCCTATAAACAAAAACAAACAACTTTCAATCATCTTTACATATAATACGTAAATAATAATATATAAGTAATAAATAATTTCTTTCCATCTTTAACTATGAATGCGCGATTTTCCTCAGTTCATGTTTATTTCATAATTATAGATTTTTATAAACTATTCGGTGAGCCGTTCTGAAATTTTCTGTACTTATTACAGATATATTAAGAAGTAAGTTTACAAAATTTCATTCGTTTCTCGGTGATTTGAGATACGTGCCATACATCCTTTATGATTCACTTTACGTGGCGTACTTACTTGAACTTGTGCTTGGTTGCCTGCGGTTATGTTTGACAAAAACCAAACAGCCTCCTTGCATATCTTCTCTTTCTGATGAGTCAAAAGTGCCGGGAAATGCGATAGGGCGTCGCAATTCAAAACTATTTGCGTCTGTTCGTCATTACCGGTTACAATGTTTCCTACAGCGCGCAACGCTGCCGTCTGTACTTTAACTTCTTTGTGCGACAGAAGTGGGATCAAATGCGGTACAACACCACAATCAATAACCATCTGTATTTGTTCATTGCCACCGTCTGTTAAGTAGCTCAAAGCCCATACAGTGTCCACTAATATATTGATATCTGTATGATGAATGAGAACGTTGAGGGCAGGCAATATTTCTTGAATCGTTCGTACCGGAGGCGGCGGATCCTTGTTCCTGCATAAGTTCACGATGACCCACGTGACGTTCCTCAAGAAAGATATCGGTATTTCGGGCTTGATGAACGAAAGAAGCGGATTGACAACTCCCAATTCTATGACGTAATCTCTGAGATAGGAACCGTCTCCTATGATGTTACCGAGCGCCCAGACTGCTTGCTCGCATACGTTCTGATGGGGCGACTGTAGTAATTGAAGGAACAGCGGCACTGCGCCCGCATGGACTACTTTGTTGGTTTGAGCCGATGTACCTACAAGTAAACAACAAAACTTAGATTACTAGACTTTTACTTCACTTGTCAAGCGTCTGTAATATAAAATCTAATCTAAGTAAGACCTTTCCATGACCGTGTTAAGAGTTAGTATGCCCCCCAGGGAGGACATTGGAATGTGGTTGCTATCGCAAATTGCACTCCGATGTTCTTTGGGAATTAGCGCTCCCAGGGACCCGAGCTCGTACCAGTCGGTTTGTGTATGCCGGCTGGCGGATTCTAATACACAAATGGATTATTTGTTGTGTTGAAGACGCTAATGACCTGTGTTGTCGACTTGTCTATAATCTACAATTAATTAATTAATTAAGAGTTAGTATGTTTTAGGCCTCGCGTGACAATTAAGGTGAATGATTTTGAAGTTATTTCTAATCAACGATTTTAGTAAATTGTATATCTAGATGCGTAATGGGGTATATTACAGACGAGTGGTCACAGTATGCAAAGACGAGCGACAGCGAGTTTTTACAGTCACACGAGTTATAATACCATTATACACGAGATATATATAGTATTTTTTGCTATACCCACTACAAAATACCTACTTTTCACTTCATTTTCAAAAAAAGTTGACTGTTCATTTGAGTCATCTTTACATTTACAGCAGGCCGTGAGCATGCAACAGTAGGCAGATAGAGCGAATAAAAATAAGTTACTATGGCAAGCGTTTACTAACCGCACTAATTATGTTATGAAAATACTTTTAACATGCCTGCCTGTTAAATGACCCAATACAGGCCGGTATACATGCATGGAAAGTAGCTATTTTGTAGTGGGTATGGCAAAAATAATTATAAGACGTTTAACGTTCGTTTTTTAACATTATGTCATAGCAGACACCACTCGCATCATTAGAGTGCCCGCGGTGAGAGATTAAGCCAGGCACGTCATCAATAATATGCTAGTGAACGCCTGCTTGCCCGCAGACAGTGCCGTGTACACAAAACTGCACATTGAGTTTTATGACGTTAGGTACAATTTTGGCAAACTGCTATTCATGACAATAAACAGCCAATAGCAAGCTAGAAGGCGGGCGCAATGCATTCACGTTACTATGACGCGGTGGCTTCATCTTTCGCCGCGCGAGGTCTACCTTCTTCCATTTACCACTTTCCCGTTGTTTTCTTTATTTCTAAACTTCAACAAAGTTAATAACAATGTGCAAGTGGAGGAACTATAGGAAATTAGGATAAAATAAACTTTGTGAGCGTAGGTGCTTAGCAGATGACCATAGCCTTGTTATAAGGCACTATCTCAGTATTGATCTGAAATTATTGAGGGAAACCACAGAAGGTACAAGAATTACCGTTTTCCAGCGAGAGGCTGTGGGAAAAAGTCGTAGCCACATCTGCTTCCGCCGGGATTCGAACCCAGTATTTTCCAAATGTGAGTCCAGTGTCCTCACAACTAAGCTACTCACTTGATTTACTAATAAACTGCATCTGGAGTACTAAATGAACCCCCGCATGGTCATGGAAAGGTTAAAGATCGTTCTGACCGATTCATACCCGATGCGATATTTGTTAAAGCCCATGCAGCTTCGAACTGTAAAGGAGGATTGTCGTGGCATTCCAAACACCGAACTAAAATAGGTAATATTCCAGATGCGATGAGCGAATCGATGGGCGGATTGCGGTCTGACGATAATAACTTTCTAGCTGACTGAACGGCATTTAACTGTAGGGGAGGATTATCCGAACATGCTGCATTCGCAACTAGCTGTTCCAGATTTGTCGCCGCTAGATTTCTATCTGCGTCGTCTTCGTCCGTTGAATCTACCACAGGTACATTTCTTCTTTTCTGAAGTGTTTCTTCTCTTTTATTTTTACGAAGTTCCACTGTCACTTCATTTCGTCTACGTCGCATTTCCTTTAACAAAATCAAATTTATATTACCAACACTAATACACAAAATAGTAACAGGATCTCTGTCTGTATATGTCGTTAGCTTACGATTTTTTAACTTCCCATTGGAAGTTATTGTAATGGGTCCGAAAATCGAAATCAAAATGTACAACAAATTTTTATGTTTCAAGGTCACTACACTATTTTTACACTATTTCTAGAAAGATGTCTCTCTCTCTGTGTGTGTGTGTACGTATGTGTCCATTTCTTTCTAAGATGAAATCTCAAGAATGAAAAATGATATCGACTACGTTAGGGTGCCAATCGACGCGTATTAACGTAAATATGATCTGAAAGAAATTGTTTCAAAATCGGTTCAGCCGTTATTTTTTCTTAACCAAATAGACTCCAAAAAAGTAGATTTTACACAATATCTCGCGAATAAAAAATTATATCGACTTCGTAAGGGTGTCAATCGAGGCGTGTTAACGTCATTTTGATCAGACATAAATTTTATAAAAATCGGTTCAGCCGTTTTTTTCTTTTTTTAATTATTGTTAAAAATAAATAATAATTATGTTTTAATGATTGAAATGATTACTTTTCTGTGTAATATCTAATTTAATTATTATTATTAAATATTTATCAAACTGGGAAGTTCGTCGTGTGGACCTCAAGGGTCGCACTTTAGTCCTAATAAACGACCCACCTCACGGCTTGTTTTTTAAGTTTTTGGGTATTTTGTATAACTATACTCAGTCCGGCGAACAGATAGTTATTGTATTTACATGTTCCTTGTACAATGTTGGCAACACCACACCTCGCTCTGTTGGTTTTAAAACAACCAATCAGGTGCCCGCATTCATCGATCACTCACATTTATTGCCTTATCTGTTCGCTGGACCGAGTGAAGACTGAAAATGCGTGTCTACGATTTTGGCCCAGCATCACTTGGGAACGGCTGAACCGAAACTTGGGAAGCAGTTTACTGGAATTCAAACTTAAAGGACACCTTCTACCTATTTGTGATGGAGCTACGATATGGTTTTTCTTAAAACTGCCATTATAAACGCAAGCGAGGCTGTGGGAAAAGGCTAGTACAAACTACAATAGAAAGCAATAACAGCTCCTTGTTTATATTTGACTACTAATTAATTCTCAGTTTGTATCGATATCGATTAACAAAATAACTAATATTTAAATGTAGATATCTGGAAATTTTAGATTTATTCACTTTAGAAACAACAGATATTTAAGCTTCAATAAAATTACATTTTTTAGATTTTAAAACAGCAAATCAAAATACTTTTCTGAAAATAAAAAAATGTTTTTCAACTAATTTTGCATACTGTTATAGTGATTTGAACTATGATAAAGACAGTTATCGTTGATTACTTTGTTGCTTATAACGGTAAATTATTGGTAAAAACCGCTGTACATCACATAAGCCATTAAACTATTGGAAGTATTTTCAAGGTACACATGGAAACTACGCCACTGGATTAAAAATTCGTTCCACATGTTTACAAATTATTGGCGAGTTTGCTATTTAGAAATCACTAATACGAACACTTTAATTAATTATACTTTAAAAAACGTACGACCCAAACACGTACCACCACTTTTTTGTGGGTCGGCGGTTAAAATTGGTTTTCTTGTCACAGCTGTATGTGACGTTATTAACAACTCAAAACACCCAAATTAAATTTCAGTTGTGCGGTAAATATTAAAATTCATTCATAAACCGACAAATTAAAAAATTTGTAAAAACGTTAATAGGAAATAATGACGCATTTACACCCGGCACTGACACTCGTCAATCGTCATAAGATACGATTGGGACATTAAATTAGACTAATGAACTTTTGTTGACCTCATCAAAGTAAAATAATTTGTTTTCATATTAATAGCTGGCGTTTTGAATAGCACGTGCAATTGCTTTTTCGATTACAAACGTGAGTAGTAATAGTTTGTCGCTATAATTTCCAATCCAAATATTGAAAATTAGCTATGCAGTAAGTTGACAGTAAGATAAAGATTGCACAATTCCAAAGACACAAGTTAAAAAAACTAACAAACAGACTAGACGTTTGACAGTTATCAATCCGGCATCTGTCAAAAATATGCAATTGCTTTTAATCACTTCAATTAACTTACATCCTGATCTTTGCCTTTGTTCTTAAAAACTTGCATTCGATTTTTTATTTGGGGGTCCGCCATTTTCGTATACTAATCCAGAAAAAAACAAGAAGCACTTAATATAAACTCCGGTTTCACTTTGACAATGTCCTAACCGTGGTCACAAATTGAAATATACTATAAATTTTTACAAATTTAACACATAACTTCACTTATTTTGTTATTTGGAAATATATTTTCTCAGTAGTCGCATTTACAAAAACGCAAGACTATTTTGACTGATCTCGGAAGAGGAAATCGACATGCACGCACACGCTACCAATGGTTCCATTTCTAAATAAGTGGAAAATTTATTATCATAATTAAAGAAAAGTATAATTTAATTGTATATTTTATTTCAAATAATTTAGGAGAATTAAAAATTGTCTTTGAGAATGACCTTAGATCAATTCAAGCGTCTAAAATGCAAGCATAGGCGGTTAAAAAATCATGAATGGTAAAACCAGTAGCAAAATTTACGCAGTCGATAAATTTTGGAACGTGAAAGTCTGACAAGATCAATTGAACGTATCCAATATAAATGGAGTCTATTGAGGGTGGGAGAGTTCTATGGAAACAAAACTGATTTTTAATGCGGTGCCAGAGAATATGTCAAGTTTGAAAACTGGTGAGGCAATAAATTAATGAAGTTTTATTACGTTTAACAATTTTTACATGTGTAGAAATGCAAACTAGTGGTTTTTATTTAGCGCAACTTTCGTTTTCTTTCAGTAGTCTCGGCACAATAGGTAGATGAAGCAGTTGTCACTAAACGTTTTTTTAGTGTCAATTTTCCTTTAAACACCCCCAGGGTATGATGATTGATGAGTCATAAAATTAAGAAATAAACATTATATCTGTTTTTTCAATTCCTTATTGTTTATTTCCGCAATTATGACATACGGTGTCGATGTGATTAGAAGGCACATTATGGCATTATTATTACCTATCTTTAACACTTGACTGAAGCTATTGTAATAGTTTATTGAGAACGTTACTGGAAATGTACCGAAATTGACTTCTTTAATTTGCATTTAATAGTTCTTAAGTATTTTAACTAGATTTGTTTGGAACAGTTTTTTTTGTGAAAAGTACACTTTTAACTGATAAAAATCTATGTCAAATTTAAGTATTGTTCTCATTATATAGACACTTGTATATAATTAATCCAGATTTGTGTAATACATTTTTGAAACAGTTTTAGAATTGCATTAGGCTAGGTATTTGTAAGGAATAAGTTGTTCAATTATTCCAACAAGGATATAAAACTAATTGTGTAAAAATAAATAGTAATTTTATGTGAATCATTTTCGTGAATGAGCTATGAAATGTTTGAGATTTTTTAGAACTTGTTTATTTGTTAGCACAAGCGACTTCGGCACTGATGCATGCATGTTTGTCGTTTACGCGTTAGCATTGTTGTTGGCCCTGTAAAGTGAGAAAGAGTGCGTAAGAGAGAGGCCACGGGGGATGCTCGAGGCCAGGTCGATGCGCGCTACACCCCCCGAGTGGACAGCGACCGGTGGCAAAGGCACTGATCTACGTTACGTACACCAACATCAACACATGGCTAGCGTTATGCGTCACGGTACGTATAAGATCCTATCTTAACACACCGGCTAATGGCACCAAGCGCTTAAATATCACTCCATGTATTTCAATGCTTTTGCGTACTGACAGGCGTTTGCCCAAGAGTCAGCCGGGCTTGAAAATCCTAGCCGAGCTCATCGAGATCCAGTTTATACTTTATATGGCGTTTCCATGGCTTGCCAATTACAAACCCTCGGTTTCCAGATTCTTAATCCAAAAACTGGTGACAGTATCATTTAGAATTTAGATGTTTAGTTTATTATTAATAAACTTATAACACCCCTTTTTTTGTCGGGGGTTAAAAATATGAATCGTCACTAGGCCCTCAAAGAGTTACCGTAGCTATATCAATTTATTCTTAATTTTTCTATATCTTTACACATTTCTTAACAATTAATGTTTTACGAATAATGGGTTCATTCACCAATGTTATAAATTTTAAATCTAAAAGAACTCGCAAAAACTGAGATCACCTCAGAATACCTTAGTGTTTCGAGGTTTTTTAAATGGCAACGATTATATTTTCAAAAGAATAATACAGCAAAGTATTAGCACTTAATTGCTTCCGAAGTATTATTAAAATGTGTAAAATAAATTAACATGCTTCCACGTTTATCAGAAAACCCTTGAATACTGTCTTTTTTCGCAATACGCTGAAATGAATTTGTAACTCGATAAATTATAAGTTATAACTGCTATAATAATATCATTTGCTTAGTTGGTCTCACTTCCAATTAGTACCTTCGCGCATGCGCCTAGTAAGTTGAAGCATGTCAAAGTTTTTGTTGGTTAGCTATTTGTGCATCTAGATAGTAAATGTGTACTTGTAAAAGTATTAATGAATGTGTTGTAACAAAAACCAATCGATCTTTTTGATTTGGAGAAAACTACAGTCTTCTGTTTATTACTACTAGACCAATGGGTGCATTGGTTCAGCAAAGTATTTTGATTGGTTTAAATGCCTAACCAAACAGATAATACTGCAACGACTGTCATTTATTTTATCGATGTGTTTTTGTTATCAGTGTCACTATTGTCTGTTGAAAAAAACTCAATGAAACGAAATAATTTCTATGACTTCTTGTAAAAATTACAATAATCAAGGTGTCTACCAATCGGAAAAAGGCGGAAATTAACGGGGAATTGCACACTTTGAGCGAGTCCTTCGTATAAAACTATGAAGCGTCGAATAGTATAATTACTTTCGTGTTTGAATTTTTACCCGCCCCCGCCCCCGCGGTTATCGAAACATAACTAACTTCAACTTGCTCGTGCTACAGACGAAATCTGCTTTTTTTTTTTATTTCGCGTTTTTTCGTAAATATTTGCATTAGCTCGCAAAAATACCGGAAAGGTCTGGAAAAAGCCAAGAATTTCTGCAGCCATATTTGGTAGACACCCTGATAATAAATGATTATGTGCAGAGAGAATAACTTGTTGCAACAGTTAATGTGCTCGCCTTTGAGTCAAACTATCGCGGGTTCAAATCATAACTCTGCTCATGGATGTTTTGTTATGTCGTTTAATTTAATTTGATGTTATTAGACGCTAATGACCTTAGTTGTCGAGTCTATAATCTACAATAAACAAAGATTAAGAGTAAAATATTACAAAATGCATAATATATTTATGATTTTTCAGGCAAAGCGAACCAAGACGATGTCTGTTATGTGGTAGCAAAATACGATTATGCAGCTCAAGGCGCCCAAGAGTTGGATCTGCGAAAAAATGAGCGTTACTTGTTGTTGGACGATTCGAAGCACTGGTGGAGAGTTCAGAACGCTCGTAGCCAGGCGGGCTATGTGCCCAGCAACTATGTCAAGAAAGAAAAGCCGTCCCTGTTCGATAGCATAAAGAAGAAAGTGAAGAAAGGTTCGTCGGGCGCGAAAACATTGCCGTCTAACAGTTCGCCGTCACGAACCGCAGCCGATTCACCAACGATGGCGAGAAGACTGCCTGCCGATCCGTCGGAGGCGATCGGTACGGCCGTCGTCAAATACAATTACCAAGCGCAGCAACCCGACGAATTGTCGCTAGTCAAAGGAACGAGAATATTGATCTTGGAGAAGAGCAACGACGGGTGGTGGCGGGGGCAGAGCGGTAATAGTGCCGGATGGTTCCCTAGCAACTACACACAAGAAGAAGGTAACTATCATTTATAATACTTACACTAACATTCTGAAGTCTTGTCTCTTTTTTTAAATTTTTTCATAACAACTGCCAACATTTGCTGATACATACACAAAGATTTAATGCCTTGAAATGATTACATTTTTTTAGTTTCAATATTCGGCAAGCATTTTATCAATCATATTATAGTAAAGAAAAGTCAACATTATCGGACGATTGCATAAATAACTACTTAAAAAAAGGGTGTGGGTCTCGGGACCCCCGACAGATGTGAAACATCAAAGAAAACGTTATTGAACTCGGTGGTATTCTCTATGTAGTAGTATATATTTTTTCAAAAGCAGCAACTAACTGTTATGCTGATGTAATCCTATATACTGCACTGTAACACACGCGGCTGCGGCGTTTGAGCACGCCTGAGCCAGAAACGCAACTAAATGCGCAGCGAAGTAGCTATATTACATACCTATACGTGTATACATATACTTTTGCTTTACAGTGCGTTCTCTCTCTCTCTCTCTCTTCCCGTGCCCGAGCGCGCGGAAGCCGAGAGAGAAGTGCCGCTGTGGTGGGGAGAACAGCAGCGAAGGAGCGGACCAGAAATTTCGTTGCATATTTCCCCTCACGCGGCTGTTCACTGCCCGACATAAGATGTTTCACATCAAAAATATACAGTAATTTCAAAGCGAATGTAACTTATAGGAGCCCTAACCAAACATTCCATCAGCACATGTAACTAATATATTATAACATGTTAGCATAGCTCATAGAGTCATAATATAAGCAGAGAAAAATAGAATTTGTATACAAAAAAATCTCGAAGAAAAATTGCATATTTTTAGCCAACAATTTGGTCGAACAATTCCCAACAAAAATGTACACAGAATTCCCGGAAAATTACCCCCCTTTTTTTGCTTGTTTCTCTTTTTTGGCCCTGGGTTTAGCCTTCAGTCAATTTTCGAACTTACGAGCTTGGAAATTGATATTAGTTGTTAAAATTATCTCCTTAGTGCAGGGGTCGGCAACCTGCGGCTCGCGAGCCGCATGCGGCTCTTATGATGTCAAGATGCGGCTCTCCAGTTCCATGCGCAAATATTAATAATTATATTATTTCATTTTCAAAACTCATAAAAAATATTATAGGTACTGCAAAAAAAACTTTAAACAGGATAAAAACACTCAACAGAGAATAGTGAAAATAGGTGGAGTAGAGAGTATACGGACAGCTGACATTTTTTAAATGTGGCAACACTGTTCTGTTTGTTTAGTTATAATCCTAATCAAATACCATAATATTGAAATAAAAATGTTAGTGGCTCTTTAAAAACTGGGAAATTTTGTAAATGGTAACTTTTGGCTCTTCCGTCTTAAAAGGTTGCCGACCCCTGCCTTAGTGTGATCAGAATACTCGCCCGTGGATTAATTAATTAATTGTAGATTATAGACGCGTCAACAACTCAGGTCATTAGCGTCTTCAACACAACAAATAATTTGTTTTGTATTAGAATCCGCCAGCCGGCATACACAAACCGACTGGTACAAGCTCGGGTCCCTGGGAGTGTTAATTCCCAAAGAACATTGGAATGCAATTTGCGATAGCAACCACATTCCAATGTCCCCCCTGGGGGACTCGCTTGTGGAATTAATGTAACTTTTCTGATTCAAGAGATAAAAGTGGATGACTTTAAAAAAAATTTAGATAATTAAAATCGCGCATATGTCTGATGCAATTTAATAATAAATTGACAGTTTTGAAAATCAATACCGATTAGTGCAAATTTGTACTAAAATCATGCATAATTTTAAATACCTGTATTGATAATGTTATCAGCTGATTGGATTTGGTTATCTTTATTAATATATTAATTTGCATACTGCAATCTGTTCATTAATTAAAAAGTCTCCATTCGAGTCAAAACTATGAACGTATTTGATTGTCTGACTTTTTATTTTGGTAAATATACGCAGATTTTCTGTTAATTGGTAATGCTGAAATATTGTTTTTTTTCTTACTTTTATTTGAATAGACGCTTATGACTTCTCTTGTCGAGCGTCTATAATTTACCGTAATTCGATGCTGTAATTGTTAAATTTAATAATTTTTTTTAGGTGACGCAGACGATACGCTTCATACGTACGCAATGGCAGAAAATGTTTTGGATATTGTCGTCGCATTATATTCTTTCTCGTCAACAAATGATCAGGAGCTGTCATTTGAAAAAGGAGATCGTTTAGAAATTCTCGATCGACCACCTACAGATCCCGAATGGTATTTATTGCTTATTTTTACTTCCCACCTCTACTATGGTAGGGAAGTAATGGATTTAGTCCGAAAAAAATATTTCGAGATTTTAACGTTTTGAGACCCTAGCAATCGTTTAAGATCATTTTCTGACTGATGTCTGTCTGTATGTATGTATGTGTGTGTGTGTGTGTGTGGTCAATTTTTCGCCTTCGATATCGTAAAAACGGAACAACATACAGCCATGCCGATTGTTCTGTTGTGTTTATCAGCCTTTAACTTAGATCTGATTAGATTTTGAGTCAAATCGGTTCAGTGGATCCTGAGATATTAAAAAAAACGTTCTCAATGTCACGTATTCACATAGGTAAAAAAAAATATAAATGAATTCTAGATGTTATATGAAACAAATGTAAATATTTTTTTTCTCTAAGATGTACAGTTTTCGAGAAAAAAAATATTTTACTAAAAAAAATAAAAATTGTACGTAAATCAAGGTAACCATGATTTTTGCTATATTAAGCTAGCCATCAGTAGATCACTAAACAAAAAAGAGGGCCATGCTTTTTTTCAAAGAATAAAAAAAGAGTGTTTATTTTTTGCAAATATTTACTAGGTGGGAAGTATAGGACTGGTCATCAGTCGAATTTTTAATTTAACAAACAGACATTCAAACAGACCCGGTGAGAGATATCTTCTAATTTTGGTGTTTTTGATGTATTAATGTTGATGTTTTCATGGTCCATTAATAAATAATTTTATTTGCCAAATGTAAATTAAAGATTTTTAACATATCAGAAATTGAATTAATTAAAAAAATCTTGAACTTGATCAAATTCCCCTTTAAGTCAATTTTAACATTGACTGTTTGCAGGTACAAGGCTCGAAACGGACAAGGTCAAATAGGACTCGTACCGCGCAACTATTTACAAGAGCTATCGGAATATCTGACGCAGCCATACAGAGAACGTGTATCTGATCGTGCCGATTCGCTCGACAAACAGCGACCGGCAGCGGCTGTGCCCGACGGAGCTGGTATCGACAGGCCACACCTCGTCGGGAAACCTTGGTATTATGGTAGCATCACCAGGAACCAGTGCGATAATATGCTAAACCAGCACGGACACGATGGAGACTTCCTTATTAGAGATAGCGAAACAAATGTAAGTATTTTAAATCAGTTATTGTGTAAATTATACTATTTTGCCTGCGGTTAAGATTTAAAAGTTAGGGGCCCGAAGGAAGCCACCGCGACCTATAAGATCTATTGTCTGCGGTTACACTTGCGTCGACGTAGATTTTACCCGCGCCTTCGTTTGCCCTTAAATGTCTGTTTTGATGCTGACGAGAATCCTATCCTAACCCGAGGATAGCTGAGTAAAAAATTCCTATATTTTAAGTGTAAGTACTAATCAAAATTCTAACTAAGTTTAGTCAAAATCAGGCTAGCTGTTTTCAAATTGTGTTGTTTTAAAGACCACCAACAGCTAAGGCTATTTGGGCCTAGCACCGATTCATATTTTCAATTCATTATTTTTTTAATAATAAATTGAAAATCCAATTGACACTTTTAGCAGCTCTCAGGCTAGAACCCGGGAACTGTGGACTTGTAATAGAGGAACCATAGCAACGCCATGTAAACAACAGCATTGCTACACGCTCGGCTATTCTCAAGCCCTCTAGCTGTTTTCAATTAATGCTAATGCAAACAGACAAAATTCTAGAAACACGCTCTTCCATCTTAGGGACCGTTCAAGTATTACGTAACGCAGTTTTTGAAGGTTTTTGACCCTCCTCCTTCCCCCATGTAACGCGCCGTAACGTTTCGCTTTATCCCCCCCCCCCCAACCTTACGCAACACCCAAGTGACCATTTTTTCCTAAAAATGTCAATTATGTCGCGCAAAATAACGGAAAATCACTAAAATACCGTTATGTAACGCGCTGCTTGATCCCCCCTCCCCCCATTGTAACGCACCGTAAAGTTTTACAAGAACTCCCCTCCCTCCCAAACTGCGTTACGTAATACTTGAACGGCCCCTTAGGTACTGTACAAAATACCCGAAAACTTCGAAAAAACCCGGGGGGAATTAAATTACAGACTGAAGTCCTGAAACAATTTTACATATTATTGATATTTAGATACCCAGCATAGTAAAATTGTTGTCTTAAGGTAGTGTTTTACGAGTGTTTGATGTGTGTTATCGCAGATGGGCGACTATTCGGTATCTCTGAAGGCGCCAGGTCGCAACAAACATTTCAGAGTGCATGTAGAAGGAGCACTGTACTGCATAGGGCAGCGTAAATTCCACACGTTGGATCAACTAGTCGATCATTACCAACGGGCACCGATCTATACCAATAAACAGGGCGAGAAACTCTATCTGGTCAGGCCTCTGCCCAAGGCACAGTCCACCAATGGCCTATAATGTCTGTAAGTCTTTAAGCCATGGAACAATTAAACGACGAAGTGCACAATTCTTCTGTCACAAAGTATGCTTATTATAAATAAATAATAATCGTTTTAGTTGAATGAAATGAACATCAAAGGGTTGTTTTGTTTTGTTTCGAGGTGAGATACATATCAATGCTTTTGTTTTTGTCATAAACTGTATTTATTATTGTTCCGCTGTCAACTGTTTTGAATTGTTTCAATTGTCGAAGCCATGGACGTATAATACAAGACTCGTAACGAGCAAGGGGAAGTGTAAGCACCTATGCACCTGTGAGAGATTATAACCACTAACAGGCTTATATTGTCTTTTTTTAAGTGGTCTGAAGTTTGATGCAGTAAATGTCATTTTTTGATAGATCTACATAACCTATTTAATTAATTATTGGAATTTATCGGTGACATATTTATAGGTTATTTGTGGTTCTAATTTCGTTTAAGCGAATAATTACAAGAAATTAACTCGTTTCTGTTGGAAAATGTTGAAAATGAGAGAAATGATTAGCCCCCGTATTCTCTGTTTCACGATCTTACTTCCTTCAAAATATTTCCGTCGCCTACCACAGAGCTTCGGAGTCCATGGTTGAAACAAATGCGGGAAATTCGACGGGTTTGTCTAAATTGATTCTGTTCAGGTAAGGTTAGAAAAACGAAGTGTACTTTTGTTATTTTTTCCAAGGTTAATACGTCGGGACTCTGATCATTCCATTCAACTAAGCATAGAGTTTATTTGTGACAAACAATGTTAGGTAAAATATTTCTACGAATAAATACACAACTAATTGGTGACTTTACATTTTGGGGACAATTTAAAAGACAGCGAATAGTTTAATACAATTTTTTTAATCATTAAAAAAATATAATTGGTTAAATATGTACATTTCCAATTAATTTTTTCTAACTTGACTAATTATTTTTTTATTCGATTTTTTTAATTTTTTAATATCAATCTCCCCGATTTGTATATTTAAATAAACAAATAATAAATATTAAATAACGTGTATAATATTCTTCCGTATTTATATCTATACAATTTTATCGAAATCTATGATATGTATGTGAAATTCTATTATATTGTATGTAAGTATAAGTTCATAGTGCAAATCAAATAATTATTTGTAAGATCAGAATCATGCTTATTCGTTGGAATTAATTATTACAGCTATCTGGACAAACAGACCATAATTCGAATATGGTTCCTTATCTTAACGAACGATCAAGAATGATTTCGATATTACTTAAAAAAAATTCCATATAAGAATTTCGCTCGCTTGTACGCCTTTAAATTTTTAATTATCTTATTCGATGCCATAGAAGATGAGAAATGCAGTGTCGTTTTTAGAAACGGTCTATGGACCGTCCCTGTAAAATATTAATTGGTACACATGTATATTTTATAGTGAGACAAAAGACTCACGTTTATGCATATGGCTGCTGTAACAATTATTACCTATATATAGTTAGTTAACAACGTTTTTGTATCATTTGGAATCGACGTTTGTAATAATAATTTTTTTCTACAAAAGAGCCAAGCGTTGCATTGTCTTTTATACACAGAAAGTGCTTTAAATTGAATGCTTGATAAAAGCAAAACAGTTGAGCACTATGACAACTAGGGATATTTTGTTAAACATGCAAGTTGGCACTACTGTGTATTTTGTAATAATGTAACCGAACACTCACTAGTGGGATATAATTTTATTTTATTAAAAAAAAGAGTAATTTTGTTGAAAAAAGTTATTGTTATTGAAGAGGCTAGTACCTTTTTTTCCATTTGAGTCAGATTTGATAATAGTGTCATAAAAACAATTGAAAAATCAAATATAACTAATAACAAACGAATGTTATATAAAGTTGTGGGATTACAATAAAATTTATTTGTTCGTTTTCAAAATTAGAAAAACATTTTGAAAAGTTGATTAAATGATTTGAAATACGAAAATACATTTCTAATTTTTTAAGCTGGAAGAGTAGATACTTATGAATAAACATAAATTGGGATCCGTCAGATAGGTGGAGCTTAAAAAACATGGCGCAGAGGGGGGGAAATTTCATTTACGGGGTATAGTTTTGCGTGTAATTTTATGATTTTCAAAGTGATAAGAAATGATAAAATATATAAGTGCAATTTGTGATTGGGCCGGTACGAATCCTAAACAAAGGACTTTCGTTGAAGGAAACGGATTCTCAAAGCCGGACATATTATCAAATGTCGGAAATATAACGAGAAAAAAAACATGAAAAATGAACTGTCAAAAGTAGTAATCTTTACGGCATATTGCTTAAAAACATCAAAATTAAAAGAAAATCTCCAAGAAATTAATTATCCGTTCAATGCTCCTTTAAGTCTGTGTTAGGTAAATAATGTAAACACATAACTGCAACATAATATGTTATATTGTAATAAGTTGGTAAGTTACTAACATCAAAATATTTGTATACACATAATTAGTCCTAATTTTGTCAATATTCAGAGATTTAACTATTGTAGTACAGTATGATAATGAGTACATCTTATTATTAATATAAAATATTTTTTTAATCCATAAATACAGTTTTTCCACATTTCATTAGAAAATAATTCGCTGTAAAGTAAGTTTTACAAGGCAATAACTGAAAGTGTTTAATGCCATGATATTAGAAAAGGTCGCGAATTCCATTTTCAATAAACTTTTTGTTTATTTTACTTGTCTTATTTTTGTAATAAACAATTTCACGATAAATTTGCACTGTTAGCATGTAAAATTTTCCCTCGTTTTGAGTACAATTTTCTGCCACCAGATGTCATATGCTCATTTGACGGATCCCAATAGTAAACGAAAATGTTGTGTAGTAAACACTGAGCATGAATTATCCAAAGAAATAAATTATTTTATAAATTTAAATAAAATTGTATGAAATAAATGTTTTGGAACCGTGAATGAGGATAGATATTTTAAGAGGAAAGAGTGAATGAAGATTATTGTCATAACTGACATTTGCGTTTTTTTATTTTTTATTATTAGACAATTGAAAGTTCGGTTGGATCCGATTGCATGAAGTGAAGTGTGTTAAATATAATTTTTTTATATAAATATGTGTAACATTTATTATAAAAAGTTAGTGATTTCATTTAATATAATGTGTATAACATTCACGCATTTAACATTTCAGTAATTAATTGTTGCAACGTCTTCATCCTGTGTTTAACTGATTTGTTTTAACTTTCCATAACTTCAAATTTCCTTATTAATAAAAAAAAAACATTTGAGGTTTAAATTAGAATTGTTTTAAAGGATCAAAAATTAGCATATCATTCAGGTGTGCAAGCTTTCACGGCCGGTATTGTTCCAAGTCTTCATGGTTTCCGGGCTTGTAGGCCGTGGTCCGATGGTATTTCTACCTGACGTTTCGTCTACTCCGACATACAAGACCAATGACCAATCGTACAAGGACGGAATACGACCGAGTAGAGAACTCACCTCCACCACTACACACTGCGCAGTTGACCAATTACAGAGAGATGGACTACGACCGAACAGAGAACACACTAGTACTAGGCATAAAAGAAGGGAGGACATCAGTCACTGACACACTGACCTGTGAGCCGCCAAGGAGGACACTTCGACCGCTGCCACATCGTCTTTGAGAATGTCTACCGCAGTTGTAGACGAAACGTCAGGTAGAAATACCACCGGACCACGGCCTACAAGCCCGGAAACCATGAAGACTTAGCATATCATTTTACTTACAAAATATTTTGGTTCTGACTAACCGCTTGTTGATTTCCCAGAAAAATCGATAAAATTACAGAATATTCTGAGAAAATTCAGTAATTTTATCGATTTCTTGCAGTCACGACTACTACATAAATAAAAAATGACAATCTGATAATACTTTTCGATAACAGTTGTCTTGGGACTCGACCGACTTAGTCTATGCATAAATACGCACTCCAGTAATTTTATTGCTGCCGATTTTTTTCACAAAATTATACGAAATACCAAAGTTTTGTTTAGTCTGTTAAAAGAATGCAAGCCTCTATTCTTTATAATATGTAAATAATATAACGACATTCAAGTGTTACCTGTAGAAAATTTAAACAGCTGTTCACATTCAATTGTTGCTGCTACGAATTTGTTTTGTGCTCGCAATTGTTCTGTTCTTTAATTCTAATTCTGTAGAATTTTTAATTCACAATACAAATATAAATTCAACGCAAATTATTCTTCAACTTGAAATCTGGTACAAAAATTAAACGAAATTATTACATATTGCCATACCCACTACGAAGTAGCTACTTTTGATGCATGTATACCGCCTGTAATGGGTCATTTTACTGGCAGGCATGCGGAAAGTGTTTTACTGAGCGCGCTCGTGCGGTAAGTAACTGGTTGCCATAGCAACTTCTGTTTATTCGCTCTTCTGTCTGCGTGCGCCTGCCATTACTTACGACCTTCGCGGCATACTGTAAAAGTAAAGATGGCGACGCAAATGAACTGTCAATTTTTTTTTAAATGAAGTGAAAAGTTGGTATTTTGTAGTGGGTATGGTAAAAAATACCATATATATCTCATGCGTAATTGTTTTATGACTCGTGTGACTGTAAAAACTCGCTATCGCTCGTTTTTACATACTGTCATCACCCGTCGTAATACACTTCAAGATATACAATCAACTATTAATATAATTTTTGCACCGGATAGCTTTATTTCCAGTAAAACTATTGTAATAAATTTTTATTGAATGTTAAATAGCTTGTGCAATAGATGTGTATTATTATTTATTTATTTTTATTTGTATTGTTTAATTTATTTACTCTCTTGTACAGGAAATTAATGAATTTATTATCTTTGTAAAAAAAAAACGTTTTAGTAAAACTTCTGGTATCTTTTTTCTTTGTAGTCAAGGGCATATATTAGGTATATTAATTGATTAATTTTGAATACTATTTCTAACGATTAGTTTTTTATTATTTTTTTAAGCCTAAAGAGTCAACTGTATTTTCCAAAGGTGAAAATACGTCCCGCCAATATTATAAAATAAAACAAACTTTTAAATTAATAGAAATTGTTGGATTTCTTTGTATATATTTTTCAACTTATGTCCCTCAAAAAAAGTACTTTCAATCCGTATATAAAATAACTTGTTCTAATTTGTTATTTCGTAATTATAATTTGTTAATTTATAGATAATATCTACAGGCCCGGACTTAAAGACCCAGAGCCCTTAGGCACTTGACAGTTGGGCCCCCCAAGCCCAAAAGAAGGGGGAAAAATGGAATTGGATGGAAATTTAGCAAAAAAAAAAGTCGCCAATTGGGTTATCTTACAACATTTTTGGGCTTTTTTTCCTTTAATTTCTATCTCCACCCTGGCCGGGACCCCCTTGACGGCTGGGCCCCTAGGCCGGTGCCTTATTGGCGTAGGCAGAAATCCTGGCCTGCATATCTGTATTTATAGTAATTATCGGTAACAAATACTGGAAATCTAAAAATATAAATAAATGAATTTAAAAGATAAAAATAGCCATTTATTAATATCATAATTTATTTTTTATTTTACATGCCGATTGAAAGCACCTTGATAAAAAACTGGACTTCTAGTTAAATTTTTGTATTTCACACATCTAACTAAAAATTCAGCTTATCAATAAATACAAGAAATAAATTAGAACTTTTATAATAAGATAACAATATTTTAAGGTTACACTTTTATAATTTATTGATACATTTTGATGTTTCAAGCTTTTGTTTACTTAGTTGTCATAACAAAAAACGTTATTGTTTTGTCATTATTTTGTTTTGATTGCATTTGTGTATGTGCACAGAAAAACAATATGAATTGCTAAACGTTTTGTTATGCCAAATAAAGCGAAAAAAAAAATAAACTTATTGCAACTCTACAGTGATCTTCAGTATGTGGTAGTGTTGAGTTTTTGTTGAACAAAATCTTCAGTAGAATTACAAAATTATATGTTTTCCAAAAGCCGTGTTAAAAACACGGATGATCGACATCATGATCGATTGTATCTTGTCGGAATGTTTCAACGTCAGCTTGACTATCGGCGTGCAGAAGTTTACCTCTACCAGGCTGAAACCGAACAATGTTTTAAATCAAAAGAACATCGACACAAAAAAAAACTCGAAACATTCATCGATGAATTAAAATCAAAATGGATTTGTACCTTAGGATGCATTAAAATGAATGGAAGCTCAGCAGCTAGTTCGCCTCCAAGAGCTCCAAGATACAATTTAACTTTGACAGCATATGAAACGATTATTCCAAATGCGTCACGTTGATCAGGAGACGCCAACCTGGAAAAAACGAGATATCATTGAGTAGGGATGCAACGATATATCGAAAAACCGATAAATATCGATATATCGACGCCCAAAAATATCGATATTTATCGATATCGAAGATCTGTCTATATCGATATCGAAAAAACTCAAAATATCGAAAGAGCCCACCCAAAATCGAATACCCACGAAATCGGGTAAAATGTTGTTACTGCCAATTGGCAACATTGACTGTTGAAAAAAGTTGACATTTAAAATTTAAAGTACTCTGTGAATTGTGATCGGGCAGTGAAAATTAAAAAAAAATAGGGATGCAACGATATATCGATATCGATAAATATCGATATCGAAGATCCGCCGATATCAATATATCGATATTGACTTAAATCGATATATTTCGATATTGATATATCGATATTTTCTAACACCTTGCATCCCTATCAATGAGTTTTGATGGAACTATCATCAGAATATTAGTAATTTAACGATTTCACTGCCATCTGACGGAAGGCGCAATACTTGGCGAGTTCGGGGACAACAACCTGTGATTCGTTAGTTTTCGGTAAGTGGAAGTGTTTTGTTTTGAAAATATTCCAACAAAAAAAAAAACTGTTGTGTAACTTCAACATAGGTACTACAAAAATACCGATATTTGTGCGGGAAAAACGTTTGTCACAATATTATCTATACATATAATAAAATGATAACTGGTGTACGTGTTCAGTTTCAGTGACCAAAAGCAAACAAAACATACAGTGTAGAAGAGGCGAGATTAGTGTCTTGTCGTTTCAGTTGACCATCAAGAGCAATGTTGCGTCGATCTTTATTGGACTCTAACAACGGTGTTAGGTACATCACTTTTTGGAGTGAAGATCCCGGCTGGATTGGGCAGCCCTCTCTGAAAAAGTTTAAAATGTAAAGTTTCAGACAGAACTGGACATCACAATATATCAAATCTTTCAAACATCAACAATAATTTTGTTATAAAACAATAATACTCCTGATGAAATATTTATTAGTTTAAAAAAAATAAGTTGGTATAACTGGAAAGTGTTAGTATTTTAAGCCAACTGACGTTACAACTACAATACGAGTTAAATTTGCAAATAAATTGTTATTGCAGTGAAACAATTGACAGTTTACAAGACGTGTTAAATTATTTGCAAATAGTTGACAATAGTGAAACAGTGAAAGTTTACAAGACACGTGTTTTGAAAATAAAGTGTAAATATAACAATGAAACAGTTGACTGTTACGTCAGATTAGGCGAAATGGCAAAGAAATAGAAATAAGTTTTGTGTTTACTGAGTTTCAAGACTGGCTACAGAAGTTCGATACTGTCCGTTCTGGAACAAAACTACATCAACTCCCTGTTGAATCATGGCTTTTACTTTCTTCACTATTTTATTGCTGTTATTACGAATGCAAATGTTGACGGATATTTTCTCTCCATGGTGGTACAGCTGGAAAAACAAAACAGTTACCAAGAAAATATAGTCGGTGAGTACTCTATTAACTATTACTGAATTCTAATCTACATATAATAATTATATTGAGCTGTACAGCTTGCAGATAAGGAATTGAATGTCGTCTAAATGTTGTTTGTTGTAATCAGGATTACCTGAAGACTGCAGAATTACACATAAAGACGTACACCCTGTATAAATACTCATATTATAAAAATACTGTCCCAATGGACCTATCTCGTAATAAGAGCCAGAGACCGTAATTGCTTGTTCTGCAAGAAAGAGAAAAAATATGGTTGCGCACGCATACCGTGTCCTGTCACCTATCCAACAGCAGTTTGACAATCGATATAGACAGACTATTGCTTAGTTACCGGATCATCTGTGAACACGGTATGCGCGCGCATCTAGGTAGGTGGATTTTTGAATTCAATTATATACGCATGTCTACTAAATACCTGTTTATCAAGGGTGACTTCGAGCTCAAGTTCACCAGGGCTGAGCATGAAGTCTTTACGTACAACAGTGCACGGTTGCCGGCCCTGTTTAGAAGGAGCGTATTGAATCTTACGAATGCCCAGCGAAACTGTACTCCTTAAATGAAATAGAATAAGATTTTATAAAATGTTTTAATTTAAGAAAATATTTATCGGCGAACCTTTTATGAGTTCGGTCGAGTTCCGATTCTCCGGCAAACACTTTCACGTAATACTGAACACCGCAAGGCTCTCCTTCATCCTCAGAGCCGGGCTGCAGAGTAACGGATGCTGGAGCACTGGGAGGTAGAGTAAACGTGAACGGATAAGCGTTCGGACCAAGTTTCTTAACGAGTCGTTCTTGTAGTTTGGTCAGTTCACGTTTTTCTTGGGTCGGTGGATATACTTGATCCGATGCCAAATAGAGATCCTTTTGAAAGTTGAGACCCATGACTTCGTCTTCTTCCCGTCCATAACGGAAGCTACATACAACCTGCCCGTATATTTTACGGCCGTCGTTTACGTAATCATCGTGGAGCAGCACAACCCCATCTGCGCAACAATGTTATCGGCTCGATAAATAAAATAGAAGTGTCTTTTTACGGTTGCACTAGTATTTTTATCCATTACAATGACGTGATGCAAAAGCTTTTTCATTCGAAGTTCAATTTAAAAAAAATTATTCTACATTCACAATCGCCGAGTTATTCTATTTATAGTCAATCCAACCTCTAGGGACGCTAATGGCAATAATTGGCTTACGCTTACGACCTCTGTTGTCGAGCGTCTATAATTTACAATATCTATTGTACCGCAGTTAATTAAAGAAGTCATACAAACGCAGTATGCCGAATTTTACAGGCAGTGCCATCTATCAAACGC
The DNA here is from genome assembly GCA_039654895.1 of Mongoloraphidia duomilia. Lineage (NCBI taxonomy): Eukaryota > Metazoa > Arthropoda > Insecta > Raphidioptera > Raphidiidae > Mongoloraphidia > Mongoloraphidia duomilia. The sequence continues at coordinate 4,571,681 of CM077522.1, read as the reverse complement.
AATTCTAAATGTCTTTAGTATTATGTCGTGTGTTAAAGTCAGCCTTGTGACAGACGTACGGATGGACAGACATCGGAGGTACGAAACGCTAAAAACAGCTTTATTTTCGATATATTTGGACAGCTTTTGCTAAAATTAATATTCTAAGCATTTATTTTTTATTTCTGTATCACTTTAAATTTTAAATTGGGTTAAAAAATAATGCACACCAAACCATTAAAGTTGGCGGACTTCTATAATTTACAAAAATCAAATCTAATCCAAATTAAATTGAATTTTAATACTTACGTACTATAATTTTTTCTTTTATAATTTTAAGACATCTATATAACGTAAATATAAAAAAAAAACAACATAATAGCATACCGATAGGTTCGACACCAGCAATGTGATCTACGAAGTCGCGTTTTCCTAAATAAATGGTAAGTTTTCCATTTGGTGAACACTTCTTGAAAACTTTGAAATTAACAACCATCTTGAATCTATATTAAATAACTGTTAACACGATAACACACAATGTTTGCAATGAATCAAATAAAATTACTCGATTCAGATCAGTAGGTCTTGTATTTATATACTTCTGTTACTTATAGGACTTCACATGTTTTTTTTTATCCATTTAGGTAAATCAATTATAGTTCGTGCGAACATTGTAATCTAATTAAATAAGATTAAAATAACGGCGGGATTTAGATAAATCAATAGCAAGTTCATTTCCTCAAGTTCAAAAACAGACCGTTAAAGAAACGTGAAGTAGCTTAGAATTACATTGGTACTTAGTCATAGACCTAATCATTGGCGTAACTACGATGGAGTGGGGGGGACACGACCCCCTCTAGGATAAAACTTAATAAAATTTAACCTTGCGTCGAAAATGACTCCCTGATATTACATTTATATTTGTATTGTGTGTGTGTTTTAAAGACCACCGACAGCTAAGGTTATTTGGGCCTAGCACCAATTCATATTTTCATTTCATCATTTTTCTTTTTTTAATAATAAATTGAAAATCCAATTCACACATTTACCAGCTTTCGGGTTAGAACCCGGGAACAAGGGACTTGTAATAGAGGAACCATAGCAACGCCATGTAAACAACAGCATTGCTACACGCTCGGCCATTCTCAAGCCTATTTATATTTGTATACAGATTATATCAAATCTAAACATAACATTCATTAATTTGCTACATTCAAATCTGATTTCGGACAATCTGTGTACAGCTTGGAAATCTGTGACTTGCTCATATGAATATAGCGAGATCGAGAATGTTCGAATAATGATTTGCACATGTAAGGTCGATGACCCACAAATATGGGCAAGTCATAGATTCCCAAGCTGTATGTCCTTACTTATATAAATTTGGTGTCATGGACTCACAATTCATATTTGGCCAAAGTAGAGGCTAGTTAGTGTATTTGCCATATGGCACATACACTATTGGCGTCGGTCGGATGGCGGGACCTAGGGGTCGGACCAAAATTTCTCGACGTTTCATAGCCTCCTGAACACTTTGGCACCATTTTTGGAAATGTCTGTTTATATATGTATATATATATATATTTATATATATATGTGTGCGGGCTATAACTTTCGAAAGAGTTACTTGATTTTGACGAAATTTGGTAGGCACGTTGGAATCCATCACCGCACGAAGCCTATTTAAAATGGGCCCAATCGGACCATTTTAAGGGTGGTTTTTAGGGGTTGAAAAATGTTTTTGGGCCCAAAAATACCGAAAAAAATTTCAGAATTGTTTCAAAATTGAAATTTAACCCTGTAGTGAAGATCAAAATGTGCTGCTAAAATTTTAATAAAATCGGCCCGACAGGACCGGACTTACAAATTTTATGAAAACACTAGTTTGCGGATAGTGATTTACTTACTGAAGGTTTAATTTGGTACAAAGGTTGTATTGATAATATTGAAATCAAGAAAAAAAAATATTATTTTAAGGGATGTATTAAGGGGTTAAATTTTTTATTTTGTCCAAAATCAAACTTAAGTTCACGTATTAAAGCCACAAGGCCTGTATTAGCAAATACACTATATTGTCGGCAGGGTTTTGGCACTGCGACCCGAGTTTTTTTTTGTTTAAAATTAAAAACACTGGTCGCACATCTAATAAATTTATTATTACAATAAAAATACATAGACATTAAATACACAATTCTGATAAATATTTTCATACAAATAAGTGTAAAACTGCAGGTTTAATAATACTGTTAAATAAATAAAAAATGAAGACACGAGTCCATTTTATAAACGTGTGACCTTAGTAATAGTATATTGTGCGACTAGTGGGAGAAAAAGGAGATTCCTCGAGTTTGGATTTTGCTGCATGAGCGTAGCGAGTGCGGTAAAACACACGAGTGGAATCTCCTCTTTCGACCAATAGTCGCACATAATATTTTGTTCAACTACCGCAAAAAATATGTCTTTTCGTGGCTCTGCTGAGCGTGGGCGATTTAATGGGTGACCTGATTGATTGCGTAAACGTTCCCCGTAATGAGCGTGGGCGAAATGCTATTTCGCCCACCCTCAATAGAGCCATAAAATTACATATTTCATGCGGGTGTTGAAGAAATAGTATTTTTAAAACTTATCCTTAATAAATAAATCGGTTTTTCCACATGTCATGTCCTACATTTGGCTAATCCATCTTAAATTGTAAATATTTCCAAATTTCTTTTTACTGCTATGTTTCAGATGAAAATAATATATGAATGTTCGAAGGAATTACACATAAATTATTAACATGTCCATAAGAAATGAGTTAGAAAGCATATGGAAGCATAACGAGAAATGCTGTACTGATGTGTAGTGATATTTATAAAGTCTATCGTAAAAAAAAACTCGGTTACCATTTGTCTTACTGGTTCGAAAAACAAATTACTTTTCAACAAATAAAAACAGTTTCAACACATTATAATGTACAAAATCTTTACAAATATGTCGCCTCTTGAATTGATGCGACATAATTTAAGCGAGTTATTAGGTTTGTAATGCCTTTTTTATGCAAAATTACTCAAAGCATGCTCTTATGGATGAATCCATGTTAATAATCTGTACATTTTTTGTAGGACACGCTGTATCTAAACTTTTAAAAAATTGACTACTAATTAATAATTAGTATGTACAGTAGAGTCCGTCTATTACGACTTCGTTTATAACTAAATGAATGCATAATGACTGCAAACAGTATATGAAAACACCTGTTGTAAAGAACAATGACGTAACACAATGCTGTAATCAGGAAAAATTCATTAATTCAAACCTATGTCACCGTAGTAATGAATTTTTCCTGATTACAGCATTGTGTTCTTTACAACAGGTGTTTTCATATACTGTTTGCAGTCATTATGCATTCATTTAATTATGTATTTGGTCACGACTTACGTGTTAAATTTGTATTTATTCGTTTATAACGACTAACCGTTTTTAGCGACGTAAATGCAAACTCAAGTTAGGTTTCATAATATATATATTATGCGTCCGCTTTGTGCGTCGTCCGGTTAATACGACATGTCGCCGGTCCCTTGAAAGTCGTTCTATCCGGATTCTACTGTATTTTTAATTTTATAAAATTGGCAATTTGAAAGTCGATCATCAACTGTTGTGTGCTATAATAATATAATGACGAATTTCCTAATTTTCCGATGAAACCGTCAAACTGATGGGTTGCATTTGTTCTGGCCCTGCGCTTTTGTTTATTGACAGTTCCAATGGCTGTTGATCGCTGGCACTCAAGTCGCTAGGAGCCGTTTCTAAATCAGTGCTAGCGGATTTAGGTGCAGGCATACTTAAATCTAAAGTCGAAGTGAAATCCATTCTTGGCATTTTACTAGGAGGACCCGTTAAATCGGCTACTGAAAAATCACTTTTACCTTTCACCGACATGTCAAGCATTTGACTGAAAACGTCACTCGACGATTTAACACTTGAAATACTTAGATCGGAAACTGTAAATGATGGTTTCACACTAGAAATTGACAAGTCCGATGCCGAAAAATCAATTTTAGGTTTATTGCTGTTGAACTCGGGTGTTGGGTAATCGATTTTTGGAGTTTTTAGTGAAGAAGTTAAATCTGGAGAAGAAAAATCAATTTTCGGTGGTTTCGATAAACTTATATCGGATGGTATTTTTATTGGCGTGCCTAGATTCAACTCGGCCGATTTAGAAGTACCCGGAATCGGACTACTCGTGGTCATCGGTTTTAACAGATTCAAAGTGTCCTGCATTTTAAATAACGACGGCGACAAAAACATATTGTTGGCGGCTAAAGTTGAACGAGCCATAGGATCCGGAATTCCAAGCAACGCACTGGGAAACTTTCCGGATGAAAATAAAACATTGGCTATGTCGCTCGTCAACATTAAATTAGGTGTTAATGTAGTCGACGATGTTATCGGAGGCAACGGGCTCGTGATAGATTTGGACGTTGGAACAACTGGGACCGATAATAATACCGAAGTATCGACCTTTTCTTCACCAGGACACCCGATTAATTCTCTGATAAAACCCCACAAAACACCATCTGAATTATCTCTAGGAAATTTAGAGGTTAAAGTAGTTTTTAATTTATCTAAATAAGTGGCTGTCGGAGTATATTTATCTGAAAATTTGATGAAATCTTTTTCTTTTTTGTAATATTCGGCACATTTCTTCATTTCATCCATGACAGATGGTGTCAAAGTTGAATCTTGAACGACACTGTAAGACATCAACATAGGTCGTCCATATTCATTAGGTTTATTCTCGGGTGGAGGTACAACCCAATAACTTATAATGCTTGACTCCAAAGATGTATTCTCTATATTGTACGGAGCTGCAACAAACACATAGTACAATGAAAATAATTTTGAAAAAAAGATAAATCGTCGGTGCTACTGCAAAAACACTGAATGCCACTCTGCAATACCGCGTAAAGGTACGTGCAGTATGGAGCTGGGATTCTAGATGATAGCGTAGATCATAGCAGGGCTTGCTTAAATTAATGCATTGTTATATATGCGAGCGTACACAACGAAGCAGTGAGTGTAGCAGGTATAAGCGCTGTTACAAGAGCTGCTAGATACAAGAATGTATCTCATCATTCTTTCAGCGCGCTGACTACTACAATCAACGTGTAACAACTGTCAAATGGCCGTTACAAGTTTCGCAATGGATGTGACTAGTTTTTATAAATGAAATTTTGCCAGTTTTTATTTAATTTGTTTTGAGTTTTTTCTAAGACGTATTTAAAAGTGTTAGGTTCCGTACTTAAATATTCAAAAAACCAGTTTGGGTAAAATTTTAATTCTTGGTATAAATGATGAAATTCGCCATGTTTAGATCGTTTTCTATTAATAGAGTGGACATGATAGCTCCTACCCAAATTTGTATTTAAAATATACCACTTTGTAGCAGAAGAACACAAATATTCGTCTTCGCTATCTGACATTTCAAACGCGATTTAAGTTTGTATCAATGCTAGTATCAAAGCTTCGTTGTGCAAACCTATAAGCGCTTATAATTTCAGCAGGTATGATTTACTTACAGCAAATGACGCCGACACACGGTGAATAACTAGAATCTGAATTGCCTTTCATTCGAATTTGATATTCGAGTTGACTGTCCACATCACGTAACGTGGGCGTAGCCGCAGCTGTTGGATGCGAATGGTACCACCCAACTAAAGTTAATTGTTCCTTTTCAATCTTCTCGGAAATCTCCGTTTCTACTTGAGACCCTAAATCACGATCGGCCTTCGTATTCCGACAAGGGAATGCGTGAGTAACTGCAAGATCTGAAAACAAGTCAGGTTATATTTTAATTTGGAACAAAAAGACATCAATTGCGTTTACCTCGATGTTATAAAAAAAATTATGCTATAATATTATCGTTGAAAAAATTTAGCGCGAAAAAGTAAGAGGTTTTTTTTTAAACGAATCATGACTAAAATGAAGGCAGATTCATACTCTTAAGCCCTATCAATAGGAATTAAACTGGCCTTCGAGGATTTCAATTTTCAACTGTCCTAGTCATCGACGCTGATGACCTCAGCTGTTGAGCGTCTATAATTTACAATCTATCTATCTTCAACTGTCCTACAAGAACTGATCATGCGTTAATCTCACATTTGATGCTACAGTGATACGACTATAGAGACACAATACTATAAGAATGACACCAAAACGTCATCACTCGACAATGGCTTTTGTTCCGGAGATAATGCAATGGCTCCAACAATAGAAAATACAAGCCGTCTAGGGCTTGAGAATGGTCGAGCGTGTAGCGGTGCTGTTGTTTACATGGCGTTGCTATGGTTTCTCTATTACAAGTCCCCAGTTCCCGGGTTGTAGCCCGAGAGCTGGTAAAAGTGTCAATTAGATTTTCAATTTATTATTAAAAAAATAAATAATGAATTGAAAATATGATTTGGTGCTAGGCCCGAATAACCTTAGCTGTTGGTGGTCTTTAAAAAAAAGTCAAGCCGCCTATGGTAAAAACCATTCGAGGGCAGCAGAGAGGGCAACGGTTGTCAAGCAGACAGTCCGTTGCTAAGTGAGGGCGGTGCTTTGCCGCCAATACTTACTATGAGCGTTGACATCCCATTGGCCAGCCAAATACCCTGAAACTTCAGACATTGTAAGATGGCAGTGAAAATCCATCAAAAGAACGGCATTTGTCGACATGGATACCAGGAAAGGTTGAATTTTGCCCATCATTGAAAATGGCACACATTCGATAAGCATGTTTCCATCACTGAAACAATATTCAATAAAAAAGTTAAAAAAGCTAAAAACGGTCAATCGGAGTTAAATAAAAATATGTTGATTACAGAATATACATAATTATAAATAAAAAAAGAAGCAAGCTCGGACTTAGAGACCCAGGACTCCTAGGTACTTGACAGTTAGGGGCCCCCCAAGTCCAAAAAAATGGAATTGAATTGGTCGGAAATTTAGCAGAAAAAAAACACGATAAGTCGCCAATTGAACTATCTTAGAAACAATTGGGCTATCTTAAAACATGTTTGGGCTTTGACGTGAATAACGTCTGATTTCCATACGGAGGTATTTTAGAAATATTAGATGAAACAAAAATAGTCGGAAGTGGTTGATATGTGAAATAAAACACAGCATGTATATAACTATGTTAAGATCCAAGTCTTCATGGTTTCCGGGCTTGTAGGCCGTGGTCCGGTGGTATTTCTACCTGACGTTTTGTCTACAACTTCGGTAGACATTCTTAAAAGCAATGTGGCAGCGGTCGAAGTTCCTTGGCGGCTGTGAGCCGCCAAGGACGACACTTCGACCGCTGTCACATTGCTTTTGAGAATGTCTATCTTATCGGCAGAAAGTCAAGTCAGATTATGGCTCATCTTCTTTATCATTAGGCAGGCATGTACTTACTGAGTGAATGTTCTATTCGGAACTGTATTATGCTTCATCACAACCCTCTGAATTGGTGCGGGGGCCGCCATCAGTTTACTGTCGCCATCTGCTTCCATATCTTCTGTGAAAAAACAATTGCATAAAACATAACAGCAAATTGAACTGTGAATAACCATGCATTAAGCAGCATCATCTAGATTCTAGATAATATATAAATAGATATTCCAATTATGCAATGCAAACGTATTGTTAATATTATTGTACGAACTAATTCAAACAATTTTATTGTTTGCTTAACCGCCACTAAAATTACATGTTTTGCGCATGAGCTGAAATTTTCTATGCAATTTTAACTCATGCGCGTAAAAATAAAAATTCTAATGAGGATCGGCAATTTTTAACGGCCTAGACTAGTTCTTTATTTTTACTTCCCACCTCTACTATGGTAGGGAAGTAATGGATTCAGTCCGAAAACAATATTTCGAGATTTTAACAGATTTTCACGTTTTGAGACCCTAGCAATCGTTTAAGATCATTTTCTGACTGATGTCTGTATGTGTGTGTGTATGTGTGTGTGTGTGTATGTGGTCAATTTTTCGCCTTCGATATCTTAAGAACGGAACAACATACGGGCATGCCGATTGTTCTATTGTGTTTATCAGCCTTTAACTTAGATCTGATTAGATTTTGAGTCAAATCGGTTCAGTGGATCCTGAGATATTCAAAAAAACGTCCTCAATGTCACGTATTAACATAGGTAAAAAAAAATATAAATGAATTCTAGATGTTATAATATGAAAAAAATGTAAATATTTTTTTTCTCTAAAATGTATAGTTTTCGAGAAAAAAAATATTTTAGTAAAAAAATAAAAAATTGTACGTAAATCAAGGTAACCATGATTTTTGCTATATTAAGCTAGCCATCAATAGATCACCAAACAAAAAAGAGGGCCATGCTTTTTTCAAAGAATAAAAATTAAATTGTGTTTTAAAGACCACCAACAGCTAAGGTTATTTGGGCCTAGTCAAAGAATAAAAAAAAGAGTGTTTATTTTTTGCAAATATTTACTAGGTGGGAAGTATAGGACTGGTCATCAGTCGAATTTTTTACCAATGTATCGGTTTTTAAAATATTCGAATACACCGTTTGATTATTTAATCGATTGTTTTTGTTTTAGAGCGTAACAAGTCTTTGACTTCTGCTCTTTTAAAAAATAATTATAAATCATAACTGTTTTGCGGAGCATAAAACAAGAATATCAAAAATACTTGCTTGAGAGCCAAAACTGATGCGAGAATTCTCGAAGCATTATGAACTGGTTTTGAACAGCTGCTAGAACAAAACTTTGCTATCATATTTACCAGTCAGTGATTTATTTTTATCTAACGGTTACATTACCATCGGCTTCGTCGTCTCTGTCCTGTTGTTGTTCTTTCTTTTTTTTGAACCACGTGTTCTTGTAGGCGTCCAGTTTGCGACCTTTATACTTGACCGATGCCCAACCACAACCCGACTTCTTATCGGGATTTATTATTCGTTTACAGTGAATCGCCCACGCACTCGGCGATGCAAAGATTTGGTCGGTTTCTTGCGATTTAATTTTTCCATCGGCCAATAAATCTCCGGTGAATTTTTGACCCTAAAAAAATATTGATTTGAAAAACGAGCAAATATAAAATTAAAATAAAAAACTTTTTATTTGTTAACTACTGATTTACAAATATAAGTTAAAACAAAATTACGTCCCACATGCATCTAGTCCTTACGAACATTAATTAATTGTTAGAATGACTGAACTTAACCGATTTTAGTTTGCAGCGAGTCATAATCTTAAAAGGGAATGCAGTGATAAATAAACAAATATTCAAAATTTACAACAATCTCTTTTATTTGTAGGGTGTTACTGCGAACGAGCCATTTTCCTGAGAGTACTTTTTTCAATTACCCACGAGAGGTAGCACTTGTAGTAGGTACAAACATTATTTATTCTCCATTAGTGTCGTGTCATTTTAGTGGTATAACTTAATTATTTAATTAATTTAATGATAATATTAATTTAATAATAAAGTTATACCACTAAAATGACAAGACACTAATGGGGAATAAATAATGTTTGTACCTACCACAAGTACTGCCTCTCGTGGATAATTGAAAGAAGTACTCTCAGGAAAATTGCTTATTATTAACAATTTCTTAAAACCGTCAACTGCCAGTGCTCTCTGGTTGATGGTTCTAGTACCAATTCACATCTTCAATTCATTATTATTTTCAATAACAAATCGAAAATCCAATTGATTATTTATAACCATTTCTCAGAATATGACTTAGAATCTGAGGGTTTTTGTATTTGTTTTTTCATAATATTTATGCATGCACAATTGCTACAATAAATAATGTATAAAACACAAAACAAGCAAATCCGTATTTTAAAGCATAACCTTTTAATTAACAAACATAAATGGATTTTAATGTTCCAATAGTTGAATGTTCGTATGGTATAAATCGGCAGTGTAACTTTTTTAACTGATTTTTGTAATGTTATAAAACTGTGAAGAAATCATTAAATTATTTATTAATAACAATAACTACGGACAAAAAGCACATTTAGCAGCAGCTTTGGCTATTCAGTAAAGTCATTTTTGATAAAAGAAAGAAAAATATTTTTTTGTAAAGAATCGTATTAAAAATATAATTGACGTTTTGTTTAAAATTAAAAACAAATTTTTTTATTGATAAAGGCTGTTTAGACTGACCATACGTCCCATTTTCAGCGGTATAGTACCTTTTTTAGGGTTCCATACCCAAAGGATCCAAACGGAACCCTACTGTTCTCATTTTGTCCTGGCTGTCCCATAATAATAATAATAATATATAATGGCCATTTTCCTGAGTGTAGTTCCTTTAATTATCCACGAGAGGCAGCACTTGTGGTAGGTACAAACATTATTTATTCCCCATTAGTGTCCTGTCATTTTAGTGGTATAACTTAATTATTAAATTATTATTATTGTTAAATTAATTAAATAATTAAGTTATCCAACTAAAATGACACGACACTAATGGGGAATAAATAATGTTTGTACCTACTACAAGTGCTGCCTCTTGTGGATAATTGAAGGAACTACTCTCAGGAAAATGACTCATTGCGAGTATATCTTACGTCATGATGACTCTCAGATTAGATTAGATTTTACATGGGGCGTAAGGCCCTTCATTCACTGCGACCTGGAAGATCTTTTGTGAATCCCCTCGTATTTATTCCTATTTCGGTATTAGGTTATTAATGAACCTTATTACCTTTCTGGGGGCTGCATTCTACACCTCATTAGGCTCTAAGAACCTTCCATTAAGATGTTGCAGCCTTCTGGAAGAAACTTCCTCGCATGAACACAAAATATGTTTAGCGGTTTCTTTTGCCTCTTTCCAGAAGCGAAAGTTATCATCATCTACCATGCCGACTGCCATCTTAGGTAGCAGTCATTTATGTAACCACATGCAGAGGCGTGTCGATCAAATGTCGAGAATGCCATCTACATGTAGATACCATCTGAAAGACCGACAACTTTTTTTTCCTAATCTTTCCAAACATTCTTACTCCGCTTCTTGTTTTAGCCTCAAGGAATTATGGTCAACCATGTACATAAGAAATCTGTACTGCTGATAGATCAAAAATCGTGAAGCCATCATACGTGCGGGTATATATTTCTGTCTTTTTTTATGGGAACCCAGCTGGCAGGTTCCTGATTGGCTACTTCCATAGACAAAGACAGAATTTTTAAAAGAGAGCAGGTATACTATTGACCACTGGGGCACTGAGGTTTTACGTCAATGGCATCCATGACATATTTCTTTGTCTTTATATTTTTAATATTATTATGCCCAAAAAGATCCGAAACCTGTGTTTACTTCTTATATCACTATGAATTTCAAGGAATGTGAGTAAAAAAACTGTTTTTAACAAAATTAAACTAGGTTACGTTATAATGACAACAGCTGTCAAGCGTTTTGTTTACATTTTGTTCGAAATGAAAGATATCTTTATTTTTAACATTTTGTTCAGATGGAACGTTCGTACATCGACCAATGACATCATCGGAATAAATGCAGAATAACTTCGTCAAAAGAGACACAGATATATTTTTGCTTTCTTTGTGGACTTCACTCACCGCACATTGAGTAAATGGACAATCCGCGGTATATAATTAAAGTATATGTGGTCAACCTATTTCCTAAGTTTACTGGCATATTATAACGTCGTCAATTTTTTTCCATGCACGCTTCAACAAAACAATATTTTTCGATATAAATACGATGTACTCAAAATATAGACACAAACAAAACAGCAACTTTACAGAATAGCATAGAGTTACAAAATCACACTGAGCACAAATAAACTATCTGTTAAAAAAAACCTGTGAATAAACAATAGACAATACATATTTTTAAAAAAGCAGCAAAGTCATGTACTGTAATAATAGTACACTACTCATGCATCTATAAAAACAAAACACATCTACTGGAACAAATGAACGAAGTCATATCGTTTGTTTTCTAACCAGATATTCAATAGACATTGTACCCGTTCCGGGTTGTAGTATATTGGCGTCTAATAGCATTTGTAATGTGATCGTTCTACCAGTCGGAGCTGTTGACACCTTCCCACTTCGAACACCGCTTTCCGATTCGTATTCCTAGCGAACCCAGTATTGATATTATTATCGTTGACAGGCACTGTTTTTTATATTTGTGTGGTCGTTTAAAGTAATATGAAAGAAATGACTACCTAAGCATTTTCTTTGTAAAAATGAAAACAACGTAACAGAATATGTCGGTGCTGATATGAAAAACAATTTCGTTACGAATCAATTCATATTTTCAATTTACTATTATTTTAATAATTCTTGTATTAGAACCAAGGAACTGGGGTTTGTAGTAGAAACCACAGCCCACGAAAACGTCTATAAAAACAAGCTCGGCTATTCTCAAACACAGCCGGTAAATTGTTTTATATTAAGAAAAAAAACCCGCAGAACTCGCGCCATGAGGGTTCCGTACCGTTATAATAATTTAATAAAAATTAAGTTTGTCACGTAATAATAATTTCCCAGCTATACTTTACAACCATTGCGTAGGATGGTGCTTTGGTCGACCGTAGCTTGTCCTCTAGATCCTAGAGGTTTCTACATACTTGTATCTTTTTATAGCATAGAGTTAGAAACTTGCATTTTTTACAGGATTATGGGGTCGTAGACCTTAGTATTTGACATTAATTTTAAGTTATTACTTCTAGCCGTTCCTGAGAAAAAGGGTCTTGACGGACAGACAGACAAACGGACGGACAACAAAGTGATTTTACACGGGTTCCGTTTTAACATTGGAAATGTTAATGTCCGTATATGGGGGCAGAGTTACGAGTTTTCGTTCAAGGCCAAAAGACAACGGTGTCGCGATCAAGTGAGGAGCAATCATGCAAAATTGAACAAGTGCAATTTTTTCGAAATGTGTTTTATATCATGTCTAGTTAATTGAGAGGTATTTGCGACGATCTGCGGTGTTATTTTTGAGCAAATGTTAATAAATACTGTAGAAAAATCCATTTAAAAGTTAAGTAATCAAGCAAAAGTGAACGCGTATATAACAGAAGGATAATAGGGCTATTCCTGACAAAACTAAACAGTGCATTGATAAATATTGTGTGTATAATAAACAGTTAATTATGTTTCATATATGTTGTTATCATTTCCAATGTCCTTGATGGTTGCAAGGATTGCGAAATCTGTGAATTTTTCATTCTGAGGTACGGAACCTTAAAAACAATTTACCGATGGTTATAAATAATAAAAGACTGTAGATTTATAGACGATTGACAAATATTAAAATGCGAACTTCTTCATATTACTCAAACTAAATCAAATGGAAACCTCGTCAATGTCATCTTCAATCTCATCGGCTTCATCTTCGACAGTATCTTTGTCATCATCTTCGGTTGTTGATGTTGAAGGAACATTAGCAATGCTAACTGTGGCTGTCGTAACAGTACTTGAGCATGTACTGCTTTGGCCCATCAAAGCTGCTGCTAGTTGCGATTGCATTTTTATCTATACACTTACAGATAAAATTAATACACACAATATCGCAGTTCAAATTAGGAGGTTCAATATTGAACGGAGGTAAAACTTGTACATGACAGACGTTCGATAACTAAGGTCATTAACGTCGGCAGTGTAATACTTTAGTGGGCAATATCGTACGGTACGGTGAAATTCGCTTAAATTTTAATCGGACAGGCTCTGGAGAGCACACTATAAATCTATAGCTCTGAAGCAGTAAGTTAAATATTTAATAGACCTTTCTACAAAGCGATTTGGTATGCCAGCGATTTTAACAAGCAAGTTAAAAGATTGTTTGATATTTTACAACTGTACATTAAGTAATATAAAATACAAATTTAATGTTTTGTACAGTGATTTAGATTTGTTTGAAATATAATGTCATGACTTACCTTTTTACAGTAAAGAATATATTTACAAACTTGTTTGAATGTTTTCACATATAAATGTACAAAACCATAAACTAGAATTAAAAAGTGAACTGCAATAATCTAGACATAACTTTAAAAGAATGCAATTCCAATAGATTTTCAATAAAATTCTCTAATGTATATTTTGTAATTTTAATGTTTTGTGTGATTATAACCTTTTTCTGACAGAAAATTCACGTCAGATTTGTTTTGTATAATGGTTTGAGTCCACAGTGCGCGATTGCGTTTTAAGAACTTTCAATAAATTTCCGTCTGATGTCACTTATATAACGAATTATGCCTCTGAAAATTATCGTATTACAAAAAGCAATGAAAAACAATAATTTAATTAATGTAGTATGAGTATCTATATTATTATAGAAAATAATCTACAAAAGAATAGCAAAAAGGCATTTGCAAAAAATTTAATATAAATGACTACTCAATGCAGCAATGCTTAAAATTTATGTAAACAGGCACGTGCATAAAAATTAACAGAAAATTAAAGGACTCACATTCTTAGATTCTTTAGATCAATGCTTTTGAATTAAGTGTGAGCCACAACCTTTCAGGGAGCCGTGAAGCTTTAGTTAGGGACCGTAATCAACGTAAATATCTTATCTCGAGTCACATTTTTCATAATTTTCTCGAGGGAGAATCCTAAAATGTTCAATTTTCACTAATCCAACTGTTTTCATAAATCCGTATTCACACGGGGACAATATTCAGAACATGACAATGGAACAAGACCTCAGATAAATACATTTTAACGTCTTTGAACAAGACAATAGTGTCCACGTGTGGACAATGATTCAAGGACTAGACAACGACTATTCAATTGTCTTCGGAAATAGCCCGGTTTTCTATCTCGTAAGAAACTTACCTTCCGCCATTATTGTCTTGTCCTAGCATCTAATTTACATACTGTCATAACTCGTCAGTAATAAACTCTATTACGACACTAGAAATACAATTTATTAATACTTATATAATTATTATATCGACTACATATTCACAATCATCTATTCATGAATTACGACCAGGCCCATAGCCAGGAATTTTTTTCGGGGGGAGCTTAAAAGTCTCTTGCAAACTTTTAGCAGTTTAATTATTAACATCCGTTGCATGAAAAATTATGGTCATAAATTACACATTCATTACTTATAATGGAAATGTATTTAAAAAGACTTTTTCATAGAAAAGCACAAATTTGCTAGAATTTGTGAAATTTCGGTGGGGGGGGGGACTTCAGCTCCTTGAGCCACCCCCCTGGCTACGTGCCTGATAACAACATTTTAGCATCGTTAAAAATTTGATTTGATGATAATTTAAAAATGTGTGGGAAATAAAAAATTACACATAAGAAAAGAGGAAAAAATGTACAATGACAATTTTTCCGCATCTTTTACGAGTTTCAAGAAATTAATTAATGTTTTTTACAACTTCAAATATTTATAGTATATACTTATAAATAAAGGTTCACTGTACAGTGTAGAGTTTATTTATTCAAGGATCGGATTTAAGCGTCTAGCACAAGGACACGCGAGTCGCGAACTTTGCCGAACGTATAAAACTAAAAACGAGTCAACTTTATTTCGCCACAAAGCATCACACAAAATAAACAATATTTTTTATGACGCTCGACAACTTAGGTCATTATAGAGTCTTAATTACATCAAATAAAATCGTCAATTAAAACTAAACGACATCATAAAATATCCATGAGCGAGGTTGGATTCGAACCCACGATAGTTTGATGCACAGGCCAGCACGCTGACCATTACATCAAGCTGTCCTGAGGAGTGATTTCAATCGGATATAGACAAAGCGTGACGGAAGGGGTGGTGGGAGTAAGAAGAAAGTAATACAACCGCTGTACTAGTATAATAGAACAATTCGTTAACTCGCTTACAGATGGCAGTAAAAAATAATTGAAAATGCGTTTCTTCTGTTCCAATAAATTGTCCTTAATTTGTATGTGAACGAAAGAGGACGCGAAAATATACCGGTGATCGAGCGAGAGAGTTTCATTTCTACTGCGTCTGGTTTTTAACCGACTTCAAAAAAAGGAGGTTTCTCAATTCGACCGTATATATTTTTTATGTTTTAAAATTTTATTTAAAAGGATATACTTTCAGATTGGTCCCATAGAAATTTAATCAAAATCGGTTCAGTAGTTCGGCTGATTTTTTAATAAAAGTAAGTAACGGCGTGTGATTCTTTAAGGTAAATGTTACTTTTTGACACCAAAAAGTAAAAAATAAAAAACTTTTTAACCAAAACAAAATCTCCTTCAAAAAGGCACTAAAAAGAGGAAAATAATGAAATTTTGAGGTCTGTGCCAATTAAAATATGAAGTCGGTTAAAAAGTATAGTATAGTGATTAATATCTTCTTTTTAACTAACTTCATATTTTAATTGGCACATACCTCAAAATTTCATTATTTTCCTCTTTTTAGTGCCTTTTTGAAGGAGGTTTTTTTTTTGTTAAAAAGTTTTTAAAACGTACATTCTCTATAAAAGTGAGCAAACTCTACGTTATATAGTTAATCTTACCGAGCGTCTAACACGAAGACACACGAACTTTACCGATCGTTCGTTGAGGGAGTTGAACACGCGTCGAGGTCGAGACAGTGTCGTCGCGACGGCAAAGCTAGTCTAGGAGAGAGCATCCTGGACATATAATATACCTACTCATTAAATGTACAAGCTGCTACGGTGTGTGTGTGTATCCAATATAAAACAGAGAGCTCGTATTTATATTTAGTTGGTCAGTGATTGTGTACCGTACTATTCGTGCTCGCGTAGTAGTAGTGTCTATACGTGAATTTAGATAATACACTAACACACAATAATATTATATTATCAGTCGGTCCACATATTATGCATACGTTTTATACATAATGTATATGCATGTATATCTATGTATACATGAATAGTTATTATTATACTTTCGGCACCCAGCTGTATACATAGACATTAATACATATACACATCATATAATATTATAATATTGTCTCTTAGAATGTACAAGATCACCTCTTTAAATAGACTGTGATCGTGTGGAATGTGAACGAATTTCGTCAAGATCGCGCTTTCTCTCTCTCCCTCTGCAGTGAAACAAATGCGAAACAAAAATTTTAAACAAAAGACTGTCGAGTGTTATGTGGCGATATTTAAAATATGAGTTCATTAAATGATAATATTAGTACAGCTACGTAATTTGTAAGATGGCAACTGTGGTTTCTTCAGCCTTGAAACATTTTAAACAATTATACGAGAACGACGTTTCAAAATGTGTTTCAGCGTCGCACACGTATTGTAAAAAAAATCGTGGTGTGATTGTTTAAACAAACGCAAGTTGATATAAATTAAATATTTGATTTAGATCTATATAACAGCATCCAAATAACGTCTAATGTCGTTTAGAATGTGAAACATATTTACACGCTCTGTCGTATTAGTCGAAGGCTTAATAATAATCTGCTGCAAGTGCACACAGCATGCATCCAACAGCGCCGTCTTCTTCGTTTGCGGTTTTTAATAAGCGAAATTAACAGAGCTGTATAATATTTATGCCAGAGTCAGGCAGTGTATCGTGACGCGTATTAAAAGATGGAGCTGCTGCCGACGTCTCATCTCCAAAGGCTACGCATCCACTTGATAAGACAAACAATTGTACTACATTTTATTTTTGGTTATATTAAGTTGCTCACAGTGCTGTGTTATTTAAGTTCTTTTGTTGTTCTAACCGTTTGTTCGCAGTCTCGCGGTTACTATCAATGCAAGGATAAACGACGTTTCACCAAACCAAATTATCAGCTATTCTTTTAAGTTTTAGTTATATTAAAACAAAAAGTGGAACTAGTTGAAATGGTGAAGCGATAAATATATATTATATAATAATTGTTATTACGTTAAATATATTAGTTAGACAAATAGATAGATGATAGAAAAAAGTCAACATTTAACGACTCGATACGAAATGAAACAAAACGAAAAATAATACGAACAAATCGAATTGCCCAAGTTGAAACGAAGCGAATGAAATGAACCCGGAAAATTAGGTACTCGGTTATATTTAGTATTCACATTCAGCAGGTAGTTACATATAGTAACTAACACCGTCGTAAAATTCTCTCGTATGGCACAATCAGCTATCGTCAAATTGAATTAAAAATTCGATATTATATTAATTTAATCGTTGAAATACTATAGGTTGAACAAAAACAACTACTATATTATAATATCATCGTACGACATAAAGCGTAAAGTAATTTTGAAACGTGTTTAAACATTATATAAAACGGAAAATAACATGCTATTTAGAGGTAGTTTTTATACGTTACAAAGCTGCAAGTGATAAAAAGAAGACTTTTAACGAATTTCCAGTGGTGTTTGAGTTATGATAAACGAACATCAGTAAAAACAAAAATAATATAATAAAAGTTCGCGTATAATAGTTTTAAATATAATTTTTTAAAGTAATATAAAAGTGTGTCAAGATGCAACAAGGAGGATCAACAACGGCCGTAAACACGGCAGGTGGCGGAGCGCCGAGTCCGAACGGTATGCCTCCGGGTAGTCCGTCGTCGCCGGCGACTCAAGGCGCCACCGGAACCGCGACAACAACCGGAAAAACGCAAGTGAACGGTGGAAGATTTGATTTTGACGATGGCGGAACATATTGTGGTGGTTGGGAGGATGGGAAAGCGCATGGATACGGCGTCTGCACGGGCCCGAAGGGCCAGGGGGCCTACTCTGGCTCCTGGCATTACGGATTCGAGGTTTCGGGAGTCTACACGTGGCCCAGGTGTGTTATTATTATATACTATATTGAATAATACAAGTACAGTAAATCCTCTGATCATCAGGGCCGTCTTAGGCCATGCAGAGGCCCTTGGGCACACAGTTTGATGGCTAAAAAAAAACGTGAATTAAAACATCAGAATATACTTTTGTTTAGTGACTTTGGTTATTATGGTTAGCTTTATACAAATCAAATATAAGGGATGTATAATTATTACTGTTTGCATGCACAGGCATAGGGTTTCGGCATTTCGGGGCTCCCATCAGGCCGGGGGCCCTGGGCTCGGTCCTCACGTGCCCTTATGGTAAAGACGGAACTGCTGATCATGAGAGTTAAAGCTACATTATTATTATTATTTTCTGTACCATTACCATCTGTATGAAAATTGAAGAAAAATCTCCATGGCACATGATCAATAATTGCCGAAACGTCAGTAAATAAATGCATTTATTTTAATTATCAGTAATGCAATTATTGATCTTGTGTCACGGAAGTTTTTGTTTAATCTTTGTATTAAATCTAAGGGTCGCATTTTGCTCTAAACTATTTTACAGTCAACTTAACAGTTACCATCTGTCATCTGTGACCCTAGTCTCCTCGCATCTTAATACAATAGATTTTATTGGACGTTGACCACACATACAACCATTCCTGAAAATTGACCAGCGTTTCATGGAACAGGCCGAGTTGCCAAAACATATTCTCTGTATGTTGGTGATTTCCAAGGTCTATTTAAATTTTTATAGATTTTTTTGTTTTTGTTATATAATACTAATTATCTAATGTGTTATTTATGCAATCATGTTAATTTCATTTTTATACAAATTTTAGTTTTTAGTTTTCAGTTGTTAATAAAATATAAAACGTAAAACAATCTTTTTCTTTTAAATACTTATTGAAAAAACTTTACAAAATTATACTATCAACAATATGTTGGTCCTTCGAGCCGGATGTGTTACCAATTACACCAAAATGTTGTAGATACCCAGATAGTCAAACCATTGGCGTAACTAGGGATTTTTTCCAGGGGGGCCATGGCCTTTTCAATATGAGAACTGAAAATCACTATTATGAGATCTTTTATTGTCAGTAATTTAATAGTCATTAAATGCCATATTAAAAAAAAACAGTAAAGTTGCTTGTCTTGTATGAAGTTTTTATTTTGAGTGGCTATTTTTTTAAGTATAGTAATGAAAATACAAATTTATAGAAAATGGCGCTTGGCTCAAGTTTTGGTACCCCCAAACGGTTACTTTCAATAGTTTGTAATGATTTTAAGCCGACTTTCTTTATTTTTACGTCACATGCCGTAATTATTCTAGGGGGGCCCGTCACCTTCCAGGGGGGGCCTGACCCCCCTTGGTCACCTCCTAGTTACGCCAATGAGTTAAATTTTGTAAAGTTTTTGCAATAAGTATTTGAGAAAAATATTGTTTTATGTTTTATATTTTACTGCAAACTAAAAAATAAATTTTGTACAAAAATGAAATTGCATAAATAAGACATTAGATAATTATATAACAAACAAAAAAAAACTATAAAAATTTAAATAGGGCTGGGAAATCACCAACACTGTACATTGACCACCTATCTTGAGATGTGATCACAGTCGTTCGGAACCGAAAGTCGTAAATCGCACATTCGTGATACAAAAAGTAGCACATGTGCGCTGACCGTAAATCAGTGCCGTATAACGTAAACCTCTGCAGACCCTGCAAACGTTACCGTAGTTAACGTACAATAAAGTATAAATTGCAAAATGTATCGTGATAAGGGGGAGTTTAAGAATTTGCGTTACGTCACTGCCCTAAATTGAAATTTCATTGAGGACAGTGTGGTCCAGTGGTTAGCGTCGCGGCCTATGGATCAGACTGTCGTGGATTCGAATCCCGCCTCCGCTCATGGATGTTTTGTGATGCCATTTAGTTTTAAGTTAATTATTAACTTCCCATTGGAAGTTATTGTAATGGGTCCGAAAATCGAAATCAAAATGTATAACAAATTTTTAGGCTTCAAAGCCACTACATTATTTTTACACTATTTTTAGAAAGATGCCTGTGTGTGTGTGTATATATGTGTGTATGTGTGTACGTATGTACGTACGTACGTACGTATGTGTCCATTTCTTTCTAAGACGAAATCTCGAGAATGAAAAATGATATCGACTACGTTAGGGTGCCAATCGACGCGTATTAACGTAAATATGATTTTCAAAATCAGTCCAGTCGTTCTTTTTTCTTAACCAAATAGACTCCAAAAAAGTAGATTTTACACAATATCTCGCGAATAAAAAATTATATCGACTTCGTAAGGGTGTCAATCGAGGCGTGTTAACATCATTTTGATCCGACATAAATTTTATAAAAATCGGTTCAGCCATTTTTTTTTTTAATTATTGTTAAAAATAAGTAATAATTATGTTTTAATGATTAAAATGATTACTTTACTGTGTAATATCTAATTTAATTATTATTATTAAATATTTATCAAACTGGGAAGTTCGTCGTGTGGACCTCAAGGGTCGCACTTTAGTCCTAATAAACGACCCACCTCACGGCTTGTTATTTAATGTAATCAAGACGCTAATGACCGAAGTTGTCGACGCGTTTTACAATAAATAAAATAAAACGAAATTTCATTAAAAACTTATACCGTGCGAGTTTTTTCAAAACGTACATAGGCTGTTTCACAATTTGAAAACGTGATATAGATATTGTTAGGAACTATGGAAACGAATGTTTTTATTTACAATTTATTATTATTGAGTTGTGATAATAAATTTTATAAGTTCAGAGATTAATTTAATATTTTTTCTATAAAAAATGTACACCGTGGAATAAAAGGTTCTTATGTACAATTTGTGTTCTGGTGGAAATAGTTGTCGACAAGTCTCTGCGTTATTTAGTGTGCAGTTTTGCAGGCAGACCAGATAGATACCAACAATGTCTATACCACGATTTTAAATTGTGAAACAGTCTATGTACGCTTTGAAAAAACTCACACGGTATAGTTATAGACTATAGTCAAAGTTACGATTCTATTTATTTGTATATTGATAGACAAAATCAATGTTCCGTCGTCTTTAAATAATATTACGCGTATATAAATATAGATTTGTGGATAGCGACGCCTGCAGCCTGCAACGTGCCAGTTATATGAACTATAACTGCAGAATATGTGGATGTCTGGATGATAACTAATACGTATAAAATAATATATGATGATGCAGAAGTAACCTTTAAGTCTGCAGGCCACGTTATCCGCAATGCGCGATTCCTAGTATTTTTCTGCGTTCCCATTTCACGCGTCATATTATGCTACGCTCCTGTTCCATATATTTATACATACTGTTTTAAAAAAAAGAGTGAGTGTGTACTTATCTACGCACGTCAGAAGTTATACTTCTTTGGCGTAACAAAACAAAAATAACTCCAAAAATTTTATCCCGCGTGCCATTACCTACTAAACGTTTGTAAAAAGACGATAAAAGATATTAAATAAATAAATTTAATTTAATAAATTATTAATTTATTAAATATATTTATTTATTATATTTATTAAAAAAAAGCAATTTTGTGTTGAGATTTGAACCCGGGACCTATTGCGTATGACGCGGCGGTGCTATCCATTACGCTACGTACATCTTACTTAGCAGTGCTATATAATAGGGTATTATAATCATGAACTTCCGACTAACTTCATGGTGTTACTAACGACTAACTTCATGGTGGTAAATTTTCGTGACGTGATGCGCGCGCATCGTAAAAATTCACTTTCATCATTTTTCCATAACGCGCCAAAAGAAGTAGGTTAACTTCAAAAATATAAGAAATTATAATTTTCTTAGTTATTTACTTTAGGAGAAACGGAATACAACTTATACAAGGCAAAAGAATGACAATATTTAAATTTAGCTAGGTACTATACAGGGTGTTAAAGAGGTAATAGTATGAACCAAAATAAACAAAAAAGTCTTAGTAAACATGGGTCTTCAAAGTAACGGTACATCTTTGTCTGAAAGATATTCGAACTCTTTCTAAAACCCCGCTCATTGGCTCGGATTTGTTGACATTTTTGATTAATTCGTAGCTGCAGCTCCTCAAGGCTATTTACAGGAGTACCATAGATTAATGTTTTCAAATATCCCCAAAAAACGAAATCTAGAGGGTTTAAAACATGTTTACTAAGACTATTTTGTTTATTTTGGTCCATACTACCTCTTTAAATATGTTACACTCTTTTTTTAACACCCTGTATAAATGGTTATTATTTAGAAATTCTGAACATAGCACCACTTATAATACTTCACCAGCACAGTTAATATTTGGAAGTCATCTATACGCACCAAAGTTAACTGTATTCGTCCAGAGTCCCTCAGGGGAAACATTGGAATGTAGTTTGCATTCCAATGTTTTGTGGGAATTGGCGTTCCCAGGAGCCCGAGCTCGTACCAGTCGGTTTGTGTATGCCGGCTGGCGGGTTCTAATACACAAATTGATTATTTGTTGTGTTGAAGACGCTAATGACCTGAGTTGTCGACGCGTCTATAATCCACAATAAATAAATACTAAATAAAAAGAAACGAAAAAACTTATTTGTTAATGCATGAAGTGTCTTCAATCTCAGAAATATAATATAGGAAGTTAATCGACGTTCTTTTGTCCCGTTTTCTATTTTAAAATAAATATTGCACGATAATTCCAATAAACGTTTGTCAATTGTCAGCGATATCCGCTGTAAATCTTGTTTTCAAGCACAGCTAATTTGGCTTTTGTTAATCTTCACTTGTTTACATCAATGGTGGCGAACATTTTTATACTGCGGGTTAAATAGACTGCTTCAAGGTATAGGCCGTGAGACTACAGCTAAAGCCTGCAGTACACTCTCGCTGAGCTCGCTCGCAGGAGATCTCGCCGAGAGATTAGGTAAAGCGAGCGTCTACGAATGTGTGTGTGTGTACGCACTCGGCGTGGCTCGGCTTCAGTTGTCATTTAAACTACTCAATTCCATATAAACTACGCAGTTAAACACAAGAGTGTACTGACACTCGGTTCCTTTGACTCGCGGTCAAATAACCGACTTTATATACGGAGCGCTCCCGAGGCGAGACAGGGCGCTACGAGGCCGACCGAGCGTTGCCAGTACACTGTCGCGTTCGGGTAGTATGTTTCTGTTATGCAATAAAAATAAATCATGTTTCTATGTTTTTGTTACTCATCAGTATATTATGTCGCAAACAATAATATTTCTGCTACTCACCAATAGATGTCGCCATGAGTATTTCATAACGCGCTAACTTTGTAGTTCACCCATGAAACACTTTTCTTAGAAATTTGATTAAACTTGAATATCTTATAGAAAACAGCTGTTAAAATTTCAGAGTGATTGCGCTATCAAATTCCAAAACACCGCGTGACCGAAGTCGCGGGTACAGTTAGTATTATCTAATTGTGTATCTAGTTGTGCAACGAGTTACTATATGAAACTTGGTTTTAGTATCTATACTGATACCCAAACTTCAAGTATTGGCTACTTTTTGCCCGGCTACGATCGAGTTAAGATAAGATTGTGTGAAAATCATCGCTGACATCTAGCAGTATATGATTGAAATAATAATATAGTAGGACTCCTGTCGGTGGTTGTAAGATGTATCTATGGAATAATTTAGTCTTGACAAAAAATATGTTGTTTTTTCTCTGATTGTAATTTTTTTAGTATGAAATTATAATGTGTTACGCTATATCTAAATTACAGGACGTACGTCTTTAAATTAATTATTAATTATTTAATTGCACACACCATTCTTAATTAATGGCCAAACCTGTTTACTTTGAACTTTGAAGTTTGTATATTTGGTTAAGACAATTGAACGACAGTTATTCTTTTTTTTAACAACGCTACTGAAACAAGCGAAATCTATTTTTGTGAACACAGCCTACTCTGCTTGGTCCGTTCAAAACTTGGCAACAGTGTTGCATGATTGCCAAACGACTTGCACGATTTGTCGTTAATAATTGTTGTATTTTAATAATGCGTGCTTCTCATTGTCGGGATATTTTGTTCACTTTAGAAAAAAATTATACTCAAGAAGGAAAATTTGTGCTCGATCTGAGAGTATTATCCCAGACATATCTTCCAATACCTATATCTCGATTTTTTTTAAGATAACCCTATCAAATCCACTATTTAATTTATAATTAATTAATATGTTACTCGCTTTGCTCGTTCGCTCGAATTTATAATTAACTATAAATACGTTACTCACTCGCTTCGCTCGTATTTGTAATTAATTGGTGAATGGTGACTATACCCGTAACTGGTTATTATTATTATTTAATGGGTATAATATTATTTTTTAACACCGTTTTTGACATAAACTTGATTTCAATTCAACTTGGAATCAAATCGATTTGCACTCGAGTGAAACCGGGCCGTGCAGCTAGTATATAGTCTCAAATACATTTTTTTTGTGACGTCGTGCAAAGTACCTGATTGGTTGCTTGAACGTTCGGGAACGAAACTATATGCGAAGGCCATGCCTGCAGCGACGCAAGCTATTCATGTGCTTTTCACGTCATCACTCCATCTGTTAAGCGTCCCGACTATTGACCTAAACCGTAGTCAAGAAAAACCGCATTCAAATCTGTTCAGTATAGCAGAATCAATCCGATTTTCAACCGGGCAAGTATTGAGATAAAATGTAGTGTATATTATGTTAACTATAAATGAAAAAAATGGTAAACAACAGGCAAGTGGTCAGGAACTGATAGCTTTACCCTAGTCACAATTGACTTGCTTAGATGGTTTCTTCAACAATCATGAATAACTGACAAGTCCACAATCTACATAATACTGAGCTATACCCATCTCTCACACCACATTACGTAACTTGTCATTCATTCCACCTAATAATCTATAACTATAATGTACGTGAACACCGAAAATTGTGGTACCTTTTTTAAAAACTTTTATTTAACTTGCATTGTATGTTAGTTAGTTTGTGTGTTTGTTGGTTTGTGTGTTTGTTTAGGTCAAATTTTGCAAGTCAATTTTGAACGACTTCCACGTATCCGATCGATTTGAAATTTTGTACACATTTGTATTCCCGATGACAATACATGAATAAATCGTTTTTAGAAATAAATTTAACCCCTAAGGGGTTCAAATGGGGATGTAGGATTTTTTTGACTAATCAACGCCCAGACCAAATCGCTGAAGCTAGAAACTTGAAATTTTTAGTAATAGAATACTTTTATTAAAAAAGTAATAATTAAATTTTTTTAAATAACTTTTTTATTATTAACGCTACTTCAAAAATTTGTTAAGAACAGTTGTAGAGAATTTTATTATTTATAAAATTACTGTCTACAAAATTTTTGTGAGACTCATGGCTACGGAGATACAGCTAAAAAACTGTTACACCCTTCTTTTCAAGATGGCGGTGAAATGGGGGTCGCCCCGAAAACTCAGGTTTAAACTTACCACCGACTCTCCTACGAATAAAAAAAAAATCGCTACCCAAAATACACAACCGTTTCTCTGAGGATCGATCAATGTAAAATGTTCAGATTTTGTTGTCGAGATTTCAAGGTCATTTCGCAGGTCGAACACAGCAAATGCCGATCGGCCAACTGTGCAGAGCCACCTGTTGTCATCTATCTGAGAAGAGCTGTCTAACCCAATGTTAGACAGAATCGTGTCAACATATTATATCGATTATCGTAAAGAATAATAAATTGTAGCACATTCAGATTGCTATAACTCAAATAGGGATGGGTCGAGTATTGGACTACTTATTCGTTGTATGCAGACATTTTTGTGGTGCTTACTTTGTATCGAATACTAAACCTTTATGGCGGCTTCGCTCGCCGTAATGTTGGTTTTGACATTAGTATACGTATAGATTTATCAATACATTACTCACTCGTTTCGCTCGTTCGCTCCCGGGTGCAATGAATGTGATTTATTAATACATTACTCACTCGCTCGCTCGTTTGCTCCTGGGTGCTATGAATTTATGATTTATTAATACATTACTCACTCGATTCGCTCGTTCGCTCCCGGGTGCTATGAATTTATGGTTTATTAATACATTATTCACTCGCTCGCTCGTTTGCTCGTGGGTGCTATGATTTATGATTTATTATTACATTAATGACTCGCTGGTTTGCATCCGGATGCTATATTACTCACTCGCTTCGCTCTCTCGCTCCAGTTGTTGTAGCCTATGTCCTAAAGCAAAGTATCACCTATCGAACAGTGAAAATTTTTTTGAAATCGGTCTTCTGAGATTATTTCCGATTTTCACCCGGGCGAAGCCGGGCCGGCCAGTTTTAATTATACATCTAAACCTTCCTCGTGAATCAATTTATCTAATCGTGAAAACCGAAACAAAATCCGTTCAGTAGTTACGGAGAAATCGGTCTTCTGAAATTAGATACCCTCGATTTTCACTTGGGCGAAACCGGGCCGGCTAGTTTCAATTATACATCTAAAGTCTAAACCTTCCTCGTAAATCAATCGTGAAAACCGGAACATAATCTGTTCAATGTGTTACGGAGAAAATCGGATAAAGACAGACAGACGCGGCGTGACGGGGACTTTGTTTTATAATATGTCTTAATGATGATATTGATTTATCATGAGAAAAAATACAGTAATATAAGTTGCATATTGTGATATTTCACTGTCCCACTTGAGGTACCCAGTGCCAGGACAGTTCATTAACAAAATGTTAGATTTATTCATCTAATTCTAAAAGTTTGTTTATTTATTAATGCAAGTTAATGTACACACTGAACATCAAGCTACTGTGTTATTCTTACGGCAACGGTTTAAAGAAAATACAATAATTATTATCTCTTTGGAGAGTTAATTTATTATTAAATACTAGCCTTTATCCGCGGCTTCGCTACTGCTTACTACTCAGCCTTCTTTAGTATAGATATAGACGATTTATGAGGACGGTGTGGTGTAACGGTTAGCGTAGCGGCCTTTGGATCACACAGTCGTGGGTTCGAATCCCACCTCCGCTCATGGATGTTTTGTGATGTCATTTAGTTGTAAGAAAATTGTTATTTAATGTATTTAAGATGCTAATGACCTAAGTTGTCGACGCGTCTATAATCTACAATAAATAAATTAAAATAGACGATTTATTATGGCCTGTCCAATGAGGGCTTATCAGGTGTTTTTCTATCACCTGATATAGCAATATTGGCAAGTAAGGTATAAAGTTACTAATGCCCATATTCATAGTTAACCCTTAAGGTAAGTGATAAGGGTCCCTTCGCTGATGGCCACTTAAGTGCTGAGGGCACCTTATTCAAAGAGCGTTTCATAGTCATTTCCTTGAGTGAGGAAAAAACTATAGGAAACCTCCATGATTTTTTCCTTTAGAACAGTTGGTCATACTGCAGACCGATTGTGTTTAGTCGTCATTTTTGATATAAATGCGTGTTTTTCATGTGTTTTACTGTTTTTACTTTTTCGACACTTAAGGAACATACTATCCACCCTTAAGGTGAGGGTGATGTAAGGGCCCTTACAGATGATAATTTTGATTATGAAACGCATATTCGATTTGAGGGTATGAGTAAGTGTCCCTTACTTAAGGGTTAACTATGAATACGGCCGTTACTAGTAACTTTAGTAAAGGCCGGTCCGCACGTATCAAGTAGCTAAAGCAAGTAAATATCAGTCATTCAATCATTTAACGGCTAAATCGCAGTTTTGCATTTATTTTACTATTGAAATTTTTCTCCTTTTAACGGTCCTTTCTGTCAAAACTTATCGATGTTTTTAACCAATTGTTATACGAACTATGCATGACTCACTATCTTAAATTTTCGAATCGTACTATAATATTATATCTTCTCGATAACATAATGTTGCCGTCTTTCCTCGCGTGTTTCATTCAGTATCGAACGATCAATTGCTGAACTGGCCTGCTGCAGGCCTCAGGCTCACAGCGTGACGCACACGGCTACAGGCATCCCGGCGCCGTCCTCCAGGAGGCGCCCATTCACCGTGTCAAGGGGTGCAGCCCTCGACACAAACGCCACTATTAAACACAGCTGTTCCATTCTTTCAGCATCCACTCCATCGTTCTCTCTTCTCTCTCTCCCATCTTTCTCCCATCTCTTCACCAGTACAGGTCGTTGAGATGAAACGAAATAACAAGAACGGTCACGGAAAATAACTGATTCCAAAAAGACCTGTTACTAAATAGACGGTTATTTAAGACCTGTTAACTAGTATTAGACTGTTATTTTTTAACAGATTATTGTTGTGAAACATCTTATGTCGGGCTGTGAACAGCCGCGTGAGGGGAAATATGCAACGAAATTTATGGTCCGCTCCTTCGCTGCTGTTCTCCCCACCACTGCGGCACTCTCTCTTGGCTCAGGCGTGCACTGTAACACACGCGGTGTTACAGTGCAGTATATAGGATTACGTCAGCATAACAGTTAGTTGCTGCTTTTGAAAAAATATATACTACTACATAGAGAATACCACCGAGTTCAATAACTTTTTCTTTGATATTTTACATCTGTCGGGGGTCCCGAGACCCACAGCCTTTTTTTCAGTTAACGCAATAACAGTGACATCTGTAAAAATAATAGTTTTTCCCATCAGAAAAAAACTCGGGTCGCAGTGCCAAAACCCTGCCGACAATATAGTGTATTTGCTAATACTGGCATTGTGGCTTTATTATGTGAACTTAAGTTTGTTTTTGAACAAAATAAAAAATTCAACCCCTTAATACATCCCTTAAAATAATATTTTTTTCTTAATTTCAATATCATTATCATTGCAACCTCTGTACCAAATTAAATACACCCTTCTGTAAGTAAATCACTATCCGCAAAACTAGTGTTTTCATAAAATTTGTAAGTCCGGTCCTATCGGGCCGATTTTATTAAAATTTTAGCGGCACATTTTGATCTTTACTAAAAGGTTAAATTTCAATTTTGAAACAATTCTGAAATTTTTTTCGGTATTTTCGGGCCCAAAAACTTTTTTCAACCCCTAAAAACTACCCTTAAAATTGTCCGATTGGGCCCATTTTAAATAGGTTCCGTGCGGTGATGGATTCCAGCGTGTGTACCAAATTTCGTTCAAATCAATTAAGTCTTTCGAGAGTTATGCCGCGAACACATATATATATATATATATAAATAAATAAATATATATATATATATATATATATACATATATATATAAACATTTCTAAAAATGGTGCCAAAGTGTTCAGGAGGCTATGAAACGTCGAGAAATTTTGGTCCGACCCCTAGGTCCCGCCATCCGACCGACGCCAATAGTGTATGTGCCATATGGCAAATACACTAAAAAACAGTCAGTAGGAGAAATTTTTTAGTAGATATTATAAAATTGTGTTTTAAAGACCACCAACATCTAAGGCTATTTGGACCTAGCACCAATTCATATTTTCGATTCATTATTTTTTTTTTAATAATAAATTGAAAATCCAATTGACTGGACTTTTACCAGCTCTCGGGCTAGAACCCGGGAACTGGGGACTTGTAATAGAGGAACCATAACAACGCCATGTACACAACAGCACTGCTACACGCTCGGCTATTTTCAGGCCCTGTAGATATTATAGGTAGTAGGTACCTAGGTATACGATTCTGGTCAAAAAAATATTTTCAAAAATCTGACATTTCCGGTTGTAGATACCAAATAAAACCATTGAAAAATCGAAATCAACTTTGTTATTTTAAATGTGACATTCTGTATATTGAAGAATTTTTTGTTAGAAAGCAGCCAATTATATAATTGTTTCGAAACATATTGGAAAAAATCATTTTACCAACCAGTGGTCACAGTCAGGATTCTAACCTGAACCTTTCCACTTTCGCGGCGGAATGAGCTTACAATACTCAACTCAACTGTGACATGATTGCTAAATTAATATTCTCCTTATATGCTTCAGAATCAATAGATTTTCACTATTAATCTATTGATTCTGAAGCATATAAGTAGAATATTAATTTAGCAATCATGTCACAGTTGAGTATTGTAAGCTCATTCCGCCGCGAAAGTGGAAAGGTTCAGGTTAGAATCCTGACTGACCACTGGTTGGTAAAATGATTTTTTCCAATATGTTTCGAAACAATTATATAATTGGCTGCTTTCTAACGAAAAATTCTTCAATTGCATTTCAGCCGTATAAAACTATTATTTATTCTGTATATTATTGCATTTGTAAATTCTCTTTAAAATTTTAGACCCGATTTGCGTCGAATACTGTACTAAATGAAATCGACCGTTTTATTTAAAGACGTTTCTCAATTTTACACTTTGAAATCCAATATCTCACAAACAAATTAAGTTTGAGGTACGTTGAAAGTCTTAGACGTCGTATTTGTTTCTGCAATATAGTTGTGATCGTACAGTAACCCTGTGTAAAAACGGCTTTGACCCGAGATGTCCCTGCCATGAACTGTATAGTTTGCGAACGTCTGACGCGAACGCCAGGTCATGACCTCTGAACGCGCGTCAAGGACGACCCTTCGCTGTTTACTAATATTCACACATCAAGCGCTGTAAATCTAGCGGTCGTATATTATAGATATCATAGATGTTGTAGATTATAGACGCTTGACCCATTGAAGAGCTATGTCACAGACAGACAGACAAACATATGACCCAAACACATAGCATCCATTTTTTGTGGGTCTGGGGTTAAAAATACGATAAAATTTTACTGAAAACTTTTTCAAATTTAGCACCACTTGTAGAAAACGACAGGCTGAGGCAGCAGTCCCATCTACACGGAAAACGCACGGAAGACGGATCTCGAAAATACAAATGGCGGAGGCTGACCAATCAGATTCTTTCAGTAATATTTAAACTTTACGGAAAGAATCTGATTGGTCAACCTCCGCCATTTGCATTTCCGAGTTCCATCTTCCGTGCGTTTTCCGTGTGTGTCTCAGGCAGCAGTTCCATGTACACGGAAAACGCACGGAAGACGGAACTCGGAAATGCAAATGGCG
This sequence comes from Mongoloraphidia duomilia, assembly GCA_039654895.1. Classification (NCBI taxonomy): domain Eukaryota; kingdom Metazoa; phylum Arthropoda; class Insecta; order Raphidioptera; family Raphidiidae; genus Mongoloraphidia; species Mongoloraphidia duomilia. Next base: position 4,539,945 of record CM077522.1, on the reverse strand, counting down.
GAGGTTGACCAATCAGATTCTTTCCGTAAAGTTTAAATATTATTGAAAGAATCTGATTGATCAACCTCCGCCATTTGCATTTCCGAGTTCCGTCTTCCGTGCGTTTTCCGTGTGTGTCTCAGGCAGCAGTTCCATGTACACGGAAAACGCACGGAAGACGGAACTCGGAAATGCAAATGGTGGAGGCTGACTATTCAGATTCTTTCCGTAAAGTTTGAATATTACGGAAAGAATCTGATTATTTTTTACTAATATTTTATTAATAAAAAAAATATTGCAGAGTGTAGCCAGGGCCCTCGCGCCCCTGAGTGCGATGTGTGCGATGCACGCGGGCGGCACATCCAAGGGGCGGCAAATGGCCTAGTTGAGTTATGTTTTTTGTACTGTATAGAAAAAATATACAACTGATATTATATCAATTTTATTTCTATACTCAAGCCTACGTGAAAACTCTTACGAGTAGTTATTTCTTTTTTAATAAAATTCAAATTCGAATTCGAAATATTTCGCGCGCAGTTTATTTAAATTTATAAGGAATAAAGTTTCTCCAAGTCTTCATGGTTTCCGGGCTTGTAGGCCGTGGTCCGGTGGTATTTCTACCTGACGTTTCGTCTACAACTGCGGTAGACATTCTCAAGAATGTCTACCGCAGGTAGAAATACTACCGGACCACGGCCTACAAGCCCGGAAACCATGAAGACTTGGAACAATGCCGGCCGTGAAAGCTTGCACACTTGGATAATAAAGTTTCTATTAATTACACTTACAGTATTAGTTATTTGGGATTTTTAACGTTTTTCAATTTGACATATCGCCTAGTGAGTTTATCCCTAATAAGGGGCGTCAATTATGAATCCGCACGCGGGCGGCGTGAGGCCTTACGAGGGCCCTGAGTGTAGCATTTTAAAAAACTCATTTTTTGTGCAAAAATTCAGCTAAGAATAGCTCAAAATTACAGTGACATGACCTTGATCTTTTATGTCTTATACTTTTCATATTCATACATAGAAGATAGGTACTTAATGCTATTTAGAATATTGCATCTTCACACAAGTTCGTAATGTTACGTCAGCACTAAGCACTACACTTGCACTGTAATGAACTTAGAAAGACCTCTAGGTGCATCATTTACGTACGTTTCACGACGCCATTTTATTTTTAAACATGACATTTGACTGGCATACTCTTTTACCGACCTATAAAACTCAGTAAACTGTATAGCACTACTTATTACAAATCAATTAAATAAATTACTGTTGTCGAAATCGAAACAAGGCCCTCTTCAATATGCCTAATCTATATATTTAAAACACGAACCGTTTTATTTTGACAGTCCGCAAGGATAGTGTGGTCAAGTGGTCACACCATAGAAAAATACGGATTTTTGACGAAAATCGAAATTTCTCAGAACTTTCGTCCACTAATGTAATAGACTTCGGTCTCTCCTACAGCTAAATATATTATTATTATTATTATTATTATACTTGTAGAAAATGATACGCTGATTCCAATGCGTCTGTATCTCTTTTAGTTTAGAAGATACGACCATTCAAGAGGACAGTGTAGTCCAGTGGTTAGCGTCGCGGCCTCTGGATCAGACTGTCGTGGGTTCGAATCCCGCCTTCGCTCATGGATGTTTTGTGATGTCATTTAGTTTTAAGTGAGTTGTTATTTTATGTAATCAAGACGCTAATGACCTAAGTTGTCGACGCGTCTATATAAATAAATAAATGCGACCTTGAAAAGGTTTTTTTGTGATGTTTTGAAAACTTTAAATGCATACAACTTCTAAACCATGAAAGATACAGACGTTTGTTTGTGCTCATTAAAATCAGCGTGTCATTTTCTACAAGTATGGTAAGTCTGAGAAAGTTCTGAGATATTTCGATTTTCGTCAAAAATCGGTATTTTTCTAAGGTGTATGCCTTAAAAAAATCGCAAAAATCGAAATCCTTAATATATTTTTAAAATTGAGTATTTTTATAGAACAAATTGAGCTGATTCCAGTAAGCACTGTTACATAACGCAAATTATGATCAAAATGAAATTTCAAATTCTAAAGCTAACGTAACATTTCTACTCAGCAAACGTCTGTATCTCACCAATCTCCTAGTTCTACCTACCACGCTTATAGAAGTTTCACTTCACAAATATACATCATTCTTACAAACTCAAAAAAAACTTTTTAGTAACAAAAAAAAACCTTCTTCAAAAAAGTCACTGAAAATAGGAAAATAAAAAAATTTTGAGGTCGGCGCCAATTTAAAAAATAAAACTTTACGTATTGTTATCTACTTTTATTTTAATAAATTGCCGTCGACCAAAATATTTTATTATTTTCCTCTTTTTAGTGGCTTTTTTAAAGTTTTTTTTTTTTTGTTAAAAAGTTTTTTATTTTTTATTTAGTGGCTTTACAATACGTAGTTTGCACGTTAATAATTAACCGACTTGTGTGTTGATATTTGATTACTAAACTAAAAAAAGAAAACCACTGAACCGATTTTAGTAAAATTTATGTGTAACCACCCTGAAGGTATGCCCTATTAAATAAAACAAGAATCATCAAAATCGTTTCACAAATGCAGAAGATATGAGCTGACATACATACACATAACATACATAAAAATACATAATAACAAAAATCAGTCGAACTACTGAACCGATTTAAGTAAAATTTATATGGGACCACCTCGAAGGTATGCCCTATTAAATAAAATAATAATCATCAAAATAGGTCCACAAATGCAGGAGAAATCGATGAACATACATAAAAAAAACATATACGCGCCGAATTTGGAACCTCCTTCTTTTTTGAAGTCGGTTAAAAAATAATCATTGCTTGTACCGAACTCGCAGTGCAACCGAATCCACATGGAAGCAATCGCAAGGTCTTTTCTAAAGCGACAGTGTAATCGATTCAAAGTTGGCATTAATTTAGTGCACACGTGGCGACGACCACCGACCGCAGTTGGTGCTGCGCCTTTTCCGATCGTCGCGACGCGTCGCGACGTATCAGCCGCTGCGCGCGCGTACCGTATTTATATAGCGATGATATTGTACCGGCTTTTGGCTATGAGCAATTCTCTAATATCGTCCCGACTAGCTAAACGTCAGACTGTGATTGTGTCGTGCCGTCTCTGTCCCACAGCTCTGACGAGCTTTTATAAGCTCGCATCTTGTAAAGTTCACATGCGTCAGTTCTAATTCGCTTGACTCATAAATGTAAACATGATCGTGTCTTAACTGGATAATTTCCGTGAAAAGTATATTTTAATCTATTTAAAATATTTGATCATTTTTTTTCGCGGTATTAGGAAAGTAATTCATTTTTAATTTAATCACATTGATGATCTAGTGGTCAAGTGGATTTTCTTATTTATTTTATTGTAGATTTATAGACGCGTCGACAACTTAGGTTATTAGCGTCTTAATAACATTAAATAACAAGCCGTGAGGTGGGTCGTTTATTAGGACTAAAGTGCGACCCTTGAGGTCCACACGATGAACTTCCCAGTTTGATAAATATTTAATTAAATAATTAAATTAGATATTACACAGAAAAGTAATCATTTTAATCATTAAAACATAATTATTATTTATTTTTAATAATTAAAAAAAAAACGGCTGAATCGATTTTTATAAAATTTATGTCGGATCAAAATGACGTTAACACGCCTCGATTGACACCCTTATGAAGTCGATATAATTTTTTATTCGCGAGATATTGTGTAAAATCTACTTTTTGGAGTCTATTTGGTTAAGAAAAAAGAACGGCTGAACCGATTTTGAAAAAATTTCTTTCAGATCATATTTACGTTAATACGCGTCGATTGGCACCCTATAACGTAGTCGATATCATTTTTCATTCTCTAGATTTCGTCTTAGAAAGAAATGGACACATACGTACGTACGTACACACACAACACACACACACAGGCATCTTTTCAAAAATAGTTTAAAAATAGTGTAGTGACCTTGAAACATAAAAATTTGTTAAACATTTTGATTTCGATTTTCAGACCCATTACAATAACTTCCAATGGGAAGTTAATAATAATAATTTGCAAAATATGATTCGGTACTAGGCCCGCATAACTCTGGCAAGTGGGTTCATTTTTTTTCAACTAGAACACTGCTCGTTTTTAGACAGAGGTCGGTAAGAGTTTGGTACTTCTACTGGCTGCTGACTAGGTCGGTTTTATCAAAATGAGATCTGATTGTTTTTTCATAAATTATAATAATTTAATACTACCAAATTTCAGCTTTTACAAAACAAGTTTTTATTTCTGATTTTTTAAAGCGCCGACACCAGGTGTAACTTTCAGCTTGCTAACTGTAGTAGATGATGCGCGATACGAGATGTTTTAGTCGATTGTTGTTGTTTCATAGTTCACCGAGACCGAGTCGCATAGTACTAAATTGTACACTGTCGAGAGCCACATAATATACAATCGCTCATCACTCAACAATTGTGGTCGAGTCATTGGTCAATTGTGCAGTAATCGCGTAATACGAATTCAGTAGTGAAGAGATCACAGATTACCGACTGAACAGTGAACAATCGAGTCGCGTGAACGCCAGTCGACTTGCTAACCTTAAATCGCGATTATATGTATTTTCATTTTTCATTCGCTGCTATTGCTATAACCTATGTGGCAAATAATCGACTTGAACAATCGAACATTTCGATTGTAAAATCAAACTCCAAGTCGATTGTGGACTCGATTGTTATTATGAACGATTACAATTGTTTCGATTGTAAAAATATCTCGTAATCACCCATCACTAAACTGTAGTATATTTATTTACACTCTAAATACTGTCCAATCTCAAAATATTAAATTCGTACAATTTTTGGTCACGAGTTCTTGGATTATTAGTTTGAAAATCTGTATTTTAGAATCAGTATAAATTAAATAGCATACATGATTTAAACAAACTATTTTATTGTTCATAAAACAGCACAAAATCAAAATTACTTTTACATTCATAAAACACGTTACGCAAACAAACAACAACAAACATACATAACTTAATTATTAACTAAATCTAACTTTACACGTTAACTACGTACAAATTATATACAAACAAACTTTACAATAACATGGCTACAGAACACAGATAAATAATTTATCAATACATCATAAAACAACAAATTGGGTTAGAATCAAATTTGCTATCCACCTGATTGCACTGACAGAAACGCCAGAATTTTAATGGGATTGCTGATTAATTATTTAGTAGCGTTTATAAAACGAAACAATTTTTTTCTCTTCTGCAATTGCTACGTGTTTATGAAACAGCTGCTATTTTGTGAGCTGTTTGGTCGCGTTTATAAAGAGAAACAGTTGAGAAACGTTTTCTTTTTTCCAATTAACTCCAAACGCAACATGTTCATGAAACAACTGCTAGATTGTCAATTGTTTGGTAGTGAATTTAAAAACAGCTGAGGCACGATTTCTTTTCTTTTATTCAATTCACTCCATCGCAACATGTTTACGAAACAAATGGTAGATTGTAAATTGTTTGGTGGCGTTTATAAAGAGAAACAATTGAAAAAAAAATTTTTTTTCTATTCACTCCCAATTGTTACATGTTTATGTAACGGGAAGCCAAGCTACCCAATTGAAACATGTTTAAATTGATGGAAAATTATGAAATTTACGGCAAATTTTTTGTAGTAACTAGTGCAAGTGAATTAAACAAAAGAGTGCCCCTTGAACAGATTTAGTATTCTGAACGCAACCGCACTGATTAACATCCAAACATCTTTTTTATACCTACTCTGTATTCAGCTTTTTAAATGACATTAGAATGTTATACAAAAAGCAGTACAAAGTATTTTTGTCTGTCTATCTTTGAGCAAACAAGAACATCAGTAAAATATCTTTGTAGATAGGTACATAATTTAATCGATTCTTTCTGTTTTAAAAATATCACTTCGCAGTCTATTTTTTCAATAAATTAAAAATACATTAAACATAATTTAAAATCAAAATTCCTCTATCCAAGAAATTATTTTCCACAAGAATGATAATCATCATCAAACTCATATTCCGTTGGCGGTCCAAATGCATTTTGCAACATTTTCATGTATTCAGGATTATGTCCGTGTGGGTTGAACATAAACACTGGAAACAAATATGGATTGGGAGAGTTATGACCCGGAATATGTGAATTGTCACATTGACACGACACCATCTGAATAGGTGGATGATGTGGACAATACGTTGGCATGTGGTGGATACAAGTTGCTGGGCTGGGTTTAGTAGTTGTGGCCATTGGACCGCGTTGTTGAGATGGCGTTGTTCCTACTGATGATGATGTCACCGGTGTAGGAACTGTCGATGATTGTAGGCCCTTAGGGTCGTCACATGCTGGCTTCGTTTCTAGAGCACTTGCAGATTCAGGATCGCCTTCTCCCGTTGATGTTGATTGTGGAGGGTCTTCAGATGTTGGCTTCGTTTCTGGAGCACTTGCAGACTCAGGATCGCTTTCTCCCGGCGATGCTGATTGTGGAGGGTCTTCAGACGGTTGCTTCGTTTCTAAAGCACTTGCAGATTCAGGATCGCTTTCCCCCGGTGATGTAGATTGTGGAGGGTCTTCAGACGGTGGCGTCGTTTCTGGAGCACTTGCAGATTCAGGATCGCTTTCTCCCGGTGATGCTGATTGTGGAGGGTCTTCAGACGGTGGCGTCGTTTCTGGAGCACTTGTAGATTCAGGATCGCTTTCTCCCGGTGATGCTGATTGTGGAGGGTCTTCAGATGGTTGCTTCGTTTCTAGAGCACTTGCAGATTCAGGATCGCCTTCTCCCGGTGATGCTGATTGTGGAGGGTCTTCAGACGGTGGCGTCGTTTCTGGAGCACTTGTAGATTCAGGATCGCTTTCTCCCGGTGATGCTGATTGTGGAGGGTCTTCAGATGGTTGCTTCGTTTCTAGAGCACTTGCAGATTCAGGATCGCCTTCTCCCGGTGATGCTGATTGTGGAGGGTCTTCAGACGGTGGCGTCGTTTCTGGAGCACTTGTAGATTCAGGATCGCTTTCTCCCGGTGATGCTGATTGTGGAGGGTCTTCAGATGGTTGCTTCGTTTCTAGAGCACTTGCAGATTCAGGATCGCCTTCTCCCGGTGATGCTGATTGTGGAGGGTCTTCAGACGGTGGCGTCGTTTCTGGAGCACTTGTAGATTCAGGATCGCTTTCTCCCGGTGATGCTGATTGTGGAGGGTCTTCAGATGGTTGCTTCGTTTCTAGAGCACTTGCAGATTCAGGATCGCCTTCTCCCGGTGATGCTGATTGTGGAGGGTCTTCAGACGGTGGCGTCGTTTCTGGAGCAGTTGTAGATTCAGGATCGCTTTCTCCCGGTGATGCTGATTGTGGAGGGTCTTCAGATGGTTGCTTCGTTTCTAGAGCACTTGCAGATTCAGGATCGCCTTCTCCCGGTGATGCTGATTGTGGAGGGTCTTCAGACAGTGGCTTCGTTTCTGGAGCACTTGGAGATTCAGGATCACTTTCTCCCGGTGATGCCGATTGTGGAGGGTCTTCAGACGGTTGCTTCGTTTCTAGAGCACTTGCAGATTCAGGATCGCCTTCTCCCGTTGATGTTGATTGTGGAGGGTCTTCAGATGTTGGCTTCGTTTCTGGAGCACTTGCAGATTCAGGATCGCTTTCTCCCGGCGATGCTGATTGTGGAGGGTCTTCAGACGGTGGCTTCGTTTCTAAAGCACTTGCAGATTCAGGATCGCTTTCCCCCGGTGATGTAGATTGTGGAGGGTCTTCAGACGGTGGCGTCGTTTCTGGAGCACTTGTAGATTCAGGATCGCTTTCTCCCGGTGATGCTGATTGTGGAGGGTTTTCAGATGGTTGCTTCGTTTCTAGAGCACTTGCAGATTCAGGATCGCCTTCTCCCGGTGATGCTGATTGTGGAGGGTCTTCAGACGGTGGCGTCGTTTCTGGAGCACTTGTAGATTCAGGATCGCCTTCTCCCGGTGATGCTGATTGTGGAGGGTCTTCAGACGGTGGCTTCGTTTCTAAAGCACTTGCAGATTCAGGATCGCTTTCCCCCGGTGATGTAGATTGTGGAGGGTCTTCAGACGGTGGCGTCGTTTCTGGAGCACTTGTAGATTCAGGATCGCTTTCTCCCGTTGATGTAGATTGCGGAGGGTCTTCAGACGGTGACTTCGTTTCTAGAGCACTTGCAGATTCAGGATCTCCTCCTTCCGGTGATGCTGATTCTGGGGAACTTGTAGATCCACTGTCCTCATCTGTTTCTGATGCTGATTGTGAGTTTGGCTTAGAATCTTCAGAATCATCACCCTGTAGTTCTGGTTGTTGATTCTTATTATCCGCCCCTGCTTCCGCTGTCCCGTCACCTAGAGCGGATGCTGTCTCGCTTCCGTGTCCATGTTTACAATTCCCTTCTCTAAGAAATTCAGTTAACAGTATAATTAATCGACCGAGCAAACACGATGTCTTATCGCTGTAGCTATCGTATTGGGCCGGTTGTTGTTGTTGTTGTTGTTGACAATTGCACTGAGACTGAATAATCTGACATGGCGCTGATTCTGTAGTTGATAACAAAACACTAATTGAACAAAATCCTAACACCACTGACACTAATTTGAACGTCATGCTTGTTAGTCACTTGTTTTTCACCCGATGAAATCAATTTCCATTATAGTCTGTAATGAAATTTATTTAGTTTGGCTGTATTTATACGGTAAATCGCAATTAATTGTTTATGATAATGACATGATTATTTTACAGATTAAATTCTTGTTTTCTTATTATTATAAAAGGTCATAAATAGACAATGTTATGCATGTTATATTAAACAATAACACAACCAATCTAAGGTCGATGTAATAGCGATCAGACACAATTTAGGTAATCATTTTTGCTTGTAGGACGAATTTATAAACTTGATATTACTTCCTAAAATATAAAAGATGTAATATATATATAAATATATAAATATATAAATATATAAAATATATATTTTTTTTCGCTATATAATACGTCTTTCTTTAAACTCTTAATTCATAATTAATGTATTATTAAATAAATAAAAAAATGGACAGATGTTTTTAATCGATTAAGATAAATGAGCCTTTCTATAAGTCATCGCTCGTTAAGTCAGTATTTCTAGGCCTTTCTCTCCTGCGCCTTACTGTTTTCCACCGAGTCCCCACTCTTACAAGGAGATTAGAGTAAGATCTCATAATAGGTGTGACTTGAACTGAAAAGAAATAAAGAATAAATACGCTCCCTTTGAGTCAACGTTTTTTCCTCCAACAGCCCCTTAGGGACTGACCTAACAAAAGTCTATACTGTAGGTATGGAATTGAGACTTTATAATCAAAAAATTTTGTCTCTCAATTTAAGCATCTTGAAAATTTAGAAAGACGTGATAATTGTTATTGTAACACCGACTTTACTACAAAATTGCCGATGTTAATGCACTGTCTATATGTGTAAATAATTATAATACAGAATAGACCGCAAAAAATTTACAGTTTTTTTCATATAAATTGTTACCAACTATATTAGATAATATATTTTACATACTTACACTAGAACCCCTTTAAAATGCGATCCGGAAATAGCGAAATTTTTGATACCACGGTGCAATTAGTGAAACTATTGCCATAATCCTAAACGCTATTAACCCGAAATCTCCGAAAATATATATTTTGTTTACGTGGTTTTGGTCATTTGAACCCTGATCAGTATGGATATACGAACGTAAGAATCCAGATTCTATCGTTGGTGGTCAATGGGCATTTGATGTCCTGCTTGACTGGAATATTCGTGTAGGCGTACAATACAGTTATGAACATAACGTCGCCGCTTTTCGATCAGTACTGGTCTGGTCGACCCCTTCGATTGGACGTGACGTGATGCGTAACCAAATGAAAAAACGAGGCTAAAAAGTTTCCTTTTTCGGCTACGAAAAAAAGGAGGGTTATGATTTTAATACATAGTTTATTTCAATTTCAAATTTAATATGAAACGTTGATCATTTATGATATTAGCTAATAAAATAACTACCAATAATTTAGGGCTTGAGAATGGCTGAGCGTGTAGCAATGCTGTTGTTTACATGGCATTGCTATGGTTTCTTTATTACAAGTCCCCAGTTCCAGCCCGGGAGCTGGTAAAAGTGTCAATTGGATTTTCAATTCATTATTAAAAAATAATAAATAATGAATTGAAAATATGAATTGGTGTTAGGCCCAAATAACCTTAGCTGTTGGTGGTCTTTTAAACACACACCAATAATTTATATTATAGGTCTAGCCTTGAAAGCCTGTTTCTATTTTTTTTACTATTTAAGAAAAACAAGGTGCATTTTCATCTTTGACAATTCAATTTTATGTTCCAGCCTGTATATTATTAGCGTGCCATAAAATACATAGGTGATATCGGAAGTCACCGGACGTGGCCTCAGAACCAAACACGATAACTATGCTTATAAAGTTACTTCTGTGATAGAGTGACTGAACTTATTTTACATAAATATTCCGTGTTGATTTGTAACGACGTGTAACCGACAACCATAACAAATGTATCGTAATCTGATCTCCTGCAGTTATATGTTATCACTTATCAGCTAAACATATTTGATTACCTGTACGTTTTGTAATATTCGACGGTCAGCACATTTTTTAAATGTTATGCATTTTTTACATTTTAATTAACATTTATAATCGATTTGATTACACGTTGCATTTCCTTTATTGTTTTTTTTTTGTAAAAAAACTTATTAACAAAAAAAAAACCTCCTTCAAAAAGGCACTAAAAAGAGGAAAATAATGAAATGTTGAGGTCTGTGCCAATTAAAATATGAAGTTGGTTAAAAAAAAGATATTAATCACTATACTATACTTTTTAACCGACTTCATATTTTAATTGGCACAGACCTCAAAATTTCATTATTTTCCTCTTTTTAGTGCCTTTTTGAAGGAGGTTTTTTTTTGCTAAAAAGTTTTTTATTTTTTACTTTTTAGTGTCAAAAAGTAACATTTACCTTAAAGAATCACACGCCGTTACTTACTTTTATTAAAATCAGCCGAACTACTGAACCGCTTTTGATGAAATTTCAATGGGACCAATCTGAAAGTATATCCTTTCAAATAAAAAATTTTTTTTCAAAATCGGTTTATAAACGACGAAGTTATCCGCGAACATACATAAAACATAAAAAATATATACGGTCGAATTGAGAAACCTCCTTTTTTTGAAGTCGATTAAAAATGAATGTCCAATTCTGTTAATTGTGTTTTAAAGACCACCGACAGCAAAGGTTATTTGGGCCTAGCACCAATTCATATTTTCAATTCATTATTTTTTTTAATAATAAATTGAAAATCCAATTGACACTTTTACCAGCTCTCGGGCTAGAACCCGGGAACTGCGGACTTGAAATAGCATTGCTACACGCTCGGCCATTCTCAAGCCCTCCAATTCTGTTAATAGTGAGTTCAGTTGTTGAATATTTTTTTAATATAAGTAAGTATAAAATAATAAATCTATGTAGGTATATAAAAATACTTGTCTTGACTGACTGACTGACTGATGATTTATTAACGCCCAGGTCAAACCGCTGAAGCTAAAAACTTGAAATTTGGCAGGTAGGTTCCTTATAAGATGTAGGCATCCGCTAAGAATGGATTTTTCGAAATTCAATTCGTAAGGGGGTCAAAAGGGTGTGTAGAGATTTTCGACAAAATGTTCATATCTCACAAATTGTTAAGGTCAGAGATATTGATTTCAACATACTAACTCTTCTTTAAAAATAACAAGACCCGTATTCGACCATTTTTTTAAATTCAACCTCGAATGGGGTAAAACGGGGATGTAGGGTTTTTTTGACTAATCAACGCCCAGGCCAAACCGCTGATATTTTTATAAGCGGAGCAGTTTTTATACATCGGAAACGCGTATGCTTTACATTGTTTCATTGCTTTTCCGCTCCTTTAACCGTGGTACGAATTATTCATGACTCACTATATTAAATTTTGAGGTACCAGTTTGTTATACTTTTTGGATTTTATCGATCATTATTTATATCATGAACCATTGATTACATCAAAAAATATTGATAATTGCGTTTTTTTAGAATAAACATACTTCAAGGACAATACAAATTAGACTTTATAAATGCAAGTGTTAAGATAAGTCGCGTATCATTTGTTTCAAATATGGTGCGTGATGTCAACGTAGCATTTCTGCTGCTCAGTGTTTTGTTTTTTGTTCATTCAACGCATGCGCAAAACCAGAAGACTCAAGAGCACATATCGAAGTACAAAAAAGATCGCCTACTCGATCACATAATTGGGATATTAAAGCAAATTATCAAAGAAAAAGATCACAATTGTGCTGAAAATCTGCATGAAACATCGTCAAACCAGCAAAGCATCGGAAATGAAGACGAACAAGTATCAGAAACTGAAACTAGTAATCAGAGTTCAGGTTCAAAATCTGGAAGTTCACAGATTGGTCCTACCGGTAGAAGGTCATTAGATCAGTTAATTTTGTTATTGAAACAAATTGTCAAAGAAAAAGGATACAATTGCACCGATAATCCATCATCTACACTACCGCCGAACCAACAAAACACCGGATCTGAATGCTCAACAACTTCTAAGGATTGTCAAACAACAGAAAGGGAATGTTCCGCTACTGAAAATAATAATGATAGTTCAAATTCAAAATGTACAACAGACAGTTATGACCCGACAACTGAATCTACTATAAAACCTGAAAGTTCTACGAGTACTTTTAAACCTTCGACCCAAGGACCTGATCCAACTACTCCTACTAGTAGAATTCCTGATAGCTCTACTAGTACTTCGAAACCTAGGACCCAAGGACCTGATCCAACCACTCCTACAAATAGAATCCCTGAAAGCTCTACGAGTACTTTAAAACCTACGACCCAAGGACCTGATCCAACCACTCCTACTAGTAGAATTCCTGAAAGCTCTACGAGTACTTCGAAACCCACGACCCAAAGACCTGATCCTATCACTTCTACGAGTACTTTAAAACCTACGACCCAAGGGCCTGATCCAACCACTTCTCATTTAAAATCTCCAGCTACGACCAAGGCGCCTTATCGAACAATTCCCGTATATCCCAGGACTACTGAAGCACCAAAAACAACTCCCAACAAATATTCGACTTTGAAACCAAGAACTAATCACTGTCGTTGCAAAAAGCTACCATACGGCGGTTACATAATTCCAGTATTGTTTCTAAATAAACTTGAATGTTGAATAGTAGACCTCGCGCGGCGAAAGATGATGCCACCGCGTCATAGTAACGTGAATGCATTGCGCCCGCCTTCTAGCTTGCTATTGGCTGTTTTGGAGATCCAATAGCAGTTTGCCAAAATTGTACCTAACGTCATAAAACCCAATGTGCAGTTTTGTGTACACGGCACTGTCTGCGGGCAAGCAGATTGTTACCCCTTCGTTTTTTAAAGTAACGTAATAAGAAATATAACGTTAAAATTTTATCAAAAAGAAAGAACAAACTAATATTATGTAAGTGTCATTTTTGAACTCTGTTGTCGTCTTTGGTAGGCAACAACTTGTACATTCATTAAAATGGAATAGTCGTCTCCGATCAGCTGTCGGAACTGTAACCTTTTTTTTAAATATTTTAATCGCGTGCACGTGTAAGAAAACAAATGACATTACGATTGAAATGATAGTTTATCCAGTTTTGTGGTACGATGCTCACGCGTAAATTACAACTTAATAAGTAGATATATAAATTGCTTCTTTAGTACGGTAGAAACTTAAAAAAAGCGTAGTTAATATCACGCTATTAATAAATAATGTTATTGTATTATTGTAATTAAACTATTTAATAGTTACCTAATTGTATTCATATTATAAGTATATTTTTCAATAATCGCCATTGTGCAGGAATTTTAATAAATTGTTTTTTTTTAAATTTGTGAAATCTTAGTTATTAATATTTTTCTATAAAATATGAACCTCTGTCATCCTTTATCGTCTGAACGTCAGTTTGTTATTACCGCCGCTATGGGCCCCGGCGTAGTTTTTTAAAAAAAAAAGGGTGTTTTTTAGCCTTCTGCTAAAACACTATTAAGGTTTGTTAATCTAATAATTTAACTTTAACATTAAAAAAAAGGCTGGCTTCAATTGGTAGCAGAGCGAATAGAAATTTTGACTACAAGTTATAGCAATGTTATACAAGTTTTATCTAATTATATCTAGTTGCATAATAACGCATATTTTTCTAGAATGATCTAAAATGATGACAAAGGGATTAATGTATAAATTTTTCTGGTAAAAAATTTTACTTGTATTTTGTTTAACATTTATTTTGTAAATGGTACATTATATTTACTTAAATTCGGTAATATCAAATGCCTTCTACTATAATGCGAGATACTAGACTATCATCAAAAAAGAAGACTGAAAATAACGCTTCTGTGGAACCAAATCAAGTTGCAATGGCAACTCAAAGAACGCCTCAGAAAAGAGCTGAAGATGTTGTTGTTCCTGCCTTGTCAGCCGACAATTCGACTTCAAGTTTTCAACGGTGCCATGAGATTTCGCAGACTAACGCAACCACTTTACTACAGCAAAATTCTAATCAACACAACACGGGAGCCATTCCAAAAATAATACATCCGCCATCAGTTCCTGCAGAAATTCATCCGGAAGAACAATCGGGTAATGTAATTAACTCTAGTGATAATTACTCACCTTATAAAAGTAAAAAAACTATAGAAACAGTACTTGCCAATCTAGATTTATCTAGACATACCTATCAACAGGTATTAAATATGACTGAAAGAGTTGAAAAATTAATGGACTCCATGAATGATAATAAACCTATTAATATTGTAAATAACTACAATAATACATATTACTCTGATCCTTCAGTAAAAAATGATAATCTTAATAATATGAGTGTTTTACCAATAGATATGAAAGTTAATATTATTGAAATTTGCAGTAAAATTAGTCATTGTAAATCATCTGACCCTGAGTCAATTATTCAATTTATTCAAGATACTGATAAAGTAAACAATACCCGTCTCATAAACGAAAGACAATTAATACAATTCCTAACAATAAAGTGTGATGAACAATTAATACCATGGTGGACTAGTAATAGCGATAAAAGCTGGCAAATAATTAAAAGTGAATTAGTGGGAAATTTTATTTCTCCGATTGAAAAAACTTTGTTATATGATAAATATGTTCAAAGATATCAAAAGTTTAATGAAACCCTGTTAGACTTTATTAAAGATATTACACAGAAATCTGTCGCTTTGTGTGTAAACATTTCAGATGAACAATTGATTAATACAATTTGGGCACATGTCAACGCACAAGAATTTGAATATTTAAAATTTAAATCAATTCCATCCACAATAGCTGAATTAGAAAACATAGCGAGAGAAGTTCAACAGATTAAACGAAGAGAACAGGCATACCAACAAACGACTTTTGTACAACATCAATATCATGAACAACAACAACAACAACAACAGCAGCAGCAACAACAACAACAACAACAGCAACAACAACAACAGCAACAACAACAACAACAGCCGCAGCAGCAACAACAGTTAAATAATAACATAAATGTCAATGACAAGGTAACAAATAAATTTTGTAATTATTGTAAAAAAAACGGTCACGTTTTGACAAATTGTTTTAAAAGATTGCGTAATATGAATCGTTTGGAGAATCCAAAAAACGAGTAAAAAATTTTAATCTATTGTTTAAGAAAAATATAGAACTTAACAAAAAATATAGCCAATTGCCAGTAATAACAGTGTCAATCTCGAATAATATAAACGGTATAGCGCTACTAGACTCCGGAGCGTCTATTAATGTATGCTCAAATAAAATTGCTAAAGTAATATTAAAAAATAAAAGAGGCTCTCTAGTGTCTTATAATTCGAACATAGTTTTACCGGACAATACTAAACTTAAAATTACTCATAAATTAAAAACAATCATTAAAATTGCAAATTATACATGGTTTTTAGAATTCCTTATAATTGATAAATGTACATTTGATTTTATTATCGGTTCAAAGGCATTACAGAGAATGCAAATTTTGATAAACTTTTATACCTCAGATATTTCATTTAATTTTGATAAAAACACTAAAATTAAATTTAATAGTGGTAAACAAAAATTTAATAACCTAAATTATGTAAATTCCACATGTGAAGTTAAAATAGCTTTAAACAAGAGTCAAGAAAATCAAATATGTTGCTTAATCGCTAATTATAAAGATGTGCTTACTACTAAAATCGGTTCGGTTAAAGATTTTACTTACGACATTAAAGTTACTGATAATAACCCGGTATACAAAAATCCGTATAAATTGAATCCGGAACGTTTAAAAGAACTCGATGAACACACCGAAACTTTATTAAATAATAAAATCATTAGGCATTCAAACAGCCCATACGCTTCTCCAGCATTTTTTGTCAAAAAGAAAGACGGTTCCAATAGATTATGTGTGGACTACCGGATGTTAAATAAAAAGATTGTTTATGATCCATTTCCTCCGGCTAATGCTCAATATATTTTTCAAGCTTTTAAAGACTCTAAAATATTTACTCTATTGGATATGAACGCCGCATTTCATCAGATACCGCTGAGTGAACACTCAAAAAAGTATACAGCTTTCGTTACGCAATCAAATCATTTTGAATATAATTATGTGCCATTTGGACTCTCAGTTAGCGCTACTGCACTCCATAGACTGATCGCAAAATATTTTTCGGATATTAAACATGATTTTCTATTAAATTATTTTGATGACTTTATCGTCCACTCTAAAACATTCGAAGAACATGTTAAACATCTTCAAATAGTCTTTAATAGATTTAAAAATATTGGAATTACCATCAATCCAGATAAAATTAAACTATGTATGTCACGACTTAAGATTCTAGGGCATATTGTATCTGCTGATGGCATACAAACAGATCCGGAGAAAATAGAGGCGATTCAAAAAATAACATTCCCGAAGAATATAAAGCAGCTTCAATCATTTTTAGGAATGGCCGCATATTTTAGCAGATTTATAAAAAACTTTGCAGAAATTATAGGACCACTTAATGATCTGAAAAAGAAGAACGCTATATTCAAAATACTTCCAGTTCATCTTGAAGCGTTTGAAAAAATTAAATCAGCATTAATGTCTGCGCCAACGCTCAAAAGGCCAGATTTCAATAAAAAGTTCATCGTACAAACAGATGCATCTAATATTATCATTGCTGGAACATTACTACAGGAATTTCATGATGGAATACACCCTATCGCATTTATTTCTAGAAAACTAAATCAAACCGAAAGGAAATATTCTGCTTATGAACGCGAATCGTTAGCTATACTTTTTGTGTTGGATAAATTTAAAGATTACCTCACCGATAAAGAATTTTTACTGCAAACAGATTGTTCAGCTATCACGTGGCTAATAAATCATCCTAATCAACTTCATAAATATGGAAGATGGCTTTTGAAACTGTCAAAATTTAAATTTCAAGTGGAACATATCAGAGGTACTAAAAATTTTGTTGCCGATGGGTTATCCAGACTATTTAATGAAGAGTATATCGATGAGGATAATAATCCTGCAAACTTTCTTAATAATCTCGAAGAGATTCCAGAATCCTTCATATCGTTAAAAAAATCGCAAGAAACTGACGACGATTGCAAATTCATTTTGGAAAGATTGAGGTCTGGCCAAGATGTGAATAACTTTGTAATAAAAGACGGTTTACTTATTAAAATTGTTGGAAGAAGGAAGTTAAGAAGGGTATACGTCCCAGAGAAAATGCGAAGCTTAATAATATACTATTTTCATGATTCAAAAATGGGTAATCACAACGGATTGACGAAAACCTATAGACAAGTTGCTAAAAGATTTTGGTGGGAGAATATGTATGAAGAGATACGACGATATATTCAATCTTGTCATCTTTGTCAAACATGTAAACCTCTTAATATCAGCGTCGCTACTCACTTAGCAAGTCAGCCACCGACAGGAATTTGGGATAAAGTATATATTGATTATATCGGTCCACTGATAATGACGTCTACTGGAGCAAGATTTGCACTTGTTTGTATGGATGCTTTTTCGAAATGGTTGTACGTTTTTCCAACTAGACGGTGTACTGCATCAGTTACCGTACAAAAACTTTCTCAGCTATTTACAACATTTGGAACTCCCAAGATAATTGTTTCCGATAATGCAAAAAACTTTAACTCGAATGTATTTAAAGATTTCTGTTGCAGATGGGCGGTACATCACGTGAACACAGCGCCCTATAATCCATCAGCAAATATGGTTGAACGCGTTAATAGAAACTTAAAATATAATTTAACAACACTACTTAAACAATATTCGTGTAGCCATAAAAATTGGGATAAATTTATACCATTCGTTGTCCTAAATTACAATGCTAGTTTTCATGAAGCTACAGGTCAATCTCCAGCATCTATATTTATTAAACGTGAGCTTCCCTTACCTCTAGATAGAGCATGGGATATCGAGCAGATTTTAACAGCAGATGTCTGTCCATCAAAAGAGGAAATTCAGAATAAATTGGAAAAAGCACATACTAAAATGAAAAAATTTTATAACCGAAACAAAGCACCGACGCATCAATTTCAAATCGGCCAGACGGTACTCCAACGTGTCTTCACTCAACCAGAACCTCGCGTTCAAGACAGAAAATTCATGCCTAAATGGTCATCACCGAAAAGAATAATACAGTTTACGTCTCCAGTCTCGGTCGAACTTATCGATGTCGAAACAGAAGAATTGTCGAAAGCACATATAACTCACCTACGTCCTTACAATTTGCGATAACTTTGTAGGCATTCGCCTTTTTTCTTAGCGGGGGGTACTGTTACCCCTTCGTTTTTTAAAGTAACGTAATAAGAAATATAACGTTAAAATTTTATCAAAAAGAAAGAACAAACTAATATTATGTAAGTGTCATTTTTGAACTCTGTTGTCGTCTTTGGTAGGCAACAACTTGTACATTCATTAAAATGGAATAGTCGTCTCCGATCAGCTGTCGGAACTGTAACCTTTTTTTTAAATATTTTAATCGCGTGCACGTGTAAGAAAACAAATGACATTACGATTGAAATGATAGTTTATCCAGTTTTGTGGTACGATGCTCACGCGTAAATTACAACTTAATAAGTAGATATATAAATTGCTTCTTTAGTACGGTAGAAACTTAAAAAAAGCGTAGTTAATATCACGCTATTAATAAATAATGTTATTGTATTATTGTAATTAAACTATTTAATAGTTACCTAATTGTATTCATATTATAAGTATATTTTTCAATAATCGCCATTGTGCAGGAATTTTAATAAATTGTTTTTTTTTAAATTTGTGAAATCTTAGTTATTAATATTTTTCTATAAAATATGAACCTCTGTCATCCTTTATCGTCTGAACGTCAGTTTGTTATTACCGCCGCTATGGGCCCCGGCGTAGTTTTTTTAAAAAAAAAGGGTGTTTTTTAGCCTTCTGCTAAAACACTATTAAGGTTTGTTAATCTAATAATTTAACTTTAACATTAAAAAAAAGGCTGGCTTCAAGATGTTCACTAGCATATTATTGATGATGTGCCTGGCTTCATCTCTCACCGCGGGCACTCTATTAAAATATCAAGCAATCGATTGATTTTTTTCACCTTTCAGGTAAATACAGAGTTTTCATGGAAGTACTCACAGTTCTGTTATTTATGTTGATATGCAAATGTATTTGAGTACGTTAGTATCACCCCGATCGGTCATATTTGAAGTTTCATATGTCATTATTAGTTTACAAAATGGTGTTATAAATGTAGACCAGCAAGTGAGTTTATTATAAAACAGTTAAACCGTGTTATGAAAAATATTGATGAAAATATGCTACGCGCTACGACAAACAATTTTCTTACACGTTCTAACATCAAATTATTTAGACATACGCGACGGTGGACATGTAGAAAATATTTTGCATTAAAGTACTGCATTGTGTTTTAAATTATATTGTCATGTTTATTATAAATATGTATATTTTTTTTAATAAAAAATTAGTCAGTTTTTTCTTGAAAGACCTGTAAAAGAAATCTAAAGATAGAATATTAAGTAATTATTATTATTTATATTACCTGTAATTTTTAATTTTTGAAAAATTACAAAATAGTATGTACCTATATTGTATTACTTTATTTGTTAATAAAAATTGTAATTCAAAAATAAAAAAAATGTAATTTAAAAACTTAATGAAATTGTCTCGATGAAGATACTATTAAACATTGAAACGTCAACGGTTTAAAAAAAATTGCATTAAAATGATTCCTGAATCCTATGGATCAGTCCTGGTAAAAAAATGTAGTGTCTTTCCTAGTAACAACGTAAATTTTCCGTGAAACAATTATCTTTACGTGTTCAAAATCGAACGCACGCAACAAGTGGTGAAGTCTATAATTATCTAAATGGTGGACATGACGTTACTCATGGTGGAAGCGCCGTAGCTTATAAAGGTACGTGCAGTACGCAACTGGGATTCTAGATGGTAGCATGTATGGTAAATGGTGGCTGAAATTTTAAGAGCTTATAGATTTCCACAACGAAGCTTTGATACTAGCATTGATACAAACTTAAGTCGCGTTTGAAATGTCAGATAGCGAAGACGAATATTTGTGTTCTTCTGCTACAAAGTGGTATATTTTAAATACAAATTTGGGTAGGAGCTATCATGTCCACCCTATTAAAGAGAAAACGATCTAAACATGGCGAATTTCATCATTTATACCAAGAATTAAAATTTTACCCAAACCGGTTTTTGAATATTTACGTAAGGAACCTAACACTTTTAAATACGTCTTAGAAAAAATTCAAAACAAATGAAATACAAACTGGCAAAATTTCACTTATTAAACTATAGTCACATCCATTGCGAAACTTGTAACGACCATTTGACAGTTGTCACACGTTGATTGTAATTTGTAGTTGTCAGCGCGCTGAAAGAATGGTGAGATACATTCTTGTATCTAGCAGCTCTTGTAACAGCGCTTATACCTGCTACACTCACTGCTTTGTGTTTTAAAGACCACCAACAGCTTAGGTTATTTGGGCCTAGCACCAATTCATATTTTCAATTCATTATTTTTTTTTTAATAATAAATTGAAAATCCAATTGGCACTTTTACCAGCTCTCGAGCTAGAACCCGGGAACTGGGGACTTGTAATAGAGGAACCATAGCAACGCCATGTAAACAACAGCATTGCTACACGCTCGGCTATTCTCAAGCTCGAAATTTTTTTTGTTTCAGTGGGAGCGCTTTTGAGGGCCAATGGCAGAACGGCAAACGACACGGTCTGGGCGTAGAAACTCGAGGCCGTTGGTTGTATCGAGGCGAATGGACGCAGGGCTTCAAGGGCCGCTACGGCGTGCGTCAGTCGTCGACGTCGAACGCAAAATACGAGGGCACCTGGGCGAACGGACTGCAAGACGGCTACGGTTCAGAGACGTACGCAGATGGAGGTGAGTCCACCGCATGTGTCTTAAATTTATACAGGATTCGGCAAAATGTATTTCCCATTTTATCTCCACTAAGAAAGGATTTCTCGAAATTCAACCCCTACGGGTGTCAAAGGGGGGTAACATTTTGAAAGACTAAAAAGAACAAAATAAATATTAGTAAAAAACTTTTTAGAGACAAGCTTTTATTTAAATGCACTAAAAAGGAAAAAATAATTTTTAATAATTTAGGTTCATAATTATAAAAGCATGGGTCGTGAACTCTATGATAGTTTATTAGTCACGACCTACGCTTTTATAATTATGAACCTAAATTATTAAAAATTATTTTTTCCTTTTTAGCGCATTTGAATAAAAGCTTCTCTCTAAAAAGTTCTTTTACTAATATTTTTTATTGTCTATAGGACCTCTGATAACGAAGCCAAAGAGAAACCGCAGTTTTGTATTTGTTTTCTGTTTGCATGTACTTTACAAACAACTGAACATTTTTTCATCGTTTCAAAACCATGTTCACAGAATTTTAATAAGCTTACTTTCCACATTTAATCCAAATTAAAAGTTTTTTTGTTAAAAACGACAAGTTAAGCTTTTAATCTCTCGTTCTTCTTCTGTTAAACAGCAGCAGTTTCCATATTTTAGACGCGAACGTATAGGTAGTATAGCTGTGGTATGCGAACTTTTTAAGTCAGAATTATTTATTACAAAACTTCAAGTGAAAACTGAACAATATCTTTTTGCAAAATGCTTACATTTGTATACTGTCATTCGTGAAAAACATATATTTTGTGCACTTTTACCTTCATTTAACGCTTTGTTCCGTTGCTACGACCTCCTCGGGTAGTTCGCGACTAAGCCCAATAGAAGGCTTCGACCTTAATGTCAGACGCGAATAGGACAATGAAAAAATTTTGGGTGATTTAGGTTAGATAGACATACCTATTATTAAGAGCCAGGAATCTCGACGCGTCTATAATTTACAATAAATAAAAAAATAAGAGCCAGGAATTTTTTTTCGGTTCACTCAGGTCTACAAGGACTTCCTTGACATCTAACCAGGACCTTCGTGAGAAAATGCTGACTTAAAGCAGCATATTCTTCCTCAACAGCCCCGTTGACATAACGAAAGTCTACTAGATTTAATTTTCGTGTTATTTTCCCAGAGGAGAATAATTGGAGACCCCCTTCTGCAATGAGGAGCCAAGTGAGAATTTTATTTTAAGTGGGATCTTTATTGCAAATATTCAGGGCGCATCAAAATATGCCGCCTAAGGCGAATACAACTTTTGCCCCCCCACATATTATAAAAATTAATAAACCGATGATATATTTTATTTACTTAACAAATAAAAAACAAATGTAATTCTATACGTACACAGTGCACGAATAAACCGCTGCCTGGCTCCCATAATTTGTAAATACCCCCTTTACAACTTATGGTATTTGCGCCGAGCGGCTGGGCGACATGCGACATCTTTTATCTAGTAGTAGAAGGTAGAACTAAGAATCGGTGAAAACTCGAACAATATAATCATTTTTAAAAAGTAGAATACCGCACGAAAAATTCGCTGCTACAAAAATATGTTGCCCTAAAAATATGGCGCCGTAAGGCGATCGCCTGTCCGACCAGGCGCACGTGTCGGCCCTGCAAATATTATTAAAACATCTTTTTGTGAGTCTTAGGAACCAGCTAACCCATTTTAGCAAAAATTGTCAGTTGGGTTCTTATTGCAGAAGGGCTTCCAAATTTTTTGAATAATTTTTACAGAAAACTGCTTCGTACACATTTTTTCAAATAAATGTGTTTTTCTTTTCGGAAAAATTATTATTATTAACTAAATATGCTATAACAATTTCTCCACATTTCTGAGTTGGTGTTTGTTAAACGAAGACAGAATATCGTTCTTTGCATGCTGTACTATACGTCTGTCTCTGTCACATTAGTTTCCAGTGTCGTTTTGTCACTATAGGTCACGTATTACGTATACTATAGGCAGGAACGTACTAGCCTATCCGTATACCGTTGTTTAAAAATGAACATTTATTTAAAACTGCAGAGTAAGGTCGCAGGCGAAACATTTAAGATTTTATAATTAACATAGCAGCTTAGCCCGGCTTCGCCTGGTTACAAGTCGCTATTTTTGCTGCTTACTCATTCCCACTTTGTCGTAGCGCAGGGGTCGGCAACCTTTTGAGACGGAAGAGCCAAAAGTTACAATTTACAAAATTTCCCAGTTTTTAAAGAGCCACTAACATTTTTACTTCAATATTATGGTATTTGATTAGGACTATAACTAAACAAACAGAACAGTGTTGCCACATTTAAAAAATGTCAGCTGTCCGTATACTCTCTACTCCACCTATTCTCACTGTTCTCTGTTGAGTGTTTTTATCCTGTTTAAAGTTTTTTTTGCAGTATAATATTTTTTATGAGTTTTGAAAATATAATTATTAATATTTGCGCATGGAACTGGAGAGCCGCATCTTGACATCATAAGAGCCGCATGCGGCTCGCGAGCCGTAGGTTGCCGACCCCTGTCGTAGCGTAATTAGGTACAGGGTGTCCCAAATCGATCGTTTACGGACAGTACAATGAAATAGAGAAAATATTTCTGAGCAGAAAAGTTCTTAGACATTTTTTGTTCCGATGTATCGTTAATGAGATATTAATTAATTATAATGAGTTATTAATTAATTAATTACCACCAATAAGTGAGGGAGTAGGCGTGGTTTATTAAATATTCCGCTCAACTTATTGGTGATAATATTAAATTAACGGTACATTGGATCAAAAAATGTAGACCATAATATTTTCAGTAATATTTTTATTTTTTCGGGCATATTTAATGCAACTAGTCCGTCCCTGATTATTGTGTAATGTCGCGTTGCGTCAGGTCAGGGTTAGAGTCGACAGGTCGCAAGTTCCGCAACCCGCATAACAATAATTTATGTGTGTGTGTTTTTTTTATACAGCACGGACGTGTGGTACCTTTGGATTATACTTTAGAGTGTAAACGGTTTTATCGAACATAGAGCAAATAACATTGCAAACATTTACAATTTTGTAGTAGGCTATGGGCTATAAGGTCTAATGTAAACATGTAGTAGATGCTTTGTTTATTTCTTTATTTAGTAGGTTCCGAGTTATAGACCGAGAGCTAGTAATAATTTTTTGGTGTTATTTTTCAAGGCTTTATTTTTGTGAAGATGTTGACGGAGAAATATTAAAGTGCCCTGAGTAAGGGATTTTGCTAGATAGCGGTATGGGAGGGGTGCAGACCGCGATCAACATGTATAAAAAAAATGGTCACGATTATTATTGCTTCAAGGCTGAAATTGTTTGTATAGCTTGTCGGTGACCCAATAATCCCATTATAATATTTGCAGATCGATTGGTCAGTATTAAAGGGGTGGCAGCTATCACTCTAAATGTGTCATGTACCCGACGAGTTCAAGGTTCAAATTTCAATATGTTGTTACGGCGACTATTTTAAGCATATATTTCAATTTGCAGAACAAAATGTCGGTATTAACCCCCTCTCTTAGAGGGAAACTTGCTCGCCTAGGTGTTTATATCGTTCTGCAAGGGTGTTAATACCGACATTTTGTTCTGCAAATTGAAATATATGCTTAAAACAGTCGCCGTAACAACATATTAAAATTTGAACCTTGAACTAATAACATAAATTTCGTTGGGTACATGTCACGTTTAGGGTGATCTGCCACCCCTCTAATACTGACGAATCGATCTGCAAATATTATAATGCCATTATTGGGTCACCGACAAACATATTTCAGCCTTGAAGCGATAATAATTGTGACCATATTTTTTTTGTTACATGTTGGGGGCGGTCTGCATCCCTCCCATACCGCTATCTAGCAACATCCCTTACCCAGGGCACTTTAATATGCATCCCTCAACATCTTCACAAAAATAAAGCCTTGAATAAATAACACCAAAAAATTGTCACTAGCTTTCGGTCTATAAGCTGAACTAAGCATATTTAAATGGTTTTACCATTCAAAAATATCCCGTGAGTTGGGGTTAGCCCCAAAGTTCGTAAGTGATTAGAAAACAAGCAAATAACTTTTAATACGTTCCTTTTATTTTGTATCAACAAATTGAATGAAAAGTTGATTGTTTTTTTTCGAAGTCTTATACAAAGCTATTAAATTTCTTCAACAGCAAAAACTTGTCTGCAGGAAACCAACGGGTTTTGCTGAATTCTTTACGGCACGCTTGAAAAGTTAAGAGTTAATATTTAACGCTGGAAGCGCTTATACGACAATAAATAGTTTTATTGTGCCGGATTTTCCAGTACTTATATAAAAAACTTTTTTAATTTAAACTTTTTAAACGTCATATTTCTCATAGGTAGATTTTCAATAAGCAGAACTTTTCTTTAAGAAATTCTTAGTTAATAATATTTGCAATAAAAAAGCGACACTAAATGATCTCAAGAAGAATTTTGTTAATTAGAAAATAACAAAAACTCACATAATTTTTTTAAAAGAATTTTTATTATTTTATAATTAACGGCGAGTATATCAAGTCTTTTTTATCTCAGACGATTATGCAGAGCCAGGCCCGGACTTAGAGACCCAGGGCTCAAAAAAAAAAGAATTAGAAGAAATGGAAAAATTGAAATAGACTTGAATTGGTTGGAAATTTAGCAAAAATAATACACTATTATATTTTTTATTTCTTTATAATTTCCATCGGGGCCCCCTCGGCGGCTGGGTCCCTAGGCCGGTGTCTTGTAGGCCTAGGCAGAAATCCGGGCCTGTGCAGAACCAGCACTAGATTTTTTCGGATCCAAGGCACAGATAATTTTGGGACCTCATTTCAGAGTTTAAAAAAGAAACAAATAATCATTACTCGTGCTTGTGGTCAAATTTCTTAAAAATGCTTTGTAAAATTAAATTAAAAAAATATCCTGTTTTAAAGTTCACAGTCTTTTGTTTCCAACACTCGCAATTATTATTGTAATGACTTGCTGATAAGAATGCAGTATTCCAACATTCCGCAGCCAGGGAGGTTTGTTAACTAAACATAACATTTACTTCCATGAAAGACATCTTTACAAACCGCGTCATTAACTTTTCTTCTTCGCCGTTCCATTTTCCGTCTTTGTCACGCGTCATTAACTATGAATATATGCGTCTCTGTTCAACACATTAGCACAGCATGTACGCTACTTAGAGGTCGAACTTCGTATTTTATATTATAGTTCATCCTTAAATAGTGTAGATAGTAATAATAACAAATCGTTTTGGTTTGAACTTTTTTACAAATTCCAGTGAGTAGGTACCTAGCCTTCTTTTAAGTCATTCCCAAATCTTCGCGAGAATCTCTCCCCCTACGTAGCGAGGTCAGGCTTAAAATCATTTAGAAATATAGTTTGCATTAACGGTGTCACAAAAATAAACAGTCAACCCAACCTATTTATATGTTTTACTCTACGTTTTGACATTTGCATTAACTGAGTCACGCTATTTTTAAAGTTAAAGGGTTCGGGTAAACGTCAAATGAAGGACCAAAAATCACACTACAGATCCTACAGGCGAATTTTTTGGAAACAGTTTTGGCTACGTGTAAAAGATTACGTAATTTTTAAAAAGTTTTTTCCAGGAAAATGTTCATTAATTTTTTGCCTGTAGGATCTGTAGTGTGATTCTCGGTACATCATTTGGCATTTGCCCGAACCCTTTAGCTTTAAAAATAGCGTTGGGAGAGCGGGAACTGTTTTAAGTGAGGGTAAAAGATTTGAGATGAAGAGTGCAGGGGGTAACTTCCGGTGGAAATACTCTTAATCACCCTTATAAATGGAAACATCCATAAATGGTCGACTTGCAAAACGTTCCACGACTGTTTTACATAATAAAGTAGGTGAAGGTGCCTTTTCATGTGACGCTTGACGCTGGTTTCTAGCGTCAAATGCGGTCACGTGATAGAATTTCAACATTGACGCCAACTCGAAAAAACGCGGCGTCAAATTTAATAAATAAATATCAGGTTTTGCAGAAATCTTAATATTATTAACAAACGATTAGGATTTAAGTAACATTTCTTTATGAAGACCTTGACAGGTCAACTGGTTTCTCTTTATCTAGGTGTGCAAACTTTCACGGCCGGTATTGTTCCAAGTCTTCATGGTTTCCGGGCTTGTAGGCCGTGGTCCGGTGGTCCGAGCAGAGAACACACTGGTACTAGGCATAAAAGAAGGGAGGACACCAGTCACTGACACACTGACCTGTGAGCCGCCAAGGAGGACACTTCGACCGCTGCCACATCGCCTTTGAGAATGTCTACCGCAGTTATAGACGAAACGTCAGGTAGAAATACTACCGGACTACGGCCTACAAGCCCGGAAACCATGAAGACTTGGTTTCTCATTGTCAAAAACTTTTTTTTAAATTATACATCGAACACATTTGGGTTAAATAGCGCTATTTTTAACAGACAAAATTAGGGAAATAAGATGAAAATTGGATTTCAAAGTCAACATTTGATTTTTTTTCGATGAAATACTTCAAGATCCGTTTTATTATTGAGATAAAATATATTAATATATTCATACAGACTAATCTTTGTCTATAGAATTAGGTTAAGTACAGCTGTAGAACCAGTAGAACTCGAGCGTAAAAGTTAAACAATGTTTAGCTTTTACGCTACATTTTTTCCAGTTGGCGTTCATGTTGAAATTTTATCACGTGACCGCATTTGACGCTAGAAACCAGCGTCAAGCGTCACATGAAAATGCACCTTAAGAAGAGTTGTTTGTTTGACTGAAACAGCTGACGTATAAATGTAAAAATAAAGCATTGTAATCTAATAAATGAATGGTTGATTCAGCAGTGATTCAGATGATGGATCAGGTAGCATGCGGAAACGTTATACATGGTGTCCCAGATCGATCGCCTTCGGACAGTATACCGTAAAATATAGAAAATAAATCCGAGCATAATAGTCGTTAATGGGATATTATTTAATCATAATGAAATATTAATTTATTAATTCGTACCAATAAGTGGGGAAATAGCCGTGGTTTCTTAATATTCTTATATGAATTTCGCTCAACTTATTGATGATAAATATCTCAATTCTCGCATTAACGGTACTTACATCGGATCAAAAAATGTGTAAGGACTTTTCTGCTCAGGCAATCGTTTTGAGACACCCTGTATATAATAGATTGACAGATACATATATACTTTATTTATATTTTACATAAGTTTGTATATAAAAAAGTTATATAAAAATAATATATAATTATTATACTGCGCATAATTATTTGAACACGAATGTACTCGGTAAAAAGTGAAAATTAACAGAATTTTTATCTACGTGTCTGTTTCTAAATTAATTATGAGACAAAATGATTTCATAAAATTTTTATAACACACGTGGCAAAGTAAGAGAAGATCATATATCTACAAACTCCTATATGGCGCATTCTGTTTCGACAAGAAAACCAAGTTCCATGTATGTAAAAAACTAGTATCTAATATTTCTATCTGAGACGATCTGTTTTTGCGTTGGACTGGGCCTAAGGGGCCCGGGTGGCATTACGATTTTAAGGGCCCGCCGTCCGCCTAGGATCAGGGCAGAAGAAAAAAAGTTCAATTAATTTTTGGTTTTAATGTTTCATTTCTCTCCGTGTATGCACCATTTTGCGTGTAGATAGTAAGCCTGGGGGTCCCGCGCAGGCTAAGGCCCGGGTGGCAAACGCCACCCTGACTCTATGGTCCGTCCGACACTACTCTGTTTTGCCATTGGGAATAATTTTTCTTAGGTAGTTGCAGGGTGCATTTTGTCTTTTGGAACGTATTAGTGTGATTTTAAACTCCAAATATCTCACGCAATTCATCGGTTATAATTTTTCTTCAATAAAACAATAGATTGGGAGGTTTTTGGGGTCCAACTCTTTTAGTAATTTCGTTTTCTTGCGGATTTATTTATTAATATTTTTTGTTACTTTTCATAAACACGTTTATTTTTAATCAGTTTAATTATAATAGGTGCGTATATGCTTATACGAAAGGTTTTTTAAAATGGCCTACAAAGATCGGGACAAACGGTGTTTTCAACATTATCAAAAACAAAAATGGATGATCAACTATAAATTTTTTCGGCTTCATTTCATCTACTTTTTGATTTGGTAAATCTGCACAAAAACATTTCATTGTCATGTTGAGTTGCAAAACGCATTATCTGATAAAAATTTAAATTAATTAATTATATATTAGAGACGCGTCGACAACTCAGGTAATTAGCGTCTTCAACACAACAAATAATCCATTTGTGTATTAGAATTCGCCAGCCGGCATACACAAACCAACTGATACGAGCTCGAGTCCCTGGGAGCACTAATTCCCAAAGAACATTGAAATGCAATTTGTGATAGCAATCGCATTTCAATGTCCCCCTGGCATAATTCGTCACTTTTCGCACTTGTAGCATACACTGTAAAAAATGGATGTAAAAATACTTTGAAAGTTAAGGTAGAATTCACTCGATTTTCTAAGTGATTTTACATTATTATTTATTTTTACACAGAAAAATTCATAAAAACTTGGACTTTTACTGTAAAGTTAAACAAATTTGTGATTTTTACATAAAGTTAATTAAAATTACATAATTGGTGCAATATTCCAATAAAGTGTGTAAAAATTACAAAATAAAATGTATAGTTACATATATAAAATGGATGAATACAAAACAAATTAATGTAAAATTAGTAACCACGCATGCGTAATGTGTTTTTATGGAATCTACGCGATGTGGCGATACCTGTTTGCGACGCCATTGTCTCTTTGTGTGCCTGTTACCAGATTAATCGCTGGCTACAAATGAACCATCGATAATCTATGTAATCGGCCTTCTCATTTCTTACAGTGTACATACCTATGCGGTGAATATTGTCCATAATTTTGCATGCTAAGAAAATAATGTGACACCTCATACCTTGGCGTAAATGAATTAGTGACTGCAGCGACAGAAACGTGGTAAACTTTTTAAAAACTTTTTAAAAAATCTACAAAGCGTTCAGAAGTTTTAAATTCAATTACCTATATCTACGTCAACTTCGTCATCTAATTCTATCAGTATATGTTGGAAAACTTTACTTATTTTCAATGGTGGCCTGTATTTGTTTCCAGTTGGAGGCGGTATCGAATTACAAAAATCCAAATTTTCAGAAAACATAACTTCCATATCGAACTGAAACAAAATATTTTTTATTTTAACTCTGTATATACCTACTCGTTATTCGTTTTTTAACTACGAGTATATACAGGGTGTTTCATAATATATGCGTAGGACTTCAGGATGTGATAGCTCGTCCAAAAATATGAAAAAAAGTTTCTATTAACTTACTCTCTAAAATGCACCATTGTTGGGGAGAAAAACACCCTCTACCCCTGATATTGACAAGTACTGTTTTTTTTTATTTTGCTTTTTTTTCAGTAATCTTATTATAAAATAAACAATAAACTAGCATGTAATTAAAAATTATATAAAATATACATGTCAGTGGAAAACTTACAAAATTATACTCTGAGCAAAATCTAAAATAATTTTAAAATCTGTAAATAATTGTAAATAAATAAAAAAAAAAAAACCCACTACCCCTTCAAAATCTTCACCAATAATTATGATTTAAAAAAAAAAATTCCGCACAAAACATAGCTTATTATGAGTAGAAAATGCTTACAAATGCTGTTTTCTGTACGATAAACGGTTCCGGAGATATTCGCAAAAAACGAAATTTTTTTTTCAATTTTAGCACCCTGTATCTCTAAAATGGTGCATTTTAGAGGGTAAGTTAATAGAAACTTTTTTCATATTTTTGAACGAGCTATCACATCCTGAAGTCCTGCGCATATATTATGAAACACCCTGTATATCAATAAAAAAGACTGTGCATACAAATTGTGCCGCTTATTAAATAGTGAAATTATAAGTGCATGACTCACTATCTTAAATTTAAATACTTGACTAATGAATGAATGAATTGTAAATTATAGACGCCCGACAATACTTGACTAATAGTAATTTATGCAACTAGTGGCTTAAGTGACGGATTATATGACAGTCGAGATTTTGCGATACGAGCCAAGGTTATGTTGCATTTACACCAGAACGAGTGTGTGATTACCGCCCTCGCCTTCGGTTCGCGCGGTAAACACACACTCGTTCTGGTGTAAATATGCAACATAACCTTAAGAGAGTATTGTAAAATCGCGACTGTCAGATTCGTCACTTTAGACACGCGTTACATACAAATATTTTTTGCAACAACTGCTTCAAAAGTTCAATTTTGAACAAATAAAACACAATTTAGATAAATATTTTGTTACTGACATTATAGCAAAGTAATCTATAAAGTACTATTTTACGCACGTGTGTTATAAAGTAAAACAAAACAGTATTACTTTATAGAACGGAGTGCGTTAAAATTTACTTTAAACACTACCGTTCGAATGCAGTAGAAGCTTCCATAAAGAATCACTTTTCAAACGGTACACAGCCATCTAAAATTGTACTTTTGATGTAAGTGTTGCAAAAAGGTATAAAATCTCTTCGGTATGTATAATAATGCAGTTATAGAGCTTACGGTGTTAGTGATGTCACAAAAATAATTCAATTTAAACTTGGGAAGAGCAACGTGTACCGGTCTCTTTTTTAAATCCTTGGCGAGCTTAACAAGATCGAACTTTGCAAACTTCGTCTCGACAGACTGGAGACCATTTTTAATACGTGGTAAAATAATGTACATGCATACTGTTTCATCGACGTACGAAAGCTCCAAGGCCTTCGCCCCAAGCTCATCGAACTCCCCGTAATTGTATATCGCCGTCGTATGCATCATCGGAACTTGAATCCTCTTCGACCAGCCTAAAAAGAAATTTTTTTGTTTAGTAAAGTTTACACTAAATTTGTTTGTCCAAAATCCTTTGAAATAAATCGCCTCCACTAGAACGACACTTTCATCGGCTAAACCGACGATTTTATTTTTGCCGAAGAAGTGTTTGATTTTGCCGTTAGTTATGTTGTTAGCCCATTCGTCAACAGCAGCGCCATTATCTGAATCACTCGTCTTCTTGGAAGCAAATTTCATCGACTCCGTTTCGATCGGCGAAAACTTTGTAGCAGCTGCGGCGAATTTACGAAACTGCTCTATTCTTCTGCCACTACAGAAGCAATTTTCGTTGACGTAAAGCTTAAAGCCTGTGAGTAGAACGTTTTCCGTGTTTTTCAAGTTGTCGAGAAGTTCGTCATAACCTCGAATTGTCGCGTCAACATCCGCTGTCATTTTTCCGAAAGTGCCACTGGCGTACAACAACGACAACATACTGTGAATGAAAAATGGTGAATGTACGACAGTTCCAGGTGCTAGTGTCGTGTAAAAACCATGCGCAAACCCCAAATTCTCTTTGGATAACTTTTCCAATTCCCATTTGGAGTCGAAGCTCTCCGCCATCACAAAATTACACCACGTCTGTACAGCGATCTATAATTAGTCATAAACTTGTTTTATGATTGCAAATCTATAAATTTATCGACTATCATTGACGCATCGAAATTTCATATCTTGTTATCCTGCTATCAGTGGTGAAATAAGCATTTAGATGCCTCCAAGCGCAATCTGATTTCGAGGCCCCTCTCTAAAAATTTGTTTTTTTCTCGGCAATAGAAATAAAACAAATCTACTCTCTTTTTGGTTTTTTGAGATCCCTGCAATACTGAAGCCCCAGGCACACGATTTTTGTGATCCGCTACTGCCTACCTTAGTACTTTTTTTGCCAAATTGGACAGGATATGCTCTGTTTGTGAATTTTCAATTTTTTTAATGTAAATATTTACACTTTTCTAATAGGAAATTGTCAATAATAATCGTATTTTTCGAATTGTAATAGTGTCCACTATATTGTTATAATTGAGGATAGATACTAGTTAAACAGCAAAAAAAAATAGGTACCAAAAATATAGATATTTTAGATAATTTTAACTTATATAGAGAACGGTAACACGAGCGAAATTGGATGTTTCAACTACGTTATTAATTATTCCCACATCAAATTTTGAAAATCAATTTTAAAAATGTCAAAAATCACACCCGAGTTTGTTTGCTTGTTGCGATAGTGTTGCAATAGTACAAAACAAAATACAGATTGATTGTTGTGTGCTGTTTTAACTTTGGTGCTTATATTATAATAGTCCAAGCCGCAGGTAAGAAATGAAGGGGGTTACCTGGAATCTATTCCGAAGTTAATGATATTTTGGTGTGTTGTTTGCGAGTACGCTGTGGAGTAGAATCCGAGTTTTCGATGTCAAGGACCCTGTGCTAACGTGGAGGGAGCCGAGAAACCACGACATTTTACCACCTTTTTTGCTTTTTTCGAAATATCTCAGAAACGGTCGATTTAAGCAATTCTTTCATTATGTAATGTTTTAAAGAGGATTACATTTCCTACAATTTTCATTCCTACAACTTTTCTGTGGTACTAATGATAAGCGCGCTGCAGCTTCTTGAAAATCACCCGCTCCGCTTTTTGTAACCTTGGTAACCAATGTGTAACATGTGTATTTTCAATTTAAAGTTCGATGAAGAAGAAAATAAATAAAACTATTGAAAAGAACATTACATTTTAACCATTGGTTACCAAGGCTACAAAAAGCCGAGCGGGTGATTTTCAAGAAGCTGCAGCGCGCTTACCATTAGTACCACAGAAAAGTTGTGGGAATGAAAATTGTAGGAAATGTAATCCTCTTTAAAACATTACTTAATGAAAGAATTGCTTAAGTCGACCGTTTCTGAGAGATTTCGAAAAAAGCAAAAAAGGTGGTAAATTTTCGTGGTTTTTCGGCTCTCCCCATGTTAGCACAGGGTCCTCGAGGTCGAAAACTCAGATTCTACTCCACAGAGTACCCACAAACAACATACCAAAATATCATTAACTTCGGAATACTTTCCAGGTAAAAAGTACCTGACTGTTGGACTATATTGCGTAACTATAATCGAAGTGCTGATTCGCTGCCCTGCGCTGTTAGCGCTATTGTTGTGGTTGCAGTTCCGACGTTGAATTACCGCCGCATTAAAAAACGTGGCCAACAGCCAACTGATCTAAAACTATGCCGAGAATTCATCGCATCACACATCCTGCCTTGTATTCCGCGCTGACGTCACAATACGCAACTCGACAGTGTTCGTTTGTTTGTAGCGCATGTGTGTACGTACTTCTATACTGTAAATACATGCCATGGAGGTACGAATTTTATGGAGTGGACATCTGTATCTTTTGAAGTTGTCTCATATAGACTTTTTCATTATCCATTTTTTTTCTGCACATGTACCCAATTCCGTCATGTTTTTCAGAGACTTGTCATCTTAATAGATGGCAAATGATTGATTTTGAAAAAAGTAAATAGTAACTAAATAAGAAACAAGCCGTGAAGTGGGTCGTTTATTAGGACTAAAGTGCGACCCTTGAGGTCCACACGACGAACTTCCCAGTTTGATAAATATTTAATAACAATAATTAAATTAGATATTACACAGAAAAGTAATCATTTTAATCATTAAAACATAATTATTATTTATTTTTAACAATAATTAAAAAAAAAAAACGGCTTAACCGATTTTTATAAAATTTATGTCGGATCAAAATGACGTTAACACGCCTCGATTGACATCCTTACGAAGTCGATATAATTTTTTATTCGCGAGATATTGT
Source organism: Mongoloraphidia duomilia (assembly GCA_039654895.1). Classification (NCBI taxonomy): domain Eukaryota; kingdom Metazoa; phylum Arthropoda; class Insecta; order Raphidioptera; family Raphidiidae; genus Mongoloraphidia; species Mongoloraphidia duomilia. The sequence goes on along the minus strand of CM077522.1, from coordinate 4,504,641 downwards.
GTAAAATCTACTTTTTTGGAGTCTATTTGGTTAAGAAAAAAGAACGGCTGACCCGATTTTGAAAAAATTTCTTTCAGATCATATTTACGTTAATACGCGTCGAGTGGCACCCTAACGTAGTCGATACCATTTTTCATTCTCGAGATTTCGTCTTAGAAAGAAATGGACACGTACACACACACACACAGACATCTTTCTAAAAATAGTGTAAAAATAGTGTAGTGACCTTGAAACATAAAAATTTGTTATACATTTTGATTTCGATTTTCGAACCCATTACAATAACTTCCAATGCGAAGTTAAAAATGCCACCCCAGTACTATGAGACATTAGAAGTTACTCACGTCAAAATAACCATCTCTATATAATTCCCACCTCTGTGGTAGTACATACGTAATACACGATGGACGTGTACAGTACGGATGTGGTCAAATCATAAATCCGTGTATTCTTCAGGAACCAACGAGCTATATATGTAGGTACCTATACAACCTGACGGACAAAAAAGGTGACGTACCGAGATTTTTTGACGCGAATAACGTCTAATATGTCTCATATGGGGGTGGCATTTTAGAAATATTAGATGTAAAGGAAATAGTCGAAAGTGGTTGACATGTGAAACAAACATACTGCATGTATAACTATGTTAAGGTCTCAGATACAATAAGCCAAGTGGTCGTACGAAAATGTATGAGTCTGCCGATAGGTACAAACGCCAAGCCCATGTTCGCATTCCGAAGGCTTTTAATATTTTATTATTTTGAAGAACTCTATGATATAGAGAAATGGTGATCCGTAGATGATGTAGAAATTAGGAGAGAAAAACTCAGTGGCAAAAGGATCAAATAAAATTTGCAATACTGATGATTAAATTTGCATTTATAAGCTTATACGTTTCGGTGCTCATTTATTATTATTTTAACATTGGAAATGTTTATGTTCGTATATGGGGGCAGAGTTACGAGTTTTCGTTCAAGGCCAAAAGACAACGGTGTCGTGATCAAGTGAGGAGCAATCATGCAAAATTGAACAAGTGCAATTTTTTCGAAATGTGTTTTATATCATGTCTAGTTAATTGACAGGTATTTGCGACGATCTGCGGTGTTATTTTTGCGCAAATGTTAATAAATACTGTAGAAAAATCCATTTAAAAGTTAAGTAATCAAGCAAAAGTGAACGCGTATATAACAGAAGAATAATAGGGTTATTCCTGACAAAACTAAACAGTGCATTGATAAATATTGTGTGTATAATAAACAGTTAATTATGTTTCATATATGCTGTTATCATTTCCAATGTCCTCGATGGTTGCAAGGATTGCGAAATCTGTGAATTTTTTAAGTAGATTTACAAAATAACCGAGGAAAATAATATTCATAACAATAATTGTAGATTATAGACGTTCGACAACAGAGGTCATTAGTGTCTGACAAAAAAAAATAATATTCAAAATATTACAAAAATTAGTACAATGAAATAATATATTATATTGTTGATTAGGTCATTGGACTGTTGAAGTAGCTCCGTTCGTTTGAATAATCCGGCCACAGCTGTACACGTACATTAGAATCAATTGAATACTTGTCAACATAAATAATTTAGTTTTAAAAATAGTGCATCAGTCAAACGAATATTGTGCCTACGTCAGTGTGATTCAGGACGCCTCATTTGGACATTTTCACTTCTTCTGCATCGTTCACATCATAAGCGTCACGGCGTTATAGCCCATTAACAATTCTGCCCTAAAAAAGAAAATGGCAGTAAGTGACCAACTTATGAATTTGAGTAAATCAAGATTAAGTAAATATGTCTGGACCATGTATGTGGCAGCAGAGCTAAGCTATCATTGGTTTTCATAGAAAAACGCGCGAGAAATCAAGTTTTTTCTCTACTGATAGCATGCAATCACTTATTAGTGTATTTGCCATATGGCACATACACTATTGGCGTCGGTCGGATGGCGGGACCTAGGGGTCGGACCAAAATTTCTCGATGTTTCATAGCCTCCTGAACACTTTGGCACCATTTTTGGAAATGTCTGTTTATATGTATATACTAGCGGTCCCGTCCGGCTTCGCCCGGGTGCTAAGAAAGCCCGGGTGCAATACACCACTCACTTGCTTCGGTCGTTCGCTTGAATATTTTCGCCTACTCACTCGCTTCGCTCGTTCGCTTGAATATTATAAATACACTACTCACTCGCTTCGCTCGTTCGCCATATATGTATTTTTAAAGCTTAATATAAAAATCGCGATTAAAAATCAGGGGTTGATCGTATAAGGGTGAAAATTTAGAGTTGTATGTATTTTTCAATGCTGAATCATGAAAAAATTAAAACAAAAAATTTTGTCCAAAAAATAAAAAAAAAAAATTTGGGGTGGACCACCCTTAACATTTAGGGGGATGAAAAATAGATGTTGTCCGATTCTCTACCCTACCCGATAAGCACACAAAATTTCATCAAAATCGGTCCAGCCGTTTCGGAGGAGTTCAATAACGTACACCGCGACACGAGAATTTTATATATAAGATATATGTGTGTGTGTGCGGGCTATAACTTTCGAAAGAGTTAATTGATTTTGACGAAATTTGGTAGGCACGTTGAAATCTATCACCGCACGAAGCCTATTTAAAATGGGCCCAATCGGACCATTTTAAGGGTGGTTTTTAGGGGTTGAAAAATGTTTTTGAGCCCAAAAATGCCGAAAAAATTCTCAGAATCGTTTCAAAATTGAAATTTAACCCTTTAGTAACGATTAAAATGTACTGCTAAAATTTTAATAAAATCGGCCCGACAGGACCGGACTTACAAATTTTATGAAAACACTATTTTGCGGATAGTGCTTTACTTACTGAAGGGTGTATTTAATTTGGTACTGAGGTTGCGTTGATAAAAATATTGAAATTAAGAAAAAAAATATTATTTTAAGGGATGTATTAAGGGGTTAAATTTTTTATTTTGTCCAAAAACAAACATAATAAAGCCACAATGCCAGTATTAGCAAATACACTATATTGTCGGCTGCAGGGTTTTGGCACTGCGACCCGAGTTTTTTTCAGTTGCGGATCCTATTTGGAAATACAAAAGCTCTATGATTTGAACATTGGTAAACTGAGCACATCGGCATTGTTAACGATTTATTATCGCGTTACATACATACAAAAAAAAATACAGTCAAACTGAGAACCTCCTCCTATTTGCAATATGCTGGGTGTGTAGTTCATAAGTTAGTGTGCTAATACATGACACTAAAAACCATTGTCGTAACTAGGGATTTTTTCCAGGGGGGGAGGCATGGCCCTTTCAATCTGAGAAATGAAAATTTCTATTATGAGATCTTTTATTGTCAGTAATTTAATAGTCATTAAATGCCATATTTAAAAAATACAGTAAAAGTTGTTTGTCTTGTGAAGTTTTTATTTTGAGTGGCTATTTTTTAAGTATATTAGATGAAAATACAAAATTACAGAATATGGCGCTTGGCTCAAGTTTTGGTACCCCCAAACGGTCAGCACCCCGAGCGACCGCCTGACCCTTCCGCCACCCTGCTTGTCTACTACCTATATAATATAATTTTATGTTTGTTATTCTTATTACTTTCAATAGTTTGTATTAATTTTAAGTCGACTTTCTTTATTCTTACGTCAGCACTCTGAGCTACGTACCGTAATTATTTTAAGAAGGGGCCGTCAGCTTCCAGGGGGGCCTGGCCCCCCTTGGCCACCCCCTAGTTACGCCAATGCTAAAAACTTAATACGAGTAAAAAGTCATTTGTAGTTCACAAGTGCGCTAACAGATGACACTAAAACTTAATATTATCGTTAAGGTATTATATTCATTAAATTTAATTGTATAGGCCGATTTTAATATATTTATGATTAAACTGTGTGATTAAAAAATTATACCTAATTATATTTTAAAATTAGAAAATCTGAAGTTTTCACTTCTGTTGTGTGATCATAAGCACACACCCATTTTTTTTTTGAAGTCGCTTAAAAATCTATTATTATACACTGTAAGAAATGAGAAGGCCGCTTACATAGATTATCGATTTGTAGCCAGCGATTAATCTGGTAATAGGCACACAAAGAGACAATGACGTCGCAAACAGGTATCGCCACATCGCGTAGATTCCATAAAAACACATTGCGCATGCTTGGTTACTAATTTTACATTAATTTGTTTTGTATTCATCCATTTCATATATGTAACTATACATTTTATTTTGTAATTTGTACACAGTTTATTGGAATATTACACAAATTATGTAATTTTAATTTACTTTATGTAAAAATCACAAATTTGTTTAGCTTTACAGTAAAAGTCCAAGTTTTTATGAAGTTTTCTGTGTAAAAATAAATAATAATATAAAATCACTTAGAAAATCTAGCGAATTCTACCATAGCTTTCAAAGTGTTTTTACATCCATTTCTTACAGTGTATAATAGAGATCAGGGCCTCAAACACATCCCTGCTTTTGGGGTGCATTTGGTATTCGAAAGACGGGTTAAGTAAAGTCGAGACAAAGGCAGAGCTTCATCCAGTGTTTGGTTAAATGAATAATAAAACTGAACGACCGACTCGAGCCGCAGACAAATTGCGTAAACAAGCTTTGACACTTAATCAATATAAATGACACATTTAACACAGAACAAACCCCCACCTAATTTTATGATATGTACCTACTATACAGTCATTACAGTAATAATATATCTACCTATTGTTAATAATGTGTCAATACTAACTATAGATAAATAAATAATGTAGATATAGGTACAGTGCATTCGATTTCAACGGGCATGACATTTGTTAAATATTTAATTTACATTGAATGAGCCATTTTCCTGAGAGTACTTCTTTCAATTATCCACGAGAGGCACCATTTGTGGTAGGTACAAACATTATTTATTCCCCAATAGTGTCGTGTCATTTTAGTGGTATAACTTAATTAATAAACAAGCCGTGAGGTGGGTCGTTTATTAGGACTAAAGTGCGACCCTTGAGGTCCACACGACGAACTTCCCAGTTTGATAAATATTTAATAATAATAATTAAATTAGATATTACGCAGAAAAGTAATCATTTTAATCATTAAAACACAATTATTATTTATTTTTAACAATAATTAAAAAAAAGAAAAACGGCTGAACCGATTTTTATAAAATTTATGTCGGATCAAAATGACGTTAACACGCCTCGATTGACACCCTTACGAAGTCGATATAATTTTTTATTCGCGAGATATTGTGTAAAATCTACTTTTTTGGAGTCTATTTGGTTAAGAAAAAAGAACGGCTGAACCGATTTTGAAAAAATTTCTTTCAGATCATATTTACGTTAATACGCGTCGATTGGCACCCTAACGTAGTCGATATCATTTTTCATTCTCGAGATTTCGTCTTAGAAAGAAATGGACACGATACGTACGACACGACACACACACACTGACACCACAGGGGCCGACAGACATGCGTTTCGGCCCTACAAAACTCCAGTGGGCTAGGTGGACCTTGGGAAAGCGATGACAAACCACCCCCCTCCCTCTCGCTTACGTCGCCACCAGTTGGCTCTCGGAGTGTTCAATTTTCCCCGGAGCCCACTTGGGGCGACGACGCGAGGTGGAGGGGGGGGAGCTTCGCCAATGGGAAGTTAATAATATATTGTATACTCAATATTGTACTATACATGGTTACCATAAATTTCCAGGCACGTATCAAGGTCAATGGCTGAGGGGCATGCGACACGGTTATGGCGTGAGAGCGAGCGCCCCGTTCGGCATGGCGTCCCATTACCGACCCAACAAGATCAGAGCGTCGCTGACGTCGTTACGGAGCAACGAAGCAACAGGTGGAGGAACCGGAGCCGGCGGAACCGTAAACATGGACCCGGCCGAACGGAGGGATCGCCGCGTTGACGATTCGAGGGGAGGATTCGTTCTCAAGGAACGATCCGACGATCAACCTGGTCGGGGACGAAGATCGTCACTCACTGAAAAGGGCAACGTTATAAAAAAGACTTTCTTATCGGTCAGTCCAAAATATTATCTTTCATTTCTTGGTTCTTTTTTGAGTGAGGGATTTTATTTTAGCTGACAAAAAAAATATTTCGTAACGGTTTTGTTTCCGAATGTTCTCGCGTGAAAATTTTAGTATTAAATAATTTTCAAAAATTTTTTAGACTATTTTTTTTCACTCAATGTACAAAAAAACATTAAAAAATAATAATTTATGCAACTAATGTCTTAAGTGACAGTCGCGATTTTACAATACTCTCTTAAGGTTATGTTGCATTTATACCAGAACGAGTGTGTGTTTACCGCGCGAGCTAAAGGCGTTACCGCCGGTTCATAGAGAGTGCGCATGCTATTTGTTCATGCGCACTCTCTTTGAACCGGCGGTAACGCCGCGTGCAGCTGTAATGCTGCGTCCTCTTCTATCGCACGGTATACTTAGCTCGAATCTCTTTGTCGCAAGTTTTCATACACGTTAAAATATCACTTTTTAAAATTCGACAACCGTCGTTTAAACCAGACTTTTTGCAGACAACCTTATATCATTGTGTTCGCAGTGAAATAGCACTTATTTTCATATAAGCAGAGATGTACAAAATGGTTTTAAAAAAGCATTTAAATACAAAATGCAAAATACTTTTCAGATTTACTATTTCAAATGCAAAATACCAAATAGTTTTGCGTTTTGTATTTCAAATGCTAAATGCAAAATAGGTATTTTCAAAATACTTTTTCAAAATAAAATACCTTTTTACCAAATTTCAGATATTTTTATTTATTTTAGGTATTTATCATGAGAAATAGAGACACAATGCCGAGCCGAACAAAAACGTCTAATAACATGGCACCTTATGCATGACATTTTGGTCATATTTATCAGTACGCGTATCAATAAATTCTGTTATGTTATTAATAATAATAATAATACTCACTTAAAATAATTCGGCAATACAAGCGTCATTCGTTCATTTCATTTTGTTTAACTGGTGATGTTGGCTAAACTTAATCACAAAGTATTTTGCATTTTGAAATGAATATTAAAAATGCAAAATACATCTCGAAAGGTATTTCAAATAAAATACAAAATGTTTTTTACTAAAAGGCATTTAAATGCAAAATACAAAATAGGTATTTTGCATTTTGTATTTGCATTTTAAATATAGAAGTATTTTAAATAAATCGCATCTCTGCATATAAGCTAGTATCAATATACCTCTTCATACCTGCCAACCCAGCAGTTACGTCAGGAAAAAAATACACAACCCAACGTTTGCATATTCTGTAGGCTTCATACTTTCGGTTGGTATTAAATTTATTCGTTAAACTCATGGGTGCAGTGTTAAATAAAAAGTCATTTTTCAATTTTTAATTAATCATAGCCTTGCCAGGAATTTTTTAGCCAACCCATTCGCGATGTATTTTCTAACTTACTAAATTTGATAAAAAAAATTCTCATCATTGTAACAGATGGGTGATAGTCGATTCTAATTCGGATCTTAGACTATATAGCGTCTTTAATTTTTTTTGGCTATTCTGGCTTGCCTTTTCGTGTAGAAATTGACAATATTAAAATTGGCACAATAAAACTGTCCCAATACAGAAAATCCGCAAACAACGAAGCACTGGCGATCTCGAAAAACGTGGCACCGGAACGACGGCGAGCATCCGTAGCACCGGATCCAGCGCCTCCTGGGTCAGCACGGAGTCGTCGCAATCGGCGATGACGAACGCATCCCTGCACACTGACTCCAACGCGAGTTTTGTTGTCGAAGTAAGTAACCATTAATGATTCTTTGATAATTAAGATATATGAGTCTTTATAATAAAATATAATAGTCTGGACACATTAAACACAACCCCAATTTTTCAGTAAAACACTTATGGCCGGTTTATCGTACGACGTGTTTTTTAATCACACTATTAAATGATGGGTTGCTATCAGGGGCGGATCTACATAGGGGCCATGGGCCCATAAGTGTCAAGGGTCCACAAATGTCAAGAGACCACAAACATAGAATAATCATCATATGCATTTTTAATACTTTTTCATAAACAATGAGCACTTATCGTGTAGCAAAAAATGGGACCCCCTTGAACATAAATAAGCCCTAGGCCCCGAAAAACCTAGATCTGGTTGCTATGGTAACGAAACTTAAAAGTTTTTTACCTATTTTTATTTTTAAAACATTTCAACAAGAATAAATTATACTCTATGAGTTTGTCAAGTTTTGACAATGAGAATATTATAACTTATATAAATTTAATAATACAATATGGAACAGCTTAAATATTTAATTAGAATATTGTTTGAATAACTTTTGCTTTAATGTGAAAATTACCAGGTGACAACAGACAATGGCGTGACTTACAACTGGCGATAAGCAAGAGAGATAAAAAATATTTTATAAATAGATTTATACGACTGTTTTGCAATTGAAAATTTTTATTGGAAGAGCAGTCAATTACATAATTGATTCCTGCAAATATCGGAAAAAATCATTTTGACAACCATAATCACAGTCAGGACTCTAACCTAAACCTTTCCACTATCGCGGCGGAATGAGCTTACAATTACTCAACCGTGACATGATTACCAATCTAACATTCTCCATATTATAAAAAATATTATGTGTCCAAACTATTGTACAACAGCTTTGGTGTTTTGTTTCTAAACTACCGCACTCTAAAAATGTACCAACGGTTTGATTCAGCGATTTCATCAAGATGTCAAGTCATTGGTCCATCTTTACACTACCAGTTTTAGGACAAATACACCAGATAGACTTATGGCCGTTTTCTCGTAGCAGTCGTAGCCTCTAGGTACCTTATAGCTCGTCATAATCCCCGTTATAACGTTATAGAAATAAAATTGTATTAAATCAGGGTCGCAACGTATATATCTATAAAATTCCTGTGACTCATTCCCATTTGATACAATACACCAAATCTGTAACCAAATAGGTACTAGAGCACATTAAGGATATAGCTGCCTGTAAGTGGAAGCGATAGAGACGAAGAGAGAGATAGATGCCGAGATATGTATAGTTGTGTCAAAAATTTGTATTATAAAAGCCCTAATAAAGAATCGAATGGTGATAATTTTTTTTCCGGGAAGGTCGGCTTCCCTATTAGTTTGCTCCAGAATGTCCAGAACTCCGGAATTATAAATGTAACGATAGGTCTAAAGTGGTATTGTTGAAAAGATCTTTAAAAAATTAGTAAGTTTTGTACGGATTTTTTTTTTATTACTGCCACCTCTGTTAAGTAATATTTGTTTGAAATTACTAAATTAAAATGTCATAATAACGAACTTTTTAAAAGTCCGCATTTAAAATCTAGTTACCTATCTATTGATCATTAAACACTGAAGAAGTACACTCACAGTATAACCAGAAGAGCTCAGTAGTATGTTAAAGAGTAAATGGAAGACAGTTTGAACACTTGTGACAATGTCTAAGGTTGCTAGATTTTTAATGCCGACTTCGATCGTTATTATGAAATTTTGATTTAGTAATTTCAAACGATTGTTACTTAACAGGGGTGGCAGTAGTTAAATATTTTTTCCTACAAAACTTGCCTATTTTTTAAAGAGCTTTTCAACAGCACCACTTTCAACCTATCGTGCTTTCTAAAATTCCGGAGTTTTGAACATATAATAATTTATATTTATACTTAGAGAAATTTACAGGGGTGGCAGTAATAAAAAAAAATTTCCTACAAAACTTGCTTATTTTTTAAAGATCTTTTCAACAATATCACTTTCGACCTATCGTTACATTTATAATTCCGGAGTTCTGGACATTCTGGAGGAAACAAATAGTGAAGCCGACCTTCCTGGAAAGAAAAATTATCACCATTCGATTCTTTATTAGGGCTTTTATAATACAAATTTTTGACACAACTCTCTACGACTAACCATTTTCGAAAAAAACGACTGATACGGGTGGTCGAACTCACCCTGTATATAAATCTTCCGTGAAAAATTATCTAACTGACGGTGAAAACCGCATCAAAATCCGTTGCGTGGTTTAGGAGGAGTTAGCGGTTAAACAGACAGACAGACAGACGCGAAAAGCGACTTCAATTTATACTATGTAGAGAATAGAGAATGAGTATAGTATTTTACCAATCCTCGGTAAACTAACAAATCTATATACTTACATGGTTCTATAACGTGTAGTAACGATCAGGTACCGGCGTATTAGAAAACGGCCATTCAAATTATGCATGGAGTATTCTTTAATAAGATGAAAGTTGAAACTAATGCCTGTTCGGTTTTTAATTCATTTCGCATTTGGAACGAAGAAAGGAGTGGCTTATCAACTGTCTATGCTGAACCTTGTAAGTGTTCAAGCATTAAATTGTAGGAACATTATACATGGTGTCCCATTTTGATGTATACATACGATTTACGTGTAAATATTGTTACAAAACTGTTTTCTGAGTAGGCGGAATAAATATTTATTTACAATAATTAAAAACACAACAATAATAAATACAACAACCAAAAGTCAGTTCTAACAATCAACACAAGTAATTAACACTTAACTATAGGTACCTATACAATTGACTACACTAATATTTATTTTATCAGGTGAATTTATATCACGGAACTATTTACATCACTGTATTTATATCAGATTTATTTCTAACGTTTATTTATGTCGGCCATTTACTCAGTTACTTCAGTACTATTTATTTATATCCACTCCACTATTTATATCACTGATCCGCTTGGTTGCACGACTCACCATTGACTGCCCGACTTCCTCGCACTCGCTTGCTTATATAGGCCGCTTGGCTTAGGCACAGCGCGTTCTAGCGTTCTCTAGAATGTTCGTGCAGTTACTCGTTGTTCAGCAAGCAGACACCGCTTCTCAGAATTCCTGCCTGACGTTTATATACAGGGTGATCCGTAACAATATTTAACACTGTTTTTCCATAAGAAGAAAGTTTGGTCACAAGTAGGCTTTGACAAAAAAGAATATAATGGTTTATTTTGATCCATTCATTTTGTCCCAATGCTAAATTCCCTATGTATACATCAATCTGGGACACGGTATATAATATATGCTGCGTACACACTTGAACTTGAACGGTAGGTACCTCGTTGCGCCTCGAGTGGGATCAAAGCAAGGTCATGATACGCGTAACATTTTGACGAACATCTATGTTACACGTTATGGCTCATTTAGACACGGTGGAATACGCGCGTTTTGAGCCGCGGAAAAATATACTCTGTTAACAGACAGTCGCGGTGAGCGTACGGATATGCAGGAGAGGGGCGAGGTTACAGAAATCTCATTTCAAAGATGCGGAAGTAAGAAGCAACGTATTTGTATTTGCTCACATGTCCGAAACGCGTGGCTTCCGCAAAGCAACTGAACGCCGTGCGGCGTCCGCGCGGTCCCATTACTGTGGCATCCACAGTAATGGAACCGCGCGGACGCCGCACGGTTCTATTTTCCGGAGGTCGAATGGTGGCAGCCGCGCGGATTGGCGATCCGCGCGGCTGCCACCACTCGACCTCAGTTGATTTTCGGAAGCCACGTGAGTTGACGATCCGCGTGGGCATGTATGAACGAATATGCTTACGTTAATGTAAAGTAAGCTCCACGCGGTTGCTCCGCACGGTTTGTGTCTGAACTAGTCCTTACAGATACACGACGAGGTTCGCTACATGCGCGAAGGTCTCAAGTGTGCACGTGCCTTTATTTAAAACTCTGTAAATTAGATAACACTGGTCATAGTTATCATATTTTATTAACTTGACATTCATGTTTAGAGCATACTTGAATTTGATTTGATTTTATTTTTTCTGTGTATATTAAATTATATAGCTACAAAATTATTGTCGAACATAGTTTTTTTTAAAATAATTAAAATCAAACGATTTTTTATCCCTTTATATCCGCAGCCACAATTAAGTATAGTGAATAATATATCAGACAGCAAAGCTGCGGCTGCCCTGATTGGTGTGGATAAAAAATCGTTTGATTTTAATTATTTGTTTAGAGTCGTCCATAGTAACTCAATTCTTGTGTTTATAGTTTTTTAAGTGTAAGTTATTGAAACTATAAGGAATTGTGAGGTGTGCTAGGTAGTTTGTGTATTTTAGATTTCCTGGGTATAAAAATATAGGACAGGACCAACGAGAAGGGGGATAGACGTTCCCCCGGGTCCATTTTCTATGTCAAAAATAGGTGTGTTTGTTAGTGCAGTTCTGAACTGGTTCTGTCAGTTCTAAAGTGTTTGTTAAGGTAGAGTGCCCGCGGTGAGAGATGAAGCCAGGCACGTCATCAATAATATGCTAGTGAACGCCTGCTTGCCCGCAGACAGTGCCGTGTACACAAAACTGCACATTGGGTTTTATGACGTTAGGTACAATTTTGGCAAACTGCTATTCATGACAATAAACAGCCAATAGCAAGCTAGAAGGCGGGCGCAATGCATTCACGTTACTATGACGCGGTGGCTTCATCTTTCGCCGCGCGAGGTCTACTACAGAGCTACTCGGACTGTCAAAACTGCGTGCTTGTTGGCAGGTCCGGATTTCTGCCTAGGTCAGCAAGGCACCGGCCTAGGGGCCCAGCCGCTGAGGGGGTCCCGGCCAGGACGGAGATGGAAATTAAAGAAAAAAAGCCCAACAATTTTATAAGATAGCCCAACTGGCGACTTTTTTTTGCTAAATTTGCACCCAATTCAATTTTTTTATTTTTTTCTCCTTCTTTTTGGGCTTGGGGGGCCAACTGTTAAATGCCTAGGGGTCCTGGGTCTTTAAGTCCGGACCTGCTTGTTGGTTAAATTCTTGGACTGTTTGAACTTGATTCTAGCAGGTCTAGTATACTCTCAGGACTGATCATCCCCTCCACAAGTAAGTTTTGAAATTAAAATTCAGAGCGTAATTCGGGACTGATTTTAGTAATAATTCCGTTTGTCGGAAATCAAAATTCTAAGTACAATTAAACAAATCTGATTTGGGTTTAACAGTTCAGTTTGAATGGAGTCGTCCCACGTATCAATGAATGAATTGTAAATTATAGACACTCGACAACAGAGGTCATTAGCGTCTGATCCCACGTATCAACAAATAATGTAAACCAACTTTTTCATTCTTACATTCTTCCTCTTCATTGTAAATATGAATTAAAAAAATGTGGTCATTTCTAACGGCTGAGCTTAGCCGCCATATGATGACGTAAGAGCCAGACCAATGAAACCAGACATACGTCCACGCATAGATAAAGAGAAGTATATGTCTATGGAAAGAGAAGAATATATCTTCCTCGTCAGTTGTCACTCGTCACAGAACAGTTCAACAGAGAATTGTAATAGTTCATTCAAGTATAGCCAGCCAATCAGAGAAGACTGACTGTGAGTGACGTATTTCCGTAGCGGTATAATTCTATGTTTAAAATTACATTGAAAAATATACACTTTTGGGAATTTTTTTCTTCCGAAAAATTCTTAAAGAAATCGTTTTATTATCTATTTGTAACGTAGATTCCAACCCTAAAAAAGTGGGGCGATCTCATTGTCCAGAACCGTTCAAGGACTCGACCAACAAACTCACCTGATAAAACTTACTTTGCAAAGTTGATATAAATATGGTCATGAGTGTAATGTAATGACAATATGATTAATTAATGAGAAAGGGAAATATTTAGATGATATGATTATGCAGACACACCACACAACACCTTCACAGGGAGTACTACCTGGCTTTTAATTAATTAATTAAATAGCAGTAGATCGATATTATGTAATATTATTATGTATGTAGATTCGATTTTAAAATATTATACTTATTCATTGACAGGTACGTAATGGCTATATCTTATTTTCAATGATATGAATTAATTATGATAAATGTCTCAAAATATGTTGAATAGTTGAATGGAAAAAGTTCTACAAAATAAAAAATATTTTTTAATTTTTTTGCCTGCATAGTGCATTTCCATCGAAAATAAGACCCAACTTATATTATCTATAGTCAAGTTCCAAAATTTAAGATAGTGAGTGACAACTCGGCTGCGGCCGGCACATGGGATTAAAGCCTTGAAGCCAAGAGGTTTAAAAAAGAAGTGCCATGACTAACTTAAATTTTGGAAATTGAAACTGTAAGTCAATATACAGGGTGGTGACCGTGACTGCTGCACATAGGGATTTAATCCGTAAAATCAAACTTTCGCGATTTCCTGCTTCCCTAATTATTTTAGGAAAAATATCTTCACGTAATAGTTTTAGAACATAAAATTGTGCATCTAAATCATTAAACAAAATTAATTTTGCATGCTTTGTAACGGCAGAAATTTGATATGAAAATGTCAAAATTACCTCAAAAAGAGATAGCGATAGCCATGGAACTTGTACAAAATGATTAGAAATTATTCTGACAGCTAAAACGTCATCATTTTGTTCAAGTTCCATGGCTATCGCTATCTGTTTTTGAGGTAATTTTGACATTTTCATATCAAATTTTTGCCGTTACAAAGCATTCAAAATTAATTTTGTTTATTGATTTAGATGCACAATTTTATGTTTTAAAACTATTATTTGAAGATATTTTTCCTAAAATAGTTAGGGAAGCAGGAAATCGCGAAAGTTTAAATCCCTATGTGCAACAGTCACGGTCACCACCCTGTATAACCAATTTATTGGACATTGGATGTCCAACCGGATATGATATTATGATTACAACATTACGTTACGCGTGTTACAGGACGAGCAGATGGACGCCAGCGTGACAGAAACGTACATGGGAGAATGGAAAAACGATAAGCGTACAGGATTCGGCATAAGCGAGCGATCGGACGGTCTGCGTTACGAGGGCGAGTGGTTCGCTAATAAGAAGTACGGCTACGGTGTTACCACGTTCCGCGACGGTTCCAAAGAAGAAGGCAAGTACAAAAACAACGTTCTCATCACCAGTCAAAAGAAGAAACATCTGTTCCTCATTCGTTCGGCCAAATTCAGAGAACGCATCGATGCGGCAGTCAACGCGGCACAACGCGCTTCCAAAATAGCGTTGCAAAAGGCTGACATTGCCATTTCGAGGTAATCATTACAAGCTTTTATTTAACTTGCAATGTATGATGTGTGTTTGTTTAGGTCAAATCTTGCAAGTCAATTTTGAACGACTTCCACGTATCCGATCGATTTGAAATTTTGTATACATATGTATTCCTGATGACAATACATGAATAAATCGTTTTTAGAAATAAATTCAACCCCTGAGGGGTTCAAACGGGGATGTAGGGTTTTTTTGACTTCTCAACGCCCAGGCCAAATCGCTGAAGCTAGAAACTTGAATTTGGACAGTTGATTCCTTTTCTGACGTAAGCATTTACTAAGAAAGGATTTTTCGAAATTCAAGCCCTACGGTTGTCAAAGGGGGGTAAAATTTTGAAAGACTAATATTAATAAAATAAAATATTAGTAAAAAAAACTTTTTAGAGACAAACTTCTATTTAAATGCACTAAATAGGAAAAAATAATTTTTAATAATTTAGGTTCATAATTAATAAAAGCGTGGGTCGTGACTAATAAACTGTCATAGAGTTCACAACCCTTTTTATTAATTAAGAACCTAAATTATTAAAAATTAATATAAATAAATAAATAGATGCAATAATATTTATATGTACAATTTTTGTAGAACTGCGACAGCACGCGGCAAAGCGGAAGCAGCCGATTCGGTAGCCGATCAAGCCAAAACAGATTCCGAATATGCACAAGAAACTGCCCAACAGTTCGCTCCCGACTTCAAACAGCCCGGCCTCGATAAATTGCGAGCGTTCGACCATCAGAAAATACACAAGCCACTTCCCGAAAACGCTCTACCCTCCAAATCGATTCTTCATTCGGCGAAAGATACACCAAATCAAATTCCTAATCAAATACCTAACCAGATTCCAAATCAAATACCTCCTCAACAATCAAGACTTGCCGAACAACAACATCATCAACAACAACAACACCAACAACAAATGTACAATTACAATAGTCAACAAATGAATCAACCGTCAATACAAAAACAGACGACTTTCAGTCCTCAAACACAGCCTGAATATATCAACAAAATCGAACCTCCGAATCGATTGCCCAACTCGATTCAATCGCATCAACAGCTGCAACAGCAGTCGAATACACTTTCCAATTCGCCGTCGTCGCCGGAATCGGCGGCCGAAATCAGCAGCGGCTCGTTCAGCCAAAACAGCAACAGTCCGCAACAGCACTCGTACGAGTCGCAGAACGCAGGCATCGGCGGTGGGACTCAGCCCGCAAGCGTCAGACGAAATTCGCGCAACATCCGACCAAGTTTGGAAAGTCTACATTCGCAGTCGTCCATCGATCATTTTGATCATTACAAAAGACCGCCCAGTCGAGATTCGAGCGTTGATAGGTAATTATAAATTGTGTTATCCATGTGTGCAAGCTTTCACGGCCGGCATTGTTCCAAGTCTTCATGGTTTCCGGGCTTGTAGGCCGTGGTCCGGTGGTATTTCTACCTGACGTTTCGTCTACAACTGCGGTAGACATTCTCAAAGGCGATGTGGCAGCTGTCAAAGTGTCCTCCTTGGCAGCTCACACTGACCTGTGAGCCGCCAAGGAGGACACTTCGACCGCTGCCACATCGCCTTTGAGAATGTCTACCGCAGTTGTAGACGAAACGTCAGGTAGAAATACCACCGGACCACGGCCTACAAGCCCGGAAACCATGAAGATTTGGAATAAATTGTGTTACTAGGGCAGAAAGTTAGCGTTTGCAACGAGCGTGGAGTTTACTATACGAACGAAGCGAGGGCGGCAACCACACGAGTCGCAAACGTCAACTTTCTATCCGAGGAAAACACAGTACTTTTTACGGTTCCGTACTGTCTGCCTGCCTGTTTGTCCTACCTTTTTGTAATAAGTCCATTGACAGAAAACATTAAATACTTACAAGAACAAATGGATATTAAAATATGAATTTGTAGTACATATAAAAAAAAATTTTAAAAAATTGAACCTCTTTCAAACAAGCCACTAAAAAAAGAGGAAAAAAATTAAATTTTGAAGTCGGCGCCAATTTAATTAATATCTACTTTTTAACCGACTTCATATTTTATTAAATTGGCGCCGACCTCAAAATTTTATTATTTTCGTCTTTTTTGGTGTCCTTTTTGAAGGTTTTATTTTTTTTTAAATTTTTTACCTTTTAGTGCCTTTACAATACGTAGTTTGCATTTTATTAAGCGACTTCGCTGTGTCAAAACTGACATTTACCTTAACGGTGTTACAGTTCGTTACTTTTGATAAAATCAGTCGAACTACTGAACCGATTTAAGTAAAATTTATATGGGAGCATCCCTAAGGTATGCCTTATTGCTTATTGAATAAAAAAAGAATCATAAAAATCGGTTGTGTAGTTTCTGAAAAAAACGCGCACATACAAACATACATACCTGCTAGGGAAAAACACTTAGATATTTATAGTAATGTGACTAAAAAGTAATAAAATTAAAAATTAAAAAAAAAAAAAACGATAGGACAATAGTTCTCAAAAATAATCTGTCTTGTACCTAAATTGTGGGTTCGACTTAGTCTCACTGGACTCTTTGCGTTAAGTAGGAGGATATAAACCCACAATCCCACCGGTACAAGACAGATATTTTTTTTGATTAATAAAGACTTAGATGTGGGTTTTTCAATTAAGTTTTTATAGCACAAAACGTCAAAAAAAAGATCTTTTCGTGGTTCCCAGGTTCTATTTGAAGAACTGGTGAAGGGTATCAACTGGATTTTCAATTTATTATCGGAAATAATAAATTGAACAAAAAATGAATTGGTACTAAGCCCAAATAATCCTGACTGTTGGTGGCCTTAAATATATATTATTACAATTAAATGAATGCATAACGACTGTATCAGTATATATGAAACACCCATTTTGACAATGACGTTAAACATAATGCTGTAGTCCGGAAAAATTCATTATTTCAAACCTGTATCACCGTAGGGATTCTAACCGTAAACCTTTCACAATCGCGGCGGACTGAGTTGACAATTATTCACACAGTGACACATTTTCAAACGACCAACTATTTAATAGAAATTGAATTGCGTTTTAAAGACCACCAACAGCTAAGGTTATTTAGGCCTAGCACCAATTCATATTTTCAATTCATTATTTTTTTTTAATAATAAATTGAAAATCCAATTGACACTTTTACCAGCTCTCGGGCTAGAATCCGGGAACTGGGGACTTGTAATAGAGGAACCATAGCAACGCCATGTAAACAACAGCATTGCTAAATGCTCGGCTATTCTCAAGCCCTAACTATTTAATATATTATTAAGCACTGTAAGTTGTAACACTCTTGCAGATATGCCAGAGCGACCAGAATGAGTTCTAGACAACCGTCGGTGGACAAGGCTGCGCCCCCCGTAATCCCGGGAGGTATGGAAACGCCGGATCGTTCAATGCGCGCTCCATCGACGGCGCGAGGGACGACGCCAATGCCCCAGGCCGGCAATGGCTCAGTGGTTACAGGTAACGCCACCTATTAGAAGTTTCAAACACTAATTGTTGGCCTACAAGAACGATATAGTTCCCGAACTTACGTTTTTCTTTACTGGCGCCACTGAGGTTAAAGATATAGAGGAATTATAAGCACATATATGTAATACTCCTATATCGCCAGCGTCCTATCCTCGTCTTTAAGAGGGAAAGCGCGCCGAGGATAGAGATGCTAGATTGGAATCATCAAAATCGGTTCACAAATGCAGGAGAAATCGGTGAACATACATAAAAAACATACGCGCCTAATATAGAATTTCCTCCTTTTTTGAAGTCAGTTAAAAAAGTATCTAGATACTAGTAACTAAACAGTCAATTCCACAAAAGATATAAGATACTTTGTATAAAAGTTTCTTAGATGTTTAGATACTTTTAAAAATGTCTTAGATACTTCAAAAATATCTAAGATACCAAATACTTTTGAGAAGTATCTTCATTTTCGGATACAGATACTTTCATCTTAGTGTCTAAGATACAAAAAGTATCCAAGATACAAAAAGTATCTTAGAGACAAAAGTATCTAAGATTCAGGAAGTATTTAAGATGCAAAAAGTATCCATGTTACCAAAAGTATCTAAGATTCAAGAAGTATCTAAGATACAAAAAGTATCCAAGTTACCAAAAGTATCTTATAGACAAAAGTATCTGAGATTCAGGAAGTATTTAAGATACAAAAAGTATCCAAGTTACCAAACGTATCTTAGAGACAAAAGTATCTAAGATTCAAGATATATCTAAGATACAAAAAGTATCCAAATTACCAAAAGTATCTTAGAGACAAAAGTATCTAAGATTCAAGATATATCTAAGATACAAAAAGTATCTAAGATACAAAAAGTATCCAAGTTACCAAAAGTATATTGGAGACAAAAGTATCTAAGATACAGAAAAGTGTTTTAGATATAAGATACTCCCCTGCCGTGGTGGTCAGCTCAGGCTCGTCTGCATGTAACTGAATTTATCTGTCTGTCTGTCCTTCAGGAATGAGTGGCAGCGGTACCAACACGCCAGTATACAATGTGCCGATGAGTAGCGGCGGTTCGGGAACAGCGACGCCCGGAAATCAACCGCCTTTCGAGGAGATTCTGCTTAGAAAGAGAAATCTCGGTCAGGACATCATCCCGTCGCTGGGACAGCCCAAAAGAACGGAGAGTCTTTACATAACGCCGGGCAGATCGGCAGGTGCCGGCGAGGGCGCAGCAGCCGCCGCTGTTCCAAAGGTAAATAAAATTTGTAGTCCGAAACGGATGGCGGTTTTAATTTAAACCAGTAGTCATGGAGGATAGAGACATAGGCGACTAATCTACATGCAATCGCAGGGGTCTATAAAATTTATAGTACTGTTGGAACGCTCTGTTAGCGAGTCGAGAAAGACAGAACCTTTTGTGTTAGCTACAAACCAGGGTTGTTATGGATATGAGATTTAGGATCTGGTTAGGATTTAGGAGTTTTTTTATCGATTTCGGTTATGGATACGTATACGAAATCATTTCGGATATCCGATAGTTTCGGTTACGGAGCTCCATGACTGCTACAAACTACATTCTAGCGACATCTGACGAAATTTATTATAAGCTCTTAAATTTAACATTCAACCGCCGTATTGCTTCCATGTTATATTTTATTTCTTCTCTATATTTGCCTATACATCACTACATATTATAAATTAAAGTCCCTCGCTGCGTCTGTCCGTATGTTCGCGCTAATCTCAGAAACTACTGTGGGGATTTTCATTCGGTTTTCACCAATAGACAGACTGATTCACGAGGAAGGTTTAGGTATATAATTTATGAATATTTTAATCAAATTAGCTAATGTTATGGTGATATTTGTCGATTAAGTCGGAATAAATTAGCGCTTTGATGGAATCCCACTAATATTATAAACACCACTAGCCCAGCTTCGCCCCGCAGGGGGAGAATTTCTTGCGAATTTCATAGCATCCGGGCGAAGCCGGACCGGGCCGCTACTAGTATTTCATATGGCATATACATTGTTGGCGTCGGTCGGACAACGGGACCTAGGGGCTGGACCAAAATATCGACGTTTTTTTGATATGCGGAGGACAGGTTCGTGTAACGATTAGCGTGCTGGACTTTAGATCAATTTTATTCCCATTGGAAGTTATTGTAATGGGTCCGAAAATCGAAATCAAAAAGGAAAAAAAAATTTTATGTTTCAAGGTCACTACACTATTTTTACACTACTTTTAGAAAGATGTCTCTCTCTCTCTCTCTCTCTCTCTCTGTGTGTGTGTGTGTGTACGTACGTACGTATGTATGTGTCCATTTCTTTCTAAGACGAAATCTCGAGAATGAAAAATGATATCGACTACGTTAGGGTGCCAATCGACGCGTATTAACGTAAATATGATCTGAAAGAAATTTTTTCAAAATCGGTTCAGTCGTTCTTTTTTCTTAATCAAATAACCTCCCAAAAAGTAGATTTTACACAATATCTCGCGAATAAAAAATTATATCGACTTCGTAAGGGTGTCAATCGAGGCGTGTTAACGTCATTTTGATCCGACATAAATTTTATAAAAATCGGTTCAGCCGTTTTTTTTTTTTAATTATTGTTAAAAATAAATAATAATTATGTTTTATTGATTAAAATGATTACTTTTCTGTGTAATATCTAATTTAATTATTATTATTAATTATTTATCAAACTGGGAAGTTCGTCGTGTGGACCTCAAGGGTCGCACTTTAGTCCTAATAAACGACCCACCTCACGGCTTGTTGTAAATTATTGACGCGTCGACAACTTAGGCCATTAGCGTCTTGATTACATTAAATAATAACTCACTTAAAACTAAATAACATCACAAAACATCCATGAGCGCAGGTGGGATTCGAATCCACGACAGTCTGATTCAGAGGCCGCGATGCTAACCACTGGATCACACTGTCCTCACTTTAGATCAAACTGTTGTGGATGCGAATCCTGCCTCTGCTGGTATGATGTCGTTTAATTTAATTTAATATAATTAGACGCTAGTGGCCTTAGTTGTCAAACGTTTATAATATGAATTTAGATAATCATTACCTTACAGCTTTTATTAACGTGTTTTGACACTAATCGATACTTTAGACCTGTATTATCACCCATTAAAAATAAAATGAGTAGACTGAGAACATCCTGTATATATTAGTATGATATGAATATTTTAAAATGCAAAACTGGCGTTTTAATTTATTTCCGAAACGGAATTCCGAATCCATGTGTTGAATACAGTAAAGGTTCATAATAAAAGATGCCGTGGGATAAATAGATGGACTGTATACGATCTCTTCTAAAAAGCTCTCTGTACCTGTCTCTATCTTCCTTTAGGTATACCCAGTAAACGACACCGATCTAACCGGGAGTCGAGTGCACGACCTCTGGGACCGAAATAGTCACGACACATCGCTATCGATATTCTTATGATGACACAAATAGATGTTACTATGTGCGATTATACAGGATGATCGAAATCACTTAACGTAACTTACTTAGGCCCGTATTCACCAAACACTGTTAAAGATAGAAGTTACTAACCTTAGAATAAATGTATTCCTTGGAATAAAATAAACTTTCTATTCACCAAGCAATTTATTCGATAGAATAGTAACCTCAGGTAAAAATTTACTATTACCATACGCCTTGGAGATTTTGTCAAATATTTTAATTCTAAAGCACGTTTACCAAAGATCCGACCGATGGCGCATCTATCGAAAATGTAAAATGGTGAATATTGACATATTTTACTGACAAAAACCTTTACCTGTAGATATGAAATTAATATTTACCTGAAAAGGTCGCCAGGCCATAAAGTAATTTATGCATTTCGTGCACACCCTATTTAACTAGGCGGATAAATATTTATACCCTTGAAATTGGACAGAATAGCTATTCTTACGATTTATATCTGCAGTAAACTTAACTATGTTTGGTAATTTGAATTATCACTATTTATTCCGTGTGATAGTTACCAGGGGAATAAATCAACGGAATAAATAACTAACTAGGCTTGGTGAATACGGGCCTTAGGCCCGTATTCACCGAGCCTAGTTAGTTATTTATTCCGTTGATTTATTCCCCTCGTAACTATTACTCGGAATAAATAGCGATAATTCAATTCACCAATCGTAGTTAAGTTTACTGCAGGTATAAATCGTAAGAATAACTATTCTGTCCAATTTCAAAGATATAAATATTTATTCGCCTAGTAAAATAGGGTGGGCACGAAATGCACAAGTTATTTTATGGCCTGGCGACCTTTTCAGGTAAATATTAATTCCATAAATTTCAAGTAAATGCTTTTGTAGTAAAATAAAATAAATTTACATTTTCGATCGATGCGTCATCGGTCGGATCTTTGGTAAACGTGCTTTAGAATTAAAATATTTGACAAAATGTCCAAGGTGTATGGTATAAAGTGATTTTTTACCTGAAGTTAGTATTCTATCGAATGAATTGCTTGGTGAATTGAAAGTTAATTTTATTCCAAGGAATAAATTTATTCTAAGATTAGTAACTTCTATCTTTAACAGTGTTCGGTGAATACGGGCCTTAGATGAAACTTCTATTCGCTCAAATTTAATCTCACATAAATTTGATATTTTTTTCTACGTAATCCTTATCATTTATTATGTTAAACCGTATCGTAGTCAAGTAAGAATGGCCGAATTATATCAAAGGTGGATCCAGGTAGGGAGCGCCCCCCTCAACTAGAAAAAACACACCTTAAGTTCTTAAATCGCCCTTTTTCAGACCATAATGTTCAAAATTTGAGCGCGCGACCTACCCGCGGTGCACATCGGGTAACGCTGATGTCACCGGCAGAGCCGTCTTAGGCCATACAGGGGCCCTTGGGCACACAGAGTTTGGGGGCCCTTTTAGAAAACAAAAAAAAATAACGTGAATGAAAACATCAGAATGAACTTTTGTTTAGTAACTAAGAAGCCAATGTGTTTTTTTTTTAATTCATTAATTGGATAAAAATGCAAAGGCACTGGGTTTCGGCATTTCGGGGTCCCCATCAGGCCAGGGGCCCTGGGCTCGTGCCCCACGTGCCCTTATGGTAAAGACGGAACTGGTCACCGGTGTCAATTAGGCTAATTCGGATGGTTTGCCCCCCCCCCCTTCGAACGAATCCGCCCTTGGATTATATCACAAACATGCATTTTTATTCATACTGCACACCCTGTACTTACGTTGGCTGCAGTTGGCAGATCGCAGGCCATAAACACAATAGTCGTTCACTGTATGTATATTTGTCTGTGTGTTTGTAAGTCTGTTTATCCGATAGCAGGACGTCTAAAAGCGTCCGTCCAAATCCTCGAGACATCGCGACTGTCGTCGTCTCTTATCGACACAATGTCACAATATATTATAACACTTGTTTCCCAGCATCAGAGCTTTTAAAAATGTTGTTCTTCAACATGCTTTTACACTAAATTATGTGGCGAAAATACTTTTTCTGGAATAGTGATTCTGAGAAAGTAACACAAAGTCAACACCTCACAGGAAAAGTAATATTAAAATAAAATATTAGTAAAAAAAAAACTTTTTAGAGACAAACTTTTATTGAAATGTACTAAAAAGGAAAAAATAATATTTAATAATTTTGGTTCATAATTATTATAAAAGCGGGGGTTGTAATCTCTATGATAGTTTATTAGTCGCAACCCCCGCTTTTATAATAATTATGAACCAAAATTATTAAATATTATTTTTTTCTTTTTAGTACATTTCAATAAAAGCTTGTCTCTAAAAAGTTTTTTTTACCAATATTTTATTTTGTTCATTTTAGTCTTTCAAAATTTTACCCTCTTTTGATCCCCCTTGAGGCTGAATTTCGAGAAATCCCTTATTAGTAACGGTAACTAGCTGACCGACCCGTCTCCCGTCCGGGTACAAATCGCATTTTTGAATTTTCACAGGCAAAAGGTTTTGCTTCGGCTAAATGTAATAAAATCAGACTAAGCAAATAAAGCACACTAAAAAATTAAAAATAAAAATAGGTAAAAAAACTTTTAAGTTAAACGGTTTTATTAATGTACTAAAAAGAAAAAATAATATTTAATTTAGGTTCATAAGTATAAAAGCGTGGGTCGTAAACTCTATGATAATTTATTACAGTCACGACCCACGCTTTTATACTTATAAACCTAAATTAAATATTATTTTTTCTTTTTAGTACATTTATAAAACCGTTTTTGTCTATTAAATATACACGTATAGAATGAGCAACCCGTTTCTCACACCATATGGTGTAAGAAACGTGCGCCGCCGAAAGTCGACGTGTCTTCAACACGCATCGGGGTCTCTGTGTAAACAATCGCTTGCCGACGATAGTGACGTGATCCCCGGCACATTTTGGCAACCGCTGCTTTGTACTTTGCAACAGTCTATATTTGTCGCATCGGTTTCTTTCTCGTTCTATCTCTGCATGTAATAATATGTAATACTATTTTTACCCCGCCCTGACTTTTCAGTGCAAGATCGCAGCGCCGCCGGTCTACGTTTTCACTCGGTCGCTATTTTTACTTTTTGGATTTTTATATCGGAAAAACAAATAGCAAACAACTCGTACATTTTGTTTTATTTGTGCAAAAACAAATTGTGTATATTGTTATCGACTACCCGTGTTTTGTTTTTTTTTATTTTAAACTAAAATCTGTGCACAAAATGAATTGATTTTCAAGCGAGATTCCCTGCTTGCATTTGTGTGTGAACTGCACTTTATGTTTATATAAGTTCATGTGATAAATCAATAAATAATCAATCAATCGGGCGCCATGTCGCTGTTGTGGACTGAGGACGATGAAGAAGAGGAGGACATTATGTTCTCCCCCGCCATTATGGCGAGGAGGGCATCCGAGAGTTGGATCAACACACCTCCAATTGAGGTACTACGCTGTCAGATTATATCGGATGTGTAATCTTAAAGCGCACGGTTAATAACTGACCCGCGCGTTGATTTATTTGTATATTTATTCGTGTGCCACTGAATTTTAGTAATTAAACTAAATCACTCTGTTAGATTGCACATTATGTGTAATATCAGAGCGTGTCGGAAAAATGTGATTTTGAAGGACAAGTGGTCAAAAAAACTATGTTAAACACAGTTATTTTTTTAACAAGATCAGTTTATAATTCTACAACGCAGGTCTTGTATAATGGAATGTATCATAATATAGTCACAATCCAAGGACAAAGTTTTCTGACAGTGCGTTGTGCAACCCAAAACTGCAAATGTCTTCGAGCGTTTTTTAGCTTGAACCATTAATTAAAGAATATAAAATAGTGAACTTTTTATTTATTTATTATTCACTTATTACATTTTAAAAACTACCAGAACATGTAAAAAAAGATGTAAACAAAATGGGTGCCAAAAATAATTTTGTAATTCGCAGTAGACAAATCATTAACACGAGGTAAAGTTTATACAGTGAATTTCACTAAAAGGGACCTAAACTTCACCCATTTCAAAAGATGGCCCCACCGTATGTAATTTAAGCCAATCTTTTTCACAACATGGCAGCTTTTATATTGAAAGTACAGTCAATTTGTGTGATCAATAAAATTCTATAGATGATATTCTTGGTATTAAACATTTTTGGGTTCATATATTGAAATTGATAAGAATAGGAATTGAGATTGAATTTGAAATATTTTTTTCAATGAAGAGACATTTTGAGACAGTTAACACCTAAATTGGAAGACCAGGGCCGGCACGTGCGCCTGGTCAGACAGGCGATCGCCTTACGGCGCCATATTTTTAGGGCGGCATATTTTTGTAGCAGCGAATTTTTCGTGCGGTATTCTACTTTTTAAAAATGATTATATTGTTCGAATTTTCACCGATTCTTAGTTCTATTTTCTACTACTAGATAAATGATGTCGCATGTTATTTGTTAAGTAAATAAAATATATCATCGGTTTATTAATTTTTTAAATATGTGGGGGGGGGCGGCAAAAGTTGTATTCGCCTTAGGCGGCATATTTTGACGCGCCGGCCCTGTGGAAGACAGCATATGGATATGCTGAAGTTCAAGACGAACTTGTTAAATAATAAGTCACTCATGACAGATACTGTAACATTGTGGCTGCTATCAATAACTAAAAAGTGCAGCTATTGTCTAAGAGAGGGCGCTACTTTCATTTTGTTTAAATGTCGGTTTTGAATTTAGTGTTCAGTTCGCGTTTTTCAAAGGTTTTGTGATTGATTGAGTTTCAAGAATGGATGCTGTAAAGTCGATGCGGTAAAGTGTAAGCGTGGGGTGACTTTAGACGTGCATTGGCTTATTGTTCCTTCAGAGTCCTCTATATGCTAGTAGTCGAACTACTCAAAACGGTTCAAAATATTAAACTTTTAAATATAATATTGCATTCACAACGACGACAGCGCCTCTAAAGGTTTTTAACGGCAATTTAAAATGCAGACACCTTTTAAGTTAAAATCACTGTACAGTTTGTTTATTCACTTTATATTCCTTTCAGTCGATCTGTTTTTGATCGAAGAGGGCAGGTGGTCCAGTGGTTAGCGTTGTGGCTTCTGGATCAGACTGTTGTGGGTTCGAATCCCGCCTCCGCTCATGGATGGTTTGTGATGTCAACCAAGACGCTAATGACCTAAGTTGCCGACGCGTCTATAATTTACAATAAATAAAATGTTTTTGATCGAAATATAATTGTGCTATAATTTACAGGCGGTGCCAATGCCGACCACCCTCCAGAGGAAGAAATCGTTGCCGGACGTCCAGCAATTACCCAGAGTGACGAACGTGATGCCGCGAGAAGAGGTGTCGGCTCTCGGCAGCGCTCGCAGAGAGGAAGTCCGACGACAGGCGGAAGAATACGAACGTCTCAAGGCCAACCCGCTGCTGTACCTCGTCAGTCCACAAGTCAAGGTATGGATACAGCGCCTAAATTTTACTCATTGAGCGAACACACATACAAACACACATACATACCCATACAATATTATTATCATATTTATTGAGTGTCCTTCCCCATACCTCAACAGACGCTAATAACATGAGTTATCAACCGTTTACAATCTTAAGACATAGGACTATTAAAAAAAAATAAAAAAATAATAGGACCATTCATTCACGCATTTTGTTCTAATCACGTTGAAAAATGAAAGACCCAATATTATGTCTTCCTAGTGCCCTTTTCAAATCACACATTTTTTGAAAATTGTATAATTTTGTTCGATACAAAACCACTGTGAAACTTAAAAAATAGCATTAATTATTTCAATTGAATATCTAAGTTCAGTTGATAAAAGGTAAGAGTTTCTTTGTTTTGTTTATGAAACAAGTGCAATGAACATTGTAAACAAAACAAAAGAAAACAATAAAGAATATGTACGTTCTACTTAGTGCTAGTTTTTTGTTTTACTATTTTCTTTTTGTTTAATGTTTGCTAGAAAAAGAAAAAGAATAGAACATTTTTGTTTGCACATTTTATTTTTGTTTTGCACTTTTTACGTGAATAAAATGTTTTGACTACCTACATTCTTTTTTTTATTAATATTAGGTATAAATGTTTTGTTATTACAAATTTCGTTTTTTTTTTCGAGCAGTATAAATATACACTACGGATCAGAAGTGTAAATAACGAAGTTAACCTTTTATATAGTTTTCATTGCTAATCTAGTTCATTATAGTGTTTACAGTATCAAATAATAAAAATACTAATTTTTGGTTGTAACAGCAAATTGTACCGTCGTTTTATATCTATAAAATCGTTCTAACAGGATATCACATCCCCGTATGGGTTAAATTTCGAAAAATCACTTTTTAGTGGTAGACGAGCTAGTGACAATTTTTTGGTGTTATTTATTCAAGGCCGTATTTTTGTGAAGATGTTGAGGGAGGCATATTAAAGTGCCCTGAGTCAAGGGATTTTGCTAGATAGCGGTATTGAAGGGATGCAAACCACCCCCAACATGTAACAAAAAAAAAATGGTCACAATTATTATTGCTCCAAGGTGTTGTGTATAGCTTGTCGGTGACCCAATAATGCCATTATAATATTTTCAGATCGATTAGTCAGTATTAAAGGGGTGGCAGATCATCCTAAACGTGTCATGTAACCGATGAAATTTATACTATTAGTTCAAGATTCAAATTTTAATATGTTGTTATGGCGGCTGTTTTAAGCATACATTTCAATTTGCAGAACAAAATGTCAGTATTAACCCCCTTGCAGAACGATATAAACACCTAGGCGAGCAAGTTTCCCTCTAAGAGAGGGGAGTTAATACCGACATTTGGTTCTGCAAACTGAAATATATGCTTAAAACAGCCGCCGTAACAACATATTAAAATTTGAACCTCGAACCTATAGATAAAGAATTTCGTCGGGTAGGTACATGACACGTTAAGGTGATCTGCCACCCCTTTAATACTGACCAATCGATTCTGCAAATATTATAATGGCATTATTGGGTCACCGACAAGCTATACAAACAATTTCAGTCTTGAAACAATAATAATTGTTACATATTTTTTGTTATATGTTGGGGGCGGTCTGCATCCCTCCCATACCGCTATCTAGCAAAATCCCTTACTCAGGGCACTTTAATACGCCTCCCTCAACATCTTCACGAAAATAAGACCTTGAATAAATAACACCAAACAATTGTCACTAGCTCTCAATCTATAGGGTGAGATGGAGTTATTTTCAAAAATAATCGAAATACAGGCCTGGAGAATCATGTCTGGGACATCCTGTACAATGTACATAAAATGTTACGGAAATTTACAGATATGATGTATTAATAAATATTTAAATTATCTGAGGCTACAATGTAGTGCGAAGATCCAAAAATTAGTATTGTTTACTTTTCTAGACTAAAGCGAATTAAATAGATAAATAGCTTGTCAGCTATAGTACATTAGCCAATCTTTTTCCAATAGAAACGTTTTTTTTCTCTGCGCTTGCAAATACCTATTTTTTTTAATTGGCAATCGTTTGAACTTACGATCTGAAATGCATGTATTTTTCAGACAGGAACGCTACATAGCTACCAAAAGAGCTGCGAAAACGTAGATTGTATATCTAGTTGCGTAATGAGGCATATTACTGACGAGTAGTGACAGTATATGTTAAAACGAGCGATAGGCAAGTTTTAACAGTCACGCGAGTCATAATTTCATTGCGCATTATTTTTTGCCATACCCACTATAAAACAGCTGCATTTCACTTCATTTTCAGTAGGGGCTTGAGAATAGCGGAGAGTGTAGCGGCGCTGTTATTTACATGGCGTTGCTATGGTTCCTCTATTACAAGTCCCCAGTTCCCGGGTTCTAGCCCGAGAGCTGGTAAAAGTGTCAATTGGATTTTCAATTTATTATTAAAATGAAAAAATATTGAATTGGTGCTAGGCCCAAATAACCTTAGCTGTTGGTGGTCTTTAAAACACACAATTAATCATTTTCAGTATTTTCAAAATTGTTTGACAGTTCATCTGTGTCGCCAACTTCACTCCTATAGTAGGCCGAGAGCACGCTGTCAGGAGGTAATAGCGGGCGGATCAGGCGAACAAACATAAAACACTATGAAAATGGCTAGCTTTCCCACACTGGTGTGGGAAAGCAAACCATTTCCATATAGTGATTTATGTTTGTTCGCCCTGATCCGCCCGCTCTTACCTACTGACAGCTACTCACGGCCTACTATAGAAGTGAAGTTGGCGACACAAAATGAACTGTCAACATTTTTTGAAAATACTGAAAATGTAGTGAAATGCAGCTATTTTATAGTGGCTATGGCAAAAAATAGCATATATATATCATGCGTAATGATTTTATGAATCGCGCGCAGTGGCGGCGCCAGAGGGTGGACTGGGTGGTCCATGGTCCACCCTGGCTATAATCCCCAATCTCTAAGTTATCTTTTAAATACATTTTAACCCTCTAAATTTCAACAATTTTTCTTGCCTAAATTCTATAGCAAGTATACCTGAGCTTGAAATTTTATCGAGCACGGAAGTTTTGGGAATAAATGTAATAGGCCCACCTTTAGATCATCATGCCCAACACTGGCCAACCCTAGCGCCGCTACTGCTCGTGTGACTGTTAAAATAATGGTTTGAGAAATTTTAAAAGTATCCATAAGAAAGGGTGTCCATAATGAGAAGTTTCATTGTAATTTCGCCGTCATCCCAGTTATTATAGAGCTCAGTGGTAATACGTTTCCACAGCACTATTGTCGGATATACACGTTCCTGTATAAACAAAATACATGTGTTTTGTATGTTCGTTAAAATGGTGGACGTATATAGTTCATCCTGAAATAGTGTAGAGTATTAAATCATTTTGGTTTGAAGTTTTTGACAGATTCTAGTGGTACCATAGCCTTCTTTTAAATCATTGCCAAATTCAGGTAAAGACTTAATAATCAATACATTTTTAGACTGTTCTGATTATATTAATTATTATATTGTAATAATAAATAGACAACGTTCAAGAACCAGCCCCGGTCTTAAAGACCCAGGGCCCCTAGGCACTTGACAGTTGGGCCCCCTAAGCCCAAAAAAAGAGGAAAAAATGGCATTGGATGAAAATTTAGCAAAACAAAAGTTGCCAATTTGGTTACCTTACAAAATTTTTGGGCTTTTTTTTCTTTAATTTCTATCTGCGTCCTGGCCGGGGCCCCCTCGGCGGCTGGGCCCCTAGGCCGGTGCCTTGTAGGCCTAGGCAGAAATCCGGACCTGTCAAGAACCGTCTTAAAGTTTATTGATTATTAAGTACCTATTTACCTGAATTTGGGAATGATTTAAAAGAAGGTTAGGTCAGGGCCGGCGTTAGGGCGAAGGGGGCCCGTCGGCCAGGAGCTTGCCTATTAAAACATTTTCTCAACAAAAAGACGTTATTTAATTTTTTGCATTAAAATTTTCTATTTACAAAAAAAAAACAAATTTTGGAGTAAACATTTTTTGGGAGGAGACAGGGGCCTGAGATCGCTTACCCGGGGCTCGAAAATCCTAACGTCGCCTCTGGGTTAGGTACATACTCTATGGTACCACCGGAATCTGTTAAAAACTTCAAATAAAAATGATTTATAATTCTACACTATACCAGGATGAACTATAGTCTCTTATGCATTGTTTATTGTTATATTTTGTTTGCTCTCATCCTGAACTAAAAAATATAATTGTACAAAAGTAGCAAACTGATAGTTATTGTTGATTTTTTCTATTGCTACCACATTTACAGAGAAAATAGGTATGTTAGATACTTACATAATATAAAATATTACTGAATGTCATTTAATTATTTATTGTAAATGTATTTACTGTTTATTATTTCTTATTTCACATTTTGTCATACTGTTTATTAGCCAATTTGGTGTTAGAAAATTGTAGGTAAAATTCCAGCTGTGTATTTTTAAACCTATGTATTTTCGCTTTTTTTACCGTTTTGTTTTTATATTAATTTCACTTATGTTTTGTCAGCGTCGAATGCATTTTTTTTTATTTTTATAGAATATTTCAGATAAAGCAATCTTATTATAACGCTTACGATTATAGTTTTCACAAAAACTCGATTATAAACAGTATTTAAACTTGGAAAAAGCCAAAGCGTAGCCACAGCTTAATCAGCTAAATTCGCTGAGTTAAGAGGTAATAGAGACGCTATATCGTATACAACTCCTTATACAAAGTTGGAGCCATGTTTGACGTCACAGGGCTGATCAAACATGGCGGCAAAACACGGGATGGATTGGGAATATTATTCTCTTCTTCTTCTCACATATAAAATGAGGGCCGAATTACAATGGCGACTGGCTTCACTTTTAAATGCTTATACTTCCTCTACAGCTTTAACCTCAAAGGTCGTATATAACCAATAAATGTGAAGTCACAACTCACAGGCCACAAACATGGCGCCCAAACCCGGGATAATATTATTCTATTTTTCTTCTTCTTACATATAAAATTAACGAACTCAATAAATATGGCGATTGGATTCACTTTTAAATGCTTGTAGCGTCAAGCGTGTCTATAACCTCTTACCTCAGTGACTAAATTAATCGAAGTTTAGAACCTGATTTGCACACACACGAGGCTCAAACGACCGCCATTTTCTTAGCAGGCACATCTTCCAGTTTTAACTCAAACTGTCGTATCACTCTTGTAATAATTAGGGGCGGGGTTAGCGCGCGCTTAACACAGCTGTGTTCAAGGTCTTAGAAACACGCTGACCAACATTTAAGGGTCGACAGTCGACCGAAGCTGCTGGTAGCGGTATATGCTGTGGCATGGCTTCATCTACACAAAAAAGCAGCTGAGGATCTTTGAAGGGAAGTTACCCCCTGCACTCTTCATCTCAAATCCTTTCCCCTCGCCAAAAAACGGTTGCCGCTCTCCCGACGCTATTTTTAAAGCTACAGGGGTCGGGTAAACGCCAAACGAAGGACCAAGAATCACATTACAAATGGTGTGTTTTAAATTAAGACCACCAACAGCTAAGGTTATTTGGGCCCAGCACCAATTCATATTTTCAGTTCATTATTTTTTTTAATAGTAAATTGAAAATCCAATTGACACTTTTACCAGCTCTCGGGCTAGAACCCGGGAACTGGGGACTTGCAATAGAGGAACCATAGCAACGCCATGTAAACAACAGCCGGCTATTCTCAAGCCCAATCACATTACAGATCTACAGGCGAATTTTTTGAAAAAAAGTTTTGGCTACGTGTGAAAGATTTCGTAATTTTTAAAAAGTTGTAAGTTTTTCCAGGACATTTTTTTCAAGAATCCCACTACAGATCCTTTGTAGTGTGATCCTCGGTCCTTCCTATGGCGTTTACTCGAACTTTAGCTTTAAAAATAGCGTCGGTAGAGCGGTAACTGTATATTGGCGAGGGGAAAGAATTTGAGATGAAGAGTGCAGGAGGGGAACTTACGGTACAGAATACTCTTAAGAATCTTAAGTTTAGACGAAGCTATACTTTGATCGCTTTGAATTTTGATACTGCTGTACCAAATAAATTTAGAGATTTTATAAAGCCCCTCTGATTGGCTATTTCAAATGAACACCGATTCACCATGTGTATTGCGCATTCGTTATGCGCAAATGAGGTCTTAGATCACGTCAAGTATCGTAGCTAGGGCCTGGCAACCGGGAACCGCGTCACGGGCGCTAACCGGAATAGGGCGCTAACCCCGTATAGAACGCAATCAGCGATGCGAATATGATTATTTTCAAGCAAAGAGCGCGAAATCAGAATCTTTTCCAGGGCGCCGATGACCCTAGCTACGACGCTGATCACGCCTGAACGAAATATCAATTTTGCTACTTCAAGCAGTTACGCGGTATTGCAGAGTGACATTCAGCATTTTTGCAGAATCATCAACGATTATATATTGTATAAAGTGTCTAGTCTACACGCTGAATTTAAAGTTTATATAAGTATGCATCATTAGAATGACGTTATTGATTTTCTGTGTTTTTTATTTTCTTTTTGTTTCAAGGATTGGTTCTCACGCCAGCAGCTGGTACTATTGGTACTCTTCGTCAACATTTCGCTGGCCATAATGTTCTTCAAATTACTGACGTAGTATATGCCTCCCGGCCGCCACGCTGCGAGCACCTACACGAAAACATTTGTACAGCCACTGCAATACTCATCGAGGCTTTGCAATCGTTGAAACTATTGTAATAATGAAAATCCTTTTTTGTAAGGAAAAGGTAATTGAATTTTTCTGAATTAAAAACATTTACTTGTATCCTCTTCAGGACAGGATAAAGGAGATAAATGTTGTAAAAGAATCCAATTCTGTGGATTTTTGAATTTTTGCTGGAAATTGCTGCGCACAAAAAAAAAATCAAAAACGACACTTGAGACGTCGTTTTTGAGGTACTTATTCAAAATATGTTTAGGAAAAAAATTATAATAACTTGATTAAAAACTGATTTTTACAAAAGATAAAAAACTGACATTTATAATATTATATATTATTTAGTAGATATATAATGAAACTATTTTTACATCGTTCTCTTGGCAGTTTTTAATACAATGATAGCATTAAAAATAATTATAAATATTTAGATTAAAAAAATAAATAATATTTTAGGAAAGTTTTGATTGAATTGGGTAAAAAGTTTTCAATTGAGGGTTGGTTTTTTGAAAAGGCTTTTTCATTAATATAAATATATTAAAATCTTTGTATATCCACCCCTGCCCCTCAATTATAATATTGTAGGAAATACAGTATCCTAAATTCTTTTTAATGTTAAAATATATTATTGTCTTTATTATTATTATTATCAAATAATATATTATATAATTTTAGACTTATTCGAATTAAAAACATTATTTATTATTCTAATTAATTTAAGTAAACATAGAAAATATGATATTTCATACAGTTTCTGTTATTATTATTATATAATATTTGTTTGCAAACATATTTTCGATAGGAAAAGTTACCTATCTTATTTTTAAATTGAATAGAAATTTCCAGTTAGATTTAAAAAATACTTTTGTACTTTTAAATATAAGACAATGTTGCGAATTTTAAAGTTCTACCAAAATATAGAACGCCTAGCCTAAACGCGTACTGAATTTCTGGAAATAATGGTGCTTTTCATTATTAAAAATTATTAAAATAAACAAAACGGTTCCGAAATAATTGATAAATCTGTATATAGAAGTATCGCACGACATTTTGTTTCAACTGACCACGTGTTACAATAAATTGTAATTTGTAACTCTAACCTCTCTAATTAATTTTAAATAGATTGCGATGAAACTTCTACAATAAAATACACAACAATCTATATTTGAAGGCTGTCATCGATTCATTTTAACGGTTTTTGTTTGCTGAATTCGTTATATAATGAATCGTTTACAACTAACGCGTGTCCCAAGTATTTTGCAACATTTTAGGTTAATTGAAACTGCACAGAAAACAATTGATATGTATGCGAACAAATAGAGATTTGTTGATCTTAACCTAAAAAAGACTTTTCAGATCCTTCATATAAATATGTTATTTACCATATTACGCAATCGCTGGGACACGAAAATACATTTGAAACAAAACACACACGTACACACACACACACACACAGTAACTATTAAGTCATAAAATCGAAAAGGGGCCGTAACGATCTTTAACTTAAATAATATGTACATACCTATTTATAATTTTATTTGATACTCAATTCGCGGTTGCAAAGAAGCAGCTTTGCTTTAGTAAAAAAAAAGAGTCAGTCAATATTCTTTCATCTTGCATAATACATGAGATATTATTCTATGTGCACCACCGCCGCCTGGTGTACGATATTCTAAGTCAAACATATTTATTGATATGAATGATTTATTTAAAAAAAATGGTGTATCACAAATAACCATACGTATAAATATTTGTTGAATTGTTACATTTTTTATAATACTATTTATGATTGGTGATATTTCGAAACCGCTAAATGTCAGTCCGCAATACCGCGTAACGTTATGTTGCAACGCCGCGTAAAGTGTTGATAATAAAATTTTACACAGCACAAACAAATAATCGAGTGAACTCCGTGCGCTGTATTGAGTCCGAACGAAGTTTCGGCCACATTCGGCCAAAATGTACGTAATGTAAATTTTGTAATAGGGTTTTTTTGGAAAATTTTTTGCAGCCAATTTATTTATTTGAACGAATTATATTTATATTAAACGTTTCGCCTTTTTAGGCATCATCAGTAATATTCTGAAATGTTATACATATATACATTAAAATGAACAAGTTATAATACAGTATTTGAAAATAAAGATAAATGAATGAATTAGATTCAAAATACTTACATTTTATAGTGAAATTATGATTTATGAACATTATTTGAACGATGTTGTTATTAGCAAGGATTTTAGACAACTGTTTCTATTTTCAAAATGAAGGAAAGTTATGGAAGCTATTGTAAGTATATTGTTGTATTTGTATGCAAGTGTGTATACTTGTATTCAGGCGCAAAAAAAATTTTCCAAAAAAAAACCCCTATAATATCCTCAGCCGCACTAAACTCACTACGCATAAATTTTGTAATACTCAAAGCAGTTACGCTGCATTGCAGAGCGACGTTGAGCGGTTTTGCAGTATCATTGACGTTATATTTATGATTTTTATTTACTTTCACAAATTTAGATAATCAGTGGAATTGTTTTAGAAAATTAAATTTCCTCTATGAGAAATCTATATATATTTTTTTAATGCGTTCAAATTTATTTAAAAAAAACGTAATATTTATGAAGTGACTTTGTCTGCTGGTCGGGAAATCGTTAAATCGTTGAAAACCGTCAACAATTGAGAAAACATAGCATTGCATATTAAAGTATATTAACAAATACATACATAAATAGATAAAATAATAATGCGTAATGTATCATATCAATTATTCTGATGATTAAATTTTTATCGATATCAATTATTATTCTATATCAACACTTCAACTGTGATTTTGTACGGCCGGCGAATGACGGCAACCGTTTTTTTTTTATTCGTCAGATAGCGCTAGTTGCAAGTAAGGTATGTGTCAAACGTTTACATTTTTCATTCGTCAGTTGGCGCTAGTGGCAAGTAAGGTACCTACCTATGTGTCAAACGTTTACATTTTTTATTCGTCAGTTGGCGCTAGTGGCAAGTAAGGCACGCGTCAAACGTTTAGATGTTGACGGTTTGTGTTTCGTCATTCTTCTATTCGATAAAGTAATTTTTATTGCATCTTTAAATATAATTAAATAAATACAAAACTGCGATTTAGCCGTTAAATGATGTATATAAATTATAAACAGTACTGACATTTGAATGGCAGATACCTCACGTGCTAGTGGCGCTATCAGGTGGCGGAAAAAGTCTGGTAGGCCGCATTGACTTGAATTGAACTAGAGTAAAGGCACCGACCGCCTACAACAATAAATACATGCCAAATAATATAGTATCTAATAATTAATTTATTATATCCACATAGAAATATAGTTAAAAAAGAAATTCATAGTGGAAAATGGTGGGATTATTACTTAATAAGAAGAGAAAACAACAAATACTTTTTATTAATTTTAGTAATTATTTTTTCATAGACATAAACGCAAATATTATGTACAGTGAATTTATTTTATTACTAAACAAATAACATTTTCTACCATAGTTGCCTATACGGAAAATGACATCAATGTATTAAACTGTATTTTTTTTAATTGACCATTGGTGGTCAATTATTATAGAAATAATTGGAGATCTAGCATAATTCAGCTTAAAAATTGTAGGAACTTACGTACACCATCGAAAAGAAAATTTCACTAGGACAGGGGTCGGCAACCTTTTGAGACGGAAGAGCCAAAAGTTACAATTTACAAGAGCCACTAACATTTTTATTTCAATATTACGGTATTTGATTCGGATTATAACTAAACAAATAGAACAGTGTTGCCACATTTAAAAAAATGTCAGCTGTCCGTATACTCTCTACTCCACCTATTCTCACTGTTCTCTGTTAAGTGTTTTTATCCTGCTTAAAGTTTTTTTTGCAGTATAATATTTTTTATGAGTTTTGAAAATAAAATAATATAATTATTAATATTTGCGCATGGAACTGGAGAGCCGCATCTTGACATCATAAGAGCCGCATGCGGCTCGCGAGCCGCAGGTTGCCGACCCCTGCACTAGGACATAGTCTAGCACTAGACCAGACATGGGCAAACTTTTTAAGGGGAGGGTCAGATAAAATAAAAAATTATCTAGGTGAGCCGAAAAAAAAATTGAACAAACACATTTTTAGCGCCCGATTCGTTCTGAACTTAGCCGGGCAACACCGTGCGCTCTACATTTTGTCCTATGTGTAATTGTAGGGGTTATTCAAAACCATGTCGCGGGCCGGATTGACCAGCCCGACGGGCCGCACTTGGCCCGCGGGCCGTACTTTGCCCATGACTGATCTAGACTCTACAGGAAAGGCTAATTAATTCAATTATTTTAAAACAGACAGTTTGATATTATGCGTTCACTTTAAGTATAATATGGAGGGGAAATGTAGGGGTAGCTGACAGATTGCGCTCATTGCAGCAGAAATGGGAACTGAGCGACAACCGCTGCTTGGGTATATTATATTCATTTATAGAGAAGAATGAAATATTTTTTGGAATTATTTAGTTAAACGTAGTGAATACTAAATAAATGGGGTCTTGCCCAAACATTAAAATTTTTAAGTATACTGTTTAGAAAAAACATCGAAAAAATATATAGGCAAGTACAATGAAGACACAATGAGCAAAGGATATTATAGACCAGGGATGGCGAACCTTTTCACATCTACGTGCCAATTTTTTTAAAAAAATTTTCAAAGTTGCCATGAAGTGCCAACAAGCATCCAAAGAAATTTAAGTGGACAAAACAATGAATCAAAATTATTTGTCGTGTCGATCTCGTATTTGTTATTTGAATGATAGTAACATTTTTTCGACAGCATCTAACATATTTGTAATTA
The DNA here is from genome assembly GCA_039654895.1 of Mongoloraphidia duomilia. NCBI lineage: Eukaryota > Metazoa > Arthropoda > Insecta > Raphidioptera > Raphidiidae > Mongoloraphidia > Mongoloraphidia duomilia. The sequence goes on along the minus strand of CM077522.1, from coordinate 4,465,591 downwards.
TTTCGATTTTGTACCTCAATCAATGCCGTGTCGACAATATTCTGTCGCGTGCCATTGGTTCGCCATCCCTGTTATAGACCATATACAAAGCAAACAAATGATATGGTACGGGCACGTAAAAAGAATGGGTGACGAAAGGTTGCCAAAATCAATGCTGGATTGGATACCGGAAGAACCTAAGAAGAAGAAATCAACCCACGCAAAAGTTGGAAAACCATAGTTACAGAGGCAATGGAAAGCCAATGAATGGAAGGTGGAGAGTGGGAGAACAGGGTGAATTGGAAATTGGGAGTCGGAAAACGTCAGACGTTATGATACCGGATATATAGAATATATATACATTGACATTTTTATTTCAAAATATGTAATCTTACACTGGGATACAATTAATCTTTTTTCTCTCGGCGATTCTAATGAAAACTAATTTGTTGATTAATGCGAATACTGGCCGCGCTATGTCACTACACGCAATCTTGCATAATATGGTTGCATTCAACTAATAGACCTTTTCATCGAAAAACATTTTTTTCTGCGCATGTGCCTGATTCCGCCATGTTTTTCAAAGACTTGTCATATTGACAGATGGCAAGTGATTGATTTTGAAAAAGTAAATAGTAATTAAATAAGATATATTATTTAAAGAAGTGGTACAACATCCTAGAAAAATATTTGAGTACTTTTAAAGATATACTTTTTACGATAAACAATTTATGACAGGTAGGATTCTAACCTTTCAACCAATTTTCGTTTTTAGCACAAGTATGTTCTTCCACTGTTTTGTGCACTAATTTAGCACCGTCAGTAACATTTTCATCTAAATTAACATTGAAAAACGGTTCTGATCTAGTCATTGCGTCAAAAAGAGTACGAAGGGCGTACGAAACTTTTGAAAGGCGCGATCATAACCATGGCGACGGCGCTTGCGCGTAACTACTGGTGAAAAGGTCTATAAGGGTGGGTACTGCCAAACTTGACCGCTAGGTGTGCCAGCTATAATAACTACCGTAGTCTGTGGGCAGTTCATAATATCTGTGTTAAAATAATAAATCGTTGACAGTGCCGATGTGCTGTGTTTACCGATGTTCAAATCATAGAGGTTTTGTAGTCCCAAAGGATTCAGAACTGAAAAAGAACTGGTTGCTTGCTATCAGAAAGGAAAAAATTTGCTTTGTAGCGCTTTTTTCTATGAAACCAATGATAATTGGATAGCTATATACCTGCTGCCATCTATATTACGTTTCTCAAGTGTTCATCTCCATTACTAGCAAATGTGGTGCCTATCTGTTATAATGTGGTAACTATCTGTTATAGATAGATAGATAGTTTATTTAGTTATATTGGAGATACAAGTATCTATATGACGGGTCAGATTACAAATAAAATTACATGTTAAAATCTTTGATATTGTATAGACACGCTTCAGTCAGAGTTTTTTTAATTTTATTTTTAAAAACATTGTCAGGTAGATCTTTAATTGTTTGGGGTAAACTGTTGTAAAATTTTTGCGAAAGGTAATAATGTGGTACCTATCTGTTATAATGTGGTATGTTTAGTAATAAAATAAAATAAGGTATATAATTTTGACTCACGTTGAAGCTGATATAGAATAATGCACTGTTTTGATATTAAAATGTGTAGATATAACGAAAACATAACCTATAAAGACCTACAAACATTTGCCTGAAACATTGTAACATCAGTATAAAAACTGTTTAACAAACATTTTGTTTAAAAACAAATGTACCTGTTTTCTATTTTCCATCGAGGATGGAAAACATGTGCTGTTTGTTGGCAAATGTTTACGAACATTTGCTTGCGGGCAAGTGTATGTAGGTCTGGACTAGGCCTTACATAATAATTTGAAACTATTAATGTAAATGTTTTTGAACAAGTACTTCGAGTGCCTATTTGTACATATTGTTTCTCTGTAATATTGTATGGTAGAACGTTTTTGAGTTTCGAATAACGTAATTGACCAAACTAATTTTGATGTTGATCATGTTTGCTAAATGTAAATTTACCTAGGAAAATATACTCATACACTTTTCCTATATTAAGAAAAACAATTATAGTAACTGTAATTTTTATATTGAACATTCTATAATAACGACAAATACAATGTGTTCAAGAAATATTATTGATTTGTTCTCATAGAAATTTAATGGTGGAACCGATTTGATATAGGAATGTGGTAACCCCAGACATTTGTTGTTTTTTCTTATTACTTTTTTGAACATGTTGATATTCGATGTTCCACGAAGTACCTACAGGGTCCTGAACTAGATTAGGATCCATAGGAAAACCCATGCAATTTCATATTTTGGTGATTTTCTGCTCCCCAGTGTTTGTTTATTTTAACTGATCATTATAGTTTTATAACCTCAAGAAGCGATTGAAATAGGTAGTTTTCAAAACTTCTATTGGATAAAGATTTTGAAAAAACTGAGTTGGAGGGAAAAATTTGAAAAAAGATTACAAAAATGTGTTTTCCAATTTATTAAACTGTAGACCTGAGGTTGTATAAATGATCAATAAAAAAGTTAAGAGAATATAAAACTGGGAAGCAGGAAATCAAAATATTGAATGGGTTTTCCTATGGACTCATATCAAGTGCAGGACCTCGTATATAAAAAAAAACACTATTTTCTCATAATTTTTTATTTGCAGCAGAAACTTCTTCGAATCTGTGGTTTTTGCATTTACTGTGCCAAAAAACACATTGCAGTTTAGCTACCATAAATTATATTTATTATTATATAATAATATTGACTGAACGTTCTTTGGAAGGAGGAAAAAATCATTTTAATATTTACGCTTCTATATCACTTCAAAAGTTTACATCATGGTAGCAAAACTGATTAAATAAAAAACTTTTTAACAAAAAAAAACCTTCAAAAAAGCCACTAAAAAAGGAAAATAATAAAATTTTGAGATCGCGCCAATTTAATAAAATATGAAGTCGAAAAAAATACCAATTTAATTAATATCTACTTTTTAACCGACTTCATATTTTATTTAATTGGCGCTGACCTCAAAATTTTATTATTTTCCTCTTTTTAGTGGCTTTTTTAAGGTTTTTTTTTTGTTTAAAAGTTTTCTATTTTTTACTTTTTAGTGGCTTTACAATACGCAGTTTGCACGTTATTAACCGACTTCTGTCTTAAAAACTGACATTTACTTTAACGGTGTTACAGTCCGTCACTCATTTTTTATTAAAATCAGTCGAACTACTGAACCGATTTAATTAAAATTTATATGGGACCGCCCCGGAGGTATGCTCTATTAAATAAAACAATAATCATCAAAATCGGTTCACAAATACAGGAGAAGATAGATGTCGAATGAAGAACCTCCTCCTTTTTTGAAGTCGGTTAAAAATACAAATACGTCGCAAATTTAATTTTTGAAAATGAGCTATAATAATACGTTAGTCATTTTTTCATGCGAATGAACAAATTTTATTTTTCCTTGTTTCTTTTTTATTTGCCTTTTCAAGTAATTCCTTTTTGTTTTTTAATACACAATTATACCAAACTTATTGTTCCAAGAATAATTTTATATTTGTGCGGTTAAATAACATTATTTAAATTATTGTTAATTATATGTAGGCAATTATCCTGTATCAACGGATTGTTGTAGGAGAAAAATATTTCGTAATTTTATTAACGAAATTCGATATTTTTTAAACATAACTGTGTCGATAGATATTGTAAACTACAGACGCTCGACAACAGAGGTAATAAGCGTCTGAGACCACTGTGTCAATTTAAATTATCTGGATTGCGTAATTTTCATGTTAAAAAAATTGTTGCAGTTTTGAAACTTCAAAATATATCTAGAAATAGTTCTATTTTGTTTTTCTGCTGCCAAAACGAATTTTTAAAAATAGCTGACTTGTGACGTCACTTTTCTCTCTACGAGTACCTATTTTTTAATTATGCAAATTTCTTATAATTTTTTAGATAAAAAAATTAGAAGTTATTTAAAAAACAGTCAGTTTGAAGCTCTTCAAAAACAGAACGAAAGAAGCTTTTGTTTTTTTTCTATTGATGAAATACAAAACACAGCAATGTTTAACAAATTATTGAATTTCGGTAAATTAGAGCCATATTTTAATTTTATTATCGTTTTGTTATAGTTTTTATTTATTTATTTATTTATTTTTTAAATTGCTTTATACTCATTATTGTTAGTAATCATTTTGAAAAATTAAAAGTATACAATTTTATAAAATCTATTTAACACACACACAGACACACTCAAAATTGTAACAGGTGTACTTTTAATTTCTCTTATTTTTTTTGTTTTTGTTACATAACCTATAAAAAATTGCCTAAAATAGATTTATTAGCGGTGTTCAATTATCGCTTATCAATAAGACGATTAAAAAAAAAAAACGCCGCTATCAAGGCTTTTATTAACACTTCAAGTTAAAAATACGTAAGTACTTGATATGTAAATTCGATTTCGAAAACATTTCAGCTTTAAAATATTTTTTCATAATTTCTTTTCAAAACAATGTTATTTGAGTGGCTGTTTTGCTTGTTATTTATAAATAAAATTTTATGAAAAAATGCACAGAGTTTTGTTTAATATTTTTAAAAATTCTTCGTTGTTATGTGTGACAATTGGTGGATTTGGATTTTTGCCGCCCTTGGGGTAAACCAGTATTTTTCCCTAGTTCCTCTCCCAAACCTCCTTCAAATCACTATCACAAATATCGTAAATCAAACACTACGAAATTGCCACGCTGGACTAGGTCCAAATAACCTTAGCTGTTGGTGGGACAATCAACTTAGGGGCGTCCACAAATTACTTACCGCAATTTGTGGCGAGGGGGGGGGGGATCCGGCCAGACATACGGTCCTGGTACGTGGGATAGAAGGGGGTCAAATTTTACGTTACGTCACGACTTTAGAACTGGCAAAAAACTGCTAAAATATCTTTCCTAAATATAAGCCCATGCCCAAAACTTTTCACAAAACACCCGTTACGAACGGATTGGAGGAATGAGGGGGATCCGAACAGGCTAGACGGTCTTGGAACGTGGGGGGGGGGGTCGAAAATTGGAGAATTTTTTGTTACGTAACTGTCAACAATTATTAATTTAGCTTTAAACCTGTACTTCTATCAGACAACGCTACTGGCTTGAACAACAAACTTCGGAAAAATTTCGCTAGATGTCGCCAGTAAACGAGTAAGCGTTTAATGATCAGTCAACGGTAAATGGCCAATATTTATTTGTGCTGAAACAAAAGTTGTCCTCAGTACAAAAAAAAATGTTTTAAGAGTTTAGACAGTTGCGAATTACATAGAAAATTATTATCGGTGCTATCGCCCAGGGGCGGATACAGGTTTTCATTTGGGGGCCGCTCGGCAATCACAAATTTTTTTATATAGAATAAAAGAAATAGATAGATGTACACATTTTTCAATAATTTAGTTATATTTCCCTTTTAAAATACATTCTAAGTTGCAAATAATTTGTTTTGAATGAAATCGGACAACATTTTTAAATTCTCCGACTCTGGCGGGGGAGGTAATCTCCCCTCCCCCTGTATTCGCCCCTGCTATCACCGGTACTCAAATCCGGCTTTCAAAAATCAAGGGATATTGAAAACAATATATTCTTTTGTTTTATTTTTTATTTTCATATCGTATTTTTCATACTAGAACACTTACACAAATCTCTAAGAATGTATTTCTCAACATTTCCGTTACGAAACTTAACCTCAGTATCGGATGGAAAATTAACAGATAATTTAAGTGGACCCCTGGATATTATAATACTTGGTGTTTTTACTAATTGCTCCTTATTCTTTTGATAATGTTTCCGATCAGTTTCATTTCGCTCATCTGGGAATAATTTTTGTCGGACAGATTTTATTGGTGGCGACAATATTCTTGTTTGTTTTTTACCATCACTGGTTGGAGGTAACTGAGTTTGCAGACTCGTTGAAGACTTTGATGTTTCTTTACTCAGTTTAATCGAAACTTCTTCTTCCCAAGGCAATAACCGTTCGTCAATCTAAAATTATGTTCAGATTTTACAGAAAACAACAACATGCTTAGTGAATTTCGAACGATTCCAAGATTTTGTTTTTTTGTGGAAAATCAAAATTTTTAACGTAATAAACAATAGTAGCTTAATTTTTAAACGATAACAAAAGAACCCACATGTGAAACCATATTGCGTTGTCACATAATCACATTGGTAAATAAACATGTTCTTGTATACTTAAACTTGTTTGAAACAATTGAATGTATTTTGTAGATTGTAGCATTTTTTTGTTCAACTATACTTAGCGTTTCCCACTTGGTGGGTCACGACCCGGAACCCGCCACGAAAATAAAATGCGCTTCAATTATATTATACAGGATTGTGAACGTAACTGCTGCACATAGGGATTTAACCCGTAAAATCAAACTTTCGCGATTTCCTGCTTCCCTAATTATTTTAGGAAAAATATCTTCAAATAATTGTTTTAGAACATAAAATTCTGCATCTAAATCATTAAACAAAATTAATTTTGCATGCTTTGTAACGGCAGAAATTAGATATGAAAATGTCAAAATTACCTCAAAAACAGATAGCGATAGCCATGGAACTTCAACAAAATGATTAGAAATTATTCTGACAGCTAAAACGTCGTCATTTTGTTCATGTTCCATGGCTATCGCTATCTGTTTTTGAGGTAATTTTGACATTTTCATATCAAATTTCTGCCGTTACAAAGCATGTAAAATTAATTTTGTTTAATGATTTAGATGCAGAATTTTATGTTCTAAAACTATTATTTGAAGATATTTTTCCTAAAGTAAGGGAAGCAGGAAATCGCGAAAGTTTGATTTTACGGGTTAAATCCTTATGTGCAGCAGTTACGTTCACCACCCTGTATACAGCTTCTATGTGGACAATCAACTGTGTTTTATTTTGCTTCCCCTTGCCTCCCCTTCGTGACTCACTGTCACGAAGAGGAGGCATAAAAGGACCAAGACAAAAAACTCGGGTCGCAGTGCCAAACCCTGCCGACAATATAGTGTATTTGCTAATACAGGCATTGTGGCATTATTATGTAAACTTAAGTTTGTTTTTTGACAAAATAAAAAAATTTAACCCCTTAATACATCCCTTAAAATATTTAAATTTTTCTAAATTTCAATATTAGACATGGATTTTATCAGTACACCCAATTAAATACACCCTTCCATAAGTAAATCCGTATCAACAAACTAGTGTTTTCATAAAATTTGAAAGTCCGGTCCTGTCGGGCCGATTTTATTAAAATTTTAGCAGCACATTTTAATCTTTACTAAAGAGTTAAATTTCAATTTTGAAACGATTCTGACAAATTTTTCGGTATTTTTGGGCCCAAAAACTTTTTGGAACCCCTAAATACAACCCTGAAAATGGTCCGATCGGGCCCTTTTTAAATAGGCTTCTTGCGGTGATGGGTTCCAATGTGTGTGCCAAATTTCGTTTCAATCGATTAAGTCTGTCGAGAGTTATCGTGTACACACATATATATATAAATATATATATATATATAAATATATATATAAATATATATATAAATATATATATATACATATATATATAAACATTTTCAAAAATGGTGCCAAAGTGTTCAGGAGGCTATGAAACGTCGAGAAATTTTGGTCCGACCCCTAGGTCCCGCCATCCGACCGACGCCAATAATGTATGTGCCATATTATGGCAAATACACTAAAAAGTATGGGAAACGCTGGACTAGATCACCAAGAATCGACTAGAATCATTGAATAGTTGGTTTTGAATCAACAAAGTTTTAGAGAAACCGTGTGATATTGCTTTGTTTACCAGAATAAGTGGTGTTTTTGGAGGACGACAAGCGGTACATCGTGCTTTCCTGGGGCCAATGACAGCGTCTTCGGAACTTGCTGAAGACGGTGCCGTAGGCCGTGATGGCGGCGTCGAATATTCCATGGCTGGGTCGTGATAAATGCCGACACGTTGAAGAAAACTGTTTATAAAAACGTTCAATAAATACACTCGATCCCTGTAATTGGCGAGGCATTTGAATGATAAAGTTTCTTTAATCCTTCATTTCAAGCATGCGACGCCCATTACCAATCGCTTTGCAATGCATACACCGCTTATCATAAATAAGGGGTTATGAAACACAACTATCCAAAGACGCTGATGACCTCAGGTATCGAGCGTCTATTATCTGCAATCACTATCTAATCTAAATTTATTACTTAGGTTGCGGCGTCGTCCACCGATTATCCAGTCTGTTCTTTTTCATGATAGCTTCGAGCCGCTGCAGCAGTTTTAAATTGTCCTGCTCTATTTTGACGCAACGTTCCTTTTCGAACTGACTTTTTTTCAGCTTGCAGCACACGTGACCGCGCTGAGCCGGAGGACCGAAGTCGATTGCCGGAAGTGCTGACTGGACCTGCAAACAAAACACGACTTGACCACAGATATTTCCGTTGTTTTTCTCATTCTTTAATCTTTAACATTAGAGCGTTTCAAATAATTCAATTAACGAGTTGCGTGAGCGTCAGTCGACTAGCATATACCCTTGAATCGCGATTATATGTATTCTCATTCGCTGCTATTGCTATAACCTATGTGGAAAATAATCGCCTCGAACATTCGAACATTTCGATTGTAAAATCAAACACCGAGTCGATTGTTAACGATTACAATTGTTTCGATTGTAAAAACATCTCGTATCGCCCATCACTAAGAGACATCACTTTCCTATCATATGAGCAGTGACGGATCACCGCACATGCGCAATAAGCAGATTGTAGATTATAGATGCTCGACAGCTGAGGTCATTATCAGTGTCTAAAAGGCTTATAAAAAATAATGTCTCGTCGAGAAATTGCCATTCTTGTCTTGTATTTTGACACGTCAATTTTTACAAGTCTCGTCTCGTAACTTTTTCGATAGAGACGAGATCTTGACAATAATTAATCCCGATCTTAACTCAAGACGAGAAAAATTATTTCTCTCGTCTCAGCGGTAGCGCAAATTTTGAATATAAATAAATTTGTAAAAACGTAGAGGTTTTCAATTGAAGGAAGGTTTGGTTGAGGGTCAAGCATTACCAAAATATCGCTTGCGACCCTCAACCAAACCTTCCTTCAATTATTAACATATTTTATTGGGTCAACACTACTATATACTGTAGAGGTTTCCCTTCGGAGGACTTCATCGTTATTTTAATTACATTTGTAAACCTTATACGTAATGTTTCATATAATATAAAATATGGGACATAAGTTTTGAGAAATGTTGCCCTGAGTTCGGGGAGAAACTGTGGATGCTGAGCTTTATACCCAAAGAGATTTACCGAAAATGCTTAATTTTATTAATATCCATCATCAGAACGACGATATAATATTTTGACCTGATCTTGGTTCGTGCCAAACAAATTGTTAAATTGTGTTTTAAAGACCACCAACAGCTAAGGTTATTTGGGCCATGTCATGGGAATATTTTGTCCGGGGATATTTTGTCAGGGATATTTTGTTCGGGGATCAAGACGCATGGAATCCCAATTTATATTTTCAATTCATTATTTTTTTTTTTAATAATAAATTGAAAATTCAACTGACACTTTTACCAGCTCACGGGCTAGAACCCAGGAACTAGGGACTTGTAATACTAATAGAGGAACCATAGCAACATCATGTAAACTTGGTTCGTGCCAATAATCATTCTCTGGAATGGTTGGAGTAGAATAACGTTAATTTTGTACCAAGAAAAGATAACCCTCCAAATGTCCCTCAAGCTCGGCCAATAGAAAAATTGTTGTTATTATTGTGTCGAAAGGTTTATGAAAACGGTTGGGAGGCCCAAAATGAACAAAAATTGCGGCCACGAGAAGTGAACCCGAACATCGTCCAAAGGAAGATAAGACAAGTTTTAGCCAAACTGCGTGCCATTGATGACCCAAGGTCCGCTATCAGTTTTCTAGATTAGTTTTCATGCTATTATTATTATTATTATTATTATTATTTTATTTCGTTCAAAAGACAAGAAGTCGAATTTGTCAGACATGATAAATATAAAAACAATAGCAGATATAAAAATAAAGTATAAACAATACAACAAATTATTACATAGTAAAGTCATCAACGATATGCAAACATTGTGCAATCAATGATTTCTTAAGTTTCTTTTGAAATGAATTAAAAGGCAAGTCTTTAAAATCATTAGGAAAATCATTGAAAAGCTTCAAGGCAGCATAATGCGGACTGTTTTTGTCATAAGTTGTATAAAATTAGCCATTAATATTTAAATTAATAAATAAATAATATTAGTGTCCAGTATTACATTTATAATAAATTTAATTTGTAATTATTTGTATTTGCTGAAGAAGTCGTAATTTAACGACGAAACGTCCAACATGATACAGTAAATAATTTTAAAAAAATTTTATCTATCAAAGTCCATCTCCCTACGATAAAATTTATTATTAATATTTAAGTTTGAATAAAATTTCATTATTTTGCCTTTTGATTTTTTTTCTCAAAACTTATGTCCCATACGTAATTTATTTATTTGCATGTATGAAACGATACACTACATACAAATAACTTTACATTTATTGATTCAACTTCTCTATTAGCGGTTAAGTTCTAACAAGCCACGTGTAGAAAGGAGACGAAAAATATGGATTATTATATATTTCATATTTCCTATCCCATTTTATATATTATCATATCTTTGAGTATTTTCCGTAATTAGAACGCAATATAGGTAGGTACGTGTCCTACTTTTATGCACTATATATATTATAGTTTATAGACGCTAACTTTTTAATTGTGTTTTTAAAGACCACCAACAGCTAAGGTTATTTGGGCCTAGCACCAATTCATATTTTCAATTCATTATTTTTTTTTTAATAATAAATTGAAAATCCAATTGTCACTTTTACCAGCTCTCGGGCTAGAACCCGGGAACTGAGGACTTGTAATAGAGGAACCATAGCAACGCCATGCAAACAACAGCATTGCTACATTCTCGGCTATTCACAAGCCCTATAGACGCTAACAATCTTAGTTTTCGGGCGTCTAAAATCTACAATATCTATCTATAAACATATTCGAGAAAATGTTTGCAAAAGAAAATGATGTTTTTACAATATTATGTGTTTTTACTTCATATGTTCCTAAAGGAAATGGAAATATTATAATGACGAAGTCGAAAAATTAAGTCCGAGATTCTGATTCTCTCAAAATACATAATAGAAAGTTAAAAAGCAAACTTATACATAATAGAAAAATCATGAAATCAGAATGCAATTAATGAGTTTTATGATTTTAAGTTTGAGTATCAGTAATTTCATCATTCAAAATCAGTTCAACCGTTATTAAATGATGCTGCTATACAGCCAGACAAAAATTATGGAAGCTCGTTTTCTCGTCTATGTTATCATGCAAAATACCCACAAACAACCCGAAAAAACAAATTCACAGACAGTAGGTACTAACGGGCTTGACAATGACCGAGCGTGTAGCAATGCTGTTTTTTACATGGCGTCGCTATGGTCCCTCTATTACAAGTGCCCAGTTCCCGCGTTCTAACCCGAGAGCTGGTAAAAGTGTCAATTGGATTTTCAATTTAATTATTAAAGAAAAAAAAAATAATAAATTGAAAATATGAATTGGTGCTAGGCCCAAATAACCTTAGCTGTTGGTGGTCTTTAAAACACAATTTTACAGTAGGTACTAACCTTCCTGCGATGATTTTCGTAGCGTCTGAGTTGCCACGGTCTACTCAGCAAATTGTCCCTTTTTGACAGCATGGATGGTGGTGTGCTATGACGGTTGCTAACACATAACTGTGTGGCGTGTTGCCTACAGTCTCAGACAATAGTCGTGTTTTGTTATTACACTGTGACGTTACCCAGGTAACTTCCTGGTTACCTCAATGCTTGTATTAATATTCTGTACAGTGTGACCGATTAAAATTTGATTTAGATTGGCTTTCGATTGTTTTTATAACTGTTTTGTTTTTGCAAAAATTTGTTCATTTGTTATATTATATTAATTTTTTCTAATTTGTGTAGCAAGTGAACAAATAATATTATTTAAAGGCCTAGGTATTTCCGATTTAAACAAGGGGTTTTATTTGATATGTTTTATTTGATATTTGATATGTCAGAGGCGGGCCAACGACAGGAAGGAGAGTTGCGCTGGCTAGGTAGACAAATTTATTGTATCGAGTCCCGAACGAGAGAGATCCTATTGCAAAATTTTATTTTTGAAAAATTCGACTTAGCGTTATGCCTAGGTTCCGCCTAAAAACGTGGTTGATATGTGAACGTACGACTTAAGCTAACTGATTTGTTGTTTGATATTGTATCTTAATTATAGACGCTCAACAAGATTTGTTGTTCCGATATCATTTCAAAGCTTACAAGTTTGCTTATAAGTTGAAAAAAATATAATTTCATATACATTTAAATTTAATCTATAGTTTAGAAAGGCTTTTAAACCTACAAAAAAGAGCTTTTAAAATAGTTTTGTAACAAATATTTAGACAGTTTTAGTTCTAAAAAATTAACAAAAGCGATTATAATATTATAACAACAAACAACAAAAACATATTTTGTTTTAACTACCTACCTAAAGCAAATTTATAATTTTTTTTTGAATTTTTTTTACAATAATTTTTAAAGTGTTCCTTTCAGTTTCTTTCGCTGCGCACCAGACAAAAACACAGAAAAAACAGTAACGTTTTCCATTTTAAAAATGCAGATAAAAAATGTGATAACGAAAAAAGAAAAATCGCTGGTAAAATATATTTTTTTCTGGCTTATAACAAAATACCATTATTATAGATATTGTTTCACAAATATAATTTTTTTAGTTATTTTAAAACGTTTTATTCACATGAAAATTTGTTAATTAAAAAACAAATACCTAACATATTATTTTATTATTAAAACCATATACTAAGTGCATTATAGACTGACAATACCAAGCGCAGAGGTTGATTGGTTACAAGTGAGACAATTCTGCTATCGTGGTCATCAATTTGCGAAAAACTAAATTCTAAAAACTTGTTTTTTAAAAAAATTTTTTACTCTACCTATTTTATTTTGTTCTTTTTAGTGTTTCAAAATTTTAAACTAAAAAATTCCAAACAATCACGTAATGTCAGTTGGATTTGAACCCGGCTCTTCATGGTGACATGCGAACGCCTCGCGCCTTATCGTTATACTTTGCGCAACCCTGTGTACTGTTTAGAAGTGCAGAAACAATGATACTTGTATACAATGTATAAAATTACTTGATTATTTAATTCTATTTATTATTTGCCAGGATTCAAGCCATAACCACGCAATCTGAAAATTTCAACTAGCTACCACTTACCGTTTGTGAGATAGAGCCCTGTGACAGACGGACGGACGGACAGACAGTCATCGTAGGCAGGGTAATAAGGTTCCATAAGGAGTACGGAACCCTAAAAACAAACAAACACAGACTTTTCCTCTATCTTTACAATATTATTGTTACGGATCATGCTGTATATAAACGTCAGGCAAGAATTCTGAGAAGCGGTGTCTGCTTGCTGAACAACGAGTAACTACGCGAAGTTTCTAGAGAACGCGAGAAGCACTGGGCTTCAGCCACGCAGAATATATAAACGAGTGAGTGAAGCGATCAGTCAATCAGTCAATGGTGAGTCGTGCAATCAAGTGGATCAGTGATATAAATAGCTCCGCGATATAAATACACCTGATAAAATAAATATTAGTATAGTCAATTTTATATAATGAAGTGTTAATTACCGTTTAATTATTGTTTACTTGTGTTGATTGTTAGAACTGACTTTTCGTTGTTGCGTTCATTGTTATTGTACTTTTAATTATTGTAAATAAATATTTATTCCGCCAACTCAGAAAACAGTTTTGTAACATTATTATGACTAGGGCGCGGCCGAGGACGGTGTGGTGTAACGGTTAGCGTAGCCGACCTTTGGATCACATTGTCGTGGGTTCGAATCCTACCTCCACTCATGAATGTTTTGTGATGTAATTTAATTTTAAGGATGTAGTTATTTAATGTAATTAAGACATTAATGACCTAAGTTGTCGACGCGTCTATAATCTACAAAAAATAAAATAAAACTAGGGCGCGGACTTAATAATCTAGTAACTAATAATTCTGGAGACTGGATACTAATGATACGTTCGCTAGCATAGTTGGTAGTTCGAGTCACCGTTTTTAACGTTCCATGGCGACTCTGTAAAATTGTATCCTTTTTGTAACAAAGAATAACTTTAAAGTGTTCTTTGCTTCAAGCGTCAAAACAAAAAGAGGATTACAATTTGAACTTCAAGTGAAATAATATTGCAAAAGCTTTTACAATAATGGAAATATACACATGACTTATTTCGTATATTATATGTAACATTGTTTGTTTTTGTTTATTTAAATATATAGGTATGTATAATATATTACACGCTATTCAATTATTTATAATACGTAAATTCGCATTAAGAAGTTTCCTAACCTAAATCTCGTTTCGAAAATAAATAAACAACGGGTTCGTCTTTCTTCTGTTTTTGATGAAATAACAAAGGAAATTAGTCATACAGACGTGGCATCTAGAATGAGCCATTTTCCTAAGAGTAGTCCTTTCAATTATCCACGAGAGGCAGCACTTGTGGTAGAGACAAACATTATTTATTCTCCATTAGTATCGTGCCATTTATGGGTATAACTTAATTATTTAATTAATTTAATAATTAAGTTATACCACTAAAATGACACGACGCTAATGGGGAATCAATAATGTTTGTCCCTACCACAAGTACTGCCTCTCGTGGATAATTGAAAGGGCTACTCTCAGGAAAATGGCTCATTAGAAAGCGAATAAAACCACAATAATCTCAAATGATCTCTATAACTGGATTGAGTCACATATATATCCATGTATCTACAGGATAGCCGATGGTACCAGAGTGGGGGAAGAACCTTAGAACGTCCGGCATCTTGTATGGATCTTTTCCGAGGCATGCGCATTTTATTCCGGCCAAAGGTTTTATAGGCAACACCAAAAAAAAACACAAACTAACAATTTATTGGATTATCCAAGTGTGTAAGCTTTCACGGCAGGCGTTGTTCCAAATCTTGTTTTCGGACTATCAAGATTTGGAATTTATTGGATTAACTTGATCAGTTCTGACTTAAATTTTGAGTCGTAGGATAGCGTAGTTGCAAATATCATTGGCCTGATAATAATGTTATCTATCTGAATCCAAGCAGCGCCCGCTCTAGGGGCGGGCAACCCGGACATTTGTCTTGGGCGCCAAAATTTGGGGGCGGCATTTTGGCTGCAAGTGTGAGAAAAATATTGATGTATTAAATACCCAATTAATAGAAAATTTACAAAACTTACAAAAATCTAGTAAATTTCGAAAAGACACATTAAAAAACTGTTTAACAAAAAAAAACCTCCTTCAAAAAGCCACTAAAAAAGGAAAATAATGAAATTTTGAGGTCTGCGCCAATTTAATAAAATATGAAGTCAATTAAAAAGTATAGTATAGTGATTAATATCTTCTTTTTAACCAACTTCATATTTTATTAAATTGGCGCAGACCTCAAAATTTCATTATTTTCCTTTTTTTAGTGGCTTTTTGAAGGAGGTTTTTTTTTGTTAAAAAGTTTTTATTTTTGACTTTTTAGTGTCAAAAAGTGACATTTACCTTAAGGAATCACACGCCGTTACTAACTTTTATTAAAATCTGCCGAACTACTGAACTGATTTTGATGAAATTTCTATGGGACCAATCTGAAAGTATATCCTTTCAAATAAAAAAAATTTTCAAAATCGGTTTATAAATGACTAAGTTATGAGGTAACAAATATAAAAAAAAAATACAACCAAATTGAGAACCACCTTCTTTTTTTGAAGTCGGTTAAAAATTTAAATAAAATGATTTGATTTTTATTGAATATAAAAAATAGGTATGTACCTTCATTTAAAAAATATATACGAGTATATTCTTAAGGGGTGGCAATTTGTCTTTTTGTCCGAGGCGACGTAACCGCTAGAGTGGGCGGTGATCCAAGTGTGGACAAACAGTGAAAAAGACACGTGATGTGATCATGTGATGAGATACAGCTGAGGAGTTAGTTGAAAGGCGATAGAGTGACAGTTCGACATAAACAGACAAAGGATGGAAGTGGAACAAACGATTACATCGCACCCACTGCAGAGGGTAACGAACATTTGCATACAGGAGTGGACAACCGTTCATGGGATAACCTAACCAAACATTACTTCACCGCGCTGTAAGTCTTGTGTGAATTATTTTTATATTTATTTAAGTTGAGTGAACGTCAGTCGACTAGAATATAACCTTGAATCGCGATTATATTATGTATTCTCATTCTCTGCTATTGCTATAACCTATGTGGCAAATAATCGATTTGAATTTTGAACAATCGAACATTTCGATTGTAAAATCAAACTCCGAGTCGATTGTTATTATGAACGATTACAATTGTTTCGATTGTAAAAAAAACTTTTTAACAAAAAAAAAATCTCCTTCAAAAAACCACTAAAAAGAGGAAAATAATAAAATTTTGAGGTCTGTGCCAATTTAATAAAATATGAAGTCGGTTAAAAAGTATAGTATGTAGTGATTAATATCTTCTTTTTAACCAACTTCATATTTTATTAAATTGGCACAGACCTCAAAATTTTATTATTTTCCTCTTTTTAGTGGTTTTTCGAAGGATGTTTTTTTTTTTTTGTTAAAAAGTTTTTTATTTTTTACTTTTTAGTGTCAAAAAGTGACATTTACCTTAAAAGAATCACACGCCGTTACTCACTTTTATTAAACCGACTTTCTTACGCTGTCTGATATGTCAAAAAGTGACATTTACCTTAAAGAATCACACGCCGTTACTCACTTTTATTAAAATCAGCTGAACTACTAAACCGATTTTGATGAAATTTCTATGGGACCAATCTGAAAGTATATCCTTTCAAATAAAAAAAAAATTTCAAAATCGGTTCATAAATAACTGAGTTATGAAGTAACAAACATAAAAAAAAAATACAACCGAATTGAGAACCACCTCCTTTTTTTGAAGTCGGTTAAAAACATCTCGTATCGCCCATCACCAAGTATCGGACCCGTTTGTTGTCGTATTTGAACACGGCTACTGCACTAGCTTCTGTACACAAAACGGTGTTGTTAATTGTGTTTTAAGTGGATGTTTGCTTTTGTTGGCCGTCGTCGTGATAGTCAAGATGCGTCCAGCTGGTGCGCCGGTAAAGCTGCAACCAGAGATTGCGTTTCAATTTGTGTTCCCAGTTCTACTCACCCTTGTCATTTGTCTACAATCTACATTATAGTTCATACACTTTTAAATTTTTTTTTTCTTCGTCCATAATAAAAATCTGATATTCTGAGGCTAGAGCATTCAGAATTCAGATCATTAAAGACATATGATTTCCTCAACTACTTTTAACGGTAACTCTCAGGCGCGGATCCAGCCTTCAAAAAAGGTTTTGGTCACGGCTTTCCGAAAATCGGCTAAGTGCGAGTCGGACTGCTGACTCGCTCACGATCTATACATTACGTTTCTTTTTTTAATTTTATTAAGGCATTGGATATAACATCAGCCTATCGACCTCAATTAGGGTTGTGGGCATGCCCATCGTGCCCACAATGGTGGATCCGCCCTTGGTATCTCTACATAGTATAAAATGAAGTCGCTTTCCGCGTCTGTCTGTCTGTTTAACCGCTAACTCCTCCTAAACCACGCAACGGATTTTTATGCCGTTTTCACCATCATTAGATAATTTTTCACGGAAGGTTTATATACATATATATATAGTGAACGAGCGAAGCGAGTGAGTAATGTAATTCCTAAACCACGCAACGGATTTTGATGCGGTTTTCACTATCAGTTAGATAAATTTTCACGGACGGTTTATATATATAGCGAACGAGAGAAGCGAGTGAGTAATGTAATTATAATATTGAAGCGAACGAGCGAAGCGAGTGAGTAGTGTATTGCACCCGGGCTTTTTTAGCACCCGAGCGAAGCCGGACGGGGCCGCTAGTAAATACTAATATAAAATCGAAACGGGACCTCGCTCTGAAATATCGACATTTAATGAACCGATTTTTATATAGTTTTCACCAAGGCCGTAGTTAGAAAAAAACATTGAGAGGGGGTGTTGTGAGTCCGACCTTTCATACTACACCGCGTTTTACGGGTTCTGTCATTAAGTTTTAAAAATCTAGTGAGACAAAAAAGCTCAGCTGTGATAAAAAAATGAAAAAGTATATAAAGTGTTATCATAATACATATTTGTATCTGATAATTTGCAGACATTTATTGACTACAGGTTTTACGACTCAGGAGCACTGTAAGAAATTGGAAGGCCGATTACATAGATTATTGATGGTCCATTTGTAGCCAGCGATTAATCTGGTAATAAGCACACAGAGACAATGGCCACATCGCGTAGATTCCATAAAAACACATTGCGCATGCATTACTACTAATTTTATATTAATTTGTTTTGTATTCATCCATTTTATATATGTAACTATACATTTTATTTTGTAATTTTTACACACTTTATTGGAATATTACACAAATTATGTAATTTAGGTGTACCCCAAGGAACAGTTCTGGGGCCTTTGCTATTCAGTATATTTATAAATGATTTACCACTACATATCTCTGAAATGCATATTAGTTGAAAACGCTACATGATAAAATAAACCCAGTTGTTTACTGTTTAATTCAAATACTATAGATAATGCGCCAGAAGCGAATTTATAACAACGTGGACAGGGGTTAAAGAGAAACGGTTTGATTTTTGAGGCTCCAGGATAAACGCGCATCCGTGTTTATGTTTCCGTGTTTGAAGCAGCTGTCAGCGATCTGCTTTTAGACCGCTTTGCTGTGGGACTTTTGAAATCAATATACGGCAACGCGGTGATGAGAAAGGTCGGACAAAACACGATCAGCAGGCCGGCGTTTGTCAATTGTCTCGTATTCGTGACACGGCGGGTACATAGAATACTGTCGTATCTCGAAAATAGTTCGTTTAGTTTTTACAAGCTTTTATTTAACTTGCAATGTATGTTAGTTTGTTTGTTTAGGTCAAAACTTGCAAGTCTGAACGACTTCTACGTATTCGATCGACTTGAAATTTTGTACACATATGTATTCCCGATGACAATACATGAATATATCATTTTTAGAAATAAATTCAACCTCTAAGGGGTTCAAACGGAGATGTAGGGTTTTTTTGACTAATCAACGCCCAGGCCAAATCGCTGAAGCTAGAAACTTGAAATTTGGACAATTGGTTCCTTTTCTGACGTAAGCATCCACTAAGGAAGGATTTCTCGAAATTCAACCCCTACGGGTGCTTATGAAAAATCAAGGTGTAACTTATTATCAGTAAATAAAAATATTTTATTATATTTTCAATTGTTCCCCGCACGTCTCGACTGGCTTCAGTTTTACATACTTACAAGCTGTGATATGTTCCTTCTATAGCTATCTCTGTTCTGAGGACGTAAAATATTTGAGTTACGATAGGTTTTTTCGAGACCGTCGATTATTGCGTCCGTAATACGTATTCTATGTGTGAACGTACAAACCCCGGAAGGTATTCACTTTCAAACAAAACATTTAATAAAACACAGTGCAATGTATGTACGTAAAAATGTATTGATTTCAATTACGTCATTTCGTTTCGAGGAAGATTAAAACCATAAGGTACCACTACCATTTATAATACAAAACCACTACCACTTTGTCCTAGCATTTCTTCATTAATTGGTGTATCGTGGTAAGACAATCTATAAAAAATTATAGTTTCAAAAATTTTTCAAACTTTTAAAAGCGTGGGGCACTCACCGTGTCTATATTTAATTTAATCCATCGAGTGCCCCACGCTTTTAAACGTTATAGAAATGAAAGACATTTTTTATCTATTTTTCAGTGCGTTGATAAGTATAGGTAAGTGTTTTTAGATTTTTTTAAACAGTAAATTTTATTATTATTATTATTATTACACTCTCGGCTATTCTCAATCCTGGTACCTACAGGGTGCTGAACCGTTTTGCGGTTAATAGGGATTTAACCCGTAAAATCAAACTTTTGCGATTTCCTGCTTCCTTAAGTTATTTTAGGAAAAATATCTTCAAATAATAGTTTTAGAACATAAAATTCTGCATCTAAATCATTAAACAAAATTAATTTTACATGCTTTGTAACGGCAGAAATTTGATACGAAAATGTCAAAATTACCTCAAAAACAGATAGCGATAGCCTGCATGGAACTTGAACAAAATGATTAGAAATTATTTTGACAGCTAAAACGTCGTCATTTTGTTCAAGTTCCATGGCTATCGCTATCTGTTTTTGAGGTAATTTTGACATTTTCGTATCAAATTTCTGCCGTTACAAAGCATGCAAAATTAATTTTGTTTAATGATTTAGATGTAAAATTTTATGTTCTAAAACTTTTATTCGAAGATATTTTTCCTAAAATAATTAGGGGAGCAGGAAATCGCAAAAGTTTGATTTTACGGGTTAAATCCCTATTACCCGCAAAACGATTCAGCACCCTGTATATAGGCTTAATAATGGCGGGAAACGCATATGATCGACCCGGCGCCGGCAATGATAGCGAGTTAACAATTGACGTGATTGGGCTGTTGTTTATTTGGACTGTCATTCTCTCGCCCACGATTCATCGTACGCAATACACGTGTGTTTATTAACTCTTTTGTGGACGCGTGGATAATTGGATAGTCTAGTTTTCAACGCTGATTTATTTGTATGTGTTGAAGTCCACTACACCAGAATCGGTGCATATATTTTAATCAATAGACCATGTCCCACTCCCACCTATACAAAAGCATTATAGTCTATTCATTTTCAAAAAAAATTGTGTTTTAAAGACCACCAACAGCTAAGGTTATTTGGGCCTAGCACCAATTCATATTGTCAATTCATTATTTTTTTTTTTAATAATAAATTGAAAATCCAACTGACACTTTTACCAGCTCTCGAGCTAGAACCCGGGAACTGGGGACTTGTAATAGAGGAACCATAACAACGCCATGTAAACAACAGTATTACTACACGCTCGGCTATTTTCAAGCCCGCGTCTCGTGGAAAAAAAATATTGTGTTTTAAAGACCTCCAACAGCTAAGGTTATTTGGGCCTAGCACCAATTCATATTTTCAATTCATTATTTTTTTTTTTAATAATAAATTGAAAATCCAATTGACACTTTTACCAGCTCTCGGGCTAGAACCCGGGAACTGGGACTTGTAATAGAGGAACCATAACAACGCCATGTAAACAACAGTTTTGCTATACGCTCGGCTATTTTCAAGCCCGCGGCTAGTGGAGGGTTAACGTTAACATCACCTATCAACGTTGCACTTTAAAGTTTAATTCTAATTCTAAACTAGAATGTTATAATATTTGAAATGCAAAGTTTACATAGCCGGGACAATTGAACAAAAACAGAGTTAGATGATCTCAATTTCTTCACAGTCCACATCGTTATTCTGACTCCACACCCAAACACACAATATAGTCGAGCACGGCGTTTTATTATATTTAAGTCAAATAACGGAAACAATTGACAGTCCGAAAACAAAAGAATGCAATAAATGTCTCGAGAAAATCTTATAAAAAACAATCAAACTGTGAACTTAGTTGAATAATCACTTTTCAAAGTCCAAATCGGAAAATGTGTTTTTTTTTTAATGTGAAACATTTAAATATAATATGTTTCTTTTTGTAATACATTTAAAAATATATTTTTTGTTTAAAATATCTCTTATGGTACTAAGAGGCGACATGTTGTTACGGTGACTGTTTTAAGCATATATGTATTTCAATATATGCTTAAAACAGTCGCCGTAACAACATATTAAATTTTGAACCTTGAACTAATAATATTGAAATTTGCAGAACAAAATGCCGGTATTAACCCCCTTGCAGAACAATATAAATACCTAGGCGAGCAAGTTTCCCTCTCTAAGAGAGGGAGTTAATACCGACATTTTGTTCTGCAAATTAAAATATATGCTTAAAACAGTCGCTGTAACTACATATTAAAATTTGAACCTTGAACTAATAATATAAATTTCGTCGGGTACATGACACGTTTAAGGTGATCTGCCATCCCTTTAATACTGACCAATCGATCTGCAAATATTATAATGGCATTATTGAGTCACCGACAACTGACAAGCTATACAAATTACAAACAATTTCAGCCTTGAAGCAATAATGACAATTTTTTGTTACATGTTGGGAGCGGTTTGCATCCCTCCCATACCGCTATTTAGCAAAATCCTTTACTCAGGGCACTTTAATATGCCTCCCTCAACATCTTCACAAAAATAAGGCCTTGAATAAATAACACCAAAAAATTGTCACTAGCTCTCGATCTATTAGAGTTAAAGGTCTGTACTAAATAAAAAAAAGAAACTTTAACAATGTGTGAACAAAATCAATGCATTTGATTAACGATTGTCTGCTGTTTTAAAATAGATGACTGTGTTTTGAAACTACTGTTAGAGGTATTCATTTAAATCCAATTTACATTTTAATGTTTTGTTTATCGTATTTAAATTAAAAAATAAATTATAGTCCGCCCTAAACAAGATAAAAAGATCTCTCAAATCGTTTAACTGGCGCAGGCACAAAAAACTTATCTGTTATTCAAAGATCGCTTTGTATCGCTTCTCTGTCTGTCTATAGTTGAATAATTAGAACAGATTGGTTTTGTTCGTCGAAAGAAAAAAAAAACAGATGTGGTTTTTACAATCGAATTGCTTATCGAGGGCCGAGGCCTCTATAATACTTTTTTATTTTATTTCAATTTTTGGCTATTTTTCTGTAATTCGATTAAAGTTCTGATCGGCAGGCCAGTTCTCACATCGTGACGCGACGCGACAAATTGTTGCTTCTAAAATTTTCAAATACAATATAAATACAATATAAATACAATGTAAATACAATATAATACAATATAAGAGCGACAAAAGTCACCATTTCGGAGAGCGCCTTCTGTAAATTTAATGTCAATAGTTTCAGTAGTTTTTGAGTTAAATCCGTTCGTACAGACAGACAGACAACATTTTCGAAGTGAAAACTTCCTTAGACGCGCTTTGCCTGGGCTGTTAACAGGGATGTAAAACGCACCCGACGGTGACAATCGGGGCTACTCGGCTCAAACACGTATTTGCAATATGCTGGTAATAGTGTGTAGTTCATAAGTGTACTAATAGATGACACTAAAAACTTAATACGAGTAAAAAGGCATTTGTACTTCACAAGTGCGTTAACAGATGACACTAAAACATATAATTTGTAGTTCACCAAAATTAGAAAAACTAAAGTTTTCACTTCTTTCGTGTGGTCACAAGCACACACCCATTTTTTTTTAACATTAGATTTGGTTTAGTAATCGAGAATGCAAACGAAAAACTGAAAAAAATCCACGACACTTCTATTTTATTTTTCTGTATTAACTAGGTCTATCATTAATATTTAATTAATTAATGATTAAATTCTTTCGACATTTGTGCAAGTGAAAATCATTTATAATGCTTCAGTTCGAAAATATATAATAATATGCATGTGTGTGCATGTATAATGTGTAATATGCATGTGTGTGTAATAGTAGATAATACTTTGTTGTCAGTAGGGGTTGTTGCGTTTAAAGACAAGGGCCAGCGGTTTTATAAAGGCTGACTGTGGTAGCTACAAGTGACCGATATAAGCTTCTGTATTCCCTGTAGGGATGACGAAATCCGTTAATTTTTAGAATCGGGTACCCGATTCAGACACCCGTTATCCAATACTTCCTTGATACTACTTTATTTGCTCGATATCTGATAATTACTCGATACTTGATGATTTTATTTATTGCTTATAAACAGAAATATTGAATCTGTAAGAAAACAAGGTTCGGGTAATTATCGGGTATTTATCGAATAACGAGTAGGCTGGTATCTACTTATTGAGTAACGGGTAATTATCGAGAACAGGGTGATTATCGCGTCCCGGGTGATCGACTATTGGGTGATTATCGAGTACGGTAAAAATCGAGTAGGTATCGGGTAATTATCGAGTACATGGTAAAAATCGAGTAGGTATCGGGTAATTATCGAGTAGGTACTTGGTAAAAATCGAGCTAGGTCTCATCCCAAGAAAAATTCGTTTTCTTATAGATTCTATAAGCTTAAAAACCAATTTTTTGACGTAGTATCTCTGTGTCATCACAGGATAAGCTTACAAAAGGATAATTGTTATTTTGAAATCGGTGAGGCTATGCTTCTGAAGCCATTGGTGATGGTTAATAAAAACATTTTTTTTTGACGTTTCAAAATAGTGTAATATTGTAAGCAGGCTTTGGATACTTTATGTTTCCATGGATTAAGGGAAATTTGATAAATTATCATATGTCAAAAATAAAAATAAGTTTATATTAGAAATCGTGTCCATCGTGATTATAATAAAATTAAGCAAAATCGCAGGATAGTGGACAAAATAATTTGATTTATTAAATTAAATGTACGACGTTTCGTCTATAGATTTAGACTTTTTCAAGTACAATCATAAAAATAACAATATTTATGAAACGCAATATCAGTGAAATGTGTTTTATTAGAAAAAACAATTCAATCAATTATAGAACAGACACTCAAAATTTAAGTAGTCAGTACAATTATATTATGAAATTATACTAATTTTTGTATTATTATTATTATTGATTGTTAAAATTTATAGTCAACATAATTTGTTACCATGTTACCATGTTTTTGTCTTATGTACCCTATCTTATGTTAATTGCTATGGTTAGTAATTAATATTAATTTTCATAAATATTGTTATTTTTATGATTGTACTTGAAAAAGTCTAAATCTATAGACGAAACGTCGTACATTTAATTTAATAAATCAAATTATTTTGTCCACTATCCTGCGATTTTGCTTAATTTTAATAAAAATAAGTTAATAGTTAAAATAAGAAATGCCAAAAACTTCAACGGAACGTGTTCTAATGAAGTATAACTTCGACCGTGCGCTTATGTGGGTGAGGCACACAGTAAATTTTTTTAGTTTCAGAATCGGGTACCTAAGTACTCGATTATGCACGGGTACTTGTCGTTATATTTCTAATTCTAATTTCTCAGATATGTTGGGTGTTTGTGAGGAACTTCTCTCACAAGTTTATTAGTTATTAGTTACCCAGGGAGAACGTTTTAGCCTCCGACCTCCTGGTCGGGTGGTAAAAACACAAACAGGTCCGGCACAATGGATACTCTGGTGTACCCACGATATCGTGTGGTGTACGCATGCATTCACTTAAGACGCAACATAGGCGGGTTTTGTTTACCTGGAGTTTATGAAAAACATTAATACATTAAGAGAAAATTGTTTCACTTAAAATGCAACATCGACTGAACAAAAACATACGTCATTAAAAATAATGACTAATAATATTTTAATTTAAAAAAATAAGTGTAATTCATTTTTAACCGACTTCAAAAAAAGGAGGTGGTTCTCAATTCGGTTGTATTTTTTTTTTATGTTTGTTACCTCAGAACTCCGTCATTTATAAACCGATTTGGAAATTTTTTTTTATTTGAAAGGATATACTTTCAGATTGGTCCCATAGAAATTTCATCAAAATCGGTTCAGTAGTTCGGCTGATTTTAATAAAAGTTACTAACGGCGTGTGATTCCTTAAGGTAAATGTCACTTGTTGACACATCAGACAGCGTAAGAAAGTCGGTTTAATAAAAGTGAGTAACGGCGTGTGATTCCTTTAAGGTAAATGTCACTTTTTGACACTAAAAAGTAATAAATAAAAAACTTTTAAACAAAAAAAAACCTCCTTCAAAAAGCCACTAAAAAGAGGAAAATAATGAAATTTTGAGGTCTGCGCCAATTTAATAAAATATGAAGTTGGTTAAAAAGAAGATATTAATCACTATACTATACTTTTTAATCTACTTCATATTTTATTAAATTGGCGCAGACCTCAAAATTTCATTATTTTCCTCTTTTTAGTGGCTTTTTGAAGGAGGTTTTTTTTTTTTGTTAAAAAGTTTTTTACTTAAATTAAATTGTTATTATACTGATAGGTAAATAGTAAATATAACAATTACCTCAAGTCAATCAAATAACGGTAAATTGTTCTAATTCTGAATTGCATGAATTTGAAACTATATATCTACTAATTTCATATTGACTGAATTGTTCTAATTTTGGATACACATGTTCATAGGCCCTGAAGATGAAATTAAAAATTTCGAAGCGTTGGCCACAAGCGATATTTTTGTAAAGCTTCAGTATTTTGACTCTCAACCAAACCGTCCTTCAATTATTAACATTCATTGGGTCAACACTACTATATACTGAAGATATTGATAATTTGAAAATTTTTTTCTAATAAAAAAAAATATTACCTACGATCTTTGTTTCAATTTACATTTTTATTACTTGTACAAAGATTTGACATACATTATTAACGTACAGAAGGTGTGTTTGACAACTGCATAGTCGACCAAGGAGATCAAAAAACCCTCACACAATATATCTGAGAGTCGAGAGAATCTCGACTCCATCCAGTACAAAGGGCACGTCCTGTGGCGTATATCTGATGACCTCGCTGCTGCAGAGCTGAGTGATTGTACCGCTCGATGCGATCCAGGTCCGGACTCGCCCAATAGGGTATTTGCGTGGAATTTTTGGAAGTGAAACTTCTATTGTGAAGGAAAGTTCGTGAGACGATTAAACGAAACAGCGAGGTACTACACCCTCTCTCTCTCTCCCTCCCCCCTCTCTCTTCCCCCTCTCTCCCTCCCTTCCTCCCTCTCTCACAGGTCAGTGTGTCAGTGACTGGTGTCCTCCCTTCTTTTATGTCTAGTGCCAGTGTGTTCTCTGTTCGGTCGTAGAGAACACACTAGTACTAGGCATAAAATAAGGGAGGACACCAGTCACTGACACACTGACCTGTGAGCCGCCAAGGAGGACACTTCGACCGCTGCCACATCGTCTTTGAGAATGTCTACCGCAGTTGTAGACGAAACGTCAGGTAGAAATACCACCGGACCACGGCCTACAAGTCCGGAAACCATGAAGACTTAGTTCTGTAGTGTTCACAAACGATTTAGAATTGATAGAACTAATGAGTCATTTTCCTGAGAGTACTTCTTTCAATTATCCACGAGAGGCAGCAGTTGTGGTAGGTACAAACATTATTTATTCCCCATTAGTGTCGTGTCATTTTAGTGGCATAACTTAATTATTAAATTATTATTATTATTAAATTAAATAAATAATTAAGTTATACCACTGAAATGACACGACACTAATGAGGAATAAAATAATAATGTTTGTACCTACCACAAGTGCTGCCTCTCGTGGATAATTGAAAAAAGTACTCTCAGGAAAATGGCTCATTCAGAACTGCTATACAACTGCACCAACAAAACACTCCTAGTATAGATCTGTACATTCAAGACTTCACCTCTGTGTACAGTACAAAATATTTCTCTTTAAAATATGTGATACAAAATATCTTCCGTATACTTGCTTTGAAATTTCACATACTGCATTTATATACACATTGTAAATCGCTTGCAATAAAAAACACGCTTTTGTACAATATATTATATTATTGTATAATATTATACAGTTTGTCACAAAAACACGCAACGTAGCATTTGTTCTGCAATTAATATTCTACCAAATATAATAAAAACAAGCCGTGAGGTGGGTCGTTTATTTGGACTAAAGTGCGACCCTTGAGGTCCACACGACAAACTTCCCAGTTTGATAAATATTTAATAATAATAATTAAATTAGATATTACACAGAAAAGTAATCATTTTTATCATTAAAACATAATTATTATTTATTTTTAACAATAATTTAAAAAAAAAACGGCTGAACCGATTTTTATAAAATTTATGTCGGATCAAAATGACGTTAACACGCCTCGATTGACACCCTTACGAAGTCGATATAATTTTTTATTCGCGAGATATTGTGTAAAATTTACTTTTTTGGAGTCTATTTGGTTAAGAAAAAAGAACGGCTGAACCGATTTTTAAAAAATTTCTTTCAGATCATATTTACGTTAATACGCGTCGATTGGCACCCTAACGTAGTCGATATCATTTTTCATTCTCGAGATTTCGTCTTAGAAAGAAATGGACACATACGTACACACACATACACACACACAGTCATCTTTCTAAAAATAGTGTAGTGACTTTGAAACATAAAAATTTGTTATACATTTTGATTTTGATTTTCGGACCCATTACAATAACTTCCAATGGGAAGTTAAAAATGACCACACGACGAAGTGAAAACTTCAGATTTTCTAATTTTGAAATATATATATAATTTTTTAATCACACAGTTTAATCATAAATATATTAAAATCGGCCTATAGTATCAAAGATTTGGATAGTATGAAAAGCAAATTACCTGAGCTTCGCCTATTATGCTGCATAATAGCCTTTACTATTTAAAGTGCATGCGAAATACTATGTTGCATTTACTTTGGGACATATACGGTAAGTCCGCAGGCGAACAATGCACACAATCACCGTGCAAATCAAAAATAACAATCTATCAGTATATTGAAATGTCAATCACTTAAAATATTACAATACAATTTAATTGTTTATTAGATCATATTGTAATTTTAGCTCTGATGAACAGGTCCATTAAGCTTTAGAACATATTGATATAAAAGGTTGTACAATCAATAACGTAGACGGATATTTTGTAATGGAGTTTGTGAAAAAAGTGAGAACAAAAATGTTATAAATGGCTGATTAATTAAAAATTATAGGGAAATGGCTATATGATAATTATCTGTGAACGTGGATTAATCTACATTTATGATACTAGGGAGTTATCGAGATATGTGCCTGACAAATTAGAGCTTTACATTTATAATAATAAAATTAATAGAGTGGAATATCTCTATCTCTACATAGAATAAAACATAGTCGCTGTCTGTCTCTGTCTGTTTCTCCGCTTACTTCTTCTAAACCACGCAACGGATTTTGAAACGGTTTTCATTAAAAGAAAGAGCAATAAACGAGGACGGTTTGTGTATATAATTTGTAAATATTTTCTACAAAATGGCTGAACTATGACGGTGTTTTGTCAAAAAGCCTGTTTTCGTACGCTTACATGACTAACGCTGGCCAAATCTTTAGAGATACATCAAAACAATGTATTAAAAAATTGTAGGTCTTAAAAACCGTTATTAAATCATAATTTCATACCACCCGGGCGTAGCCGGGACGGGCCGCTAGCTGTAAATATCTTAGATTAAAGGTTGATTGTTTTATGAGATGGGATTAAGGTTGCCAGGTCCAAAAATAGAAAAGCCGGACTCGGCGTTATATTTAGCCGGACATTTTGCCCTAAAAGCCGAGCTACCTATTTTAAATAGAAATAATCAGTTGCGTATTTTCAATCGTTTATTAATAATCAATAACAGTCAGTTTTTTGCGAGATCAACTTTAAACGTGTGTAGGTATATTCCTATGTTTCCATAGATATAGATGCAACCAATATATTGTTACAAAACTGTTTTATGAGTTGGCGGAATAAAATAATTAGAAACACAATAATAATGAACGCAACAACGAAAAGTCAATTCTAACAATCAACACGAGTAAACAAAAACTAAACAGTAATTACAAAGCAAAACAAACAACTATATACAATAATTCGTAATTATTACCACTACACTCGTATTTATTTATCAATTTGGTTATTTATATCACGGCACTATTTATTTTACTGCTCCAACGTAGACTTGAATGCGTGACTCACCGTTGACTGATTCCTCACTCACTCGTACTGCTGTTTATATAGGCTGCGTACCATAAGCCTAGTGTGTTCTCGCTTTCTCTAGAACTTTCGTGCAGGTACCAGTTGTTACAGTAAGCGGACCCCGTTTCTCAGAACTCTTGCCTGTCGTTTATATACAGAGTGATCCGTAACAATGTTATGTGCGTTCTTTACTTCATCGCTAAACAGCCTAACAAAAGCCGGACAGATCGGACTTTTATATTATATAAATCATAAAAAAAAATTTATTTAACTTCGGTGCTCCAGATGAAGAAGGGCTTGAGAATGGCCGAGCGTGTAGCAATGCTGTTGTTTACATGGCGTTGCTATGGTTCCTCTATTACAAGTCCCCAGTTCCCGAGTTCTAGCCCGAGAGCTGGTAAAAGTGTCAATTGGATTTTCAATTTATTAATAAAGAAAAAAAAATAATGAATTGAAAATATGAATTGGTGCTAGGCCCAAATAACCTTAGCTGTTGGTGGTCTTTAAAACACAATTTAACAATTTCCAGATGAAGAATATTATTAATTCGACCCTGTTTGAGAAACGAATCTAATTCTAAACAGCAAAATTAAGAAAAAAAAGAATCTTGTTTTTAATATAAGAAAGAGGCGATTGTTTTCAGTAGTAAACAAAAACACGCATTTGTTTTTATATAAAAATGTATTTATTATTATGTATACGGTGTTTCAGAAAGTTCTATACCAAGTCGATAGGCAAATATTTATTTTTTTATTGAGCATATTAATAATAATAATAATAATAAATAAATTTATTTCGTATCCATACAATAATCAGGCAAGTACATTGATTTTTCAGAAATATTTTTCTCCTCACTAGGGCTAAGGCCCTGTACCGAGGAGAAACAATTTGCTCTAACGTGCTGACCTTGAAAGCTGATTTTTATTTTGTTTATTTGTTTATTTTATGGTGTGTGGGGGTGTGTGTGTGTGTAGGTGTGTAGGTTATTGGACTCCCGTACATCAAAAAAGAGGTAAAAAAAAACTAGTTGCGGTTTTTTGAAACCACAATGCAAGTGAAATTTTATCTATACTAATACTATAAAGCTGGAGTTTGTTTGTTTGTTTGGTTGAACGCGCTAATCTCAGGAACTACTGGTTCGAATTGAAAAATTATTTTGGTGTTGGATAGTCCATTTATCGAGGAAGGCTATAGGCTTTTAGGCTATAGGAGCGGAGTATCAATGAAAAATATTGCAAAAACGGGAAAAATTATTCCTTTTGAGAGCTCCCGTTGCGTGCGCTGCGTAAACGTTTAAAGTTACGCAAAAATCATGTATGACGGAATTGTTCCCGGAAGGTTTATATATATAGCGAACGAGTGAGGCGAGTGAGTAATGTAATTCCTAAACCACGCAGTGGATTTTGATGCGGTTTTCACCATCAGTTAGATAATTTTTCACGGAAGGTCTATATATATAGCGAACGAGCGAAGCGAGTGAGTAATGTAATTATAATATTTAAGCGAACGAGCGAAGCGAATGAGTAGTGTATTTATAATATTCAAGCGAACGAGCGAAGCGAGTGAGTGGTGTATTGCATCCGTCACACTTGTGTACAGTCGTATAAACTAATCTGGTCGATCACTTCGATTGGACGTGACGTGACGTGACCTCGACATGTGTAATTGAACGGGAAAAAAACAAGGCTTAAAGTTCGTAAAAGATTTCGTTATTTAAATTTTAGGGTTCCGTACCTCAGAATGAAAACAAGGAATTCTTACAAGATCACTTTGTTGTCCGTCTGTCTGCCCGTCAATTTAAATAACCCAATGCGCATAATTTTGACACAATTTTTAGAACCATTGTGTATAATATGCACGTGTGAAGTCAGACCTGTTTATGTATTTTCATGCATAATGTAACTTGTAAGACTATGGTGAATATATTTATTTAAATTTAATGTAAGATTGTCAAAAAATTTACAATTAATAATTATTACACTTCTTTTCTTTTTGATTTGATAAAATTATGTTAAAAGAAATTAAGTCATCAAGATGTTACAGAATATTGTCGCGTGATGAACGATGTAAAATGAAAAAATATTTAACGACTTAGATATACATATAGAAAAAAATATTTTTATTTACACGTGCCTATATATCTATAATAATATTTATATTTATCGTGCACAGATCTATGTCTATTCATTTCCAAGATAGAGTAATTTGAAAAAATACGTTCCAACAGTGACACTTACTTACAGCTTAAAATAAAATAAATAGGTAAATACGGTCCAGTACTTTTCAAATTTGAAATTCTCCCGATCGACTAATCATAACTAGAAACAATAGGAATACGTGCTGATAACGTACACGCAGGTCACTCTATCTTGAAAGCAAATAGACTATAGTTATCTAAAAACTAGCCTTTACTCGCGTCTCCGCGGTCAATCCCTGTGTCAAAAGGGGGTAAAAATTTTGAAAAACTAAAATGAACAAAATAAATATTAATACAAAAAACTTTTTAGAGACAAGCTTTTATTTAAAGGCACTAAAAAGGAAAAAATAATTTTTAATAATTTAGGTTCATAATTAATAATAAACTATCATAGAGTTCACGACCCACGCTTTTATAATTATGAACCTAAATTATTAAAAATTATTTTTTCCTTTTTAGTGCATTTAACTAAAAGCTTGTCTCTAAAAAGTTTTTTTTACAAAAATTTATTTTCAAAATTTTTT
Organism: Mongoloraphidia duomilia; assembly: GCA_039654895.1. NCBI lineage: Eukaryota > Metazoa > Arthropoda > Insecta > Raphidioptera > Raphidiidae > Mongoloraphidia > Mongoloraphidia duomilia. The sequence goes on along the minus strand of CM077522.1, from coordinate 4,432,963 downwards.
TAATGTAACCATGACGTGCTAACAAGCACTTCAAGAAATTTGGTGGACAAAGAAATTATTCAAACTTAGATGAAAAGAATTATTTCGATAATGCATTGTGTGCCATGAAACTTTCATCGACTTCTGTCGATCTCATAATATAATATGTTATTTGAATGACAGTAAAGTTTTTTCGATAACATCAAACATATTTTTAATTATTTCGATTGTAATCAGTGCCGTGTCGACAATATTCTGTCGCGTACCACCTATGGCACGTGTGTCATAGGTTCGCCATTCCTACTATAAAAAGGTTATTTATAAGACGAAATTTCGTTAAAAACTTTAAATTAAAAGAAATTAAGAAAAATCGCAGGATAGTGGACAAAATATTTGATTTATTAAATTAAATGTACGACGTTTCGTCTATATATTTAGACTTTTTCAAGTACATAAAAATAACAATATTTATGAAAATTAATATTAATTACTAACCATAGCATTTAACTGCGATTTTTCTTAATTTTATTATAATCACGATAGACACGATTTCTAATATAAATTTAAATTAAAATGTTTTTATTTATTTATATTAATTGTTACCCAGGACTGTTATTGATTATTGTTAGTATGTATTTTAGACAGAATGATTTATTTTAAAGATCATGAGGTTATGTTATGTATACCTAATTAATACAATATTTTTTAATTTTTAAAAACCCTTTATCTTTAGTTTGACAACTTATTTTTCATTTATTTCGGAAAGAGGTAGGGGTAAAAAAAGACAACTATCATAAAAGATGTACCTACGTTAAAAAATAAGGTTGACCTGTCTGAGGCTTTTGGTCCCAGATCTGAAATTTTTTTAAACGGTTTTATTTAGCTTGACCCCGTATATTTGCTTGTTACTATCTTTGTTTCAAATCTTGCGACAGCTTTTTCAACTACTTCTACTTAACCAATTCTTATGAAACTTTGCACACATATTGAGTTCCCGTGACAATAAATATTATAATAATTTCAACTTGGTAACGAGGGTCTGATGATGGAATCAGGAGGTGGACAGTTGAAAGGATGAGGAGTTTGCATAATGATACGGGCCAGAAATCAAACAAAACTAGAAAATAAAAATAGATAAAAACATTTTTTTAAGTTGTACCAAAAACTAGAAAATAATTAGGACACAAACCAAGGGGCACTTTGTGTCGCTACGTCTGCGGAATAAGTAATAAAAACGTGAGGCGCATAAAAATCTGTATAACGACTGTATAACTATTAAATAAGAACGACTTGTCTAGAAAAATATGTTTCCAAGTCCACCAACAGAAATATTTCAAATGCGCCCCACGTTTTTATTACTTATTCCGCTGACGCAGCGACACAAAGTGCCCCTTGGTTTGTGTCCTAATTATTTTCTAGTTTTTGGTACAGCTGATGATTTAAAATAAAACCGCTTAACTTAAAAGTTTTTTACCTATTTTTATTTATATGGATTGTTCCAAACTAACGTATATGGGCCATTCAAGTATTACGTAAGCACTACGGGGGGGGGGGTCTTTGCTTTGTTTATTTTTGATGACATGGGGGTTGGGGGGGTCTGGATGGTGATTACGTCAGCAGTATTTATTTTTTTACTTTTTCGGATTTTCTACAAAATTTTGTCAATTTTGGTTTGAATACATATGGCAACCGTACTTGTCTATGCTTGAAAACGAAACGCATTTTCAGGGATTCCCGAAAATAATGGATGCGTTTACTCGCTTAGAACCGAGTAGGGGAATTACCGCGCGCTATTCATTCAGAACAGCAAACATCCAATGTCATCAATTCATGGATTCGTGTGTCATGGACTGAGGACTGTTAATTTGAATTAATATACCAACATTTTAAAAGAAGTTTCTTTGTTCGTTAATATATTAAGATTATAATAACTGAATACCATGTCAATAAAATTTGCTTAAATAAATATTATGTGCGTTAAAGTCCTCTATTCCAAGCCTATTCCTTATTTATAGACTTATAACTGCTGCTCATGAATCAATAAAGAAACCATAACACATTGAAAAATGTGTGTACCAATGTTTACGTAAGAATGAGGGATGAGGGGGTAAGAGTTTTGCTTACTTTTGCTGACGAGGGGGAAGGGGGGGTGAATAATTGCAAAAAATCTGCTTACGTAATACTTGAACGGCCCCCATGCAGTGGTGAGACGGCTGTTAGAACAATACATATTTGTTTACTCACACTCCTGACATCCACGGACGGTTTTTGATTCTTGTAGGAACAAACCTTTTATTGGTATCTAGTATACAGAAATTCCCTGGACACAATGAAACCATTATTTAATGAAAATGTTGTAAATTAAAACAAGAACAATGGTTGACATATCCGAACCAAATACGGTATCGATAGTGTTGTGGCCCGGTTCTAGAGGTCAGTCCCTTATTTGGATTGTGGACATAGCTTAGTGCGAACTTGAATATCATAAATATCGTTTATTTGATTGCGCTGTATTTTAAAGTCTTGGGGTAAGCTACCCTCAGTGTCGTCTTCCTTACAGACCCTTTGATACGAGACAGGACACAACCTATATTCGTCCTAAAATTCTCGAAGAGAGACAAATATTTTTGATCGCGTTCTGTCTTTGATGCAGAGCAGACTAATTGAAGATTACTATCACAGGTTAATACTATCACAGGTTGATACAATCACAGGTTGATACAATCACAGGTTGATACAATCTCTCTATCTCCCTCTTTGATGTAGATTAATTGCAGGCTGCTATGATAACTTTTTCTCTCTTTTTGATGCAGAACAGACCAATCATATTCATTATCTCTGTTTTATGTAGAGATGGCCAAAATCAGGTTATTATCTTAAATATTAGGTAAATGATAAAATCAACGATTTTTTAACCCCTTATATCCACAACAATATTATTCACATAACAATTAGAGGTGAAAATAATATATATCAGACATCCAAGCTGCCATGATTTGTATAAGCTATATCTAAGAAAAAATCAAATGGCCACTGTCGGGACTTGAACCCGAAACTCCCAGTTTCCGGCTAGGTGAGTTACCAATTTTTCCAGTGCCCGAGAGTGGTAACTGAACCCCTCTTATATATAGCAATTTCAGATATGAAAACTCACTACATGCGAGAGCTGATTATTTAAATAAGCTGGGAGTTTCGGGTTCAAGTCCCGACAGTGGTGATTTGATTTTTTCTTAGATATAGCTTATACAAATCATGGCAGCTTGGCTGTCTGATATATATTATTTTCACCTCTAATTGTTGTGTGAATAATATTGTTGTGGATATAAGGGGTTAAAAAAATCGTTGATTTTATCATTTACCTAATATTACTGTCCACAAAAACTCAAACCTTTGTTTATTTATTATCTTAAAGATTAATAGCGGACCAGCCACGTGTTGCTATTTCGTATCCAGACTCTACTTAAAAGGGTCTTTAATCTTCCCCCGTCATGTATAAAAGTGAATTTAAAAGATTTAATGGAATGGAATATGAAAAAGTGAAAAATTTAAAAACGCCCACATAAGAACAAAAAGAGTTATTTTTAAATATACAATAAAATTAGAACAGAATAAAATTTTTGAAATGCAAAATTATATGAAATGATTTTATTTTTCAAGCTTCTTTATGGTTAGGTATTACTCGTTCACAATATAAACATTTGTTTTTGGATTTTTTACTATGAACTTATTGTTTCCAAAATTGACCCAAAATTGGAAATAAACAAATGTAGTTCGGTCTAGACTCTAGGCTTAAATAATGTTCCCCCCAGGGGGGTATTGGGATGTAGTTGTTATCGCAATAATTGCATTTTAATGTTGTTTGGGAATTAGCGCTCCCAAGGACCCGAACTCGTACCAGTCGGTTTGTGTATGCCGGCTGGCGGATTTTAATACACAAATATGTTATTTATTGTGTTCAAGACGCTAATGACCTGAGTTGTCGACGCGTCTATAATCTACAATAAATAAATAAATCAAATAATGTTCTTGTCAAATTTCGTCAAAATTGGTCTACACATATTTTGACCGTAATCGTATAGAAACAGAAAGGACAAACATTATCAAATATCGTCGAGGAAAAATTTGGTTGAGGATCAATAAGAAAGCTTTTCCAAAGTACTAAAACATAACATTGGTAAAGCTTTCCTTATTGATCCTCTACCAAACTTTAACTCAACGATTTACATTCTATTGGATCTACATTATAATAATATACTGAAGACATTTATTATCAAACATCAATCATTCGAGTTAATGCGAAATCTCGCGTTGCTGGATATTCCAACGCACCATTTTGACAGCTGTCCAAATAACTCCAAAACCTCCTCTTTCGAATGTTACCATTAATTTTTGCGGTTGATAATCATATTATATTTTAACATTTGAAATGTTTATGTTCGTATATGGGGGCAGAGTTACGAGTTTTCGTTCAAGGCCAAAAGACAACGGTGTCGCGATCAAGTGAGGAGCAATCACGCAAAATTGAACAAGTGCAATTTTTTCGAAATGTGTTTTATATCATGTCTAGTTAATTGAGTGGTATTTGCGACGATCTGCGGTGTTATTTTTGAGCAAATGTTAATAAATACTGTAGAAAAATCCATTTAAAAGTTAAGTAATCAAGCAAAAGTTAACGCGTATATAACAGAAGAAATAGGGTTATTCCTGACAAAACTAAACAGTGCATTGATAAATATTGTGTGTATAATAAACAGTTAATTATGTTTCATATATGCTGTTATCATTTCCAATGTCCTCGATGGTTGCAAGGATTGCGAAATCTGTGAATTTTTTTATAGCATTTTAAAAATGATCAAATCATTTTGGCTCTCACTGTATTAATAGAATATAATTTTCTTGTTAAAAGAAAATTATAATTTCAAATAGTAAGCTCTGACGTCTGAAATGACGTATTCTGATTCCAGCAGTCTAGCTGAACTATATTAGACGTCACACGGTAAAACAATGACGCGCGAACATAGGCATTCGTTTGTTTGCCTTATTGGTTATGTAGATTTTGAAAGTTTTTTAATCGCGATCCATTTTTGACCGACTTCAAAAAAAGGAGCTGGTTCTCAATTCGGTTGTATTTTTTTTAATGTTTGTTACCTCAGAACTCCGTCATTTATAAACCGATTTGGAAATTTTTTTTTATTGGATATATAGGGTATACCTCGAAGTTGGTCCCATATAAATTTTACTTAAATCGGTTCAGTAGTTCGGCTGACTAATAAAAGTGAGTAGCGGCGTGTGATTCCTTTAAGGTAAATGTCACTTTTTGGCATATTACAAGTCCCCAGTTCCCGGGTTCTAGCCCGAGAGCTGGTAAAAGTGTCAATTGGATTTTCAATTTATTATTAAAAAAAAATAATGAATTGAAAATATGAATTGGAGCTAGACCCAAATAACCTTAGCTGTTGGTGATCTTTAAAAAACACAATTGGCACATCACATAGCGTAAGAAATCGATTTAATATAAAATAAAAAGTGAGTAATGGCGTGTGAATCCTTTAAGTAAAAAGTAAAAAATAAAAAACTTTTTAACAAAAAAAACCTCCTTCAAAAAGCCACAAAAAAGATGAAAATAATAAAACTTTGAGGTCTGCGCCATTTTAATAAAATATGAAGTCGGTTAAAAAGTGCCAATTTAATTACTATCTACTTTTTAACCGACTTCATATTTTATTAAAATGGCGTAGACCTCAAAGTTTTATTATTTTCCTCTTTTTTGTGGCTTTGTGAAGGAGTTTTTTTTTGTTAAAAAGTTTTTTCGTAAATAGTTTAGAAGAAACAAATCAGTTACATTAAGATAGATAAATATTGTGAATTATAGACTATCGACAACGGAGGTCATAAGCGTCTGACAAATCAGTTACCTAAGGCGACAGTCTATTTAGCCATTTTATAGGGAGTTTGTTTAATGATGTCAGCGTCTTTTCTTATGTAACGTACGCCAGTGATATTGAGAGCTCGCGCGCTACGAAGATAAGTCCGGTCTGTCATCAGCTACAACCAGAATCACGCTGTCATAATTTTCAGTAGCGTATTGACTACCGTTGTGTGTGTACGATATGCGAGGGTGATCGCGCGCTTTCTTTAGCTCGTAGTTACGTTCAAAGCTCCAAACTTGTTAAATTAAAGTTTAACGGCGTAGTATTTCAAAAATATTACCAATTGTCAAAAATATCTAACTGTAAAAATGTACTTTAATGAACGATTGGAAAAGTTTTGTTTTATAAAAATAATTGTTTCTAAAAAGTGTTTTGTTTTATTAACTGTAAGACTCGAAGACAGCTGAAAGTTTTCGATCCAGAAGTTTTAGGTACGTCGCAAGTGATTTATTGATTTGTGATATTGTTTTTGTTTTATGTGCAAGGGTATCTTGATTCTATAGGCATAAAAAATCAATGTTTATTTATAGTTTTTAAAGATTTTGAATCAGTGTTCGTTAATTGAAATTTTAATGTAAAAATTTGGAGTTTTGATTTTTTACTTTTTAATTTTATATTGAATTGTCTTTCTCGTTTTAAATGTTTGATAATTTTTATCGAAACGCTTGTCATTGACAGTGTCATTTCGCGTTTACATAATAATTTCAAAATTGTACAATTAAATAATTGTGCAATAAAGAGTATAGGTAATTAAAAGAAAATGTTTTTGAAGTCGCTTATCTGTAGTCGAGCGTCTATAATTTACAAATTACAATGTCTTTTTTTGGCTATGCTGCCTAAACCGTTAAACAGTAAGAATTATTGAGCATTACAAGTTCTACAAAAAATTCCGCGACAGTAAATACTTATCTCTAAAAAATAGCTCACAATAGCTGTACGAAACTGGGGCGAGGCGCTTATAGTTTCTTATAAATACTTTAATAAAAAACTTTTTAACAAAAAAAAAAAACCTCCTTCAAAAAACCACTAAAATGAGGAAAATAATGAAATGTTGAGGTCTGTGCCAATTTAATAAAATATGAAGTCGTTTAAAAAGTATAGGTAGTATACTGATTAATATCTTCTTATTAACCAACTTCATATTTTATTAAATTGGCATAGACCTCAAAATTTCATTATTTTCCTCTTTTTAGTGGTTTTTTGAAGGAGGTTTTTTTTTGTTAAAAAGTTTATTTTTTACTTTTTAGTGTCAAAAGTGACATTAACCTTAGAAGAATCACACGCCGTTACTCACTTTTATTAAACCGACTTTCTTACGCTGTCTGATATGTCAAAAAGTGACATTTACCTTAAAGAATCACACGCCGTTACTCACTTTTATTAAAATCAGCCAAACTACTAAACCGATTTTGATGAAATTTCTATGGGACTAAGCTGAAAGTATATCCTTTCAAATAAAAAAAAATTTTTAAAATCGGTGTATAAATGACTAAGTTATGAGGTAACAAACATATAAAAAAACAACCCAATTGAGAACCACCTCCTTTTTTTGAAGTCAATTAAAAATATTTTAAATAGATTATGTTAGAATTATATTACTTCAATAGAGAATATTTTCAACTGCCGTTTGCTATCCATGAACCATGACATACTTTTTTATCATAATCCGTTTTCAACTTTACTAAAAAAACGTTGATAATCTTGGTGTGGTTAAGGCTAGACCCCGTCATTCTGTTACGTAAGACTCACATAGAACATGCATGAGAGGGTTTGTTTTGATCTTTTTTTGTCGCGTGATAAATCCGGTGAGAAGGTCATGCTACACAGCCATCTTCCGTGGTATAGTTTTCGTCTTAAGCCAATTACTAATTACTATACACTGACTAACGCTAACTCAACTTCAGCTAACCCGACTTAATGCTAACCTGGCTTAACGCTACTACGACTTACGCTAACTCGACTTACGCTACTCCGACTTACGCTAATTCGAATTAAGCTCACCAGACTTACGCTACTCTGACTTAACGCTAACCTGACTTAACGCTAACCGACTTACGCTACCCCAACTTATTTTTCTCTCTCATTTCGCCCATCACCCCCACGCGAAGCATTCCTCCCGCATTTCAAGCTGTATTCCGAGTAAAGGTCGATTTATATTATCCGGTCAGGCACGGCGTGGGACTGTAGCGTTTCCCGCAAGACAAACATTTTTACATGCATTTCAAATAATATTTATACTTAGCGGATTCCGTCCGTTCAGACACGTATCAATACTCATATTTGAAAAGCATGTAAACATGTTTGTCTTGCCGGAAACGCTACGTTCCCGCACCGTGTCTGACCGGATAATATAAATTGAGCTTTACGCGTATTCTATATACGCGATCTTTCCCGCCTATCGGGTAACTTCGGGGTATTGCTGCGTACTGTATTTTTTCCTGAGAAAATTGGTACATCTACGTGAATGCTTTCAAAAGACATTTTCATCGTTTTATCATTATTTTAAATACATAGATATTATATATATATATATATATATATATATATATATATATATATATATATATATCATTTTACTAATTAAACCTGTTTCATTTCTGTAGGATTGTTAAAAGGCTAAATGAAGTAGCCTTGTATAGGTATAAGTAGATTAAACTGTTCTTTGGAAAAAGTTTGAACTTTCTGCAAATAACTTTTACTTAATAATTCTCTGGTAACAAGAAGAAACTTTTCATTTTGCAAAATATCTATATTCAGTTCGAAAATAATAAGCAGTGACTAATACACTACTTCACAATGCAATATAAGCGGCATAGTTTTTATGTATGAGACGGTACCTATATGCTTTACATTGTTTCATTGCTTTTCCGATCTTGCTATGGTTCCTCTATTACAAGTCCCCAGTTCCCGGGTTCTAGCCCGAGAGCTGGTAAAAGTGTCACTTGGATTTTCAATTGAAAATATGAATTGGTGCTAGGCCCAAATAACCTTAGCTGTTGGTGGTCTTTTAACACAATTTCAATTTTGCTTTTCCGATCCATTAAGCTTGTTAGTCACTGACTTGACTTTTCGAACTAGACTATAAACGATTATTAAATTTAATGATCAATTAATGAATTTCTTTTAAATGACAAATTTAAAATTGTTAAAATACAGTTTAATACATTGCTAGCACTTTTGGGATATCGGTATGCAACTAATATGATATTTATCTTGTTAAGCTCGCCAAGGATTTAAAAAAGAGAACGGTACACGTTGCTCTTCCCAAGTTTAAATTGAATTACTTTTGTGACATCACTAACACCGTAAGCTCTATGCATTATTATACATACCGAAGAGATTTTATACTTTTTGCAACACTTGCATCAAAAGTACAATTTTAGATGGCTGTGTATACCGTTTGAAAAGTGATTCTTTATGGAAGCTTCTACTGCATTCGAACGGTAGTGTTTAAATGAAATTTTAACGCACTCCGTTCTATAAAGTAATGCTGTTTTGTTTTACTTTATAACACAACGTGCGTAATAAAGTACTTTATAGATTACTTTGCTATAATGTCACTAATAAATTATTTATCCAAATTGTGTTTTATTTGCTTAAAATTGAACTTTTGAAGCTGCAGTTGTTGCAAAAAATATTGTATGTAACGCGTGGCAAAAGTGACGGATCTGACAGTCGCGATTTTACAATACTCTCTTAAGGTTATGTTGCATTCATACCAGAACTCGTGTGATTACCGCACTCGCCTTCGGCTCGCGCGTTAAACACACACTCGTTCTGGAAAAAATGCAACATAACTTTAGGCTCGTATCGCAAAATCGCGACTGTCATATAATCCGTCACTTTTGCCACTAGTTGCATAAATTACTATTAATATGTGGTTAAAATAATTCCACGGTATATTAAATTTTGATCTATACCATACACCCGGCAACTATATGTGTTATTTACTTCTTTTATGTAGATATTAATTAATTAATTTTGTTGGATTATTGGATAATTACGTAACGTAGGATTTGCAAATTAATTATAAAGAGCTTTCAAAACGTGATTGTTCGTTTAATAATTTATGCAAGCTAAAATAATTATTTAACGTGTGCAGTTTGATGTTTCAATTTTATTAATAATGACAAAGCACTGCAGTGCTGCAAATTATTAATGAATGAATGAATTGTAAATTATAGACGCTCGACAACTGAGGTCATTAGCGTCTAAAACAAGCTGCAAATTATATTTTGCAAGAACTATTCTATAAAATAAATATGACGAGCTCCTATAATTTGTATCAGTAAAATATATTTAACAAGCCGTGAGGTGGGTCGTTTATTAGGACTAAAGTGCGACCCTTGAGGTCCACACGACGAACTTCCCAGTTTGATAAATATTTAATAATAATAATTAAATTAGATATTACACAGAAAAGTAATCATTTTAATCATTAAAACATAAGTAATTATTATTTATTTTTAACAATAATTAAAAAAAAAAAAAAAAAACGGCTGAACCGATTTTTATAAAATTTATGTCGGATCAAAATGACGTTAACACGTCTCGATTGACGCACCTTTGCGAAGACGATATAATTTTTTATTCCCGAGATATTGTGTAAAATCTACTTTTTTGGAGTCTATTTGGTTAAGAAAAAAGAACGGCGTAACCGATTTTGAAAAAATTTCTTTCAGATCATATTTACGTTAATACGCGTCAATTGGCACCCTAACGTAGTCGATATCATTTTTCATTCTCGAGATTTCGTCTTAGAAAGAAATGGACACATACGTACGTACGTACATACGTACACACACATACATACACACACACACAGACATCTTTCTAAAAATAGTGTAGTGACTTTGAAACATAAAAATTTGTTATACATTTTGATTTCGATTTTCGGACCCATTACAATAGCTTTCAATGGGAAGTTAAAAACTACAAACATAAACATAAATAGACACGTATATACTTGATTGTTACCATCTCGACTCCTGAAGTTCTGATAATATTTATCTTGACTCTTGACCAGCGTCCACGGCCCACAAGTGGGCCCCGGCCCACGGGTTGGGAACCGCTGGTCTAGACTATAGAGTCTACGTAAATTATAGTTGAACGTGGCTAGTGTCAGCGTCGCCATCATCTAAATTGACCTATAGGGGTCGGACCAAAATTTCTCGACGTTTCATAGCCTCCTGAACAATTTGGCACCATTTTTAGAAATGTTTATATATATGTGTGTGTGTTTGTTAGCACGATAACTCTCGAAAGACTCAATCGATTTTAACGAAATTTGGTACACACGTTGGATTCCATCACCGCACGGAACCTATTTAAAATGGGCCCGATCGGACCATTTTTTTTTTTTGGGCCCAAAAATACCGAAAAAATTCTCAGAATTGTTTCAAAATTGAAATTTAACCCTTCAGTAACGATTAAAATGTGCTGCTAAAATTTTAAAAAAATCGGCCCGGCAGGACCGGACTTACAAATTTTATGAAAACACTGGTTTGAGGATAGTGATTTACTTACTGAAGGGTGTATTTAATTTGGTACAGAGGTTGCATTGATAATAATGTTGAAATTAAGAAAAAAAATATTATTTTAAGGGATGTATTAAGGGGTTAAATTTTTTATTTTGTCCAAAAATAAACTTAAGTTCACATAATAAAGCCACAAGGCCTGCATTAGCAAATACACTATATTGTCGGCAGGGTTTGGCACTGCGACCCGAGTTTTTATTGTTGCCATTGCGTCATGTCAGCTTTGGATCTGATTCTTATATATACCTGAGCTGATTGTATTCCGTTTGCTTCCTTATTTGACAATCGATTGACATCAGAACTGACGGCCAGATTCCGACGGACACGAGTCGACCACGTGACCAGCATTATTAAAAACACAATCGAACATTTTGTTCTAAGAATTTTTCTCAGAAGAGAATTGTTAGCTCTATAGATATAGTAAATATACCTGTTACATGTAACCAAAAGGACTAAACTAGCCGAGCGTGTTGCGTGTTGCTATGGTTCCTCTATTACAAGTCCCCAATTCCCTGGTTCTAGCCCGAGAGCTGGTAAAATTGTCAATTGGATTTTCAATTTATTATTAAAAAAAAAATAATGAATTGAAAATATGAATTGGTGCTAGGCCCAAATAACCTTAGCTGTTGGTGATCTTTAAAACACAATTTTTAAAAGGACTAAACTGCAGTGTGATAGACGGTAATGGCTTCCATACTGGAACTCCGAGATTTCGCAATTCCTGAATTTCGGACAAAATTTTTAAACATATCAATTCTGGAACTGAAGAAATTAATATCAAAATTCCGGAATTAATGAAACGATTTAAATTTTGCTTCATTAGCCAAACAGAAACTTGGTACATTTTTAGAGTGTTGGGTCTCCAAGTCACTATTCGCTATGTGCAACTGCTTGGAAGGGAGACGCTGAACGACCGTGCGCGCTTAGCGGCGAAAGCTGGCATTCTTAGGGCACGTCAGTGACGTCATATACTGATATAAAATCAAAAGTAAGAAATGACAATTCGTAAATGCTGCATTATTAATTGTAATAATACATAAAAAATAGTGATGTTAGCTCTTATTGTTTCCCAAAATATAAGCAAAAGTTAATTCAAAGAGAAAAATGGATTTCCATCGTGAGAAAGCACAAGTAAGTATCATAACCTTAATTGTACATTCACAATAATGTAGTGTGAATGCACTAGAAAATATATATTTAATATAAAATAAATATAAGAATAATGAAATTTAATAATTTTTATAAAATTACAACTTGAATTTTGATATTAAATTAATAAAATAAGACAAAATATTCTTTTATATATATGACAGATGTGACAGATAAAATTGTACTATTTACTACTTATATTAGAAATAATAATAATTAAAGACTACTGTTAATATATAAAAGAACTTACATAAACTTTAACAGAATAAGGCTCAGAAGTTACTAAAGTCTGCCTAATTACTGCTGCTCGAATCAAATAGCTTTTTCCATTTTGTCTTAATTCTCCAACATCAATTCCATGATTAGCCTCAGCTAAAGTTTTACCCTTTGACACAGTTTGAGGTTGAAAGTTTATAGTATGATTTATTTTTTCAAAACCCGTTTTTAATATGGCATTCATACTTTTTACTTTTATCATTAATTTTAATTTTAATTCACTTTTTACTAGTTGTCCCATTTGACATAATGTATAAAAGTGGCAGTGGTCTCGCCGATTAATGCCGCTAGATGTCTCGACTTTGATGTTGCACATAGCGAATATGAATATTATGAAGTATTAGAAATACCTTGTATTTTTTTGATGATGTCCGTCTTGTGACTTCGTGTGTTTTAACACGACGCGTTTTAGCAATGAGTTGCTTATCTTCAGATGTGGTTAATTTTTTTTTAAATTACACATTGAGTTTCCGTAACAAAATGTGTAATTTTCAGCGACTGACAGTAGCACCAGCAAACAGCGGCTGGCAATCCGGTCACACTGTCGGCTGCTACTCGCCAGTTTGCTATTCGACATACAAAATACCGCGTGAGGTACGGTGTAGCTAGGTACTCGCTGCTGTGGCAATAGTGGTCCGACTGCGCTGCCATCTGGTGCCAGCGGTCACGTGATCTATTAGTCGCCGCTGCTTGCTAGACCTCGCGCGGCGAAAGATGAAGCCACTGCGTCAGAGTAACGTGAATGCATTGCGCCCGCCTTCTAGCTTGCTATTGGCTGATTTGGAGATCTATGAGCGTCGATAGGTGGAATTTTAAACAATATAAGGCGTTCACTAGCATATTATTGATGACGTGCCTGGCTTCTTCTCTCACCGCGGACACTCTACCAAAAGTTGAACTCGTCCAACTTCGCCAGTCACTGACGAATACTCGCCGGCTGGCGATGCTAGTGGCGAATTTTGTGGTCACACCAAGCTGATCGACGGCTGACAGTAGCGGCTACTAAATTCGCGGCCTAATGTGCCCCGTGCTTTAGACCTCGGTCGTGTGTGCCGCTACGCATGCCTTTTTTTAATGCGTAGGCCACTGGCGGGTCGCGGTTTTGAATCTAGATTAAAATAGGCACAGCCTTTCGATATAAGCCTTTTTTAAATATCGGGAATGTTCACATATGGACCGACACCTACGTTATTTCCGGGGTTTATTTGTTTAAGTTAAAACAAATGTGGATACATTAAAACAGCCTACGATCAATAAACGCATATTTAATGTGCAATAAAATTTCAAAGTGCTGTTGAGTGCAGCTGTTTTTGCTTTACATAAATACTTTTTTTAACACTTAAAGTACAATGAGTTTTATCGTTCGACCCAATACATTAATGAACCGCTCAAGCCCAGCCGACCAACATATCAATGCTCATCGGTTCAGTGATCCTGCGCAGAATAAAAGATGACAAATTTATAAAAGAATGGATTTAAATTTTGACATCGATAACGTCTAAAGGTACGTGCAGTACGCAGCTGGGATTCTAGATGGTAGATGGTAGATGGTGGCTGAAATTATAAGCGCTTATAGGTTTGCACAACGAAGCTTTGATACTAGCATTGATACAAGCTTAAGTCGCGTTTGAAATGTCAGAAAACGAAGACGAATATTTGTGTTCTTCTGCTACAAAGTGGTATATTTTAAATACAAATTTGGGTAGGAGCTGTCATGTCCACCCTATTAATAGAAAACGATCTAAACATGGCGAATTTCATCATTTATACCAAGAATTAAAATTTTACCCAAACCGGTTTTTTGAATATTTACGTATGGAACCTAACACTTTTAAATACGTCTTAGAAAAAACTCAAAACAAATTAAATAAAAACTGGCAAAATTTCATTTATTAAACTAGTCACATCCATTGCGAAACTTGTAACGGCCATTTGACAGTTGTCACACGTTGATTGTAGTAATCAGCGCGCTGAAAGAATGGTGAGATACATTCTTGAATCTACCAGCTCTTATAACAGCGCTTATACCTGCTACACTAGGATAGAGGCCTGACTATGACTATATATGATTGTCAAAATGATTTTTTCAGATATTTGCAGGAATCAAATTATGTAATTGGCTGCTCTTCCAGTAAAATATTTCAATTGCAAAACAGTCGTATAAATCTATTTAATATAACATTTCATATCGCAGAGATAAAACGTTTTACTCAAGCCGTAAATTCAATTTAACAAAAAGTGTACCTTTATTTTAATCTAAATAAAATCAATACTTTTTCGACGCAAATTAAATTTAGATTTTTCTCCGTGAGCAGATTTTATTAGACCGCCGCAACACTGTTAACAGAGGCAGTAGTAGTAGCAGCTATAAGATGATGACTGATTACTTGATTTATCTACCAGAGTTCACAACTAGGGTTCACTCAAATACATGCCAGCCAGTAATAGTGTAAATAATAAAATATACAATAACTATTAAAATTAAACGATTATGAAAGTCTCAGTAAAAACACTAAACAACAGATAGATATATTTTATTATGCAACAGCAATGGCGTAGCTAGGGATTTTTCCTGGGGGGGGGGCGACCGTCCAGCTGGTTAGTCACCGCAAGGTTTCATTTTCACTAATCCGATTAACTTACGAGGAATGGTAATGAATATTTTTCTCAAGATAAAAATAATGAAAATAAGTATATTTCTTCAATATTGTCGATTTTTCTAGGGTGGGCAATGAGTTTTTTAGGGTGCTCCCCTAGCTGCGCCTATGTGCAACAGTAGCGGAGCAACAAATATTTATGTTTTGATGTAGGTACCTATTGATAGTCATTAAATATTATTCTTACGCGGGGCCCACTAGTAAAACTTATCTATATCTACATATAATAAAATCGTAAACATCCTTTTTGTCTGGTTATCTGTATGTGTGTGCCCGCTAATCCAATTTCCACGCTGAACCAATTTGGATGTGGTTTTCAGTGATGTATTGAAACAAGCTTGGGCTAACATTTAGTGTTTGTTCCATTTAATAGGAATCTGCCTGGCACCAATTTCAAAAGATGGCGCTACCATATGTCATTTTTCCCAATTTTTTACTCAAAGAATCAGCTTTTATATAAACAATACAGTCAATTTGTGAGATCTGTAAGATTCTATAGATGATATTCTTTGTATTAAACATATTTGGGGTCATGTATTGAAATTAATAAAAGTAGGAATTCAGATTGAACTTGAAATATTTTTTTCAATGAAAAAGGATTTTTAGACATTTAAAACATACTTTGAAGGACAAAAAATGGATATGCTAAATTTCAATACGAAACTGTTAATAATAACAGCAAATCGTTTAGTAAAAAGTCACTAATGACAGATAATGCAACCGCGGTGTTATCAATAACTAAAAAAGTGTAGCTATTGTCTAAGAAATGACGCTACGTACGTTTTGTTTACATCTTGATTTATGGTATAAATGTCAGTTTTCGATTTCTTGTTCAGTTCGTGTTTTTCAAAGATTTTGAGATTGATTTTGTTTTCTAAATAGATTTTTTCTTCAAGGCAACGGGTTGCTATGAATATGAATAATCAATTTTCAATTAACATGAAAACATAAAAAGTATCGAATTCAAAGATGTTCTAAATATGACAACTTAAATTATCAAATTTTCCTCTTGAGAAATTTATTTGATTGTGTAAAGTTGGTACCACGTACACAATTTTCAAATTGAGATTAGATTTTTTATATTTTCCAGGTTTTTCTGAAAAAAAATAGTTCAGTAACCAGGGAAATGGGAAGAAATAATCGAAATCCAAAACGACGTAAATTTTTAAAAATATTAGTATCATTTTATAGACTGTTATGCATGAATTTTCTTCGATTTGTTATTTATTTTATTCATTTTACAAGTAAGAATAGTGAAATGAACTAATTAACTAATGAAACTTTTCATATCGCTTATTACAAAAATGACACCACAGAAATTTTATGTAAAATAAAAAAGCACAAAGTAAATTTATATAGGTAATAAAAAGTGACATTACATTCACATTATTATAAAAAATTATAAATTCACTTGGCACTTTTAAATCTTTATTACACTTCAATTATTCTTCTTTTGGGCTTTTCAGACGTATTGCCTAATTCCAAGATCTGTCATAGAGTTATTTTTTTCTAATAGGAGAAATTTCATAAATGCTTTCTTCTTGACTCAGATTTTATTTCTTTTTGATTGATTCAAGCGTTTTAATAAATTTTATTTATACATTTTTTCGCACATGTTCTATAAGATTTCATAAATGTCCTTATTTATTAATTTTCTGCTCTGAAATTATAATTTTTCAACTTTCAACTCAACATTATTAACTATTTATGACACGACTTGTGTCCACTTGTGTCAATATTTCTCAAATATTTAAATTTTTTATTCACATTGTTTCCATGGCAATTTCAGAAATATTATATCATTACTAACTTTGCTGTCATCATAGATCAATTATAAAAATTATTGTTATATTAGTGTCCTCTATACGCTAGTAGACGAAATACTCACAATATTTTGAAAAATATTACAATTACAGCGACGACAGCGCCTCTAACGGTTTATTATCGGCAACTTTTTGTGCAGTGCCCTTTTAAATCGGTTGACAAATAAAAAAGATATGTCAATTTTAAAGTGCATCTCGCGCGCAATGTGACTCCGTTAATGCAAATGTCAAAACGTAGAGTTAAACATGACTGTTTATTTTTGTGACACCGTTAACGCAAACTATTTATGTTCCAAGCGATTTTAAGCCCGACTTTGCTTCGCAGAGGGAGAGATTCTCGCGGGGGGATAATAAATCATACTTCGCTTCGCAGGTGGAGAATTTCTCGCGAGGGGGGATAACAATATACCTACTAATTATGGTATGAAGAATACCGAAACGTTAGTATTACATGTAAATTTTGAATTAATCAGTATTGCTTTTATTGATCCTACGTGCCACGGAAGTGCTCACTTCCGACAATTTCTACACTGTTTTC
This sequence comes from Mongoloraphidia duomilia, assembly GCA_039654895.1. Classification (NCBI taxonomy): domain Eukaryota; kingdom Metazoa; phylum Arthropoda; class Insecta; order Raphidioptera; family Raphidiidae; genus Mongoloraphidia; species Mongoloraphidia duomilia. The sequence continues at coordinate 4,415,074 of CM077522.1, read as the reverse complement.
AAGGATCAAATTGCTCTATTTAATTATAGCAACTTCGAATATTAATTATACGTGAACGGAATCACGGGCAACCGCTAGTTATTAATATTAAGCTTAAAATGAACTGTTTAAAATTTCTGAAACGATCACATGCTGCTGTTATCAAACAATTTACGACTTCTTTTTCATTTTAAGCTTTTTCCAAAAATAAAAAATACAAATAATAAACAGAATTTCGTAATTTTTCCATTTAAAGTTCATAATTCTCAATAATATGGTTCCACTGCTTGTACACCTCCATTTTAAGCTTGAATGAACATAATATAGCCTTATAAGTTAAAAAACTTTTTGCATTTCACATTGCTTTGTATAACATTAATAATTTATGAAACTGGAAACGGCCCCTTTTCGAAACTCCCCCTTCAAGCGCCTACGCGAAACTTTACTCGCACTTATTTCATCGTTTTTTTATGTTTTCTATAAAATGCAGATAATAGATAAAATATAAAACTTTATGTAATATAATATTATATTTAATATTCTTATTTAGTGTTTATGTATACACCGTGTCTCAGATTGATGTATACATAGGGTATTTAGTATTGGGACAAAATTAAATGGATCAGAATAAACCATGATATTCTTATTTGCCAAAGCCTACTTATGACCAAACTTTCTTCTTATGGAAAATAGTAGATTTTATGTCAAGATACGTTAATGCGGTATATTACGGCGAGTGATGACAGTATGTAAAAACGAGCGATAGTGAGTTTTTACAGTCACACGAGCTATAATACCATTACGTACGAGACATATATGATATTTTTTGCCATACCCACTACAAAATACTTACTTTTCACGTCATTTTCAAAAAAATTCTGACAACTCATTTGCGTCGCCATCTTTCCTTCCAGTGTGCTGCGAAGTTCGTGTAAGTTCCGTCTGAAGAAAAACCTAATATAATACCTAGATATCCAATACCTAATTGATGAAAACATTTTTTTATTCTTTTAGCTTACCCTGCCTTGATCTAGCGTGGCTCAAACGACTTCAGAACACTTTTTCAACTCCAAATGGAAAGAACAAATTCAATTTTTAATTATAATTGCTTAAATTATACCTCGACAAACGTCAACTAGGTTAAGTTAGGTTAGAATAAACGTCACTTGGTGAATCAAGTTATAGGACATTCATTTTTCATAAATTTATAATTTCAAATAAAAAATTATTTCACACGAAATAATAAACTTTTGTAGCTAATAATGATGAGATTTATTAATTATTTTTATGAAACAGCCATTGTTTTGGTAAGAAATGTGTTTTAAGAGAATAGTAACGAATATTCCGTTAAACCCCATACATTTTTGAACTTCAATCGACTCACTTTAAATTTTGCGCTCAAATTAGGACCGCCTACTTCTGTAGTCTATTTTGTATAAGTCTCTACGCACTGACATATTCTACTGTTTTTTTAATTTGGGATCATCGTTTATCAGTCACCTTTTTACATCACACAAGTGTTTAAGTTTCGTTGACCTACCCGAGCTGCCCGGCGCGGCGTCTCCATGATAATTGTCTCTCCTCTCCTTGCGCATCCCTCCCGATTTATTTACCCCGCCGTGGACCACGGGTTATCACCCCGACATATTTTGCATGCACAATTTACTGTTTTCAAACAGATAATGGAAGGAATGTTAAATTGAATATTTTGTTTTTTTATAATAATTATATGCGCACTATTTAATTTAATGCGTGCATCTAAACCGCGTCTCATTCATTTCTTAACATCGATTTGATTCAAGGACGTTTGAAGGTCACAATGCAAGGAAGTTCAATGAGCCATTTTCCTGAGAGTACCTCTTTCAATTATCCACGAAATGCAGCACTTGTGGTAGGTACAAACATTATTTATTCCTCATTAGTGTCGTGTCATTTTAGTGGTATAACTTAATTATTTAATTAATTTAATGACAATAATAATAATTTAATAATTAAGTTATACCACTAAAATGGTACAACACTATGGGGAATAAATAATGTTTGTACCTACCACAAGTGCTGCCTCTCGTGGATAATTGAAAGAACTACTCTGAGGAAAATGGCTCATTTGTCAAATTCGTAGATCCAGCTTAATCTGCTGAATCACTTGAAGTATAAAATCTAATTCGCGCATACATGCTACGCAAGCGACCGCCATGTTCTTGGTAGGCACAGCTGCCAGTTTTCGCACTTAAGATTAGATTATAATATTGTAGATTATAGATGCTCGACAGCCATTTCTGACTTAAACTAATGTATGTCGTGTAGTAACACAGCTGTGTTCAAGGTCATCGAAATTGGCTGACAAACATCAAAGTGATGACGGTCGAGAGTGACACAGCTGGTGTTTCTATAGATGCTGTGATGTTGGATTAGTGAATATATAGGAATAGACCTATCCAGTTAGAGTAAGTGAGAGAGATAAAAACAACTTAGCTGCCACAACAATGCGCAGAACGAAACACGCACCAATTAACTGTCTCCTTCAATACGAGCTGCGTTGTATTTATCTTTCTCGTTTGCTCTAACTGGATAGGTCTATTGTGTTTCGTTCTGCGCATTGTTGTGGCAGCTGGGTAGTTTTTATCTTCTCACTTGTTCTAACTGGATATGTTTTAAGCGCCGTTTGAGTTTTTTTAGAAAGCTAGAGCTTCTTCAATAAAAATTGAAGCGCTAATAGCTATCTCGAACTTGCTGGTTGTGTAAAAAATTGTTTTTTGCTGATGGACTATATTGCATATAACGTGCCGCTTCTCTCTCTCTCCCTCTCTCTCTCTCTCTTCCCCTTCTGGCATTGGCACCTGAAAATGACCATCAAAATATGTTTTTGTAAATCAGAAAACAAATAAATGTCACATCTTTATAGTCAGCTTTATATAATTAAGTTGTTATTATTATTTATATTTAAATATTTTAATACTTGTATCTTTATTAAGTAAATATTTTCCATTACTGTTTGAATGTATCTTCGACTAAAGTTTAATACAAAATAAATCATAAATTGAATATTTATTATGAAGTGACCTCGCGTTTACTAGCCTCAAATAAATCATTAAAACGCACATAATAGAGTAAAGGTACCGGTTCCTGACCACCCACCTGTGGTCGAACAAATTATTATTATATAGTTGACAGAGCAGATTAATTGTTACAGCGCATAATTTAAGTAGGTAATAAAAAATCATGTTTTCATTTTTTTGCCATACCTACTACAAAATAGCTACTTTCGATATACAATGTAAGAAATGAGAAGGCCGATTACATAGATTATCGATGGTCCATTTGTAGCCAGCGATTAATCTGGTAATAGGCACACAAAGAGACAATAGCGTCGCAAACAGGTGTCGCCACATCGCGTAGATTCCATAAAAACACATTGCGCATGCATGGTTACTAATTTTACATTAATTTGTTTTGTATTCATCCATTTTATATATGTAACTATACATTTTATTTTGTAATTTTTATACACTTTATTGGAATATTACACAAATTATGTAATTGTAATTTACTTTATGTAAAAATCACAAAGTTTAACTTCACAGTAGAAGTCCAAGTTTTTATGAAATTTTCTGTGTAAAAATAAATAATAATGTAAAATCACTTAGAAAATCGAGCGAATTCTATCTTAACTTTCAAAGTATTTTTTTATCCATTTTTTACAGTGTATGTTTAGCGGGCTTTAATGAGTCATTTAACAAACAGGTGTGCGAAAAGTGTTTTACTTATCACACTAGGGCAACTTATATTAATTATTCGCTCTATAAATTTAATTTGGTACAGAGGCATTGATAATAATATTGAAATTAAAAAAAAATATTATTTTAAGGGATGTATTAAGGGGTTAAATTTTTTATTTTGTCCAAAAACAAACTAAGTTTACGTATTAAAGCCACAAGGCCTGTATTAGCAAATACACTATATTGTCGGCAGGGTTTGGCACTACGACCCGAGTTTTTTATATTAGCGGTAATTTTCGAGATAAGTTATGGTGAAAGATTAAAATCAGAATTTTAATTTTCTGCAGCCTCGAATAGTTTTCCTCAGTCTATCGTAGTTAACGAGATATTCTAGAAAACGAGGACATTGTGGTCCAGTGGTTAGCGTCGCGGCCTCTGGATCAGACCGTCGTGACTCGTGGGTTTGAATCCCGCCTTCGCTCATGAATGTTTTGTGACGCCATTTAGTTTTAAGTGTGTTGTTATTTAATGTAATCAAGACGCTAATGACCTAAGTTGTCGACGAGTATATAATTTACAATAAATAAAATATTCTAGAAAACCGTCGAAAATGGGAAACCGTGTGATATGTAATTTTTTGAATCGATATTTTATAATAATATTATGTATTGTTTTGGTGCTATATTATGATGTCGAAACAAGTAAACATTTTTGTCCTTGTCTGTTGATAAAATCTTAAATCACACATTTTGTACTGCTAAAGTTCACATAGAAATATACAGATAGTTTCAGAAATACATTCCAAAATTGCATATCTCGCACTTTTATATAAGTATAATTTATTGTTAATATTGTGCCATTGAGTGAAAACTTCCTTAGGCGCACTTTGCCTGAGTAGTGAACGAAAGTGAACTGTGACGATTCGGGTCAGTGACGCTGAATCGAAAAGGTATTTGTTGTATGGTGGTAATAAGTTTTTTGTAGTTCGTAAGTGCGCTAATAGAGGACACTAAAACTTAATTGAAAAGGTTTTTGTAGTGTGTTGGTAATAAGTTATTTGTATTTGTAGTTCATAAGTGCGCTAATAGATGACATTAAAACATATATATATATTTTAAAATTAGAAAATCAGGATAATTATTAATTAATTCAACAATGAGTTTTTAATCCACAAGGCATCCACTAGGTAGCGAATAGTATTTCTTAACATATCAGTCAGCATATTATGCCATCATGATTGTTAAACGTCAAACGATTGTTATAAGATATATAAGGAAAAAATCAAAAGCCACTGTCGGGACTTGAACTCGAAATTCCCAGTTTCCGGCTGGTTGAGTTGCCACTTACTCACACAGTGCCCCGAAAGTGAAATCTGTTCCCCCCCATATATTGGTATATAGGATCTACTTTATGGAAATAAAAAATAGACACGTAAGGGAAAGCAAATTTGCATTTATTTAAATATTTCCGATGGCGATGTCCTCAATAATTTGTCTTATCAATATATGTCCAATATTGATTTTATGTTTATATAGGAACTAACGTTGTTTTCTTTGAAGAATTGTTTGTGTATTTTTCATCTGTTCAATTAACGCACTATCTTATCATTGTAATTTGAAAAATTTAAAGACAGAAAGTCTGTAAATTCTGCCGTCTTTCACAATTTTTCGAATTAAAATGATTAGATAATGTAAAGAAAAATTTATAATAAATAGTACTTTGAACAGCTAGTAGTACTGTGTTCACAAATCAATATTAAATAGTAGACATTTACTAATCCAAAGACCCCCTTACTGGAGTACGACTAGATTACCGAAAATGTATTACGCGAGAGATACAAAATACGCCGGATTAGAGTTAGAACTACCAGATGTGCTAGAAAAAAAAGAGTGTGTGTGTACTTATGTACGCACGCCAGAAGCTATACTTCTTTGGCGTAACAAAACAAAAATAACTACAAAAATTTTATCCCGCGTGCCAGTACTAAACGTTTGTAAAAAAGACGATAAAATAATAAAATAAATTAATTTAATTCAATAAATTATTAATTTATTAAATATATTTATTTATTATATTTATATCTAATTATTTATTAAAAAAAAGTATGTTAGTGTTGAGATTCGAACCCGAGACCTATTGCGTATGACGCGGCGGTGCTATCCGTTACGCTACGTACATCTTACGTAGAGTGCTACATAATAGGGTATTATCATCATGAACTCCCGACTAACTTCATGGTGTTAGGTACTACCGACTAACTTCATGGTGTTAAATTTTCGTGATGCGATACGCGCGCATCGTAAAAATTCACTCTCATCATTTTTCCATAACGCGCCAAAAGAAGTATAACTTCAAAAAAACAATTAATGGGAAACAAGGACATAAAACTGTGCAAAAATATTTTTAGTGTATTTGCCATATGGCACATACACTATTGGCGTCGGTCGGATGGCGGGACCTAGGGGTCGGACCAAAATTTCTCGACGTTTCATAGCCTCCTGAACATTTTGGCACCATTTTTAGAAATGTCTATTTATATATATATATATATATATATATATATATATATATATATATATATATATATATATATATATATATCGGAACTCCATAGAGTCTTCTTAATGCAGAAAAAAGCCATAAGGATTATTTTCAATCTTGGATATCGTGACAGCTGCAAAAATTATTTTATAAGACATAAAATTTTAACTGCTCCGTCTATCTACATTTATTAGGTACTCGCTTTGTCACATTCGGAAATATTTTTGGAAGTACTCCACTCACAGTACACTGCATAGTTATCAGACACGTAATAATAACCTGATTTTACTCCCTAGACCGAACTTAAGTCTCTTTTGCAATAGCCCAGAATATTCAGCTTTAAAATTTTTCAACAGTCTTCCTGCTGAGCTGAACTCACTTCCTTTCCCTAAATTTAAAAGAGAGCTAAAGACTCTTCTAATTAATACATGTTTGTATTCAGTTAATGAATTTTATTCGATTAATTATAATTATTAAATTTTTTTGTACGACGAATCCTGCTCACTGCTATATTGGATAATAAAAATATTCTATTCTATTCTATTCTATTCTATTCTATTCTATTCTATATATATATATGTGTGTGTGTGTGTGTGTGTGTTTGCGGATAGTGCTTTACTTACTGAAGGGTGTATTTAATTTGGTACCGAGGTTGCATTCATAAAAATATTGAAATTAAGAAAAAAAATATTATTTTAAGGGATGTATTAAGGAGTTAAATTTTTTATTTTGTTCAAAAACAAACTTAAGTTCACATAATAAAGCCACAATGCCAGTATTAGCAAATACACTATATTGTCGGCAGGGTTTTGGCACTGCGACCCGAGTTTTTTATTTTATTGCCGATTCGTCGACGAAACGTTGGCATTAAAAATAAAAAATATGTTTGCACAGTTTTATGTTCTTATTTTTCCCATTAATTAGTTTTACTAATAATTTGTATTTTCTTTCCATTTAATTTTTATCTATTTATTCCATTCAATTTATAGAGATGATTTGTTTTGAAAGTAGAAATAACCTGTTATAAATATTTTTATATTTTATTTCTTAGAAAAACTATATGAGAACATAGTCGAGTGTATGAAATAGGTTTGTTTAATTATTTTCTGGACATTGCATTTTCCTGATGAGAGAACAAGCAATGCTTACAGCAGTTTTCAATTAATTTTCTTTCCCTCGGTTGTTTAATTGAAAACTCTACAGTAATGCTGTAGTGGTTATTACAATCATTAAGGTTGCAATGAAATTGCTGATAGCCGCAAGTGCTTATATATTGCTACAGCATATAGAAACATCAGCAGATCCACTTTACTGTCGACACTGATGTATGTCAACGAATTTCTAAGACCTTGACGACAGCTGTTTTAAGCGTCAGTCAGTTCTTCAAAAGATACAAATACAAGATACTTTATATGAAAGTATCTAAAAAATATACTTCGCCCGGGTGCTAAGAAAGTCCGGGTGCAATACACTACTCACTCGCTACGCTCGTTCGCTATATATATAAACCTTCCGTGAGAAATTATCTAACTGATGGTGAAAACCGCATCAAAATCCGTTGCGTGGTTTAGGAGTTGGCGGTTATACAGACAGACAGACGCGGAAAGCGACTTCATTTTATGCTATGTAGAAATACTTTAAAAATATCTTAGATTCTTCAAAAGTATCTTAGAAACTTCAAAGTTATCTTAGATATTGACAAGTATCTTTATTTTCGGATACAAATACTGTCAATAAAAAGTATCTGAGATACAAAAATTATTTAAGATAAAAAATTATCTACCTAGATACAAAAAACTTCAAAAGTATCTTAGAAACTTCAAAATTATCTTAGATACCAGATATTTTTGAGAAGTATCTTTATTTTCGGATACAGAATCGATACTCTCAATAAAACGTATCTAAGATACAAAAATTATCTAAGATACAAAAATTATTATCTAAGATACAAAAATTATCTAAGATACAAAAAAATATCTTAGATACAAGATACTGCGCATTTCTGCTCCTAACTACACAACTGACACTATACAGTTTGCAGCTGTGCTTGCTAGGAAAATGGCGGACGCTTGTGCAGCGTATGCGCGAATTAGGTTTTACACTTCGATTGATGCAGCTGATATTTCTTTAAGCTGTGATAATGCTACGCTTGTGCAATACAATGGATGAAACAATAATATTAATTGCCAATCATGCGATTACCTTGCGATACGAAACAACTGAACAACGTACATGTTATCACACGAATGAGGAAATACAATTTAGGTTAGAGGAGAGAAATTAATGAGGCGAAGTAAACGCCGCTTAAACCAGTGATGCACAACTTTTTTACTTCGAAGAGCCATTTAAGAAAATTATTTTAGAATCGTACGACGTAAGTCGAGGGCACTAGATTGTTTTATTATGTTTTCAAAAATAATAAATATTAGTAAAGAAAACTTTTTAGAGACAAGCTTTTATTTGAACTGGAAAGATTAAGTTGACAAAATAATAAAAAAAACCAGTAAATATGTGTATCTATTAAAATGTCTGGGTAAATTTATTCCAGAATCAGTTCTCGTCACTGTTTATAATACGTTTGTGCAATGTATATTTTTATATGGAATTGTCTTTTGGGGCAACTCCGTAAATACTTCTCAACTTTTTATTGTACAAAAGCGCTGCATTAGAGCAATCTGTAAAGTTCCTCCTAGAACACACTGTCGCCCACTCTTTAAGAAACTTAATATCTTAACAATTCACGATCTTTATGTGTTAGAATGTGCAAGCTTTGTTAAATTTAATTTTAATCTCTTTTCAGGAAATATTCCAAACCGCATACATACAGCACTCGAACAAGTACTAACTATAGACTTGATTACACGTCGTTGACTACGGTCAACAAAGGTCCTGTCAATGCAATGTTGAAAGTGTTTAATAAGTTGCTCCAAGAGATCAAAAATTTACCAGTCACCAAATTTAAACAGAAATTAAAATTTATATTATTACAGAAAACTTTTTACTCTCTCGAGGAATTTTTTAATCATAAGTTTTAAATTGTATACTTTTATACTGACGCATTCTACACTGTATATACAGTATTAACAGAATAAAGTTTATATCTATCTATCGATCTATCAAAATTCACTAAAAAAAAAATAATTTTTAATAATTTAGATTCATAATTATAAAAGCGTGGGTTGTGACTAATAAACTATCACAGAGTTCACGACCCACGCTTTTATAATTATGAACCTAAATTATTAAAAATTATTTTTTTTCTTTTTAGTGCATTTAAATAAAAGCTTGTCTCTAAAAAGCTTTTTTAACTTCCCACTGGAAGTTATTGTAATGGGTCCGAAAATCGAAATCAAAAAGGAAAAAAAATTTTTATGTTTCAAGGTCACTACACTATTTTTACACTACTTTTAGAAAGATGTCTGTCTGTGTGTGTGTGTGTGTGTGTGTACGTACGTACGTACGTATGTGTACATTTCTTTCAAAGACGAAATCTCGAGAACGAAAAATGATATCGACTACGTTAGGGTGCCAATCGACGCGTATTAACGTAAATATGATCTGAAAGAAATTTTTTCAAAATCGGTTCAGCCGTTCTTTTTTCTTAACCAAATAACCTCCAAAAAAGTAGATTTTACACAATATCTCGCGAATAAAAAATTATATCGACTTCGTAAGGGTGTCAATCGAGGCGTGTTAACGTCATTTTGATCCGACATAAATTTTATAAAAATCGGTTCAGCCGTTTTTTTTTTTTTTTTTTTTTTTTTAATTATTGATGTTTTAATGATTGAAATGATTACTTTTCTGTGTAATATCTAATTTAATTATTATTATTAAATATTTATCAAACTGGGAAGTTCGTCGTGTGGACCTCAAGGGTCGCACTTTAGTCCTAATAAACGACCCACCTCACGGCTTGTTTACTAATATTTTTACTCTCCGTATTAACCGAGCCGTTGCACGTATTTAATTAATACGTTACTCACTCGCTTCGCTCGTTCGCATGAATTTTTAATTTTATTGAGTATATGTATTTCACAAAAAGCGGCGTTCATTTTTAATTTAAGAATCATATTAACTTGATAATGTAAGCACAGAAACACTGTGCTTGTTGAGTGGAGAACTTATACTTAATTGCCTTTGGAAACTACAATGCTCAATAGAACGGGAAACCCGATAGCGTCAAATTTTTAGCCTGTTCGACGAAGGTTTTAGAGGTTACCAGTTCTGTTTTTGGTGCATCGCGTTAGTTATTCCAATAAACAAGCTTGAGACTAGTTTACAATTAGTCATTTTTAGCGCATGCGTAATGAAAAAAAATACGAATCTTGTCAAAAACAAATCCGTGATTGTCAGTAGTGATGGGCGAATACGAGATATATTTACAATCGAAACAGTTGTAATCGTTCATAATAACAATCGAGTCCACAATCGACTCGCAGTTTGATTTTACAATCGAAATGTTCGATTGCTCAAGTCGATTATTTGCCAGCGAATGAGAATACATATAATCGCGATTCAAGGTTATATGCTGGTCGAATGAAGTCTGACGTTTACGCTACTCGTTCATCGTTGATTCACTGTTCACACTGTTCAGTCGGTCTCAGAGCATTCGATTATTGCACAATCGACCATCCATTGACTCGACCACAGTTGTTGAGTGATGAACGATTATATATTATGTGGCTCTCGACAGTGTACGTCGTCTGTACGATTCAGTACTATGCAACTTGGTCTCGGTGAAATATGAAACAACAACAATCGAGTCCAAGTGAAAACCATCGAGAGTCATCGAGATGTTTGAACAATCGAGACAATCGACTAAAATATCTCGTAATCGCCCATCACTAGTTCACACTGTTCAGTCGATACTCACTACTCTGTGATCTCTCCACTATTGAATTCGTATTACACGATTGCTGCACAATCGACCATCGACTCGATGTTGAGTGATGAAAACGATTGTATATTATGTGGCTCTCGACAGTGTACGATTCAGTACTATGCGACTCGGTCTCGGTGAAGTATGAAAGAACAACAATCGAGTCCAAGTGACAACCATCGAGAGTCATCGAGATGTTTGAACAATCGAGACAATCGTCTAAAACATCTCGTATCGCGCATCACTAATTGTCAGTTGGAACGAACCTAATAACATTTTATGAGCGAATATCAACATTCAAGGTACCTCTTAGAATAAGACAATAGGAATTATTACCTATAATAATAATTATATAATAAGTAGAAATTTATAAGCTGCTTTGTACCTATCGTATACTTAGATAAAATTAAAATACAATGTTACTTTAAGATTGAATGTTTGTATTTATTCATTAGGTCAAAGAAGCTTATTATTTCTACTTACTCGTTATCTCCATTTTAGTGGTAACAAAATTTGCGTAGGATAAAATGGCCGCTTCAAGAGATTTAAATTAAAAATTTCGTCTCACAAACAAACAGATGTTGAGATGTTTTAAGTTCTTTAAAACAACTTATAAAATAATTTTTAATTATCATAAGTCGCGTAGGTATACTATTGATTTTTTTGGAAAATTTATTTATCTAAGTAGGTGCACTAATTTCCAGGGCTATATAGATTTAGTGCCATTTCTTATTTTTAATTTCTAAATTATTTTTAGTATTAAACTGAAAACTACTCAAGATAAAAATAAAATAGGAAGAAATCCTTTCCAAAAGTTTTTTAAATACATTTATTAAGCGCTTTCGGAACTTAGTCCATCTTAGAATAAACAAAATTTTTATATTATCTAAAAATCTCAAAAATAATTATAATAATTATTTTATATAAAAAAAAAAAATTTTTTTTATATAAAATAATATTACAGAGTAAATATCAAGCTGGCTGCCCTCAATGAACTGACTGATAAAAAAATTTTTTTTTTTTAATTTGTGATTATTTTTGAGATTTTTAATATAAAAATTTTGTTTATTCCGAAGATGGACTAAGTTCCGAAAGCGCTTAATAAATGTATTTAAAAAACTTTTGGAAAGGATTTCTTCCTATTTTATTTTTATCTTGATTATTCCAAATTTATGTGCGTAATCGAATAGTTTGAAAACTACTCAATTAACTATTTTCGCTTACTGCTAATTCCCCATATATGAGGAATATCGTGACAATTCTAAATGAATATAAAGATCCAGCCTATAATTCTTTCTCTTGCAAAGTTTCGTTAAAATCTGTCCAATTTGCGTGATGCGCTAACATGTACACCAATTATCATTTTGTTATATACTAGCAGCCCGTCCCGGCTACGCCCGGGTGGTATAAAATTATGATTTAATAGCGGTTTTTAAGACCTACAATTTTTTCGTACATTGTTTTGATGTATCTCTAAAGATTTGGCCAGCGTTAGCAATGTAAGCATACGAAAACAGTTTTTTTTTTGACAAAACATCGTCATAGTTCAACCATTTTGTACAAAATATTTACAAATTATATACACAAACCTTCCTCGTTTATCGCTCTTTCTAGCAGGGAAAACCGTTTCAAATTCCGTTGCGTGGTTTAGAAGAAGTAAGCGGAGAAACAGACAGAGGCAGACATCGACTTTGTTTTATACTATTTAGAGAAGAAAAGAAAAAATGAAGATGTAGGTATAGATAATACTGTTACTCTAGTATTTTGTTGACAAATTTTTGTTTTAGTGGATTCCACGAAATTGTATAAACTAATATGTAACGGTTTTTGTTGTTTATCTCATGTTTATGTATAATTAGATAATTGCTAAAAACACTAAAATTATTATATGTTGAGGGCTTTTCCATTATATTTGTAGATACAGGAATTGCGTTCAGTTATGTTTTTAGATTTATTGAAGTAAAACTTCTTAGGCGGCACTGCCTCGACGATTTGAAGGGTAAAATGCTGGCTCGATGAAACGAAAATGTGTGATCGAATTGCCATAACAACCCTAAATAAATCAATAATTAATGTAAGTCATGGCTCATTCTAATTTTCATTTTAGAGTGTTTAAAATAAAATATATTATTCATACATAAAAGTTTGTGTGTAGCCGCAATAATAAAAGTATTTCTGTACAGTTTTTTCTGTTTGTTTTTATTTTCTAGTACTGTTGTATCGATTTTTGTGAGGGGACAAATCCCTAATTCGCGCGTTCATCCGCGCTTTATAAATCTATAGCTTGCATAATGAAAATAAAATTGATACTGTTGTTTTAAAATTATTAATCCAATCGGCTTTTGAATAACACTCAACTGTGTATATTTTTGATATTAAAATTTCAAAATTGGTATTCATTTTATTGTTAAATTATATTGAGTTGTTCAAATAGAGTAAATCCGATATCATATTATATAATTTTATAATCAAAATATAAAACTAAAGAGAATTAATTTCATATAAATATGAACTAATTTAACTACGGTACGCATTAAAACATTATGACTCTGGATCTAGTCACGGGGCGTGGTAAGTCGACTGATGACAGACGTTGTCATTGGTAATTGGTATAATTGTGTTTTAAAGACCACCAACAGCTAGGGTTATTTGGGCCTAGCACCAATTCATATTTTCAATTCATTATTTTTTTTTTTTTTTAATATTAAATTGAAAATCCAATTGACACTTTTACCAGCTCTCGGGCTAGAACCCGAGAACTGGGGACTTGTAATAGAGGAACCATAGCAACGCCATGTGAACAACAGCGCCGCTACACTCTCGGCTATTCTCAAGCCCGACAGTCGTTGTCCTATTCTCAGGTGCATAATGTCATATTGTGTTTATTATCTTGTGCGCCAGATGAAGGGTCAGAATGTTGAAAGCATTTTTTCGCATATTTATTTTTTGCAGATATGAATTCAATTAAAAACCATCTTTGCTAAGATATTGGAATAATAACTCTAATAATATCATTACGCACGAGATATATATAGTATTTTTTACCATATCTACTTTAAAATAGCAGCTGTCCACTTCATTTTCAGTATTTCCAAAAAAAAAATATTGACAGGTCATTTGCGTCGCCAACTTCACTTCTATAGTAGACCGAGAGTAGCTGTCAGTAGGTAATAACAGGCGGATCAGGGCGATTAAACATTAATCACTAGAAAGTGGTTTTCTTTCTCACACTAGAGAAAAGATTTGATTTTTTGTATGTTTGTACTACTTAACTGACTTTAAAAATTCTTTCACCTATAGAAAGCTACATTATCAACGAGTAACAAGGGCTTCAAAAAAATTAGAGATCCCTACGAAAATTACAATAATATAACCCAAGGTATCAAAAATGTGCCTATAAAAGTCATTATTTGGCGTGCGCTGCGAAAACTATTAATTAATTATAAATTCGAGCGAACGAGGGAAGCGAGTGAGTAATGTTTTAATTAATTATAAATTCTAGCAAACGAGCGAAGCGAGTGAGAAATGTTTTAATTAATTATAAATTCGAGCGAACAAGCGAAGCGACTGCGTAATGTTTTAATTAATTATAAATTCTAGCGAACGAGCGAAGCGAGTGAGTAATGTTTTAAATAATTATAAATTCGAGCGGACGAGCGAAGCGAATGCGTAATGTATTAATAAATTATAAATTCATAGCACCCGGGCGATACCGGACCGGGCCGCTAATTTTAACAGCCATCAGAGATTACATAAATCTCATACAGGCTGTGTTTTATGTGCGTAAAAGCTTGAATCCATCCGCTTTAAGTACAATTCGCTGGCATTATCTTCCTTTGAAAATTCAAAGTAAAGTCGCGAAGTTTGGCAGTGAAGTGTGCAGTAGAGCTTCGTGGTAAAGGCTTTTATCATCCGTCAACACTGTTGAATGCCACGTGCGTCGTGATGCATAACGGCGGCGTTGACAATGACACGTTGTTTGGTAAAGGATTGTTTTAACACGTTCTTTTATAATAATAATAATAATGCATCTCTTGTCGGCACGCAGTTATTATGCAAGTTGCGCCTACATCCATCGTCACAATGCTGCTCTAATGCCCATATTCATAGTTAACCCTTAAGGTGAGTGATAAGGGTCCCTTCGCTGAGGGTCACTTAAGTGCTGAGGGCACCTTATTCAAAGGAGCGTTTCATTGTCATTTCCTTGAGTGAGGGAAGAATAATTATAGTAAACCTCCATGATTTTTTCCTTTAGAAAAGTTGGTTATACTGCAGACCGATTGTGTTTAGTTGTCATTTTTGATATAAATGCGTGTTTTTCATGTGTTTTACTGTTTTTACTTTTTCGACACTTAAGGGACATACTATCCACCCTATAAGGTGAGGGTGATGTATGGGCCCTTACAGACGTCAATTTTGACTATTAAACGCATATTCGATTTGAGGGTAGAGTTAAGTGTCCCTTACTACTTAAGGGTTAACTATGAATACGGCCGTAGGTATGCTATGTCCACAGTCCAAATAAGGGACTGACCTTTAGAACCGGGCCATCAACCGCTATCTAGCAAAATCCCTTACACAGGGCATTATAATATGCCTCCCTCAACATCTTCACAAAAACAAGGCCTTGAATAAATAACACCAAAAAATTGTCACTATCTCTCGGTCTATACCTGTGGTCTACATTTGTATATTTATAAGCACCTGTTTATAATGCTTATTCCTAAATCCGACCCTGTATTTGGTTATGATTTTATTGTAAGCAGAAACGTTGAGGAAAGTCTTTAAGGCTTTCCAAAAATAATCTGTTTATTTTGAGAATCTATCACTAAAATTTCAAATAAAAGTTTACATTTTACATTATATTATTAATCGTGTTTTATTTATCTATATATAATATACATATTTCTTATCTGTTTTCAGAAAAAACGCCAAAGGTCAACGATAAGTTCATAGCTTGGAAATAAATAAGTATACAAAAATAGATTTACAAATTGAAATAACAGTTTATTGTTTAGAAATAACTAACTGCCTGTAGTAACGGTTGTCAAAATTAGAGACGGTGTTGGTTGGGACGTGTTTGTCTTTTTAATTACAAACTAGAATACATCTGAACGAAGAAGAAGTCTAAAATATAACGGAGTATTCGTAACAGCAATGTCAAATTATCAGCAAACCTTTTGTGAAATTAATTAGGCGCGAAAATATAGACAATATGAAATAATAAAATAATTTAATTAAAATATAGTGAAATATTTAGTAATACAATAAAATAAATTTAAATATTGCATATATAACGAGAAATAAATACTTTCCACAAATGTAAAAAGGATTTTCAAACTGTGATCATGCAAAATAATATACCGTGTGTTTTAGAAAAATACTCGTACATTTATTAAATTCTCAAGTTTTTGTTGTTGAAGTGTTGACGCAAATTTTTAAATCAGTATAAACCGTGCTCTGTTAAACGTACATAATTTATTTCGATCGTGTAAAATAATATACGGTGTGTTTAAAAAAATAATTCGTCTACTCATCCATTATTAAATTTTCTTGTTGATTTAGCATCGACGCAAACTTCCAAAATCAGCGTAGGCCGTGCCCTGTTAAACGTACATAATTTATTTCGATTGCGTAAAATAATATACCGTGTGTTTAAAAAAAATCGTTTATGTTATTACATTCGCAAATATATTTTTTGTTGATTTCCCATCGGCACAAACTTAGATTAGCGTAGGCCATACATAATTTATTTGGCATGGGTATACGAAATTGTGTTAAACGTCGATAAATCATTTAGTTTAGTATAAAAACATGTTTAGCAGGCAAATAAACAATAAGTTGTCCGAAGTGACTTTGTGAAAACAATGGAATCACGGAGACATATGCATAGGCGTCGAGCTGGACTTATTGTCAACGACGATCAAAATGTTGGCAGAGATGTGGTGCGAATGGCAGCGTCGGCAGAGCGTGGACCCCAACAGCCGCCGCCCTTTTTAAGATTGTCGCCGGGTAAGTGCCTATTTTAATTATTAAATATCTGGATGACCGAGCTTTGCTCGGATGAGTTCAAAAAAATAGTACTTAAAGTTCCCATTTCATCAAAATCGTTAGTCGTTTTTAAGAAAAAAAAATTACATACCTATAATTAGTAGATAATATTATTATACGTCAGTATACGTCATACTACATAACGTATGTACCTACATATTTTATATAGGTAATATAAAAGTAATATACCTAATTTAAATATTGGTTAAAAAAATAACAACAATAAAATCTAAACATAATTATGTAAGTATAATTATGTTTAGATTTTATTGTTGTTATTTTTTTACTTTTCAAATAATTACTGATTATTTTAATAAGTTAAAGATTGACTGTCAGAGTAATTTGAGATAAATAATGAAAATAGTTTGTTTTTTCCAAAGCCTACTCACCATACGATACTATTTTATAACGTTAAAAAAACTGTTTTTTAAATGATAAAAACGATAAGAAAACGAATTTTTCCAGGAATGAGACCTAGCTAGATCGATTTTTTCGGAAAATTTGATCAAAATCGTTAGAGCCGTTTTTGAGAAAATATTTATATAGGTACATAGGTAAATATATACAAGATTTGCTCGTTTAATAATATAGGGATAGGGATTATTAACACCCGACGAAAAACGGGGTGTTGTCCGTTTGACATAGTGTGACGTAACATGTGTATATGTGTGTTTGTCTGTGCCATCGTATCTTGTTAACGGCTGGTTCGATTTTGATGCGGTTTGTTTTGTTTAAAAGGGTGTGAATGCAAGATGATTCTTAGCTATAGAGTTTAGTTTAAAAAGTGCAAAATAAATTAAATTTTTTTTTTTTAATTTGAAAAATTACTGACTTAAAACGACTAACCTAATCGGTTGTTTAAAAAGTATGAAATAATTTAATATTTTGTATCATTCATATAAAAGTAGCTGATATTCATGAACGCGTTCATGAATCAGCTAAATTTATTATTTTTTATTCATCATATAAAAGTAGCTGATATTCATGAACGCGTTCATGAATCAGCTAAATTTATTATTTTTTATTCATCATATAAAAGTAGCTGATATTCATGAACGCATTGAAGACTGCTGTAAAATGTCCCTAACGCGGTCATGAATATCAGCTACTTTTATATGATGAATAAAAAATAATAAATTTAGCTGATATTCATGAACGCGTTCATGAATATCAGCTAGTGTTATATATGAGAAATAAAAAATATAAAACTTAAAAACACGTAGGGAGCAAGGTCTACTGTTTACAGAACTACTAGTGTAATTGTTTCTTGAGACATGTTCTAGATTTACGACTTGTACTGAATTTGAACGGAGGTACTGAATAAATATTATACATGCGGGCGTGTTTGCATTGTAGTATACAAACATCACAAATCAGGTGTGAAGTTAGCGTATATGCATTCACTGCATGACGTATTTATATTAATGTCCCTAGAGATATCTAATATATTACCTGTAGATTTCTGTTATATAGGGAATTTGCATATTTTTTTATGCCTACTAGAATCTTAGGGATCATGGAGGATTGCATTGTAGTACCTATACAAACATCACAAATAAGATAGATAGATAGATAGATAGATATCTTTATTCAAATTGCCATACATATATAGCATAGAATGCGTCAAACATACATGAATAAAAACTGTTTTATATTACAACCCATTTAAAATCTATATTATAGTATTCATTTAGACTGTATATTACTTTATTAAGAAGAATGTTTTTTATGGTACTTTTTAATTTAGTTATCTCTAGATTTAATATTTTGGATGGTAGTTTGTTGCATATTTTTACTATTGTGTTATAAGGACTGTTCAATGTAATATTTAAGTTGCTAGTTTTATAGTTTAGTTCTTCTTTAGATCTTGTAATTATGGTAATGTATATTGACTCTTTTACTGAAATAGTTTTCATTCTTCTTAAAAATGAAGATACTGTAAACAGTTAAAATTTTTAAGTTTTTAAAAAGGAGCCGACAAGAGTGTCTAAGGTGAACCCCAGCAATTACGCGAATTATTTTCTTTTGTCTTTTAAAACCATCTATGGAATTTGTGGAATTACCCCAAAATATGATTCCATATGTTAAATGACTCTCAATATATGCATGATAAGCAATCAAGAGTGTTTCACGACATAGTACATGCTTTAGATTACATATAATAAAATAAGATTTTGCCAGTCTATCTAGTACATGATTAATATGATTTTTATATGTCATTTTATTGTCCAAAAAGATGCCTAGAAATTTAAGATGTGAACTTGGCGTATATGCATTCACTGCATGACGTATTTACCTTGTGCCTAGGCTTTAGAGATATCTAATATATTACCTGTAGATATCTGCAAAATAGAGAATTTGCATATTTGTTTATTTCTACTAGAAACTTAAAATTAAACTATATCTCAGGGATCATGAAGGATAGCGAGAAAGGAGACTGATCTCCGCAGGCCTCTGCAATGCCAAAGTGTGTGTCCCGAAAATCTATGATGGAAATCACCCGGTTACCTACTTCTACTTGAGGTCATATAGCTTCAGCGCCTCTGTCGCCGGAATAGGAACCTTTATTTTTGGTGAATGGATGAAGATATTAGTCTCCTTCTTCCCTATATCCAACTACATTACCTTTGAAAGCCACAAAAGGATTGTAGGGACTTTGATGTTTGTCAGCTAGTTTCTAGGACCTTGAATGCAGTAGTGTGTTAAGCGCAAGCTAAACCCTTCCCCAATTTGACTACACGACTGATATTATGACAGTTTGAGTCAGAACTGGCAGCTGTCCTGGGGGGGGAGGGCAGAGTGGACAAACAATTGCCCCCGGGTCCGGAAGTCTTGAGGACCCTGAAGCATCCTGTAATACTAATCATAATAATAACCATTTATTGAGCTGGAAAGTAGGTTATAAGTATACAATTAATAGTATATTGTGCGACTAGTGGGAGAAAGAGGAGATTCCTCGAGTGTGGATTTTGCCGCACTCGCTACACTCGTGCGGAAAAACACACGAGTGGAATCTCTTCTTTCGAGCACACAATATTTTGTTCAACTACCGTAAGAAATATGTCATTTCGTGGCTCTGCTGAGCGTGGGCGAAATAATGGATGACCTGATTGATTGACGAAACTATCAACACTTGCGTAAACGCTTCCCGTAATGAGCGTGGGCGAAATAGATTTCGCCCACTAGTGGGCGAAATGGCATTTTGCCCACTCTCTACGTCTACAGTCAGAGAATTCATTATTTCGCCCACTCTCAGTAGAGCCACGAAATTACATATTTCTTGCGGGTGTTGAACAAAGGATATTTAAAATAATACCTATTACATTTACATAAAATAAATAGAGACCAATACCCTGTAGTACTATCTATTACTTTTTGTAACAACTCCTTCTTATTGACTATAATAGAATATTTCGGGGGCGAAAAATGAATATGATAAATTCGCGTTTTAGAGGCGTATTTTTCAAAAAATATCAGGGGGAACCCCGGGCCTGTCTTAGGCTGGGGGGATATTCCATAGAAAAATATCCACGCTTTGCCACTGCTCTTAAAATCTCCGGGTAAAGCTCCTTATTATGGAGTTGGGAATTCTACCTGCTACCTACCCATATTTTATTATTTATTGACCAAAAAGGGGTCCTTCAAGAGTTCTTGCCAAATTTTGAAGTTACGCCGCTGCAGCGTGCCTGCTAAAAACATGGCGACCGGTTGCGCAATATGTATATGCGGGAATTAGATTTTACACTTCGAATGATTCATTAAGCTGTGTGTCACTATACTAATTATGTAAGTACATCTACCTAAAACACGTGCAGTTCCTCATCACTCATCAACCGTATTATAATATATACAAAGGTATAACAACGTACCAAACAAAAGAGACAAAATGTACGAGTGCTATTCATAGACATAGAATTCTAGGGACATAGTCAAGCGAGTGGGATGGTTGCTGTTAATGGGGGGGGGGGGGTGAGGAAGCAAGTATTCCCACATTCTATTGGTCGCTTCAGTTGCGCAAGCGCTGTACGAGCAATTGAGCATGCGCAAAGACGCGAAAGACTGCATCTGGCGCAATTGAGCATGCGCAAAGACGGCCGTTTCTTTTCGCATGCTCAATTAGGTATTTAAGTTTAAAAAAAATTATTAATTTTTTAATTTTTTCTAATAATTTAACATAAATAATATTGACAATCGAAAGGAAAACATTTTTTAAAGCTATAGATAAATTACTAAAAATTAATTAAAATGTATAAAAATTTAAAAAATATCACGTGACTTCAAAACGCGCCAGGAATGTTTGTGACGTAGTTATGTTAAAATGTGTCGGCATTTGTTGGTATTTGTGTATATGTATTACACATACTATCAAAAATAATAAATTTTTAACTTGGTAACCATGGATACAAAGACCATAGATAACATAATGACGTCACACGCGTTCGGATTCTTTCGGCGCGTTATCGGAACTGAGTTTAAAAATTAATTTTTATTTAAATATAACTTTTTAATTAGTAAGCAAAAAAATTAAATAAAAACAGTTTTGCTATAAAACTTGTATGGGTCCATCCATTTAAGTAAAAAAAAAAAATTCATTTAAAAACCCAATTAAAGGATATTTGAAATAATACCTATTACATTTACATAAAATAAATAGAGACCAATACCCTGTAGTAGTACCTATTACTTTTTTTAACCGGCTTCAAAAAAGGAGGTGGTTCTCAATTCGGTTGTATTTTTTTTTATGTTTGTTACCTCAAAACTTAGTCATTTATAAACCGATTTTGAAATTTTTTTTTATTTGAAAGGATATACTTTCAGATTGGTCCCATCAAAATCGGTTCAGTAGTTCGGCTGATTTTAATAAAAGTGAGTAACGGCGTGTGATTCTTTAAGGTAAATGTCACTTTTTGACATATCAGACAGCGTAAGAAAGTCGGTTTAATAAAAGTGAGTAACGGCGTGTGATTTTTTTAAAGTAAATGTCACTTTTTGACACTAAAAAGTAAAAAATAAAAAACTTTTTAACAAAAAAAAACCTTCAAAAAACCACTAAAAAGAGGAAAATAATGAAATTTTGAGGTCTGTGCCAATTTAATAAAATAATGGTTAAAAAGAAGATATTAATCACTATACTATACTTTTTAACCGATTTCATATTTTATTAAATTGGCACAGACCTCAAAATTCCATTATTTTCCTCTTTTTAGTGGTTTTTTGAAGGAGATTTTTTTTTTGTTAAAAAGTTTTTTTAACAACTCTTTCTTATTGACTATAATATAATATTTCGGGGGCGAAAAATGAATATGATGAAATTTGCGTTTTAGAGGTCGGTTGCGCAGTATGTATATGCGGGAATAAGATTTTACACTTCGAATGATTCATTAAGCTGTGTCACTAATCACTATACTAATTATGTAAGTACATCTACCTAAAAACACGTGCAGTCCCTCATCACTCATCAACCGTATTATAATATATACAAAGGTATAACAACGTACCAAACAAAAGAGACAAAATGTACGAGTGTTATTCATTGACATAGAATTCTAGGGACAGAGTACAAGCGAGTGGGATGGTTGCTGTTAAGGGGGGGAGGTAGTGAGGAAGCAAGTGTTCCCACATTCTATTGGTCGCTCCAGTTGCGTAAGCGCTGTACGAGCAATTGAGCATGCGCAAAGACGCGAACGACTGCATCTGGCGCAATTGAGCATGCGCAAAGACGGCCGTTTCTTTGCGCATGCTCAATTGCGCCAGATGCAGTCGTTCGCCAATAGAACGTGAGCACATGCATAGCATGGACATGTCCATAAGACAGGCATGCACCCTCCCCTGAATGGCAAGCCCTCGTCTAAAGTGGCACTTTATACTACATCCCCAGATTTCTATCTCTATGCTGCTATTCAGACCAGGGCCATAGCTAGAGCTGAATTCAAGATAGCGCACTGAAAGTTTAAAGTAGGGCTGAAGCAAAAGACTACAATTTTTTAATTGGATTGCCCACCTCATCTGGTGATATCAAATTACAAAAGCAAGAAAACGGTAAATGACAATTTATTCAAAAAAAAATACAGAACTTGTCATGTTATCAAATTTTCGAAGAACTTCATTTAGTCCAACGAATTTAATGTTGTTTTTCCAAATGCCAGATAGATCAAGTCTGTCATTCTGTCGTGACAGTCTTTGCGGCTTGTTTATAATTCCTTAAAGTAGGGCACTGGATGTTTTAAGGTAGGGCATTGCCCCTTAATGCCTCCCCCCCTAGCTACGGCCCTGATTCAGACTACTTTGATGCACTGTCAGACGTGTTTATACTTTCGTCACAGACTTTTAAGGCGCTTATATAATACATTTTTTATGAATTTCAATCATCTTTTGCAAATAAAAAGAACGACAAAAACGCTTTATGGAATTATTAATACGCTTCCATGCATGAATATTACATTTTAAAAATTGAAATACTGTAAAATGCGGTTGCTTTTGCCATCTGACGTGACTTTGAAAAAAAATCATTATATATAATTTTTTTTAATTATTTATTCAAGACTACAAACTATGAAGGTTATTATAATTATTAGTTTCAGTGGTGTGTAAGTTTTAATAAAAAATGAATGAATTGTAAATTATAGACGCTCGACAACAAATACATAAATATGTTTGTTCAATCATAATATTTTAATTTTCAATGTGTAATTTCAATTCAATAGAATGCTTCGTTTATGTCAGTTCTTCATTTCACAACATAGAAGGCTTATATTTGTTGTTATTACAAAATTTACTATCATATTAGATAATTCCTCAATATGCTTAATGTAACACAGAACACAATTGTAATCAATTTTCAATTTTTGTAAAATATTGTTTTAAATTGGCCTGATGATGAGAGCTTAAGCTCTCAAAACATATTGTCAATTTCTCTTTAATCCAATAAAAAGTTTTCATCTTGTACGGAAGCAAATTTAGTTATTACTATTTTCATTCTACTAACTAATATTAAATTGAAAATTCACTAATTGATTTATTTATTTATATTTCCTAACATTGCACAAGTTATTTAATTACAAAAATATAATATACAAAAAGGATACTCCCTCTCACTAGAGCCTATGTGTCGAGAGGGAGAATATAGCTGGTGTTTGTGTTTTGTGTCTAGCGTGTAGATGTGCATGTATTTGTGTTGTGTGAGTGTTATGTGTCATGTATGTATGAGGAGCTTTCTTGTATTACAATGCAAACTAAACTAAATAAAACAAGCCGTGAGGTAGGTCGTTTATTAGGACTAAAGTACGACCCTTGAGGTCCCACGACAAACTTCCCAGTTTGATAAATATTTAATAATAATAATTAAATTAGATATTACACAGAAAAGTAATCATTTTAATTATTAAAACATAATTATTATTTATTTTTAATAATAATTAAAAAAAAAAACGGCTGAACCGATTTTTATAAAATTTATGTCGGATCAAAATGACGTTAACACGCCTCGATTGACACCCTTACGAAGTCGATATAATTTTTTATTCGCGAGATATTGTGTAAAATCTACTTTTTTGGAGTTTATTTGGTTAAGAAAAAAGAACGGCTGAACCGATTTTGAAAAAATTTCTTTCAGATAATATTTACGTTAATACGCGTCGATTGGCACCCTAACGTAGTCTACATCATTTTTCATTCTCGAGATTTCGTCTTAGAAAGAAATGGACACATAAGTAAGTACGTACGAACATACGTACACACACACAGACATCTTTCTAAAAATAGTGTAAAAATAATGTAGTGACCTTGAAACATAAAAATTTGTTATACATTTTGATTCGATTTTCGGACCCATTACAATAAGTTCCAATGGGAAGTTAATAATTCGATATGTCATTTTTATTTGAATTATGCAGCCAATTAATGATTTGTTTTTTGAAGGTATTAACAGAAGGTATCGTTCGAAGTTTTTTTGGCAGTGTATTGAAAATTTTAGGGGCCAAGTAGTAGTAGTGTCTGTGTGCCAGGTCTAGGTTTGTCTTTGGTACTACTACATGCCCCTGTATTTTGGTTCTTGTGTGTTGTGCGTGCTGTATTGAGTGATGTCTTTATTATTGTGAAAATATAAAAATATAGTTTTAATGTATGTCTGTCTCACGTCAAGTACTTTTAGGTCTTTGTTTGTGTCATGCGTGGAGTATGATATGATACATTATAAGTTCTCAGATTTCAACCTGGGAATTAAAGGTTTATAAGTGGCGAGCCGCGGTGCAAACAGTGTATAACCCAGACATAGAATTCTAGGGACGTAGTACAAGCGAGTGGGGTGGTTGCTTTTAAGGGGGGACGGTGAGGAAGTAAGTGTGCCCACATTCTATTGGTCGCTTTAGTTTCGCAAGCGCTGTATAATCTATGTGCAAATAATCGACTTGAACAATCGAACATGTCGATTGTAAAATCAAACTCCGAGTCGATTGTGGACTCGATTGTTATTATGAACGATTACAATTGTTTCGATTGTAAAAACATCTCGTAACGCCCATCACGATTTGTAACTCAATTTTGTAAAAAGATGCGTGAGAGTTAATCGGTTGTTTTTTTTGTAACTGATGACATAACCTTACAAAAAAAGCTTTTGATGTCTTTTTGTTTTCAACACAGAACAGACTGATTATGTTCTGTGGTTTTCAAATTATTCTAACAAAACATTTCTCTCACAGCCTACAATCGCATTCGTTTTGAAATTGATTCAAGTTAAATCAGATGCTAATGACCTCAGTCTGGGGGGCGGCTCGCCCCGGGCCTCTGGTCCTGGGGGACCTCCAAATCTTGAGAAGTCCTTCCTATTCAAATCCCAAACAAGGCCAAAATATGTTTAGTAAGTAAGAGGCAGTTTGGAGTTGGAGGGCCTGTATACGTTTACTGCAAAGTACATATATAAACGTAGGTAGGAATTACCTACCTACCTACGTTTATTATAAATATTTGATTTTTTTTGTCAGCCATTACATCTATATTATTCATTTTTTACGAAATTTACACTACAAATACATCAATTTCTAAGTAGACCGGGGGCCTCATTTAGTTCTGCCGCCCCGGGCCTCCGACGGGCTTATGCCCATATTCATAGTTAACCCTTAAGGCAAGTGATAAGGGTTCCTTCGCTGAGGGTCGCTTGAGTGTTGAGGGCACCTTATTCAAAGGAGCATTTCATAGTCATTTTCTTGAGTGAGGGAATAATTATAGTAAACCTCCATGATTTTTTCCTTTAGAACAGTTGGTCATACTGCAGACCGATTGTGTTTAGTTGTCATTTTTGATATAAATGCGTGTTTTTAGCCACGATTAGCCACGATTATTAATTCTCGTCAAGCGATGGAATACCAACGGTTAACAATACATCTATTACAACTCCTTTGCTGAATCGATATCTTTTCGAAAATTCATTTTCTTCATAAAATTCAAAAGGATTTTCAGGATCGCGTATATATCTCTTTTTTAAACGTTCTACTTTCATCACTACTATCGTACAATTCGTTAAAATCGTCCATTTTTATAATTTTTTTTTGCGTAATATGTATTACGCTGTTTACACAGAGAATGCAGGTTAGGTTAGCAGAATAATAATAATTATTACCTACGACTTTGTCTAAATAAAGACGCACGTACTTTTTCGACACTTAAGGGACATACTATCCACCCTTAAAGTGAGGTAGATGTAAGGGCCCTTACAGACTTCAATTTTGACTATGAAACGCATATTCGATTTGAGGGTATGAGTAAGTGTCCCTTACTACTTAAGGGTTAACTATGAATACGGCCGTTAGTCCGCCACTGTATGCACGTAAGCACAAGCTACCCCAGCGATAATCCAACATAGCCTTCCATTGAAACCGGGCTAACTATATCGTTGTGTTCTTGATTATTCACAATAATTAATCAATCATTGAAACTTATTCTGTCTATTTCATTTATTCCACAATCCAACATCAGCGCCGAGGACAGGATTGCTGTCATAATTCATAAATCCATAGTAGTAGTACCTCCACGTCTATGCATAAATCTATGAATATAAAGCAGTTTTATGTGTATAAAATATGTGATATTTTAATGTGATTAATAAATGTGTAGGAAGACTAGGGTATTATAATAAAAAATAGTTATTCTCTGGTGTTATTTATTGACGTGTTGCCCACACACGCGCAGGTTTACAAGAAGTAAAGTGATACTGATATGATATTACAATACTACACGTGTATGTGTGCGTGTACGTCCTGTTTGAATGAAGTAATAAAAAACAACTTTACTATGTTATAACTACAGGTACTTTATTGTGTCGAGAAAACCACGTTAAGCTGTTAATGTAGCTTATTAGTAACGCTTACTCACGGGCTGTTCAGAAAGTTGTGTACAGGATTACAAATAATATTGAAATTAAGAAAAAAAATATTATTTTAAGGGATGCATTAAGGGGTTACATTTTTTATTTTGTCCAAAAACAAATTTAAGTTCACGTATTAAAGCTTCTATGAAGAATTTTATATACTTACGTGTACCAAATTTCATTTCGCAGTTTTATTATTTGTATTGGATTGATCAGAAGAATGCTTATAGACCGAGCGCTAGTGACAATTTTTTGGTGTTATTTATTCAAGGCCTTATTTTTGTGAAGTTGTTGAGGGAGGCATATTAAAGTGCCCTGAGTAAAGGATTTTGCTAGATAGCGGTATGGGAGGGATGCAGACCGCCCCCAACATGTAACAAAAAAAATGGTCACAATTATTATTGCTTCAAGACTGAATTTGTTTGTATAGCTTGTCGGTGATCCAATAATGCCATTATAATATTTGCAGATCGATTAATAATAATAATTTATTTTGTCTATAAACGGATAAAAATATATCCTGACACGTCCAACATATTAGATATACTTACAAAAGATATAAAAAAGAATACTTAAAAACTGATAATAAATAAATTAAAATTAACAATAATTAAAATTAGGTAATTAAAATCTGTAGTCTAAAAACTCTTCGATGGAATAAAACGCTTCAGTTATTAAAAATCTTTTAAGAATAATTTTAAATTTATTGTGTGACAAAATCTTCCAATCATTAGGCAATTAATTACCTATTATATAATTTTGATCCCATATGAAATTTTTTACTTTTATTTAGTCTATATCTCTCTTCGTATGTAGCTTGTCATTACGTCTTAAGTTACGGGATTGAACATCCGAGACTTTTTTTAAGTTATTTATGTTTTCTTTGACGTGTATAATTTATTGGTAAATGAACAGTATTAATGGACAATATTAAAGTGGTGGCCGATTACCCTAAACGTGTCATGTACCCCCCTTTCAGAACGATATAAACACCTAGGCGAGCAAGTGTCCCTCTAAGAAAGGGGGTTAATACCGACATTTTGTTCTGCAAATTGAAATATATGCTTAAAACAGTCGCCGTAACAACATATTAAAATTTTAACCTTGAACTAAAAATATAAATTTCGTCGGGTACATGACACGTTTAGGGTGATCTGCCACCCCTTTAATACTGACCAATCGATCTGCAAATATTATAATGGCATTATTGGGTCACCGACAAGCAATACAAACAATTTCAGCCTTGAAGCAATAATAATTCTGACCATTTTTTCTGTTACTTGTTGGGGGCGGTCTGCATCCCTCTCATACCGCTATCTAGCAAAATCCCTTACTCAGGGCACTTTAATATGCCTCCCTCAACATCTTCACAAAAATAAGGCCTTGAATAAATAACACCGAAAAATTGTCACTAGCTCTCGGTCTATTACATTAATTACAAATTAATGTCGATTTAAACTGCTGATTTAAATTTAAACTGGAGATTTGCTCGCGGTAACGTCGGTTTTGACATTTTCTATTTTTGAGACAATATAGTTCCTTTTATAATTGTCTCAAGAACATTTTGACATGCACATGTATTGCATAAGGGTGCACCTTCTTTGTAGTTCGGTTCATTATTACGACACTTAAACAAGCGTGTTATTTATCTGTCTATTATGTTGGCACTTCGCCCATTGTTGCACATCTGGAAAGTTGGCCACACTGAGGACAGTGTTGACCACCGCGCTCTCCAGCTGCAACGCTCCGCCACCCAGCCACAATAATATATCATTGCAAATGATTTGTGTGTACAGGTAATGAAACATAATAACCTTTGTACTCATAAAGGCTACAATGTTTCAATACAGACTGTTTTAAAAAATGTACACCCAGTTCTATATCAAATGTCTTTGATAAAATATCTTGTGAAAGGAAAAAAACTTTTTAACAAAAAAAAAACCTCCTTCAAAAAGCCACTAAAAAGAGCAAAAATAATGAAATTTTGAGGTCTGCGCCAATTTAATAAAATATGAAGTCGGTTAAAAAGTATAAAAAGTATAGTAGAGTGATTAATATCTTCTTTTTAACCAACTTCTTATTTTATTAAATTGGCGCAGACCTCAAAATTTCATTATTTTTCCTCTTTTTAGTGGCTTTTTGAAAGAGGTTTTTTTTTTTGTTAAAAAGTTTTTTATTTTTTACTTTTTAGTGTCAATAAGTGATATTTACCTTAAAGGAATCACATGCCGTTACTAACTTTTATTAAAATCAGCCGAACTACTGAACAGATTTTTAAGAAATTTCTATGGGACCAATCTGAAAGTAGATCCTTTCAAATAAAAAAAGAATTTTCCAAATCGGTTTATAAATGACGAAGTTCTGAGGTAACAAACATAAAAAAAAATACAACCGAATTGAGAACCACCTCCTTTTTTTGAAATCGGTTAAAAATTTACACTAAATAAATTTCAAATTATATTCTAAAATGTTATTATACTTAATTAAAATAGTAAACGATAAAAGATATTCTTTGAAAATAGGAACAAAGGATAATCGTCAAAAATTTTAGAGCGGTAAATTCAAATAGAGCTCGGTTAGGCTTAGATAGCAGTCCCATGTTATACTTACACGGAAAACGCATGGAAGACGGAACTCGGAAATGCAAATGTCGGAGGTTGACCAATCAGATTCTTTCCGTAATATTCAAACTTTACGGAAAGAATCTGATTACTATAATAGATCTATTCAGCAAATCACAGGCTAAATGTTCTCTACCTACGTCTTTTGTGTAGCGGCATAACTCCATGTATAATAATAATAATAATAATAAAATTCCATTGAACATTCACACTTTTAGAATTTTTTTAATATAGAAAAGATTCTGAAAATTTCTCAAAATAATTGTTTCATAATCTATTTGTAATGTAGATTCCAATAAAAAGAAATTCTCGGTATTACAAAAACGTAATCCCGACCCTAAGGCACGCTTAAAAGCTTAAAATAAATCGAAGTTTCTATACTAATGACATACGTTGTCGAGCGTCTATTATTTACAAACGCTCTCTCCCTCTCTCCTTCCCCCTCTCCCTCTCCTCTCCCTCCCCCTCTCCCTCCCCCTCTCTATCCCCCCTCTCATCCTCCTCCCCTCCACCTCCCTCCCTCCACCTCTCTCTCCCTTCCTTCCTCTCCCTCCCTTCCTCCCTCTCTCTCTCTCTCTCTTTCTCTCACACACGCACACACACACACAAGTAATCAGTTGATATAAACAGGGCACAAAACAAAAGATCGTTCGTGTGTATAGGTTAGAATTAAATAATGTTTTTGAATGAATGATCATTGAAGAGAGGATTTGGCTGCTTGTCAAACTTTATTTATGCTCCAATAAATATGACAATTGAGTATAGCGTCATGGAACTGGAAATTGAATTGATTGCCAATAAGACCGTACTTAGATACGAATCATCGCTTCTTGAAACAGAATAAATGGAAATATATTATAATTCCTTATTAAAGACAGTCTATATTGTGATTGTGAGAGATTTAATATTTCATCGTTTCTAGTATTTTAGTAGAGAAAGTTATGTCTCGAATAGCGTAGTATTTTTTTTTTGTTTTAAATTCGCATTTTAACGATTTATACCCATCGGAAATATAATATTTTCTTTAAAAAAATCATATATTATAGTCCAGCAGTCAGGTACTTTTTACCTGGAAAGTATTCCGAAGTTAATGATATTTTGGTATGTTGTTTGTGGGTACTCTGTGGAGTAGAATTTGAGTTTTCGACCTCGAGGACCCTGTGCTAACGTGGGGGGAGCCGAAAAACCACGAAATTTTACCACCTTTTTTGCTTTTTTCGAAATCTTTCAGATACGGTCGACTTAAGTAATTCTTTCATTATGTAATGCTTTAAAGAGAATTACATTTCCTATAATTTTCATTCCCACAACTTTTCTGTGGTACTAATGGTAAGCGCGCTGCAGCTTCTTGAAAATCACCCGCTCCGCTTTTTGTAACCCTTCATTTATTACCTGCCACTTTTTTATCATCAATATTGAGATACTAATGGTTGTGACAAAAACCTTATCTACTCAAGTGGACAGCCGGATAAAAACTACCTACTCTTGCCACTTGGTTACACTAAATTTCATCAAAATCGATCATGTCGTTATCGAATAAAGTTGACAAAAATTTTTGAAACACGCGTTCTCATCGGCATCTTATAAAATACCCAAAACTCCCAAAATGTCCTTGTGTATCAAAATTTATTAATCAATATTTTAAGCACGCAATTATTTTTATTTATTTATTCAATTTGCAATACAATCTTTAAAACAAGTATTTTATTTAGAGAGACAGAGAGAGATCGTGGATTATAGACGCTCGGCAACTGGGGTCACTAGAGTCCGTAGCTGATTTATATATGTGCTGATCATCAAAACCATAACGGGGGCAGTATAGCCTAGTGGTTAGCATGCTTGGCGCCGCAACCTCTAGACTGGACTGCCGTGGGTTCGAATCCCACCTGCGCTCATATGAATGTTTTGTGATGTTATTTAGTTTTAAGTTAGTTGTTATTTAGTGTAGTTGAAAGGCGCTAATGACATTAGATGTCGACGCGTCTATAATCTACAATAAATAAATCAAAACCATAACTCTATTAAATCGATAGTTGACTTATCTATACAATAACCAATAAAGTGGGATGTCATCGACGACCCATCGCCAGGGAATTAAAAAGCAATGCGTGTCGTTTAATTAATCTGTTCGATTATCTTCGCCTGTCATCATGATATGATATGATACAAGAAACGTCGGCTCATCCCTGGAGACGTTGTATAATAACTAAGCCAACGGGAGAAAATGTGGGTACAATGTCAATAACTCAATATAGATTATAGCGTAGAGTAGCAGAGCGTAGTATTATGATGACCTCAACTGTTGAGGAGAACAGAGTGTGGTCCAGTGGTTACCGTCGCGGCCTCTGGATCAGACTGTCGTGGGTTCGAGTCCCGTCTCCGCTCATGGGTGTTCTGTGATGTAATTTAGTTTTAAGTGAGTTAAGTTATTTAATGTAATCAAGACGCTAATGACCTAAGTTGTCGACGAGCCTATAATTTACAATAAATAAAGATTAAACTCAGCTGTTGAACGTCTATAGTAAAGTGTACTTTTTGACTGTTCGATATGCTAATGATCTTAGTTGTAAAGCGTCTATTACAAGGGTCACCAACTATTTTTGATGATATCAGTTTTAAAAATTTGCCAGATTTCCACTGTCCGGCAAATTTTAACAGTGACTCAAGAGCAAGCCCTACAGGCCTGTAGGCCTAAACAATTATTAAATAAAAAGAAAAAAATAATATTTAATTTAGGTTCATAAGTATAAAAGCGTGGGTCGTAAACTCTATGATAATTTATTACAGTCACGACCCACGCTTTTATACTTATGAACCTAAATTAAATATTATTTTTTTTCTTTTTAGTACATTTATAAAACCGTTTAACTTAAAAGTTTTTTTACCTATTTTTATTTTTAATTTTTAAGTGTGCTTTATTTGCTTAGTCTGATTTTTATCCGATCCACTGAAACGTTACCGGAGCAAGACCTTTTGCCTGTGAAAATTCAAAAATGCGATTTGTACCCGGACGGGAGCCGGGTCGGTCAGCTAGTTACCATATATTGTATTGTCACCGGAGCTACACATGTGTGCAAAATTTCAACTCAATCGGATAACTGGAACTGGGTGAAAAATCGGTCGCAAGATTTGAAACAAATAAATATATGGGGTCAAGCTAAATAAAACCGTTTAAAAATGGGATTTTGTCTCTTTTGTTTATTTTACTGATTTATCTACTAACAAAAAAATGTATTCCTGGTATAAATAAAACGTAAAATTATTCAAATAAACCTTTTTATTCTGCTTTATCAAAAAAAAATTTCATAAAATAATTTATATTATGTATTGAGTTGTATATTTTTTCGTATTACTTATAATACAAATTTACAAATCGAATAATAGATTGTATATTTGGTTTCAATCAGGTGTATTATACGCACGAGCTACGCTCGTTTTATCAGTCACACGAGTTATATCAACATCTTTCAGCTTTTTTGCCTCACTGGGCGTGGCTCAACGTTAAAAAAAGCGGGCAATTCAAATACTTATACTTGTAAATAGCCACGAATTTCACATTTTAACGTAAAAAGCAAGGTCTCGCAGCACAAGCAAAGGGAAAAATCCGAAAATCACAAAAAGTAAAAATTAAAGGGGGTCCCCACACAAAAAATGGAAAAACCTTTTAAAGGAGCTGTATCTTTGGAACCGTAACATGTAACCGGTTGAAATTTTCACAGAATTTAACAACAATTTAATTGTTGTAACACATTGCTTCGCTCGTTCAGTCTAGGTGAACCAGTATCGCATTTGCTTCGCTCGTTCAATATGAAAGCTAGTATATCACTTAAACAGTATCTCACTAATTGCTTCGCTCGTTCAGTCTAGGTGAATCAGTATCTCATCTGCTTCGCTCGTTCAATCTAGGTGAAACCTATAGTATCTCACTTGCTTCGCTCGTTCAGTCTAGGTAAAACAGTAGGTATATCCCATTTGCTTCGCTCGTTCAGTCTAGGTGAACCAGTATTTCATTTGCTTCGCTCGTTCAGTCTAGGTGAAATAGTATCTCACTAATTGCAAGTACGGAATCCTCGTAGCGCGAGTTCCACACGCATTTGACCGCTTTGACTGCATCATTTTATTTCAATTTGAAAACAAATGTGATACAAGATTGATGCTCAATAGTAAATAATCAAAAAATGAAAAAGTTGTATTTATTAATCGTTGTGTACATGGCTTTCCGTGGCAAAACACTATTAAGTATTTTTTAAGTTTTAGTTAGTTTTTATTTATTTGCCAATTAAAATGATGCAAATACGTTTACTCTAAATATCACGTGACAATGAAACGTAGTATTGCTGTTACCTTACTGTCTGTAATTCAAATACAAGCTATGAATTGCGTTGGCGTTTCAGCGATTTGTTTTGATCCAAATCACAGGTGTAAATTGTGTTTACAAGCTTTTGATTAAAATATGTCGACTACAGAATTGAAAATAATTGATTTACATGCCTTTATGAGCTGCTTTAAATATTATAAGCAGCGATGCATAATTTATTGTTAATTCAGTAAATTGTTTTGCAGAACGGTAAATTATAATTTGTAACCGACTATAGTATTATATTAAGGTTATTCGCACTACTCAGTGAGTCGAAATAAAATCGAAATTTTTTTGTACTAAAATAAAAAAATGTTAACCTGTAAAATAAAATCTTAAATTTAGATGTTACTTAATACCACTTATAATCGGATTTACTTAATTATTATTATTTATTAACATAATAAAAAAATAAATGTAATTTGACTTTATTATCAAAATGACTGCCAAATAATTTAGTCAATTTTCGAATACTTATTAGTGTATTTGCCATAATATGGCACATACACTATTGGCGTCGGTCGGATGGCGGGACCTAGGGGTCGGACCAAAATTTCTCGACGTTTCATAGCCTCCTGAACAATTTGGCACCATTTTTGGAAATGTCTGTTTATATATGTATATATATATTTATATATATATATATAACTTATATATATAACTTTATATATATATATATAACTTTCGAAAGAGTTAATTGATTTTGACGAAATTTGGTAGGCACGTTGAAATCCATCACCGCACGAAGCCTATTTAAAATGGGCCCAATCGGACTATTTTAAGGGTGTTTTTTAGGGGTTGAAAAATGTTTTTAGGCCCAAAAATGTCGAAAAAATTCTCAGAATCGTTTCAAAATTAAAATTTAACCCTTTAGTAACGATTAAAATGTACTGCTAAAATTTTAATAAAATCGGCCCGACAGGACCGGACTTACAAATTTTATGAAAACACTAGTTTGCGGATAATGCTTTACCTACTGAAGGGTGTATTTAATTTGATACCGAGGTTGCATTGATAAAAATATTAAGAAAAAAAAAAATTTTTTAAGGGATGTATTAAGGGGTTAAATTTTTTATTTGTCCAAAAACAAACTTAAGTTCACATAATAAAGCCACAAAGCCAGTATTAGCAAATACACTATATTGTCGACAGGGTTTTGGCACTGCGACCCGAGTTTTTTTTAATTAAAATATGTCCAAACTTACACGGCAGAATACTGTTTTTATACTTTTTACATAATCTACGAGAATTGATTAATATAAACTTAAGTTTTCTAGATTTTAATCTTAAGCAGTTGTGGTTGAATTATATGAAAAATGTGCGTTTAAAACGAGATAACCCACTGTCTACGTGTTTTTAAAAATTATTTACGCAAAAACTACACGTCAGATCTTACTCAAAAAATTACATATTATGTATTTGATTACTAGACCGAGAGCTAAGGACAATTTTTTGGTGTTATTTATTCAAGGCCTTATTTTTGCGAAGATGTTGAGGAAGGTATATTAAAGTGCCCTGAGTAAGGGATTTTGCTAGATAGCGGTATGGGAGGGATGCA
This sequence comes from Mongoloraphidia duomilia, assembly GCA_039654895.1. Classification (NCBI taxonomy): domain Eukaryota; kingdom Metazoa; phylum Arthropoda; class Insecta; order Raphidioptera; family Raphidiidae; genus Mongoloraphidia; species Mongoloraphidia duomilia. The sequence goes on along the minus strand of CM077522.1, from coordinate 4,379,006 downwards.
GACCGCCTCCAACATGTAAAAAAAATTGGTCACAATTATTATTGCTTCAAGGTTGAAATTGTTTGTATAGCTTGTCGGTGACCCAATAATGCCATTATAATATTTGCAGATGAATTGGTCAGTATTAAAGGGGTGGCCGATCACCCTAAACGTGTCATGTACCCGACGAAATTTATATTATTAGTTCATGGTTCAAATTTTAATATGTTGTTACGGCAACTGTTTTAAGCATATATTTCAATTTGCAGAACAAAATGTCGGTAATAACCCCCTTGCAGAACGATATAAACACATAGGCGAGCAAGTTTCCTTCTAATAAAGGGAGTTAATACCGATATTTTTTTCTTTACTTTGCTTTAATGCGCGAACAACCTTATTGCATAAAAATATATATCATGCATGGGTTTTAAGGTATATATATAATATTTTTTTTGTATATGCCTAAAAGCCTATATAAATTTTTATTCTTTGCAAATTCATTTACTGCTAATAAAATCAACACCAGGTACTAATTTTCAACGCTATTGTTGAACAATTTGATTGTTTAGTATTTCGTTCTGTTTGTCTGCTCGTCTGGTTTATTACGACTACGATAAAAAGAGGATGAGCAGTGAGCGAAAATAGCGATTTGCATCCAGGCGGAACCGTAGGTACCTTGCAGCTAATTTAGAAATAATGTTACAAAACTGTTTTCTGAGTTGGCGGAATAAATATTTATTTACAATAATTAAAAACACAACAATAATAAATACAACAACCAAAAGTTAGTTCTAACAATCAACACAAGTAATTAACACTTAACTATATACAATTGACTACAATAATATTTATTTTATCAGGTGAATTTTTATCACGGAACTATTTATATCACTGTATTTATATCAGACTTATTTCTAACGTTTATTTATGTCGGTCATTTACTCAGTTACTTCAGTACTATTTATTTATATCCACTTCACTATTTATATCACTGTACTGACTGATTCGACCATTGATTGACTAATATTTATATCACTGATCCGCTTGGTTGCACGACTCACCATTGATTGCCTGACTTCTTCGCACTCGCTTGCTTATATAGGCCGCTTAGCTTAGGCATAGCGCGTTCTAGCGTTCTCTAGAATGTTCGTGCAGTTACTCGTTGTTCAGCAAGCCAGACATCGCTTCTCAGAATTCCTGCCTGACGTTTATATACAGGGTGATCCGTAACAATAAGATTGAATACTGAAACTGACTATTTCCGACAGGAGAAACTTTTTACCCACAGTGTACAAGGTTTAAAGTTGGGTCTAACTTTCTATAACCTCGAAGGACTGTTTGCTTAGTATTCAAGCTTCAGAAGCCTGGAGCTATACCATGTATGACAGGTCATTTAACTTCGTCCTTATAATATATTATCAACAACTATGAATAGTTTGTGACGATGAATGTTCAGTACTTTGTTTGTTGAATGTCATCACACTTTAATTTGTGTGTTTAAAGCTGCTAGATTTATTATCAGTGCTGATAAATAAAATTGTAACACCCAGCGATGTAGCCTAGTGGTACAGCACTAGACTCGCATTGGGAAGGTACTGGGTTCGAATCCCGACGGGGACAGATGTGACTAGGACTTTTTCCTACTGCCTCATGTCGAGAAACGGTAATTCCTGTACCGGCCATCTTGTTTGAGGTTTTCCATGGTTTCCCTCAATTATTCCAGATGAATATCGAGATGGTTCCTTAAGCAAGGCCATGGCCGATTACCTGTCAAACTCCTATAATGCTCCCAAAATTGCCTACCTTATCCTAATTTCCTATAATTCCTCCATTCGCACATTGCTATAAAAAAAGTTGAAGTTTAAAAATGTAGAAAACAACGGGATGTGGTAAAATGGAAAATAGTAATGGTGCGAATGGCGTCTGTTTTGACATAATGTCGAGAAACGGACGTTAAACGCATTATGATTATAAATAAAATTGTAACGGGATATCTATCTGCAGTATTTGAATTTTCATGCGGATTTTTCAGATACTTTGTATGATGCCTAGCATGGACACCAGACAGGGAAAGCAATACAGCGCAGTTTTCGAGGGCATACGCAGAATTTTGGTCGGGGGGCGGGCAAGAGCTATGAGAATAAACATAAACATCGAATTGATAGATTAGGGGTGGTCCTAGAACAGCCCAATGATGCACGTCATCCTAAAAAGTTTTTTGTGCTCCCCATTTTACTGAATCTAGTTCTCCAGTAATATGGATCTTACTATCATACTGCAAATAGGTTATAAACGATATTCCAAACGTGCTGAATGCTATTCAGGAAATTTTCAGGCACCAAAGTTCAATATTATGAAGTAAGCTTCAAGAATTTTCTCACTGTGTTTCAAAGATTCCAGGAGGGGCAGTTTCCCTTCCTTGGAAAATAAAAACTCAAATATCACGATAAATTAAGATAAGAATCTTTCGGGCTTATGAACCGTGGTCTACTGGAATGGCGTCTTCTTCTTCTTCCAGACGTTTCGCTTGCAACTGCGGCAAGCATCTTCAGTGGTATGTTCGACGTGGTCGTAGTGTTCTTCTCGGTGTTCTGCTGTCGACAGCAAGACACCGAGAAGAACACTACGATCACGTCGAACACATCACTTGCTTGCCGCAGTTGCAAGCGAAACGTCTGGAAGAAGAAGAAGAAGTCATTTCAGTAGACCACGGCTCATAAGCCCGAAAGATTCGTATCTTAATTCTATTAACGCCGGCCGTGAAAGCCTACATTCACGATAAATTGTTGGAAATATACACTAAGTGATTAATAAGAACATATTTTGCCCTTCCTACTGGACATTTTTTAGCGACGCCCATAATATATAAACGAGAGACCGTGTTACAAGAATTTTTTATTGGTTTTTACTTTCCCATACACCGAGCAGATATTTTATCGTCGAGTGCCTCTTATTTACAGTCTATCATCGTATCAAAAATAGGGGATTTATTACGCAAGAAAATTTAATCTTCTATGTTTTATTTCTTTTTACATTACACGTGTCGTACTCGTGTGACGTTATTACGGTTAAAACGACTGAAAGTAGGTGAGTGATGGTCGACATGGAAGCTGGATACCTCATTGTCCGTATCATGCGGTTATTCAACAAACAATGGCGTGATAATTAATACCATTGATGGGCGTTGGACGCGGAATTAAGCCTCTATTATAAATATACAGGATATAGATTACCGGCTTGTTAATCTCGCCCCACTGGCGTAGGTACCTATTTATTTAAACAATCAGGATTATTGTTGAAAAATTTACAGAGTCATCACAAACGAACTGACCAGTTTTTCTTCTTTCAAACATGTTTGGTCCTTCAAGCCGGATCATAAAATGTATATGAAAAGGACCGTTGAATTTACTGGGGAATGTGGTGTAACATAAGAATAATTATACACTTAGCACAGATGTTCTTCTTATGTTATACCACATTCACCAGTAAATTTAACGGTCTTTTTCATACATTTTATGATCCAGATCGAAGGACCATACCTGTTTGAGTGTAAAAAACAGGTAATGTGTTGTAACATGTAGCACTGAATTTATTGCTATCAATACAATTATAATAATTAGAAGCAATTATAATCTACTAGCCGTTACCCGTGGCTTCGCCCACGTATTTTACGATTTAGAATTTATTATCCCCCCCGCGAGAAATTCTTTTCCTGCGAAGCGAAGCTAGGCTGGTAGTGTTTAATCGCTCGAATTTTATAATACATAGCTCACTCGCTTCGCTCGTTCGCTCGGATTTTACTCACTCGCCTCGCTCGTTCACTTGAATATTATTAATACATTACTCACTCGCTTTGCTCGTACGCTCGAATTTTATAAATACATTACTCACTCACTTCGCTCGTTACATACATTACTCACCCCTATACTCCCACTATGCAAAAAATATTGTCGATCCCTTGCTCAATGAAAAACAAAAACAAAACTATCCCACGGGAACCGTACATTTTTCCGGGATAAAAAGTAGCCTATGTGCTATTCCAGACTATAATCTATCTCTGTACCAAATTTCATCCAAATCCGTTCAGCCGTTCTGGCGTGATTATGAGTAACAAACATCCATACATCCATCCATCCATCCAAACTTTCACATTTATAATATTAGTTAGATTAGATTAAAATAAGCTCAGATGGATCACAAAATTGGTAATGTTTTTTGATTTTATTTGATAGTTGTTTGATGTTTTAATGTTATTATTTTCACTGTTTTTTATGATACGCTACTATAAAAAGCTTAAAATTCATGAGCTGCTATTTTTCCAACATTATTTCACTTCTATGTTCCGTTGCAATAATGGGTACCAAATTGTTCAGGATGCGATGTGAAACGTCTAGTTTTTATGGTCAGATCCCTGGGTCCCGCCATCCGACTGACGTCAATAGTGTATTTGGACCATATATAGGCAAATACAGTAATTATACAGTAGGTGTGTAGGTAGAAGTAGGTGTGTTCAACATTGCCGTAAACCTTCACAAATCGATTGTTATGCATCGTGCACTTCTTTATGCACTAGCTGATGCATATTCATTGATTATTCAATACGAAACAATTTTATTGATTACCTATGTTATTTCATTTACATAGAGGAAACATTTCAGTCAGGTCGATTCAAGCAACAAGTGTAAACCTTTCTTAAGGCCCGTCACAGACGCACGTGCATTTCTTATTACAAGTGACATTCAAAACTAGGCATGCAACATAGCTCCAGAGTCGAGCTTCGGATTTTAGAACTATCGTCTCGGTACTTTGTCGAAGGTGTTTTTCTCGTCTCAATAGTGACGAGATCTCGACCATTTAATTTCTATCTCGTCTCAAAAACGAGACGAAAAAAATAATCTCGTGTCGAGATTATTCGTCTCGTCGAGAATTTTACAATTCTCGTCTCGGTACGTTCTCGGGGGTGTCTTTCTCGTCTGGATAATGACGAGATCTCGACCATTTAATTTCTATTTCGTCTCAAAAACGGAGACGAAAAAATTAATCTCGTCTCGAGATTATTCGTCTCGTCGAGAATTTTACAATTCTCGTCTCGATACGTTCTCGAGGGTATCTTTCTCGTCTCGATAGTGATGTGATCTCGACCATTTAATTTCTATCTCGTCTCAAAAAACGAGACGAAAAAAATAATCTCGTGTCGAGATTATTCGTCTCGTCGAGAATTTTACAATTCTCGTCTCGATACGTTCTCGAGGGTGTCTTTCTCGTCTTGACCATTTAATTTCTAACTCGTCTCAAAAACGAGACGACAAAAAATAATCTCGTGTCGAGATTATTCGTCTCGTCGAGAATTTTACAATTCTCGTCTGGATACGTTCTCGAGGGTGTTTTTCTTGTCTCGATAGCGATGAGATCTCGAGCATTTAATCTCGATCTTGACTCTAAAAACGAAACGAGAAACTGTTAACTTCGTATCGAGATTTATCGTCTCTGCGGCAATTCATTAACAGAAAAACTTTCCCTACAAAATCTAGTTTGAATCCTGTTTTAATTATTTATTTCTTAATAATGGATAACTGAAGAATGACTAAACACAAACCATTAATCTCTAAACGTTTGATTTATCTTACTAGCGCCATCTGACGAAAAAAATGTACACGTTTGACACATACCTTACTTGCCACTAGCGCTATCTAAACGAATGAAAATATGGTAGCCCCCATTCGAGCTCATGGCTATCTCTCTTGACAACTAGACCTTTTGAAGTCTAGCGTTAAGTGCTTGAAATAGAAAAAAAGTGTTATTTAAAAAAAAACTAAGGCCACTACAATTAATAATAAAATATAGATGGCTTTGACACCCACTTAAAATGATTTTGTGTGATGTTTTCTACTTATTCGTTATCTAGATTATATTATTTAAAACTTTTATATGGAGCACATTTTTTTGATGGATACTTTTCCATAATTGACACAGTTTTTTGATGAGCGTAATACAAAAAGGCACAAAAATTACAAGAGTCTAGAGATCAAGTAAAGAGGAGCCCCGAACAACCACGAGTACCTTTTGTAACTTCGGTTCTAGGCTTCGTAGAACAATGAAACGAGTACCGAACTGCTAATTACCTTTGAGGAGCGTTCTTAGAAAAATTGCAATCCGCGATTTCTTGCTTCCCTAATTATTTTAGAAAAAATATCTTCAAATAAAAGTTTTAGAACACAAAATTCTGCATCTAAATCATTAAACAAAATTAATTTTGCATGCTTTGTAACGGCAGAAATTTGATATGAAAATGTCAACATTACCTCAAGAAAAGATAGCGATAGCCATGGAACTTGAACAAAATGATGACGTTTTAGCTGTCAGAATAATTTGTAATCATTTTGTTCAAGTTCCATGGCTATCGATATCTGTTTTTGAGGTAATTTTGACATTTTCATATCAAATTTCTGCCGTTACAAAGCATGCAAAATTAATTTTGTTTAATGATTTAGATGCAGAATTAGTTCTAAAACTTTTATTTGAAGATATTTTTTCTAAAATAATTAGGGAAGCAGGAAATCGCGAAAGTTTGATTTTTCGAGTTAAATCCCTATGTGCAGCAGTCACGGTCACCACCCTGTAGACTTTTCTTAGCAGCATAATATGAGAATAAGTATAATCCACAATACGAATACACAATCGCTCGCTTGGACTGGATCTACTGACCTGCGAAAGAATAAAGATACTTCGTGGTTCTTCAGGGTCCTCTTTACTTGATCTCTAGACTCTTGTCAAAAAATCTCCAATTGAATTACAAATGAAAACAGACAAATGAATTCATGAAAACATACTCTGATGGAATGTGATATGGTCAGTATCCACTTATTGATACATTACGTAATGTACATGTATAAAATGTAATTATCCAACTGACTTACTGGTACACTCATTAATTAATGTCCCATGTGTTGAAACTTCGACTAAGCCACGTAATTCAAATTACAATTTAATTTGTATTGTGTTTAGGCTGCAGCTATTTCAGTTTGGATATATTCAAAACTAGCGGCCCGGTCCGGCTTTGCCCGGGTGCTATGAATTTATGATTTATCACCCCCTGCGAGAAATTATATCCCTGCGACCCGGGCGAAGCCAGGCTGGTGATGTTTATAATATTAATAGTTTTCCGTCAATACGCTAAAATGCGAGAAAACGCAAGCAATGAATTTTTTTTTCAAATCGGTTGACTGGTTCTTGAGACTAAAGGTAACGTAGATATTTACAAACTTCTTCTTTTAGTATATGAATATGTATACAGGGTGTCCCATTTGGATGTATACAGAGTTTCCCAGTTGGATGTATACATACACTGTAAGAAATGAGAAGGTCGATTACATAGATTATCGATGGTCCATTTGTAGCCAGCGATTAATCTGGTAATAGGCACACAAAGAGACAATGGCGTCGCAAACAGGTATCGCCTGCACATCGCGTAGATTCCTTAAAAATACATTGCGCATGCGTGGTTACTAATTTTACATTAATTTGTTTTGTATTCATCCATTTTATATATGTAACTATACATTTTATTTTGTAGTTTTTACACACTTTATTGAAATATTACACAAATTATGTAATTTTAATTTACTTTATGTAAAAATCGCAAATTTGGTTAACTTTACAGTAAAAGTCCAAGTTTTTATGAAGTTTTCTGTGTAAAAATAAATAATAATGTAAAATCACTTAGAAAATCGACTGAATTCTTCCTTAACTTTCAAAGTATTTTTACATCCATTTTGTACAGTGTACCTAGATAAAAGATAGTGACCTGATCCCAGCGTTCTTTGCCACTTCTACTCGTTGAAAATTGTAAGAATTTTTAAACATTTTGATCTTTCTTATCGAAAATTTGCTTGCAGAAATCAAGCATATCTAACTGATAGATATTAATAATAACAGTTTCAAAAAATGTAATGTGTTAAATACGCAATTAAGCAATAATATTCCATAATATTGAATCAATAAAATTTAATGCCGAATAGATAGTTCTTTGATAAAATTAATGTTTTTTATATAGTTTGGACAATCAAGTGCATTCAACTGTTTTTACCAACTGTTTCCCGCATAAATTGAATATTAAATTTTCAAATGTTTGCTACTAGTTCTAAATTCATCACTTGTTTATGTCATAACATTATTTTCGATGTATGAACATCTTTCTTGCCCCCCCCCCCAGTTTCCGCAAGAATTACTCAGTAAAGGGGCACGAAAGTTATGTGTCGCGGCAATGACGCAAAAGTCTACTGCGGCAACTCTTTGGTCACCTTTGAGGTTATGTGTAACTGTCATCCAAATCTCTATACTGCTGTACCGAAATTTAAGGAGTGACTCATGCACTTATGCAGGCACAGTTTGTGTGCATGTGACGCAAACGTTTTACATGCATACAAACTGCCTATATAAATGCATGAGTCACAACTTAAATTTTGATAATGGAATGAAATTTCAGAGGTTTTAGGGTCTATAAATGAATGCGTTAACAAGTGTTATCTTTGTTCGCGACGTTTCGTCGGATTCTCCGACTTCCTCAGGCACACGAAGGATCTTAACTATTATGATGTTAAATTTTGATACAGCTACGTTTGCCAAGTGTCCGGCTTTAAGGTACGTGCAGTACGCAGCTGAGATTCTAGATGTTAGCGTAGATCATAGCAGGGCTTGCTTAAATTAATGCATTGTTATATATGCGAGCGTACACAACGAAGCAGTGAGTGTAGCAGATATATAAGCGCTGTTACAAGAGCTGCTAGATTCAAGAATGTATCTCACCATTCTTTCAGCGCGTTGACTACTACAATCAACGTGTGACAACTGTCAAATGGCCGTTACAAATTTCGCCATGGATGTGACTAGTTTAATAAGTGAAATTTTGCCAGTTTTTATTTAATTTGTTTTGAGTTTTTTCTAAGACGTATTTAAAAGTGTTAGGTTCCGTACTTAAATATTCAAAAAACCAGTTTGGGTAAAATTTTAATTCTTGGTATAAATGATGAAATTCGCCATGTTTAGATCGTTTTCTATTAATAGGGTGGACATGACAGCTCCTACCCAAATTTGTATTTAAAATATAACACTTTGCAGCAGAAGAACACAAATATTCGTCTTCGCTATCTGACATTTCATCAAACGTGATTTAAGCTTGTATCAATGCTAGTATCAAAGTTTCGTTGTGTAAACCTATAAGCGCTTATAATTTCAGCCACCATACATGCTACCATCTAGAATCCCAGCTGCGTACTGCACGTACCTTTAGCCGGACATGTCCGGCTTTTTACGGTGTCCGACCAAATATACACAAGTCCAGCCTGTCCGGCTTCTGTTAGGCTTTTTAGCGATGAAGTAGAGAACGCGCACATATTATATTGGTTGGTTTATCTATTTTTATGAAAACATAGGAATATACACACGTAAAAAACTGCCTGTAATTGATTATTAAAAGCTTGATCTCGCAAAGAACTGACTATAATTGATTATATTAATAAACGATTGAAAATATTCAACTGACTCCATTTCTATTTAAAATAGGTAGTCCGGCTTTTAGGGCGAAATTTCCGGTTAAATATAACTTCGAGTTCGGCTTTTCTATTTTTGGACCTGCAGGCAACCCTAGATACAACCCAGTATATAAATAGTAGCCGGGACTTACAATTATTATTTTTTATCGATTGATGTACATTTTTTAAGAAGATTATTTTTTAATTTCAAATATAAATTCTGAGCGTTGACACGGGAAATTTAAATCGCCGTTCTTCTCGCAATCTCATAGCTTATATTATGTACTTCACGCGAATGACATTGAATATTTTTTTTATTCTGTTTGTTTTTCGTGTGTTTTGTTTTTAAAATGGATAAGTTTATTTATAAAAAATATCGTTATGAAAAACCACTCGCCAAGGCTTGTGTGCGCTCGCCTACTATTCGTGCTAAAAACATCGCGCCTGACGCATAAAGATTTAGCACATGCGTTGCACACTATACTTTATTCAACACGTCATGAATGGTTTTAAACTTTAATTGAATTAATGTCTAGTTACGTAATGGTTCATTATGTAACTGTTTTTCATTATAGCACTTAAAAGCGTTACATAATGGATCATGACGTCACAAGTCAATAAACGGTCATTTAAAGTTCCCTTTACAGACACGAAAAAATAAAAGCGCGCATGTGTTGAATAAAAAACATTTTTTTTTTAAAGACCAACAGCTAAGGTTATTTGGGCCTAGCACCAATTCATATTTTCAATTCATTATTTTTCTTTAATAATAAATTGAAAATCCAATTGACACTTTTACCAGCTCTCGGGCTAGAACCCGTGAACTAGGGACTTGTAATAGAGGAACCAAAGCAACGCCATGTAAAAAAAACATTTAAAACAATTTTTAAAACATGGGTGTTACATTACGAAATCAATGAATTTTTTAGATAGGTACTTAAGTTTTATTGTAATTTTTGAATGTATTGTAATTTCTGTATCTGACACATCCATACAATGTTTGTTTTGTCTATGTAGAATTAATTAACTAAACTAAACTACGAGAAATTAGTTTGTTTGGAAAACTAAAATCTACACGAGCAAATCTGGCCGTAAGACTAGTATAGATACATCTAAACTAATATTATAAAATTGGTAAATTCTGCACTTTGTACAATAGAAGCACTACTGGGTATCGATCGATGTGTTCATATATATAGTAACGCGCCTACAAAGTCCACATCATGAGAGAGTCGAATTTATTTTTCAAAAATTTCGCAAATTTGTACAAAGAGGGGGTCTTCTTACGTTTGGCACTTTTAAGAAAACTCAAAAATCTCTCAGATGCTGTTTATATTATTTGAAACTAAAAGTGCGGGGTGTTGGAGTCGATTCAGCGTTATTTTTTCTATAAATAAACTTAATATCAAACGAATCGAGTCGAATTTATTTTTCAAAAATTTCGTAAATTTGTACAAAGATGGGGGTCTTCTTACTTTTGGCATTTTTAAGAAAACTCAAATATCTCTCAGATGCTGTTTATATTATTTGAAATTAAAAGTGCGGGGTGATGGAGTCGATTCAGCGTTATTTTTTCTATAAATAGACTTAATATCAAACGAATCGGGTCGAATTTATTTTTCAAAAATTTCGCAAATTTGTATAAAGAGGGGGGTCTTCTTACTTTTGGCATTTTTAAGAAAACCCAAAAATCTCTCAGATGCTGTTTGTATTATTTGAAACTAAAAGTGCGGAGTGTTGGAGTCGATTCAGCGTTATTTTTTCTATAAATAGACTTAATATCAAACGAATCAGGTCGAATTTAATTTTTAATAAATATTCATTGTTAATAAAACTTGTTCTTATTTAATTTGTTTCTATCAATAAATTTGTCTTTTGTCTTTTTTAATTGGAGATATTTTGTCGTTAGGATATTTAGTTCGGGGATATTTTACCATGGGGATATTTTGTCATGGGAATATTTTGTCCGGGGATATTTTGTCGGGTATATTTTGTTCGGGGATCAAGACGCATGGAACCAAAAATCATGCATGACGGAATTGTTTCCGGAAGGTTTATATTATAGTAGGTATGGCAAAAAGAAAATTCCACAGACGGAATGAAACTTCGAATGTAAGACGATTAGTTTTTGTGTGTTCAAGTATGTATACGTTTAAAGTAAATTTTTCATTAAAATTTTAAACTAATTAATGCTAGTCTATTAAATGTTAGTTAACGGACGATTTAGAACAAACCAAGAGCAGCATTTGTAATCTGAGACGACCAGTTATTCTAAATAATCCCGACATCGTATTTACATTACGTCAGTAGCGTGCGCTGTAACCAACATATTTTAAGGATAATGAAAATTAAAATTCACGTTTATGATACAACCCAACTATATTCTTACATGGCTTACAGTTTACCGTACGTCATGATACGGATTAGGCAGAAGCAAATCGCAATTTTATGTGAGATTAAAAATTTACAATTTTATTTCAAACAGTAAATTTTGGCGCCCGACGTGGGGCATTGTTATTCGAGCAGTTCAGCCAATAGCGTTATTAGACGTCATCATGGTAAAACATGAACCAATGAACGGCGTGCGACTATAGACGTTCGTTTGTTTGTCGGATTACGTCGCGTTTTAAATGCGCTTTGATTTTTGATGACTTTAAATTATATTTTCTCATAAGAGCATATAATAGCGTTTACAATTTTCTAGATTGTATATGAGCTCTCTGACGCTATTAAAATGCGGAATGGCTTCCCTTAACGGAACTTTAATTTATAGGCTCTTTCCCATATTAATTAATGAGTTATAACTTCTCTAATTTAGAAGTTGTTGTACATGTTTAAAAATTTCCAAAAATTACAAACAATGCTCAAATGTTTAGAATAGAATAAAGCTTCAATTATGTCACAATGACAAAGAATGCGTCAGTCAAGGAGAAAACATAGTAATATACATAACCTATATTAATATTATAAAGAGGAGAAGTTTGTGTGTTTGTATTTTGTGGGTAATATCTGAAACTACTGAACCGATTCTAAAAATTCTTTCACAAATAGAAAACTACACTATCCCCGCGTGATAGAGGCCATATTTTGTTTTGATACATTTCTCGCAGGGGGATAATTCCTGTGAGGTAGTAACAAAACGTAACTCTGAAATTCTTTTTCATCTTGCTGTGTGCATGGTATCTTTTGCGATTTTTTAAGGTACTCTTTGCTCGAAGAGTTCTAGAACCGTTCTAGTAAGTACTTGAACCAACAAACGCACCTCTTGCAGAAACGGACAGCTCAATTAAGAACACACGTGACATGTAGTATCCCTTCTAGAGAGGAATCATACACCTCCCCCGGAGTGGAATACCCTGTTGTAGAGCTGCTGGATAATATTTACAGTGGCACTGGAAGCGATCTGACATGGCGCTCGACTCTTTCGATAGCCGGCGGCGTCTTTGAGATGTTCGCGGTGAGATAGTGAAGGAGTCCAGTGGTAATCCCAAAGTGCGGTCAGCATGTCCTCTTCAATGGGCTGCTTTGTTTTTTCCAGACAACGTAACACACTGACTGTATGCACTCTCACTGTATAATAACATAGTTATAATAATGTAATGAGAAACTGCGTTGTTTTTAATGCTATAATATTACTCAAACGATATGTTGTTGCCAAAATGTCATGCAAAACACATACAAAACTAATATCTTTATTAGATAAATAATTATAAATCAAATGAATTAAAACCCCTAATATCTACACCGTATTCACTTAACAACTAATGAATAATAATAATTAAAATATCAGAGAGCTATGCTGCCATGTTGTAGACTATATCTAAGAAAAAATCAATATTTACGAAATTTTTGAAAAATAAATTCGACCCGATTCGTTTGATATTAAGTCAATTTATAGAAAAAATAGCCCTGAATCGACTCCAACAACTCGCACTTTTAGTTTCAAAGATATAAACAGCATCTGAGAGATTTTTGAGTTTTTTTAAAAATGCTAAAAGTAAGAAGACCCCCCTCTTTGTACAAATTTGCGAAATTTTTAAAAAATAAATTCGACCCGATTCGTTTGATATTAAGTCAATTTATAGAAAAAATAGCCCTGAATCGACTCCAACAACTCGCAATTTTAGTTTCAAAGATATAAACAGCATCTGAGAGATTTTTGAGTTTTCTTAAAAATGCTAAAAGTAAGAAGACCCCACTTTTTGTACAAATTTGCGAAATTTTTAAAAAATAAATTCGACCCGATTCGCTTGATATTAAGTCAATTTATAGAAAAAATAGCGCTGAATCGACTCCAACAACTCGCACTTTTAGTTTCAAAGATATAAACAGCATCTGAGAGATTGAGTTTTCTTAAAAATGCTAAAAGTAAGATGACCCCTCTCTTTGTACAAATTTACGAAATTTTTAAAAAATAAATTCGACCCGATTCGCTTGATATTAAGTCAATTTATAGAAAAAATAGCGCTGAATCGACTCCAACAACTCGCACTTTATCATGGCAGCATAGCTGTCTGATATATTAATTGTTATTCACTAATAATTATCTGAATAAGGTGTGGATGTTAGATTTTTTTATAAATTTTTTTTTAACCTTTACACTTTTGTGTATTTAGCCACTATCTAAAAACCATAATATAATTCTAACTAAGATAACTAAGTTATAAAATAGTTCTTTAAAAGTTCTTATTGCTAATACTGCCCTGCATTGTATCTATTCAAGGTTTTAAATAAAGCGAAGGGATGGCGTCTCGACGCATGTTTTAAGTATCAACAGCAGATTACTTTTAATTGAATGTAATCATAACGATACAAATAAAAAAGTTGTGCTGACGTAACGAGTGGTTATTTTTAAATTGTTCCCAGGCGTTTTTATCGTTTAGAATGTGAAAATATCGGTTTGAAGTCTTGTGTCAACAGCACGCGAACTCCGTCCGTCCTTCATTTCCTTTGCGAACAACCGTTCAACATGTTTTATGTCCCCCTACACAACTCAAATAGTTCTTATGAACCCCTTACACAACTCAAATTGTTTTAATGTCCCCCTACACAACTCAAATAGTTCTTATGTCTCCCTACACTACTCAAATAGTTCTTATGTCTCCCTACGGCCTACACAACTCAAATAGCTCTTATGTCCCCCTACATCAACTCAAATAGTTCTTGTGTCTCCCTAGACCCTACGCTACTCAAATAGTTCTTATGTCCCCCTTACAATTTATGGCAGGCGCAGAATTACAGGCTTTCTCTCAGAGGGGGGGCAATTTTTATGAGAGTTATCTATATTTCAGGAGATTCGTTCTGATTTTATGAGTGTATGAAACCAAAAATTGGGTAAAATATTATTATTTAACTATAGTCAAGGCTCAAGGGGTGGGCAATTGCCCCCATTGCCCCCCACTTGGATTCGCGCCTGATCTATGGACAGGGCCGGCAATGTTTTTTACCACTCCAAAACTTTTTTTGACGTGATTAACGTCTAATGTCTCATTTAGTACTGGAGTGGGATTTTAGAAACATTAGATGTAACGGAAATAGCTATGTAGGTATAGCTATGTCTCATACACAGTAAGCAGTGACCGTGCGGAAAAGTACGAGTCTATATAGACGACTATTGACAATAAATAAACAATTAACCTTATCTATGATTTATAGACGATTGTGGCCTGTAATGTCAAGCGTCTATAATAATTTATTAGTTGCGATTAAAACGTGACTAAATTGTTTTTTTCCTAGTTTCTAAATTCTACCACAAATACGCAAATACAAATACAAATTTATTTAAATCCATTGATGCTTATGCATGTGGAGTGTATTTAACTCGTTTTAATTTTTCATTTTAATCCCTAAATTATTAAACGAGCAAATCTTGTATATATGTACCTATATAAATATTTTCTCGAAAACGGCTCTAACGATTTTGATTAAATTTACCGAAAAGGGGTTTCGGGGGGCAAAAAATCGATCTAGCTAGGTCTCATCCCTGGAAAAGTTCGTTTTCTTATCGATTTTATCATTTTAAAAAACAGTTTTTTTAACGTTATAAAACAGTGTCATATGGCGAGTAGGCTTTGGAAAAAACAAACTATTTTCATTATTTATGTCAAATTACTCGGACAGTCAATTTTTAACTTATTAAAATAATCAGTAATTATTTGAAAAGTAAAAAAATAACAACAATAAAATCTAAACATAATTATATACTTACATAATTATGTTTAGATTTTATTGTTGTTATTTTTTTAACTAATATTTAAATAAATAGGTATATTACTTTTATATTACCTATAATAATATAAAATATGTAGGTACATACGTTATGTAGTATGACGTATACTGACGTATAATAATATTATCTACTTATAGGTATGTAATTTTTTTTCTTAAAAACGACTAACGATTTTGATGAAATGTGAACTTTAAGTACTATTTTTTTTTTGAACTCATCCGAGCAAAGCTCGCATCCGAGCAAAGCTCGGTCATCCAGATATTTTTTACATTAACAGTGACAGCTATTGGTCATTAACCAAATTAAAGAAATTGTTAAGTTACTGGTTACATCTCTGAGTATGTGTCCGTTAAACTTTGTGCCAAGTGTTACACGATGGCTGATTTGCATTCTTATATTATTAATTGTTTTCGATTTATTTATAGCAGCTGACGATAGCGGAGGCGGTGGCGTCGATTGGTCGGCGGGGGTGCAGCATCAACCTATGGAGGGTCTGTGCAGGCTGGGCGAATGCGGTACCGAGGCGGCTTGCCGCAACCTTGACGATGGCCTCCAGCACATTTGCGTTTGTCCTCATGACCTATCACCTCCCACCGCCGATCTCAAGTGTCCCAACAGACTCACAGGTAGAGAATATAGAATTACTTAATTTATAATAGAGAAACACCCAATTATAAACTACATACAGTCAGTACCGTAGTTAGGATCATCGGCGCCCAGGACAAGATTTTGATTTCGCGCTCTTTGTTTGAAAATAATCATATCGTTGATTTCGCTGATTGCGCCCTCCTCCGAGGTTAGCGCCTTTGGCGCGGGCCCCAGTTGCCAGATCAAAAACCAAGATTTTCGGGACATTTCTAAGGCGAAGGCAATTTATTTCAGGGGAAGGAAGTTGTTGTGACAAAAAATATTTTATTATTTTACTATTTTTTGTATTTATCATTAGACTTGTCTAATTTTATTCATTTATCACACACCTAACACCAGTATACGGTGAGATGTACATGCGCCATCGGTCCGATCTTTGGTAAACGGTCTTTAGAATCAAAATATTTGATAAAATGTCCAAGGTGTATGGTATAAAGTAAATTTGTACCTGAAGTTACTATTCTATCGAATGAATTGCTTGGTGAATTGAAAGTTAATTCTATTCCAAGGAATAAATTTATTCTAAGATTAGTAACTTCTATCTTTAACAGTGTTTGGTGAATACGGGCCTAAGCCAAATATATAAAACTGGCCCTTAGAAATCCGTATATGAATCGAAATATTAGTTTATTTGGACGATATTATCAGTCCATTCTCTTTAATAGTTTAAGCCAGGGGTCGGCAACCTTTTGAGACGGAAGAGCCAAAAGTTACAATTTACAAAATTTCCCAGTTTTTAAAGAGCCACTAACATTTTTATTTCAATATTATGGTATTTGATTAGGATTAGGTATATAAAAAAAAGTTCTGACTGCGACCGTTGACGACACAGTGCACCAATAACTAAACAAACAGAAAAGTGTTGCTACATTTAAAAAATGTCAGCTGTCCGTATACTCTCTACTCCACCTATTCTCACTGTTCTCTGTTGAGTGTTTTTATCCTGTTTAAAGTTTTTTTTGCAGTATAATATTTTTTATGAGTTTTGAAAATAAAATAATATAATTATTAATATTTGCGCATGGAACTGGAAGCCGCATCTTGACATCATAAGAGCCGCATGCGGCTCGCGAGCCGCAGGTTGCCGACCCCTGGTTTAAGCTGTTTGATGCAACGAAGATTAATTGAATAAAATAATCTCAAATTGAAAACATCGATATAGGTGTTTTTGTTTGGACATCTCGTTCAATAACGCATGCGCACGCGTTCTATTGTTTCAGTGCCACTGACACCACGACCCATCCATAATATAATACCACCGAGTGGGGCGAATCTCACCAACGTGATACCGCCGACACCTGCAAGCAATCGAACAACACCGCTTAACGCGACTATTTCAACGGTAAGTGTCGTTCAATGGGGCCGTCCCACGCATCAAAATTTCATAATAATTTTGAACAGTGCATATTGATCTTTATACATAAACAAATAATGTAAACCAACTTTTTCGTTCCTATATTCTTCCTTTTAATTGCAAACAAGAATTAAAGAATAATAGATTACCAATAAAAAATGGTGGAACCTTTGGTGTAAAGATACGAAATGTTACAATTACCACAAAACACCAAACCATAACAAACACTCTCGACGTACGTTTCGCCAACCAAGTTGGCATCATCAGGAGATGATTAAAACTAAAGACTAAACAAAAATTACTGCCTATTTATAGGCTACCTAATTTTAATTACCTGAAAACTAAACTAATTTAATTAAATATTGTATACTCTTCAAGTAATAGTTTGAAAGAAAAATTAGGGAACCCTAAAGAAAAAGTAGAAGAAAAAGAAAAGTCCGGGATTTATGAAATTAGTTGTCAAAATTGTAATAAAAAGTATGTTGGCCAAACGAGAAGATCTATTTCAGTAAGATTTAAAGAGCATATGGCTCATCTAAAATATGGCAGGTTTGATAAATCTAGTGTTGCCCAACATGCATTTGAAAATGACCATAAAATAGACAATAGTAATTTAAAATTAATTAGAAACGTCATTAATATTAGACAACTAGACGCCGTAGAGAGTCTAGAGATTCATAAGTGTAAACATAATATTATGAACAGTGACAAAGGCCCAATTCCAGGTAGCCTGCTTTTTGATTTAGTAAATTAGTTTAGTTTTCAGGTAATTAAAATTAGGTAGCCTATAAATAGGCAGTAATTTTTGTTTAGTCTTTAGTTTTAATCATCTCCTGATGATGCCAACTTGGTTGGCGAAACGTACGTCGAGAGTGTTTGTTATGGTTTGGTGTTTTGTGGTAATTGTAACATTTCGTAATAATAGATTGTATATCTAGTTACGTAGTGGCGTATATTACTGACGAGTTATGTTAAAACGAGCATAGCGAGTTTTAACAGTCACACGAGTCATAATATCATTACGCACGAAATATATTTATATGGATTTTTATGCCAAAGGCACTATAAAATAGCTGCTTTTAGTGATGAGCAAAGCAAGACCAAGACCAAGACTTGGACAGTCTTGGTCTTGCTGATTCAGTCTTGGTCTTGGTCTTGCTTAAATATGTCTGGTCTTGGTCTTGCTTATTATAGTGTATTTGCCATAATATGGCACATACACTATTGGCGTCGGTCGGATGGCGGGACCTAGGGGTCGGACCAAAATTTCTCGACGTTTCATAGCCTCCTGAACACTTTGGCATCATTTTTGAAAATGTTTATATATATATGTATGTATATATATATATATATATATATATATATATATATATATATATATATATATATATATATATATATTTATATATATATATATTTATATATATATGTGTGTACACGATAACTCTCGACAGACTTAATCGATTGAAACGAAATTTGGTACACACATTGGAACCCATTACCGCAAGAAGCCTATTTAAAATGGGCCCGATCGGACCATTTTCAGGGTTGTATTTAGGGGTTCCAAAAAGTTTTTGGGCCCAAAAATACCAAAAAATTTGTCAGAATCGTTTCAAAATTGAAATTTTACTCTTTAGTAAAGATTAAAATGTGCTGCTAAAATTTTAATAAAATCGGCCCAACAGGACCGGACTTTCAAATTTTATGAAAACACTGGTTTGTTGATACGGATTTACTTATGGAAGGGTGTATTTAATTGGGTGTACTGATAAAATCCATGTCTAGTATTGAAATTTAGAAAAATTTAATTATTTTAAGGGATGTATTAAGGGGTTAAATTTTTTATTTTGTCAAAAAACAAACTTAAGTTTACATAATAATGCCACAATGCCTGTATTAGCAAATACACTATATTGTCGGCAGGGTTTGGCACTGCGACCCGAGTTTTTTTTAGTCTTGGTCTTGGTCTTGCGTATCAAGTCTTTGGTCTTGCTCATTTTATCTGTCTTTTTTTAGTTTTTTACTTCTGAAGATCATCATAGTTATAAATTAAAAATAATTCGCAATCTATTATTAACTAACAAAATAATTTATTTTATAAAAATGTTAAAAAATATCAAAATTACATCATTTTTAACAACCAACTTCACGTCTATAGTAGGCCGAGAGTAGCTGTCAGTAGGTAAATAGCGGACGGATCAGGACGAATAAACATAAATCACTATGGAAATGAGTTACTTTCCCGCTATCAAAAGTTACTTTTCATGCATACATACACGCATGCAAAGCAGCTATTTTATAGTAGGTATGGAAGAAATATAGTTATACAATTAATTTCACAAAATAGTTGCACTTAAAATGCAATTGCAGTTTGCACTGCAGGCATACGCCATACAGCCGGTTCTGATAGAACAAAATATTATGTATTTTATGTGCAGACTTACTCCGCGGGATTTCCAACGCGATGGCAACGCAACGGCGATGTAACAATGGCGTTGGTTACGTTATTCAGTGTCGCATTCGGCGTCGTCGTTTTAGCGTCTGTGTTGTGCTGGTTGTGGAGAAGACGCTGCTCCAGGAATGAGAAGAATAGAAAGACTGCTAACGCGGTATTTATTTTTCATATTTTTCACATTTTAAATTGGTATTTTTTTATATAAAGGTAAAATAGTAATAGAACTAATGTCTGTAGTTTTATTTTTTACCGACTTCAAAAAAAGGAAGGTTCGGTTTTTCCCTAGTAGTATGTATGTATGTGTGTGCGCGATTTTTAACCGACTTCAAAAAAAGGAGGTGGTTCTCAATTCGGTTATATTTTTTTTTATGTTACCTCATAACTCAGTCATTTATAAACCGATTTTGAAAAATTGTTTTTATTTGAAAGGATATACTTTCAGATGGTCCCATAGAAATTTCATCAAAATCGGTTCAGTAGTTCGGCTGATTTTAATAAAAGTGAATAACGGCGTGTGATTCTTTTAAGGTAAATGTCACTTTTTGACACTAAAAAGTGAAAAATAAAAAACTTTTTAACAAAAAAAAAACCTCCTTCAAAAAACCACTAAAAAGAGGAAAATAATGAAATTTTGAGGTCTGTGCCAATTTAATAAAATATGAAGTTGGTTAAAAAGAAGATATTAATCACGATACTAGACTTTTTAACCGACTTCATATTTTATTAAATTGGCGCAGACCTCAAAATTTCATTATATTTCTCTTTTTAGTGGTTTTTTGAAGGAGGTTTTTTTTTTGTTATTCAGAAACTACACGACCGATTTTTATAATTCTTTTTTTATTTAATAGGGCATCCGCATACCTTGGGGATGGTTCTTATATAAATTTTACTTAAATCGGTTCAGTAGTTCGAATGATATTAATAACAAAAAAAGTGAGTAACGGAGTGTAACACCGTTAAAGTAATTGTCAGTTTTGACACAGCAAAGTCGGTTAATAACGTGCAAACTACGTATTGTAAAGGCACTAAAAAGAAAAAAATTAAAAAATAGAACCAATTGAAAAGTCACTAAAAAAGGGGAAAATAATCAAATTTTGAGGTCGGCGTCAATTTAATAAAATAAATGCAATTAAATTGGCGCCGACCGCAAAATTTTATTATTTTCCTCCTTTTTACTGAATTTTATGAAGGAGGTTCTATTTTTTTTTATAACATTTTTTTACATGTACAGTGTGTTCACAACATAGGGATTTCCGTTATTATGATAGATAAAGTTAAACTTTTATTTGCATGGCCATCACGTGGATACAAAAGGTCATATAAAAAACATTATGATAAACATTACATTATGACAAATTAAAATAAGTTAATTAATAATACAAAGTATAGTAAAATTCAGCTACAATTCATGATTATAAGGAGATTTGTCCAAAATATACTTCTTGACCTCTTTTTGGAAGATAGAGATATGGTTAAATGAGATGAAGTGTTCCTTAGGTAAAGTTGTATCAAATCACATAAATAAAATTTTAATATTTTACGTATTTTAGGCGCTATTATAAAAAATAAATCAGCCATCGAAAAAAAAAATAAATTTCGAAAATTCGCTTTTTTTATTATAGCGCCTAAATTACGCAAAATATCTAAACTTTATGTATGTGATTTGATACAACTTTATCTAAGTAATACTTCATCTCATTTAACCAAATCTCTGTCTCTCATAATAACGGAGATCCCCATGTTAAGAATGAGTTTGCGGACACACTGTATATATAATTTATATTTTGTTTGTATACACGTTATTTGTTTTTAGACAACGCCTTTGAACTTGAAAAAGGGACTGTTGGTGGCAGAGCGCTACACCCCTAACCCCCATTATTCAGCGTGTGCGTCGCCATGCGTGCCCCAACTGCGTCGCGACATGCTGCGATTCCATCAGGAAATCGGAGAGGGCTGTTTCGGCAAAGTTTACAAAGGTAAGTTATAAAGTAGGCGGAAAGCGGATATTGATTTACTGTTTCATTGACAACTGGTTCAATTGTTCAACGTCCGTTGATAAAATAAATTGGTATACTTATAGACGGCGAGCTGGCAACGTTTTTCTCAAGTATCTACGTAACGCAAAATAATATTAAACAAGCCGTGAGGTGGGTCGTTTATTAGGACTAAAGTGCGACCCTTGAGGTCCACACGACGAACTTCCCAGTTTGATAAACATTTAGTAATAATAATTAAATTAGATATTACACAGAAAAGTAATCATTTTAATCATTAAAACATAATTATTATTTATTTTTAACAATAATTAAAAAAAAAACGTCTGAACCGATTTTTATAACATTTATGTCGGATCAAAATGACGTTAACACGCCTCGATTGACACCCTTACGAAGTCGATATAATTTTTTATTCGCAATATATTGTGTAAAATCTACTTTTTTTGAGTCTATTTGGTTAAGAAAAAAAACGGCTGAACCGATTTTGAAAAAATTCCTACTGCAACCCCATGGCAGCCCAAATTATTCAATTTCCGGCAGAAAAAAAATAAAATAATAAGTAATTGTTGCTCCCTATTTGTGTACTAATTCACACAAAGTTGTCTGTGTATTCGATACATATAGAAAATCCGACGGTTGGCTCTAGGACTATTAAAACATACCGTACTTTTATATACAACTACTTTCGCTTTAAGATAGGGTTCTGACATTAACGCGAACTACTCCGTGAGTAGAACTAGTAAATTCATCGGTTCACACCGTTCGGTGTTTGTTATAATGCATTTTCATGTGACGCTTAACGCTGGTTTCTAGCATCTAATACGGTCACGTGATAACATGAACGCCAACAGGAAAAAATGTAGCGTTAAAGCTAAACATTGTTTAGTTTTTAACCGACTTCAAAAAAAGGAGGTGGTTCTCAATTCGGTTGTATTTTTTTTTATGTTTGTTACCTCAGAACTCCGTCATTTATGAACCGATTTGGAATTTTTTTTTTATTTGAGGATATACTTTCAGATTGGTCCCATAGAAATGTCATCAAAATCGATTCAGTAGTTCGGCTGATTTTAATAAAAGTGAGTAACGGCGTGTGATTCCTTTAAGGTAAATTTCACTTTTTGACACTGAAAAGTAAAAAATAAAAAACTTTTTAACAAAAAAAAAACGTCCTTCAAAAAGCCACTAAAAAGAGGAAAGTAATGAAATTTTGAGGTCTGCGCCAATTTAATAAAATATGAAGTTCGTTAAAAAGAAGATATTAATCACTATACTACTTATACTTTTTAATCGACTTCATATTTTATTAAATTGGCGCAGACCTCAACATTTCATTATTTTTCTCTTTTTAGTGGTTTTTTGAAGGAGGTTTTTTTTTTTGTTAAAAAGTTTTTTATTTTTTATACGCTCGAGTTCTACTGGTTATACAGCTGTACTTAACCTATAGACAAAGATTAGTCTGATCTCAATAATAAAACGGATTTTGAAGAATTTCATCGAAAAAAAAATCAAATGTGGACTTTGAAATCCAATTTTCAACTTATTTCCCTAATTTTATCTGTTAACTAGTTACCATAATATTGTATTGTCACCGGAGCTACACATGTGTGCAAAATTTCAACTCAATCGGATAATGTGTTCGAAGTATAATAAAAAAAAAAGTTTTTGACAATGAGAAACCAATTGACCTGTCGTTTGTTAATAATATTAAGATTTCTGCAAAACCTGATATTTATTTATTAAATTTGACGTTACATTTTTTCAAATTGGCTTCCATGTTGAAATTTTATCACGTGACCGCATTTGACGCTAGAAACCAGCGTCAAGCGTCACATGAAAATGCACCTTTACGGCTTAAGCACGTGACGTTCCGACACAACGTCGTCGTCGTAGCCTTTGACATACATCATACACAATATAAACGATTAGAGCTCGCGGTGCGATGTCAATTTTCAAATCCTATTAGATTTTCAATGCCTTCGTTTTGTAATATAAATATAAATATAAATAAGTTTCTTTAACGTTCGAGCTGTTATGTAAAATACGATCCTTCATGTACAACTCATTAGGGCTCGTTCAGATACGGCGGAACCCGCGCGTTTTGAACCGTAGAAAAATGTACTCTGTTCAGACAGTCAGTAGCGGACTTGCCATAAGGCCGACAAGGGGTGCGTCCCACTTGGCGACCGCAACGCCTACAACGGCCAAACGGAATAAGCGCAGTCGTAAGGCGTGGGCGTAGTGGGCGTCAAGTGGAACGCACTCTAGATCCAAGCCTAGAACGGCTAAATATTAGGGACGGGTCAATCTGTGCCCGCGGCCGGTGGCAGCGAGCGCCCGCTATCTAGCTTAAGCACGTGCGGGGCGCGGCAGCGTGCACTGAGAAAATTCTATAACTATCAATGGCAGAATTTGTAGTTCCTATAGCTATATGAATATGGCTGCCTTACTTTGTCTTTGAAAGGAGCGGCTGGTACTAAACGACCTGTGGCGACTAAAGGTACGTGCAGTATGGAGCTGGGATACTAGATGGTAGCGTAGATCATAGCAGGGCTTGCTTAAATTAATGCATTGTTATATATGCAAGCGTACACAACGAAGCAGTGAGTGTAGCAGGTATAAGCGCTGTTACAAGAGCTGCTAGATAAAAGAATGTATCTCACCATTCTTTCAACAATCAACGTGTGACAACTGTCAAATGGCCGTTACAAGTTTCGCAATGGATGTGACTAGTTTAATAAGTGAAATTTTGCCAGTTTTTATTGAATTTGTTTTGAGTTTTTTCTAAGACGTATTTAAAAGTGTTCCATACGTAAATATTCAAAAAACCGATTTGGGTAAAATTTTAATTCTTGGTATAAATGATGAAATTCGCCATGTTTAGATCGTTTTCTATTAATAGGGTGGACATTAATTTATATTTAAAATATACCACTTTGTAGCAGAAGAACACAAATATTCGTCTTCGCTATCTGACATTTCAAACGCGATTTAAGCTTGTATATCAATGCTAGACTATTAAAGCTTCGTTGTGCAAACCTATAAGCGCTTATAATTTCAGCCACCATCTACCATACATGCTACCATCTAGAATCCCAGCTGCGTACTGCACGTACCTTAAGACTGCTAGTCCGCCTCTGCAGACAGTCGCGGTCAGCGTGCGGATATGCAGGAGACGGGCGAGGCTACATACACCTCATTTCAAATCGAAGAAGCAATGTGTTTGTGTTTGTTCACACGTCCGAAACGCGCGGTCTTCGCAAAGCAACTGGCGTCACGGCACGTCATAATAATAAGACCGCGCGGACGCCGCACGGTTCTATTTTCTGGCGGTCGAATGGCGTCAGGCTCGCGGATTGTCGATCCTCGCGAACATGTATGAATGAATATGTTTACGCTAATGTAAATAAGGTTCGTGTGGTTGATATCCGCGTGGATTCCGCTGTGTCTGAACTAGGCCTAAGTTTCTCCAACGTTTGAACTGTGTAGTGTATAATATTATGTAATATACGATCCTTTATGTTCAACTCATTATTTTTTAATAAACGGAGTGTTTCATGAACACTGAACAGTTTATAATATTGACATTTTAATAATGTGCTTTTGATATTTCATATTTTAAGCGGCTTTGTTTTGAATGCATCTTTTATGCCTTTTGCCACAGCTTAATGAAATACGTCAGCTAAATCATTCGAAGACCTAATTCGCTCATGCCTTTTGCGTAAGTGACCGCCGTATTCTTAGCGGCTTCCAGTTCTGATCATGGGACTAAAATTTTTTATTGGCCCTTTTCTAAAAAATAAGTTAGGTAAAAGTCTTATAGATTACTTTAAGATGCAGTGAAGTAGATAATAGATATTAGTTATTCGCTGGGTGCATAGTATATATCAGTGGCGGCTTCTCTTATGAGGCAGGTGAGGCAGTGCCTCACCAATAATTTTGCAAATTAAATAAATTACAAATTTATATTATTTTACTATTTGCATAAATATATCCATTAGATTTAATATTTGGCTTCATAGAAATCAGTAAAATATGGACCTGCCGTCAATCTTAACGCGCTTCGCTAGAAATATCATCCATCCCATTTCTACATGCGGTCGTATATGGTAGAGAGGCCGGCCTGTTTTTGTTCTTATATCATCCATCTCATTTCTGCATGCGGTCATATATGGTTAGAGGCTCGCCTTGCGCTTTCTTGTCTAGCATTATTAGTAATGTGAGTAATGTGGTGTTTATAATACCGTAATAGTCCAGTCGAATCCAGCTTTAAGTAGCGCATAAAAACATTCTTTTGAGGCAAGCCTCTACGTAAATTTAATGCGACATTTTAATGTGTGTTATTATAGTTTTCGGTAAATACTTTTGTGGTTTTTCGTACTGATTTTTGTTTTGCTTTTTTTTCCAACAGTGGGCAGTGATTTTTCTAAAATATTAAATTACTTTTATTACTTATCTAACCTTACTAAAAAAATTTTTTTTCCAACTGTGCCTCATCACTTTCAAATACCACGAGCCGCCACTGGTATATATGGTGGGGACAACCGAATCGACTGCAGCGAACGCTATGGACAAAATAAGCGTTAAATCACACTCATGTTGTGAATAAATAAATGAAGTTATTTAAAAAATGTTGCATAATAGTTGTTGTGTAGTCAATTATAGAAATACAGGCAGAAATAGTAGCTGCAATTTTTTAAAATTTTGATTATTTTAGCTCTAATGCTAATATATTTTATAACTAATATTATTATTACTTTTGACAGCTAATCTTACTTTATTTTTTGTTTATAAATAAAAAAATAAAAATTTCTGATCGTTAAAAATATAAGTACAATACCACATCTAATAAACATTTATTGATTTGATCTACAAAATATTTATTAAGAAAATAACTAAAAACTAAGAACAATAATTTTCAAAAACAAAAATAAAGATAGTTACTTCTTACCACAACAGTTTTATTGATGGATGTACATTTCAAAAGCTATGTTTTCATCTTCAGCAAACACTATACATGTATAGTGTTTGCGGAAGATGAAACACTATACATGTATAGTGTTTGCTGAAGATGAAAGCATAGCTTTCGAAATGTACCTACATCCATTAATAAAACTGTTGTGGTAAGAAGTAACTATCTTTATTTTTTGTTTTTATTCCAAACACAGTGCTTATATATTTTTATTTTTATTAATAATTTTCAACATCGAATATTATCTGTATGTGTTAAATAAAAGCTTGTAAAAACAAAAGAAAATCGAAAACAAAATATGCAATAATTGAGTTAAAAAGTTTAGAATTCTCAAATTGATCTCTGTTATTATTTTCAGGCGAATTTAGACGCGAGAACGATCAAGTGGAAATTGTGGCCATCAAGGTGCTGAAGGACACCGTATCTTCTGAAGCTGAAGAGAGTTTCATGCGAGAGGTCGATGTAATGAGCGCCTTCAGACATCCTAACATACTTACACTTGTCGGAATCGTCCAGAGAGGTTCGTATCTTATTGAAATCTTACTTATAAATGCAAAGTTAAAATAAAAACAGTGCCATCTATGGGGTCGGGATGTCAACGATGTAACAACACTATTGGCGGGCTTGAGAACAGCCGAGCGTGTAGCAATGCTGTTGTTTACATGGCGTTGCTGTGGTTCCTCTATTACAAGTCCCCAGTTCCCGGGTTTTAGCCTGAGAGCTGGTAAAAGTGTCAATTGGATTTTCAATTTATTATTAAAAAAAAATAATGAATTGCAAATATGAATTGGTGCTAGGCCCAAATAACTTTAGCTGTTGGTGGTCTTTAAAACACACACAACACTATTGGCTATATTATTTATCTCTTTCTGTAATGTAATATTTATTTTCATAACATGGCTATTGAAAATTCGATTTTCGATACCTGTTTAGCAGGTTGAAACTGCGAGTTTCCCTAGGGATGATATTTTTCAGTTGTCGGTTTTCTCTATTTTTAACGTTGCTACGAGGGAGATAGAGCGATCGAGTCACGCCAACTTCAATCCGGATATAATATTTGAAAACGTCAAAATAATAGACATAACCCCATATAAATTTCACCTAGATCTGACGGATCTAATATTTTTGCGGCTTTTTTGCGCGTCCATAATTGCAGGTACCTCAAATCGAATTGTCAATAGAGTTGTTGTGAAAAATAATATGCAATTACTCAGAACGAAACAGCGTTTGCAACGCGTGTGATTGCTGCCCTCGTACCTCGGGCAGCAATCACACGCGTTGCAAACGCTATGTTTCGACCCTTTTAAATGAAATATACTATTACGTATTTATTAATAAAAAGAAATAAAAGTATGTTTTATTATACAAGTGCAGTTTTTCCAAAAATAATGAAAATAGAACTGAACATTAATAGACATAGTGCTTTAAAATCGTCTACCGTCAGGCATTTCGTTTCCACCATAAACCCGTTTCTTCCGCCGCATGGTGGAAGTATGGGTCGTACTTCCACCGTATTTTATTGTGAGCCGTGTTTGATCTATTCATATTAAGATAGCTTGTTATTATATTTGCTGACAAATATAATTTCCAGTTCAAATAATATTTGTTTCTTTTGTTTATTTGTCGTTTGTTCGTACAGAGTCGGGAATAAGTCCATGGATGGTGTTCGAATACATGCCGCACGGCGATCTTGCCGAGGTATTGCGCAGTCGTGGATCGCGAGCTCAACCGCTGTGGCAGCCTCGATCGTGCGCCGATTTGCCTCACGAGCTGACTCGGACACATTTGTTGAGTGTTGCGCTGCAAATAGCGGCCGGCATGCGCTATTTGGCTGGACAACGATTCGTCCATCGCGATTTAGCGTGTCGGAATTGTCTTGTCGGAACTAATCTTATTGTTAAGATTGCCGATTTTGGCATGTCGAGGGATGTTTACACATGTGATTATTATAAGGTATGTTTAAAAGAAATTAAGATTTATTGTTAGTTATAGTATTCCGTAATCTGTACTTACCTCAGAATGAATAAAATTGAACCCTTATAGGATCACTTTGTTGTATGTTTGTCTGTCTGTCTGTTCATTAAGGTCCCTTTTCTCCGGAACGACTAAAGGTATCAAGTTGAAATTAATATAAAAAATTCACAGATTTCGCAATCCTTGCAACCATCGAGGACATTGGAAATGATAACAGCATATATGAAACATAATTAACTATTTATTATACACACAATATTTATCAATGCACTGTTTAGTTTTGTCAGGTATAACCCTATTATTCTTCTGTTATATACGCGTTCACTTTTGCTTGATTACTTAACTTTTAAATGGATTTTTCTACAGTATTTATTAACATTTGCTCAAAAATAACACCGCAGATCGTCGCAAATACCTCTCAATTAACTAGACATGATATAAAACACATTTTGAAAAAATTGCACTTGTTCAATTTTGCATGATTGCTCCTCACTTGATCGCGACACCGTTGTCTTTTGGCCTTGAACGAAAACTCGTAACTCTGCCCCCATATACGAACATAAACATTTCCAATGTTAATACTCAGGTCTACAACCTCATATGTTTCTGCAGATCGGTGGTTCTCGGCTATTACCGGTACGATGGATGTCTCCCGAAAGCGTAATGTACGGAAGATTTACTCTCGAATCGGACGTGTGGTCGTACGGCGTCGTTCTTTGGGAGATTTTCTCTTACGGCAAGCAGCCGTACTACGGTCACAACAACGAAGAAGTGCTCAAGCTGATCCTCCAAGGAATCATGCTAATCCCGCCAGATGATTGTCCTGGCGAGATATGCGATTTGATGCGTTGTTGTTGGAAAACGGAACCGCGTGATCGAATCCGATTTTCAGAGATCCACAAGCGGCTCGAAAAAATGGTCGATTGTTGCGACGACGACGAAAAACTTACCTCAGTCGATTGTTGCGACGACGCTACCATGACGTCAAATATCTCCAGCAGTGCGTTCGACGATAATGGCGGTTGTTCAACGACGGTTGTTCAGTTACCAAGACCGCCGCCTGTAGCTCAATTTAACATCGATCTACTCGATCCAGATGGATATCTGATGCCACGACAGTTAACTCCCTGTGAATACATTCAGACTTTACCGGACTGACAGTCTTTTGTTACGTCTATCTGTCTGACCCTAAGGGCTAACAAGGCAGTGCAATTGTGAGTATCCAGACTTTGTAACAGATGTCGTTAACTGTTCCATTATTTTATAAGAATGACGAATGTGATTGTGGAAAATTTAACCAATTAATATCTATATTTTATTTGAAAGTGAACGATATACAGTCAAACCTGATTTTTCGTGGAATATGTATATTACTATTACTCGGAATAAATAGCGATAATTCAATTCACCAAACGTAGTTAAGTTTACTGTAGGTATAAATCGTAAGAATAACTATTCTGTCCAATTTCAAGGGTACAAATATTTATTCGCCTAGTAAAATAGAATGGGCACGAAATGCACAAATTACTTTATGACCTGGTGACCTTTTCAGGTAAATATTAATTCCATATCTTTCAGGTATGTAAAGGCTTTTGTAATAAAATAAATTTACATTTTCGATCGATGCGCCATCGGTCGGATCTTTGGTAAACGTAAAATCAAAATATTTGACAAAATGTCCAAGGTGTATGGTATAAAGTAAGTTTGTACCTTAAGTTACTATTCTATCGAATGAATTACTTGGTGAACTGAAAGTTAATTTTATTCCAAGGAATAAATTTATTCTAAGATTAGTAACTTCTATCTTTAACAGTGTTTGGTGAATACGGGCCTAAGTAAGAGAAGTTGATCCTGTACCTACTTTTATTAGTGAGGAACTGAGTGAAAAACCTCGATAAGCGAAAAAAAAATTCCCGGTCCTTATCTCGCTTATCCAGGTTTAACTGTATATTATGTATTATGCTGAAATAATGTGTTCAAGCATATTAAATGAATATTCATCATCCCACCGTACTGGCAAGTTTGCAAAGTTTCAGAAAGTTTTCAAATCCTAATTAACTGATTCACTGAACGCTGTTTACCTATACTGGAATTATTTGATGTGAAAGTGATAGGAAAATTGATCTTATATAAAAGATTGAAATTCTCGTGTCATTAACTCTGTAATTTATAATAATAAGCAGGGGTACTCAAAAAATCTATCGCACTCTTGTAATAATAAGTATAAGTAATGTTTGTAAATAATGTTTAGTATATTTTGTCAGGGGCCGGCGAGACACTTGATGCCTGTGTGCGAAATGTTTCACAGTGCCCCTTCAAATAACCGTAAGTTAACGAAGAGCGAATCTAACGCTCTAAACTTGTTTCACTAGTCAAATATCTTTTTTGAAGTGAATACTTCTTATGCGACTCCGGACGCGTTTGCGCAAAGCGTTAAACGATGACTCGCGCGCCTTACTACTTTTCATTTTTGGTAGACACACACATTGCACACGGTATCGACACCGTCCTGTATTTTGTAATATTTTATTTCCATCGAAAATATCACCGCGGTACTTCCCAGTTGTCTTCCAAGTTACATTATGCAACCATTTTAATTTAACGGCATAAATATTGAAACAAACCATTTAATACTCAAATTTTTGTTAGTGAAAAATATAAGAGATTTAAGAACGAAGATATAATATAGGTACTTACGTTATATTTTAAAAATTTTAAGACTGTTTCCCATGAGGTCTTCTGTGCCATAATTGTATAATTTAAAACAATGTATTGTATGATCGTATGTAATTTAATTGTTATAGAAATATAGAAATATTTGTTTATATTGTTAACCTGCAAGGCGGTCCCAAAACACTAAATGAATACTTGTCAATATTAATAAATATTTGTGTAATAGGTTCGTTCCGCGTATCAAAATTTGATCATTTTGAACAGTGTATGTTATTCCTCATACATAAACAAAAAATGTAAACCAACTTTTTTGTTCTTATATCCTTCCTCTTAATTCCAAACAAAATTTAAAAAATTCGACTGATGACCAGTCCTATACTTCCCACCTAGTAAATATTTGCAAAAAATAAACACTCTTTTTTTTATTCTTTGACTAGGCCCAAATAACCTTAGCTGTTGGTGGTCTTTAAAACACAATTTAATTTTTATTCTTTGAAAAAAGCATGGCCCTCTTTTTTGTTTGGTGATCTATTGATGGCTAGCTTAATATAGCAAAAATCATGGTTACCTTGATTTACGTACAATTTTTATTTTTTTTAGTAAAATATTTTTTTTCTCGAAAACTATACATTTTAGAGAAAAAAAATATTTACATTTTTTTCATATTATAACATCTAGAATTCATTTATATTTTTTTTTACCTATGTTAATACGTGACATTGAGGACGTTTTTTTGAATATCTCAGGATCCACTGAACCGATTTGACTCAAAATCTAATCAGATCTAAGTTAAAGGCTGATAAACACAATAGAACAATCGGCATGCCCGTATGTTGTTCCGTTCTTAAGATATCGAAGGCGAAAAATTGACCACATACACACACACACACATACACACATACACACACACATACAGACATCAGTCAGAAAATGATCTTAAACGATTGCTAGGGTCTCAAAACGTGAAAATCTGTTAAAATCTCGAAATATTGTTTTCGGACTGAATCCATTACTTCCCTACCATAGTAGAGGTGGGAAGTAAAAACGTGTTAATTTCAAATGGATGAGCTTAGCCGCCATAGTATGATGACGTCAAAGCCAGAGCAATGAAGTCAATCATACGTCCACGCATAGATAAAGAACAAACAACGAATGGATCGTGTGTGTTGAATGTCATGAACATATTTTTGTACGTTTATACGCGGCACACACGTCTACATTCAAATAAATTTGTTGACACCTTATAAATTTATCTCAAAACAACAATCAACACAAATATTTATTGTGGGCAACACTTAAATATAAGTAATTGTTGTCAGAAAATGTTTTGTGTGTGCCCAATCCTAGGCATTGTTAAGTATTGTAGCAAACCCCAAGATGTTACGCCATTTCCTCTAATAGAAACGACGAGTAAGAAAGGTCACATTAGTAAAGCGTGGAATGGTATCGAAGATACGAGTACCCGCCGGAATGTTCTAGAGAACGCGAGAACGTACTAGGCTGGGCTGCGCGACCTATATAAGCGAAGTACGAGTGAGTCAGGGTCAGTCGACGGTGTGACGCAATCACTAATCAGTGTCGTGTTGAATACGAAGTCAAGTAGGTACTGAGCGACGAATAGTGCGTCTGATATAAATAAATCTGACATAAATAATTGCAAATAAATAATCCTTGTATATATAGTTATTTGTTAAGTGTTAGGGTACTCGTATCTTCGATACCATTCCACGCTTTACTACTGTGACCTTTCTTTCTCGTCGTTTCTATTGGAGGCAGTGGCGTAACATCTTGGGGTTTGCTACACTATGAAGTAGGGATTTAAACGCTCACTGAAATGTAGCTTTAATGAAATGTTTTGTTTAACATGCCTACTATAATTTAATGAAGATATTAATTAATATATTATACAGATGTTTGTCGTTTTATATAAATATGTAAATAGATATAAAAAAAGTAATTTAAAAAATTAAGACTGTGAAACAATGGTTTTTATATTTAATGAATCGAAACAAAATGTTGTTTTATAGGTATTGATACAGACCTCAGTTGTTGAGCGTCTATAATTTACAGGTATTGATACACAATCGAATCTCCTCTTTTGCGATCTCTTTTGTTATTTGCGTCTTGTAATAATCCTTATTTGCTAATGTTTATTAAATTAATGAATCCTTAATAAAAATTGAACATTTAACAAAAATCATGAAGTGTGTGCAGTTTTAATTAAGTTGACTTAATTTTGAGTTGCCACAACTATTTATAAAAACAGTAATTGCAACCTCACTTTTTATCGTTATAAGCTGGTGTAATACAGCAGGACGAGGCGTTTTTGAAGTGAAATTTCTTTACGATACGGTAGAACGAATTGGATTCATCTGATGATTGATGGTAAGACGTGACACACGATACACATCGCGACAAACGCATAATACCGTTTTGCTTCGGGGGTTAAAAATACATGATAAGCATAAGGATTAGGCAGGGGCGGTTACATTGTTTAAAACTTGACGAATTTTCAATCTTAAAATAATTGTCCATGTTATTAGACAAAATATGTATAGTATAGGTGTACGTATTTTTATAACAAATTATATTAATATTTTTTTGTACCTACATTGATATGTTTTTTATGACGAATCATATGCTATAGATAAATGTGGTAACAGATGAACGATGCTGATATTAAAAAATTTTACGGTTTTCTCTCATGTAATTTTTTATGAACTTTGCTATTTTTGTAATACCTATGTAGATATAAATATCGACAGTGGAATTTTTTGTTCATAAATGATTATTAAAAACATGTTCGTTGGAATGCATTCAGTATTTTAAAAATCATTCGTCAAAAAAAGTTTATATTAATTAAGTGTAACTTGTAAGCAAACTGTAAATGTTTTATATATATATTTTAAGAAGAAAAAAAAGTAAAGAGATTATTTTTGTATTTATTTATGGTTTGTACTGTAGGTACTATTATTAATTTTAATCCAAATAATATATTTTTAATTTATTAGACCAATATTTTAAAAAGTTTTATAAAAATGTTAACATTAATTTTTGATTCTTATGAAATATCGAAATTGGATAGCTGGTTTTTTTATTCCGTGTCGGTTAATGTTTCGCTGCCTATAAAAAATTATTGAGTGGCACTCAAGTGTTGAGGAATATTGTTGGTAGAAATTTCATTTGTAGATATCTCTCATATAGGTACAACAGTGGCCAGGGTCTAATTTATATTTTTGAACCGCTACATTTCCGTCCTGATCGATTATATTTCAAGATATTTTTGTTGGTAGGTGTTAATTGGAGTTTTAAAATATTAAAAAATATCTTATATTCTACAATTTATAAAGGCGTGCCTTTTTGATAGTTTGTCGTTTACGTCATTACCTGCGTAATTTTGTAACAACCAACAGGTACTTATTTTTTGTATATAAAAGATTTGAATATGCCTTCAGAGATATATTTGTAGAATTTAAAATTAGAGCGTCGGAAACTGGTGATTTTATGACGTAAACGACAAAAGTGCATTTTTGTAAATAAATATGTGTGAGAAATACAAAATAAAAAATGTATTTGGACTGTTCTATTGGAGTCTTGATTGCCGTGTAAATTATTTGTTTATTTTAATTAATAAATGTTTCATTTTGGAAATGTGTTCAGTTTCACTAAAATGTAAATGTGAAATAAATAAATAAATAATATCGTATTTAAAGGAGTGTATTCATTCAACGCTTTCGTCTTGGATTTGTAAATTCATTATTTTTATTAAATAAATTTATTAAAATAGACAATTTTAAAACTACCCAAACTGTGCGAAAATTAGTAAAAATGTTTAAGTGTCACTGGACTGCAATTTTTCATGGAGGATAATTATTAGTTCATCGAAAAACCAAGAGATGGCTTGAGATTTCTGTATCTGTAAGCTGTCAAACTCGAAGTATTTGAAAAGTTTTTGTTTTTATTATTTTTTATAATAGTTAGCAAATGAATAATTGTTGTCAAATATTTAATACAAGATGAGAAATAGTTTGTAATTATTTTTTATTAATAATAAAGTGGAGTCTTGATTATTTCAATTAAAAACAAATTTCAATCATGTCCACGTGTGAAAGTGATAATAAGCCGGACCCTTTGAAATTTACAATTCTGGCAGAATGCAGTACCTCCAAAGCGAGAACTGCTGTTATGAGTTTACCGCATCAGGATGTAGATACTCCAGTGTTCATGTTTGTGGGGACCCAGGTAAATCATAAAACAATAACCTATAATATCATTAGTAGCGTACAGTTTTATAAATTGAGCTTCTTTCCTAGGGCACATTAAAGGGACTATTACCTGAACAACTAGAGAAAATGGGATGCCAAATAATTCTTGGCAACACGTATCATCTTGGTACAAGACCGGTAATATTTTACAATATTTATAACACTAAAGTTGAATGACCATTTTTTGGATAACGTGAAAGAAATATTTAAAGTTAAATACATCGATTTTTGAAGGGTCCAGACATAATTCAACAAGCTGGAGGATTGCATAAGTTTATGAACTGGAATCGAGCCTTATTGACGGATTCTGGTGGTTTCCAAATGGTATCATTATTAAAACTGGCTGAAATCAACGAAGAGGGAGTCAAGTTTCAATCACCATATAGCAACGGTAAAGAATGCATGCTTACGCCTGAACATTCCATAGAACTCCAGAATGTCATCGGAGCAGATATAATTATGCAACTGGACGATGTCGTTGAGACAATACATGCGGATAAAAAACGGGTCGAACTTGGAATGGAAAGGTTTGTTTATAACTTCTAACTTTGATTTGGTGATATCAAATATTGATTTGGTTTTAGAATGATATTTTCAGTCTGCTATTTTTTATAGTCGCAGTTTTTTACTGTTTCCAAAATTTACTTCTATGACGCCTTTTTAATTATTAGAGGCGAGTTCTTAAAGAAACAGATGACTAAATTAAACCGTGTATCCACCATGGATTAAAGTTTAAAATTTTAGATTTTCTGTCCTTGGTAAATATGATTTGTACATTTAGTTATTTGGGCCAGACAGAGTAGGTTCATATTGGGTGCTCTCCACCTGACTCCTAGCGACTCTGAAGTTGACAGGTAAATGGAACAACCGTCGACTTGATAAATCACCTATGAATTTTTGCAAAACAATGCAATGTGATAACTTATCTCCATTTTTGACTAAAGACCTTACAAATTTGAGTTATCGCAATTTGCAACTAACCGCGTATTTTGCCCCCGCTCTTTACCCTGATCCAACTCGACTCTTCTCAACAGAATTTCCGTGAGTTGACTTGTATTGCTGAGAGTCAACGTCTTATCAAATGGAAAGCACCCATTGCGTTTTAGACGCTAATGACCTCTGTTGTCGAGCGTCTATAATCTACAATTCATTCCCATTGCGTTTTGCTCAGGATAGTAAGAACTTGAAATGGGGGAAGCTAACCTAACTCATCTAAGCATGTACAATTTTCAACTGTGCTGTATCCCATGACCAGGGCCGGCGCGTCAAAATATGCCGCCTAAGGCGAATACAACTTTTGCCGCCCCCCCACATATTAAAAAAATTAATAAACCGATGATATATTTTATTTACTTAACAAATAAAAACCAAATGTAATTCTAATAACAATATTTACAAAAAATAATATAGGTATAGACACTTTTATAAACGTCACAACGTGAAATATATTATACGTACACAGTGCACGAATAAACGCTGCCTGGCTGCCTGTAATTTGTAAATACCCCCTTTACAACTTATGGTATTTGCGCCGAGCGGCTGGGCGACATGCGACATCTTTTATATAGTAGTAGAAGGTAGAACTAAGAATCGGTGAAAACTCGAACAATATAATTATTTTTAAAAAGTAGAATACCGCACGAAAAATTCGCTGCTACAAAAATATGCCGCCCTAAAAATATGGCGCCGTAAGGCGATCGCCTGTCCGACCAGGCGCACGTGCCGGCCCTGCCCATGACCTGATATAGCAACTGCGTGATCAGCATCTGATTGGTGGAAACAACCAATCAGATACTTTGTGCATCCTGTGCTATTCACGTGATAACTCTATATCTGTTGATAGGAAAAACTATTGTTGAATTTTATTAATTACAGATCAGGAAGATGGTTGAAAAGGTGTTTGCAAGCACACAAAAACCCAAACACACAAAACATATTTCCAATATTGCAAGGAAACCTCGATTTAGATTTGAGGAAAAGAAGTGCGGAGATCCTCAACAATTGTAATGTTCGAGGCTATGCCATTGGTGGACTAAGGTAAGTTCATTCACCAATAGCGTATCAACAAGGAATCACTTCTTTTTTTTTAAATTTTTAGTGGAGGCGAAAGTAAAGACGATTTTTGGAGAGTCGTCCATTTCAGTACGAGTCAGTTACCTAAAAACAAACCTCGCTATTTAATGGGGGTTGGATTTTCGGTGGATCTAGTCGTATGTTCGGCACTGGGAGTTGACATGTTTGACTGTGTTTTTCCTACAAGAACTGCGGTAAGCATTTTCTCGCGTTTATTGGTGGGTTAAAATTTAAACATGCGTCGTTTGTTTCAGAGATTCGGTTGTGCTCTGACAATGACGGGGCAGTTGAATCTCAAGCAGAATAAGTACGAAACCGACTTCACTCCGATAGACAAGGACTGCGAATGTACGACGTGCCAACGTTATACGCGGGCATATTTACACGGCATCGTAACTGTACATACAGTTGCCTGCCATCTGTTGACAGTGCATAACATTGCACATCATCTTCGTCTCATGAAGAACATCCGCGAAAGTATCAAACAAGACAAGTTTCCTGATTTTGTCAGACAGTTCATGACAAACCGTTTCCCTGATAAGAAATATCCTAAATGGGTTGTTGAAGCATTAGATGCTGTGAACATTCAACTCAGTTGATGAATTTATAAAGGTCGATTTATATTATCCGGTCAGACACGGCGCGGGAACGTAGCGCTTCCAGCAAGACAAGCATTTTTACATACATTTCAAATACGAGTGTGAATAAATATTCGTATTTGAAATGCAAGTATAAAATGTTTGTCTTGCTGGAAACGCTACGTTCCCGCGCCGTGTCTGACCAGATAATATAAATCGACTTTAATGGTGACATAGTCAGTAAGGGTGCCAATATTAGAAGAGAACTGTGGCTCGAATCCAGAATTAGAAAGAATATATCGTATATTTTTTCGTTTTAATTCTTCTGATATAAAAAAACAATGTATTTATCATACTGACATTACGCTCTGAACACGCAGCGCCTCTAGTGTCAATGACATCAAGCATGATACAAAATTTAGTAAAAGGAAGCATTTGGACTCCAAATAACTTTTTAATCTTTCGTTTTGCTTGTAAAAAATTTAGTCAGTAAACTGAAATATTAAGTTTTTTAGGTTAAAAAATTGCATCACCCCATTTTTAGGTACAATTTGATCTCGAGTCTAGCTACGCTAACTTACAAATTTCGGCAATTTTTTTGGAAAGTGACCGGTGACAATTTTTAGTGTATTTGCCATATGGCACATACACTATTGGCGTCGGTCGGATGGCGGGACCTAGGGGTCGGACCAAAATTTCTCGACGTTTCATAGCCTCCTGAACACTTTGGCACCATTTTTGGAAATGTCTGTTTATATATGTATATATATATATATATATATATATATATATATATATATATATATATATATATTGTGTGTGTGCGGGCTATAACTTTCGAAAGAGTTAATTGATTTTGACGAAATTTGGTAGGCACGTTGAAATCCATCACCGCACGAAGCCTATTTAAAATGGGCCTAATCGGACTATTTTAAGGGTGGTTTTTAGGGGTTGAAAAATGTTTTTGGGCCCAAAAATGTCGAAAAAATTCTCAGAATTGTTTCAAAATTGAAATTTAACCTTTTAATAAAGATCAAAATGTGCTGATAAAATTTTAATAAAATCGGCCCGACAGGACCGGACTTACAAATTTTATGAAAACACTAGTTTGCGAATAGTGCTTTACTTACTGAAGGGTGTATTTAATTTGGTACCGAGGTTGCATTGATAAAAATATTGAAATTAAGAAAAAAAATATTATTTTAAGGGATGTATTAAGGGGTTAAATTTTTTATTTTATTCAAAAACAAACTCAAGTTCACATAATAAAGCCACAATGCCAGTATTAGCAAATACACTATATTGTCGGCAGGGTTTTGGCACTGCGACCCGAGTTTTTTTTGTATATACCTACGTATGTCCTTGAATTCTATGTATTTATTAATAATTACTTTTTTTGTAATTTAACAGGGTCTTGCATTTATGTTAAATAAAACATATTAAGAAAATTTATGTATTGGAATTTTCAGCGTTGTTTAGTGGATATTATGAAGTATTGTTTAGTGGGCTGAAAGTTAATGAAATAAGGATTACTGTACACACATTTTTGCAATTCTCTGAGTTTTAATATTTTTTACAAGCATAATTTTTAAATTCAAACATTTATTTACATCTTCGATTTTAATAAGTCAGGTATTTCGGAAGTAATATAAAGAATCAATGTAAAAATATTGGAAGCGCTCGAAACATCACATGAAGTCATCAGAATCATATCCATCACCCATGACGTTCGACGTCATATTTTCTGTTTTCATTAAAGTACTGTAACTTCTGAGTTCCGCTTCTAATTTCTTTTGTTTCTCTTCTTCTTTTTCTTTCTCCTTTTGCTCTCTTAGGATTTTCTTTTTATCTTCACGTTCCATTTTATCACGATTTTCTCTTTCTTGTCTGAAATCTGAAAATATTAATATATTACTAATGTAACTGTTTTGTAACTAGAAATTTTTTAATTTAGCTAACAAGATTAAAGTTACACTCAAAAATAACAATTAGTCTTTTCTTCTGAAATATTAAATTTTGGAAAACGTATTTTTATTTGACCATTTCATAAAAAAAATCGAAATTTTAATTGATGGCCCTTCATTTGCGTTTCTTTAGTACTGACCTGGGTGTGCTTCAGTTTTAGTTTTGTTTAGTCTGTTCATAATATCGTTGGAGCGTTTCGCCACACGTATTTTATAAACGTCCTTTTCTTTATGAAAGCTTACTTGTCCAACTTCCATACTAGGTGTTTTTTTCAAATTTGCCCACATTGTGTATACAACATCTACATCGTTCATTTTGTTTCCGGTTATACTATTGGCTTTTACTAATTGGGCAGCATCTTCCACAACTGCTGCAGGAATATCGTCGATAGTTTGGCCCTTAAAACAATATTATTTATTGTAAACTGACAAATTTGTAACAAAAATTCCAAATGCACGTTTAATATTTTTAAATTCTTACTTGTCTCAATCTTAAATAAACATGTGCTGACGAGACTTTGTCAACATGG
Organism: Mongoloraphidia duomilia; assembly: GCA_039654895.1. Classification (NCBI taxonomy): domain Eukaryota; kingdom Metazoa; phylum Arthropoda; class Insecta; order Raphidioptera; family Raphidiidae; genus Mongoloraphidia; species Mongoloraphidia duomilia. The sequence goes on along the minus strand of CM077522.1, from coordinate 4,337,788 downwards.
AACCACACGTCTTCTGGCCATCCCCATTTGATAAGGTCTTCATCTACAAGAAAGATTGATTAAATGCTTGAGAAATACCAACAGAAAGATCTCTTAACCTTACTTTCATATTTGTCGATTCCCATAAAAAGAGTCACTGGAGGCTGTACAACGTTACTTGTGAAGTAATAAACCATTTTATATTCAACGGGCGCTACTTTGTATATAAACTTGTAATTATTTACAACAAATCGCTAAATTTAACATGACACTCCAGTGAAAAGTGTACTATACACAAGCAAATGTTAAAAGCTGTCAAAAGAGCGCTGTGAGTGGCTGTGGCATTGATTTGTACTAATTATATATCAGTGCTCTTAAAAGTTTTGGTGTTTTGATATTTTTTTTCGCAAATTAATATATTATTATAAAGCAAATTTAAAAAAAATGATAAATTATAAAACATAAGGTTCTTATGACAATTATGTTACGTATACTTTTTTCGACGAAAATCAAATTTTTCTGAGTACTTTCACCAGAAAACTTACATCTTTAACTAGACATCAATGATTTTTATTCATAGTTTTTGCATCTCACTTTAATGAGTACAGGAGTTCAGAATTGTGAATGAAAGACAAAGACATCTTTTTGACCAATTAACACAGTCTTTTTAAGTTTTAAAAAACGTTAATGTTTGAGATTTTAACTGACATTAGAAATTAATTTTATTAAAGTTCTTATATTGTTTATGAATCTTATAAGTGTTTTAAAAAGTATTAAAGATGAGTGATGATACAGCGGATTATACATTTGATGTGACAAACGAGTAAGCAACATTTTTATTTTATACTACATAACCTATTTACAAAAAGAGAAAATCAAATTAAAAGTTGTGGTGCCCTACATTTGCAATTTATTTATTTGTTTGTTTAAGCGTTTTATAATCACTTTGCAAGAAAATTTATCTAATGTACTATTCCGAATGATTAATTAAAAGTTAAAATTAATGGGTACTGTTTCATAATTCTTTTAAGATATTTTCGAGTTCGTGGAAAATCAAAATTGATTTATATGATTTATTAGGCAGGTCTGAATATTAAAATTGTAAATAGCATCTTTTGTCAAAGTTCCAATTAAATAAACTTAGGTTATCGTTAGTCATTACATTTACAAAAATTGTAAAGAAAAAGGAAAGTTGACAGTGATTTAAACCTCCTTAGTTCACTTCATTCACATTGGACATATTCCCTATCGATGGTAGTTCAGCATTTTTGTCAAAGATGTCTCTAGTTCAACTGTTAATTTGATAAAAATCATAACGTTCATTTGTGTTAATTTTCATAAAATATAGCTAATAGTTTATAATCAGCAATTTAAATATTTGTTAATAATATAACTGCCATCACATTTTTATTTTTTGTTAAGAAAATACTTATTATTATTAAAGTAATTTCGATAAGAAAACAATTGACTAACAAACTAATTTGTTTAAATTTAATAAGTAGAAAACCTTTTAAATAGAATTTTAAACGAGGTTAACAAAAGATGTTTTTAGCACAGAGAAACAGGAATTTACGCTTGTTTAACTATCTTAATAGGTATAATTTAGAAATTAGAAACGCTTTATTGGTTTTGCAACTTTATGAATGATCCCGGGCCTCGGCCAAACGAATTGCGTGATAACTGATAATTGTGATTTACGCTGCTATACAGACACTGTATACGCATGAGCATAGAGCGGTGAGTGGGTTTGGAATACGTACCTCTGTTTACGTTCGGGAATCGGGACGACCAGAGTAAAAAAATGTTCATTTAATTTTAACATCTGGCTGCCAGCATCCAGCATGTGGACTAAGGATGGGCAATTTTTGATATTAGAACAATGTGGATGTCCCTGTTTTTTAAAGCATCATCAGAGAACTCAGACCCAACCCAGAATATTGTAAAAGTTACATGCTCGCCGAACTCTTATTTTGTAAAGTAATTTTTTGCCATACCCACTACAAAATAGCTACTTTCGTTGTATGTACTAGGGACGGTTACAGATTTTTATTTATGTGCGGCACGGGCACAAACTTTTTTATAAACGTAATTAGTTGTCATGTCCATCGTAACTATATATAAGAGATTAATGGGAAGTTGGACCGTGGGTTGATTGAAACTCAGTTAAAGTTTTAATTCGCAACGTTTCGTCTATATTTTAGACTTCTTCAGGCTCTGTGAATAATAACCACATACATTACTGTACAACTCATACAAACTTATAATATATCTTATTACAAACCTTAAAACATAACACAGATTATTACTGACATACTCGTGTTATGTTTTAAGGTTTGTAATAAGATATATTATAAGTTTGTATGAGTTGTACAGTAATGTATGTGGTTATTATTCACAGAGCCTGAAGAAGTCTAAAATATAGACGAAACGTTGCGAATTAAAACTTTAACTGAGTTTCAATCAACCCACGGTCCAACTTCCCATTAATCTCTTATATATTTTTTATAAACAATAATAGAAATAGGAGTTCAAAGAGATGGATCTACACAACAGTGGCTAACTAAGCCCGTCGGAGGCCCGAGGCGGCAGAACTAAATGAGGCCCCCGGTCTGCTTAGAAATTGATATATTTGTAGTGTAAGTTTCGTAAAAAATGAATTATATAGATGTAATGGCTGACAAAAAAAATCAAATAAGTATTTATAATAAACGACCTACCTACGTTTATATTTTGTATACGTACGGGGCCTCCAACTTCAAACTGCCTCTTACTTACTAAACATATTTTGGCCTCCTTTGGGATTTGATTAAGAAGGATTTCTCGAGATTTGGAGGCCCCCCAGGATCAGAGGCCCGGGGCGAGCCGTCCTCTCCTTAGTCCGCCACTGGTACACAATATACAGTTTTTCAACAATTTAGTTATAATTCTTTAATTATACAGGGTGCTGAATTGCTTTGCGGGTAATAGGGATTTAACCCGTAAAATCAAACTTTTGCGATTTCCTGCGTCCCTAATTATTTTAGGAAAAATATCTTCGAATAAAAGTTTTAGAACATAAAATTCTGCATCTAAATCATTAAACAAAATTAATTTTGCATGCTTTGTAACGGCAGAAATTTGATATGAAAATGTCAAAATTACCTCAAAAACAGATAGCGATAGCCATGGAACTTGAACAAAATGATTAGAAATTATTCTGACAGCTAAAACGTCATCATTTTGTTCAAGTTCCATGGCTATCGCTATCTGTTTTTAAGGTAATTTTGACATTTTCATATCAAATTTCTGCCGTTACAAAGCATGCAAAATTAATTTTGTTTAATGATTTAGATGCAGAATTTTATGTTCTAAAACTTTTATTCGAAGATATTTTTCCTAAAATAATTAGGGGAGCAGGAAATCTCTATTACCCGCAAAACGATTCTGCACCCTGTATAGGTAATTCTCTTTAATAAAAATACATTGTAAATTTCACAGAATCTGTATATTATATTCAAAATTTCGAAGGAAATCGGTGAACATATTTTTAAAATCGAGAATTATATTATTAGTAAAAAATTTATAAACACTAAAGAAAATTTTGACTGAAAAATGTTTGTACATCCTTAAACGTACGACGCATGCGCGACGATAAGACGCTGCTCGACGCTACCCTACCACCACTGGAATACAGCTGATGTGATGCTGATCTTTCAGTTCTCAGAGATACGGCTTTTGGTGTGCAGTGCAGTTATTTTTGTAATCGAATGAACTACTGAGTTTGTTGTTTTTTTTTCTTTTGTAAGAAAAAACGTCGATGACAAGGCATAATATAATATACTGGAAGTATTTTGCGCGCTTATCATATTTCAATTTTCAACACGGGTTGTGAAAAATTAAACAGGGATGAATCACCCTAAAAGTGATTTATTCAAAACACGTGAGAATCGGTAGTTGATAAATTGTACCGAATTGTGGACGGTTATGTAATAAGACAATGTCGCGAAGGAAGAAACATAAAAATGAGAATATTTTTGTTGTTACGTAATTTAAAAACATGACTATTGTTAAGTGAACTTTTGAAAGACTTAATTTTGTGTTGAGTAAAAAAAACTGTAGTGAAATGTCTTCAATTTTTACGTTTGGAACGGGGCTGAGGAGCCCTACGAGGCCAAGACGTATTATGTCGCCTCCGACCAGCGTCAGTCCTTTTTGGTAAGAATTGACCTTCCGCTCCATCCTTTATTTAAGAGATTAAAGATCCTAGTTCATAATTGTATATATTATATAATACTAATAACTAAAGGAACATAAGTCGATTTTTAAATTCTAAGTATATAGGCTTCTGATAATATGGTTGTAAATATAGAACAGGGCTGTCAAACTTGCGACCAGCAACGGTTTTTTTTGCGGCCCATGAAAAAAACAGTAACAAAATTAAAAGTTTAATTTTACCTCAAAAACCCCAATTGTGAATCGATATATTGGAGTCGGACACCGATATTGTAAATTATAGACGCTCGACAACAGATCATAAGCGTCTTGTATCCATGGACATAGAAATCTAGGGGCGCAGCACAAATGAGTGAGGTGATTGCTTTGAGGGGGGGGGGCGGCGGTAAGGAAGCAAGTGTGCCAAAAAATTGTCGTATTGTGTGTGTTTTAAAGATCACCAACAGCTAAGGTTATTTGGGCCTAGCACCAATTCATATTTTCAATTCATTATTTTTTTTTTAATACTAAATTGAAAATCCAGTTGACACTTTTACCAGCTCTCGGGCCAGAGTCCGGGAACTGGAGACTTGTAATAGAGGAGCCATAGCAACGCCATGTAAACAACAGCATTACTACACACCCGGCTATTCTCAAGCCCTAGGTGCTGTTCTAATTTACCATTTCCGACTATAATAGAAACACCCTTTGATCGATTTTAAAATTTTTTTTTAATTCCATTTACTTACTAAATTTAAAAAAATGGGATTTAATTAAGCCCCCAGAACCTACGCCTGTGCGTCAGAATCTATTTTGCGTACACCACTTACTGCTTCTCCCACCAGTTTTAGTGCGCAAGTTTCCGTTAGAATTTGGTTTTCTCTAAATGTATGCACTCTACGACTGATTTCAGATTTAGTATTTTTTTAAAGCAATATACTGTAAACTGATTGTTATTGTAACTTGTAAGTACTTATATTTTATTGTTTATCTCGTGTAAACAGTTCTTTATTGACATTATTACTGATTGTGACCTTAAAATTTCTTATCAGAAAAGTCGAAACTCTCGATCACTGATACTTACGCCCATTTTAGACGGAAACGATTTGGTTATCAAATTTTTGATTAAAATTGATAAAAACATTCACTGTTTACATGATCAACAAGCCGTGAGGTGGGTCGTTTATTAGGACTAAAGTGCGACCCTTGAGGTCCACCCGACGAACTTCCCAGTTTGATAAATATTTAATAATAATAATTAAATTAGATATTACACAGAAAAGTTTCAATCATTAAAACATCAATAATTTAAAAAAAAAAAAAAAACGGCTGAACCGATTTTTATAAAATTTATGTTGGATCAAAATGACGTTAACACGCCTCGATTGACACCCTTACGAAGTCGATATAATTTTTTATTCGCGAGATATTGTGTAAAATCTACTTTTTTGGAGGTTATTTGGTTAAGAAAAAAGAACGGCTGAACCGATTTTGAAAAAATTTCTTTCAGATCATATTTACGTTAATACGCGTCGATTGGCACCCTAACGTAGTCGATATCATTTTTCGTTCTCGAGATTTCGTCTTTAAAAGAAATGTACACATACGTACGTACGTACGTACACACACACATCTTTCTAAAAGTAGTGTAAAAATAGTGTAGTGACCTTGAAACATAAAAATGTTTTTTCCTTTTTGATTTCGATTTTCGGACCCATTACAATAACTTCCAGTGGGAAGTTAATAAGAAAGTAACAAGGGATTTTGGGTCTTTTACGTGTTAAAAGTTTTATTTATACAACTTAGTTCAAGAAAATTAGACAGAAAAATGCCGCCTGTCTGGTGGATGGATCATTCCATTTTTCATGAATAGATATTTGACTCAAAAAAACATCGAACAATTTTGATCAAGCTTTCACTTAAGTGTTTGTTTTATGATCAGGGAATCTGGGAATAGGATAGTATAATTACCACATATCATCGAGCTTCTACTAAAGGGGGATGAGCAGTAACAAAAAAAAATCGAGAGGACAGTGTGGTGTAACGGTTAGCGTTGCCGACCTTTAGATCACACTGTCGTGGGTTCGAATCCCACCTCCGCTCATGGCTATTTTGTGATGTCATTTAGTTTTAAGGAAGTTGTTATTTAATGTAATTAAGACGCTAATGACCTAAGTTGTCGACGCGTCTATAATCTACAATAAATAAATAAACCAAAAAATCGACATCTACGCGAGCGTAGCAACGGCTGAAAGCTAGTACTAAATCAATATCAAAAAGTTAAATTAAAAAATTCAAAAAATTTAAAAAAAAATAAAAAAAAAAATACTTCCTGGTTGACGGGTCATCCCTGTTTCGTTTTGGTTTCTACAAATTTTTTTCCATCTAAATATACTGCTGTGTCTTACCATTGAGCTATTTTCATGTGTTTACTGAAAAGTGAATCACATTCGCAACGTGCTCTATTGTGTTTCAAGGCACGTCTGTCCACGCCACGTGAGGGGGATGGGGTGGTTCTCCCACTGACCACCTTACGTGAGCAATGCCATTAATGAGACAAGACAGGTGCATAAGATCGATTATTGTCAGTTACTTGTCTACTTATTGAAATGCGGCTAATTTAATAATAACAGACTCATTGACAGGCCGATGCTAATTTGTGTTCGTAGCCGACCTATAGAGCCCGATCAAAGATTAGTTTTTTAGCCGAAACCGGACTTCGACTTTTCCCCACCTTCTTCCGAACCAAAGCCCAATAAACGTACTGGTTTTTAGGACGTGTTCTGGTAAGGGCAAAAACAGAACCGAATTGTTTCCGGAAAGTCCCCAGAATGCTTTAAAATTGCATTTTTCAAGGTCAATATTTCAAAAAATGTGTAACCTCCGGGGGGACACTCCCCGATGAGCTTCGCTCCCTTGTAAAACGCTCTCTGCCCTGGTTTCCATATTACCACTGCTGGTCACCTTATCATAATATGGTCATGCTGTGACGCTGTCATTTGACCGCTTCCCCTCACCGTCGACCTGCGCCGCCCACGTGCCTGATTTTGGCCGAAGCTGCCCTCAATGCCTCGAAACAATAAAACATTTCTAAGATCGACACATTTCGGATGACAAAGAAATTTGGCTGTGCCATTGTTATATTTCCCAACGTTTAAAGTGTTAGGACATTAACCCCGTTTAATCGTGGATGGCTTTCAAGAAGTTTACAGACTTTTATTAATATTCCACAGCTATCTTTCTATTTGTACGGTTATTATATCTTTATGAGTTTAAATGAGAATATCGTTAGTTCAATAGATCATCTCTTTCTTTCTCTCCAACGTGGAAAAGAGAGCGTCGCGTGTTCTTTAAGAGATGGACGCTTCCTTTTTACCGATTTACAACCTTACTAAACGTAAAACGCCACCAGCTTGAATTCTCATAGTTCCAGAGCCGACTGTCGGATTTCCTATGTACCATAATATGTCTGTCTGAGTTGTCATGGGCTTGAGAATAGCCGAGCGTGTAGCAATGGTGTTGTTGACATGGCGTTGCTATGGTTTCTCTATTACAAATCCCCAGTTCCCACGTTCTAGCCCGAGAGCTGGTAAAAGTGTCAATTGGATTTTCAATTTATTATTAAAAAAAAAATAATAATGATTTGAAAATATGATGTCATTTTATTTATTTAGTCAATAACATAAGACAATTCAAAAAATTGTCCGAAAGTGATGTCAGTATCCAATGATCCGGAAGAAAAAAAAAATATTAATTATGGCTCCCGACTAGGGTTACCAGATGGCCGGGATTTCCGAGAATGTCCCGGAATTCGTTGGTTTGTCCCGTGTCCCGGAATTTGTCTTCTATCCCGGAAATGCATAAGTTCAACGAATTCGTGCTCGCGATCGCAAGAAACGACACTCAGTTACATGCTAAGTAGTACTTATTTATTTAGCACTATCTGCAATTTCTGTACATATTACATATATATATTTACTTGTATTTAATTGTATTCTTCGGACTTACCCTATGTCGGTAAAGACAAATTGGAAACAATAAAATGAATTATTAAAGATTCACACGAAATTATGTGTGATTTACACACTCAAAAGCGCGTCCCACATCTCACCATGTACTGGTGTGTGATAAATGAATAAAATTAGACAAATCTATAATGATAAATATAAAAAATAGTAAAATAATAAAACATTTTTTTTCACAATAACTCCCCCGCTGAAATAAATTGCCTTCACCTTAGAAATGTCCCGAAATTCTTGGTTTTTAATCTGGCAACTAGGGCATGCAATTCGAATATTCGAATATAGCGAATATTCGGCTGCATTTATTATTCGAATAGTAATTCCTATTATTCGAATATATTCGAATTATTTGTTAATAATTAAAATTGTTTAAAAACGGTTTACGGCGGCGCTAAAACATCTTACAAACGCTACACTAGCTCTAAGTTCGCGCTAGGGCGTGGGAGGGGAATCAAAACGGGGCGAGGAAAGTTTTTTTTTGTTAATTATTGCATGTTTATTTGATATAACTATTTACTTACGTTACGTTACGTACGTGTACTTAATTGCTTGATTTGCTCTTCGCACGTGCTAATAGACGTATTATTTATTTGTGAAGTATTTTTTTTATAGGGGAGCAATATCCCATACTTTTGTGGTACTAATTAATAAAAATGCGTCTTAGATGCTCATTTAATATTTTTGTTTGAATAGGAAAAACAGAAAGAAAGAATTTTGAATTTTTTTGATTACTTAAATATGTCCATTTGATCTATGGTTCTCGGAAGCTATGTGCGCTCTAATATTTAGTTGATTTGATCTGAATTTTTACGTAACTAAGTAAAGTAAAAATGATTATTTGATCTCTTTTTAATTAGAAGTAAGCTGCTTTTGTTGTTAATATGATTGGATTTATGGACGTGCAGTAGGCGTGTTGATTTTAAATAATTAAAAGTCATTTATTGAAGTCCCATGAGCGTTTTTATTATTTTTACCAATTATTCGAATATATTCGAATATTGGCTAAAATTTGAGCGAATATTCGAATACCTGAAACATCCGAATATTTGCATGCCCTACTGGCAACCCTACTCCCGACACAGACAAATTTATTAAATACATAGGAAATCTGACGGTGAGCTCTCCGTCTATCAACAGTTAGTATCATTTGGAATCGTGTTTCACGAGCGACGCGGTGTTCGCTGAGTGCCGCCCGCATCCTGCATGCTTTAAGAGAAGCGCCCTTCGGAGAACCCTCCGTGTTATGAAAATAGTTACTTAACCGGATGCGACGTCTCTACGTCTTTTTTTTCGAATCGAGTTTATCTTTCAACTCTGGCGTGTTACAAAGAAACATTACATCAGTATTAATGCATGCCCACTGTAAGAAATGAGAAGGCCGATTACATAGATTATCGATGTTCCATTTGTAGCCAGCGATTAATCTGGTAATAGGCACACAAAGCGACAATGGCGTCGAAAACAGTAATCGCCACATCGCGTAGATTCCATAAAAACATATTACGCATGCGTGGTTACTAATTTTACATTAATTTGTTTTGTATTCATCCATTTTATATATGTAACTATACATTTTATTTTGTAATTTTTACACACTTTATTGGAATATTATCTACATAAATTATGCAATTTTAATTTACTTTAGGTAAAAATTACAAATTTGTTTAACTTTACAGTAAAAGTCCAAGTTTTTATGAAGTTTTCTGTGTAAAAATAAATAATAATGTAAAATCACTTAGAAAATCTAGCGAATTCTACCTTAACTTTCAAAGTATTTTACATCCATTTTTTACAGTGCGCGCAGTAGAATTTCACTAATCCGGCTGTCGTCCGAACCTACCAATGATCCGGCATTATTTTCTTGCGCGTCTTAATTGCATAATTCGGCGTTTATGATAATTCAAAGTCGGGTATTCGTTAGTACCACCAAATTTAGTATTTAAGAGTATTCGATACCGGAAGTTCTCTTCATCTCAAATCCTTACCCCTCGCCTAAAAACGCTTACCGCTCTCCCATTGTTTTTACCAGCTGCAGGACTTTGTGTTTTTGTGAGATTGTTGTCCCAATTTTTCATTTTATGTTTCCGCAATGACCAAAGTACTATTTTAATTCGAAATGCACTCGCAAATATCAAAGGAGACTTTTATCTGTTTATATAATTTGGACTTTATGTAAATTTAAAATATATACGTTATTGGTGCAATCATATATTACGATTATAGTTATCATGGTAAACATGTCAGTTCAACGATAACTTTTGACATCTGATGAACTTTGACCTAAACAGTTGCTGTCTATAATTAAACGACCAATGATTTTCAATGCACGCTGTACTGTTAAACGATATCTTTATAACTTGTATATAGTTACCCGTGTAATATTAATAAACTAAAGGACAATTTAATAACGAACAAACCTCGAGTCTATATTAACTGCACATGCGTCTATTTGTTGTTATTAATTTTGACCCTGCAACTTAATGCACCGGTTGGCGTATTGCCCACGTTTGAATTTTTTTCAAAATTAGGAAGTAATTTTTCTGAACCGATTTTAATTCGACTTTCACTATACAGTGAGATTTAAAAACGTTGGCTGTGGAACGCTTAATAAAAACTTTCTCGGACGCGTCAACCTTATTTCTTGGTCGTGCATCTTTTCTGATAGTTGACAATTGTTTCGGGCTTGAGAATGGCCGAGCGTGTAGCAATGCTGTTGTTTACATGGCGTTGCTATGGTTCCTCTATAACAAGTTCCCGGGTTCTAGCCCAAGAGCTGGTAAAAGTGTCAATTGGATTTTCAATTTATTATTAAAAAAAATAATGAATTGAAATTATGAATTGGTGCTAGGCCCAAATAACCTTAGCTGTTGCTGGTCTTTAAAACACAATGTCTGGTGTTCCAGGCTATACAAATTTTTTGTGAATTCAAAATGGCGGCCGTATAAGGTGAAAAAATCTTGGTCAATTTTTTTTTTTCAATTATGTTCTGCAACTCTGGTTGTGTGGAATCAAAAGTAACAAATAGGGAGGCTGCAAATGGGAGTACAATGGCGATATTGTGCAATATAAATACAACGTAAATGATCTAATTTATTTTATTAATGCTTTTTATGATGTGTAATATGACGATGTCAGTATTAAAATCTCTCAATTGCTGAACGCTAAAAACTCACCATCATCATATCACTTAATCTTTGTATAGACTAAATTTCGGTTTATTGTGAGTTTTTTCGGGTATTTTTATTTTGTATGACGCCTAGAGATGTAAAAATACAGTATTAAACTTTTTTGTGTATTAAACCCATGGTAATGTTACGGATCACCCTGTATATAACCGGCAGGCAAGAGTTCTGAGAAACGGAGGTCTGCTTACTGAACAACTGGTACCTGCGCGAAAGTTCTAGACAAAGCGAGAACACTAGGCTTACGGCACGCAGCATATATAAACAACAGTACGAGTGAGTGAGGGAGTCAGTCAACAGAGAATACTGAGCGACAAATAGTGCGTCTGATATAAATACAGTGAATATAAATATTCGAAACATAAATAACTAGAAATAAATAGTCCTGGTATATATAGTTAATAATTACGAATTATTGTATATATAGTTGTTTTGTTTTGCTTTGTAATTATTGTTAGTTATTGTTTACTTGTGTTGATTGTTAGAATTAACTTTTCGTCGCTGCGTTCATTATCATTGTATTTTTAATTATTGTAAATGAATATTTATTCCGCCAACTCAGAAAACAGTTTTGTAACAGTATAATACCGTATATTTTTTCAATATACAACGGTTTTTACTTTTTCACACTATATGGTTACGGTGCATTTATTCAGTATTGCCAACTGAATAGAAAAAGTTCATGTTCTCATTTTGGTATTAAACCGTTTTAAACGGTGTTAAACGTTTTATACGTGCTGTATAAAATAGTAAAATACGCTGTATTTATACCTAGTTTTATAAAACTGGGGTATATTATTTTTTTTACATGCCATATAACACCGTTTTATACAAACGTTTTATACCAGAGTATTATACGCATTTACATCACTAATGACGCCTAGATGAGAAAACGTGTTTCCAGAATTTTTGTCTATCTGTAAATCCTATACGGCGTTAGAGTGCCCGCGGTGAGAGATGAAGCCAGGCACGTCATCAATAATATGCTAGTGAACGCCTGCTTGCCCGCAGACAGTGCCGTGTACACAAAACTGCACATTGAGTTTTATGACGTTACGTACAATTTTGGCAAACTGCTATTCATGACAATAAACAGCCAATATAGCAAGCTAGAAGGCGGGCGCAATGCATTCACGTTACTATGACGCGGTGGCTTCATCTTTCGCCGCGCGAGGTCTACCGTGATACGTCTATATTGCAAATCCCAGGTTCTTAAAGCTGGTAAAAAAATCAGTTAGAATTTTAGTTTGTGGCTAAAAAGTTGATGTTTGACTACCCCTGGTTTATGCGTGGCTGGCGCTTCTTACGTACCTATAGTCAAAATGCAGTGCAGCTCTCCGGCGTGAGGTGGTGTAGTGGTTAGAGCGACGGCGTCTCGTCGGTAAGGTCAAGGGTTCGAATCCCACTGTCGCTAATTGGTTTAACGTATATTTTAATGGACGTTGATTACTTGTTATAAGTAATGTGCAGCCGTGCTGCGTCATGTGTGTACAGTTTGAACGTTATGAGATGACGTGTTGTTGATGTCCGGTTGGTGATGAATTGTGTCATGCTAATACCGAGGCCACTTCAGGCGGCCGCTGAGTTCAAATTCTTCTCAAAATGATCTGAAACCGGATTCACACAAAAATCTCTTTTTTTTTTACCGAAGGCAGTTTTTTAGCCGAAGCCGCACTTCGGTTTTTTACAAGCTTTTATTTAACTTGCAATGTATGTTAATAGTGTGTTTGCTTAGGTCAAATCTTGCAAGTCAATTTTGAACGACTTCCACGTATCCGATCGATTTGAAATTTTGTACACATATGCATTCCCGATGACAATACATGAATCAATCGTTTTTAGAAATAAATTCAACCCCTAAGATGTTCAAACGAGGATGTAGGGTTTTTTTGACTAATCAACGCCCAGGCCAAATCGCTGAAGCTAGAAACTTGAAATTTGGACAGTTGGTTCCTTTTCTGACGTAAGCATCCGCTAAGAAAGGATTTTTCGAAATTCAACCTCTACGGGTGTCAAAGGGGGGTAAAATTTTTAAAGACTAAAATGAACAAAATAAATATTAGTAAAAAAAAAACTTTTTAGAGACAAGCTTTTATTTAAATGCACTAAAAAGGAAAAAATAATTTTCAATAATTTAGGTTTATAATTATTAAAGCGTGGGTCGTGACTAATAAACTATCATAGAGTTCACGACCCACGCTTTTATAATTATAAACCTAAATTATTGAAAATTATTTTTACCTTTTTAGTTTAAATTTAAAAATAAAAGCTTGTCTCTAAAAAGTTTTTTTTTGTAATAATTATTTCACTTTCGGTCGAAGTCAAAGCCGAATAGGCGGAGCGGCGACTGCAGCAAAGTCACCCCATCAGAATAAAAAAAAAAATTTAAGTATAGCAAATCTAAAGGTTAGGTAAATGAAAAATCGGTTGCGTTTGCCGATTTCTTAGTTGTACAATTTTGCAAAAAAAAAGTAGATGCGTGATGAGGTAAAATACTGACGAGTAGTGACGCAGTATGTTAAAACGAGCTACCATATATATCTCGTGCGTAATGGTATTATGACTCGTGTGACTGTAAAAACAAGCTATAGCTCGTTTTTACATACTGTCATCACTCATCCGTAATATACCTCATTACGCATCTAGAATCTAGATATACAATTTACTATATTAATGATAAAAATACCATACACATCTCTGGGACTCATTGTTTTTTTTCTATTTTTTTAGTATAAAAAAGTCTAGTCATTTAATAAAAAACCATTTCTGTGACATTTGTATTTATTTTATGTGGCATGTATTAAATTATTCTGTCACCTTATCGATCATTAATAAACGTGTGATTGATCAACGATCAACAGATTGATTAACGATCAACAAATTGATTTAACGTAATCCCCGTTTATGCGTTGACGGAGCTCGCTCGGTGGGCTGAAAGCTATAAACTTTTGTTAAACAAAACCTCATCTCTTGTTTATTTATAAACACACACCCACACAGACATAGCTCTGCATTAAAGCTAGTTGGTTTTGTACCTCTTTCTTATAAAAAATATAAAAACTAATTTATAACGTTTTCACGTCCTGAACTCTCTGCGTCTTAATTGACTGCCTTCTGGTACTAAACATCCCGTTATAGTTCGGTAAAAGTCATTTTTTGTATCTCAACTTTCTGGCCCGACTTCGCCCGGGAAAATTTTTGATTTGACAACGAAATAATCAAGACCAACAAATTTCTCATATTAGTCTAGTCAATTTGTTGCGGCACCTAGAACTTATTGCAATACAATTTGTGTGAATGGATTCTTATTGAAAATTTTCAGTAGAAAACGATGATGAAAATGAAAATTTTGAGTCCGCGGGCTGAAATGTTTCTGATTTTAAATAATGTCATGTAACAAACATTTAAATTTTTTTTATTAAAATCGGAGCTGTTATGACTTATGGTGGGTTTAGAAGTAAAAAAAGCAACTTTGGTCGTGAGGTTGTTCAAAACCGTAACGATATACGATATGTCGATGTAAACGCATAAAGAGAACCGACGCCGTCGACCGACGCATCTGGACGTCATAAAAACAAGTAAAGAATGTACGTCGTGCAGCCGGACGGACGATTTACGGGGATATTTGTTGATCTGTTGTTGCATAATCGACGACTTTACTGAATTATTGTGTGTGATGTTTGTTGTGTTTACAGTATGTTTTCAAAAATAAGCTTTTTTTCTTCTGCATGTCAAGGCTGGTGTTTTATTTCACTTTGGAAATTATTGACTGCCCGTTCTGAGATCGAGTAAATAAATTAACAGTAGTTGGCTTTTTTTTATTTAACTACATACCAAAGTAGAGTTTACCCGTGATTTTGCTCGCATAACCACGATTTTAATTGCTGATTCGTTCGAATTAATGCCGGTTTTGATGGAAACTGTTTTCCCGTCTACAAAATACTTAATAGTATTCGATAGCGGAAGTTACTCCCTGCATTCTTCATCTCAAATCCTTTCCACTCGCATATAAAACGGTCTCCACTCTCCCGACGCTATTTTTAAAGCTAAAGGGTTCGGGTAAACGCCAAATGAAGGACCGAAAATCTCACTACAGAACGTACAGGGGAATTAAAAAAAAATTGGCTACGTGCGAAAGGTCACGTAATTTATATCTATATATTTTTTTAAGTTTTTCCAGGAAATGTTTTTCCAATTTTTCGTCTATAGCATCTAGTGTGATTCTTGGTCCTTCATTTGGCGTTTAACCGGACCTTTTAGCTTTTAAAATGACGTCGGGAGAGCGGGAACCGTTTTATAGGCAAGGAGAGAATTTGAGATGAAGAGTGCAGGGGGGTAACTTCCGCTATCAAATACTCTTAAATTAAGAAACAGTACGTAGTACGTACCTGCTAATCCTTTAAATTTTATTTGAAATTATACCTACATTTTAAACGTAATCAATTACAGGTAAATAAGTTACTGTTGTACTTAGCCAGCCAAAAGAATTTTTGTATATTTTACCTGCAGCAACCGATTAATGATTATACCTAAGTCTATGGTACCAAGTAGGTACTCGAGGTCTATAGTACTTTATGATAGGTACCTACCCTAAAATTATCTATATAACCACATCCGACATCAAATGATTTAGTTATTCGCTATCGAAGATCATCACAAGAAGCACTGTGTACTTTCTTTACTACTTGAATTTTCGAGATCTGTAGAATTATGTCTGAAGAAATTAATTATAAATTGACTAAAGAGCAATTAAATTTGCTGTTGTGGCAGTCTTCCCTCATAAAATCCAGAAAGGACATTTCAGTGTTGGTGGCCGAACAGTGTTGCTGCAATGATGGATATGGCGGGAGTCATGTTCCTGATCAGGGATGTCCGAGCAGGATGCGTCAATCCATCGAATCCCAAATCGACGATTTAAATTTGCCGTCGCATTTTAAAATTGAAATGAACGAACTGTTGAAACAAACTAGCATCGAAGTGTGTGAGTCTGTCAGAAAACGGACACCTGAATGCGAGGAATGGAAGAAAAAAATGGCCGCCGTCGCCCAGATCAGGATGCGACAATTCATCGAACACGAAAACGATGGTTTAAATTTGTCGTCTGATTTGACATTTGGAATGGGCGATCTGTCGAAACAAACTAGTATCGAGATGTGTAAATCTGTCAGAAAACACGAATGCAAAGAATGGAAGAAGGTAATGAATGATGACGCCGACACTGAAAAAGGAAATCTATGGAGCTTTATCTTCTTGTTTTGTGCTTGTTATCTATATGTTTTTTATCATATTAATTTTAGTAGTGTTGTTCAGTAGATTTTTGTACGGACTAAAAATAAATATATAAAAAAATATTGGCATCCATCAGTTGAAGAGGTTTGTCCTTAGATATATGGAAACAGGAAAATTTTTTTTTTATTTCCAATGGTGCAAAGGAACATGTTTTGTTTGATATTAGACACTTGGAAAAACTTGGCCGCTTTTATATCAAAAACCTCTGAACCAATTTTTATGTGGTTTAGGTACATTATTTGGTCAAATTTTTAAGCCGTGTTTGATAAAAATTAGTTCCCTAGTTCTCAAATTTTTTTTAATCTTAGTAATAATGTTTTTGTAAATATAGGTATTAATTATTTTGTCGCATTTTAATAAATAAATTATATTATTATACCATCGAAAATTCTTTGTTTATTATTATTATTGTAGATTATAGACGCATCGATAACTCAATTCATTAACAATTAATAATCCATTTGTGTATTAGACTCTGCCAGCCGACTGGTGCGAGCTCGGGTTCCTGGGAACGCCAATTTCCAAAGAATATTAGAATGCAATTGCGACAACAACTACATTCAAGTGTTCCCCATGGGGGATCTTTGTTTATTTAATTTGGTAAGATATCCTATTAAAGGGGAGGGTCGCAAAGATTTGAGGAATAAAATGCTGAAATTAAACGGGAGTGTGGTGACGCGAATTACTATAACAACCCTAATTAATAAGAAGTTTTACTTCGGTCGTGTGTGGCGCGACACATGTCTTTTTTTACGAAAAAAAACTTAGGGGTTCTACCAGTGGCGAACTAAGAGAGGGGGGGCATTTACATCACTCGCTTTGTAGGTCTGATATTCATACTTTTTTTTTGTTTCAGCACGAGTCCAACACAACTGCAAGAGGTCACGCTGGATGTCGGTCCCCTGTCAGCCTGTAAGTACCGCAATAAAGAACTTAGGCGTCGCTTCATGCGGACCGCCTGTAGCGGCGTCTCTCACGAAAAAACCCTTTTATGCGCATACGTCATTTTGGTCTAGTTTATGCCGAACCAATCGATGGTCTACTGTAATTGTTTTTACACCTCGATGTTTTGTTTATGATCGTGCGGGTCCGCAGCACAACAATGCGGAAGTGCTGTTGCGGCCGGCGCATATAATATAGCGTCGTTCCCAGACGCTTCCCCCGCGGTGTCCTGTTTCCACGTCCCGTTAATAAATACACTGGTGTCGTTTTGTTTCTCGACTGTATTAATTAATGGTTCGAAATTTTAAATTTCTAAGCTCAATTGTTTCAAAACAATAGAGTAGGTATTTGTTTCAAAACAATAGAGTATCTGTCATGGCAGCCATTGAATGTTTATCATTAAAGTGAGGTTATAATCCAACTGTGCCAAAATTCCCTGGTCATGTTTACGTGTTTATTCAAAATGTATTTAATGAATTTAATTTCTGTTTGATTGTGATGTGTTTTAAAGTCCACCAACAGCTAAGGTAATTTGGGCCTAGCACCAATTCATATTTTCAATTCATTTTTTTTTTAATAATAAATTGAAAATCCAATTGACACTTTTACCAGCTCTCAGACTAAAACCCGGGAACTGGGGACTTGTAATAGAGGAACCATAGCAATATTTCTGTTTGGTGCAGAACATAGGGAAAGGTTTGAAGATTAGTGCAGGAAATTACTTTAAAATTTATAGATAATATTTTTGACCGTTAAATGTCACTGGGGTGGCATTTTAGAAATATTAGATGAAACGGAAATAGTCGAAAGTGGTTTACATGCGAAACAAAAACAACATGTATAACTTTGTTAAAGTGTCAGAGACAGTAAGCCAGGTGACCGTGCGGAAAAGTACGAGTCTACCGACAGGTACAAACAGCCCAGATTAGAATCCCGAAGTCTTTTAATTTTTTTATGAAAATGGTAGGTACCTATTTGATAACAATTTAAAATATAAAATTACAATTGTTTTATTATATTTTACGAAAATTTGATTTTATAAAATAAATAAAAATGAATGTATTCCTTTCCATGACAATGAATACAATTTATTTATGTTTAACGGTATTCACGCATCTGCATGTATCCGCGATACAGACATATCCATTTTTATGGAGTATATACAGGGTGTTAAAAAATAGCGTAACATATTTAAAGAGGTAATAGTATATAGACCAAAAAAATCTTAGTAAACATGGGTCCGCAAAATAACGGTTTCAGAGATATGGAAAGGGGCGGACCTGTATTATGGCCTGCAAGATCGCCTGATTTAAACCCTCTAGATTTCTTTTTTTGGGGATATTTGAAAACATTAGTCTATGGTACTCCTGTAAATAGCCTCAAGGAGCTGCAGCTACGAATTAATAAAAAATGGGGGGTTTTAGAAAGAAGGCACGACATCTTTGTCTGAAAGATAATAGTTTCAGACAAAGATGTCGTGCCTGCTTGGAAATGGAAGGAGGGCACTTTGAACATCTTATGTAACTATAGTTTTTTTTTTTGCTAGACGCTAATGACCTCTGATGTCGAGCGTCTATAATTCACAATTCATTTATTCATTGGTTTTGCTAGAAGCTTCTTTTGTTTGTACATAATAAATAAGTAATAAATAATTGCAAATAAATGTTTCAAAAAAGAATAACCTTCCATATCTCCGAAACCGTTACTTTGCGGACCCATGTTTACTAAGACTTTTTTATTTATTTTGGTCCATACTTACCTCTTTAAATATGTTACACTCTTTTTTTAACACCCCGTATATCTACTACCTACGTAATTAAAATTATATGCTTTTACAAAATTTTTGAATAGCACTATCCAGTTTCAGAAAATCGAGTATGTGTATTGGAAATGCTTATTATAGTACAGTGAAATGGTAATGTAGCGTGTATTTGTAATACGCATGTGTGGAATAATGCCAAAACCTTTTTAAATAGGTCATCTCGGTCACAACATTGAGTGCCCCTGCCGTCTTTATTTAATGTGGGAGGAAGCCGTAAGCTGCCGGCATCCTCAGATGAATTATATTGAAATGTGCAATTTTAAAATAAACAACCAAGATTGTATTTCTTGTTTGATTTTCAATCAATTAAAAATAGAAACTAGACACTTTTTTTATGTGGTAATCTGAAGTTCACACATACACCTTATTTTAATCTCTTGTTCTAAAATTGGTTTCCCAAGTTGGGCAGGAAATCTTTTATTTTTCAATTTTTTTATATTAATCAGGGATGTTATGAAACTCCGTAACCGAACCTATCGGGTATCCGAAATAATTTCATATAACCGAAACCGATAAAAGACTCCTAATATATCCAGATCCGAAATCTATCCCTAACAATCCTGATTTAAATTTAAATCGCAAAATTTAAAGTAAGTGGAAGTACATAGACGCTCTGTAACTTGAAGTTAATTTACTCTTTTTAGTACATTTATAAAAGCGTTGTTTTTAAAAGTATTTATTATTTTTTGACTTGGCACTAGACCCAAGTAATCTTGGCAGTTGGTGGTATTAATTTAAAATAATATTCTTATTCGAATGAAGGATAATAAAAGACAAAAAAAGTGTTGTATAGTTTATGCAAGTGGGTAAGTCATGGCCAGCAAAATGACGAAAAAACAAAAAATAAGTGGGCAGAGATTCGTCTATTTTGTTCGTCCAGACTACCTAGTTGTTTGTATTCGACTTGGCAAACGTTCAAAATGGCGCTGTTTACTGAAACAAACGTACGCGCTCCTTGATCCCGGCGTTTGTTCTTTTTCTATATTATATCAAAAAAGCGCTGCATTTTCATGATCTCTTCTGAGGCGCAATAACAATATAAACTTGCTTTGTCTGTGAGTCACGCATTTTAGGGTTCCGTACCTCAGAATGCAAAAAACGTAATATGTACTTTGCTGTCTGTCTGTCCGTCAAGCTTTTTCTCAGGAACGGCTAGGGGTATCAAGTTGAAATTAATATCAAATACAAGGTCTACGACCCCCATAGTCCTGTAAAAAATTCAAGCTTCCAACTTTATGCAATAAAAAGATATGACCTTTCAAAAATCACATATTTTGGTACTGACTCACTCATCAAAACCTATAGACTATGTGCAGGGGGGCGGAGTTACAATAATATCGACACTAGCGCTCGTTGTGAGATCCATTGTAAACTCGGAACTCTAATTTTCCGTAATTGTCAGTATTGTTGTTTAAAAAGTCAAGTAAGTAAAACCATGATTTTACTTCTAACTTATTTGGAAATTATTACTATAAATCTGAAAAATTTGACACTTTTGAACCCGGTCCGCAAGATTACAGGCACCATGGTTTTAGGTTATGCTGTCGTCTGTCAATATAAACCATAGACATAGATGTAGGTACACCTCCATGTCTGATATGAATTAATTTGTTATTTTTTATTATACGTCAAAATTGAAGAAGAAAAAACTTAAAATAAATAATTTTCATGTACCTTTTAAGCTATGCTATTTATACTATATGCACGCAGCTAAATTAAATGGTTTTCGTTTATAAAAAAGTTTCGCGCTCTAAAACAATAATAAAAATGAGTTCAATCGTGCACTATTGCCCGCTAGCGGCGCTAGTAGGCTTCGTGCACACAACCTATAGAGGGTACTTCCCGTTAACTTAGAATCTTGAAATTTGGCACGAAGAAGGTTTCATGGCACAAGTAAAGGAAAAAATCTGAAAATCATTAATTTCTAATTTTATGTGGAATTATTCAATTATCATTTATAATCAAATTATTTTGGCGACTTGAGGCTACTCCGTCCCTGGCCTCGATCATCTTTTAATAGTTTGTTTTTATGGCGTAGTTGTTTCCAATCGTGTTTTCAAACTAGTGCCAATATTTTTATAGAAAAACGGTAGTTTCTTGCGAGTCAATTATAAAGATGTCGCTGTTGTGACTACAACGCTCAAGCTGACTAACTCGATGGAGGAAAGCGACAGTGATGTTCGAGTGGATACATTATCAAGGACAATGTTCCCTCTAAGCTGCGCACTAATTTTTCGAAAGTTACGCAGCCGTTTTTGTATTCTGCGCATAGAATGGGCTTGTTCACCATTTTTTTTTATTTCATTTTATAGAAGAATTGCATCTAAAAATGGCAAAAATCCAAATTTCACAAAAAAAAGTAAAATTTAGAGGGTCAAAATTTTTTTTGAAACGGCCTTGGACATTTAAACGTCAAACGAAATCTCTTTGTTGTGTGAGTTTTGCGTACAGTACAGCGTGCGTGGTTGCAGTATTTATTAAAAAAAATTTTGACTTCAAACACAGGTACAGGACCCCCTCCCCCACTTGCACACTTTTACATGCGTTTTGAACATTTTTGCTCCCATATACTTTTGTACCGCGCAGTTAGCGAAAAAATTAGAGGGGACATTGATCAAGGGATTTGAAATTTTCTTCTCAAATTTATTGAAAAAAAAATTTTTTTTCTTCAAGGGGCTCAAACGGGGATGTAGGATTTTTTTTTGACTAATCAACGTCCAGGTCAAATCGCCGAAGCTAGAAACTTGAACAGTTGGTTCCTTTTCTGACGTAAGCATCCATTAAGAAAGGATTTCTCGAAATTCAACCCCTACAAGGGAGGTAAAATTTTGAAAGACTAAAATGAACAAAATAAATATTAATGAAAAAACTTTTTAGAGACAAGCTTTTATTTAAAAGTATCTACTATTAAAAAGGGAAAAATAATTTTTAATAATTTAGGTTCATAATTGGGCTTTTAAATAAATTTTTTTTTTTACTTAAATGGAAGAACCACATACAAGTTTTATAGCAAAACTGTTTTTATTTAATTTTTTTGCTTACTAATTAAAAAGTTATATTTAAATAAAAATTAATTTTTAAACTCTGTTCCGATAACGCGCCGAAAGAATCCGAACGCTTGTGACGTCATTATGTTATCTATGGTCTTTGTATCCATGGTTACCAAGTTAAAAATTTATTATTTTTGATAGTATGTGTAATACATATACACAAATACCAACAAATGCAGACACATTTTAACATAACGACGTCACAAACATTCCTGGCGTGTTTTGAAGTCACGTGATATTTTTTAAATTTTTATACATTTTAATTAATTTTTAGTAATTTATCTATAGCTTTAAAAAATTTTTTCTTTTCGATTTTCAATATTATTTATGTTAAATTATTAGAAAAAATTAAAAAATTAATAATTTTTTTTAAACTTAAATACCTAATTGTTCTATAATTATAGTAATAATACAGTAAAATAATTAGGGACTATATGTTGTTTCCAAACTAAAAGACATAGATATATAGTTGTGGGTGTTCCCATTGGATTCAGCATGATTTTTTCGATAATTGTGGTTGATTTTAGACGTATTTCAGAGGTTTGTTTGATAAAAATTTCGGTTTTGACAACACAAAATATCTCTTGATGTATTTTTTGCAATTATGAGATTCAGTTATTAGGTAAGCCTAAATGGCAGTTTACAATGCTATATCAGAAAAAATTATTTAACCCGTCACCTTTGGGACTCAAACCCGAGACTTCCAGATTCGCGCTGTCTCAATTATCAATTACTTCCACTTCAGTTGTCGGGCGTCTATAATTTACAATTCATTCATTCAATTACTTCCACAATGACACGTCTAAATGTCCCTTTTGTATCTTATATAAAGCAATTGTAAACAAAAGGGACATTTAGACGTGCAGTTACTGTGGAAGTAATCGATAACTCAGCCAGCGCGAATTTAGAAGTTTCGGGTTTGAGTCCCGACGATGACGGGTTAAATAAATAAATTTTTCTGATATAGTATTGTAAAGCGACGTCATTGGGTGTCTCTCTTATATATTGCATATGCCGCTACACTACGTCTAGCGGATGTGCTCTATTATCGCTTAGCGCGTCGTTCATACAAGAAGTTATATCTAGGTTAATTTCGCACGAAATCCATTCAAATTGTAGCTTTTTGAAAAGGGGAGATTCTGTTCTATAAAATGAAACCATTTTTAGATTGATCCGAGTTCATAATTACTTCTAAAATTAAAACTGAAAATCGCGAACAGCAGTTGTCAATTGGTCTGTACGCACGTACGTATACGTCCGAGTTCTACAGATCGCAATTCATGACGAATCGCTTTGGTTTATATTTTATTCGCTTTGTTTACCATCAGACTAGAACCCTATTTAAATTTACTGAAATGCGTTCACTAGTTTAATTTTTATAAACAATTTTATTTTATTATTTTTCTTGTAGGATATAAATTATATTAAATCATGTCCTACAAGAAAAATAATGAAAAAAATTGTTTATTAAAATTAAACTAGTGAACGCATTTCAGTAAATTTAAATAGGGTTCTAGTCTGATGGTAAACAAAGCGAATAAAATATAAATCAAAACGATTCGTCAAGAATTGCGATCTGTAGAGTTTGGACGTACGTACGTGCGTACAGACCAATTGACAACTTACTGCTGTTTAATTTTTATAAACAATTTTATTTTATTATTTTTCTTGTAGGACATGATTTAATATAAATCATGTCCTACAAGAAAAATAAAATAAAATTATAATTATTAAATAGAAAGTAACTATCCACAATCAATACTTTTCTTAACAATCATTCAACACAACATGCCATCATGATGTTAAACGTCAAACAATTAAGATATACAAAGAAAAAATCAAAGACCACTGTCAGGACTTGAACCCGAAATTCCCAGTTTCCGGCTGGTTGAGTTACCATTTACTCACACAGTGCCCCGAGAGTGGAATCTGTTCTTTCCCTATATATACCTATTTCAACACTAAATAACACATCATGCGAGAGCGGATTTAATATCTTAATTTTATGTAGTAAACATAACTAATACTCAAAAGTCCACATAAGACAATTTTATAAATACAACAATGAGTTGAGTTGAAATTGGTATATATAGGGAAAGAACAGATTCCACTCTCGGGGCACTGTGTGAGTAAATGGTAACTCAACCAGCCGGAAACTGGGAATTTCGGGTTCAAGTCCTGACAGTGGTCTTTGATTTTTTCTTTGTATATCTTAATTGTTTGACGTTTAACATCATGATGGCATGTTGTGTTGAATGATTGTTAAGAAAAGTATTGATTGTGGATAGTTACTTTCTATTTAATAATTATTATATTATAAAACTCAACTCATTGTTGTATTTATAAAATAAAATTGGGCTTGAGAATAGCCGAGAGTGTAGCGGCGCTGTTGTTTACATGGCGTTGCTATGGTTCCTCTATTACAAGTCCCCAGTTCCCGAGTTCTAGCCCGAGAGCTGGTAAAAGTGTCAATTGGATTTTCAATTTATTATTTAAAAAAAAAAAAAATAATGAATTGAAAATATGAATTGGTGCTAGGCCCAAATAACCTTAGCTGTTGGTGGTCTTTAAAATACAATTACAATTTATAAAATAAAATTGTTTATAAAAATTAAACTTACTATTATGATGTATTAAATAATACCATCCTTGGCGTGCAGCATTCGGATAAAAAGTGGCACGCCACTGTAATAAATTTATCGCTTTGTGTTTTCTTATCATCATTACCAACGAAACGCGAGCTGCTCGCTCGTTTTGTTTCTTATGTAGTCGGATCTGACAGCAACTCACTAGTCAGTCAGTCAGTGGTCCAACACTTCCCAGTTTAGCTGTCAAGCGATCGACATTTTTGGTCCTGTCGATCAATCTAAATTATGGTTTTACTTTTAACACATAAAAGTTATACTCATAATATTGTGTTTTGTGCCAGTGCTGTGAGTTTAAAACTGTGCGGGGAAATCCAAGATCTTATATAAAGTAATACGTTTTTTTCATATATCGATCATAAAAATTATAAATTTTTGTCGTTCGTGATTTGAATTAAAATTTTCACATAACGTGCTGTAAATTCAACAATTTTGTGATTGTCACCAAATTTAATATCATTGTTGGTTTGAAATGTTTTTATTGGTTAATAATGTTTAATTAAATGTACATACTTATTAATATTAAATCCAGGGCTGATTCAGTGCCTGGTGTGTAAGGGGGGCAGCGCACACGGGCGCCAAATAAACGCCGAGAAAATATAACAAATGTAATAAAAATGTTATGTCGAAGATAACTTAAAATTTTATAAACCTAATTTTTATATGTATTATGTTGAGGAAGCAGTTTATCAGAAATAATAACAAAAATAATATATTCTAATAGATTTTAAAAAAATTTTGATTGTTAGTAAAGCTAAGTTAGGCAGTGTTACGAAATGGGAGGGAGGGCAATGGCAATCTTGCACACAGGCGCTAACTGCCCTAGGAACGGTTCTGATTAAATCAAATATCAAAAAGCTATTCCTTTTCGGAATATATGAAACTACAAGCGGGCAATGGCAATCTTGCACCGGGCGCTGACTGCCCTAGGAACGGTTCTGATTAAATCAAATATCAAAAAGCTATTCATTTTTGGAATATATGAAACTACAAGCCGGCAATGGCAATCTTGCACACGGGCGCTGACTACCCTAGGAACGGTTCTGATTAAATCAAATATCAAACAGCTGTTCATTTTCGGAATATATGAAACTACAAGCCGGCAATGGCAATCTTGCATACGGGCGCTGACTGCCCTAGGAACGGTTCTGATTAAATCAAATATCAAAAAGCTATTCATTTTCGGAATATATGAAACTACAAGCCGGCAATGGCAATCTTGCACACGGGCGCTGACTGCCCTAGGAACGGTTCTGATTAAATCAAATATAAAAAAGCTATTCATTTTCGGAATATATGAAACTACAAGCCGGCAATGGCAATTTTGCAGACGGGCGCTGACTGCCCTAGAAACGGTTCTGATTAAATCAAATATAAAAAAGCTATTCATTTTCTGAATATATGAAACTACAAGCCGGCAATGGCAATCTTGCACACGGGCGCTGACTGCCCTAGGAACGGTTCTGATTAAATCAAATATCAAAAAGCTATTCCTTTTCGGAATATATGAAACTACAAGCCGGCAATGGCAATCTTGCACACGAGTGCTGACTGCCCTAGGAACGGTTCTGATTAAATCAAATATCAAACAGCTGTTCATTTTCGGAATATATGAAACTACAAGTCACCGATATACATCCACTTTTATAAATCGACGATCAAGGTACAAACTCAACAAATTATACACATATAAGAGTTACGTAAAAATATCTTAATATTGTAGAGCAAAGAAAGTGTCCACCCTGCAATAATTTCTGTCTACGCGCCGCTGTTATAAATACGACGTACTTCCTTCCGTCCACCCATCCACGGATACCAGAAGAAGACGGAGATTGTCACTCAGAGCGTTCAAATATTTAGCAGGCCCACTGAGTTAAAAGGTAATAGAGGCGCTACAAGGATTTAAAAAGTGAAGCCAGTCGCCATATTTATTCAGTTCATTCATTTTATATGTAAGAAGAAGAGAGTAATATTCCCTAATCCATCTCGTGTTTGACCGCCATGTTTGTGTCCCCTGTGACGTCAAACCTGGATTCGACTTTGTATAAATTAAATTGTGTTTTAAAGACCACCAACAGCTAAGGTTATTTGGGTCTAGCACCAATTCATATTTTCAATTCATTATTTTTTTTTTATAATAAATTGAAAATCCAATTGACACTTTTATCAGCTCTCGTGCTAGAACCCGGGAACTGGGGACTTGTAATAGAGGAACTATAGCAACGCCATGTAATCGACTTGGTATAAGCAGTTGTATATGGTATAGCGCCTCCATTAGCTTTTGACTCAGTGAGCAGGTCACATTTTACAGAAACGTAACTCTTTTAATATTTATTCATAATTGAAGGGGCAAGTGGAAGAAGGGGTTATGTTACATTTTTAAAAAAGTCCAATTTTGCTATGAATGAAAGAGTTTTGTGCATATGTAACTTGCCCCATCACCAATTTGGCTCTGTTTATTATATTTACTGAGATACAGATTACAGAGTAGTAGAAGGAGTCATGTCACCCTCATTAACAAGACTGCTATGGTAGAAGGAGCTATGTGCCCATATAACCCCTTCATCCGCTCCAAAACATGGCTTTTTATTATCATATTGGCATGACAGGGCACTCTTTTTTCGGAAAAACAGTTAAATTTATGGAGTTCTGTAAAGTTTTAGGAGTTCCTAAATAAAATTAAAAATAGTTCTATCGATTTAAGCGCAAAAATTAAAAAAAAAACGTTTTGGGGGTGCTAACTTCACGCAGCACTCTTTTTTCACCAAAAAAGAGTTTTGAGCAGTTATTTCGATAGAGAAACGATAGTTCTAGAGTTCTCTGACAAAAATTTGAATAGTTCCGGGTAAACTTCCGAGTAAA
Source organism: Mongoloraphidia duomilia (assembly GCA_039654895.1). Taxonomy (NCBI): domain Eukaryota; kingdom Metazoa; phylum Arthropoda; class Insecta; order Raphidioptera; family Raphidiidae; genus Mongoloraphidia; species Mongoloraphidia duomilia. The sequence goes on along the minus strand of CM077522.1, from coordinate 4,309,804 downwards.
AAATAATTTATATATATGGTGATATCTCACACTTTCCCCAAAATACCGGAGAACAAGTGAGTTCTGGACAATTTTAGATTGAGATCACGTTAGAACTAAGAGAATTTTAAAGGGTGCTGTGGTTTTTCAAAAGGATTTAAATGTCAAACTCAAATAAATCGAAAAAAACGTGCCTACACCGTGATTTTTTTCCATTTTCCCCAAAAATAACGGAGTTCTAGTGAGTTCTGGGCAGTTCTCGAAAGAGATCGCGTTAGAACTAAGAGAGTTCTAAAGAGTGCCGTAGTTGTTCAAAAGCATTTAAAAGGTAAACTCAAAGAAATCGAAAAAAACGCGCCTACACCGTGATTTTTTTCCATTTTACCCAAAAATAACGGAGTTCTAGTGAGTTCCGGGCAGTTCTCGATAGAGATCGCGTTATAACTAAAAGAGTTCTAAAGGGTGCTGTAGTTTTTCAAAAGGATTTAGAAGGTAAACTCAAAGAAATCGAAAAAACGCGCCGACACCGTGATTTTTTCCATTTTCCCCAAAAATAACGAGCTTCTAGTGAGTTACGGGTAGTTTTCGATAGAGATCGCGTTATAACTAAAAGAGTTCTAAAAGGTTGAGTAGTTTTTCAAAAGGATTTAAATGGCAATCTCAAAGAAATCGAAAAAAACGCGCTAACACCGTGATTTTTTCCATTTTCCCAAAAAATAACGGAGTTCTAGTGAGTTCTGGACAGTTCTCGATATAGATCGCGTTAGAACTCAGAGAGTTCTAAAGGGTGCTGTGGCTTTTCAAAAGGATTTAAATGAAATATAAAGTATTTGACCCTTATTTCGTTTTTATTTTACCTATTATCAGCATTTCAGTAAATGGAAAAAGGGGTTAAGTACAATTAAATCAAAAAAAATGTCAAAAAAATAAATGAAATCTAAAATCCCCTAACTCCTAAAAACAATTCATAAACAATTCCTACTAATTGAACAAGCCAAGTTTTACTATAAGCATTTGTTAAAAAATGCCAACTAATTTCACTAAAACTTAATTATCTCTATAAAGTGTTTTTGTAACATAACCCCATCTTCCACTTGCCCCTTCAATTATTACACAAATACAATAAAATATTTGCACATAAAATAATTACATAGTAGTTGGTATCCATAGTCGAGATGTTATTCGATTTTTCTCTTTATGATATTAGTATAGATTCTGCTTCTCCCTTGCTTGTGTCGATGTTCTTTTTTTTATTTGTTTGTCGTTTCGTTTGTTTTATCTGATTACCTTTTGCGTCCATCTTTATAGAATAATACAACCGCTGACCATATTTAACGTTATTCGACACAATTTCAACGACAGAACTAAAATTTCAGTTTTTTTACTCGAGAAATACGTTTTTCGTGCGGTTTATAACGCAAACGCGATCGAAAACATTGCTTAATCCAGTTTATTTCGCATTTATGCCGACATAACATTTCATTTGGCGCTTTTTTTTTTGACAAAACAGGCAAACAAAACACGTGCGTCGTAACAATACCTACACGGATACTGTGGCGTGCAAAGGAAACGTCGCGTTGGAGAGACATAAAGAAACGGAGATATACTCGTAGATCGTAGATTATTAATGCTCAGAATCTCATGCGTCGCTAGTGTAATTGCGATTTATTTAGAGCAGCGGTTCCCAGCCTTTTTAGTTGTGCGGACCACTAATTTTGTAAAAAAACAAGCCGTGAGGTGGGTCGTTTATTAGGACTAAAGTGCGACCCTTGAGGTCCACACGACGAACTTCCCAGTTTGATAAATATTTAATAATAATAATTAAATTAGATATTACACAGAAAAGTAATCATTTTAATCATTAAAACATAATTATTATTTATTTTTAACAATAATTAAAAAAAAAAACGGCTGAACCGATTTTTATAAAATTTATGTCGGATCAAAATGACGGTAACACGCCTCGATTGGACACCCTTACGAAGTCGATATAATTTTTTATTCGCGAGATATTGTGTAAAATCTACTTTTTTTGGAGTCATCTTTGTTTTTTTTGCTCTTTCTATGCTGTAAAAATGTAAATCTTTTTTCAGTTTAATTTACAGTAACCACGTAACATCCTATTAGCGATCATTTATCTCATTCTTACTTATTGCTTTATGTATCAATCTCTGGCTTACGCACAGAATGCCCTATGCACATGTTTAATTTGATACAATCTGTATACTCGATTGTTCCCATCTCGACCCCTGAAGCTCCGATAATATTTATCTTGGCTTTGACGGTTAGAGCACTATCTGCATTCAGGGGCGTATTTACAAGGGGCTCAGGGGGCTAACCTAAATGATTAAATATTATTATTTCCTTTTCAGTACATTTCAAAAATTGTGTTAAATTATGTTTTAAAGACCACCAACAGCTAAGGTTATTTGGGCCAGCATCAATTAATATTTTCAATTCATTTTTTTTTTTTTAATAATAAATTTAAAATCCAATTGACACTTTTACCAGCTCTCGGGCTGGAACCCGGGAACTGGAGACTTGTAATAGAGGAACCATAGCAACGCCATATAAACAACAGCATTGCTACACGCTCGGCCATTTAGCACATTTCAATAAAAGCTTGTCTCTAAAAAGTTTTTTTTACTGATATTTTTCGTTTTGTTTTTGTTTGTCTTTTTTTGCAAGGCGATGTAAAACTGTTTACATCGCAGTGTCTGCTGTATTAGGTATCATAGCGTGGGAATCGGCACACACCTGTTCGAGTTATACAATTTGAACGTATAAATGCAGCACGTGTGCTTATTAAATAATTGCCAGTACATTTTTTAACGAAGGACTTTGAAAATAAATGGTAAATTATAGAATCACCTTGTTGAATCAATTATTGTAACTGGGCTACTGGCCAAAGGCAAGAGCCAGACCTTTGCACATTTATAGGGGGGAGGGGATATTATAAGGGCTTGGACGCTGGCAAAAGTTCGATTTCGAATTTACAGCTGCTAAGTCCCTTGGGAGTTGGGAGTTAAATTAAATGACTCTTACAATAATTTAGCAATGCATTCAATGACACCACTGATTTTGTGTGGGTTAAATTTGAAGGCAGCCATTGACCGTTTTATCATCGGATGGGTGGTGTGTGTGTCGTTATTTTCTGTGACAATTGGTCTTACTACCCACGCCCGACTACCAAATTACATTTTTAATGCATACAATTTTTATACAGACTGTTCAAGTTTTATTTTTAACAGATATTTTGTGTATACGTAAAGAAATGTCTGTCCGTCCGTCCGTCTGTCAGAAAGCTTCATCTCACAAACGGTACAGATTGTGTGCAGTTGTTATGACATGAATCCTGACAAATAATTAGAATTAAATAATCAATTAATTTTAATGTTTTTTTAGACGAGACGATACGCTTATTGCGTGTCGTCGGTGGCGCCGCTCTGGCGGAAAAATAGTGCGAAATTGATATCGTTATTTTTAATCAAAATTTTATTGGCATAGAACCATATTATGCGAACATGTCAACTTTTGGTAAATTATTCGATTATGTGTGTGTTTTAAAGACCACCAACAGCTAAGGTTATTTGGGCCTAGCACCAATTCATATTTTCAATTCATTATATTTTTTTTTAATAATAAATTGAAAATCCAATTGACACTTTTACCAGCTCTCGGACTAGAACCCGGGAACTGGGGACTTGTAATAAAGGAACCATAGCAACGCCATGTAAACAACAGCATTGCTACACGCTCGGCCATTATCAAACCCTGTTAGATTATGCATTGACATTGTTATAACACGCATGTCAAATTTGTTTTCTTATATCCATGACGACATGACTCAGTTTTGCCATTTTTACCCACGGTGCAGCGCTTTCGTCGCCTATGTCATAGATGCGTTATAAACGTATACGTCAGCGAAGTATTTTATTGTCGTACATCCTGTATATTCGAATAATTTGATGGCAGTTATTAACCGGTTGATTGACCACCGTCGCAATTTGCGTTGTCTGGAGGGAACGCCGCCCTCTACGAGGCGCGGTCTTATTATGTCGACGCTTCGCTCCACTGAAGCAGCGTCTTACATGATATCACCGCATCTTGAATCGGGGCGGAGACGTTCCATATAAACATCGAGAAGCGATCTTCAGTTGTTTGATCTCGCGGGACGATCTTAACGATTGTACGATATCGGTATTTAGTTTTACATTGTTTACAAATCGATTGTCCGATATCGATAATCGGTTTTAAATTATTAATTGTTGAAAAAATGTTAGATAAATATTAATAATTTATAAGAAGGATTTTCAAAACATGTACCCCTTTTGGACGGTGCAATTTTAAATTTATTTATCGATTACAGTTGTCTTTAAGAAATTTTTCATTAAATCGCAATTGTTTTCTTTGATCCTTCAATCGATGTTAAAATTATACATGTAGGGTGTAAAGAATTAAAACGTCTGAGTAAAATATTTGAAACAGGTTTTGGACTAGCGCATGCGCATCATAAACTGCTTACAGTCCAAACATGTGAATGTAGGCGATTGGCAGAATGTAATTGGTCGAACTGTCGAGCGTCTATAATCTACAACCAATCATATCAATTAGTTGGGGTATTAATTATTTAACAAGCCCTTTAGAACGACAAAAATTGGCCAGTATTGCTTAAAGTATAAAAGAGAGAGTGGATAAAGGATAAAACATATCTATGGGATAAAACAGGGATTATATTATAAAAGTGTGATTAGTGTATAAAGGTTGGCAACTGTAGTTTCTGTTGCTCCGAAAAGAATATGGCGATTGACCGCCGCAGTCTGCTTCATAATTGTTTGGTCTCATAGCAGGTTTTTACGGTGGCCGCCGTTTTGTGATATTTAACAAAAAAGTGATAGCGATTGTTGTACAACCGGTTGACATTGCGTGATGTGATTTTGACGCGGTAAAATACTTTTATTAATGGCCGACGAAGATACTACAGACGTGTCGGAGGAATCCGAATCAAATAACGATCTAGAAACGAGCGACGAGGACGTCGGAAAACGAAGCATGTTCGGCGATTCCGTTTTGTTGAGTACGGGTGCACTTTTTTATTACTAATTTGTCCGTCCGTATGTCTGTCACAGTCGAATTTCTTTGAACTAAATAAAGATATCAAGCTGAAATTTGACATAGTAAATACTTAGTTATAAAACTTACTGACCCGCATACTTCCAAATGCCAATGGTCTAAATGGGGGTGGGCGTAGAGATCGACACACAAAAGATCCTTTAGCGGTCATGTGGGGTATCATTTGAAAAGACTTTTTTTAAGAATCTTGAAAATTTTTTCCAGCATTTTCTCAAAAGGGGGAGGGAGGTAAAGATCGACGCAAAAAATCTTATTTTTCGGTCATATGGGGTATCATTTGAAAGCTTTTTTTAAGTATCTCAAAAATTTCTTCCAGCATTTTCTCGAAAATGGGGGGAGGGTAAAGATCGACGCACAAAAATCCTTTTTTTCGGTCATATGGGGTATCATTTAAAGAGCTTTTTTTAAGGATCTTGAAAATGTTTTCCAGCATTTTCTCAAAAGGGGGAGGGGGGTAAAGATCGACGCAAAAAATCCTTTTTTTCGGTCATATGGCGTATCATTTGAAAGAGTTTTTTTAAGGATCTAAAAAATTTCTTCCAGGATTTTCTCGAAAATGGCGGGAGGGTAAAGATCGACGCACAAAAATCCTTGTAATTGCAGCCATGTGGGATATCATTTGAAAGGGATTTTTTTAAGGATCTCAAAAATATTTCTTCCAGCATTTTATGCTATATGTAGCTTACGATATTTTCCTGAAAATGCGTCTGGAAAACTGATTCCCCATTCTATTTTTCGAAAGAAACTAATGGGTGTTAGATAGTTAGAGGTTTATTCATTTATTTATTTCATTTACAAATCGCAATTTTGAAAATAGTAATAAAATGTTAAGAATTATTCCATTCAACGGGCATACGTTTTATAGGAAAATTATTATGATGTCCGACAGCTATATAGTTTTCAAGAAATTAATAATAAAAGATGACAAACAAACTTAATTATGCAGTTTGTCTGATTATGGATAAGATTTGATGTGCGATGTTTTCAGCACTCGTATTCGGCTCGCGATGCTCACTCGCCAAGGCTCGTGAGCGCTCTCCTACTACTCGTGCTGAAAACATCGCACCTGACGCATAAATATTTAGCACACTTGTTACACAATATACTATTATACACTGTATTCAGTAACATTATTTTGGTTTGTTTCTAGACGCGATGGGCGTTCGTTCACCAGGAAAATCCTCCCCGCTGCGCGTGCATTCCGTCAAGGAATATGAGGAACAGCTCAACTCGCTTATGAAGGAAAACTTCAATCTTAAGCTTCGCATATTCTTCCTGGAAGAGCGAATGGGACGTTCGTATTTGGATGACAAAGACAGCGATATCAAGAAAAATATAGAACTTAACGTGAGTCAAAATTGTTTCGACTTTTTTTAATTGATTAATTTTAGTGAATCAAATTTGAAGAAAAAGAAGTACTCGAAATTAGTTCCTTCAATTATCCACGGATTTATAAAGGGTTGCTATGGTAATTTCAGTGTTTTTATTTCATTTTGAATTATTTTTATTTGAAACACTAAAATTGCCATAGCAACCATAATTATGAGCCATGATTCATTCTGATTCAGCCGTGTTTTTCCAATGCTAAATGTCCTATGTACACCTTACCTGTTTACATACTGTAGATTATGTATATTACATAATTTTCATATCTGCTTGCTATGCCGTCCGTTTAGTATGACTCAAAGTCATTATAAACAGACTCCACTGCACATCAATTTTTATTTTAAAATAATAAATCATTAATAGACAATTAATTTTGTGCGCAGGTTCAAATCGAATCTTTGCGCAAGGAATTGCAGGACAAACAGGAACTGTTATGTCAAGCCGTCAAGGCGTTGGAACTGGTCGAGGACGAGAATCGAAAACAGGAAGCACAGCGCGCCTGCGAAGCGGAACAGTTGAACGCGCGCATAGCGCAACTCGAGGAAGAGTTAAGGGACGTCAAAGCGACTGTCAACCGGCCTTTGGAAGGACTGCCGACCGGTGATTTCGACGACAATTCGATGGCCGTCTATTGCGAGGCATTCGGGCTGAAACAAGAGAGGAGCAAGACCGAACGCGAAGTCGAAATGCTCGAGAAACAGCTCGAACAGTTAGAAGCCGCGGTGAGTAAGAAATAAATTGATTATACACTTAGAGCACAATGGTATCCGTAAAAAAAAGCAGCCACTTTCAACTTAATGGGCGTCAACCCCATTGCTCGCCTCAAGCGTCACTTCCGCGACACAGTTTTGTGACATTGCTCCGAGTCACTCTTAACAAACAATTTTTTAATCACACGGCTAGATGAAGATTTTCTGATTTAACAAGTCTTGAAATTTTAGGTGTTACAAAAAATTCACAGATTTCGCAATCCTTGCAACCATCGAGGACATTGGAAATGATAACAGCATATATGAAACATAATTAACTGTTTATTATACACACAATATTTATCAATGCACTGTTTAGTTTTGTCAGGAATAACCCTATTATTCTTCTGTTATATACGCGTTCACTTTTGCTTGATTACTTAACTTTTAAATGGATTTTTCTACAGTATTTATTAACATTTGCTCAAAAATAACACCGCAGATCGTCGCAAATACCTGTCAATTAACTAGATATGATATAAAACACATTTCGAAAAAATTGCACTTGTTCAATTTTGCATGATTGCTCCTCACTTGATCGCGACACTGGTGTCTTTTGGCCTTGAACGAAAACTCGTAACTCTGCCCCCATATACGAACATAAACATTTCCAATGTTAAAATTTCAAGGTCTGTCTTCTGGATTTTTTAGTAGAGATATTAAGTTTGAAATATCACCATAAACAATTTTAATATTTAATAAATTCAAATTTTAACACGGACGTCATCAACAAATACATAATTAAATGAATGCATAATGACTGCAAACAGTATATGAAATTATCGAACGTGTATCAGGCTAGGATACACTGCACTGGACTCGCATGTAGTGGTTTTTCAGTGACAGAATGCTTTAAAGGGAGAAAGTCGATCGTTTGAAAATGTGTCACTGCGTGAGTAATGTCAACTCAGTCCACCGCGATAGTGGAAAGTTTAGGGTTAGAATCCCTACGGTGACAGGTTTGAATTAATGATTTTTTCCTGATTACAGCATTGTGTTACGTCATTGTTCTGACTCAGATGTTTCATATACTGTTTGCAGTCATTTAATTTAATATTTAACTGGACATGATGGAACATAATGTTTCTTTTCGTAGAACAACGAGTTACAAAATACTCTGACGGATGAAAAGGAGAGATCTTTCTTATTGGAAACCGAGGTGCAAGAATCTGAGTGTTTAATTTTAAGATGTAACAGTTTGGAGAAGGAGCTAGATCAACGCGACGACAAACTGAAGGATCTCGTCGATGAAATCGAACAGAAGGGCAAGTTGTTGTCGGCGTGCAATTTGAAAATACGCACATTAGAAGACAACCTTGCCTCGAAAGAATCCGAGGTACATGTGAGAGACGAGGAGATCGATAGTCTCAGTAATGTGATTAAAGAAAAACAAATTGTGCTCGATGAACAGTTGATTAAAATTCAAGAGGTATGTTAATTTATTTTGTTTATTATTTGCCGACAAATAGACTACAGAAGTAGGCGGTCCTAATTTGAGCGCGAAATTTAAAATGTAGTCGATTGGCGTTAAAAAATGTATGGGGTTTAACGGAATACTCATTAATATTCTCTTAAAACACAGTTCTTACCATGGCTGTTCCATAAAAATAATTAATAAATCTCGTCATTATTGGCTACAAAACTTTATTATTTCGTGTGAAATAATTTTTTATTTGAAATTTAAAATTTATGAAAAATGAATGTCCTAACTTGATTCAGCTAGTGACGTTTATTCTAACCTAACTTAACCTAGTTTGACGTTTGTCGAGGTATAATTTAAGCAATTATAATTAGAAATTGAGTTTGTTCTTTCCATTTGGAGTTGAAAAAGTGTTCTGAAGTCGTCTGAGCTACGCTAGGGAGGGCCAGCTAAAAGGATAAAAAAAATGTTTTCATCAATTAGGTATTGGATATCTAGGTATTATTTTAGCTTTTTTCTCAGTCGGAAATTTAAACTTTTTGCAGTCACAATTTTCATTATAACTGCAGTCAAGTACAAGACACGATCCCATAACAAATTGCTTTAATTATTAACGATGACGTGTTAAAAAAACCAGGTTATGTCAGTAGAATGAATGAAATTTGACAGTTGTGTCGTGTCAATACGTTAAAGTATACGTTTAACGCAGATTCTAGTTAGGAGACAGTTGAGACTCCGCCACGCCTTCCTTTCCTAATCTATTATTTCAATCGCTGCAAAATGTTAAGATTGTGCAGGACAAGCTCTTTAAGAATGACACCTTGGAATCGAAATCATTTTTTCATGTAGACAAATTGGACGGAGGTATGTTTTCAGGCAGTGAGAAGGAGAGTTCCTTTCTTTTCGAGACAAATAATATGTGGGGAAGCTCTAATAATTGTTTTTTCAATATGTTCGCTGCTTCTTTTTAACACAAACTTTTGAAGGGAATTTCTTTTCTAGAAATCGTCTTCTTTATCTTAGATCACTTTCTTTGGTAAACAAAACACTTACACGACTGACTGATTTTTCAATTAACTAACGTTTTATGAAATGTTTCAGTTTCAGAATGTTAGTGAAAAACACCAACGGCAAATTGAACATCTTAGAGTTGCCGTTAAAATAAGAGACAGCACGATAAGTGACCTTGAAGAAAAAGCAGAGAAAGCACAGAGCGACGTTAGAAATTTACGTGCCAAACTAGATTCGTCGTCGCATGAAATGAAACGATTGCTAAAAGAAATTGAGACGTTGAGAACGCAACAGCGTCGAGTTCCTTCGAAAAGCAAACTGAATTCGAATGAAATTTCTGAATCACAAACTCCGAGAACGCCTTTAAAAAGCAAAGCAAATCTCAACGAAAACCAAACACCGGAAGTTTCTCCGAGATTGCAACGGTTGTCGAATTCGCCACGCAGCAGATCAAGTTACAGTCCGAGTAAAGGAGGAAGATCTATCACGCCGACCACGCCAACAACGAACAAATCGGTAGATTCTTCCGGAACTGCTGAATTTGCGGTTAAATCGGAAGAAAATGTTGTGGTCAAGTTAGAAATGAAATTGCAAGAGAAAGAAGGAAAGATCAAACAGTTGCAAGAGGAGAATAAATCTGCTGTTAAAACCATTCAAGGATTTATGAAGAGAGCGCAGAGTCTAAGTGCCGAGGCTGAATCTCTTAAAGCGAGTGCCCATATGAAGAGCAAACAAATACGTGTGCTGGAAACCGAACTGTCCAAAGTACGTAGCAAGTTTGATGCCGACAGTGTAGGTTCAATGGGACGCAGCGGATTCACTTTCAAGGTGCAAGACTGTACTCCGGTATCTGGTCAAGACGAAGAGAAAAAGGTAGGGAAAAATTGTAGAAAACTGAATAAATTTGACAGTAAGACAAAGGTAGGAAAACAAATTAATGAAGTAACCGGTAGCCATAAAAATAATGATCTTGTTCCAGAAAGTCAGAAACTTGAGAGTAAAAAACAGGAGGTATTAAAGAAAAATGACAATCAACAAAAATTTGTTGAAACAATCGATAATGACAATAAACAAATGACTGATAATTTAAGTAACAAGCAGGAGGTTTTAAAGAAAAATGATAAGGGACAAAAATTTGTTGAAACAATCGATAATAATGATAAACAAGTAACTGATAATTTAGGGACAAAAGATTTAAATTTGTGTAACAGTTCTATTGCTGAAGGAACCACTGACAAACTTTTAGCGACAAACGAATTAAATTTTTGTAATAATTCTATTCTTAACACTAAACCGACTACAGTAAATAAATCAAAATGTACTAAAATAAGTTATGTAACTACTAAAAAACCAAAAGAAATTAAACCTACATCGCGAATTGGGGATTCTTAAGCACAATTGTTTTTTTGAAATATAGTTTTAGCAAAGTTTTTTATTGTTAACTCAATTTTAGATGTTCATCTAAGTATTATTTATTATCGAATTTTTTTTTTTGCACACTGCACAGTACAATTTTAATAAGTTTGTTTTGATAATAAAATTGATTTTACCCAATTTTGAAATTGTATGTTTTTTTAAGAGCTAAGTTTTGTACTGAAATCGGTAAAAAAATTTAGATAAAGTCTCCAAATTTTATGTTGCGTTCATTTAATTTTTTCCTGAATATTTTTATCGTTAATTGTGCATGTTTTTCTTTAATCTATTTGTTACTTGTAGTTTTGTATATATTTTTTAACAATTTATCTTTGTTTTTGGAGGGCTATCGACTTAATATGCATGCTTATTATTTTTGAATGTATTTTTATTTTTGTATTGATAGGAATGATAAAATAATTCATACAGTATTAGTTGCATAATATTTTAAATGTAGTTCCTAATAATAGGGAGTTTACATGCTTTTTGAAGTAGTCAAGCCAAGGCGTCGCCCCGGATCTTTTATAAATTAAATGTATTGTAAATAAATACATACAGATCTTATTTTGATATGTTAATAAAGTATATTTACGTTTTTTTACGTCCTGGCACTATTTTTTTAGGCCACATTCCTGGATATAGCTTGAAATGTGAAGAATTTGATAATTCTAGTTACAAATAAAAGAAGAAATTACATAAATAAGAAAATCGTAACATAATAGGTCCACCTATCCAATTAGAGCAACTAAGAGAGATAAAACAACCCCGCTGCCACAACAATGCGCAGAACAAAAGAACAGATCTATCCAGTTAAAGCAAGTGAGAGAGATAAATACAACGCAGCTCGTGTTGAAGGAGACAGTGGACCGGTGCGCGTTTTGTTCTGCGCATAGTTGTGGCAGCTGTGTTATGTTTATATCTCTCGTGTACTCTAACTGGATAGGAGGTCTATTTACATGAAATAAAACCCTACTTTCATTGATTATTTTACATAGAACTCAGTTGTCGAGCGTCTATAATCTACAATCTCTCATTTTTCATAACTCCGATCACATCACATGCTTTCGAGGATTGTTTCTGGGGTGGTTTACTACTGACAGTAAATAATACCGCAAGTTTTGAAGTATAATGAATTACTTTTTAATAGCAGAACTATAAATATGACATCTGTTAGCATGATTGTTAAACATTAATCGTATACCTTGAACCAATAAAGTTTTTGGATGCAAATACAAGATATACGCGTTTTGGCGTCAAAAAAATAAATTGATAAAATGTTTATAGCAAAGTATGTACAATAATAACGGTATGATTTCTGTTGATTTTTCACCTAACAATACAAAAAAAAAATTATAATAAAAATAATACATCAACTAAACAATTACAATAAAAATAAACATTAAACTTAAAAATACTGCCCCAATAGCTCCGTCAGTAAATCAAAACAATTTTTTTGAGACTAGAGAACTCATAAAAATAATGGTATTAAAGTTTGGTTATAAAAGTCTACTGGAGAGACGAAAGAAGCATGCAAATTCCCTGCCTCGTTGTCCCGATGTGAACATAGCTTTAGAAGTGTTATTTAAACATAAACCAATTCCAGTTCATTCACATTTGATCTCAAAACAAAACACGCACACTGCTGCAGACGCGCGATCTTCTGGAATAAAGATAAAAGCGCGAAGCGTTCATTTGTTTCGTTTCCTCTTTTTGCCTATCCATAATTTCCAGCTATATTCAGTTCGTGTTTTAATCAGGGCCGAACTTAGAGGGAGAACATTTTACTGCAGTGTTCTTGAAGCGCGGATCCACCGTTGTGGGCATGCCTTAATAAAATTAATTGTGGGCATGCCTTAATAAAATTAATTGTGGGCATGCCTTAATAAAATTAAAAAAAAAACGAATCGTGCGGGTAAGAACGCGAGTGACTTTTTTATTTTGGCTACTAGTCTAGTAGTTTGTTCTGTTTGACGTTTCGTGAGCGAGTCCGTAGTTCGACTCGCATTTGCCCGATTTTCGGGTGGCCGTGACCACAACTTTTTTTAAGGGCTGGATCCGCGCCTGGACTGTTCTTTGTAAGAAGTGCATGAAGTATTTTTATTATGCAGTCTGAAAATATACCTGAATTTAAACAAACCTCTAAAATCTGAGAGACTTGAACGATTAGTTGAATAATTTATTTAAATAATTCGAATTGAATTGAATTGTGGATTATAGACGCTCGACAATAAATAATTCGAAATAAAAAATAAGTAAAGTAAAAATCAACATTACAAACTCTAAATTTGTCATTTGTAAATATGCTGAAACGAAATTATTATTTTTATATACATTTTTTGGTTAATAAAAAAGTTTTGGATGTCACTGTTAACACATTTCGTTTAGTTTCGTTTGCTTTTTGTTGCTTGTTTGTAAATTTCTAAAAAAAAAACAACATATTTTTTTAACGAATTTACAGATATCCCGCATGCCGCACTCAGAACGCTCAGAGATTACCCATCCCTGACTGCATTTGACAGTATAAGGGCCAGCTCTGCTTTAACCCGTGAACCAAACTGAATTTATTTTTAGCTCGTGCTAAAAATAATCATCTGCTTTAAAAAGAGTAAATTCATTGATTCAATTTTTTCATTAATGATTATTTCGCAAGCATAGCAAGTTGAATTTTGTTTGAACAATTTAGTTGTAAACCGCTTTGTAAAATCGCGCAGGCAGCCGCAAGTCAGTTTTATTGTTGAATAAACAACGCCTAAACATAAATACATTATTTGCATGTATCTGTGTATATTTTCCTCAGTTTGGCTATAAATAGCATGGCTCACGTAGATATAACTTTGTCGAGATGGCACATGCCTTGCATGCCATGTCATTTTATTATCTGATCAATTTATTCTCACTTCGCCGCCGCTTTAACTCTGACAGTATCTTCTTCAAATTATTATCTTTGTTGCAAATATTCTCTTTTGTTTTTGGCACGCGAGCTTTTGTTTTTTTTGTTTTAAACTTGTCATTTTAATAACAAAAGCGAATCTGTAAATTGTGCATAACGGTCTCAAATACGTCATTGACGTTGTGAAGTACCGATATCCGTCGGTGATGCGGTTTTGTTTCGAGTGTATTTTGTTTTGCACGGTCGGGTGTTTTCTGTTGGCAATTCTGGGTACACTGTAACAATTTGTTTTTGGGATTGTAATTTTGAAGTGTTTTACGGGAAACATTTTCGGCTTGTTTTTTAATATCTAAAATCAATTAAAAATTGTCACTGTGTTCTTATTTTATTTATTGTAGATTGTAGACGCTCGACAACTAAGGTCATTAGCGTCTAAGTCGTTCTGCTGCACTTTTTTCGTAATACGATTTGTCAAATTTTGTTTTATATCTATTCAGCGAAAACCAATCGAACTGTAAATACAAAACGTCCGCGCCATGTGTATAGTGTAATCGTAAAATCTTATCGATTAAAGCTATGTTCTCATGCATTTGTTCAGCCAGCGAACACGAGGTAATAATTTAGATTGTAAGATTTTAGAAGTTCGTTCGTTGTCGAGATATCCGCTTAAAGGGTAGCGCAAACAAAGAGCCCCGCTCGTGGTACGCCATTTTTAAAGCCTCACAAAACATTTTTTTTGTTAGACCACCAACCGCTAGGGTTATTGGGGCTTAGTACCAAGTCATATTTTCAGTTTATTATTTTTGCACTTGAACGTCCAAGTATAAATATATATTTTTATGAACATGAAAATTCCCAAACGTTTTTAAGAATTAGATGAATGCATAATGACTGCAAGCAGTATATGAAAACACCTGTTGTAAGAACAATGACGTAACGCATGTAGTGGTTTTTCAGTGACAGAATGCTTTAAAGGGAGAAAGTCGATCGTTTGAAAATGTGTCACTGTGTGAGTAATGTCAACTCAGTCCGCCGCGATAGTGGAAAGTTTAGGGTTAAAATCCCTACGGTGACAGGTTTGAATTAATGAATTTTGCCTAATTACAGCATTGTGTTACGTCATTGTTCTTACAACAGGTGGGCTTGAGAATAGCCGAGAGTGTAGCGGCGCTGTTGTTTACATGGCGTTGCTATGGTTCCTCTATTACAAGTCCCCAGTTCTCGGGTTCTAGCCCGAGAGCTGGTAAAAGTGTCAATTGGATTTTCAATTTATCTTTAAAAAAAAAATAATGAATTGAAAATATGAATTGGTGCTAGGCCCAAATAACCTTAGCTGTTGGTGGTCTTTAAAACACAATTAACTTACAACAGGTGTTTTCATATACTGTTTGCAGTCATTATGCATTCATCTAATTATGTATTTGGTCACGACTTACGTGTTAAATTTGTATTTATTGTTTTTAAGAATGTCCAATTTTCCCAACAGCTGTCAGTAGTGTCATATACATTGAGGTAAAATCTATAGAGGGCGCACACCGTATACAATTGCTTATACAAAATTGAAGCCATGTTTGATGTCACAGGGCCGATTAAACATGGCGGCAAAACACGATGGATTGGGAATATTATTCTCTTCTTCTTCTCCTCACATATAAAATGAGGGCCGAATTACAATGGCGACTGGCTTCACTTTTAAGTGCTTATACTTCCTCTATAGCTTTAACCTCAGAGGTCGTGTATAACCTATAAATGTGTTTTATGATTAAAACAAAATGAGGGTATAGCATGGAATTATACAAAATACAAAAAAAGACAACATGCAGTTTGAAATTTTACTTCCTCTATAGCTTTAACCTCAGAGGTCGTATATAACCTATAAATGTGTTTTATGATTAAAACAAAATGGAGGGAATAGCATGGAATTATACAAAATACAAAAAAAGTCAACATGCAGTTTGAAATTTCACATCCTCTATAGCTTTAACCTCAGAGGTCGTATATAACCTATAAATGTATTTTTATGATTAAAACAAAATGGAGGGAATAGCATGGAATTATACAAAATACAAAAAAAGACAACATGCAGTTTGAAATTTCACTTCCTCTATAGCTTTAACCTCAGAGGTCGTATATAACCTATAAATGTGTTTTATGATTAAAACAAAATGGAGGGAATAGCATGGAATTATACAAAATACAAAAAAAGACAACATGCAGTTTGAAATTTCACATCCTCTATAGCTTTAACCTCAGAGGTCGTGTATAACCTATAAATGTGTTTTTATGATTAAAACAAAATGGAGGGAATAGCATGGAATTATACAAAATGCAAAAAAAGACAACATGCAGTTTGAAATTTCACATCCTCTATAGCTTTAACCTCAGAGGTCGTATATAACCTATAAATGTGTTTTTATGATTAAAACAAAATGGAGGGAATAGCATGGAATTATACAAAATACAAAAAAAGACAACATGCAGTTTGAAATTTCACTTCCTCTATAGCTTTAACCTCAGAGGTCGTATACAATCTATAAATGTGTTTTATGATTAAAACAAAATGGAGGGAATAGCATGGAATTATACAAAATACAAAAAAAGACAACATGCAGTTTGAAATTTCACTTCCTCTATAGCTTTAACCTCAGAGGTCGTGTATAACCTATAAATGTGTTTTTATGATTAAAACAAAATGGAGGGAATAGCATGGAATTATACAAAACGCAAAAATGACAATAACATGCAGTTTGAAATTTCTGTTTAAAAATTTGTCTGAAATGTGCGAATTTTGGGTCATTAAATGCTTGGTTACAGTGGCTAGTTTGTAACACTGGGTAAGTTCGGTTTTACGCTCAGATTGATCGGAGTGCTCTAATACGTTCGAATTTAACATTTATATGCTCTGAAAGATCTCTATCCTGCGTTCGGTTTTAAGATCTGGAGCAGATCGAGGAAAGCGAGCGAGCAAGCAGATTCAACCATCTTCAGAGCATTCATTTTAAAAATGAGCGGAAACACTTGTTGTGAAAATGGATAAATTTCGAAGTTTATTTATATGAGGTAATTTTTCAATAGGTAAAAACACACGAATAATATTTATTCAAAGAATAGTAATAATCAATAAGTCTATATCGCACAGAATGATTAAATAAAATATTTATTATATCTATGGGTCGAAAAAATCAACAACCAGTACTACTATTAATTTTAAAATAAAGGAATAAAACGAAAAAAATTGTGATTCATGATTTATTATTATAACAATGTTGAATTAAATCAAAATGAGGAGAAATAAAGAATATATTTCGGCTTTAGTAATACGAATTTAAATTATTGGCGCCATTTTATTCAGACGTTCGGAATTGTTTAGATGGCTCGATTTGCTCGCTTGTCACGTGACCAAAAATCTGTTCGCTTGGCTCGATCAATCGAGTGCAAAACCGAACTTACCCAAAATGCAAAAATGACAATAACATGCAGTTTGAAATTTCTGTTTAAAAATTTGTCTGAAATGTGCGAATTTTGGGTCATTAAATGCTTGGTTACAGTGGCTAGTTTGTAACATTAATTACTTTTAAATCCATGATTTGATATCTTTACCAATTCTTAGATTAGAATCTGGTAACTGCCGGGATTTGTAATAGACGAGCCAAAGAGACGCCATATAACGGCATTGCTACGAGCTCGGCTGTTGTCAAACCCGTTTTCGTAACGTGTTTAAACATTATCTAATAGTAAATAATTTGTTTTCAGTTTTGGTGGTCAATTATAAATACCGTAAAACATATCCCCGATTTAATATGATGTTAATGGACCAGTTATTTAATTTTTTTTTTAATTCGATTTCATGTTCTTATTTTTCAATCAAAATGAAATTTGTATGATTTTACTATCGTATTTTATCTTTTGTTGGTTTACGAAAAAAATTTTTTAGTCACAATTAGTTCAAAATGCATGCAAATTTTATTTTGGGTTCGGTTAAATATTCGATAAAAATAAACTGTATATTTCCAATCCAACAATAAATCCTGCATGCAATTTTGACTGTTGTTTTGTTTTATTGTTTGTGTTTTGTTTATGTTGTGCCAATATTTTTATGTTGGTAGCATTCAAACGAGGGTGCCGATAATGATGGACCTAAACAAACTGATGTACTGAACATTCAGAGAGAGAACTATGAAATGGAACTGCAAACGAAGATTCAGGTACGTAATTGCAATAACTGTCAGGGCTATCAGTTGAAATTAAATAATGCCTAATAGTCCGAGAGCTAGTGACAATTTTTTGGTGTTATTTATTCAAGGCCTTATTTTTGTGAAGATGTTGAGGGAGGCATATTAAAGTGCCCTGAGTAAGGGATTTTGCTGGATAGCGGTATGGGAGGGATGGAGACCGCCCCCAACATGTAACAAAAAAAATTGTCACAATTATTATTGCTTCAAGGCTGAAATTGTTTGTATAGTTTGTCAGTGACACAATAATGCCATTATATTTACAGATCGATTGGTCAGTATTTAAGGGGTGCCAGATCACCCTAAACGTGTCATGTATCCAACGAAATTTATATTATTAGTTCAAGGTTCAAATTTTAATATGTCGTTATGGCGACTGTTTTAAGCATATATTTCAATTTGCAGAACAAAATGTCGGTATTAACACCCTTGCAAAATGATATAAACACCTAGGCGAAAAGAGGACAGTGTGGTGTAACGGTTAGCGTAGCCGACCTTTGGATCACACTGTCGTGGGTTCGAATCCCACCTCCGTTCATGGATGTTTTGTGATGTAATTTAGTTTTAAGAGAGTTGTTATTTAATGTAATTAAGACGCTAATGACCTAAGTTGTCGACGCGTCTATAATCTACATTAAATAAATACACCCGAAAAACATTGCCCTCCTTCGGCAGTCGAGTCAAAAGGCTGAATACCGAATAATAAGCCAAATATTCATTAAATCTCTAGTTTTAAGATTTTATGTTAATTTATTAGTCAGAAGTCAATATTTGTCCGTTATATTAGATTTTTTTGCGAAAATGACAATCGGTAATAAAATGTTTGCTGGTAGCCCTGGCTCACTTGTTTGTTCTTATTAAGTTGGTAACATTTGTTTATGCATATAGAATTTACTGCAAACAATAAAATTGAAAGAAGAAGAACTTGAGAAATATGAGAATGAACTGTTTGACAAAAACAACGCGCTTGATACGAAAGACAACCGAATAGTTGAACTCGAAATGGAGATCGCTTTGTCAAAAATGGAATTATCGAGTACAAAAGACGCTATGTCGTCGTTGCAAGACGATAAAAAACAATTGACTGATCAAATTGAAATCAAGGTCAAAGAAAACGAAAATCTCAAAGAAGAGTTGCGCAGGCGCACCGTAAACTTACAAGAAATAGTTAACAAAGAGTTGTGGGATAAAAATCGCGAAATAGAAAGATTACAAAAACGTTTGCGCACTTTTGTTGAACAGAACAAAGTCTTGCATACTTCGAATCAGAGCCGGGAAGCAACGAGTCCTGTCGCCGACAATTTACAGGAAGAGATTAATAGCTTGCGCGGTCAGTTGCAGTCGGTTGCCGACGAACGTAAGCATCTCCAAAAGAAAGTTGAAGAACTGAAGACGAGACTTCGAAATACGCCGGAGCGCGATAGCGAGAGCCGTATTGTGCAACAACTAAGAAGCGAACTGACAAACACCAAAGAAAATCTTGAACAGTGTGAGATCGCCAAACACGAAGCTCTAGAAGTTTGCACCATGTTGACGACACGACTCGAGGAATTGGCGTTGTTCTTGGACTCGTTGCTCAGACATAAATCGGTTCTCGGCCTGTTAGGTGTCGAGAAACGAAACATTTTGAAAAACGTCATCGAGAAAAGTCTCGATTTGTCTCGGACACTGAACATGTCAATTTCTTTGAACGGGGATCAGAGTTTAGCGCAATTATCGCATTTGTCTGATTTGTTGAACACGTCGGGACGAACGAGTATAAATCCACTTGATTTATTCGAACCTCGAAAAGATGAAGACGAGTCAAATTTGAGTATCGTTCCTGATCGTGTGACCGTAACGTATAACAGTCATCTAAGTTTGATGCAACAAGCCGGTAGAGATTCTTTATCGAACGCGTCGTTTGTCGCGAGAGACGAGGAACAAGAAAGGGTAATTGAAGCGCTGAGATCGCAAGTAGAGACGCTGAAGCGTGAGATACAGTTGCGTGACGTCGAAATTAACAGACGCGATGTTGAGTATAAGAACGAAGAAGAGAAAGTACCTGCCAAAACTAGCACTGCTTATATACAGCTGAATTACAATAACGAAGATCTATCGGAATCCGAAGCTTGGTCGGAACCTGATAGAAGCGTGTCGTTGGCGAGAATCGGTTTGGTCGACGATAGCCTTAAAACTTTATCTCCAGGCGACAGATCCGTATTCCGACCGAGATCTCTTAGATTCAACGAGGTTGACGCGTCGACGACGGAATCTGACGACAGAACGCCGACCAAACGAAACGACGAACAGAACAAGTCAAGTTGTAAACGATCGTCGTTTGTCGAAAACGGTAGCGTATTGCAAGAGCGAATTAAATCGCTTTGCAATCAAGTTAAAGAAAAAGATAATATTATTTTGTCGACCCAGTGCGCCATGCTTGAAATGGACAACAAAATCAAACAAGAGAAATTGTTGTTGTCGGAACAGTTTGAAAAATTGAGAAAGCAAAAAAGTGATGTTGAACAGTTGGTAAAAGATGCTGAAGAGAAAGTTGCGCGTGCCGAACTGAAAAAGCAGAATGCTGAAAAACAGTTCGCTGAACTTGAAAAGATGGTCGTTGCGCTCATGCAAAAGAAAGATGGAGTAACGAATGATATAGATCATAGCTTTAAACAAGTTCAAGTATTGCGCGAAGAAAGAGATAGAGCGATAAACGATGCTCAAGTCGCTCAAAAGAAAGCCGATAATGCGGTTGCTATGCTGCAGGAAAGTCGACACGTCTGGGAACAGGAACTGAGCAACAGAAATGAACAGAATGTTCGACAGAAAATTAAAGATATCGAAAACAAATGGAATGCAAGGCTTGTCGAAGTACAAAAAGAAGCCGAGTGTCGTATTAAAGAATTGGAATGTAAAGAAAATGAACTGAGATTAGTTTATGAAACCGACTGGATACGGAAAACAGACGTTCAACAAGAAATTAAAGAAATTGAAAACGCGTGGAATTGTAAAATTGTAGAAGTTCAGAAGCAAGCCGAGAAAGAAATAACCGAGGTTAAAATCGGTTACGAAAAAGATTGGATATTAAAAACGGTTCATGATAAAGAATTGGATGACAAATGTAAAGAAATAGAAATGTTGAAAGCTTCGTTAGAAGATGCGGAACTTAAAGTAGAACGGTTGGGACAGTTGGAGATCGAGTTGAAAAATAAATTGAACGAAGTAGAGAACACGAATAGAGAGAAGGGTGCCGAGTTGAAGAAAGAATTGGATGAAGCTTCTGTTGCGATTTCACAAGCTGTTTTAGAAAGGACGAGATTTATGAATGAAAAGACAAAATTGGAACAACAACTGCACCGATTAGAGCAGAACGAACAGAATCTTAAGACTGTTAAAGAGAAGCTCAGAGAACAAGTTGTCAATTTGGAACAACACAAAAGTGAACTCGAAATTAGAATTAGCGAACTGGAATCGATCAATGCCGATCTGCACAATCGGTTGGTGAAATTACAAGGCGTTGTTGCGTCGCCACGTCGTTCCGAATTTTGGTCCAAGTCGGCTCAAACGAGTCCCGAAAAGTTTAATGACACAAATACTAGCCCAGTCGTACAAAGGCTAGCAGCTTTGACGTTCAACGATGATACGGAACGGGGCGACGGTCTCTGGTTTAACCGAGGTGCTGCTCATAATGAAACAGACGGCGAGAGAGTTGTCAATTCGTCTCCCGATCTTGGTATAGACAGCGATCCCGGTAGATTCTCGAGTTTGGAAGCTAACGTCGATTTTGTGAGACCTCTATTACATACTCTGGAATTGACTCAGTCTATGAATAATTTGTTGACAGCCGCAGCCAGTGAGGATAATAGTGCAGATGCTGTAGTGAAACGTGAGTATATTGTTTTGTTTTTTTTTTTATGTGTTGGTACTCGACTTTTTTAAGAATACTGGCTGATGGAACGAAATGTAGTATGTAAGTACTAACGCTGTCATTAGAAATGATTAGCTTGCGGTGTCAAGTAGACAGTTTTAACTAATTATTGCGTTTAATAATTATGTTGACTTTGCATAACTACATTTCTACTTGACACCGCAAGCTAATCATTTCTAATGACAGCGTTAATACTTACATACTACAGAAACAACAAGAGTTTATACATTTAGAGAAAACTTAACTGCCTCATGCGCAGAAACAAGATTTGGTTCGGACTGGTCTATTTTATTTTTGAAGGGGTGCGCCAGTTTATGTGTACATGTCAGTGCAGTATTTACTTGTCATTCAGTGTTTTTTAACATAACGACGTCACAAACATTCCTGGCGCGTTTTGAAGTCACGTGATATTTTTTAAATTTTTATACATTTTAATTAATTTTTAGTAATTTATCTATGGCTTTAAAAAAAATTTTCTTTTCGTTTTTCAATATTATTTATGTTAAATTGTTAGAAAAAATTAAAAAATTAATAATTTTTTTAAATTTAAATACCTAATTGTATAATTGATTCCAAACATATCGGAAAAAATCAATTTACCAACCATAATCACAGTCAGGATTCTAACCTGAACCTTTCCACTTTCGTGGCAGAATGAGCTTACAATTACTCAACCGTGACATGATTACTAATCTAACATTCTCCTTATATGCTTCGGAATCAATAGATTTTCACTACATGCGAGTAGTGAAAATCTATTGATTGATGATTGATGAAAATGCTGTTATATTATGGTACTTAAAAGGAAATTATGTTTCCACAATTTTTGTCTGTCTGTCTGTACTAACTGTACAATTATATTTCAATGATATTATCTCTAGTACTCAAAGGAAAGGCTACTTTTTATCTGCGAGTGAAAATAATAGGTTTAATTTTTTTTTAATAGATATGCCAGATGCCACAGACGTCCAGAAACTTCTCCAAGAGAACATTGAGCTGCGTCGCAGATGGCTGCGGACAAAGCGGGCGCTCGAAGAGACGGTTCGACAGTTGAGCAAGAGCAATGAACGCAAGCGGCAGGTCGAGAAGGCCGTGTGCCGACAGATACACAAAACCAGTCTC
Source organism: Mongoloraphidia duomilia (assembly GCA_039654895.1). Classification (NCBI taxonomy): domain Eukaryota; kingdom Metazoa; phylum Arthropoda; class Insecta; order Raphidioptera; family Raphidiidae; genus Mongoloraphidia; species Mongoloraphidia duomilia. The sequence goes on along the minus strand of CM077522.1, from coordinate 4,286,559 downwards.
GTTTTGCGCAAGGCCCGCGCCAATTTGGATTCGGGATCTGAAAGCGAAACTGTGACGCGATCGTGCAACAATTGCAATTGATACATATCGGTGGGACTCGGTTCCATCCGTTGTCCGCGGTGCCGTCCGTGTTAATCCGTTTCACAAACTGACATTTTTTTACCCATGACAATATTTTTTATACAGAATATTTTTATTGTTATACACAAGCTGTTAGCTTTTAAGACAGTGTGATATTGTTTACATTAATGTGTTGTATATGCGAAAAAATCATTAAGTTTAATTTCGATTTCATCAGAATGAAAAAAAACGATGTTTAAGGTTATCGAATTTAAAACGAACATTTTAATTTTATTAATAATTAGAAACGATTTGATAAATTGTTACGAGTCACTTGGAAAGTTGACTGGAAGTTGTGATTTTTTTTGCAATTTTTCAAATCATTGTTTCTTGTCGAAGAAGCGTTGTAGAAAAAGTTATGAAGAAGTATCCTAACATCAAATAAGATGTTTTAATTTTATTTGATTGATAATTTTGGACTTATTTACGTTTTTTATCAACAAGTAAACATGTGCCAATCAAAAGACTGCAAAATTGCAAGTAATGTATTTATAACTATTTTTTTTTCTATTTCAAGTTACTGACCAGTTTAATTGTTACTTTCGATTTCTCTGTAGTTTTTAGAATATTGTAAGATATGATTCAATATACGACCTTATTCAGACAGCCCCGGATCTTCAATTTTTTTTAGGCGGGGCAAAAACTGAAAATTGCCGCCCCCGCCCACTTATATTTATTTTTACCTTTATCATCTTTATAATTTCAGCTATCAGATGTCCACTAATTGATTGACATTTGGTCAAAGTTAAGTAAATGATGAGTTGTCCATTCGTCTGTAAAGTGTGAATTTGAATTTGGCCGCCCTCTGAACTTGCCGCCCGGGGCATAGGCCCCGGCTTGCCCCCCCCCCCCTAGATCCGGGGCTGTATTCAGAAATTCAGAGTAATCATTAATTTCAGTGATGTAAACCGAAAGTGAGGTTAGGATTGATTGTTTACAAGTTTTAATTTAAAAATGTTTTCCTGCCATTGCACTTCTGTGCACTGAATATATCACTATCCTTTTTTATCATCACCTGATAACAAAGAATGGACATAATTCAGTATATAAAAGTTCAATAAGTAAAAAACGCTGTAAATTTCAGGTTTGGCTGTGTTTTAATTTTTGTTTTGCACGTTGATAGCAGCTGTCCTTTTAATGTAAAAATGTTGAACATTTTGGTCAGTTCAACAAAGATTTTGTTTTTTTTTCTAGAATTTCGTTTTGACTAAGTTTCGGTTTGCATCATTGTTTAAAAATACTAGTTTTGTCGAGCTTATTTTATAATCATTCATTTTGTGATTTGGTGTAATAAATAGTACCTAAATATTTTTTACAGTTGATAAGCATTCAGTTTTGTTTGACCTTGTAAATTGATGTAAATATCATTTGTTTTTTTTTCCAATAATATACAGTATTTCTATTTTTTATTTCTTGTTTTATTACGAACCTACTTACATAAACCCATTGACGTACCTATTATGTAATACTGACAATTTGAACAGCTGTTTTGAGATTTTAATATTTTGAATGTCAAATGACACAATATCTGTTGGAATTTAATAGGATTGAGGTCGTGGTTCTTTTAAATAAATTATTAGTACAATTTCAATCTTTCATACTTCGTTTTTATTAAATGCGAGCACTCTGGAAGGTACGTCTATTCTCATGTAAAATTCTGTACAGACTCATTTATATAGCATTATGAAACTATATATTTCATCTATCGGCCCTTGGCCCTTAGACACATTAAAAAATGGTGGAACCTTTGGTGTAAAGATACGAAATGTTACAATTACCACGAAACACCAAACCATAACAAACACTCTCGACGTACGTTTCGCCAACCAAGTTGGCATCATCAGGAGATGATTAAAACTAAAGACTAAACAAAAATTACTGCCTATTTATAGGCTACCTAATTTTAATTACCTGAAAACTAAACTAATTTACTAAATCAAAAAGCAGGCTACCTGGAATTGGGCCTTTGTCACTGTTCATAATATTATGTTTACACTTATGAATCTCTAGACTCTCTACGGCGTCTAGTTGTCTAATATTAATGACGTTTCTAATTAATTTTAAATTACTATTGTCTATTTTATGGTCATTTTCAAATGCATGTTGGGCAACACTAGATTTATCAAACCTGCCATATTTTAGATGAGCCATATGCTCTTTAAATCTTACTGAAATAGATCTTCTCGTTTGGCCAACATACTTTTTATTACAATTTTGACAACTAATTTCATAAATCCCGGACTTTTCTTTTTCTTCTACTTTTTCTTTAGGGTTCCCTAATTTTTCTTTCAAACTATTACTTGAAGAGTATACAATATTTAATCCTACTTCTTTAAAAATCTTTTTTAACCCTCTGGTGAAGCGCGATTCAAATGGAATCGATACATATCTAGAAATTTCTGTTTCATTACGAAAAGTCGAGGAATTTTCCAAAGCATTCTTAAAACTACGTTTTCTAATCATTTTATCTATTAAATCTACATTATAACCATTACACAAAGCTATGTCCTTAATTAAAGTTTTTTCTTTCTCAAACCTTTCCTTGTTGAGAGGGAAGCTGAGTAACCGGTGTATTAAAAAGTTGAAACTTGCCATTTTATGTTGAGGGCAATGATGTGAGTCTTTAGGGATATATCTTAGTGTATTGGTGTCCTTTCTGTATATATCAAATTCTAAATTATTTGTCTCATTCTTTATGACTAATACATCTAAAAATGGCAGTCTTCCGTTGTTTTCAATTTCATAAGTGAATTTTATTGAAGGGAAACAATTATTTAATTTGGAAACAAAATTGTCTACATTCTCACTTTTAGTGTCAAATACTGCGAAAATATCATCCACATACCTAAGCCATACTCCAGGGAAGTATTCAAAAGTTTCTTTTGCATCTGTTTCAAACTTATTCATGAAAAGACTGGCAATAAAAGGAGATAGAGGGTTCCCCATTGCTGTCCCTTCATGCTGTTCATAAATATTACTATTATGCAAAAAACAATTTTGTTTCATACAAATCTGAGTGAGTTTTATGTAGTCATTTACCATCTCACTACTAAATTTATTCCTATATAATAGGTCTTTTAAAATATCTAAAGTTTCTGGAATAGGGACGCTTGGAAACAACGAGCATACGTCAAAAGAAATCAAAATTTCCCCTTCCTCCAACTGAATATCCTGGGTTTTATTAATAAACTCATTCGAATTAACTACCGCAAAACCAGTTTGAGTAACAGGTAACTTATCAAATTCTTTTGACAACCATTTTGATAAAAAGTAAGTTGGTGCTCCGATTGCCGAAACAATAGGACGCATGGACTTACCTGGTTTATGTACCTTAGGTAAACAATACAGTCGTGGTATAATTGGGTTGGATACATGTAGTTTTCGTTTCAAAGCCGGGGTGACAATTTTCTTACAGCTCTTAATCGCATCTTTGACTTCATTAATCATTTTTGTTAAAGGATTTTTCTTAAGTTTTGTATAAGGACCATTACTAATTAAGGTGTCAACTCTTTCATAATAATCTATTTTGTCTAAAATAACAACTTTGTTTCCCTTATCAGCTTTCAAATAAAAACACTCTTTCTCACGTAATCGTTTGATAACTTCCTTGTTTTTGACAACTTTTGGCTTTGTTTTCTGACTTTTTTCAATATTTACAGACAACTGGGTCTTACATGCTTTCTGAAAGCATGTAAGACCCAGTTGTCTGTAAATATTGAAAAAAGTCAGAAAACAAAGCCAAAAGTTGTCAAAAACAAGGAAGTTATCAAACGATTACGTGAGAAAGAGTGTTTTTATTTGAAAGCTGATAAGGGAAACAAAGTTGTTATTTTAGACAAAATAGATTATTATGAAAGAGTTGACACCTTAATTAGTAATGGTCCTTATACAAAACTTAAGAAAAATCCTTTAACAAAAATGATTAATGAAGTCAAAGATGCGATTAAGAGCTGTAAGAAAATTGTCACCCCGGCTTTGAAACGAAAACTACATGTATCCAACCCAATTATACCACGACTGTATTGTTTACCTAAGGTACATAAACCAGGTAAGTCCATGCGTCCTATTGTTTCGGCAATCGGAGCACCAACTTACTTTTTATCAAAATGGTTGTCAAAAGAATTTGATAAGTTACCTGTTACTCAAACTGGTTTTGCGGTAGTTAATTCGAATGAGTTTATTAATAAAACCCAGGATATTCAGTTGGAGGAAGGGGAAATTTTGATTTCTTTTGACGTATGCTCGTTGTTTCCAAGCGTCCCTATTCCAGAAACTTTAGATATTTTAAAAGACCTATTATATAGGAATAAATTTAGTAGTGAGATGGTAAATGACTACATAAAACTCACTCAGATTTGTATGAAACAAAATTGTTTTTTGCATAATAGTAATATTTATGAACAGCATGAAGGGACAGCAATGGGGAACCCTCTATCTCCTTTTATTGCCAGTCTTTTCATGAATAAGTTTGAAACAGATGCAAAAGAAACTTTTGAATACTTCCCTGGAGTATGGCTTAGGTATGTGGATGATATTTTCGCAGTATTTGACACTAAAAGTGAGAATGTAGACAATTTTGTTTCCAAATTAAATAATTGTTTCCCTTCAATAAAATTCACTTATGAAATTGAAAACAACGGAAGACTGCCATTTTTAGATGTATTAGTCATAAAGAATGAGACAAATAATTTAGAATTTGATATATACAGAAAGGACACCAATACACTAAGATATATCCCTAAAGACTCACATCATTGCCCTCAACATAAAATGGCAAGTTTCAACTTTTTAATACACCGGTTACTCAGCTTCCCTCTCAACAAGGAAAGGTTTGAGAAAGAAAAAACTTTAATTAAGGACATAGCTTTGTGTAATGGTTATAATGTAGATTTAATAGATAAAATGATTAGAAAACGTAGTTTTAAGAATGCTTTGGAAAATTCCTCGACTTTTCGTAATGAAACAGAAATTTCTAGATATGTATCGATTCCATTTGAATCGCGCTTCACCAGAGGGTTAAAAAAGATTTTTAAAGAAGTAGGATTAAATATTGTATACTCTTCAAGTAATAGTTTGAAAGAAAAATTAGGGAACCCTAAAGAAAAAGTAGAAGAAAAAGAAAAGTCCGGGATTTATGAAATTAGTTGTCAAAATTGTAATAAAAAGTATGTTGGCCAAACGAGAAGATCTATTTCAGTAAGATTTAAAGAGCATATGGCTCATCTAAAATATGGCAGGTTTGATAAATCTAGTGTTGCCCAACATGCATTTGAAAATGACCATAAAATAGACAATAGTAATTTAAAATTAATTAGAAACGTCATTAATATTAGACAACTAGACGCCGTAGAGAGTCTAGAGATTCATAAGTGTAAACATAATATTATGAACAGTGACAAAGGCCCAATTCCAGGTAGCCTGCTTTTTGATTTAGTAAATTAGTTTAGTTTTCAGGTAATTAAAATTAGGTAGCCTATAAATAGGCAGTAATTTTTGTTTAGTCTTTAGTTTTAATCATCTCCTGATGATGCCAACTTGGTTGGCGAAACGTACGTCGAGAGTGTTTGTTATGGTTTGGTGTTTTGTGGTAATTGTAACATTTCGTGCCTTAGACACATATATATCTGTCATTATGTTGTGTATAGTTTAAGTGGTTATTTACTATTTCTCAGAACACATTTAGATACAACTCCGTATAAAAACAATGTGTAAAACCACCCTTATTTATTTCTAAATATTTTTAAAATAACAAGATATTATATATGAGATAAGAGAGGGATTTTTGTAAACTGACTTAGAATTCCAACAATATCTAGTTATGAGTATGTGCTACCAGAAGAGTTAAAAATTTCGACAAGTTTTGACAAAAAGGACAATTAAAAAGATGAGAAATGTAAATTGGCAGCTATAGATTTACAGTCAGTGAAACAACAAGTGTGTTTTGTATGTGAAACAGATAGACAGCAAGAAACAGTGCGTTAGAAAATTTTTCAGAAGTGAGGTCTGACGTTATGGACTTCCCGATTGTATTTTTAAGCTAGGAGGTTCAGTCTGACAGTAAATAGAAGACAAGGATTGATACTACGGATACCTCAGTCGAATTTTTTGAAAATAAGTTTGGCCTACGTGTGAAAGATTACGTAATATTTATTTATTTATTGTAAATTATAGACGCGTCGACGATTACGTAATACGTATTATATTATTTTTTTAAACTTGTAAGTTTTTCTGGAAAAAAAATAAAATTTTTCGTCTTAACAATCTGTAGTGCGATTCTTGGTCCTTCATTTGGCGTTTACCCGAACCTTTTAGCTTTAAAAATAGCGTCGGGAAAGCCATACCCGTTTTTAGTCGACGGTAACGAATTTGAGATGAAGAATGCAGAGGTATTTGTATGTTATGCAATGCTCTAAACTACGGTAAGTTAAACTTACACGATATACACTTTTGAAAACTATTAATTTGTTTGTCTACAATTTGTTTTTTAGACGCTTAATACCTCTATTGTCGAGCGTCTATAATTTACAATATCCATCTATAAATTGTTTTTGTTGAATCTAGAATTAATTGCCTGTAATCACACAACCAGCATCGCTTCCCCGGAGATAGCGATTAGAACAGTATGTTATATTTAATATAATATCTAAAACATATTTAAAATAAAAGTCAGGTGCGAGTGTAACTCGTACGCCGAGGGTTTCATTCAACTAGTACCAGCAAACTAATAAAAATGTCCCTAATATATATTAAATTACATTTCAATAAATCTTATCCATAATAACAGAAATTAATTTAGTAGTGACTTGTGATTTCGTCAATCGCATAATTAAGATTATGTAAATAATAATTTGTATATTTTGTATGAATTCAATAGAATTATCGCTAGGAACTTGGTAGAACATGATTGAATAAAATAAATAAATTTATTTTAAGATAAATTAATAGATTTATACGGCTGAAATGCAATTGAAAATTTTTGTTGGAAAGCAACCATTTATATAATTGATTCTAAACATATTGGAAAAAATCATTTTATCAACCATAGTCGCAGTCAGGATTCTAACCTGAACCTTTCCACTTTCGCGGCAGAATGAGCTTACAATTACTCAACCGTGACATGATTACTAATCTAACATTCTCCTTATATGCTATTGTATTATATAAAAACAAGCTTAAATTATGCGGTCGCTTTGTGCGTCGTCCGGTTAATACAACATAATGTCGCCGGTTCCTTGTAAGTCGTTCTAACCGGATTCTACTGTAATTTAATTAAATTGTTCTATTTGTTAGGTGGTAACTTTGAAATAACACAATAATTATTGCATTGTTGCTAAGGCTAGCAATAAATAAATAGCTATTATAGAATGGTAAATTAAAAAAATGAAACCAAAAACACTTTTTTATAATTTTATAAATTATTAGTTTTCGATTAACAAAAGAATAATGCGTAATTATTGCGTAAGTTTTCTTATTCTTTTATAACAGAAAACAAAATAATTTTGTTGACAAATTCTGTGTATTGAACATTTTTTTCAACAAAGGACGTGTTACAAATTGTAGTAAATTTTATTTTTTCTTCAAAAAAATATGAGGGCCGGACATTTATATAAATGGTTTCTTTTAATTATAGGTAAGTAAAATACTAATTTAAGTCATATTCGTTTAAAAAAATCAAAATTCCAACATCTTGTTTTTTCATATTTTCTGGATGATTCGATTAAATGACGCCGTACAATTCGAGATATATAATTTGTATTACACAATGATCGAAAATTTTAACAGTGCAACTAGTTAGTTCAATCTTATGTAATATATTAGCGACAGGAACTGGACAAGACGTACCGAGGGCCGATCTGTATAACTTTGTCCATTTACAAAGTGTCGTTCCAGATCACTGACTAGAATCACTGTTTACCGACCGGTGTTCATACAGTTTGGCCGTCGCCGGTCGAACTGTATAACTTTATCGGATGGTTCATACAGTGCGGAAATTACAGGCAGTGACTAATAGTTACTAGCAAGCTTAATGGAGCGGAAAAGTCATAAAACAATGTAAAGCATACCGTTTCTTTGATTTTCCCATGCATAAAATCTGCGCCGCTTATATTGCATTGTGAAATTATAAGTATATTAGTCTACTGCATACAATTTCCGAACTGAACTATAGTGTAAGTTTGAAGTGCTTCGGTGGGGGGGGTCCGGAGCCCCTGAACCCTCCCCCTAAATACGTGCCTGGCAGTATGGCAGCAGGGTATTGTGTAACTCATTTCTAGTGATATCACTAAAGTAAGTTTGTTCACGCGAATATGCATTTTTCGCACTAGTGAAATAGAACCATTTAACGTGAATTTATTCGCCATCGGATTTGTCAGTGAAACGTGAAATATTTCACGTTTCACTGACAAATTCGATGGCGAATAAACAAACTCACTTAACCAAATTTTTAAAAAACCCATATTGCCAAACCATATGAATTTCAATAACTTTTTTGTTTCTTGATCAATGGACTTGAAATTTTTTCATTACACGTAACTTTTGATTCTCCATAAAAAAAGTCTCTTGAGTTTTTTTGATGTAATGCTTACTTTACGAAATATTTAATAAATTCGAAAAAAATCAAGATGGCGGCCATTTTTTTCCTAGTTCCACCAATGCGACAAAGTGCGATTTTTGAGGGATTAATAAGAACTCCATTGACTACTCATTACCGCAGAAATCATTTTGTTACTAATTTTTTCTACCTCACCTGTATAAATCTGCCTAGATTGACCAGCCTATTAGTGATATCACTAGAAATGAGTTACACAAATGATACCCAGATGTATCACCGACGATACGATCATAATTGCCCTTCTTTTTCTAGTTGCATCAGCATTTGCTCAACAATACGACGAGAAAGAACTAGAAAATGAAAATGATGAAGAAATTAGGTCAGCGACCATAATCTCTAATGACAAAGACGATTCAGGTAAAGTAACTTTTTCGTAACCACATCAAGAAATGATAGTACAGGCGTGAGCTTGGTTGACATGTAAGAAATGCGGGTTGCATTCTAGTGTTATTTTAATGCTCATATTTAATTATATTAAAATCTGACAGAAGTAGAATTCGACCGAAGCTCGAAGGTCAGTTTTTTAGCCGAAGCCAAACTACGGCTTTTTTCTCTTTGGCCGAACTATAAGCCGAAGGTATTGTAATGCTAAAAAAGCGAGGGAAAATACATAAAGGTCGATTTATATTATCCGGTCAGACACGGGGCGGGAACGTAGCGTTTCCGACAAGACAAACATTTTTACCTGTGTTTTAAATAAGAATATTTATAGTGTATCCGGTCCGTTCAGATACGTTGCGTATCATTCACGTACCGTCAAACATTGTCAGCGAGAATGTTTTGTCTGATACGTTACGCGTCTGAGCATGTCTGAATACATCTGCAATGGTACCTAAGTACGTATAGGTAGTATGCATTATGTTCAGACAAAGTATTAAGTTTAGAGTTATCGCGTTAAATTCTCTTGGAATAGATCACGAAAAACTTATCGAAAGTGTTAAAAACATATAATTTTTATACAAGCAAGAAGATAAAAGGTACAGCGACAATGAACACCAAAATGACAATGACGACAATATTTTGTTTTTCATCTTCATTTAACAATAGGGCAATTATACATAAATCTTCTAATGAAACAAGTGAGAACATTTTAAAATAACTAATTTAAATAACAAACCACCTTTATCACAATTAAATTCGTCTAGTGTCTGATAGTATAAATACCTACCTACTGTCTTTGCCGGAACGTTAACACTACGTTCCTGCGCCGTGTCTGACCGGATAATATAAATCGAGCTTTACGGTCCTGCCTCTTCTGCTCTGAATATTACCACCGCTCTCAATGATCTACGAGTAAGTATATTCTATAATCCTATAATCTATACCAATCTGATTTTATTAGCTTTTGTATGATCTAATTTTTAAGGTTTAGACCAAGATTTAGACGATCCGACGACAACAACAACTTCAACGACAACGACAACTCCGAAGACAACAACAGCTCCGACGACAACAACAACTCCGACGCAAATAACAACTCCGACGCAAACAACAACTCTGACGACAACAACAACAGTCACCAGTAGCGTACAACCAAAACAACGATACAAGAAGAGAGTCACTTTCACACGACGTAGTGGTTTGTCTAAACGAAAATTGACACGATTTAGAGGAAGAAAGATAGCACGCGGAGGCGACATTTCACCAGCTCCTTTTCTAGTGAGTAATTTCTAAATTTTATTTTTTTTTACATTTTTTTGTTTGAAATAATGTCCCTGATAACTGATAAGTAGTATTTCTGACCGTCCCCAACATGTAACCAAAAAAATGGTAACAATTATTATTGCTTCAAGGCTGAAATTGTTTGTATAGCTTGTCGGTGACCCAATAATGCCATTACAATATTTTCAGATCGATTGGTCAGTATTAAACGAGTGGCAGATCACCCAAAACGTGTCATCAAATATTAAAATTTTAAAATTAAATTAAAAATTACTTTTTTCTGGAAATCAGTAAATCATGTGATAAAAATCCCACGATAACAGTATTTCAACAAGCATGACTGACAATGAATATTTTCTTATGTATATCATTTGACGCTGATGACCTCAGTTGTTGAGAGTCTATAATTTACAATCTAATCTAATCTCTTATGTATTTCAGGTAAGAGGACCTCCTTCAACGGCTAAAGGTTACGGCTGTCACGGTTCAGTTATCGAAAATGAGGATTTGAAAGCCTTTAGATATTTTATAACAACAGCTACTTGTTTAAATGTATTCCATGATTTAGATGTTAAGATTGGTGATGATAAACAACCAAACAAATATGCAAAATATAAAGTTATGGGATTAAACGCTCTTGAAAACCATCATGACAATGACATCGCAGTCGTTAAGGTAACTCGATATCTATTCATTTATTAATCTTGATAAATCATCAAGTGATTATTCTAATAACACTGGACTCATATTCGGAAGGTATACTGGGTTCGAATCTTGCCCTTGGCAAGGGTAGATGTGGCTAGGACTTTTTCCTACTGCCTCACGTCAAGAAACGGTAATTCCTGTATCGTATCTTGTTGAGGTTTGTCATGGTTTCCCTCAATAATTCCAAATAAATATCGAGATATGATCCCTTGTACAACGCAATACATACCGAACCACTATGCTCAATAAGTACCTTATCCTAATTTCCTATAAGTCCACGAAAAATCCTGCAAAAAATAGTGAATAAATAGTCATAGGTCTTAATAATAAATAATAGAAACACTGGATTTTGTCCTCCACCAAGTACCGACTCTCGCTTAAATACGTGTAAGGCAAGATGGCTCAGTTATAGAGGTCCGGACGTGAAAAATGACTCCTCATATAGAGGTTTCTACTTTCTACAAAGGTTTTTGGAGGTAAAAATAACGGGAATTAGTCTCGCTTATAGAGTTTTCTCATTTAACCAGTTCTCGCTTATTCAGGTTTGACGTAATTAGCAGCCTGTAGCGCAGTTGTCTTGAATTAAGAACTTGTCAAAAAACTTGAAAAAAAACAGCCATTTGTAATTTTATTCTATATTTTAGCTTTCAGAATCGATCCGTCAAAATAGTCTCGCTAAATCAATAGAATTGAGCAGTGAAATACCAAAAATTGATCAGAAATGCAAAGTATATTCCTGGAAGGATGATAAAGAACCGGTAACTATAATATGTTGATATTGATTTACGTATTGTCTATGGTTCAATATTGGAGCCTCAAGCGGTTTATTTATATATTTTTTGTCATACTCACTATAAAACAGCTACTTTACATGTATGTATCTTGTATAGCGTATGCCGGCCTGTTACTTAACAGGCAGGTATGCTGGAAAGTATCTTTCTCGCACACCTACATGTGTTGTCAACATTTTTGAAAATACTGAAAATGAATTGAAAATCAGCTATTTTGCAGGGGGTGGTATGACAAACAAAATCATATTTATACCTCGTGCGTAGATAATATATAGTACCATTCGTGTGAGTGTTAAATTAAATTTAACATAGTGTCACTGCCTACTCATTAGTAATATGCCTCATTACGACACTACATAATATATTAGAACAGTCTACTATTCACTGTTGGGTCCCCCAGGGAGAATATTGGAATGTAGTTGTTCTCGCAATTGCATTCGAATGTTCTTTGGGAATTGGCGTTCCCAGGAACCCGAGCTCGTACCAGTCAGTTTATGTATGCCGGCTGGCAGATTCTAATACACAAATGGATTATTAATTGTGTTAAAGACGCTAATGACCTGAGTTGTCGACGCGTCTACAATCTACAATATTAATAATAACACTGTTTGGGTTGTGTTTCAGAATTCATTTATAGAAGAGATGGAAGTGACAATAGTTGCTTGTTCTGCGGAAGCACAAAATGATATGACTAAAAATAATTTCTGTGTTAAAGAGGAAAAAGAAAAATTAGTATTTTGCAAAGTTAGTAATACAGAACTATTTATTACCTATGTTTTTAAAAATTAGAAGCATTTTTCTGCCATAACCACTATAAAATAGCTACCTACTTTACATGCGTGTATGTAGGTATGCATGGAATAGGTCAGTTAACAGATAGGTGTGTTGAAAGTGTTTTCAAAACACATTAGTGTGGAAAATAAAGCCATTTACCTAGTGATTTACGTTTATAGCTACTGTGCGTGCGCACTGCAACTGCAATCATTATCAGGTAAAATTTACATTCCAAGTCTTCATGGTTTCCGGGCTTGTAGGCTGTGGTCCGGTGGTATTTCTACCTGACGTTTCGTCTAAAACTGCGGTAGACATTCTCAAAGGCGATGTGGCAGCGGTCGAAGTGTCCTCACAGGCGGCTCACAGGTCAGTGACCTGTGAGCCGCCAAGGATGTCTACCGCAGTTGTAGACGAAACGTCAGGTAGAAATACCACCGGGCCACGGCCTACAAGCCCGGAAACCATAAAGGCTTGGAAAATAAAACATATTAACACTTACAAATACATATGTACATAATATTATGTATGTATGTATTATGTAACTTTAATGAAAATTAAACATTGCACATATGTGTGTATTACAGATCAGAGGAACAATATCTACTGTAATTTCGTTCTAACCGGACGATTATTATAAAATTAGGTCGCTAAAAGCAGTCGATCGCTTAAACCGGAATTGTACTATACCGATACGCTTTCATAGTACGTCTATATGAATCCTAACTTGAGTCGCTAAAAACGGTTAGCCGTTATAAACGAAGTCGTAATAGACGGACTCTACTGTATTTTGTTTGTAATATTACATAGGGAGATTATGGAAGTCCAATTGTTTGCAATGACTTGTTGAGCGGTATGATCGCGGGTTTGTTTACCCTAGACGGGCACGAAGAATCCGATTGTAATGCTGCTGAAGCTTTTGGTATCAGTGTTGCCAACTACGTGGACAGTATTGCCGGATTGATTAATGCACTGGATAAAGATAATAAAGATGACGAAAGTGATGAAGAAATACAAACTGACGGGCCTGACGAGGCTGATGACGGTGTCGCGTCACTAACTGGCCATCAATTCTTGTTGACGCTGTTGTTTTTGTTAATACGTCTTTAAATTCACGGAATTACGATTTACATGTTCTTATTATTCGTTGTAAAATTTATATTCAATTATGTTTGAGTATTTTTTCAAATTTTAATTTACACTGCTAATAAAAATTTGAAAAATTTTAATTTTAAATTTCTATCAATTTTTGATGTGAAACATCTTATGTCGGGCTGTGAACAGCCGCGTGAGGGGAACTATGCAACGAAATTTATGGTCCGCTCCTTCGCTGCTGTTCTCCCCACCACTCTCTCTCTCTCTCTCTCTTGGCTCATGCGTGCACTGTAACACACGCGGTGTTACAGTGCAGTATGCGTGTGCTACAGTGCAGTATATAGGATTACGTCAGCATAACAGTTAGTTGCTGCTTTTGAAAAAATATATACTACTACATAGAGAATACCACCGAGTTCAATAACGTTTTCTTTGATGTTTCACATCTGTCGGGGGTCCCAAGACCCACACCCTTTTTTTGTTTCATTTATTTATTTTAGCCAATACATTTTTAAATACAAAAAAGTAATTGAAAAAACTGGCAATGGCATAGAAAATAATGTCTTCAGTATATAGTAGTGTTCACCCAATGAATGTTAATAATTGAAGGAAGGTTTGGTTGAGGGTCAAAATAATGAAGCTTTACCAAAATATCGCTTGTGGCCAACGTTTCGAAATATTTAGTTTCATCTTCAGGGCCTCAAGCTAGTCAAATAATGGTAGACCCTGAAGATGAAATTAAATATTTCGAAACGTTGGCCACAAGCGATATTTTGGTAAAGCTTCATTATTTTGACCCTCAACCAAACCTTCCTTCAATTATAGAAAATAATAATAACCACTAATGTTTCTATAGTTAATTCTCACTTTAAAATAAATATAACTTAACGTATTTCCGTATTTTCAATTCATTATTTTTTTAATAATAAATTGAACATCCAATTGACACTTTTACTAGCTCTCGGGCTAGAACCCGGGAACTGGAGAATTGTAATAGAGGAACCATAGCAACGCCATGTAAACAACAGCATTGCTACACGTTCGGCTATTATCAAGCCCTAATCGCATAAGTAAGATTATGTAAATAATAATTTGTATATTTTATATGAATTCAATAGAATTATCGCTAGGCACTTGGTAGAACATGATTAACAGGCCTGACGAGGCTGATGACGGTGTCTCGTCACTAACTGGCAATCAATTCTTCTTGACGTTGTTGTTTTTATTAATACGTCTTTAAATTCACGGAATTATGATTTACATGTTCTTATTATTCGTTGTAAAATACATTTTCAATTGTGTTTGAGTATTTTTTAAATTTTAATTTACACTGCTAATAAAAATTTGAAAATTTTTAATTTTAAATCTCTACTAATTTTTTGTTTCATTTATATATTTTAGCCAATACATTTTTAAATACAAAAAAGTAACTGAAAGAAAGGCAATGATATAGAAAATAATAATAGACTACAAAAGTATTGCGGTCCTAATTTGAGCCTATTTATAGAAAAAATAACACTGGACGCTTCATAATTTATTGCTCTATTGATATAACGCAAAAAAAATTTAGTCAAATACCCTATTACCTGTAGAAAAAGATACGACATCGATCTGTGTAAAAGAAAGACAGAGAAAATTGCTTGACCGTTTCTATAGTTTTGATTTTATTAATTTTGCGAAAATGTAAATAAAAAGGTAAAGGTTGCTGAAGTTTCAAAATAACAAAATAGAATTATTATACAATATAATAAATTATATAATATTATTAGAATTAATAGTGACGTGTATGTGTAATGCATCGACCTGCAGTCAAAAATGTAAGTTTTTACTGTTTTTATTATGCTTTGAAAATTCAGTTTTAAAATATTTTTATTAATGGATAAATCACTGTTTTTAATTAATTATTAAACATTGACAGAAGTGTCTGCCTTTTTGGAAGAATTCTGAAATATATGTAATTAAAACGCTATTAAAATTTCAGCGTGAATCAAACATATATTTTTCATCATTTAAAAATACAACTTTGGGGTACTTTAGTTCTACGTTTACATTTCCAAAACTGTTTGCCTTGCTTATTTGTGTGTTCAAAATTAACTTAACTTTGATATAATAATGTAGTCTGCTCGCGAATCAAGCATATTTTTTGGTACATATTTTTTTGCAAATTTGCTCTATGCGCAGTAATGCTAACAAGAATATTAACGTCATAATTAATTAATGTCATACAATATTTACCTCTACCAAAAGTGTCATAGGGCTACAATCTCACTAATTATTACTGCAAAATAGACATGAATTCTTTGAATAATATGAATATGATTGCACTATGTGAACCTTCATGCCAGAATAGTTATAGGATAGATAATAATAAATTCAAACTGAGGGAGTCGATGTTCCGACGAGCTTGATTTTTGGATCAGTTCCAACCACGTCTAGTTGAAATTTTTAAAAGATAGATGATAATAATAGATAGGAATAGATAGGAATAAAATAATATAATTTATTTAATTTATTGTAGATTATAGACGAGTCGAAATCTCAGGTTATTAGCGTCTTTCAACTACACTAAATAACAACTTTTTTAAAACTAAATGACATCACAAAAAATCCATGAGCGCAGGTGGGATTCGAACCCACGACCGTCTGATCTAGAGATCAATGCGCTAACCACTAGACCACACTGTCTCCTAAAATAATATATATTTTATACGTATAATATATAGGTCAAATGGACTCCACTGGAAGAAATGCTCTTGTCGACAATATATGTTGGAGTGGTGTCTTTGGTTATGTTTTTCATTATCTTATTGGCTATTGGAACGCTTCCAAAAACTAAAAGGCATCAGCAAGACGAACCCAATGAACCTCAAACCAAAGCTCCAACTACCAAAGCTTCTACTGCCAAAGCTTCTACTACCAAAGCTTCTACTGCCGAAGCTCCTACTACCGAAACAATTCCAACTTCTTCTTTGACTACGTTTCCGACTTCAAGTCCATTCAGCTTTGTACGTCACCCCTCAGCTAGAATGAATGCTATTTTATTACCGAAATCTGTGCCAAAACCAAATCAGTTTTTAAGAGGCGGTGGTCCCGAAATTCGCGCCGGCTTTTACAGTTTCTCTGACGCAGGATGGTGCGAGGATATCTGTCAGGACGTCATGTTAACGGAATGCGACAGCAAAGGAGCTGTTGTGCCAAGTGAAATTAACAATCGTTACAGGTATTAATTAATTATTATCCTTAATCCTTATATAGTATAGATAACCCTTGCTATATTATAGTACAGTATATATTATATTATTATAACCTCTTCTCCCCCTAAAGGGGACATAGGAATGTGGTTGCTATCGCAAATTGCATTCTAATGTTCTTTGGGAATTAGCGCTCCCAGGGACCCGAGCTCGTACCAGTCGGTTTGTGTATGCCGGCTGGTGGATTCTAATACACAAATGTATTATTTGTTGTGTTGAAGACGCTAATGACCTGAGTTGTCGACGCGTCTATAATCTACAATTAATTAATTAATAACCTCTTCTCAAGTCGTTGCTCGTTAAGTCTTTACTGTTTTCAACCGTAACAATTTCAAACTCCTGTACATCACAATTTCTTCTCACAACTTCTGAGCTCTTATTTTATGGGGTACTTTGTGTTTAACAAATTTGTGAAGTGGGACTTTAAGAACGGACTTTAAATTAACCT
Organism: Mongoloraphidia duomilia; assembly: GCA_039654895.1. Classification (NCBI taxonomy): domain Eukaryota; kingdom Metazoa; phylum Arthropoda; class Insecta; order Raphidioptera; family Raphidiidae; genus Mongoloraphidia; species Mongoloraphidia duomilia. The sequence continues at coordinate 4,269,105 of CM077522.1, read as the reverse complement.
ATTTTTTATTTCGGGTTTTCAGGTTCGCGGTGGCCATTCTGAAGCAGAGATATGTTGACGACGGTGAATCCTTCGACCTTCTTTGTACCGGTACTGTGGTACATGTCCGATGGTTCCTGACGAGCGCCACATGCGTCGATGAATCGTCGGTGGCCGTCACGACGCAGCTGAAAGTGCGGAGTGGTTCGGATCTTTGGTCGGCCGGCGGTCGCTTGCATCGGGTGTTCCGCCTGCTTTATAACAGCGATCGCGACGGCGTTAGTCTCGGGAAAGTTGATCCGCCGTTTCCGCTGGGTTCAGAAGTCGTTTTGACGCCGCCAAGCAACCTCGTCCTAACGCCGGCCGATCGGTTGAATAGTGTTGGATGGGTAAAAATATAACTAAAACCTGTGACTAAATAACCGGTTGTTAAATACCTATTATTTTTTAACATTTATTTATAACAAACTACGTATTATCAAATAACAGTATAATGTAATGTTTTGCTAGTCAAAATATGTTTCTAATTCGCACAGAATTGGGTGTCGAGAAGTTACAAAAACGACAAATTGAATTCGTTTGGCGTTCGAGCGATTAATAGACTAGAAGAGCATTTCTTCGGAGTTATCTTGGACACGATGTTCTGCGTCGGCGGCGTCGGTTTTCCGATGCTCTACTCTAACTTGCTAATAGGCGTTCAGACCGACGACACATGCGACATTCAAAATCGGCGCTACTATGACGTCACTAGAATTAGCGTGTGGATAATGAATGCCGTAAAAACTTGAAATTAGCGATCAAATATTGAACTTAAGTGATTTTGTGTTAATTAGAGTTAATCATCCAATGTTCACCTGCAATAATTCAGAAGGACTCAAAATGCTAATTGCTAAGGGACACAAGATGTATAATATTAGAATTTAATTCAATAATTGAGTCTTTAAATTTAAAAAAAAATATTAAATTTTCTATTTTTTTTAAATAATTTATCATAAATAATAACTACAAAACACGCAAGGAATGTTTGTGATGTAATGTTTGAACTTGTGTGGATTTGTGTATGTGAATTGGTGGACATAGCGTTCCACTATAATTTTGCCACAGAAATAGACGACTATCATTCTCTTTTTCTAGAATTGTGATTGGTTCTTCGCGCTAACATGTATAGTTGCTATATGAATATGAATATTCAATTTTCAAATAAAGTGACAACATAAAAAGTATAAAATATAGGTAGATATGCAGACAAAGAACTAATCACAATTCTAGAAAGAGATAATTATGGTCGTCTACAATAGCTATCTCTTTCTCTATTTTTTGTGCCAATAGTAAGCATTAGTAGAATAGGGAATGCACTGTCCACCCTTCATATCTATGTGTATTACCAACTGTATTACACATTGGAACTTAGTTATAAAATTAATTTTTATTAAATATAACTTTTTATTTAAGTAAAAAAATGAAATAAAAATAGTTTTGCTATAAAACTTGTAGATGTGTGATCTTTCCATTTATGTAAAAAAACATCATTTAAAAACTGAAATAGGTACAGATATTTAATTATAAGAGGATTACCTTACAATTTTTATTCCCACAACTTTTCTGTGGTACTAATGGTAAGCGCGCTGCAGCTTCTTGAAAATCACCCGCTCGGCTTTTTGTAACCTTGGTAACCAATGGTTAAAATGTATTGTTCTTTTCAATAGTTTTATTTAGTGTGTTCTTCATCGAACTTTAAATTGAAAATACACATGTTACACATTGGTTACCAAGGTTACAAAAAGCCGAGCGGGTGATTTTCAAGAAGCTGCAGCGCGCTTACCATTAGTACCACAGAAAAGTTGTGGGAATGAAAATTGTAGAAAATGTAATCCTCTTTAAAACATTACATAATGAAAGAAAGTCGACCGTTTCTGAGAGATTTCGAAAAAAGCAAAAAAGGTGGTAAAATTTCGTGGTTTTTCGGCTCCCCCACGTTAGCACAGGGTCCTCGAGGTCGAAAACTCAGATTCTACTCCACAGAGTACCCGCAAACAACACACCAAAATATCACTAACTTCGGAATACTTCCAGGTAACCTCCTTCATTTATTACCTGCCGCCGCTTGGACTATAGGTAGGTATTGTTAATTTACATTTGTAACCATGGTTATGTATTTGTGATAAAAAAAATAGAAGAACTGCTTCTCTTCTCCATCTCTATCTTTTGTATCCACACTTTTTTGGGACATCGCACGAATATATAAATAATAACGTTTTTAGAGCACTTTTAGCTCCGAAAACCGGGAAGTTTTCGGGTTGGCCCGCAGGATTAACCGGTTTCCAGATTTTTTTTTAAATAAATTAAAATTCCAATTGATACTTTCACCAGTTTTTGAATTAGAACGTGCAGGCAGCGCTGGATTTACACTATAGGGACACTAGGGGCTAGTGCCCAGGGCGGCTTATTTTCAGGGGCGGCAAAACATTCATAAATTAAAATAAATAAAATTCTTTTTACTCATTATTAAGAATGTGTGTAAAATTATGAACACTGCAGTTTTATTTACAAAATTGTGAAAAAAACTTCAGTGTCTAGAATTTTACACATATTTTTAGTAAAAATCTTGTTTTCACAATTTATGATTTTTAATACGAAAAAGAATGTTTTTTGTGTAATTATCCCATTTATAATAAAAAGATTTTCGATTATAAATGAATCATTTTATTTATATTTGAAAATTGTACACCGAAAAAACAATTCAATCAATTATAGAACAGACACTCAAAATTTAAGTAGTCAGTACAATTATATTATGAAATTATGCTAACATTTGTATTATTATTATTATTATTGATTGTTAAAATTTATAGTCAACATAATTTGTTACCATGTTTTTGTCTTATGTACCCTATCTTATGTTAATTGCTATGGTTAGTAATTAATATTAATTTTCATAAATATTGTTATTTTTATGTATGTACTTGAAAAAGTCTAAATCTATAGACGAAACGTCGTACATAATTTAATAAATCAAATTATTTTGTCCACTATCCTGCGATTTTGCTTAATTTTATTGTACACCGAACCTTTACCCATTTTATGTAGGCTTTAGGTAATGGGGCGGCATTTTTCACGGTGCCCCAGGGCGGCACTTAGGGTAAATCCGGCCCTGCGTGTAGGAAACTGAGTGCTTATAATAAAGCAGCCATGGAAACTCCATATTATAAACAACGGCAATTCCGCACGCTTTCTCAAGCCCCGCCATAATTAGTGAATAGTGACAACAATAATAATTATGCATCGACCTGTCAAAAGTGTAAGTTTTTATAGTTTTTTTTTATGCTTTGTATTCCGTTTAAAAATATTTTGATCTTTGAATAGTAACATTTAGACTACAGTGATAACTTTATTGTCATAATTTTATATATCACCTTGTGTTATATAAAGAAATTTTAATATAATATCAAAAATGTATTCAAGACAAGTACGAGTATATTGTATATATGGCCGCAACCTCTGGACTGGACTGCAGTGGGTTCGAATCCCACCTACGCTCATGGATGTTTTGTGATGTTATTTAGTTTTAAGATAGTTGCTATTTAGTGTAGTTGAAAGACGCTAATGACCTGAGATATAGACGCGTCTATAATCTACAATAAATAAAATAAAATATTGTATATGTATAATACTTATAGGACAAATGGAATCCATTGGAAGAAATGCTCTTGTCAGCAATATATGTTGGAGTGGTGTCTTTGGTTATGTTTATCATTATCTTATTGGCTGTTGGAACGCTTCCAAGAACTAAAAGGGATCAGCATGACGACCACAATAATCCCAGTGGCTATGCCCATCCTATCACAGCTTCTACTACTGAAACTTCTACTGAAATTACTACAACTCCTTCTTCGACTGAAAAGCCACACTTTTCCTTTAATCGTGGTCCCCCAGATAGAATGAATTCTATTTTATTACCGGAATCTAGGCCAAAACCATATCAGTTTTTAAGGGGCGGTGGACCCGAAATTCGCGCCGGCTTTAATAGTTTCTCTGACGCAGGATGGTGCGAGGATATCTGTCAGGACATCATGTTAACGGAATGCGACAGCAAAGGAGCTGTTGTACCAAGTGAAATTAACAATCGTTACAGGTATTAATTAATTATTATCCTTAATCCTTATATAGTATAGATAACCCTTGCTATATTATGGTACAGTATATATTATATATTATTATAACCTCTTCTCAAGTCGTTGCTCATTAAGTCTTTACTGTTTTCAACCGTAACAATCATTCCAAACTCCTGTTCACCACAATTCCTTCTCAAAACTTCTGAGCTCTTATTAAAAGGGGATCATTGTGTCTCTAAAAAAATAGTTAATTAACAATAGGCTCATTTTATGAAAAATGAGTGATAAAATTTTTTTTTAACCGGGATATTGTTCCTTCAAGTGTCTAGATAATACATTAATTTTTTCAGATTTTTAAATTAATATTTTATAGGTTAAAAAAAACTTTTTATCTGCAACGGCCGGTTTCGTGGCTATGTTACGGAACAGCGCTCGCCGCGAAACGCCCTATTTTCAACATTAACTTCTATTAATAACAGAAATGAAATTCCGGGAGTCGACATTTTGTTTTGGAAATTTCCTCCTTTTTAAGAATATTTGTGTTTCAATTCTGAAATATTAATAGTTTTCGAATTATTTGCAAAAACTGATCCCCATTTTTTTGGAGTCTTTAATTGTTAATAACTTTTGCAATTTTTTATCTGCGGGTTTCAAACTTTCACACATTTTTCTAGACGTCATTACGAATCCAATGAGTTATCACACATATTTTAACTAGCAGTAACAAGAATTAACACGTTTTTCAAGATGTGAATTCGACTGTAAACCAATTTGTGAAGCGGGACAAATTCGGGCTTAAAGTAACCTGATTGTTATTTCGGGTTTTCAGGTTCGCGGTGGCCATACTGAAGCAGAGATATGTCGACGACAGCCAATCTTTCGACCTTCTTTGTACCGGTACTGTGGTACATGCGCAATGGTTCCTGACGAGCGCCACGTGCGTCGACGAATCGTCGGTGGCCGTCACGACACAGCTGAGAGCGCGGAGTGGTTCGGATCTTTGGTCGGCCGGCGGTCGCTTGCATCGGGTGTTCCGCCTGCTTTATAACAGCGATCGCGACGGCGTTAGTCTCGGGAAAGTTGACCCGCCGTTTCCGCTGGGTTTAGAAGTCGTTTTGACGCCGCCAAGCAACTTCGTACTAACGCCGGCCGATCGACTAAATAGTGTTGGATGGGTAAAAAAATTACTAAGGCCTGTTACTAAATAACCGGTTATAAAATACCTATTATTTTTTAACAGTTACCTAATTATAACAAACTACGTATTATCAAATGTCAGTAATATATTATTGTTTTGCCAATCAAAATATGTTTCTTATAATTCGCACAGAATTGGGAGTCGAGAAGTTTCAAAAACGACAAATTGAATTCGTTTGGCGTTCGAGTAATTAGTAGACTGGAAGCTCATTTCTTCGGACGTATCTTGGACACGATGTCCTGCGTCGGCGGCGTCGGTTTTCCGATGCTCTACTCTAACTTGGTGATAGGCGTTCAGGCCGACCACACATGCGACATCCAAAATCGGCGCTACTATGACGTCACTAGAATAAGCGCGTGGATAATTAATGCCGTAAAAACCTGAAATTAGCGATCAAATATTGAACTTAAGTGATTTTGTGTTAATTAGAGTTAATCATCCATGTTCACCTGCAATGATTCAAAATGACTCAAAATGCTAAGGGACGCTGGATGTATAATATTAGAATTTAATTTAATAATTACAGAAATTGTATTAGGTACATTTGGAAAGAATTCTCAAAAAAATTTCATTGGGCATATGTCCCCACCCCTGATAGCCCCCTGCCTCCTTGACTCAACGTTTATGCGACTTTGTAACTAAATATAATTATGTAAAAATAAAAATACTTAATATATGTTTTTAGTTGTCATGTCCATCGTAACTATATATAAGAGATTAACGGGAACCGTTAATCTCTTATATATATTTAATATAGATAACTCTTCACAAAAATAAGACCTTGAATAAATAACACAAAAAAATTGTCACTAGCTCTCGCTCTATTACTAGACATCAATTGGTTCTATGTTTTTAATTTTTACTTCCCACCTCTACTATGGTAGGGAAGTAATGGATTTAGTCCAAAAAAAATATTTCGAGATTTTAACAGATTTCACGTTTTGAGACCCTAGCAATCGTTTAAGATCATTTTCTGACTGATGTCTCTCTCTCTCTCTCTCTCTCTCTCTCGTGTGTGTGTGTGTGTATGTGGTCAATTTTTCGCCTTCGATATCTTAAGAACGGAACAACATACGGGCATGCCGATTGTTCTATTGTGTTTATCAGCCTTTAACTTAGATCTGATTAGATTTTGAGTCAAATCGGTTCAGTGGATCCTGAGATATTCAAAAAAACGTTCTCAATATCACGTATTAACATAGGTAAAAAAAATATAAATGAATTCTAGATGTTATAATATGAAAAAAATGTAAATATTTTTTTTCTCTAAAATGTATAGTTTTCGAGAAAAAAAATATTTTACTAAAAAAAATAAAAATTGTACGTAAATCAAGGTAACCATGATTTTTGCTATATTAAGCTAGCCAAACAAAAAAGAGGGCCATGCTTTTTTCAAAGAATAAAAATTAAATTGTGTTTTAAAGACCACCAACAGCTAAGGTTATTTGGGCCTAGTCAAAGAATAAAAAAAAGTGCTTATTTTTTGCAAATATTTACTAGGTGGGAAGTATAGGACTGGTCATCAGTCGAATTTTTTTTCATATGCATCAGCTATCCAGTTAGTAAGTATAGAGACCAGTGGTATTATAAATTATTGTTTTTTTTTTAATTTTTGAGTGAAAGAGAATATAGAAATTCAAGTAATATCTGTTGTTACAGGACGCTAATGACCTAAGTTGTCGACGCGTCTATAATCCACAATAAATAAAATCTGTTGTTACATCACTGCTTTGTCAGTTTCTATAAGTTGGTAATCCAGTAAAGTGCGGCCGTCGGCACGCAGTGAACTGTTAGCGCTCCCCTGTATTAATGCACAGCGACGCTTCGCCTGCGACGTCGACACCGCGCGTCGGTTCACAATTCAGACGTCGCGAGATAAACTGTTTGTCTCTCCACAGATTACAGTCTAACCGTTGCAGTACCGATATTAGTAAAGAACAGAAAGCGCATATCGCGTGTATTCAACTCATTCTGTTCTTTACTAACACTGTGCCTTTTGAACGTGGCCTTACAACAAGTGCAAAATAATATTATTCAACTTGACAAAAAATGCTGCATAGTTCAACAAGCTTAACGTTTTTTTAATTATTATTGTTTTTTGATTTTTCCGTCGCATTTCTTTAAACAAAATGTTATCACAGCGTTATTGAAACGTTTTTTGCAGTTGTTTTCATAAATGAACAGAATACTGTACTTTTTGATATTAATCTTTATATTGTTGTGTCTTTTTGAATCAACATTAATACTCTATACATTGTCGACCACAACATTGTTTTGTTTTGGCAGTCTCTATTAGCTACGCTTTTGAAACAAACAAGTTATTCAAATTAATAATCTCGTTGTGATCAGACCTATTTTAGACTCGTCTTGATGAAATCACGACGAGTTTAAAATCAGTCTGATCACAACGAGATTATTAATTTGAATAACTTGTTTGTTTCAAAAGCGTAGCTAATAGAAACTGCTAAAACAAAACAATGTTGTGGTCGACAATGTAGAGTATTAATGTTGACTCAAAAAGACACAACAATATTATGTACAAAAATAAATATTTCTGTGTTTGTTTGTCCCGTATGCGTTCCTATACCATTCATCCGATTGCGACGAAACTTTGGTGAGATGTTGTGCGCACGTCCGCAAGTTCTGTATGTTCAAAAATGCTTAGCATCCGGGCGAAGCCGGGCAGTACTGATAATTAATATTGAAAAAAAAACTAATTTTGTATGTTTGTTTATCGCGAGTAGTCTCAGGAACTACTGCACCATTTTGAAAAATGCTTTTACTTTTAAAAATCTTCCTCTTTCTCCCCTTCCCCGCGTATCTACGCCACTGATGGTGACGAATAATTAGTATTTATTATAGGGTTCGCATAATTGTAAGCACAGTTGCCTGCTTTCAGACAAATTAAAATGTTGAATCATCACCACTAGTTGACACCCGTTCTTATATTATAAAACATTGCGTAATTAATTCAAAATTCTTGAATGATTTTTGGAACGAAATAGTAGTTGTGTTGTAATCGCCGTTGACTGTGCAACTCTGCATATTATTTTTAGGTTTTAATTTTCATTTACGCGTTAAATGTAAGTAGTATATTTTAAATTGCTTTTATTTTTTATTGTCTTTGTTCACGGCTTTACTCGCGTGATTGTCGGTTTTTTAGCTACCTCTCCTTTTGGAGAAGCGCGATGATATAATATTATGTAATATTATAGCTACTAGCCTATCATATTCCGTAACTCTGAGGTGTTGAGCGTCTACAATCTACGATTTATCTATTCTCTGATGTAAAATAAACAATATTGTGAAAATTCGATCAAAATCAGTTCAGCAGTGTTTGAGTTAACCCTGATAACAAACAAACTGAGACAGAATCTGTCTGACAGATGGCAGTAACGTTCCATCCAAGATGGCCGTGTTAAAGATATTTGTGTCCAAATGTCAATAGTTCGTAAATTGTGCGCTGTAATACATTTTAGTGCCGTAAAAAATGTCGCGAATCAGTCAAAATTTTGTTAAAATACAATTACAGATAGAGGTAAAATTATGGTTTATTTAAGTTGTTTTTATTGACGTTATAAATAATTGCATTCACTAATTGAGGTTATGTTGTAGTGAGTTAATTTCTAGTTTATTGAAATATAAGTTTTGACGTTTCTAGAAAGTGCTTAGTTTGGTCGGCGAGTGCAAATGTTGTCAGAAAAGTTTTTTGATTTGTGTAATCAGTAACCAGACTTGACTTGGAACCATTTCGCGCGACCGTCCATGGAGTACCACCTGGATTTGCAGTCTACAAGCAACCTACACTACAGGTTTGAAAATAAGCTTTCAATAATTTTCATCATTTAATTAAATTATAGTGTGTCCCAAACTGTTCAGTCCGAAAACCTCTACTTTCGCCCCCCCATTAATTTATTCTCGAATTTCTACTTTATACAGGATGTTTGGTAAATATACGACAAAAATTCAAGGGATTATTTCTATCGGTTATTTTTCTACAAAAACAATATTACTTATCAAACAAAATAAAATATAGTTACTTCTTACCACAACAGTTTTATTGATGGATGTACATTTCGAAAGCTAAGCTTTCATCTTCAGCGAACACTACATTCATGTAGTGTTCGCTGAAGATGAAAGCTTAGCTTTCGAAATGTACATCCATCAATAAAACTGTTGTGGTAAGAAGTAACTATATTTTATTTTGTTTTTATTCCAACCACAGTGCTCATATATTTTTTTATTTTTTTAATATTACTTATACCTATTTTTTATTAGGTATAAGTATACATGAATAGGTACAGTAAAGCTTGTTAATCTATGATAGGTCAAGAACTGCTGAAAATGACTACCTACACCAGCTAGGATGCATTAATCTAAACTTCTCCTCATTGATTATCGAACTCTTTCAAAAAAAAAAAAAAAATAGAAATAAAAACGGCTTTCCGAAAATCATCAAAGGTCAAAGGACAAAATATTCTTAAAATAACCCAGGGAATAATCCCCTGAATGTTTGCCGTATGTTTACCAAACACCCTGTATACTATCTGTAATGTATATTTATTCAGTAATCAAAAATAAGAAATTTTTAATTGGAAAAGGCAGCCGAATTTTTATTATTTGCATATTAGAGAAAAAATCTTTTTTATCAACCTATGTCACATATTTTCAATTTGTTATTTTTTTAAAATAAATTGAAACTCCATAATATACAGACCCCGACTTCGGTGTCCGGTTTTTTCCAAACAAATCTGGCAACCCTGTTCTCAAACCATTTTTATTTTTACACCAATAGCATTTTGATATTATAAAAAAGTTTTTAACAAAAAAAAAAACCTTCAAAAAGCCACTAAAAAGAGAAAAATAATGAAATTTTGAGATCTGCGCCAATTTTATTATTAATAATTAAATTTAGTGATTAATATCTTCTTTTTAACCGAATCATATTTTATTAAATTGGCGCAGATCTCAAAATTTCATTACTTTCCTCTTTTTAGTGGCTTTTTGAAGGAGGTTTTTTTTTTGTTAAAAAGTTTTTTATTTTTTACTTTTTAGTGTCAAAAAGTGACATTTACCTTAAAGGAATCACACGCCGTTACTCACTTTTATTAAACCGACTTTCTTACGCTGTCTGATGTGTCAAAAAGTGACATTTACCTTAAGTAATCACACGCCGTTACTAACTTTTATTAAAATCAGCCGAACTACTGAATCGATTTTGATGAAATTTCTATGAGACCAATCTGAAAGTATATCCTTTCAAATAAAAAAAAAAATCCAAGTCGGTTTATAAATGACGGAGTTCTGAGGTAACAAACATAAAAAAAATACAACCGAATTGATAACCACCAACTTTTTTTGAAGTCGGTTAAAAATTTAGTGGCGTGATGAAATTGAAGAAAATTAAGAGTATTGGAGTTTTCTTTTTGATTATGTAACATTGCAATTTCATTATATATACCACATGGACAATGGACATACTTCATGTAGGTATACTATAAATATTAAATACACTACAGCAACGGCTGATAACGGGACGGTAACGACGCGATAGCGACCGAGCAGCGGTTAATTAAACAGAGCGTGTGTACACAATTGTCGCCAACAACATAAATCTACTACGGCGAATTAATCTAGCTGGTTGATTTTAATCTCGTGTAATTTAATACACCGTTTTGAGTTCTAAATGACTATTAATTATTTTGTATATATTACAAAACTTGCTTCGTCTATGGTCTATTCATTTTCAAGATGGAGTGACATAATACTATGTGCGTGATCAGCACGTGTCCCTTTGTTTTTTGAGTTGTGATTGCGGTCGTTTGGAAGAATTTCAAAATTTGCAAATGTACTGGCCCGTATTTATTTATTTACCTATTTATTTATTAAATAATTTATTTATTTATTAACCCTGTCTATTTATTTAGGTATTTATTTATTTATTATTGAAGTGAAAACTTCCTTAGGCGCGTTAGGCACTCTTTGCCTGGGTACTGAAAAAATGTGAATCGTTCGCAACTACTTCCGTAAGAATTCGCAACTACTTCCATAAGAATTCGCAACCCGACCGTAAGAATTCGCAACATACTTATATCATAAAAACGGCCTTCTATACGTACTTCCACCCATAGCGCAGTTGGTTTAGTCTTTGCGTTCTATCTATAAGAACCTGGGTTCGAGATCTGATGGCAGCGTAGAATTTTTGGCGTTTTTTTTTCTAAATTCTACATGACTTTAATTATTTATATATTTTTTTATTTTTGTTATATTCTTTCTTTGACAGTAATTATAATTTTTTTGAAACCAAGACGGAATTAATTAAAAATACAATTTTAGTATTTTCAGTAATAAATTATTTTTAGTTCATAAATGCGCTATAATAGATGACACCAAAAATTAGAAAATCTGAAGTTTTCACTTCTGTTGTGTCACTGTGTGGTCATAAGCACACACCCATTTTTTTTTTATTTATTTATTATTTATTTATTTATTTATTATTTATTTATTTATTTATTTATATAAACATATTATGTCCTAAGATACAGGGTTTTGAAATTTAAAATTTACTCAAACAATGAGGCATAATATAGCTGTTAAGCTCAGCGTGGCCTCTGCGATGTGGCCCCCATAATTTAGCGTTAAAATGACTAATAGTCCAAGCTCTCACCGTAAAAAAGTCTTCTGGAAAACACTATTAAAATTTTATTATTGAATTTAACAGATAATAATCTGTTGAAACACATTTTGCCAGTTTTTATTTAATTTGTTTTGAGTTTTTTCTAAGACGAATTTAAAAGTGTTAGGTTCCATACGTAAATATTCAAAAAACCGGTTTGGGTAAAATTTTAATTCTTGGTATAAATGATGAAATTCGCCATGTATCGATCGTTTTCTATTAATAGAGTGGACATGATAGCTCCTACCCAAATTTATATTTAAAATATACCACTTTGTAGAAGAAGAACACAAATATTCGTTTTCGCTATATGACATTTCAAACACGATTTAAGCTTGTATCAATGCTAATATCAAAGTTTCGTTATACAAACATATAAGTGTTTATAATTTCAGCCACCATCTACCATACATGCTACCATCTAGAATCCCAGCTGCGTACTGCACGTACTTATATGTGTGTACTGTACAGTAGGAGTAGGTATGTGCTTTGCAATCGTATAGATACCCGTCCTTCCACCATACATACCCATATATCCACCATCACTCTCTGCACATACTAGCTCTGCATTGTGTAATATCAGCTGCTCCTCCGTCATTTGCAAACGTTCTTAGATTATACAAAGTATCCATTTTGTTTTGCTAAACCCCGTCCGCTAAAAAGCGTTTTTGTTCGTGACGTTAAGTAACATGAAGGTATTGAGAATGCATCTACTACTATAAACCCAAGAAAAAAACTGTTGAAAGATACTGTAGAATTGAATTGTGGATTATAGACGCTCGAAAAGATACTGCATTGCAGTACTTATAGGTATAAAGTGCGTAAGATAATTTTTTGAAAATCCAATATGGCGACCATAAGAAAAAAGTTGACTATCGCAGTTTGATTATAGATTGTAACCTTGATTTTTTATATAATGTGAGTGTGTACCAGTCACTGAAATAAAATAATGCTGGAAAGCTTACTTCCTACATCTTGCTGTGAATGGAAAGCAGGTAAAGAGCAGATATAGTTAATAAGACCACCTGTCCTTGTTCTACTACAGTCTGTAAGACGAAGACAGGTGGCCCAATAAACTATGTCTGTCTTTGTTCGCTAGCAGCGCGTCAGTTTACGTTCCATTCTACATTTCAGTGGTACCAGTTGACTAATTCGTATTAACAGAATACCTACGCCTTTACGCAATAACTTCACTAAGGCCCTGACGGGGCGGATTATTCGTTTCCACTATTTGTCGTATATTACGATTTCGTTTATAACGACAAACCGTTTTTAGCGACGTAAATGCAAACTCAAGTTAGGTTTCTTATAGACGTACTATGCGTATTAAGTATGCGTCCGCTTTGTGCGTCGTCCGGTTAATACGACATAATGTCGCCGGTCCCTTGAAAGTCGTTCTATCCGGACTCTACTGTATTATACTGGTAATTATTATCAGAACTAGTTCTATCATTTTGAAGCTGGTCCACTGTGGATCACAGATTATAAGGCATTGAGCGAGAGAGAGAGGGGGGAGAAGAGAGAGAGAGTGAACGTGTCAGGGTTATTAATGACATCACGTCTACCTAATCATATTTCCAATCTTGTCTTGTCTCACTGCCGCTAGATGAATACAGGGCAGTATAACTACATACTATATGAGTACATTCTTGTCAAATTGTTTGTCCACACATAGTCTAAGAGCTTGTGACCAAAAATTGAAAGAGTTTTGTGAAGGCTAATATTTTGAGGTTAACTAGGCAAAAACCTTCAAATAAAAGTTTTAGGACATGCAATTTCGCATCTATACCATTAAACAAAATTAATTTTGCGTGATTTGTTATGGCAGAAATTAAATATGAACATTTCAAAAATTACCTCATAAATAGATACCGTGAATCTTAATAAATAAATTAATTCATGGCTATCGCGGATAGCGATAGCCATGAATTAATTTTGTTTATTTATTAAGATGCAGAATAACATACGAAGGTTTTTGAAGTGAAAACTTCCTTAGGCGCGCTTTGCCTGACTAGTGAACGAAAGTGAACCGTCACGCTTCTTGGTCGGTAACGCTGAATCGGTTTTACTCGGCTCAAACGCGAAAACGTATATTTTGTAGTATGCTGGTAATAAGTTTTTTCTAGTTCGTAAGTGCGCTAATAGATGACACTTAAACTTAATTGAAAAGGTTTTTGTAGTGTGTTGGTAATAAGTTATTTGTAGTTCATAGGTGCGCTAATAGATGACACTAAAACTTAATTGGAAAGGTATTTGTGGTATGTTGGTAATAAGTTATGTTGGTTCACAGGTGCGCTAATAGATGACACTAAAACTTTTTTGTAGTTCATAAGTGCGCTAATAGATGCCACTTAAACTTAATTGAAAAGGTTTTTGTAGTGTGTTGGTAATAAGTTATTTGTAGTTCATAGATGCGCCAATAAATGCCACTAAAACTTAATTGAAAAGGTTTTTGTAGTGTGTTGGTAATAAGTTATTTGTAGTTCATAGGTGCGCCAATAGATGACACTAAAACTTAATTGAAAAGGTTTTTGTAGTGTGCTGGTAATAAGTTATTTGTAGCTCATAGGTGCGCTAACAGATGACACTAAAACATAGGTATTTATATATTTTAAAATTAGAAAATCAGAAGTTTTGTCGTGTGGTCATAAGCACACATCCACTTTTTGCTAAAATAACTAGGGAAGCAGGAAATTATGAAGGTATAATTATTAATTATACATGTTAAAGTCATATGATCGACAGATGGTGACCGCCACCATTCTGTTGATTAAAGCTAGTTAGGTACCATAAAATGTTTTGTGGGTACTTGTGACGTGGACTGTCTGTGTCTGACTATAAATTCAATTAATTACCGACTGGCATATGTCACTCGACGTAAATAAACTTAGCTCTTGTCGTAATCGCGTTTGCGAAACAACAGAAAAACTATGCTTCAGTCTGGAAACGTGCGACTAATGTTTATGACTTCGACGTCGAGATAATCTGCAACTCATCCACTAAAAATGAGCGTGCAGATCATTCATCAGTCTATTTTTAACAGAGCGGAAAAGATACAGAGCACAATCGGTCACATTATTTATGGAACCTTCCTCACAGAGATCTCATTGTCAAAAACAAGTGTCTAAGTTGTCGAGCATCTATAATCTCTTAAACCAAAATATTTGTGGTCCTTCGAACCGGATATGTTACCAGTTACCACACATCCGGCTCGAAGGACCATAAATATTTTGGTTAGAAGGACCACTCCAAAGGACAGGAATATTTATGGAACCTTCCTCACAGAGATCTAATTGTCAAAAACAAGTGTCTAAGTTGTCGAGCATCTATAATCTCTTAAACCAAAATATTTATGGTCATTCGAGCCGGATGTGTGGTAAAAAGAACTTAAAATGTTAAATAGAATTTATGAATGAATCCTGGAAAAGTAGTATCAGCGAAATCTCAAGGCTATAAAAACACGAACGGATATATTTTTTTTCAATGAAATGATCACGTGACCTATGTTCTATTGCGTTTCTCTATACAGCTACAGAAACTGTGTCTTTAGCATTTCCTGAAGAGGCCGGTTTGTATATCAGAATCGATTTCTCTATTCATTGCATAACATAATACTACGTACCTTCCAACCTACCACCACTTGCTTACAAGTTGAGGAGTTAGGTATACAGAGTGGTCCCTAAGTACGTCGACAAAATTCAGGGTGTAATTTCTTAGACCATTCTAAGAATCAAAGTTCAAGTTAACGTGTGGTCAAAAACGGCTAGTTTTCGAGATACATGGATTCTCAATTTCTTTATTTATTTTATTTTTATTTATTGTAAATTATTATGTCGATAACTTAGGTCATTAGCGTCTTGATTACATTAAATAACAAGCCGTGAGGTGGGTCGTTTATTAGGACTAAAGTGCGACTCTTGAGGTCCACACGACGAACTTCCCAGTTTGATAAATATTTAATAATAATAATTAAATTAGATATTACACAGAAAAGTAATCATTTTAATCTTTAAAACATAATTATTATTTATTTTTAACAATAATTAAAAAAAAAAAACGGCTGAACCGATTTTATAAAATTTATGTCGGATCAAAATGACGTTAACACGCCCTTACGAAGTCGATATAATTTTTTATTCGCGAGATATTGTGTAAAATCTACTTTTTTGGAGTCTATTTGGTTAAGAAAAAAGAACGGCTGAACCGATTTTGAAAAAATTTCTTTCAAATCATATTTACGTTAATACGGGTAGATTGGCACTCTAACGTAGTCGATATCATTTTTCATTCTCGAGATTTGTGTGTGTGTACGTACGTACATACGTACGTATGTGTCCATTTCTTTCTAAGACAAAATCTCGAGAATGAAAAATGATATAGACTACGTTAGGGTGCCAATCGACGCGTATTAACGTAAATATGATTTGAAAGAATTTTTTTCAAAATCGGTTCAGCCGTTCTTTTTTCTTAATCAAATAGACTCCAAAAAAGTAGATTTTACACAATATCTCGCGAATAAAAAATTATATCGACTTCGTAAGGGTGTTAATCGAGGCGTGTCAACGTCATTTTGATCCGACATAAATTTCATAAAAATCGGTTCACCCGTTTTTTTTTTTTTTAACAGAAGAATCATGTTTCTATTAGGTATTGAAAAAACATATCACACTACCATGGTTACTGTGATTTTTATTTCCAAAAAATAGCAGCGTCCATGTGGTCCATGATCTTTTCTATTGAAGTGAGCAAGCATGATATATTCCGAGTGACGTCATCCCCCCCACTACTATCTATTGGAACGAGGCAACCTATTGGGATCCGTCAAATGGGTGGAGCTTAAAAAACATGGCGCAAAGGGGGGAAATTTTATATACGTGATATACTTTTGCGTGTAATTTTGTGATTTTCAAAGTGATAAATAATAAATATAAGTGCAATTTGCAATTGGGCCGGTACGAATCCTAAACAAAGGAATTTCGTTGAAGGAGAACGGATTCTCAAAGCCGGACATATTATCAAATGTGTGAAAAAAACAAGATAACTGAGCTGTCAAAAGTAGTAATCTTTACGGCATATTGCTTAAAAATATCAAAATTAAAAGAAAATCTCCACGAAATTAATCATCCGTTCAATGCTTCTTTAAGGCAGGGTTAGGTGAATAATGTAAACACATAGCTGCAACATAATATGTTATATTGTAATAAGTAGGTAAGTTACTAACCTCAAAATATTTGTATACAAAGTTAGTCCTATAAATTTGTTAATCATCAAATGATTTTACTATGATAATAAGTACATCTTATTATTAATATAAAATATTTTTTTAATTCATAAATACAGTTTTTCCACATTTCATTAGAAAATAATTCGCTGTCAAGTAAGTTTTACAAGGCAATAACTGACAGTGTTTAATGCCATGATATTAGAAAACGTCGTGAATTCCATTTTCGGTAAACTTTTTGTTTATTTTAGTTGTTTTATATTTGTAATAAACAATTTCATGATAAATTTGCACTGTTAGCATGTAAAATTTTCCCTCGTTTTGAGTACAATTTTGTGCCACCAGATGTCATATGCTCATTTGACGGGTCCCAATACTCTACTAACCTTGCAAATGCAGTATCTGTTATTCCAATATTGTTTATAAATATAGATATATATGTGCATGTTTTTTCGGTAGAGTGTAGGGGATTTACAGAACGACGGTCCCTATGTGTCAGTGCCTTTGACAGCTCACTGAAAAGGGATCGACACATACACTGAAACTCTCTACATTTCATTGACCCGTTCGTTTTTATTTCTCTTTCATGTGTACACAACAAATCGATTTCAAATGTATTTGTTTAATAGCGATTTTTGTTATGTGATTTAAAACCATTCAGACGAAAATCTCACATAACTTTTCGCATACCTCTACGAAAAACGTACATTAATAATTAATAAATATTATGTAACAAAACTGTTTTCTTTCGTGGGTGGAATAAATTATTTATTTCAATAATTAAAAATGTAAACAACAATATACAATAATTCGTAACAATGAAAAGTCAATTTCAACAGTCAACACTGTTTATATAATAATAACACGAACAGTATTTCTCAAACAAAGTGAAAACACTTCAATAGCATTGTATTTATTTCAACTGTCACTCGTTGTCTAATTCGTTTTTGCTATTTGTTATTTGTTCTCGATGCTTCTATTGTCGACAGCGGCGTATCTTCTGGAGTTTTGCTACAATTAGGTAGTAAAAAAAACTTTTTAGAGACAAGCTTTTATTTAAATGCACTAGAAAGGAAAAAATATTTTTTTATAAATTACGTTTATAATTATAAAAGCGTGGGTCGTGAACTCTACGATAGTTTATTAGTCACGACCCACGCTTTTATAATTATGAACCTAATTTATATTCCAAATTTCAATGCTCTAGCTCGATAGGAAATACCCTAGATTTTATTTCGTGTCAGAATCCGCCATGCTGGAATTTTACTCCGCCATGTTGAATTTTCATTGATTTTTGATTTTTCTTATAATTATCACCTTAAACACTATCTATGTTCCAAATTTCAAACCTCTACCTCGATTGGAAGTAGCCTAGATTTTATTTCGTGTAAGAAACCGCCATACTGGAATTTTAGTCCGCCATGTTGAATTTTCATTGATTTTTGATTTTTCTCGTAATTATCACCTTAAACACTATCCTTGTTCCAAATTTCAAACCTCTAGCTCGATTGGAAGTACCCTAGATTTTATTTCGTGTCAGAATCCGCCGTGCTGGAATTTTACTCCGCCATGTTGAATTTTCATTGATTTTTGATTTTTCTCGTAATTATCACCTTAAACACTATCCTTGTTCCAAATTTCAAACCTCTAGCTCGATTGGAAGTACCCTAGATTTTATTTCGTGTCAGAATCCGCCATGCTGGAATTTTACTCCGCCATGTTGAATTTTCATTGATTTTTGATTTTTCTTGTAATTGTCACCTTAAACACTATCTATATTCCAAATTTCAAACCTCTAGCTCGATTGAAAGTATATAACGTACCCTAGATTTATGATGATCTATCAATCAGTCAGTATTTATGATGATCCATCCCTCAGGAGTAATTTCACTACACCATTGTATAGCGGTTCATAGAAGACACCTACCTTCCAAATTTCATCTATATAGTGCCAATAATCTCCGAGTAAAATGACTGTGGCATACGGACGGACGGACAGACAACAGACAGACAGAACCCTAAAAAATAATATTGTACAATACAGTCATAGTAGGGAGTTACTTATAATATTATCTATATACTGAATGTACTATGAACATGTAACAACATTAATTATTGATTATTTATTTAATTATAATTATTATTTGCCATGATTCATGTCACAACACACAATCTGTGAAAATTTCAACTAGCTACCTCTTGCCGTTTGTGAGATGTCCTGTGACAGACGGACGGACGGACATCGTAGGCAGAGTAATAGGGTTCCATATTGAGGTACGGGACCCGAAAAAGCATACCGTTTATTAAAGTGACAGATGAGTGACAAGGAGGATGTGACAGTGATGGACTTCGCACGGTGCGAAAATATATTATCAATAACACATCAACCTGCTACCGGCTGCATTACGTTGTATGATTGATAAATATTTCATTGCTCCTATGCCCTATTCGTGAACCATTATTGTAGGTACATTACAGGCTTTTGAGAATCAGTTTTGTGAATTCAACTAGAAGAAACTCAACGCTTTACAGAGAAGAAGGGGAAAAAATGAACATGTCTGTATCGCGGGTACTGACTGAATACCGTTAAACACAAATAATTGTATTCGTTGTCAATCTATATCTTTATATATTTATTTATTATTTATTTCTTCTGTCCGTGTGTCAACTTTTGATTTTGTATTGATTTTGCTTTGGTTTTATTGTTTTTGCTTTTCTTTTGTTTACTTTTTTATTTTTAGACGCTAATGACCTCTGTTGTCGAGCGTCTATAATCCACAATTCAATTCAATTCTTCTGTCCGTGTGTATGTGACTAAACTCCTCCTAAATGGCTGGTTTGATTTTGATGAAATTTTGTGTGTGTGATTAAGTTGATTCGAGAATGGTTTAGATTCACAATTTGATCCGAAATGCAGCGAACGAACGAAGCGAGTGAGTAGTGTATTAAGTAGTCTTAGCACCCGGGCGAAGCCGGACCGGGCTGCTAGTATATATATGTAATATGTATATAAAACAGTTCCGTTACTCATTCATTCACTGACTGACAAACAACGCCCAGGTCAAACCGCTGAAGATATAAACTTGAAATTTGGACAGTAGGTTCCTTTTGTAACGTAAGCACCGACTAAGAAAGGATTTTTTGACATTCAACTCCTGAGAGGGTTAAATAGGGCATGAAAGTTTGTATGGAAGTTCATCATTTTTGAAGTTAGAAGCATGAAATTTTGCACAGGAGTTCCTTATATAACGTAGGTGAGGACTAAGAAAAAAATTTTGAAAATTCATCCCCTAAGAGGGTTTAAATAAAGGATGAAAGTTTGTATGGAAGTTCGTTATTTTTTAAGTTAGAAACATGAAATTTTACATAGGAGTTCCTTATATAACGTAGGTGAGCACTAAGAATTTTTTTTTGAAAATGCATCCCCTTCGGGGATTAAATATGGGGTTGAAAGTTCGTATGGAAGTTCGTCATTTTTGAATTTAGAAGCATGAAATTTTGCACAGGAGTCCCTTATATAAAGTATAGGTGAGCAATAATGTATTAATAAAATTCTAGCGATCGAGCGAAGCCAGTGAGTAATGTATTAATAAAATTCGAGCGAATAAACACCACCAGCCCGGCTTCGCTTCGCAGGAGGAGAATTTCTCGCGGGGGGATAATAAATCATAAATCGAAATACTTATACGTGGGCGAAGCCACGGGTAACGGCTAGTATAATTATAAGTATAAAAGTGGTCGCCTACAGGTGAGGGATCGAAAACCGGGGCCGTTATCGAAATCTGCCCGAACGTGTAACAATTCACAACTGTGTTGGCTTAGGAATTTTACGCGCGCTCTATACGAAATAAATGAAGAAAAATATTTCCAAAGTGGAAAGCAAACATGTGTTATTTGCACAGGCAATAATGTATTCAGGTTGTGAAACTAAAACCGACCTGTAAAATATTCATGCGCTAAGTTGAACTGAAGACATCGTCGCATCACTCTCTTTGATCTCATTCCATCTTTCTCACACTATATAATACAGGGGTGGTGATTTTTTCGATGTTCACCATTAGTATTTTGGGAACGGTTAAAGATACAAAGTTAAATTAGAGAAAAGTTGCGCCTTTTCATGACGATTAAGAATCTGAAAAGAAATCCAGGATATATTTTGCTTTAGACCGAGAGCGACTGAAAATTGTTTGGTGTTATTTTTTCAAGGCCTTATTTTTGTGAAGATGTTGTGGAAGGCATATGAAAGTGCCCTGAGTAAGGTATTTTGCTAGATAAAAAAAATGGTCACAATTATTATTGCTTCAAGGCTGAAATTGTTTGTATAGCTTGTCGGTGACACAATAATGCCATTATAATATTTTCAGATCGATTGGTCAGTATTAAAGAGGTGGCAGATCACTCTAAACGTGTCCTGTACCCGACGAAATTTATATTATTAGTTCAAGGTTCAAATTTTAATATGTTGTTCCGGCGACTGTTTTAAGCACATATTTCAATGTGCAGAGCAAAATGTCGGTATTAACCCCCTCTCTTAGAGGGAAACTTACTCGCCTAGATGTTTATATCGTTCTGCAAGGGAGTTAATACCGACATTTTGTTCTGCAAATTGAAATATATGCTTAAAACAGTCGCCGTAACAACATATTAAAATTTGAACCTTGAACTAATAATATAAATTGCGTTGGGTACATGACACGTTTAGTGATCTACCACCCCTTTAATATTGGCCAATCGATCTGCAAATATTATAATGGCATTAAATTGGGTCACCGATAAACTATACAAACAATTTCAGCTTTGAAGCAATAATAATTGTGACCATTTTTTTTGTTACATGTTGGGGGCGGTCTGCATCCCTCACATACCGCTATCTAGCAAAATCCCTTACTCAGGGCACTTTAATATGCCTCCCTCAACATCTTCACAAAAATAAGGCTTTGAACAAATAACACCAAAAAATTGTCACTAGCTCTCGGTCTAATTGATTTATCACGAAAAAACTAAAAATTGTTTTTTTCAGAAAAAAATTATTATCTTCCCTACCATTGATTTCAGTCAAACTTGGTAATTTTATGTTTTTAACCACTCCGAGTTGAATGATATCCGCAGAAATTTTCTAGGTATTCTAGATTTTAAATTGCAATAAAAATAATTCACAAAGAATTAAAATTTAAACAAGTTTTCCGGGAAAATGGTTATGTTAGTTGCCAATGTGAAAAGTTAATTTTTTGGTCTACCTGACGGTGTGAAAATCCAGTGTGGCAGCCATAAGAAAAAAAAAGTTGACTATCGCAGTTTGAAATCTAGAATGGCTAGAAAATTTCTGTCGACAGAAGAAAACATAGAGCTGACAAGTTGCAATGAAATGCCGTGAATGATAGGGAAGACAATAATTTTTAGTTTTTTCGTGATAAATTAGAAACTAATTAAAATATCCTGGATTTCTTTTCAGATTTTTAATTGTCATGAAAAAGCCCAACTTTTCTTTAATTTAACCGACCTTGGGTGCGTTCCACTTGACGATCGCAACGCCTACAACGACCAAACGTAATAAGCGCGGCCATAAGGCGTGAGCATAGTGGGCGCAATAGTCGCCAAGTGGAACGCACCCCTTGTATCTTCAACCGTTTTCAAGATACCAATAGTGAGCATCGAAAAAAACACCACCCTGATATGTATTTGTCTCACTCTAACTCACTTACGGTTCGTCCACAAATATTGAGTTTTCAAGACCGATCGCACATCGGATAAAGAGAAGGAAAAACGAAAACTTTTTCCATTAGCATTTGACAGAATTCATTTCAAGTGAGACGAAGAAATGTCAAATAATTTTTTTGAATTTTTATTGCTAAAGTAAATATTTCCACGGCTCGTTGTGGGCTGTGGCTGTAAGTTTTGAGATAGATAATTACTTTTTAATCTGTACTAATATATAAAAGAATGAGTGCGTGTACTTATGTACGCGCGTTAGAAGTTATACTTTAAAAAGTCACCAAAAATCCATTTGATAAAAAATATTAAGTTATTAATTAATTTATTTTTTTTATTTATTTGTTACCAGTAAAATTTACATACGTAAACTCTCACAGAGGCACTAGGAGTTATTAAAAACCTAATTTTAGTTTAAATATGTGAAAAAGTAATTACGAATTTCCGTTTCTCCTAAAATAATAATTTCAAACAAGGTGTTTTAAGAAAATTAATATTGTAGCAAACCCCAAGATGTTACCCCACTGCCTGCAATAGAAACGCCGAGAAGGCAAGGTCACAGTGGTGAGTCGTGGAATGATATCGAAGATACAAGTACCCGCCGGAATGTTCTGGAGCTGGGCCAGGCTGTTCAACCTATATAAGCGAAGTACGAGCGAGTCAGCAGTCAGTCAGTCGTGAATCAGTATCGTGTTGAACTGCGAATGTAAATATTTTATTTATTTATTTATTGTAGATTATAGACGCGTCGACATCTAAGGTCATTAGCGTCTTTCAATTACACTAAATAACAACTAACTTAAAACTAAATTACATCACAAAACATCCATGAGCGCAGGTGGGATTCGAACCCACGGCAGTCCAGTCTAGAGGTTGCGGCACCAAGCATGCTAACCACTAGGCTATACTGCCCCCCGCGAATGTAAATACAGTACTGGAATATAAATATAGTTGTTTGTTCAGTGTTATTTAAGTGTTTCACTTTGTTTAAGAATTACTATTGTGTTGATTGTTAGAATTGACATATTGTTATTGAATTATTAATTATTTAAATAAATATTTATTCCGCGCACGCAGTAAACAGTTTTGTTACAATATGATTTTTCTCTGTCACGTGCAGTTCAGTTTCACTGTAAGTGTAATCCCAAAGAAAATAAGACACCTTGTACAGGACTTTCAAATGGTTGCAAATCAGTGATTTATTAGATTTTTCTATTAGAAACATCGCACAAGATGTGAAGTTTCCATTAATATAAGTGCTGTTTGCAAAGAGTAGAGTTATAGTTCTGTTGTATTATAATTTATAACTTAAAAAAAACAAACTATTTTACTTATTGTTCAAAACAAAAGTTTTGTTAAAGGTACTAGAAAATAAAAATACGGAATTTTTACCTCCTGTGCATTATGGAATGGTTTTATTCGAAAAATAATATATTGTGCAACTAGTGTATTAATAGTAGTTTATAACATTTAGTGCAATTAAGTATAACGCGTGCGAGAGGTGAGAGGTGACCCCAAGCTTTTATTTTATTTATTTATTGTAGATTATAGACGCGTCGACATCTAAGGTCATTAGCGTCTTTCAACTACACTAAATAACAACTAACTTAAAAACTAAATAACATCACAAAACATCCAAGAGCGCAGGTGGGATTCGAACTCACGGCAGTCCAGTCTAGAGGTGGCGGCGCCAAGCATGCTAATCACTAGGCTATACTGCCCCCGTGACCCCAAGCGTCTTATACTAAATTTTACACTATTTTTACAAGCTTTTATTTAACTTGCAATGTATGTTAGTTAGTTTGTGTGTTGGTTTAGGTCAAAACTTGCAAGTCAATTTTGAACGACCCCCACGTATCCGATCGATTTGAAATTTTGTGCACATATGTATTCCCGATGACAATACATGAATAAATAGTTTCTAGAAATAAATTCAACCCCTAAGGGGTTCAAACGGGGACGTAGGGTTTTTTTGACTAATCAACGCCCAGACCAAATCGCTGAAGCTAGAAACTTGAAATTTGGACAGTTGGTTCCTTTTCTGACGTAAGCATCCACTAAGAAAGGATTTTTCGAAATTCAACCCCTACGGGTGTCAAAGGAAGGGTAAAATTTTGAAAGACTAAAATGACCAAAATAAATATTAGTAAAAAGAAAAAAAGTTTTAGAAACTTATTTAAATGAATTAAAAAGAAAAAAATAATTTTTAATAATTTAGGTTCACAATTATAAAAGCGTGGGTCGTGACTAATAAACTATCATATAGAGTTCACGACCCACGCTTTTATAATAATGAACCTAAATTTTTAAAAATTATTTTTTCCTTTTTAGTGCATTTAAAGAAAAGCTTGTCTCTAAAAAGTTTTTTTACTAATATTTATTATGGTACATACTAACCTGTAAACATTACCTATACTGTTATGCAAAAAATACTTCGTGCTTGTTCGAAGCTCCTCATGGATTGATCCCTAGACATTTCTGTAAGTTGTTGCGAAATAAGATTTGTTATTTTGATACATGGAAATGACAGCAAATAGTTTCATTGTACATTTTTCACTGTCCTTATAGTTCGCCACCTCATTCGACATTTCTTGTGCTTTGAGTTCAAGTATCATTCCCAGTCCCCATCCCCACCCAGTTTCGACGGTCGCCATACATACATAATATGTACATATTTCGTGATGAAATTGCGCGTAAAAACGCCTCGTTATATTTTTCGTTTCATTTATCTTTTCTATTTTTTTACTGAAGTCTGAAACTAGCATACATTTATTTTTGAAAAGTTTTCTACATAACGATTATATCTGAAACATATTTCATCTATAAAAGCGAACGTTCCGTTTGATTTACCGATTCTATAATCCATCTATCAAAACCTAAAGGAAGATATGAACTTACTGCTTTGCAATCCGTTTTAATAAATTCGAAAATGAACAGGTTAGGTATGCCAGGGGTGTTCAACCTTTTTATGTTTAACATCACTTGAATTATTATTATTAACAGACTTCAAAAAAAGGAGGTGGTTCTCAATTCGGTTGTATTTTTTTTTTTTAATCGGTTCAGTAGTTCGATTGATTTTAATAAAAGTTAGTAACGGCGTGTGATTCATTTAAGGTAAATGTCACTTTTTGACACATTAGACAGCATAAGAAAGTCGGTTTAATAATAATAAAAGTGAGTAACGGCGTGTGATTCATTTAAGGTAAATGTCACTTTTTGATACTAAAAAGTAAAAAATAAAAAACTTTTTAACAAAAAAAAAAACCAATTTAATAAAGCCAA
Source organism: Mongoloraphidia duomilia (assembly GCA_039654895.1). Taxonomy (NCBI): domain Eukaryota; kingdom Metazoa; phylum Arthropoda; class Insecta; order Raphidioptera; family Raphidiidae; genus Mongoloraphidia; species Mongoloraphidia duomilia. Next base: position 4,242,928 of record CM077522.1, on the reverse strand, counting down.
TTTAATAAAATATGAAGTCGGTTAAAAAGTATAGTATAAGTAGTGATTACTATCTTCTTTTTAACCAACTTCATATTTTATTAAATTGGCGCAGACCTCAAAATTTCATTATTTTCCTCTTTTTAGTGGCTTTTTGAAGGAGGTTTTTTTTTTGTTAAAAAGTTTTTTATTTTTTACTTTTTAGTGTCAAAAAGTGACATTTGCCTTAAAGGAATCACGCGCCGTTACTCACTTTTATTAAACCGACTTTCTTACGCTGTCTGATATGTCAAAAAGTAACATTTATCTTAAGGAATCACACGCCGTTACTCACTTTTATTAAAATCAGCCGAACTACTGAACCGATTTTGATGAAATTTCTATGGGACCAATTTGAAAGTATATCTTTTCAAATAAAAAAAAAATCTAAATCGGTTTATAAATAACGGAGTTCTGAGGTAACAAACATAAAAAAAATACAACCGAATTGAGAACCACCTCCTTTTTTTGAAGGCGGTTAAAAAGGATTTATTATTTATGTAAATTTTTCAAATGTGAAAGAGTTTAGTACATACTTTTGTCGAAAAATGAATGAAATTATTCAGACACGTAAGTTATTATGTATTTTGGACAGTTGCCATCCTCAGATAAATTGAGCAGTTTTATTAGTTTAAATTTTAAATGTTTTCACATTATTTGAGATAAGAAAACCGTAATACGATTTCCCAATTATATTATTGTAATATATTTGTTTCTTTAAAGTACAAGGATAAACACCACAATTATATAATACTAGCTGTACCCGCGGCTCCGCATTTCGAAAAAAATTAAATTGTGTTTTAAAGACCACCAACAGCTATAACAAGATATTGTTGTGTATGCGTCAGTCCCTTTAACGAGTGCCTCAATTTAAGCCTACTAGATATCTCACTTTAAGCGGACGTATCGAACATATTTTTTGTAACGACTGCTTCTAAAGTTTAGTAGAGAGAAAAAAAAATATGAAAACGGAAAATTCGCTCTTCTAGTCTTTAAAACTTTACAATTACAGACTAAGTTACGATTTAGTTTATTTTTATTAAAGTTATTAACTTCTGTATAAATCATTAAAAACATGACTCTCTCATGATGTAGACTTTGTAGAGACGCGTTACTATATATAGGAACACATCGATCGATAGCCAGTAAATAGTGCTTGTATTGTACAAAGTGCGAACATTTCGAATTTATGAGATGTAGAGATTGTACTTTTACGCACGCTTTGGACTTTCACGCACGGTGACTAAAATACGCCTCTTTACGCCCGCCTCACAGTGCTCGAATATTGAACTTTAGAAGCAGGAGTTATAAAAAAGAACTTTGAAAGTACAAAAAAATGTGTAACGTAATTTTAAAACTGCAGAAAGAAAAACAAATACGTTTTCTTGGCGTATTACAATAAGATAAAAAAAATGGAATAATTAAAATACGTGTAACGTTTTTTTAATGGCTGTAATAAAATTCTGACATTTAATTTAGCTTTGAAAGACATTTAATTTATAAAATACGACTGAATTATTTTACATGTCCCTGTTTACACTGCAAATTCACTGGAAAAACGGATTATAGAAATAAAAAATAAAAACAAGACGAGAAGAAACAAGGACAGAAGAGTTCTTATCTCTCGGAATGTTTCATTCTATTAGAATAAATGACACAGAAGGAAGAGTCAAATATTTAAGTGGATTGTAAGAGAAATAATAGAGCTTACAAGAGGAAGCTCATTAAACTTCTGTAAGCCGTCTTGAAAAGTGACGAGTGTTTAGCCAATTAGAGACCGGCCAGTTTTTTTTTTATTTCCAGACTAATTAAAAAAAAAAGGCTGTCAGACTTACAGGTTCTCAAATGGGGAACGTGTATGCAGGTATATTTTTACAAGCTTTTATTTAACTTGTAATGTATGTTAGTTAGTTTTTGTGTTTGTTAACCGATTTCAAAAAAAGGAGGTGGTTCTCAATTCGGTTGTTTTTTTTATGTTTGTTACCTCAGAACTCCGTCATTTATAAATCGATTTGGATTTTATTTTTTATTTGAAAGGATATCCTTTCAGATTGGTCCCATAGAAATTTCATCAAAATCGGTTCTGTAGTTCGGCTGATTTTAATAAAAGTTAGTAACGGCGTGTGAATCCTTAAGGTAAATGTCACTTTTTGACACATCAGACAGCGTAAGAAAGTCGGTTTAATAAAAGTGAGTAACGGCGTGTGATTTCTTTAAGGTAAATGTCACTTTTAGACACTAAAAAGTAAAAAATAAAAAACTTTTTACCAAAAAAAAACCTCCTTCAAAAAGCCACTAAAAAGAGGAAAATAATGAAATTTTGAGGTCTGCGCCAATTTAATAAAATATGAAGTTGGTTAAAAAGAAGATATTAATCACTATACTATACTTTTTAACCGACTTCATATTTTATTAAATTGGCGCAGACCTCAAAATTTCATTATTTTTCTCTTTTTAGTGGCTTTTTGAAGGAGGTTTTTTTTTTGTTAAACAGTTTTTTTTAGGTCAAAACTTGCAAATCAATTTTGAACGACTTCCACGTATCTGATCGATTTGAAATTTTGTACACATATGTATCCCCGATGACAATACATGAATAAATCGTTTTTAGAAATAAGTTCAACCCTAAGGGGTTCAAACGGGGATGTAGGGTTTTTTTTGACTAATCAACGCCCAGGCCAAATCACTGAAGCTAGAAACTTGAAATTTGGACAGTTGGTTCCTTTCTGACGTAAGCATCCAATAAGAAAGGATTTCTCGAAATTCAACCCCTACGGGCGTCAAGGGGAGTAAAATTTTGAAAGACTAAAATGAACAAAATAAATATTAGCAAAAAAAACTTTTTAGAGACAAGCTTTTGTTTAAATGCACTAAAAAGGAAAAAATAATTTTTAATAATTATGAACGTAAATTATTAAAAATTATTTTTTCCTTTTTAGTTTTAAATATTATTTGGCCTTACGTAGACACTTGAGAAAGAACGTCGTCAGCTCTCCGTCTATGACTTGAACACTTTCGGGACATGATGATAGACGAAGATGATTTTCCATGTTGAATGAAAACAGAAGACAGTAGAACCTGCTCAGTATGCATGTCTCGAATGGAGAAGATTTTGCGCATCTAATCCGATCTACTCTGAACATATTGAACAGGAATCTCCGGGAATAATAATACATATATATGAATAAAGACAGCCGGATGAACGAAACGAAAAAGATGACAATGGAACATCAACATAGAGCTATAGATTTTGCTTTAAACCTGAATATTTCATTGATGCACTCAAAATCACTGTTCATTATGCTCTTTTGTTTTAATTCAATAGCTGTTGAATTTGTTAAATGTAGTTCGGATAAGTTTTCAAAAGCAATATTATCTTGAAAAAGTCATTACTGACATTTTATGATTAATTGATTATTAGTGAACCCCGTGCCATAGCTACCTATGGCTGGATATAATAAATATTAGTAAAAAAAACTTTTTTATGACAAGCTTTTATTTAAATGCACTAAAAAGGAAAAAATAATTTTTAATAATTTAGGTTCATAATTATAAAAGCGTGGGTCCTAAACTCTATGATAGTTTATTAGTCACGACCCACACTTTTATAATTATGAACCTAAATTATTAAAAATTATTTTTTTCCTTTTTAGTGCATTTAAATAAAAGCTTGTCTCTAAAAAGTTTTTTTTTGCTAATATTTATTTTGTTCATTTTAGTCTTCCAAATTTTTTAAAGATCTTTTCAACAATACCACTTTCGACCTATCGTTACATTTATAATTTCGGAGTTCTGGACATTCTGGAGCAAACTAATAGGGAAGCCGATCTTCCCGGAAAAAAAATTTATCACCATTCGATTCTTTATTAGATCTTTTATAATACAAATTTTTGACACAACTCTCTACGACTAACCGTTTTCGAAAGAAACGACTGATACGGGTGGTCGAACTCACCCTGTATACAAAACAATGCTGCAAATTTAATCGACTTTATATTCCATTTAAATGCAATGCTGGGATATTTTTTTGTTGGAATCTACCTTACAAATAGATTATGAAACAATTTTTCAGAAGATTTTTTTATAGTGTACTACCTATATTTTTCAATGGAATTTTAAACATATAATGATACCGCTATAAAAATAACGTAGATAAAATTCAGCCTGTGATTGGTTGACTAGATCTACTGTGTCCTTAAAAACTGAAAAAAAAATCCGATTAATCAATGCAATTTGTAAAATGTTCTTATTTTAGTTACTAAACTAAATAAGATACTGTGATTAATTTTCTCGCAAATAATTGAAATTGTTCTTTTTTTGTTTCAGTGTATCTTACTCGAAAAGTCTAGACCAGATAAAAAAAATGTTATGTAAGTACAAAAATTGTTTCTTTTTTCATGCGGAATCTGAATCTGCTAAAAAAATTTAGCTTCTATTTAAAAAAACTGAAATTGACCTTAAAATTACCATAAAAATGTTCACTAATTACAAAATAAAAAAAACTTTTTAACAAAAAAAAGAAACCTCCTTCAAAAAACCACTAAAAAGAGGAAAATAATGAAATTTTGAGGTCTGTGCCAATTTAATAAAATATGAAGTTGGTTAAAAAGTATAGTATATTGATTAATATCTTCTTTTTAACCAACTTCATATTTTAGTAAATTGGCACAGACCTCAAAATTTCATTATTTTCCTCTTTTTAGTGGTTTTTTGAAGGAGGTTTCTTTTTTTTGTTAAAAAGTTTTTTATTTTTTACTTTTTAGTGTCAAAAAGTGACATTTACCTTAAAAGAATCACACGCCGTTACCCACTTTTATTTAAACCGACTTTCTTACGCTGATGTCTGATATGTCAAAATGTGACATTTACCTTAAAGAATCACACGCCGTTACTCACTTTTATTAAAATCAGCCGAACTACAGAACCGATTTTGATGAAATTTCTATGGGACCAATCTGAAAGTATATCCTTTCAAATAAAAAAAAATTTTCAAAATCAGTTTATAAATGACTAAGTTATGAGGTAACAAACATAAAAAAAAATACAACCGAATTGAGAACCACCTCCTTTTTTTGAAGTCGGTTAATTACTTATAATATATTATTCTTTCCCCTCTCGAAATTATACATATTATAAAATATACCTACAAATTAATTTGCCCGAGACATTTTTTCATTTAACGTGACAATTAGTTTTCGAATTGTTCTTCACCAACAGCTAAGGTTACTTGGGCCTAGCACCAATTCATATTTTCTATTTATTATTTTTTAATAATAAATCGAAAATCCAATGAACACTTTAACCAGTTTTCAAATGAGCACGCGGTATATTATTTTTTTAATAACATAATTATTAAATATCTGGATGACCGAGCTTTGCTCGGATAAGTTCAAAAAAAATAGTACTTAAAGTTCCCATTTCATCAAAATCGTTAGTCGTTTTTAAGAAAAAAAATTACATACCTATAAGTAGATAATATTATTATACGTCAGTATACGTCTTACTACATAACGTATGTACCTACATATATTTTCAAATAATTACTGATTATTTTAATAAGTTAAAGATTGACTGTCAGAGTAATTTGAGATAAATAATGAAAATAGTTTGTTTTTTCCATAGCCTAGCTACTCACCATACGACACTGTTTTATAACGTTAAAAAAACTGTTTTTTAAAATGATAAAATCGATAAGAAAACGAATTGTTCCAGGGATGAGACCTAGCTAGATCGATTTTTTGCCCCCAAAAACCCCTTTTCAGTAAATTTCATCCAAATCGTTACGGCCGTTTTCGAGAAAATATTTATATAGGTACATATTATATACAAGATTTGCTCGTTTAATAATATAGGGATTCTTATGCTTCTGGAAATGTTAATACAAAATATGTACAGCTTTAATCCAATTGTTTTATTTGTGTTAATCGAGTAATAAAAAACATATAAAATCCACCGGGACATGAAACCGTTTACTCTGTACGTTGTGTTGTTTTTTTTGTACAGTTGGTAACAATGGGTGAAAAGCGCAAATTGCACACAATTACAGTTATATGTGTAAGCTTAAATGAGACAAGAGTCGACGATGAGGTTTAAAGTTGGTAGAGCGTCTGTCCGACCCACAGCTGTCCTCCGGGGAGATTCTCGGACAGCGGACGCTTCTGTGTTTATCACATAGACAGACAGCTAGATTGATGTGCCGGGGGCACAGTCTCTCTATTGGCCGATCGCTCCACTGTAACAACCAAGCTCAGGCTACAAAAGCCTTCGAGCTTATTTGCTTGCAGATTAGAATTATGTTTGTTTAGTAAATTGTCTTAGACACCAAAATAGCTTCGCTCGCGTAATACTCGACCGGCCATGTTGGATGTAAAAAATTCACCACTCGTCATTTCAAGTGTGTTTTTTTTGAATGATTAAATCCCCATGTCCAGTTTTGAATTCGAAAATATGGAAAAACCTTGATGGTAGTTTTCTAGTGTATTCCACGGAACACCAAATAAACCGAGAGCTATAGTGACAATTTTTTGGTGTTATTTATTCAAGGCCTTATTTTTGTGAATATTAAAGTGCCTTGAGTAAGGAATTTTGCTAGATAGCGGTATGGGAGGAATGCAGACTGCCCCCAAAATGTAACAAAAAAATGGTCACATATTATTATTGCTTCAAGGCTGAAATTGTTTGTATAGCTTGTCGGTGACTCAATAATGCCATTATAATATTTGCAGATCGATTGGTCAGTATTAAAGGGGTGGAAGATCACCCTAAACGTGTCATGTACCCGACGAAATTTATGTCATTAATTCAAAGTTCAAATTTTAATATGTTGTTACGGCGACTGTTTTAAGCATATGTTTCAATTTGCAGAACAAAAAGGCGGTATTAACCCCCTTGCAGAACGATATAAACACCTAGGCGAGCATGTTAATTCAATCTAAGAGAGGGGGTTAGAATTAGAATTAGAATTAAAAAGTAGGGGCCCTTGTAGGTATGCACTGCGACCAATAAGGTCTATTGTGCTCAAGAGAGGGGGTTAATACCGACAATTTGTTCTGCAAATTGAAATATATGCTTAAAACAGTCGCCGTAACAACATATTAAAATTTGAACCTTGAACTAATAATATAAATTTCGTCGGGTACATGACACATTTAGGGTGATCTGCCACCCTTTTAATACTGACCAATCGATCTGCAAATATTATAATGGCATTATTGTGTCACCGACAAGCTATACAAACAATTTCAGCCTTTAAGCAATAATAATTGTGACCATTTTTTTGTTACATGTTGCGGGCGGTCTGCATTCCTCCCATACCGCTATCTAGCAAAATCCCTTACTCAAGGCACTTTAATATGCCTCCCTCAACATCTTCACAAAAATAAGGCCTTGAATAAATAACACCAAAAAATTGTCACTAGCTCTCGGTCTAAAAGGTTATGAACCGCTGTTCTAGAACCATTTCACCTTAGTGTTAGAATTATTTAGTTAAGGTAATATTTCAGATATGATGGATTACACGCATATAACAATAAAGCTTCAAAACATTTCAAGCTGTCGACGTAGGACAGCAAATTAATTGTTCTTTTTACTTGACCCAGAAAAAAGCATCTCGGCGGAAAAATTACATCACTTTGTTAAGTACACCAGAGTGTAATCAGGTCGGTAAGGTTAGTAGCTCTATACGTAGTACGGTAGGTACATATAAGGTTCTATTAAATAAGGGTAACTCGATTCTCAGGCTACATAAAGCGTAGCAGAGCACAAAAAATCCCTCCAGCTCAAAAGAAATCACAAATGGAACATGAAATAGAGAACATTAGAGCTTACAGTTCGTTCCAAACAGAGCTGCAGATGAAAAAAATTCAAGGGAGGGTTAGGGTGGGTCAAAAAAATCGATTATTTTGTTTACATATGACACGGAAAAATAGGTTGCTAGACACCCTAAAAAAATTCTCACCAAATATAAGCTCTTAATTTTAATAGGAAGATCCTTCGCATCACAGTTTTTTATTTTTTTCTCAGTCCAATAGAAAAAAATTCATACCTCATCATTAATTGATTGTGCAGAAAAATGTTTTAAGAGAATTTTGTAGGAAATTTAATGCTCTACAAAAAAAGGTATCTTATATTTTTTCCGTAAACCTCACCATTTGAAGATTTAAGTTTGATTATTTTAAGACAAATTTCATTTTTGTTTATGAATTTTATAACTCGACAATAAATGACTATTATAAAATGCGCAATACAAATTTTTGTAGGAAATTAACTGCTCTATAAAAATGGTCTCTTATGTTTTGGCGATTAAATTAAGCGTTCAAAAGATATTAATCAGTACACATGAAAGTTTGATGATGAATATCTTTTGAACGCGCATTCTCAGTTGCGCAAAAAAACAGTCGTTTGTTATTGTTTAGACAATACTTTGACACGTACAGCGCTTGCGTAACTGAAGTGACCATTAGAATGTAGGCACACTTGCTTCCTGAGCACCTCCTCCCTCAACAGCAATTACCCCTCTCACTTGTACTTCGTTGCTAGATTTCTGTGTCCATGCTGAGACCTTAACATAGTTTTAGAGGACAGTGTGGTGTAACGGTTAGCTTAGCCGACCTTTGGATCATACTGTCGTGGGTTCGAATCCCACCTCCGCTCATGGATGTTTTGTGATGTCATTTAGTTTTAAGGAAGTTGTTATTTAATGTAATTAAGACGCTACTGATCTAAGTTGTCGACGCCTCTATAATCTACAGTAAATAAAACTTAACATAGTGTTACAAAACTGTTTTCTGAGTTGGCGGAATAAATATTTATTTACAATAATTAAAAACACAACAATAATAAATACAACAACAAAAAGTCAGTTCTAACAATCAACACAAGTAATTAACACTTAACTATATACAATTGACTACACTAATATTTATTTTATCAGGTGAATTTATATCACGGTATTTATATCCGATTTATTTCTAACGTTTATTTATGTCGATCATTTACTCAGTTACTTCGGTACTATTTATTTAAATCCACTCCACTATTTATATCACTGTACTGACTGATTCGACCGTTGATTTATTTATATCACTGATCCGCTTGGTTGCACGACTCACCATTCACTGATTGCCTTCCTCGCACTCGCTTGCTTATATAGGCCGCTTGGCTTAGGCACAGCGCGTTTTAGCGTTCTCTAGAATGTTCGTGCAGTTACTCGTTGTTCAGCACCGCTTCTCAGAATTCCTGCCTGACGTTTATATACAGGGTGATCCGTAACAATAGTTAAATACTGTGTATTGTTTCACATGTCAACCACTTTCAACTAATATTTCTAAAATGCCACCCCGGTATGAGACAGACGTTATTCATGTCAAAATAGAAGACTTCAGAAGCTACGCTTGGCATCTTCCATACTGTAATCCATTGTGAGCTTATATTTTATGACGTCACAGTGAAACTAGCAGGAATCAAGTGCGCGTATGTTTGTTGTCCAGTTAGTCCACTGACCTGTGTATTTTCTCTCTCTTTCCCAGTGTACAATAAGAGACGGCGCTATAACATTGTCGTTTTTTCGTGACGTATTTCAACAACTGGAAAAAACAGCTCATAAAAGAACAATTACCGGACGTTGGGTAATCATTCAATTGTAGAATAGTTACAAATAATGGATTTATGAACGCAAATACAGCCGACAGTTATATCTTCTAGAAATCTAAAAATTATTTTCGTTATTTTATAGGAAAGATAGCGTGACAAAAGTAGGTGCGTTTTTAAACATGCGTTAGAAATAAATATTAGTAAAAAAAACTTTTTAGAGACAAGCTTTTATTTAAATGCACTAAAAAGGAAAAAATAATTTTTAATAATTTAGGTTCATAATCATTATAAAGGCGTGGGTCGTGAACTCTATGATATAGTTTATTAGTCACGACCCACGCTTTTAAAATTATGAACCTAAATTATTAAAAATTATTTTTTTCTTTTTAGTGCATTTAAATAAAAGCTTCTCTCTAAAAAGTTTTTATTACTAATATTTATTTTGTTCATTTTAGTCTTTCAAAATTTCACCCCCCTTTGACACCCGTAGGGGTTGAATTTCAAAAAATCACTTTTAGTGGATGCTTACGTCAGAAAAGGAACCAACTGTCCAAATTTCAAGTTTGTAGCTTCAGCGATTTGGCCTGGACGTTGATTAGTCAAAAAACCCTACATCCCCGTTTGAACCCCTTAGGGGTTGAATTTATTTCTAAAAATGATTTATTCATGTATTGTCATCGGGAATACATATGTGTACCAAATTTCAAATCGATCGGATACGTGGAAGTCGTTCAAAATCGACTTGCAAGATTTGACCTAAACAAACACACAAACAAACTTACATACATTGCAAGTTAAATAAAAGCTTGTAAAAAAATGATTATTTTGAAGTAAAATTTACGAAAAAATTGTCTCTCTGTTTGCATGTTTGTTTGCTTATAACTAGAGAATTACTGCATTAATTTCTAAAAAATATTATTACCTAATCCTTAACTTAAAGTCCAGCTTAAAATTAAAGGTGCCTACAAATCATTGTATACGTTAGGTCATCAGGAAGCAGCATAATTCCGTTATGTACGATTCGAGGAGGAGGAAGCCGCGGGTAGTTAAAAACTGAATCGTAGAAAAAAATGTTTATACAAAAGTCGTATAGAGAATTTTATTCTCTACAAGATTTATAATAACCATTTTTTACTAAAAATGGAACGGAACCGAGAAATTCGCAAAAAATCGTTTTTAGTGACTTTTGACCGCGCGTAAAATTTTTAGCGGCACTCGGATCGATGGGGACTTTTGACATTTCCTTTAGAACTACAATATCTTTATGTTGTGTCTTATCGCGTCGCTTATATGGTTTTTAATTATCAAACTTTTAAACCCGCACTGGCTAATTGCTGGTCTAAGCAAAGGCCATTCCGTTAAAAAAAAAACTACAATATCAGTGTTCATACCAAAATCCAGCTTTCCTCTAATTTTTCCGAAGTGCAGTGTCTAATTTCACTGGACTATTTGTCGACTTTGTTCTTGTTTTCTTCCCTTACAGATGACTTCCTGTTTAGTTTACTCAACTTCCGCTACTAAATTCTTTTATTTTGTGAGTTTGCGCAGTTCAGTTTTTAATGTTTTTCTTTTAAAAAGATTTCTTCAGGTTTGATAAGGCGTACTGAAGTTGATCATTTTCCTCTTCAAAACAAGGCGAAATTCCTCGTCATTTCGCATAACATCACTGGAATTCACTTTATGGTAGATGCTTTTCCCAGTGGTCGAATTTATCATAGTCGAGAGAGTAGTTAAAAATACAGGCTGTCTCTAAAGTCAGTCACGATTGCATTTAATTATCTCGATTTTTTATGCAACCTAAACCAGTTTTATGCTCTAGAGTCAAGTGTATGTATGTGCCATTTGCTAAAAAATAGGGGTACTCATTAAAAAAAAAATTATTTTGGAGCGGTACGCCTCTGTACAACGTATAGGTATTTCGAAAGATGACAAATCTCTACTAATATTATAAATACGAAAGTCCCCCCAGGGGGGACATAGGAATGTGGTTGCTGTCGCAAAATGCATTCTAATGTTCTTTGAGAATTAGCGCTCCCAGGGACCCGAGCTCGTACCAGTCGATTTGCGTATGCCGGCTGGTGGATTCTAATACACAAATACACAATAACAATACACAAATGGATTATTTGTTGTGTTGAAGACGCTAATGACCTGAGTTGTTGACGCGTCTATAATCTACAATTAATTAATTAAATACGAAAGTTTGTGTGTGTGTGTTTTGTTACTACTGAGCTCCGTAACGGTTGAACGGATTTTCATGAAATTTGGAATATAGTTACTTTAGGTCCTGGAATAGGATATAGGGTACTTTTCATCCCGAAAAATGTATAGTTTCTGTGGGATAGTAACAAAACGTAACTGTGCAATTTTCTTGCATTTTAGCGTATTGACGGAATCCATCCTATTATTATAAACATCACTAGCCCGGCTTCGTTTTGCAGGGGAAGAATTTCTCGCGGGGGGGCGGGGTGGAAAAATGTAGAGTTTCTATGGAATAGTAACAAAACTAAGTCGCTATTTTTCGAATTTTAGCGTATTGGCGGAATTCTACTAATATTATAAACACCTGGTGCCCGCCTATGCTTCGCAAGGTGAGAATAAATAATAAGCTGGATTTTGGTCTGAACCTTAAGATATTGTGGTTCTAAAGGAAATGTCAAAAGTCCCCATCGATCCGAGTGCCGCCTAAAAATTTTACACGGGGTCAAAGGTCACGAAAAACGCTTTTTTTGCGAATTTCTCGGTTCCGTTCCATTTTTAGTAAAAAATGGTCATTATCAATCTTGTAGAGAATAAAATTCTCTATACGACTTCTGTACAAACATTTTTTTCTAGTTTCATAGTTTTTAACTACCCGCGTCTTCCTCCCCCTTGATTCGTACATAACGGAAATATGCTGCTTCCTGATGACCTAACACAATGAAGCCGGACCGGACCGCTAGTCCTAAATAAGATGAAAATCTTTTGTTACTCAATCATACTTCAACGGCGTAAAGAATCTGATTAAACACTTGCATGCAAGTAATTTTTTTTAACGGGTATAAAAGTTTGGCAATTAAAAAACCATATAAGCGACGCGCTAGAACACAACAGGGACACAAGAGGGACGAATCTCATGCAAGTGATTTATGACTCGGAATAACACACAGGCTACTTTTTATCCCGGCCCTTGGCCCCACATCCTGTATCGGTCCCAGAAGGGTGCTTCAGTTATAAGTTATAACTTATAACCCAACCTTAAGCCGAAAACTTAAAAAAAAAACTTACGATGTTTAAATATTGAAACTAAGAGAAGTTATAAATAATTCGAAAGACGTGGTTGAAGGCGCTGTGCAGCGTCAGTTTTTGGACATACGGTGTACAACACACGTGAGCACACATCAGTGAGCACGGTTGGTAAACACACTAGGCAACGTGCGGGTCGCAGTAAGGAGCTAGAGACGTCAAAGGAGCACCCGTATGTAAGCCTTGGAGCTGCAATACGCGTTAGGAGAGATCTGCCCAACATGCATAATCATTCCGCATATAAGTTGGTGTTACGTCCTGATTCGGGTCTATAGGCCGTCGTTGGTTGGAATTACTTCCTAACGTTTCGCTAGCACGAGTGGCGAGCTTCTTTAGAGGTCCTTCCAGCTCCGATGCTGGATGTAGAATTCTACATCCAGCATCGGAGCTGGAAGGACTTCTGAAGAAGCTCGCCACTCGTACTAGCGAAACGTTAGGAAGCAATTCCAACCAACGACGGCCTATAGACCCGAATCAGGACAACACCAACTCATCAACTGGCCGCGAAAGCCTCAACCAATTTGTCATTCTGCATATAGTCTTGCTATTCGAAAATATATACTTACCGGGGTTCGGGGGCTTGAGATTAGCCGAGCTTGGAGCGATGCCTTCGTTTATATGGCGTTTCCATGGTTCTTCTATTACAAGCCACCAGGTTCTAATCCGAGCACAGGTTGACGTTTCAATATGGGAGTTTCAATTTATTATTATATTATTATATTATTTGTTTTGATTTTGATCAATGTATTTAGAAGGAACATTACTTTTGCATTCTGACAAAATGGCGTCTAGCGTCCGCCATATTGAATTTTCCGTGACGTCATATACCCTATGTCACTCTGGGGATTTAGACAAATCTAATGGCACCTCATTTTTCAAAATCCGTCAAGCCGTTTAGGCTACAGAGCGTGATAAACAAATACACATACATAGATACATACATACACTCGAAAGACAATACCCTCCTTCTGGCGCAGTCGGGTAAAAATTATATGGGACCAATCCATCTTCCTGAACACAACGGAGTCAAGATTTTTCAAATAGGTACAACCATTTCTGAGTAATCGGTGGACATACATTAAAAAAATAAATTTTATTTATTTATTTATTTACTTAAGGTAAGTTTTCCTACCCAACTGATCGAAATGAGAAATCGGTAAAAAATAGGTGAGAAAATGTAAAACAAATCGGGGATTGCGCATAGTTTTTTTAGAAGGTATCAATAATATATTCTGTCTTTTGAGTAAAGTTTGGATATGTTTTATTTGATTAACAAATGAATTAGTTATTGAAAGGCAAATACTTTTATTAAATAACTGCTTCTTAGCAAGGCAACTTTCCTCCACACGTCAGCACTAAAGTACCCATCTATGTATGCTCCTTGTTAAGTTCACATACATGGAATGGATTCAGAGATAGCAAGTATATAAAATATATACCAGGTGTTCCTTTTTGATGAGACTAAACTACGAAATCCAGGTCAAGCTTTGAACCACACCTTGGGACCGAAAACACTCTTTTATACAGGAATGTCTTTCTAATTTGCGAAATAGGCAAAGCTTCTCAGACAGTGAGAGAGCTTGAGAATGGCCGAGCGTTTAGCAATGCTGTTGTTTACATGGGGTTGCTATGGTTCTTCTATTATAAAGTCCCCAGTTCCCGAGTTCTAGCCCGAGAGCTGGTAAAAGTGTCAATTGGATTTTCAATTAATTATTAAAAAAATAATGAATTGAAAATATGAATTGATGCTAGGCGCAAATAACCTTAGCTGTTGGTGGTCTTTAAAACACAATTTAATTCAATTTATTCAGACAGTGAGAAGCAAAAAATTTAATTCATTTAGGGCGATTTTCCAAAGCGTTTGTCTGTTGTTAAAAGTCTCTACACACAACACAACCTGCTACAACAAACCACCTGATCTGCAGGAGCAGGAAAGATGATAAACCGATTGGGGCCTCGACTTATTATTTCGATGTCGATTTAAATATTGCATGATTGAAATCCAACTACAACTAAATGCAGTATTTCGTGTACTAAACTCACTAGTTCCGGGGATATCCTGTATGCAGTATGCTCAAATTATATGTGAATGCACTGTAACTAGATTTAGAAGTTGACTATTGGGTACTTCAAACATGTTAAATAGAATTATGTTTCCACAATTATGGTCGTCTCACCAAAATTTGATAATTTTGAACAGTGATCAATTTTTTCGTTCTTAAATCTTTTTTGTTAATTGCAAATAAGAATTAAAGAAATATATTTTTTTTAAACGCTGAGCATAACCCGCCATACGATGATGTAGAAGACAGTCACACTTCTTTATCTCTTTAGATAAGAAGTGTGACATATCTTTCTATAAAGAGATGTAGATATTAATTATCTTGTTTTTAATTTGACAGGTCAGTGGACGTTGTAACAACAACTGCTTCTTTTATTTGAGGAAAAGTGAATTTTTTGGTTTTAACTACGTGCAATGAAAGAGAGATTGTTGTTACAATTGGCGATCCTGCCAGGATCGCCAATTGTAACAACTAAGCTTTTTACTTATTTAGGAAGAATGACATCTCTGTCCCACCATTTACTATCGAAAGGTGAAATCGCTTTGAACGGAATTCTTGGCCGTCTCACTCCTAATGCCCACATACTACAGAGTTTTTTATGAGAATGCTATTCTTTGATTTCATCTTTCCAGTACTCGCCTCACACTCCATAAAACTAGGTGTACATTAAGTTGCCTACTTTCTTTTAAAACATAACAAAATATTCTGGGGCGTTACAACGTGACACAGTAGATCTGAATGGCATCTACGCCATTTGTGTAGCGGTATAAGTCGATGTTTAAAATTCGATAAAATACACACTTTTGCGATTTTTTTAATATAAAAAAACTTCCGGGAAATTCTCAAAAAATTGTAAGACAATCATAAATTCACTTCGTAATCTGAGTCTTAGAGTGACGACACACACAGCGGTTTGTGCCGAGGTGGTTGCCAAATCGGCACGTATATGTTAATGTTTTTCAATTATGCAAAACACACACCGCGGCGAGAATTGCTGGCCGACTGAAAGCCGACTCTCAGCCGCCTCGACACATCGTTCTCCAAAAGAAACGCCGAGTTGACACCGCTGTGTGTGTCATCGCTCTTAGTTTTCAATGGTAGCGTTAAAAAGATGCACTCAGTGTTAAGTATAGCTGGGATACATACGGGGTGTTCAGGGGAAGAACATTTATTTGTTGTCGCTTTTCTGGTTAACCGTATATTCGCTATGTGCATGGCCTTGAATTGCTATAAAATGGGACTTACAGCTCCCATGGTGGTGAAAAGCGGAACATTTTGATGGAAAATAGTATATTAAAAAACACTAGGGTACGGTTTTATGAAACCACGGTTTAAGTAAAACTTTATTGCCTATAAACGCTTTTAACCCGAAATCACCGAAAGTATATAATTTTGTTTACGTGGTTTTGGTAATGTAATTTGAACCCTGATCAGTATGGAGACGAACGTAAGAATCCAGATTCTATCGTTGGTGGTCAATGGGTATTTGATGTGCTGCTCGACTGAATATTCGTACGATATTACTTATGTAGACGTACAATATAGTTAATAACGTCGCTGCTTTTCGATGAGTACTGGTCTGGTCGACTACCATCACACTTGTATGCAGTTGTACAATATATGTATAGTTATGAACATAACATCGCTGCTTTTCGATGAGTACCTATTAGTCTGGTCGATTACCATCACACTCGCATGTGTGCAGTCGTACAATATAGTTATGAACATAATGTCGCTGCTTTTGGATGAGTACTGATCTGGTCGATCGCGTCGATTGGACGTGACGTGACGCTCGACATGCGTAATCGAACGAAAATATAGTATGCAAAAAAAATTATATTGGTGCTCGAGCACCAGAGCACCCACATAGTGGCTATACTTTCAGTCATTTTAGTTCTGGACCCTTGATATTCACATGACTTGTATGCAGCTACCCAGGCCCATAGCTAGGGGGGGGCATTAAGGGGCAATGCCCTACCTTAAAACATCCAGTGCCCTACTTTAAGGAATTATAAACAAGTCGCAAAGACTGTCACGACAGAATGACAGACTTGATCTATCTGGCATTTGGAAAAACAAGATTAAATTCGTTGGATCTAAATGAAGTTCTTCGGAAATTTGATAACATGTCAAGTTCTGTATTTTTTTTTTAACATTGGAAATGTTTATGTTCGTATATGGGTGCAGAGTTACGAATTTTCGTTCAAGGCCAAAAGACAACGGTGTCGCGATCAAGTGAGGAGCAATCATGCAAAATCGAACAAGTGCAATTTTTTCGAAATGTGTTTTATATCATGTCTAGTTAATTGAGAAGTATTTGCGACGATCTGCGGTGTTATTTTTGAGCAAATGTTAATAAATACTGTAGAAAAATCCATTTAAAAGTTAAGTAATCAAGCAAAAGTGAACGCGTATATAACAGAAGAATAATAAGGTTATTCCTGACAAAACTAAACAGTGCATTGATAAATATTGTGTGTATAATAAACAGTTAATTATGTTTCATATATGCTGTTATCATTTCCAATGTCCTCGATGGTTGCAAGGATTGCGAAATCTGTGAATTTTTTTGATTAAATTGTCATTCACCGTTTTTTTGCTTTTGTAATTTGATATCACCAGATGAGGTGGGCAATCCAATTAATAAATTGTAGTCTTTTGCTTCAGCTCTACTTTAAACTTTCAATGCCCTATCTTGAATTCAGCTCTAGCTACGGCCCTGCAGCTTCCTCTTGTAGCTAGTCTAATATTGTTTGTGCAGACGAAACGAAAATGCTGAAGCGCCTTCTTCAAATCTAAACTAGCGTCTTTCTGTCTTATTCTGTCATATAAGGCTTTAAGATTTGTCCTCTTCGTTTATAGTAATCTTTGAGTGCATTTCTCATATACGATGCACTTAGCTGATGCAGAGAGAGCTCTTCACGCGTCTGAGATCCTGATTTCAGGAAAGTCATTAAAATCTACGAGCTTTTAAAACATTGCTTTTTTAACCCGACTTCCGAAGGAGGGTAATGTTTTTTTTACTGTGTATTTTTAGGGTTCCAATAGTCGTTACCTCAGAATAAACAAGCCGTGAGGTAGGTCGTTTATTAGGACTAAAGTGCGACCCTTGAGGTCCACACGACGAACTTCCCAGTTTGATAAATATTTAATAATAATAATTAAATTAGATATTACACAGAAAAGTAATCATTTTAATCATTAAAACATAAGTACTATTTATTTTTAACAATAATTAAAAAAAAAAAAACGGCTGAACGATTTTTATAAAATTTATGTCGGATCAAAACACGCCTCGATTGACACCCTTACGAAGTCGATATAATTTTTTATTCGCGAGATATTGTGTAAAATCTACTTTTTTGGAGTCTATTTGGTTAAGAAAAAAGAACGCCTGAACCGATTTTGAAAACATTTCTTTCAGATCATATTTACGTTAATACGCGTCGATTGGCATCCTAACGTAGTCAATATCATTTTTCATTCTCGAGATTTCGTCTTAGAAAGAAATGGACACATACGTACGTACGTACACACACACACACATACACACACACACAGAGACATCTTTCTAAAAATAGTGTAAAAATAGTGTAGTGACCTTGAAACATAAAAATTTGTTATACATTTTGATTTCGATTTTCGGACCCATTACAATAACTTCCAATGGGAAGTTAATAAATACTTATTTCTAAACTGTAGGCAACATATTGTATTTAAACACGCGCGATGTGTCGCTAGCAACACAAATTGCTCTACACAGACGATAACGATATCACGTTGCGTCGGTGTACGAGTTGCAATATAAATGAATACGAAATACGTATTGACAATAATATCACTTATAGCTTGTTGGCTGTTGCCTGTTGCTAGTTGCGTCTTCAGGGGCGGACTAAGGCCTAGGCAACCTAGGCACGTGCCTAGGGTCCGTAATTTTTGGTTCCCGAAAATTAGGTTTTTAATTTTTATAATTAATTTTTATTTTTAATTAACAGAAAAACGTGATATTCATAATTATTGCTGAAACGTATCCAAATTGTGCCGAATGGTTGATTGATAAAGTCTACAACTTGTAGACTTTATGTATACTTTTATGTGTCATGACTGAAAAATAGGCCCGTAATGTTGCCTAGGGCCCGCTTTAGCCTTAGTCCGCCACTGTGCGTCTTGCTCCGGTATGCGAGCCGCAACATGCATACAATCATACAACTGTTGTATAGTGGATATGACAAAAAAAATATAACAGTCTCCCAACTTTGGAGCAGGGATTGAAGCTGTCGATGTCAACGGAGAAATGACGTATGTTGTTTCATTTATCTGCAAGCCGTACCTATAAACATGTGTGTCACGTGTGTGTGTGTATGTATGTTTTATTAATATACCGCAGGCAAGAAGTTAATGAACGTCCCCAATCATCGACTCGAACAGACCGTTCTGTCCAACAACCTTCTCCTCTTGGGGTTTGTTCTAATCGTTTATTGATTTATTAATAAATAACGAAACTATATCGTCTTCGATAAAAACCAAGGTTATTAGAGTATAGGTTGCCTCGTTCCATCTGACCAATCAGCGTAAGCGCGGGAATGACGTCAGCTGGAATTCAGTTTAAATCAAGTACAAAACTTGTTGAAGATTATGCGTATGTATATTAGGTGCTTCGTGCAGATTTTTTTTTAAATTGGCAGGAGACAAATGGATAGAAGAATAGATGTTAAAAAAATAGGATAATTTTTATTACAAAGCTTAGGAATTAATATCTATATTTGTTTCCTATTTGTAAAACAGATATTTGGTATGTCTGTAGTCTGTACTTATTACTATGTACCAGTAATTAGTTTTTTGTAACTGTTGGTATTAAGTAAATAAATAAATAATATAAACAAACAAAAAATTAAATAATGCTTAAGAAATGGCAGATCTTGTTAATTAACTATTTTTTTAAATTTAAGAAGCGAATAGAATTAACTAACAAATTTATAAATTATTATTTTATCTTTTATATTCACAAAATAAAGAATCATGTTTCTATATAGGTATTGAAAAAACAGATAGATTTTATTTTAGTATTATTACTCAATACACAAGTACAACCCAAAGCATAATGGGTTGCATAACGCATTGTCAGTAATTAAGCGGGCCATAGACGGTCAGTCATAAATTACAATCTTTATGATTACATTCAAAAATATTAGTAAAAAAAAACTTTTTAGAGACAAGCTTTTATTGAAATGTAATCAAAAGGAAAAAATAATATTTAATAATTTAGTTTCATAATTATTATAAAAGCGGGGATTGCGACTAATAAAGTATCATAGAGTTTACAACCCCCGCTTTTATAATAATTATGAATCTAAATTATTAAATATTATTTTTTTTTTAATTACATTTCAATAAAAACTTGTCTCTAAAAAGTTTTTTTTACTAATATTTTTCAATGTAATCACGAAGATTGTCATTTATGATAAATAATAGTTTTATATGGCTGAAATGCAATTGAAAAATTTTTCGTGGGAGAGTAGCCAATTATATAATTGTTTCGAAACATATTGGAATAAATTATTTTACCAACCAGTGGTCACAGTCAGGATTCTAACCTGAACCTTTCCACTTTCGCGGCGGAATGAGCTTACAATACTCAACCGTGACATGATTGCTAAACTAATATTCTCATTGTCATTTATGACTGACCGTCTATGGCCCGCTTAATTACTGACAATGCGTTATGCAATCCAAAGCATTATGCGTTGTACTTGTGCATTGAGTAATAATACTAAAATCTATCTGGTTGCGCGATTCGAAATGAACCTCGTTCATGCAACGCGCTGTTCAAAGCTGAAAGCAATTTTCAGTTCAGTTAGTTTCAAGCATCGGTCGGGAGTGGTTGTGCTGCGTCGCTCGGTATTACAGAGACGTAGTTTCTCTTATCACCAACCAACACGTTATCAGTTGATCATACACTCGGTGTTGCCGATATCAACCGACGCGGCGCTAGTGTCGCATCGAGAACAAAACCATGTGACTGTCACATGGAACAGAAATACAATTACGCGAAAGCTTTTAATCTGTAATCTAATTATGTTTGCGAGAATTTAATACGATTTAATTAACATCTACTTTGTTTTAATGAAACGACATGGATTTAGATTCATTCCGATGTGTCAGTTTTAATCAGGAATAGGAATTGCTTTATCAAATATTTACGCGTGACGGACTTTGTAATTGAATTTTGGAAAAAATAATACAAAAAAAAGTTTGATCAAAGTGAGTGATAATTGTTTTATTGGCGCTGATTTTTTTACTCTCTTTTGGTGAGTATTTTAACAAACACTGTTACGTTATTTTAAGAATTATATAATTTGTTTTATGAAAATTAAAAGTATCTTTGATGAATTTTATCGTTTAAAAATATTAATAAAAAAAACTTTTTAGAGACAAGCTTTTGTTTAAATGCACTAAAAAGGAAAAACTAAATTTTAATAATTTAGGTCAGTTAAAACAGGCAAATTATGATATGATAAGTATGACTCGTGTGATAGTGATGCTTGTTTTTGATGTTGCATTTTAACTGAAACGCTTTTCTCTAATGCATTAATGTTTTCCATAACTACCAAGTAAACAAAACCCGCCTGTGTTGCGTTAAGTGAAATTCATATAATAGATAGAACGACCATTATCTGCATAAATTAGAACCACCTATAGTTTTTGGATTTTCCAGTTGTTCAGATTAATTATTATCAAAAAATCGATTTGTGGTGAAAAAATATAAAAATAACGAATTTACTTACTTACACTTTTTAGTATATTTTTTTATATTTATTAACTCAATGATTCTATTGCTACCTAAACTAGGTATCACGAAATAATACTCGAAATTGCGATCGGCGCTTGCGGCAATTGTTCACGTATGGAGGATTTTTATGGATACGGATAATTGATGTTCTACTGTAGAATATTTTTTACTTAGTTATCATTAACAATTTTTTATGTTACATTAAATTCTGAAAGCAAAATAAAACCATATCCTGCAGGGACTCTTGAAAATTTAACAGTCTTATAAATATTCTGTTAAGACAAAGAATATGCGGGAAAGGTGAAGCCCTACATCAAAGAGTTTTTGTCAGTTGGTTTCTGTTTGTACGGGTTTATCTTTAGCGACAGTCATGATAACCGTTCAAAAGATTTCCTAAGTTATTTAATTTTTTATTGGCATTTGAAACAATATTCTTTTATATAATCAAATTTCACAATATTTTATTTAACCTTTGCAAAATTTTACGGCCAAGAACTCAGAATAATAAAATATTAGTAAAAAAAAACTTTTTAGAGACAAGCTTTTATTAAAATGTACTAAAAAGGAAATAATAATATTTAATATTTAGGTTCATAATTATTATAAAAGCGTGGGTTGTAAAGTCTATGATAGTTTATTAGTCGCAAGCCCCGCTTTTATAATAATTGTGAACCTAAATTATTAAATATTATTTTTTCCTTTTTAATATATTTCAATTAATAAAAGCTTGTCTCTAAAAAGTTTTATTTACTAATATTTTATTTTGTTCATTTTAGTCAAAATTTTACCCCCCTTTGACCCGTAGGGGTTGAATTTCAAAAAATCCTTTCTTAGTGGATGCTTACGTCAGAATTAAAGAAACTTTCCAAAATTTTTTTTCATTTTAGTTTTTCAAAATTTTACCCCTCTTTGACACCCGTAGGGGTTGAATTTCGAAAAATCCTTTCTTAGTGCATGCTTACACCAGAAAAGGAACCAACTGTCTAAATTTCAAGTTTCTAGCTTCAGGGATTTGGCCTGAGCGTTGATTAGTCAAAAAAACCCTACATCCCCGTTTGAACCCCTTAGGGGTTGAATTTATTTCTAAAAACGATTTATTCATGTATTGTCATCGGGAATACATATGTGTATAAAATTTCAAATCGATCGGATACGTGGAAGTCGTTCAAAATTTACTTGCAAGTTTTGATCTAAACAAACACAAACTAACATACATTGCAAGTTAAATAAAAGCTTGTAAATAAATCATAAATCAAAATATTCGTGGACGAAGCCACGAGTAAGTATAAAGTGCGATCAGCAGACATAATTGGCTAACGGATTACAGTGGCGGCTCGTGCCTGTTTAGACAGGTGGTGCCAAAACGAAGGTCAAAATAGAAAAGAAGTACCTATAAAACATAGAAAATAACTTACCTAGTGACTATCCACGCAAATTAGGGGTAGTGCCATGGCACTGTGGCACTACCCCACGAGCCGCCACTGACGGATTACTAATTGCAGAATTGTATCGGACTCATATTATATGCAGTGTCATTAATATTGTTGGCATGGTTTGTTTTGCATAGATAGGTGCTTAAATGTGTCAATTATAAACGTGACGCATATGTTTCCGGATTTGAATAATGATTGGTTACTAATAGGATAAGCTCGATATCCCATTAATCCTGTTGTCAATAATTGGATTTGGGAAGCTGCTTTAGCGTATTATTTAATTAGCCTGTGTCTACCATTTTGTATCTCTGACCGGTGAAATATTCTAGCCGAGATAGTTTGCACCTCAGAACAGAGATAGCTATATAGAAACTGCATACACGTCGCTTGTGAAGCCACAACTATACACTAAAGTACGACCTGTCAGATACGTTATGATTTATGATCATTCGTTGCTTGTATTCCGTGGTGTTAATAATACAGTCGTGTTGTGTGTCTGGATGTTACATAGCGACCAAGAGAGAGGACAGTGCGGTCCAGTGGTTAGCGTGTTTAGACGCAATTTTGGTCGCTAGTGGGCGGTAGCCCTAAAGATTCAAGGTGTATCTTATCATCAGTAAGTAAAAATATTTTTTACAAGCTTTTATTTAACTTGCAATGTATGTTATTTTGTGTGTTTGTTTGTTTAGGTCAAATCTTGCAAGTCAATTTTGAACGACTTCCACGTATCCGATCGATTTGAAACTTTGTACACATATGTATTCCCGATGGCAATACATGAATAAATCGTTTTTAGAAATAAATTCAACCCCTAAGGGATTCTATAACGGGGATGTAGGGTTTTTTTGACTAATCAACGCCCAGGCCAAATCGCTGAAGCTAGAAACTTGAAATTTGCACAGTTGGTTCCTTTTCTGACGTAAGCATGCACTAAGAACGGATTTTTCGAAATTCAACCCCTACGGGTGTCAAGGGGAGTAAAATTTTGAAAGACTAAAATGAACAAAATAAATATTAGTAAAAAAAAACTTTTTAGAGACAAAGCTTTTATTTAAATGCACTAAAAAGGAAAAAATAATTTTTAATAATTTAGGTTCATAATTATAAAAGCGTGGGTCGTGACTAATAAACTATCATAGATTTCACGACTCACGCTTTTATAATTATGAACCTAAATTATTAAAAATTATTTTTTTTATTATATTTTCAATTATTGTTCGCGACTGGCTTCAGTTGATATGCCACTTCTATAGCTATCTTTGTTCTGAGGTTTGCCCCATACACATATAGGGTGGAGTGTGCTCCCTATATTGGCACAAAAATAGGAGAAATAGATAGCAATATTGTAGACGACTATCATTATCTCTTTCTAGAATTGTGATTGGTTCTTCGTCTTCATGTTTATATTTTATACTTTTAACATTGGAAATGTTTATGTTCGTATATGGGGGCAGAGTTACGAGTTTTCGTTCAAGGCCAAAAGACAACGGTGTCGCGATCAAGTGAGGAGCAATCATGCAAAATTGAACAAGTGCAATTTTTTCGAAATGTGTTTTATATCATGTCTAGTTAACTGAGAGGTATTTGCGACGATCTGCGGTGTTATTTTTGAGCAAATGTTAATAAATACTGTAGAAAAATCCATTTAAAAGTTAAGTAATCAAGCAAAAGTGAACGCGTATATAACAGAAGAATAATAGGGTTATTCCTGACAAAACTAAACAGTGCATTGATAAATATTGTGTGTATAATAAACAGTTAATTATGTTTCATATATGCTGTCATCATTTCCAATGTCCGCGATGGTTGCAAGGATTGCGAAATCTGTGAATTTTTAATATTATGTTGTCATGTTATTTGAAAATTGAAAGTATAAGAATTAATGAATGCAAGAAACGATTTTCTTTCGCAAAAAGAAAAACTCAATAAGAATACTTTTTATAACTTTGTCATATGTCATCTGTACATAAAAATAATTATTGTCTTTTTTACAACTTGAGATATAAAATATGTCATAAAACGAATTCAGACAGAACCGATTTTTAACAATATGAATATCAAGCATAGCTGTAATACAATATGCAAATGATTTTCAACAATATGGAGTATTCGGTGCAATAAAACACATTGTGGTTGGTGCAATAAAGTTTACAACGGCCAATAAAAGCAGACGTCACTGTGCATCAGAAAGGATTTGTGTTTGTTGTGTTTACAGAACTGGGAACCCGCATTACCAACCACGCATACGAAAAATACCCATTCTGTTTGTTATGGTTGCGGTTACAATCACTTAACTTTAAGTCAATAATTTTATATACGATTTGCATAACCAAATTTTTAGCGAAGTAATTTGAATGAAGGTTTTAAAAATCGCCAGCCTCGTAACAATTCCGTTTTAAAATACGGCGTTATCACAAATTCTAGTTCTCAGGTTTTAATTGAAGATGAACTGGTGAAAGTATCAAGGGTTTTCAGTTTATTATTAAAAATAATGCTGTTTCGATTGAGTGAAACGAATATTTTTGTGGATATGTTAGTTAAATGCCATTTGATTTTCAGCTGATTTTTATTTAAAAGTCATAAAATAAAACGAATTTGTACAAAAAGACAATTACATAATAGGTTAAAATAAAATGATTTCTTGTATAATAATTATTTGAAACTTATAAAATTAGACGCTAATGACCTCAGTTGTGGGGCGTCTATAATGCAGGGCTGTAATGCACGTGTTGTGAACAAATGCTCTGTTGTCGAGCCTGCATAATCTACAATATCTATCTAAAAATAATGAATGAATCTCTTATAGTGAAAATGTCTTAGATGTGATATAATTTTTTTCCAGAGGGGAACGAACTTAAAAAAAAGTATTTTTCTCCAAAACCAAAAATTCGTGACGTACAAAATTTTCAACCAAGTTGTAATAGATTTTAATAAGTTAGTTGACAATAAGAGCACATTTTTAAAAATATGTTTTTCCAGAAATAGTCTCAAAATATTTTTATACACGGGTATACAATATACAAACCTACATAAAAATAAGATGGTGTAAATAGTGACTTATATTTTCTGAATGGGAAAGGATTCATTTCAGTGATGTAATTTAATCAGTTCATTATGTAATATTAGTATAAAAACGATATAACGATATAAAATTTATGATACTAATAATATTTTACTGATGTCTTGTAATTTTGTGTTTTCAAGGCAGTGATTTTTAGAGTTCCGTACCTCCGAACGGAACCCTTTTACTGAGTCTACGATATCTATCCATCCGTCCGTCTGTCTGTCACGAGGCTCTATCTCACAAACGCTAAGAGGTAGCTAGTTGAATTTTTTTATATTAATTGTGATTTTTGCGTTCACTTTTTTATTGTAAAAACGGTAGGGTAGGAAAAAACAAATAAAATGTACCATAATAGTTAATACTATTTTTATATAAGTTTATACACAAGGTCAAAATATGTTTAGTAAGTAAGAGGCAGTTTAGAGTTGGAGACCCCGTACGTATACAAAATATAAACGTAGGTAGGTTGTTTATTATAAATATTCGATTTTTTTTGTCAGCCATTACATCTATATTATTCATTTTTTACGAAATTTAAACTAGAAATACATCAATTTCTAAGCAGACCGGGGGCCTCATTTAGTTCTGCCGCTCCGGGCCTCCGACGGGCTTAGTCCGTCACTGTCAAGACGAATAAATCCCCGCTAAATAATACAAACTCGGATCATTTACACAAAAAAAAATTAGACTGATGACCAGTCCTATACTTCCCACCTAGTAAATATTTGCAAAAAATAAACACTCTTTTTTTATTCTTTGAAAAAAAGCATGGCCCTCTTTTTTGTTTAGTGATTTACTGATGGCTAGCTTAATATAGCAAAAATCATGGTTACCTTGATTTATGTGCAATTGTTATTTTTTTTAGTAAAATATTTTTTTTCTCGAAAATTACATTTTAGAGAAAAATATTTACATTTTTTTCATATTGTAACATCTAGAATTCATTTATATTTTTTTTACTTATGTTAATACGTGACATTGAGAACGTTTTTTTTAATATCTCAGGATCTACTGAACCGATTTGACTCAAAATCTAATCAGATCTAAGTTAAAGGCTGATAAACACAATACAACAATCGGCATGGCCGTATGTTGTTCCGTTTTTACGATATCGAAGGCGAAAAATTGACCACATACACACACACACACATACAGACATCAGTCAGAAAATGATCTTAAACGACTGCTAGGGTCTCAAAACGTGAAGATCTGTTAAAATCTCGAAATATTTTTTTCGGACTAAATCCATTACTTCCCTACCATAGTAGAGGTGGGAAGTAAAAAAAAAAAACAATCAACAAACAGCAACAAAAGAACTATGGTATAAAACAAAACACTATGCGCAGTGATCAAGTAAGGTGCGTGATAAGACATTTCTTATCGTTCTATTTTGTGAATATTCTTCGGTCGATTTCTTGACGATAGTGATGACGCGAGCGTGCGACGTTATATGGACGGAAGTAGTCGCGTGACATCCGGTCATTAGACTTTAACGGAAACATAACACATTTCTCAAACCGTCATCATCTTGAATGTAATCTTCTAAACTAAATCAGTGTATAGGACGCTCACTGGGGAGAATGAGACGACACCGGGCGCGTTGCTTTTCAACGATTCTTTTCAAGCCATTTACAGTAGAACACATCTCTAACGAGATATCAAAGGATAATCGTTGTAACCGAATTTCGTTATATCTGATTTTACAAAAAAAGGTAAAATAAGTGCAGGGGCATGAGTAAATATGTCCTATCCAGTGGAATTTTGAACAATCAGATACTCCCAGGTGTTTTTCCCAATTTTTTTGCGGACGGCCTGAATGACAAAAACCTTTTTTTTAACCGACTTCAAAAAAATGAGGTGGTTCTCAATCCGGTTGTATTTTTTTTTTAATGTTTGTTACCTCAGAACTCGTCATTTATAAACCGATTTGGAAATTTTTTTTTTATTTGAAAGGATATACTGTCAGATTGGTTCCATAGAAATTTCATCAAAATCGATTTAGTAGTTCGGCTGATTTTAATAAAAGTTAGTAACGGCGTGTGATTCCTTAAGGTAAATGTCACTTTTTGACACATCAGACAGCGTAAGAATGTCGGTTTAATAAAAGTAAGTAACGGCGTGTGATTTCTTTAAGGTAAATGTCACTTTTTGACACTAAAAAGTAAAAAATAAAAAACTTTTTAACAAAAAAAAAAAAACCTCCTTCAAAAAGCCACTAAAAAGAGGAAAATAATGAAATTTTGAGGTCTGCGCCAATTTAATAAAATATGAAGTTGGTTAAAAAGAAGATATTAATCACTATATACTATACTTTTTAACCGACTTCATCTTTTATTAAATTGGCGCAGTCTTCAAAATTTCATTATTTTCCTCTTTTTAGTGGATTTTTGAAGGAGGTTTTTTTTTGTTAAAAAGTTTTTTATTTAGTTTAAGCACGTTTAAGGTTGATCTCGCAAAAAACTGACTGTAATTGATTATTAATAAACGATTGAAAATACCCAACTGACTCTATTTCTATTTAAAATAGATAGTCCGGCTTTTAGGGCAAAATGTCCGGCTAAATATAACGCCGAATCCGGCATTTCTATTGTTGGTCCTGGCAACTCTACCCGTAGCTCAGTTTAAAACTAGCCAATTGGGAAAGTTTATATGAGTTGGTATAAAGCAACTTTATGAGTAAATATTTCATATATATGTAAAGTTGGGCACACAGCTGCATGCAATTTCAAACAAATTAGTAGTTCTGCAGTTCTGTATCCAAATTGCATGCTTGAATAATTACACCTAATATTTTCCATCTACCACAGCCCAGAGGTCTAGATAACTTGTTTTATCGATAAAGTATGGAAATGAAATATTTTATACCAATTTACTACGTTCAAAGTTATTTTACACTGTTGAAATTACTCTTGCATGTTTAGAGCTCATGAAATTACTTCCTCGAACGTCTGAACTCAACAAAAAAAACGACCTTGAGTCGCTATATTTTGTTAAAAGCGACCATCTATATTTCTATATCTAATCTATTTATGTAGTCCTCCTTTTGTGTCTCTCTAAATATTATTACAAAACTGTTTTCTGAGTTGGCGGAATAAATATTTATTTACAATAATTAAAAAATACAATAACAATAAACGCAACAACGAAAAGTCAATTCTAACAATAAAAAAACTTGTTAAAATGATTTTCTCCGATTTTTGCAGAAATCGGTTATGTAATTGGCTGCTCTTCCAATAAAAAGTTCAGGTTAGATTCCTGACTATAACTACGGTTGTTAAAATGATTTTTTCCGATTTCTGCAGGAATCAATTATGTAACTGGCTGCTCTTTCAATAAAAATTTTCAATTACCCGGGAGAGCTTCCACCTAAAACGCAAGGGAGAAAGGCTGCCAGACTTACAGATTCTCAAATGGAGAACACTTGTACAAAGATTGTTGAAATTATTTTGCCTTAGGTAGACACTTAAGAAAATCCGTCACTGCCTCTTAGACTATATATGGTAAGCCTGTTAGAACGCTTTGTGTGTAATCTGACAGCTTTGACTTAAATATTAAACAAGCCGTGAGGATGTCGTTTATTAGGACTAAAGTGTACACAAAATGTACACCAACTTTTTATTAAAAAAAAAAAAACGGCAGAACCGATTTTTATAAAATTTATGTCGGATCAAAATGACGTTAACACGCCTCGATTGACACCCTTACGAAGTCGATATAATTTTTTATTCGCGAGATATTGTGTAAACTCTACTTTTTTAGAGTCTATTTGGTTAAGAAAAAAGAACGGCTGAACCGATTTTGAAAAAATTTCTTTCAGATCATATTTACGTTAATACGCGTCGATTGGCACCCTAACGTAGTCGATATCATTTTTCATTCTCGAGATTTCGTCTTAGAAAGAAATGGACACATACGTACTTACGTACGTACCTACACACACACACATTCACACGCACAGACATCTTTCTAAGAATAGTGTAGTGACCTTGAAACATAAAAATTTGTTATACATTTTGATTTCGATTTTCGAACCCATTACAATAACTTCCAATGGGAAGTTAATAATCTATGTTAAGAGAGAACAATTCAGGCTGATTGAAAATAATTTCGTGCGGACGATACATTAATTGCCAAAATCAAAGCATTACACGTCCTAACTTTCTAAGAAATTTTGAATTTCTTATAAAGACGTGCGTAACTAAATAAGTTATAAAGTGTTATCGCCCCGATTTAAGTTACCTTAATACATATATATAAAGTTGGCAACCAATTAGATGAGGCTAAGCCCACGGGGTGGTGCGGGACGGGAATCAACGGCACTCTGGTGCCTTTCATTCTGAATATTAAACATAGTCAACCGTGTCGCTTGGTTATATCAGGTTATATAATGCTATATAAACAGGGTTTAACAGAAAATTATACTTTGACGGTGGATATTATAAAAGTTCATCTAGTTTACTTGCTAACTGAAATTGTGTTTTAAAGACCACCAACAGTTTAGGTTATCTGGGACTGGGCCTAGCACCAATTCATATTTTCAATTTATTATTATTATTATTTTTAACATTGGAAATGTTTATGTTCGTATATGGGGGCAGAGTTACGAGTTTTCGTTCAAGGCCAAAAGACAACGGTGTCGCGATCAAGTGAGGAGCAATCATGCAAAATTGAACAAGTGCAATTTTTTCGAAATGTGTTTTATATCATGTCTAGTTAATTGAGAGGTATTTGCGACGATCTGCGGTGTTATTTTTGAGCAAATGTTAATAAATACCGTAGAAAAATCCATTTAAAAGTTAAGTAATCAAGCAAAAGTGAACGCGTATATAACAGAAGAATAATAGGGTTATTCCTGACAAAACTAAACAGTGCATTGATAAATATTGTGTGTATAATAAACAGTTAATTATGTTTCATATATGCTGTTATCATTTCCAATGTCCTCGATGGTTGCAAGGATTGCGAAATCTGTGAATTTTTTTAACAATAAATTTAAAATCCAATTGACACTTTTACCAGCTCTTGGGCTAGAACCCGGGAACTGGGGACTTGTAATAGAGGAACCATAGCAACGCTACTCGCTCGGCTATTCTCAAGCCCTACTCGACTACTACGATGCCAAAAGAGGATAATGTATTTTTTACCATACCCACTATAAAATAACTGATTTGCGTGCATGTAGGTATGTATATGCATGTAAAGTGATTTTTGACAGGCCGGTGTACGGGAACGTATCTTTCCCACACTAGTGTGGGAAAGCAAGCCATTCGCATAATCCATAGTGATTTATGCTTATTCGCCTGATCCACCCGCTATTATATAATATACTCATTTGCGTGCCACATCCTACTATAGGAGTGAAGTTGGCGACGAAAATGAACTGTAATTAACTTCCCATTGGAAGTTATTGTAAGGGGTCCGAAAATCGAAATCAAAATGTATAACAAATTTTTATGTTTCAAGGTCACTACACTATTTTTAGAAAGATGTCTATGTGTGTGTGTGTGTACGTATGTACGTACGTACGTATGTGTCCACTTCTTTCTAAGACGAAATCTCGAGAATGAAAAATGATATCGACTACGTTAGGGTGCCAATCGACGCGTATTAACGTAAATATGATCTGAAAGAAATTTTTTCAACATCGGTTCAGCCGTTCTTTTTTCTTAACCAAATAAACTCCGAAAAAGTAGATTTTACACAATATCTCGCGAATAAAAAATTATATCGACTTCGTAAGGGTGTCAATCGAGGCGTGTTAACGTCATTTTGATCCGACACAAATTTTATAAAAATCGGTTCAGCCGTTTTTTTAAAATTATTGTTAAAAATAAATAATAATTATGTTTTAATGATTAAAATGATTACTTTTCTGTGTAATATCTAATTTAATTATTATTATTAAATATTTATCAAACTGGGAAGTTCGTCGTGTGAACCTCAAAGGTCGCACTTTAGTCCTAATAAACGACCCACTGATAATGAAGACTTCGGCTAACTCCTTACCTTCTCAGAGGTGAAGACTTCGGCTAACTCCTCACCTTCTCAGAGGTAAAGACTTAGGTATTATGTCCGGTCGATTATCAGCGACACCCTGTAGATCTTGTGTGTGTACGTGAGTCGACGACGGGTCGTAGTTTACATTCTGCGGGATAGTTTGTTCGGGAAGTTCACCTGCTGAACAGTTTCATCTCTGACTCAAACTTCACACAGGACATAGTACGTGCCTCCATGCAAACTCAGACCTACTGTTGTGCTCGACTGGAGCCCATACTGTCTCAGAGGTGGATATATTCTAGAACAGCGTTTCTTAAACTGGGAGTCAGTAGTATATCTGATGGGGTCCGGGGACTCATCTCTGATGTAAGTGGGCAAAGTTATATAATATAATTATATAGTTCGGCTATGCGACCGCCGAACTGCATAAACGCCGTCCGGCAAACAATGATTTTGTCTAAAAGACAGCGATGGATTTTCTTAAGTATGTCTACGTATTTAAGACAAAATAATTTGAACAATCCCTGTATATCCAAGTGTGCAAGCTTTCACGGCCGGCATTGTTCCAAGTCTTCATGGTTTCCGGGCTTGTAGGCCGTGATCCGGTGGTATTTCTATACCTGTACCAAAAACTGGAAAATATTTAGGACACAAACCAAGGAGCACTTTGTGTCGCTGCGTCAGCGGAATAAGTAATAAAAACGTGGGGTGCATAAAAATCTGTATAACGACTGTATAATTATTAAAAAAGAACGGCTTGTCTATAGAAAAATGTGTTTCCAAGCCCACCAACAGAAATATTTCAAATGCACCCCACGTTTTTATTACGTAACGTGGCGTCATTTTATAGCATTACGAGCGCTTCTCGTAGACGATTTAATATATATTTTGCTATTATGATGTATGTATTAATAATATGTTGTTTAAACTACACACTACAAAAGTGAAAGTGACGCAAAATCTAAATGTTATAAATTGACATTTACACTTCAGAAAAATTTAATAAATTAATTAATCTTATCAACAGGTTGCCGCGATAATTTTACATATCTCGAAGGGGTCCGCGTAGGCGAAAAAGTTTAGCAACCGCTGTTCTAGAGGAATGCGAATAGGCCAAGCTGCCCGCATACTCAAAATATGTGATCGCGTTACCAAATAGTTTATCGTTATTTTCTAAAACTAATATATAGTTCAAATATGCAAATAAACGTTTACATTTAACTGTCAATATACAAGAATACAGAGGACAGTGTGGTCCAATGGTTAGCGTCGCGGCCTCTGGATCAGACTGTCATGAGTTCGAATCCCGCCTCCGCTCATGGAAGTTTTGTGATGTCGTTTAGTTTTAGGTTGATTGTTTTTAACTTCCCATTGGAAGTTATTGTAATGGGTCCGAAAATCGAAATCAAAATGTATAACAATTTTTTATGTTTCAAGGTCACTAGACTATTTTTAGAAAGATGTCTGTGTGTGTGTACGTATATGTGTCCATTTCTTGCTAAGACGAAATCTCGAGAATGAAAAATGATATCGACTACGTTAGGGTGCCAATCGACGCGTATGAATGTAAATATGATCTGAAAGAAATTTTTTCAAAATCGGTTCAGCCGTTCTTTTTTCTTAACCAAATAGACTCCAAAAATGTAGATTTTACACAATATCTCGCGAATAAAAAATTATATCGACTTCATAAGGGTGTCAATCGAGGCGTGTTAACGTCATTTTGATCCGACATAAATTTTATAAAAATCGGTTCAGCCTTTTTTTTTTTTTTTAATTATTGTTAAAAATAAATAATAATTATGTTTTAATGATTAAAATGATTACTTTTCTGTGTAATATCTAATTTAATTATTATTATTAAATATTTATCAAACTGGGAAGTTCGTCGTGTGGACCTCAAGGGTCGCACTTTAGTCCTAATACACGACCCACCTCACGGGTTGTTATACAATTATTATGACGTTAAATGATAACTCATAAAAAATGGAGTGATAAATTTTAATTTAATAACACAGCGATAATTTATTAGTGATATTCCTTAATAAAAAAAATCGAAATGATGATATAATCCGGAATTCACCTTTTAAAAAAATATGGAGGATTTATTAAATACGTTCTTTTAATTTATAGTCCTCTTAATAATGCGCGTCACAGAGTTTTCTCTGGTTTAATAAGAGATGGTAGCACGGTGCTGGAGGATTTATTATCGGAAGAAAAGTGGACAGCTACGATAAGCTGAATATAAGTGATGAATGAACACGCTTATGTCCAAAACACTCTGTATATATTAGTTAACGGAATGGCCGAAGCGTACTATTTATATACTATACTTATTAGGGGTTGAATTTAAAAAAATGCTCGAATATTTGTTTGCACATTTTTACTTCCCACCTCTCTATGGATTTAGTCCGAAAAAAATATTTCGAGATTTTAACAGATCTTCACGTTTTGAGACCCTAGCAATCGTTTAAAATCATTTTCTGACTGATGTCTGTATATGTGTGTGTGTATGTGGTCAATTTTTCGCCTTCGACATCGTAAAAACGGAACAACATACGACCATGCCGATTGTTCTATTGTGTTTATCAGCCTTTAACTTAGATCTGATTAGATTTTGAGTCAAATCGGTTCAGCGGATCCTGAGATATTAAAGAAAACGTTCTCAATGTCACTTATTAACATAGGTAAAAAAAATATAAATGAATTCTAGATGTTATAATATGAAAAAAATGTAAATATTTTTTTTCTCTAAAATGTATAGTTTTCGAGAAAAAAAATATTTTACTAAAAAAAGAAAATTGTACGTAAATCAAAGTAACCATGATTTTTGCTATATTACTAGCCATCAGTAGATCACCAAACAAAAAAGAGGGCCATGCTTTTTTTCAAAGAATAAAAAAAGAGTGTTTATTTTTTGCAAATATTTACTAGGTGGGAAGTATAGGACTGGTCATCAGTCGAATTTTTAAAGAAGAATTAGTATGTTGAATTTCAAGTATATAGCTTCAGCGGTTTGGCGTTGATTTGTCAAAAAATCCTACACTCCCGTTTTACCCCCTTAGTGGTTGAATTTAAAAAAATGCTCGAATATGGGTTTGCTTTTTTTTAAAGAAGAGGTAGTATATTAAATTTAATACCTCTTACCTTAACCATTTATGAGATATGAATACTTTGTCAAAAAACTCTACACCCCATTTTGACTACCTTAGGGGTTGAATTTTTAAAAAATTCCTTCTTAGTAGGTGCTTACGTTACAAAAGGAACTTACTGTCCAAATTTCAAGTTTATAGCTTCAGCGGTGATGAATCAGTCAGTCAGTCAGGACATTTCTTTTTATATAGGTACCTATCTAATCTTAAAATTGATTTAAGTTTGAATTAAAATTAGATCGTAATTAGGGTAAATGTTGAAAAAAAAATTAAATGTTTTATTTAATTAAGTATTACAATTCGAATTTAATTATTACTTGCAGAAAATGATTTATTTGAATTAAATTAAATTTCAACTTCGATAATTATATCGCATGAGTTTCAAAATCAACGCACGAATTTTAAAAATGCGTTGTTTGCGAACCTCTGTTGTTTTCACGCTTCACCGTGCAGTTATGCGACGATCGGACACCCTGTATATTGGCACGAGGTGTTCACAGACAGGAGGGCCAGTAATTTATCTAATCCGCGCGTCGAAGCAAGCGAAGAGCTCACAGGAAACGTGTGTAATTTATTATCGATGGATGGAGACGGAGTTTGCACACACTTGCATGTGTTACTGTGTGTGTGTATGTTTCTATGTGTGTGTAAATAC
The DNA here is from genome assembly GCA_039654895.1 of Mongoloraphidia duomilia. NCBI lineage: Eukaryota > Metazoa > Arthropoda > Insecta > Raphidioptera > Raphidiidae > Mongoloraphidia > Mongoloraphidia duomilia. The sequence goes on along the minus strand of CM077522.1, from coordinate 4,206,880 downwards.
TGGAAATGGGGCAAAGCACGCGGACGAATTAAGCGACTGAGACAATCAGTACAAACTCGATGCCGACTTTGAGAACTAAGGACGATCAAATAGTAATAAACTCATCGGTTCTCGACCTGCACCTACCTGTAGTTGACTATTACAAGTCCCCAGTTCCCGGATTATAGCCCGAGAGCTGGTAAAAGTGTCAATTGGATTTTCAATTTATTATTAAAAAAAAAATAATGAATTGAAAATATGAATTGGTGATAGGCTCAAATAACCTTAGCTGTTGGTGGTCTTTAAAACACAGTTTAAATTTAAACCCTATTGTTGTACCAACGATGACCATTCGTCCATCTGTCTGCCTGTCTACAAAATTTATACCTACTCTTTGAAGATGGATTAATAGTCCGAAACGATCGTCGAGTGTTTAAATAAACACAATTTGTAGAATTTTTCAAGCGTGTGTTTTACTATTTGGGACCGTTCAAGTATTACGTAACGCATTTTTTGAAGCTTTTTGACCCCCCTCTCTCCTGTAATGCGCCGTAACGTTTCAATTTACCCCCTCCCAAAACGTTACGTAACACCCAAGTGACCATTTTGACCTAAAAATGTCAATTATGTTGCGCAAAATACTAGGAAATCACTAAAATACCGTTACGTAACGCGCTGCTTGATCCCCTCTCTCCATTGTAACGCACCGTAACGTTTTACAAGACCCCCTCCTCCCCTCAAACTGCGTTACGTAATGCTTGAACGGCCCCTTTCACATTTTATCTCTTGCTAGTTACGTAAATTGCTAAAAAAATAATAAAAATTGGCATCTGATGCAAAATTTGGAAAATCTCAACCTTATCGAAAATGTGTAAACTTTATCTTATATAGGGAGAAGGACACAATAAAAACTTCTAGAATTTTTAATTAGTTTATGTTGAACGTTTCGTCTACAATTGAGACTTCTTCAGCAACTTAAACTTAGATATCCTATTGTCCATTGGGTTTAACATAAACCAATAAAAAATTCTAGAACTTTTTATTGAATCCTTCTTCCTAAGATAAAGTTTACATATATTTGAAAAATGGACACGAAAAGTGATTTAATAATCAAAAATTTCCCTGTTTCCCTAACATACCCAAATTTTCCCTAGATCTAGGGACATTTCCATAGCACTGGCAGCACTGACATGCTTCACAAATAAGCGTTCCTACCGCAAATCCGTTTGTATACTTCTCTACGCTATATACGATAGTGGTGTTGATTGTGCTCACCTAAAAGTACGTAACTACGTACATAGAACTGCGATATTGTAATGCGAGATCCATTACGGCAAATGGGACTATCGTTGTACGGCTCTATGCATAATGGGATAAGGAGACGTTAAGTTTTACCCAAAATCCTTTAGTTTATAATAACGCATATAACGTGTGTTCCTCGACAAATAAGACCAGGCATGATAAGTAGAGAGGTGCAAATCGTACGTGAAATTTTCCGTAACACTGACGTTCGTGACAAGTTGTGCTAACGTGTATAAGTATCGAGAAAATCGTGAATGCGTGAGTGTGATTAAAAAAATGTACGCATACGTGAACGTGCGTGAGTGTGATTTAAAAAAATATACGCATACGTGAACGTGCGTGAGGGGAAAAGAATTTTTGTGAGCGTGAGTGCGTGAGTGTGATTAAAAAAATATACTCATACGTGAACTTGCGTGAGGGGAAAAGAATTTTCGTGATTTCCCGTAACACTGACGTTCGTGACACGCCGTGTTAACGTGTAAGTATCGAAAAAATCGTGAGTGCGTGAGTGTGATTAACAAAATATACGCATACGTGAACGTGCGTGTGTGTGATTTAAAAAAAATATACGCATACGTGAACGTGCGTGAGGGGAAAATAATTTTCGTGATTTCCCGTAACACTGACGTTCGTGACACGCCGTGTTAACGTGTAAGTATCGAGAAAATCATGAGTGCTTGAGTGTGATTAAAAAAAATACGCATACGTGAACGTGCGTGAGGGGAAAAGAATTTTCGTGATTTCCCGTAACATTGACGTTCGTGACACGCCGTGTTAACGTGTAAGTATCGAGAAAATCGTGAGTACGTGAGTGTGATTAACAAAATATACGCATACGTGAACGTGCGTGAGGGGAAAAGAATTTTCGTGATTTCCCGTAACACTGACGTTCATGACATGCCGTGTTAACGTGTAAGTATCGAGAAAATCGTGAATGCGTGAGTATGTGATTAAAAAAATATACTTACGCATACGTGAACGTGCGTGTGTGTGATTTAAAAAAATATACGCATACGTGAACGTGCGTGAGGGGAAAAGAATTTTCGTGAGCGTGAGTTGGCGTGAGTGAAAAGTTAATCATAGGTAAAAAATTATTCCTGTATTTTCAAGCGAAATGTAAACTGTTATAGCCCGGGAGTTTGCGTTGCATTTTAGGTCTAGTATTTTTACGCCGATCGATTGTTATCTTTTTTAATAAATCTGGTATGACTAAGTAAACCAAGCGTCAGCTGGCGCACCCGCGGTGGGTGTGGGTGTGAGAGACTGCGAAAGTGGTAAAAAAAAATTTTTTTTAAGTAATAGTACGCCGGCTGAAACTTGTTTTTATAAATAGTTAACATTATTGTGAGTTGAAAAATAATCGTCAGCTGCATCGTGGAAGGGGGATTGAGCGTCAGCTGGTGGCATGAACTTGTAAAAAACACGTAAAATATTGCGCATTTCACTTGTTTGCACTGACAGCAGCTGAGACAATTTCGTTACCTAGGATTATGATTATATCGCTATCATAATCCTAGGTAACGAAATTGTCTTAGCTGCTCTCAGCTTAATATACAAGGTTTTTCAAAATCTCAATGGAATTTTTCGATAGCTCCTCTATACTATTTTATAAAGAGAGAGTCAATTTGTTTGTAAGAAGTAAATTCGAAAACTTCTGAACCGATTTCAAAAAAAATTTTACTGTTCGATAGGCAATATAGGACATAGGCCCGACTGAAATTGTCTCAGCTGCTGTCGGTCGGGCCTATGTCCTATATTGCCTATCGAACAGTAACATTTTTTTTTAAATCGGTCCAGAAGTTTTCGAATTTACTTCTTACAAACAAATTCACTCTCTCTTTATAATATAGTATAGAGGAGCTATCGAAGAATTCCATTGAGATTTTGAAAAACCTTGTATAATAATTTTATATACCTATAGGTATGTAGTGCGTAACGTACCGTAATAAGAGATCCCACAGTAGCACTAGGTGCAGTCGTTGTGAACGAGACATAACCCACTTCACTGACTAATTGCATGAGTCTCGAGCCCCCACTGGGGCGAAAGCTCCACATAATTTAAGCGCGTATATCGTCATCTTACGCATTTTCATTTTCTTGAGACAAGACACGTAACTTCTTTAAATTGTATACATTTCTTAACCAAGATGATTCACTGTTTCGCATTTTCATCTATTATCTAGCTTAACGGATCTTGGGAAAATTATTTCCTCTTTAAAGTTTAGTAGAATTTGTGCGAAGAATGTTCTTTTTTATGATTAGCACGATTTTTCATTATCTTCTGGTTTTTATGACCACCATTTATTTTTATTTATTGTAAATTATAGACGCGTCGACAACTTATAGGTCATTATAGCGTCTTGATTACATTAAATAATAATTCACTCAGAATTAAATGACATCACAAAACATCCATGAGCGGAGGCGGGATTCGAACCCACGATAGTCTGATCCAGAGGCCGCGACGCTAACCACTGAACCACACTGTCATCTTTATGAACACCAGTTTTGAATTATGTGATAGAATACAAACATTGGATAATTAAATGTATATAAAAGCTGCTATTAGAATTAAATAACTTTTTTTTTTGTCACACCCACCAGTTGCTTTACATTCATGTATTTTTACATGTAAAGTGACTTTTAACAGGCCGGTGTGCGGGAACGTATCTTTCCCACACTAGTGTGGGAAAGCAAACCATTTCCATAATATAGTGCTTTATGTTTATTCGCCCTGATCCGCCCGCCATTACCTACTGACGTACGTACGTATGTGTCCATTTCTTTCTAAGACGCAATCTCGAGAATGAAAAATGATATCGACTACGTTAGGGTGCCAATCGAGGCGTATTAACGTAAATATGATCTGAAAGAAATTTTTTCAAAATCGGTTCAGCCGTTCTTTTTTCTTAACCAAATAACCTCCAAAAAAGTAGATTTTACACAATATCTCGCGAATAAAAAATTATATCGACTTCGTAAGGGTGTCAATCGAGGCGTGTTAAAGTCATTTTGATCCGACATAAATTTTATAAAAATCGGTTCAGCCGTTTTTTTTTTAAATTATTGTAAAAAATAAATAATAATTATATTTTAATGATTAAAATGATTACTTTTCTGTGTAATATCTAATTTAACTATTATTATTAAATATTTATCAAACTGGGAAGTTCGTCGTGTGGACCATCAAGGGTCGCACTTTAGTCCTAATAAACGACCCACCTCACGGCTTGTTTTTGATCTAATTAAGACGCTAATGACCTAAGTTGTCGACGTGTCTATAATCTACAATAAAAAATATACCGGGCTTGAGAATACCAGAGCGTGTAGCAATGCTGTTGTTTACATGGCGTTGTTATGGTTCCTCTATTACAAGTCCCCAGTTCCCGGGTTCTAGCCCGATAGCTGGTAAAATGTGTCAATTGGATTTTCAATTTATTATTAAAAAAAAAAAATTAATTGAAAATAGGAATTGGTGCTAGGTCCAAATAACCTTAACTGTTGGTGGTCTTTATAACAAAATTTTTTTAAAAATATACCTCATTACGTTACTATAGATATTAAACAATCTACTAAAATATAATGACTATTTCTCGATTGGGTCGTCCTGCACTTTTTTGCAGCATCGTCAGATAGATCTTACTTAGTTAAATAAATTGTAGAAGCTGATTTAACAACAGCAAAAGGGTGTTATAGTAGACTCTCGTGAGACGCGTTTCAACAAAATAGTTTTGGAGGATAAGTGGCCGCTGTGGTGACAGGTCCTGTTTGAAGTGTCCTAGTGTCTGGGGACATTCGTCATCGGCTGAAAGTGTCGGACACGGCTTTGTTGAGGTTGAGCAAGCGTCGGTCACAAGACGACACCCAGTGGTGCCAACTGACAGTTGTGATGGAGAGTTGTGCGTGTCGTCCTACTGCGTATGTTGAAAGTGTCATGGCCGACTGCAAAACTCCTCCCTTTTATAATAATTCCGTACAACGGACGAATAATAATTTATAAAAATGAAACATTTCGAACATAATGAAGAGTGCAGGGGATAAAAAATTAAAGTCCAAAATTTTCAAAACTTTAATGGTTTTAAATTACAAACGCTCAACAATGCAGGCCATAACATAATACCTATAATATTGTAGAAATTGTCGGAAGTGAGCACTTCCGTGGCACGTTAATTTTTGTTAATTTTAACTTTATTTCCACAAAATAATTGTTCTTCACCATATAAATATTCACACCCACGTTTACATACAACCATTGTATCAACATTATAATTTTCTTATAGACTCTGAAGATGGTATGAAGAATACCGAAAGTGTCAATTGGATTTTCAATTTATTATTAAAAAAAAATAATGAATTGAAAATATGAATTGGTGTTAGGCCCAAATAACCTTAACTGTTGGTGGTCTTTAAAACACAATTTAAAAATTTAATTTCGAACGAGTATCGAGTCGGACGGGTCTATGTTTTCTAACAAGGTGTGACGGACAACTAAATGATCATATTCATAGGACCACTCCTTGTTAGAAAACATAGACCCGTCCGACCCAAAACTCGTTTGTGCGTAGAAACGATGCTACTATCTTCTCTAAACGATACTATACTCTACCTACATAAGTAAAAATTAATATAATAAAATTTACTTGATATACCTAAATTAAAATTTTCGAAACGACGAGATTTTATAGTCTGGCCTCTAGGCCCTGTCATCCAACCGACGTCAATAGTGTATGTGTCATATATACTACACTAATGCTGGGTTTCAGAAAGCATTGTCAGAAAATCTAGTTTGACAATGACCTTTATAGATTGTGAAAACACATAAACACATAAAAAGAGCATTGTAGAATTTATAATAATTGATTGATTGAAACGAATTTTTTTTTTAAACTGTGTAGTATTTGAGGTAGTTATTTGTACAATTTCCACTTCGAACCGTTTTGTGTTTACGTATTCTTTAGTTGCAAGTTTTTGTGTGCGGCCAGCTTTAGAACAACTGCACATGCGTTGTGGCGCGCATGGTTCAAAAATGATATTTTCACAGATTCACGTCACAATCAATAAACTTGTTGCTAAGCGCATAATATCTGTCTGTGTGTTAGTTTGGGGTGCGATGCGGCAAGAGGGAACGGAAACACGCTGCGATTCTGTTTTTATTTCTCAGAAGATTAAAGCTGAGGATGCAGCGTTACACACAAAAAAAATATATTAACAGAATATATTTGATGATTAAAAAATAAAGTGAAAAATTTCAAAATGTTTACCTACATTACTAAGTATAGAAAAATCAAAAAATAATCACATATCGTCACTTGGACCCGAGCTCGTACCAGTCGGTTTGTGTATGCCGGCTGGCGGATTTTAATACACAAATATGTTATTTGTTGTGTTGAAGACGCTAATGACCTGAGTTGTCAACGCGTCTATAATCTACAATAAATAAATAAAACCACTACTCCACGTGTACAATGCCACAAACAATGGTATATTTGATACAGGGTGGCACATCTTAAACAATGCAGTGAAATATCTCGTATACGGTACAAACCATAAAAAAATGTTTTATACAAAAGTTATAGAGTGTCAAGGGGGACAGAAGACTGTGATACCAGATTTAACATAGGTGGTGCTGTGAAGGTCAGGCGAAGGTTAGCTTCGATTTTTTAATTGTAACAGTGCATTTTTATTCCAGAATACGATACAGTGTTTAACAGTGAACATTAAATTATTAAGGTACATATGAGCTAAAATTAATAAATATTGAGATATTTAGAAATTAAATAACGGCCAAAATGAACGACAATTAGATAAATTATGGCATAGCAGATAGCCATGATATTACGCAGCGGCCTTCTTGGCTTGAATTCAATTCTTAAAAGAACCGAATTGACAAATTAAATTTGTTATTTAATTTCTAAATATTAATTCAATTTTTATTAACTTTAGCTCATATGTACCTTAATAATTTACTGTTCACTATTAAATACTGTATCGTATTCTGGAATAAAAATACACTGTTACAATTAAAAAATTGAAGGTGACCTTTGTCTGACCTTCACAGCACCACCTATGTTAAATCTGATATCACAGTCTTCTGTCTCCCTTAACTTTTGTATAAAATATTTTTTATGGTTTGTACCGTTTACGAGATATTTCATTGCATTGTTTAAGATGTGCCACCCTGTATAGCCCTGTATAGCCTATGTCCTAAAGCAAAGTATCACCTATCGAAGAGTGAACATTTTTTTTTTTAAATCGGTTCAGTAATCTGTGACATTACCTCCTAGTTTTACCCAAACGAAGCCAGGTAGGCCAGTTATTATTACCTTTCTACTATTTGACGTATATCCCAGTGTAGATAGCTTTAACTTTTTAAATAATAATTAAAAAATTGTAATTTATTATGAAACATTCGGTATAATGTGTAATATTATAGTATAACTCAAGTTTCTGGCATTCAGAGAAATGCATTATGGAGTTTATATCAGTAAGTTGATCAGCCATGTTATATAGCGGACGTAAATGCTTACTACTTCTAACTACCGATATTTATATACCGGATGTCCTTGAACAGACATGAAATGCAATGACCTCAGAACAGAGTTAGCTATAGAAAAAGCATATCACGTCGCTTGTGAAGCCACAACTATACACTAAGGTACGACCTGTCAGGTAAATTATGCTCATTCGTTGCTTATATTTCGTAGTGTCAATTGCTCTTTATGTCGTGTTGTGTGCCTAGATGTTACAATAAAGGTTCCAAAGCGCTTAGAGTAGCCGAGAGTGTAGCAATGCTGTTGTTTACATGACGTTGCTATGGTTCCTCTATTACAAGTCCCCAGTTCCCGGGTTCTAGCCCGAGAACTGGTAAAAGTGTCAATTGGATTTTCAATTTATTATTAAAAAAAATAATTAATTGAAAATATGAATTGGTGCTAGGCCCAAATAACCTTTGCTGTTGGTGGTCTTTAAAACACAATTTTCCAAAGCGCTTATGAAAAATCAAGGTGTAATTTATCATCAGTAAGTAATAGTAGATTGTATACCTAGATATGTAATGGACTATATTACGACGAGTAATGACAGTATGTAAAAACAAGCGATAGCGAGTTTTTACAGTCACACGAGTCGTAATATCATTACGCAAGAGATATATATGGTATTTTTTTGCAATACCCACTATAAAATACCTACTTTTCACTTCATTTTCAAAAAAATTGACAGTTCATTTGCGTCGCCATCTTAACTTCTACAGTATGCCGTGAAGTTCGTGAGTAAGTAATGGCAGGCGCACGCAGGCGTAAGAGCGAATGAACAGAAATTGCTATTGCAATCGTTTACTTACCGCCCTAGTGCGGTAAGTAAAACACTTTCCGCACACCTGCCTGTTAAATGTCTGTTTAAAGGTCGCTATACATACATCGAAAGTAGCTATTTTGTAGTGGATATGGCAAAAAATATTTTATTATATTTTCAATTGTTCCCTGGACGTCTCGAATGGTTTCATTTGTACAGACCTACAAGCTGTGATATGCCACTTCTATATAGCTATCTCTGTTCTGAGGTAGAAGTGGAAATCGTACAAAAAACTACATTAAATACATGTACCTAATACCTACACAGTTTAAAAAAATATCATTTCAATCGATCGATTATTCGAGCAGAATCGATTTACAATCTTATAATGCTTTTCTTATGAAAAAATATGTGTGGTCACAGTACAAGATTTTCTGACAATGCTTTCTGCAATCCAGCAAATAGTCTTTGATATATTAATTTCTGAAGCACAGAACCGATTCACGTTCTTCCATTGCGGTTATCTCAAGACACACGTTATAAACAATGGTTGTTGTATATCTTTGCATCTCTATACCAGTAAATAACACTTTTTGACAGTTCAGAATTCGAACGGCTGCCCGCAACGTACGGGCGGGGGGGAGTTTCATACAGTCGTTTGCCGCGCGCGTTCGCTGTTCAAGACATACACCGAAACCGCAAAACTCTGTATGCTGCCGTAACACCGTAGATGTGGTGAATATGTCGACGCTCCCCTTTGCTCCCCGCCGTTCGCTTCCTACTCGGTCTCTAACCACCCCTGCCCAGATTGAAATTGGTGATACCCATCTCCTACACCATCTATACCCGTTTTTTCCACCATCTATCCTCGTCTCTTGCACCAACTATACCCGTTTCCTACACCATTTATACCTGTTTCTTACACCATCTATACCCGTTTCCTGCACCATTTATGCTCGTCTCTTGCATTATACCCGTCTCCTTCACCATCTGTACCCGTTTCCTACACCATATGTGACAACTGTTAAAATCGTGTTTGGCTCATTTGTTGATTTGACATGGTGTGGAATTTTTTGTGGTTTATTGAGCTACCTACATTCAACATTTAATTTGACTGTCTATGTTCACTGAACCATCGTCGAGTCAGTGCCGCATGAGAAGTTTTATTTCAAAAATACTTTGCGATAATCCAAATATAACTATCAGTGGGGAAGACGGTTAAGTGAACTGGTCCAAGTTTAGTTGTATATCGGATTTGGATACCGAGGCAAACAAATGCGGGAGACAGAGTCACGCCGCGTCGGTGCGGTTTCTGTGATACGACAACCGCAATATTAAGTACATCTGTCGGTCGGTATAGTAGATACCGATAATTATTGCATAGATTCCAAGCCTCCGCTAGAAACTTAGAAACCACAACTCAGTCAAAAGGGTATATGGATGAATTTTTTTTATCTCCTTTTTATTTCGTAGCACGAAAATATTACGTCAATTTGAACACAACTTTTAAATCTGAGAAACATTGAATGATTTGTTGAAATGCAATAATTTATTGAAATATGAATACATTTGTACAAATCAAAAACTGTGTGTGACGTCAAAAAAATACCGACAAATTGAAATATATGCTTAAAACAGTCGCCGTAACAACATATAAAAATTTGAACCTTGAACTAATAATATAAGTTTCGTCGGGTACATGACACGTTTAGGGTGATCTGCCACCCCTTTAATATTGACCAATCGATCTGCAAATATTAAAATGGTATTATTGGGTCACCGACAAGCTATACAAACAATTTCAGCCTTGAAGCAATAATAATTATGACCATTTTTTTTGTTACATGTGGAGGCGGTCTGCACCCCTCCCATACCGCTATCTAGTAAAATCCCTTACACAGGGCACTTTAATATGCCTCCCTCAACATCTTCACAAAAATAAGGCCTTGAATAAATAACACCAAAAAATTGTCACTAGCTCTCGGTCTATATGTCGTTACAACGCAATATAAAACTGGTCGACCGTAAGTGATTGGTCGAGAAATAAAATTATATTCTATTCTATTTTAAACCGGTGCAAATTTATTTGTACAAAACAAAAATCCAATTAAAATTTTAATTTTTTAAAAAATATTTATATAAATTCAAATTTTATTCCTCTCATTTATATATTTTTAAATACGAAATATCTGTGTAATTCATAACAAAATCACAGCTACGTAAAATCGCGTTGGGTGGCTTTGAACAAGCCGAAAGCGTAGCTTCTGCGGCATTCCTATGAAATATTGAAGTCATTAAGTGTGTGGCAGGCGTCAAAACACACAGCGAACTGCGCAGGCTGCAGTCGCTTTACGGTGAAAGAGTTTTAATTCCTGTTAGTTTTACATTTAATTATTCATTTTCACCTTTCCATTAATTAATAACCCGATTCTAACCTACAGGTTGTCACATCAGATCAAAGGGCAATTCGCACTGGAAATTAGTTTTTAATGCCACCGGCTTTTCAAAGCTATTTGAAGGTGGGGCAAGTGCGTTTCCGAGGCAAGTGCAGTACCTGCAATTATATTTCACATCCTTGCGTATATTGTACCTACTGTCATCTGTGAATTAGACATCTAACTAACATATTCTTCGATAGTTTTATTCACTGGTGATGTTCAATTGTATTATTATTCAGCGATTGAAAATCACATTTTTCATTTTTGGGTCGCACTTGCCCCATCTCATCTAATATAAAAAAAAAATCGACTGATGACCAGTCCTATACTTCCCACCTAGTAAATATTTGCAAAAAATAAACACTCTTTTTTTATTCTTTGAAAAAAAGCATGGCCCTCTTTTTTGTTTAGTGATCTACTGATGGCTATTATAGCTTAATATAGCAAAAATCATGGTTACCTTGATTTACGTACAATTTTTATTTTTTTTACTAAAATATTTTTTTTCTCGAAAACTGTACATTTTAGAGAAAAAAAATATTTACATTTTTTTCATATTATAACATCTAGAATTCATTTATATTTTTTTTACCTATGTTAATACATGTCTGTTAAAAATTTTCGATAATTCGAAAACTCAATAACTCGAAATGTTCAGCATTACCCTTGAAAAGGGCACTATAGCCTAGTGGATAGCGTACTTGGTATAGGAGCCTCTAAACTAGACTGCCGTGAGTTTGAATCCCACCTACACTCACGGATGTTTTGTGATGTCATTTAGTTTTAAGAAAGTTGTTATATTTAGTGTAGTTGAAAGACGCTAATGACCTGACTTGTTGACGCGTCTATAATCTACAATAAATAAATAAAAATTACCCTTGAAGTTCTAGTTGTAGAGGTTCTACTGTATTAGACTTCGTACAATTTTTTTCCCAACAGTTTGGATTAATTCAGAGTCCTTTTTAATTAGCATGAAAGGCGTTTGGAGTTTAAAAATGGCGATGCTGAGTTAAGACTATGGGATGTTATACTAATATGGAGGACTCTAAACGGATGTCGGTATTCGAGTCACGCTTCGGCTATTGCTATAAATGCGACTGTAAATCTAGGAAGAGGCGAGAGCTGATGGTATGTAAAGGATATGTTCAAAAAGGACTGTACATAAAAAGGTACCCTTATTTACTATAAGATATACAACCGTCATAACATTGTATTATATTCAAAATTGACTAACACACGCGCACTAGCACAACGTAATATATCTATCTACTTATATATATAAAAATGAATGTTTGTTTCTTTGTTTGTTTGTCTGCTATGGTTCCTCTATTACAAGTCCCCAGTTCCCGGGTTCTACCCCGAGAGCTGGTAAAAGTGTCAATTGGATTTTCAATTTATTATTACAAAAAAAAAATAATGAATAGAAAAATGAATTGGTGCTAGGCCCAAATAACCTTAGCTGTTGGTGGTCTTTAAAACACAATTTTTGTTTGTTTGTCCCGTATGCGTTCCTATACCATTCATCCGATGTGCGCACGCCAGGTTAGGTTTCTGTATGTTGATAAATTCTTAGCACCCTGACGAATCCGGGCAGGACCGCTAGATTACCGTACATAGTGGAAGTACGTATATATATATATATATATATATATATATATATATATATGGCGGACGGACGGGTTATTAATCTTTATTATATATAAATTCTTAGCACCCTGGCGAAGCCGAGCAGGACCGCTAGATTGACCGTGTATCGTGGAAGTACGTGTATATATGGCGGACGGACGGGTTATTAATCTTTATTATATATAAATTCTTAGCACCCTGGCGAAGCCGAGCAGGACCGCTAGATTGACCGTGTATCGTGGAAGTACGTGTATATATGGCGGACGGACGGGTTATTAATCTTTATTATATATAAATTCTTAGCACCCTGGCGAAGCCGAGCAGGACCGCTAGATTGACCGTGTATCGTGGAAGTACGTGTATATATGGCGGACGGACGGGTTATTAATCTTTATTATATATAAATTCTTAGCACCCTGGCGAAGCCGGGCAGGACCGCTAGATTACCGTGCATGGCGGAAATACGTGTATATATGGCGGGGGGACGGGCATTTAATCTTTATTAAATGTAAGTTCTTAGCACCCTGGCGAAGCCGGCAGGACCGCTAGATTACCGTGCATCGTGTAAGTACGCGTATATATGGCGGACGGACGGGTATTTAATCTTTATTATATAGAAATCCTTAGCACCCTGGCGAAGCCGGGCAGGACCGCTAGATTACCGTGCAACCAGATAAACAAAATCCGCCTATGTCGCGGCTTATGTAAAAATTCATTGTAGAACAGTCTGTACATCGTAGCGGAATGACTGTTGTGGAAACAAGTTTGAGTTAGAGACGAAGTTTCGTTAACTCCGCGACGTGCTCAGTCGATGCTCGAAGCAATATTCACAGAAAGTTATTAAAATTCGGTTACAATTTATTATTCTACCGGTGTGCAGTATACGGGAACTGCTATGGGAAGCACGACGACGAAATGGAGGCTGAGTCGAGGTGTTTTTAATCTCTGGAAGCCGTGCGTGCTGACGGCTGAAGGCACTAAATGTGAGAGGCTTGCGCTCCGAGGCATCTGAACAAGAAATGTTAAGATTATACTTCTTGAAAGTTTTGATACGAAAACTCATATAACATATAATAATAATTAGCTGTGATCATAATTAAATCAAATTTTAGTTAATCTAATAGTTAAATTATAATTAGTATAAAATATCGAGTTTTCACTATTAAAGTTACGTGCAGTATGGAACTGGGATTCTAGATGGTAGCGTAGATCATAGCAGGGCTTGCTTAAATTAATGCATTGTTATATGTGCGAGCGTACACAACGAAGCAGTGAGTGTAGCAGGTATAAGCACTGTTACAAGAGCTACTAGATGTATCTCACCATTCTTTCAGCGCGCTGGCTACTACAATCAACGTGTGACAACTGTCAAATGGCCGTTACAAGTTTCGCAATGGATGTGACTAGTTTAATAAGTGAAATTTTGCCAGTTTTTATTTAATTTGTTTTGAGTTTTTTCTAAGACGTATTTAAAAGTTCCGTACGTAAATATTCAAAAAACCGGTTTGGGTAAAATTTTAATTCTTGGTATAAATGATGCAATTCGTCATGTTTAGATCGTTTTCTATTAATAGGGTGGACATGATAGCTCCTACCCAAATTTGTATTTAAAATATACCACTTTGTAGCAGAAGAACACAAATATTCGTCTTCGCTATCTGACATTTCAAACGCGATTTAAGCTTGTATCAATGCAAGTATCAAAGCTTCGTTGTGCAAACCTATAAGCGCTTATAATTTCAGCCACCATCTACATTACATGCTACCATCTAGAATCCCAGCTGCGTACTGCACGTACCTTAATTCTGTTTTGAGGCATGTAAGAAATTATTAAATAAAATAATAAGAAGTATTAGAAATACCTTGTATTTTTGGTGTCCGTCTTGTGACTTCATGTGTTGTTAACACGACGCGTTTCAGCAACGAGTTGCCATCTTCAGGTGTGGTTAATTTTTTATATTATAAAACACACACACATTAAGTATGTAAAAATACAAGGTATTTCTAATACTTCTTATTATTCATATAGTGACTTAGAGACCTAACACTCTAAAAAAGTATCATTAAGTAAAAGTTTTTCGCCTCGTTTTTTTCGTTCGGTTACGCACGTCACGTCACGTCCAATCCCAACACAATTGCAGAACACTGCGTCATTACTAATAGACAATTTGGTATATCATAAATATAGCAGTAGGTAGACACAAAGGGATGCATAGCGTAGGGGTGTCGCAACTGCTTTATTAAATTGTTTCCGACCTTAAATTTTTTATTATTTTCCTCTTTTTTGTGGCTTTTTGAAGGGTTTTTTTTGTTAAATAGTTGTTATTTTTTTAATGTTCTTTCAAAACTGTGTAACTCGAGCGGAATCAGTGAGCAAACGTCACCATCGTCGTTCGCAATCGCCAACTTTCCATCCTAGTTGCATAATGTACTATTAATAGTGACTTGACAAACTAGGAAAGGAGCTGAGCAATTAGATACGAATTTGCAAACATTTTTTGAAAATATTTCTGTACTTTGAAAAAAAAATGCGTTTTTCGACAAAATATAAATTCTCTGATATTGTTTTCAAATAATCATACTTATAGAAAAAGAAAAAATTTCAATAATAAAGAATGCGCACGTTCTAATTTTTTTTTAATTTTTTTTTAAATTTTTTTTAATTTTTTTTTTTAAATTTTTTTTTTAATTATTTATATTCGTGTTTACATTAAGTACATTATTACTAATATTTATAATTAATTATTTAAGTTTTCTACCCAGTTTGGCAGTTCCAATTTCAGGGTAGGAATCAGCGTGTTTTTTTTTACAAGCGTAAATGAAAACTATCTTACCTACTGCGCCTGAAGAAGTTTTACTGCTAAAGTTTAAAAATCCCTATTTCTTTGAAATGTGAACAGAACTTTATTTTAAAAAAAAACGTAAGGGAATATCGTAACAATGGATTGAATTTCAATTCAATATAAAATATAGCTTCGTGCTTCAGTCGTTTCAGAAAATCGTCTGATTGCAGATTATAGCTCTAATGCTGAAATAATGGATTTGCCAATTGTTAGAGCTTAGCGCGCTACGTGAGTCTTGATTCAGAATGAAAACAACTTTTTAAACGCTCATTTATTATACAGCAGATGTTTTAAATAAACGGCCAAGTGCGTGTCGAGGGTTCCGTACTATGTAAGTTATGCTAGACCTACAATTTTGATAAAATAAATAAAATAAAAACAGATTCATAATGTACTCAAATGGCTCTTTTCAACGATACCCCACAAGAATAGGTACAAAAAATGATTTTTGCCCCCCGTTTGCATGTATAATTTTGACAAAATAAATAAAATAAAAACACATTCATAATCTACTCAAAAGGCCCTTTTCAACGTTACCCCACAAGAATAAGTACAAAAAAAATTTTTTTGACCCCCGTTTGCATGTAGCCCCTCCCCCTCTAAATAATTTTTTTTAATCTTTTGTTATTCTTTCCGTCTTTGGGCCGCGGTAATACATATTGAGTTTGAATTTTAAGTCCCTATCTCATTTAGTTTAGAAGTTAGAAGCCTGTAACAGACAGACAGACATCGTTGGCACAACAATAGGGTTCCTTTTTGGTACAGAACCCTAAAAATCAAACAAAACTTTTTTTCTTATTTTATATCGTCTGATCAGAGCCGGTCCAAAAAATTTGCAAAATCCCGTTCAAGGTTTGTATGCGGGGCCCTGTCCAAGAGTTATTTGCAGCTCGCTGTGCAAAATGAAGACTACCCGACTTTTTTCTGCTGAGCCGATTTTGACGATAGTTGGTGTAATATCGACTGGTACCCAAAATTAAAATATAGTGCACTTTTAACCCGGTTACAGTTGGGTTCTCTTTAAAACTCGTGCGAATTTGCAGACAAGAACTACGTTCAGACGAACAATAGCTAGTAATAATAACTCCATGAAATTGATCCTCACTTGAATGCACTATAACTTCACATACCATTGTGATGGAGTTAATTTCCAAGGAGGTACTAATAATAAAGGTAGCACCTATACGTTTGTAACATAACAAAGCCATATCTTTGAATGGCTTCTAGAAAAGAATTATTTCGGAAGAGTCTCACATAAATAACAGCACTGAGTCTGTCGCTTTATCATCCGAATTGCTTCTAGTGCAGTGAACACGAGAACTATACACAGAACTAGCTATGTAGGTAGGTACTATAGCTGTTTTAGTATTATATATTTTGTGTACAAACATTTACCGAATGTCTCAAAAATTGCATTTGAATTTAAAGGACCATATTTTTACAGAATGTAGGTAACATAACCTAAACAGTGATGACAAGTAAATAAATACCAGTAGGGGTTGAATTTCGAAAAATCCTTTCTTAGTGAATGCTTACGTCAAAAAAGGAACCAACTGTCCAAATTTCAAGTTTTTAGCTTCAGCGATTTGGCCTGGGCGTTGATTAGTCAAAAAAACCCTACATCCCCGTTTGAACCCCTTAGGGGTTGAATTTATTTCTAAAAACAATTTATTCATGTATTGTCATCGGAAATGCATATGTGTACAAATTTTCAAATCGATCGGATACGTAGAAGTCGTTCAAAATCGACTTGCAAGATTTGACCTAAACAAACAAACCCACAAACAAACACACAAACATACATTGCAAGTTAAATAAAAGCTTGTGAAAAGAACACTGACATGTACACATAAACTGACGCACCCCTTCAAAAATAGAATAGACCAGTCTGAATCAAATCTGGTTTCTACGTTTGAGGCGGTTAAGTTTTCTCTAAATGTATGAACTCTACCTATATATACTTATACAAGATACATGCATTGGCAATAATACGTCCTTTGATGTATTAACTCAACCATTCCTTGATCCTTCTGTCTTGTGAACTCGTGTTTTCAGATCGTAGACTTTATTTTCTAAGTTTTAATTAGTTCTAAACTAAAAGGAAAACAATTCATTCGCAATGCTCTAAGAGCTTTATACACTTTTTAACTAATCAAGGAAATTTCAACACGTCAGGCTGTTCAATTTAATCATAAACGAAGCGAGTGAGTGGTGTATTAATAAAATTCGAGCAAAGCGAGTGAGTAGTGTATTAACAAAATTCGAGCGAACGAGCGTATAGCGAGTGAGAAATGTATTATTAATATTCTTAGCACTCGGGAAATTCCTAGCACCCGGGCTTTCATAGCACCCGAGCGAAGTCGGACCGGGCCGCTAGTATGGAATATAAAAAATAAATTATACATACTCCTTAAAAATTGAACTTACGCAATTTTGCCTCTTGACTACAGATATATATAAACTACCTTAATGTTATTTAATAATTTACAAGTCTTAAAACTTCTTCGTTTCGGAATATTACACTTGCCAACGGACGAACCGGACAGCCTCAGAACAGAGATTGCTATAGAAGGAGCATCTATTGTATTGTACTGCATTTATTGTAGGTATGTACATGCGGAAACAATATTCCAACTCAATTTTAAACACCTTGATTTTTTATAAGTTCTTTGGAATCTTTATTGTTACTATCCAGGCACACAACACGACACAATTTTTTTCAGTAAAACACAAATTTATCAAAAAAGATGCTTAGTGTGTGGGTAAAACCACACTACTAACTTCTCATTGGATGCCCTTAGTTTTTCTTTATTAAAAAAAATTGCATATCTAATCAGGTGTTCATGATGTAATTATGTGTCGAATGAAATTGTTCCGAAGTCGATACCATTAATTGTTCTGGAGATACTTATGCGAGCCGAAAAAAATATCACCAACGTACGTACACACACACTGCACAGACGTCTCTCTAAAAACAGTAAATTTGAGAGACCTCAAAAACATCCAGATATGTCAAAATGTTTCATTCGCAAAATCGGACCCAATATAAAAACTTCCAGTCGGACGTTAATAAAGAATAATTAACACCGCGGATTACAAACAACGAATGATAATACTGTATTTATTTATTTATTGTAGATTATAGACGCGTCGACATCTAAGGTCTAGCGTCTTTCAACTACATTAAATAACAACTAACTTAAAACTAAATAACATCACAAAATATCCATGAGCGCAGGTGGAATTTGAACCCACGGCAGTCCAGTCTAGAGGTTGCGGCGCCAAGCATGCTAACCACTAGGCTATACTTCCCCCGATAATACTGTACCTGACAGGTCGTACTTTAGTGTATAGTTATGGCTTCACAAGCGACGTGATATGCTGTTTCTATAGCTGTCTCTGCTCTGAGCGTACAGCCAACGCCAGTTTAATATTTCGTTTATATAGCTCTGGCATAACCGTTATTTCCTATATGCAACAACTGTATGTGCAGACTGCAGAGAGAAACACACTTGACCCATTTTCTGTGATTCTTTTATCATTTTATTATATCTCGCAGCGCTACCAAAGACACGGTTCACAAATGACAATTTGTTCTCTTGTTGAAGATATTGAAATTTGCTCTATTTTCCAAACGGCATATAACAAATATTTATTCGCAAACATTTAAATCTAAAGTATAGCGTTTTAAAGAAATAACCAGTGAACGCATTGTAGCAAAACCCCAGATGATACGCCGCTGGCGACAATAGAAATAAATTCTTATCTCTGGAACTACTGAACCGATTCTAAAAATTCTTTCACTAATAGAAAGCTACACTGTCGCTAAAGCTATACCCTATTTTAGGAATTTCGGGTTCAAGTCCTGACAGTGGCTTCTGATTTTTTCCTTGTATATCTTAATTGTTTGACGTTTAACATCACGGTGGTAGGTTGCCGACTGATTACGTTAAGAAAAGTATTTGTTTGTGGAATGGCTACTGTCTATTTAATAATTATTATACCTATTTTATTTTGATAAAGTCGCGGGGGAGGGGGGTTCAAGCTATAAAAATGTTTCACATCTGCCAGGCGTCCCACGACGACTCACATTTTATTTACTAATATTTTATTCTCTTGTTTTATCCGACAAAATTTGAATCAAAAGCGCTAAACTTTTAGCTATCGATTATTCTGACAAAAGTTGACATGAATAGAATAAAATAATAAAGTTTATAATTAAAACCCTTAAACCGGCTGAAGTTAAAATGAATTTTAATATAAGTGGGTATGTACTTTGATATATCTGTGTACATAAACAACGGGAAGGTGAAGCATTGGATCTGCTCGCGCCCACTTTTTATAGTGTGTTCATCAGATTGACTTGACTCTTTAAAAATACGTATCGCGTGAATATTTTTCCGTACGCAGTTATAGCTACCGAGAGCTAGTGACAATTTTTTGGTGTTATTTATTCAAGGTCTTATTTTTGTGAAGATGTTGAGGGAGGCATATTAAAGTGTCCTGGGTAAGGGATTTTGCTAGATAGCGGTATGGAAGGGATGCAGACCGCCCCCAACATGTAACAAAAAATATGGTCACAATTTTGCTTCAAAGCTGACATTGTTTGTATAACTTGTCGGTGAACCCAATAATGCCATTATATTTACAGATCGATTGGTCAGTATTAAAGGGGTGGCAGATCACCCTAAACGTGTCCTATGTACCCGATGAAATTTATATTATTAGTTCAAGGTTCAAATTTTAATATGTTGTTACGGCGATTGTTTTAAGCATATATTTCGATTTGCAGAACAAAATGTCGGTATTAACCCCCTCTCTTAGAGGGGAAATTGCTCGCCTAGGTGTTTATATCGTTCTGCAAGAGGGTTAATACCGACATTTTGTTCTGCAAATTGAAATATATGCTTAAAACAGTCGCCGTAACAACATATTAAAATTTGAACCTTGAACTAATAATATAAATTTCGTCGGGTACATGACACGTTTAGGGTGATCTGCCACCCCTTTAATACTGACCAATCGATCTGCAAATATTATAATGGTATTAAAAACAAAATAAAATATAGTTACTTCTTACCACAACAGTTTTATTGATGGATGTACATTTCGAAAGCTAAGCTTTCATCTTCAGCTGAAGATGAAAGCTTAGCTTTCGAAATGTACATCCATCAATAAAACTGTTGTGGTAAGAAGTAACTATATTTTATTTTGTTTTTATTCCAACCACAGTGCTCATATATATTTTTATAATGGTATTGTAAGAACAATTTTATGTTCTTACTTTAAATAAATAAAACACAATATATTCAATTGAAATAAAGTGCTCACTTGTCAGGGATCTGTGGAAATTAGAGGTCTAAAAATATACTTACATTTTTTTTGTTTTTGGACTGTTTTCAGATCTGCAGCTCTACTGCGCAAGTCTACTTCAAAACGATTGTACGTCGTAACTTGATTCAGCATCGTGTAAAATAACTCAGGCAAGTCTTTGAACATATTATATTTTATAAATGTGAATTCGGTGAGGAGCATTCATACCTGTTGAACATATATTTATAGTAGCTCACCCATCCGCTTTTCCCCCGTGGGAGTTGCGTCGGAACAGCTATTATTAATTTCCAGAGATGTTGTATGAATATATCGCGAATACTGTGGCCCTGCGAGTTCGTTATATAGTCCAAGCTCTGACCGTACAAAACTCTACTGGACAACATTACTAAATATTATTGAATTTAACAGATATGATGAAAAACATCAAATCGATGGCAGCTAATTGAATTTTTTTTTATACCATTTTTTGTTATCAGTATCTCGAATACAGCTCAACACTACTTGATAAAATTTATACAGATTATAGAGAAGTATCAAATATTTACAGTTATCATCCTTGCATTTTGCATACCTTGCAGACCTCTCTGAGGTTTGCGAGCTATGCAAAAAAAAATTGATGACAATTGTAAATAATTGTTACTTCTCTATAATCTGTATAAATTTCATCAAGTACTGTTGAGCTGTATTCGAGATACTGATAACAAAAAATGGTTCAAAAAAAAAGTGGGTTTGTGCTTATGACCACACGACAGAAGTGAAAACTTGATTATTGTATATTCATACATAATATTATTTTATTATTATAATACGTAATAATAAAAACGTAATTCTTGAAACAATGCACTCCTTGTTAGACAGTAAACGTGGTCATCGACCCGAGCGCGCTTGATGTCGAGTGGAACCGAGTAAACCCAATTCAGCGTCACCGACCCGAGCGTGACGGTTCACTTTCGTTCACTATTCAGAAAGCACGCAAAGTGCGCCTAAAGAAGTTTTCACTTCAAAAACGTAATTCTTGAAACGATGCAATCCTTGTTAGACAGTAAACGTGGTCACCGACCCGAGGGCGCTTGATGTCGAGTGGAACCGAGTAAACCCGATTCAGCGTCACCGACCCGAGCGTGACGGTTCACTTTAGTTCACTATTCAGAAAAAACGCAAAGTGCGCCTAAAAAAGTTTTCACTTCAAAAATTGAATTAGTCTGCCACCGATTTGATGTTTTTTATCATATCTATTAAATTCAATAATAAAATTTATAGAAATTAGGAGAGAAAAAACTCAGTGGCAAAAGGATCAAATAAAATGTGCAATACTGATGATTAAATTTGCATTTATAAGTATTGCAAATTTTATTTGATCCTTTTGCCACTGAGTTTTTTCTCTCCTAATTTCTACATCATCTACGGATCACCGTTTCTCTATATCATAGAGTTCTGCAACATAATAAAATTTTAGTAACGTTGTCCAGTAGACGTTTATACGGTCCCCTCTCTTGGTACTATAAGCGCGCGTCTGCAGTTCGTTATCTTTAGTAGGAGGAACAGCCGGTCGCGGCTATTAATTTCTGACCATATAGAGCACGCAGCGAGATGTTTCCCGCGAGCAATACGACGCCATATCGCTATCGATATAAACAAAAAAACCACGAATGCGTCTCCTGAGATCTGAAATAATCTTAGTTTTACTATGTTGCGAATATTCCTTTACATATATACGCCTCATTCACCTCCGGCATCTACTAGTTCCGTTTCACACAAACCACATTCTGTTCCGGTTTTCTTATAGGAATTATGTCTTGTTCAGGCGCCAAACCGTTCTCAAGAATCCAGCATACCCACTATAAATTAGCTACTTTACATGCGTGTATGTACACTGTAAGAAATGAGAAGGCCGATTACATAGATTATCGATGGTCCATTTGTAGCCATGCGATTAATCTGGTAATAGGCGCACAAAGAGACAATGGCGTCGCAAACAGGTATCGCCTGCACATCGCGTAGATTCCATAAAAACTCATTGCGCATGCGTAGTTACTAATTTTACATTAATTTGTTTTGTATTCATCCATGTTTTATATATGCAACTATACATTTTATTTTGTAATTTTTACACACTTTATTGAAATATTACACAAATTCTGTAATTTTAATTTACTTTATGTAAAAATCACAAATTTGATTAACTTTACAGTAAAAGTCCAAGTTTTTATGAAGTTTTCTGTGTAAAAATAAATAATAATGTAAAATCACTTAGAAAATTGAGGGAATTCTACCTTAACTTTCAAAGTATTTTTACATCCATTTTTTACAGTGTATGGGATGGGTCAGTTAACAGGCAGGTGAGAACAGTGTGGTTAGCGTCGCGGTCTCTGGATCAGACTCCACTCATGGATCTTTTGTGATGTCATTTAGTTTTAAATGAGCTGTTATTTAATGTATATCAAGACGCCAATGACTTAAGTTGTCGACGCGTCTATAATTTACAATAAATAAATAACAGGCAGGTGTGTTGAAAGTATTTTCAAAATACATTAGTGTGGTAAGTAAATATTTTGCATACCTATAGTGATTTATGTTTATTCGCTCTGATTCGCCCGCTATTACCTACTCACGACCTACTATAATTGTGAAGTTGGCAACGGAAATGAACTGTTAACATTTTTAATTGTGTTTTAAAAACCACCAACGGCTAAGGTTATTTGAGCCTAGCACCAATTCATATTTTCAATTCATTTTTTTTTAATAATAAATTGAAAATCCAATTGACACTTTTACCAGCTCTCGGGTAAGAACCCGGAAACTGGGGACTTGTAATAGAGGAACCTGCATAGCAAAGCCATGTAAACAACAGCATTGCTACACGCTCGGCCATTCTCAAGCCCGTCAAAATTTTTAGAAAGAAGGCACTCAAAGGCCATACATTAAGAATTTAAGACATGGGGGCACGGCTATAATGGAGTGTAGCAAAACCCCAGATGATACGCCGCTGGCGACAATAGAAGTATCGAGAACAAATAACAATGTGTAGGCGTGGCATTATATCGAAGACACAGGTAATCATCAGAAGGATCTGGAAAGTGCGCGAGCGTGGTGGGGGTCAAGCTGCTACCACTATATAAGCAAGAACAGTCACCGGAAAAGGACAACGAACAACGAATTAGACAACGAGTGACAGTTGAAATAAATACAGTGCTATTGAAGTGTTTTCACTTTGTTTGAGAAATACTGATCGTGTAAACAGTGTTGACTGTTGAAATTGACTTTTCATTGTTACGAATTATTGTATATTGTTGTTTACATTTTTAATTATGAAATAAATAATTTATTCCACCCACGTAAGAAAACAGTTTTGTTACAGGAGGATCAAAACGTTTATTTATAAACATACAAAGCGACATACTTTTTCGATAACAAAGCGGTGTTAAGGCGCTTTCCTTTATTTATAAAATGTACACATAACCATCAGGAGTAAAGTCTTATTTACGTCATTTCAATAACAGTTATATCCGGGAGTATCTCTCGTAACACATAACCATTTTATTTTATTCGGTGTTCTTCAGTAAGTGTCCCATTCCAGTATATAACAACCGAATGGCGACGCGACGGTTATATAGAAATGAGACGAGATGTTTTGAAAATAGAACAGTGTTGTCTCGATATCGATATCGTCTCTTTAATTATATTCTTCGTCCTGTCATTGACGTCGTTGTTCTGTCTCGATCCTGTCTCGTCTTCAAACTATCTCGTCTTCGTCCGGCATATTATAGTCTTCGTTCTAGCTCGTCTCGTCCTTGTCATGTCTCGTCTTGAGTAGTTTGGTTATGGCATCATAGGTACTTATATAGGGACCTATTTTACTTAATTTTTGATATTTCAAGAACAAAGTTGGAATTTGGTATTTTTGTGTGTATTGTCTCATCGTCGTGAAGCTAGACCGAAAGAATCTCGTCGTCGTGAAACTAGACCTAGAAAGTCTCGTCATTCATGAAACTAAACCGAGAACGATGTCTTCGTCGTGAAACTAAACCGATAAAGTCTCGTCATCGTGAAACCAAACCGAGAAAGTTTCGTCGTCTCATCGTGAAACTAAACAGAGAAAGTCTCGTCGTTGTGAAACTAGACCGAGAAAGCTTCTTTGTCGTGAAACTAAACCCAGAAAGCCTCGTCATCAGTCATCATGAAACTAGACCGAGAGGAGTGTTTCGTCGTCGTGAAACTAAACCGAGAAAGTCTCGTCGTCGTGTAACTAAACCGAGAAATTCTCGTCGTCGTGTAACTAAACCGAGAAAGTTTCGTCGTCGTGTAACTAAACCCAAAAAGTCTCGTCATCAATCGTCATGAAACTAGACGACAAGAATGTCTCTTCGTCGTGAAACTAAACCGTGAAAGTTTTTTCATTGTGAAACTATACCGAGAATGTTTTGTCGTCGTGTAACTAAACCGAGAAAGTCTCGTCGTCGTGTAACTAAACCGAGAAAGTCCCGTCGTCGTATATCTAAACCGAGAAAGTCTCGATTTCGTATGAAGCCCTATAGTATTAGTGCTGGTTTTAGATCGTCCCTCGTAAGGGGCGCAGTTTCACCACCGCTGCCACCAATGTAACGACCCTGTAGCACATAACCATTTTATTTTATATCTGAACCTTTTACGTTTAACTTGCCAGTTCAATTATAGGAATAAACACGCCGTAAAATGCTTTTTGTGAACTTTAATAATCGCAGTACCTATATACTTTTCTACTCTGCGCAGTTATCAGTAGCTATACTAAATACTTAAGTTCAACTGCTACCGGCTACCGCCTTTGCACAATAGATTTTGGGCAACAAAATTTCAATTGAATATCTCGTTAAAATGAATTCGTTCCACAAATTTTGATTGCATAATGGAGAAAGGTGATATTTTAACCGAATGTTCATACACTGCCTTTGTGTGCTGTACGCATAGAACTCTTATCATGAAATAGGAATAGGGTCGTCCCACGTATCAAACTTTGGTAATTTTTAGCAGTGCATATTATTCCTCATACATAAACGATTAATAATGTTATTGTTATGGATCACCCTGTATATAAACCTCAGGCAAGAAGCGGTGTCTGCTTGCTGAACAACGAGTAACTACGCGAAGTTTCTAGAAAACGCGAGAAGCACTGGGCTTCAGCCACGCAGCGTATATAAACGAGTGAGTGAAGCGATCAGGCAATCAGTCAATGGTGAGTCGTGCAATCAAGTGGATCAGTGATATAAATAGTTCCGCGATATAAATACACCTGATAAAATAAATATTAATATAATCAATTGTATATAATTAACTGTTAATTACCGTTTAGTTATTGTTTACTTGTGTTGATTGTTAGAACTGACTTTTCGTTGTTGCATTTATTGTTATTGTATTTTTAATTATTGTAAATAAATATTTATTCCGCCAACTCAGAAAACAGTTTTGTAACATTATTATATCCTCTCTCTTAATTGCAAACAATATTATATTTTCAACGCTGAGCGTAAGTCGCCATATGATGTCGTAGAAGAGAGAAAAACTAGAAAATAATTAGGACACAAGCCAAGGGGCACTTTGTGTCGCTGCGTTAGCGGAATAAGTAATAAAAACGTGGGGCGCATAAAAATCTGTATAACGACTGCATAATTATTAAATAAGAACGACTTGTCTAGAAAAATGTGTTTCCAAGCCCACCAATAGAAATATTTCAAATGCGCCCCACGTTTTTATTACTTATTCCGCTGACGCAGTGACACAAAGTGCCCCTTGGTTTGTGTCCTAATTATTTTCTAGTTTTTGGTACAGCTGCTGATGATTTAAAATAAAACCGTTTAACTTAAAAGTTTTTTTTACCTATTTTTAAATGTGCATTCTGTATTTCGTGTAAAGATTTGTTATTTGATCGTATCCATTAGCCAATTCCATTAACGGGACAAACGATGATTTATAAATACGTACTTGTTTATGTTAGCTATAAGTTAATTTAGACATTTATTTACGTTTTGGAAACATTAATGAGTTTATCTCATTTCAGCTAACATAAAAGCATAAAATTGTATAAATCATTCGTTGTTTCATTAACAGAATAACGCATGAACGTACTTCATGCGCCGAGTGTTCCACACATCAATTCCAAAAGTAAAGTTGTATAAAATTTAATCCACAGGAAAACACAATATTTTTAAATAAAGGGAGTCGTTCGTTTATGGCACACTAAAGCGTTCATGTTGAATAAATCATTAACGACACTTAATACTACCTATGTAGTCTAGTTCGGAAATTCAAGTCAGCGATTCATACATAGTTACTAACAGGCTTAATGAAGTGGAAAAAATTCATCAAAAAATACTTTTAGTTTCCAAAATGAATTCTTTCCAACGATATGCCATAATATGCTAAATAAATATTAAAAATATGTTTAATTTTAGGTAGGTATATGTCATTCAAATGTCAGTACTGTTTATATTTTCCGCCACCTGATGGCACCGTTAGTAAGTGAAGTATCTGTCATTCATTCATTTAATGACAAATCGTAATTGTAAATTATAGACGCGTCGACAGCTTAGGTCATTAGTATAACGACTAAATCGCATAATTGTAATTGTTTAATTATTAATTATTCCTTGCTTTAAAAAATTAATTAAACAAATACAAATCTGCGATTTAAAAATCGCTTATCTCTAAACCACTCTAAACGTTTGACATACCTTACTTTCCACTAGCGCCATCTGACGAATAAAAAATGTAAACGTTTAACACATACCTTACTTGCTACTAGCGCCACCTGACGAATAAAAAATATAAACGTTTAACACATATCTACCTTACTTGCCACTAGCGCCACCTGACGAATAAAAAATGTAAACGTTTAACACGTGCCTTATTTGCCACTAGCGGCGCCGGACGAATAAAAAATGTAAACGTTTAACACATACCTTACTTGCCACTAGCGCCACCGGACGAATAAAAAAATGTAAACTTTTAACACATACCTTACTTGCCACTAACGCCACCGACGAATAAAAAATGTAAACGTTTAACACATACCTTACTTGCTACTAGCGCCACCGGACGAAAAAAAAATGTAAACGTTTAACACATACCTTACTTGCCACTAGCGCCACCGGACGAATAAAAAATGTAAACGTTTAACACATACCTAACTTGCCACTAGCGCTATCTGACGAATAAAAAATGGTAGCCCTTATTCCCAGCTCCTAGTTCGAGGAATTGGTGAAAGTATCAATTTTATTTTCAATAATTGAAAATATAAATTGGTACTAGGCCCAGAGGTAACCCTGGCTGCTAGTGGCCTTAAAAAAATAATAATTAAGTTTCAAAATCAACAATAAAACACCGTAAATTTTTGCTCTGAATAAAGTTTCAAAATCACCAATAAAACACCGTAAATTTTTGCCCTGAAAATCAGTTTCAGCTACATCCGGTTATAAATTGAAGAACACAATGTAATGCAGCACTCGTAAATTAGTTTGGTGCGTACACTACCGATCCTAAGTTTTATACGTAAAATAAAAACATTTACCAAACACGTGAATATTATTGTCAGAATTCAATGTATAAACACCGTCGTCAAAATATAACAGAATGAGCGAATGTTGAGAGTATGAACTGAATTTTGACCGGTAGTGTACTATGGTTGATTAGTGCAGCAATGCGTTAGTCTGTTACACGTCCATTATGCGCAGGTCAGTTACAATTTCATCACGGTCAATGAATGATTTTCATTCATCGCTTAGTTTAAGCTGAATCCAAACTTCAAACTGTCAGCAAAAAATATGAACACGTAGCAAAAAGAATAGTAAAAAGAGGCTTGGTGTGTGGGTAAAACCACACTGCTAGCTTCCCAATGGGTGCATTACAAATTAGACCAGTCTACCATAGAGAAACTATTTGCAATACAGGTTAACATTTTACAACCATTTTACAGTACCAAGTCTTCATGGTTTCCGGGCTTGTAGGCCGTGGTCCGGTGGTATTTCTACCTGACGTTTCGTCTACAACTGCGGTAGACATTTTCAAAGGCGATGTGGCAGCGGTCGAAGTGTCCTCCTTAGCGGCTCACCGGTCAGTGTGTCAGTGACTGGTGTCCTCCCTTCTTTTATGCCTAGTACCAGTGTGTTCTCTGTTCGGTCGTAGTTCGTCTCTCTGTAATTGGTCAGCTGCGCTGTGTGTAGTGGTGGGGGTGAGTTCTCTACTCGGTCGTATTCCGTCCTTGTACGATTGGTCATTGGTTTTGTATGTCGGAGTGCTGGTGTCCAGGTTTTACTGAGATTGGGGCCATCTTTTCGGTTGAAATTCTGTGTATGTACAAGCCCGGAAACCATGAAGACTTGGAACAATGCCGGCCGTGAAAGCGTGCACACCATTTTACAGTAGTTTTTTTGTTATAAAAAAAGCCGCCAAATCAATTTTTTTGCGAACCTTATCAGGTGTTCATTATGTAATTATGCGTCGAATGAAATATTGGTTCGGAGTCGATATCATTATTTGTTCTTGAGATATGCGAACCGAAAAAAAGTTCACCAATGTAAAACGAACGGTTCTTTTAGAAGGCCTAAAATACGTTTTATAAGCTGTAGTAAGTATATAAATTAAATATTTACATTGTTCATGAATTTATATATCGACTAATTTGGTATTTTTCAGGGGAAATTGTTGACATAAAACAAAATATACGATGTTCAGATACTTTTCGAGCCTCCCTTGTTTAGTTTATTAAAACAGATGCTATTAATTATACTGTTATGTTGACAAACGTTAAAAATAAATTGAAAAAATATTTTGAACTTTATTTTTTACGTAGGAAATTAAAAATTGAATTTCGTCGCTTATAAAAAAACGCCCGCGTTATGGAAAATATTATTATATTTATGATAATTTTAAATGCGTCATTATTTAAGACTGGAGGTTTTTGGTTTAAATTGAAATTCAAAAACACAAACGCCCACGCTAAACACGCCGGAACGTCATAAATGGATAAATATTGTCCTTGCTACGACAATTCAAAAATTACAACGTAAGAGATTGATTGTTATGAACCAATACCAGAGTTGCAGCAGATACTTAAAAAAAGATAATTTGTTAAGTATCTAAAATACATTTACAAGTATCTTAGATACTTCTAAAGTATCTTAGTTTTTTTTTAAATATCTAAGTTACTTTGTAATTAGGTACTTACCAGATATTATTTTCAACAGGATTTTCATTTTCGTATACGAATAGGTAATAAAATGTATCTAAGAGACAAGTATTTAAGATACAAATATCGATACAAATATCTAAGATACCTACTAATTATTATCTAAGATACTAATAGGTACTTATCTAAGATACTATTATCTAGGATACAATATCTAAGATACAAATATCAAAGGTACAAATATCTAAGATACCTACTAATTATTATCTAAGATGCAATATCTAAGATACCTACTAATTATTATCTAAGATACGAATATCTAAGATACTATTATCTAAGATACAATATCTAAGATACAAATATCAAAGATACAAATATCTAAGAGACCTACTAATTATTATCTAAGATACTATTATCTAAGATACAATGTCTAAGATACAAATATCTAAGATACTATTATCTAAGATACAAATATCTAAGATACCTACTAATTATTATCTAAGATACGAATATCTAAGATACTATTATCTAAGATACAATATCTAAGATACAAATATCTAAGATACCTACTAATTATTATCTAAGATACTATTATCTAAGATACTATTATCTAAGATACAATGTCTAAGATACTATTATCTAAGATACAATACCTAAGATACAAATATCAAAGATACAAATATCTAAGATACGAATATCTAAGTATATTATCTAAGATACGATATCTAAGATACAAATATCTAAGATACAATACCTAAGATACAAATATCAAAGATACAAATATCTAAGATACCTACTAATTATTATCTAAGATACGAATATCTAAGTATATTATCTAAGATACAAATATCAAAGATACAAGACATTTCCCAGCTTTGGTTATAATAATGGTAAAGAATCCTAAAGCCACATCTTGGAAGAGAGACTGATTTATTTTCTAAGTACCAAATTAAATGAACATTAGCATAAATATTTCAAAATGTAAATAGTAGAATATTTAGTTAAAAGTTTAAGCATTTTAAGCTTACGTAAACTGCACTTGAAATAGTCTTAACTGAAAATAAAACTAAATAAACTCGGAGCAGCAGAAATTTAAACTGCAATAATAGTAAATTGAAATTTGTACTAAGTTTGTTTCTCTAGAATGACTTTTATTACTGAAGTCAGTTTAAATAAATTAAAACTTTAATAAAACAAATTTCTAATACTGTGTTCCACTCGTTTATGACTTCTGTTATGTATAAAGTTTTTAATAAGTGAATTTGAAACTTTGAAAATATAATTTCCAACAGAAAATTCAAAACCTTTCACACGACATTTTATAATGTAGGTAGTAAGCTAATTAGAAAGGTCTGACGTTACTGTGACAACGTCATTTTGTAATTTGCATAAATTGGGGCCATTTTCTGGTAGTTTGGGTGCCTATCCGTTACATATGATATAGCGACACATTGATTGTGCAACCAAGCTGTATTTCTAACGTTAGTACCTTTCGTCTAAAATTTTAAATGATATAGACTACGTTAGGGTGCCAATCGACGCGTATTAACGTAAATATGATCTGAAAGAATTTTTTTCAAAATGGGTTCAGCCGTTTTTTTTTCTTAACCAAATAGATTCCAAAAAAGTAGATTTTACACAATATCTCGCGAATAAAAAATTATATCGACTTCGTAAGGGTGTCAATCGAGGCGTGTTAACGTCATTTTGATCCGACATAAATTTTATAAAAATTGGTTCTGCCGTTTTTTTATTTTTAATTATTGTTAAAGATAAATAATAATTATGTTTTAATGATTAAAATGATTACTTTTCTGTGTAATATCTAATTTAATTATTATTATTAAATATTTATCAAACTGGGAAGTTCGTCGTGTGGACCTCGAGGGTCGCACTTTAGTCCTAATAAACGACCCACCTCACGGCTTGTTAAAATTTCAACTCAAAGCAATGTTATATAATAATTTAATTAATTACGAAGCCCTATGCCACACTTGCCCTCGCCGGGTTTCGATTCGAATCCAGTACCTTCCAAATTTCAATTAAATATGAAACGTTGTTCCTGTCGGTTCTCGTAAGCAAATATCTGTCGCGGCGTTTATAAATGGGGGAACCAATTTAAATGATATAGGCAACCATCTTTAGCTCGTAAATCTTCAGAAATGTCGTATAATTTAATGTAATTATGACATTTATATGTACAACGGGCGCAATTATCTTACCGGTGTCGTTAAACGATCTACATTGAGACCGCGTCAAACGTAACGGCAGTTAATTTGCGCCATTAAATCTGTGCAAACAAAAGCCCTAATACTATAGCAATAATTGTCACGCGACTTCATTTGTTTAACATTATGCCGTCATAACGTGCGTTTTTTGTTTAGCCATGTTGAACCAAGTGGGTTTTGTGTAAGAAAATCACAAATTGGATTTTACTTTTGTACATTTACATTAATATATACATATACAGTGTGTCCCACCGTAACTGAGACATAGCATTTTAACATGGTGTTACGATAATTTGTTAATATTTGCTCCCCGTTAACTGTTTTTGTTATTTTTATTTTACGATCTGGTTCTAAATGTCCCCAGTAATGATGTTGCAAACTTATTTTTATTTAAATGTCTTTAAAAATTAATAAAATCACATTTTTAAAAAATAAATCACAATCTTTGCTTTGTATACCAGTTTAATGGTCAATTGCTCAATGCTGCTAACAGCTTAGTTGGCTAGTGCGTTGACTAATATCATTAACCTTCACGCCAAGCCCGGGTTCGAATCCCGACGAGAGCTCATAATTAATTTTTTTTTTTAATAATGAAAATACATTGGAGAACAATTAATAATGTTTATTATTTACAAATAAAAGTTTAGCGATTTTATTAATTATTTTCATTAAAACTAACACGTACAATTCTGTTTTAATGGAAATAATTAATAAAATCGCTAAACTTTTATTTGTAAATAATTAGCATTATTAATTGTTCTCCAATGTATTTTCATTATTAAAAAAAAAAAAAATTAATTATGAGCTCACGTCGGGATTCGAACCCGGGCTTGGCGTGAAGGTTAATGATATTAGTCAACGCACTAGCCAACTAAGCTATTAGCGGCATTGAGCAATTGACCATTAAACTGGTATACAAAGCAAAGATTGTGATTTATTTTTAAAAAATGTGATTTTATTAATTTTTAAAGACATTTAAATAAAAATAAGTCTACAACATTATTACTGGGGACATTTAGAACCAGATCGTAAAATAAAAATAACAAAAACAGTTAACGGGGAGCAAATATTAACAAATTATCGTAACACCATGTTAAAATGCTATGTCTCAGTTACGGTGGGACACACTGTATATACATATATAAACATTTCCAAAAATGGTGTCAAATTGTTCAGGAGGCTATGAAACGTCGAGAAATTTTGGTCCGACCCCTAGGTCCCGCCATCCGACCGACGCCAATAGTGTATGTGCCATATGGCAAATACACTAATTACACCAAAAAATTGTCACTATAGCTCTCGGTCTATAACCCTCCTTTTGGCTTTGTCATAGTCGGATAAAAAAAAGAACTTATAAAATGAAAGTTTGTAATGCGGGAATTACTTGTACTAATTATATTGGACGTAACAAGCGAAATGTTTGTATATAGTTAGGTAGGTATCTACTAATAAAATTGGAATTTCAAGAAAGATCAGAAAATCGTTTTAAGTAGATTAAGTACGTGCAGTACGCAGCTGGGATTCTAGATGGTAGCATGTATGGTAGACGGTGGCTGAAATTATAAGCGCTTATAGGTTTGCACAAGAAAGCTTTGATACTAGCATTGATACAAGCTTAAGTCGCGTTTGTCTTCTGCTATAAAGTGGTATATTTTAAATACAAATTTGGGTAGGAGCTCTCATGTTCAATAGAAAACGATCTTAACCGGTTTTTTGAATATTTACGTATGGAACCTAAAACTTTTAAATACGTCTTAGCAAAAACTCAAAACAAAATAACTAAAAACTGGCAAAATTTCACTTATTAAACTAGTCACATCCATTGGTAAACCAACGTGTATTAAAAATCGCATATTTTTCCTTATTCAATTCAAAAATGACATATGGAATAGAAGTATGGGGCAATTCTTGTGCAGCTCATAGAGTCTTTTTAGCTCAAAAAAAAGTCATAAGATTACTTTCTGATGCTCAGTTTAATGAACCGTGTAGACCTCTTTTCAAACGGCTTATGATCCTTACCTTCTATGATCAGTATATTTACCACTGTTTAGTACACATTTAAAAAAAATATTAACAAATTTCCAGAACAATCAACAAATTATTCATTCTCATGATACTCGGAAAAAATCCAATCTGTGTTTGCCCCTAAATAAATTTACGCATACGAGATACGGCCCCAATTATCTGGGTTTGCAATTTTATAACAAACTGTTGCCGGAAAAAAAAGCGTTACCTATTCATAAATTTAAAAGACATATAAAAGCGTATCTTGCTATAAATTATTTTTATGATTACCAACATTTTTTAAATATTGGTGATTACATCTAATTATTGTAGACTTTTTTATTATGTATATGATTTGTATTTGACCGGTACACGGTGTAGCCAATACAAATAAATATTATTATTATTATTGCGAAACTTGTAACGGCCATTTGACAGTTGTCACATGTTGATTGTAGTAGTCAGCGCGCTGAAAGAATGGTGAGATTTGCTTCGTTGTGTATGCTCGCATATATAACAATGCATTAATTTAAGCAAGCCCTGCTATGATCTACGCTACCATCTAGAATCCCAGCTCCATACTGCACGTACCTTAAAGTACAGGGGTGAGATGAAAAGATATTCTCGACGAAGCCGCTGTAATTATAATCTAATTAAAATCAACTAGGTACTTGTTTTTCAGATTTTATCGTCTGTGATTTTTTTCATTAAAATGACAGAAGAAGCTATCATTACAAATAAATGAATTCGTAACTTTGTTTGTATTTGTAACTTTTTAATGAGCCATTTTCCCGAGAGTAATTCCTTCAATTATCCACTAGAGGTAGCACTTGTGGTAGGTAAAAACATTATTTATTCCCTATTAGTGTCGTGTCATTTTATCCCTATATTATTAAACGAGCAAATCTTATATATATGTACCTAAATATTTTCTCGAAAACGGCTCTAACGATTTTGATCAAATTTACCGAAAAGGAGTTTCGGGGGGCAAAAAGTCGATCTAGCTAGGTCTCATCCCTGGAAAAACTCGTTTTCTTATCGATTTTATCATTTAAAAAAACAGTTTTTTTAACGTTATAAAACAGTGTCGTATGGTGAGTATGCTTTGGAAAAAACAAACTATTTACCATTATTTATGTCAAATTACTCTGACAGTAATGGGAACTTTAAGTACTATTTTTTTTGAACTCATCCGAGCAAACCTCGGTCATCCAGATATTTATTTAATTAATTTAACAATAATAATAATTTAATAATTAAGTTATACCACTAAATGACACGACACTATAATGGGGAATAAATAATGTTTGTACCTACCACAAATGCTGCCTCTCGTGGATAATTGAAAGAACTACGCTCAGGAAAATGACTCGTTAATTAAATTTCGACTTGGTATGTACAGTCGCGGACTTGAGTTACCTACATCCTAAAAATTCAATAAAAAATTATTATCAAAATACAATCCAAATTACTCAATATTGTATTCAATTGAAACAAAAATATTTGATAATATTTGATACAAGCAAATTCCTTCTTCCAATCTTGCAATAATCCTTCTTTTTGAAGTGAAAACTTCATTAGACGCGTTAGGCACTCTTTGCCTGTGTGTATAAGAATTCGCAGCATACTTAGATCATAATAAAAACGACCGTCTACACACTTCCTCCCAAAACGCAGTTGGTTACGTCTTTGCGTTCTATGCATAGGAACCTGGGTTCGAGATCTAATGGCAGCATAGAATTTTCGGCGTTTTTTTTTCTAAATTCTACATGATATTTATTTATATATTTTTTTTTATTTTTGTTATATTGTTTCTTTGACAATAATTATAATTTTTTTGAAACCAAGGTGGAATTAATTGAAAATATAATTTTAGTAATAAATTATTTTTAGTTCATAAATGCACTATAATTAGATGACACCAAAAATTAGTAGAAAATCTGAAGTTTTCACTTCTGTCGTGTGGTCATAAGCACACACCCTTTTTTATTTGTTCATCATTTTACATAATTTCGAGGCATAGTATGTTGTTTTTATAAAAGAAAATGGCTACGGTCGATTAAACTAAAGATATGTAGATTGTATAATATAAAACGTGTTTTAAAAGTTATAAATAAAATTTAAGCGTTTTTTATAACACCAAGCAGTAGCTGTTTATACGTCCCCAAAAGTACATAAATATTTTTTATATTTTTAATTAGCACAATATAAAAAGATCGCATAAAGAAAATTTTACATTTTTTTTGTGAAACGTTTTACACAAAAAAATGTGGTAACAATTTTCTTTTTTGTGTAAAACATTTTCACAAAAAAAAGTTTGCATAAATTAATTATCGACCAATAAAAAATAAATAAAACTAAAATGAGTCCACAAAACCTTCGGTTAATGAACAAAATTAAAGAATGCAAACGGCTATTCGTTCCTTTAAAATAATGGCGCCATTTTGTTGAACAGGGTTTAAATACATCAGAATATAAACGATCTTAAGTAGACATAAAAGTGAAACACTTGCCCTGCTGAAGGTTTGTTTCCCTGCCCACTTCGTCCCTACTGCGGTTAACTACGAATTAATTGCACAGGGACCGACATGAATAACGACTTATTGTCATTAGAACATGTTCCAGTACGTAACTTTATAATATAGGGTGATCGACGCCCTATATTATAAACGAACAGTGCAGTGAAATAGAGAAAATAATTCTGAGCCGAAAAATCCTTAGACATTTTTTTGATCCGATGCAGCGTGAATGAGATAAAATATTGTTACAAAACTGTTTTCTGAGTTGGCGGAATAAATATTTATTTACAATAATTAAAAATACATCTAAAAAAAATCCACTTTTTATATCACTGTACTGACTGATTGACTGATTAATATTATTTTATATCCACTTGACGGCACGAGTCACCATTAACTGCCTAATATTTATATCAGATGCACTTGATTGCACGAGTCACTAATAACTGCCTAATATTTATATCAAACGCACTTGATTGCACGAGTCACTAATGACTGCCTAATATTTATATCAGACGCACTTGATTGCACGAGTCACTAATGACTGTCTAATATTTATATCAGACGCACTTGATTGCACGAGTCACTAATGACTGCCTAATCTCCGTAGAACTGATTACTTGCGTGAGTCACCGTAAGCTGACTCCAACACGACACACTTGCTGGTTATATACCTGCGTTGCCTACGCCCAGTGTGTGCGCGTTCTCTCTAGCGTTCTCTAGAACATTCCTGCCGTTACTCGTTTGTTGACTCCGCTTCTCGATCTCTCTACCTGACGTTTCTATACAGGGTGATCCATAACAATATTAATAGTAGATTGTATTTCTAGTGTCGTAATGGGATTTATTACTGACGAGTTGTGACAGTATGTAAAAACGAGCTATAGCGAGTTTTTACTTTTTTCAGTCACACGAGTCATAATACCATTACTCACGAGAAATATATGGTATTTTTTGCCATACCCACTACAAAATACCTACTTTTCATTTCATTTTCAGTATTTTCAAAAAATGTTGACAGTTCATTTGCGTTTTACATTTACAGCAGTTCATTTGTAATAGCAGGCGGATAGAGCGAATAAACATAAGTTACCATGGCAACCGTTTACTTACCGCACTAGTTATGTATTTAAAACACTTTTGGCAGGCCTGCCTGTTAAATGATCCAATACAGGCCAGTATACATAATACATGCATGGAAAGTGGCTATTTTGTAGCACAGGTATGGCAAAAAATAAAATAAAACATTTTTCGACAAGGCATCATGAAATGCAAATTATTTTCGACGAACTCTGTGACACAGAACATGCATAATTTAATGCAATTAAAGCTGTAAAATAACACAAACATTAAACAATTTATGTTGGTAATTATACCTGTATTTTGTTATTCTTCATCTTTTGCTGTTCAAATGTTGATATTACTGCTGATGGCAGAAAATATGTGCCTAAACAAAAAGTTTTTTATATTAAGAAATGATATAAAAAACTTCATCCATTAGCAAGATATATTTTTATTAAATAACAATTGGCGACATGTTTCGACAACTAAGTTAATGTCATCA
The DNA here is from genome assembly GCA_039654895.1 of Mongoloraphidia duomilia. Taxonomy (NCBI): domain Eukaryota; kingdom Metazoa; phylum Arthropoda; class Insecta; order Raphidioptera; family Raphidiidae; genus Mongoloraphidia; species Mongoloraphidia duomilia. The sequence continues at coordinate 4,168,593 of CM077522.1, read as the reverse complement.
ACAGGTCTTAAAATGTATTCTTACAAGAAGAGATCTTGACGCTAATGACCTCTGTTGTCGAGCGTCTATAATCTACAATTAACAGAGTATCTGTAAAATATCTATTTGACGCAATTCTGTATTTTTAAATACGTATAATAAAGACATTTATTATATTATTATTAATTCATTCAAGAAGAGATCTTATTCTAAAAAATGTACAGAAACAGAAATGAAAAATATTGTTACGGATCACCCTGTATATAAACGGCAGGCAAGAGTTCTGAGAAACGGGGTCTACTTATTGAACAACTGGTACCTGCGCGAAAGTTCTAGAGAAAGCGTGAACACACTAGGCTTACGCCACGCAGCATATATAAACAGCCAGTACGAGTGAGTGGGAATCAGTCACGCTTTCAAGTCTACGGTGGAGCATTAATATAAATAGTGCCGTGATATAAATAACCAAATTGATAAAATAAATTCTAGTGTAGTGGTAATAATTACGAATTATTGTTTATAGTTGTTTTGTTTTGCTTTGTAATTACTGTTTAGTTAATGTTTACTTGTATTGATTGTTAGAGTTGACTTTTCGTTGTTGCGTTCATTATTACTGTGTTTTTAATTATTGTAAATAAATATTTATTCCGCCAACTCAGAAAACAGTTTTCTAACAATATGAATATGAGATAGAATGTATGTGTGTGTGTTGAATTATAAATTGATAAAAAACATACCTTGAAGTGTGCAAAAAAATGCAATCATAACCAAATTTGAAAGCGTGGCAAGAAAAGTATTATAACAATATACACAAAACCCCCCGAAAAAGGATAACATTCCTTTTAAATAGATAATACATCTTTATGCAAAATAAGTTGGAGAAGAATGGAGCAACGTTAAATTTTGATTTTTTGCAAAATGAGAGATAAATCGAATAACAGAAAGCATTTAGCTAACGTAGTGAATACAGTCAAGGAGTGACTGATCCGAAAATGAAATCAAATACACAAACCTCACAGGAATTTAAACAATAGATGGATTTATCAGAACTAAATGCAAGCTTGATTTCGAATGTTTCGAAAAAGAAAACACAATTTCACTTTCACGACCCATTTTATATTTTACTAGCCTTTACCCGTGGCTTCGCCCACGTATTTTTCGATTTATGATTTATTATCCCCCCCCCCCGCGAAAAATTCTCCTGCGAAGCGAAGCCGGGCTGGTGGTGTTTATTCGCTCGAGTTTTTTAAAACATAACTCACTCGCTTCGCTCGTTCGTTTGAATATTAATATTACAGTATCACTCGCTTCGCTCGTTCGCTCGAATTTTATTAATACATTACTCACTCGCTTCGCTCGTTCGCTCGAATATTAATAATACATAACGCACTCGCTTCGCTCGTTCGATCGAATTTTATTAATACGTCATTGCTCACCTACGTTATATAAGGAACTCCTGTGCAAAATTTCATGCTTCTAACTTCAAAAATGATGAACTTCCATAAAAACTTTCATCCCCTATTTAACCTCTTTAAGGGATGAATTTTCAAAAATCCTTTCTTATTACTCATCTACGTTATATAAAGAACTCCTGTGCAAAATTTCATGCTTCTAGCTTAAAAAATTACGAACTTCCATACAAACTTTCATCCCCTATTTAACCCCCTTAGGGGATGAATTTTTAAAAATCCTTTCTTATTGCTCACCTACGTAATATAAGGAACTCCTATGCAAAATGTCATGCTTCTAACTTTAAAAATGACGAACTTCCATACAAATTTTCATCCCCTTTTTAGCCCTTTTAGGGGATGCATTTTCAAAAAAAAATTTCTTAGTGCTCACCTACGTTATATAAGAAAGTCCTGTGCAAAATTTCATGCTTCTTACTTCAAAAACGACGAATTTCCATACAAACTTTCATCCCCTATTTAACCCCCTTAGGGGCTGAATTTTGAAAAATCCTTTCTTAGTGGGTGCCTACGTCACAAAAGGAACCTACTGTCCAAATTTCAAGTTTATATCTTCAGCGGTTTGACCTGGGCGTTGTCTGTCAGTCAATCAGTCAGTCAGTCAGTCAGTAACGGAACTGTTTTATATATATAGATTATTTACTATGACGTATTTATGCTTAGCAGTTATCATAGAGAAGGGAGTTAAGTACCCACCGAATGTTTCTCTATTTATCCGTTGTTGCGCGCTAACAGTCACTCTGAAATCCCCTCCATGCATCTGCTCACAGCGAATAAATTATCGTCATAACAGCCGCCTGTTTTATTACCACAGAACAATGCAGTGGAGGATCTAGTTTTCTGGTTCGTGAAACATAATTCTTCACAAATCCCTAAAACAAAAATGGCCGCATTTCATTAAAGCCGAGTAAAATAACTAACGAACATCTGTATGTGAATAGATACAGAATAATCTTATTTACGTAGATTGTTCGTGTAGACTAAAGTCCCACATAAATTTCCGACAGAAGCGGCCGCAATACACCGACATAATTGGGTGTACCTTTTTTTTACTGGAAAAACAACGTTATAAAAACAGCAGAGGTGCTCGTTACGTAATTTGTGTAGGGGCAGTTCAACGACACTCACATATGCATGTACAGGTGGTTCGTTTTAAATTGAAATCGTACTGTATAATTATATAGAACTAACAAAAATACCCGTTTGTCGCACATGTTTTTTTGGGAGCAGCGCGCGCATATGCTATTTTTTGCATCGAAAATGCGCGAGACGAGATGAGAAATACACCTTCGAAGAAAGTACCGAGACGAAAATAATTGTATAATTTCTCGTCTCGACATACGAAACGAGAAAAGCTATTTCTCGACGAGAAAAGCTATTTCTCGACGAGAAAAGCAGTTTCTCTACGAGAACGGTAATTTCTTGACGAGAAATGCTATTTTCAACGAGAAAAGCTAATCTTGTCGAGAAAGGCTGTTTCCCGACAAGAAAGGCTATTGCTCGACGAGAAAGGCAATTTCTCGACTAGAAAGCCGTTTCTAGACGAGAAAGGCTAATCTCAACAAGAAAGACTATTCTTGACGAGAAATGCTATTTTCGACGAGAAAGGCTAATCTTGACGAGAAAGGCTATTTCCCGGCGAGAATGGCTATTTTCGACAAGAAAGGCTATTCTCGACAAGAAAGGCTATTACTTGACGAGAAAGGCTATTTCTCAACGAGAAAGGCAGTTTCTCGACGAGAAAGGCTAATCTCAACAAGAAAGACTATTCTTAACGAGAAATGCTATTATCGACGAGAAAGGCTGTTTCCCGGCGAGAATGGCTATTCTCGACAAGAAAGGCTATTGCTCGACGAGAGAGGCTATTTCTCAACGAGAAAGGCACATTCTCGACGAGAAAGGCTAATCTCAACAAGAAAGACTATTCTTGACGAGAAATGCTATTATCGACGAGAAAGGCTGTTTCCCAACGAGAATGGCTATTTTCGACAAAAAAGGCTATTTCTTGACGAGAAAGGCTATTTCTAAACGAGAATGTTTATATTTTGACGAGAAAGGCAATTCTCGACGAGAAAAGCTGTTTATCGACGAGAAAGGCTAATCTCAACAAGAAAGATTAATCTTGACGAGAAATGCTATTTTCGACGAAAAAGGCTGTTTCCTGACGAGAATGGCAATTCTCGACAAGAAAGGCTTATGCTCTGTGATAAATGCTATTTCTAAACGAGAATGTTTATATCTCGATGAGAAAGGCTATTTCTCGACGAGACGAGACGGCATCGCTTCTAAAGCCTGATATGTGTGTATGTGTGTGTGTTGCTACTGGGATACGAACACCGAACCAATCGCGAGTTTTTGTCTCTCCTGACGCAATTTGAATATTAATGTGGGAGTTTATTTCCTTGGCAGCGTTAATTAATTGCTATTATGAAAGTCAGCGCATGTAAAAACCATTTCGAATCAGTAGGGTAACCCGGGAGAATTTAAACTACTATACTGCAGGCAATCAATAATAATATATTATGAGGTAAAGTTTGTTTGTTTGCGGCGGATAATCTCAGGAACCACTTGCGCGATTTGAAAAAATATTCCACTGTTTAAAAGCCCAAAAAAAGAACTACCATACTTCTTTTTTGTTAAAGAAAACGCCTTGTATTTAAAAAATATAAATTCTCTGTTATTACTTTTTGATTTTTATGCTTTCACACGATTAATTTCCGAATTCAACTTCAGCTATCAGTTTCAACTTCAAACAAAATTTATCCATTTTACTCTACGCAATCTATGCGGACAGACAAGAAGACTGTGCCATACTAAAGCTAGCGTTAGACGATGCCTCTTTTAGTTAAAAAAACAAGTCTTTTGTAATGGAACTCCGCTTAATTTTTACTTTTAGTTTTTTTTATTATTTGTTATGATATCCGCCATAATAACACACATTCTGTGAAAATTTCAACCGGCTACCTGTTACGGTTCAAGAGATACAGCCTTTTAAAGGTAAGACAGACAGACAGGCGGCGTAGGCTTAGTAATAGGGTTCCAGTACGGAGCTCTAAAAAAACGCGACGTACACTGTAAAAAATGGATGTAAAAATACTTTGAAAGTTAAGGTAGAATTCGCTCGATTTGTAAGTGATTTTACATTATTATTTATTTTTACACAGAAAACTTCATAAAAACTTGGACTTTTACTGTACAGTTAAACAAATTTGTGATTTTTACATAAAGTAAATTAAAATTACATAATTTGTGTAATGTTACAATAAAGTGTGTAAAAATTACAAAATAAAATGTATAGTTACATATATAAAATGGATGAATACAAAACAAATTAATGTAAATTAGTAACCACGCATGCGCAATGTGTTTTTATGGAATCTACGCGATGTGGCGATACCTGTTTGCGACGCCATTGTCTCTTTGTGTGCCTTTACCAGATTAGTCGCTGGCTACAAATGGACCATCGATAATCTATGTAATCGGCATTCTCATTTCTTACAGTGTATGGAAGAAATACATTGCGGCCACGGCCAAACTTTGCAGAAAGCGTCTGGCCGTGGCCGCTTGTTAGAACGCTGTTGCCACGTTTGCCAGTTCCTGGTAGGTTTAGGTAGACTGGCAAGAGTTAACGTGTTGCGTTTAGCCGCAGTTGGACTGTGGCCGTGACCGCAGCTGCGGCCGCTTCGGTTTGCAGAGCCCTTTAAAAACGTCGCGGAAAATCCGCCTATGTAGTTTCGCTCCAAGAGCGCATCAATTCGCTTGATTATTTGCCGAGTGACGACTGGGTAATTTAAAATTCATTTTATTTTATTTTTAAATATGAGATAAAACCAAATTACAGCAACAGGGACTTAACGCATTTACGTTTTAATTATTTAAATGTATTTTTTTTTTTAAATATGAAAAATAATTCACTCAGCTGCTCGCATAGTTAAAACTGAATTAATTTATTTAAATATTAAAAACGCGATATGAATTTTATGTAAAAAAGCACCTCAACATTTTTTTACGTTTATATGGGTGATTCTAAGTTAATTTTCGAATGGCCCAAGCCTTCTTGTGTCCCTGTCACATATTATGTCGCTTATATTTTTGAAGTGAAAACTTCCTTAGGCGCGTTAGGCACTCTTTGCCTGGGTACTGAAAAAATGTGAAGCGTTCGCAACTTTGCGTAAGAATTCGCACCGTAAGAATTCGCAATCCGGCTGACATACTTATATCATAAAAACGGCGAGGTATACTGTTGTGTCAATAGCTCAGTTAGCAGCGTGTTTGCGTTCTATGCATAGGGACCTGGGCTCGGAAACTGATATGGCATCGTAGAATTTTTGACGTATTTTTTTTCTAAATTCTACATGATATTTATTTATATATTTTGTTATTTTTGTTATATTCTTTTTTTGACAATAATTATAATTTTTTTGAAACCAAGGTAGAATTAATTAAAAATACAATTTTAGTATTTTAGTAATAAATTATTTTTAGTTCATAAATGCGCTATAATCGATGACACGAAGCTACACTGCCCTCGCATTTATATCAGTTTTTCATAGTAATTTTGTCATAGTAGGTACATAATTTTATTTTTTTTTATTTATAATATTAGTTAACAATATTATATATTACTAACGGCTCCGTCTTCGCCCGGGTGTTAAGAAGCCCGGGTGCAATACAGTACTCACTCGCTACGCTCGTTATACTATGTAAAGAAGATTATAGATAGACGGATTACTACAGGGATAGTGACATCGGACGGAATTCTGTAAAACTATGAGCGCAAACTAAACTAAAATTATTGTCAAAGAAAGAATATTATAACAAAAATAAAAATATATAAATAAATATCATGTAGAATTTAGAAAAAAAAGCCAAAAATTCTACGATGCCATCAGGTCCCGAACCCGGGTCCCTGTACATAGAGCGCTGCGATGTAACCTCTACGCTACGAGTGGAACAGTTGAGTACGGTTTTTTCATGATATATAAGTATGTTGCGAATTCTTACGGTCGGATTACACATTTAATTAACTATTAATTATTATTATTTATTAATTATGTTATATATATAAACCTTCCGTGAAAAATTATCTAATTGATGGTGAAAACCGCATCAAAATCTGTTGCGTGGTTTAGGAGGAGTTAGCGGTTAAACAGACAGACAGACGCGAAAAGCGACTTCAATTTATACTATGTAGAGATAAGATGTTGACATAAGACGTTACATAAATGTGAACACGGCTTTATAATGCACCACACGATAACCATAATGTCACATTTGGACTGACAACAATTTAGCGAGCTAGTTCTATAACGAACCCCAGTTATCGCGCTCTATGAATTTATGTGACGCAATTAATTCAAACAAACTGCCAAGACAAAGTACTATAAATGTATATCTTGCAGAGGTACCAACTGTAATGGTTAATGGACTTCTTGTACATCGTCTCCCAACCACTGATCTCTAATTAATCGACAGTGACGGGTGATCTTTTTTTTGGCGCCCTCTTAGACTTGACAATTTTCAAATAGTATTGCAGGGAAATGACATATTATTATAGCACTATGATATACTTTGGTGATGATAGCTGGGTAAAAAAATCTGCATTTTGCCTAACGAGTAGGTTTATTGATGAACGTAGAAGTTTTTTAAGTATTTTCAGAAATTATAATGAAACTAGCGCTCCAGTCCGGTTGCCCGGGTGCTATGGTTATTACATCCTATGCCCTAAAGAAAAGTATCACCTATTGAACAATGAAAAAAAAAATTGAAATCGGTTCAGTAATTTGTGAGATTACCCCCGATTTTCACCCGGACGAAGCCGGGCCAGCCAGTTATTATAGCCTATGTCCTAAAGCAAAATATATCATCTATCGAATAGTGAAATTTTTTTTGAAATCGGTTTTCTGAGATTACCTCTGATTTTCACCCGGGTGAAGCCGGGCCGGCCAGTGTCAATTTTACATCTAAACCTTCCTCGTGAATCAATCTATCAAATCGTGAAACCCGGTACAAAATCCGTTCAGTGTAGTTACGGAGAAAATCGGACACAGACAGACAGACGGAGCGGAGGATCTTCGCTATCCATTAATTTTAGATCAGTAGCTCGCAAACCGACATCGTATGATAGCGTACCAACTTTTGCATCACATGATTGTTACGAATTTATTAACTTGTCTTTATTTACTGATGATGAAACGATGGCTGGGCGATGTTTAATGATGTTTTTTACGGAACCTACGTTACTACAAAGTGAATAATTTTAAATACAGTAGAGTTCCGATTATCTTGAGTATTCGGTACCGGAAATTTTCCTCTGCACTCTTCATCTCAAATCCTTTCACCTCGCTTAAAACGAGTCTGGCTCTCCCGACGCTATTTTTAAAGCTAAAGGATTCGGGTAAACGCCAAATGAAGGACCAAGAATCACACTACAGATCTGTCAGGCGAAAAATTGAAAAACATTTTCCTCGAAAAAATGAAATTTAAAAAAAGAAAGTCAAGAGGTGTGATGGGACACCCGACAGAAGCTATGCTTTTTACGCATTGTAGATATATAAAACCGAATTTATCAAAGCTATAGACAATACAATTGAAAAGTTATTATTTGACCGCCATTTTGAAATCTGATGCAATTTAATTTTTTTGTGTCTTATAAAACTCTTAAATATCAATTTTCAAAAAGATCGGATAATTTTTACAAAAGTACAAATAGCCGCCATTTTGAAATCTGACGCCATTTTATTTTTTTGTGTCCTATAAAATTCTTAAATATCAATTTTCAAAAAGATCGGATAATTTTTACAAAAGTACATATGGCCGCCATTTTGAAATCTGGCGCCATTTTATTTTTTTGTGTCCTATAAAATTCTTAAATATCAATTTTCAGAAAGATCGGATAATTTTTACAAAAGTACATTTGGCCGCCATTTTGAAATCTGACGCCATTTTATTTTTTTATGTCCTGTAAAACTTTCAGATATTAATTTTCAAAAGGATCGGACAGATATGCAACATGAGCATGTCGGTGACGTAACGCGAAACCATAAGTTTTTCCCTTTCCAGAAATCGTCTAACGCGCCTATAGAAGCATAGCCGGGAGGTGGGTCGTTTATTAGGACTAAAGTGCGACCCTTGAGGTCCACACGACGAACTTCCCAGTTTGATAAATATTTAATAATAATAATTAAATTAGATATTACACAGAAAAGTAATCATTTTAATCATTAAAACATAATTATTATTTATTTTTAACAATAATTAAAAAAAAAACGGCTAAACCGATTTTTATAAAATTTATGTCGGACCAAAATGACGTTAACATGCCTCGATTCACACCCTTACGAAGTCGATATAATTTTTTATTCGCGAGATATTGTGTAAAATCTACTTTTTTGGAGTCAATTTGGTTAAGAAAAAAGAACGGTTGAGCCGATTTTGAAAAAATTTCGTTCAGATCATATTTACGTTAATACGCGTCGATTGGCACCCTAACGTAGTCGATATCATTTTTCATTCTCGCGATTTCGTCTTAGAAAGAAATGGACACATACGTACGTACATACGTACACACACACACAGACATCTTTCTAAAAATAGTGTAGTGACCTTGAAACATAAAAATTTGTTATACATTTTGATTTCGATTTTCGGACCCATTACAATAACTTCCAGTGGGAAGTTAATAATAATATTAAATTACGTACAATGACCTTAGATTGTGATGACGCTAATGACCTCTGTTGTCGAGCGTCTATAATCCATAATTCATTCATTAGATTGTGATCATATAATTACAGTTTTTATACATGCTACTGTCGCTGTGAAACTCTGTCATGTAGAATATTAGATTGTACTCTCAGAAAAACAAATAATTTATCTGTATATAGAAAAAGATCGCTTTTCAAGCTAAATTTTGATCAATATGAGTAGAAAAATGTTGTTTCGAAGTGAAAATTGCACAAAAAAGTATGTTAAATGCATGTGCGTATACACAGTTTAAAAAAAAGTATCGTTTTCGATCAGAATCGATTTAAAATTCTACAATGCTTTTCTTATGGAGAAATATGTGTCGGTACATTGTCAATTAATAAGATTTTCTGACATTGCTTTCTGTAGCCCAGCATTAGAGAGATTTAATCATTTAATTATATGTCATCAGGAGCATACAGCTTGTCCCTTGCAATAGCAACTTTGGTTAAGAACTACATCAGCATTCCGATGTGTTTCCGTGATATAAATAAGTTAGAAGACGCAATATTTCCCTTCAATGAAATTTGAATGAGAACAAAAGCTAGTCAGCTTTGGAATGAGTTCTTTTTTTTACAAGCTTTTATTTGTTGTACGATGAGAAACAAAAAGTTTTAAAGTATACGTTGATGAAACGGGACTTAAATGTGGTGTTAATTCATCGCGTACGAGTTTTTTTTGCATTCTTTGTGATGGACGTTGAATTGTCGGTCGACAAAAAACGAGTTACTGTCTGACAGTTTGAAAAAGAGTGTCAAAAAAATCACATGATTCGTAAGCGTTTGTTTGATGCGTCACGTTTGACAAAGAGAAAATTGTCATCGCACTCTTTTCTACCAGAATCTCTTTTTAGTAGATATAATTTTTTATCATGCCCACTATAAATAGTTGCTTTACATGCATGTATGGTAATAAGTGACTTTTGACAGGCCGATGCACGAGTAGGTATCTTTCCCACACTAGTATGGGCAAGTAAACCATTTTTATAGTGATTTATGTTTATTCGCTCTGATCCGCCCGCTATTACAGCTACTCTCGGCCTACTATAGAAATGAGGTTGGTGACACAAAACGAACTGTCAAAAAATTTTGAAAATACTGAAAATGAAGTGAAAAGTAACTTTTTTATAGTGGGTATGGAAAAAATACCATATATATATCTCGTGAGTTCATAATTCATGTGATTGTTTAAACTCGCTATCGGTCTTTTTAACATAAACTGTCACTTCTCGTCAGTAATATACGTACCTTCTGTTTCTAAAATACATGTGCACGTGACCCATTTGATTACATGCGAAAAATGGTCTCTGATTCATACAGCGTTGCGTCACAACACAACACCTGCCTGATTTCTGTATGTGTTGTGACGAAAGGGATTGGGAGACGAAACAACACAACAAATAGCATAAAATACATGTGTACGCGGCCCATTTGATTACATGCGAAAAATGGTCTCTGATGCATACAACATTGCGTCACAACACAACACATGCCTTATGATTTCTGTATGTATTGTGTTGTGTTGTGACGAGTGGGATTGGGAGACGACGCAACACAACACAATAGCATCAGATACATGTGTACGTAACCCGTTTGATTACATCATGCGAAAAATGGTCTCTGATGCATACAACATTGCGTCACAACACAACACATCAAAGAAATGTGTTTCCAGCTTAAAGCTGGAAACACAAAGCTGGAAACACATTTCTCTCTGTTTTTTGTTGTTGTATATTATTTACGGAAGTGAATAGGAAAATGCGAGCAAAACAAACATTACAACTGCGAAGTGACAGGTAGAATCCAATTTTCCTCTTACCTTGTTTTAAAAATCAATTCATGTTTGTATAAGTTTTATAAGTTAGCTGAAAATGTTATTTACTTTGACGGATGTTCATACACATTTCAAAACTTTGCTGCAACCGAAAACAACTTGAAAAAAATATGAACAAATATGAGTTTATTTTTTCTCATTATCTTTTCTTTGCTGTTTGTGTTATTTCCTTCCTGTTTTTTCATTTAATTTTAATTTGGTTTGCAGTTTCGGTCGTACGAACGTCTGTTAATAATGCTGTTTTTTTACGGGTACACTATCTTAACTCGGGATTAAAAGCATCTTACTTTAAATTTTGATAGTGTACTAAGTTTCTTTAAGGTACGTGCAGTACGCAGCTAGGATTCTAGATGGTAGCATGTATGGTAGATGGTGGCTGAAATTATAAGCGCTTATAGGTTTGCACAACGAAGCTTTGATACAAGCTTAAGTCGCGTTTGAAATATCAGATAGCGAAGTAATCAAAGTAATCAAAGGAAACGCCTTACCATTTATTTTTTACTGTCATCTGTTAGCGAGTTTACTAATTCTTTTATACTAGTACCGCGGTTCTATTCTTTCTCCTTGCCCCAGTTACTACTTCCGTCACGCTTTTTTCATGTCCGACTGAAATTTTTTCTACCTATACCGCGCCTAAAAAAATTCAATTAAAAAGATATTAGTAGATATTGATTATATAATCACTCTTGCTTAAGAGTGCAGGGAACATCTGTGTTCGGATAACGAATTAAATACATATTGAAATATCTATTTAGAATTGATTGTCGAGCGTCTATAATCTATAGTCTAAACCGTATCTGTTTAATTGCAGTTGCTTCAACAATGGATGTATTGAACAATGGAGTTATATATCTGGATTTCATGATGCAGCAGCAATAGCATAGCGTTTGTTTGTTCGTCTATACGTAAGCATTGCGTAAACAACACAACAGCGTAGATTGTTGACAGAATATTAGTGCAGATGATGTAACAATGCCATCAGCTTGATTGTTAGTACACTGTTGTGTATGGATTAATGTTTATTCAGCCTTCATAATTTCCTATATCTGGGTTTCAAATTCGTCTCATGTTGCACTTCGGTCTCTGAGATAACTGTCAATTTTAGTAACATAATTTAGCCAGCTATACTCATCACTCGAAAATATGTAATAGACACTAATTACCTCAGTTGTTGAGCGTCTACAATCTCTTTCTCAAGCAATTGGCATTGAAGTTCAGAAGTATTTTTAACTTCCCATTGGAAGTTATTGTAATGGGTCCGAAAATCGAAATCAAAATTTTTAACAAATTTTTATGTTTCAAGGTCACTACACTATTTTTGAAAAGATGTCTGTGTGTGTGTACGTACGTACGTATGTGTCTATTTCTTTCTAAGACGAAATATGGAGAATGAAAAATGATATCGACTACGTTAGGGTGCCAATCGACGCGTATTAACGTAAATATGATCTGAAAGAAATTTTTTCAAAATCGGTTCAGCCGTTCTTTTTTCTTAACCAAATAGACTCCAAAAAAGTAGATTTTACACAATATCTCGCGAATAAAAAATTATATCGACTTCGTAAGGGTGTCAATCGAGGCGTGTTAACGTCATTTTGATCCGACATAAATTTTATAAAAATCGGTTCAGCCGTTTTTTTTTTTTTTATTATTGTTAAAAATAAATAATAATAATTATGTTTTAATGATTAAAATGATAACTTTTCTGTGTAATATCTAATTTAATTATTATTATTAAATATTTATCAAACTGGGAAGTTCGTCGTGTGGACCTCAAGGGTCGCACTTTAGTCCTAATTAAACGACCCACCTCACGGCTTGTTTTTTAGTGTATTTGCCATAATATGGCACATACACTATTGGCGTCGGTCGGATGGCGGGACCTAGGGGTCGGACCAAAATTTCTCGACGTTTCATAGCCTCCTGAACAATTTGGCACCATTTTTGAAAATGTTTATATATATATGTATGTATATATTTATATATATATATATATATATATATATATATATATATATTTATATATATATATATTTATATATATATGTGTGTACACGATAACTCTCGACAGACTTAATCGATTGAAACGAAATTTGGTACACACATTGGAACCCATCACCGCAAGAAGCCTATTTAAAATGGGCCCGATCAGACCATTTTCAGGGTTGTATTTAGGGGTTCCAAAAAGTTTTTGGGCCCAAAAATACCGAAAAAATTGTCAGAATCGTTTCAAAATTGAAATTTAACTCTTTAGTAAAGATTAAAACGTGCTGCTAAAATTTTAATAAAATCGGCCCGACAGGACCGGACTTTCAAATTTTATGAAAACACTAGTTTGTTGATACGGATTTACTTATGGAAGGGTGTATTTAATGTGGTACAGAGGTTGCATTGATAATAATATTGAAATTAAGAAAAAAATATTATTTTAAGGGATGTATTAAGGGGTTAAATTTTTTATTTTGTCCAGAAACAAACTTAAGTTCACGTATTAAAGCCACATGGCCTGTATTAGCAAATACACTATATTGTCGGCAGGGTTTGGCACTGCGACCCGAGTTTTTTTATATTTTACTATTTAGTGACTTCAATATACGTATAGTGTGTACGTTATTAACCGACTTCTTTCTCGATATTTGATTACTAAACTAAAAAAAATGCTACTGAACCGATTTAAGTAAAATGTATGTGAGACCAGGGTGGTCTCACATACATTTTCGGTTGGACTCGTAGGCTTTAAATACAGCACGCGTGGTCGACTCTCTGTTAAATCAGAACAGCAAAATCAAATTAAAGTTATTATGTTTGTATCGGCTTTGAATGTCGGCACGGCAGTGTAAACAGAATAATGATAGCAGTGACTGAGGTTGGTCGATATTATGTAACGGCGCTGTGGTTTGTTTGGCTACCGTTGAAGCGCCGTTAAATCAAATCATCAATCATTCAGTCAGTCGATTGGCGCCGCTTTTTGTACAGATATACGTCGAAGTAGTTATTACTGTATTTTGGTTATATAGTAGTGCTTGCACTCGGCAAGTAAACACTGTCAAATTGATAGATGCATCAGGACTAGGAACTGCAATCTCGAGCTAGAGGTGGTACAAACTGTTATTTTTTAATAACAGTTCCGTTCCGTTCCTGTTCCGCTTACGGAACAGTTCCAAAAACTTGTTACTTTTTAACAGTTCCAACGTTGGAACCTTGACATTCTCGGAATAGCTTGTAACATGCAACGTATAAAAATTTGAAATTATGAAGTGTATATTATTTGTATTTTTTCGTGAATTAATTCTATTATTCAAGTTTAATAATTTAAGGTATCTAATTATTAAAAAAAACAAAATAAATTTGTCGACAATATATATTAAAAATATACTTTTACAGAAAATCAATAGCGAAAAATGGATTTTACCATTAAATAAAAAGCGTTATTTAATAAGACGCGATGTCGTGTGCGACGCATGTTAATGTGATGGTGTGATACTAAAATCGACTTTACGTACAATGTACCGCTAGCCGTATAGGTGACAAGCAAAACTGTTGCAGTTTGCAACGTAGGTACAAATGTACAATTGACAACGGGAACGGAGAAGGTTTCTTTTATGAAGAAGAACGCCCGTTTTGTTACTCGGAAGAGTCGAAGCATTGGAACAGCCCGGAACAGGTATTTTATTAAACTGACAACTGTTCCAATCTGTTCCTCGTTCGAAACTGTTCCAAAATAACTGTTCCTAGTATTTTGTATCATCTCTATCTCGAGCCTAGATTTGCAATTCGAGATCTCGCGAGAATAGTCTGGGTTCGAGATTGGCAATTCGAGATCTCGCGAGATTGTCTGGCGAGATCTCGATAAATCTCGACAATATCGAGATTTCGCCTACTTTTAAAAAGAACGTATTATTTTGTATCTAAAATACTTAAACTTAATGAAAACTACTTACTTGGGACAGTGTGACTGTGTCACTGTGTACGTGTGTGATTTATTGCGTAGTGCCCTGTGCAAATGATTATTATTAATTACTTTCCTTAAATAAACGTTGTTTTTTTTGTTCCAAGATTCAATTAAAGTTTTGTTTTATTTTAGTCAGTCAGTCAATCGCTGAGTATGCTCGCCGTTGTTGTCATACAGTATTAATATATACACATATTATTGAAGAGTGCCACATCTAAAGGAGTCTTCTCTGAGAGCGAGGCTCCCGGTGGTATTTACCGTTTACATTACGTAATCGTCCGTTAAACGTACGAATCTCGTCAAAATTATATCAAAGTATCATTGCCAGCTCAATAGTTATCAGTTGCGTTCTTGTTTGTATAGATATATCGGAAACTCCGTACGCAGAAGGTTGCTGGTTCGATTCCGGGTGGCACCATTAAATTTTTTTTTTCTTTTACAACTATTCCACACTCCACTTGACATCTTTTTTATCTCTATTTACTTAATTATTATTATTATTTTTTTATCAAACTCGTCGCGACGGGCCCATTCAACAAATAAGGTGAGAGGACAGTGTGGTCCAGTGGTTAGCGTCGCGGCCTCTGGATCAGACTGTCGTGGGTTCGAATCCCGCCTCCGCTCATAGATGTTTTGTGATGTCATTTAGTTTTAAGTGTGTTGTTATTTAATGTAATCAAGACGCTAATGACCTAAGTTGTCGACACGTTTATAATTTACAATAAAATAATTAAACAAATAAAGTGACCGAATACTGTCTGGTGCTAGTAGGTCTATAATAGACAAACTTTACCGTCCTATAATTTTTCGCAGTTTATAGAGTGCCCGCGGTGAGAGATGAAGCCAGACACGTCATCAATAATATGCTAGTGAACGCCTGCTTGCCCGCAGACGGTGCCGTGTACACAAAACTGCACATTGGGTTTTATGACGTTAGGTACAATTTTGGCAAACTGCTATTGGATCTCCAAAACAGCCAATAGCAAGCTAGAAGGCGGGCGCAATGCAATCACGTTACTATGACGCGGTGGCTTCATCTTTCGCCGCACGAGGTCTACAACACGAAATGTAAAAGTAAATTTTTACGACAAAAAGAAGTTTTTAAGAAAAAAAATTCAACTATTCCAATAACTTCGACCGACAGTTGTGGAAGAGAAAGCCAATGTTTTTTTTTTTAATCCGCGGAAAAATATAGTAAACAAGGAACGAATATAGAAGCTAGAGTAAGATAGTCAATACGCGAATGATATATGTGAGACGGTAGGATGTTGAGACGAGATCCCGAGGGAGACGTTTGCTTCTTCTATTCGAAAAGTGAACGTCCAACGTTGTGTGTTTGTTGTTTTGATATTATGACAAAATCAAAATGTATTGTTTGCAAGACGCGGGCTGTGCACAGCGCAATAGCATTTTACAATACTGTTTTCTGAGTTGGCGGAATAAATATTTATTTACAATAATTAAAAATGCAACAACGAAAAGTCAGTTCTAACAATCAACACAAGTAACCATAACTAAACAGTAATTAACACTTAACTATATACAATTGACTATATACCAGGACTATTTATTTCTAGTTATTTATTTTATCAATTTATATCACGGAACTATTTATATTACTGCACGATTTATATATCACTGATTCACTTACTCGTACTGCTGTTTATATAGGCTGCGCGACCCAGCCTAGCGCGTTCTCGCGTTCTCTAGAATGTTCGTGTAGGCACCAGTGTGTTCAGCAAGCAGACTCCCGTTCCTCAGATTTCTTGCCTGCCGCTTATATACAGGGTGATCCGTAATAATAATATACATCGGCCATCTTGAAATTGTGTTGAGTAATAATAAAAAGCATTATTCGATTTAAACGAAATCTGGTACACATGTTGCAATTCATCACCGCACGAAGCCTATTTAAATTGGGTCCAATCGGACTATTTTAAGTGTGGTTTTTAGAGGTTGAAAAATGTTTTTGGGCCCAAAAATACCGAAAAAATTCTCAAAATTCTTAAAATTGAAGTTTAACCCTTTAGTGAAGATTAAAATGTGCTGTTAAAATTTTAATAAAATCGACCCGACAGGACCGGACTTACTGAAGGGTGTGTTTAATTTGGTGCAGATGTTGGATTGATAATAATTTTGTAATTAAGAAAAAAAATTATTAAGGCGTTAAATTTTTTATTTTGTCCAAAAACAAACTTAAATTCACATAATAAAGCCCACAATGCCTGTATTTTTTAGCAAATACACTATATTGTCGGCAGGATTTGGCACTGCGACCTGAGTTTTTTACTTAATCTACTTATAGACCGAGAGCTAGTGACAATTTTTTGGTGTTATTTATTCAAGGCTTTATTTTTGTGAAGATGTTGAGGGAGGCATATTAAAGTGCCCTGAGTAAGGGATTTTGCTAAATAGCGGTATGGGAGGGATGCAGACCGCCCCCCAACATGTAAAAAAAAATAGTCACAATTATTATTTCTTCAAGGCTGAAATTGTTTTTATAGCTTGTCGGTGACCCAATAATGCCATTGTATAATTTGCAGATCGATTGGTCAGTATTAAAGGGGTGGCAGATCACCCTAAACGTGTTATTTACCCGGCGAAATTTATATTATTAGATCAAGGTTCAAATATTAATATGTTGTTACGGACACTCTTTTAAACATATATTTCAATTTGCAGAACAAAATGTCGGTATTAAACCCCTCTCTTAGAGGGAAACTTGCTCGCCCAGATGTTTATATATCGTTCTGCAAGGGAGTTAATACCGACATTTTGTTCAACAAATTGAAATATATGCTTAAAATAGTCGCCGTAACAACATATTAAAATTTGAACCTTGAACTAATAACTAATCGGGTACATGACACGTTTAGGGTGATCTGCCACCCTTTTAATACCGACCAATCAATCTGCAAATATTATAATGGCATTATTGGGTCACCGATAAGCTATACAAACAATTTCAGCCTTGAAGTAATAATAATTGTGACCATTTTTTTTTTGTTACATACTGGGGGCGGTCTGCATCTCTCCCATACCGCTATCTAGCAAAATCCCTTACTCAGGGCACTTTAATATGCCTCCCTCAACATCTTCACAAAAATAAGACCTTGAATAAATAACACTAAAAAATTGTCACTAGCTCTCGGTCTATTATTGCTATAAATTGAATAGACAACGTTCAGAAGAGGCTTAAAGTTAATTGGTTATTAATTATTAGTCTTTACCTCAATTCAAGAATGATAATAAGAAGACTACGTAGTAATACTGGAATTTGTAAGGATATAACTTTTACAATATTCTAGGTTAGGTATGAGCTTTCTGATGATACTATAAAAAATACGAGACATTAACAACGAAGCTTTATTTAATCAAAGTGAATAAAACTCAATGTCAAATCATCCGGTTGGATTACGTTTCCGCGACGAATGTATAAAAAAGGAATATATTCAATATCCCCGCACAATGCAATGATTCCAGTTGGAAGCAGAAAAGAAACTTAGGTCTGTAAAATGATGTGTCACAGCAGTTGTTATTCCCATACGACATATGTGTCGCAGCTATACATATTCTGAAATTAGTCGTTTTGTACAACGTTCAGTCATTTTTTAAAATGCGACCGTTTTCTCAAATCTCGAATCACCGCAAGTAGTTTTACAATCTGGCTAGTAGTTTTACAATATGTCTGGTCATTTCAGTCATTTTATAAAATGCGGCCATTTTCCCGAATCTCGAATCACCGCAAGTAGTTTTATAATCTGGCTACTAGTTTTACAATATGTGTGGTCATTTCAGTCATTTTATAAAATGCGGCCATTTTCTCAAATCTCGAATCACCGCAAGTAGTTTTACAATCTGGCTAGTAGTTTTACAATATGTCTAGTCATTTCAGTCATTTTATAAAATGCGGTAATTTTCTCGAATTTCGATTCATCGCAAGTAGTTTGACAATCTGGCTAGTAGTTTTAGAATATGTCTAGTCATTTCCGTCATTTTATAAAATGCGGCAATTTTCTCGAATTTCGATTCATCGCAAGTAGTTTGACAATCTGGCTAGTAGTTTTAGAATATGTCTAGTCATTTCCGTCATTTTATAAAATGTGGCAATTTTCTCAAATCTCGAGTCACCGCAAGTTGTTTGACAATCTGGCTAGAAGTTTTACAATATGTCTAGTCATTTTATAAAATGCGGTCATTTTCTCGAATTTCGATTCATCGCAAGTAATTTCACTATCTGGATAGTCATTTCAGTCATTTTATAAAATGCGGCCGTTTTCTCAAATCTCGATTCACCGCAAATAGTTTTACAATCTGGCTAGTAGTTTTACTTACAATATGGCTGGTAATTTCAGTCATGTTATAAAATGCGGCCATTTTCTCAAATTTCGATTCACCGCAAGTAATTTGACAATCTGACTAGTAGTTTTATAATCTGACTAGTAATTTCAGTCATTTTATAAAATGCGGCCATTGTCTCAAATTTCGAATCACCGCAAGTAGTTTGACAATCTGACTATTAATTTTACAAACTGGCTGGTAATTTCAGTCTTTTTATAAATCCAGAATCCCATGACTGGTGTTACTTGATAATTGCACAAATATCAGCACGGACCCAAGTATAATAACAGACAGAGAGCCGCGGAGAGAAAATCGGGACTCAGGGGAATTTTTCAATCGAGTTGAATTAAATTTTACAAAAATAAAAAAGAAACTAAATTGGGTCGTCGGAAAATATCTACCCTCAAAAAAGCACGTGTATGAGGGAAGTCACCCCGTTCATCCCCTCGCTCCCTAGTCGGATCTGATAATAGGTACGACCTTTTTCCCGCGGCTTCGATTTTGATAGAAACCTTATCTTGTGATTTGACAATACAACTGCAATGTAATGAGGGCTTGAGAATAGCCGAGCGTGTAGCAGTGCTGTTGTCTACATGGCGTTACTATGGTTCCTCTATTACAAGTTCCCAGTTCCCGGGTTCTAGCCCGAGAGCTGGTAAAAGTGTCAATTGGATTTTCAATTTATTATTAAAAAAAATAAAAAAATAATGAATTGAAAATATGAATTGGTGCTAGGTCCAAATAACCTTAGCTGTTGGTGGTCTTTAAAACACACAATTTTTTTGCAATGTAATGTTCATTTTATAAAATGACTGAAAAGACTAACCTTATTGTAAAACTGCGTGTAGTGAATCTAGATTTGAGAAAATGGCTGTGTTTTATGAAATGATTAGGTGTCTTATGAAACGGCTAATTTTAGATATAGCTATTACGGCGTATGTATCAACAGCCGGTGCCTATAACGGGTACCACACTGTAGCAGGAAAGCCGAGCGTTCGGCTGTAAGGATCAAGGTGGCCGTCCCCGATTTATTACCGCCCATGGAAATGATTTCACGCTTACATAATATAAAACGTCCGCCTTGTCGTAGCATCCATTTCTATCGTATATAGGTTGAAAATATAGGGTACTTTTTTGTCGTTGACTCGAGCTAAAATTCTCATTTTTTTCAGTGGTATGTCAAAAAATCGCAAAAAAATTTTTTTACTAATATTATAAATGTGAAAGTAACTCTGTCTGTGTGTCTGTTACCTTTTCACGCCTAAACCGCTGAACTGATTTCGATAAAATTTGGTAAGGAGATAGATTACATCCTGAGGAAGGACATAGGCTACCTTTTGTCTCGAAAAAAAAACCGGCTTCGCCCGAGTGAAATAATGGTCTCAGTGAACCGATTTCCAAATTTTTTTCACTGGCCAATAGGTGATTCTTTGTTTTAAGACATTGGCTATAATAATAATTAATCGGTCCGGCTTCGCACGAGTGAAAAAAGTAATCTCAGAAACTACTGAACCGATTCTAAAAATTCTTTCACTAATAAAAAGCTACAGTATCCCTGAGTGATATATGCAATATGTTATTTTGATTCTCGCGGAGTAGGGGGTAATAAATCATAAATTCTTATCTCTGGAACTACTAAACCGATTCTAAAAATTCTTTCACTAATAGAAAGCTACGCAGCGGGGGGAGATTCTTGCGGGGGATAACAAATTAGGGGGGAGATTCTCGCGGGGGGATAACAAATTAACAATATACTAAATATACGTGAGCGGAGCAATGGGTGACCACTATTAAATCATAATTTCATACCACCCGAGCGAACCGGGACGGGCCACTAGTACTTAATACTTGTAGAAAATGATACACTGATTCCAGTAAGCAAAATAATTCTGTCCTATTTTTTTTATTTTAGCTATACATGTTTCCAAAAATTTTTCTTAATTTTTGAGTGATTTTAAACACCCATAGATTCTAAAATACAGAAGCATAACAAATTTGAACGTGAACATGAATATTTGATCAAAAATCAAAAACATACTATTTTAAATTTTCACAAATAATTTTCAAATTTGTCATGCTTCTATATTTCTTTTAGTTAAGAAGCTATGGATGTTTAAAGCTACTCAAAAATTAAGAAGAATCTTTAAAAACATGTGTAGCTTTCATAAACTAAAAAGGATATGGAAAAAATCTACTACTTATTTTTATAAGCAAAATAAAATTGCCGAATTTTTTACTTCACTTGTATGTATGTATGTATGTATGGCCTGGAATTTTGTAATCAATATTTCACCCACTTCCACTGAAGCTATCGGGCTGAAATTTGGCACACACGTTTGGTTCTCGTGACAATGCACGATTACTTAAATGCCGCCATTTTTAATCCGATATGGCGGACGTTACAAAATGACGATTTATCATTTCCACAGCAACCCCTATGATATGGGTATCAAATGAAAGGGCTTGATGAGCGAACATTTTGGGGGCAATTTAAGGGCATGCTGGGTGTCGAAGGGGGGTAAAATTTTGAAAGACTAAAATGAACAAAATAAATATTAGTAAAAAAAAACTTTTTAGAGACAAGCTTTTATTTAAATGCACTAAAAAGGAAAAAATAATTTTTACTAATTTAGGTTCATAATTATAAACGCGTGGGTCGTGAACTCTATGATAGTTTATTAGTCAAGACCACGCTTTTATAATTATGAACCTAAATTATTAAAAATTATTTTTTCCTTTTTAGTGCATTTAAATAAAAGCTTGCCTCTAAAAAGTTTTTTTTTACTAATATTTATTTTTAGTTTAAAAGATACAGATAAATATTTTATTAATTGAATTATATGAAGTGACACATTTCGGTTCAACGTGTACGCGAATGACGTACGCGTTCGTGTCGGAATATGTTAATGACAAAAATGGCGAACACTTAACAGATGCTTCTTCCTACATGCGCTCCTCTTTATATAATAATATATAATTCATGCCCATTACTTTTCTTTCTGACAGTTTAGTTCTTTTTTCTTTTGCGCGCTCGTTTGAGCCTCTGCAGCAATTAAAAAAACATTAATTCATCTGAGTTATGAAAATACATTTATCTTCGCGTGAGTGGCAACACTGAATTTTAAAAAAAAGACCTTTTAAAGGTGAAACATTTCAATACAAATAAACAGAATCGTAATTTTGTCTGTATTTGTACCTTTTTAAGGATAGATAAATAAAAATCATAATAAATAATAAATAAAAATCATGTATTATTTAATACTATGGTATGGTTACAAAAAGCGGAGCGGGTGATTATCAAGAAGCTGCAGCGCGCTTACTATTAGTACCACAGAAAAGTTGTGGGAATGAAAATTGTAGGAAGTGTAATCCTCTTTAAAACATTACATAATGAAAGAATTGCTTAAGTCGACCGTTTCTGAGAGATTTCGAAAAAAGCAAAAAAGGTGGTAAAATTTCGTGGTTTTTAATTTAATTTAATTTAAAAAAACTAAAAAAACACGCTTTAATGTACTAAGAAGTAAAAAATAATTAATTTTATTGTATTTATATTGTATTTTATTTGCGTGGGGTAGTATGAAAATATGGTACAAAGCACCCCACGCTTTTTTACAATAAAATTAATTATTTTTTACTTTTTAGTTCATTAAAGCGTGTTTTTTAGTTTTTTAAATTATAACTCATTATAAACTCAATAGTCAATATAATAATAGATTATCCGCATGAATTTAACCATTCTACTTGTAATAATTATTAATTAATTCAACAATGAATTTTTAATCCACAAGGCATCCACTAGGTAGTGAATAGTATTTCTTAACATATCAGTCAGCATATTATGCCATCATGATTGTTAAACGTCAAACTATTGTTATAAATATATAAGGAAAAAATCAGAAGCCACTGTCGGGACTTGAACCTGAAATTCCTAGTTTCCGGCTGGTTGAGTTGCCACTTACTCACACACTGGCCCGAAAATGAAAATTGTTCCTTCCCCATATATTTCAACAGATTTTACTTTCGGGGCACTGTGTGAGTAAGTGGCAACTCAACCAGCCGGAATCTGGGAATTTCGGGTTCATTTCCCGACAGTGGCTTCTGATTTTTTCCTTATATATCTTATAACAATAGTTTGACGTTTAACAATCATGATGGCATAATATGCTGACTGATATGTTAAGAAATACTATTCACTACCTAGTGGATGCCTTGTGGATTAAAAATTCATTGTTGAATTAATTAATAATTATTATATTGTTGTCCACAATTACCTAACTCATATATTATTATTCATTCTACTTATGTCTGATAGATTATGCAAAATTATATAATATTAATTTGATTTTTAATTGGTGAAAAAAAGGCCAGGCAAAAAAACTATTTGCAACATGGCGAATTTGATCATATGCATAAAAATAAGTATTGACCTTTCTTGAGCTTTGGGACAAAAATACCTAAACGTAAGGAGTACACGATGCATGCAATATTTGATGTCTGGTAAAAATGAACACGGTTTAGTTTCATTTTAAAAATGGTCTGAAACATGGAAGGTTCAGTCCAATTCATAGAGTTTTATTGTAAATGTATCTGAAAAAAATGTAAATACACAAGGGTATAGCAACGATGCAATGAAGTAGATCTGAGTCAAGTAAGTTCTCTAGTATACTGCCAATTACTTCTGCCCAAAGGAAAGGAATAAAAATAATATAAAGCTCAATCAACACGCTCACATTTTGTACAGTTCATTTTTAACTTGTTGATGTGAAACATCTTATGTCGGGCTGTGAACAGCCGCGTGAGGGGAAATATGCAACGAAATTTATGGTCCGCTCCTTCGCTGCTGTTCTCCCCACCACTGCGGCACTCTCTCTCTCTCTCTCTCTCGGCTTCCGCGCGCTCGGGCACGGGAAGACAACCGCGTGTGTTACAGTGCAGTATATAGGATTACGTCAGCATGACAGTTAGTTGCTGCTTTTGAAAAAATATATACTACTACATAGAGAATACCACCGAGTTCAATAACGTTTTCTTTGATGTTTCACATCTGTCGGGGGTCTCGAGACCCACACCCTTTTTTTCTCGAGAACCACTGAATTGATTTGATTTTTTGATGTGAAACATTTTTGGGCACGGGTGTAAAATCGTTTGAATGGAACGTCGTTCTAATATTACGTCGTTCAGAACGTATGTCGTTACGCGTTCAATACCTTCACTGGGTGACAGTTTCTCGCTGGGTGGAAATTGGGGTAAATTGGGGTAAATTAGGTAAATTTGAGTAAATTAGGGTAAACTAGGGCAAATTGGGGTAATTAGGGTAAATTAGAGTATTTAGGGCAAATTAGGGTAAATTACGGTAATTTGTGGTAAATTAGGGTAAATTACGGTAATTTGTGGTAAATTATAAATTCTTATCTCTGAAACTGCTGAACCGATTCTAAAAATTCTTTCACTAATTATCTTTGTAGGGGGAGAATGTCTCGCGGGGGTGTAATAAATCATAAATTAATAAATCGTAAAGTACGGTAATTTGTGGTAAATTATACATTCTTATCTCTGGAATTGCTGAACCGATTCAAATAATTCTTTCACTAATTATCTTTGCAGGGGGAGAATGTCTCGCGGGGGTGTAATAAATCATAAATTAATAAATCGTAAAGTTCGGTAATTTATGGTAAATTATAAATTCTTATCTCTGGAACTGCTGAACCGATTGTAAAAATTCTTTCACTAATTATCTTCGCAGGGGGATAATGTCTCGTGGGGGTGTAATAAATCATAAATTAATAAATCGTAAATTACGGTAATTTGTGGTAAATTATAAATTCTTATCTCTGGAACTTCTGAACCGATTCTAAAAATTCTTTCACTAATTATCTTCTCAGGGGGAGAATGTCTCGCGGGGGTGTAATAAATCATAAATTAATAAATCGTAAAGTACGGTAATTTGTGGTAAATTATAAATTCTTATCTCTGGAACTGCGCTGAACCGATTGTAAAAATTCTTTCACTAATTATCTTCGCAGGGGGAGAATGTCTCGCGGGTGTGTAATAAATCATAAATTCTTATCTCTAGAACTACTGAACTGATTCTAAAAATACTTTCACTAATAGAAAGCTACACTATCCCTAAGTAATATACGCTATATTTTATATTGATTAAATTTGTCGCGGGAGGTTCAAGCTATAAAAATGTTTCACATCTGCCATCAGGCGTCTCACGACGGTTCACATTTTTTTTTTGATGAGGTACTATTATACGCTACGAAAAAAGGAGGTTGATCAATAAGCGAAAATAACTCTTTGCCCCGTTTGGAAGGTACATCCTTCAAATAACAATCCCCAACTCGATTAAACTTTTCCTAGATTTTTTAGGGCTATTAATTTATTTAATTTATAATTTTTTGAAAATCCAATTGATACTTTTATCAGTTCTCGGGTTAGGGCCTGGGGGCTTGTAATCGATGGCATCGGCACACGCTCGGCTATGCAGGTTCTCAAGCCCTTTTCAATCATACTTCTCATCAAATGCTATTTTTTTTCGGATGGTTACCAAGTAGAGAATCACAAAATTTCTGTAATTAAAATTAAATTAAATTGTGTTTTAAAGACCATCAAAAGCTAAGGTTATTTGGGTCTAGCACCAATTCATATTTTCAATTCATTTTTTTTTTTAATAATAAATTGAAAATCCAAATGACACTTTTACCAGCTCTCGGGCTAGAACCCGGGAACTGAGGACTTGTAATAGAGGAACCATAGCAACGCCATGTAAACAACAGTATTGCTACACGCTCGGCCATTCTCAAGCCCTTCTGTAATTGAAACTAACCTAGCGGAGGTAAAGGGTATTTCGAGCGGTGAGGATATCATCATAGTTTTGTGATGAAACTGGATATTTTAATTAATTTACATTTTAATATACGATATTGTTTGGTTTAATACAACAAAATTTTAATTGCCTGCAGCAAGCTGAATATTATATCGGGTTTTATATATTATTATTTTATGAAACGGTTTTGTTTATTGTAATAATATTGTCAGAAGCTCGATATGCATATGAAAATATGCAAATATGCAAATATAAAAATTATACAAACAAAGCCGTTCAAAAGTTTTAGTCCAGCAGTCAGGTACTTTTTACCTGGAAAGTATTCCCCGAAGTCAATGATATTTTGGTATTTTGTTTGTGGGTACTCTGTGGAGTAGAATCTGAGTTTTAGACCTCGAGGACCCAGTGCTAACGTTGGGGGAGCCGAAAAACCGCGAAATTTTACCACCTTTTTTGCTTTTTTCAAAATCTCTCAGAAACGGTCGACTTAAGCAATTCTTTCACATTGTAATGTTTTAAAGAAGATTACATTTTCTACAATTTTCATTCCTACAACTTTTCTGTAGTACTAATGGTAAGCGCGCTGCAGCTTCTTGAAAATCACCCGCTCGGCTTTTTGTAACCTTGGTAACCAATGTGTATTTTCAATTTAAAGTTCGATGAAGAAGAAAATAAATAAAACTATTGAAAAGAACATTACATTTTAACCATTGGTTACCAAGGTTACGAAAAGCCGAGCGGGGGATTTTCAAGAAGCTGCAGCACGCTTACCAATTAAAGGGGTGGCAGATCACCCTAAACGTGTCATGTACCCGACGAAATTTATATTAATAGTTGAAGGTTAAAATTTTAGTATGTTGTTATGGCGACTGTTTTAAGCATACATTTCAATTTGCAGAAAAAATGTCGGTATTAACCCCTTTGCAGAACGATATAAACACCTAGGCGAGCAAGTTTCCCTCTAAGAGAGGGGGTTAATATCGACATTTTGTTCTGCAAATTGAAATATTTGCTTAAAACAGTCGCCGTAACAACATATTAAAATTTGAACCTTGAACATAATAATATAAATTTCGTCGGGTACATGACACGTTTAGGGTGATCTGCAATTCGCGTCGACAAACTTAGGTCTTTAGCGTCTTGATTACATTAAATAACAACTCACTTAAAACTAAATGACACACAAAACATCCATGAGCGGAGGCGGGATTCGAACCCACGACAGTCTGATCCAGAGGCCACGACGCTAACCAGACTGTCCTCCAAGGTTGCTGTCAAAACTGATATTTAACGCAACCGAAGCGTGAGTAAAGACCAGTAAATAAATAAACTACATGAAGTGGATGTTGTGAAGGAGGCTTTAGACAAGTATTGTTATCCGACCCGTAGATCTAAATAGGCATCGAGTGAATTCGTGCGGTGTGCCCCGTTTCCATTACGGGAATGGCGCCCAACACATCCACACCACGTCACTGTACAGTAGATGATATTGATATTACGTAACGGCATAGGCCGGAGCGTATTTTTCACTATTCAAGTATTCCATATTATCATGAAACTTTTATAAATGGAATAGAAAACAGGTTGCTCAAGCTGTAGCCAATAGACTTAGGTAGTTAGGGACATGTATAGTTCCAGAAGAATGTCCTCCGCCACAGATGTTTCTTATCTTTCCTTAGAACATATCTTAACATGTCCGTACCCGACGAAATTTATATTATATTATTAGTTCAAGGTTCAAATTTTAATATGTTGTTACGGCGACTGTAAAATGTCGATATTAACCCCCTCTCTTAGAGGGAAACTTGTTTGCCTAGGTGTGTACAAAGAATTTCAGCCTTGAAGCAATAATAATTGTGACCATTGTTTTTGTTACGTATTGGGGGCGGTCTGCATCCCTCCCATCTATCTAACAAAATCCCTTACTCAGGGCACTTTAATATGCCTCCCTCAACATTTTCACAAAAATAAGGCCTTGAATAAATAACACCTAAAAATTGTCACTAGCTCTCGGTCTATAAAGTTACTATAGATCTAGTAGCTTTATACCGTACTTGCCAGGTGGTAGAAAAAGCCTGGTAGCCCCCATTCCTCTTCCATTATAAAAGTTCTATATTTCATTATTTCATATCTGCTATGTACAATAATACACTCTCAAAACCTATGTGAATAACATGTTTCAGTTAGATACTTGTTTTTATTTACATACCGTGACGTCAGTGTTGCCAGGTGCTTGGCTCCCCCCATCGCGTAGTACTGAATCTTCCCCCAGATTTGGATTAATTTCTCTAAAATGTTTTTAATTGGTATATTGCTAGGCAAGTTTGAAGCGATAGTTGGAAGAGGTAAATTGTAGATTATAGACGCCCGACAACTGAAATCAGTAGCAGAGACGAGAGTTGAAATAAATATAATATTAATAGTTATTATCCGTCTCGGTTCCACGAGAAACGTTGACCATGAAAACTGAAGATACCTCTGTACCAACAAAAATCTCGACTACTTTCCCGACCTATTCAGGGTGATCAATTTTGTAAAACCGGCAAGCAGTGACAAACCATCCGGAAAAACGTGCTGGAGACGAAATTTAAGCTCGATTTATATTATCCGGTCAGACACGGCGCGGGAACGTAGCGTTTCCGGCAAGACAAACATTTTTACATGCATTTCAAATACGAGTATTGACACGTGTCTGAACGGACGGGATCCGCTAAGTATAAATATTCGTATTTGAAATGCGTGTAAAATGTTTGCCTTGCCGGAAACGCTACGTTCCCGCGCCGCGTCTGACCGGATAATATAAATCGACCTTTAATCGTGTCGGATAAATGTGAACTATGCCATTTAAACTAATAATCTACATCAAGGGCACCCGATAAAAAATCGTTCCGGCATCTGGCTAGTGTGAACGAGCTCTTAAGCTCGATTTATATTATCCGGTCAGATACGGCGCGTGAACGTAGCGTTTCCCCCAAGACAAACATTTTTACATGCATTTCAAATTGAAATACTAGTATTGATACGTGTCTGAACGGATGGGATCCGCTAAGTATAAATATTCGTATTTGAAATGCATGTAAAAATGTTTGCCTTGCCGGAAACGCTACGTTTATATAAATCGACCTATTAATCGTAACTGATAAATGTGAACTATGCCATTTAAATTAATAATCCACATCAAGGGCACCCGATAAAAAATTGTTCCGGCATCCGACTAGTGTGAACGAGCTCTTACGTAGACACTTAGAAAATCCGTCGTTGCCTCTTAGACTAATACCTATCTACGAAATGAACGTCTGTCGTAAAGTCATCCGGCATGCATTCATTACCAATGGAAGCCCTTTAAACATTATGATCTCATCTTCATCTACATCATCATCCTTGCGGCCTCCAGTTGACCGCTGGGACGTTGTTTAATTGTTAATAAACATTGTAGGTAGTTCAGTTTAACAACCTGGTTACAATAACGCGGCTATATTATATATGCACAAACATAAATTATTAAAGTTAGGTTATTAAACATTCACGTCTACCAACTTTATACGCCTTAGCCTAAATTCTTGCCAACCTTAAAATGAAACATAACTTATGTATGGTGCCAGTGGGTAGGGCTTCAATTCGGGTATTAATATTTTAGTCTCGATATTATCGGGATTAGAGATAACATTCTCGATCGGAATTGTAAATTATAGACGCTCGACAACTGAGGTCATTAGCGTCTGAGGATTAATTCGGAATCTTCTATAAACGCGGTATAGCTTTGTAATGAAATTGACCGTTTTTTTAACTGACCATTATTTTTCGAGAGAAAAAATACCGACATTTTGTTCTGCAAATTGAAATATATGCTTAAAACAGTCGCCGTAACAGCATATTAAAAAATTTGAACCTTGAACTAATAATATAATTTTCGTCGGGTACATGACACGTTTAGGGTGATCTGCCACCCCTTTAATACTGACCAATCGATCTGCAAATATTATAATGGCATTATTGGGTCACCGACAAGCTATACAAACAATTTCAGCCGTGAAGCAATAATAATTGTGATCATTTTTTTTTTGTTACATGTTGGGGGCGGTATGCATCCCTCCCATACCGCTATATAGCAAAATCCCTTACACAGGGCACTTTAATATGCCTCCCTCAACATCTTCACAAAAATAAGGCCTTGAATAAATAACACCAAAAAATTGTTAGTAGCTGTCGGTCTATTATAGGTACGTACCCTCGTTTTTCCGCCTCTATAAATTGTGTTTTTAAAGACCACCAACAGCTAAGGTTATTTGGACCTAGCACCAATTCATATTTTCAATTCATTAGTTTTTTTTTAATAATAAATTGAAAATCCAATTGACACTTTTACCAGCACTCGGGCTAGAACCCGGGAACTGGGGACTTGTAATAGAGGAACCATAGCAACGCCATGTAAACAACAGCACTGCTACACGCTCGGCTATTCTCAAGCCCTCCCGCCTCTATAGGTACCTATTTCTTAATCACTCTGTATATACACGTGTTTTAAAATATTCATGCACTAGTTGTGTTGTATGGAAATAGTTTGAAAACGAAAAGCAAACCGTCGCTTATTAATTTTCCTGCTTGTATCGATCCTCTCGAAACTTTGAAAAGCAAGTTTTTCTGCGGAAGTGAACCGAAAAGATCGGAAACGGATAGTTAGGCTAACTTACCCTTACTATCGGAAAATACACAGCACTCAAATATTATTTTAGTTTAATATATGTGGTGACTGCACGCTCTAAATTCCCTGCCGTCATGTAAGTAAGTACAGATGTGACTGTTCAAAATTTCTTTTTATGACAAAATAAAAAATCTCTCAGATTTGTAAAAAAATACGCGCCGATGAAGCAAAAAAAAAGTTTCATATCTTTCTTAGTTTAGATTTTAGAAGCTATGCTCGTTTAAAGATTTTTTTTTATTTGGGACAAGCTTTAAACATCCATAACTTCGAAACCAAGATGTGTATAGGCATCTAATCGCCATCCATAAAAAAATTAACGTGATGCAATATTAGGTCGCGATCCGAAGATTTAGAAACGCTGATCTAGAATATCTATATAGGCGTACAAAAATGGTTGTCCCGACGGTCATACCATCTAGCGAAATCGAAATTTCAAGCGTGCAGTTGTAGCATATAAATCACATCTGAAGAACTCGGCTATGGCAGCATATGTAAGATCTTGTGAACATTGTTAACTTATGCGTCTTGTGAGAGGTTTTCCTCTTAACAAACAAAATAATAGAAAAGAAAATTATAAAGTCGACTCTTTTTATCAATAAATCAACATAAAACAATGCTTTAAAGAAAAACAACGGGAAACTTTGCTGAACGCTTATAAAATATACAAGTGTGGAAATTCTGTGGAAAACTCGCGAACTATACAGGCGATTCACAAGTAAGAAACCTTTTAGATTGTAAGGCGGATAAACAGACGGACAAAAATTAACAATTCACATTACTCCTGTTTAGGTCATATAAAACGCTCTACCCCCCAGGGGGGACATTGGAATGCGATTGCATTCCAATGTTCTTTGGGAATTAGCGCTCCCAGGGACCCGAGATCGTACCAGTCGGTTTGTGTATGCCGGCTGGCGGATTCTAATACACAAATGGCTTAATTGTTGTGTTGAAGACGCTGTTGTCGACGCGTCTATAATCTACAATTAATTATTTAAAACGCTCTAAGATTTCGAAAGAAAACAAAAAAATATAGCGGTTGCTGTCACTTCTGTCAGTACATTTGAAATGAGCCATTTTCCTGAGAGTATGTTCCTTCAATTATCCACGAGAGGCAGCACTTGTGGTAGGTACAAACATTATTTATTCCCTATTAGTGTCGTGTCATTTTAGTGGTATAACTTAATTATTTAATTAATTTCATAATAATTTAATAATTTAGTTATACCATTAGAAATGACACGACACAAATGGGGAATAAATAATGTTTGTACCTACCACAAGTGCTGCCTCTCGTGGATAATTGAAAGAATTACTCTCAGGAAAATAGCTCATTGAAACTTGATAAAAATAAAATGGAATGTAAAAATTGTTAGTACAAAATTAAAACACAACCTAAAAAACAGTATTTAGAAATCTTAAGTCTCAGTAGATTGTCTATCTAGTGACGCAATGAGGTATAGTACTGACGAGTAGTGACATATTAAAACGAGCATAGCGCACGAGATATATATGATATTGTTTGCCGTAGCCACTATAAAATAGCTGCTTTTCCCAATTTATTATTTAAAAAAAAAATAATGAATTGAAAATATGAATTGGTGCTAGGCCCAAATAACCATAGCTGTTGGTGGTCTTTAAAACACAATTTAATTTAGCTGCTTTTCCATTCATTTGCAAAATTTTTTGACAGTTCATTTTGTGTCGCCTACTTCTCGTCGACCGAGAGTATAGCTGTCAGTAGGTGATGCCAGGCGAATAAACATAAATCACTATGGAAATGGTTTGCTTTCCCACACTAGTGTGGGAAAGATACGTTCCCGCACACCGGTCTGTCAAAAGTCACTTTACATGCATGTAAAGCAGCTATTTTATAGTGGGAAAAAATTAATTTTTCTTTAATTTGTCTAATTTTAATAATATTATAATTTCTTAATCGGAAAAATACGAGGAATTTCTTTATGTTGTAATATTGTGCCTATTCTGAGAATTGCGAAAAATTAGTACTAAAAATGTTTCGCACCCTGTATTATAAAAAGTTGGCTGTATTTCAACACTCGCTGCAATTTTTCTGCGTCTCCAGCGAATTAAATCATATAAACCTCAAGGCGTAAGTGCATACGCTAAATCAACAGTTGAAAAAAGTCCAAATTATTAGTACGTTTTTGGCAATCCATTACGTATTTTACAGGGTGAAACCGAAAGAAATGACGAATTTTTATAGTTACAGTCTGTGTAGGCGAATCAGAACTACATTTCGAATTCCAACAAGCCGTGAGATGGGTTGTTTATTAGAACTAAAGTGCGACCCTTGAGGTCCACACGACGAACTTCCCAGTTTGATAAATATTTAATAATAATAGTTAAATTAGATATTACACAGAAAAGTAATCATTTTAATCATTAAAACATAATTATTATTTATTTTTAACAATAATTAAAAAAAAAAAACGCCTGAACCGATTTTTATAAAATTTATTTCGGATCAAAATGACGTTAACATACCTCGATTGACACCCTTACGAAGTCGATATAATTTTTTATTCGCGAGATATTGTGTAAAATGTACTTTTTTGGAGTATACTTGGTTAAGAAAAAGAACGGCTGAACCGATTTTGAAAAAATTTCTTTCAGATCATATTTACTTTAATACGCGTCGATTGGCACTCTAACGTAGTCGATATCATTTTTCATTCTCGAAATTTCGTCTTAGAAAGAAATGGACACATACGTACGTACGTACGTACACACACACAGAGACATCTTTCTAAAAATAGTGTAAAAATAGTGTAGTGACCTTGAAACATAAAAATATGTTATACATTTTGATTTCGATTTTCGGACCCATTACAATAACTTCCAATGGGAATGTTAATACTAGTTAAAATATCCATTTAAGTTGTAATAGCATTCATTTATCAAATAATCTTTTAATTTTGTTTTAAATCTATTAATCGGTAGAGTTTTTAGATAGTTCGGGAGTTTATTAAATATTCTTATTGTTGAATTATAGGGTCCAGTGTAGATGACTTTTAGTTTTGTTTGGAGTAGATTCATTAATCGAGTAGATTTACTTTTCGTACTATAATCATGCTTTCTAGTGTTAGATTCAAATAATTCCATGTTTTTTTAACCGACTTCAAAAAAAGGAGGTGGTTCTCAATTCGGTTGTATTCTTTTTTATGTTTGTTACCTCAGAACTCCGTCATTTATAAACCGATTTGGAAATTTTTTTTTTATTTGAAAGGATATACTTTCAGATTCTCATAGAAATTTCATCAAAATCGGTACTGTAGTTCGGCTGATTTTAATAAAAGTTAGTAACGGCGTGTGATTCCTTAAGGTAAATGTCACTTTTTGACACATTAGATAGCGTAAGAAAAGTCGGTTTAATAAAAGTGAGTAACGGCGTGTGATTCCTTTAAGGTAAATGTCACTTTGTGATACCTTCTAAAAAGTAAAAATAAAAAAACTTTAACAAAAAAAAGACCTCCTTCAAAAAGCTACTAAAAAGAGGAAAATAATGAAATTTTGAGGTCTGCGCCAATTTAATAAAATATGAAGTTGCTTAAAAAGAAGATATTAATCACGATACTATACTTTTTAACCGACTTCATATTTTATTAAATTGGCGCAGACCTCAAAATTTCATTATTTTCCTCTTTTTAGTGACTTTTTGAAGGAGGTTTTTTTTTGGTTAAAAACTTTTATAGAAAACTGCGCAACTGTAGATGTATAAATCATACGATAGTTCAGACATGTGTTTTACAATTCGTAGGCGCCCAAGACTTTTTGAACGTTAGTAAAGCTATATCAGTGTAAAATTTGTATGGAATAACCTTTGAGCCAGCTTTAAAATGAAGGAAAAAATGTATATTTATACATAATTTAAGATTTAATCTTTTCAGTGCTTTTTGCGCAGAGATAGCAGTGATTTGGTGAAGTAGTTTTCCCTGAAGCTAGCAACACAGCTTATTTCGGTTTAATCCACTCTTTTTAGGAGTATGATATCTTAAATCCGAAACGGTACTCCAAATAAAATGAATTGTCTCTCACATGAAGCAGCCATACATGTTTCAGTATAAAATTTTATCTCCAGGAAACACTGTGGAGTGCTCTCTAAAAGTTTGTAGATAACTTCATTAGATAATTTATCTATATATTTACTATAATCTGGCCCACATAGATAGACTGTGTTCAGGGAGGCGGTGTTATAATAATATCGACGCGAGCGCTCGTTGTGAGACCCATTGTAAACTCGGAACTCTAATTTTCCGTAATTGTCAGTGAGCATTGTTGTTTAAAAAGTCAAGTAAGTAAAACCATGATTTTACGTCTAACTTATTTGGAAATTATTACTATAAATCTGATAAATTTGACACTTTTAAACCTGGTCCGCAAGATTACAGGCGCCATGGTTTTAGGTTATGCTGTCGTCTGTCAAGATAAACCATAGACATAGATGTAGGTACACCTTTTAAAGACCACCAGCAGCTAAGGTTATTTGGGCCTAGCACCAATTCATATTTTCAAATCATTATTTTTTTTTAATAATAAATTGAAAATCCAATTGACACTTTACCAGCTTTCGGGTTAGAACCCGGGAACTGAGGACTTGTAATAGAGGAACCATAGCAACGCCATGTAAACAACAGCATTGCTACACTCTCGGCTATTCTCAAGCCCCTGTATAGATACACCTAATAATAATAATAAATAATTTTCATGTACCTTTTATGCTATGCTATTTATATCTACTATATGCACGCAGCGAAATTAAAGTTGTCGACGCGTCTATAATTTACAATAAATTAAATAAATAAGAATAACGTGATGCTATTGGCCGCAGTTGGGTTGTGGCCGCTGCAGCTTCGGTTTGAGTGAAGCTTTATTTATTAACTTTTATTTGTTTTGGAAGCTTTTACCGTTTCGAAACGTTGTCGATGGCAGGAAAATGTCTTTTTTGCTTTTTTTTTAATTTGTAAAGATTTTCATTGTTTTTGTACTTGAAGAATGTTTTAATTGGGTATTAAAAATGTCTTACTAATTAACGAACTCATATTTGCATTTTATCTAATTAAGACCGACGAATAAGGGCAAAGACAAACACGGCGGTTTTAATCGAAGCAGAGGACAGTATGGTTCAGTGGTTAGTGTCGCGGCCTCTGGATCAGACTGTCGTGGGTTCGAATCCTACCTCCGCTCGTGGATGTTTTATGATGTCATTTAGTTTTAAGTGTGTTGTTATTTAATGTTATCAAGACGCTAACGACCTAAGTTGTCGACGCGTCTATAATTTACAAAAAAATAATGAATTGAAAATATGAATTGGTGCTAGGCCCAAATAACCTTAGCTGTTGGTGGTCTTTAAAATACAATATATATATAATTTACAATAAATAAATTTAATATAGCATAATTTAATATAGCAATTTAATATAGCATAATAGTGTAAAACACACACAGCTGTTTCAAAACCACTGCACGAAACGCACCAACCGGTACAGCTGTGTGTGTTTTAACACTATTATTATGCTATATTAAACGACATATCGACTTGGAAACCGACTCGGTAAACGCTTCGGTTAAAAACGCCGTGTCTATATATCTTTGCCCTAAGTTCGACGACGCTTTATTATAGCAATCTACATTTCGGAATATTATTCCATCGTCAGGAGGATAACAAACTTAATTCTATAGATTTGGAATTTTGTATTAAGTTTGTTACTTAATTTCGTAACTTAATACTAACTTTAATAATTTAGTTCCACGAAGTGCCAAACAAAGAATCAGTTCATTCTGTATTGAACTCATCTTTATTGTAGCGCGCAATGAGCCATTTTCCTGACAGTAGTTCTTTCAATTATCCACGAGAGGCAGGACTTGTAATATAGGGACAAACATTATTTATGCTTGTCCCTACCACAAGTGCTGCCTCTCGTGGATAATTGAAAGAACTACTGTCAGGAAAATGGCTCATTAATTAAAAAGCTTCGGGTTTCGAACTTGGGCTTGCTAGCCTCGTACTTTACTCTACAGCCACTTGACTGAGTGTGTCTGAGACCTTAACATAGTTATGCATGCTGTGTTTTTTTTATATGTCAGCCACTTCCGACTATTTCCGTTACATCTATTATTTTTAAAATGCTACCCAAGTATGAGATATTTGACGTTATGTTCACGTCAAAAAGTGGATCTGTGCTTATGACCACACGACAGAAGTGAAAACTTGATTATATGCAAAACATACATAATATTTTTTTATTATTATAATACGTAATAATAAAAACGTAATTCTTGAAACGATGCACTCCTTGTTAGACAGTAAACGTGGTCACCGACCCGAGCGCGCTTGATGTCGAGTGGAGCCGAGTAAACCCGATTCAGCGTCACCGACCCGAGCGTTAGAAAGAACGCAAAGTGCGCCTAAAGAAATTTTCACTTCAAAAAAAGTAGATAGGTCGTGTTTAGTTTTAAGTAAAAAGTTCATATAGTTGACCACCCCTGTTCGATATGTAAACCCAACATGAAATTTCACTGTGTGCGAGAGGTTTATCTGTGGCCAGGAATTCCAACGACATTGTGTATCTTGTTGATCTCGTAGGCCGGCAGAAGGAGAAGCGAAAAGTGATGCGGTAAAATAACTGACCTTTAATTAATGGATAGCGAATGGTAAACAATGTGTGAAATCAACGTGTGCCTGCGCCATATTAGATGGGTGAC
Organism: Mongoloraphidia duomilia; assembly: GCA_039654895.1. Lineage (NCBI taxonomy): Eukaryota > Metazoa > Arthropoda > Insecta > Raphidioptera > Raphidiidae > Mongoloraphidia > Mongoloraphidia duomilia. The sequence continues at coordinate 4,131,022 of CM077522.1, read as the reverse complement.
ATTTTTGGCGGCGTATTTAAAATAGCGTCGGGGGAGCGGGAACCGTTTTATAGGCGAGGGGAAAGAATTTGAAATAAAGAGTGCAGGAGGTAACTTCCGTTATCGAATACTCTTAAGAGATGATGTATAAAAATAGTGGGAACTTGAACAAATAAAATTATCCGACGATAAATTTTTTTAATAAGTGCGACGTTTCGCGAACGTTTGTTCGCTTCTTCACGCAGACTGTAATTAGAGAATTATATTTACAATTATATTACAGTCTGCCTGAAGAAGCGAACAAACGTTTGCGAAACGTCGCAGTTAAAAAAATTTAGCGTCTATTTTAATACATCATCTCTTAAGAGTATTCGATAATGGAAGTTACCTCCTGCTGCACTCTTTATTTCAAACCCTTTCCCCTCGCCTATAAAACGGTTCCCGCTCACCCGACGCTACTTTAAATACGCCGCCAAAAATGTCACCCATCTAATAACGTCGGATAATTTTATTGGTCCAAGTTCCCACTATTTTATACATCATACTTAATCCATCATGGACGATACCAATGTTAACTCATAAGAGATTTAAAGCGTTAAGTTAGCTATCCATCAGTTTAGAGTTCAATGGGTAAAGTTGGAATAACGTAGGTCGTAGACGAAGGACTCGAAAGTGGTCGAAGGACGAGTTCATTATGTTTTAAAAGTTTCCGATTATTTAAACAGCTTTTGTTTTATTACCTATTTTCTTTTCTGATTAAATAACAAAAAGCTACCCTGATTTTAATATCCTCTTACGATATACAAAAATACGGGTTGCTAATGTAAAAAGTTTAAAAAGAAAATTCATTGAGCCAGTGCATTAAACTTTTGTAAAAGTCTACATAAGTAGTATAATATACAGAGTGAGGCACACAAAGTGTTAGACCTCGCGCGGCGAAAGATGAAGCCACCGCGTCATAGTAACGTGAATGCATTGCGCCCGCCTTCTAGCTTGCTATTGGCTGTTTATTGTCATGAATAGCAGTTTGCCAAAATTGTGCCTAACGTCATAAAACCCAATGTGCAGTTTTGTGTACACGGCACTGTCTGCGGGCAAGCAGGCGTTCACTATCATATTATTGATGACGTGCCTGGCTTCATCTCTCACCGCGGGCACTCTACAAGCTAATATCTCAGAAAGTATTGGTTGTATAGCAAATAAAGTTTCGCATAAAAACTGTTTGGTATCAAGCGACACGTATGTTGGTAAAATAGATTTTCTTCTTGATTGGTATGCTGAGGGGTCAAGGTCACTTCCATTTTTTTAATCAGACTGGACTTTTTCACGGAATCTTGTAACCGTTTTTGAGAAGAATCCAACGACCTAAGACATAAGGTTATTCAAGGTCATAAATAAAGAAGTTGTGTAATATGAAAATAATTAATTATTAATTAAGATTTTCTTTTCGATTGGTATGCAGAGGGGTCAAGGTCACTTCCATTTTTTTAATCAGACTGGACTTTTTCACGGAATCTTGTAACCGTTTTTGAGAAGAATCCAACGACCTAAGACATAAGGTTATTCAAGGTCATAAATAAAGAAGTTGTGTAATATGAAAATAATTAATTATTAATTAAGATTTTCTTTTCGATTGGTATGCAGAGGGGTCAAGGTCACTTCCATTTTTTTAATCAGACTGGACTTTTTCACGGAATCTTGTAACCGTTTTTGAGACGAATTCAACGACCTAAGACATAAGGTTATTCAAGGTCATAAATAAAGAAGTTGTGTAATATGAAAATAATTAATTATTAATTAAAACGTTACTATCAAGAAGCCTTGTTTCGCAATGGATTCGATTGTTTACAGTTGACATTTTTACATTTATAGTAACTTGATAGCTACTTTATAGTAATGCTTAAATTAATAATTAATTATTTTCATATTACACAACTTCTTTATTTATGACCTTGAATAACCTAATGTCTTAGGTTGTTGCATTCGTCTCAAAGATTCCGTGAAAAAATCCACATAGTCTGGTTAAAAAAATGGAGGTGACCTTGACCCAACCTCAGCATACCAATCGAGAGGAAAATCTATTTTACCAACATACGTGCCCCTTGATACCAAGCAGTTTTTATGTGAAACTTTATTTGCTACAACTAATATTTTCTGAGAGAGATACACTTTATGTGTCTCACCCTGTATACAATGTATAAACGGTTAACCTGAACATAGGACAAATAACATTGAGAACATTCACATTTTTGTAGCAGGCTGTGGGCTATAAGATCTAATGTAAATATTGTTACAAAACTGTTTTCTGAGTTGGCGGAATAAATATTTATTTACGATATTTAAAAATACAATAATAAATGCAACAACGAAAAGTCAGTTCTAACAATCAACAAGTAAACAATCATTAAACAGTAATTAACACTTAACTATATACAGTTGACTATATACCAGGACTATTTATTTCTAGTTATTTATTTTATCAATTTATATCACGGAACTATTTATATTTCTGCACGATTTATATTACTGTATTTATATCAGATTTATTTCGCTGTTCAACACTGTCAAGTATATAATCTACACTGACTGATTCCCGTTGACTGATTTCGCGACTCACTGTTCACTGATTTATATAGGCTACGTGGACTGGAGCCCAGTGCTTCTCGCGTTCTCTAGAACATTCCGGAGGTACTCGTTGTTCAGGATGCAGACCCCGTTTCTCGGAACTCTTTGTTTGCCGTTTATATACAGGGTGATCCATAACAATATGTAGTAGTTTTTAACACGCTTATATTAGATTCACCTGTATGCTTGCTTGCGGGCTTGCGTGCGTGCTTGCTTGCTTGTTTGTCAGTTTGTAACCGACTTCTTTGAACTTGATTTTGACCAACTTTGAACGGTCAGATTTAGTTTAAACTTTGCACACTTATCAAGGACCGACGACAATACAATAATTCCATAAGTTTGTCCCATTATCCTGCCAGGATCTCCAGGACTAAAAAAAAAAAAAAGCAAAAAACTTCAGATTGAACTGAAACTTTGCACACTTATCAAGGACCGATTACAATACAATAATTCCATAAGTTTGTCCCATTATCCTGACCAGGATCTCCAGGACTAAAAAGCAAAAATAAATTATAATTTAAAAAAACTAAAAAACACGCTTTAATGAACTAAAAAGTAAAAAATAATTAATTTTATTGTAAAAAAGCGTGGGGTGCTTTGTATCATATTTTCATACTACCCCACGCTTTTTTACAATAAAATTAATTATTTTTTACTTTTTAGTTCATTAAAGCGTGTTTTTTAGTTTTTTTAAATTATAATTTTTTTTATTTATTTGTAAGAACACAAAAACTTGGTTCACATTATTTGTTTAACTATGAGAAATAACATTACACTATTCAAAATTATAAAATTTTGATACGTGGGACGACCCTATTTTGCTCGAGTTTCATTGTTATGTCTCGCAGTTTACGATTGTACACTAATCCCGTCTTTCTGTTGTTAAAATTATAAACGCTCGACAGCGTAGATCTCTTTCAAGGCTTTACGTGTATTTCATGAAACGTTAAAATTTTATTGTTTTCATTACGCGATTACGTTAATACCTTTATAATTGAATATTTTGAATAAATACGAAAATACAGCAAAGCGTTTTAGTATATTTAATTTCGCATCAAAAACAGTTTTATTCATGCCGACGAATTTATAGAAATTTTACATGTACCTTAGTTATTGAATTTTGTTTGATTCGATGTTTGCGACGCTCGTGGCTCGTGTAGTAGGAAAGTACCTCAATACATAAAGGGATCGACAGTATACTAACTCTTTTCTTTTTCAAAAACAGTTCTGTTCGTGCCGACGAATTTATAAAAATTTTACATGTACCTTGATGATTGAATTTTGTTTGATTCGATGTTTGCGACGCTCGTGGCTCGTGTAGTAGGATAGTACCTCAATACATAAAGGGATCGACAGTATACTAACTCTTTTCTTTTTCAAAAACAGTTTTATTCATGCCGACGAATTTATAGAAATTTTACATGTACCGTGGTGATTGAATTTTGTTTGATTCGATGTTTGCGACGCTCGTGGCTCGTGTAGTAGGAAAGTACCTCAATACATAAAAAGATCGACAGTATACTAACTCTTTTCTTTTTCAAAAACGATTTTATTCATGCCGACGAATCTACAGAAATTTTACAAGTATTATTGCTTATTTCCCCCAGTCCTGAAGTTATCGTTTTCATTACGCTGTTGAACAAAATGACTCTCATCGCGGCTAAAGAAGTTCCACTTCAGTAAAAATAAATTACACTAGCTGATCGATTTTTCCTCTCACTCCTTCGATCGTACGAGGGAGTGAGAAGGAAGTACAGGCGATTGTTTCACAGCACATGTTTACAAAACGTTACGCACGTTTGAAGCCACCGATGTCCGGATTGTCCGGTAATAATATATTCAACACGCAGACGGATTAAACATACCGTTTAGAATTTCGGGAAGCGTATTATTTCTGACTGAAGTACAGCGCGGCTCCGTTAGAGCGTCACTCCTCTTCTCCGGAGAAGCGCGCGGAGCGTGAATGGACCTAAATCAAGCCGGGCTGCCAGTCGAACCGGATTGCGTATATACGGCTATGGCTGGAGGAAGAGATTCACTAACTGTGCTAGGGTCGTTGCAATATCCAAGCACTATAGGCCGAGAGCTAGTGACAATTATTTGGTGTTATTTATTCAAGGCCTTATTTTTGTGAAGATGTTTAGGGAGGCATATTAAAGTGCCCTGAGTAAGGGATTTTGCTGGATAGCGGTATGGGAGGGATGCAGACCTACCCAGCATGTAACAAAAAAAATCGACTGATGACCAGTCCTATACTTCCCACCTAGTAAATATTTTCAAAAAATAAACACTCGTTTTTTTATTCTTTGACTAGGCCCAAATAACCTTAGCTGTTGGTGGTCTTTAAAACACAATTTAATTTTTATTCTTTGAAAAAAGCATGGCCCTCTTTTTTGTTTGGTGATCTACTGATGGCTAGCTTAATATAGCAAAAATCATGGTTACCTTGATTTACGTACAATTTTCTTTTTTTAGTAAAATATTTTTTTTCTCGAAAACTATACATTTTAGAGAAAAAAAATATCTACATTTTTTTCATATTATAACATCTAGAATTCATTTATATATTTTTTTACCTATGTTAATACGTGACATTGAGAACGTTTTTTTGAATATCTCAGGATCCACTGAACCGATTTGACTCAAAATCTAATCAGATCTAAGTTAAAGACTGATAAACACAATAGAACAATCGGCATGCCCGTATGTTGTTCCGTTCTTGAGATATCGAAGGCGAAAAATTGACCACATACACACATACACACACACACACACACACACACATACAGACATCAGTCTGAAAATGATCTTAAACGATTGCTAGGGTCTCAAAACGTGAAGATTTGTTAAAATCTCGAAATATTTTTTTCGGACTAAATCCATTACTTCCCTACCATAGTAGAGGTGGGAAGTAAAAAATGGTCACAATTATTATTGCTTCAAGTCTGAAATTGTTTGTCAAGCTTGTCGGTGACCCAATAATGCCTTTATAATATTTGCAGATCGATTGGTCAGTATTAAAGGGGTGGAGGATCACCCTAAACGTGTCATGTATCCGACGAAATTTATATTATTAGTTCAAGGTTCAAATTTTAATATGTTGTTACGGCGACTGTTTTAAGCATATGTTTCAATTTGCAGAACAAAATGTTGGTATTAACCCTCTTGCTGAACGATATAAACACCTACGCAAGCAAGTTTCCCTCTAAGAAAGGGGGTTAATACCGACATTTTGTTCTTCAAATTGAAATATATGCTTAAAACAGTCGCCGTAACAATTATATTAAAATTTGAATCTTGAACTAATAATATAAATTTCGTCGGGTACATGACACGTTTAGGGTGATCTGCCACCCCTTTAATACTGACCAATCGATCTGCAAATATTATAATGGCATTATTGGGTCACAGACAAGCTACACAAAGAATTTCAGCCTTGAAGCAATAATAATTGTGACAATTTTTTTGTTACATGTTGGAGGCGGTCTGTATCCCTCCCATACCGCTATCCAGCAAAATCTCTTACTCAGGGCACTTTAATATGCCTCCCTCAACATCTTCACAAAAATAAGGCCTTGAATAAATAACACCAAAAAATTGTCACTAGCTCTCTGTCTATTACTTGTTTACATACTGTATGTGTATTTTAATAACCCAATTAGAAAATTAAAATTTCGGTATTTTTCTTGTTTCGTTTTTGAGCAGCTCTAGTCGAAGGGAAGTTATCACAGTTTTAACCTCTAATAAAGAGATCAGGCGTTTCCCGAGGGATGCCGTAACCATAGCTTAACACATAATTTACGGGTCAGCAGAGAATTTACAAGGCATTGTTCTCATATACATATCGTTTGCATACAGCGGTTCAAACCTTATTCGGAGCTATTAGCGTCTAAACAAAATCTTTTTGAACTCATGAACGCTGCAAGGAAGACGCACGGAGCACGTAATTATTTCTCAGCCCATTTCCTTCGTGATATGCATAAAAGACTGAAAATCTCAACAAAAAAAAATATTGGAAAGGCGTTAAATTAATCGACTTATAGTTCGGAAATAATAGAGAGTGAGTCGTGCACTTCTACTTCACTATTTATATAAGCGGTATGCATGGGAAGCATTACATGGCGTTGCTATGGTTCCTCTATTACAAGTCCCCAGTTCCCGGGTTCTAGCCCGAGAGCTGGTAAAAGTGTCAATTGGATTTTCAATTTATTATAAAAAAAATAAATAATGATTTGAAAATATGAATTGGTGCTAGGCCTAAATAACCTTAGCTGTTGGTGGTCTTTAAAACACAATTTATTTTTTTTTGGGAAGCATTGCTCACTACGGTGTCCCCAGTTCCCGGGTTCTAGCCCGAGAGCTCGTAAAAGTGTCAATTGGATTTTCAATTTATTATTAAAAAAATAAAATAATGAATTGAAAATATGAATTGGTGCTAGACCCAAATAACCTTGGCGGTTGGTGGTCTTTAAAAACACACACTACGGTGTTCGCAATGCCATGATTAGGATTTACAATAAAGTGCCAGAAAACATCAAAAGGTCAACCGACAGCAATTTTAAAAAATCAATAAAACATATTTTATTAAATTCAAATTTTTATTATGTTGAAGAATTTTTATAAAATGTACCTACCTATTATATTTTTATTGACGCAAAATATTAGAAAAGGAAGGCGATGTGGAGTCGTAACTGTCTCCTTCTAGCTAGAATCTGCGTTAAACGTACGTTGTGAATTGAATCAGTCTTTCCCTTCTCCTTCACCCATTGACACGACACAACTGTCATACAGACATAACCTCGTTTTTTATAAACGCGTTGTCGTTAATAATTAAAGCAATTTGTTATGGGATGGTGTCTTGTACCTGGACGCAGTTATAATGAAAATTATGACTGCGAAAAGTTTAAATTTCCGACTGAGGAAAAAGCTAAAATAATACCTAGATATCCAATACCTAATTGATGAAAACATTTTTTTTATCCTTTTAGCTTGTCCTCTCTTGATCTAGCGTAGCTCAAACGACTTCAGAACACTTTTTCAACTCCAAATGGAAAGAACAAACTCAATTTCTAATTATAATTGCTTAAATTATACCTCGACAAACGTCAATGAGGTTAAGTTAGGTTAGAATAAACGTCACTGGCTGAATCAAGTTAAGACATTCATTTTTCATAAATTTTTAATTTCAAATAAAAAAATATTTCACACGAAATAATAAAGTTTTGTAACCAATAATGACCGGATTTATTAATTATTTTTATGAAAAGAGCCATTGTTTTGGTAAGAAATGTGTTATAAGAGAATAGTAACGAATATTCCGTTAAACCCCATACATTTGTTGTACTCCAATCGACTCCACTTTAAATTTCGCGCTCAAATTAGGACCGCCTACTTCTGTAGTCTATTAATTATATTCTGTATAAGAATGTATAAATAAAGACTACATTACGCCTCCAATATGAATGACGCAATCGGAATATTGTTCGCGCCACATTTTAAATACAATTATTTCAACACAGGAAATGAAATGTCAACACGACTATTCGAAAATAATATCCGCTCACCTCCCTGATTGCGTCATTAGTTCAAATAATTTAATTTCAGATAAGCTTGTGTTATAATCAAAGGTCATTAAATATTAACTTGCCTAAAGTGCCGTATCAGTTTCATGTTTAGTTATTCATTGGCGGGGGGAGGAGGGGAGAAGCAGATAAGGGGCGGAGACTATACAAATGGATGGTGGTGTGGGTAATTGTCAGTTAGCACTTAACAAAACAACATCTGTTTTCGTTAATTTGTTTGATTGCCTGATAGACATGTTATTTGTAAGGATTGTAATCCTTCTTCTTGTTTAGGATCTCCAAGGGGATTTTCGAATGTGTCTGGGGGGCAATTGCTTCAACCATACACTAATGGACTGCTCAAATCCAGCCGTGCTGCGTATAACCAACTTATCAATACACACCAGTTTAGTCCTGATTACTGCGCCGGAATAAAAGATGAATTTATTAAAGGCTGGTTATAAATTTTACTTGAAAGTTATTGATTCAGTTTGAAGTCACAAATTAGTTAACTTGTAACTGTACTTATTTCTTTTTTATTTTTCTTTATTGTAAATTATAGACGCGTCGACAACTTAGGTCATTAGCGTCTTGATGACATAAAATAACAACTCAATTAAAACTAAATGACATCACAAAACATCCATGAGCGGAGGCGGGATTCGAACCTACGACAGTCTGATCCAGAGGCCGCGATGCTAACCACGCAAATTATTTTTAGTTCATAAATACGCTATAATAGATGACACCAAAAATTAGAAAATCTGAAGTTTTCACTTCTGTCGTGTATTCATAAGTACACACTCATTTTTTTTTTAAAAACAACTGCTATACATAATAACATAATAAATTTGACTTTATCTCGATCGTATATTGTTTTTGTCTGTCAGATTTTTCACACACGAGAGCTTAAGAGAAAAAAAAAGCGGCCGTTTCACTTGTAATAAATACGATACAGAAGAGGGAAGGAATTACAGTGAATTTATGTATTCTGTCTGGAAATAATGAAGACAAAACGCCCGGTTTTATAACAGCTGACATTACGAAGGGGCTTCAGGGCGGTGGCAGAGCGTTTATGAAGTCGTAAAAGTATCTCTTTTTTCACGTTCGATAAATCAGTGGAAACTTGATATAAAAATGATAATGTTCTGTCTTTAACAATTCTCTCAAACTCCACAGAAAATGTTTTCCTTTAATAATAATACTTCTTGTGGTATTGTATTGTGTGCACTAAAGAAACGCCTGCAACTTCCCGTTATTTTTATAACACGCCAAGAATAACTAAGAGGACAATGTGGTTCAGTGGTTAGCGTCGCAGTCTCTGGATCAGACTGTCGTAGGTTCGTATCCCGCTTCCGCTCATGGATGTTTTGTGATGTGATTTAGTTTTAAATGTGTTGTTATTTAATGTAATCAAGACGCTAATGACCTAAGTTGTCGACGCGTCTATAATTTACAATAAATAAAATAAAGAATAACTAAATAACTTTTTTTAAATTTAACCCCAAAGGGGGTAAAACGAAGGTGTAAGATTTCTTGAGTATTTATACTACTAATATACTATACTAATATTATAAACTGTAGGCAAGTACACGAAGCGAGAACGACAGGCGACTTAGCTTACCTAATTGAATAAATGTAATTTTTAATTATTTTTTTTTGTTTCAGATTCAAGAAAAATTTCCAAATAAAGAACAATAATTTCTGTCAAAAGGTAAGATACTTTTTTACGTATTTTTTAAACTTATTATTTTTTTTTTATGGAAATAACAAAACGTAACGCAAGTTTTGTTTTTAATAACGGACCTTTCAATAATCAACTTCTTTATATTCTTTCTAATGTTTCTCCCCCCAGGGGGACATTGGAATGTGGTTGCAATCGCAAATTGCACTCCAATGTTCTTTGGGAATTAGCGCTTCCAGGGATCCGAGCTCGTACCAGTCGGTTTGTGTATGCCGGCTGGAGGATTCAATACACAAATGGATTTGTGTTGAAGACGCTAATGACCTGAGTTGTCGACGCGTCTATAATTTACAATTAATTAATTAATTCTAATGTTTCTAATCACTACAAATAAATAAAATCATTACTTTGTCTGTAATTTTAAGTTTTTTACCAAATTTCGACTGAGTCGAATTAGAATTTTTTGTATGTCTGTCTGTCAGTTAATTTATTCCGGGTTAACCCAAAAAAACTACTGGAACGAATTTTGATCGAACTTTCACTACAGTTCTACATCCAAAAACACGAGAGAAGGACAGGTAATTTCATAAAATTTTTCAATGTCGTTTTTCATTTTTGATCACTCGTTATATTTCCAACAATTGCTACAAATTATCCTATATGTCGTTGTATAAATTTAAATTATTAAAGCTTTTGAAGAAAACTTTTCCGTTTCAGCTATTGATCGATGGAATTGCTAAAAAGTTTACGGTTTTAAGTTTTCGTAATCAACTTTAATGTAATAAGAAATTCTTTCTTTTACATAATTTAGCCTCGTACTTCCACCATATAAATCTGTACCTCCACCACAGTATCAATTTTATTTGTTTTTTTTTTAAATTTTGTAATGCTGATGGTCTCACTTGTCGAGCGTTTATAAGCTGCAATTTTTTCTCGCATCAAACGCACGAATAAAACATTTTTTTCTCGTACTTTACTTCCACCATATAAATCTGCACCTCCACCACATTATCAATTTTATTTGTTTTTTTTTTTAATTTTGAAATGCTGATGGCCTCACATGTCGAGCGCTTATAAGCTATAATTTTTTCTCGCATCAAATGCGCGAATAATTTTATTCTCGTACTTTACTTTCACCATATAAATCTGCACCTCCACCACATCCGTACTTTTTTTTAATTTTAAGATATTGATAACTAAACTTGTCGAGCGTTTATAATTAACAATCTTGCTCTCACATCAGACTTGCTTACAAACCCCCAGCTCCCAGGTTCTAATTCGAAAGCTGGTAAAAGTGTCAATTGGATTTTCATTTTATTATTAAAAGATAATAAACTGAAACTATGAATTGTTGCTAAACCCAAATAAGCTTAGCTGTTTGTGGCCTTAAAAACAAACAAAATCAATACTTGCACGAATAAAATATTCCCGTACTTCCACCATATAAATCTGCACCTCCACCACATATGTACTTATGGTGTTTTTTTTTCAATTTAAGATGTGAATGACCTCACTTATCGAGCATTTATAATCTACAATCTCTCTTTCACGTCAATACTTTCACGTTTTATTTATCTATAATAATAAGAAGTATTAGAAATACCTTGTATTTTAGGTGTCCGTCTTGTGACTTCATATGTGTTGTTAACACGACGCGTTTCAGCAACGAGTTGCCATCTTCAGGTGTGGTTAATTTTTAATATTATAAAACACACACACATTGAGTATTCGTAACACGTTATAATATTATGATGCTAAGCACATGTCTATTATGTTGTGGATTGTGAAGTACTGATTTAAATTTCGAGATTTTATGATTTATATAGTAGGTAGATGAAATGGAAGTGTGACTGTAACACAGTTACACCCAATACTCATTAATCGTCCACATATGTACACAGTCACACTTCCATTTCATCTACCTACTATATAATTCATAAAATCATATGTATGTGGACGATTAATGAGTATTGGGTGTTTGTGTGTTAATTATTGTGTCGTACATTATGTTCGATTTTAACGTTAGTGTGTCATTAAGAATGTTGGTATTGTTGAATTTTGTAGCTTTATATATTTCGTATTCCTCGAGGGGTCCATGTGTTTACCTTTACTGCAAATATGTAGTGGTCTCAAAATCGTGATATTCATGATTGTGTGAAACTATATGTTGGGCGTAATTTGATTTAGTGTTTAGTAAGTGTTTAAAAATCCGATAGGGTTCGGAAAAGGTCGGTAAATCGTTTAGAAATCGAGCTGGACATTTTTTTTCAACATTCCACGAGTTTTTTTTTTAAATGCATGTGCTTTTTTTCGTCTGACCGGTTTTTTACTGAAAGACAATAACACTTGTTCGGTGGAGTGAGGTTAGGTAAAAAAAAAGAGCGGGAAAAGAAGGAGGATAAAATAGGAGTAGAGCAGAATCGTTTTACTTACCGTTAATACAGTTTAGAAAACTGTATTGTATTCGTTGACTTGTATTATCAGTATCGAAGTAATCTATCGTAGTAAGAAGAGGATCTGCACTGCGGTTGTAGTTTGTATTGTGTTCGAAGATCTATTGTTATCCCACACCATCTACAGGGTACAACAGACAGTTAACAAAACTATTCAAGATGAGGTATCTACAAGACATACTTTGGTCACATCTCAGAATACACAAAAAAATCAATAAATATTTTTTTGTGTTTGAAGATCTATTGTTATCTCACACCATCTACAGGGTAGAACAGACAGTTAACAAAACTATTCAAGATGCGATATCTACAAGACATACCCAAAGTATAGATATATACGGCGACTTTTTTAAGCATACATTTCAATTTGCAGAACAAAATGTCGGTAATGACCCCCTTGTAGAACGATACAAACACCTAGACGAGCAAGTTTCCCTCTAAGAGAGGGGGTTAATACCGACATTTTGTTCTGCAAATTGAAATATATGGTTAAAACAGTCGCCGTAACAACATATTAAAATTTGAACCTTGAACTAATAATATAAATTTCGTCGGGTACATGACACGTTTAGGGTGATCTGCCACCCCTTTAAACTGACCAATCGATTTGCAAATATTATAATGGCATTATTGGGTCACCGACAAGCTATACAAACAATTTCAGCCTTGAAGCAATAATAATTGTGGCCATTTTTTTTATTACATGTTGGGGGCGGTCTGCATCCCTTACATACCACTATCCATCAAAATCCCTTACTCAGGGCACTTTAATATGCCTCCCTCAACATCTTCACAAAAATAAGGCCTTGAATAAATAACACCAAAAAATTGTCACTAGCTCTCTATTAGACTAATTGGTGTAGAAGCTAATAAATCGCATATTTAAAAAAATTGCAAGGCTAGAAATATTTTTTGAAGCACATTGTATAATTGTCCTTATTTCTATTGGTAGCTTTGCTAAAGGGCTAACAATAGACCGTTTATTATATTATAGGCCAACTGATGGGTTCAAACTTTCCACTAATGTTCAAATATAGGGATCGGTAACTCAATTAGAAAAAAATAAATACACAAACACTTGAAAAATTCTACACATTTATTAATCTCAACGATTGTTTCAAATCTCTAGCCCATCATCAGGAGAGTTCCTGATGATGGACTAGAAACCTGAAACGATCGTTGAGATTAATAAATGTGTAGAATTTTTCAAGTGTTTGTGTATTTATTTTATTCAATCATGTTCTACCAAGTGCTTAGCGATAATTCTATTGAAATCAATTAGAAAAATTGTGGATTCAATTCCAATTTTGTTGGTGGATAAATTTTAATGGCTTTTAAATTGAGAATGTTTATGAAACATGTCTGTGAGTGAATTATAGACGCTCGACAATGAAACATGTCTTCTCTATATTGACAACCTGTTTCCAACGACCTGACTACTTTTTGGTGTCTGGTACGACTTTCAGCCTTAAATCTAGATTTCCATAATAATGTAATTTGTTTTAAATTAAATAGAGATATCTATTTAGTTGAAAACGAATGACATTCTTAAATCTAGATTTGAAAAGTCGTATCAGAAACTGAGCTTTACGCTTGAATATTGATCAATGTTATATTGCACTACAAGGGACGAAACACAGCGTTTACTGCAACTATTGTGAAGTTTACTGCCTGAGGAAAAAAGGCAGCAATTCTTACGCGTTGCATTCGCTGTGTTTCGTTCCGTTAAGTATTAACAGTGTCATTAGAAATGCTTAGATATGCAAAGTCAGAACATAATTAATAAGCAATTACTTAAAACTGTTTTAGTTCGACAACGCAAGCTAAGCAATTCTATTGATATATAATAGTAATAGAATTTGGTCATGAAGAAGTAGATAGTAGGACGTGACTATGTCAGTGTACCTAACAATTGTAATTATAATTTATTAAATACAACTATAGTGAATAAATCAACAACTTTATTAATTTATTATTAAACTAAAAGAACCTTAAAACCAAACCTTTACACAATAAACACATCCTTTGCAACAGACCAATGACTAAGCATTTTCTATCAATGTTATTATTGAAATGTTGGCAGCCCTTTATTTCGTGTTTTGTATTTAAAGTGATAGACGTGCGGTTCGAGTCCCGTCTGGGAATATCACATTTCTGACATGGAGGCATAGCTCCAAACTGCCAATACTTTCCAAGGCTTTAACTACAATTCCCGCACCGCCTTGTGAAAAAATAAAAAGGTTTCAACTATAATACAAGGTGTGTATATGTTACAGGTCTACGTAGAGCTTTCGTGAGCACTTTCTTTTCGCCGTTACCACCTCCACCTCCTCCACCATCGATCACCCTCCTTATCCGCACGTACAACCGCGATATAGTGAACTCAAGTAATTCTGTGATTGTACTAGTAAATAAACCTGTCTTCGACAGGTAGCTATGGCTATTTAAAATATTTTAAAATAACTTTTAAAATTAGTAAAAAAAAGTGGGCGTGTGCTTATGACCACACGACAGAAGTGAAAACTTCTGATTTTTTAATTTTAATATATATATATATATGTACATATATATATATGTGTGTGTGTGTGTGTTTTAATGTCATCTATTAGCGCACTTGTGAACTACAAATAACTTATTACCAACATACCACAAAAACATTTTCAATTAAGTTTTAGTGTCATCTATTAGCGTACTTATATGAACTACAAAAAACCTTTTCAATTAAGTTTTAGTGTCATCTATTAGCGCACTTATGAACTACAAAAACTGTTGTTTACATGTTGTTTACATGGCGTTGCTATGGTTCCTCTATTACAAGTCTCCAGTTCCCGGGTTCTAGCCCGAGAGCTGGTAAAAGTGCCAATTGAATTTTCAATTTATTATTAAAAAAAAAAATAATGAATTGAAAATATGAATTGGTGCTAGGCCCAAATAACCTTAGCTGTTGGTGGTTTTTAAAACACAATTTAACTGTATATTTAAAGTTAATGATATTGAATCAAGGACGATATTAAATGAGTTCGCCTTGGGAGTGAATTGCTTATAACCGATCCCAGGTGATATATTTCAGTTCGTTTAAATTTGAGAAGCGGGCCAAGAAAAGAGGGAGAGCGCTATCATCGGCCACGCGCGATGTTCGAATAGTCAATAAAAAGGCTAAAGGAACCCCCTCTTGACGTTCCCAACATCGTCCCCGCGTTTAAAACAAATCAATGTGCCCCGGTTATTGTATAAATGAACATATTGCTTCGCGCTGTACGAGTGCTGGATTGCGCTTTGATGTAATTCCCTTTGTACGGGGAAAATAATTCGCCCTCGTTGATGGCGTCGACAAAAAAAAAGTAATAATAATAGCTACAGCTGAACGCGACCCCGGCGTCACATAGAGATTTTTCGAAGTTAAACTTCTTATTCGGCCCCACTGCCTCGACGATTTGAAGGGTAAAATGCTAGCTCGATGAAACAAGGAATGCGGGACGGGAATGAATATTTGGAATGCATTATCTCTTCTCCGCGTCTGTTATGTTATAAATTAATAGATTTATACGGCTGAATTGCAATTGAAAATTTTTGTTGGAAAGCAGCCAATTATATAATCGATTCCAAACATATTGGAAAAAATCATTTTACCAACCATTATAGTCACAGTCACGATTCTAACCTGAACTTTTCCACTTTCGCGGCGGAAAGAGCTTACAATTACTCAACCTTGACATGATCATTGATCTAACATTCTCCTTATATGCTTCAGAATTGGTTTTCACTACATGCGAGTGTTAATTCATTATAGCTAGGTTGTAGGTGTGAATCGTCGTACTAGCGAGAGCTCATCAGTGAAAATCAATTGATTCCGAAGCATATAAGGAGAATGTTAGATCAGTAATCATGTCACGGTTGAGTAATTGTAAGTTCATTCCGCCGCGAAAGTGGAAAAGTTCAGGTTAGAATCCTGACTGTGACTATAATGGTTGGTAAAATGATTTTTTCCAATATGTTTGGAATCAATTATATAATTGGCTGCTTTCCAACAGAAATTTTCAATATGTTATGTTATAACGTCACTCAACAATGTAGCTACGTGAAAATGTATGTGCTTTTTTTTAAAAAATTTTTTTTACAGTTTTATGTATTGCGAATATAAAATACATCTCGTTATGAAATTTCATCAAAATCGATGGTTAATAGGACTATGACAGATAGACGGAAATGATGAAATTTTTCTAGAGGCTACGGAACCCTAAAAAAGGAAACTTATAACATATAGGCTTTTTATTTATACACTGTAAAAAATGGATGTAAAAATATTTTGAAAGTTAAGGTAAAATTCGCTCGATTTTCTAAGTGATTTTACATTATTATTAATTTTTACACAGAAAACTTCATAAAAACTTGGACTTTTACTATAAAGTTAAACAAATTTGTGATTTTTACATAAAGTAAATTAAAATTACATAATTTGTGTAATATTTCAATAAAGTGTGTAAAAATTACAAAATAAAATGTATAGTTACATATATAAAATGGATGAAAACAAAACAAAGTAATGTAAAATTAGTAGCCACGCATGCGCAATGTGTTTTGGAATCTACGCGATGTGGCGATACCTGTTTGCAACGCCATTGTCTCTTTGTGTGCCTATTACCAGATTAATCGCTGGCTACAAATGGACCATCGATAATCTATGTAATCGGCCTTCTCATTTCTTACAGTGTATAGAAAAAAAATCAAAGATTTTAAAAATAATTAATCTTCTTCCGACAGAAAGATAGATTTTTTTTATTAGATAACATAAGGCAATCCTATATTCTACTGTAATCATTAATCATAATTTCAAGTTTGTATAGACTGCACCTATTTATTGGTGTGAGTTGACCTTTGTCTCTCGTCCACGAACGTCGCGTCGATCGCTCTGTTTGCCGGGAAACAATAATAGCTATATTCAGTAAGAAACTACACCCATATTCTTCATCATGCTTTATTGATTTGATTTCAACTAATATTTATACAGATTGGATCATGATATATTGTCTTCCGATCGTGAGCTGGACGCGTTTTGATAAAAATTGATGCACTGTTAAATATCTACCTTCACTTTTATTTATGTTATAAAATCAAATGTTCGTAAAATATAATGGGTAAATAAAATAATTGTAATTTTATTTTTTATAATAAATACAAATTTTAACACGGACGTCGTGATTAAAATACACAATTAAATGAATGCATAATGACTGCAAACAGTATATGAAACTCCTATTGTAAGAACAATGACGTAACACAATGCTGTAATCAGGAAAAATTCATTAACTCAAACCTATGTCACCGTAGGGATTCTAACCCTAAACTGTCCACTATCGCGGCGGACTGAGTTTACAATTACTCACACATTTTCAAAAGACCGACTTTCTCCCTTTAAAGCATTCTGTCACTGAAAAACCACTACATGCGAGAGTCGATATTCAAACATCACTGCTAGACTACAGAACATCTCAACATGTAAACACAAACAGGTGATACAACGATGATTATCTTGTTTTGGTTGATTAAAAATGGATACTTCATCGTTGTATCACCTGTTTGTGTCGTATTACGCCGCTACGCGATTACTGCACAATCGACCATCGACTCGACCGCAGTAATTGTTCAGTGATGAACGATTGTATATTATGTGGCTCTCGACAGTGTACGATTCAGTACTATGCGACTCGGTTTCGGTGAACTATGAAACAACAACAATCGAGTCCAAGTGACAACCGTCGAAATTCATCGAGATGTTTGAACAATCGAGACAATCGACTAAAACATCTCGTAAACGCGCATCACTATAATCCTGTCAAAATACCGACATTAAGGCGAGCAAAGTCACTGGTAGAGTGCCCGCGGTGAGAGATGAAGCCAGGCACGTCATCAATAATATGCTAGTGAACGCCTGCTTGCCCGCAGACATGTGCCGTGTACACAAAACTGCACATTGGGTTTTATGACGTTAGGTACAATTTTGGCAAACTGCTATTCATGACAATAAACAGCCAATCGCAAGCTAGAAGGCGGGCGCAATGCATTCACGTTACTATGACGCGGTGGCTTCATCTTTCGCCGCGCGAGCTCTAGGAGCTGGTTGACAAAATATGATCGTTTTGTGTCAACCTTTATTTATTTTCCGTTCACTTCATTATTGTGAACCACTTACAAGTCGTGGACCGGATGTTCGCCTGTACCAAATTTCGACACACATCGCCAACTGTATTAATTATTGGAGTGTCGACTTGATTTGCCGTTGAACCGCGCGCGCGCAAATCCAATCAAAATAAATCAAAATGTCCTCCGTCCAGCAAAGCTTGC
Organism: Mongoloraphidia duomilia; assembly: GCA_039654895.1. Taxonomy (NCBI): domain Eukaryota; kingdom Metazoa; phylum Arthropoda; class Insecta; order Raphidioptera; family Raphidiidae; genus Mongoloraphidia; species Mongoloraphidia duomilia. Next base: position 4,112,378 of record CM077522.1, on the reverse strand, counting down.
ATATAAATGGTATTGTTTAATCTAATATGCATATACCTATATACATAAAATATATTACATTTTGCCACTTGCCAGGAAAGTACTGACATCAATTTATTAAGGGCTGCATCTACTTTTTAACCGACTTCAAAAAAAGAAGGTGGTTCTCAATTCGGTTGTATTTTTTTTTATGTTTGTTACCTCATAACTCAGTCATTTATAAACCGATTTTGAAAAAAAAAATTTATTTGAAAGGATATACTTTCAGATTGGTCTCATAGAAATTTCATCAAAATCGGTTCGGTAGTTCGGCTGATTTTAATAAAAGTGAGTAACGGCGTGTGATTCTTTAAGGTAAATGTCACTTTTTGACATATCAGACAGCGTATTAAGAAAGTCGGTTTAATAAAAGTGAGTAACGGCGTGTGATTCTTTTAAGGTAAATGTCACTTTTTGACACTAAAAAGTAAAAAATAAAAAACTTTAATAAAAAAAAACCTCCCTCAAAAAACCACTAAAAAGAGGAAAATAATGAAATTTTGAGGTCTGTGCCTATTTAATAAAATATGAAGTTGGTTATAAAGAAGATATTAATCACTATACTATACTTTTTAATACCGACTTAATATTTTATTAAATTGGCACAGACCTCAAAATTTCATTATTTTCCTCTTTTTAGTGGTCTTTTGAAGGAGGTTTTTTTTTTTGAAGTGGAAACTTCTTTAGGCACACTTTGCGGTCTTTGTGAATAGTGAACGAAAGTGAAACGTCACGCTCGGGTCGGTGACGCTGAATCGGGTTTACTCGGTTCCACTCGACATCAAGCGCGCTCGGGTCGCTGACCACGTTTACTGTCTAACAAGGAGTGCATCGTTTCAAGAATTACGTTTTTATTATTACGTATTATAATAATATTATGTATGTTTTGCATATAATCAAGTTTTCACTTCTGTCGTGTGGTCATAAGCACAAACCCACTTTTTTTATTAATTTATTGTAGGTAAATTATAGACACGTCGACAACTTAGGTCACACTTAAAACTAAATGACATCACAAAACATCCATGAGCGGAGACATATTACTGCATGTAAAACGCCAGCTATTTTATAATGGGTATGGCAAAAAAATCTTTACCAGTGTCCACAGAGTGACTCTGTGAAATGCCACGGTAGTAATGTGTCGCGGAAATGACGCAATTATCGGTGGTTGGGCGGCCCCTAGGCCGGTGCCTTGTGGGTCTAGGCAAAAATCCGGGCCTGCCGCCCGTAAAGAAGTTTCACTTCAAAAATTGAATTTAATCTTTATGAAGTCCGGACCTGACTTTCGGAAACCGATTCTAATGGCGGATGTCAACCATCGGATATTTTACAAACAGAATAACGTTCCTGACATGCGATATGTGTCGTTATTGTGATACACACATATAGACAGACGGACCGACAGACCGACATTATACCAATGTAATAACTGACACAGTTATCTCACTGCATGTATGTTGTCGAGTTTTCATGGCCCGTCGATAGCTCTAACCTCGCCTTGTTTCAATTCGATGTCACAGTTTAATGCAGTGACGTAACCAAAAATTCAAACTGGGATACAGCAAAATAATCTTTAAGGGTCCTGCCTGAGCGAGATGTCATGGCAGCGCAACTTGTTGCTCGACCAGCACGGGTTGAGCTGCCAGTAATAAATATTGGACATGTACAGTGAAGTTCTGAGGTAACAAACATAAAAAAAAAATACAACCGAATTGAAAACCACCTCCTTTTTTTGAAGTCGGTTAAAAATAACAAATAGTGTCAAATTCAAGATAATTAACTGGAATTTCCAAAGAATTCATTGAGACAGTAATACGCCTGTTGAATTAAATAGAACTTTTAAATTTATTATAACTTGCAATTTGCCTAATATCAAAAGGTAAATTATTATATCTATACAATCGTTCATCACTCAACAACTGTGGTCGAGTCGATGGTCGATTGTGCAGTAAATAGTGAAGAGATCACAGAATGTGAACAGTGAACAATCAACAAGTCACGTGAACGTCAGTCGACTATCATATAACCTTGAATCGCGATTATATGTATTCTCATTTGCTGCTATTTCTACAGGGTGTCCTCAAAGACACTAAACACACGCCTACCACATATTCCTGAGACCAAAATAAGCCGATTTAAGCAAACTTACCTTCTTACAAAATTGCTTAGTTTGGGCGCTATACGGCCCTGAAGTTACAATTTTGAAATCGTTTTTTTGTTATAAATTTAAAACGGCTTGTGCGATTTTGCTAAAATTTGGCACGTTGACATAGTTTTATGGAACAAAAAAAAACATGTTAAAATTATGATTAATATTAATCCATAGGCGTAGAAATCTGGTTTTTTAATATTTGAACGTTTCAAATTTTTACGCCAATGGAAAAAAGGGGTTTAAGTATAAAATTTAGAATCTTATTTGCTACAAAAAAGCTACTCTTAATAAGACTCGATTACTCTCATTTGAGAAATTTGTATTTTAATAATTCGCAGTAATTTTTACAAAATGAAGTAAAGCTACTAAAACATGAATAGAAATAAATAAATATGTCATAAAAAGTGGTCAAAGTGTCCACCATTTTTACGCATACAAAGATTTATACGACGAAGAAAATTAATTTACTCTGTGCATAACTTTTTCATTATCTCCAGTTTTATTCTTAGAAAAACGCCTGGCCATCTTATTTGTTTATTGATCAACTTATTATTATCAACGTATTATTATCGATTACCTTATTATTAAAATACAAATTTCTCAAAAACCATGAGAGTAATCGAGTCTTATTAAGAGTAACTTTTTTGTAGCAAATAAATTACTGATTCTAAATTTTATACTTAAACCCCTTTTCTTCCATTGGCGTAGAAATTTAAAACGTTCAAATATTAAAAAACCCAATTTCTACGCCTATGGATTAATATTAATCATAATTTTAACATGGGTTTTTTTGTTCCATAAAACTATGTCAACGTGCCAAATTTTAGCAAAATCGCACAAGCCGTTTTAAATTTATAACAAAAAAACGATTTCAAAATTGTAACTTCAGGGCCGTATAGCGCCCAAACTAAGCAATTTTGTAAGAAGGTAAGTTTGCTTAAATCGGCTTATTTTGGTCTCAGGAACATGTGGTAAGCGTGTGTTTAGTATCTTTGAGGACACCCTGTATAACCTATGTGGCAAATAATCGACTTGAACAATCGAACATTTCGATTGTAAAATCAAACTCCGAGTCGATTGTGGACTCGATTGTCATTATGAACGATTACAATAATTGTTTCGATTGTAAAAATATCTCGTAATCGCCCATCACTACTTGCATTAAAAAATGATAAACTGATTTTCCAGCATAAAACCGCTAAATGCTAAATCGTTTACTAAGAACTGAGAATTTATAGTTTTGTCTTAAGTACGCCATTAACGTGCTAACTAAAAATTTAGTAGCGCCGAACAACATTTTAATTAAAAATTTACTTCCTCAAATTGTCAAGCATTTAAGTGTGTATAAGAACTTAAGAAGGCGTTATGAATACAGTAGAAGTACATTAACCGGCACAGTGTAACACCTGTACCTTCCCAAATAAATCTCCACTCAAGCGACATGTAAGTGCTTGTAGTGTAACGGCATGAGGAGGGAACTCGACTCTATCACTGTCACCGGTGCCGGATGGTAGGGCTTCGCCCCCCCGAGGGGGCCAGAATGACGGAAATGTATAGCGTATTTTCGCGTGCTGTATTATGCGTGCCCGGTGTGTTAGATGAAAGACAGGACAGGGCCGTACCAAAATTTTTATCTTAGAAAGGGACAAAAAATTTATTGTAAGGGTCGTTGTTTTTGAATAACCTCTAATAGTGGGGTGGAATTTTAGAAATATTAGATGTAACGGAAATAGTCGGATGTAGATGACACGTGAAACAAAACAGCATATTTTTCCTATTGACATTAAAAATCTATCTATCTTATTTATTTTAAGGTCTCAGACACTGTATTGTATTGTATTTTAAAAACCACCAACAGCTAAGGTTATTTGAGCCTAGCACCAATTCATATTTTCAATTCATTATTATTATTATTTTTTTTTTTTTTTAATAATAAATTGAAAATCCAATTGACACTTTTACCAGCTCTCGGGCTAGAACCCGAGAACTGGGGACTTGTAATACAGGAACCATAGCAACGCCATGTAAACAACAGCGCCGCTACACTCTCGGCTATTCTCAAGCCCTGTCTCAGACACAGTAAGTCATGGTGGTCGTACGGAAATGTATGAGTCTACCGATAGGTACAAACGCTACAGCCAGATTCAAATCCCGAAGATTTTTAATATTTTTTTTTTTTTATAATGAAAATATACAGGGTGCTGAATTGCTTTGCGGGTAATAGGGATTTAACCCGTAAAATCAAACTTTTGCGATTTCCTGCTTCCCTAATTATTTTAGGAAAAATATCTTCGAATAAAAGTTTTAGAACATAAAATTCTGCATCTAAATCATTAAACAAAATTAATTTTGCATGCTTTGTAACGGCAGAAATTTGATACGAAAATGTCAAAATTACCTCAAAAACAGATAGCGATAGCCATGGAACTTGAACAAAATGATTAGAAATTAAACTAAAACGTCATCATTTTGTTCAAGTTCCATGACTATCGCTATCTGTTTTTGAGGTAATTTTGACTTATTCATGTCAAATTTCTGCCGTTACAAAGCATGCAAAATTAATTTTGTTTAATGATTTAGATGCAGAATTTTATGTCTAAAACTTTTATTCGAAGATATTTTTCCTAAAATAATTAGGGAAGCAGGAAATCGCAAAAGTTTGATTTTACGGGTTAAATCCCTATTACTCGCAAAACAATTCAAAAATTTTCAATTTTCTTAGCGGGAAGTTAAAAAATAAAATTACAATAATTATTTTTTTATTACATTTTACGAACATTTGATTTTATAAGACAAATAAATGTGGATAAATTTCGGTCCATGACAACGAATACAATTATTTGTGTTTAACGCTATTCACGTCATCTGTCTGTACCCGCGATACAGACATACCCATTTTTAAAATATGTGAGAAAATTAATATCACAAAATATTCTTTATAAAAAAAGCTATAAAGTTGCAACTTTCTGTTACGTCTGTTGTAAATTGAAGGTTCTACTGAATACTGACGTCACTATGCAGCATTATTAGTTAATGTACCAACCACGGAGTTTCGGTTCAAGTAAAAAAAAAGGTGTGGGTCTCGGGACCCCCGACAGATGTGAAACATCAAAGAAAACGTTATTGAACTCGGTGGTATTCTCTATGTAGTAGTATATATTTTTTCAAAAGCAGCAACTAACTGTTATGCTGTCGTAATCTTATATACTGCACTGTAACACACGCGGTTGCGGCGTTTGAGCACGCCTGAGCCAGAAACGCAACTAAATACACAGCGAATTATCTATATTACATACCTACACGAGTATACATATACTTTTGCTTTACAGTACGTTCGTATGTATACTCTCTCTCTCTCTCTCTCTTCCCGTGCCCGAGCGCGTGGAAGCCGAGAGAGAAAGAGTGCCGCAGTAGTGGGGAGAACAGCAGCGAAGGAGCGGACCATAAATTTCGTTGCATATTTCCCCTCACGCGGCTGTTCACAGCCCGACATAAGATGTTTCACATCAAAAAAGTTTTTGTAAATCTTACAGCCGTTTTCTTCTTTAAAGCCACATATTTAGACGTAATATGTGAACCATCTTATATTTCATAGAAAACAAAATGGAAGAAATACATCGACAAGGGTGCCTGTAGGTCACGTAGTAAGATTATGCAGTCTGAAATCATATTGATATGATATTTTCTTTTCTTTTTCCATTTTGTTTTGTTTCTTCCGTACGTGAAAGTCATTTTGTCTCCAAGGACAGCTATTTTTGTATAAAAAAAACTTTCTTTATAGAATAAAATGACCTTAGATAAAAGTATTCACAACGGAAAAGTTTTAGAAAGTTGTTTTGCAGGTGTAGGTTTTATTCTTAGAATAACAATTTTTGACCAAAACATGTAAAAAAAATTGTGTTTTAAAGACCATCAATAGCTAAGGTTATTTGGACCTAGCACCAATTCATATTTTCATTTCATTATTTTTTTTTTAATAATAAATTGAAAATTCAATTGACACTCTCGGGCTAGAACCCGGGAACTGGGGACTTGTAATAGAGGAACCATAGCAACGCTATGTAAACAACAGCATTGCTACACGCTCGGCCATTCTCAAGCCCTCTAAAACATGTATATTTGTTAAGTTTAAAACACGAATGTAACTAAATTTTTTTATTAGAATATCGAATTGTAAAAACCGCATTCAAATCCGTTTAGTAGTTCTCGCTTGAATATTATAAATACACTACTCACTCGCTTCGCTCGTTCGCTTGAATATTATAATTACGAACAAATTTGATTACCATAAAAAAGTTATAGTGAGTCAACCTTAAAAGATAGGCATATGCTGTCGCGGACCTTTTTTAAAACTTTTAAAGGGGAACAATTCCGTCATACATGATTTTTGCGTAACTTTAACCGTTTACGCAGCGGACGCAATGGAAGCTCTCAAAAGGAATAATTTTTCCCGTTTTTGCAAACATTTTTCATTGATGCTCCGCTCCTATTGGTCGTAGCGTGATATTATATAGCCTATAGTTTTCCGCATTAAATGGGCTACCTAACAAAAAAAAATTTTCGAATCGGACTGGTAGTTCCTGAGATTAGCGCGTTCAACCAAAAAAACAAACTCTTCAGCTTTATAATATTAGTATAGATATACAATAATAGTATAGCTATACATAGATAATAATAATGCGTTTGACGTCGTCATTATATCAAAGCAGACGCCACTCGCACAGTTATTACCTTCCGTTTACCGCAGACGCCAATGACCTAAGCTGTCGAGCGTCTATAATCTACTATATTATATGATATCTATCCTTTTCCTAAAAAAGTATTTTGCTATTTGTTGTATTATGCTCAGGCATATCTGAAATAGTCAGTGGATCAGTTATTTGAGAATCAACGGTATATTTGAATATCCAATTATTCAACTTGTGTTTACACGTGCCTCTATACATATAGGTACCTGTATATTTGTATAAAAATCATAGTACAAAATATATAGCACAACAAATGATTCCAAGTGGAATAATACAAAACCCAATAGGCTGAGAGCTAGTGACAATTTTTTGGTGTTATTTATTCAAGGCCTTATTTTGGTCAAGATGTTGAGGGAGGCATATTAAAGTGTCCTGAAAAGGGATTTTGCTAGATAGCGGTATGGGAGGAATGCAGACCGCCCCCAGCATATATTTCAAGCACATGCGTCTAGAGTGCCGTTGAAGTTATATAATGGATATCTCAACACCTATAGTTATATAGCTGTTACCATAGTTACTAATATAAACAATCATGATTACCTAAAGTTGTGTAAAGGTTTTATAAGCGCACTAATCAATGTAGGTTTTATAATTGTTGTCAACGCTACCGTTATATCGCTTGAAATTTATAGTGGTAGCGATGAACACTACAATATAAGTACAGTTATATAACGAAGTTATTGCAACTGTTATATAACCTCTTTATTAAACTTTAAGCTCTCGTTACTTCTAGTAATATAAGAAGGTAACGTAAACTTTTACAACACTAAACTTATATATCATTTGGTAACCATTTTAGAAGGTAATCCAGGCGTCTGCAATATAACCGTTATAAAACGTTAGTTTTGAGCAATACTATTATAAACCCATTATATAACTTAAGCGTTACTACAAGTAACCAGAACTGTTTATTGGGTTGTCGTACTACAAAACTGTTTACACGATTTCAACAAGTAAGTATCTAACCCAGTCCCTACGCATTTGTTGCGTGACGTAGATGTGTCGCGTTGACAGGCGATACCAGGCTAGCAGCACTCGCATCCAAATCCAATTTTCTTTTTAATTTAAGTGTCTCATGAATCTCATTTGAGCAGCGGCGATAGTGCTGCCGTTACGACGCTTGTGCACACTTATTATACTTCACACCTCTCGTCTCTCTCTCTCTCTCTCTCGCGTCATTTGAACTCCATACTTCCGAATGTTCAACAATAAAAAACATTGACGCGCGCGCCTGCGCCCATCAAACTGTAACTCAACAAGTTGCTAACTTTCAAATGTCTCTTTTTAGACAAGTGAATGTTGTCCTGGAATGGTGAAACGTTTTTTTTAACTCGGTTAGAAGTAACTTTGTTATTTGCTTAATAAAATAATTGTCATATATTGTATATAAGAATTAATCCTGGGCCACTAACCTAAAAATAATAAAAATATTTTTTTGAAGTGATATTTCTTTAGCGGAGTTTTGTACTTTCATAGTAGAGTAAGTGAGACCGTTACGGGTCACATGTAACCGGGTCACACTTCCGGTCACACTAATAGAAACTTCTTTAGCCACGTTTTGTACTTTAATAGTAGAGTAAGTGAGACCGTTACGGGTCACATATAACCGGGTCACACTTCCGGTCACACTAATAGAAACTTCTTTAGCCACGTTTCGTACTTTAATAGTAGAGTAGGTGAGACCGTTATGGGTCACATGTAACCGGGTCACACTTCCGGTCACGCTGATAGAAACTTCTTCCACGTTTTGTACTTTCATAATTAAGTAAGCAACGGACTGTCTGATTGACAACCGTTACCCTCTCTGCTGCTCTCTAATGGTTTTTACAAGCTTTTATTTAACTTGCAATGTATGTTAGTTAGTTACTTAGTTTGTGTGTTTGTTTAGGTCAAAACTTGCAAGTCAATTTTGAACGACTTCCACGTATCCGATCGATTTGAAATTTTGTACACGTATGTATTCCCGATGACAATACATGAATAAATCGTTTTTAGAAAAAAATTCAACTCTTAAGGGGTTCAAACGGGGATGTTTTTTTGACTAATCAACGCCCAGGCCAAATCGCTGAAGCTAGAAACTTGAAATTTGGACAGTTGGTTCCTTTTCTGACGTAAGCATCCACTAAGAAAGGATTTCTCGAAATTCAACCCCTACGGGTGTCAAAGGGACGTAAAATTTTGAAAGACTAAAATGAACGAAATAAATATTAGTAAAAAAGTTTTTTAGAGACAAGCTTTTTTTTAAATGCACTAAAAGGAAAAAATAATTTTAATAATTTAGGTTCATAATTATAAAAGCGTGGGTCGTGACAAATAAACTATCATAGAGTTCACGACCCACGCTTTTATAATTATGAACCTAAATTATTAAAAATTATTTTTTTTGCATTTAAATAAAAGCTTGTCTCTAAAAAGTTTTTTTACTAATATTTATTATCATAGACGGCGTGTATGCGGGTGGAGACCGGAACAATAGCCGTTGTCGAGAGATGGGTGCTGACACGTCTTAGAACTCAGTGTAGGTACATAAAATATATTTTATTAAAAGTACTTCTTTTTAGTCGAAAAATAACAAGACAATGGCACTTAAATTTCAAACGAAATTTAATTTAGAGATTATAATTTACTTTTGAGAACATAAAAATGTTGATGAAAAAAGTTCAAAAGAATAAAGAATACAGCCTTTCAATTTAAAGACTTGTTATAAAAATAATTTTATGAAAAGAAGTTGTTAAACAGTTTATTTAACGAGGGTGCCGGGACAGTATAGCTTTACTTTTGACATCAATAACAGTTTTGAAAACACAGGTTAGCGGTTCTGTCAAGAACGGAAATGTGTAAAAAACGTAACTAATGTAATAAAATATAACAGACTGCCAAAGAAAATGTGTGAATATATTATGTGTGTGTGTGTATTTTGTGCGTAAAGTTTTATTACAAAAGTCAGACAATTTGTTATATTTACTAAAACTGTAAACGAAAAGATCCTACAAGCTATGGCTGACCTATAGACTACGAGCAGAAAGGCGAAGCTATTACTGGAATTTGACTGCCAGCAGCGACCGCAGTGTCAATCCAGTAACTATAATGAGTATAAGATGAATAAACAATCTAGATTACGTTACTATAGAATAGAGTATAGATACATTTATCCCTATATTATTAAACGAGCAAATCTTGTATAATATATGTACCTATATAAATATTTTCTCGAAAACGGCCCTAACGATTTTGATCAAATTTACCGAAAAGGGGTTTCGGGGTGCAAAAAATCGATCTAGTTAGATTTCATCCCTAGTAAAAACCTGGAATCAAACCTGGCACTTTTGGATGCACTGACGTCAGTAGCGCAACAATGATTTTAACCGCGGGTAATTGCGAGGGCACATAATAATTGTACATTCAACTCTACTGCTGTACACCAGGTTATAACGAGCGATTAGGGAAAGCGTGTTTGGTCGTCAGGTCGTTATCACGACGAGCTGGGAAGCCGTAATCGTCCGTTGACAAGCCACGACACCGGTTCATAATCACGTACCTCGACGCACCCCCTTGTTAATGCATCGGTTATGTAAAACGAACAAAATCACAGCTAATTCAAAAAACAAACAACTGCTAGAGTTTTACACTAGACGAAACAAGATTTTCGAAAATATTGTCTTTGTCCCGTTGATAAAGAAAACACTCAATAGATATCAGTTTAGTCTCTCTTATCTCGTCTTGATTTAGCCTCGTCTCGTCTCTAGTTCATCTCTTCTCGTCTTAATCCCGCTTCGTTTCGTCTAGATCTCATCTCGTCTACTCTTGTTTCGGTCTCATTTAGCTTCGATCAGCCTCTTTTCGTCTTGATCCCACCTCGTTTCGTCTCGATCCCATCTCGTCTGGTCTCGTCTCAGTCCCGTTTAGCCTCGATCCCGCCTCTTTTCGTCTCGGTTCCGCCTCGTTTCATCCCGATTTCACCTCGTCCTATCTCGTATCGTCTCAATCCCGCCTTGTTTCGTCTCGATCCCATCTCGTCTGGTCTCGTCTCAGTCCCGTTTAGCCTCGATCCCGCCTCTTTTCGTCTCGGTTCCATCTAGTTTCATCTAAATTTCGCCTTGTCCTATCTCGTATCGTCTCGATCCCATATCGTCTAGTCTTCGTCTCGGTCCCGTTAATACTCGATCCCGCCTCTTTTCGTGTCGATCCCATTTTGTCTAGTCTCGCCTCGATGCCATTTGGCCTCGATCCCGCCTCGTCCTATTTCGTCTCGTCTCAATCCCACCTCGCTTCGTCTCGATCCCATCTCGTCTCAGTCTCGTTCAGTCTCGATCCCACCTCTTTTAGTCTCGGTCCCGCCTCGTTTCATTTCGATATCGCCTCGTCCTAACTCAATTTCGCCTCGTCCTATCTCGATTTCGCCTCGTTCTTTTTCGTTTCGTCTCAATTCCGATTCGTTTCGGCTCGATCCAAATCCTTGATCCCGCCTTTTTTCGTCTGGATCCCGCCTATGTTTGTAAGTTAGTATTTTTAGAGGTTAAAAGTTATAATTGACAAGTTATTTTTTCATTAATAAATAACTTAAAACATTGGGGACTGCTTAAACGCATATTTAAATATCTGCAATGTATATTCTAAATCTCATAAATGTTTCATTTTCAAATAATCCCGCGCGTTTCGTCCATTCATCATATTCTTCTCTTTTTCTCTGTTGTAGGCTTTTAAAGAGAATGTGAAATTTTTAGTTTAATATTTTCAGTAAAGTACGTCTGAGCGAGGTCATAAATCCTAGAAGCAATAAAAATCGCATTACGCTAGATAGCTGTATATGCAGAGAACGAAACCCGAATACTAAAACAATATTATATAACATAGAGATACATAATATTATATGTGACGTCATGCATTGTGTTGCTACGTCGTTGTTTGTTTTGTTATTAAAAATATATTACGCTATAATGATCTATAACAGGGGTCGGCAACCTGCGGCTCGCGAGCCGCGTGCGGCTCTTACGATGTCAAGATGCGGCTCTCCAGTTCCATGCGCAAATATTAATAATTATATTATTTTATTTTCAAAACTCATAAAAAATATTATACGGCAAAAAAACTTCAAACAGGATAAAAACACTCAACAGAGAACAGTGAGAATAGGTGGAGTAGAGAGTATACGGACAGCTGACATTTTTTAAATGTGGCAACACTGTTCTGTTTGTTTAGTTATTGGTGCACTGTGTCGTCAACGGTCGCAGTCAGAACTTTTTCAAATACTATAATATTGAAATAAAAATGTTAGTGGCTCTTTAAAAACTGGGACATTTTGTGAATTGTAACTTTTGGCTCTTCCGTCTCAAAAGGTTGCCGACCCCTGATCTATAACATTGTATATACTATATATGTGTTGGTAGACAAGATGGGAAAATAAAATGTCAATGTTTGAGAATAATGTTTTTGCTGCGTTTCTTTTTTCGACATTAAAAAAAAGTAAATATCCCCGTCCCGTTTATAGAATCCGAGATTCAGTTGAAAAACACGGACGTGTAATTTCAGAATCTGTAATCAGCTCTAGTTGATCCAATACGTTCAGCTGAAAAATAAATATTAGTAAAAAAAACTTTTTAGAGACAAGGTTTTATTTACATTGCACTAAAAAGGAAAAAATAATTTTTAATAATTTAGGTTCATAATTATAAAAGCGTGGGTCGTGAACTCTATGATAGTTTATTATACACGACCCACGCTTTTATAATTATGAACCTAAATTATTAAAAATTATTTTTTCCTTTTTAGTGCATTTAAATAAAAGCTTATCTATAAAAAGTTTTTTTTACTAAATATTTATTTTTCAGCTGAACGTATTGGATCAACTGACTGATTACAGATTCTGATATCACACGTGGGTCGTGAACTCTATGATAGTTTATTAGACACGACCCACGCTTTTATAATTATGATCCTAAATTATTAAAAATTATTTTTTCCTTTTTAGTGCATTTAAATAAAAGCTTGTCTCTAAAATGTTTTTTTACTAATATTTATTTTGTTCATTTTAGTCTTTCAAAATTTTACCCCCCTTTGACTCCCGTAGGGGTTGAATTTCGAAAAATTCTTTCTTAGTGGATGCTTACGTCAGAAATGGAACCAACTGTCCGAATTTCAAGTTTCTAGCTTCAGCGATTTGGTCTGGGCGTTGATTAGTCAAAAAAAAACCTACATCCCCGTTTGAACCCCTTAGGGGTTGAATTTATTTCTAAAAACGATTTATTCATGTATTGTCATCGGGAATACATATGTGTACAAAATTTCAAATCGATCAGATACGTGGAGGTCGTTCAAAATTGACTTTCAAGATTTGACCTAAACAAATACACAAACTAACATACATTGCAAGTTAAATAAAAGCTTGTAAAAATTGCGTCAGTTAACGATCGTATATACAGATCGGGAATTGTAGATTATAGACGCTCAACAGCTGAGGTTATCAGCGAGGAAACTATTGTCTTTCCCACCAGCAGATATAGTAATCGCTATATTCCGGGTACGACTTTTTATTTTTCATCCATGAAAGGATATTATTCTCGTTGTTTTTAATTGTAAATAAGAAAATATTCGCTGTTTTTATTAGCTCGCTTTTTTATTTAGATGAACATTATAGTACGGTTTGAAAATAATAGTCAGTGATTCATACACTTATACGTCACAGTGCAATATAAGCTGAACCGTTTTTATGCATGGGACGGGTATGCTTTACATTGTTTCGTTGCTTTTCCGCTTCATTAATTTTGTTAGTAACTATATATGAATCACTGCCTTTTTTTATTGTGGAGTATAGGCGGAATCCTAGTAACACCAGCCCGACTTCGCTTCGCAGGGGGAGAGATTCTCTGTGGAACTACTGAGCCGATTCTAAAAGAAAGACACTTCCTGAGTGATATAGGCTATATTTTATTTTGATAAATTTCTCGCGGGGGGGGGGGTAATTCTTGTGGGATAATAACAAAACGTAACTCTGAAATTCTTTCGCATTTTAGCGTACAGGCGGAATCCTACTAATATTATAAACACCACCAGCCCGACTTCGCTTCGCAAAAGGAGAATTTCTCGCGGGAGGGGGGGATAAATCATAAATCGAAATTATACGTGGGCGAAGCCACGGGTAGCGGCCAGTCATCCTATATTCCGGCAGTAAGTATATTGCCAATAGCTGTAAGCGATTGCAGCTGATTGCACGGTTGAAATGGTCGAACTGTATCGGGCGCGTTCGTAAAGTGACGACAAGTCACGTGCCGCACGGCAGATGACGAGCCACCGCAGGCGCTACAATTAAACGCTGGCAGTTTTTGTTGTTTCGCGCGTCGTTAGCGCTCTACTCCTGCACGTACGTTAATTTCTGTCCCAGTTCCAGGGCCGCTCCTGCCATCGGCACTCTCTCTACTCGACGTTGAGTCGACAACAGGACACCGATACAACCATCGACTAAGAGAATAGACTGCACATTTTAGAAAAAGCGGCCAAGTGCGTGTCGGAACACGCACAGTGGGTTCAGTAGTCGGGAAGAACGTATCCGCCATGTTGGATTTTTAATGATTTTTGATTTTTCTCGTACTTAATTATCACCTTAAACACTATCTATGTTTGAAATTTCAAAAGTCTAGCTCGAGTGGAAGTAGGTACCCTAGATTTGATTTCTTGTCAGAATCCTCCATGTTGGATTTTTTATCCCCCATGAATTTGAAGTTGCCAGGCACTAAAGAATATCAAAACGGGACACAATTTTGAATTGGGTGGGTCAGTTCCGAGTGCATGGTAGCGTCCATGCACACTTCAAGATTTGAAAAACACAATTCGAGATGAAATTAGAAATATTGGACTTGATTTATTACGAAGAGTAATGGAAAACTTTCTAGAAAGATGCCAAGAATGTTTAAACTGCAATGGCGCTCACTTAAGAGATGTTATTTTCAAAAAATAACGTAAATTATTAAATTGCAGAGACCGAAATTAAAAAGAAAGTCGTTTTTATTTCTCACATTTCAACAATAACTATATAGGAGATGCACTGTAAGAAATGAGAATGCCGATTACACAAATTATCGATGGTTCATTTGTAGCCAGCGATTAATCTAGTAATAGGCACACAAAGAGACAATGGCGTCGCAAACAGGTATCACCTGCACATCGCGTATATTCCATAAAAACACATTGCGCATGCGTGGTTACTAATTTTACATTAATTTGTTTTGTATTCATCCATTTTATATATGTAACTATACATTTTATTTTGTAATTTTTACACAATTTATTGGAATATTACACAAATTTGTTTAACTTTACAGTAAAAGTCCAAGGTTTTATGAAGTTTGCTGTGTAAAAATAAATAATAATGTAAAATCGCTTAGAAAATCGAGCGAATTCTACCTTAACTTTCAAAGCATTTTTACATCCATTTTTTACAGTGTGGTTTAAAACCACCAGTACTAATTGCCGAACCCTTTATTTACAGCGTCTCTATACCCTTAATGTATTATGTATTCTTTAAGTCAATGGTTACAACACACTATACCCCCTCCCGCCCCAACCTCCAGCAGTTTCCGCCTCTCTGAGTCTCTTTATTTCTTCGAAATGCATAGTGGAGATGTAATTATTGTGTACTGCGTATCACACACATATAATATGTAGATCAAGTTTTTTTTTAATTAATTTTTTTAACAAGTATCCAGTTTTGTTATTTTGCCTTATAATGATTTTCCCATGTGTTTATCATCCCTATTTGCTCCACATACTTCGTGTCGCACCCTTTACCAGTGTTGCCAACGATAAAAAGTGGCTCCCACCAGATGACAGATTGAAAACCACTAGAAAACCACCAAAACTGACAAATTAAAAATTTCTAAATAATTATTAACATTTCTTGAACATAATGTCCCAATTTCTATATAAAAATACATTATTTTTCTTTCCAGATCCATAATATTGATGGTAAATTTGTCATAAAATGTGTATTGAAATTCCTTGAAGGTGACTAATTTTTTACTTATAAAAAATCAGAAAAAAAATTGCTTAAACAATTACATTATTTCTTGACTAAAATGCAAGTTGTCAGTACTCAGTTGTCGCGTCTCTTTAATGGTCATTAGTTTCAAATTTCAGTGTTACCAAACGAACATAAGAAATTCAAATATTCCAAAAATTTTTAACACCAATTTTAATTACGAAAAATTGAAAATACTCCAATATCACCAGATCTCACCAGAAAATTTCACAATACCACCAGAAATCCCACTGCCACTAGATGACAAATTTTAGTCACTAAGTAGGTAGCTGATTCCACCAGATCTAGTGGGAATCCCACTAAGTTGGCAACGCTGCCCTTTACTCGTTCAGATATTTTAATTCTCCCCTCTCTATTTCCAAAACTATAGTACGGTTCCGAAATAATATAGAGGTGAGTCATGTATGAAATTGAAATTGTGTTTTAAAGACCACCAACAACTAAGGTTATTTGGGCCTAGCACCAATTCATATTTTCAATTCATTATTACTTTTTTAATAATAAATTGAAACTCCAATTGACACTTTTCCCAGCTCTCGGAACTGGGGATTTGTAATAGAGGAACCATAGCAACACCATGTAAACAACAGCATTGCTACACGCTCGGCCATTCTCAAGCCCTTAGTCATGTATGGTTACTATAGCAAGGCGTAGCAAGGTTAATAGAGCGGACAATGTAAAGCATACGCGTCCCAAAAACTGTTCCGCTTATATAAATAATGAAGTATAAGTACATGACTCACTCTCTGTTATTTCCGAACCGTGCTATAGTAAAACTACAATTTCATTTCAACAGCTCGATACATTTTTCGAGAAATTAATCTCTTCTTCTCTATCTTTTCTCTAATCTCTAAACAGTATAAAACAAAGTCGCTGTCTGCCTCTGTCTGTTTCTCCGCTTACTTCTTCTAAACCACACAACGGATTTTGAAACGGTTTTCACTAATAAAAAGAGCGATAAATGAAGAAGGGTTTGTGTATACAGGGTGTCCCAAAATTGCTGGGACACAGAGCTACCACGTGTAGTAGAGGTCAAAATAAATCGATTGGACCCAATTTATTTATATACCAAAATGTACCGTTTGCCCGTGAGAAGAGTTCAAAGTTTACATAAAAAAACACATTTTTGTACGCTGTTCAGAAATGAGTGAAACAAATTGAATGAAATTTGGCAAAAGTGCATTTTAGAGGATTACTCTCCTTTCGGTAATCAAAGAAACCCAAAAGAAATTGTAGAAGGGTTAAAAGCACCCTCACCCCCTGACATTTTTTCAGAACTTTCTTAGGGGTGGTAATACGGTTCTCAAATTTTTTTAACTAGAAGACTGATTAATTATCTTCATTTTGTTACTCTTGTAAAAATTTTATTATTCCGCATAGTTCCGAAGGAAATAAATGTTTTCTTAAATAATGCTAACAGATATTCCTAGTAAGTACAAGTTTAATAAAATTGTAATACAAAATTGTATATACCTATACAAAATTTTATGTAAACTTTGAACTCTTCTCACGGGCAAACGGTACATTTTGGTATACTTATAAATAAATTGAGTCCAATCGATTTATTTTCACCCCTACTACACGTGGTAGCTCTGTGTCCCAGCAATTTTGGGACACTCTGTATAATTTGTAAATATTTTGTACAAAATGACTGAACTATGACGGTGTTTTGTCAAAAAAAACTGTTTTCATACGCTTACACGACTTCGGTTCGCAGGGGGAGAGTTTGCTAGTAATAAATAAATAAATTCAGCTCTAAGTCATGTATTTTTTGTTCGCAGAGGATGTTGCCCTACGTCGCGTTTCGTAGATGCAGTGTCGACGCCGTGGCGTTGGCTGCGCTGGAAGCGGCGTCCATGTGTCAAGGAGCGCGGTGAGGCGGCGGGCGATGACGCAGTCATGAGCAGCACTTTGTCCTTCCGGCTGCCGCGGACTGTCGGAAGCCGTCGGACTGTTCTGCTGCTGGTGTCGGTCATCGCGGCGGCCATTCTCCTGCTCTACAAGTCCGGTCTAATCTGTCTGACCGCCATTTACGGCGGACACAACAACGAAGCACCGGCGTTCATGTTCACTCAGAAGGTAGGTCGGTCGCAACAGGCGCGGACTAAATATATTTTTTTCAAAAAAAAACCTCCTTAGGTTTTTTTTTGTTAAAAAGTTTTTTATTTTTTACTTTTTAGTTAAAGGAATCACACGCCGCTACTTACTTTTATTAAACCGATTTCTTACGCTGTGTCAAAAAGTGACATTTACCTTAAAGGAATCACACGCCGCTACTCACTTTTATTAAAATCAGTCGAACTACTGAACCGATTTAAGTAAAATTTTTATGGGACCAACTTCGAGGTATACCCTATCCAATAAAAAAATAATTTTCCAAATCGGTTTATAAATGACGGAGTTCTGGGGTAACAAACATTAAAAAAAATCCAACCGAATTGAGAACCACCTCCTTTTTTGAAACCATTTAACTAAGTGATCAATAGTAGGTTTAAACTGAATCCGCAATCAAACGCTTGTTTTCGATATATATAAGCATCGCGACGCCAAAAACAAAACTTTAACGCCGCGACGTATAGGTAATCTATTTTACAGTGTGGTTATTTATAGAACAGACAGAATTTAACATCAAAGGTGATACCACAACACAGAGCGTCGAATCAAATGAAAGAGATTTGCTATTAAACACGACGATGAAACCGCTGAGCGTAGGGTCGGCTTTAAATTTCAAATCTAAAAAATGTTGCAATAAACCAATTTTTTACTTGACTGTCGAAGGAGGATAATGTTTTTCGAGTGTATGTATGTATCTTTGCATTTTTTTGGCGCCTTCTCTAACCTAAACGGCTTGACTGATTTTGAAAAATGAAGTGTCTATAGATTCGTCATAGTCTCACGAGTGCTACTGAGTATATAACGCCGTGGAAAATTTAATATGGCGGACGCTAGACGCCATTTTGTCAATACGTAAAAAATCGGTAAACCTTTTGTGTGGGGTATCAAATGAAAAGGCTTGATGATCTGCCATCCCTTTAATACTGACCAATTTCGATCTGCAAATATTATAATGGCATTGTCACCGACAAGCTATACAAACAATTTCAGCCTTGAAGCAATAATAATTGTGACCATTTTTTTTGTTACATGTTGAGGGCGGTCTGCATCCTTCCCATACCGCTATCTAGCAAAATCCGTTACTCAGGGCACTTTGATATGCCTCCCTCAACATCTTCACAAAAATAAGGCCTTGAATAAATAACACCAAAAAATTGTCACTAGCTCTCGGTCTATTATAGGCTGCGTGCCTTACTGAATAATACGGACCTGTGTACGCACTTAAAGAGATATAATCTTGATCTCTTTAGACTTCCATGGTTGTATAATCGTTTCCCCTTCGCTTTCACACTTCCATGATTAAAACAATATGTGCGAAGAACAGACTGAATTCTGAGTTGTACTTTGTTCCGAAATTCAGGTGTGATGACAGTAAATCGTAGCACAAAACACAAGGATTATTGTATTTCTATCTCTTTTGTATTGTGTTTGATAAACAAGGATGAAGAAACACTCTGGTTTCTAACTATAAGTGAAATATATTATAAGTTCTAAGCTTGCTGCTTAAGCAAGGAGGATGGTACAGTAAATTGTAAGATGTTTAACATTGGATTATCTATGTTACATGTATGTTTACACGTGTCTTCTAGAACCGCAGATATATCTGTGCCGTTTGTGTATAAGGCAACCTGTCCACTGGCAGACGTTTTGGATGTTAAAAGGGAAGAACGACGACTATCTCTGGTAAGGCTCTTGGGGACATTGTTATTGATGTATCTAAGAGCTGGAGAAAAAATATTTAATACTAGGTATCTATATAGTCAGGCGCCTATATTCAATGTATATTGATCGAGCACGGTCGGAATGAGATAGATAATGCCCATATTTAACAATTGAAGTACTTCAAGGTCATTGTGCGTGTTCCTGTAATAGGCATGGGGGAAACTACTGCATATATTTTTATAAAGTTGATTGTCTTTCGTCAATCAGCTCATAAAAAATAACACTCTCGTAAACAGAAAAATTTCGCTAACATGGTAATATCAATTTTCAAATTTTAACTTAAAGTAAATAAAACGCGGGAAAAGGTTGCCTGTGAGTAATTTAAAGTGACAGTTTCATGCGAAATATTCTATTGGTCGAGAACAACGTACTCGGGCATGCGCATAATTTGATGAGTAGGTACATCAAGAGAGAAATGATGTTTTCGCCACAAATCGCCGGTTCTTGTCTATATACCTAGTATTAAATATATGACTTAAACAAATCCTTGAAGAAACTGTTAAAAATTCGTAGCATTTACTGTGAAACGTCGTGGCTTATTAGGTGTTCGCGCACATGTGTCGCACAGGTTCACTGGTTTGCGTCGGACCGAATGGCTCGCCGGAATCCACACTAGTGACGATGCTGGAGGCTATCGTTACAACTGCAATATGGTGCAGAGCTAGTGGGATACGTGCTAATTCAACATAGCACAGGTGGCGTAGATATACAACCGGAGAATAGCTACACTAAGTTGGAGTGTGTGAGTCCCCGGTGACTGCGACGGTAGTAAATGGGATAATCAACGTTATTGTTGCCAATTAGTTATGCATCAGGTGTTCGGTTTGAATTCATTGGAATCGTCATTGAAATCATTAAAAGGGAAATGAAAATATTTTTACATTGATGATTAATTACATTGCCCCCTCCAACCACCCACTCAGAGCTGTTTTCAAAAGCTCCGTTTTAAAAAGAAAGCTACAAACTTATTGTTGATAAATAACTTTAATATTACAAATCAATTCTGTGATGATTGATGATTTTTGACTTCGTGATAGTTGATCTCCTAATAGGGTTGTCCCACGGATCAAAGTTTGATAATTTTGAACAGTGTGTGTTATTTCTCATACATAAACAAATAATGTAGACAAACTTTTTGAAGCTATGCTTTTATAGGCGCGTTAGACGATTTCTGGCAGGGGAAAAACTTATAGGTTCGCGTCACGCTGTGAGCCGTCACGGTGTAAGCCGTCACGCTCATGTTATTAAAAGTATAGATATCTATATAGCTATGGCCAGCGGTGAAAGTAATATACTGGCGCACGCGCAGTGGCCTATGTAAAATTAATATCTGAGAGGACACAAAAAAATTAAATTGCGTCAGATTTCAAAATGGCGGCCGCATATGTACTTTTGTAAAAATTATCCAATCTTTTTGAAAATTAATATTTAAGAGTTTTATATAGGACACAAAAAAATAAAATGACGTCAGATTTCAAAATGGCGGCCGCATATGTACTTTTGTAAAAATTATCCGATCTTTTTGAAAATTGATATTTAAGAGTTTTATAGGACACAAAAAATAAAATGGCGTCAGATTTCAAAATGGCGGCCATATGTACTTTTGTAAAAATTATCCGATCTTTTTGAAAATTGATATTTAAGAGTTTTATAGGACACAAAAAAATAAAATGGCGTCAGAATTCAAAATGGCGGCAATATGTACTTTTGTAAAAATTATCCGATCTTTTTGAAAATTGATATTTAAGAGTTTTATAGGACACAAAAACATAAAATTGCATCAGATTTCAAAATGGCGGTCAAATAATAGCTCTTTAATAATGTATTGTCTATAGCTTTGATTAATTCGGTTTTATATAAGTACTTACAATGCGTAAAAAGCATAGCTTCTGTCGGGTGTCCCATGACACCTCTTGCCTTTTTTTGGACGCTCGAGGCTGGCCAAATGGCACAAAGCGACGTGCCATCAAAGCGTTTTCACTCCCATTCAAGCGCACCATCAAAAAACATTGACCCTAAAGTAATTTTATTTATATGGGGATTTGCCCAGTAACATAACCTCACAAAGAACAACACAGTCGGCGTGCTGTTTCTCAACAAAAACCTCACAGCAATTAATAAATAAATCTCTTGAATTGTTAACACGATCTTTCTTTTCTTTGAGATAGCTCGTGTTTCGGATATGAAAGGGAAATAAAACATTAAAATGTATTCCGAGCTAACCTATAACATGTCCCAAACCATCGCTTATTATTCAACGGTTCTGAAAACGATGAGAGAGAAAGGCTTAAAAATAAAATTGTTACAAAATACAATGTACGCAGCTTCATACATATACATAATAATAAAAGGTACTAACCCCTTTATTTTAAATATGTATTATGCTAATCACATCATTGATTTCCCTACAGAATGCGTTGTAAAAGTCATACCATTTCCATTTCCGGTATTTATATGCGAACATTATAGAACTTTCCCATCCTCGACTTGTTTAGTCTTTAATGCTCGGTTTCAGAAAGCGTTGTCAGAAAGTCTAGTTTGACAATGACCTTTTTGCCATACCCACTACAAAATAGCTCGCATGTATACCGGCCTGTATTGGATCATTTAACAAGCTGGCGTGTCGAAAATGTGTTCATGACATAACTAGTGCGGTAAGTAAGCGGTTGCCATAGTAACTTATGTTTATTCGCCTGCTATTCATAGAGATATCATAGGTAGAGTAGGGGAGTCATAGGCACAACTGTAAGTGACAGAGAAATAGAAAACGAATTAGTTCTCTTTTTTAAATTTTAAATTCATAGTAGGTATTGTTAATTTACATCTGTAACCATGGTTATGTATTTGTGATAGAAAAAGATAGAAGAACTGTTCTATTCTCAATCTCTGTAATTTGCACCCACACTTTTTTGGGTGGTTTCCCTCCTTTATTTATGATATCTCTATGCTGCTCTTACATACTCACGGCTTCCTGTAATAATCCAGTCTAATAGGGATTTAACCTCGGAATGAAAAATAATAAGCTATAAACTTGTACAACTCTTTGTTTTGACATTTTTTAAGTTAGTTCAAAAGTCTCATAAAATCTCGTGTCCGCGAGTCAAAATATTCAAGGTCAAAGGTCGAAAAAACTGTTTTTTTTTATAAATATCGTGTTTTCTTTGCTGTACATGACATTTGGAGCTATTAGAAAAGTTGTAGAGCGTCGGTTCGCCGATGCGTCTGTGCGACGGTGTGTCGATGCGTCTGTGCGTCTGTTTGTTGAATAAAATAAAATATCTATATCTCTATGTGCTAAAACTAGTCCAAGAATGTTTCTGGTACCTTTGGTGTGAATATAATAAAAAACATAATTAACCACAAACACCAAACCATAGTAATTTAATACTAATTACTATGGTTTGGTGTTTGTGGTTAATTCTGTTTTTTATTGTTGCTAAAACTAGGTTACTCAACTTTGAGTAAAACTTTTAAATTTTGCAGATTAAAACAAGAAGTATTTGATACTTCGGCACGTTTATAAATAACTGAATAATCAAATCAAGTTGTGTGGGTAAACAAAAAGGATAGAGTATTCTGAATTATTCGCGGTTTGTGTCGCTTCACACTTCGCAGTGCAGTTAGAAATGCAAATGTTTTATGTAATCTACGTCGTTTTCAACCACACATTGTTGGTATAATAATGACCTGTACTATGTCCAACTTGACAAAAAAAAACAATACTAATAATATGTAGAGTACTACTGTTTAAATTTATTTATTTATTGTAAACTAGCGGCTCGGTCCGGCTTCGCCCGGGTGCTATGAATTTATGAGTTATTAATACATTGCTCACTCGCTTCGCTCGTTCGTTTGAATATTGTTAATACATTACTCACGCGCTTCGCTCGTTCGCTTGTATATTATTAATACATTACTCATTCGCTTCGCTCGTTCGCTCGAATATTATTAATCCATTTCTCACTCGCTACGCTCGTTCTCTCGAATTTTATTAATACACTATACTCACTCGCTTCGCTCGTTCGCTCCCGGGTGATATGAATTTATGATTTAATAATGCATTACTCACTCGCTTCGCTCGTTTGCTCCCAGGTGCTACGGATATATGATTTATTAATAAATTACTCACTCGCTTCGCTCGTTTACTCCCGGGTGGTATGAATTTATGATTTACTAATACATTACTCACTCGCTTCGCTCGTTCGCTCCCGGATGCTATACGGATATATGATTTATTAATAAATTACTGACTCGCTTCGCTCGTTCGCTCCCGGCTGGTATGAATTTATGATTTATTAAAATATTATTCACTCGCTTCGCTTGCTCGCTTGTTCGTTAGTCTCGCTAAAACTCAAAAACGGCTTGACCGATTTTAATTTTTTTTAAACCACCCCTGTATTAGAGTGAACAAAATAATGTTTTCAATTTTTATGAGATCAATAAACAAACACTTGAAAAATTCTACACAATTCATCTCAACGATCGTTTCGGGCTTCTAACCCATCATCAGGAGTTTACTTTAAAAGTAAACTCCTGATGATGTGTTAGAAACGATCGTTGAGATGAATAAATGTGTAGAATTTTTCAAGTGTTTGTTTATTAATTTTTATTCAATCATGTTCTCAACGATAATTCTATAGAATTTATTTTATGAGATCTTCTAATAATCTGATGTAACTTTTTTAACAAGGGGTCTGCAAGCATTTTATGGTTTAGGTCTAAATCCGGCACTGAAGAACACTTTGTATATCTGTTTGTGCTTTGTACACAATATTCTGTATATTAAAATTAAACTCTATAATAGCCACCTATAGCGTTCTCTCGGTACTTCTGTAGCAGTGGGTTGCATTACACATACGTATAGTATACAGGGTGAGTTCGACCACCCGTATCAGTCGTTTTTTTCGAAAACGGTTAGTCGTAGAGAGTTGTGTCAAAAATTTGTATTATAAAAGCCCTAATAAAGAATCGAATGGTGATAATTTTTTTTTCCGGGAAGGTCGGCTTCCCTATTAGTTTGCTCCAGAATGTCCAGAACTCCGGAATTATAAATGTAACGATAGGTCGAAAGTGGTATTGTTGAAAAGATCTTTAAAAAATAAGCAAGTTTTGTAGGAAAATTTTTTTTATTACTGCCACCCCTGTAAATTTCTATAAGTATAAATATAAATTATTATATGTTCAAAACTCCGGAATTTTAGAAAGCACGATAGGTTGAAAGTGGTGCTGTTGAAAAGCTCGTTAAAAAATAAGCAAGTTTTGTAGGAAAAATTATTTAATCACTGCCACCCCTGTTAAGTAACAATCGTTTGAAATTATTAAATCAAAATTTCATAATAACGATCGAAGTCGGCATTAAAAATCTAGCAGCCTTAGACATTGTCACAAGTGTTCAAACTGTCTTCCATTTACTCTTTAATACATAAGTACTACTGAGCTCTTCTGGTTATACTGTGAGTGTACTTCTTCAGTATTTAATGATCGATAGATAGATAACTAGATTTTAAATGCGGACTTTTAAAAAGTTCGTTATTATGACATTTTAATTTAGTAATTTCAAACAAATATTACTTAACAGGGGTGACAGTAATAAAAAAAATTTTCCTACAAAACTTGCTTATTTTTTAAAGATCTTTTCAACAATACCACTTTCGACCTATCGTTACATTTATAATCCCGGAGTTCTGGACATTCTGGAGCAAACTAATAGGGAAGCCGACCTTACCGGAAAAAAAATTATCACCATTCGATTCTTTTTTAGGGCTTTTATAATACAAATTTTTGACACAACTCTCTACGACTAACCGTTTTCGAAAAAAACGACTGATACGGGTGGTCGAACTCACCCTGTATACGATGTAACTTATAATATGTATATTACATGAATATTAATACAGTGGCTTAAAGGCTTTCAGCCAGCGTAACTAACCATGCACCAGCGACTCACAATAGGTTATCACGAACTCCACACTTCGTTAAATTACAAATATGTGACCTTCGTTTTTACCCGACTACGCGACAGCTAAGGCAGTGTTATGTTTTTCGTGCTACCTATGTATGTATGACGTATTTTGCGGATTCTTTATTCCCTCGACCCTCGGCTCGATGGGTTTTAATAAATGAGATGGCAGTGGATTCGTCTTAATCCCAGCGGACGCTAGACGCCATTTTGTCAGAATGTAAATTTAATTTTCCTTCTAAATACATAGATATGGGTATCAAAAGAAAGATGTCGTCAGTGGCGGTGCAAGCACAAATGTGGGCGTGGGCAATATGAAATTGCGCGAGGCCCCTAATATGATAATGTCAACGTTTCGCTCATTCTAAATAGGTATATAGTGTCTCAAAAAACCCATTCCTTCGCCGCTCACCCTTTCGGGTAGATTTCCGAAAAACAATCGAACGCACAGCTTAGAGCGGGATTTTTGAATACAGACCTCGCGCGGCTTTCTAAAAACTCTAATTATTATGTAGTACTTCGCGAGGCCCTCTGGGGCGCAAGGTCGTGTGCGATGGCCCACTTTGCCCACGCCACGCGCCGTCTCTGAATCTCGTTGAGACTATTTCAAAAAACTATAAAAAGACGTAAATAAAAAATTAAATTGAAAAAATCAAAAAACCCGACTGTGTCAAAAACGAACTAAAAAGATGAAAACAAGATTAAATGATAACATACAGTCGGAGGCATAGTAGTAACAAATTGAACAGACATATCTGACTCCTCCGACTGGATGTTATCATTTCCATCTTTTTAGTTCGCTTTTGATGCAGTCAGTTTTTTTTATTCTTTTAATTATTTTTTTTTAATATTTGGATTACGTGGCCACTTTAGCTGCTGTTGATTATTTTGTTGCCAAAGCAGAATACACCCGGGCGAAGCCGGGTCATAAAGCTAGTAAAATAATTTTACATGAGGATAGTTTGATGTAACTGTTAACGTGCTAACCTTTGGATCAAAATGTCGTAGGTTCGAATCCCACCTCCGCTCATTATGTAATGTAGTTCAGTTTAATTTGATGTAATTAGACGTTAATGACCATAGTTGTCGAACGTCTATAATCCACAAATGAACAACGTCAAGGACGGCCATAATTTCGGTAACCAATAACACGAACAGTTTGTGTTTTATAGAAGCAGACTGTATTTATAAGATTCGATTTGATTCCGAAGACTTCGGATAGCAAACAGCTTTCCTCTGTCTGTTAGCTTTTCTCAGTGAAGCGTGAAGGTTTGATTGGATTGTCAATATCGCAGTAATTGAGAGAGAAAGAAGCAAGCCGTTCTGTCTTCACTATATTGAATCCACTAAGGATTTACTTTACGCAAATATGAAAAGAATAATCTCCTATATTCCGCTTGAAATAGCATACAAAGTACATCAATCAAAAAGAAAAGAAAATTACCAGCTTATAAATTCAAATATACTGTTCAAATAAAAGAAAAATTATATTATATACGAAAGAAAAGTATAAAAATAATACCCGAATGATTATTTATAGCACTTTTTCAATTTCAGATCGGCAGATGTTAATTTATTTTTCATCCAGAGTAGCTGAAAGAATTTCCCATTTTTATAATTTACATACAATATTTACAGTACCAAGAAATAAATAAGAATTGAATTCATTTCGAAGAGATTTATTGCTTTTTTTGTTTGCAGAAATTCATCGTCGGCTCAGACAAGAAGATATATGAATACAATCGAAACATGCCTTTGATATTCATTGGCGGGGTTCCCAGATCCGGGACCACGCTCATGAGGGCGATGCTGGACGCTCATCCGGATGTTAGGTAACAGTTTAAGGTCCACTTTTACTTATAATTCGAACTCTGTTTAGACTGTTACTTGACCTTCCAATAATTTAAAATTTAACCTTCAATCTCAAAAAAACAAACCATCGATAAGTCTTCTACAACGATGGATGTCCTTGGATTAACTATAGAACGATGAAGCATTTATTTTATTCCTTGAAATATTTTATAGTGAATAGTCTATTCATTTGAGCTATTGAATTCGATTTTTACAGGATCCACAAAGTTTTAATTAATGTTGTTTTTGTGAATTGTGGGAGCTTTCTTTTAAAATTTATAACTACCCGAAAATAGACTATTCACTTAAAATGGTCCCTGATAAAAAATTGGATTGATGTTTTTATCTCTTTTAATGTCTGTCATTAATCATTATACGAGGAAATCTGAATTGTCGCCAGCAAAGTCGACAAACTATATGCGAAACCTTGGTAGCAAATGTTTCCGGGCTAGGTAGCCGTGATCCAATGGATTTTACTCCGTACGTTTCGCCCAAAGCTCCGTTGGGCATCTTCAGCGGCGATTGGCAATACGATGTGATCTTCTTGCCGGTCAGTCAGTCACCAGTCGACCGGCAAGAAGATCACATCGTATTGCCAATCGCCGCTGAAGATGCCCAACGGAGCTTTGGGCGAAACGTACGGAGTAAAATCCATTGGACCACGACTACCTAGCCCGGAAACATTTCCTACCAAGATGTCTACCGGCCGTGAAAGCATGAAACTCCAATTTATATGCGAAACATTAATTTAATTGGAGTGTCCATTTGACACCATGTTGGCATCATCAGGAGATGATTAAATCCTCTCCTGATGATGCCAACATAGTTGGCGAAACGTCGAGAATTGTTAGGCGTTTTGGTGTCTTGTGGTTATTTTTAATATTGTGTATCTTCACACCAAAGGATCAACTTATTTTAAATAATTCCTGTCTCTTCTGACGGCAGTACAGGACAGCTTCACAAACAGTCAACGGCAAAGTTAATACATTTTTTGTTATTATACAGATGTGGTCAAGAGACGAGGGTAATTCCCCGTTTGCTGATGATAAGTCGTCACTGGGTGGCGTACGAGAAAGAATCGGTGCGTCTGGAACAAGCCGGCATTAGCAGGGACGTTCTTGACGAAGCCGTCGCCTCTTTCTGCCTGGAGATCATAGCACGTCATGGCGAACCGGCACCACGTCTTTGCAACAAGGATCCTTTCACTTTGAACGTCGGAACTTACTTGCTGGAACTATTCCCACAGTCCAAATTCATATTCATGGTCAGAGATGGACGAGCCACCGTTCACTCGATCATCTCCAGAAAGGTTCTCAATTTCAAATAGTCACATATAAATCTAAGGGCTCGTTCAAACACGGCGGAATTCGCGCGTTTTGAACCGCGGAAAAATATATTGTGTTTAGACAACCGCAGTGAGCTCACAGATCGGCCACTTTTCTGGTGTCTTCTCAGAACAATACAACTCTAAAAATTATAGTCTGTCATGTCTGTGTGTTTTTCCATGCCCTCCAGAAGCCTTTCGTTGACCTAGGACTAGGAGACTAAAACTTTGCACACTTATATAATATAGGGCACGGAACAGAACCTGACGGAGCCAGCTTTTCGAATTTCTTCTCGGGGGGGTGAAAACAGTGGCGAACTAAGCCCGTCGGAGGCCCGGGGCGGCAGAACTAAATGAGGCCCCCGTTCTGCTTAGAAATTGATGTATTTGTAGTGTAAATTTCATAAAAAATGAATAATATAGATCCAGTAATGGCTGACAAAAAAAATCAAATATTTATAATAAACGTAGGTAGGTAGGTAACCTACCTACGTTTGTATTTTGTATATTTACGGGACCTCCAACTCCAAACTGCCTCTTACTTACTAAACATATTTTGGCCTTGTTTGGGATTTGATAAAGAAGGACTTCTCGAGATTTAGAGGCCCCCCAGAATCAGAGGCCCGGGGCGAGCCGCCCCCCCCCCCCTCCTTAGTCCGCCACTGGGTGGAAAACTAATTTTAACTTCCAGGATGATACGCATAGTAATTTTGGGTTTACAAATTTAAACGCAATATTTTGCAAACTAATAAAACCTTTTCAAATCCGCAGGTCACGATAACCGGCTTCGATTTGAGCGACCATCGTCAGTGCATGGTAACTTGGAATCGAGCCGCTCAAAGGATGTACGCTCAGTGCGAGGTTTTGGGTGCGCACCGCTGTATGCGCGTACCATACGAGCAGCTGGTGCTGCACCCTCGCGCCTGGATGACCAGGATATTGCGTTTTCTGGACGTCGCGTGGAACGAGAGTGTGTTGCATCACGAACAGTTCGTCAATAAACCCAACGGAATACTTTTGTCGAAGTTAGTTGGTCAACATAACTAATGATGGCTTGCAGAAAGTATTCCAAGTCTTCATGGTTTCCGGGCTTGTAGGCCGTGGTCCGGTGGTATTTCTACAGCGGTCGAAGTGTCCTCCTTGGCGGCTCACAGGTCACTGACCTGTGAGCCGCCAAGGAAGACACTTCGACCGCTGCCACATCGCTTTTGAGAATGTCTACCGCAGTTGTAGACGAAACGTCAGGTAGAAATATCACCGGACCACGGCCTACAAGCCCGGAAACCATGAAGACTTGGAACAATGCCGGCCGTGAAAGCTTGCACACCTGGATGCAGAAAGTATTGTCAATAAATTTGATTTGACAATGACCTCAGATTATGATCATATAATTACAGTTTTTATATATGCAGGAGCAGTCTAATGTCGTTGTCAAACTCTCTTGCTGGGTTGCAGAAAGCATTGTCAAAAAATTGATTTGACCAAGACCTTAGATTATGATCGTATAATTACACTAGAGCTTTTTTAAAATCTTAAATTTGGTACGGTGTTAATTTAGTGAATATATTAAATGAAAAAACACAAGTCAGACCTCATTTTGATAAAACTGGCCTATGACAGTAGTCGATAGAAGTTTAGAACTTCTACCGATAGAAGTAGTCGATAGAAAGAACTTCTACCGACTGCTGATTAAATCAGTATAATTTTATGGCGAATTTCAACATCTTAAATATTATAATAAAATCGTAGATGCTTTTTTTGTCTGTATGTGGCTGAACCAATTTGGATGTGGTTTTCAGTGACGTTTGAGATAAGCTTGGGCTAACATTTAGTGTTTGTTTCATTTGAATCGGTTGACAAATAAAAAAGATATGTCAGTTTTAAAATTCGACTGTTTATTCATGTGACACCGTTAATGCAAATGTCAAAACGGTCAAACATAATAAACTGTTTGTTTTATTTATGTGACACCGTTAATGGAAACTATTTCCAAGTGATTTTAAGCCCGATTTAGTGTTTGTTTCATTTAAATCGGTTGATAAATAAAAAAGATATGCCAGTTTTAAAATTCGACTGTTTATTCATGTGACACCGTTAATACAAATGTCAAAACGGTTAAACATAATAAACTGTTTGTTTTATTTATGTGACACCGTTAATGCAAACTATTTCCAAGTGATTTTAAGCCCGATTTCGCTTCGCTATGGGTGACCACTATAAATCATAAATTCATAGCACCCAAGTGAACGGGTACCGTTAGTAATTTATAAATAATATCAATGTTTGCCGCAAAATTGATTTTTGAAACTACTTTCTATCTGTTGTCTGGTTGCTTTGTTGACAGCCTTGAGCCTAAAGAACCGCGGAAGCCCATCCGGTTCAGCTGAGGCTAGCGAAATTGTGAATAAAAACAATCTGAGTATTCGAAGAATTATCTAATCTTTTGTTTCTGTAATCAGGGTCGAAAGATCGTCGGATCAAGTGATCAAGCCAGTGAATTTGGAGGCTCTAAGCAAATGGGTCGGTCAATTCCCCGAAAGTGTGGTACACGACATGGCTAAGCTGGCGCCAATGCTGCAGGTGTTGGGTTACGACCCAAACGCAAATCCGCCAAATTATGGTTCACCGGATTCGCAGGTTGTCGATAATACAAGACAAGTCCACGCCGAAAGCGACAAGTGGAAACAACGAGCCAATCAGCTATTACGAAAAGACGCCACTGCCTCCGATTATCATGATCAACTTGACAAGATGTTTCTTGGTGATGTCACCGATACACCGGAAGTTGCGTGATGATGAATTCCCACCGGCTGCGCTGTTGTTATATTAAAACTTTCAAATCAGCCAGCTTTTGTGAAATAAATTGAATTACAAAAAAATACACTTTGAATAGTTAGGCATGAAAAGTTGTCGGTTTTTTTTAATGTCAATCAATCAATATCCTTATTGTTCGCCTTTCGGCTTACAAACTTACAGAAATACATTCCTTTTTTTAATAATTAAATATCTGGATGACCGAGCTTTGCTCGGATGAGTTAAAAAAAAATAGTACTTAAAGTTCCCATTTCATCAAAATCGTTAGTCGTTTTTAAGAAAAAAATTACATATCTATAAGTAGATAATATTATTATACGTCATACTACATAACGTATGTACCTACATATTTTCAAATAATTACTGATTATTTTAATAAGTTAAAGATTGACTGTCAGAGTAATTTGACATAAATAATGAAAATAGTTTGTTTTTTCCAAAGCCTACGACACTGTTTTATAATGTTAAAAAAACTGTTTTTTAAAATGATAAAATCGATAAGAAAACGAATTTTTCCAGGGATGAGACCTAGCTAGATCGATTTTTTGCCCCCCAAAACCCCTTTTCAGTAAATTTCATCCAAATCGTTAGGGCCGTTTTCGAGAAAATATTTATATAGGTACATAGGTACATATATACAAGATTTGCTCGTTTAATAATTTAGGGATATTCTCTTATTTGGGATTATTATATTATTATTATTTTTTAATATCTTTTTGCTATACCCACTATAAAATAGCTGATTTACATGCATGTAAAGTGACTTATGACAGGCCGATGTGCGGGAACGTATCTTTCCCACATTAGTGTGGGAAAGCAAGCCATTTTCATAGTGATTTACGTTTATTCGCCCTGATCCGCCCGTTATTTACCTACTGACAGCTACTGTCGGCCTCCTATAGAAGTGATTTCTATAGTAGGCCAAGAGTAAGAAGTAAAGTTGGCGACACAAAATGAACTGTCAAAAATTTTTGAAAATACTGAAAATGAAGTGAAAAGCAGCTATTTTTTAGTAGCTATGGCAAAAATTACCATAATGACTCGTGTGACTGTTAGAACTCGCTATCGCTCGTTTTAACATACTGTTACTACTCGTCTGTTATGTACCTCATTACGCCACTAAATAAAATTTGTAGATCGAGAACACCATGTATAAGAAAAAACTGTGAATGTCATTAACCAGGACCAGCGCGGGATTTAGAGACAACATGAGCCACTACCCAGGGCAGGCGCGGATCCAGCCCTCAAAAAAGGTTGGAATCACGGCCACCCGAAAATCGGCCAAGTGCGAGTCGGACTACGGACTCGCTCACGAAACGTCAAACAGTACAAACTACTAGACTAGTAGCCAAAATAAAAAAGTCACTCGCGTTCGTACCCGCACGGTTCGTTTTTTTTAAATTCATTAAGGCATGGCAGATATAACATCAGCCTATTGACCTCAATTAGGGTTGTGGGCATGCCCACCGTACCCACAACGGTGGATCCGCGCTTGACCCAGGGCGGCAAATTTTGATGAGTGGCAAATTTGAAAAGCTGGAATTTTTATTTACAATCATAATTTCAATATACGACTAGCTTAAATGTAAAATGGAAAAGTTTCTTTATAGTTTTTCTTGAAAATATAATACACTCGTATATTATTATGTAAAACATTGAAAGTCGTACCAGAAACCGAACTAATTTTTTTTATATAAAAAATAACGATTTTTATAATCGTTTAAAAAACCGTCTACTTTCCGTGAATCCTATGTATTCTGTTAGAAAAAAAACAGTTAATAAAATACAGATTATAAAATTAAATATACTGTTAAAATTAAATTTGGTTAATACGATATTATATTTGTACATTTTGCATAATTATAAAAATACTTTAAAACACGTTTCTGTTTATTTTATATCTGCCCATGTTTTCTTGTTTTTATTTATTTTATTTTTCATCCTGTTTTAATTATCACCTGTGTGTACCTAGGTACATACATCTTCGAAAAGTTATTTGTAATCGTTCATGTATTTAAAAAATGTTACTTAATTAACTAGGTATTATGCAATCAGCCAATGCAAATATTTTCTTTAGTTCAGTTGTGTTTGAGACGTCAAATCATTCAATGTAAATCTTTTTTGTTCAATTAGGTATAAATTACAGTGTTATAAATATATTAAATTGTGATAGTCATTAAATTATTTGGAGTACTTGTGAGTATTTTAATTTTCTATATCAGGTTCTAAAGCTATCAAAAATTAGAAAATACGTGATTTTCCTCAAAGCATGTGGCCCAAAATAAATATGGAAACCTACCTTAATTTTACCTTACAAATCCTTTATCCGCCGCTGTAAAAACTATATTTGTACACTGCTGTATATGTGGGGGCGTTCGGAATGTTTGTAGTAAATAGTAGTACAAAAATAGGTCAGCAGATGACTATAATACGAATGAAATCAACAACTATTATTGACAAGGATGTAAAAATTGTATATTAATTATAATTTGCAATCATTTCAAGGATCTTTTCAGCCATTATATACATTTCTAATATGTTTTAAATTGTAATTTCATAAATTTCATATATTTAAATAAAATTATAATGTTATTTTTGTTAAAATACATGCGTTATGCTTTATTATCGATTTTGACATCCCTGAAATTAAAGACGTTGTACGCTTGACGCTATTGGTTGATTTGATGGCGGCCATCGCTAATAATTAATTGGTCAAGTTTAAAACCATCATGGAAGCCGACTAATTGATAATTAGTGCCATAATTCATTCGTCTTTCTCATCTATATTAATTCCTATTCGCTAAACTGAAATACGTTCAAAGGAGTAGGTGCGCTCACTAAATTCAGTGTTGTTTTTATTAGACTGTGTTATCAACAGCGACTCCAAAATAAATTAACTATAAAGTTGCATTAAAATCCGTACGATGTCGGTAGTATTCCGCGGTCCGCAGCTCTGTGGAACATTGGCTTTAGGAACTAGGAAAACTGCTTTAGGTCGAGCTTACACTTGAGGTAAATCATTTTGTTAGATATTATTGTAAATTATAGACGCTAGACAGCAGAGGTCATTTTTATTATTAGTGACATCTAGCGCAATTTTATATTAATGCAACTTCTTAACCGTTTCAGCGCTGTTTGGTATTTGTTTTATCCAAAGTCCGAATTACAATTACTATTGACCAAAGAGGATTAATCTAATCCTCTGTTCCATCGATTTTTCAGTTTATACTATAATAATATAAAAGTTCTAGATAATATTTAAATTCAGTGGTGCTAATTTCCTCCGTACTTTCACATGAGCCTTGTTAATAATCAAATCTGCATAATTATTGATAAGCTATTAGCATACAAATTTAAGTATAAAATAATCAAAACCGTGAAATCCTTTCTTTTTTATTTTAAGTCATCAATACATAAGCGCTTTCGGGCCTTCGTTCATCATCAGACGGTCCGAAAGCGTTTATATATTGAATTAAAATAAAAAAAAATTTTGGAAAAGATTTCATTGTTTTGATTAGTATTTTATATCAAATTTTCCAAATTTCTTGCGCATCACTATATAAAAAATTCGACTGATGACCAGTCCTATACTTCCCACCTAGTAAATATTTGCAAAAAATAAACACTCTTTTTTTTTTTTATTCTTTGACTAGGCCCAAATAACCTTAGCTGTTGGTGGTCTTTAAAACACAATTTAATTTTTATTCTTTGAAAAAAGCATGGCCCTCTTTTTTGTTTGGTGATCTTAACTTAATATAGCAAAAATCATGGTTACCTTGATTTACGTACAGTTTTTATTTTTTTTAGTAAAATATTTTTTTTCTCGAAAACTATACATTTTAGAGAAAAAAAATATTTACATTTTTTTCATATTATAACATCTAGAATTCATTTATATTTTTTTTTACCTATGTTAATACGTGACATTGAGGACGTTTTTTTGAATATCTCAGGATCCACTGAACCGATTTGACTCAAAATCTAATCAGATCTAAGTTAAAGGCTGATAAACACAATAGAACAATCGGCATGCCCGTATGTTGTTCCGTTCTTAAGATATCGAAGGCGAAAAATTGACCACATACACACACACACACATACAGACATCAGTCAGAAAATGATCTTAAACGATTGCTAGGGTCTCAAAACGTGAAGATCTGTTAAAATCTCGAAATATTGTTTTCGGACTAAATCCATTACTTCCCTACCATAGTAGAGGTGGGAAGTAAAAATTTTTGGAAAAGATTTCATTGTTTTGATTATTTTATATCAAATTTTCCAAATTTCTTGCGCATCACTAATCACTATATAAAAAATATATATTTAAGTCCTAATTTATAAACTGCAGGGAATTCTCATCAATACCCGGATGTGATTTTGGGTCATTGGCTTATTTGGTATATTTTGTTCCTGCAATCGTAGTTTAATTCTAAATTCAAGCTACATCAGTCAGATATAAGTAAGTTGATGGACCATATTTATAAATCTAAAGAATATAATGACTTATCTATCCACAAAAAATTATCTTTATTACGCTTATTTTAAGTGTAAAGATAACAATTAATAAAAGAAAACCCACGGACACACAAACAGACGGACTGGCCACGTACTGTCTACTGCACTTGCGTGGAAAGAAATGAATAATCAGTGCAGCTCGAAAATGGCAACGTTTGATGGTTCTTCCGAAAATTTATTATCAAAAACATTCCGTGAAAATGACAGAACAGAATGGGTTCCTTTAACATTAACACTAGTAGAATATCCAAAAGGTAAAAATAATTTATATTCAGTTTCTATTGATAATACGACTATTAAAAAAAGATCGATGTAATTTTGACATTTAAACCTCGCTTTGTGAAACACTGACTGTCACAAATTCAAAACATACGTTTCCGATGTGTACTATGACGTATTTATATATTGCTATCTCTTTCTCTTGCATGGTTTCAATCGTTCATTTCTTGTAACGTGTGTTGTGTTTAAGCATTTTTTAACAAATTTAATATTTTCCAACCATAATAATGATTTCTTTATTTTTCTAGGTGATTTATTAGGCAAAATATTCGCTATAGTTAGTCTAGCACCATTTGGAATTGTAGCTGGATTTATCACCCTAATTTTATTCCGAAGAGATTTACACACGGTAATGTATTTTTGTTATATCATTGTTATTGAATTCTGTATGCTTACTTGCTTATCAATTTTTAGATAACATTTTTTATCGGATCCCTCTTATGCGAAGCACTTAATTATAGCCTCAAGCATACGATATGTGAGGCGCGTCCGCTGATCCGACAAGCAGTTTATAATGAATACGGAATGCCCTCATCGCATGCCCAATTCATGTGGTTTTTTGCATCATACGTCGTTTATTTTGTACTCATCAGGTTGGAAAAATTACTTCATACGAATAATTTAGACTTTAAAAACTCATACCTGATTTTGCTATTGAATGAATGATTGTAAATTATAGACGCACGTCAACAGGTCATAAACATCTATCGTAATTTGAGTATGTAATACCTAAAGCTGATAGTTTGTATGTTTGTCCAGAAAAAAGACCAATTTCCAGATGAACTGATGAAATTTGGTGTACTTATGGTACTCATAAATAAACGCGAAAAATCCGTTAATTATTAACTCAGAGAGTTTAAAATAGGGGTTAAAAGGAATGATGGGTGTTTTTAGTATTAATTACTCCAAAGCTGCTTAAGTTAGAAACACAAAATTTGACGAAGAGATGCGTGAATTTTCAGTGTTAGCGTCTCAAGGGGTAAGCCTTTTATCAATCTAACATCTGTACCTACAAGCCCTCAGTTCCCCGATTCTAACCTGAGAGGTGGTAAAAGTGTCCGTTGCATTTTAGTTTTTTATTGAAACATAATAAATTGTAAATATGAATTGGTGCTAAGCCCAAATAACATTAGCTGTTGATGACCTTAAAAAAAATCCGCGCCAAATTACATACATATTTCCGTAAGGCGTAAGTAATCCGTAAACTAGTGTCCGGTGCTGCCCAGCCGATTTTGTTGAAATTTTAGGGGTGCATTTTAATGTTTAATAAATTGTGAAATTTCGATTTTGAAACAATTCGGATAATTTTTTCGATCTTTTTGGGCTCATAATTATTTTTAGCTCCTAAATGCAATCCTTAAAATGGTCTGATATTCGTGTGGTGATGGATTCCAATAAAAATGCATAACATAAAACGTAACTACGTACACATCGTGTTTGTTATTTTTTCGATCGATATATTGACAAATACTGACACAGTAAGATATAACCATAGTATTAATTTAGCTGAAGCTTACAGTGGCTGTAAATTTAACAGGATTTTATTTTGCAGATTACATCATCTGAACAATAACACAATAATTGAAAATGTTTCAAAATTTGCGATAATATCGACAAGTGTCATGTCAGCTGTGATCGTATGCATCGCAAGAATTTACTTGCAGTACCACACTATCGGGCAGGTGCTCTGTGGTGCCGTCGTTGGATTCCTTTTTGCTAGTATTTGGTTTGCTCTTACCTACCTGGTGTTCACCCCACTTTACCCTCAAATCGTGTCATGGTAAGTCTTATACTTGTTTGTAAATAACTCTAGATATCAAAAATGTTTTTATTATACCCGGTTACTGACTACAAGTTTTTATACATCGAAGCATCTGTGATTTATTTTTTTATACATCGAAGCATCTTTGATGCCCTACAATAAAAAGAAGTCAAATTAATTTTTAATAAGACATGTTATTTTGACATAGTTGATAATGTTTACATTCATAATTATTAATGAGTCTTTTTAATATATGTCGATACAGGAAAATATCCGAGTTCTTGCTATTACGAGACACGACGCTGATTCCAAACGTACTGTGGTTCGAATACACGAACACACGACAGGAAGTACGAGCGCGGAGTCGAAAATTGGTCAGTATGAAGTCTCAATGACATCTAGTCGGCCCTGCTGATGTGTGGGGACTCGTAGACGTACGCGGCTTCCTGCACTGTGTGAGCACTTCCTTATATTGGCCGAGAAAACGATGAACATTCACTCATTCTTACACTGTGTGTGATAGGTTATAAAAAGATTCGGACAATTTTCACCTTATAGATATTATTGCAAGAATTTATCAGGCCTGGATATGACTGGCAGGCAGCTGGACTAGTGACCGGGTCGCCAAAATAAAAAATCTATTGACAATTAAATCGAACTATAGGTGGCAGCAAGCGGGATGAACTTGTAATTTTAACAAGTCAATGGACCTTTGACGATACAACTATGGACTAACAACGCTAGCTTCAGTCTGAATCCGTGTTTTGACAGAATCAACAAAACATGACAGATTATATGCATTAAATTATATCAATATATGGAAATACATTGGACTAAGTGAAAGTGACATGCATGAAAAATGTTGAGTGAGGTTGAAGAAGGTGCTAGAGTACTTGATTCTAGTTGTCCATTTCTATGGTCTAAGGCTCTGACATTCAGCAGCAGCCATATTTGTTTCGAGTTCATCCCGCTTAGGATTAATTTCAGTTAATGATTATAGAGGTCAGCCACTTTGAATTTAATCGTGAATAGCAAAGGGTAGGTAAATTTTATAAGAGACGTTGTATGCAGCATCGAGTTCAAGGTCAGATGGCCTTGAAACGTTCAGTCCTTTTAAACTAGTTGTGTATAAAAAAAAAATCAAACCGGTACAGTTTCTGAGTTCTAATTTGTATTGTACAAGTTCTGTCTTTGTTTTTTATAATCACCGAACAAAAATTTTTTTAATGGTGGTAGACGGTAAGTAAGAATAGAGACTTACCGACTCCAGATGACGTACCTGGCTTAATCTGACTAGAGAAGGCTTTATAATAGATCTTCAACCGTAGATGTGATAGTTATCTGTCGAAAATCAGCCATTTATAGAATACCTACTCTTTGTTGTAACTACGAAAATTTGTATGTTTTTTCACTCATTAATTGTGTAAAAATGTGCATTGTGAACTGGGACCGGTCAAAAGAGTTGCCCGGTAACAAAATAGTTGCCAGTCCGGGCCTGAAATTTATATTATATTTGAAGATTCAAAGCAAAGGTAATATTAATCAGATATAACTGATGCATATGTTTTTATATTCCATCTCGAAATGTATTAACGCATTCCAAAGGTAACAAACAAAACAGTAGTAGTATTTTATACAACTAGACAATTAAGTATAAGACGCGAGGGGTAAAGTTGGTACGCGAGCCGCAGCCGAGAATACCAACACCCCCCCAAGCGCGGATCCACCGTTGTGGGCACGGTGGGCATGTCCACAACCCTAATTGAGGTCGATAGGCTGATGTTATATCTGCAATGCCTTAATGAAATTAAAAAAAAAAACGAACCGTGCGGGTAAGAACGCGAGTGACTTTTTTATTTTGGCTACTAGTCTAGTAGTTTGTACTGTTCGACGTTTCGTGAGCGAGTCTGTAGTCCGACTCGCACTTGGCCGATTTTCGGGTGGCCGTGACCACAACCTTTTTTGAGGGCTGGATCCACGCTTGCACCCCTCGCGTCTTATACTTTATTGGCAATTAGAACTTTCATATAATTTATATTTAAATGTTAAACCAAGCATCGATATACGATGAATCGATTACTTTTGCTTTCAGTCGTTCGTTTCAAAGAGACATTAATAATAAGAAAACAGTGTTGTATATTTATCTTGTGAGATTTTCTTTCTTATTTATTTTTACTATACTAGGTAAGAAACAAACTTTAAGCGCCCCCTACATGCAGCGGAATGTTTGTATGTTTTGTTTGTGTTGACATGTTTGTACTACAAATATTACAACTACACGTAACGATTTGTTTGTATGACTTGTTTGTACAAACATAATGTTGCATGTAGGGATAAAACATATTTATTATCAGAATATTCTGATGGTAAACGCATGTTTGTACAAACATGTCAGTACAAACTACAAATCACAGGAAGTTGATTTAAGAACAGCAATGTTTCGATCTTTCTGTTTGTACAAACAAAACATAGCGACATTATGTCGTTGCGTGTAGTTTGTCGACATGTATGTGCCTACATGATGCTGAAAGTTGTTTGTACAGATTTGTATGAACGTGTCAGAATTGTTTCTACATTTTTTATGTGCATACAAGTTGTACAAACATTCCGCGGCGTGTAGGTGGCGTTTTAAATGAAGTTTGATGTCATTTTGCAATGTTTTTAATGGTGTGATACTTTATCAATAAATATTATTTAACATATTGACTATTCGATAAATAGGGTAGCTCGATCGTCATTTCCAAGGCTCTATTTCAGGGGTCTAGTTGCCAAGAGATGGCATGGATTGGTATTTTTTTGACATAAATCTAATATTGGCTTATCAACTAGGATTAAAATTTATAAAACTTTGTAAGAACTGTTTTTCTACGAACGAAACCACGTATTGTTATACTTTCATTTTTTGTCACCAGATGTCATAGCGTCAAATGTTAAATCCTTATACACCAAAATTAGTTGCGTAAATCTGTACAGATTTCTTAAATATTTTCAAAATTAATAGTGTCCTTTTTAAGAAATCTGCACAGAATTTTTTATAAGAATCTGGACAGAAGATAGCAGCATGTATATTTTAGTTTCCATTTAATTTTCTAGATAGCTGCCTGTGTTTGATCCGATTAGAGAAGATCCGATCTTCATTTCGAGCTTTACATTATGCATAAAAGAAAAAGATAGGCAAAAAAATATTTACCTCTTTTCTGAAATTTTTAAAAAAGATGGCGAAGACATCGATCATGTCCAGATTTTTATTTAATTAAAGAGTCTTCAATAACTTTATATATTTTTTGCATTCAGTACCTCATAATCTATTTGTTAAATTTGATTGTTATATTTTAATTAAAGAAAAATATAATTTTTTGTGTGGTTAATTTTATAATATATATAATTATAGTTGTATATACCATTTTTTATATTTTATAAATAGAATGAAGCTTTAAAAATTATAAAGTAAGTAAACTTCTAATGATAGTTATTTAATTGATATAAAATAATTTTTTATGGAAGCTTAGAAAATACTTAGTTATTGTTTGTAATTTACTGTCTCAGAACAGATATAGTTATAGAAGTGACTAGTGATGTAGAAATACGGTATTAAACTTTTTTGTGTATTAAACCCATGATATAATACCGTATTTTTTCAGTATAAAACGGTTTTTTACTTTTTCACACTACGGTTACGGTGCATTTTTCAGTATTTCCAACTGCATAATAGGAAAAGTTCTTGTTCTCATGTTGGTATTAAACCGTTTTAAACGGTGTTAAACGTTTTATACGTGCTGTATAAAATAGCAAAATACGCAGTATTTATACCTAG
This sequence comes from Mongoloraphidia duomilia, assembly GCA_039654895.1. NCBI lineage: Eukaryota > Metazoa > Arthropoda > Insecta > Raphidioptera > Raphidiidae > Mongoloraphidia > Mongoloraphidia duomilia. Next base: position 4,070,274 of record CM077522.1, on the reverse strand, counting down.
TATAAAACGGGTATTTTATTTTTTTTACATACCGTATAATACCGTTTTATACAAACGTTTTATACCAGAGTATTATATGCATTTACATCACTAGAAGTGACATATGTAGGTATGTATAACTGAAACCAGTCGAGATGTGCAGGGAACAATAAGTCACATTGAAAATATGATAACATATTTTTACTTACTGTTGATAATATGATACACCTTGATTTTCATGCGCTTTGGAACCTTTATTGTAACATCCAGTCACACAACTAATAAACAATATGGAATATAAGCAACGAATGATCATAATTGGTCGTACTTTAGTGTATAGTTGTGACTTCACAAGTGACGTGATATGCTGTTTCTATAGCTTTCTCTGTTCTGAGTTTACTATATTACGACGTAATGTGACAATATCCAATGATCGAAAAATTGCTACCAATGATTTTCTAAATACTAGATACCGATATAATATATAATTTTTGTAAATGCCACTAGAGCCCGACGGTTCGACCATAGAATAGTTTTTTAGTCGAAGCCGAACTTCGGTCTTTTTCACCTTTGACCGGAGCTGAAATTGTTATTCATATCTAGTAAATAGAAAATCACGAGAAAAACTCTGTTATAACGAACTTTAAAAGAGCCTCCACTTCACTGATGTTAAAAGATGGCGCCACCATATGTAATTTAACCCAATCTTTCTCACAACATAGCAGCTTTTATATTGAAAGTACAGTCAATTTGTGTGATCAGTAAGATTCTATAGATAATATTATTGGTTTTAAACATTTTTGGGTTCATGTATTGAAATTAATAAAAGTAGAAATTGAGATTGAATTTGAAATATTATTGTCGATGAAGAGGCATTTAATACCTAAATTGGAAGACAACAAATGGATATACTGAAGTTCAAGACAAAATTGTTAATAATAACAGCAGAATGTTGAATAATAAGTCACTCATGACAGATACAGTAACTGTGGCTGCTATCAATAACTAAAAAAGTGTAACTATTTTCTAAGAGAGAGCGCTAGCCTCGTTTTGAATTTCGTGTTCAGTTCATGTTTTTCAAAGGTTTTGTGATTGATTGTGTTTCAAGCATCGATGCTGTAATGTCGATGCAATAAAGTGTAACCGTGGAGTGACGTCAGACGTGCATTGGCTTATTGTTCGTTCAGAGTCCTCTATATGCTAGTAGTCGAACTACTTAAAATATTTCAAAAAATTAATATTACATTTATAACGACGACAGCGCCTCTGAAAGTTTTTAACGTCAACTTGAAGTGCAGGCCCTTTTAAAGGAACGTCAAATTTCAGTTGTTATAAATTTTAACCGGGAAATGAAAACCAATTGATTGAAAATTGTTCGTTTTAACTGTTAATTCGCAGTAACTGAAATATTTATAAACAATTCCTACTTTTATTGTATGATCTGATTCGTCGCCTGGTAGAACAAATCATGTATAATTAAAGCAGACACTCGGATAAGTTCTACAAACATTTTGTTTACTCTGTGATTGTAATGGAATGATGACAGAATAATATTCCGTACAGTAAATAAAATGCTTGTAGAACTTATCCGAGTGTCTGTTTTAACTAGTGATGGGATAATTCGCATAAAAACTAATCGATAATCCAATTTTTTAAATAATTGGTAACACCCGATTATGGAAACAAAAATGATATAATTCAAATGATTCATTCGGATTAAACATCTTCACATTTGATTATTAAAATCATTCATAACCTCAAAAATCCGATTATTGAAATAATGCGATTTTACCCATCACTAGTTTTAACTCTTATACAACATTTTATAGATTTTTTTTCTGTAACTCACAGCAAAGAAGTTTCCCTCGCAATAACTACACTAAATTAAACAACTATAGTTCAGTTCGGAAATAATTGTCAGTGACTACTACTAGTTACCAACAAGCTTAATGTTGCGAAAAAGCAATAAAACAATGTAAAGCATACCCGTTCTTAGATTTTCCCATGCATCAATACTGCGCCGCTTATATTGCATTGTGAAACTATAAGTATTACATCACTGCCTACAATTTCGGAACCGAACAATAGTTACTATCTGATAAACATGATATTCCGTACTTGTGTATTGTGATGAAATATTTAATTGATATGCAATTTTAAATAAATAAAAGAAAAATGTAAGCTGTGCTATGTCGTCGCTAGTGAAGCAAATGTGTACTATATTCTCAATGCCGGCTTTGGGGGGGGGGGGGCAATCCGGGTGGTAGCCTGGACCCCAAGGGGGCGCCTTGACCCGCGATTCTCGGGCAAAACTCTAGTTAAAGAAATAAAGAACGCAGAAGAATATCTCGCCCGGGGCGCCCAGATGGCTAAGGCCGGTAGTGTATAGTGTATAATATTCTATAAGTAAATTATTTCCTCCACTAGTGGCGGAATAATGCAGCTTCAATTTTCGTGGAGACATATGTACGATATATAGATTGTAGATTATAGACGCTTAACAGCTGAGGTCATAAGCGTCTATGACATGTACGAGTAGAATACAGGCAGTTCCCGCTTTACGAGTTTTCGCTTTACGAACTCGCATCAGGCATAAGTCATGGAACTGCCTGTGTATTGCAACCGTAATGAGAGAAACTGTACTATGTTGTTTTAAATACACAACTACGTTGGACTCCGCTGGCGGCAGCACAGCACAGTTTCGTTCACAGTGGATTTATATTGTTAATTATTTAAGTAATCGTAATCCTTTTATAATACATCAATCGGCGGTGGGACGACTTTTTCCAAAGATGTTTTTAAATTACAGTTGTCATAAGGTATATTACTGACGAGTTGTGACAATATGTTAAAACGAGCGATTTAGCGAGTTCTAACAGTTACACGAGTCATAATATCCATACGCACGAGAAATATAGGGTATTTTTTGCCATACCCACTATAAAATAGCTACTTTTCACTTCGTTTTTAGTATTTTCAAAAAATTTTGACAGTTCATTTGCGTTTCCAACTTCAATTTTTTAGTAGGTCATGAGTAACTGTCGCAGTGCGCACGCACAATAAAATAAATCACTGTGGAAAATGTTTACTTACCACACTAGTGTGTTCCGAAAACACTTTCAACACACCTGCCTGTTAACTGACACATTCCATGCATACATACACGCATGTAAAGTAGCTATTTTATAGTGGGTATGGCAGAAAATTACCAAGGTGGTGTGCAAATGTGAATTTTTGTTTTTTGTGTGTCTGTTTACAATTTTATAAATAAATTCACAATAAATAGACTAAACAAAATTAAATCGTTTAGTATTACACTACATACTTCCAGTCCAATTATTTCTTTAACACTGAAAATGTAGCAAGAAACCGAGTGGCGCCGGGCGCGTTTATTTTTACCAGGACAGTGTATCAGTTAACTCCATCCATAACTGGGATGCCAGACAAGCTGACATGCGCGGAAAGAATTGCTCGCATTTGAACAATTCAATACGGTCGATATTTGCTTGATCCGGGGCTGTCGGACCTGCGCGCTGTTGTTGTGTAAATATTTCGTTCGTCATCACCAGCTACGATCGGCAGTTTTCGTTACCATTACGTTAACTGTCAAAATTTTAGTAGAAACAATAAAAGAAACCTAACCTAACCAAATGTTCGTTGCGTGTTTGGCTGTTTGGATTTGTGTTTTCCTGCGATTTCTCGACCTACCTAAACTTATTCCGTAGTTTTATTGATCATACCATAAAACCCAGATCCTAAAAGTGTCTAAACTTCTAATATTTGAATTTGGCGCCATTTCCACTTTGTAAGGCGCAGGTCCGCAAGCCCCGTGCGCAGATTTAATTTTAATGAATTGCATTTCAGTTATGGGTGGAGTTCAGTGGTTTATATTAAGATTGACAACTGTTGAACACTTTTTTTGTTTACATTTTATCCGTTGTGAGCAGACACATATTTTTTTGCTTTCTCTGAATTCCACACTCTCTACATATTATAAAGCAATGGACATCAGTAGTATATTTTAAGTATACCGCTACTATAATAGGTTTTTGTGTACAAATGCATTTTAGTAAGCTGTTTTCAATGTTTAAAAATATTAGAAATAGACTGAACATAATGTTCACCAAACGCACAACATTATTTAATAGGATAAAGTAATAATAATATTGATTTTATATTATAGATAATCTACAATGCAATTTTAATGTAATGATATTAAAAATACAACTGGTTTTACTATTTAATTCTGTACAGAAAATTAATAAAGTGTGATTATTATCCGACTGCGCGATAGCAGAAGGGTTATGTTTTTCAAAAGTAGGTATGTGTGTATGTATGTATGTGGCTGAGATACTTTATTCCCATGTATACTACAGTTTAAACGGATAAAGCTTTAGTACGGCTACACACGTGCCGGATGGATGCATCTGGTACCGGGCCGGCGCCGGTTTACAGCCCTTCACACCTGGTCGGTTTTTTCCCGATCCGGTCGAATCCCGCCAGTGCCCAGGTAGTTGTTTTCCACCAAGAAAATCAAAATTTTTATGTCCATTTCTTTTCCGACATTGTATTTTAGATTTATCGCCTAGTATTTTAGAAAAAATCGACTGGCGCCAGTCGGTTTTTACTAAAATACTAGGCAAGTAAGAATCGACTTGAAGCAAGTAAGAATCGACTTGCCTCGAGTAGATTCTTACTTGCTTAAATTCGATTCTTACTCGCCTAGTATTTTAGAAAAAATCGACTGCCGCCAGTAAGAATCGACTGGCCCTAGTCGGTTTTTACTAAAATACTAGGCAAGTAAGAATCGACTTGCCTCGAGTGAATTCTTACTTGCTTCAAGTCGATGCTTACTTGCCTAGTATTTTAGTAGAAACCGACTGGCGCCAGTCGATTCCTCACTTGCGCCAGTCGATTCTTACTGGCGCCAGTCGATTTTTTCTAAAATACTAGGCGAGTAAGAATCGACTTGAAGCAAGTAAGAATCTACTCGAGGCAAGTCGATTCTTACTTGCCTAGTATTTTAGTAAAAACCGACTGGCGCCAGTCGATTCTCACTTGCGCCAGACGATTCTTACTGGCGCCAGTCGATTTTTTCTAAAATACTAGGCAAGTAAGAATCGACTTAAAGCAAGTAAGAATTGACTTGCCTCGAGTGGGTTCTTACTTGCTTCAAGTCGATTCTCACTTACCTAGTATTTTAGTAAAAATCAACTGGCGCCAGTCGATTCTCACTTGCGCCAGTCGATTCTTACTGGCGCCAGTCGATTTTTTCTAAAATACTAGGCAAGTAAGAATCGACTTAAAGCAAGTAAGAATCGACTTGCCTCGAGTGGGTTCTTACTTGCTTCAAGTCGATTCTTACTCGTCTAGTATTTTAGAAAAAATCGACTTGTGCAAGAGGAATTGACTGGCGCTAGTAAGAATCGACTGGCGCCAGTAAGAATTGACTGGCGCCAGTAAGAATCGACTGGCGCCAGTCTGTTTTTATTAAAGTACTAGGCAAGTAAGAATCGACTTGAAGCAAGTAAGAATCCATTCGAGGCAAGTCGATTTTTACTTGCCTAGTATTTTAGTAAAAACCGACTGGCGTCAGTTGATTCTAACTTGCGCCAGTCGATTCTTACTGGCGCCAGTTGATTCTAACTGGCGCCAGTTGATTCTAACTGGCGCCAGTCGATTCTTACTGGCGCCAGTCGATTCTTACTGGCGCTAATCGTTTCTTACTGGCGCCAATCGATTTTTTCTAAAATACTCGCCTAGTATTTAAGAAAAAATCGACTGGCGCCAGTAAGAATCGACTGGCGCCATTCGGTTTTTACTAAAATACTGGGCAAGTAAGAATCGACTTGAAGCAAGTAAGAATCCACTCGAGGCAAGTCGATTCTTACTTGCTTCAAGTCGATTCTTACTTGCCCAGTATTTTAGTGAAAACCGACAGGCGCCAGTGAGGATCGACTGACGCCGGTCGGTTTTTACTAAAATACCAGGCGAGTAAGAATCGATTTGAATTTTGAAGCAAGTAAGAATCCACTCGAGACAAGTCAATTCTTACTCGCTTACTGGCGCCGATTTTTTCTAAAATACTAGGCGAGTAAGAATCGATTTGCCTCGAGTGGATTCTTACTTGCCTAGAGTCGATTTTTAAGAATCGACCTTGATCATTAAAAAAAATAGTTAGAATGGCTTCCTAGGATTACAAAGCGTCGAGATCTGATGAAAACTCGATTTTTCGAAAATCGGGGTGAAATCAATAACCTCCCTATTTTTGAAAATTTTCAATTTTCTTAGCGGGTAGTTAAAAAACAAAAAACCCGACTGCGCAAAATGAGATTCTTAGTGATTACGTTGATTGATTCTTAGTGATCTAAGTCGATTCTTACCGATCTAGTTCGATTCTTAGTGATATGGTCGATTTATCCTGTTGAGGGCAATTACAAAAATTTAAAAAATTAACATCATTATCATTATGAACATTTTTATTATATTAAAATGTAATCTACAAACAGTCAAAACAAAACAACAATAGAAAATTAAAGAATTAGAAACATTTATATTTGTTTAAAACACAAATGGGACACGGAACAGTACTGAATAAAAATGGTAATTATTGTTACAACCAATTGTTGTGTATTATACAATTTTTATTTTATTTCTAATTCTTATGTACAATAGTCAAAAAATAGTTCAATATATGTAACTAAACCTACAAACAAAATAGATAAAATTTACAACTAGAGCAGAATAAAAATGCTTAGGATTTCTCTCGTTTTTTGAAATTGCGTTTACTGGCACATCGATTTATTATATCCGCAACGTGAACTTTATGATCGAAAATTTTCATTACTTGCGTTTTTGCTTCAAGCAATCCTTCATTGATGATTTTACTACGTTGCATGTTTCCCTAAAATAAAAAGAACTTTCAAATAGAACTTTTTAATTAAATGTATTATTAGGCACCTGATCCCTGTATACAATATTATGGGCAAAGAATAGACTACAGAAGTAGTAGGCGCGAAATTTAAAATGGAGTCGACTGGCGTTCAAAAATGTATGGGGTTTAACGGAATATTCATTACTAGATTCTCTTAAAACACATTTCTTACCAAAACAATGGCTGTTTCATAAAAATAATTAATAAATCCCGTCATTATTTGCTACAAAACTTTATTATTTCGTGTGAAATAATTTTTTATTTGAAATTAAAAATTTATGAAAAATGAATGTTCTAATTTGATTCGGCCAGTGACGTTTATTCTAACCTAACTTGACCTCGTTGACGTTTGTCGAGGTATAATTTAAGCAATTATAATTAGAAATTGAGTTTGTTCTTTCCATTTGGAGTTGAAAAAGTGTTCTGAAGTCGTCTAAGCTATGCTAGATCAAGGGAGGGCGAGCTAAAATGATAAAAAAAGTTTTCATCAATTAATATTGGATATCTAGGTATTATTTTAGCTTTTTCCTCAGTCGGAAATTTAAACTTTTTGCAGTCATAATTTTCATTATAACTGCATTCAAGTACAAAACGTCACCCCATAACAAATTGCTTTAATTATTAACGACGGCGTGTTAAAAAAAACGAGATTATGTCAGTAGAATGAATGAAATTTGACAATTGTGTCGTCAATGGGTGAACGTACGTTTAACGCAGATTCTAGTTAGAAGGAGACAGTTGCGACTCCGCTACGCCTTCCTTTCCTAATCTATTGCTGATGCAACTTTGAATTCAAAAGGGTTAATAACGAAAAATAAAAAAAAACATACCTTTATTAGATCATTAATTCTGTCAAAATCTTTATCTTGTCCTGTGCGATCTTTTGATTCCAATACTTTTAAGAAGCCAGATAATTTTTCGTAAACTTGTGACTCAAGATCAGACTGAAAACAAAACTAACAAATTATACACATTGCATTTGTTTTGTGATTTAACAATGAAATACCAAAACTGAGAGAAAGCCAATCTGGACTGTTCTGAACGGTGTTTATTTATTACAATTTATAACAATATATTAAATATAATCAGAATAAAACTTTAAGTTTATTGGTTATTAATTATTTAGGGAACGTTTTAAAAGAAGGATAGGTACCTACTCTATGGTAACACTGGAATCTGTCATAAACTTCAAACATGATTTATTACTCTACACAATTTCATAATTTCACTTTAAAAAAAATTGGTCGAAATCAGCAATTTCTCAACTCAGGTCTCCTGTTGTAAGAAGAAGAATATCAACTAACCAAATCTTCCATTTGTGTACTGAGATGGTATATTTTCCAGCCGTTAATTTTTTGTAATACTCGATTTTGATTGGCGAGGTCCATAATGGAAGGTCGCCTGTCTTCTTTCGGTTTGACATCGGTATACCGAAGAAAATGGTTATGCGTCGATTTCCACGATTGATGATAGCTGTGCAGAAGAGATACTGGTGTCGGTTTTCGAACTGTCACTTCCGTTTGTTCTGGCACATGCTCAGGTACAGCTGTCGACAAAATACAGTTACGATCAATAATGTAATTTAATGGTGGAAGATCAGTTTCAGCTCCGCTACATTAAAGTTAACTTTGCTCAGAAGAGCTAAATCAGGGTGGCCACTTTTTTCTCCATAACAAATTTCCCTAACTTTTCCCGATTTTCTAGATGATTTTTTAGTTTTTTCCCTGACTTTACATACGTAACAAATAAACAAATAATGTTTACATTTCAGAGAAATTTCCGACCAATTTAACTATGCAGCTACGTACAAAAGATTTTGTATGGTGCCATGTACCAATTAGTTAAGTTTGTCAACCAAAATTTGTTCAATGTAAGTACGGAACCCTCGGTGCGCTACTCCGATTCGCACTTGACCGCGTTCTTCACAAAAATCCCTAAATTTTACCAACATTCCCCTGACGAGTAAAATTCCCTGGCTTTTCCAGAAAGTGGCCACCGTGTAAATAAAAAACTTATGTGCAAAAAAAATAATTTGTATACAAGAATTATATTATAGGATTATTATTTGAAACTTACATTGCTGCATTGGCTCTTCTTTAATCACTGTAGTTTTGGCATCACAAAGGAACTGCATGTCTTCAATGTTGAATTTTGGTTCATGAAGATCGTTACCAGTGCTGTAAACATAAAAATATAAAAAAACTGGTCACAGTACCTGACCTTAGCGACAAACCAATATATTTCCCTATACGCATATAATGATAGGTATATTTAAATACTATATCAATTCATTTTATAAGTAGTTAAAAACTAATAAATTTTAACTTTAAACCTCATAAAAATATTCAATTTTTCTCAGAAATCATTTCAGTAACCCTTTTCCACAAAGAATCTTTTTCAGGTGATTCACTTTTTATCGAATTTGTATGTCCGGACCTGTTCAACCGATTACGTGGTCGAAGCAAATAAACATGACGTGCTAAAATCATAGTTACGTGTCTAAAAACCGTTCAATGGTACCAGAATTCGTCTAATGCGCAATGATGACGCATGCGCTCTTCTCTAATTGGGTTAACTTTATTTGAAATCGATGGCCTACTTACATAGGGTTGCCAGGCGTTCCGATTAATCGGGATTGTTCCGATTTTGAGTCCCGAATAAACTTTTCGGGACATCCAAAAGTCCCGGTTTGGCCTATTTTGATTTATATTAATTATATGGCGTTTTTAAACTGATAACGGCCGCATTCGACAAGCCTCAAAAGTACAACAAGAATTAAAAATCCGTTTTGTATCTGTGATTTATAAGTTTTGTTCTAAGAATTAAAAGATTATTTTTGAGTTTTTGTTCTTAAAGTTGTGATTTTAAAGTTTAGTTATGTTTTTTATACATTTTTCAACAAAATAATTTGTTTTTTTTTAATAAATATTATTTACTATGCGATAATTCGATTTTATTACGTAAATACTACTTTTCTGACTTTAGAATTTTTTGTTATAACTTAACCCAACCTAACCTGTCCCGATTTGACCATCAAGATATCTGGCAGACCTATACTTACAGTTGTTGTTTCCTTGGTTTTTTCCGTGGACTCATTTCGAGAATGGGTCGTTCATCATCTCGATCCATGTCCGTTCTCGTCGAATGCATCGATGCAGAACTCACAATAGGTGGCGGCGACTCATCCGGACCTGGACTAGACGTAGCCGAAATGGTAGTACTTCCTGCCGAACTTTGTCCCGTACCCCTCGAGTCGGGTCTAGACGGAGGTGAGGGCGGACCGGGTAAAGTTGCTAGCATAGGCGTTAAATTCTTCGCCGCTTTCAGTGGAGATCCTTCACTGTCGCGTTTTCTAAGAATGCTCGGTCGCGGCGACGACGTCGACTTGCCTGTCGTCGATTGTACAGGATTCAGCGTTGCATTAGACTGGTCCGATTGAAGGATTGCACTTTCAGGTGTAAACCCTGACCGAGTTTGTTCAACGACCATCATTTGATTGAATCGGAACGGTTGATTGCCTACTGTAATCAGATTTCCAATAATATTAGGTGTGTTTGTTGGTGTCTCAGAACAGAGAGAGCTATAGAAACAGCATATCACGTCGCTTGTGAAGCCACAACTATACACTAAAGTACAACCTGTCAAATATACATTATGATCATTCGTTGCTCGTATTCCGTAGTGTTAATTACTCTTTATGTCGTGTTGTGTGACTGGATGTTACAATAAAGGTCCCAAAGCGTTTATGAAAAATCAAGATGTTGAAATCATGTGAACTCGGTGTGACTTATTGTTTCTCGCAACAAGCTGTGATATGTCACTTCTATATCTATCTCTGTTCTGAGGTTGGTGCAGTTTTGACGGTTCTGAACTAGCTGCACCAAGTTTAATTAAAATCGGTCCAAACGTTTTTCAAAAACAAACACATAGGCATAACAGTTTTGGAATTTGTAATAAAAAATACCCAACAATTCCGCAAAAATATAAAACGAAATTACAGAGTGATGTTCCGTTATTATTTAATAATTATTATACGTACTGTGAACTTGCTGAGTGGTCGTCCGTAGCGGTGCTTGTTGTTGGGTTTGTGCAGACACGTTCGAAGGAGCAAAAGAACGAGCTACCGTATAGCCGGTACCGGCTTCATAATAATATGTCGCCGTTCCACTTGGAATCGAGTAAGTCGTTACGGATGTTGAAACGGGTTGTACTTGAGAAGTGTTCGGCCCTAAAAACAATACATGCAGATATAATTTTGTTTACGTGGTTTAAACTCTGCAAAGCTAAAAGTACACACCCACTATGATAGCAAAATATTAAAATTAAAAATAAATAGAGAAAATATAATAATTATTAAATAGACAGTAGCCATTCCACAAGCAAATACTTTTCTTAACATAATCAGTCGGCAACCTGCCATCATGATGTTAAACGTCAAACAATTAAGATATACGAGGAAAAAATCAGAAGCTACTGTCAGGACTTGAACCCGAAATTCCCATTTTCCGGCTGGTTATATAGTATAGCAAACTCGTTTGTTATAATAACACGCGTTCTCGATATGAATTTGTCAAAATTATATTTTGTTCAACTGAATTTATTGTGTTTTATTATTTTATTAAAATAAGAACATAAATTTGTTCTTACAATAGGAAAAGAACAGATCCCACTCTCGGGGCACTGTGTGAGTAAGTGGTAACTCAACCAGCCGGAAACTGGGAATTTCGGGTTGAAGTCCTGACAGTGGCTTCTGATTTTTTCCTTGTATCTCTTAATTGTTTGACGTTTAACATCACGATGGCAGGTTGCCGACTGATTACGTTAAGAAAAGTATTTGCTTGTGGAATGGCTGTTGTCTATTTAATTATTATATTATAACCACAAAAAAACTTAACTCATTGTTGTACAGAAAATATAATCAAAATAGAAAAAAATATAAATAAATATCAAGTGCTATATGAATTAGTTTTAACGGTGCCGTCCGGATTCGAACCAGCGACCTGCTGCGTATAAAGCAGCTGCGATACCCCTACGCCACGCATCCCGTTGTGTGTACTGCTATATTTATGATATAGTACCAAGTTGTCTGTTTGGGATGACACAGTGTTCTGCAATAGTGTTGGAATATATACCCGATTTTTCGATTGGACGTGACGTGACGTGACTTCGATATGCATAACCAAACGAAAAAAACGAGACTAAAAAGTTTCATCCAAGTGTGCAAGCTTTCACGGCCGGCATTGTTCCAAGTCTTCATGGTTTCCGGGCTTGTAGGCCGTGGTCCGGTGGTATTTCTACCTGACCACGGCCTACAAGCCCGGAAACCATGAAGACTTAAAAAGTTTCACTTACAAAAAAATAATAATAATTTGCGTTAAGAGCTTTCGAAATTTAAAAATGGTTGATGAATAAAAAAATTACCTGGAGAAGCGCGAGGTATATAAACATTTGTGGTCTGTTGTTGTTGCTGCACCTGACCCCCCGCAGAAGACGGAATTTCACTGGCTTCGATCGAAGTGCGAGCCGTATTTTGCGGAAATACTTTAGCTAGCGGTACGGTTTGTTGATTCGGTGCTACGCTGATGCTTCTCTGACCAATAACAGTACCACTTGCAACTGTAACTAAATCACATGGTATTAGTGTTTACCAACATCGAATTAACAAATGCACTGAAATTGAAAGGTTGTACAATTTTTATCCGACTTCGGCAAAGTAATGTTTTATTTTTTATTGTAGATTATAGACGCGTCGACAACTCAGGTCATTAGCGTCTTAATTACATTAAACAATAAATTCCTTAAAACTAAATGACATCACAAAACATCCATGAGCGGAGGTGGGATTCGAACCAACTACAGTGTGATCCAAAGGTCGGCTACACTAACCGTGGAAGGTAATGTTTTTCGTCGAAAAAAACGCCTAAATTAAACGTCAGATTTCCAAAAACAAGGTTCTGAAATAATTTCAAATTGTCGAGTGTCATCGGTTGTTTTAATAGTTGTTAATTGCACGAACTGTACCACTGTACCACTTGCGCCAACAACAGTTGCCGCTTTATTAACTACGAACGAATTAGGTTATAAAATAAATATTAGTAAAAAAAACTTTTTAGAGACCAGCTTTTATTTAAATGCACTAAAAAGGAAAAAATAATTTTTAATAATTTAGGTTCATAATTATAAAAGCGTGGGTCCTGAACACTATGATAGTTTATTTGTCACGACCCACGCTTTTATAATTATGAACCTAATTTATTAAAAATTATTTTTTCCTTTTTAGTGCATTTAAATAAAAGCTTGTCTCTAAAAAGTTTTTTTACTAATATTTATTTTGTTCATTTTAGTCTTTCAAAATTTTACCCCCCTTAGACACCCATAGGGGTTGAATTTCAAAAAATCCTTTCTTAGTGGATGCTTACGTCAGAAAAGGAACCAACTGTCCAAATTTCAAGTTTCTAGTTTCAGCGATTTGGCCTGGGCGTTGATTTGTCAAAAAAAACCCGTTTAAACCCCTTAGGGGCTGAATTTATTTCTAAAAACGATTTATTGATGTATTGTCATCGGGAATATATATGTGTACAAAATTTCAAATCGATTGGATATGTGGAAGTCGTTCAAAATTGACTTGCAAGATTTGACTTAAACAAACACACAAACAAACTAACATGCATTGCAAGTTTAATAAAAGTTTGTAATTAGGAACTTGTGTGCACATATTGATGATGTGTAAACTTACAGCTTTGACTGCATGTTATAATAAAAATATTATGTAATAGTATTGATATTAACTGACAAACTTTTGAAAAAATACGCGACAAGGAACCAAAAAAACTTTTGCTAAAACATTCTTGACAATTTTAAAATCTACCAATTCGTTAATAACATTTTTAGTGTATTTGCCATAATATGGCACATACACTATTGGCGTCGGTCGGATGGCGGGACCTAGGGGTCGGACCAAAATTTCTCGACATTTCATAGCCTCCTGAACAATTTGGCACCATTTTTGAAAATGTTTATATATATATGTATGTATATATTTATATATATATATATTTATTTATTTATATATATATTTATATATATATGTGTGTACACGATAACTCTCGACAGACTTAATCGATTGAAACGAAATTTGGTACACATATTGGGACCCATCACCGCAAGAAGCCTATTTAAAATGGGCCCGATCGGACCATTTTCAGGGTTGTATTTAGGGGTTCCAAAAAGTTTTTGGGCCCAAAAATACCGAAAAATTTGTCAGAATCGTTTCAAAATTGAAATTTAACTCTTTAGTAAAGATTAAAACGTGCTGCTAAAATTTTAATAAAATCGGCCCGACAGGACCGGACTTTCAAATTTTATGAAAACACTAGTTTGTTGATACGGATTTACTTATGGAAGGGTGTATTTAATGTGGTACAGAGGTTGCATTGATAATAATATTGAAATTAAGAAAAAAATATTATTTTAAGGGATGTATTAAGGGGTTAAATTTTTTATTTTGTCCAAAAACAAACTTAAGTTCACGTATTAAAGCCACAAGGCCTGTATTAGCAAATACACTATATTGTCGGCAGGGTTTGGCACTGCGACCCGAGTTTTTTTATTATTGTAAAGTAACACAACTAAACAATTGCTTACAACGCATTGAAACTATCGCATACTATGATTATAATTCATCCATAACATCTTACAGTTACTCAGTTGGGTAACTGTACTGACCTATTAACATGATTATTCACTTGTTTTAAATTAATTAACCAATAATTGATTCATTAAAATACCGACTGATTTAAAAATAATATCACGAACAATGCGTATATTAAAATAAAAACAGAACAGTTATGGCATGTTTAATGTCGCAGTTATGAAATATAATATGGTATTTTTTGCCATACCCACTACAAAATACTTACTTTTCACTTCAATTTCAATATTTTCAAAAAAAATTTGACAGTTCGCGACGCCATCTTTACATTTACAGCAGGCCGTGAGTTGTAATAGCAGGCGCATAGAGCGAATAAACATAAGTTACTATGGCAACCGTTTACTTACCGCACTAGTTATGTTATTAAAATACAGGCCGGTATACAATATACATGCATGGATAACAGTTATTTTGTAGTAGGTATGGCAAACAAGTTTAAACAGTATTGTAATTTAGGTTGCATAATGTAAGTATTAGGTAATTTTATAATAAGATAATAATATTTTGTTTTTACATATTTTTGTTTTGTATTAGGGCTTGAGAATAGCCGAGCGTGTAGCAATGCTGTTGTTTACATGACGTTGCTATGGTTCCTCTATTACAAGTCCCCAGTTCCCGGGTTCTAGCCCGAGAGCTGGTAAAAGTGTCAATTGGATTTTCAATTTATTATTAAAAAAAAAAGAATTGAAAATATGAATTGGTGCTAGGCCCAAATAATCTTAGCTGTTGGTGGTTTTTAAAAAAAACACAATGTTTTGTATTATCAATTGTTGAATGATTAAGAAATAAATATTTAATTTAAAAAAAAATATAATTTATCAATATACACGCGGATAGAGCTGTCAGATTAAAAAAAATTGAGTAACTAGAGATTGTAGACGCTCCACAACTCAGGTCATTAGCGTCTAATAATAAACCAAGTAAAATATACCAACCTGTTCTGTTAGCGCCGACTGCAACGGACACCGGGACGACAGTTGCTTGCTGTTGGGTGCCTATTTTACCGACCGTCGCAACCTGCGCAATCTGTATTGCGCCGTGAGCCGGTTGAGTAATAACCTAAAAGAAAACGAGTTAATTATTATAACTGGAAAGTTGGTAAGTTCTTAAGTCCATCGATAATCTTTATCACTGCATGTTATAAAACAAAGTCCCCCGCCGCGTCTGTCTGTTTGAGCCCGATTTTCTCCGTAACTATTGAATGGATTTTGTTCCGGTTTTCACGATTAGGTTAACGAGGAAGGTTTAGATCTATAGTTGAAACTGGCCGGTTCGGCTTCGCCCGGGTGAATATCACAAGTAATCTCAGAAGATAAATTTCAATTTTTTTTTCATTCAATAGGTCACACTTTGCTTTAGGACAAAGGCTATAATAACTGGTCAGCCCGGCTTCGTCCGGGTGAAAATCGGGGATAATCTCAGAAATTACTGAACCGATTTCAAATTTTTTCACTGTTTGATAGGTGATACTTTGCTTTAGAGTTTAGGACATAGACTATAAGAACTGGAATGAGCGAGCGAGGCGAGTGAGTAATGTATTAATAAATCATAAATTCATAGCACCCGGACATAGCCGGATCGGGCTGCTAGTATAAAATAAAATAAATAAATAAATAAAACATTATTTGATTGTTAACAACAGTATTTACTGCATTATTTAACCCATTTTGAACCACTATCCTATTTATAGGACAGTTAATTTTAGATTTATTTGCGTTTAAAAAAAATGGTTTCAGACATTATGAACATAACTATTATTGTTATTTTTAGACATACAATAAGTAACTCTAATTTTTTTGGGGGTCGACTTATTTTTCCATTAAGAAAATAAAAAACTTTTTAACAAAAAAAAAACCTCCTTCAAAAAACCACTAAAAAAAGGAAAATAATGAAATTTTGAGGTCTGTGCCAATTTAATTAAATATGAAGTCGGTTAAAAAGTATAGTATAGTGATTAATATCTTCTTTTTAACCAACTTCATATTTTATTAAATTGGCACAGACCTCAAAATTTCATTATTTTCCTTTTTTCAGTGGTTTTTTGAAGGAGGTTTTTTTTTTGTTAAAAAGTTTTTTATTTTTTACTTTTTAGTGTCAAAAAGTGACATTTACCTTAAAAGAATCACACGCCGTTACTCACTTTTATTAAACCGACTTTCTTACGCTGTGTGATATGTCAAAAAGTGACATTTACCTTAAAAAATCACACGCCGTTACTACTTTTATTAAAATCAGCCGAGCTACTGAACCGATTTTGATAAAATTTCTATGGGACCAATCTGAAAGTATATCCTTTCAAATAAAAAAAAAATTTCAAAATCGGTTAATAAATGACTGAGTTATGAGGTAACAAACATAAAAAAAAAAATACAACCGAATTGAGAACCACCTCCTTTTTTTGAAGTCAGTTAAAAATTCAAATAATAGAACTGTTTCTGATAGATCAGTCCTTGATAGGTTAAAATTTGTATTGTTTGAATGTTGTCTATAGAAATCAAAAACAAAATTATGAAGCCGCAAAAAGCCACAATAGTATTTATTAATACCTTGGGACCTTGGCCTTGTAAAGTTCTCGTCTGAGTCAAATTCAGCTGAGGCTGTGACGTATTTGATACCATAACTGGATGCAACGACACCACATTCGCTTGGATTCTTCCCGTCGGAGTTGTTAAAACTGTCGCTCCGGTTTGTCCAGCAATGCTTTGACCGAGTCGGGCAGGCGTCGTTGTTAATATTGTTGCCTACATTACAAAACAGATAAAAAAAGTTGAAGAATTTTTCGTTAGAAAGCAGCCAATTATATAATTGTTTCGAAACATATTGGAAAAAATCATTTTACCAACCAGTGGTCACAGTCAGGATTCTAACCTGAACCTTTCCATTTTCGTGGCGGAATGAGCTAATTACAATACTCAACTGTGACATGATTGCTAAATTGTTGAGTATTGTAAGTTCATTCTGCCGCGAAAATGGAAAGGTTCAGGTTAGAATCCTGACTGTGACCACTGGTTGGTAAAATGATATGTTTCGAAACAATTATATAATTGGCTGCTTTCTAACGAAAAATTCTTCAATTGCATTTCAGCCGTATAAAACTATTATTTATCATAAAAAAAGTTATTCCTTTGTATATGTAACGAATACAATTAGAGAAAAAAGAACAATAAAGGACACAGTAAAATGGACAAGTGAGGTTATGTACTGCTAAGCGAAATAAAAGAACAGCGTTTTTATTATTTGGGTTGCAATTAGGTCTTCCGATCTCGAAATCACGGGATTCAAAATGATTTTAAGCGTGCGTCTGGAAAATCCCGATTCCGAGATCGGGCCTATTATCTTTCTAATCCTTAAAATATTGTTATCCAAATTGAAGCTTTGTTTGTTATTCAAGGTTTGGAAACTACAGGTCTAAATAACTGACAAGAAAACATACTTGCGAAGCCGTAGTCGTAATGGTAAGTCGGCCAATATTTGAAGGTTGAGTGACCGTAATTCGAGCCGCCGAGCCGATTACATTCGCCTGACCCGTCGGTATTGTCGATATACGCGCACCGGTAGCCAGTACAGTATTTTGTGCTACCGTCAATCTTGCGGGACCCGTCAAGTGAACGGTTGCACCCGAAACTGGAGTTGCCAAGCGCGGGCCGCTCAACTGGACCTGAAATAATAAACAAAGTTAAACAATTACTTTCTATATTTAAAAGTATAGTAAAGTAATTAATATTTAAAACTTTTTAACCGACTTCATGTTTTACTAAATTAGCGCCGACCTCAAAATTTTATTATTTTCGTCTTTTTAATGGCTTTTTTGAAGGTTTTTTTTTGTTAAAAAGTTTTTCATTTTTTACTTTTTAGTGGCTTTACAATACGTAGCTTGCACGTTATTAACCGGCTTCTGTCTTGATATTTAACATTTACCTTAACGGTGCTACAGTCCGTTACTCACTTTTTATTAAAGTCAGTTGAACTACTGAACTGACTTAAGTAAAATTTATATGGAACCACTTCGGAGGTATGCTCTATTAAATAAAACAATAATCATCAAAATCGGTTCACAAATACAGGAGAAATCGATGAACATACATACATAAAAAATACATACGTGCGGAATATAGAACCTGCTCCTTTTTTGAAGTCGGTTAAAAATAGTAGATTGGATGTCTAGATGCGTAATGAGGTATATCTCGGACGAGTAGTGACAGTATGTTAAAACGAGCGCTAGCGAGTTTTAACAGTCACACGAGACATAATATCACGCATGAGATATATAATATAGTGTGGTATTTTTTGCCATACCCACTATAAAATAGTTACTTTTCACTTCATTTTCACTATTTTCAAAAAATTTTGACAGTTCATTTGCGTCGCCACCTTCACACTTATAGCAGGCCATGAGTAGGTAATAGCGGGCGGATCAGAGCGAATAAACATAAATCATTATGGAAACTGTTTATTTACCACACCAGTGTGTTTTGAAAACACTTTCAACACACCTGCCTGTTAACTGACCTATTCCATACATACACGCATGAAAAGTAGGTATTTTATAGTTGGTATGACAAAAATCATTTAGATAGGCGTCTCTCTGCACAGAAGTTATTGTAAACAAATGAAAATTTCACAGACACGCACGCGCACAGCTACCACGCTGAAAAACACGTTTTGAAGGTATCAAAAGCTGACCTTGTTTCGGATATGAATTTTCGACCCTATCACCATACTTCCTTACGGAACATGGAATTAATAAAAAAAATTGAATAAACGAATAGGGGCGCTGAATATTTTGGGTTGTAACCTTAAAAAAAAGCTTAACAAAAAACACCGATGACCAGTTTGCACAATATTAAACGACTGTAAATTATGAACACTCGATAAGCGTCTATCAATATACAGTATTTCCCCAAGGGGGAACATTGGAATGTAGTTGTTCTCGCAATTGCATTCCAATGTTCTTTGGGAATTGGCGTTCCCAGGAGCCCGAGCTCTTACCAGTCGGTTTGTGTATGCCGGCTGGCAGATTCTAATTCACAAATGGATTATTAATTGTTGTGTTGAAGACGCTAATGACCTGAGTTGTCGACGCGTCTATAATCTACAATAATAATTATACACAGTATTATGTTTCAGTTATTTGTAGAAATAAATTTTATACCTAGGTGTTCATTTCATTGTTTTTTTTTTGTATACAAAAATTTAATCACATAATATGCGAGTTAAATTTTTAAACATTATAAAAAAATGTTATCTTTAAACACTTCTATAGGAATGTTTAGTGGAAACAATTTAGAACTGGACTGTGTGAAAAGATCATCCAAGCTGTACATATAATAAATAACATAATATTGATAATGCCGATTAGATAGGGCACTAAACAAAGACATATAATATAATATAACACTTCTTGTTATCTCGTAAATAATCACTACTCAAACCAGGTCCGTAATAAGTAGATTGTAGTTATAGACAACTAAGGTCCGTCACTAATTGTATCAATGATGGATCTCATTAAAAATTCTGTCAATTAATAACCCAGTGTGGAGTAAAAAAATTGACTGGGGAGTCAGTCCCACGCGTCCCACCTAGTAGAGCAAAACTAAAATACGTAACAATAAATATTTACTAATTAAATTCATGCAATTGAAATTCAATACTTTCCTACGTAAAAATATAGGATTGAAAATGTTGTCATTTCTTGGGGAAAGTCACAAATTCACTTGTTTACTCTCGTTAAAAAATACTAGCGCCACCTCTGGCGAATATGATTCATTATAATTAATATGACATACCTATATTAATAGTGCATTGAAAAAAAAATTACTTCAAAACTTATTTGTCATATATTTTTTAAATAGATATTATTATACGAAATAATTGTTATAAAATAAAGTTTTTAAGTATAAATAAATTAAAACCTTGTTTTAATAGACCTTTTCACTAGTAGTGACGCGCAAGCGCCGTCGCCATGGTTATGATCGCGCCTTTCAAAAGTTTCGTACGCTTTTCGTACACTTTTTGACGCAATGACTAGGTCAGAACCGTTTTTCAATGTTAATTTAGATGAAAATGTTACTGACGGTGCTAAATTAATGCACAAAACAATGGAAGAACATACTTGTGCTAAATTGGGACGGTGGTTGAAGTGCCACGGCCGGAAAACTGGTGGAAGTAAACGAAAATTGGTTGAAAGGTTAGAATCCTACCTGTCATAAATTGTTTATCGTAAAAAGTTTATCTTTAAAAGTACTCAAATATTTTTCAAGGGTGTTGTACCACTTCTTTAAATAATATATCTTATTTAATTACTATTTACTTTTTTCAAAATCAATCACTTGCCATCTGTCAATATGACAAGTCTTTGAAAAACATGGCGGAATTGGGCACATGCGCAGAAAAAATCTTCGTCGATGAAAAGGTCTATTACAATGTTTAATATTAATATCTGTCAAAAAATATTGACAAGACATACATGATACAAAACACAAACAAAATATGCAGTTGGTAGTTCGCGTCACACATTTTTTTTGTAATGCATTTTTCATCTCGCATCATTTTACCCCCCTATATTCCGCCGGTAAAGACGTAGTTCTATGTCAAAATAATATTATTTGATAAAGTGAATATCAATACCGTGAATTTATTTTAACATGGAACATACAAATTTCCGTTTAAATGGTTACAAAATAAAATTTTTGACAGCAATGTAATTACGTGTTTATTTTAAAATAGAACATTTCAATTGCTAATACATTTTAAGAGTACAGTGGTTTGGAATATTACTTTTAAATGTATTCCACCGAAGAGAAAATCAAATAAATTCTTTGGTGTAATCAAAATTTTAAAATAAACGCGTGTTACATTGCTGTCAAAAATCTTATTGTGTAACCAA
Source organism: Mongoloraphidia duomilia (assembly GCA_039654895.1). NCBI lineage: Eukaryota > Metazoa > Arthropoda > Insecta > Raphidioptera > Raphidiidae > Mongoloraphidia > Mongoloraphidia duomilia. The sequence continues at coordinate 4,048,764 of CM077522.1, read as the reverse complement.
GTAAACGGAAATTTGTTCCCATGTTAAAATAAATTCACGCAAAAATGTTTGAACTGTCATTGACCTGGGAGTTTAAAATTTTTGTTGAATAATGATGCTACGCCGCTGGCGACAATAGAAGCGTCGAGAAAAGGTCACAGTGGTGAGGCGTGGAATGATATCGAAGATACGCGTACCTGCTAGACGTCTGGAAAGTACTAGAATGCGGTGTGTTTAAGCCATGTAGCTCTATATAAGCAAGCAGCCGACGGGAATTAAGCAGTCAGTCGTGAAACAGTGTCGAGTTGAATTTGCGAACATAAATACAGTATATAAATAGTTACTGTTCAGTGTTATTGACGTGCTTCACTTTGTTTAAGAATTACTGTTCGTTATTATTATTGTATATAGTGTTATTGTTGCATTTTATTGTTATCTATTTTTTTTGTTAACATTTAATTCTTGTAAATAAATAATTTATTCCGCCCACGTAGAAAACAGTTTTGTTACAATAACAATAAAAAAAAAAACATTTCCGACTTACCGATCTTCCGGTCGTAATTTGTCTTTGCTGGGTAACATTGCTGGCAACAGCAAGTCTCGGAGCGGCTGTTAAATGTTGACCACTTGACACCGAGCTATAGACTAGAGTTTGTGTTCTCGAGGATGGCACTACTTGGGCTAGAGTTACGGAGGTCGGTAATGTTTGTACGGTACCACCGGCAGACTTGAATGTGTGTATCTGACAAAAAAAATAGGGTATTTGAATGGAAACTTACATAAAAAAAACTAGGATGCGGTTTTATGAAACCACGATGCAAGTGAAACTTTATTGCCATAACCCTAAACGCTTTTAACCCGAAATCGCCGAAAGTATATAATTTTGTTTGCATAATTTGAGCCCTGATAAGGTTTTTATTTATTTATTGTAGATTATAGACACGTCGACATCCAAGGTCATTAGCGTCTTTCAACTACACTAAATAACAACTAACGCCCTGATCAGGTATGGAGACGAATGTAAGAATCCAGATTCTATCGTTGGTTGTCAATGGGTATCTGATGTGCTCCTCGATTGAATATTCGTACGATATTAGTTATGTAGACTTACAATATAGTTAATAACGTCGCTGCTTTTCGATGAGTACTGATCTGGTCAATCGCTTCGATTGGACGTGACGTGACGCTCGATATGCATAACCGAACGGAAAAAAAACGAGGCTAATAAAGTTTCACAATAAAAATTCTAAAAAATATTTTAAAACATAAACTTTTATTATAAGATGCATTTTTTGATTATAAATTAAATGTAGTGGAATTTCTTTTCAGGGTTCCAAATAGACCCTTATTATTTTCACTGTCTGCCCCTATCGCGTTTGGAAACTTACAAGCGTTCAAAAAGTCATACAAACTCCTTGAATCAACTTTGTATGAAGTCTTCCTCATTTGACTTAAAGAATTTTTGAATATTCGTTATTTGACTTAGAAAAATTTAATTTTAAAAAATAACTAAGAAAATAAAATATACCTGAGTTCCAACTTGATTTCCGACAACCGTAACAGCTGTGTGTAAAAGTGTGGGTCTCGGTTGTCCCGATATGTTGGGCTGAGTTCTACCGACGACCTGAGCTCTGCCTTGAACAATCGGAACGGCCGTACCAGACGTTCTTTGCTGCGGACTAAGCAATGGACTGGTTACGGCTACTTTGTTGCCAGATGGTTGAGCCGATTGGACTTGAACCGTAGTACCGTGCCAGGATGCCCCTGCGCGTCATAAGTTTTTATTTTACAGTAAATAATACCAGTTACAGCTAATGCGAAAATATCCGTAAAAAGTAGAACCCCATTTATCCGGCCCTCGATCAACCAAGCCTCCGCGATATCCGAGACAACGGACTGATCCGATCTGCATTAATTGACGTGTATGCTCGGATAATACGAAAAAACTCGGATAAAATGGATGAAGCAGCTATGCTTATGCTGTACGCGCGTAGTATTTTGCGATTGCTACTTTGTTTCTTATACATACATATATACTTTTGTGATTAAATTTCATTTTATCATTTCAAATACATAAAAATCAATTAAAATTTTCGAATTTTTTATTTCTTCCGTGTTATCCGAGTTTTCGCTTATCCAAGGTATCGCCTCCCCACATTACCTCGGATAAACGGGGTTCTACTGTATGTCGAAACGCCTTCTTATTTTCGTTTTTATACAAAATCTATTTAATGAATTTGATTTCGGTTTATTGTAAGACGTAAACAAAGGATTGAAGAACAGCGGAAAGTATTTCAGAATCGATAATATAATAAGCCGCGAAGTTGGTTAAAAATTCTTATTTTCAAAATCGCTAAATATAGGACTTGCGATGCAACATCTACAATGTAAGATTTATAGCGAGCAGTCAATGGGAATCAGTCAGTGTAGATTATACTGTGACAGTATTGAACAGCGAAATAAATCTGATATAAATACAGTGATATAAATCGTACAGAAATATAAATAGTTCCGTGATATAAATTGATAAAATAAATAACTAGAAATAAATAGTCCTGGTATATAGTCAATTGTATATAGTTAAGTGTTAATTACTGTTTAATTATTGTTTACTTGTGTTGATTGTTAGAACTGACTTTTCGTTGTTGCATTGATAATTATTGTATTTTTAATTATTGTAAATAAATATTTATTCCGCCAGCTCAGAAAAGAGTTTTGTAACAATATGAAGAATACTTTACTAGTTTTACGTAAATAACAAGGCTTATGAGTTATGTTTATGAAAATAAAAAAGCGATTTAAGTAGGTACCTACATTTTAATTACAGATATTGTTAATTCAGACAATTGTGACAAATTATTAACCCAATTTATAACACTTTAGTTTAATTTATTAACCATAAACCTAACATTGTAGATGTTACATCGCAAGTTCTATAGAGGTAAACAAAGTTAACTGTACATAGGCTGGTTATTATTTTTATTATTGATGTTGATATTTCGACATTCCTCTACGTTAAAGATTTTTAGATTCGAATATTCTGATTAAATATGAATTCTTTGTTAGTTACTATTGTTGAAAATTTACCTGATGGAATAACACTGATAGTAGAACTTGGACTCGGCGTCCTTGGTGGAGCAACTCCTCTTACGATAGCTCCGATCGGTTGTGGACTCACTGTAACACCTCTTACGGTAGTGGCGACGGCTGCACGGGGAGCAGCCATATTAGCGACAGCTGCGGGACCACGCGGGACGTGATACGTACCACCGGGACTCGCCGTTGCTAACGTGATTTGTGTTGGTCGCGTCAAAGTAGCCGCCAACGAAGACTGAGATCTGCCGCTTTCGACTGTCGGTTTTGACAGAAACTTTACCTTAACCCGATCGTAGCCGGATAAAATGTTCTCTATATTTAAAGTTTGGGAATCAGTAGATGGTGAACCAATTGGTCCAGTCAGTGATGCTGATACGGAAAAAAATTCTGGAAACATGCTTTTCCACTTAAGTGTCATACAAAATACTCCCCATTACTATTTTATATATTTACACTGAGTACGATCAATCAAATATCCGCAAGACACAAGGAAGGTACCCATGATATAGATCTAACGGACATGGCTGTATATTTTTATTGCAATGAAAAATGGACAACTGAATCACTGTTGACATTTAAGCGTTTTTTGGATGATTGTAAGGTTATTATTTTACCAAAAATTTGACATAACTTACTTTGGTTCTTGTCAAAGATTTGTCAATAAAAAAACAATCTTGCTATAGTCAATTAAATATTAAAAAAGCTGACCTTGTTTTAGCATTGTTTGTGGCACAATATGTGTTGATATGACAGTTGGCCCTCCAGTTGACGTAGTTATTGGATTTACTGATGAAGCGACAGCTTGTGTTAAGACTCTCACTTGTTGTGGTTGCGTTATCGTTCGTAACTGTTGTGTCCCGCTGGCTGTCATAACCAGCGAAGGATTTTTAGAACTGTCTGGCGATTTCATTATTGCTACTTTTGCAGCCAAATCCATAGGAAATACCTTACCAGGTTCTCGTTTATCACCGTCACTTGTATTACTCATTGTTCTAAAATACAAATTTTAAAATAATATGTGCTTAAAACGATCGACAAGCATAATATATTTCAATCTTTCAAAGACAAGCCAAAAGTTACACAATAAAAACATCAACATAAGCTTATTGAATAATAGTCACAATTATTTATCACAAAAATACGTACCTGTTTTAAAAATACACGAACCATTAAATTGTTTTTTTCAAACTCATTAACAAAATGCTAGTTATAAAAGATGTTTTAACACTTTGAAACTTGGCAGTTGTGAAGCATTTTGTAAACCAGCGTTGTCAAATGTAATGGGCGGAAGTAAATACAAACAGCTGTTAATTATTATGACGAAAAATTCCCTAGTAAATTGTTTTTTTCTTTTCAATTTATTACATGACTTTTTAGATAATCTAAATTGTTTTTTATCAATAAAAAGTTATTTTACTACAGCTTGTGCATTTAATTTAAGAATTATTATAGAACCTCTATCTCCGCCGCTACTCGAAGATAAACAGGAGGATAGAAAAGAGTATAAGCTACATTACGGCTTCGTTGCATTGCCGACAATATAGAAAACTGTATACAACGTAGTAACGTACTATTTTTTTAAATTTTATTAGTAAAAACGCTCTCCGTGGGTTGTAAGGTTTATAAATGTAAAAAAATAAGAAAACAGGTTTTAACTATTTCAATTTTGAATCAATAACAAGATTCAAGTAGAGAAAAACGTCAAACTCAATATGCTCTCCTCTGCGTGGTGTATAGGTCTACACAATTCCGTTAAAATTTCTTAAAAACATGAAGGAAGCGAAGTCTACTGTTTACAGAATTGTTAGAAGATTTTGTATAAAAGAAAACACAAACACCTTTTTTTTCAAATATATTTTATTCAATAATAAGGTAAACGCTATGTGAGACAAATATATTTTACACAAATTTTTCTAATCATTCATAACAAACCGAAACAATAACAGATACTTCTTATGAACATTGATAGCTTAAAATTAATATATAAGTAGTTAATAAAAGAACACTAGAATAAAGTACGGGCACAACCTTTTGTGAATAACGACAAAGGGATCTGACGATTTTAAATATAAATATTGTACTAAAATTGTGTTTTCTTCTAAATTTACTGGTTAATATAACAATCAGTTACAATTTTTGTCAATTTTTTCCACTTATTAACGTTATCTGGCAGTTCAAAATATAGTTCGACTGTCGTAAGCAAATCTTTCGTCGCATCTTGTTTGTTAATAATACGGAGGAATTACAATTACTTAGCTCTTGATCGATTGTACAGATGGCAGTTGAGATTCTGGTGCAAAATTCTGTAAGGCTTTAACTGCACATTCGGAAAATTCCAGGTTGCTTCCTGGTCGAATGACGTACAATTCTTCCAATTTATAAACGAAAAAGATGTAGCGAATGATTGCTTATGACAATTGAAGGACATGTAATATGTAGATCTGGTATTTTATAAAAAGTGAAGGCCTATTTTAGAACTGTCTGTCTATAATCGAAAAAAAAAAAGATGAAAGGGCGTAGAGTGTAGTTTATATCGTTAAACAGTTAAAATAAAAGAAAAAACAAAATCTCAATACAATGTTGCAACCTATATTAACAATAACATATTATTTGTTCGACTTTATTTTTTCAGTTCGTTTGTGGGAAAATTATTAACATGTAAAGACGTTTTAATTAAAAATGTCTTTTAAGAAAAAATCTATAAATTGTCTTTTTAAAAAATCAACTTAAAATACTACTCAACAAGAAAACGTACTAACATTATTTACTAGATGAAGTATCTGATGTCGACAAACTATTTAAAAATAAAAAATATAAGCTAAAAAAAATTCAAGAAAAAATCTTAAAACAACACATATTATGTAATCGTTTTGATTTACATACATTTTTTCTTTAAAATATGATATATATTTAATAAAATCATTATATTGTGATTATATATTCAGTTAATTGAAATTTCTTAATAGAAAATCAAATTTCTGTATTGTCAATTTTCTTTATCACACGATAATGATATAAGTATTTACATTTTTTAAAATTGGTTTTCGTATCAATTAATGCCAAAGATTTTTTGTTGAATTCATTATCACATGCTTTGAGGTGATTTTTTACAACTGTTATAACTCGCTTAAATTAATTATAATTATATAAGAAAACTCGTTTCCAAAAATCAGCGAAATTATTCTTTTACAAAAAAAGTCGTTAACATTACAGTTAACGTATAAGCTAACGTAAAAATTGTTAACGTGTAAGCTCGATTTAGATTGTTTTTTGTCTTCTAATTAGTGACCATAAAAGTTTTCCTTTAATCAATTATTTATGTAATTTTAAAATTATTCCATATATCCTAGATTTAAAGCATAAAATATATTTCTATTATTTTTCTCTACTGTTTTCTAATTAATTGTTTGGCAAAACATATAGTAATTAAAAAAAATTCACAGATTTCGCAATCCTTGCAACCATCGAGGACATTGGAAATGATAACAGCATATATGAAACATAATTAACTGTTTATTATACACACAATATTTATCAATGCACTGTTTAGTTTTGTCAGGAATAACCCTATTATTCTTCTGTTATACACCTACGCGTTCACTTTTGCTTGATTACTTAACTTTTAAATGGATTTTTCTACAGTATTTATTAACATTTGCTAAAAAATAACACCGCAGATCGTCGCAAATACCTCTCAATTAACTAGACATGATATAAAACACATTTCGAAAAAATTGCACTTGTTCAATTTTGCATGATTGCTCCTCACTTGATCGCGACACCGTTGTCTTTTGGCCTTGAACGAAAACTCGTAACTCTGCCCCATATACGAACATAAACATTTCCAATGTTAAAACAACGTCAGAATTTCATATTATTATACCATAAGGGAATGATTACATAGAATAATTTTAAAACTATTTTGTCTTAAAAAGCTAGTAAATCTAAAATTAATACTTAGGTTAAAACTATACGATGTTTTATAGCAATGGCACCAATATTACAAAAAGCTATTATTTTTAAATAGGTCCCCCAAATTGTTCTTACAAATATAATATCTAAAGCCAATACAAAACAAGACAGTATAATTTGCAATATCTAGTATGTTTATCAAAAACTACATTTTATTTATTTTAAACACATTTTTTTTATTCTTAGGACAGTGCTTTTTTTTAATTTATATTTTACAAGCAAGTGATATGGGAAAGGGTTTAATTTAACAGTTTACTTCACAACACACAGTTAAAGGCACAATATGTTATCCAGTGAGTTTTTTTTAACATTTTATGCAGATTTCGTTTTTTTGAACATATGATATATGTTAAAGGCAAAATATTATTTGATGTGTGCCTAAAAATATATTACTAAGTTATTAAACTCGTAAGAATATTATTCTAAAAAAAATTTTCTTCGATTCTGCATCTCACTCACCTGGTTTTTTTTATATGCAACTTATTTTTATGTAGGTATATCTTATTCAGGCTGTATTTTATAAAACAATGATAGATCATTATTCTGACTACACAAAAGCACTGTACATATTATTTATAATTTATTACTATTATTATAACTATAATAACATTTTTTTGATATTATCTACTACATGTTTCAAATCTTTTTATAATAATACAATTTGCATCGATTTTTTAGAGACATTACTTTAAAATACAATTACTATAAAGAACACATTATATTGATTTACTTGGATTATAACTAAAAAAAAGAAAACAAATATTCTTTAATCACATTTTAGAACAATTAACATAGATGAAAAATTAACAAAAATTCCTATAACAAAACGTATGATTAAACTAAATAATCGTGTTTTTTTCGTTTTAAAATAGAACAAAATCACGTCGAAACAACCCCTAACAAAAGTAACACACAAATAAGGAATTTTTCAAATTATATTTATCCTTAACCGCTAAGGTGATGGCCATCTTATTTAATATTCTAATGTCACTTGAAGGTCAAATAACATAATGCTCCAAATTTGTGTATACTATTTATACATAATTAGGAATAAATTAATAAAATACTGAATAATGCCCTTGGAAGATCAATGATTGTTACGTTCTTTAAAATTATTAATTCATTCACAAAAAAAAATATGAACGGAAAACTTTTGGTTTATATTGGATTATAATATAATTAATTATTAATGTTGACCAGCACCTTAATAGTCAAAGGTTTAAACTATAGAATCTTATAGACTAGTAACTAATTTTAACTATAAGTCTTAAAACTAGACTTACAATAAAACATTTAAAATAAAACTGTCATTTTTATTTGCAAATTAAAATTAAAAAATATTAGAAATAAAATAAAACTTTATCATTTCTAAGAAAAATGTGATAACTTAAATGTAAGGATATACAGTGATATTATGGATATTATATTTCCAATTAAGGGCGTTTTTATTTGCTGACACGATAACGATATATCGCCAAAACCGATACTTATCGGAGAACCTTAAAATTATAGAAGTATAATACTTGTCAATACAATCCCAATTTATCGGCGTTAACTTTGTATCTGCAAGTGAAATAACATTTCATAGATATCTATGCATTTGAGGTGCTCCGATATCGGTATCGACGATATCATACCGATATTATGTCGGCCAATGAAAAATGTTCTAAGGATTTTTTAAATGCCCAAATTTCACTTCAATTAAGTTTGTTATATAGGTACTTAATATACAAAATTTTGATGAAAAATGATGGAACCATCGCTGGATCAACAATTTTTTCATAATAAAAATAGTTAAGTACTTCATTTTTAATTAAAAACAGATTTTGGGTTTTTAAAAATTCAGTGAAATCAACTACTTCATTATCTCTGCATGTAATTTTGTTTATTGTGGACTCGTGGATTTTTCGAGTATTTTGCAATTTGTATGTTACCTTAACGGGAGCACGCGCTTCCCAAATTTTTGAGTGCTGGTGGATTGTTGAAACCTGGTACAATAGTGTTCACGGTAGCTTCAAGGTCAATGAAGGGTGATGTTTTCAGGAAACCATTTTGTTTTGATGATTGCGTTGACTCAAATTGAGAGTTGAAATCCAATTTATTCCATTTGATTGTTGATTTTTAACTAACAACCAGAATATCACTGTTGCTTGTAGTTGGACCCTGCCTTGTTTAGTCACAAAACTAGGCGACTTTTCATCTTACATAAATATAATAAAATACAACACACACATTACATAAAATGAAGAAAGACAGAGCGGATATAGAGATGTCAGCATCAAATAAAGATGCTTCAAGTTTTTACACATATTTAGTCTATTTGTGATTTATTTATTGGAGTTTAATTAAATTTAAAATAATAATCTCTTTAAACTGAGTCGTATTTATTCAGTATCTTCAGTCCAGTCAACCTTCGCCCATTCGGGGAGTTCGGTTTCGTATTCCCATCCTGGGCCCTGGAAAATTTAAAAATACACAAATATTAAAAACAATTGTTACTTTTCATTGAAATAAACACGATATCACAATGTTTATGGCATTCAACAATTATTTACATTATTAAGATGTTACACATCGAAAGAAAGAACGAAAGAATAAAACAAACTAGGCTTTAGAGGTGCAACAATAAAGAACGCATTAGATTCAATAAATTGATAGCTTAATTACGCACTTACCTTATTTATGAATATGATATGATGTGTTATATCAGTGTGGTTTAGTGTTATTTAAAAAAAACTGTTTTTTAACCACCAAACTACATCACATTAGTATAAATGATAAAATATGTGTATTACAACTTTTCAAAACTACAAGTAAGCGACATTAATGTATAGAAAAATAGTGCGAAAATGTTATTAGTGAAGGAAACAGATTGAATCGATTAATCTTTTTGTAATAGCGATTAATAATAGGAAGCAGGAAGCAATTGTTTTACAGCGATGTGCAATTTTACATCCGAAAAGATTAAGCAAGCTTTTGTTATAACACAAAATACTAGCGAATAGTCACATACTGGTAAGATGTGATAAAAAGAAATGAACAATTTTTAAATTGGCTTATGCATTCTCTTTGGTTTGCGGCTTACGCCTTTGCTTTGATCTTTTATCCCATTTCAATAAAATGATTTCTTTGTTTTACTTTGTCTTCTTGATCGCAGCGCCGCTATCATGAACTAAAATTTTTACTTCAATAAGCGACCTATCCCCACCAATACCTACTAATAAGCATATAATAGACCTTTTCATCGACGAACATTTTTTTCTGCGCATGTGCCCAATTCCGCCATGTTTTGCAGACTTATCATATTGACAGATGGCAAGTGATTGATTTTGAAAAAAGTAAATAGTAATTAAATAAGATATATTATTTAACGAAGTGATACAACACCTTAGAAAAATATTTGAGTACTTTTAAAGATAAACTTTTTACGATAAAGAATTTATGACAGGTAGGATTCTAACCTTTCAACCAATTTTCGTTTACTTCCACCAGTTTTCCGGCCGTGGCGCTTCAACCACCGTCCCAATTTAGCACAAGTATGTTCTTCCACTGTTTTGTGCACTAATTTAGCACCGTCAGTAACATTTTAATCTAAATTAACATTGAAAAACGGTTCTGACCTAGTCATTGCGTCAAAAAGAGTACGAAACTTTTGAACGGCGCGATCATAACCATGGCGACGGCGCTTGCGCGTAACTACTGGTGAAAAGGTCTATTACAGTGAGTAGACCTGTGTCCATTGGCGGAGGAATGACCTTTTTTGAGAGGCTATAGTCCCATGATCAAAAGAGAATGAGTCATTTTCCTGAGAGTAGTTTTTTCAATTATCTACGAGACGCAGCACTTGCGGTAGGTGCAAACATTATTTATTCCCCATTAGTGTCGTGTTATTTTAGTGGTATAACTGAATTATTTAATTAATTTAATAATAATAATTTAATAATTAAGTTATACCACTAAAATGACACGACACTATGGGAAATAAATAATGTTTGTACCTACCACAAGTGCTGCCTCTAGTGGATAATTGAAAGAACTACTCTCAAGAAAATCCTTATCCCTATATTATTAAACGAGCAAATCTTGTATATATGTACCTATATAAATATTTTCTCGAAAACGGCTCTAACGATTTTGATCAAATTTACCGAAAAGGGGTTTCGGGGGGCAAAAAATCGATCTAGCTAGGTCTCATCCCTGGAAAAATTCGTTTTCTTATCGATTTTATCATTTTAAAAAACAGTTTTTTTAACGTTATAAAACAGTGTCGTATGGTGAGTAGGCTTTGGAAAAAACAAACTATTTTCATTATTTATGTCAAATTACTCTGGGAACTTTAAGTACTATTTTTTTTGAACTCATCCGAGCAAAGCTCGGTTATCCAGATATTGGCTCATTAAACATGCTAGTTTACAATGTGGGGGGGGGGAGATTTGATCAAGTAAGCATTGTGACGATTCGCTATTGTATGTTAAACGAAGAAGCGTGCAATTTCAAAGCGACTGGGAGTCGTGTTACGAAAGTAGACCTACCCTGTATTTCCAGGCATGTAAATACATAACCAAGTCTTGTGGTTTTGGATCTCTATAGCGCACTTTGCACTCGTAACAATGTTTGTCTACAGTCATTTTATCTGGATTGAAGGCGAGGTCAGGCGCTTCGTGGCCCGTTTGTGTAGCTACGGTCACCTTAGCACTACTTCTGCACGCAGGTAGTGTGGACATAGCTGATAAACCCATGTTCGCCCCTTCACAAGCCACGTCGTCGCATGGAGACGGTTCACGTGATACGGGTTCCGCATCGTCGTCGCCCAATACTCGATCTGTTTAGTGTACGACAACTTTTTTTTAGTTAATCGTATTTACAATTATACAGGATGTCCAAGTTGACGTTGGCTAACATGGGTAACTTTGTTATTAGTGGAGATAGAAAGTCGGTTAAATGGGCAAAGTAGTGGAGAATTATGTGCTCATTAACGTCCCGTCGAAAAAACAATTGAATTTTGACACACTATGGATTTATTTAGAAAATAGTGAAAATTGCCGTTTTTGAAAACTGGCCATAACTTTTTTATTTATGAAGATATCTGAAAATTTCTTTAACCATTTTTTGATAACTTTTTATGATCTTTTCAGTGGCGTAGGTTTAATTTTTTTATATCCACTACATAATGAGATATTGACATGAACTTTGGTTTTTCTTATGGACGCCATTTTGGATTTTTAGATATTCGAATTCTGCTTATTTTTCTGATTAATTTGGTGTATCATATGCTACATTTAAAAAAAAATGCAATTAACGTCCCATATTAGAGGCACTATAAAAACAACTGACAGTCAAATTATATTTCAGTTCTGCCAAACTACGATTTATTATTAATTTTACACTTAAAATGTTCGCACTACTTAATTATAACTTGATTGTCAGTTGTCAGTCTCTTATATGGGACGTTAATTGCAATTTTTTTAAATGTGGCATATGATACACCAAATGAATCAGAAAAATAATCAGAATTCGAATATCTAAAAATCCAAAATGGCGTCCATAAGGAAAACCAAAGTTCATGTCAATATCTCATTATGTAGTGGATATAAAAAAATTAAACCTACGCCACTGAAAAGATCATAAAAAGTTATCAAAAAATGGTTAAAGAAATTTTCATATATCTTCATAAATAAAAAAGTTATGGCCAGTTTTCAAAAACGGCAATTTTCACTATTTTCTAAATAAATCCATAGTGTGTCAAAATTCAATTGTTTTTTCGACGGGACGTTAATGAGCACATAATTCTGCACTACTTTGCCCATTTAACCGACTTTCTATCTCCACTAATAACAAAGTTACCCATGTTAGCCAACGTCAACTTGGACACCCTGTATATTATTCGTTATTTACATTGTGTCAGTATGCGATGGAGACGAAAAAATGTTAGGTTAATAATTATAATTCACCAAATAATTGACATAGAAAAATATTTCAGACTATTCTTAACGCTAATCGGTTTAAAAAGTAAAAACTAGAAAATTTGTGTTTATGACCTCAGTTATCGAGCGTCCATAAGACTCTAATTCTATAATTCTAGTGTGTATGATGTAGTATATAATTACATATTTCAATCAATCGAAGATTTGAATACTCAAAACTATCTTAGGCACGTATTCACCGAGCCTAGTTAGTTATTTATTCCGTTGATTTATTCCCCTGGTAACTATTACTCGGAATAAATAGCGATAATTCAATTCACCAAACGTAGTTAAGTTTACTGCAGGTATAAATCGTAAGAATAACTATTCTGTCCAATTTCAAGGGTATAAATATTTATTCGCCTAGTAAAATAGGATGACACGATTTGCACAAATTACTTTATGACCTGGCGACCTTTTCAGGTAAATATTAATTTTATATCTTTCAAGTAACAGCTTTTGTAGTAAAATAAAATAAATTTACATTTTCGATCGATGCGCCATCGGTCGGATCTTTGGTAAACGATAGAATCAAAATATTTGACAAAATGTCCAAAGTGTATGGTATAAAGTAAATTTTTACCTGATTACTATTCTATCGAATGAATTGCTTGGTGAATTGAAAGTTAATTTTATTCCAAGGAATAAATTTATTCTAAGATTAGTAACTTCCTATCTTTAACAGCGTTTGGTGAATACGGGCCTTAAAGCGATAATTAGCTATGGCAATAATTAAAGTAGATATTCATAATTTTCCTTCTTGAAATTCGACGGTAATATCAAGTTACTGTCATGCAAAAACAAATAAACCAGAGCACACATTTTCTTACCTTTAGGTTCTAACGCTCCAACTAAAGTATCGTCTAAATCACCTTTCATCGGTTTAAACATTGATAAATCAGAATCACCGTCCATTCCTAACCAATTTTCAGCATTGTGAATATTGATTAGATCTCTCACTAATTGTTCATCGGTTTTTCCACCTAAATCTCCTCCGCGACCTTTGTTAGGGCCGAATACTTCGTGGTTATATAAAGGATCGTTCACGACCGGATATCCTGCAGAAAACAATTTTTTTTAAATTAATTGTTAGGTTAAACAAAGAAAGGTTTGGGGCAGCAGTCCCATGTACACGGAAAACGGACGGAAGACGGAACTCGGAAATAAATGGCGGAGGTTGACCAATCAGATTCTTTCCGTAAAGTTTGAATATTACATTGGTCAACCTCCGTCATTTGCATTTGCATTTATTGAAATATAAAATAATAAAAAGACTGGACTGTATTTATATTTGTTTATATGGTAACTATGGAAATCATTAATGCTGCAACTTCATCCTGTTAAATTCACTCGCATCATTTTTTCATAACGCGCCAAACGAAGTATAACTTCAAAAATGCCCTATATGTCCGTTCCAGGTTTTCCAAAAAGTGGCCACCCTGTCAAGCTCATAATTAAATCTTAAATAAAACAATTCTCTTACCTAAATACTGCAAATGTACTCGTATTTGGTGCATGCGACCTGTTCTCGGTTTGCAAAGGACGATGCTAGTCTTTCCATTGAAGCCGAGTTTTTGAAATATCGTTACGCAGTCTTTACCTTTCGGCGATACTTTGCACACCCCTATCTTGTAGCTTACTACTTCTATTGGCTCTTTACATTCAACTACACCACTAAAAAACAAAAACATCATTGAAAAATATCTGAACATCGTTGGTATATTAAAAGAAATACTTGGTTTAAACTTTGCAAAGTTAAAAGTCACTGCACTCGTGTAATTTTGACATTGTATGATAGCAAAATATTAAAATAAAAAATAAATAGAGAAAATATAATCAAAATAGAAAAAAATATCAAGTGGAATATGGAATGGTAAAAAAACTAAAATTAATTGTTGACAAACAATTAAACAGTTGTGCGATTAAAAATTGATAGTATAAGCCGGCCCTTATTGTTTTGTTGGGAAAAATTTCAGTTCCCTACCATAGTAGAGGTGGGAAGTAAAAAATGTTGACCACATGCGTTCGATAAAGGATCTATAGATCATAATATACGTACTCTGGGAATTCTCCTTCGACCCTACAGACATATTCTTTCTGAACGAGCCTATTTCTGATTTGGTGTTCCATTTGTCGCGCTTTCTTCGGCGACCTTCCGAAAAGTAGCAGTCCACTAGTAAGTCTATCCAACCTGTGAATTGTGCGTAGATTCTTCAGGTTGTATTCTTTAGCCAGGATAAACACGACCGTGTTATGTCTGTAACGTCCGCAAGGATGTACCTGTAAACAATTGATAAACGCGACATATGTTTAAAACAGTTGAAAACTCCAATAATTTCCTATTTTCCCAATTGAGTTACATTTCGTTTACAATATATTGACTTTATTTCAATACTGTTGTAAAAAATATTAAACAATAGAAGGTTTCCACGTTGGGATTATTCCTCAAAAAGTTGCCGCCAGCTAAGAAGTTTCATAAGAATAATTAAGGGCACTGTGGTTTAATTTAATAATAAAGAGTTTAGTCACGTCTAACCACAATAATTTTATTAATGAATGTACATTTCAAGAGCTATGCTCCCATCTTCAGCAAATATTAAACTGAGTTTAGTATTTGCTGAAGATGAGAGCATAGCTCTTGAAATGTACATTCATTAATAAAATTATTGTGGTTAGACGTGACTAAGAAGTTTCACTTCAAAAAATATTAATTATTTAATAATTTAGCTAAATAGTCATATTTCCGGCATTGCTTGGTTTTAATATGGCGGCAAAAGCGCCAACCAATTATTGCTTAAATTATATGGTGGAAGTACGTGTTTATATGGTGGGATGTACGGGTATACAGGCAAGAGTGAAAACTGATTCATTTTTTGTTTCTGCGCAACAAATGCGTTTAAAAACGAACAGTTATTATTATACAGGATAACTATTGTATCCATTTTTGATATAACTGACCAAATAGTTTTACAAATTTAAATTTATTGAATATTAGAGCTATTTAAAAAAAATAATCCCCAGTATAAATTCTGAGGAGATGTGTAAACATTCAGAACTGAATACTAAGGCATCTACAAATAACCTCAAATATTTTACAGTTGATCAAGAAGCAACGCTAGCAGAAATAAAATATTCAAGCTATTTAAAAAAAATAATCCCCAGTATAAATTCTGAGATGTGTAAACATTCAGAATTGAATACGAAGGCATCTACACATAACCTCAAATATTTTACAGTTGATCAAGAAGCAACGCTAGCACAAATTAAGATGTTTACACATCCATAATGGCATTTTTAAATATACAGTGTGTTTAAAAGTAAAATAATCTGTTAAAAGAGTATAAAATATTACATATTTTTATTAATTTAATCATCCTGTATGGCTTGCAAAATAATGAAGTCATGATTAATAAGGCAATAAAAACATGTTAAAACACACAACATATTGTTTTCTTCGAAGATAAAAATTATCCATAAATATTATTAGTAAATTAGTTTACTTTCTAACAGCTGTTAAACAAACGACTGCACTAAAACAAAATACAACTTAAGCCATGGACGATGTTGGAAAGTTTTCCAGGGGAGGGGGGGGGGTAATCACATGCATGCAGAAAGCAAATCACTTAAGTATATTATAGAGTTCCCGAAATTTATATGATCATACTTGATATCTCTCGGTCATATTCTAGGGGGACGCAATTGCCCGCTTCTTGCCCACGATCTAGCGACGCCCATGGCTCAAGCATTTCTTTAAAACGTTTATTTAAGTCAAATTAAAGAATTTTATTCAATTTTAACCCCGTTAAAATATTTAGTATTTTCTTAGGAAACATCGGTTTTCCGGAAAAAGATAAACAAAATCCATGTTTATAAAATTTTCATTATTTTTTTAATTTATGCATTTATAGTTTTTTTTTATATAGGTATATATTTTCGAAAATGAAACAATTTTGTTTTTAGATTATCATAACTTGTTTCCATTTAATGCTTCTATGTTTATTTTCTTAAATTTCTGAACAAATAAAGATTTTGTAGTTTTCAGTTGTTTATTAAATAAAAAACAATTGAGTGCTTGTCGATAAAAACTATTGAATCCAAATACTTTATTAATGAGTCAATTTTCTGAGAGTATTTCTTTCAATTATCTACGAGAGGCTTGTGGTAGGGACAAACATTATTTATTCCCCATTAGTGTCGTGTCATTTTAGTGGTATAACTTAATTAAGTATTTATAATTTTTAAACAAATTATTATTATATAATTAAGTTATACCACTAAAATGACACAATACTAATGGGGAATAAATAATGTTTGTCCCTACCACAAGTGCTGCCTCTCGTGGATAATTGAAAGGACTACTCTCAGGAAAATGGCTTATTTATACATTATAAATTAAATGTTATAAAAAACGAAGACGACATGAGGAGTTCAAGGTTCTCAGAAATAATACTATAAAATATTCTTGAATTATTTTGAACAATCTACAAATGAAATGCACGCGAAATTCATCTACCAGACAAGACAGTGAATTTTGAACAATGGAATTATGCACAAACAAGTGAACGTATTATGACGTCAGCGGTGAAGAGATACTGTTGAAGAGTTGTATCTAAGTAGTTACAGAGTTGAACGAATATACAGGATTGGTCAAAACAAAAAACTAGTGATGGGCAAAATCGCATTATTTCAATAATCGGATTCTTAGGTTATGAATGATTCCACGAATGTTTCATTCGAATTATATCAAACGATTCTTTTGAATTATGAGTACTGCATTTTATATAAGTAATAGGCGAACCTAAGACTAGTTCACTAGCCAGTATTCAGTAGTGATGGGCAAATTCGCATTATTTCAATAATCGGATTCTTAGGTTATGAATGATTCTAATAATTGGATGTTTCATTCGAATTATATCAAACGATTCTTTTGAATTATGAGTACTGCATTTCATATAGGTAATAGGTGAACCTAAGACTAGTTCACTAGCCAGTATTCAGTAGTGATGGGCAAATTCGCATTATTTCAATAATCGGATTCTTAAGTTATGAATGATTCTAATAATTGAAAGTTTCATTCGAATTATATCAAACTATTCTTTTGAATTGTAAGTACTGCATTTCATATAGGTAATAGGCGGACCTAAAACTAGTTCATTAGCCAGTATTTAGTAGCCATTCGCTGTTGCGTCGATGTCAAACAGTACAGAGAGTGTAGTGTAGATAATACGTTTCATTGGAATTTCCAATCATAACAATCACTTATCTCTATGTTTCCGATTATTATAATTCAAATTGTATACAATTCAGATTATATCATTCAAGTTATATATAATTCGAATTATTTCCGTAACCGGATGATTATTATTTATTTAAAGAATCAGATTATTGATGATTTTTAATTTGAATTATCCCATCACTACTCGTATGCTTGTACTGTTTTTGTTTTTTACCCATCAAAATTGTCAATTTCTAGCCGATGTATTTTCGTCTGTTTCATTTAAAAATCTACATTTTCTATCAAAATATATCGATCTTTCGTTAAATTATTGAACGTTACTGCGGTATCCTTTTTCGAAATATTTTGACAGTATTTGAATAGAATAGAAATTTATTAATCCCAGTTACACGAGGATTCGTCAAAACACCTAATACAAATCGGTCCACTATAAAATACATATTAAATATAGAAATCATCAATGTTATAAAGACATTGACTGACTAAAGCTGCCTTTATTACTTTTTTAAACTTATTAAAATTCAAATTTTTAATATCATGCGGCAACATATTAAACATTTTTAAGGCATGATATTTATTAAATAATGTCATTGAAGACTTCGGTAAAATTACATTACAATTGTTTCTAGTGTCATGTCCATGGACAGCCTGAAATGTATCGTAATTTTGAATACGTTGCTTGACAAAGCACAAGGCAAAATAGACATATATAGACGGCACAGTTAAAATGCATCGACCACTGCGCATCCAAAAGCGCAGGAAAGAGAGAGAGAGAGCGATAAAGTCGGGGAATATGCATGTCTCTTTCTGACGTTTTCTTATTGACTCTTTAACATCAACAGATCTACGTGTTGTTGTCAAACGAAGATGCAATATGTCCCAACTTTATCGCCTGGTTCGTGAAGTATCGACTAGCAGTTCACTTTTGTATGTCAATGGTATTAAGATCCAACCCGTATACAAACATATAAACATAATGATGTAATACGTATGACGTAGAACGTTCTCCTGTCCTCCCGTTAACGTAACCATAATCCAGGTACAAAGAAGCTTACCTCTCTAGTTTGTCATTTTGATAATATAATACTCTTTCCCTCTGTTTAATTTTAGTCGTGTATAAATGATTAATATTAAATTTTAAATTAATAGATTTATACGGCTGATTTTCAATTGAAACATTTTTATTGATTAAGCAGTCAATTATATAATTGATACCAGACATATCGGAAAAAATCATTTTATCAACCATAGTCACAGTCAGGAATCTAACCTTTCGCGGCGGAATGAGCTTACAGTACTCAACCGTGACATGATTACCAAACTAATATTTTCCTTATATGCTTCGGAATCAATTGATTTCCACTACATGCAAGTGTCAATTTCATGATTAGCTCTCGCTAGTACGATGATTCACATTTAAATGACACTCCCATGTAGTGGAAATCAATTGATTCCGAAGCATATAAGGAAAATATTAGTTTGGTAATCATGTCACGGTTGAGTACTGTAAGTTCATTCCGCCGGGAAAGTGGAAAGGTTCAAGTTAGATTCCTGACTGTGACGGTGCGCAAACTGGGGGACGCGCCTCAAAGGGGAAAAGGCAAACAATCTTAAGAAGAGATGCATTCAATATTTTCAACAACGGTCCCTCATTTTAATGTCGAATTTTTTGATTGGTCGAGTCTGCGGAGGGGCGCGATAAAGTAACTCTAATGGAGGGCACGAATATTGAAGTAATTATATTAATTAAAATACTATAGGAGAGCTCGCTTGAAGTCGAAAAGACAGCGTAGTTTTTAGGGTTCCGTACCTCTGAATGGAACCCTATTACTGAGCCTATGATGTCTGTCCGTCCGTCTGTCACAAGGCTCTATCAGCTATCTCACAAACGGTAAGAGGTAGCTTGTCGACATTTTCACGAGGCTGATTTGCCCTTGGACCTTGGCGGGTTTTTGTTTTACCGCGTTAACTTTCTCTAATTTCAATTTTAATATACGTCGAAAAGACATCATGCGACTACACTTGTTGACGCGAATATGGGAGTAACTGTAAGAAAATACTAAAGTAACTCTAAGGAGGGGTAAGAATACTGAGGTGTATTCTAAGGAAGGAGGCGAATATTGAAGTACTTAATTTTTAAGGAAGGGTGATAATATTGAAGCAATTGCAGAAATAGGCAAATGGGAAACGTAATATAGATGGCAGCAGGTATATAGCCACCTGAATTATCATTGGTTTTCATAGAAAAACGCGCGAGAAATCAAGTTTTTCCCCTTCTGATTGCATGCAACCACTTCTTTTCAGTTCCGGATCCTTTGGAAATACAAAACCTCTATAAGTTGAGCATTGGTAAACACAGCACATCGGCATTGTCAACGATTTATTATTTTAAATAAACTTCTCCTGTACACACTATTATGAACTGCCCATAGACCGAGGTGGTTATATAGCTGGCGCCCCTAACGGTCAAATTTGGCAGTGTCCATCCTAATTCTAAAGAAGAGCGAGAATATGAAAGTTATTGTAAGGGAAGGTGTGACTAAAAAAGTTTGCATAATTTTTTAAGTTGGAAAAAAAACTACATCACTCATTTCTGACTACTCAGGTACAAAACATGCTAAGTCAAGACAGGAAGTAACATTGCAAACCGGGTTCATCCGTTCATTAAAAATGTTGAACAACAACATTAAATCAAAAATTTGATTTTGAAAAGGTACTCGTGGATTTTATATACAAAACATGCCGTCATTTTGGTTTTTCGGTATGATAGTTTTTAGTAATTTCGGGCGGGATTTGACAGTCGAAAACTAGACACAGCTGAACCAAAAAGAGATAGATAGATCGTAGATTATAGACGCTCAACAGCATCTATAATTGAATCAAAAAGGTAATGTTTATACTTATTTCAGTCATTTGAAAATTTCATACTTACAATGAAATTGGTTTTATTACAGTGAAGTTTTCTTCTTCTTGATGAATTATAATTGAATCATTTTAAACAAAAAATAATCGGAGCTTTATTACTGTTCATTCATAAATCAATTTTTGAAGCAACTAGTAACTACACTGTCAAAATTTCATTTTAGTTTAGTTTCATATAAATATTTTTTCTTAAATACAAAAAAAAGGTCTGACCGGATGATATAAATCCTTTAACCGTTTGCACACTGTAAACGAATTACGAATGCATTCCTATGATCTCACTATCCTAAAGCTCCTAGTTGTGAGTGAATTATAGACGCTCGACAACAGAGGTCATTAGCGAAAACTTCTAGTTGACAGTTTGATCCTGCCCTATTAACTTACCCCCCAGGGGGGACTTTGGAATGTGGTTGCTATCGGAAATTGCATTCCAATGTTCTTTGGGAATTAGCGCTCCCAGGGACCCAAGCTCGTACCAGTCGGTTTGTGTATGTCGGCTGGCGGATTCTAATACATAAATGGATTATTTGTTGTGTTGAAGACGCTAATGACCTGAGTTGTCGACGCGTCTATAATCTACAATTAATTAATTTAACTTATTAATTTAATGTTAAATTGATTGATTAGGTTAATTGGAACGGCATTTTGGTAAAACTGTGTCAAGTTTACGATAGAAGTTTTGAACTCGTATAGTTTGGACAAATCTATTAGTTCATGCACTGACCGTACAAAAGCCTACTTGGACAACCCTACTAAAATTTTATTATTGAATTTAACAGATAATATGATGAAAAACATCAAATCAGCGACAGACTAATTCAATATTTTTTAAATCATTTTTTTGTTGTCAGTATCTCGGATACGCCTCAACACTACTTGAGGAAATTTATATCTACAGATTACAGAGAACACTGTAAGTAATGAGAAGGCTGATTACATAGATAATCGATGTCCATTTGTAGCCAGCGATTAATCTGGTAATAGGCACGCAAAGAGACAATGGAGTCGCAAACAGGTATCGCCTGCACACCGCGTAGATTTCATAAAAAACACATTGCGCATGCGTGGTTACTAATTTTACATTAATTTGTTTTGTATTCATCCATTTTATATATGTAACTATACATTTTATTTTGTAATTTTTACACACTTTATTGGAATATTACACAAATTATGTAATTTTAATTTACTTTATGTAAAAATCACAAATTTGTTTAGTTTTACAGTAAAAGTCCAAGTTTTCATGAAGTTTTCTGTGTAAAAATAAATAATAATGTAAAATCACTTAGAATGCGAATGAATGAATTGTAAATTATAGACGCCCGACAACTGAGGTCATTAGCGTCTAAGTAAAATCACTTAGAAAATCGAGCGAATTCTTTCAAAGTATTTTTACATCCATTTTTTACAGTGAACTAACAATTATTGACAGTTATCATCGCCTGCTTTGCAATTTTTTTTGCATACCTGGCAGACCTCTCTCCAAATGCACAAATCAATATGAGGTCTGCCAAGTATGAAAAAAAAATTTGCAAGACAGGCGATGATAATTATAAATAAATGGCGCTTCTCTACAATCTGTATAAATTTCACCAAGTAAGATTGAGTCGTGTTCGAGATACTGTCAACAAAAATGATAAAAAAAATAGCCATCGAATTGATGTTTTTCATATTATTAGTTAAATTAAATAATAAAATTTTAGTAGTGTTGGCCAGTAGACTTTTTTACGGTCAGAGCTTGGACTATATCAGGGGAATCAGACGGGGTGAAGTTGGTACTCACCGGAAGAGAGCACGGTTTGTCCAAAACGATCAACTCCTCATCAACATGAATTAACTTGATACGATTCGACAAAACGGGAGTTTCATGTCTGCAAATTAATCAATGGATCAGCCAAAAGTTTTTATTGGTTCTTCGACAGAAATAGTTTAGAAGTTCTTTATTATGGGGTAGACTGCTCACTATTTCTTGAAGATAATCGAATGTTTTTATTAGTTCTTCGATTAAAATCGTTTAGAGGCCCTGAACAAAGAGCTATATTTTGAGGGTAGGCTGTCCATTATTTCTTGAAGCTAATCGAAACTTTTTATTGGTTATTCGACGGAAATCGTTCAGAGGTTTTGGACAAAGAGATATTTTAGGGTAGGCTGATCATGATTTCTTGACACCGAAACGGAACGGGGAGAAGGAATCATGTTCCGAAATTTCAACTGTTGTGATCTTACCAAAAATGAACTAGCCCATCTTATTCAGCCTGAAAAATTAGATAAATGCCCAGAAATTTGTCTATTTATTTTTTATCGTTCTCCAACTAATAGAAAAAAATTCACAGATTTCGCAATCCTTGCAACCATCGAGGACATTGGAAATGATAACAGCATATATGAAACATAATTAACTGTTTATTATACACACAATATTTATCAATGCACTGTTTAGTTTTGTCAGGAATAACCCTATTATTCTTCTGTTATATACGCATTCACTTTTGCTTCATCACTTAACTTTTAAATGGATTTTTCTACAGTATTTATTAACATTTGCTCAAAAATAACACCGCAGATCGTCGCAAATACCTCTCAATTAACTAGACATGATATAAAAAACATTTCGAAAAAATTGCACTTGTTCAATTTTGCATGATTGCTCCTCACTTGATCGCGACACCGTTGTCTTTTGGCCTTGAACGAAAACTCGTAACTCTGCCCCCATATACGAACATAAACATTTCCAATGTTAAAACCAATTTCATTTGAACCCCTTTAAGGGCCTTTGCTTCCCTAAGGGTGCGTTTTAGGCCATATGTTTACATGAACTTTTTGACTTATTTTGATGAGCATTGCATGCCTTTGCATTTCTGAATACCTTTACCCGAACATCCTGTATAGTAAGACCGTGTTTCAATTACAAACCGAAGCAAATAACAGTTTCGAGACGATGTGCAATGTACATATTAATAATATACATTTGCTTTTATTAACAGACGTCATGTTCTTCTGGGATTTCGATATTCTGCTGTCACTGTTTGTTTAACAAGGTTAAAGCGAGAATTGAATTCTGAGTAATGGTATTATTTATTGTACACATCGAAGGTGTTCACGCAAAAGGACGTAACCGCTGTCTATTTTAAAGCTACACTATTCCTGAATGATATAGGTCAGAGCTTCCCTAACTGTGTGTCCTAGGGGAGTCGCAATTTCGGAACTTCGGTCCCGATTTGAGAAGTTACGCTCAGAAAAGCAAGCTCATCCTGCTCATTAATTGTATTGTTTGTATAGTTTTTATGTTTTCTAATTATTAGAATTAGAATCTAATAAATAATAATTAAAATTCTATATTCTTTTATATTCTTTGGAGTTTTCTTTGAATAATAAAGTAATTTTATTGGCTGCTAGAGCTACACACTGCAGGTATCTTCTTTTAGAAGGACGTCGCAAAAAATTGCAACCTGTCAAGGGAATCACAGTAAAGAAAAGATTGGGAGCCCCTGATATAGGCTATATTTTATTTTAATAAAAAACTGTTGACCCGATTCTAAAAATTTTTTCACAAATAGAAAGCTATCGCTATCCCTGAGTGATTTTCTTTTGATACGCTTCGCAGGGGGAGAATTTTTCGGGGGGGGGGGGGTAATAAATAATAAATTATTAGCAACCGGGCGAAGCCGGACTGGCCGGACTGGTTTATGGTTAATAAATTAAAGTAAATTAAATTAAAAAATAATAAATAATAATAATAAATAAAATAAATAAATATTATAAAACAAAGTTGTCGTCTTAGCCGAATATTTTGATGCGCTTTTCACCATCATTTTGAGAATTTCATAAGGAAGTATATAATACATTAACATTTGATATGCCAGCGACATCTATGAATCGAGGTACAAAATGTTTTTGGCGTGACATGACATCTAACGGAATTTTTCTAAAGTTCTTAGTTCAACAACTACCTGTCGTGGAGCGCACACATCGTTTAACGCTTTGCGTAAAACTTTCCCAAAATCGCTTAAAGAAGTATAACTTCTAATAAAGTTAAAACAGGGCTTGAGAATGGTCGAGCGTGTGGCAATGCTGTTGTTTACATGGCGTTGCTATGGTTCCTCTATTACAAGTCCCCAAGTTACCGGGTTTTAGCCCGAGAGCTTGTAAAACTGTCAATTGGATTTTCATTTTATTATTAAAAAAAAAAATAATGAATTGAAAATATGAATTGGTGCTAGGCCCAAATAACCTTAGCTGTTGGTGGTCTTTAAAACACAATTTTAATTTTAAAGTTAAAATTAAAACAATTTATATGAAAAAAAAATTATTAAAAAACAAAAAACCCGACTGCGTAAAAATCGAACTTAAAAGATGGAAACAAGATCAAAAGATAACATGCAGTCGGAGGTATTTCTGTTCAATTTGTTACTACTATGCCTCCGACTGCATGTTATCATTTGATCTTGTTTCCATCTTTTAAGTTCGATTTTTACGCAGTCGGGTTTTTTGTTTTTTAATAATTTTTTATTTCAAATGTTTTTAGTTAAAAATAAATCGATATAGATCCTAAACGGTCAGTCGAATCGAAAAATGTTGAGGGAAAACTAAAAATGATTTTTAAATACCTATTCAACGATACCCCACTTGACATAGTTTGTTGACTTTCATTTTTTTCATTTTCACAATATGGCGTCCTGTAGTCGCCATATTGAATTTTCACTAACGCCATGTCTTTAGTGACACTCGCCAGACTAAGGGGAATCGATTGACGTGTGAATCATAAAAATCGGCCCAGGAGTTTGGTCTGTATAGTGCTTCAAAGGAACATACAAACATACATATCCACATACATACATAGGCTGATAAACACATTACCACTCCTTTGCGTTGCAGTCGGGTAATAAGTACATTACGTCCTTTTGATCAGATTGCCATCGATGTATTTAGTACGGCTAGTACACACAGTGTAATAAACAACAACAATAACCCAGACGACTGAGCTGAGCCGACAGCTCCGTCGGTCGAGAAGGAGGCAACCGGCCGGACAACGGGCCAACTCATGAATATGTAACAGTTTGCGACAAGTGAACACCGCAACGCCGACAGCAGCGTCAGAAAAGCGAAGATACCATTCACACCCCCGTATTGAGGACCTATTGTTCACCTATTATTATTGTTGTTATTTAATGGCAATGTTTAATGCAATGTAACGATAGTCAGGTATCAAACCAAAACGTGATTTAAATTTGTTATGTACAATAATCAAAGGTGTAATTTTACACATTGTCACGTTACACATAAGTGACCCTTGATCTAAAGCAGGGTTGTCCAACCCGCGGCCCAGCGCTGTGTAATCAAAGCGGCCCACTGAGGTAAAAGATATAGAGGGATTATAAGCATTTAATAGTGAAGCCAGTCGCCATTGTAACTCGGCCCTCATTTTCAGTGGCGGCCGGTGATCAATAATTGTGGCAGTGCGCCTAATACCTAATATTGTATTGAATATAACATTTTTACATATTATACTTATATATATTATGTAATTAAGAGAAAAACAAACCTTATTTATAAAGAAGATCTATTCTACGTTGCTTCTGATGAGAGAAAACCTCTATCACTTGTTGATTAAAATCCGGCATTGAATGAATTAAACACTTTTCAATGGATAGCATTCTTTGCAGCGTAGAAAAACACCTCTCACTTTCTACAACAAAGCTGGCTATGTAAATGTTGCTTTATTTTAGAACATCGTCAGATTTTTATTGTTGTCTTGTATCAATAGAACCGACAACAAACTTTAACTAACTGCATAACAATATGCAAATGAATTTGAGAAGAACCGTGCTTTTTTATTTTTTCGGATAAATGAATCAAATCGTTAACGCCTTTTTGAGTCCACGTTGCTTTACCGTCAAAAATTAAGCACGGAAAACTCAAAAAAACATTAAATTTATCACATTCACAGAACAACGATGCTTTATCATACAATTCTTGTTTAAATGAACGCGTAAATTCCTTTTTTTTATTTACATGTTTGTTTAATTGTCATATTTGATCGAGGTGGGCCTAATTGTTTTAACCGTATTTTGTCTTCATAGGTCGATCGATTATTTTTTATATATTCTACACTTCCAATGCTACTCATTTTTGTTTATGAGAATATACGTAATTATTATTTTTATAAAATTTTTAGGTTAGTTTATTGTCGAAGAAAATCAAATCACAATTTTATTGATATCTATAATACAGCTTGATTAATGATTATTTTATTACCACTCATCAGAAAAATTTTTTACAAATCACAAGATTTAATAAAATTACTGAATTAATTAAAAAAAACCCGGGAATTTGCGTTGAAAACTGAAATATGTACTCTGTATTATTGTTGTTAGTATACTAACTTCACTAACTTGATATTATAAGAGATGAGATGACTGTACGTAGTACGTACGAAGCTGTTTCGGTGTATTTCGTCTATTTTCGCTCGGCGCGCTACGTGCCCTTATATCAAAGTACGTAAATATATCTGTCTCACGGTTTTACTATTCTTGTCTAATTTTATATTTGAACAATGCTACTTATTTCGTGCGCTTATAAAAGTGCACTGCCTTGGGTGGGGATGAAATTTCAAATACCTACAACAGATCCGCACTCAGGAGATATTTTGTTCAATATTTCAATACTGATTATTGATCTCACGAAGCATGAATAATCGATTATAATATTTGATTCTGTGTAGATGTATTTTTTTTAATTTTGCGTTGCGTTTGCATTTCAACTGGTAGTGCGGCGCACGAACGCACTTAAAGAGGAGCCGCCACTGCTCATTTTATATGTGAGAAGAAGAAGATTGTGTTTTAAAGACCACCAACAGCTAAGGTTATTTGGGCCTAGCACCAATTCATATTTTCAATTCATTATTTTTTTTATAATAAATTGAAAATCCAATTATCCAATTGTCACTTTTACCAGCTCTCCGGGTAGAACCCGGAAACTGGGGACTTGTAATAGAGGAACCATAGCAACGTCATGTAAACAACAGCACCGCTACACGCTCGATTATTCTCAAGCCCGAGAAGAAGAAGAAGAAGAAGAAGAAGAAGAAGAAGAAGAAGAAGAAGAAGAAGAAGAGATAATATTCCCAATCCATCCCACACTAGTGTGGGAAAGCAAACCAATACCATATAGTGATTTATGTTTATTCGCTTTGATCCGCGCGTTATTAACCTACTGAGAGCTACTCTCGGTCTACTATAGAAGTGAAGTTGGCGACACAAATGAACTGTCAATTTTTTTTTGAAAATACTGAAAATGAAGTAAAAAGCAGCTATTTTATAGTGGGTATGGCAAAAAATACCTCGTGAGTAATGATATTATGACTCGTGTGACTGTTTAAACTCGCTATTCTTGTTTTAACATGTCACTTACTCGTCAGTAACATACGTGATTACACAATTAGATATACAATCTACTATATTTATTAAATTTTTGTCTACATTTCCTATTTTTAAATGACCGCTTAAAAGCCGGTAACAAAATTAAAAAAAGAAAATATTTTTTTTCTAGAAAATCCCACGATTTTGAATATATTTTACATATGGATACTCCCTTAGTACCAGATGGCATGACTATATAGTTTCTTCTAAAAATGCAGAAAGTATTTATAGAGACTTGACATTTAGCGCTGACATCTGGTGGTAGATAATGAAAGTATAGCAAAATGTGGTTTCACGATTTAGAAGATCTCACCTCCATGTCAAATATCTTACAGGGAGTTGACATTTAGCGCTATGACATCTGGTAGCAGAAAATGAAAATATAGCAAAATGTAATTTCGCTTTATAGGCCACACTTTCACGCAATAATAAAATTATAGAGATTTGACATGCTATGACATCTGGTGTCAGAAAATAAAAATATAGCAAAATGTGATTACGCATAAGCCACGCCTCCATTACAAATCCCTATAGCTATGCTCAAATAAGTCGACAAGGCGTCGTTCTGAAGTGATCCTCTGCCGAGCAAAGTTACTGCATTAGGGAAATTATCCATCTCTTGTCTTAATGAGAACATTATCTTACAGTATGCATGAGATTCTAACTGACTCCATGATTTATGACCGAATGTGGAATTCATCCACTGTGCCTCATCTTTCACGACTGTGTCCGACCTTGTTTAATAAATAATATGTACAGTTTGCGTCACATACACGTAGATCTGAAGCGATGATTGCACCTACACAATTTGCCAAGTAGATTGCAAGAAATTACAGACTTAAAGCTATTTTGCAAACATTTGAAATTATACCTAATTAAAAACTGCTTCTATGGCATCCCTGAATATTTAAATATGTAACCAATTATATTTTTCCATTGACTGTTCATATCTGTATTTTTCAGTTTTTATGAATTAATAAAAATGTATTATTAATATTATTATTACTACGCTGGGTTGTAGAAAGTACTGTACAGAAAATCTGATTTAACAGTGACCTTGGATTGTGACCACACTAATTTATTCATAAGAAAATCAGTGTAGTATTTTCAATCGATCCTGTTCAAAAAATAATTGATCGATTAAAACGGTATTTATTTTAAACTGTGTATAAATCTATTTAACATAGTTTTTTCGTACAAATTCAACTTCGAAACAACATTTAGCTACATATTTTGATCAAAATTTAGCTTGAAAAGCGATCTTTTTCTATGTAGATCAGTCATTTGTTTTTCTGCGATTTACAATCTAATCATGAAGAGTTTGATGACATTAGACTGTTCCTGCATATATAAAAAATGCAATTATATGATCACAATTTAAGGTCTATAGTCTTGTATTAATTATGTTCGTGTTTATTTTAAGGTTAGATTTCAAGGATCTATAGTTGCCAATAGATGGCAATACTATCTATATGTTTCTTCCACTCATTACACTTTTATGAATTGAATGTATTTCAATCTTTTGTTGTCACATATGATTATAACAAAAGACAGAGATATATTTAGTACGTTACTTTCAGTGACGTATTTTTAAACTCTGCAGTCCTGCGCAGAGACGATTTTCAGCCCCCTCCCCTGGATCTATTTTCTGTTAGAGAAATTTGAATCCCAGGGTTTTACTTTTAACAGATGTGTAAAATGCCAAGTTTTGAGTCGTAATTTTAGATGTTTTTCGCTCCAGAGCTCGTTTGTCGCCCCTACCCACCGCCCTCTTCAAATTTGTTGAACAGGGCAGGTGCCCTTTTTGTCCTTACGTAAATACGTCACTGACTACTTTAAATATTAAAATACAAAATATTTGTTATTTATGTTAAAATAAAATAAAAGGGTCGTGAACACATTTCGATTATTAACAAAACAATATGTTGTGTGATTTAAAAAAACGTCAAACAGGTGCTATAATTGTTAGTGATAAAAATAATCATTAATTACTAAACGACAATTAATGTCATTACATCTTCCTCTAATTAATTCTACTTTATTTTTATTTACAAAACATCTATGAAGTAAAAAGTGTTCTGTTATGAATTAGTAACAAATTAGTTTTGTTAGAAATAAAAAAACAACAAACAATATTTTGGTTAATTAGTGCAAAGCTAGTGCAAGATAAAAGCTTTTGGATTTTAATTAATTTCTGTTAAAATCAACATTTTATGTCAGCGGGCGTTGAATAAAAATTACAGTGTTTCAAAAAATATCTCAAACAAAACTCAAGCAAAAATATCAAATTAAAATTAAAAGCACATTTTTAAATTTAATTAAACTAAATTCGCGCAAAAAACTAGCATTTTACTTTCGTATTAGCGTTATTTAACTAAAGCGGGTTAAGCATATACAGGTTTTTTTGAAATGGCGATCCAAATCAGTATTTCAAGTTAGCGAAAATAATTTCACACGGTAAAGCTTGGCGTTAATTAGAAAAAAGCTGTATTACACCGTCACTACTGAAGCCAGCAAACTATTTAAAATCATTTTTTGTAGATATTGATAGACCGCGTAACAAGCCAGAAAAACTAATAATCGCTCAGTAGGTGATAGACTTTATTTTTGTGAAGATGTTGAGGGAGGCATATTAAAGTGCCTTGAGTAAGAAATTTGGCTAGATAGCGGTATGGGAGGGATGCAGACAGCCCCCAACATGTAACAAAAAAATGGTCACAATTATTATTGCTTCAAGGCTGAAATTGTTTGTATAGCTTGTCGGTGACCCAACAATGCCATTAATATTATAATATTTGCAGATCGAGTATTAAAGGGGTGGCAGACTACCTTACACCGACGAAATTTATATTATTAGTTCAAGGTTCAAATTTTAATATGTTGTTACGGCGACTGTTTTAAGCATATATTTCAATTTGTAGAACAAAATGTCGGTTTTAACCCCCTTGCAGAACGATATAAACACCTAGGCGAGCGATTTTCCCTCTAAAAGAGGGGGTTAAAACCGACATTTCGTTTTGCAAATTGAAAAATATGCTTAAAATAGTCGCTGTAACAACATATTAAAATTTGAACCTTGAACTAATAATCTTCGTCGGGTACATTACACGATTAGGGTGATATGCCACCCCTTTAAAACTGACCAATCGATCTGCAAATATTATAATGACATTATTGGGTCACCGACAAGCTATACAAACAATTTCAGCCTTGAAGCAATAATAATTGTGACCATTTTTTTGTTAATATGCCTTTCTCAACATCTTCACAAAAATAAGGCCTTGAATAAATAACACTTAAAAATTGTCACTAGCCCTCGGTCTATTAGTTTATTTCAATAAATCATTTATATGCAAATTAAAAATTAGTTTTTATTCCTGCCAAAGAAGTATAACTTCAAACGTGAATACATAAGTACACGCACCCACTTTTTACATGTATATTGCGAGCTCCACTAGTGACGGCATAACACAGCTTATGCATAGTGGACGGCACTCTTAAGGATGTAAAGTTAATGTTAAAAATTAAAACAGTCATAAAGTATGTATTTTGTTTGCTGTGTTGGATTTGAAACATTAAAATTCACATTAATGTTATGTGAGGAAGATGTAACAATAAATAATTGTCCCATTTGAATGGCAGTCCTAGAGGCCACTTACTGGGATGGATGCAGGCTTGTTCACCACTACTACGTCCTCATCCATGTGCACAATGGTGATTGGGTGACACGTAACTGGCACCTCGTGTCTGCAATCAGAACAACACATTGCAATATATACAGAATTATTGTAATATCAAGGTCAAACGAATTTATCTACAGAGCACTGAGCAAGAAGGTTATAGAGACGCTGTACGTATTAGTGATGGGCGATTACGAGATGTTTTTACAATCGAAACAATTGTAATCGTTCATAATAACAATCGAATCCACAATCGACTCGGAGTTTGATTTTACAATCGAAATGTTCGATTATTCGAGTCGATTATTTGCCACATAGGTTATAGCAATAGCAGCGAATGAGAATACATACAATCGCGATTCAAGGTTAGTCGACTGATGTTCACGCGACTCGTTGATTGTTCACTGTTCACACTGTTATGTCGGTACTCATTACTCTGTGATCTCTTCACTATTGAATTCGTATTTACGCGATTGCTGCACAATCGACTATCGACTCGACCACAGTAATGTTGAGAGATGAACGCTTGTATATATTAAGTGGTTCTCGACAATGTACGATTCAGTACTATGCGACTCGGTCTCGGTGAACTATGAAACAACAACAATCGAGTCCAAGTGACAACAATCGAGAGTCATCGAGATGTTTGAACAATCGAGACAATCGACTAAAACATCTCGTATCGCGCATCACTAGTACGTATACAACTCCTTATACAAAGATGAAGCCAATATAGGCCATAACTAACGTGACCAAACGCAAAAATCGAAAGCTTCCATTAAAAAAAAGAAAGTATTTTTACAGTTTCTTTGTTTATATTCCAACTATTGTTTTTAAGAATAGGTCATAATATGTTTGACATTTTTCTTTCCCATAGCGTCCTAGATATATATTTATTTGGCCCAGATATTTCAATCATTTTATATTTTATTATACCCACATTCCACATCCAAACACAACAAAATTATATAACAACTTAAAAATGTAAAAGCTTTGAATAAAAAAAACGGTGCAAATAAATTTAAATTTATTACGTTTACAGCTGAAAATACATAAAATTAAAAGTTCATAAAATGTAACAAATTTGACAAATTAATTGTTTGGCATTTTTTCAAAAATATTTTTATCATTTCTTTACATATTACATTTAAATTTAAGTCTCGAATAATGAGCACGTAACAGTTTATTACTTTTTAGGGTTCCGTACTTCTATACGTCTGTCTGTCTGTCCGTCCGTCCGTCCGTCTATCACAGCCCACAGGGCTCTATCTTACAAACGGTAAGAGGTAGCTAGTTGAAATTTCCACAGATTGTGTGTTGTTGTGGCATGAATCCTGGCAAAATTAATGTTTATTATACTGACAAGTGTAAGTGGCGTCATCTATTATCATCATCATATATTATTTCTATTGCAATCAAACCATAATATAACAGTCTATCAAAGTGGCGTCATCTGTACACGATGATTATAAACTAAATGAAAATATAATGATGTGTGAAAGAGTTCGCTATCCCTGCTCAGGATGGACTATAATTGCCCCCCAATGTTAAAAGAAAAATCGAATTTAATTTAGTTTTTAACCGACTTTAATAAAAAAAGGAGGAGGTTCTACTGTATGTATTTTTTTATGTATGAACGATTTCTTCGTCATTTATAAACCGATTTGGAAAATTCTTTTTTTATTGGATAGGGTATACCTCGAAGCTGGTCCCATATAAATTTTACTTAAATCGGTTCAGTAGTTCGGCTGATTTTTAATAAAAATGAGTAACGGCGTGTGATTCCTTAAGGTAAATGTCACTTTTTGACACATCACACAGCATAAGATGATAAGAAAGTCGGTTTAATAAAAGTGAGTAACGGTGTGTGATTCCTTTAAGGTAAATATCACTTTTTGACACATCACACAGCATAAGATGATAAGAAAGTCGGTTTAATAAAAGTGAGTAACGGCGTGTGATTCCTTTAAGGTAAATATCACTTTTTGACACATCACACAGCATAAGATGATAAGAAAGTCGGTTTAATAAAAGTGAGTAACGGCGTGTGATTCCTTTAAGGTAAATATCACTCTTTGACACATCAGAGAGCGAAAGAAGTCAGTTAAGTAAGTGAATCTATTGGCGAGCGACTAAACTACGTATTGTAAAGCCACTAAAAAGTAAAAAACTTTTTAACAAAAAAAAAAAAAAAACTCCTTCAAAAAGCTACCAAAAAGAGAAAAATAATGAAATTTTGAGGTTTGTGCCAATTTAATAAAATATGAAGTCGGTTAAAAAGAACGATATTAATCCGTAATCACTATACTATACTTTTTAACCGACTTCATATTTTATTAAATTGGCACAGACCTCAAAATTTTATTATTTTCCTCTTTTTGGTGGCTTTTTGAAGGAGGTTTTGTTTTTGTTAGAAAGTTTTTTTATATTATTAACCGACATTAAAAAGAATGAAGCCGTGGATGAAGGTTAGTAAAAAAATAGAAATGAAGTTTAAAATAAAATTTCGATTGAAAAACATATTTTCATTGGACCAGACATTAAACTAATTAATTTCTGCATGAAAATGTTAAAAATTCACAAAGAAGACTGGATATGTTTTCATTTCAAGGTATGTGATTAAAATGCTGTGAGCTGTTTACCTACGTTTATTTTATAATGACATGCCTTCCGCATGGATTTAATAAATTAAAATGCCAACCAAAAGCGAAGCAGACTATTTTTATGTATTCATTATGTGAAGTATAAACAAAATAACGTCTGAGGATTCTTAAGGCAGTCCGTTTTCAGGGTTCCGTATCTCCGTATGGCATCCTATTACCCTGCCTACGATGTCTGTCCGTCCGTCGGTCTGTCTCTCTCTCACAAACGGTAAGAGGTAGCTAGTTGAAATTTTCACAGATTGTGTGTTTTATTTATTTATTGTAGATTATAGACGCGTCGACAACTTAGATCATAGCGTCTTGATTACATTAAAATAACAACACACTCAAAACTAAATGACATCGCAAAACATCCATGAGTGGAGACGGGATTCGAACCCACGACAGCCTGATCCAGAGGCCGCGACGCTAACCACTGAACCACATACCTTGTATTTTTTGATGTCCGTCTTGTGACTTCCTGTGTTTTATCACGACGCGTTTCATTTCAGCAACGAGTTGCTATTTTCAGGTGTGGTTAATTTTTTTTTTTTTTAAATTAAACACATGCGTATTATGCGGATTGTGGAGTACTGAATCAGTACTCCACAATCTACTACATAATACGCATGTGCTTAATATTATAACGTGTTACGGATACTCAATGTGTAATTTTAAAAAAAATAAATAAAAAAAAAATAAAAAAAAAATTTAACCACACCTCAAGATAGCAACTCGTTGTTGAAACGCGTCGTGATAAAACACAGGAAGTCACAAGACGGACATCAAAAAATACAAGGTGTTTCTAATACTTCATAATATTCATATAGTGACTTGGAGACCCAACACTCTAAAAATGTATTATATAACCGGGTTGCAACTGCCTTAAGAATGACGTCACAGATATTTATTCCGTAGAAGTGTTTCATAATTTTATTCTTCTTATTTTAGGAAAAAGCGACATGAAATTTTATACTTGAAACTGAATATTTAAGTATTTTTTTCTTTTCTACTTTCCTGCAACTCAAACACATTAAAACTTGTCGAAGGCAAAACCACTAAAAGGTTTTCACTTTGCTTATAAGTTGGTAAAAGTTTGCATTGTTTCTAAAACGTCTTATTTTTTAAAAATTCCTTTACTAATAGTTTTCATAATAATTATAAAGACTATTCGTAAAGGAATTTTGTAAAAAATAGTGTCTGTGTCAGCTCCGACGCACGACTGGAGTTTACTCCTTAAGTAAGATTGTCTTTGACTATGCAGTAGGCAAACATACATACTTATATGCGTCACCTGTCGCACAGCATACCCTGTACATGTCGGCTATATACAAGTATACACATACATTGAAAGGTGCGCAAGGTACGTTGCGCAGAAAAACGTAACGCTTTTTAGTTAACGCTTGTATCAATTTTACTCCTCATAAAATTTCCATACCGGGGGCCTTATATGAAAATCGATTCTTAAAGAGTAAACTCCAAAAATTTAAAGTATATGGCTAAAATTCCTTTACAAATAGTCTTTATAATTGATGTCAAGTAGAAATATCGTATTTTCGAAAAATTGTCTGTCTGACGGCTGTCGATTTGCATGTTTGGTTGCTTATAACTAGAGAACTACTGCATTAATTTCGATAAAATTATAACTAATCGTTAGCTTAAACAACTTAAAATTAAAGGTACAAATCATTATGTTAGGCCATCGGGAAGCGGCATAACCTGTTTTGTACAAATCGAGGGGGAGGAAGCCGCGGGTACTTAAATAAGTAACTATGAATCGTAGACAAAAAATGTTAATACAAAAAGTTGTAGAGAATTTTGTTCTCTTCAAGATTGATAATAACCATTTTATACTAAAAATGGAATGGAACCGAGAAATTCGCAAAAAACCGTTGTTCGTGACCTTAAACCTCAAATATCTGGCAACGCCGGCACGATATCAATGAGGACTTTTTACACGTTTTTTAAAACACAATAACGAAGGTGTATACAAAAATTGAGCTAACTGGGAATTATTTCGCAGGTTGGTCGTTTTTATGTCTACATTAACAGGGCTATTAGTTGAAATACAGTAGAAAGATACAACAAAATTATTTTTTTCTTCTTTAAAACAAAATAAAAACTGCGGGAATTGCGGTGCGCAGCATGCGCTTGATGAGGACAATAATATAGTCTAACTCTAACCAATGAAAAAGCTGGATTAGAGTAAATCTTCAAAATACTCTTTGGTTAGTTTGACTATAACACTGCTGACGCAGACGATTTTTGAAGCTATGCTTCTATAGGCGCGTTAGACGATTTCTGGAAGGGGAAAAACTTATAGGTTCGCGTCACGGTGTAAGCCGTCATGCTCATGTTATTAAAAGTATATCTATAGCTATAGATATTATGGCCAGCGGTGAAAGTAATATAGTGACGCACGCGCAGTGGCCTACGTTAAATTAATATCTGAGAGTTTTATAGGACACAAAAAAATAAAATGGCGTCAGATTTCAAAATGGCGGCCATATGTACTTTTGTAAAAATTATCCGATCTTTTTGAAAATTGATATTTAAGAGTTTTATAGGACACAAAAAAATAAAATGGCGTTAGATTTTAAAATGGCGGCCATATGTACTTTTGTAAAAATTATCTGACCTTTTTGAAAATTGATATTTAATATATTGATACATTGATATTTTATAGGATACAAAAAAATAAAATGGCGTCAGATTTCAAAATGGCGGCCATAATTACTTTTGTAAAAATTATCCGACCTTTTTGAAAATTGATATTTTATAGGACACAAAAAAATAAAACGGCGTCAGATTTCAAAATGGTAGGTATTTAAGAGTTTTATAAGACACAAAAAAATAAAATTGCATCAGATTTCAAAATGGCGGTCAAATAATAACTTTTCAATTGTATTGTCTATAGCTTTGATAAATTCGGTTTTATATACAAATGCGTAAAAAGCATAGCTTCTGTCGGGTGTCCCATGACAACTCTTGAATTTTTTTTATTTGCAATGGAAAACTGCTTCCATTTTATTTCCGGGTCAAACTGTGTCCCGCAACGATTTTGAACGGGACGGCTGAAAATATCTCTAAAAAAGGGACGTCCCAGAAAATTCGGGACAGTTGGTAACACTACCTGGGACACATATCATTGTATACATTACCTATGTACAATGTTGGCAAGTAGATCGTTGTGTTTAAGTTTGTAATCGGTGGGAACCTTCTCGTAGTTGACTGTGAGAGTGCCAGCCTGGATGCACCGTTCGTATTCCTCGGCAGGATGTGCGCGAAATTCTCGCGCGAACACGTCGAGAATCTTCTCTCCGACCCATCGGCCTTTCGTGAACGTCGTGAATGTAAAGTAATAAGGGTACACTTTACGAAGGCCTGAAACAACAAACACACAAGTATGTAAAGTCAATAATGCTCACGCACACAGTCAATAAAATGATCTTGCATGCAGTCAAATTTCAATATTTGCATCGGTGAACGCAACCCTCAATAAATACATTTAGAGTGTGAATAGCAATGCTGTTGTTTACATGACGTTGCTATGGTTCCTCTATTAACAAGTCCCCAGTTCCCGGGTTCTACCCTGAGAGCTGGTAAAAGTTTCAATTGGATTTTCAATTTATTATTAAAAAAAAATAATGAATTGAAAATATGAATTGGTGCTAAGTCCAAATAACCTTAGCTGTTGGTGGTCTTTAAAAACAAACACATACTACATTTATCATTTTTAGGGTTCCGCACCTCCAGATGGAACCCTATTACCTTGCCAACGATGTCGGTCTGTTTGTCCGTCCGTCTGTCACAGGGCTCTATCTCCCAAACGGTAAGAGGTTTATTAAAAACAATTCAAAATGTTTGGAATTTTCTCACCCAACTTGGCAAGCCAGTGTTAGGGTGGGGGCGCAAAAATATTAAATTAAATAATATATTTCAGTAGTTCAGCATATTATTCATGATGGCAGGGAGTCAGGAATACCTTTTTATCGCAGATGCCAAAGGAAGACAGATAAAAATCGTCTCCTAGACGAAATTTTACACTTGAAAAACAGTTACAAAGCTGTACAAAAGTTAAAAAAAAATAGCTGACTAAGAAAGATCCATTCCTGAGACACAATCTGAACACGCTGACGATTTGAAAACGTGTTCTAAATCTAGATACAGTCACTGACTCTATCGCATAAGAGAACTATGTTTGCTGCTTGCAGACTGTCATCAAAAGTAATATATACAGCGTGCTTCCGAATTAGGTTCCGATACTTGACGATCTTATTCCTCGGATGATTTTAAGAAAAAAAGTTCATATAAACTATGGTTCGTAATCGCTTTATTTCTGAGACACAGGGTGTTGAAATAAAAAAAAACGGTTTTTTCTTAATATTTCTGAAACCACACACAATTTTTTTTTTGAGTTTTGGTAGGTATTGAAACACATTTTTTTTTTCAACAAAAATATTTTTTTAACCCTGTATCTCAGAAATAAAGCGATTACGGACCATAGTTCATATGAACTTTTTTTCTTAAAATCATCCGAGCAATAAGATCTTCAAGTATCGGAACCTTATTCTGAAACACCCAGCTGTATTTTTCGAAATTGAAAGGGTTATCCTATTTTCAGTTTATTATTAATTTTTATAATTCGCGTACTTAACATTTTTCGTTTCATTGCGCTAGCATTTTATCCTTCAAATCGTCGAGGCAGTGGCGTCGCAAAGAAGTTTCACTTCAAAAAAAACAAGAAATGAAAAAAGGACACAATAATTACGATTGTGCCGCAGCCGAAGACGTAGAACTACTTCTATAGTTTTATGACGTCACATCTGTCAAAAACATTAACATGACATAACAAACAAGCTATGGTGTAACTATGGTAATTCGCGTCACACATTTTTTTGTCACAAATTTTTTGTAACATATTATTTTCATAGAGTTATCATAGATAGAGGAACCAGGAAGCCACCCAAAAAAGTGTCGGTGCAAAAGATAGAGATGTCGAATAAACGTGTTCTTCTATCTTT
Source organism: Mongoloraphidia duomilia (assembly GCA_039654895.1). Taxonomy (NCBI): domain Eukaryota; kingdom Metazoa; phylum Arthropoda; class Insecta; order Raphidioptera; family Raphidiidae; genus Mongoloraphidia; species Mongoloraphidia duomilia. The sequence continues at coordinate 4,008,832 of CM077522.1, read as the reverse complement.
TTCTATCACAAATACATAACCATGGTTACAGATGTAAATTAACAATACCTACTATATATAAATTTTTAAACTCACAAATGCGTCAGAAGACAAGGCAAAGAGAACATATTCATTTTCTATCTCTCTTTTCCAACGTGACACTGTCACAGTTGTGCCTATGCCTCTCCTACTCTATATATGATATCTCTATGATTATTAAATTTATATCCCCTATATACCGACGGGAAAGACGTAGGTTCTACGTCAGAAATACTTTTCAATTTCAAAGATAGTGAAACATCTCCGATATAGGGCATGGTTCCTGAAACTAAACATGTTCGGACTCCGGAACTACCCAAGTCTAATTATGATGAATTTTAAACCAGCCTGTATACTGCACTCGTGTGAACTTATGTAGGTACATCGGTACACACTAACCAGCTGTGTACTACATGATTCGAGGACAGCTGCTTGATATCGACGAAATTCGATTCGAGTGCCACTCAATGACTTAATATTGAAACGGTTCTGTCTCTCTCACACGAGTAGGATTTCGTCTCCCTCTCACATCAGTCATCACTGAATCTACATCTCAGATTGGCGAGGGACTAGAACACTCAGCGATTTTTCTTTCGTGACACGTTACCTCCACCACATAGGTTGACGATAAAGTATAATATTTAAAGTATTAACAAAAACTAAAAAATGCGCTGAAATGAAATGTAACTAACAAACATTAACAAATATTTTAATTGGGATATCAGTCATCACTGAATCTACATCTCAGATTGGTGAAAGACCAAAACACGGCGATTTTTGTTTACTTGTGACACGTTACCTCCACCACATAGGTTGACGATAAAGTATAATTTAAAGTATTAACAAAAACTAAAAAATGCGCTTAAGTGAAATAAAATGTAACTAACAGACATTAACAAATATTTTAATTGGGATATTTTAATTAGTCATCACTGAATCTACATCTCAGAAAGACGAAGGACTAGAACACGGCGATTTTATGTCATAGCATACCGTTAATACCGACATTTTGTTCTGCAAATTGAAATATATGCTTAAAACAGTCGCCGTAACAACATGCTAATATTTGAACCTTGAACTACTAATATAAATTTCGTCGGATACATGACACGTTTAGGACGATCTGCCACCCCTTTAACACAGACCAATCGATCTGCAAATATTATAATGGCATTATTGGGTCACCGACAAGCTATACAAACAATTTCAGCATTGAAGTAATAATAATAATGTGATCATTTTTTTTTATTACATGTTGGGGGCGGTCTGTATCCCTATCATACCGCTATCTAGCAAAATTCCTTAGTCAGGGCACTTTAATATGCCTCCCTCAACATTTTCACAAAAACAAGATCTTGAATAAATAACACCAAAAAATTGTCACTAGATCTCGGTCTATACTCTATAATAATAAGCAAAAAATATTTGATTTTGAAAAAATTTTATTGACGTGGCTAACTATTCTACAGAACAAAGGTCAATAAAATCTATAATAAAAAAATCATTTCTCCAGACTACAAAAATAGATACACACAAATGAAAATATCGTGTCTAAATGTTTGAATGTAAACATCGAATATCATTCACAGAATTACCTATTATATAAAAAAATATTGCGTAAACATTTCAATATGTTTTTATGTAAATAAAAATGTTATAAAAGATATTACAGGATATCACAAAAAATCGTCAGACGGGTTTTCGTTATTTAAAAAAGTTTACAAAAAATAAAAAAACATTAATTTATTACAATTAATTGATTATTTAATAGATTAGGGAAAGGAAGGCGTGGTGGAGTCGCAACTGTCTCGTTCTAACTAGAATCTGCGTTAAACGTACGTTGCACTGTAAAAAATGGATGTAAAAATACTTCGAAAATTAAGGTAGAATTCGCTCGATTTTTTAAGTGATTTTACATTATTATTTCTTTTTACACAGAAAACTTCATAAAACCTTGGATTTTTACTGTAAAGTTAAACAAATTTGTGATTTTTACATAAAGTAAATTAAAATTACATAATTTGCGTAATATTCCAATAAAGTGTGTAAAAATTATAAAATAAAATGTATAGTTACATATATAAAATGGATGAATACAAAACAAATTAATGTAAAATTAGTAACCACGCATGCGCAATGTGTTTTTATGGAATCTACGCCATGAGCAGGCGATACCTGTTTACGACGCCATTGTCTCTTTGTGTGCATATTACGAGATTAATCGCTGACTACAAATGGACCATCGATGTAATCGGCGTTCTCATTTCTTACAGTGTGTGAATTGAATCAGTCTTTCCCTTCCCCTTCACCCATTGACACGACACAACTGTCAAATTTCATTCATTCCACAGATATAACCTCGTTTTTACCCGTCGTCGTTAATAATTAAAGCAATTTGTTATGGGATGGTGTTCTCCACAAGAAACGCCTGACTGCCGAGTTAAGACCGCTGTGGATGTCATCGTCGAGTCAGAAACCGCGTCGGCACAAACCGCTGTGTGTGTCATTGCTCTTACTTTACATTAAAAAGTTGCAGGATGGCTCAATTTCTTGTTCCATCTTATGCACTATGGTGAAATTTTGTTTTTTTTTTTCAAAATCAATATTTCTTGGCAATGTCGCCGACAGACGAAATGAAGTATATCGAATGACAATGCAAATAACAATAAGAAGGAAAGTTTAAACGTAAATATTATTGTTGACGATATGTTTTCAGAGTAAACTATAACACAAATATGGAATGAAACGTTATAATATATATATATAACGTTATATTATATAAGATACATAAACCACATTTCCATGCTATTTGTTCTGTCATATAGTACTTCTCGAAATGCGTTGTGCATCGATTACGTTTATATAAGGCGCAAAAAGTTAGGAACACACCAGTTCAATAACAAGCCGTGAGGTGGGTCGTTTATTAAGACTAAAGTGCGACCCTTGAGGTCCACACGACGTTAACTTCCCAGTTTGATAAATATTTAATAATAATAATTAAATTAGATATTACACAGAAAAGTAATCATTTTAATCATCAAAACATAATTATTATTTATTTTTAACAATAATTAAAAAAAAGACGGCTGAACCGATTTTTATAAAATTTATGTCAGATCAAAATGACGTTAACACGCCTCGATTGACACCCTTACGAAATCGATATAATTTTTTATTCGCGAGATATTGAGTAAAATCTACTTTTTTGGAGTCTATCTGGTTAAGAAAAAAGAACGGCTGAACCGATTTTGAAAAAATTTCTTTCAGATCATATTTACGTTATTATATATGTAACTATAGATTTTATTTTGTAATTTTTACACACTTTATTGGAATATTACACAAATTATGTAATTTTAATTTACTTTATGTAAAAATCACAAATGTGTAAACTTTACAGTAAAAGTCCAAGTTTTTATGAAGTGTTCTGTGTAAAAATGAATAATAATGTAAAATTACTTAAAAAATCGAGCGAATTCTACCTTAACTTTCAAAGTATTTTTACATCCATTTTTTACAGTGTACCCTTGGGCTTTATTAACAAAAAACATTATCTTCCTTCTGGGGCAGTCGGGTAAAAAATTAAAGTATAAAAATAATTGCCGTGGTTTGGCTACAAACATAATTACATAAACTTCAAAGTGTGTTTTAAATACCACCAACAGCTAAGGTTATTTGGGCCTAGCACCAATTCATATTTTCAATTCATTATTTTTTAAAGAAATGTTAGGAAAACTCCGTTATTAAATTAATGAAAGTACAGTAGTCACTCGGAGTTAATATTTATTTAATATTCACTAATTATAAACCATAAATTTACTTACACTAACTTATAAACTACACAAAATTAACTAACAACTAACTTAAAACTACAATTGTAGTTTTAAGTTAGTTGTTAGTTAATTTTGTAATAGAGGAACCATAGCAACGCCATGTAAACAACAGCATTGATAAACTTCAAAGGGTAAAACTCAAAACTCCCAGAAGCTTCTGGAAGTTCCATTACAAACAGAAAAGTACAAATATATGAACGTTTTTGATGAAAAACTAAATGAAAATATTTAAAAATGTTATCTAAATAATTTCAACGTTATAATAACAAAATCATAAAAAAGATATGCATATATGATTTCGGACAAAAAAGCTAGCGCGACGATAAACTCCCACGTTATTGGTTTCGTTGGATATAAAGGCAACCAAAGCGTAGACTGAATAACCGAAAGCTTATACATATAAATATAGGCACTATGGTGATGTACCCGGGCTTGTAAACTACAGCGATATCGAACATTGCAGCGCTATTTCTCGGAAATCATATTTAGAGCAAAACTACTAGACCGATCGAGCTGGTGACAATTTTTTGGTGTTATTTATTCAAGGCCTTATTTTTGTGAAGATGTTGAGGGAGGCATATTAAAGTGCCCTGAGTAGGGATTTTGCTAGATAGCGGTATGGGAGGGATGCAGACCGCCCCCAACATGTAACAAAAAAAAAATTGTCACAATTATTATTGCTTTAAGGCTGAAATTGTTTGTATAGCTTGTCGGTGACCCAATAATGGCCATTATAATATTTGCAGATCGATTGGTCATTATTAAAGGGGTGGCAGATCACCCTAAACGTGTCATGTACACGCCGAAATTTATATTATTAGTTCAAGGTTCAAATTTTAATATGTTGTTACGGCGACTGTTTTAAGCATATATTTCAATTTGCAGAACAAAATGTCGGTTTTAACCTCCTCTTTTAGAGGGAAACTCGCTCGCCTAGGTGTTTATATCGTTCTGCAAGGGCGTTAATACCAACATTTTGTTCGGCAAATTGAAATATATGCTTAAAACAGTCGCCGTAACAACATATTAAAATTTGAACCTTGAACTAAAAATATAACATTCGTCGGGTACATGACACGCTTAGAGTGATCTGCCACCCCTTTAATACTGGACTCGATCTGTAAATATTATAATGGCATTATTGGGTCACCGATAAGCTATACAAACAATTTCAGCCTTGAAGCAATAATAATTGTGACAATTTTTTTTTGTTACATGTTGGGGGCGGTCTGCATCCTTCCCATACCGCTATCTAGCAAAATCCTTTACTCAGGGCACTTTAATATGCCTCCCTCAACAACTTCACAAAAATAAGGCCTTGAATAAATAACACCAAAAAATTGTCACTCGCTCTCGCTTTATTAGGATAGGTAGACTGCATTCCAATGTCCTATACTTTATTCAACTTATTCTATATTTACAATCAATACTGATTTCAATATAGTACTTTGTGTTTTAGAACTGGGGTTTTAGAAATAATATTTGAGCAACTCGTTTGCTCAAGGCTAAAGGTGCCGGAGAATTCAATCGGAATTGTTCGTGTTCAAACCTTTGACAATGCATTCGCACTGCTAGATTTCGCTTAAAGTCCAAAAGCTGGATTCTTCCCGATCGTTTCCAGAATCGTTTTTATGTGTGTAAAGTCATACTAATTCTCAAAAACTTTACACTTCTTATTTATTCATTTTATTAAAAGTTAAGATTATTAAAAGTTAGATTGGTAATCGCGATCATGTCACGGTTGAGTAATTGTAATCTCATTCCGCCGCGATAGTGGAAAGGTTCAGGTTAGAGTCCTGACTGTAACTATGGTTGTCAAAATGATTTTTTCCGATATTTGCAGGAATCAATTATGTAATTGGCTACTCTTCCAATAAAAATTTTCAATTGCAAAACAGACGTATAAATCTATTTAATATATTAAAAGTTTACTTCTTTATGTGACTTCGGAAAAGTTTCTGCAAAGCGTTAAGCGACGCGCGCGCCTTACTTATTTTGTTTATGTATTACGAGGAATAATATGCACTGTTAAAAATTATTAAATTTTAATACGTGGGACGACCTATACAAGGTGATTCTGTAATGAGTAACATAAATGATACAGGATGTACCTACTATCAAAATAATACGAAAACCAAGAATAACTTTTTTCTTAAAGTGCTTCCCTAACAAGATACAGGGTGTTAAAGGGTCGATTTGGAGAACACTTATTTGATCGTATCTTTTAACTGGGTTGAACAATTTAATTCATTTTTGGTAGACATCTACTACATATAATAAGGACAGTAAACGGACAAAATTTTGTTGCATTTGAACAACCCAGTGGCGTAGAATTGGGGGTCATGTTCCAAGGGAGGACACTTTGAAAACTTACTTTAATTTTATTTTTACTAATTTTTATTTTTTTGTTAATTAAACTTTATTACCTAGATGTATTCGACTTTAAGTATTTTATTTGTTTGTTAATAAAACTTTTTCTGTGATAACTTTGCAGCCTGGTATTTCACATAGTGACACGCAAGTCAGAATTCTCGGAAACGGACGCTTCTGGGCAAATGAAACAAGTGTACCTTTTTTGTTGTATTTGAACCAATAATACTAAAAAAACAAAGAAAAATGGAAAAAACCCAACAGCAACTTTTTTTGGGGGGAAAAAGTGTCACATGACCCCCAATTCTACGCCACTGGGTTGTTCAAATGCAACAAAATGTTGTTCGTTTACGGTCCTTATTATGTAGTAGATGTCTACCAAAAATGAATTAAATTGTTCAACCCAGTTAAAAGATACGAGCAAATAAGTGTTCTCCAAATCGACCCTTTAACACCCTGTATCTTGTTAGGGAAGCACTTTTGGAAAAAAAGTTATTCTTGGTTTTCGTATTATTTTGACAGTAGGTACATCCTGTATCATTTATGGTACTCATTACAGAATCACCTTGTATATTCTTGAGATGTCTGGATTATGTCCTTCTGACAAGTTCTACATTTTTCAGAATATATATTTCATCTGCTTACAGAGTTCCTTAGTTATTAATTTTCGAAGACCATATTTCGTTGTCTACATAAATCCACTCGAGTGAATGAGGTGTATTTTTCAAGAGCTAATCCAATTATGTCTTGAATTCACATCGTTTTAAAAATTCAAATAAAAAATCTATTAACGATCCACAAAAATGTTTAAATTTAGATTTTAAAATATCGGAACAACGATTTTACAATGCTATTACGAGGTATAACTTCTAAAAAGTAACTTTAAGGAAAACCTGCCTTTAATGTTTTATTATTTGTTTAATTAAAGTAATTAAAACAACAAATAATTTTCATTTTCATGAGCAGCTCTCGCTAGTACGAAGATTCACACCTACAACCTAGCTATAATGAATTAACACTCGCATGTAGTGAAAATCAATTGATTTCGAAGTATATAAAGAGAATGTTAGAATAGTAATCATGTTACGGTTGAGTAATTGTAAGCTCATTCCGCCGCGAAAGTGGAAAGGTTCAGGTTAGAATCCTGACTGTGACTATGGTTGGTAAAATGATTTTTTCCAATATGTTTGGAATCAATTATATAATTGGCTGCTTTCTAACAAAAATTTTCAATTGCAATTCAGCCGTATAAATCTATTAATTTATAAAATAACAAACTACTTGGAAATACAGTGTGTAAATGGTATTACCAAACAATAGAATGGGATTTTTTTTTGATGGATCAATGAGACCTGTGAGGCTAAAAAAGCACGCTTTTGCCTGTTAGCTGTGTCGCGTTCACTAGGTTTTTTTTAAATGGATCAATAGTACATTGCATTACAAGGTATGAAACTTGGCGTTTGCAACCAGTGTGAAGTTTGCTGCCCCAGGTACGAGGACATGCAACCACACGTGTTGCAAACGCCAAGTTTCATACCGAGTAATTGCATATTATTTTCCACAACAACTCTATTGGCAATTCGATTTGAGGTACCTACAATTTAGGCGTGCAAAAAAGTCGCAAAAATATAAACTTAGCGTTTGCAAATTGCAACACGTGTGGTTGCATGCCCTCGTACCTCGGGCAGCAAACTTCACACTGGTTGCAAACGCCAAGTTTCTTATCTTGTAATGCAATATACTATAACACACTGAATTGAATTGTAGATTATAGACGCTCGACAACAGAGGTCATTAGCGTCTAATATTACACACTGTATAAGGTCATTAGTTATTAATGAATAAATCTATGATGTCAACAAAAAAAAGTATTATCTGAATAAAATTAAAATAAACTCACCATTTTCAATATAATACGAGGTCTCGTTGTATCGATCATCGGTGAACCCGGGTCGTTTGGCTTTAAGGGCTTTAGTTTCTAATTTCGCCTGAAACAAACCGAAACATAGAATTAACAAACAATTGTCATACTGAGGATTGAGGAAAATATACCGGATGTTCAAGTAAAAACATTACAAATATGTATTAAAGTTTCATTTTTCTATCGGTTATAACTTAAATCACGTCTGCAGAGATTTGTATTTTTGGCTTGAGTATAGTCGAGCTCCTAGGAATATAGTTGTTATAATGACAACTGTTCATGGCTCGTCCACAAAACGAGCTTCAACTCAGTTATCTTATTTTATTGTACGTTATAGACGCTCGACAACTTAGGTTATTAGCGTCTTTCAACTACACTAAATAGCAACTTATCTTAAAATTAAATGATATCACAAAGCATCCGTGAGCGCAGGTGGGAATCGAACTCACGACAGTCTAGTCTAGATGCTGCGGTACCAAATACGCTGTCCACTAGGCTACATGTATTAAACTGTATCTCAGCCAAATGAGAATAGTTTGATTACTTATATAAAAAAGGGTGTGGGTCTCGGGACCCCCGACAGATGTGAAACATCAAAGAAAACGTTATTGAACTCGGAGGTATTCTCTATGTAGTAGTATATATTTTTTCAAAAGCAGCAACTAACTGTTATGCTGACGTAATCCTATATACTGCACTGTAACACCGCGTGTGTTACAGTGCACGCCTGAGCCAAGAGAGTGAGAGTGCCGCAGTGGTGGGGAGAACAGCAGCGAAGGAGCGGACCAAACATTTCGTTGCATATTTCCCCACACGCGGCTGTTCACAGTCCGACATAAGATGTTTCACATCAAAAAGTGAAATTTAATTTTGTGTGGCGGTCGCATTTCATACAGTAGTTTGTAGAACATATTAAATAAATGTCTTAATTAGAAAACCTATAGAAAACGATCGTAAGTGTAAGTGTGCACTTTCTGTTACACCCTGTATATAGTAAAACAGTGTTTTATTGTTACATGTTCCGACACGCTGCAGTGAACGTTTCTCAATCCATCTTCTCTATTGAGGGGCAGCATCTGTGTTTCGTGAAATGGTTGATGGATGAGATTGGTTGATATGCTTTCTTCAATTTGTTGATAAGCGGTCGAGCGGACACAAAACTGACCTTATCTGATTGAACACGTTTTGTGTCTCGTAAAACTTTAAAACGGGTTGACGTAACACGATTTTTACTTCCCACCTCTACTATGGTAGGGAAGTAATGGATTCAGTCCGAAAACAATATTTCGAGATTTTAACAGATCTTCACGTTTTGAGACCCTAGCAATCGTTTAAAATCATTTTCCGACTGATGTCTGTATGTGTGTGTGTGTGTATGTGTGTGTGTATGTGGTCAATTTTTCGCCTTCGATATCTTAAGAACGGAACAACATACGGGCATGCCGATTGTTCTATTGTGTTTATCAGCCTTTAACTTAGATCTGATTAGATTTTGAGTCAAATCGGTTCAGTGGATCCTGATATATTCAAAAAAACGACCTCAATGTCACGTATTAACATAGGTAAAAAAAAATATAAATGAAATATAGATGTTATAATATGAAAAAAATGTAAATATTTTTTTTCTCTAAAATGTATAGTTTTCGAGAAAAAAAATATTTTACTAAAAAAAATAAAAATTGTACGTAAATCAAGGTAACCATGATTTTTGCTATATTAAGTTAGCCATCAGTAGATCACCAAACAAAAAAGAGGGCCATGCTTTCTTCAAAGAATAAAAATTAAATTGTGTTTTAAAGACCACCAACAGCTAAGGTTAATTGGGCCTAGTCAAAGAATAAAAAAAAAGAGTGTTTATTTTTTGCAAATATTTACTAGGTGGGAAGTATAGGACTGGTCATCAGTCGAATTTTTATATAAGCTTTCCGCCCCGACTTCGCTCAAGTAAATTTTTATATAAAACAAAGTCTTTTTATCTGTCTGTTTACAACTCGAAAACAGCTGAACCGATTTTCTTGCAGTTTGCAGAATGTTAATATAACAAAAATGTTGCTATATCATGTCAGGTTTTAGGTTACGTAAGTTGGAATTATAACTATAATTGTCTAGACGGGTTTTTAAATCAAAATAAGTTAGAATTTGAAAAAAAGGTAGGTGCCTTACCCACATAAGCACACAGTCGAAGTTATACTTCATACGTTTACATTTTTGCTTTTCCCCCTCTCAGCATTTTTAAAATTGATAAATTATTATTATTAATAAAATCCATGGTTAGCATAACATCTATACAGGGTGCTGAATTGCTTTGCGAGTAATAGGGATTTAACCCGTAAAATCAAACTTTCGCGATTTCCTGCTTCCCTAATTATTTTAGGAAAAATATCTTCGAGTAAAAGTTTTAGAACATTAAAATTCTGCATCTAAATCAATAAACAAATTAATTTTGCATGCTTTGTAACGGCAGAAATTTGATATGAAAATGTAAAAATTACCTCAAAAACAGATAGCGATAGCCATGGAACTTGAACAAAATGAGCAGAAATTATTCTGACAGCTAAAACGTCATCATTTTGTTCCATGGCTATCGCTATCTGTTTTTGAGGTAATTTTGACACTTTCATATCAAATTTCTGCCGTTACAAAGTATGCAAAATTAATTTTGTTTAATGGTTTAGATGCAGAATTATATGTTCAAAAATTTTTATTCGAAGATATTTTTCCTAAAATAATTAGGGAAGCAGGAAATCGCAAAAGTTTGATTTTACGGGTTAAATCCCTATTACCCGCAAAGCAATTCAGCACCCTGTATATATGTAAGTATCCAAAGCCTGTTTACAATATTACTGCATTACTTTGAAAAATCAGAACCTTGATTTTTAAAATTATAAAATCTATAAGAAAACGATTTTTTCCTGGGATCGATTTTTTGCCCCTCAAAGCCCCTTTTCAATAAATGACACTAAAATTCTAAAATGTAAATAAAAAGTAGATGCGTGCTTATGACCACACGACAGAAGTGAAAACTTATATATATTTTAAAATGAGAAAATCAGAAGTTTTCACTTCTGTCGTGTGGTCATAAGCATGACACCCACTTTTTTAAACTTTCAATTTTATTATAACGTAAAAAAACTAGGTAGGTATTTTTCGTGAAATCGAAACTGCAGAAAGTATTTTCTTTTCCATATTATATTTGACCGTCATTTGTCGATTCGTTTTTTACTTTTACAGAATATGAAAAGAGTAAATAAAACAAGATAAACGAGTCTTGATTTCGCCATTTTGTATTACATATAAAGGCCATCCCAATCAAGTACGTTTAAACGGAAAAAGTGTCAAAAATATTGGACACTACTTAAAGTTCAAAAGAAATTCGTGCCATCAAAGGCAACGAACATCCACTGTTCACAAAATATGTTTAATGTCCTTTAAGTGAAAAAACTTCACGACTAAAAACCATCAATTGTTGCTGAAAAGAATAAAAAAAATCGCGTGAAAAGAGCTCTATGACAAAAGTGTGAAGTGTCGATAAAGAAGAACTTATATAGCTCAGAGCTCTGCTACATACTGGAGTAGAACATGGATTGAAAGGAAGAAAGAGTACAGTTTTACGGTAAAGAATTGTGTATAGGGATTACGACGACGAGATGCTCAAATACAGACTGTTTTTAGACGCGGGAATGTCCTGTTTACTGTATTTTTAACGGTCACAAATTACCTGGATTTCCTGGATATTTAAAAAAATGTTAAGATGTGTCATGGGACGCCCGACAGAAGCTATGCTTTTTACGAATTGTATATAAAACCGAATTTATCAAAGCTACAGACAATACAATTGAAAAGTTATTATTTGACCGCCATTTTGAAATCTGACGCTATTTTATTTTTTTGTGTCCTATAAAACTCTTAAATATCAATTTTCAAAAAACTCAGATAATTTTTACAAAAGTACATATGGCCGCCATTTTGAAATCTGACGCCATTTTATTTTTTTGTGTCCTATAAAACTATAGCTATAGATATACTTTTAATAACATGAGCGTGACGGCTCACACCGTGACGCGAACCTATAAGTTTTTCACCTGCCAGAAATCCTAACGCGCCTATAGAAGCATAGCTTCAAAAAGTAACCTCAAAACATTGACACTTTTTCTCGACGTATATGTTTCGCTAACTATAAAGATTAAAATTTACGTTTTATTAATCAATGCCTGATGATGCTAACATGACTAGCGAAACATGCGCCGAGAAAAAGTGCTAGTATTTTGCGGTTACTTTTTTAGTATTCAGTGTCTTCAATTTTTAGTATTCAAAGGTCCAAACTATCACTCATCAAGAGATTTATTGATGTTTACCTCGAGATTTATTGAGGTTTATCTCAAGAGATTATTATTGAGAGTTATCTGAGTCTAGTACCGTTTTATATATTCAAATTATTATTTTGACCTTTCAGACAGGGCCGGTTTTACAATGTGAATTTAAATCAAGTTTAAGTGAACTCAGTTTAAAATTAAGCTTACTTAATATTACTTTTTTGTATCGGTCGTACAACCCTAACAGCTCTACCAATTTTTAAAAACTTTTTTTTGTTAGTTTCCTTCTGAGGTCTAGTTGTGCCTGGCGCGGGCGTCGCCCGATATTTGAATTTTGGTTCCGAAGGGGAGTAAATTTAAAAAACACGGTATTTTTTGCTTATAGTTCGCTCAATTAGTCATATCAGCTCGAAACCAGTCTTAAACGAAAGAGGAGAAATTTCTACATAGATTTCGTGTATTAGAATGTGTCGAAACAATTTTTTTATTAAGATTTATAAGCAACTTGTTTCGGCTGTCCTTAAGTTTGTTACACAGTAATATATTTAAATAAGCTTAATTATTAAATTCAGAATGTAAAACACTATAATATTCTAAGCTAGTTTAACAGTTTAAGCCGAATATGTAAAACCGGCCCTGAAACATTTAAATTACCTAGTCAGCTGAATACCTTAATACTATTTAATTAGTAGGGTACAATTTTATCTATAATAGCTTCAAGAAAATAATTAGTAGGTACCTTTCGTATGAAAATGGGTTTAAAACAAAAATTTATTATTTTGGGTCGAATTGAAAAACCCTGTTAAGATACGTAGGTAATATTTAGGGGTCGTAATTTATTTATTGTTAATGAGAAATTTCCGTAATATCGATGAGAAATTTGCCATCAAATCCGTCACACATAAAGCAGTAATTTACAGGATTATAGCCTCTTTCTTGTTACAAGCTTTTATTTTTAAAATTTAAAATTAATACCTTTTACAAAGTAGGTAAGCTTGAGAATTTAAAGACAGCTATTGAAATTTTCCGTTTGTTTTAATTATACTATCAGACAGAAAATTTTGCCTAGAGACGTTTTGCACCTCTTTTTTAGGAGCCTTTTCAAGTTTTTGTTGACTGCTATATAAGAACAGGCCTAGGCCAGCAGGGCACCGGCCTAGGGGGCCAGCTGCCGAGGAGGCCCCGACCAGGGCGGCAACGGAAATTAAAGAAAAAACAGCCCAAACATTTTGTAAGACTTTTTTTTGCTAAATTTCCATCCAATTCCATTTTTTTCCCTTTTTTTTGGACTTGGGGGGCCCAACTGTCAGGTGCCTAGGGGCTCTGGGTCTTTAAGTCCGGGCCTGTATAAGAAGAAATCAAATGCCACTGCCGGGACTTGAACCCGAAACACCCAGTTTCTGGCTGGTTGAGTTATTAATTACAAAAGGCTCTTCAAAAAAAAGGATCGGAACGTCTCAAGGCAGAATTTTCTGTCTGATATTATAATTAAAACAAATTTTAACAGTTCTTTACTATCTCAAGCTTATTTTGTAAATAATACAGCTGTTGTTGGTGTCAAACAAATTCCTTTTATATTTTTTATTTTTTCCTTCATGAAAAAAGTTCATATGAAGACATTTCTGGAAGTTTGACGGCTATATAATAAAGTAATATGACAACATATACATTTAATTTAATTATACTGCCTATGATGCATGAGTTTTGGCACATCCTGTATATGTATACTACATGACATTTGAGCACACCAAAGAGAAGAATAAGAAATTGATACAAGTTTCCGCCATTTTCACATAAAGTACATCCATTTATTTCCGTTGAAACTAGCCCACATGTTCGGTTAATTCTATGTAAAATCTTCAAAACATTGTTGATATATATAGCTACGGGGATTAAGTCTGAAGCTTCAGCATTATACTATTATAAAAAGTCTTATATAATACATAAATCAGATTATTTTTTAGGGCTGTACTTTCTCTAAAATGTTAAAATTTAACTGTTTCATGCTGGGTTAAAGAAAGCATTGTCAAAAAATTTGATTTAACAATGACCTTAGACTGTGATCATATAATTACAGTTTTTATACATGCAGGAACAGTCTAATGTCGTTGCCAAACTACACTGTAAAAAATGGATGTAAAAATACTTTGAAAGTTAAGGTAGAATTCGCTTGATTTTCTAAGTGATTTTACATTATTATTTATTTTTACACAGAAAATTTCATAAAAACTTGGACTTTACTGTAAGGTTAAACAAATTTGTGATTTTTACATAATGTAAATTAAAATTACATATTTTGTGTAATATTCCAATAAAATGTGTAAAAATTACAAAATAAAATGTATAGTTACATATATAAAATGGATGCATACAAAACAAATTAATGTAAAATTAGTAGCCACGCATGCGCAATGTGTTTTTATGGAATCTACGCGATGTGCAGGCGATACTTATTTGCGACGCCATTGTCTCTTTGTGTGCCATTACCAGATGAAACTGTTTACACCCTGTATACTTAATAAAAATGGACATGGAAATAATCGAAAAATACTTAACATAAATAAAATATTTCACCTCATGATAAAAAATGCGTTTTAAACACACGACAATGCATTGGCGTAATAACATGCAACTAGAAGACAAGATTTGACTGTATTGAAAAAAATAATAAAAATGTCTGAGATAATTTTATTACATTGCAAATTATGGTTATTATATAATATCAATAATTAACGTATTCTGATTGAAAAGAACATTTTAAAATGAGACAATTAATATTTTCTTAATTGATAAAACGGGAAGTGTTCATTAAGCGCAGATAAATTTTACTTTTGATCTAAATTCAACAAGTACAAAAGGTAACCGATACAATTAACAAAACATTTGTAACAAAATTAATTGTGAACAAGTAGGACGTACTTACATTTCAGTCCTTAGGTTCGTTAGATAATTGGATTTCTACAGCTGGCAAGATTTGTACGTACCAATTTACGAAAATACAAATGAAATAATTTTACCCTACTTTTTTAGAGTTCCGTACCAGAAGGGAACCCTATTGTTGTGCCAACGATGCCCGTACGTCCGTCTGTCTGCTACAGGCTCTAACTTCTAAATGAAATGAGTTAGGGACTTGAAAATCACAAATAATATGTAATACCGCGGCCCAAAGAATAATAAAATATTAATAAGGTTTATTTAAGAGGGGCGCCCATACATGCAAACGGGCGTCAAAAAATTGACAGCACCACCTATATGTTAAATCTGATATCACAGTCTTCTGTCCCCCTTGACACTCTATAACTTTTGTGTAAACAATTTTTTTATGAAAACAAAAATAAAGATAGTTACTTCTTACCACAACAGTTTTATTGATGGATGTACATTTCGAAAGCTATGCTTTCATCTTCAGCAAACACTATACAAGAAGTAACTATCTTTATTTTTGTTTTTATTCCAACCACAGTGCTCATATATTTTTATCATTTTTAACACGCTTATATTAGCTTCACCTGTATGTTTGCTTGCTTGCTTGTTTGTCAGTTTGTAACCGACTTCTTTGAACTTGATTTTGACCAACTTTTAATGGTCAGATTTAGTTTAAACGTTGTCGACTTATCAAGGACCGACGACAATACAATAATTCAATAAGTTTGTCCCATTATCCTGACCAGGATCTCCAGGACTAAAAAAAAGCAAAAAACTTCAGATTGAACTGAAACTTTGCACACTTATCAAGGACCGATTACAATACAATAATTCCATAAGTTTGTCCCATTATCCTGACCAGGATCTCCAGGACTAAAAAGCAAAAATAAATTATAATTTAAAAAAACTAAAAAACACGCTTTAACGAACTAAAAAGTAAAAAATAATTAATTTTATTGTAAAAAAGCGTGGGGTAGTATGAAAATATGATACAAAGCACCCCACGCTTTTTTACAATAAAATTAATTATTTTTTACTTTTTAGTTCATTAAAGCGTGTTTTTTAGTTTTTTAAATTATAATTTATTTATGGTTTGTACCGTTTACGAGATATTTTACTGCATTGTTTAAGATGTGCCACCCTGTATAATCATATCTCATATTTGTTATTTGAATGATATAGACTCAAATTTTATCGACAAAATTTATTTTTTCTTACTTCGATTTCGTACATAAATTTATATCAATACCGTGCCGACAATATATTCTGTCGCGTGCCACTTAAAGCACGCGTGCCATAGGTTCGCCATCCCTGCGATAGTGTATGTAGAAGAAGAATAAAATGAAATAGTAGAACAGTTCTCATTTGTACAGTATTATAGGTACGTGTACCCGGGGTATGGGTGGTGCGGAAGGAGGGAGAGTGGATATCCTGAAGGCACGGTCGACTATAAGGAGTTCTGGAGTCTAGATTTCCTAGGGGACCGCTTTGTTTGATCAACGTGCGCCGACCTATGACTCAATCACCAATCTGACCTTTGATCGCTACATACTACTTTCATCTATACGCCTTTCTCTCTTCCTTGCCAGAAGCGATCGCTTCTTCTTTCGCTATAAGTGTACTTACAAACCGCTCCAGCGCTGTAATACGACCGAAATCACTCAAACGTAACTTATTTGTATACACTATGGTAAAAAAACGGTCAAGTGCGAGTCAAGCTCACGTGGAGAGGGTTCCGTTTTTTACAAGCTTTTATAATTCAGTGGCGGCTCGTCAGAGGAGACAAGGGAGGCTCAGCCTCCCCATATTGCGACCATGTTGTGAAAAAGTATATACCTACATATTTTTTTTGTTTAAATTTTATTAACTTCCCATTGGAAGTTATTGTAATGGGTCCGAAAATCGAAATCAAAATGTATAACAAATTTTTATGTTTCAAGGTCACTACACTATTTTTACACTATTTTTAGAAAGATGTCTGTGTGTACGTATGTATGTACGTACGTACGTACGTATGTGTCCATTTCTTTCTAAGACGAAATCACGAGAATGAAAAATGATATCCACTACGTTAGGGTGCCAATCGACGCGTATTAACGTGAATATGATCTGAAAGAATTTTTTTCAAAATCGGTTCAGCCGTTCTTTTTTCTTAACCAAATAGACTCCAAAAAAGTAGATTTTACACAATATCTCGCGAAAAAAAATTATATCGACTTCGTAAGGGTGTCAATCGAAGCGTGTTAACGTCATTTTGATCCGACATAAATTTTATGAAAATCGGTTCAGCCGTTTTTTTTTTTTTAATTATTGTTAAAAATAAGTAATAATTATGTTTTAATGATTAAAATGATTACTTTTCTGTGTAATATCTAATTTAATTATTGTTATTAAATATTTATCAAACTGGGAAGTTCGTCGTGTGGACCTCAAGGGTCGAACTTTAGTCCTAATAAACGACCCACCTCACGGCTTGTTTTAAATTGTTTTCGTTATTTGCTTGTCAACATTTTTCTTTTATTATTTTGCGAAAGAACTTGATATTTTATGCGTTTCCTGTCAAATATAAGGGCATTTGCATCATTTATTTATTATACAGCACATAGAGTTCTATCAGCTATCACAATCCGAGTGTTCCAGCCACACTTCTTGTATAGGCAGAAGCTAGGCGCTTATAGCCTCTACTAGTTATATTATTATGATATCACTGGACCAGTCATTGTACTGTGCGGATTTTAGGCTGATATTGCATCTGTAGGTCATAGGACAGATAGCAATGTCTTGCTGAGATAATGCACCCGACTAACGTTCCTCTGAGGCTAGCCTCAACATGCTTATTTTTGTTAAACACGAAAACTGTGCCACTATACAATAAATTGTTCTCACACTCTACATTCTATTTTTGTAATGTTTCACCTTCCGTTATTCGTCAATTGTCAGTGTCAAAATTTATTGTGCATTTTTAAAAATAACTAACTATGGATAAATTAGAAGAAATTAAGCAATGTGATGATATTGTGAACTGGCTGTTAGGTAATTCTTTTAATTTATTGAATCATATCTGTAAATTTTACCTCGCCAAATCAATGCCAAAACCTAGATCACGTTTGATTAGGTACATTAAAATTTTGTGAAAATAGGCAGTCTCGTGGGTTTAATAATGCGTGGTATGGCAAATGCGAATGGTTAACCGGCTCTCATAAAAGGTAAAAATTATTTTGTTGGCCGTGTTTACTATTTTCAACAACAACAGAATATACGGTTTGGTCGAAAACGGGTTCCGTGTTGGTCGTGACTAGTGATGTGCCGGATCGTTAAAAATGTATATCCGCGGATACGGATCTGAATACGGATATTTGGTCTCAAGATCCGCGAATACGGATACGGATCTTAACTTTCTTAGAGTACGCGGCGGTAAATACTAAATATTGCACATCGACCTTTGGAAAGAGACTATCTGTTATGGGAAAAAGTTATTGACCACGATATTAAAAAATAAAAAATAATCTGAATGGAATTTAACTGTTTTTCATTATTACCTAATCACCTATATATATAAAATTTTATCTATGAATTGAAAATTGATAAGGTAAAAGATCCGCCAAAAAACTAACGGATACGGATACGGATCTTTCTTTTCCCTCGGATATCCGCGGATACGGATCGGATACGGATATCCGGCACATCACTAGTCGTGACTAATAAACTATCATAAAGTTCACGATCCACGTTTTTATAATTATGAACCTAAATTATAGAAAATTATTTTTTCCTTTTTAGTGCATTTAGTGCTTGTCTCTAAAAAGTTTTTTTTACTAATATTTATTTAGCTTTATTTCCCGGTAAAAGGAAAGCTTCAACGTAAAAATTACCCTGTGTGTAATTATAGGTATACCAGAATGCTTAATTTTAATATTATAATATTTATTGGTGATTTTTCGATTTTATTGTTATTAAGTTTTCTACAGGTATAAAAATAATCAAATTAGGTATACCAGGATGTTTCATTTTAATTTATGCTTATCTCTACCTAGAGATAAACATAAATTAAAAATAAACATCCTGGTATACCTAATTTGATTATTTTTATACCTGTAGGAAACTTAAGAATAATAAAATCGAAAAATCGCCAATAAATATTTAATAGGTAGGCTTAATAAACTGTGGCGTAGCTAGTGGGGGCGGCGCGGGCAGTCCACATCGGGTGCCATCCGTTTGGAGGTAAAAAAAAAATACTGACAAAAATTCTATAAAATGAAATTATCGCTAAAATTCAACGATATCTATGTACAGCTGTCATCATTAATGCCTGGACCAATCAATTGAACGTACGGTTGAAGCCGATAATAATTTGTTGGTGAAACTGAAATACATTTATTTTATTTATTGTAGATTATAGACGCGTCGACATCTCAGGTCATTAGCGTCTTTCTACTACACTAAATAACAACTATCTTAAAACTAAATAACATCACAAAACATCCATGAGCGCAGGTGGGATTCGAACCCACGGCAGCCCAGTCCAGTGGTTGCGGCACTAAGCACGCTAACCACTAGGCTATACTGCCCTCAACTGAAATACAAGTAAAGCGTGACTGGCAATATTTTGATAAAATTATTTAGGATGGTCAGTAAGGAAAGAATTTGACAACTTGTAAATATTGCCAGTCATCTTTTATGTGTAAACTAGCGGCCCTGTCAAGCTTCGCCCGGGTGCTAAGAAAGCCCGGGTGCAATACACTACTCACTCGCTTTGCTCGTTCGCTTGTTTATTATAATTACATTACTCGCTTCGCTCGTTCGCTATATATAGACCTTCCGTGAAAAATTATCTAAATGATGGTGAAAACCGCATCAAAATCCGTTGCGTGGTTTAGGAATTACATTACTCACTCGCTTCGCTCGCTCGTTATATATATAAACCTTCCGTGAAAAATTATCTAACTGATGGTGAAAACCGCATCAAAATCCGTAGCGTGGTTTAGGAGGAGTTCGCGGTTATACAGACAGACAACGCGGAAAGCGACTTCATTTTATACTATGTAGAGATTGAAAGTTGATAAAGTATTTTTTATTATATTAATTATTGTCTCTTTCTATCAAAATAGAACTAAATTAAAAAATTATAGCAAATGGAGCATTATCACTTATGACCAGTTTATCGTACATTTTAATCACGATGTTATTTTAATCACGATGTTATTTTAATCACACGATTAAATGACGGATTGCTATGGTAACGAAACGCAGCAACCAATGAACACGTAGCTGTCAAAATTTAACAGCGTGATCAAAATAACATCGCGATTAAAATGGACGATAAACCGGCCATTAATCAATTATTAATTATAATAATTATTTTATAAGATAAGAATAATTAAGAGCACTGTGGTTTAATTTAATAATAAAGAGTTTAGTCACGTCTAAACACAATAATTTTATTAGTGAATGTACATTTCAAGAACTATGCTCCCATCTTCAGCAAATACTAGTATTTGCTGAAGATGGGAGCATAGCTCTTGAAATGTACATTCACTAATAAAATTATTGTGGTTAGACGTGACTAAACTCTTTATTATTTTATAAGTTAGAAAAAAAATTTGTTCTTATTCCAAATAATCACGCTTTGTTGCTTATTTTTATAAATGTCTAAAAATGATTGATCTTTAGAAATTTTCTAGTTGTAATGGGCGAGGGGGGGAGACAGCATCGATATCCACACCGGGTGCCACCCATGCTAGCTACGCTACTGGGTATATATTCTGTTAATTAGCATTTTTAAGGATTATAAAATGGCTGGATCTTGGGTTCATCTGTTAATTAGCATTTTTGGGGATTATAAAAGGGTTGGGCCTTGGGTCCATCTGTTAATTAGCATTTTTGGGGGCTATAAAAAGGCTGGGATATGGGTTCATTCTTCAGTTTGAGTTTAGGCTTTAAGCAGTATTCAACTATCTTAGTAAATTAACTTGTCACCATTATTTAAATTTTATTCAGTTTATTCAGTTATTCAGTTTATTCAGTTAGTTTATTCAGTTATTCAGTATATTTATTCAGTTACTTAAAATGGATTTGAAAAACGTAAAGACTACCATCAGAAGTTTGGCTATGTCGTGTAAACATGGTACAACAGTTCAAGAACTCTGTGAAGATTTTCAAGAGTACACGGGTCAAACTATTCCGTTCAGGGAAAATGGATATGAAGATGTAATTAGTTTTTTGAAGTCGCTAAAAGATACGGTGAATGTAAGTATTATATTTTTATCAAGTTTTTTTTAACTTCACTTGTCAAAATTTGTATTCCAATTTTGATCCACTTCCACATTTCTGAGGTTGCAGAAAGCATTGTCAAAAAATCTGATTTAATAATGACCTTAGACTGTGTTCATATAATAACTACTTAATTGACTAATTTTTTTGTGTTATATTAATAGAGCAGTCAATTCTGAACAAAATTACACCTCAATCACTTCATTCTGATTTCAAATAAACTTAAAAATAATTTTTGAAATATTTATGTTTTTGCTCTACTGAATTATGACGTCATAATTTTATGAACGTGCGTTTAATATAATAGCTAGAAATATTATTTAAAAACCCAGAAACAGAGTATGTTGAAAAATACCGTTTTGTATACCTATGTAAAAATGATGTAAACAATCTAAGTTACGTTGCTATGGATACATTTATTTTTTAATTAAAATTGACGCCACGCGGTGTTTGAAGTCACGTGACATTACAAATCATGATTTTATTTATTTATCTAAATATGTTTACGAAACTTAATAAATAAAAATAAAAATTTTAATTTATATTAGAAATCGTGTCCATCGTGATTATAATAAAATTAAGCAAAATCGCAGGATAGTGGATTTGAAAAAGTCTAAATCTATAGACGAAACGTCGTACATTTAATTTAATAAATCAAATTATTTTGTCCACTATTCAGCGATTTTGCTTAATTTTATTAAAAATTTTAATAATTATTTTAGACTTTTAGAGCATAAACTTTCAATTAATTAATAATACAGTTTTGTATACCTATGTAAAAATGATGTAAACAATCTAAGTTACGTTGCTATGGATGCATTTATTTTTTTATTAAAATTGACGCCACGCGGTGTTTGAAGTCACGTGACATTACAAATCATGATTTTATTTATTTATCTAAATATGTTTACGAAACTTAATAAATAAAAATAAAAATTTTAATAATCATTACGTTACGTTGCTATGGATACATTTATTTTTTAATTAAAATTGACGCCACGCGGTGTGACGTGACATTACAAATCATGATTTTATTTATTTATTTAAATATGTTTACGAAACTTTATAAATAAAAATGACAATTCTAATAATTATTTTAGACTTTTAGAGTATAAACTTTCATGATAATTAAGTTTTATATTTTATTTTGATCACTGGTAATTACCCGTTTTATACATGAAAGAACGGTTTAATGCAGTCATGTAGAACATTAGATTGTACTTATACGAAAACAAATGATTGATTCACACAGAAAAATATCGCTTTTCAAGCTAAATTTTGATCAATATGAGTTGAAAAATGTTGTTTCGAAGTGGAAATTCTATAAAAACTATGTTAAATACATGTAGACACAGTTTAAAAAAATATCGTTTCAATCGATCAATTATTATAATCGATTTAAAATTCTACAATGCTTTCCTTATGGAGAAATATTATGTGTGGTTATAATTTAAGGTGATTGTCAAATCAGATTTTCTGACAGTGCTTTCTGCAACCCAGCATTAAACATTCTGGATTTCCAACTTAATACAAAAGACACATGTTTCATTGAGTGCGTTAGTGCTGAAATACTCGTAACTGAAAAATCGATTTAAAATTTAGATTCAGCCAACGTTTTGAAGTCATTTTAATTTTAGAATAGTCGTCTGAAATTTAAGCTATTTAATTTTATCAAACTGTTAACATAAATTAGTTTTCAGTTAGTTAATACTTAACTAAAGCTGTGTTACAAAATCATTAAGCTGAAAGGTTATGAAAATTATGTCATTTTAAACAAAATTCTGAAAAAGACTTCTGAAAATTCTCAAATTTCCAAAAATTAAATTAGGCACATGATTATAAATCCACATTTTTTTTCAGGTATTCGGTAACAGCCTGGACAGCAAAGTAAGGGCTGTAACTACAAGGAAGACGTTGCATCTAAAATTATTAATAGCCAATCAAAAAGATGACCAAAGGTACGTATTCTTCAAGATGTTTTATTTGATACGAAAATGTGTAGTAATCTAAAACTAGGCTTTGTTTAATAGCTATTTATGCTACAAGTTCAAAAAGTGACGAATTAGCCATTTTCCTGAGAGTAGTTCTTTTAATTATCCACGAGAGGCAGCACTTGTGATAGGTACAAACATTATTTATTCCCCATTACTGTCGTGTTACTTTAGTGGTATAACTTAATTATTAAATTAATTAAGTTATACCACTAAAATGACACGACACTAATGGGGAATAAATAATGTTTGTCCCTATCACAAGTGCTGCCTCTCGTTGATAATTGAAAGAACTACTGTCAGGAATATGGCTCAGTAATGGGGTAGTTACAGAACGAGCCGATAGGTTGTGCTGTGTCGACTTTGTCTCGAACGACTATTCACACAGCACAACCCAGAGGCGATACGCTGTGAATATCCCATGCCAAATAAGCCACTTTCACCTCTTTTTGCTGTAGTATAATTTACACTAGCTTTTTGGTTCGGCTTCGCCCGGGTAGATTTTGATTTAGCATCGAATTAATCACAAATGTCTCTCATATAATAATACTATATTATAAGCCTGTATCTGAATTTGGGACAACTGGAATCTGTCAAAAAATCCAACCAAAATGATTCAATAGATTCAATGGGCTATAATTAAAATTTAGATTAATGTTAGTGATAACAATTGCCGATCAAGAAAAAAGTTTAACATGAAGTATCTATTTCAGCTCGAAAAAGGTTTACCAAAAAAAATTAGCAAAACATCGACGAGTATCGAAAGCTGACGGGGAAGGTCCTTCAGTTCCCCAGAACAAAAATGAACAGCAAGGAGAAAAGCGCCAGTTTCCAGATTTTATCAAAAAAAATTTGGTCAGATTGATTGGTCAGTACAAGGATGGCATCTGGTGCAGAGATCTGCCGGATATTTACAGGAGTCATTACGGAAAGTCGTTGAATTTCATGCAATATGGCTTCGTAAGTATGTCCGGTATGTGTTCGATGTTGCCAGATGTATTTCATCGTATTAGAGCCGGTCGAGGAGACTGGAAACTATTTGACGCGAGGCTCCCGAAACCCATTCTTCCAATGGAGGTGCCAAAACCGCAGCCGAATGACAACTCAAAAAAGGTGCCAGCAATCCCTCCTGTACCAATCAAAAGAGTAAGTAAAAGTTTTTTGCTCGTTTTTTCCAACATCCAATAACATACAAAATATTGTTCAAAATAATAATTTTAAGGTCACCAACTGCAATGGTAATCTAAGCCTGGTACCAATCCATATTTATTTTCAATTTTTATAATAATAATAATAATGTAGCTTTATTCTGAAGTACTGTTAATAGATACAGTGTAGAATTCCTGGTGAATAAAAATCTAGTTGATGCATTTATTAGTTGTCAACTTGGGAACTGGGGGTTTGTAGTAGACGAGTTTTAGAAACGCCATATAAACAACGGCATCTCTACAAGCTCGACTATTCTCAAGGCCAAATTATTGCTCCATATCTCAAAAGTTATTTTAATCGAAGAAATCTTCAAGTAGGTGGTCTTCGAAAAAAGTTGTCGCAAAATGTGAAAAGATAAAATTGGAGTTTCATGCTTTCACGGCCGGTAGACATCTTGATAGCAAATGTTTCCGGGCTAGGTAGCCGTGGTCCAATGGATTTTACTCCGTACGTTTCGCCCAAAGCTCCGTTGGGCATCTTCAGCGGCGATTGGCAATACGATGTGATCTTCTTGCCGGAGTAAAATCCATTGGACCACGGCTACCTAGCCCGGAAACATTTGCTATCAAGATGTGAAAAGATAATCTAAAAACTGAAATCTCATTTATAATTATTGGTGTCCTCCATATTTTACGATCAGCATCGAAAATTTCCTTTTCAGCCTTTTGAACTGTACAAATAAAATTATTATAAATTGTGCTATTAACTATTTTTACAGATGCCGCCTAAATATCCTCCATGCGTTTTAAAGCAGGGTCAAACCATTCCCCGCGAATGGGTTTCTGATCGAGAAGCATGGAACTTCATGGAAGTCAAAGTTGGTGAAGTTTATGATCCAACTAAATTCTGGATCATAAAGCGAGACAAATATGATGAAGTGGATGAAATGATGGAACGCCTTCAGGATACTTTGAAGTCCCCGGAAAAATACATAATTCCTGAGGAACTTGTACGTGCAGGCCTGTACTGTGCTGCTATCGTTTTGGGAGAATATTGTCGGGCCAAAATTCTTAAAATCGAAGATGACAACACAGTGAGGGTATTTTGTATAGATTTTGGAACTGTAGAAATGGCCGATAGATCGACACTTTGTTTTCTGGATAGAGATTTTGCTCATCTGCCCGCGCAGGCCATCAGAGCAAGGCTCTCTGATATTAGACCGGACAGGCCGAAAGTGATGTGGTCTACAGGCGCGACCAAACAGTTCCTCAATCTAGTCAAAGAGAAGGCCCTGATATGTTCCGTCCATGCGCTTGATCGTTGGGTAAATTACACAATATTTTTTTATTATTTTCATAAGTTTACCTTAGTCGGACATTTTCTATTTGAATGATGATTCCATGTAATAACGATCTAGGACCTAGGTATATAGGGAAAAAAAACAGTTCGATATTATTGAGTTTTGTGGCATTTGTGCTAACCTACAGTTCACTAACTTTTTGATGGCATCGGGAACCTTTTAATGTCAGCGTTCCAAAATCTCAAATTAAAGTAAATTATATAAAAACATTACCAATGGACCATATACCTACCTATACTAGATTCTGCCCACATTTACCACTTTTAGGTCCAAACGATAGTGATATGGTCATAGCACAAAAAGTATATTTTGTAGCATTAAACTTTGGGTGAATTTTCAAGAGTGGTCAGGTTATAAATATTCCAGTTGGTCAAAGTCACAAGAGTTATTGTAAAAATAACATAATTGAAATGTTACTTTGATTACCTAATATTGATATGAACTACCAAAATGAACAACTAAGTTTTTTTTTACAGAATCATATTGTACACGTCGATCTTTACGATACTAACGGCCCCGACGATCTTAACATCGGCAGTCTACTTGTCGACAGCGGGATGGCAGAGTATTCTTCACGAAAGGTAAATAAAACGGTTGTGTACAGTGTTTTTTATAATACAAAAAAGGCATGTGTGTGTGTTTTACATGCGGCGGAAGTTATACTCCTTAACATATACCCCGCGAATGGTATGGCAGCGACATCTATGAATCGAGGTACAAAGTGTTCTTAGCGTGACATCTAACGGGATTTTTTTATAAGTTCTTAGTTCAACAACTATCTAAAGTTTAACGCGTTGCGTAAACTCACCCGGAGTCGCATAAAGGATTATAACTTCTAAAAAGTGTTTTCAAGGCTGAATGTAATATCTATAGCTCTTTCATTTTTAACTGCTCGAGACGACATCTTGGTGTCATGGCCAGCGTGCTAGCCTTTGGAGAAAGCTGTCGTGGGTTTGTTAATTTCACTTCGCTCATGGATGTTTTGTTAGTTTTCAGTGACCTAAGTTATCGACGCGTCTATAATCTATAATAAATAAATGAACGGCACGAGTTGTTAATGGAATTTTGCAGAAATTAGATTTATTCAACCCGAATTATCGCTGAATTGTAATCATTTTAACTGAATTTAACTAATAAAATGATTGATTTTACAGCTATGTAGAAGCATCAACCCTCGTTTGGGCCTGGTATACTTGTGTCCCAGTTTCGAAGACGTCGAGACAGGTGTGACATTGACATTCAGGCAACTGAATGCTTTGCCATACGAAACGGACATAAGAAGGTACATCTTTGCCGAGTGGATCGAAGCGGCTGAAACCAATCCGGATTTCGATCCAAACACATTTTCGCAAAAGATTGGAGAAGGTAAGATAGCAAAGATATTTTAAAATCAATATCTCCATACACCAATCATTAATATGCAAACATCATTTTTAACCGACTTCCAAAAAGGGGGGTTATAAATTCGATGCGTATGTATGCATGTACCTATGTCCACGACTGTATCGAGAACCGTTGATCTTTTTTCGATGCGCGGTTTTCACTAACTGAATAAGCTATTCTCATAAGGGAGGTTATTACGTATAAAATATTTCAATATTTATATCGGTTCAGTAGTTTTTAGGGTTCCGTACTTCCGTACGGAACCCTATTACCCTGCCTACGATGTCTCTGTCTGTCCGTCCATCCGTCTGTCACAGGGCTCTATCTCACAAACAGTAAAAGGTAGCTAATTGTGTGTTGTTAACATGAATCCTAGCAAATAATAATTAGAATTAAATAATAAATTAATTTCAATAAATTAATGTTTTTTACACTCACAAGTGGAAGTAGTGTCATTGGACGCGATGATTACATTTATATTGGAATCAAACCATATTACCGATAACTGTCAAAGTGGCGTCATCGTACGCGATGATTATAAACTATATTATTTATATTGGAATCAAACCAACTGTCAACCTTGAGGTTCGAGTTTTATACTGTGCTTTTAACATGGACACAGTTTACATACTAATTAAGTTTTTGTAATGGTACGGAACCCTCGTGGCGCGAGTTTTACTCGCACTTGACCGTTTTTAAAAATTTAGTTTTTAAATAAAATGATCGATATATTTACTTTATTATTTTCAGGGTTGGCACACGGCATTTGGACGAGGGAAACATTTCCAGTGTTGAGGCATCCAACAAAAATACTAAAGAGAGCCTCATAAGAATGAATGAAACAGGGGCGGATAGGCCCACCGGGACACCGGTATTTTCCCAGTGGGCCGCTACTTATATTGACGAAAATGGGCCGATAAAAATATTCATGGTCATGTGGACCACTAGATTCTATTTTTAACAAGAAGTTTCTATTTCTGCTTAAGAAAGGTTTACCAAAAAAAAATCGGCAAAACATCGACGATCATCAAAAGCTGACGGGGAAGGTCCATCAGTTCCCCAGAACAAAAATGATCAGCAAGAAGAAAAGCGCGAGTTTTTGGACAGATTTCATCAAAAAAAATTTGGTCCGAATGATTGGTCTATACAAGGATGGTATCTGGTGCAGAGATCTGCCGGATATTTACGGGAGTCATTACGGGAAGTCGTTAGATTTCATGAAATATGGCTTCGTAAGTATGTTCGGTATGTGTGCGATGTTGCCAGATGTATTTCATCGTATTAGAGCAGGTCGAGGAGACTGGAAATTATTTGACGCGAGGCTACCGAAAGCCACTCTTCCAACGGAGGTGCCAAAACCGCAACCGAATCCTTAATGACAACTCAAAAAAGATGGGTCGGTCAGATCATACCTATCCGCCCCTGGAATGGAGTATGGACATAATTGGGTACCTAATCTGAAATTCAAAAGCATTTTCAGGACCGGAAAATGGGATTTGAAAAATGGAAACTTTCCCATGTGCAGTTACAGCTTTACCTTTAATATTTGCAGAACTTGAACAAAGGAAACGTTTCCAAGGCTGGGGAAGAAGACTCATAAGAATATATGAAACATAAATCATAATTTATTGTCCAGACAATATTTGAATTAAAAAAAAAAAGTATTAATCTTTTTTTTGGTATGGGTTTCTGATCGAGAAGCGTGGAACTTCATGGAAGTCAAAGTTGGTGAAGTTTATGATCCAACTAAATTCAAGATCATAAAGCGGGACAAATATGATGAAGTGGATGAAATGATGGAACGACTTCAGGATACTTTGAAGTCCCCGGAAAAATACATAATTCCTGAGGAACTTGTACGTGCAGGCCTATACTGTGCTGCTATCGTCTTGGGAGAATATTGTCGAGCCAAAATTCTTAAAATCGAAGATGACAACACAGTGAAAGTATTTTGTATAGATTTCGGGACTGTAGAAATGGCCGATAGATCGACACTTTGTTTTCTGGATAGAGATTTTGCTCATCTGCCCGCGCAGGCCATCAGAGCAAGGCTCTCTGATATTAGACCGGACAGGCCGAAAGTGATGTGGTCTACAGGCGCGACCAAACAGTTCCTCAATCTAGTCAAAGAGAAGGCCCTGATCTGTTCTGTCCATGCGCTTGATCGTTGGGTAAATTACACAATATTTTTTTATTATTTTCATAAGTTTACCTTAGTCGGACATTTTCTATTTGAATGATGATTCCGTGTAATAATGATCTAGGTATATAGGGAAAAAATCATAACAGTTCGATATTATTGAGTTTTGTGGCATTTGTGCTAACCTACAGTTCGCTAACTTTTTGATGACATCGGGAGCCTTTTTATTATGTCAGCGTTCCAAAATCTCAAATTAAAGTAAATTATATAAAAACATTACCAATGGACCATATACCTACCTATACTAGATTCTGCCCACATTTACCACTTTTAGGTCCAAACGATAGTGATATGGTCATAGCACAAAAAGTATATTTTGTAGCATTAAACTTTGGGTGAATTTTCAAGAGTGGTCAGGTTATAAATATTCCAGTTGGTCAAAGTCACAAGAGTTATTGTAAAAATAACATAATTGAAATGTTACTTTAATTACCTAATATTGATATGAACTACCAAAATTAACAACTAAGTTTTTTTACAGAATCATATTGTACACGTCGAACTTTACGATACTAACGGCCCCGACGATCTTA
Organism: Mongoloraphidia duomilia; assembly: GCA_039654895.1. Classification (NCBI taxonomy): domain Eukaryota; kingdom Metazoa; phylum Arthropoda; class Insecta; order Raphidioptera; family Raphidiidae; genus Mongoloraphidia; species Mongoloraphidia duomilia. Next base: position 3,978,566 of record CM077522.1, on the reverse strand, counting down.
ACATCGGCAGTCTACTTGTCGACAGCGGGATGGCAGAGTATTCTTCACGAAAGGTAAATAAAATGGTTGTGTACAGTGTTTTTTATAATACAAAAAAAGGCATGTGCAAAAAAAGGAAGTTATACTCCTTAACATATATCCCGCGAATGGTACGGCAGCGACATCTATGAATCGAGGTACAAAATGTTCTTAGCGTGACATCTAACGGGATTTTTTTATAAGTTCTTAGTTCAACAACTATCTAAAGTTTAACGCTTTGCGTAAGCTCACCCGGAGTCGCATAAAGGAGTATAACTTCTAAAAAGTGTTTTCAAGGCTGAATGTAATATCTATAGCTCTTTCATTTTTAACTGCTCGAGACGACATCTTGGTGTAAATGGCCAGCGTGCTAGCCTTTGGAGAAAGCTGTCGTGGGTTTGTTAATTTCACTTCGCTCATGGATGTTTTGTTAGTTTTCAGTGACCTAAGTTATCGACGCGTCTATAATCTACAATAAATAAATGAGCTGCACGAGTTGTTAACGGAATTTTGCAGAAATTAGATTTATTCAACCCGAATTATCGCTGAATTGAAATCATTTTAACTGAATTTAACTAATAAAATGATTGATTTTACAGCTATGTAGAAGCATCAACCCTCGTTTGGCCCTGGTCTACTTGTGTCCCAGTTTCGAAGACGTCGAGACAGGTGTGACCTTGACATTCAGGCAACTGAATGCATTGCCATACGAAATGGACATAAGGAGGTACATTTTTGCTGAGTGGATCGAAGCGGCTGAAACCGATCCGGATTTCGATCCAAACACATTTTCGCAAAAGATTGGAGAAGGTAAGATAGCAAAGATATTTTAAAATCAATATCTCCATACACCAATCATTAATATGCAAACATCATTTTTAACCGACTTCCAAAAAAAGGGGTTATAAATTCGATGCGTCTGTATGTATGTAACTATGTCTACGACTGTATCGAGAATCGTTGATCTTTTTTCGATGCGCGGTTTTCACTAACTTAATAAGCTATTCCCATAAGGGAGGTTATTACGTATAAAATATTGCAATATTTAAATCGGTTCAGTACTACTACCCTGCCTACGATGTCTGCCTGTCTGTCCGTTCATCCGTCTGTCACAGGGCTCTATCTCACAATCAGTAAGCGGTAGCTAGTTGAAATTTTCACAGATTGTGTATTGTTAAGACATGAATCCTGCGGCAAATAATAATTAGAATTAAATAATAAATTAATTTCAATAAATTAATGTTTTTTTACACTGACAAGTGTAAGTGATGTCATCGGACGCGATGATTACATTTATATTGGAATCAAACCATATTACCGATAACTGTCAAAGTGGCGTCATCGTACGCGATGATTATAAACTATATTATTTATATTGGAATGAAACCAACTGTCAACCGTGAGTTTCGAGTTTTATACTGTGCTTTTTAACATAGACACAGTTTACATACTAATTAAATTTTTGTAATGGTACGGAACCTTCGTGGCGCGAGTTTTACTCGCACTTCACCATTTTTAAAAATTTAGTTTCTAAATAAAATGATCGATATATTTACTTTATTATTTTCAGGATTGACACATGGCATTTGGACGAGGGAAACATTTCCAGTGTTGAGGCATCCAGCAAAAATATTAAAGAGAGCCTCATAAGAATGAATGAAACAGGGGCGGATAGGCCCACCGGGACACCGGTATTTTCCCAGTGAGCCGCTACTTACATTGACGAAAATGGGCCGATAAAAATATTTATGGTCATGTGGATCGCTATATTCTATTTTTAACAAGAAGTTTTACTCAAAAAAGGTTTACCAAAAAAAATCAGCAAAACATCGACGAGCATCGACAGCTGACGGGGAAGGTCCTTCAGTTCCCCAGAACAAAAATGAACAGCAAGAAGAAAAGAGCCAGTTTCTGCCAGATTTCATCAAAAAAAAATTGGTCCGAATGATTGGTCTATACAAGGATGGTATCTGGTGCAGAGATCTGCCGGATATTTACAGGAGTCATTACGGGAAGACGTTGGATTTCATCAAATATGGCTTCGTAAGTATGTTCGGTATGTGTGCGATGTTGCCAGATGTATTTCATCGTATTAGAGCAGGTCGAGGAGACTGGAAACTATTTGACGCGAGGCTCCCGAAACCCACTCTTCCAACGGAGGTGCCAAAACCGCAACCGAATCCTTAATGACAACTCAAAAAAGATGGGTCGGTCAGATCATACCTATCCGCCCCTGGAATGGAGTATGGACATAATTGGGTACCTAATCTGAAATTCAAAAGCATTTTCAGGACCGGAAAATGGGATTTGAAAAATGGAAACTTTCCCATGTGCAGTTACAGCTTCACCTTTAATATTTGCAGAATTTGAACAAAGGAAACGTTTCCAAGCTTGGGGAAGAAGACTCATAAGAATATATGAATCATAAATCATAATTTATTGTCCAGACAATATTTGAATTAAAAAAAAATAAGTATTAATTTTTTTTTTTTGGTATGGGTTTCTGATCGAGAAGCGTGGAACTTCATGGAAGTCAAAGTTGGTGAAGTTTATGATCCAACTAAATTCAAGATCACAAAGCGGGAAAAATACGATGAAAAGGATGCAACGATGGAACGACTTCAGGATGCATTGAAGTCCCCGGAAGTATACTTTGTTCCTGAAGAACTGGGACGTGCAGGCTTGTACAGTGCTCCGATCGCCTTGGGGGAATATTGTCGGGCTAAAATAAATTGTTAAACCGAAGATGACAATACAAGGGTATTTTGCATAGATTTTGGGACTGTAGAAATGGCCGATAGATCGACTCTTTGTTTTCTGGACCGAGATTTTGCAGAGCTGCCCGCACAAGTAAATCAGAGCAAGGCTGACTGATATTAGACCGGCCAGGCCAAAGGTTAATGTTGTCTACAGTCGCGAGCAAACAGTTCCTCAATCTGGTCAAAGAGAAGGCCCTGATCGGTTCCGTCAATGCGATTGATCGTGAGCTAAATTACACAAATGTTACCTTTTTCTAATAATTTATCATCAAAAAATATTGAAAAACTCGATTGTAAATATAACTAAAATATCTATTTATTTATATTATTTATGGAAATCAAAGTTGGTGAAGTTAATGATCCAACTAAATTCTGGATCATAAAGCGGGAAAAATACGATGAAGTGGATGCAACGATGGAACGACTTCAGGATGTTTTGAAGTCCCCGGAAGAATACTTCATTCCTGAGAAACTGGTACGTGCAGGCTTGTACCGTGCTGAGATCGTCTTGGGGGAATATTGTCGGGCTAAAATAAATTGTTAAAATCGAAGATGACAATACAAGGGTATTTAGCATAGATTTTGGGAATGTAGAAATGGTCGATAGATCGACTCGTTTTCTGGACCGAGATTTTGCAGAGCTGCCCGCACAGGTAAATCAGAGCAAGACTGGCTGATAATAGACCGGCCAGGCTGCAGGTTATGTGGTCTACAGTCGCGAACAAACAGTTCCTCAATCTGGTCAAAGAGAAGGCCCTGATCGGTTCCGTCAATGCGATTGATCGTGAACTAAATTACACAAATGTTACCTTTTTTTAATAATTTATCATCAAAAAATATTGAAAAACTCAATTGTAAATATAACTAAAATATCTATTTATTTCTATTATTATTTATTTATGTAATTATTTATTTATATTATTAATATCTATGCTAATAAACTGTTTTTAAAATGAATTTGTAAGCGTTTTTAAATTACAAGATGAATTTCAATTTCCGAAAAAAAAAAATTGGTTTAGTGGGCTCGTATTTAAGGCCCTGCTTACAACATTTCAAATAAATATAACTTTATTCCATGAAGTAACAATAATATGCACCAAATCCACACAAGATAAATTCGCGATTCATTCAAAAATAACTTTAATACGGTTTTTCAACGAAACTTAAATTTAGTAAGTTTATTAATGATAAAAGCTCGTTTTTTCATTAAAAAATTGCGTGGCATTTCTTGAATAAAAGTGAGTCCACAAAAAGTTTATTAAAATTATTACAAAAATGTCGTCAGTCAGTTGACAGTTTAATATTTGAGAAGCGTGTTAGATATTTCGTGATAAAACATTCATGACAAAAGCAGAATTGTTGACGGTTAAAGCAAAACTTTTTTGCAATGAAACGATTATCATATAATCCTCTATTCAAAAGGACGGCATACAATCTCTTAATCCTGTTTCACAACGTAATACATATACTTACATATAGAGGTATAATATTTAGGTAGATATAGATGGCACTTACAGGAGCTTACGGTTACATTCAAACTTGTTGGCTTTCTTTTAAAAATAATTTTTGAAGTGAAAACTTCTTTAGGCGCACTTTGCGTTCTTTCTGAATAGTGAACGAAAGTGAACCGTCACGCTCGGGTCGGTGACGCTGAATCGGGTTTACTCGACTCCACTCGACATCAAGCGAGCTCGGGTCTGTGACCACGTTTACTGTCTAACAAGAAGTGCATCGTTTCAAGAATTACGTTTTAAGCGCACTTTGCATTCTTTCTGAACAGTGAACGAAAGTGAACCGTCACGCTCGGGTCGGTGACGCTGAATCGGGTTTACTCAGCTCCACTCGACATCAAGCGCGCTCGGGTCGGTGACCACGTTTACTGTCTAACAAGGAGTGCATCGTTTCAAGAATTACGTTTTTGAAGTAAAAACTTCTTTAGGCGCACTTTCGTTCTTTCTCAATAGTGATCGAAAGTGAACCGTCACGCTCGGGTCGGTGACGCTGAATCGGGTTTACTCGGCTCCACTCGACATCAAGCGCGCTCGGGTCGATGACCACGTTTACAGTTTAACAAGGAGTGCATCGTTTCTGAAGTGAAAACTACTTTAGGCGCACTTTGCGTTCTTTCTGAATAGTGAACGAAAGTGAACCGTCACGCTCTAGTCGCTGACGCTGAATCGGGTTTACTCGGCTCCACTCGACATCAAGTGCGTTCGGGTCAGTGATCACGTTTACTGTCAACAAGGAGTGCATCGTTTCAAAAATTGCGTTTTTATTATTACGTATTATAATAATAAAATAATATAATATTATGTATGTTTTGCATATAATCAAGTTTTCACTTCTGTCGTGTGGTCATAAGCACACATCCACTTTTTTTCGCGAGCTGCTTCTCGAGCTTCAGTTTGACAGCCACTGATATAACGTATTTAAAATGTAATACAATGGAAAATTAAACGACAATAACTAATTTTCTGGCTCGTATTATGCTGTTTTTATTTTTCAGTTGGTGGAAAAAAAATAATTTGTTAAAACACTTTACATTTAGTCAATTAAATTTTCTGTTCAAAAATGAAAAAATAAACAAATGCTGTGATCAATTATAAAAATATAATTAAGTTACATTTTGTCAAATTAACGTAAATGAAAAAACAAAATAAACAAAACAGAATGGCAGATATGGAGACAGAAATCTCTACAGTAAATACGTCATTAAAAAATTAAATGTTTTTTTTTGAAAACATTTTCCGTTTTATTTGAAATAGGTTGTTGAATGACAAAATAAAATTAAATGTACAAAATATAATAAGATTATGAGGTTTTGTAAAACGACTGCAACATTTATTAAAAAAAAAACGAATAAGGGCTTAAAAGCATCAAAATTAAAAGAAAATCTCCACGAAATTAATCATCCGTTCAATGCTCCTTTAAGGCTGGGTTAGGTGAATAATGTAAACACATAACTGCAACATAATATGTTATATTGTAATAAGTAGGTAAGTTACTAGCCACAAAATATTTGTATACACATAATTAGTCGTAATTTTGTCATTCATCAGCGATTTAACTATTGTAGTGCAGTATGTTAATGTGTACATCTTATTATTAATATAAAATATTTTTTTAATTCATAAATACAGTTTTTCCACATTTCACTAGAAAATAATTCACTGTAAGGTAAGTTTTACAAGGCAATAACTGACAGTGTTTAATGCCATGATATTAGAAAACGTCGCGAATTCCATTTTCGATAAACTTTTTGTTTATTTTACTTGTTTTATTTTTGTAATAAACAATTTCACGATAAATTTGCACTGTTAGCATGTAAAATGTTTTGAGTACAATTTTCTGCCACCAGATGTCATATGCTCATTTGACGGATCCCAATACACTTGAAAACTTTTTTCTCACCGCAGCACACAAGTTATTACAGTGAAAATGGCTTTAATAAACAGTTGAATATGAACGGGATATTGCGTTATTACAAACCCTTTAATATTTCATGGCAACTGCGATTTGCACAGCGACATCGGGGAAATAAGAAGTATTCGCTGATACTTAATAAGCAATTAATATTTATGATTCTTCTGTTTGAATTTAATATTCTTGAAAAACAAGTAAGAAACGATAAATTTACAGCATACTTTTTGTTTTTCTGAAGAGACATTCACCCAGGGGCAACGAAAAATAAGATAAGACTTTCTTTCAATTCCCTGAACAAAAAAATATATATTATTCACAACTGACAACTCTTCCATTTATTCTGTTATTTTTTCTCTATTAAGGGCGAGTTAAATTCACCTAAATTACTTTTTTAAAGGGATTTGACATATTAACACAATATTGAAATTTTTTATGTGAAGTTTTATTCACAATTTGTAACATAATCTCAGTCTTATTTGAAACAAATTTTCCAATTTTTTTGAAGGGTGAGAAACATTTTTTTTGTGTAAAAATATTACAATGTTGAAGTAAACTTTCAAATACACTAATAGTTTTGTAATTATTTCATAATCTTGATATTTTGAGGGAGAAATTAGCAAAGCCCAAACATTACATTACTTTCATAAATCTGAAAAACAGCTCTAAACAATTGAAATAGTAGACGTGTTAAAATAAAAAAAGAGGCTTGGTGTGTGGGTAAAACCACACTGCTAACTTCCCATTGAATGCCCTTAGTTTTTATTCTAGAAAACGCTAGAACGCGCTGTGCCTAAGCCAAGCGGCCTATATAAGCAAGCGAGTGCGACGAGGCAGTCAATGGTGAGTCGTGCAACCAAGCGGATCAGTGATATAAATATTAGTCAATCAACGGTCGAATCAGTCAGTACAGTGATATAAATAGTGGAGTGGATATAAATAAATAGTACTGAAGTAACTGAGTAAATGACCGACATAAATAAACGTTAGAAATAAATCTGATATGAATACAGTGATATAAATCGTTCCGCGATATAAATTCACTTGATAAAATAAATATTAGTGTAGTCAATTGTATATAGTTAAGTGTTAATTACTTGTGTTGATTGTTAGAACTGACTTTTGGTTGTTGTGTTTATTATTGTTGTGTTTTTAATTATTGTAAATAAATATTGTAGATAAATATTTATTCCGCCAACTACTACTACATAGAAACGGCTACTTCCGTTGCGTTTGATTTTATATCCGTTCGAAATCACTGCGACAAAAGAAGTTTTACATCAAAAATGTTTAAAGCCTTGGACAAACTTCAATCAAGACAGTAGAAAAAAGTCCTATCTGCCTCTCCTGAGATTCGAACCTAGTTAATCCTGAATACAAGTATCGTGGGATCTTAGCCTCTGACAATTCTCATCTTTTATGCACGAATTCGGAGCACTTGTTTGTTCATTAAACACATTTAAGTGGTGAAGAGATTTCTCATTTTAATTATAATATTTTAAGTGCACTGCCATCTCGTAATACCTTCCAGTACCACTTTTCTCAGGTTTTATTAAATAGCCCAACTGCCACGTTTAATGTATTCTTCCTTTGTTTATTTTGTTGTCATCTCAGTTAACACGTGATGCTCCAGTTTTCAGTTTATCCGGCGTGTTCGTCAGTTAGAGCGATGGAACACACAGCGGTTTGTGCAGATTCGGCAGCCGAGGTAAATAATATTTTTACTTCCCACCTCTACTATGGTAGGGGAGTAATGGATTCAGTCCGAAAACAATATTTCGAGATTTTAACAGATTTTCACGTTTTGAGACCCTAGCAATCGTTTAAGATCATTTTCTGACTGATGTCTGTATGTGTGTGTATGTGTGTGTATGTGGTCAATTTTTCGCCTTCGATATCTTAAGAACGGAACAACATACGGGCATGCCGATTGTTCTATTGTGTTTATCAGCCTTTAACTTTGATCTGATTAGATTTTGAGTCAAATCGGTTCAGTGGATCCTGATATATTCAAAAAAACGACCTCAATGTCACGTATTAACATAGGTAAAAAAAAATATAAATGAATTATAGATGTTATAATATGAAAAAAATGTAAATATTTTTTTTCTCTAAAATGTACAGTTTTCGAGAAAAAAAATATTTTACTAAAAAAAATAAAAATTGTACGTAAATCAAGGTAACCATGATTTTTGCTATATTAAGTTAGCCATCAGTAGATCACCAAACAAAAAAGAGGGCCATGCTTTCTTCAAAGAATAAAAATTAAATTGTGTTTTAAAGACCACCAACAGCTAAGGTTAATTGGGCCTAGTCAAAGAATAAAAAAAAAGAGTGTTTATTTTTTGCAAATATTTACTAGGTGGGAAGTATAGGACTGGTCATCAGTCGAATTTTTTATTTATATTTTGCTATGATTGAAAATTTGTTATAAAGAGGTTTTTGACAAATGTATTCGTAATGTAAAGGTATATTTTGTATTAGCTCTTACGGGCAGTTCTAGGGGATTTCGAAAAATTTGTTAAATCGAGGAAATCGTTATATTGAGGCTCGTTATATTAAGGTTACACTGTAATACGTTACAAAGATTAAAACAAACTAGATTGGCTCAAAAAGTGTAGCACATCCTATAATGATTTTTGTACTTCCCCTTTTTACTGGATCTAGTCACGCATGAAAATATTTTATGAAAAGCGCCGTTACGGAACCCTAATTTATGTGTGTCCGACCGGTTTTTAACAGTTTTGTTGGAGGGCGCTAATGAACACATAATCGATACCAATTTTTTTCGCAAAAAAATTACATACATTTATAGCAGGTGTGTGTATACGCAAAATTCGATTACGCATTCACGCGCATGCGCCTGTAAGAAGCGTGCAGCGGATATGATAATGAGAACAAACAGAAGGGTTGAAATATAAGGTTGTGTTAATGCCGTTAATGGTTAAAGGACTATACAGTGGAAACTCATATATGGTGAGTTTCCTGATAACTTGTCTCTAGGGAACTGAAATAATTATTCAGTTTGTGAACTCACGAGGGCAGTATAGCCTAGTGGATAGCATGCTTGGCACCGCAACCTCTAGACTGGACTGCCGTGGGTTCGAATCCCACCTGCGCTCATAGATGTTTTGTGATGTTATTTAGTTTTAAGTTAGTTATTATTTAGTGTAGTTGAAAGACGCTAATGACCTTAGATGTCGACGCGTCTATAATCTACAATAAATAAATTGTGAAGTCACATAGATTCCATGCTAGTAAATAAGAAAATAGTTCTTATAAACTTTTTTCCAAAGACCCTTAAATTTCGAGATACAGGGTATCAAAGTTTAAAAAAAAACGGGTATTTACTCAAAATTTATCACAGTTTTTTCATTTGGTTCGGGGGCGTGCAGAATTTATGTTTTTTATTTTTTTCGAATGAATTGAATGAATTGTGTTTTAAAGACCACCAACAGTTAAGGTTATTTGGGCCTAGCACCAATTCATATTTTCAATTCATTATTTTTTTTTTAATAATTAATTCAAAATCCAATTGACACTTTTACCAGCTCTCGGGCTAGAACCCGAAACTGGGAACTTGTAATAGAGGAACCATAGCAACGCCATGTAAACAACAGCATTGCTACACTCTCGGCTATTCTCAAGCCCTTTTATTTTTTTCTTAGAAAACAAAGCAAGATACGAAAAATATTTATATGGCCAAAAAATTGTATTTAGAATCGCTCAATCTTAAAAAATATTTTATTTTGAAGAAAACAGTGGCGTAACTTACTTTTTCATATTATTATCAACTGAGTTGCCGCCTAGGAAGCCACTGGAATAATTAAACGAATTCTAATTAAATCAGAAGAAGTGTCTTGTTATTGCGTACAAACCTACCAAATTTCAAGAAAATCGAAAGAAGGGTAATTCCGTAAATGGATAAAACCCGTTTTTTTAAAAAAATTTAAGGGTCTTTCGAAAAAAGTTTATAAGAACTATTTTTTTATTTTCTAGCAAGGAATCTACCCTTAGATTTTTTTGCAACATTAATGATACACCTTGTATATTTATTCCTGTTTTTTGACCTTGTCAAATGTATGAAAGCATAGAGTGCCCGCGGTGAGAGATGAAGCCAGGCACGTCACTTTGATCCTGTATCTCGAAATTTAAGAATCTTTCGAAAAAAGTTTATAAGAACTATTTTTTTATTTTCTAGCAAGGAATCTACCCTTAGATTTTTTTGCCACATTAATGATACACCCTGTATATTTATTCTTGTTTTTTGACCTTGTCAAATGTATGAAAGCATAGAGTGCCCGCGGTGAGAGATGAAGCCAGGCACGTCATCAATAATATGCTAGTGAACGCCTGCTTGCCCGCAGACAGTGCCGTGTACACAAAACTGCACATTGGGATTTATGACGTTAGGTACAATTTTGGCAAACTGCTATTCATGACAATAAACAGCCAATAGCATAAGCTAGAAGGCGGGCGCAATGCATTTACGTTACTATGACGCGGTGGCTTCATCTTTCGCCGCGCGAGGTCTACCTCACTGAATTCGCCAGAAATGAACCGGTAATTTAAAACCGTTTATAATATGTACGTAGGTGAGAACGTGTCTTAAGGCTAAGTGAAAGCAAAGGGAGTATAGCAGATATAGCGGTATGTGCTTAACTAAGGAGTGTAGTTTGTTTTATGCAACATAAATATTTACCCACAGTGCTAGTTTACATATAAATCTTGGGATGGATTCGTATTAACGTTACGCGACAGATAATGTATGTAAACGTTATGTACAGGGTGGAACAGTGGTGCCGTCCTGCTAAATTGAAATTCACGTTTTTGATCCAGCGTGCCGTCAACAAAAATCGTTAGATATATTTAAAACACAAGCCCTATTTCTCTAGACAATCCGCCAGCAACCCCTGCTCAACCGATTGACATAATTTTTTTTTTTAAACTGAGGCTTTTAGTCCACAGATATGTTATCGCTATATTTTTTTTGGTGAAATTTCTTTAAAAGGGGTGATTTCAAGCGATAATAGTAAAAATGATGAGGGGGCAGTGGGGTGAAGAGAAACGTAAACAGAGAAAATCCATCGGCGTTCACGATACATGAGTGTGAGAGAAATGCAAATATGTACGCATGTCGTGGATAGGCTATGCAAACAATAAACAATGAAACAACTTGACAGTTGTACATTTTAATTTTTAGAGCCCAGATTTTAATAGGGTTATATTGACAAAATATCCAAAAGTATTTAAAATTAAACAATAAAGATGTATATGTACGTGCAATTTTTTTTTCTCTTTTAAATATAGTACTTAGTTTAGACACATTATTAATAGTTTTTTATATTGACAAAACGTCCATTGACAATGACATTATAATGAAGGGAGGTTACCTCAGTGTTGCAATACTTCTATAACTACACCTGAAAAAAGGTATTCATATTCGTGCCTTATAATATAAGCTGAAATACGAAGAAAGTGATTGGCAACTTGGAAGAAAAACCGATGTTTCTCAAATACCGACAAACTCATCGATTTTTTTCTGAAGATCATTCGTACGTAAGTATTACACTGATAGATACGTTCTATAGCTTCTAAAAAACTACTATTTTACGTACACTTTAAAGTTATGTTTGAATCAAAAATATTTATCAAAAATTATATTAAAAACATATCGTTAAAAGCTAGGTTATGTGTTTTACTCACGCGTTCGTATACACAATGATATTGAGAAAGCTTGAAATATATATATTGTTTTCTTAATAAAGTGATTCATATTACATATAAAAAAGGTTTGTGTTGGCAAACATTTTTTTTTGGCGATAGCCTTTACTAAACCATTGTTCTTTGAAGACAGTGTTAAGTCGTCGCAAAAAAGTTTTGCACGGGTACACTAGTGATTTAATTATTTATTAAAAAAAGTTTATGCAGTTTTTTTTTATTCTATGTAGATTTTGAAAATTACGTAATATTCAAATTTTATTCACGTTCGTAGTTTTTGATATCGGTGATAAAATCAACGTTCATACGTAAACAAATCAGTATAGCGCATGCGTCAGTGTGTCACAGTACACGCTATCCTCCTGGGGGTGACACATAACGTCTCCCTAGTTTATAAGAACGTCGCGACGCCACGTACGCTCAATTGGAGCTATGCTCAAATTTTACTAACAACTAATTATAACTCCTAACCTTTTAATTTATTTCGGTATTTTTAATTCTGTTTTTAATTGCATTAACAATGGGGGCCCATTCCGCTAAATTAAAATTCATATAATGCCATTCTTAATTTGCTAGGCTCTAACGATTTGGATGAAAATTACTGAAAAGAAGTTTTGGGGTGGAGGGGGGGGGGCAAAAAAATCGATCTACCCAAGTCTCATCCCAGGATGAGAAATCTATTTAAAATCTTATGTAACGATAAAGGGGAAATGCTTGAATAGAGGGGAAATAATTATCACCTAGGTAACCTACCCATTTTGACATTTTAATTTACATAAACAGTTAGGTCGAGAGGCAGGCGTTAATTTATATAGCTCATTTGTGACAGGATGAAATTTTCAGGGAAGGTAGTATTTAGTACGACAAAGAATAAGCGCTAGGGTTGCCTCGTCAAATCCTGGTGCGACGGCCGGGAGGAGCTCACTTCCGGTGCAAAATACACATATTTCATTAGCTCATAATTATTTTTCGTCATTATATGACAGCATACAATTGACGCCATATTGTAGATCTCGAAGAGCTGTATTGAAATACATAGGGTTGCCTAAGAAAATTTTGGTTAGCACATTGAAAACTTATAAATTATATTTGTTTTTTTGACATTTTTAAAGCTGTCAAATAACATTATGTATATATGTATACTTATATATTATAACCGTTCTGAGATGAGTTATCGGCCTTGTGTTTGGCAAACATTCATAGGTATGTCTAGTTATGTATAACTTTATGTTTTCAGCGCATTTGGTTTCTAATTCATATCCGCATAATTACGCAGGAATTGCCTGAATCTGGTATTGACAATTTTCCCAAGAATTTATATATTTTAGGGTAGCAATTTCTTATTTTTATTTTTCAACGTAATTCAACGTGCACCTCTTATATAAATTAGTATAAATTACTTACTTGAAGGTCGTAGTAACCTGTAATAAAAGTTTTAAAAAAGGTGGCTTGGGGTTTGTTTCGAAAAGAGAAAAAAGGTTGATTTTTGTTTGTGATTTTAAATTTGGTTTGACGTTAAAAATTAATTGAAGCATTTGACTTTACTGAACCTCGATGAATATTTTTTCTTGAAATTCAACTTAATCAGACGCAGGTATAAAGTTAACTAAGCGAATATAAAACCAAAATAACTATAATGAAAAAATGGAAAATAATAATAATTTACTATAATAAAAGAAAAAACCGGTTGATTTGTGAGTCAGAATTGTCAATCTTTATTATGGCAACTTTTCAGCAACTATTTTGTTGCCTTCTTCAAGCCTAAAATTACATTATTAGAATTATGTAATTTTAGGCCTGAAGAAGGCAAACATTGCCATAATAATGATTGACAATTCTGATTCACAAATCAACCGGTTTTTTAATTTTATTATATTACATACGTGAGTGATCAACATGAGTTTCAATATAGTTTACTATACATTAAACTACTCAAAAATGTATCCGAGCAAAGGCAATAACATTTTATGAATTATTATTACTTAAATTACTTATTCTAAGCATACTTATATTAACGTGCTATTAAAATATTGATTTTTTTTACAATATGTAAACATTTTTAAACAAAACGTAGTTTAAGGTAGTTGCTTTGAAAAAAAGTCAAGAAAATCATGAAATAAAAATTATATATTTTTTTTTTAATAAAGGTATCTCTTTATGCTAGTTAAATTAGAAAATAATTTACATCATTGAATGCGAGATATTTTTTGTTGGAAATTGAATTTTTAACATTTTTAATATAGGTAAGGTGCTAAAAAATATCACATTAATAATTTTTCAATAAGAAAAAAAACAATACATAATAATCTATCTGTTTTTTTAATAAAAAAAAATAAAACGATGCATGACACATTACGCGCTGATAATGTTAGTAAAAAAACTATAATTATTGACCACGTAGTTTCAAAATGCAATAACAAATGACATTTGGCGACGTTCCATTCAAACGACTTTACACCCGTACCTAAAGATGTTTCACATCAAAAATTTAAATTTTTAACCGACTTCAAAAAAAGGAGGTGGTTCTCAATTCGGTTGTATTTTTTTTATGTTTGTTACCTCATAACTCAGTCATTTATTAATCGATTTTGAAATTTTTTTTTTATTTGAAAGGATATACTTTCAGATCGGTCCCATAGAAATTTCATCAAAATCGGTTCACTAGTTCGGCTGATTTTAATAAAAGTGAGTAACGGCGTGTGATTTTTTAAGGTAAATGTCACTTTTTGACATATCAGACAGCGTAAGAAAGTCGGTTTAATAAAAGTGAGTAGCGGCGTGTGATTCTTTTAAGGTAAATGTCACTTTTTGACACTAAAAAGTAAAAAATAAAAAACTTTTTAACAAAAAAAAAACCTTCAAAAAACCACTAAAAAGAGGAAAATAATGAAATTTTGAGGTCTGTGCCAATTTAATAAAATATGAAGTTGGTTAAAAAGAAGATATTAATCACTATACTATACTTTTTTACCGACTTCATATTTTATTAAATTGGCACAGACCTCAAAATTTCATTATTTTCCTCTTTTTAGTGGTTTTTTGAAGAAGGTTTTTTTTTTTGTTAAAAAGTTTTTTTTGCATATACTGATACTACTTTACAAAATGTATAACTTTTCTTTTCCGTGATACAGGATTTAACTATTATATTTTATCCAATTTTGAGCAGTTATTAACAATTTATAATTTTCGAAATGTCATTTTCTTAAAAACTATGGTTACCATGCTGGACTAAGGGCCACTTTGTAATTTTGAGCTGTCTCAATTTATATATATATACATATACATATAAAAATTGACATTTTGCACCGGAAGTGGCTTATCCCGGCCGTCGCACCAGGATTTGACTAGGCAACCCTAGCGCTTTTTCTTTGTCATAATAAATACTACCTTCCCTGAAAATTTCATCCTGTCACAAATGAGCTTCATATATTAACGCCCGCCTCTTGGTCTAAGTAGATAAAGGGGAAATGCTTCAATAGAGTGGATATTTGTATCACCTAGGTAACCTACCCATTTTGACATTTTAATTTATACAAACAGCAGATAAAGGGGAAATGCTTCAATAGAGGAGAAATTCGTATCAACTATGTAACCTACCCATTTTGACATTTTAATTTACATAAACAGCAGATAAAAGGGAAATGCTTCAATAGAGGGGAAATGTATATCACCTAGGTAACCTACCCATTTTGACATTTTAATTAATATAAACAGCAGATAAAGGGGAAATGCTTCAATAGACGGGAAATTTATCACCTAGGTAGGCAACCTACCTATTTTGACATTTTAATTTACATAAACAGTAAAGATTTTTTAAAAATAAATTTCTATACATTCAAGTTGCACGTCTAGAGAAAGGTGGCACGAATAGAAAGTTCTTAGATGGATAGAGCCACAGGATAACGTGGCAGTGTTAGAAAAAGAAAGTCCACAATTGGGACGTAGTGTCTAATGGAGCAATACACTGCCACATTCTACAATGCAACTGAGACGTTTCGAAACATAGGTACTGCGTCACAAGTAGATCTTTTCCTACGTCACGACCTGTCCAAATAGTCTAGAGCTGGCGAAGTATTGGCCTAGTAGAGTAGTATCGTTTATTTTATTTATTGTGGATTATAGACGCGTCGACAACTTAGGTCATTAGCGTCTTAAATACAACAAATATCATGTATCACTTAAAAACTAAATAATATCACAAAACATCCATGAGCAGAGGTGGGATTCGAACCCACGACAGTCTGATTCAGAGGCCGCGACGCTACCAACTGAGCCATACTGTCCTCTTAGTATCGTTTAGAGAAGATAGTAGCATATATGTAATACTCCTATATTGCTAGCGCCCGTAACTGGAAGTATCAGGCCGCAAGTGAGACAACAAATGACTGTTTCTATCTTTGTCGAGAAATTCATCTCGTTGTGCGCAAGCGCATGGCAACTCTCGTGGGGGAATTGGCAAGTATGGTGGGGAAAGCCTCCTCTGCTCGAAGCTTAAAGCCTAGTTATAGTAAACATTCTCGGGCATGCGCATAAGACTCGACGTCTTGCGACAGAGACAGACATATATATGTCTGCACCGTAGGCTTTCGTCCGACTCCAGACCCCGGCTAGCAATATAGGAGTATTACATATATGGAATAACATCATTTCTGAGCACAAACAAGTTTCAGGTCGGACGGGTCTATGTTTTCTAACAAAGGATGGTCAATGGAACGTCCCGACTGGCGACGAACAACCAAATGACCATATTCGTAGGACCACCCCTCGTTAGAAAACATAGATCCGCCTAAAAAATTACGTAAAGGACAGGTTAAAAACAGTTATGAACGCAAACCAATCTTGCGGTCGAACGCAATCCTACGTTATGGTTATAAATTATTATGCGACAAATTTAATTTTTATTAAATTGTTATAACGGTACGAAACCCTCATAGCGCTAGTTCTACTCGCACTTGACCATTTTTTAATGTGAAACAACTAATGGTGCGCTAGGATGCGACTGAAAACGATTTGATGGCAAAACGATTTGAAGCAGATTTCTGATTATTTATGCTATTTTACGTGTGTGTTAGTGTGTCGGCACATACTCGTGAATATCTGTGTATTTACCTTCGCAGAGGGGGAATAAATAATAAGTTCTTATCTTTGGAACTACTGAACCGATTTTAAAAATTCTGTCACTAATAGAAAGCTGCACTATTCCTGAGTGATATAGACTACATTTTTTCTGTTACGCCTTTTTGCCTTCTTTAGAAAGAATACACTACGGCGTAGGTACTGTACGTAGTACACAGTACCTTCCGCAGTTATTTGTTATTCCTGTCGGGACTTTATTACACTTGGTTTGTAGTATTACAGGAACAGGGAAACAAGGAGTATATAAACACGAGTCTTCACATCCCAGTAGGTGTCATGAAGAAGCTCTAAGCTCGCTCGTCAATTTAAAACTTTCTGACTCAATGATTTCGTCTAGATTCAGTGCAGTGCAAACATAAATAGCTGTCTTCTAAAAATTTACAGGAATTTAAATAAAGTAAAACAGACACCGCGCCGTCTCTTGCAGAACGAAATGTCTGCATTGGCCTTCATTTTTTACAAGCTTTTATTTAACTTACAATGTATGTTTGTGTGTTTGTTTGTTTAGGTCAAAACTTGCAAGTCAATTTTGAACGACTTCCACGTATCTGATCGATTTGAAATTTTGTACACATATGTATTCCCGATGACAATACATGAATAAATCGTTTTTAGAAATAAATTCAACCCCTAAGGGGTTCAAACGGGGATGTAGGGTTTTTTGACTAATCAACGCCCAGGCCAAATCACTGAAGCTAGAAACTTGAAATTTGGACAGTTGGTTCCTTTTCTGACGTAAGCATCCACTAAGAAAGGATTTTTCGAAATTCAACTCCTACGGGTGTCAAAGAGGGGTAAAATTTTCAAAGACTAAAATGAACAAAATAAATATTAGTAAAAAAAACTTTTTAGGACAAGCTTTTATTTCAAAATAGGCTTTTATTTATTGTCTGTCACTTGACTTGCATTTTTTCTGAGAGCCCAGCGACTGCTTGCTGTCTTATATTGTTATTCATTAAATCATTGTTAAGTTATTAGGGGTTTAAATCGAGTTTAATTATTAACTAATTATTTCTTAGATTAAAATTTTTATATAAGTAGGTAAGCACTAGACATTGTATAATTATAGAATCGTATAAGCTGAATTTGGACTGGTATTGAAAGGGTTAAAATGCAACTCTGAAATCACTTACATATTCGCAACTCGAAGCAATAGTATTTTTGCTCACCTGAAACAAAAAGAAAAATCGTATAAAAATAAACATAAACGATTTAAAAGTGTAAAATATAAATTCTCCCCGGTGGAAATTTTATTCGTACGTTTATTTTTACAGTATCTCACTGTGCTTTTAAAATTGAATAAAAATATTATCGCAAATTGCTTGCAGTTTAATAAGCTTTCTAATAAAATAAAAATTGAGTTTTAAATAGTGAACCTATTAATACAATTATTTATATTGTAGCAAACCCCAAGATGTTACGCCGCTGACTACAATAGAAGCGTCGAGAATAGGTCACAGTGGTGAGGCGTGGAATGATATCGAAGATACGAGTAACCGCCGAAATATTCTGGAAAGCGCGCGAGCGTGCTGGGCCAAGCTGCTCGAACTATATAAGCGAGGAACGAGGGAATCAGGCAGTCAGTCGTAAATCAGTGTCGAGTTGAATTGCGAACATAAATAGTTATTGTTCAGTGTTATTGAAGTGCTTCACTTTGTTTAAGAATTACTGTTCGTTATTATTATCGTGTTGATTGTTAGAATCGACATATAGTTGTTGCGTTTATTGTTATTGAATTGTTAATTTTACTAAATAAATATTTATTCCGCCCACACAAAAAACAGTTTTGTTACAATATATATTTAACGGTATTCACGTCATCTGTCTGTACTCGCGATACAGATATACTCATTTTAAAAAAATCACATTTATGTGTTCGTTTCTTTTTTGATGTAGTAGGTACTATTTGATTTCATATTTAATGGCAAAATTATCATAAATTTAAAATCTCTATTTAATACAAATCTCTTTCGAGTTGACATTATCGTGAAATCGTTTACTTAACTTAAAGATGAAGAATAAAGCTATTCAAAATATAGACTTGATATGTATATCTGATATTTTATTATGAAAAGAACTTGTAGTTAACAAACTTATTTTACGTGAGGTGTGTTTCCACCGATAATCTGATCTGATTCCGTTTTAACACACAAGATTTAAATTGTGTGTTTTAAAGACCACCAACAGCTAAGATTATTTAGGCCTAGCACCAATTCATATTTTCAATTCATTATTTTTTTTTTTTAATAATAAAATGAAAATCCAATTGACACTTTTACCAGCTCTCGGGCTAGAACCCGGGAACTGGGGACTTGTAATAGAGGAACTATATAGCAACCATAAGATTTAAAATAATGAGGATGGACGCTGCCAAACTTGACCGCTAGGGGCACCAGCTATATAACCACCTCGGTCTGTGGGCAGTTCATAGTAGTGTGTAGAGAATAAATTTATTTAAAATAATAAATCATTGACAATGCCGATGTGCTGTGTTTACCAATGTTCAAATCATAGATCTTGTGTCTTTCCAAAAGATCCGGAACTGAATTATAAATTCGAGCGAAAAAGCGAACGTGGCATCTATATACAGTATTGTACCAAAATTTAAGGAGTGACTCATGCACTTATACAGGCACTGAAGTTTGTATCATGTAAAGCATACGCGTTCCATGGACAAAACTGTGCCTGTATAATAGTGCATGACTCACTGTTATATTGTGTTGTATCATAACATAATAATATTCATAATACTATACAGTTGTACCGGACTTGAGAATGGCCGAGCGTATAGCAATGTTGTTGTTTACATGGCGTTGCTATGGTTCCTCTATTACAAGTCCCCAGTTCCCGGGTTCTAGGCCGAGAGCTGGTAAAAGTGTCAATTGGATTTTCAATTTATTATTAAAAAGATAATAATGAATTGAAAATATGAATTGGTGCTAGGCCCAAATAACCTTAGCTGTTGGTGGTCTTCAAAACACAATTCAATTTTATACAGTTGTACCGAAATTTAAGGAGTGACTCATGCACTCATACAGACAATTTGTATGCATGAGACACATATGCTTTACATGCATACAAACGGTGCCTGTATAAGTACATGAGTCACTCCTTAAATTTCGGTACAACTGTATAATATAGTATTATGAAACGCAACACAATACCGTGGTGTCTGCACACATCCGATCTCGACGATGTAAACAGATTCATACAATTGGCAAACGACCTTGACGACAATTCTAAAGGGGGCGAGGAGGGGGGGGCGGGGGCGACGTAGTGGCGCGGTGTCAGTGTCATCAATCATTCAGTATGCGATTTGACATTTCTGATGAGAATGTATTTTCGCATTTTTGTATATCAAGTAAAATCGAGTGTGACTCTTTCAACCTCTTTATCCTTTTCTATCGGAACCGTTGTATTTTTCTCTCATGAATCTCATTTCGGTAGAATTTTCCAACAAGAAAAATAAAAATTTCATGCCTGAAGGATGTGAAGTGTATGATATTGTACATACATTTTATCTGAAACTAGCGGTCCCGTCCGGTTTCGCCCGGGTGCAATACACTACTCACTCGCTTCGCTCGTTCGCTTGAATATTATAAATACACTACACACTCGCTTCGCTCGTTCACTTAAATATTATAAATACACTACTCACTCGCTTCGCTCGTTCGCTTTTATATATAATTTTTAATTTCAAAAAAATCATAATTATTGTCAAAGAAAGAATATAACAAAAATAAAAAAATATATAAATAAATATCATGTAGAATTTAAAAAAAAGCCAAAAATTCTACGATGCCATCAGTCTCCAAACCCGGGTCCCTGTGCATAGAGTGCTGCGACGTTACCTCTACGCTACGAGTGGAACAGTTATGTACGGTCGTTATTATGATATAAGTATGTTGCGAATTCTTACGGTCGGGTTACGAATTTAATTATTTGATTATTAATTATTACTATTTATTAATTATGCTATATATTATATAAATCTTCCGTGAAAAATTATCTAACTGATGGTGTATAATTTTGATAAAATAAATAAAAATAAAAACACATTTATCATCTACTCAAAAGGCTCTTTTCAACGATACCCCACAAGAATAGGTACAAAAAAAATTTTGTTTGACCCCCGTTTCAAGTCCCTATCGAATTTCTTTTAGAAGTTAGAGGCCTGTGACAGACAAACATCGTTGGCATAACAATAGGGTTCCTACAAAGAAAAAAGACACTTGAAAATTCTACAATATTTATTAACACTCGACGTGTTTCGGGCTATCAACCCATCTTCAGGAGTACAAAAACTATACTAAACCTATAAAACATAAAATATATATATATATTTTATAAGTTTAGTATAGTTTTTGTACTCCTGAAGATGAGTTGATAGCCCGAAATAAATATTGTTGAATTTTCAAGTGTCTTTTTTCTTTGTTTTTAATCATGTTCTACCAAGAGCCTAGCGAGGAATCAATTCAAGTAATAGGATTCCTTTCTGGTACGGAACACTAAAAATGAATTTATACAAATTCTCCAACATTCAGAAATACGTTTATTATGGAAAATAGAGCATAAAAAATCGAGTGAATGCTTTTACACTTCTCTTGATAAATTTAGAAAAAATGTAAAGAGATATGTTTATATACAAAAAAACTGTCACTAGAGAGCTATATTTGACGGAGCTTCCCGCAGCTTTAGCACGTATAGTCAGTATTGTTGCGAAGGCTTTGTGTTTTGTTCAAAATAGGCCACTTGTAAGGGTTAAGAAGAAAACCCAACATGCAAGTCAAATGGAAAAATCCTAACTGTATACCGGAAAATAACTTTGTATTATATCCACATCATCAAGGATGTGGGGATTTATGAATTCTGATCGAATATTACGATGCATACATTTCAACGTAACGTTTTAAAGAAAAAAAATGGGTGTGTACTTATGACCACACGACAAAAGTGAAATCTTCAAATTTTCTAATTTTAAAATATATATATAATTTTTTTATCACACAGTTTTAATCATAAATATATTAAAATCGGCCTATACAATTAAATTTAATGAATATAATACGTTAACGATAATATTAAGTTTTAAATAACATTAATAAAAGCTATTGCTATACAAACGCTCGTTTATGCCGCTTTCGTTAAATATGAGTTCGTACTCCAATACCGTACTGTTTACATTATTACCCTATTATATAGCACTGCTATGTAAGATGTGTGTAACGGATAGCACCGCCGCGTCATACGCAATAGATCTCGGGTTCGAATCTCAACACAAACCTGTTTTTTTTAATAAATAATTAGATATAAATATAATAAATAAATATATTTAATAAATTAATAATTTATTAAATTAAATTAATTTATTTAATATCTTTATTTTATTATTTTATCGTCTTTTTTTTACAAACGCTTAGTACTGGCACGTTGGATAAAATTAAAATTTTTGTTTTGTTACGCCAAAGAAGTATAACTTCTGACATGCGTATATAAGTACACACACTCTTTTTTTATTGCTCTTTAGAGTAGGCAGAAAAACGTTGTAGAGTAATTATTTTAGTAATTTTGCGTGCTTGTAAAAAAAAGGAATGGATAAATTACTTACGTCATTTAAAACCAACCCTACAAAAAATCTAAACGCATAATAGTTCGGTTAGAACGTGGTCAAATTTGGAGGTGACAACTATTGCGTGACTGTATATATGTACATAGTGCGTGACTCTTCGCGCAAGCGCGTAACCATGTGTAAACAAACGTGCGTGTATTAGAGCATAGAATTAGTGGGAGAGACAAACAAAACATTTATGCAAAATCTATGAGAATTTAAAATGAAATTAGTGAAATATATGCATTTCTCAAAACAATTAGGGCATCAACTTTTAAGAAGTCAAAAATCATCAAATTTCAAACTAGGTAATGTAACTTTGCGAAAAAAATCGTACGTAATTTTTTTTGACGGGAAAAGCTTCAGCTTTCAGTTGCTAACATTAATTTTATTTAATGTAGATTATAGACGCTCGACAACTTAGGTCATTATCGTCTTAATTAAATAATTAACATCATCAATTAAAACTAATCGAGATCACAAAACATCCATGAAGGAGGTGGGATTCGAACCCAAAGGCCAGCACGTTGACCATTATACCAAGTTGCCCTCTCCCTTTTATTTATTGTAAATTATAGACGCGTCGATAACTAAGGTCATTAGCGTCTTGATTACATTAAATAACATAACTCACTTAAAACTGACATCACAAAACATCCATAAACGGAGACGGGATTCGAAACCACGACAGTCTGATCCAGAGGTCGCGACGCTAACCACTGGACCACACTGTCCTTTGCCCTCTCCCTAACATTTAATTTCTCTGACGTTCTTATGCGTCGTTGCACCACTTCCAAGCGGATCAGGACGGAAAAAAAAGTTTGTTAAAAAAAAGTCAAGAGGTGTCATGGGACACCCGACATAAGCTATGCTTTTTATGCACTGTACCTATATAAAACCGAATTTATCAAAGCTATAGACAATACAATTGGAAAGTTATTATTTGACCGCCATTTGAAATCTGATACAATTTTATTTTTTTGTGGCTTAATATAATTTTCAAAAAGATCGAATAATTTTTACAAAAGTACATATGGCCGCAATTTTGAAATCTGACGCCATTTTATTTTTTTGTGTCCTATAAAACTCTCAGATATTAATTTTCAAAAGGATCGGATAATTTTTACAAAAGTACATATCGCCGCCATTTTGAAATCTGCCATTTTATTTTTTGTATAGATACACACAGTACTAATGTTGTATAACACGTTATCTTTGTGTTAGTGCATATACGTGAGGAAATAAATATTTTGAATTTTGAATTTTGGAATTTTGAATAGGCCACTGCGCGTGCGCCAGTAGGTATAATTATTTCACCGCTGGCCATAGCTATAAATATACTTTTAATAGCACTAGCGTGACGGTGACGCGATTCCATAAGTTTATCCCCTCCCAGAAAACGTCTAACGCGCCTATAGAAGCATAGCTTAAAAAATCAAGCAAACACTTATTCGCTCCTTCCTACAATTCTTTTCTCAATTGAGTAGTTTGCGTAGGTATGTAGGTCGTGTCCTCAACTGAAAACAGGAAACGGGAAAATGAGGACACGTCGTTTTCGTGATCCTTTCCACATCTGTTGCTAACACAATACTGGAGGCGACCTCAAAATACGAGACAACTTTCAGACTGTCTCGGGACAATACGATAAGGTCTTATCTTTGCACTGTTTGAAAATGACATTGGTTCTATGTTAAACAAACATCTTGAATGTTTTATATTGCTTATACGACATTATATAATTCTGCTGCTAAAGGCTAAAACCGTTTAAATGTAAAATTTTTATGTATTTTTTAAAGTTATACTTCTTTTGGAACGTTAATATGAAAAAAATGATGAGAATGAATTTTTACGATGCGCGCGCACTGTAAGATAAAAATTAACAGCATGAAGTTGCAGCATGAATTATTTCCAAACTCCATAGTTACCATATAAATAAATTCGAACCAGTCTTTATTATCTTATTTCAATAAATTATTTGAATGAAAATTAAAAATTAGTTTTTTTTTCTCAATCACCATATGGCTTCAGGGGGTACATGTGGGTTCCCCCTGAAGCCATATGGTGATTGAGAAAAAAAAAACTAATTTTTATTTTTCATGCAAATAATTTATTGAAATAAAATAATAAAGACTGGCATGAAACCTGAAAGGAGTATAACTTCTAACGCGCGTACATAAGTACATGTACGCACTCTTTTTTATATTTTAAATATAGGTAAAAAATTCTACCCCACACAAAACTCTTCTTCCCAAATTTCTGCTAGTTACTCGCTGAAACGTCACAAAAATATTTTTTAACAAACATTATATTTTTCATATTAACTAAAAATGTAAAGAAATTTATTTTCTGAACACAATTTGCACACAGCTCCTAAACTAAAAGAGATACAGACGTTTGCTTGTGCTCACTGATTTCAGCGTATTTTTTTCTATAAACATTCTTAATTTCAAGCACATATTAAAGATTTCGATTTTTGCGATTTTTTTAAGGCATATACCTTTGAAAAAATGCGATTTTTGGCGAAAATCGAAATCTCTCAGAACTTTATGAAAATCGCCATGCTTGTAGAAAATGACACGCTGATTCCAGTGAGCACAAGCAAACTTCTGTATCTGTTCAGGTTTAGAAGTTATGTCCGTTCAAAGTTTCTCAGGAATCATAAAAACATCTTTGAATGGCCGTAGCTCCTAAACTAAAAGAGATACAGACGTTTGCTTGTGCTCACTGAACTCAGCGTATTTTTTTCTATAAACATTCTTAATTTCAAGCACATATTAAAGATTTCGATTTTTGCGATTTTTTTAAGGCACATACCTTTGAAAAAATGCGATTTTTGGCGAAAATCGAAATCTCTCAGAACTTTATGAAAATCGCCATGCTTGTAGAAAATGACACGCTGATTCCAGTGAGCACAAGCAAACTTCTGTATCTGTTCAGGTTTAGAAGTTATGTCCGTTCAAAGTTTCTCAGGAATCATAAAAACATCTTTGAATGGCCGTAGCTCCTAAACTAAAAGAGATACAGACGTTTGCTTGTGCTCACTGAACTCAGCGTATTTTTTTCTATAAACATTCTTAATTTCAAGCACATATTAAAGATTTCGATTTTTGCGATTTTTTTAAGGCACATACCTTTGAAAAAATGCGATTTTTGGCGAAAATCGAAATCTCTCAGAACTTTATGAAAATCGCCATGCTTGTAGAAAATGACACGCTGATTCCAGTGAGCACAAGCAAACTTCTGTATCTGTTCAGGTTTAGAAGTTATGTCCGTTCAAAGTTTCTCAGGAATCATAAAAACATCTTTGAATGGCCGTAGCTCCTAAACTAAAAGAGTTACAGACGTTTGCTTGTGCTCACTGAATTCAGCGTATTTTTTTCTATAAACATTCTTAATTTCAAGCACATATTAAAGATTTCGATTTTTGCGATTTTTTTAAGGCATACACCTTTGAAAAAATGCGATTTTTGGCGAAAATCGAAATCTCTCAGAACTTTATGAAAATCGCCATGCTTGTAGAAAATGACACGCTGATTCCAGTGAGCACAAGCAAACTTGCACAATTTTACTTGACAATTTATTTAATGTAGGTATTAGAGGTAAAGCTTTTGACTGGCTAAAGTCGTTTCTATCGAACAGAACTCAAAAAGTTAATATCTCAGAACATTTTTCATCGGAGCTAAATTTAAATAAAGGAGTTCCTCAAGGTTCTACCTTGGGTCCAATTCGTTTTTTAATTTATATAAACAGTTTACCTGGTTACTTTGACCCGAACAGAAAAGTCATCATGTATGCCGACGACGTCACTTTGTTAACTCAAAGTCGTGATATGACCGAAATTGAAATTGATGCCAATGTTGGCAGTAATCAAGTTTTTGACTGGTGTGTTAATAATGACTTTAAATTAAATATTAGCAAGACAGCATCAATTTTATTTCATACAAGGCAGAATCAACTTAGTGTTTTACCTGCTATTGTTATCAATGACAGTTTGATTGAACAAGTTGATAATTTCAAATTTTTAGGTCTAATTGTTAACTCTAACTTAAACTGGTCTTTTCACATAGACGAATGCTGCACTAAAATATCCAGTGCTCTTTTTCCTTTAAGAAGATTATCATATCTTGTTGATGAGCATACACTTTTAACATATTATTTTGCATCAATTTATTCCTATATAAATTATGGAATTCTGTTGTGGGGCAAATCATCATATGTCAACCGTATATTTTTCTTACAAAAAAAAGCCTTAAGAATTATTTTTAAACTTAGGTATACGGATTCGTGTCGTCCAGTTTTTAATAAATATAAACTTTTAACCGTTCCAGCAGTGTATATATACAAAGCAGCTGTTTTTGTTTGGAACAATCCTGACATGTTTGTCTTAAATTCCCATGCTTACGGCACCAGGTGTAATCATTTATACAATAAAAAAGTGAAACTCAGTATTTACAAAAGTGGGCCGTTATATAACTGCATCAAAGTGTTTAACAACGTACCAGATGATATAAAAAACAGTGATAGTACGGCACTGTTTAAAAGTAGGCTTAGAGCTTTTTTAATTGCTAACTGTTTTTATTCTGTCAATGACTTTTATTTGTAATTTTTAATTGTATTTATCTTGTTATCTTCTATGTATTTGACATATCCTATACATTTATAATGTACAGACAGGAATAATAAATATATTATTATTATTATTATTATAAAATGTGGTGGGAGTAAAGGTGATACCCGTTCTTCCACCACGTTTAAAAACATTTTTGTGATTCCTGCAACTCTACGCAGAAAACATTTTTGACGATTTCTGGACAATGTGCAGTTCTTATCGGTTACTAAAATTAGATCCCGGATGCAGAGAAAAAATACAAACATAACTATAACTCGATATACAGGTGTTTCATAACCGAATGTCAATATTGAGGGGGGTTAATAGATGCATGATTTTAAGACAAAAAGTTCATACAAACATAGGTCCATTTTCGCTTTATTTTTTATATACAGGGTCATAAAGATTTTTTTGAAATTGTTTTTTTTTTATATATAAGTAATTCCGGAACTACATTAGATAAGTAAGTAGGCTGTGTATGTTGAATTATACTCTTTTGTTTTATTAATTTTGACAGTTCAGTTCTTTAAACTCAACTTGGATCTACTTAAATTGATTCTTTATCATCCTGTATATAAAAATAAAAGCCGAACGTGTAGCAGTACTGTTGTTTACATGGCGTTGCAATGGTTCCTCTTTTACAAGTCCCCAGTTCCCGGGTTCTAGCCCGAGAGCTGGTAAAAGTGTCAATTGGATTTTCAATTTATTATAAAAAAAAAAAATGATTTGAAAATATGAATTGGTGCTAGGCCTAAATAACCTTAGCTGTTGGTGGTCTTTAAAAAACAATTTTAATTTATAAAAATAAAGCGAAAACGAACCTGTATATAAGAACTTTTTTTCTTAAAATCATGCAGAGAATAACCCCCTTCAATAATGAGATTCAATTATGAAACACCCTGTATCTCTACCTATATTACATCATTTAACGATTACTTTTTATTTGTCGATACAAACATTTTTCCAATTTTGATTCTCTACTACATTTGCCAGGGTTCTGTTCTTGAAACTGTTGCTTTGTGTTTGTTATAAAGCTAATAAAACAGTTACTTATGAAATCAGCAACGGGGTTAATAAATTCACTCAACTGTATGTAATATAAAACGATCAACTAAACAACCCAATGCGCACAGTTCAATCGCAACTCATAATATAACCGGTTGTAGTGACTTCAGTTGTGACCAACGGCATAGTATCGTGTATATTATTTTGTTAAGACTATATTCTTTACCGGAAGTCAAAGTGTCCTCCTTGGCGGCTCACAGGTCAGTACATCAGTGACTGGTGTCCTCCCTTCTTTTATGCCTAGCACCAGTGTGTTCTCTGTTCGGTCGTAGTCCGCCTCTCTGTAATTGGTCAACTGCGCTGTGTGTAGTGGTGGGGGTGAGTTCTCTACTCGGTCGTATTCCGTACTCCGACACACAAAACCAATGACCAATCGTACAAAGACGGAATACGACCGAGTAGAGAACTCACCCCCACCACTACACACTGCGCAGTTGACCAATTACAGAGAGACGGACTACGACCGAACAGAGAACACAACTGGTACTAGGCATAAAAGAAGGGAGAACACCTTACACCAGTCACTGACACACTGACCTGTGAGCCGCCAAGGAGGACACTTCGACCGCTGCCACATCGCCTTTGAGAATGTGTACCGCAATTGTAGACAAAACTTCAGGTAGAAATACCGCCGGACCACGGCCTACAAGCCCGGAAACCATGAAGACTTGGAATTAATAATCCATTTGTGTATTAGAATCTGCAAGCCGACTGGTACGAGTTCTAGGGCTCCTGCGGGATCGCCAATTCCCAAAAAACATAAGAATGCAATTGCGAGAACAACTACATTCCAATGTTCCTCCTGGGGGATAAATTTGTAGTTGCCACTGCCTTTCTGTATTTGAACGACAAAATAAATAGCAGCTGTGCGTCAGTTTTTATCAAGCGGCCAACACAAATAGTTACTACAACACTCGACAGTTGGCTATACTGATAATCGGTATGGCGGTTATATTAAAGCGAGCTCTTCAGTACCTACAGTGAATCGCTGCTCATTAACGCCCCACTTCTTCCACTTGATAGGACATAATTAAAACACTGCCTCAAGTACCTCAACACACACAACACGTCATATTAAACATCGTGTCCACAAACTCATTCTCAACATTGGGATCTCCGTTATTATAAGAGATAGAGATTTGGTTAAATGAGATGAAATATTCCTTAAATAAAGTTGTATCAAATCACATCAATAAAGTTTAGATATTTTGCGTAACTTAGGCGCTATAATAAAACAAGGCGTGAGGTGGGTCGTTTATTAGGACTAAAATGCGACCCTTGAGGTCAACACGACGAACTTCCCAGTTTGATAAATATTTAATAACAATAATTAAATGAGATATTACACAGAAAAGTAATCATTAAAACATAATTATTATTTATTTTTAACAATAATTAAAAAAAAAAAACGGCTGAACCGATTTTTATAAAATTTATGTCGAATCAAAATAACGTTAACACGCCTCGATTGACACCCTTACGAAGTCGATATAATTTTTTATTCGCGAGATATTGTGTAGAATCTACTTTTTTGGAGTCTATTTAGTTAAGAAAAAAGAACGGCTGAATCGATTTTGAAAAAATTTCTTTCAGATCATATTTACGTTAATACGCGTCGATTGGCACCCTAACGTAGTTGATATGATTTTTCATTCTCGAGATTTCGTCTTAGAAAGAAATGGACACATTTTCGTACATACGTACATCACATGATAGACTTCTTTGTAGAGAATAGTGTAATTATCATCATCGAGAATGAGCTTATGTGAAACACATACTGTATAACGGATGTTGGCACAATTTATTTTTTAGGTGCCAATTGTTAAATTGTGTGTAAGACAACCAACAGAAAGGTTATTGGGAAAAGCACCAATTCATATTTCGATTCTTTGACTTTTTTTGCTAATAAATTGAAAAGCCGATAGGCACTTTTATCAGCTCTCGGGCTCAGATACACGGGATATAGGGCACTTGCTTATAGTAGGAACCATAGCAACGCCATGTAGACAAAATTTCACTTCTAAAATGCTCGGCAGTTCGAAAGACCTATTGTTTGGTACTATAACGATTATAAGTACAGTCGAACATCGATGGCTCGAACTGCGATAACTCATAGTCTTGGTTAGCGTCGAAGCGTGAAAATTGGATGGCATTAGCTTCAAGAGTAAACATCGATAGTACTTGATAACTCGATTTTTTTTGTGGCAAGTCATGGTTCGAGTTATCGAATTTCGACTGTATTTTCAATATATTATTATTTTTCCAGTTCGGCTCAGTAGTTCCTGAGAACACCCGCGCCAAAAAACATAGGAACTTGTCATTTTTATAACATTAGTAGGTATAAATTTTAAATTAAGCATATTTATGAATCATCTTGTAGTAGTAGGTATATGATCAGTTAAGATTTACTAGGTTTCTTCAATTAAAAACAACGTTGTTGCTACATCAATTATAATTTCTCGAAACCGCTCGAGGATATAATTAACATTTATACAAACTTCGTTAAAATATTAATAAAAATATTTAATAAAAAAACACGTGAGCCATTATTGCAGGATTTTTTTAAAAACAAAAAAAAAAAACATTTTTATGGGTTTTTTCTAACTAAAGTATAAAATTTATTAAAGCACAAGGCGTCTTTTTTGTCCGAAGAACTTTCAGCGGCTTCCACTGGACCGATTTTGGTGATACGTAAAATAAAAAAGTGGGTGTGTGCTTATGACCACACGACAGAAGTGAAAACTTCAGATTTTCAAATTTTTGGTGTCATCTTTTATAGCGCATTAATTATGAATTAAAAATAATTTATTACTAAAATACTAAAACTGTATTTTTAATTAAATCCACCTTGGTTTCAAAAAAATTATAATTATTGTCAAAGAAAAAATATAACAAAAATAAAAAAATATATAAATAAATATCATGTAGAATTTAGAAAAAAAAAACGCCAAAAATTCTACGCTGCCATCAGGTCTCGAATCCAGGTTCCTATGCATAGAACGCAAGGACCTAACCAACTGCGCTATGGGATGAAAGTGTGTAGAGGGCCGTTTTTATGATACTTATAAGTATTAAGTATGTTGCGAATTCTTACGGAAGTAGTTGCGAACGCTTCACATTTTTTCAGAACCAGGCAAAGAGTGCCTAACGCGCCTAAGGAAGTTTTCACTTCAAAAATAAACGGTTTTAACCGGTTCCATAGGGTTCATTCGGATTTGGTTTAGTTTTCTTTTTTACTAAAATAGTGGTTTTTGGTTACGGTTACTGTAATGAAACGGTTTTTAACGGTTTCGGTTTCAATCCTTGATTAAAGATTGCGTAGATTATATAGACGCTCGACAGCTAAAGTCATCAGCGGTTAATTAAATGCCTTTATTAGTGACGGAATAAGGTTAATTAGCCACTCTTCCACTCAACCCATGATTAAATACATATTAATTAATACACCGAACCATGTATTTATTTCCTGTTGATCATAGACGTTTGACAACTAAGGTCATTAGCGTCTAATTACATCAAATTAAATTAAACCACATCACAAAATATCCATAAGCGGAAATGAGATTCGAACCCACGACAGTTTGATCCAAAGGCCAGCAGGCTAACCGTTACACCAAGCTGTCCTTCATTAAATACAAGTAGTAATTAAATTTTATGGATCAGTGGACGTGTGAATCAACTGTACATAAACAAATCTGTATCATATATTCTCTCTTTATCTATGGATCAGTGGGCGTGATTCAACTACAGCAGCCAATCAGAGAAGATTGGCTGTGAATGACGTATTCCGCGGCAGTATAATTCTATGTTTAAAATTACATTTAAAAATACGCACTTCTGAAAATTTTTTTCTTGTAGGAAAAGCTTTCGAAACATGCTCAAAAAAATTGTTTTATTGTCTATTTGTAACGTAGATTCCAAGCCTAAAAAAATGTGGGACGACCCTATTGCAGCATGAACCAATTTGAGCGGATGTGTGAGTTAGTGGCGTTCATGTATTACATTTGTGTTTTA
Organism: Mongoloraphidia duomilia; assembly: GCA_039654895.1. Lineage (NCBI taxonomy): Eukaryota > Metazoa > Arthropoda > Insecta > Raphidioptera > Raphidiidae > Mongoloraphidia > Mongoloraphidia duomilia. Next base: position 3,946,216 of record CM077522.1, on the reverse strand, counting down.
AGTGACAGGGTTTTACTCGTCGGTATAAACAACGTCCTTTGCCTACAAGAAGATAGGGCGTGGCGCACGGCGTTGGGACGGTTAGCGTCTCACAACAAATGTGTGGGAGATTCAGGCGACGCAATTACAACAAACCTTCACTTTAAATTAGCAATTACGACACTTTCGCATCTCCTAACATTCGTATAAAGCCACTTCACTGATTCAGTGGTGGGTACTATAGAAACAAAACCTTTCGTGGATAATTTAACCATAGCAAAAACTTACCTATTCACTATTATAAGCTGGAACTTGAAACTAACTTCGTACCTATTGTAACCGATGCCTTACTGAATTTTGTATGAAATGATTTGTAGAGGTCAAAAGGTCATCAAGTCGAATAAGACTGCCCTTGAAAAGTTATATTATTGTAGCAAATCCTAAGATGATACGCCGCTGGCTACAATAGAAGCGTCGAGAATAGGTCACAGTGGTGAGGCGTGGAATGATATCGAAGATACCAGTACCTGCTAGACGTCTGGAAAGTACTAGAAGCGCTGTGTTTAAGCCACGTAGCTCTATATAAGCAACGAGCCGACGGGAGTTGAGTCAGTCGTAAATGAGTGTCGAGTTGAATTTGCGAACATAAATACAGTATATAAATAGTTATTGTTCAGTGTTATTGAAGTGTTTCACTTTGTTTGAGAATTACTATTGTGTTGACTGTTACAATAATATATATTTTGTTGCATTTCATTGTTATCTATTTTTTTGTTAACATTTAATTATTGTAAATAAATAATTTATTCCGCCCACGTAGAAAACAGTTTTGTTATATTATACTGCTGGTGTTGTCCTGATTCGGGTCTATAGGCCGTCGTTGGTTGGAATTGCTTCCTAACGTTTCGCTAGCACGAGTGGCGAGCTTCTTCAGAGATGGAAGGACCTCGGAAGAAGCTCGCCAGCCCATCAACTGTCCGCGAAAGCCTCAACCAATCTGTTATATTATACTTTTTTTAATGCTACCAACAGCTTGGTTTATTTTTTTTTTTATTTATTGTAAATTATAGACGCGTCAACAGCTCAGATCATTAGCGTCTTAATTACATTAAATAACAACTCACTTAAAACTAAATGACATCACAAAACATCCATGAGCGGAGGCAGGATTTGAACCCACGACAAATTGATCCAGAGGCCGCGACGCTAACCACTGGACCACACTCCCCTCAACAGCTTGCTCTAGTAGCAATTCATAATTTTCAATTACCTTTATGTCCACGTTGGCTGTCTGCAAACAATTAAGGGTCAAAAAACTTCTATATAAAAAAATCAATTTATTATTTTCTTTTTTAATAAATTTTTTGCCTGACAGTGTATTTTCGTTCCATCAAAATATTCCCCAGAATAAAGATAAAGAAATCGAAAATCTAAATGCAATAAAAGTATAAAATCTGTTTTGCTATAAAATAAAACGATTATTATAAAAGCATTGGGCACAAATGGGTCGATCAATGTATCAAAGTTGGAAACGAGTGGTTTTGTGGCCAGCTTAAGCCAAACGGTAAGCTTGGAGGGATTCCAAGGGCAGACCACAGGAAGCAACTGGAATCTCTTATTGAATTAATTTGTTGTATACACTTCAATGCATTTCGACTATTATCTTCGTGATACACAGTAGAATATTATTTATGTATTATTTATCTAGTATTTGTTACCGGAAACAATAATTAGTTTTAATTATTGTTCTGCCACATCATTAAGGAGGCTCAAATACAACCTTTAGATTAACTATATACAAAAAAATACATATAAAATTTACGTTATGGGGTTTAAAATGCCGCCGATAAGGGCAAAAAAACCATTTTGCTGAAACCAAATGACATTCTTAAATCTAGATTTAAAGCTGAATGCCGTATCAGAACCCGATCATTAAGAGTATTCTCTGATCTCTCCCGGAAGTTACCCCTGCACTCTTAATCTCAAATTCTTTCCCCTCAAAAACGGTTATAGCTCTCCTGACGCCATTTGTAAAGCTAAAGGATTCGGGTAAACGCCAAATGAAGGATTAAGAATCACACTACAGATCTCTCAGGCAAATTTTTCGAAAAAAATGTTTTGCTACATGTGAAAAATTAGATACGTCATTAAAAAAAATTCCGGGAAATTTTTTTCTTTCAATTTTTCGCCTCAAGATACTGTAGTGTGTTTCTTGGTCCTTTATTTGGCGTTTACCCGAACTCCTTACCTTTAAAAATAGCGTCGGGAGAGATGTAACCATTTTTAGGCAAGAGGGAAGGATTTGATTAATTATTTATTTATTGTAAATAATTATAGACGCGTCGACAATTTAGGTCATTAGCGTCTTGATTACATTAAATAACAATTAACTTAAAACTAAATGACATCACAAAACATCCATGAGCGAAGACGGGACACGAACCCACGACAGTCTTATCCAGAGGCCGCGACGCTAACCACTGGACCACACTCTGTCCTCTGGGAGGATTTGAGATGAAGAATGCAGCAGGGGTATCCAATATTCCCAATGTCAGTATTTTTTTCGTTGTCCAATTAAATGTATAGGTCCAAGGTTAATAAAAAAGTCCGCTACAATTAGGCGGTAAAAATTGATATGAAAGCGACGAATAGATTTTTCTAAAAACAAACGGACGCCACTGCAAACAAAATCATTGTTTTGTGGCATTGTTAGTTAAACGCAGATCGTTACAAGATCTACATAAAATAGTAATTATTTTAAATAACTGAGCACCTAAATGTTTACTTTTAAAATAAACTTGAAATGTTGCTACTAAAAACGAAAGTATTCTAGACCTTATTTATGTTCATTCTTAAATGTATAAAGTTGTTGCAAGAGATACAAACGTTTCGACTGGAATTACTATATAAATAACATTTTATTTAATAATTATACTTAAAACATAACCTATAAAGTCGAACAAGTACGATTAGAAATCGCACCCTGAAGAATCCGCACCGTTTTCAAAAACCGGTGAAGTACAAGTCGAACTCGCGCGGAGAGGGTTCCGTATTGTTACAAAACTGTTTTCTGAGTTGGCGGAATAAATATTTATCTACAATATTTATTTACAATAATTAAAAACACAACAACCAAAAGTCAGTTCTAACAATCAACACAAGTAATTAACACTTAACTATATACAATTGACTACACTTAATATTTATTTTATCAAGTAAATTTATATCACGGAACTATTTATATCACTGAACTATTTATATCACGGAACTATTTATATCACTGTATTTATATCAGATTTATTTCTAACGTTTATTTATGTCGGTCATTTACTCAGTTACTTCAGTACTGTTTATTTATATCCACTCCACTATTTATATCACTGTACTGACTGATTCGACCGTTGATTGACTAATATTTATATCACTGATCCGCTTGGTTGCACGACTCACTATTGACTGCCCGACTTCCTCGCACTCGCTTGCTTATATAGGCCGCTTGGCTTAGGCACAGCGCGTTCTAGCGTTCTCTAGAATGTTCGTGCAGTTACTCGTTGTTCAGCAAGCAGACACCGCTTCTCAGAATTCCTGCCTGACGTTTATATATTACAGGGTGATCCGTAACAATACTATCTTTTAAAAACTCCGTTGTATTTCTTCGACTCTTAAAAATTTAAACAGTGTTGAGTTTCCGCGAAAACCACTCCGATGTGTCGGAATCTAATAATGTATTCAAGTTTAACATTTGATGTGAATTATTTAACGTCTTGAAAAGCCACTTTGCTATTTCACTGCAGTCAACAGAGATTTGCACGCTAAGCACACTTCTACAATTCTACCAGGGGCGCGGATACAGGGGTGGTCTTTTAGAAATATTAGATGTAACGGAAATAGTCGGAAGTGGTTGACATGTGAAACAAAACACAGCATGTATAATTATGTTAAGGTCTCAGACAGACTAAGCTAGGTGGCCGTGCGGGAAAGTACTAGTCTACCGACAGGTACAAACGCCAAGCCCAGTTCAAATTCCGAAGACTTAATTTTTTTTTTTAATAATGAAAATATATAGGTAAAGAATATAACAATTTAAAAAATAAAAAGTGGGTGTGTGCTTATGACCACACGACAGAAGTGAAAACTTGATTATATGCAAAACATAGGTACATAATATTATAATATTAATATGCAGTGGCGGCGCGTGAACATTTTAAATGGGTGTTCTGCAGAGTCAACCTGGAGACTGGAGTAGCACCCCCCCATTATGCGAGGACCTCAAAAAAAAAATCAACATCGCAAATTCCATTTCACTATGGAGGTGATTTTTTGAGAGTGCATATTTTTTACTTTTTCATTTAAATGATTTAAGTCTGTTACACCAATTTCCGTCCACCATTTGTCACCACCAAATAAAACACACGGAAAACAGAAAAGATCGTTTTTAATATTGCAACCGCATATCCAATTATTTTTAAAATATAGTTCTTTGTTGAATTGCCGCTTATAAGTTTTTCCACGGCTAGAGCACTGTTTTTCTATGAAAATATCAGGCAAAGGGCGACCTTGTGCCTTCAATTTTAGTTTTTCTTCAAATTTGTAATTTGAAAAACGTTTCACACGCGTGAGGTTATCTATAACATTCATTGTTTGAAATTTGAACTACAATTGAAAACGAATTATATCGCCATCAACACAAACAAAATATTAGACTGTATGCATCAGCCAGTGTGTGTGTGTGTGTGCCAACAGATAGATATCACCAGTCACTATGTGACAAGAGCGTTTTCAGTTTGGAATAACATTAATAAGTTATGCTATAGAAACGTTCGGATATGCCCGGATATGCCGCTTTTATTAAATTAGAGTTCGTACTACCGTTCTGCGCACCCAGAATATCTCTTAACGCGTACAAATCTGTCTCATTTTTTACTGTTTTTGCTCTCTCTAGCTCATTGATTTTGGTGCAAAATATAATGCAGAACGTGTCACGTGCGTAGTGAACTTCCTACGGCTGAGGACTGTTTATAGAATATAAGCCCTGCGACATGCCGTCATTTATAATAATGCTATGTGATGGCTTCATAATTATGAAATTAAAACATATTATGCAGATTTATAATACAATTTTTTTTTTAATTGTGCGTTATTTTCTGGCAGTGTGGCAGCTCCGCAGCTCTTATAGAGGAGCCGCCACTGTTAATATGTAATAATAAAAACGTAATTCTTGGAACGATGCACTCCTTGTTAGACAGTAAACGTGGTCACCGACTCGAGCGCGCTTGTCAAGTGGTGCCGAGTAAACCCGATTCAGCGTCACCGACCCGAGCGTGACGGTTCACTTTCGTTCACTATTCAGAAAGAACGCAAAGTGCGCCTAAAGAAGTTTTCACTTCAAAAAATAAAATTACAATTATTTTATTTATTATATTTAACGAACATTTGATTTTAAAAGATAAATAAAAGTGAATGCATTTCTTTCTATGACAACGAATACAATAATTTGCGTTTACCGGTATTCACGGCATCTGTCTGTACCCGCGATACAGACATACCTATTTTTTCACACATGAAAATGTAACACAGCGTGTTTTCGATTTTGACAGTTTAATGTTGGCGCGTCTTAAGTTATGCAATTACATCGCAACTTGATGTTAATTAGTTTGTTACGTCTAGTAACGACATCTGACGTGTAGTCAGTTAAACTAATGTCGTGTGAAGACACATAAGACACATATGCTTGCTGAACAACGAGTAACTGCAGAAATGTTCTAGAGAACGCTAGAGAGAACGAGCACACACTGGGCGTAGGAAACGCAGGTATATAACCAGCGAGTGTGTCGTGTTGAATCAGTCAGTCTTCGGTGAGTCACGCAAGTAATCAGTTCAACGGAGATCCATCAGTCAGTATAGTGAAATAAATGTTGATCAGTCAACGGGAATCAGTCAGTGTAGATTGTACTGTGACAGTGTTGAACAGCGAAATAAATCTGATATAAATACAGTGAAATACATTATTACAAATAAATAATCCTTGTATATATATATATATAGTCTATTGTATATAGTCAAGTATATATAGTTAAGTGTTAATCACTGTTTAGTTATTGTTACTTGTGTTAATTGTTAGAACTGACTTTTCGTTGTTGCATTCTTTATTTTGTTGTGTTTTTAATTATTGTAAATAAATATTTATTCCGCCAACTCAGAAAACAGTTTTGTAACAATATTTAATAATTTAAGTTCAAAATTATTATAAAAGCGGGGGTGCTTGCGACTAATAAACTACCATCATATAGAGTCACCAACCCACGCTTTTATTATGAACCTAAATTATTAAATATTATTTTTCCCTTTTTAGCACGTTTCAATTTTTATTGAATCTAACTAAAAAAGGAAAAATAACTAAAAAGTTTTTTTTTCTAATACTTTATTTGAAGTTCAACTATAACTTGCAATAAATAATGTATCCTTGGAATACAAGTCTCCGTTCGTTCAGTCCGATTTGTGCCGATTTACACCGAAGTGAACAAAACCGAGGCAGCAATAAACCCTGCAACCATTTATTGTTTTTTTAAGACAACATTACATAAACTGTTTTTATAGGTTAAGCTTTCAGTGTGATTACATTGCGATTGTATTGTCTGTACCAATTTGCTGGAAAAAATTTGTGAACCCGATGCCACAGATGTTCTCCAATACCCTTTCAACATAATTGCTTGTTTCATAAAATTTTGGATTTTGTCGTTAACCGTCAACATCAATTTTCAATTCTACCAAAATGTATTGTTATTGTTGGAAAGTTAGTTTTGTGTTATAAATTGTTTCAAAGTAATTTATTATGGGTACAGGTCCGGTATAACAAAAGACGAATCAACTGTTCATTAATAAATCACCTTAAATGATATTAGTAAATAAAACTTTTTAGAGACAAGCTTTTATTTAAATGCACTAAAAAGGAAAAAATAATTTGTAATAAATTAAGTTCATAATTATAAAAGCGTGGGTCGTGAAAACTCTATAATAGTTTATTAGCCACGACCCACGCTTTTATAATTATGAACCTAATTTATTAAAAATTATTTTTTCCTTTTTAGTGCATTTAAATAAAAGCTTGTCTCTAAAAAGTTTTTTTACTAATATTTATTTTGTTCATTTTAGTCTTTTAAAACTTTATCCTCCCTTTGACACCCGTAGGGGTTGAATTTCGAAAAATCCTTTCTTAGTGGATGCTTACGTCAGAAAAGGAACCAACTGTCCAAATTTCAAGTTTCTAGCTTCAGCGATTTGGCCTGGGCGTTGATTAGTCAAAAAAAACCTACATCTCCGATGAACCCCTTAGGGGTTGAATTTATTTCTAAAAACGATTTATTCATGTATTGTCATCGGGAATACATATGTGTGCAAAATTTCAAACCGATCGAATACGTGGAAGTCGTTCAAAATTGACTTGGAAGATTTGACCTAAACAAACACACAAACAGACAAACAAACACATAAACCAACAAACACACAAACTAACTAACATACATTGCAAGTTAAATTAAAGCTTGTAAAAAAAACGTACAATAATATAAATTTATTTATTTATTGTAGATTATAGATGCGTCGACAACTCAGGGCATTAGCGTCTTCAACACAACAATTGATCCGTTTGTGTATAGTCCGCCAGCCGGCATACACAAACCGACTGGTACGAGCTCGGGTCCCTGGGAGATGTTTTGTGATGTAATTTAGTTTTAAGTGAGTTGTTATCTAATGTAATCAAGAACGCTAATGAACTAAGCTGTCATCGCGTCTATAATTTACAATAAAAAAATATAAGCTAAGGAGTTGGGTAGGGGTAAAAAAATTGACAGGTTTATTTATTTAAACTTGTTTTTTTACTTGCATTGTAATAAAAGCGTTATAAAAACAATTGAAGAAAAGAACAGAAACGAATCTCAATAAACAAGTGAAAAATTTGTCACTAAGTACATTCTAAAACACATTTATAAAACACCAGTCTAAGGAAATTTATGTGCCAATTCAAGAACACTTGTTGATTAAAATCTCGATAAAATTGTGAAAGTAAAGAAAGAGATGGTGACATAAAAGACATGACGGTAAAACAAATGAACTTATATGTATATGTATGCAAGTCGAAAATGGAAAACGTTTATGTACACATAGTGACTGGTCCAAAAGAATCTGCCACAAAAGTGCAGGCGACACAAAAAAGGTCTAAAGTCGACTTGAAACTTTGCACATATACCTACGTAGTTCCGATGACAATACACATATTTCATGTCTCCGACCTGACTATGGAGAACCGTTACAATTGGCGACCGTGACAGGACACCTCTCGTTGGTGAACAGTAGATGTACCGATCGAATTGAAACTTTGCACACAGTACGGAGTTCCGATGGTAATACGATATTTTCATGTCTCCGACGTGATTATGGAGAAACGTTACAATTGGCGACCGTGACAGGACACCTCTCGTTGGTGAACAGTAGATCTACCGATCAACTTGAAATTTTGCACACATACGTAGTTTCGATGATAATACAATATTCTTGATGTCTCCGAGCTGATTATGGAAACACGTTACAATTGGCAATCGTGACAGGACCTCTCGTTGGTGAACAGTAGGTCTACCGATCAACTTGAAATTTTGCACACATACGTAGTTTCGATGATTATACAATATTCTTGATGTCTCAGATCTGATTATGGAGAAACGTTACAATTGGCGACCGTGACAGGACACCTCTCGTTTGATGAACAGTAGATCTACCGATCGAATTGAAACTTTGCACACGTACGGAGTTCCGATGACAATGCAATATTTTCATGTCTCCGACCTGATGATGGAGTCAAGAGAACGATGGTAAACAGTAGATAAAAGCTTGTTTAAACATCTTAACGCGCCCTCTCAAAAAAAAAAAAACCTATACGAGTAAGTACATATCATAACTCAAGGTTGAGTGAATGTGTAAAGGTCCAATTCCACTGAGACAACATTTAGGCAGCATGTAGCGTGCGGCAACGACGCATGCCACACAGAGTCTTTCAATCGAAGGTCCTGCAGTGGTTAGCGTCGCGGCCTCTGGATCAGACTGTTGTGGGTTCGAATCCCGCCTCCGCTCATGGATGGTTTGTGATGTCATTTAGTTTTAAGTGAGTTGTTATTTAATGTAAGCAAGACGCTAATAAATAATAAATAAACATTTATTTCCCAACAGATATACATCCAATAACAGGGAATTACAAAGCTTGGAAAATGAATGCATGAACAAAACATAATAATATAAACATAACATATTGAATATAAACATAGAAGGTACAATAACAAATATAAAAATAATCAAAATGCATTGCAATAGTTTCATGATCTTACTGATCTGCGAAGTACTTTATAGCTGTCCTGGAAAAAATCTATGAAAGGTTTATTAGCATGCAGAGTATTCACCAATGTCACCATCCTACACAATGGTGAATTATCAAAATGCTGAGTTGAAACGTGAGGACGTGCTAAAAGTTGATATTTTGGTCGAGTTGCTGCACTGGAAACTTTAAAGCTAACATTGCCTAATAGATAACTATCATTAACAATGTTATGAAGCAGTTTATAAAAGAAAAATATTATTGCATGATTACGTCTATTTTCAAGTGAATCCACATCAAACATTTTAACTAAATCTTTATACGGCATCATCGTTGGATAAATATGAAAGATACTAAAAAAAACATATCGCAAAAATTTACTTTGTATCATTTCAATACGCTTTATATAATTATGGTGATATGGACTCCAAACTATTGACGCATATTCTAATTTACTTCTAATAAAACTATAGTATAACGCAAACATTACTTTTACTTTATTAGTTTTAAATTCACGGGAAAATCGCATAATCATACCAAGAATTCTGTACGACTGATTCACTATATTGTCTATATGCACATGAAAATTTAATTTGTCGTCAAAAATTACTCCTAAATCTTTAATGGATTTACTTCTACTTAGAGAAGTGCCGTTAATTATGTAATCACCGTCAATAGTGTTAACCTTACGAGTAAACGTTACAATTTTACATTTCGAACAGTTTAGAGACAACTTATTATTGTGACACCACACATGTACATTATCCAAATCTCCCTGGAGCAAATCACAGTCCTCCATTGAATCAATGTGACGAAAAAATTTTGCATCATCCGCGTATAAAAGACAATAAGAACTTTTCACCACATTAGTAATATCATTTATAAATATTGTAAAAAACAATGGACCCAAATTTGATCCCTGAGGCACACCAGATGTAGCAACAAATGGATCTGCCTTTTTACCATTAAAAATTATGTGCATTTCTCTGTTGTAAAGATATGATTCAAAAAAATGAATTAGAGAATCGGAACAACCAAATAAATGTAACTTTTGTAAAAGAATCGAATGTCTCACTTTATCAAACGCTTTCGCGAAGTCTGTGTACACGACATCTACTTGCATCCCTTTGTCCATTTGTTCTGATATATAGTGTGTCAGATGAGTAAGATTCGTTTCCGTAGATCTTTTATTAACGAAACCATGTTGTTGTTCAACAATATAGGGTGATACGTGCTTATAAAGCCGAGCATATATGATTTGTTCAAATACTTTGACGGGGCTACAAAGAACAGAAACAGGTCTATAGTTCATTATTTGATTTTTCTCTCCAGACTTGTGAATTGGAACTACTTTTGCCATTTTCCAACAATCAGGCAGCTTGCCTATTTTAAGAGATAAATTAAATAAAATTAGAAATGGGTACTGCAAGAACTCTGAGCAACCTTTTAGTATGTAACTCGGTACATTATCGAGGCCTATACTTGATCTGGAATGCAATTTGTCAATGGCTTTTTTTATTTCCTCGGTGCTAACACTCTCTATGTTTAAACAGTCATTAGTGATAGTACAACTATTATTAATATTATTTACAATAATATCTTTCTCAAAAACGCTCTTAAAATATTGAGCAAACACATTACTAATATTTAGATCACCGTCTATTTCCGTGTCTCCATAACGCATTGTCTTACTGGTTCCAGACTGAGAATTACGTTTAGTTGCTATATAATTCCAAAACTGCTTCGGATCACTTGCTATATTGTCCTCACATGATTTTAAATAATTGTCGTAAGCTATTTTAATTTTATACTTAAGTTCACGTCTTAAGGCGATAAATTTGTTCCTATGATAATTAGTATCGTTCACTAAAACTGCTTTCCTGTATAATTTATGGTAATATTCCTTTTGTTTAATAAGTGTTTTTATGCTTGGTGTATACCAACACGGATATTTTTTACTTTTAATTGTTTGTTTTTTAGGTATAAATTTATCCAATATTGAATATAGATGGTCATAAAACGCTGTAGTCGCTAAGTCAGGATCACTATACAGATTCAGGAAATTCCAGTCTGTGTTTGATAATGTTTCATATATTGCTCTAAAATCAGCTAATTTAAAATTGTATTCATTTTTGTTACTACCATCTTTTTTATTTAATATTTTTCGAGACACTCGAACCGAGAAGCTTACGTTTAACGCCGGATGATAATTATCTTCGTCTACTAACACTGAATCGGACCTCGCAACATTCACTACAAAATTACTTAGTATTAAATCTAAGGTTTTAAACGAAGTATTCAAAATATTATTATACATATTTAGATTAAAGAAAGCCATAAAGTCATTCAAGTCTGTACACAAAACACCGGAATTCAATAAATCATAACTAATACCTGATATTGCATTAATATTAAAATCTCCCAATATGATAATATTATTTTTAAATTTCAAAAAATTTTCTACACAGAAATCATAGAACAGCTTGTATACTAGCGAATTGCATGTCCCTGCTGTGAAATACAGCACAAATATAGTATACCAATTATTAAAAATAAGCACATTCGCAGCAATTACATCAAGTCCAGGATGCAGCAATGGTACATCAATACGTTGATAATTAGAACATTTATCATTTAACGCGAGCAACACTCCACCACCTCTATTTTTACCAGTAGAAAAAGCACATCGATCTTTCCTTAGTACGCAATATCTATTATCAAACAACTCAGACGACGATATCCCACTGTGTAACCATGTTTCAGTTAATGCTACAATATCATATGAGTTAGAGAGAATATTGAGATAAAAATAATCGGTTTTAGTGCGAAGTCCTCTTGTGTTCTGATAATATATATTCACATTTTCACATCTTAATCCCGCCGGTTTTTTGCCACTATTTTAGGTGTACCACGTATATATTTAATGATCAAGTCTGTTTCCCCACTTTCCAATCTTCTATTTAATTCCACCTTTAGATCACGCATGTAATTTCTTTGAATTATAGTTTGATCGGAATAAATACGGACGTTGCTGTCATAAATTTTATGTTTGTTTTTTAATAGCAACAACACATCCTGTTCGTTTCTTAAGACGATTTTAATAGGCCTAAGTTGTCGACGCGTCTATAATTTACAATAAATAAAATCGAGGGATGTTGGTTTTGTTGTAAAGTTGCAAGCGATTTATTTAAGGATATTTACACATAATATGTAACTACTGAACAATATTTTGTAAACATTTTTTTTCAGTTTTGGTTGTTCTCCTACGAGAAAGAGAAGAGATCGAAAGATTGTAGATTCTAGTCGCTCGACAAGGTCATAAGCGTCTATTGGGACAAACAATTCAATGTCACATTATGGGACGAAATTCTATTTTCTCGTGAATGTATGGACACTAGTTGCTTTTGTATCGGGAGGACGACGTAAGAAAGATATGTGTTTTGTCTAATCTTCTTTACAATACATGTGAAAGGGTACATTATTGGTTTTACTTAGTAGGGCGTTAAGTGTGAGCTAAGCCAAAATCCCAGTTCAATGTATTACGCTTATGCCTTGCCGCGCTGAGAAAGTACCCACACACATACTGTAAAAGGTCCGACCGAGAATTCCCCTAAGTTTCAATTATTAAGTCAGTTTTGATTTACCGACCATTTGTCGTAACTCCGTCTGGTGTGACATTTCATAAAATGTCCCGCAGACAGACTTAAGCTACGATTTATATTATCCGGTCAGACACGACGCGGGAACGTAGCGTTTCCGACAAGACAAACATTTTTACATGCATTTCAAATACGAGATACGTGTCTGAACGGACGGGATCCGCTAAGTATAAATATTCGTATTTGAAATGCATGTAAAAATATTTGTCTTGCCGATAACGCACCGTTCCCGTGCCGTGTCTGACCGGATAATATAAATCGACCTAGTAATGCTGGGTTGAAGAACGCATTGTCAGGAAGTCTGATTTGACAATCACCTTGGATTGTGACAACGCATTGTTTTTATACTTAAACGAGTCGAATATCGTTGTCAAACTTTTTACTACCTATATGTAGAACATTTGAGTGTACTCACAGAAGAACACGACTGATCTCCATAGAACACTCTACCAACTGAGCCAGTCGGACGATGTTTAACATCATTATTCGATTGGCTCACTTAGTACAAGTTGACGTTAAAAACCTTTAGAGGCGCTGTCGTCGTTATAAATATTTATATTATTTTTTTTTAACAGTTTAATTTTTTTTAATATTTTGAGTACTTCAACTACCAGCATATAGAGGACTCTGAACTAACAATAAGCCAACGCACGCCTTAATTCACCCTACGCTTACACTTTACCGCATCGACTTTACAGCATCGATGCTTGAAACACAATCACAAAACCTTTGAAAAACACGAACTGAACACGAAATTCAAAACTGAGATTTATATCGATGTTAAACAAAACGACAGTAGCGCCCTCTCTTAGACAATAGCTACACTTTTTAGTTATTGATAGCAGCCACAATGTTACAGTATCTGTCATGAGTAACTTATTATTCAACATTCTGCTGTTATTATTAACAGTTTTGTTTTGAAGTTCAGCATATCCATTTGTTGTTTTTCAGTTTAGGTAATAAATGCCTCAAAATGCCTCTTCATTGAAAAAATATTTCAAATTCAATCTCAATTCCTACTTTTATTAATTTCAATACATGAACCCAAAAATGTTTAATACCAAGAATATCATCTATAGAATCTTACTGATCACAGAAATTGACTGTACTTTCAATATAAAAGCTGTTATGTTGTGAGAAAGATTGAGTTAAATTACATATGGTGGCGCCATCTTTTGAAATGTGTGAAGTGCATGCCCCTTTTAATACGATTCGGTTGAGACATGTGACAATTCTTAACCGAGCACACTAACACACTTGTACAAACAAAGTTGCCGATGAGCTTTTGACAACGAGCCAAGTGTAATACGCTTCAAGGAAGCTCAACAGACGATGCCAAAATAGAAAAACATAGACGTGTTGTCTCTGTGCCTACTTATTAAAGCGTTAATGTGTCAGTTTTCTCACATCAATGTAACGTGATTATAATCGAAAGGTGCTTCTCGAAACGATGTGTGGATAAACCTTCAAGATATAGTTTGGAATTTGCTGCAAAACTGTCGATAATTAATCAACTCGTGTTGCTTATTTATTTATTTATTGTAGATTATAGACGCTTCGACATCTAAGGTCATTAGCGTCTTTCAACTATACTAAATAACAACTAGCTTAAAACTAAATAACATCACAAAACATCCATGAGCGCAGGTGGGATTCAAACCCACGGCAGTCCAGTCTAGAGGTTGCGGCGCCAAGCATGCTAACCACTAGGCTATACTGCCCTCAACACGTGTTGCTGTCTTTTCATTGCACCCAAGAATAGATTACTACTACTTTATAGATACTAAGTACTACTGAATTTTAGTTTTTTGCAAATATTTCGAAAATTATCTCTATGCTATTAAAAAATGTTTCAAACAAAGAATGTTTGCCGTAAAATTGTCCACATTTTTTGTCCCAAACATTTTTTGATAAAACTTGCCATTAATTTAGAAATTAAATTTCTTTGTTGAAAATATCCACTGTTAAAATTACGTAACACTTTTTGAAATTTTTGATATTGTAGCAAACCCCAAGATGTTACGCCACTGCCTCCAATAGAAACCACGAGAAAGAAAAGTCACAGTAGTAAAGCGTGGAATGGTATCGAAGATTCCAGACAACGCTAGAGGATACGAGGATGCACTGAGCGTACACCGCACGCAGGTATATAAACAGGAGTGTGTCGTGTTGAATTGGTCAGTGAATGGTGAGTCGTGCCATCAGTCAGTACAGTGAAATAAATATTGATCAGTCAACGGAAATCAGTCAGTGTAGATTGTACTGTGACAGTGTTGAACAGCGAAATAAATCTAATATAAATACAGTGACATAAATAATTACAAATAAATAATCCTTGTATATATAGTTATTTGTTAAGTGTCATTTAAGTGGCTCGTTTAGTTCAATAATTACCGTTTAAGTTTTCTATTGTTAGAATTGACTTTTCGTTGTTGTAATTATTGTATATAGTTAATTGTTACGAACTATTGTAAATAAATATTTATTCCGCCAACTCAGAAAACAGTTTTGTAACAATATGAACGCGAAGTACTCTAGTAAGAAGAGTGTTCAAGAAATATATAATTCCCATACAAGACTTGTAGACCTATTCATGGGCTATCGAACTGCATCGAAAAATTTGGAAAATCTAGTTGCGGTCACCCTACACACAATTTTTCCAAGGTAGTATTTTTGACATGGAATTGGAACACTTGACGTGAAGCACGTAAAAAGTGTGTTTAACTAAAATTAAATTCCCGTATGGAGGTTACGGGTCTATTCATGGGCTACATAAATGTGTCAAAAATTTTGGAAAATTTGAAAGCAGCCATCCTACAGAAAGTGTATCTATCAAGTTTTATTTTAATTGAAGATTATTATCTTTCCAAAGAAAATTATTATAATTTTTCAAAAAAAAAAATAATGTTTTTATAAGACATCTGTCGCAAACTCAAATTACATAGAGAAAACGTTTTCAATTCATTTGAAATAGGACGCCCATGTGTAGTGTGAACAACAAAGGTATATAATAATGTAGTAGGTATGTTCTTGTAACAGTATGTTGATAGCAAGGACCGAGATAGCTAGAGTAGGGAAGGATACCTCATTATCTGTAGTCACGTGTGAATGGGACAAGAACGCAAAGGAAGAATGGGACAGGAACGCGAAGGAGGAATGGGACAAGTCAACTGATAAATGATCGCTTGGAAGCGTTGCCAGATTTTCAATAACTTAAAAAATATTTTACAAAAGAAATTCTTAGATTCAACTGTCCATTATTTATAGATGATTTCGGGTTTTTATATTTTCTCACAATTTTTTTTATCTGAGTGGCCACGATACCGATAACCGTACTAGAATAGCGATAGGCAGGTCTCAAAAAGAAACCATCAACAGGCTGCAACAGCAAAGGTTATTTGAGCCTAGCTCCAATTCATATTTTCAATTCATTATTATTTTTTGTTTAATAATAAATTGAAAATCCAATTAGGTATTTAAGTTTGAAAAAAATTATTAATTTTTTAATTTTTTCTAATAATTTAACATAAATAATATTGAAAATCGAAAAGAAAAATTTTTTTAAAGCTATAGATAAATTACTAAAAATTAATCAAAATGTATAAAAATTTAAAAAATATCACGTGACTACAAAACGCGCCAGGAATGTTTGTGACGTCGTTATGTTAAAATGTGTCTGCATTTGTTGGTATTTGTGTATATGTATTACACATACTATCAAAAATAATAAATTTTTAACTTGGTAACCATGGATACAAAGACCATAGATAACATAATGACGTCACACGCGTTCGGATTCTTTCGGCGCGTTATCGGAACTGAGTTTAAAAATTAATTTTTATTTAAATATAACTTTTTAATTAGTAAGCAAAAAAATTAAATTAAAACAGTTTTGCTATAAAACTTGATGTGGTCCTTCCATTTAAGTAAAAAAAAAATTCGTTTAATAACCCAATTGACACTTTTACTAGCTCTCGGGCTAGAACCCGGGAATTGGGGCCACAAATCGAGTATAAACCTAATTTGGGAGAGGGTGGGGTGGCAAAACTATAGATGTATGGGGTCTCAAAATTTCGGTCGTTAGTCGTGCACTCATTCAAATAATAAGCAATGTATGACCTGTTTTGGAACACATTTATATTAGCAGTAGCTGAGAGCATCGAGACATCCTTATAGGAAAACTACATAGAAACTAACGGGGGAACGGAAGCAATGAAGTAGATGTTGCTACAGCTAGTAGTTTTAGTATACACGGTTTATGTAAACACACTTTCTTCTATGTACTTCTGTACAGCCGTGTGCAAAAAAAAACAAAAAAAAAACTTTTTATAGAGACAAGCTTTTATTTAAATTCACTAAAAAGGAAAAAATAATTTTGAATAATTTAGGTTCATAATTATAAAAGCGTGGGTCGTGAACTCTATGATAGTTTATTAGTCACGACCCACGCTTTTATAATTATGAACCTGAATTATTAAAAATTATTTTTTCTTTTTTAGTACATTTAAATAAAAGCTTGTCTCTAAAAAGTTTTTTTTACTAATATTTATTTTAGTCTTTCAAAATTTTACCCGTAGGGGTTGAATTTCGAAAAATCCTTTCTTAGTGGATGCTTACGTCAGAAAAGGAACCAACTGTCCAAATTTCAAGTTTCTAGCTTCAGCGATTTGGCCTGGACGTTGATTAGTCAAAAAAAAACCTACATCTCCGTTTGAACCCCTTAGGGGTTGAATTTATTTCTAAAAACGCTTTATTCATGTGTTGTCATCGGGAATACATATGTGTACAAAAATTCAAATCGAGCGAATGCATCTATACTATACATCTATATTATTATTATTATTATTATAACATAGATCCCGCGGAGAAGAGGGGATACATTCTTTCCAATCACTACGTTTCGTCGAGCCAGCATTTTACCCTTCAAATCGTCGAGGCAGTGGCATCACATTAGAAGTATAATTTCAAAAAAGCATTAATTATTAATTTCAGTTTAAGACGCTTGTGACCTAGGTTGTCGGACGTCTATAATCTACAATATATCTAGAGGACAGTGTGGTCCAGTGGTTAGCGTCGCGGCCTCGAATCCCGCCTCCGCTCATGGATATTTGTGATGTCATTTAGTTTTAAGTTAATTGTTATTTAATGTAATCAAGACGCTAATGACCTAAGCTGTCGACGCATCTATAATTTACAATAAATAAAATAAATTCAATATATCTATCTAATAATTTCAGTTATCCAGTAGTGTAACCACGGAGATAGTAAGGTGTTTAACGGAAGGCTTGAATACGTTCGTAAACTGGGTTTGTGACATTAACAGTTGTTCTGGAATGTTCCGGCGTCCCGGAGAACTGCATGGTCGCATAACGTTCTGCAAATGGTTCTGCAAACACAATATAAGGACTACAGAAGGCAAAATTGCTTACGTTGCATTTTTCGATTTCTTAAGTTATAAACATTCTTGTTATAGGTTTATGTTGTTATATATAGTAGATTGTAAGTATATCTAGTTGCGTAATGACGTAATACGTATATTAGGTACCTACTGACGAGTGTAAAATAATGTTAAAATGAGCACAGCGAGTTTTAACAGTCACACGAGTCATAATATCATTACGCTAGATATATATAGTATTTTTGCTATACCTACTATAAAATAGCCGCTTTTCAGTTTATTTTCAGTATTTTCTTAAAAATTTGACAGTTCATTGGTGTCACCAACTTCACTTCTATAGTAGGCCGAGAGTAGCTGTCAGTAGGTAAAAGTGAGCGAATAAGGGCGAATAAACATAAATCACTATGGAAATGGTTTGCTTTTTCGCACACTAGTGTGGGAAAGATACGTTCCCGCACACCGACCTGTCTAATGACATACGTGAATGTAAAGCAGCTATTTTATAGTGGGCATGGCAAAAAATACCATAATGATATTATGACTCGTGTGATGGTTAAAACTAGCTGGAGCTCATTTTTAGATGTCATCACTTGTCAGTAATATACCTACTCCATTACGCAGCTACTATAACACAGTGCGTCATCTTATCGTGCTTTTACTTGGCTATGCAAATAGATATCGATCTTTAAAAGGAATTATCAATTTTCAGTTAAATACCACCGACCTGCTTAAACGCCATTTATCAAAACATTATATATATTAATTTATTCGCGACTGCGAGGCGCCGACCTTCTGTATTTCCCAACAACACAACACTAACTCCAAACGTAGACACTTAGAAATTATAGCGGTGTGTTTATACTAAAACCAACTACATAGGGTAAAAGCAACGGCTTCCGACCATTCACTTGGGCTGACCATTTTTACTTCCCACCTCTACTATGGTAGGGAAGTAATGGATTTAGTCCGAAAAAAATATTTCGAGATTTTAACAGATCTTCACGTTTTGAGACCCTATAGCAATCGTTTAAGATCATTTTCTGACTGATGTCTGTATGTGTGTGTGTATGTGGTCAATTTTTCGCCTTCGATATCGTAAGAACGAAACAACATACGGTCATGCCGATTGTTCTATTGTGTTTATCAGCCGTTAACTTAGATCTGATTAGATTTTGAGTCAAATCGGTTCAGTGGATCCTGAGATATTAAAAAAAACGTTCTCAATGTCACGTATTAACATAGGTAAAAAAAATATAAATGAATTCTAGATGTTATAATATGAAAAAAATGTAAATATTTTTTTTCTCTAAAATGTACCTACAGTTTTCAGGAAAAAAAATATTTTACTAAAAAAAATAAAAATTGTACGTAAATCAAGGTAACCATGATTTTTGCTATATTAAGCTAGCCATCAGTAGATCACTAAACAAAAAAAAAAAGAAGGCCATGCTTTTTTCAAAGAATAAAAAAAGAGTGTTTATTTTTTGCAAATATTTACTAGGTGGGAAGTATAGGACTGGTCATCAGTCGAATTTTTATATTTAGGTATAAAAGAATTCAAAAGATAACAGGGTGGTGATCCTGCCTGTCGATCATTAGGACTTTAACATGTAAAATCATACGTTCGTAATTTCCTGCTTCCCTAATTATTTTAGGCAAAAAACCCTTCAAATAAATGTTTTAAAACATAAAATTTTGCATCTAAACCAATAAACAAAATTAATTTTGTATGCTTTGTTACGGCAGAAATTAGACTAAGAAAATCAAAAATAAAGATAGTTACTTCTTACCACAACAGTTTTATTGATGAATGTACATGCTTTCATATTCAGCAAACACTAAGAAAATGTCGAAAATCACATTGGACGGGAGCATACAATACCTATCTATTTCTGAAGTAATTTTTGACATTTTTGTATCTAATTTTTGTCGTTACTATATAAGCATGCAAAATTAATTTTGATTATTGATTTAGATACAGAGCTTTAAGCCCCAAAACAGGGGTTCCCAATATTTTCATTACTGCGATTCCCTTTACAGGTTGCAATTTTTTGCGACGCCCTTCTATAAAAGAAGATACTTGTGTGTAGCTCTAGCAGACAATAAAATTACTTTATTATTCAAAGAAAACTCCAAAGAATATAGAATCTTAATTATTATTTATTAGACTCTAATTCTAATAATTAGAAATCATAAAAATCTACAAACAATACAATTAAAGAGCAGGATGAGCTTGCTTTTCTGAGCATAACTTTTCAAATCAGGACTGAAGTTCTGAAATTGCGACTCCCCTAGGATAGCCCTGCGACGCCTCAGGGCGTCGCGACGCACAGTTAGGGAACATATGCCCTAAAACATTTATTTGAAAGTTTTTTGCCTAAAATAATTAGGGACGTAGGAAATTACGAAAGTAAAATATAAAACTCGAGAAAAAAAATAATAGCATTATAAATTTCAGTAACCTGTTAAATGTTCGATCACAGGACGCCTTACCCTATAGTGCCGTTTTCATTTAACGCATAACTACCTGTTTGTACGCTCGACTACGCTCTCCGCAGATTGTTTAATAACCTTATATAACCAAAACTAAATATATTATAACCACGTGACTACAGCGTACTTAACGAAGTAGTAAATAACGCAGCATGTGTGTACCGCACTCCCGTCTCTTGCAAATGATTCTTTCAAGCGCCAACGATCAGTCTTTATTACAAGATGGCTTCTTTTGATTATCCCTCAAAACATTGGAATGTAGTTGCATACCAATGCTTTGTGGGAATTAATAGCGCTCCCAGGGACCCGAGCTCGTACCAGTCGGTTTGTGTATGCCGACTGGCGGATTTTTAATACACAAATGGATTATTTGTTGTGTTGAAGACGCTAATGACCTGAGTTGTCGACGCGTCTATAATCTATAATAAATTAAAATCTTTTGATTAACTGTATATAGGATAAATTTGATTATTTTGGTATTTTTCAACCTTATTCGAAAAGATTGCCAGCGCAAATAATTCCATGAAATTGCACCACCTTAAATTCTTTTAACTTTGATCTCAAATCTTTTAAGAAACCATTCACTTCAGCTTTTGCAAGAAAAATTTTCAAAATAAGGCCCTACTTTTGAAACTATAAAAAATAGGGTACACACTTTTCACGTTGCTAGTTTTGAATAAGCCATTTTCCTGAGAGTAATTCTTTCAATTATCCACGAGAGGCAGCACTTGTGGTAGGTACAAACATTATTAATTCCCCATTAGTGTCGTATCATTTTAGTGGTATAACTTAATTATTTAATTAATTTAATAATAATAATAATAGTTTAATAATTAAGTTATACCACTAAAATGACACGACACAATGGGGAATAATTAATGTTTGTACCTATCACAAGTGCTGCCTCTCGTGGATAATTGAAAAAACTATTCTCAGGAAAAAGGGTCATTCAACAGAGTCATTGAACGGTTAAATTGTAACTTTAGCACCGCCGATTTACGCTATCACTCACCAGACGGCAGGACCATCATCTGTTCACACAAATGAAACAAGTATTTTTAATAAAAAGTTTGTGAAAGTTTTCCTGTTTCAGATTAGCAAAATCTGTGTTTTAATAATTTGGTAACGAAACATAATCCATTCCACACCCCGGTTGTCTGTACACAGAAGCAAGTAACCAATTATCATTTTGAAGTTGGTAATAATAATAATAATAATCCCCACAAATGTACGCCGACGACGGTACATTTAAGCCCACTGCTTGTAATCAGACGCAAAAGAACATTGCTTTATACAGGGTGTTGCAGAACTTTGATCTTAAAAATACAGTATTTCACTGCGGTTTCGGTCGCGTTAATGTCGATTTTTTTAAGTGAAACTTTATTAGTCTCGTTTATTTCGTTCGGTTACGTATGTCGAGCGTCACGTCCACGTCCAATCGAAGTTATAGAATTTTAATATGTTGTTACGGCGACTGTTTTAAGCATATATTTCAATTTGCAGAACAAAATGTCAGTATTAGCCCTCTCTCTTAGAGGGAAACTTGCTCGCCTAGGTGTTTACTGTTCTGCAAATTGAAATATTTGCTTAAAACAGTCGCTGTAACAACATATTAAAATTTGAACCTTAAACTAATAATAGGTATAAATTTCGTCGGGTACATGACGTGCACGTTTAGGGTGATTTGCCAACCCTTTAATACTGACCAATCGATCTACAAATATTATAATGACATTATTGGGTCACCGACAAGCTATACAAATAATTTCAGCCTTGAAGCAATAATAATTGCAACAATTTTTTTTTGTTACATGTTGGGGGCGGTCTGCATCCCTCCCATACCGCTATCTAGCAAAATCCCTCACACAGAGCACTTTAATATGCCTCCCTCAACATCTTTACAAAAATAAGGCCTTAAATAAATAAATCCAAAAAATTGTCACTAGCTCTCGGTCTATAAGGGATGACGTAACATTGTCAATAAGTGCAAGTCCGTTACATTTACTAATATTGAGACAAAGCATCCATGAGCGAGGTGGGATTCGAACCCACGACAGTTTTCTCCAAAGGCCTGCGCGCTGTTACACCAAACTGCCCTCACTTAACAAATTTAATGATTCGTTGAAATAATATATGGCAGCAGGCAGCTATAATTTCATTTGGCGTTTGCAGCTTTTTTGTACAAACTACACTATTTGTATGTAGGTACGTATCTACTAAATACTCTTTACAAATATTGTGCCATATATGGTTGGCAGAAATAAGTCCAGACTTAGAGAGAGCGAACAGGTGTTAACATATGCGCTATGACGACGCGTTATCATATACCCTACATAACGAGTTAAATATACATTGTGCCACTACAGAAAGTTGACGAATTTGCAGACAACAGATCAAAACTGGTTTATAACGACGAGTTCCGATCTGTACCGAGTAGTCACGTCACTGCCATCTATCGACGGGTTATATACTAAATACGTAAATTGTATAGCGATGAGTTCCGATCTTTACCGAATAAACACATCAATGTATCTGCCATCTATCCACGGGTTATACACTGCATGCGTGAAATTCTTACAGACCGAAGTGGAGTATTTAATAAGTGCGACGTTTCGATCTTTACCGAATAGAAAAGTCAGTATCTCTGCCATCTATCGACGGGTTATACACTACATGCGTGAAATTCTTACAGACCGAAGTGGAGTATTTAATAAGAGCAACGTTTCGATCTTTACCGAATAGACAAGTCAGTATCTCTGCCATCTATCGACCGGTTTATACACTACATGCCTAGAGTCCTTATAGACCGAAGTGGAGTATAAATAAGAGAGACGTGTTCCGATCTTTACCGAATAGCATATTAGATAAGTCAGTGTCGTTTTGCCATCTACCGACGGGTTATACAAGGTAATGGGTTTTTTTGATGCACTGCACCATTGGTTATTTTATTTATTTATGCTTTTTTTTTGTTATTGTATTATCGATACTTTTGACATGTCCTATATCATTATAATATGATCTACTGGATTAATAAAATTATTAATAATTATTATCTTGGGAACGGTTAAAGATACAAGATCGGTTAAATTAGAGAAAAGTTACGCTTTTTCATGACGATTAAGAATATGAAAAGAAATCCAGCATATTTTGAATAGTTCTTGATTTATCGCGAAAAAACTAAAAATTGTTGTTTTAGAAAAAAATTATTATCTTCCTTACCATTGACGCTATTTTAGTCAAACTTGGTAACTTTATGTTTTTGACCACTCCTAGTTGAATTATGTAAACAGACATTTTCTAGATTTCAAACTGCGATAGTCAACTTTTCCCAAGATACCAATATATACCACATTAGTGATGCGCGATTACGAGATGTTTTAGTCGATTGTCTCGATTGTTCAAACATCTCGATGACTCTCGATGGTTGTCACTTGGACTTGATTGTTTCATAGTTCACCGAGACCGAGTCACATAGTACTGAATCGTACACTGTCGAGAGTCACGTAATATACATTCGTTCATCACTCAACAACTGTGGTCGAGACGATGGTCGATTGTGCAGTAATTGCGTAATACGAATTCAATAGTGAAGAGATCATGACAGAGTAGTGAGTATCGACTCAATTAATGAGTCACGTGAACGTCAGTCGACTAGCATATAACCTTGAATCGCGATTGTATGTATTCTCACTCGTTGCTATTGTTATATAACCTATGTGACAAATAATCGACTTGAACAATCGAACATTTCGATTGTAAAATCAAACTGCGAGTCGATTGTGTAATCGATTATTATGAACGATTGCAATTGTTTCGATTGTAAAAACATCTTGTAATCGCCCATCACTATACCTACTACATAGGTGAAGTCCTCAGCTTCATAGACTGAAGTGAATTTTAAATGAGAGTAAATAGCGACGGGTCCCGATCTTTACCGAGTAGCCATGTCAGTGTCTCTGCCATGTACCGACGGGTTATATACTACATATAGGTGAAGTCCTTAGCTTCACAGACCGAAGTGAAGTATTTAATGACAGTACACTTCAGTCGGGAGACTAGCGCTGAGTACACAGAATGCATTCGGCGTTTGAACATCCTTCCGCTCCGCGCCTCGACCGCGCTCCAAATACATCAAATGCTCGTTTTCATGCTAAATGCGCTTTACTAGACTATATTACAGACATTCCAAATGCCATACAGACAGAAAATTAAACAGAATAAAAAAATAACTTATCGTACCGTACTTGAAATTCAATTCCTATTAGAAAAATAGTTGAAACATAAAGAAAATAAATATAATTTCTATTAAACAGAAGGTATTTACTAGACTATATTACAGACATCCCAAATGCCATCCAGACAGAAAATTAAATAGAATAAAAAGGTACTTATCGTCGGACTTAAATTCAATTCCTATTAGAAAAATAGTTGAAAAATAAAGAAAATAAATATAATTTCTATTAAACAGAAGGTATTTACTAGACTATATTACAGACATTCCAAATGCCATCCAGACAGAAAATTAAATAGAATAAAAAAAGAACTTATCGTTGGACTTGAAATTCAATTTCTATTAGAAAAATAGTTAAAAATAAAGAAAATAAATATAATTTCTATTAAACAGAAGGTAGACCGTTCGTTATATAATGATTACTAGCGGACCTTGTGAAAGAAAATAAAATAAGGTGTTGGATTGAAACTTATTTTCTATTAGAAAAATAGTAGGAAAAAATGTAATTAGTAATAAACTGAACTTAGACGGTGCGTATATAATAATTACTAGCGGAGACTGTGCAAGAAAACAAAATAAATGAAAATTAAATATTGGACTGAAATTTATTTCTTCTTAAAGTAAATATAAAATAAATGAAAATTTAATTTAAATTTATTTTCAGTTAGAAAAATAGTTTGGCAAATAAATATAATTTCTATAAATCGAATATTGATACTTCGTATATAATTACTACTAGCGGATTCCGTGAAGAATACTAAAAAAATATAATGAACGTAGATAATTTTTTTTGCATAGATCTATAACTGTTCGCGAAATTTCGTTAGTGCCATTAGACTTATGTAAATTAATAAGCTTAGTTGTCAAGCGTTTATAATCTACAATAGTATACAGATTTGTTATTGTGTAATAACGACCAAACTATAAATTAGTCTACAATCTTAAAACCCGTTCTCACACCACATTATTACCGGTTCTTCCACCACATTCGAGTCGACATGATTTTTTTATTTAACCAAAACAAAAGTTTTTTACGATTAGAAAAAGAAAAAAATTAGCATAAAAAGTGAGAAATAAACAGAAGAACTAAATATCTGACAAACAATTCTACGTTACTTATAAGACTGTTAACTATTTAAAAAGATGTCACTTCAATATTTCCAAAGCCAATCTTTCTCGAACCGTTTAATAATAACCTGACATTAAATGATTGAATAACGGATTTTTTGAACCGGAAATTATTGACGGTTGATTACGAACATGACTAAACACACATACGGGCTTGATTTCAGAAAAAACATGTCACTATCTATACCAGGGATGGCGAACTTATTCACATCTACGTGTCTATATACAGGGTGCTGAATTGCTTTGCGGGTAATAGGGATTTAACCCGTAAAATCAAACTTTTGCAATTTCCTGCTTCTCTAATTATTTCAGGAAAAATATCTTCGAATAAAGTTTTAGAACATAAAATTCTGCATCTAAATCATTAAACAAAATTAATTTTGCATGCTTTGTACCGGCAGAAATTTGATATGAAAATGTCAAAATTACCTCAAAAACAGATAGCCATGGAACTTGAACAAAATGATGACGTTTTAGCTGTCAGAATAATTTCTAGTCATTTTGTTCAAGTTCCATAGCTATCGCTATCTGTTTTTGAGGTAATTTTGACATTTTCATATCAAATTTCTGCCGTTACAAAGCATGCAAAGTTAATTTTGTTTAATGATTTAGATGCAGAATTTTAAGTTCTAAAACTTTTATTCGAAGATATTTTTCCTAAAATAATTAGGGAAGCAGGAAATCGTAAAAGTTTGATTTTACGGGTTAAATCTCAATTACCCGCAAAGCAATTCAGCACCCTGTATATGCAAAGCTCAAGTTATATAATACATGTGATACGTATTATTTTTGAAATATGCAAAAGACGTAAAGTGTGTTTTTAATGTTCGTTCATAATTTTGAAAGTCACGTAAGATCAGTCCACGAAAGTTATTACTCAAAAACCAAGTCTGATTTACAGGTTGATAATGGCAGTTCCCTTTATGGCGCGGTTAATGATAAGTTTTCATTGCAATGGAGAACAGTAAAACTTTCCAGACAATTTTATAAAGCTCAAATAGAACAAGTTATGCAATATGAACGAGGAAAGCTCCATACTGAGACTTAACTATGAATGAATTATGGAATAACTATTAAAAATGATACTATTAACGCTTTATGAGTACATTTTGATACCATATACGTGGAATATGCACTTAAGTTTATTTTATAGGTAGCTAAAAACATATTTGTGATTAAATGAGAGATTGTGAATTATAGACGCTGAGATTGTAAATTATAGATGCTCGAAAACTGAGATAGCGAGTTGTAATCAAAATTTTGTGTTTGCGTAACAAATGTGAGAAAGTGTCTTTTTAATTGACTTCAAAAAAATAGAGGTTATCAATTCGACATATCATGTATATATTGGTAAATATTTTTTAATACTTAGTAGATTTCGTGTCCATGGTTCTCAATTCAATTGTATTTTTTTTTTGTTTGTTACCTCAGAAGTCCGTCATTTATAAACCGATTTGGAAAATTCTTTTTTTATAGGATAGGCTATACCTAGAAATTGGTCCCATATAAATTTAACTTAAATCGGTTCCGTAGTTCGGCTGATTTTAATAAAAGTGAGTAGCGGCGTGTGATTTCTTTAAGGTAAATGTCACTTTTTGACACATCACACAGCGTAAGAAATCGGTTTAAAATAAAAAAGTGAGTCCCGGCGTGTGATTCCTTTAACTAAAAAGTAAAAAATAAAAAACTTTTTAACAAAAAAAAAACCTTCAAAAACCCACAAAAACGAGGAAAATAATAAAACTTGAGTCATTTTAATAAAATATGAAGTCGGTTAAAAAGTGTCAATTTAATTAATACATATCTACTTTTTAACCGACTTCATATTTTATTAAAATGGCGCAGACCTCAAAGTTTTATTATTTTCCTCTTTTTTGTAGATTTTTGAAGGAGGTTTTTTTTTTTTGTTAAAAAGTTTTTTATTTAATTATGTTACCTCATATCTCCAGCATTTGTGTAACGATTTTGATGATTCTTTTTCTATTCAATAGGGCATACCTTCAGGGTGGTCTCACATAAATTTTACTTAAATCGGTTCAGTAGCTTTTTTTAGTTTAGTAATTAATTTATTTTATAGTGACTTTTTTTAAGGAAGTTCTATTTTTACAGGCTTTTATTTAACTTGCAATGTATGTTAGTTAGCTTGTTTAGGTCAAAATTGCAAGTTAAATTATTTTGAACGACTTCCACATACCCGATCGATTTGAAATTTTGTACACATATGTTTTCCAGATGACAATCCATGAATAAATCGTTTTTAGAAATAAATTCAATCCGTAAGGAGTTCAAACGGGACAGTAGGGTTTTTTTGACTAATCAGCGCCCAGGCCAAATCGCTGAAGCTAGAAACTTGAAATTTGGACAGTTGGTTCCTTTTCTGACGTAAGCATCCACTAAGAAAGGATTTTTTGAAATTCAACCCCTACGGGTATCAAAGGGGGGTAAAATTTAAAGACTAAAATGAACAAAATAAAATATAAGTAAAAAAAACTTTTTAGAGACAAGCTTTTATTTTAATGCACTAAAAAGGAAAAAATAATTTTTAATAATTTAGGTTTATAATTATTAAAAATTATTTTTTCCTTTTTAGTGCATTTAAATAAAAGCTTGTCTCTAAAAAGTTTTTTTACTAATATTTTATTTTATAACATTTTTATAACACGAGTTAATCAAAGCTTACTACTTTCTACTGAATGCATTCGATTATACGCTGTAAACATGCATACAAAACTTGTTATAAATAAACAAAGAAAATATCAAAATGAAATTTAATAAACTTAAACATTAAATTTTAATTCAAAACGATTCGTGTCGACAAACGCACACAGCGATGTTTAATCAAAAACACAAACAAAAGAGAGTTTGTTCAGTGACGTAGTGCGGTTCGTCATCCCACCCCTACTTTGTTTTAGCAAAGGTCTTGTGTCCTTTTAACTGTATCAGTAGGCACTGCAATGCGATGTGTTATACCATATACTAAATGCATTATAGACTCACAACGTCATTAATTAATTAATTAATTGTAGATTATAGACGCGTCGACAACTCAGGTCATTAGCGTCTTCAACACAACAAATAATCCATTTGTGTATTATAATCCGCCAGCCGGCATACACAATCCGACTGGTATGAACTCGGGTCCCTGGGAGCGCTGATTCCCAAAGAGCATTGAAATGCAATTTGCGAAAGCAACCACATTCCAATGTACCCCCTAGGGGGACTCACAACGTCAATGGAACAGAAATTACCTATAGTCAAGTTCTAAATTTAAGATAGTGAGTCGTGCATAGTTCGTAACAAGTTTATTGGAGTGGAAAAGTAATGAAATAATGTAAGCATAGGCGTCCCATGCGCCTCTTATATACGCGCGACGCACAGTTAGAGAACCTCTGCTTTAGCCTTTTCGACGTTGCATAGAGACTCTATAATTACATAGCCTCTTGTTATATAGAATCCGCAAACAATGTTAGTTGAATAATACAGATGACAGAAACTGACGCCTTCCTTTAAAACCGGCCCTGTCGTCCTTTGAAACTGATTTCAAATGCTCACAACACAACAAAACGAACCGGGTAGGGATACCGCGTCGACCACTTTTATGTTGGTATCAGTGGACTGGATTGAGTTCTGACCATTTAACACATACACACACATATACAGACGGATCGAAAAATATATGAACGAATTCGAGTTTTGTGATTTTTGACAAAATTCTAAATCTCTCCAGATACACTCAAAACAACATCTAAATGCCAAATAAATTCGAAAAAACTTTTTAACAAAAAAAAAAAACCTCCTTCAAAAAGCCACTAAAAAGAGGAAAATAATGAAATTTTGAGGTCTGTGCCAATTTAATAAAATATGAAGTTGGTTAAAAATAAGATATTAATCACTATATACTATACTTTTTAACCAACTTCATATTTTATTAAATTGGCGCAGACCTCAAAATTTCATTATTTTTCTCTTTTTAGTGGTTTTTTGAAGGAGGTTTTTTTTTCTGTCTGTATTTCTACAATTAACTACACAACAACTATTATGCAATATTTTTTAAATAACTTAATTTATTTATTCACAACGTGAGTGTGATTTAACGCTTATTTTGTCCATAGCGTACGCTGCAGTCGATTCGGTTGTCCCCACCATATACTCTGCACCCAGCGAATATTATATGGGGATCAGTATTGGACGTGACATTTCGAATGACATGCGTAACCGCATATCGTTTTATTTCATTAGTGAAATAAGAAATTCCATTTGAACCGTGCGCCAGTTGAATGAAAATCAGAAAAGTATAAAAGCAAGAAATGGGAAAATAAGAAAAGTCGAGGTTAGACTGCTGCACTGTGCGTAATTGGTGTAATAATTTTCTATATATATATATTATACATATATATGTTCATATTATAACGGTTAGGAAATTGAATTTCACGGAGTGAAAAAGTAAATCACATATCTTATTGAAAATGCATTGCAATATTCTATTATGAGGTTTGAATGGCGTCTCATATATATTATATAATATTTGCATATTAAAAAAACAAATAATTGAAAATATATTCCATTTCCAATCAATTTTATTAAAATGGCGTACAATTTCATTACTTTTGTAGCTTGCAATTCTTGCAGGGTAAAAACACTAGTAACCGAACATCTATAGCGTCTATATCAATAGTTGCAACAACAGAGGTCATGAGAGTCTTATATTAATAGTTGACATAATAAGTAGATACTAATATTATAAAGAGAAAAAGTTTGTACGTTTGTCGCCGATAATCTCAGGAACTACCATACCGATTTGAAAAAATCTTACCAAACCAAAATCTGCCCTGGCGAAGCCGGACCGGAAGCTAGTAGTGTAATAAAAAAATCGTGTTTATAATTTTTTCTTTTTAATTTTGAAGAGAAAAAAATAGAGTGTTTCGACTGAGTTTTTGATTTTAAATCTCTAGTTTAATATTTTACTGATAATAGGTATACTCTATTAGTGCGAAGAGAACTTAGAAATAATTAATTTACAACCGAGGTATAAATATGTTGATTGATGTGCAACTTAGTTGTAAATGAATTTTTTCTTCGCACCGGCCAAGTATATTATTGGTAAATGAAGCTTTATGGGTAAACATTTGTATTAAGTATGTGTAAATACTAATTAAACACTAATATATGTTGGTTCTGATCTCAAATATATGCATTACGTATATAGTTTATTTCATACAATTATCACAGATGGCTATACTATACTCTTCTGCATTTTGTTTTTCAGTCCTGCCCCCTGGGTAAGTTTTAAACATATTATATTTTTAATAATGAAATTAAAATCTAAATCATCGGTTCTAATATAAATGTAGATCCTTCAGAGGAAATACAAGAATGTAGTTTGCATTCCAATGTTTTGTGAGGAATAGCACTCCCAGGGACCCGAGCTCGTACCAGTCGGTTTGTGTATACCGGCTAGGGATTCTAATACACAAATGGACTTTTTGTTGCGTTGAAGACGCTAATGACCTGAGTTGTCGACGCCTCTATAATCTACAATAAATTAAATAAATATAAATGTAGATGCTCGACAACTCTACTAGTTCTGAGATTACGACCTGAAAACTGGGGGTTTGTAATAGACGAGCTATGTAGACGTCATACAAACAAATCTCGATAATCTCAGCTATTCAGCGCTTTTTGACAAGAGGTATTATAATTATAACAATGTGCAGCTACTGCAGCGACTCTAGACAAAGCGACATAATTGTTAAATCGCTTGGAAGATGTCTTTTTCCAGGAACATGAAATTGAATTGAACTGCATTACATTATATTATTAGGGCTGAGCATTGAGTTAAGATTTTATAAGGATTTAAACGTGAAGCTAGTCGCCATATTTATTGAATATTGTTCATTTTATATATAAGAAGAAAAAGAGAATAATATTCATATTCATTCATCCCCGCCATGTTTCTTGTCCCCTGTGACGTCAGACCTGGGTTCAGCTTTGTATAGCGTCTCTATTACCTTTTAACTCAGTGGGGTTGAGATCGCGGAAATTTTTTTAAGTAAAATTTCTTAAGGTGAGGTAGATAGAAGTGATCCCGATCGAATATGGAAAAGGTGTGACAGAAGTAACGGTGGGGTAAGGAGAAAAGAATTCAACCGCGGTACTAGTATAAAGGAATTAGTTAAGTCGCTAACAGATTTTTATTTATTGTAGATTATAGACGCGTCGACAACTTAGGTCATTAGCGTCTCGCTAACAGATGCTGAAATATGGTAAAGTTGGTGAACCTTTTTTAGAGAGAGTAATTTCATTTAACAAGTAACGAAAAAAATAAAAATACGACACCGTCAGAAGTGGAGGAAATGATTGGCTGCCAGGTAAGTGCATTGAGGGGGAAATTCGATCGACACGCCCCTTTCTGTTCGCATAGTAGAAGGAGGCAGAGCTGAATAGCGAGACGCCAAGAGTATAGTATAGCCATCTGTGATAAATGGATGAAATTAATTATATACATAATGCATGTAGTTAAGATCAGAACCAACATAATAGTATATTGTGTTTGATAATTTGGTGATAAAGTTTTACTTTAGACGCGTGAGAATTACACGCAACCCGTTTTTTAATTAGTATTTTTTGTGATTTCATGGATTCTGAAACTAACGATTAATATTTGGGGAAATAAAATAAAAAGCTTCACCCTCCTCTAGAAAATAAGCATAGTAACGCCAATGTTTATCAAGTGAAAATAGTACAAAGAAAGTAATATCAGGAAGACACCCTGTAACTATATGTTGAGAAGCTTGTATTACCCAGTGAGACAACGAGATAGGCCCTCGACCTTTTGTGGGACGGTTATAAGAGAAGGGTTGACGTCAACCATTATTTTTTGTAATAGTTCAAATATTTGCGAGTTATAAAATTTTAATCATTAAATTGCCAACCAAAATCAAAGTTTTTAAAAGCGTGTTTTGCACAGAGTTAAAATATTACACGAAATATTCTATGTAAACCTGAAAAGTTTAAATGAGAGTTTGCATTTTCTGACATGTTGTTTATATACAGTGCGTGTAACAAAACAGTGTTGATTTAGAAATAATGTATAGTCAAGTTTCAAAATATAAGATAGTGAGTCATGCCATAGTTCGTATCAAGATTATTGGAGCGGAAATCAATGGAATAATTAAGCATACGCGTCCCATGCATAAAAACTGTGCCGCTTATATAAATAGTGAAGAATAAGTGCATGACTCACTATATTAAATTTTTGAACTTGACTATAGATTAGCCTACTCCTATATGGGAAATTTAGTCAGTTTTGTCGGATCGTTGATATTTAAAAATTTTTGAGGTATGTATCTGAACATGTTATAAATAGAATAAATAACAGATACGACAAACGTTTTCCCATCCCTTATTCGAAAGAAACAGCGACTAAACACATTATCTGTGTGATAAATTGAACATTTCTCAATACTTATCGTTGAATTAGTTCAGTAAATCTCCATGCCTTTCAATGTATCATATAAAGTATATCAGATTTATCATAGTAGAATACCGATTTCACGGAGACTAAAAGAGGGCTATCCAACTGTTGGTTCACTACGCAGGGTTGGCCGAATGAAAATTACAAAAAATAGAACGTCCGCGACACTCCACTTCCGTGATAATTCACCGGGTCACCCTACCAGACACAGTAGTGTTGCCGTTTGTCTTGAAATATCAAAACAAGACTTACTTTAAGTCTTGTCTCGAAATATCAAGACTTCACTAAGTCTAAGTCTAGATTAACAAACTTTTGTCTTGTCTAATATCAAGACTCTAGATTATTTTCAAGGGTCTAGATTAGTAGTAGTAGGTAAAGTAAACCTTTACATACTACTACTTAGTTTATCTAGACTCATTGAAAATTGTCCTAGAGTCTGTGGTTCGCGGACGCCTGGGGGTCCGCGAGCATAGGGCTTGAGAATGGTCCGCGAGTGCCGCGATACGCAGTCTGTCTTACTTAGAGCGTTAGCTATGGTTCCTCTATTACCTACGTCCAAACAGTTCCCGGAGTTCTTAATTGCCCGAAAGCAGCACCAACCTGGTCATGAATGTTTTGCTACGAAAAAGTTTGTTTTTGTTTTTCAATTTAATGAAGGAATACTAAAATATAATGATTGTCCGAAAATATGCACCTTGCGTGCACTCAGGGGTCCTTGGCATATATGCTTGAGCTCGTTGGGGTCCGCGTCTGTAAAAGTTTCGATTCTAGACTCTTGAAATTGTCTAGAGTTTTGGCACGAGTCTTGATTTAGATAAAGCAAGTCTTGTCTTGTCTTGCTAGACAAGATTTTTGCAAGTCTTGTCTTGAAAATCGAGACAAGACAAGACAAGAGTCTAGAAAGTCTAGATCTAGACGGCAACACTAGACAGGAGCAGTAAAGATGTTTACCCATAAAAAAAATGGTCAAGTGCGAGTCGGTCTCGCGTGGAGAGGGTTCCGTACTATTCCGTTATACCTCTTACCGTTTGTGAGATAGAGTCTTGTGACAGACGAACAGACGGACATCGTAGGCTCAGTAATAGGGTTCCGTTCGGAGGTACGGAACCCTAAAACGAATTTTTAAACACACTGTTGAATATTAAAAAAAAACGCGAGACTCTTTGCTCTAGTTACGTGATAATTTAAATACCGTCGGACGATGACATGATTTTCCTGTGTTTAATTTTTTCTAGGTTTGTTAAATCGGCCCTGGCAAAACGCCATTCTTTATTATAAGACGTTGAATAATGTAGCCTTCAACCGAGAAAACAGTTTTCGCAGTTAGTTTAATAGATATAAAACCCCAAAGAACCTCATATTCCGTTATTTTAATATTTATATTCATACTAGCGGCCCAGTCCGGTTTCGCCCGGATACTATAAATTTATGACTTATTATCCCCCCACGAGAAATAAGAAATGTTAACATGTTTATGATTTTTACAGTAAACACACACAGCGTTTGCCGTGGGACACATATTGTAACAAGCGACTAGGCCCTGCAGTCAGGGTTCTTTCTGATTGGTCGAATATCCCATCTTGATGTCGTTTGACACACACACCTAAACGAACGTTACAACTAACAAGTGAACTCTGTAGCTATTAAAAAATGGGCAAAATATTCAAACACATATTCTTCAAGACAGGCATTAATGTTCACAAAATCAGAATGAAAACTTCAGGTAAGGCTTGTAATCTAATCCTTTCTATTAAAGTCAATCAATTTTTTGACATTTCAAAATAAAACTTAATTTAATATTATTATTTGAGATATTAGGATGTCCAAAATGTATACAATAACTACAGTGTTCTTGAGAAATTGGAATAGAAAAATAAATTTTAATTAAGTTTTATTTTGAAATGTCACAAAATTGATCGATTTTTATAGAAAGAATTAGATTACAGCCCTACCTGAAGTTTTCATTCTGATTTTGTGAACATTAATGTCTGTCTTGAAAAATATGTGTTTGAATATTTTCCACATACAAATTTATCCATTTTTTAATCGCTATCGTAGTAGAGAGTTCACTTGTTAGTTGTTACGTTCGTTTAGATGTGTATATCAATACGACATCGAGATGGGGTATTCGACCAATCAGAAAGAACCCTGACTGCAGGGCCTAGTCGCTTGTTATTTTGCATACGCATACCTATATTAAAAACGTATTTTTATTAACTTACAAATTTCAAGAATTTTCTACATTATTTAATAAAAAATAAGCTGCTTAATTATTTTAAACCCATCGTCTCAACCTATCTACGTTTGTAAACAAAGTTGGTACACTTAAGTTTAAAAAATTAAATTTGGAAAAGTTTGTTCAGAAGCCTTTCAGAGACGAATATTCAACTTTGGTATTTAAAAAAATACATTAACATCAATTTCATTACGTTTCATAAGGAGCGCAATAAACAAAATTCGGTATGGATTATAGATTATAGACGCTCGACAACTTATATGAATTCCATGTTTCAAAATAATTTCTAATATGAAAATGTTTAATGGAATTGGCCAGAAAACCCTTAATGGGATCTGTCAAATGGGCATATGACATCTGGTGGTAGAAAATTTTACTTGAATAAGGTAAAATATTATATTATGCTAATAGTGTAAGTTCATCGTGAAATTGTCTAGGTATTACAAAAATACAAGTAAAATAAAAAAAAGTTTATTGAAAATGGAACCGCGACATTTTCTAAAAATCATGGTATATAAAACTATCAGTTATTGCCCTAAAAATCTATATATTTCTTTAATATTCTTGTTTGCAATTAAGAGAAAGGATAAAATATAATAACGAAAAAGTTGGTTTACATTATTTGTTTAGGTATAAATTATATGTGGGGAATATTATGCAAATTTTGATACGTGGGACGACCCTATTCATTTGTTTAAGGCGTGCGCTTTGCATAATTTAAATTGTGAAGTTGAATGGACTATAGCTCGCTGATGATGAAGTATCTAATTTTCAAGTAAATTATCTTCTATATCTTTGGAAGAAAAGCAATTTATGTAAAAAGTGGAAACGAGAATAAATTTGAATACTGTTTCAAGTTTTCAATTACGAAAAAAGTTATCGACAACATTAAAAAAAAATTATAAAAAATAGAACCTCCTTAAAAAAAAGCCAATTTAATTACTAAAATTTTTGATAGGTGTAACTACTTTTATTTTATTAAATTGGCACCGACTTCAAAATTTAATTGTTTTCCTCTTTTTAGTGGCTTTTTTTGAAAGAGGATCAATTTTTTTAAATTTTTTACTTTTTAGTGACC
The DNA here is from genome assembly GCA_039654895.1 of Mongoloraphidia duomilia. Taxonomy (NCBI): domain Eukaryota; kingdom Metazoa; phylum Arthropoda; class Insecta; order Raphidioptera; family Raphidiidae; genus Mongoloraphidia; species Mongoloraphidia duomilia. Next base: position 3,909,179 of record CM077522.1, on the reverse strand, counting down.
GCAATACGTAGTTTGCATGTTATTTACCGACTTCTTTCTTGATATTTGATTACTAAACTACTGAACCGATTTAAGTAAAATTTATGTGAGAACATCCTGAAGGTATGTCCTATAGATTAAAAAAAGAATCATCAAAATCGGTTCACAAATGCAGGAGATATGAGGTAACATAATTAAAAATTAATTTGATTACTAGAAAAAAAAACTACTGAACCGATTTAAATAAAAATTGTACGGAACCATTCTGTAAATATTTTGAACACAACAGCGTCGAAATTTTTCAGTTCGTTCAACCCCTCGAGAAGTTATGGCTGAACAAACATTAAAAAAAAATAATATATGTACGTCTCGAATTGATAACCTCTGTTTTTTTGAAGTCAGTTAAAAAGATATTAAAATGCTATGTTTACATAATAATAAATAAAATTCTGAACCTAAAAGTCTTAATAATATGCCCTAAACTTTTGTAATATATTATAAGAAAAAAATATTGGGCTTACCCAATCACTGAATATTTCTGTAGTTCACATACCTGAAACAAAAAAATAAATTATTAAAATAAAGTAAGAAATAAGAAAAACTCTTTTTTATTTAAATGTTATAGATATTTGTTTAAATTAAATTTAAATTAAAGAATGCAACAAGGGAGACATAAACAAAAATCAAAGTGTCCATGGAAAAAATGACCCAAAAAATTCTGAAAATATTTTAGACCCCTGCGGATTGATAAAAAGGTGACCTTTTTGTTGTACTCATTAATTGTCTATTTTCAGAATAGCCTCGAGTCTTTAGCTTTCGGGCAATCATTCAAAAAAATTTTGAAAAAATTTTAGGCCCCTGCGGATTATAAGGCATTAAGCTGTCAAATGGGCATGACGACAGAAAAATTTACTCGAATAAGGGAAAAATTTACATGCTAACATGACGTGAAAGTAGGTATTCCGTACTGGATATGGCAAAAAATACCATATATGTCTCGTACGTAATGGTATTACGGCTCGTGAGACTGTAAAAACTCGTTATCGCTCGTTTTTACGTACTGTCATCACTCGCCGTAATATGCTCCATTACGTATCTAGACATACACAATCTCTATTAAAATTTAAACTATATGAAACCATAGCGACTATTGAAATGTTTCCCTTATAGAGTGCCCGCGGTGAGAGATGAAGCCAGGCACGTCATCAATAATATGCTAGTGAACGCCTGCTTGCCCGCAGACAGTGCCGTGTACACAAAACTGCACATTGAGTTTTATGACGTTATGTACAATTTTAGCAAACTGCTATTCATAACAATAAACAGCCAATAGCAAGCGAGAAGGCGGGCGCAATGCATTCACGTTATTATGCCGCGGTGGCTTCATCTTTCGCCGCGCGAGGTCTAACTCCGCCATGTTTTTGAAGCCCCTCCCATTTGACAAGTCCCAATAAGTAACTTGTAACTTGTAACTTATTCCTAAATCCGGCACTGTTTGCTCGGTATAATTAATTTTCAGTGAGAACAAATTTCAATAGGACTACATCGAGCCGCCATTGATCGTTACACTGAAGCAAGTACGTGACGTGACGTGGGAGGTGCAGACAAAAAGCACGAATATAGCTACCGTGACAAAGCACTAATTATGATGCACGTTTCCAACGCATAAATTACATAATATAAATGTACACAAGACATTAATACGACCGCGACACAGTCTATACTCCTTATAGCTGCGGTCAAAACAAAGCACACACAGCCGTCGTTATTCCGTGGCCTATTTGATTTATCAATTTTATTAACTTCCCATTGGAAGTTATTGTAATGGGTCCGAAAATCGAAATCAAAATGTATAACAAATTTTTATGTTTCAAGGTCACTACACTATTTTTAACTTTTGGAAGATGTTTCCGTCGATCTGTTCTTTTTTTTTCGGTGTTTTTTTGTGTCATGTGTGTGTGTGTGTACGTACGTACGTATGTGTCCATTTCTTTCTAAGACGAAATCTCGAGAATGAAAAATGATATCGACTACGTTAGGGTGCCAATCGACGCGTATTAACGTAAATATGATCTGAAAGAAATTTTTTCAAAATCGGTTCAGCCATTCTTTTTTCTTAATCAAATAGACTCCAAAAAGTAGATTTTACACTATATCTCGCGTATAAAAAATTATATCGACTTCGTAAGGGTGTCAATCGAGGCGTGTTAACGTCATTTTGATCCGACATAAATTTTATAAAAATCGGTTCAGCCGTTTTTTTTTTATTATTGTTAAAAATAAATAATAATTATGTTTTAATGATTAAAATGATTACTTTTCTGTGTAATATCTAATTTAATTATTATTATTAAATATTTATCAAAATGGGAACTTTGTCGTGTAAACCTCGAGGGTCGAACTTTAGTCCTAAATCCTAATAAACCACCCACCTCACGGCTTGTTCATTATAGATTAATGTAGAGATTGAGTGTAAAAACGGCACACTCATCAAAATCGTCTTCTGCATTACGCCCTTGATACACAATTTACATTTCTTCGAAAAACTGACGTAATATTGAAAATTGGAAGAGCAGTCAATTACATAATTGATTCCTGCAAGTATCGGAAAAATCATTTTGACAACCATAGTCACAGTAGAGGGCAGTATAGCCTAGATGGTAGCGTGCTTGGCGCTGCAACCTCTAGACTGGACTGCCGTGGGTTCGAATCCCACCTGCGCTCTTGGATGTTTTGTTATGTTATTTAGTTTTAAGTTAGTTGTTATTTAGTGTAGTTGAAAGACGCTAATGACCTTAGATGTCGACGCGTCTATAATCTACAATAAATAAAATAAACATAGTCACAGTCAGGACTCTAACCTGAACCTTTCCACTATAGCGGCGGAATGAGCTTACAATTACTTAACCGTGACATGATTACCAATCTAACAGTCTCCAAATATGCAAAGGAATAAATAGATTTCCAATACATGCGAGTGTTATTAATTATAGAGAGCTATTCATGTAGGTGAAATTATTATTTTTCCGATATTTTCAGGAATTGGCTGCTCTTCCAATAAAAATTTTCAATTGCAAAACAGCCGTATAAATCTATTTAATATAATGATGTAATGTTGTGTTTCTAAAATTCAGGTTATTTATTAAAAAAAAAAAACAAAAGCAGCAGCTGCTAATGGCAGTTTAATGTCTTTTTTGCTGGTAAGTATTATGAGTATGTCCATCCTATTGACCAGGGATGGCGAACCTTTATACATCTACGTACCAATTTTTTTTCAAAAACTCTTTAATGTGGCCATGAAGTGCCAACAAACAATCAAAGAAATTTAAGTCGACAAAAAAATGAATCAAAATTATTTGTCGTGTCGATCTCGTATTTGTTATTGGAATAACAGCCAATTTTTTTCAACAGCATCTAACATATTTTTAATAAATTCAATTTTATACCTCAATCAATGCCGTGCCCACAATATTCTGTCGCGTGCCATAGGTTCGCCATCCCTGTTATAGACTATAGAGTATAAGACCAAAACATAATTTGACAAGTTGTTATGAACATAATATAATGATAAGCAAAAACGAAAAATATAAGAAACTGTCATAACATTTCCTCACGAGAAAACTTTTTTTAATGGATTTTCAAGTGTAGTTACATCTTTATAGTGCAAATAGCGCATGAATCAACATCGCACATCACAGACCTCAAGTAAGTACAGTTTTTTAAAGAAAATAGCGAATGTTAAAAACTACATGATCGAGTTATTTTTCACTTTTATACAGGATGGTGCCGACTGCTGCACATAGGGATTTAACCCGTAAAATCAAACTTTGGCGATTTCCCGCTTCCCTAATTATTTTAGGAAAACTATCTTTGAATAAAAGTTTCAGAACATAAAATTCTGCATCTAAATCATTAAACAAAATTAATTTTGCATGCTTTGTAACGGCAGAAATTTGATATGAAAATGTCAAAATTACTTCAAAAATAGATAGTGATAGCCATGGAACTTAAACAAAATGATTAGAAATTATTCTGACAGCTAAAACGTCATCATTTTGTTCAAGTTCCATGGCTATCGCTATCTGTTTTTGAGGTGACATTTTCATATCAAATTTCTGCCGTTACAAAGTATGCAAAATTAATTTTGTTCAATGATTTAGATGCAGAATTTTATGTTCTAAAACTTTTATTTGAAGATATTTTTCCTAATATAATTAGGGAAGCAAGAAATCGTGAAAGTTTGATTTTACGGGTTAAATCCCTACGTGCAGCAGTCACGGTCACCACCCTGTATAAAAAAAACTTTTTATCAAAAAAAACCTCCTTCAAAAAAGTCACTAAAAAGAGGAAAATAATAAAATATTGAGGTTGGCGCCAATTAAATAAAATATGAAGTCGGTTAAAAAGTAGATATTAATTACTATATCTATACTTTTTAACCGACTTCATGAGTGTTGTTATTAAACTGTGTTTATGAAATCAAAACCTCAATTGAAGAAAAACTTATTTTACAATAAAAACGTACAATTTTCCGTGCCATCATCTTTTGTATGCTCGTGTTGTACGTATTAATACAAAACAGTTTTCCCTCAAAGAATTGAAAGGGTGGAAAAACTTTGAACATAAGAAAAGGTTTTCTACAAGAAAAAGAACGTAAGAAAACTGTACCGGGCTACCGTAGAAACTTTTACAAGATGTGCTCATGTATAATACAGGGTGTTTTTTTTCCCAATAATATCCCAGTATATTAATAATACTAGAGATGGCACACGTATTATCAGGAATGTATTAAGCGTAAATTTAGAAAAAAATCAAAGAATCATTTTCCTGAGAGCAGTTCTTTCAATTATCCACGAGAGGCAGCACTTGTGGTAGGTATAAACATTATTAATATTTTATTCCTCATTAGTATCGTGTCATTTTAGTGGTATAACTTAAATTATTTAATTAATTTAATAATTAAGTTATACCACTAAAATGACACGGCACTAATGGGGAATAAATTATGCTTGTCCCTACCACAAGTGCTGCCTCTCGTGGATAATTGACGGAACCACACTCAGGAAAATGGCTTATTGAACGAACCTGTTTTACAGAATATTTTATATTTTATATAATTCTCAAAATTCTTGTTAAAATATTTTTTTTGGCCTGTAGGACCCCAAGGACCTGTAACACCCCAAGAAGGGACAATAAGTTTCAATTTGTGTAAAAAAAATCTATCCTGGGATCAGAAATACGATGGGGGGGTTTAATAAAGTTATAGGCGGGAGGGAGAGTGCTAGACATCTCTTAAGAACATTGACTAAAGTCTAGATTAAATATTTTTTGAATTAAAATAAAATACAACGACCTTCAAGTCATAAAATGCAAAACATCACGATTCGTATAAAAAAAATTGTGAATTTTTTAAGAAAATTACCTAATCAAAATAAAATTACTTACAATAAGAACCTTTTTTTTCTGGATGTATTTTTTGAATCCCACTTATCACCTTTTGCACAAACACATACCTATAATCTATTTTATTATTATTTGAAATTTGAAAATGTTAATATAGAAAAACTATATAAATTGCACTACAGTCTACACTACACAATTCGAAATTCTAAATACGACTAAAATCGTATAATAAAATTATCAAATGCAATAAAAAAAGTATATTATGCAACACATCTCGGGTATGTTGTAATTATTTAAAATTCTATCTTGAATAAAATAACACAAAGTATTTCAAAATGCCCACGTTAACTGAAATCTAGCGTTGCAGTGACCAATCTGATGATTTGAAAAGTGGCGGCTACATAATTACATTTACAATATGACCTTTTTATTTTAGGATAACAATTTTTAGACGGAAACTGACAATTTTTTACCTGAAATTCGCCAACTGTCAGATAACAATTTTTAGATAGCTGTCGATTTTTTTGTTTAAATCCACCTCCTGCCAGGATTATGTGGATCTAGTGCCAATTCATATTTTTAAATTTCAGGTACCTACCTATTATTTTTAATAATACATCCACAATTGAAATGGGTCAGTTAACAGATAGGTGTGTTGAAAGTGTTTTCGAAACACACTAGTGTGGAAAATAAATCCATTTGCATAGTGATTTATGTTTATTGTTACTGTGCGTACGCACTGCGACAGCTCTATAGAGTGAAGTTGGCGACGCAAATGACCTGTTAAAAATTTTTGAAAATACTGAAAATGAAGTTAAAAGTAGTTATTTTATAGTAAGGTAAAAAATACCATATATTTTTCGTTCGTAATGATATTATGACTCGTGTGACTTAAAACTCGCTAGCGCTCGTTTCAACATCCTGTCACTACTCGTCAGTAATATACCTCATTGCGACACTAGAAATACAATCTACTATTATAAACTTTAACAAAACTATTTTTAACATTGGAAATGTTTAGGTATGTTCGTATATGGGGGCAGAGTTACGAGTTTTCGTTCAAGGCCAAAAGACAACGGTGTCGCGATCAAGTGAGGAGCAATCATGCAAAATTGAACAAGTGCAATTTTTTCGAAATGTGTTTTATATCATGTCTAGTTAATTGAGAGGTATTTGCGACGATCTGCGGTGTTATTTTTGAGCAAATGTTAATAAACACTGTAGAAAGATCCATTTAAAAGTTAAGTAATCAAGCAAAAGTGAACGCGTATATAACAGAAGAACAATAGGGTTATTCCTGACAAAACTAAACAGTGCATTGATAAATATTGTGTTAATTATGTTTCATATATGCTGTTATCATTTCCAATGTCCTCGATGGTTGCAAGGATTGCGAAATCTGTGAATTTTTTATTTCTTACAGCAGCCAGAGTAACCTTGAAAACATAGCCGTTAAAATTTCAAAAAAATTTTGATGATGTTTTCGAACAAGTAATTTGTTATAATTAATCTAAACTGTATTTTGAATGTCAATTGTTTGTCGGACATTTTGTATAAAGTACATAGAAAAAATCTGTACACAAAACTTTATTATAGAAAGAAAGCAAAAGAGAAAAAGAAGACAAGTATGTGTGTGAGACAGAGAGAGAGATGTAAAGCTGTTGAACCGATATTTTGCTTCATACGCTTGTACACTTTTAAATGAAAAAGTTTGCTCTAATGTTGGTATTATATCTGATGAAATGTACTTGTTTAAAACAACTTGCATGACAAATTTTCACATAAGTTTAAAATAAACAAAATTACATTTCTCTTAAACTATAACATCATTATTTAACTCTTTGTTTGCTGATTCGACTTAAAAAGTCCCAGGAACAAGTATTTATTTAAGAAGTAGAAACAATAAAGATTAATATACATACTATATAGGTATACAGGGTGTCCCATGACTCGAGGTCCATAGATTAAGGGCGTGTTATTGAAATAATTTAGAGTTAAAATTGCTTTGTAAAAATATGTCCGAAAATGCTTCCTATTAGAACTACTTACAACATGACAGAAGTGAAAACTTCATCTATTATAGCGCATTTATGAACTAAAAATAATTTATTACTAAAATACTAAAATTGTATTTTTAATTAATTCGACCTTGGTTTCAAAAAAAATTTAATTATTGTCAAAGAAAGAATATAACAAAAATAAAAAAATATATAAATAAATATCATGTAGAATTTAGAAAAAAAAACGCTGCCATCAGGTTTCGAACCCAGGTTCCTATGCATAGAACGCAAAGACGTAACCAACTGCGCTATGGGTGGAAATGTGTAGACGGCAGTTTTTATGATATTATAAGTATGCTGTGAATTCTTACGGAAGTAGTTGCGAACGCTACACATTTTTTCAGTACCCAGGCAAAGAGTGCCTAACGCGCCTAAGGAAGTTTTCGCTTCAAAAATAACAGCAGCAGTAGCAGTACACAGACGGAAGAGCGCAATGTATGTACAAACATTTTTATTATTGTGGATACATGGAAAGCGGTTGCCTAGCAACAGGCTGTCGATAAAATCTCAAGAAAAGAAAATTGCATTATTGAATGCTGTAATAAACGTTTAATAGCTTGTTTTTCTCGCTCGGTACAACACAACGACCCTGGCCTATATACGACAAAACATTGTCGTTTATAACTCGAGAGCCGCTGAACCGATTTTCAAGGGGTTTTCTTTTTCATTCACAAACATCTTGTCAAAAGCATAACACCGCGTTTTGCGTCGGAGATTAAAATATCGAGATGAGGTTAGGAGAAAAATATAGAAAATCCGGCGAAAGGAAAATAAATAAAATATTAGTAAAAAAAACTTTTTAGAGACAAGCTTTTATTGAAATATACTAAAAAGGAGAAAATAATATTTAATAATTTAGGTTCACAATTATTATAAAAGCGTGGGTTGTAAACTCTATGATAGTTTATTAGTTGCAACCCCCGCTTTTATAATAATTATGAACCAAAATTATTAAATATTATTTTTTCTTTTTTAGAACATTTCAATAAAAGCTTGTCTCTAAAAAGTTTTTTTTTACTAATATTTTATTTTGTTCATTTTAGTCTTTCAAAATTGTACCCCCCCTTTGACACCCGTAGGGGTTGAATTTCGAAAAATCTTTTCTTAGTGGATGCTTACGTCAGAAAAGGAACCAACTGTCCAAATTTCAAGTTTCTAACTTCAGCGATTTTGCCTGGGCGTTGATTAGTCAAAAAAAACCCTACATCTCCGTTTGAACCCCTTAGGGGTTGAATTTATTTCTAAAAACGATTCATGTATTTTCATCATGAATACATATGTGTACAAAATTTCAAATCAATCGGATACGTGTAAGTCGTTCAAAATTGATTTGCAAGTTTTGACCTAAACAAACATACAAACATTGCAAGTTAAATAAAAGCTTGTAAAAATATTCGAATATGGGCACACTGTAAAACATTGGAGCACCGTGTATCAATCACTATTATCAATTGACCGATGAATAGACAAAATGCCTTGACCGTTCGCATTTGAGACGGTCGAAGCACGCCCACAAACCTACTTCCTTTAACAGTTAACGCAGCTCAAAAGCATACATAATTTCTATTAAATTCTCCTGGCCTTTGAACAGCGCCATCTCTGTGTTGGAACTCCAAACTATTTCCTTTCATTTCACATGTAGTTCTATAGCGGCAACAAATTAATACCTACTAACTTTAACAGTATCATTTAGAGATCTTCTATAGAATTTGATTATCAAGCACCAAAAACAAAGAAATGAAAAATGACAAGGGACACAGTAATTACGATTGTGCCGCAGCCGAAGACGTAGAACTACTTCTATAGTTTCATCATGTCGTCACGTATGTCAAAAAATATTAACATGATATACATGATACAAAAGACAAACAAATAGACCGAGAGCAATTTTTTGGTGTTATTTATTCAAGGCCTTATTTTTGTGAAGATGTTGAGGGAGGCATATTAAAGTGCCCTGAGAAAGGGATTTTGGTAGATAGCGGTATGGAAGGGGTGCAGACCGCCCCCAACATGTAACAAAAAACATATGGTCACAATTATTATTGCTTCAAGGCTGAAATTGTTTGTATAGCTTGTCGGTGACCCAATAATGCCATTATAATATTTGCAGATCGATTGATCAGTATTAAAGGGGTGGGAGATCACCCTAAACGTGTCATGTACCCGACTAAATTTATATTATTAGTTTAAGGTTCAAATTTTAATACGGCGACTGTTTTAAGCTTATATTTCAATTTGCAGAACAAAATATCGGTATTATCCCCCTTGCAGAACGATATAAACATCTAGGCGAGCAAGTTTTCCTCTAAGAGAGGGAGTTAATACCGAAATTTTGTTCTGCAAATTGAAATATATGTTTAAAACAGTCGCCGTAACAACATATCAAAATTTGAACCTTGAACTAATAATATAAATTTCGTCGGGTACATGACACGTTTAGGGTGATCTGCCACCCCTTTAATACTGACCAATCGATCTGCAAATATTATAATGGCATTATTGGGTCACCGACAAGCTATACAAACAATTTCAGCCTTGAAGCAGTAATAATTGTGACCATTTTTTTGTTACATGTTGGGGGGCGGTTTGCATCCCTCCCATACCGCTATCTAGCAAAATCCTTTACTCAGGGCACTTTAATATGCCTTCAACATGTTCACAAAAATAAGGCCTTGAATAAATAACACCAAAAAATTGTCACTAGCTCTCGGTCTAAAACTATGGCGTAAAATTATTATCAAAACACCTCAACGAGGCATAAAACGCAAAGCTCAGCTCAGATAATGCCACTAGCGTAAAGGGTGTAATCCATAGACATACACCTTTATGTCTCTGTGGTATCCACTAAATTAATTACAAACCGGAAACCTCACAAATCACATATTTAAAATTTCGGCGGTTGTCAAGGTAAAGGAGTTATAAATATTCACATCCCTGGACAGAACTTATATTTCACATTTGTGAATCCTCCAAGATTTGTATTTGCTCTATGCGCTTGTGTCGACGCCCCATTGTTTATTACAATCAAAATTACTCAATATTACTAAAAAAATAAAGATTTGATAATATTTGATACTAGCAAATTCCTTGCTCCAATCTTGAAATATTTCTTCTTTTTTGTTCATCCGTTTAAATAATTTGGAGGCATTTAAACGACAAAATATTTCTTTCAATTTTTAGTTGTTAAGCTATACTGACTTTTTATGAAGTTACACTGAAAAAACTCAACTGTATTGATTCTTCAACTGTACATTATGTATATCATGTAGCATTTTGCGAGCCAAAGTAGCCAAACTACACAAGCTTTTTGTGCAGGCAAGCGAGCCATTGTTAATACTGATCTCATACTTTGGAATAGTAATGGCGTACGTGCTTTGAATTTCCAACAGAGCTTTTCCAATTCTTCCACCGCGAGAGTTATAAATCAATACAGTCTGCGGATTATGTTGTGTATATCGACCTTCCCCTCCTTCACTTCTTTGGCAAATAAACTACACTGACGTCACAAATCAACAGGCTGCCATTTTGTTATAAAAATAGCTGAACTCAGAACTGCGTTAAATTTTTTTTAGACGAACTGGCAAAATTAATTGTTTGCAAAGACTATCTATTCTTTATTAAACAATTTCTTGTATAGTTATATGTGTCCTTCCATTGTACGTCCGGAGTACGATTTCAGCATGAGAATTTTAACAAAAGTTTAGTGGGAATATGTCCAGCCGTTTTTAATGATCCTCGAACTGAATCTAATATCGCATATCCCACATTTGGGTAGGTACGCGATATTATGAGTTATGACACTTACCCAGTCAAACAGAATTCACTCACAAACATTTTCTATCGCGATTGGCGCATTGTTCATGAGCCCATTTGTAACACTGGCTACTTCTTAACCATATATTAAACTTTAGTGTCCTTTGATCAACATCTAGTCAATCAAGCCGTGGGTGGCTCGTTTACGTCAGTGACTGGTGCGACTCTCTCAGGCCCAAACGACTAAATAAGTACTAGTTTGTTAACCGACTTCAATAATAATGAGGTGGTTCTCAATTAGGTGGTTACTCAGATTCGGTTGTCATTTTTCTTCTTTATGTTTGTTACCTCAGAACTCTGTCATTTATAAACCGATTTGGACGATTTTTTTATTTATTTCGACAAGGACGTAACATGCTTTCAAGACTGGTCCGAAGTGAGAACATTTGGCGAGTCCAAAATCGGTTCAGTAGTTCGGCTCGATTTTAAGTAACAAGTTAGTAACGGCGTGTGATTCCGTTTAAGGTAAATGTCACGCGTCTTGTTGACGACATGCAGACAGCGTAAGAAAGTCGGTTTAATAAGTGTGTAACGGCATGTGATTCCTTGTAAGGTAAATGTCACTTTTGGACGACTAAACAAGTAAAAACAGTGAGCCGAGGAAAACTTCTTTAGACAAAAAGAAGAAACCTCCTTCGAAGAAAGCCACTAAAGAAGAGGAAAATAATGAAATTTTGAGGTCTGCGCCAATTGTAATAAAATCACTGGAGCAGTTGGTTAAGAAAGAAGACATGGCTAGATCGACTATGACTATATTTCTTTAACCGACTTCATATTTTACGTTAAATTGGCGCGAGACCTCAAACTTTCGATTCATTTTCTTCTCGGTTTAGTGGCTTTTTGACAGCGTTCCTCTCTCCTCCTCTCTTTGTTAAAAAGTTTGTGCCTTGAATCTGTAAGTTTGTTATTAAGATGTACAATTTTGATGTCGATCGACTTATTCAATGGCTTCCGGGCCGTTCTGCTGAATAAACGTTCTCATCTCGTACTCGTACTGCCCAGCTCTGGTATTGTATAATTTTGTTTAAATCGGCTTATGTTTTTGACTGTAACGAAATACTCAAGAGGTTTTGAACTGACACAAAAACAATACCATTAAATAAGTTATGAAACAATGACACTAAAATAATAAAGTATCTTAAATAAAGTTTCATTTTGAATTAAACGAATGTCACGAAGTCTTAATTTAGCAACGTTTTTTTCATAAATTGTAAAGAACAAAAAATATTAGATATGAATGACAAAGACCGCAAAATCCGCTTTAAAGTTTAATATTATATGACAACTTTATATCATAAAATGAGGTGGTTTTTAACTTTAGAAAATGACGATTCTCAAGAAATGGAGGAATGCGTTGAAAATAGGATTAAAACAATCGGGGTTAAAGCAAAAACTTAAATATTCTATAACAGAAGTGCGCTGCAATGGCGGATTTTCCATATAAGGCCTAGGTCCGAGGGCGGCCAAATATTATGTCTAGTACACTCTCGCAAAGGGATACCGAGACTACCCGAACGCGAGAGTGTATACTGGCAACGCTCGGCCGGCCTCGTAGCGCCCTGTCTCGCCTCGGAGCGCTTCGTATAAAGTCGGTTTTTTGACTAAACTACGCATTTATAAACACGAGAGTGTACTGACTGCGCTTGCACTCGCCGCTCGGTTAAAAAAACCGACTTTATACTGAGCGCTCCCGAGGCGAGACAGGGCGCTACGAGGCCGGCCGAGTGTTGCAGTACACTATTGCGTTCGGGTAGTCTCGGTATCCCTCGGTGAGAGTGTACTGCCGGCTAGGGACGGTCAATCTGCGCCAGCGGCTGACGGAAGCGAGCGCCCACTGTCTAGCTAAAGCACGTGCGCGGCGCGGCGGTATGCACCGAGAAAACTCTATATGGTCTTATAACTATGAGAGACAGAATTTGTAGTTTCTCTAGCTACATGAATGGCTGCCTTACTTTGTCTCTGACAATCAAAAACTATAACTATGACAGTCCTTTGATATGGTTGAACCGAACGCTATTGGATAATAATTTAAAACATCAAAAAATAAAATTGCAATTATTTTATTTATTATATTTTATGAACATTTGATTTTATCTTCTATATATATAAAAGAAAGTCGTGTTAGTTAGTTAGTTACACCATTTATAACTCGAGAACGGCTGGACCGATTTTCATGATCTTCGATTTTTTGGATTTGTCTCCGCCCTGGTTAAAGAATAACTATTAAAACATCGGAAAAATTCACCCGGGAGCGAACGAGCGAAGCGAGTGAGTAACGTACCACTCGGGAGCGAACGAGCGAAGCGAGTGAGTAATGTAATTATATTATTCAAGCGAACGAGCGAAGCGAGTGAGTAGTGTATTGCAGTCAGGGCGAAGCCGGACGGGGCCGCTAGTAAGATAAATAAAAATGGATGTATTCATTTCCATGACAACGAAGTCAATTATTTGTGTTTAAAAGTATTCACGCCATCTGTCTGTACCCGCGATACAGACATTCGTCTCGAAATGGGCATACCTATTTAGTTTTATAGAGGGGTTTTGTGCCAAAAAGATTGGGTCGAAATTTAGTTCTTCACGTCAGGATTATATTTCCTCTTGTCATCCAGAATGCTTACCTTGAACGCACCCTTCTGATAATAATAATAAGTATATATTATGTATGCCAACATAAACTTCTTCATAATAAAATTATGTAGGTATATTTCACTTATATGCTTTTTACCTGCTTTATGTTGGTACTCACAGAGCTAAATTTAGTCATTTAGAAACATTTCGTTTGAATAGAGCAAGTTTTTCATTGCTTGATTTTATTAAATTATTTAATTAAAAATTTATTAAAACTACGAGAAAGAATGTCGACACGATAGTGACAATTTTTCATAGCCAAATTGTCGAGATATTGTCTCTATCGAGACGACCAAGATACTCTCGAGAAAATACCGAGACCATTTCTGGTTTCAACATACGTGAAGAGACCAGGCATGGATTCAAAAGGGAGGGAGGCAATCATTTAAGGCATTAAATTTCCTATGAATTCTTAGACGTTTTTTTTATTCGGTATGGAAGGTACTCGTAACGCGTGTTAAAAAACACGTAAAACTCTGTGATGATTTCAACTTTGATTGGCTATAACTTCTCAATTTTTAAAGATATCGACATGGAACAAAAAGCACGATTTAGGGCGTTCTTTGCTTTATGAACATGTGTATTTTCAATTTGAAATTCGATAAAGAACACAATAAATAAAGCTATTGAAAAGGACATTACGTTTTAACCATTGGTTACCCAGGTTACATAAAGCGCGTGATTTTCAAGAAGTTGTAGCGTGCTTACTATTAGTACCACAAAAAAGTTGTTGGAATGAAAATTATAGGAAATGTAATCTTCTTTAAAACATTTCATAACGGAAGAATCGCTTAAGTCGACCGTTTCTGAGATATTTCGAAAAAAGCAAAAAAGTGGTAAAATTTCATGGTTTTTCGGCCGCCACAGGTTGTTTTTTAGAAATTCGAGAGGACTCCTAGACTAACATGTATAAGACATATATCCTAAGGTAGGTACTTTCTTACCAAATTTGGTTTCGAGCGTCTATAATTCACAATTCAATTCACCAATTTTGGTGCTTTTATCCGCCAGGTAACGGTAATCTTGAAATACAACTCTGAGCTACCTCACTACTCGCCGTGAGACGCACTATTGGCTGGGTGCGCGACGAATACGACATCTGATGGCCGCACTAAATCACACTCTATATCCGTTGAAGGAATGACAAATTTTTATAAATAAAAAATAAAAAATTTCAGATCGCTAAAAATATAAGTGCAATACCACATCTGAAAAATAATATGTATTGTGTTGAAAAAAAGTAAGTATAAAAATTTTTAATAAATATAAAATACATTTTATATCGAATGTATTATGTATCTATGCCCACTGTCCACTAGATGGCAGTGGGAACTTAATATGAACAGACTGTGAGAACGTAATGTCGTCAGATAATATTCGATGTTGTAAATTATTGTTCTTAATTTATAGTTATTTTCTTAATAAATATTTTATAGATCAAATCAATAAATGTGTTTATTACATGTGATATTGCACTTATGTTTTTAGCAATCAAAAATTTTTTATTTATAAACATAAAATAAAACAGAATGGAGTAAGTTTAGCTGTCAAAAGTAATAATAATATTAGTTATAATAGCATTAGAGCTAAAATAATCATAATTTAAAATTTGCAACTACTATTACTGCCTGTATTTCTACAACAACTATTATGCAACATTTTTTAAATAACTTCATTTATTTATTCACAACGTGAGTGTGATTTAACGCTTATTTTGTCCATAGCGTACGCTGCAGTCGATTCGGTTGTCCCCACCAATACTCTGCACCCAGCGAATACTCTATACTAAGGTGTTCTTATTGTGATCCCGGCGACTGTTGGAGGGTTAAAGGAAATAACCTACAAAAAATATATTATCGACAAAGTTTGTTAACAATCATGTCAAGCAAGTGAAGTGCTCTATGAGCACATTACGTAAGATTTATGAAATATTATTTTATAATATGCTAAGTGCAGCTGTGACCCCGACGAGCTTTTTGTTTATATAATGTTGGCAACAAGAAGCTTTCAATCTGTACAACACACTCTTCACTGATTTGTTCACTGAACACTCATTTTTTGTAACGCAACTGTTTTTTTTTTATTTTGATAATGAAAAATGAGTTTGTTAAGTTTGTACATTTTTTTAGAGACTCGAACTGTCGAAGGAAAATTTTAAACTAGTTAATACTTTAAACAATTTTTTACACGGGCTGTCTTAAAACTTATGTGGCTTTTGTTTTAACAGTTGACTAACGACACTTTTTTAATAATTTTAACTTTACAACATAAGTAGTTCCAAAGTCCGTACGAAGTTGTCAAATTATATTTCTTTTTAATTTAATAACGTAAGTAATTTTTTTGTCAGACCCACTACAAAATAGTTACTTTACATGCATGTATACGGGCCTGTAATGGGTCACTTAACAAGCAGGTGTGCGGGAAAGTAAAATTCAATAACAATTAAAAGTTTTTCAATGTTATTATTTTAAAAAAAAGAGACAATGGCGTCGCAAACATGTATCGCCTGCACATCGCGTGAATCCATAAAAACACATTGCGCATGCGTGGTTACTAATTTTACATTAAATTATTTTGTATTCATCCATTTTATATATGTAACTATACATTTTATTTTATAATTTTTACACACTTTATTGGAATATTACACAAATTATGTAATTTTAATTTACTTTATGTAAAAATCACAAATTTGTTTAACTTTACAGTAAAAGTTCAAGTTTTTATGAAGTTTTCTGTGTAAAAATAAATAATAATGTAAAATCACTTAGTAAATCGAGCGAATTCTACCTTAACTTTCAAAGTATTTTTACATCCTTTTTTTACAGTGTACAGCTTACACCAAAATAAATAGATAAATACGATCCACTGCATTTGCAAAATTTGAAATTCTCCCGACCGACCAATCACAACTCAAGAAACAAAGGGACACGAGCTAATCACGCACACAGGTCACTCTATCTTGAAAATGAATCGACTATAAATCCAATACAAATCAAATGGAGATAGTTTACATGTATAATGTAAAATAAATATTCCGGTCCGGATCAAAGACACTGTATATTTTTGTACCAGATTACCAAAGTTCACGAACATCTTGTATAAGCGACACGTAGACGTTCCTTGTGGTATAATCCGATACATAATTTACTTTGAGAGAACTATCATATAACCATAAGCTGAACAATATTAATTATCATTATATATACGAATAATTAATTAATGTTTATCTTAAGTTGGGGTAACTAACTTAAGTAACGTGATACTTCCATCCTAAAGACAGGTATACTGAGTTATTCAAAGGCCAAAACTACCAACAATATAATCTGCTCACACAGTTAGTTCGCAGTTTACAAAGTCTGTAAATTTATGGCGCTGCCCTGTATATGGTTTGATGTCAATTTTTGTCACTTTCCAACTTTAAGATATTAAAAGGGGGCTGCACTTCAAGTTACCGTCAAAAACCTTTAGAGGCGCTGACGTCGTTATAAATGTTAATATCATTTTTAACAGTTTAATTTTGTGATATATTTTGAGTAGTTCGACTACTAGCATATAGAGGACTCTGAACGTCCAATAAGTCAACGTCACCCCACGCTTACACTTTACCGCATCGACTTTACAGCATCGATGTTTCAAACACAATCAATCACAAAACCTTTGAAAAACACAAACGGAACACGAAATTCAAAAGTAACATTTACCTATATAAACAAAACGAAAGTAGTGCCCTCTCTTAAACAATAGCTACACTTTTTTACTTATTGATAGCAGCCACAAAGTTACTGTATCTGTTATGAGTGACTTATTATTCAACATTCTGCTGTTATTATTAACAATTTCGTCTTGAACTTCAGCATATCCATTTGTTGTCTTCCAATTTAGGTATTAAATGCGTCTCTTCATTGAAAAAAATATTTCAAATTCAGTCTCAATTCCTACTTTTAATAATTTCAATATTTGAACCCAAAAATGTTTAATACCAAGAATATCATCTATATAGAATCGGGCAAAGTTATACAGTTCGACCGGCGCAGTTGTACATACCTACAAGCCGTGATACCTTCTATAACTTTCTTTGTTCTGAGACCCCAAAATTTACCTGTCTTTTAAGAAGACAGACATAAGACAATTACTCCTGGACCTGGACACCAGCACTCCGACATACAAAACCAATGACCAATCGTTCAAGGACGGAGTAGAGAACTCACCCCCACCACTACACACTGCGCAGTTGACCAATTACAGAGAGACGGACTACGACCGAACAGAGAACACACTGGTACAAGGCAAAAAAGAAGGGAGGACACCAGTCACTGACACACTGACCTGTGAGCCGCCAAGGAGGACACTTCGACCGCTGCCAAATCGCCTTTGAGAATGTCTACCGCAGTTGTAGACGAAACGTCAGGTAGAAATACCACCGGACCACGGTCTACAAGCCCGGAAACCACGAAGACTTGGAATAAGACGATTATTATTTCGAATCAAGTTAGAGTTCAACTACATGGAAGCGAGGCTCTACTATAGTGTACGTTTATACTTTATAGTACAAGTTTTTATAGGCTTGTAGCATATATTTTCAGTTATTTTTTGTAACATCAATGTGTTTATATTATATCTAACTAAGTAATTCATGTCGCTTTTTCAAATAATATTATGTAACGTATATAAGTAAATACGAAGCCGGCAGTTTCGCGTTCGGCCAGTTTTCTACGTGATGTTTTATTACGCAATAAAAATTCAGATCGACGTTGGCAAATTTCAAACGCAGCACTTTATTCAAATTGAAATACAGTTTTAAAATAATTATGTTAAAAGCTCGTAATACAATTGCTAATATAAATTAATAAAGAAAGGAAGTAGTGCATAAAAACTATGTACACAATTGATTTTTCATATACCTGTGGCGGCAGCACTGTACAAGAATTCAGTTTCGCCGCTACAGCAATTTACAAGGCCACAGTGCAAGGTGCAAACGACAACGCATATAGATAACTGAAATATGGCTCTTTCCACGCGTCTATTTGTTTTGTTGTACAAGAAACAGTTTCGCCGCTACAGCAATTCACAAGGCCACTGGGCAAGGTGCAAACGACAACTACTATGCATGTAACTGAAATATGACACTTTCCACGCGCCTATGTTTTGCGATATTCTTATGACACTGTACATTTGTAATTCTGTGGCGGCAGCGCTGTACAAGAAACCGTTTCGCTGGTTTAAACAGACCGACAGACAAAAATTGTTGAAATACGTTTTAAGGTAACATATACAAATTTCTTTTTAGGAACCCTATTATTGTGTCAACGATGTCTGTCTGTCTATTACAGGCCTCTAGCTTCTAAACGAAATGAGATAGGGACTTGAAATTGCAAACGGGGGTCCAAAAATTTTTTTTTGTACCTATTCTCGTGGGGTATCGTTGAAAAGGGCCTTTTGAGTAGATTATGAATGTGTTTTTATTTTATTCATTTTATTAAAATTTTAGGTTTAGCATAACTTCCATAGTACGGAATCCTACTCTTTGAGTGTCTCGACACTCACTTGGCCATTTATTTTAATATACCTACCTAGTACCTATTAATATTCATAGATGTCAGCGGATACAGCTTACAAATTTCCAGAAACTATTTTTCTTTTTATTTAAAACATTTTCTTACATTTAGCTTTAGAAAATCGTAGTTTATGTTTATCAGATAAAAATGTTGCGTTGCTAATTCCCAAATATCGTTTCTTCTTTCCTGCAGGAACTTGAAAGTTTAATTTCTTGTGATCGAATTCCGACGTTAAATTGAAAGACAGCTGATTAGATTATATCGTTAAGTTAATTATTTAATTAGAGGCGTTAGAAGTTTTAAATACGCAACTAATTACAGAAGCATGTTTTTCAAACGAATTGTTGATCTATAACGCTTACCGTCTGCAACAATGGCACATAAAATTCTAAATGACAAAATTTTAACAAAACTATTGTTACAAAACTGTTTTCTGAGTTGGCGGAATAAATATTTATTTACAATAATTCGTAACAATTAACTATATACAATAATTGCAACAACGAAAAGTCAATTCTAACAATAAAAAAAAACTTAAACGGTAATTATTGAACTAAACGAGCCACTTAAATAACACCTAATTATATATACAATTAACTACACTAATATTTATTTATCAGGTGAATTTATATCAGATTTATTTCTATCAGACGCGCTATTCGTCGCTCAGTGCTTGACTTCGTATTCAACACGACACTGATTCCCGTTGACTGAATACATGTTCGCTTCACTCATTCGTTTATATACCTGCGCTACCCAGCCTAGTACGTTCTCGTATCTTCGATACCATTCCACGCTTTGCAACTGTGAACCAGAGCTTTCTCGAGGTTTCGATTGGAGGCAGTGGCGTAACATCTTGGGGTTTGCTACACTATTATGAATCTATGACGCAGTCATTTTCCCAAAAAGTGTTAATTTTGAAATGTGCCATTGTTATAGCCGGTAAGCGATAATATATGTCAAGTTCCAAAATTTAAGATAGTGAGTCATGCACTTACATTTCACTATTTATATAAGCGGCACAGTTTTTATGTATGTGACGCGTATATGCTTTATAGTTTGTTTCATTGCTTTTCCGCTTCATTAACCTTGCTACGATCTAAGCATGACTCACTATCTGAAACTTGACTACTAGATACCTAAATATGTTTTACAAAGCGTTATTTTACCTAATTAAATAATGGCAGGCCCCCAAGCGCCAACTGATTTTGAGGACATTGTATATACAATATTACGTAAAGCTCAATGACCTTGATGTCATGCTGCTTTGAGACCGATGTGCTCAAAGCTTTTCCAGCTTCCAGACACTTGTGGATTCCATTCCCGTAGGCCGTTCAGCCGTCTGTCTGTCGCCATTCGCTTCTCTGGACACAATGGCGACGACCTTTAACTTTATTACTTTCATTTACCAGACCAGGGTTTCCCAAACTTATTTTGTCGGGGAACCCGATTTTGCAAAGAGCTCGGAAACCATAACATAATTAACAGCCATATTTTACGTCTCCCCTCAAATTAAAATGTGATATTAAATAAACAATGTTTTAGCGACATAAACTTTTGACTCCTAGTCCTACATGTACGAAAAGTTTAATGCAGTGCCGCCATCTAATTTTGTCTCATTGCAATCAGTTGTGAAATCTACATTATCGACCGTATGGTCAGAAAAATAATATTTAATAATAAATAAAGAAAATATCAAGAAATTTAATACTTCATATTACTCCCGATGACAATACATGAATAAACCGTTTTTAGAAACAAATTCAACCCCTACTGGGGTTCAAACAGGGATGTAAGATTTTTTTGACTAATCAACGCCCAGGCCAAATCGCTGAAGCTGGAAACTTGAAATTTGGACAGTTGGTTCCTTTTCTGACGTGAGCATACACTAAGAAAGGATCTTTCGAAATTCAACCCCAACGGGTGTCAAAGGGGGGTAAAATTTTGAATTTAAATGCACTAAAAAGGAAAAAATAATTTTTAATAGTTTAGGTTCATAATTATTATTAAAGCGGGGGTTGCGACTAATATACTATCATAGAGATTACAACTCCCGCTTTTATAATAATTATGAACCTAAATTAATAAAAATTATTTTTTCCTTTTTAGTGCATTTAAATAAAAGCTTGTCTCTAAAAAGTTTTTTTTACTAATATTTATTTTAAGAATCAAACAGCGAATCGACAAATATCCAGAATCTGTTTTAGATACGTCTAATATTTACAAAGTAAACAATAAAGAACAATCTAAGTGTAAAAGTTTTGAACAAGATTTGTGGTCCACGCGGTTTAACCCATTTTATCAGGGCATGTTTGTGCATTAGACTGTGAACAAATGGTTAATAAAAGCAGTAAAACTTTTGATTATCCAGTACATGTTCGTAAATTGAACATGATGTTCAAACTTGCGAACATACAGTGTGTTTCCAACAAACTGTACCACTCTACCGATTCTTCTTTGAAAGCAGAGAGAGACGCTCAACAAGTCAGGTCATCAGCGTCTCAGAAAGCACCTCATATGTATTTATAGATAGATAATATAAAATCCATGCCATGGCTGTATAATTGTTTTTTCCGGTGTTTTCTTTCCAGAGCTTTTAGAAGTTATACTGCTTCATGCGATTCCGCAAAAGTTTGGGGAAAGCGCCTCACTGCAGGTAATTGTTGAACTATGAACTTTAGAAAAATTCCGTTAGATGTCACGATAAGAACACTTGGTAGGTACCTCGATTCATAGATGTCGCTACCGTACCAGTCGTGGGGTAATATATATCTATCTATCTATCTATCTATGTGTTAAGGAGTATAACTTCCGCCGTCCGCAAAACACACACGCCTTTTTTCCGTACTTCCCGGTGAGCAAGAAGGTTGGAACTCGGAATGTAATTTCCTGAAAATCCGAGAATGATGTGAAAAATCCTAAATCTGAAAAATAACCTCATGGGCTAAAAAATAAAGTTGGTTCGATCGCACTGGATTCGGGAGATTTCCAATATTTTCGAAATTCCAACCGGCTGACCCTAACTCAGTACCTAAATTTCGAAAATTATTAATTCCCGTTTAATTTTAACTTTTAAGACATTACCTATATATCTCTGCAGGTTTTCGAAACCGATTCCGTTATTGGTTTTTCGAAATTCGAAGAAATTATAATTTTATAAATGTTCTAAATTAAAAAAAAGGGTGTAGGTCTCTGGACCCCCGACAGATGTGAAACATCAAAGAAAACGTTATTGAACTCGGTGGTATTCTCTATGTAGTAGTATATATTTTTTCAAAAGCAGCAACTAACTGTTATGCTGACGTAATCCTATATACTGCACTGTAACACACGCGGTTGCCCGAGCGCGCGAAAGCCGAGAGAAAGAGAGTGCCGCAGTGGTGGGGAGAACAGCAGTGAAGGAGCGGACCAAACATTTCGTTGCATATTTCCCCTCACGCGGCTGTTCACAGTCCGACATAAGATGTTTCCTCAAAAAGGAAAAAAAAACATTTTTTTATGAGGCACTGCAATGTTCTTTGACTGATCTGATTTTAAAAAACACACTGTATATAACGGACACTGTACTTCGGATGGGGTGCATTGATATTGATTTGATATAACGAAAAAAGAAAATAACAAAACAGAAAAAAACAAGTAAGTATATCAAAGTGGGTAATGGAACAGCAAATTGTTTTTGATACTTATTAGCCAACTTACTACAAATATATATCCCCAGGGAAGACGACAGTGTTTTTTTATTATCCAGACAAGAAGATTGTAGGTACCTCTTTTAGTTTAGAAATTATGGGTACTGCGTATTTAAAATTTCTTGAAAATTTCAACGCCTATAACTTCGAAAATCGAAACTAAAAGAAATAACAAAGTTTTCTTTTACTTTTTGATGTGAAACATCTTATGTCGGGCTGTGAACAGCCGCGTGAGAATTAAATGACAAATTTCTATTTGTCTTTAAAAAAAAATATTTTTTATTTATTTAAAATTATAAAATAGTTACAAAGTTTATATAAGTAATATTATTTAATTAATTATTTAATATTTAATGTTGCTTCTATTTTACATACAGAATTTAATGGACTTTGCCCCACAACTGTTATAGTTTAAAGTTAAGAATAAATCTTTGTATAATTATTATTATTTGAGATTGCTTCTATTTTGCACATAGAATTTAATGAGCTTGGCCCAACAACCTTTCTTGATGAAAGTGAGATTGAATCTAAATAATTATTAATATTTAGTAAAAATCACAGTTTGCCCGAAATGGACTTTGTACTGTAAAATGTGCTATGTTCAGCAAAGTAAACTATGGGAAACAATTGTGTGAGAAAGTGTCTTATGTCACTTGTGCACATTGTCATATGAAACATGTCATATAATTCCTCCCTCCTTTAAAAGATTCGTCCCGAATCTATCTAAACTGTATTTCTTCAATACTTGTTTCATTTAATTCGGTATTATTATTTTTGGTTTTTCTTTTCCAAAAATTTTGTATGCAAATTTTTTGTTTATAGATTACAATAATAATTAAAACTAAAAATATAATACAAAATAAAGTTATATTACTAAATAATATATAATGATATTTATCTGTATCGTTATTATCTTCTAGTATGAATTTGTTATCATCTATTAATTCATGTAATTTCGATAGCTGTACTTTTTCTAAATTTATAGGTTTAATATTTAATATTTTGGGATTTTTATTAGGATTAGGTAATACTAATTCTGTTTTTATTTTTGATAATTCTGAATTTTCATAGAATTGATTATCAATTTTAAAGTAACGTCCTCTAGGGATTTCTATAAGTGTTATACTTTTTAAAACAGGAATTGTTTTACAATTACTGTGTATTTTAACAGCTTTTTGCGTTAATACAATATAATGTCTTTTATCAATAACTTCAATAGTGGTTGTATTGGGAGTAATTATAGGTTGAAATGTACAGTCTTTTATCATTTCTTTACTTATTAATAATTGCATACAATCAGTACTTTTAATATGTGTTTTAGGTAACTTAAAATTACATAGCATTGATTTATCATATTTTGGACAGTTATTGTCGCTATACCAATAATAATCGTTATTCATTGTTATATATGGCTTTTTTATTTTAATAACATAATTTTGTTTTGTTGGTATCGGTATCAATTGATATTGTTTATAACTTTCAGCGTATGTGATTGGAATACTTAAAATAAAATTTAAAGTCATATCTTTACAATACACTGATGTTTCTGTAACTTGATAGTAATATCCTATATTATGAAGATCTACATTGAAAGGCATTTCTTGTGGAGAATATATTTCTAAAATTTTATTAAGTTGATTCAAAAAGGCTTTAGGTTTAATGACACTTGTGTGTAAATGACCATTACGTGCAAAAGTAAGTGATATCTCTAGATCTGTCAGAATTTGTAAAATAATTTCTAAACTCGTTAGTATAAGATTCGTAATTATAGTTCGATTGAAATTTCCAATTAATCTATTTAAATGTTTTTCTATTTCAAGTTGATTTCTGTTTAAAATGACAAGAGTATCATTAAATTTTTTCAAAATTTCTAAATTTGGTGTTAACTGTTTATTGGTTGCTGAAACAATTTTATGTTGATTTCTTTTTAATTTTTCTATTTCTAAATCATATCGTTCGGCATCTTTAGAATCCAAATTACCTGTTACTAATTTTACTATAATATGTCCTAATCCATCGATTAGGCCACGTTTATCTCTGGTATGAGTTTCTGGCAATAAATTACTTAATTTATCATAACAAGTTTTTAACTGGTGAACTATTAGGGGTTGAAAAGTTATAAAGGTTAAAGTTTCGCTTGAGTTTAAGGGATCTAAAGAATTGTCGATGAAATTTAATCTTTCTAAAATTTGTTTAATATCAAAATAATGAACTAACATGTGTTTAGTCTTGAAAATTTTGGCTTCGCCTAAAAACAGGGGTAAAACACCGGGGTTGTCAGATATGTCCGTCAGCTGAAGTTCCTGGTTTAGGACTCTTGTCAGTATTGTCAGGCATAGTCTGTAATTTTAATGGTCTTTTTATTTGTTGTTTATGATACTCACCGGTATCTGTTAGTATTTTGTTACTATTATCAGTTAAACATTGTTTCGCTTTAAATTTGGGGAGTGCTTTATTTCTACTTTTTGATTTTAAGTAAATTTTTGATTTTGGGTCAAATTTTGGTGGATCTTCTAATTTTTCGTTAGCTTTTTCTATTCTAGTTTCTTTAATTTGTGTGCATTTATCGTGTATATTTTTATAAAGATCGGTAGTTGTTTTTTTATGATTTAAAATATAATCGGAATAAAATTTCTTGTTTAAATCTATACTAAGTATGTCTGAATTTTCTAAATGTCCTGTTATTATTTCTAACGGTGTGAGTTTAGTAAGAGAATGGATAGTATTATTGTAGGCTAGTATTGCGTATTGCATTTGATTTTCTATAGTTCTATTTGGATTTGTAGAGTCTAGAATTCGTAGGTGTTCGATAAGTGTAGAATGTAGTCTTTCAACAGTTGCGTTAGATTGTGAATGTAATTTTGTTGTAAGATGTATAGATATTTTATGAAGGGTGCAAAATTCTCGAAAAATTGCATTGGTAAATTCGGGTCCATTGTCTATTTTTATCACTAAAGGTGTTCCATGGTGACTGAAAAATTCAATGAGACGATCTGTGATAGGAATAACATTACATCCGGGAATTGAATAGGCTGAACTAAATTTTGAAAATTCGTCAATAATTGTTAAAAATTTTTGATTTTTGTATTGAAAAACATCTAATGACAGAATTTCAAAAGGTTTGTTAGGAACTGGAATCATTTGTAATTTTGGTTTTATCGGTTGTCTATCGTACTTGTGTACTTGACAAGTTTCACAATTATTTATATATCTAGTTATATCTTCTTTCATAGAAGGCCAGTAATACCTTCTTTGTATATGCAACAGAGTTTCATTTATACCTCTATGATTGGTTTTAGATAGGTGATAATTATTTATTATGTCTTGTTGTTCTAATTGATTTTCTACATCTTCTAAAATTTTGATTGTTTGAAATAATTGATAAGCTTGATTTTTAAATGTTTTCTGCAAAGTTTGAACAAATTGGGGGTAATGTGTTTTATTCTCAAAATATAGACCGTATCGTTTTTTTGGATTTATATATTCTTTAAATAAATTTATTACATATGTTTCCAGGTTTTGGATAGGGATATTTGCAATAATTTTGGTTTTTTTGGAATCGTGTATATTTACTAATTTAGGTTTTTGTATCTTAGACAAATTTGTAAATTTTATTATAATTTGGTTAGCGAATAAATTTATTGGTTTTTCGGATATGGGGATCTCTAGAATGGGGTTTTCTTGTTGGGAATGTACTGTATTGTCAGAGTCAGAGTCGTTTTCTTGAATGATATTGGGTGTGTCAAAATTTAAGGATGTACTAGGCACTGGGTTAAGATCTTCGAGAAGTATTTCTTCTAAATCTTGTAGGTCAGGTGGGTGTTCTATATTTGGAAATAAGGACATATTGTCAGGTGGTTCTTCAGTTTCTTTATTGTGAATTTCAATTCGGGAAAGGGCATCAGCATTTGTGTTTTTTATACCTTTTTTATAAACAATGTTGTAATCGTATTCTAGTAATTTTAATCGCCATCTAACTAATTTTGAATTGGGTTCTTTTAAGTTAAATAACCACTGTAGTGGTTGATGGTCTGTTATTATAGTAAATTTTGTTCCAAAAATGTAAGGCCTGAATTGTTTTACAGCATATATTATAGCGAGAAGTTCTTTTTCTATTGTTGAATAATTCTTTTCGTGTTCATTTAAAGTTCGGGATATGTATGCTACTGGTTTATCTGATCCAATGGGTCCTTGACTTAAAATTCCTCCTATTGCTAAATTTGAAGCGTCTGTCGTAACGTTAAAAGGTTTTGAAAAATCGGGGTAAATTAATAATGGTTCGTTAGACAGTAAATTTTTACAAAGTGAAAAACAATTCAAAAATTCTTTATCATGAATTACTTTAGCATTTTTTCTTAAACATTTAGTTAATGGGGTGGTTATTTTTGCAAAATCTTTAATAAATCTTCGATAATATCCAATAAGGCCTAAAAATGATTTTATTTCTTTTTGTGTTTTGGGTATAGGGAAATTTTTTATGCAGGAAATTTTGTCTGAATTTGGTTTTATACCGTCAGGTGTTATTGTATGTCCGAGAAATTTAGTTTCTTTTAACAAGAAGTCGCTTTTGTCTAGTTGAATTTTTAATTGTGACTCGCGTAATTTGTCGAAAACTAATTTTAAATTTTGAATGTGTTCGTTTAAAGAAGTAGAAAATATTACAATATCATCCATATAGATGAGGCAGATCTTGTTAATTAAGCCGTTAAATACTTCGTTCATGGTTCGTTGAAACGTGGATGGTGCGTTTTTTAGTCCAAAAGGCATTCTCAAAAATTCAAAGTGTCCGTTTTCGGTGGTAAAAGCGGTTTTTTCTATGTCGCGAGGGTCCATCTGAATTTGATGAAATCCGGAAGCAAGATCGAGGGTACTAAAATATGTAGCACGTCCTAATTTGTCGAGTAAGTCAGTTATATTCGGGATAGGAAATTTGTCGTCTATGGTTTTTTCATTTAGTTTTCTGTAATCTACTACCATACGCCATTTTGTTTTTCCTGAAGCGTCTTGTTTTTTGGGAACTATCCAAACAGGACTGGACCAAGGGGAACAGCTAGGTTGGATTATATTTTGGTTCAACAATTTTTCTGTTTGTTCCATAACTTCAGTTTTGTGTACATAAGGGTATCTGTATGATTTAGTGAAAATTGGTGTTTCGTCAGTTGTCCGTATAACATGTTTAACTTTGTTGGTAAAAGTTAGGGGTTCACCTTCAAAATAAAAAACGTCTGGATATTTTTTACATAAGTCTAAAATTTTTATCTTTTCTTCTGAATTTAGATGATTGGTCCTAATAAGTTTGGAAATCGATTCTCTCTTGCTGGGTTGAGTTTCGATAAAGTATGACTTTATGGTTTTCGGTTTAATTTTATTTTCACTATTGTTATTTCGAATATGCAAATTAATTTTGGTGGTGGGTGATATAAGTACTAAATTATTAAAATCTAAATTTATTTTTAGTTTTCTAAAGTTATCGATGCCAATTAATCCGTCAAAATAATTATGAAATTTAAATAAATGGAAAGTTAAATTTTGATCAGAATTAAATTCAGTAAAACTGGGTATATTTATAATACCATTGCAATCATGTTTGTTAAAAATGGTTGTTACAGTAAATTTTGATTTTACAATTTTATTTTCAAAATATTTTATTGCTAAGTCCGGGTTTATGAAGGATTTTGAGGAACCTGTGTCTATTAGTAATTTTAAAGGTGGGTCGCAAATTTTTATGAATGGAAGGTTATCGCCATTAGTGTAACTTACTATTCTATGGGTTGATTCGAGGCGTCTTCTATAAAATTTGACTCGTCTTTGAAATTTTCAAATTGGTCTTGTGACATGCAAAGGTCGTTAAAATCAGTTTCTTCGTATTCACTATTTTCGGGATTTTCTAACTCGGTATCGTCTGTTTCTATATTATAATTTTTTAGCTGGGGTGTGGTGTATGTTGTAGAAATCGACATAGGTGTAGGTTTGTATGTATTTGTTATCTGCTGTGTGGGTTTGTATGTATTCGTATTTCGATTCATATTATAATAATTATTAGGAATATTTGGGCGGTTTGATTTTAATAAGGGTGAATTATTGATTTGTTGTGTGGGTCTATTATAGGGTTGCGGTTGTTTTTGTACAGGTTTATAAAATGGATTTTGGTTTTGTGTTGGAATGAAATTGGGTTTTTGTATGAATTGTGTATATGGTGTGTGTTGTGTCCTATTCTTTGATTTTAGATAATTTAGCTGTGAGTCAACAGAGTTGGCTTGAACTAATTTTTCTTCGTCTTTTATAATTTCTAAAGCTTTAAGAATAGTTTCAGGTCTATTCGATCGTACAAATTTTCCCATAGGTTCTTTCAAACCTCGTAAAAATGTCGTTAAAGTGAATCTAGTGTATAACGAATGTTTAATGCGTTTTTCTTCGTTTCCGTCGTTTATTTCTATATAATTTATTATGGTGTCCAATAAATTATTACATTCGTCGAAGAATGCAATGTAAGTCTGATTGGGTTTTTGTTTCAAAAGTAGGAGATCACGTACTAGTAAATCTTCAGACCGTTGGTCTGCGAAATTATCTGTTAATGTTTGTTTTATTTCAGACCACGATTTTGCTCGTCTATTATTTATAGCTATTTTGGCACGGCCCGTAATTTTCGATAATACGCCATTTAAAATTCTAAAATTTTGAAAATTATCGCGATCGGGGTGACTATAGTAATTTATTAATTGATCCGAAATTCTAAGAAATTCGTGGAGGTGTTGAACATCTCCGTCAAATTCTGGTATGATTTGTAAATCTCTAGTGTCGAACAGGGGTACATTTTGGTTTGTATTTTGCGTCATGTTGTTAATGGGGTTTAAATTTACGTTATCGTCAGATTCTAAATCTAATTGAGATAAGGAATTTATTAACTCGTCAACTGAAGTCATAAGATGCGGAACGATTTACAATTTCTTAAATCTATTATACAAAATTATTGACTTACAGTATTACGGATGTTTTCATAGTAGTTGACTGTTGATTGTTGATTTGAAGTTGGTTGAGATGAGCGGTGAAGACAGCTGTTGTTGATTGATCGGACAGCAACAATTGAGCTTGACTTTTTGTTGCGGCTTACCGGCGCAACTCTTGATGCTTTACAGATGTATTTGTATTTAACAATTATTAGTTTATCGAACTTTGTTTAGTTTGATTAATTTGTTTAATTTTGTTTAGTTTTAACTTTGTTTAGTTTGTTTTAGTTTGCTTAATTATTTATTTGTTTCTTGTATATTTAAAATTATTTGTATATATGTTTCTTGAACTTATTATTTTATTAGTATTGGTTTTATTTATTTTTAAATATTTGTTTATTTAGTTTCGTTTTATAGTTCGAATATTGCGTAAGGAATTAAAATTCTCCGTAAATTTCAATAATTAGCCCTGTTGAGGTACGTCGCAATATCCTACCGACTGCGCCAATTAAATGACAAATTTCTATTTGTCTTTAAAAAAAAATATTTTTTATTTATTTAAAATTATAAAATAGTTACAAAGTTTATATAAGTAATATTATTTAATTAATTATTTAATATTTAATGTTGCTTCTATTTTACATACAGAATTTAATGGACTTTGCCCCACAACTGTTATAGTTTAAAGTTAAGAATAAATCTTTGTATAATTATTATTATTTGAGATTGCTTCTATTTTGCACATAGAATTTAATGAGCTTGGCCCAACAACCTTTCTTGATGAAAGTGAGATTGAATCTGAATAATTATTAATATTTAGTAAAAATCACAGTTTGCCCGAAATGGACTTTGTACTGTAAAATGTGCTATGTTCAGCAAAGTAAACTATGGGAAACAATTGTGTGAGAAAGTGTCTTATGTCACTTGTGCACATTGTCATATGAAACATGTCATATAATTTGAGGGGAAATATGCAACGAAATTTCTGGTCCGCTCCTTCGCTGCTGTTCTCCCCACCACTGCGGCACTCTCTCTCTCTCGGCTTCCGCGCACTCGGGCACGGAAAGAGAGAAGAGAGAGAGAGAGTAAACATACGAACGTACTGTAAAGCAAAAGTATATGTATACACGTGTAGGTATGTAATATAGATACTTCGCGGTGTATTTAGTTGAGTTTCTGGCTCAGGCGTGCTCAAACGCCGCAACCGCGTGTATTACAGTGCAGTATATAGGATTACGTCAGCATAACAGTTAGTTGCTGCTTTTGAAAAAATATATATTACTACATGGAGAATACCACCGAGTTCAATAACGTTTTCTTTGATGTTTCACATCTGTCGGGGGTCCCGAGACCCACACCCTTTTTTTGTGTAGGTACTTAAGTATCATAAAAATAACTTAAAAAAAAACTCCTTCAAAAATATCACTATAAAGCGGAAAATAATAAAATTTTGAGATCGGCGCAAATTTAATTACTAAAACTTTTTATATTCTACTTTTATTTTATTTTAAATTGGCGTCGAACTCAAAATTTTATTATTTTCCTCCTTTTAAAGGCATTATTGGGTCACCGACAAGCTATACAAACAATTTCAACCTTGAAGCAATAATAATTGTGACCATTTTTTTGTTACATGTTGAATGTGGTCTGCATCCCTCCCATACCGCTATCTAGCAAAATCCCTTACTCAGGGCACTTTAATATGCCTCCCTCGACATATCTTCACAAAAATAAGGCCTTGAATAAATAACACCAAAAAATTGTCACTAGCTCTCGGTCTACTAGTGAAGCCACGGGTAAAACGTAGTATTTAATTGTATAATGTAAACACATTAAAAAATGTTACAACATTTATTTTACTTTGTACCTACAATTATTACCTGAAAAGTTGTTTTGTAAATGAACATGGTACGTATTTCGCAAATTAATGTAAATTGCTAGCTTTTCTCGGCATTTTAGCAAATTTAAAATTAACAGTTTTAGCTGTAATATAATTAAATGAATGCATACATATATTTTACAATCATTATGTTTTTTGTGAAATGTCAAAAAAAGTACATTTTGCGATTTACAAAGAACAGTTTTAAAATAAACCGTGAGGTGGGCCGTTTATTAAGACCCTTGAGGTCTAATAATTAAATTAGATATTACACGGAAAACTAATCATTTTAATCATTAAAACATAATTATTATTTATTTTTAACAATAATTTAAAAAAAAAAAACGGCTGAACCGATTTTTATAAAATTTATGTCGGATCAAAATGACGTTAACACGCCTCGATTGATACCCTTACGAAGTCGATATAATTTTTTATTCGCGAGATATTGTGTAAAATCTACTTTTTCGGAGTCTATTTGGTTAAGAAAAAAGAACGACTGAACCGATTTTGAAAAAAATTTCTTTCAGATCATATTTACGTTAATACGCGTAATATTTTTTTGTGAATTTTGGCAAACTTATAAGCGATATAGACGTTTGCTTGTGCTCATTCATCAGCGTGTCTTTTCTACAAGCACGGTAAATTTGAAAAAGTTCTGAGAGATTTCGAATTTTATCAAAAATCGTACTTTTTTCAGGTCTTAAAAAACAGCAAAAAAACATTACTCTCCTTCAGAGCAGTCGGATAAAAATCGAAATCTTTAATATATTTTCCACACTGAAGACCTTTATAGAAAAAAAAGTGGATGTGTGCTTATGACCACACGACAGAAGTGAAAACTTCTCATTTTCTAATTTTAAAATATATATATGTTTTAGTGTCATTTATTAGCGCACCTATGAACTACAAATAACTTATTACCAAACATACTACAAAAACCTTTTCAATTAAGTTTTAGTGTCATCTATTAGCGAACCTATGAAGTACAAATAACTTATTACCAACACACTACAAATACCTACCTTTTCAATTAAGTTTTAGTGTCATCTATTAGCGCACTTATGAACTAGAAAAAACTTATTACCAGCATACTACAAATACGTTTTCGTGTTTGAGCCGAGTGAACCTGATTCAGCGTCACCGACCCGAAGCGTGACGGTTCACATTCGTTCACTACTCAGGCAAAGCGCGCCTAAGGAAGTTTTCACTTCAAAAATACGCTGATCCAATGAGCACAATGTTACTTCTGTATCTGTTTTGTTTTTGAATAGTTGGTGTTATTGACTCGAGACGTCTTTTAAGGTACACACGATTTTTCTACCTTTCTGGCCTTTTTCAACTCCATATGTGAAGTCAAAAGCAAAGAGCAAACTAAGTTTAGAAGAAGATTAAGAAAGAAGATCTCAAGAACAGTGGCGGCTCGTGGGGTAGGGCACTACCCCTAATTTTTTTTCAATTTTCTCTAAAAATATTTTTTGTTAATATTTTTATTAATATATTTTTTTAATCAATTTATAAAATTATCGATCGTTCGGACAGCAGAGTTCAGCCTAAATCGCACAAATTTCCTAAAACATTTTCACCACGCGATCAGTAACACGATCCTGTGCCATTTAATAATAGGCACAGTGTAAACAAAGCATACCTTACGGTCCTTATATGTGAGCAAGAGAGATAGAACTATGACTCATGATTTCCCTATGTTGTAATGCTAAATCTAAATGAAATGTGTGCCAGGCACATTATTGGCGATATTCTGTTTGGTCATTGTTGGAATTTACAACGCATTGTTGTTTCGGTTAAATGTTATTGTTGATAACAATTTTGTTTTATTATTTGACGGTTTGCTTTGTCAACATTTTTTTTTAGTTTGTGTAGCTTTGTAGTGTGTGATTTGTGTGACTACTGACAGTATCGTCTTAACTCTTAATTTCCTTAGTTTGTTTTGTATATCTATTGGACATTATATGATTATTGATAACTATTCGCCGCTATGACCACAAACAAAGTGAATTTTTTAAAAATCTCTTTTGACCTTCGTTTTGGCATCACCTGTCTAAACAGGCACGAGCCGCCACTGCTAGGCTACGCTATGGCATTACTAAACAAAGTGCCGCTCGAACTAGAACCCCATTCATAGGCGCTTGCAAGTTTGCTATAAGATTTAAAGCTGCAAGGCACACAGTCGAGTACACCGATACTCAGTCAACTGTCAATTTCGCGGCTCACTACAACATTGCACTTCGTTCGCGTTAACGTTGATTTTTTCCACAATTTTAAAGTCAGTCCAACGACAGACAACTTTCTTATATCTGACTGTTCGCAACGACTTTTTAAGTAAGTAAGCTGAGAAGTATCTTCTAGCTAAGATACTTTTTTTTTGTAAGTATCTGAAAATGAAGTTCTCAAAAGTATTTGGTATCTGACATACCTGTTTACTTTTGAAGTACCTATTCAGATACTTTTACAAGTACATATCTAGATACTTTTAAAAGTAAGTAGATACATACTTAAAAGAATCTAGTTACTATTTTTAAGTATCTAGATGCTTTTAAAAGTAACTAAATAGGTAGATACTTAAAAAAAAGTAAATATCTAGATACTTTTAAAATTATCTAGTTACTTGTAAAGTATCTAGTTACTTTTAAGGCAAAACCACTTAAGACTAATTTTGTTATAAAATAAGATAAATGACCAATTAATCATCCAGTTCATTGAATTTTCTATTATTTTTTCACTGTACTGATAAAAAAATTGAAAAAAAGTGAACATCCAGATAATAATCTCTACTGATCTCTACTAAATTATAAATGCCAAAGTTTGTGTGTGTTTATGTTTGTTACCACTCAGCTCCGTAACGGCTGATTTTCATGAATTGAATGATTTTCCTAACGGATTTTCATGAAAGGGATATAATTACCTTAGGTCCTAAAATAGGACATATGGTACTTTTCATCCCGGAAAAATGTATAGTTCCTGTGGGATAGTATAACAAAACGTAACTCTGCAATTTTTTTGCATTTTAGCGTATTGGCGAAATCCTACTAATATAAACACCAGTAGCCCGGCTGCGCTTCGTAGGGAGAGAATTTTTCGCGGGGGGATAAATCAGAAATTCATATCATATAACATATAACATCTTTGAATGGCCGTAGCTCCTAAACTAAAAGAGATACAGACGTTTGCTTGTGCTCACTGAATTCAGTGTAATTTTTTCTATAAACCTTCTTAATTTCAAGCACATATTAAAGATTTCGATTTTTGCGATTTTTTTAAGGCATATACCTTTGAAAAAATGCGATTTTTGGCGAAAATCGAAATCTCTCAGAACTTTATGAAAATCACCATGCTTGTAGAAAATGATACGCTGATTCCAGTGAGCACAAGCAAACTTCTGTATCTCTTCAGGTTTAGATGTTATGTTCGTTCAAAGTTTCTCAGGAATCATAAAAACATCTTTGAATGGCCGTAGCTCCTAAACTAAAAGAGATACAGACGTTTGCTTGTGCTCACTGAATTCAGCGTATTTTTTTCTATAAACATTCTTAATTTCAAGCACATATTAAAGATTTCGATTTTTGCGATTTTTTTAAGGCATATACCTTTGAAAAAATGCGATTTTTGGCGAAAATCGAAATCTCTCAGAACTTTATGAAAATCGCCATGCTTGTAGAAAATGACACGCTGATTCCAGTGAGCACAAGCAAACGTCTGTATCTCTTCAGGTTTAGAAGTTATGTCCGTTCAAAGTTTCTCAGGAATCATAAAAACATCTTTGAATGGCCGTAGCTCCTAAACTAAAAGAGATACAGACGTTTGCTTATGCTCTCTGAATTCAGCGTCATTTTTTCTATAAACCTTCTTAATTTCAAGCACATATTAAAGATTTCGATTTTTGCGATTTTTTTAAGGCATATACCTTTGAAAAAATGCGATTTTTGGCGAAAATCGAAATCTCTCAGAACTTTATGAAAATCGCCATGCTTGTAGAAAATGTCACGCTGATTCCAGTGAGCACAAGCAAACGTCTGTATCTCTTCAGGTTTATAAGTTATGTCCGTTTAAAATAACCCAAAAATTATAAAAACATCTTTGAATGACCATAGCTTCTAAAATCTAAACTAAAAGAGATACAGACGTTTGCTTGTGCTCACTGAATTCAGCGTATTTTTTTCTATGAACATTCTCAATTTCAAGCACATATTAAAGATTTCGATTTCTGCGATTTTTTTAAGGCAGAAGTTTCCCGAATTTGCAAAAACATCTTTGAATGGCCGTAACTTCTAAACTAAAAGATATATAGACGTTTGCTTATGCTCACTGGATTCAGCGTAATTTTTTCTATAAACATTCTCAATTTCAAAAATGTATTAAAGATTTCGATTTTTACGTCTCACCTCTACTACATGGTAGGGAAGTAATGGATTTAGTCCGAAAAAAATATTTCGAGATTTTAACAGATCTTCACGTTTTGAGACCCTAGCAATCGTTTAAGATCATTGTCTGACTGATGTCTCTCTCTCTCTCTCTCGCTCTGTGTGTGTGTGTGGTCAATTTTTCGCCTTCGATATCGTAAAAACGGAACAACATACGGCCATGCCGATTGTTCTATTGTGTTTATCAGCCTTTAACTTAGATCTGATTAGATTTTGAGTCAAATCGGTTCAGTGGATCCTGAGATATTAAAAAAAAAGTTCTAAATGTCACGTATTAACATAGGTAAAAAAAATATAAATGAATTCTAGATGTTATAATATGAAAAAAATGTAAATATTTTTTTTCTCTAAAATGTATAGTTTTCGAGAAAAAAAATATTTTAATAAAAAAAGAAAATTGCACGTAAATCAAGGTAACCATGATTTTTGCTATATTAAGCTAGCCATCAGTAGATCACCAAACAAAAAAGAGGGCCATGCTTCTTTTCAAAGAATAAAAAAAGGAGTGTTTATTTTTTGCAAATATTTACTAGGTGGGAAGTATACGACTGGTCATCAGTCGAATTTTTTTAATTCAAATATCTATAGTGATGCATGCGTTTTTGTTCAGTGGATGTTGAATTTTAAGTGAAACGATTTTCTCTAATGCATTAATGCTTTCCATATAACTACCAGATAAACAAAGACGTGGCTATGTTGCGTCTTATGTGAAATTTACTGTATGAACATGTACCTATTTTATTAATTAAAATTAAAAAAGAACATTTAAGAAAATAATTGCGTAAGAAAGACGGATTATAGATAGTATGTATAAAAGCCTTGATATTAATCTTACAGACTCCAAATCTTACACAACTTACACACAGGATGTGTCAGAAATAAGTTTAATTTTTAAGCCCTTTATAGAAGTTCAATACGCTAAAATAAGAAAAAATTACTTTTATGTTAAATAAAAGGCATGTGTCGCGGCACGACCGAAGTATTAAAACATTGTAAAATGAATGGATCAGAATGAGCCATATAACTACACAAATTATTTTGATTTATAAAGGGTTATGGTAATTCGAATCACACCATTTTTAACCGACTTCAAAAAAAGGAGGTGTTCTCAATTCGGTTTTATTTCTTTTTTTTATGTTTGTTACCTCAGAACTCCGTCATTTATAAACCGATTTGGAAAATTCTTTTTTTATTGGATAGGGTATACCTCGAAGTTGGTCTCATATAAATTTTACTTAAATCGATTCAGTAGTTCGGCTGATTTTAATAAAAGTTAGTAGCGGCGTGTGATTCCTTTAAGGTAAATGTCACTTTTTGACACATCACACAGCGTAAGAAATCAGTTTAATAAAAGTGAGTAACGGCGTGTGATTCCTTTAACTAAAAAGTAAAAAATAAAAAACTTTTTAACAAAAAAAAACCTTTTTAAAAAAAGCCACTAAAAAGAGGAAAATAATAAAATTTTGAGGTCGGCGCCAATTTAATAAAATATGAAGTCGGTTAAAAAGTAGATATTAATTAAATCGGCCCATTTTAAACCGACTTCATATTTTATTAAATTGGCGCCGTCCTCAAAATTTTATTATTTTCCTCTTTTTAGTGGCTTTTTTGAAGGAGGTTTTTTTTTGTTAAAAAGTTTTTTTTGTCACACATTTTTGTTTCATCGAACCAGCATTTTACCCTTCAAATCGTCGAGGTAGTGTCGCCTAACAAGTTTTACTTCAAAAATTAAAGAAACAGTAGCAAAGAAATGAGAAAAAAAACAGTCAATCACCGGAACAGAAGTGTAAAACAATCAGATTCGAATATAATGACAACTACATAACCTCAAAAAAATGTCATAACTGACGGAACGTATAGATATTTGACGGTGGATCTTTACGTTACTTTACTTTCGTGACAAATGTTACGGAAGTAAAAAATTATTTTTTATAGATTTTTTCTCATTTAATCACTGCGTCCGTTTCTTAATTTCATTTTACTGCGATTTCCTTTTCAAAAGTGCATATTTATAGAATGTTTCAATAAACACAATCGCCTATAGTGTTTTGTTTTGTAACAAGTGAACGTTTACCAAGAACAATATGGCCGCATTAAAACCTATAATATTTCACAGTGTTTTCTTTGTACTAATGTCAACAAGGCAAGCCGGAGCTAAAGCTACAGAGAGCTGGTATAGCTCCGCATACAAACAACGGTTATCAATCTACAGTCGGAGGTACTGGCTGGTTAAAGTTTAACAAATGAGTAACGCGTCACGTGACGGGCTATAGCTGTAACGTTACCGGATACCCGACTCATGTGTTAACTGGTATCGCCTGCACATCGCGTGATTCCATAAAAACACATTGAGCATGCGTGATTACTAATTTTACATTTTTTGATTTGTATTAATCCATTTTATATATGTAACTATACATTTTATTTTGTAATTTTTAGACACTTTATTGGAATATTACACAAATTAAGTATGTAATTTTAATTTACTTTATGTAAACATCACAAATTTGTTTAACTTTACAGTAAAAGTCCAAGTTTTTATGAAGTTTTCTGTGTAAAAATAAATAATAATGTAAAATCACACGATAACTCTCGACAGACTTAATCGATTTAAACGAAATTTGGTACACACATTGGAACCTATCACCGCACGAAGCCTATATAAAATGGGCCCGATCGGACCATTTTCAGGGTTGTATTTAAGGGTTCCAAAAAGTTTTTGGACCCAAAAATACCGAAAAAATTGTCAAAATCGTTTCAAAATTGAAATTTAAGTCTTTAGTAAAGATTAAAATGTGCTGCTAAAATTTTAATAAAATCGCCCCGACAGAATCGGACTTACAAATTTTGTGAAAACACTAGTTTACGGATAGTGATTTACTTACTGAAGGGTGTATTTAATTTGGTACAGAGGTTGCATTGATAATAATATTGAAATTAAGAAAAAAAATATTATTTTAAGGGATGTATTAAGGGGTTAAATTTTTTATTTTGTCCAAAAACAAACCTAAGTTCACATATTAAAGCCACAAGCCCTGTATTAGCAAATACACTGTATTGTCGGCAGGGTTTGGCACTGCGACCCGAGTTTTTATAGTGTGGTTTTGCAAAAGTACATTTGAATATAGCGTCTTTGTCTTTTTTCTTTCTGGAATACTTTAATAATTAATCAAGATTTTTAAAGAGACTACTAAGAATGTTAATCCCACCCGAGGGATAAAATAAATGTCTAATATAGGCCCGACCAGATGCTTAGAAGACGGCGACCATTTCAAAAGAAATATTGCGTGCTAATATGGTAAAACGAGCTCCACTGCTGTGGCTTTGACCGAGATTCGATAACTAAATCGACTCCGGTCCTGTCTCGTTAAAAATATGCTCCGGCCTTTTTTGTCGCTGTTATTTCAAAAGGATATAAATAAAAAAATAAAAAAAGTGGGTGTGTGCTTATGATCACAAGACAGAAGTGAAAACTTGATTATATGCAAAACATACATAATATTATTTTATTATTATAATACGTAACAAGCCGTGAGGTGGGTCGATTATTAGGACTAAAGTGCGACCCTTGAGGTCCACACGACGAACTTCCCAGTTTGATAAATATTTAATAATAATAATTAAATTAGATATTACACAGAAAAGTTATCATTTCAATCATTAAAACATAATTATTATTTATTTTTAACAATAATTAAAAAAAAAAACGGCTGAACCGATTTTTATAAAATTTATGTCGGATCAAAATGACGTTAACACGCCTCGATTGACACCCTTACAAAATCGATATAATTTTCTATTCGCGAGATATTGTGTAAAATCTACTTTTTTGGAGTCTATTTGGTTAAGAAAAAAGAATGGCTGAACCGATTTTGAAAAAAATTCTTTCAGATCATATTTACGTTAATACGCGTCGATCGGCCCTAACGTAGTCGATATCATTTTTCATTCTCGAGATTTTGTCTTAGAAAGAAATGGACACATACGTACACACACACATAGACATCTTTCTAAAAATAGTGTAGTGACCTTGAAACATAAAAATTTGTTATACATTTTGATTTCGATTTTCGGACCCATTACAATAACTTCCAATGGGAAGTTAACAATTAACATAAAACTAAATGACATCACAAAACATCCATGAGCGGAGGCGGGATTCGAACCCACGACAGTCTGATCCAGAGGCTGCGACGCTAACCACTGGACCACACTGTTCTCTCCACCATGTTACTTCAATATTAATTTTGTTATGCGATAGCTAATATTTCAAGCGCTTCGAAAGAGCTGATTGTTTCAAACCATCGTCTCATTTCCAAGAAGGTCGTCTTTCTTTCTCTTAGCACACATAAAGTAGCTGGATTATTCCACAGGGCGGTTGTCAGTCTAACGATATGCGCAGGGAGAAGCTTAAAACACGTTTAACAAAATATAAAAAAAAATAGACGTAAATAAGTTATGCAGACTTACATTTACTTCGGACTTCCTCACGATAGATTAATGATCTTTATGAATAATATTTATCGACATAAATTGAAGTTATACTTCTTTTGACGCGTTATGGAAAAATTATGAGAGTGAATTTTTACGTTTTAACACTATGAAGTTAGTCGAAAGTAACACCATGAAGTTAATCGGAAGTAACACCATGAAGTTAGTCGGAAGTTCATGATTATAATACCCTATTATCACCAGTCACAATGTGAAAAGAGCGTTTTCAGTTTTGAATAACATTAATAAAAGTTATTGATAATACAAACGCTCGTTTATGCCGCTTTCATTAAATATGAGTTCGTACTCCAACACCTGTACTGTTTACATATAGAGGACTCTGAACGAACAATAAGCCAATGCACGTCTGACGTCACCGGTTACACTTTACCGCATAGACTTTACAGCATCGATGCATGAAACACAATCAATCACAAAACCTTTGAAAAACACGAACTGAACACGAAATTCAAAACTGACATTTATACTGATGTAAACAAAACATCCTTATAGCTTACTTTAATAAATTATGGACATTAAAAATCTACACATAAATAAATTACTCTGTTTTTAACCGACTTCAAAAAAAGGAGGTGGTTCTCAATTCGGTTGTATTTTTTTTTTTTATGTTTGTTACCTCATAACTCAGTCACTTATAAACCGATTTTGAAATTTTTTCTTTATTTGAAAGGATATACTTTCAGATTGGTCCCATAGAAATTTCATCAAAATTGGTTCAGTATAGTTCGGCTGATTTTAATAAAAGTAAGTAACGGCGTGTGATTCTTTAAGGTAAATGTCATTTTTCGACATATCAGACAGCGTAAAAAAGTCGGTTTAATAAAAGTGAGTAACGGCGTGTGATTCTTTTAAGGTAAATGTCACTTTTTGACACTAAAAAGTAAAAAATAAAAAACTTTTTAACAAAAAAAAACCTCCTTCAAAAAACCACTAAAAAGAGGAAAATAATGAAATTTTGAGGTCTGTGCCAACTTAATAAAATATGAAGTTGGTTAAAAAGAAGATATTAATCACTATGCTTACTATACTTTTTAACCGACTTCATATTTTATTAAAGTGGCACAGACCTCAAAATTTCATTATTTTCCTCTTTTTAGTGGTTTTTTGAAGGAGGTTTTTTTTTTGTTAAAAAGTTTTTTATTTTTTACTTTTTAGTGTCAAAAAGTGACATTTACCTTAAAAGAATCACACGCCGTTACTCACTTTTATTAAACCGACTTTTTTACGCAGTCTGATATGTCGAAAAATGACATTTACCTTAAAGAATCACACGCCGTTTTTTGTTAAAAAGTTTTTTATATATTAATGGGTCCGCAACAATTTTGCTAAGCAAAAAAGTTTGGGAAACGCTGATTTGAACAGTTGCATGCAAGGCAGTAAAAAGACTGATATTTCTGAAGAAAAATTAAATACAGTGCTTGTTATTTCTTTTTTTATAAGGCAATAGAACATTACATCTACGCAGAGTGTCAAAGCAATAAACAGCCAGGTTTTACGTCAGAGCGCCTTCTTTAGTACAGTGAAACATCTTTTTTACAGCCGAGGACATATGAGTGCCGATTTATGAACTTGTGCCGTGTGCGCCCCTACTCACTATGTTTTTACGAACATGTGCTTTTATAAGATAAATAAAAGTACTTCTTTCCATGACAACGAATACAATTATTTGTGTTTAACAATATTCACGTCATCTGTCTGTACCCGCGATACAGACATACCCATTTTTTGCATGTTTTTGTTCAGTGGAAGTTGCATTTTAAGTAAAATAATTTTTTCTAATGCATTAAAAAGGACCTGCACTTCAACCATTTCAAAAGATGGCGCCACCATATGTAATTTAAATCAATCTTTCTCACAACATAGCAGCTTTTATATTAAAAGTACAGTCAAATTGTGTGATCAGTAAGATTCTATAAATATTATTCTTGGTATTAAGCATTTTTGGGTTCATGTATTGAAATTAATAAAAGTAGGAACTGAGATTGAATTTGAAATATTTTTTTCAATGAAGGGGCATTTTGAGACATTTAATACCTAAATTGAAAGACAACAAACGGATATGCTGAAGTTCAAGACAAAATTGTTAATAATAACAGCAGAATGTTGAATAATAAGTCACTCATGACAGATGCTGGAATTGTGGCTTCTATCAATAACTAAAAAAGTGTAGCTATTGTCTAAGAGAGGACGCTACTGTCGTTTTGTTTACATCGGTATAAATGTCAGTCTTGAATTTCGTGTTCTGTTCGTGTTTTTCTAAGGTTTTGTGATTGATTGCGTTTCAAGCATCGATGCTGTAAAGTCGATGCGGTAAAGTATAACAGTGGGGTGACGTCAGACGTGTATTGGCTTATAGTTCGTTCAGAGTCCTCTATATGCCAGTAGTCGAACTACTAAAAAAATTTAAAAAAATTAAACTGTTAAAATGTTACAATTATAACGACGACAGCGTCTCTAAAGGTTTTTAACGCCAACTTACAGTAAATTTTTTTTATTTTTATTTTATTGTAAATTATAGACGCGTCGACAACTTAGGTCATTAGCATCTTGATTACATTAAAATATAACAACTCACTTAAAACTAAATTACATCTATATTAGAAATCGTGTCCATGGTGATTATAATAAAATTAAGAAAAATTACATCACAAAACATCCATGAGCGGAGACGGGATTCGAACCCACGACAGT
The DNA here is from genome assembly GCA_039654895.1 of Mongoloraphidia duomilia. Classification (NCBI taxonomy): domain Eukaryota; kingdom Metazoa; phylum Arthropoda; class Insecta; order Raphidioptera; family Raphidiidae; genus Mongoloraphidia; species Mongoloraphidia duomilia. The sequence goes on along the minus strand of CM077522.1, from coordinate 3,865,581 downwards.
CTGATCCAGAGGCCGCGACGCTAACCACTGGACCACACTGTCCTCTAACTTCAAGTACAGGCCCATTTCTAATGAAATTCACTGTATTATGTGCAACTGTATTTTGATTGCAAAACATCGGCATCTAAACTTTATGTCTACCTACAAGTTACAACTTGTTATATAACGGCAGAAATAAAAAAAAAGAAAGTTTCGGAACGCGACAGCGTGTAAAAGTATTCCCAAACGGTAGCGGGAAAGTCAAACACGGTTACAGCTGAAGTCTAGCCGTTTATACGACCTGAGAGAGGTGCATGTCCCCGTAAAACTCATGTCGTTCGTCTGTCGCGTTGACGTTAATCAATTCTTCGGCTAATAACCTCTACCTTGAACGGGGACCTAGGAACAAATATTACAGCAGGTTCTGGAATGAGGTTCATGGAGTTCATACAGTGAGGGCTATACCTGCAATTAATTAATTAATTGTAGATTATAGACGCGTCGACAACTCGGGTTATTAGCGTCTTCAACACAACAAATAATTTATTTGTGTATTAGAATCCGCCAGTCGGCATACACAAACCGACTGGTACGAGCTCGGGTCCCTGGGAGCGCTAATTCACAAAGAACATTGGAATGCAATTTGCGATAGCAACTATAATTCCAATACCTGCATTTTTTTTCGTCAGATAGCGCTAGTGGCAAGTAAGATATACGTCAAGCGCTTGCATTTTTTCCGTCAGATGGCGCTAGTGGCAAGTAAGGTATGTTAAACGTTTAGAGATGAACGGTTTGTGTTTCTTCATTTACCTATCCATTATTAGGGAATAAATAATTAAATAAATACAAAACTGCGATTTAGCCGTTAAATGATACTTCACTTGCTAGTGACGCCATCAGGTGGGCGGAAAATGTAATCAATGCTGAGATTTGAATGACATCAAAGTGACGTATACCTCACTTACCAGTGGCGCTATCAGGGGGGGGTAGAAAAAAGTTTGGTAGCTCTCATTTGAGAAATTGTAACGGAAACATACGCACATAAGCTGAAAACTGACAGTGAACAATGAACACAAGTAAACAATGACAGCTCGTCTACCCACCCCTTCACAGATAGAATAGACGGATCTGAACACAAATTCGTCTGTGCGCATGATGACGTCAGTGTCCTCTGAATGTAAGCGCTCTATTGATCTACGATACAATGACAACTCGTCTACCCACCCCTTCATAGATAGAATAGACGGGTCTGAACACAAATTCATCTGTGCGCATGATGACGTCAGTGTCCTCTAAATGTTATCTACTGGTTGACGATACAATGACAGTTCGTCTTCCCACCCCTTCACAGGTAGAATAGACGCGTTTGAACACAAATTCATCTGTGCGCATGCTGACATCAGTGTCCTTCTCTGAATGTAACAGTAAACAACGAATACAAGTAAACAATGTCAGCTCGTCTACCTACTCCTTCGCAGATATAATAAACAGGTTTGAACACAAATTCCCTGTGCGCATGATCAGTGTCCTTCTCTGAATGTAACTACGGTTTCACAACGAATATAATTGTCTGTATATTCTCAAATCGTGACGAAGTTACAATTGGGGTGACCTAGATATTGAATACGATTATTTTTAATTAAATTTTTTTTTAATTATCTCGCTTCAAAACTTCACCGCGATATTTAGTTAGCTGCAACTAACTTTTCCAAGTCAAACAGACATAGCTGATCAAAGAATTTAGTATCAGTATCTTACAGTGTTTGCATTTGGAAAAATTCACAGATTTCGCAATCCTTGCAACCATCGAGGACATTGGAAATGATAACAGCTGCATATATGAAACATAATTAACTGTTTATTATACACACAATATTTATCAATGCACTGTTTAGTTTTGTCAGGAATAACCCTATTATTATATATACGCGTTCACTTTTGCTTGATTACTTAACTTTTAAATGGATTTTTCTACAGTATTTATTAACATTTGCCCAAAAATAACACCGCAGATCGTCGCAAATACCTCTCAATTAACTAGACATGATATAAAACACATTTCGAAAAAATTGCACTTGTTCAATTTTGCATGATTGCGCCTCACTTGATCGCGACACCGTTGTCTTTTGGCCTTGAACGAAAACTCGTAACTCTGCCCCCATATACGAACATAAACATTTCCAATGTTAATACCGTCACAATATAATAAATAAAAAAAGTTTATTGAAACTTTTTCATTTCAGTTTCATTGGCGCGTTAAAAATCAATTTTTTAATTTACAGTTATAAGTCTTTAAGTATAGTTAAAAGTTCTGTACACAAAAGAGTACTTTTGAAATTATATAAAAAAGTTTTATCGCTATTTGTCGTTCGTTGGAAAAAGAAGGATACATTTTATAATGAATTTTCATCACTCCAACGAGATTTTCACTTAATAAATTAAATCTAATTACGTAAATTACAAACATCTTCGTCAGATGATAATTATTACTCACAAAATGTCTATAGATACATAAATGTTGCATAGCGTTTTTTATCAACTTCAAGAGGTGATCATTAATTCGTCGTATTCGCTGTGAGCAGCATGGAGGGGATTTCACAGTGACTGTTAGCGCGCAACAACGGATAAATAGAGAAACATTCGGTGGGTACCTAACTTCCTTCTCTGTGGTAACTGCTAAGCATAAATACGTCATAGTAAATAATAAAATATAAAATGGGCCGTGAAAGTGACACTTCTTATTGTGATATGTTTGAGCATTTATATTTATTTAATTTTTTGTTTGTTTATATTATAGACATTAAAACCTAAATTTTGTAATAAAAAAATTCGACTGATGACCAGTCCTATACTTCCCACCTAGTAAATATTTGCAAAAAATAAACACTCTTTTTTTTTTATTCTTTGACTAGGCCCAAATAACCTTAGCTGTTGGTGGTCTTTAAAACACAATTTAATTTTTATTCTTTGAAAAAAGCATGGCCCTCTTTTTTGTTTGGTGATCTACTGATGGCTAACTTAATATAGCAAAAATCATGGTTACCTTGATTTACGTACAATTTTTATTTTTTTTAGTAAAATATTTTTTTTCTCGAAAACTATACATTTTAGAGAAAAAAAATATTTACATTTTTTTCATATTATAACATCTAGAATTCATTTATATTTTTTTTTACCTATGTTAATACGTGACATTGAGGACGTTTTTTTGAATATCTCAGGATCCACTGAACCGATTTGACTCAAAATCTAATCAGATCTAAGTTAAAGGCTGATAAACACAATAGAACAATCGGCATGCCCGTATGTTGTTCCGTTCTTAAGATATCGAAGGCGAAAAATTGACCACATACACACACACATACACACATACACACATACACACATACACACACACATACAGACATCAGTCAGAAAATGATCTTAAACGATTGCTAGGGTCTCAAAACGTGAAAATCTGTTAAAATCTCGAAATATTGTTTTCGGACTGAATCCATTACTTCCCTACCATAGTAGAGGTGGGAAGTAAAAATTATCGTATTTTTAAACAGCTATTCTTCTATCTATTGTCTCCTGCCAATTTTAAGAAAAAATCTGCACGAAGCACCTAATATACATAAGCATAATCTTCAACAATTTTTGTACTTGATTTAAACTGAATTCCAGCTGACGTCATTTCCGCGCTTACGCTGATTGGTCAGATGGAACGAGGCAACCTATTCTCTAATAACCTTGGTTTGATGAACCCGATAATAAGCGTTGCCAATATGTGAATAGCGAAAAACTAGGTATGGTTGTAACTTGTAACACGTTGAGCTCCAGTTTGACAGGTGGACATTTTACATTGACAGTTGAATCCGCAAAAGCTGTAACTATATACACTATGAGCTACGCACGACTGTCAGATATATGTTGTGGATTACAGACGCTCGACAATAGAGGTCATAAGCGTCGCACGACTGTTGTTTATCGATTGATATTGATATTTATTTCGTCAAATATAAGATACAAAATATCTGTTTGACATGTCAAATATTAGTAAAAACGAGACAAAATTACAAAGTTAAAAATTATATTCTAAATTCATTTATATTATAGAGGCACGCTTCAGTCAGGAGTACTTTAATTTTCTTTTTATTTTATTTTTGTTATATTCTTTCTTTGACAATAATTATAATTTTTTTGAAACCAAGGTGGAATTAATTAAAAATACAATTTTAGTATTTAAGTAATAAATTATTTTTAGTTCATAAATGCGCGTTATAATAGATGGACACCAAAAATTAGAAGTTTTCACTTCTGTCGTGTGGTCATAAGCACACACCCATTTTTTTATATTTTAAATTGTTATCAAATACCTAGGTATATATTTTCATTATTAAAAAAAACTTTTTAACAAAAAAAAAAACCTCCTTCAAAAAGGCACTAAAAAGAGGAAAATAATGAAATTTTGAGGTCTGCGCCAATTTAATAAAATATGAAGTCGACTAAAAAGTATAATATAGTGATTAATATTTTATTAAATTGGCGCAGACCTCAAAATTTTATTATTTTCCTCTTTTTAGTGGCTTTTTGAAGGTTTTTTTTTGTTACAAAGTTTTTTATTTTTTACTTTTTAGTGTCAACAAGTGACATTTACCTTAAAGGAATCACACGCCGTTGCTAACTTTTATTAAAATCAGCCGAACTACTGAACCGATTTTGATGACATTTCTATGGGACCAATCTGAAAGTATATCCTTTCAAATAAAAAAAAATTTCCAAATCGGTTTTATAAATGACGGAGTTCTGAGGTAACAACATAAAAAAAAATACAACCGAATTGAGAACCTGCTTCTTTTTTTGAAGTCGGTTAAAAAATAAAAATATTAAAAGACTTCGTTATTCGAACCTGATGTGTGTGAGACCTTAACATAATTATACATGCTGTGTGTTGTTTCACTTCCGTTTATTTCCGTTATATCTAATATTTCTAAAATGCCACCCCAGTATGAGACATTAGACGTTATTCACGTCAATTAAATGTAAAATGTAATCAACTGAAGAACATGTTCTAAAATTTATTGATCAAAAAGCAACCAACAAGAAACAAAAGAACGTTGAAATAGATTAGTTCGGACAACAAAAATGTTCAGTGATCAATTAAAACAATTGAACGGGTAAGTCAGTTGATGTTAAACGTATTTGTAGATTTTTATAAATGTACGACATTAGCCGTCTCTAATACGTTGATGGATACTAGTGTAGTACATACTACATAGTACGTAGTAGTATCAGCGTTAGGGGTGTGCAATACACAAAATTTAATTTATAATCGATATCAAATTTAAATCATAATCATCAAATAAATAAAAAAACTTTTTAACAAAAAAAAACTCATTCAAAAAGTCACCAAAAAGGGGAAAATAATGAAATTTTGAGGTCTGTGCCAATTTAATAAAATACGAAGTCGGTTAAAATGTATAGTATAGTGATTACTGATTAAAATCGTTCTTTTTAACCGACTTCATATTTTATTAAATTGGCGCAGACCTCAAAATTTCATTATTTTCCTCTTTTTGGTGGTTTTTTGAAGGTTTTTTTTTGTTAAAAAGTTTTTTATTTTTTACTTTTTAGTGGCTTTACAATACGTAGTTTAGTCGCTTGCCAATAGATTCACTTACTTAACTGACTTCTTTCGCTGTGTGATGTGTCAAAAAGTGACATTTACTTTAAGGAATCACACGCCGTTAGTAACTTTTATTAAAAATCTACTATTAAAAAACTACTGAACCGATTTAAGTAAAATTTATATGGGACCAACTTCGAGGTATACCCTACCCAGTAAAAAAAGAATTTTCCAAATCGGTTTATAAATGACGGAGTTCTGAAGTAACAAACATAAAAAAAAATACAACCGAATTGAGAACCACCTCCTTTTTTTGAAGCCGGTTAAAAATTAGGGGTAGGTCCTGTTGCTCGAAATCAACATTTTCTCATCCTTAAAATCCACTTAGCAAAATTCAAGTGTGTTTTGGCAAACCTATACTTTAAGTTTTTTGACGGATTCAGAAAGCTAGAAGTACAAGGCTAAAGTGAATAGTTTTTGGAAAAAAATGAGGTCATGCAATTTTATGGAATGAAGTGGAAAAAAATAAATCATTAAAAAAAAAAAACAAAAAACCCGACTACGTAAAAAGCGTCCGCCATATTGAATATTCCGTGGCATAATATACTCAGTAGCACTCGTGAGACGATGACGAATCTATAGACATCTCATTTTTCAAAATCCGTCAAGCCGATTAAGCAGCAGTCCCATGTAAGTACATGGAAAACGCACGGAAGACGGAACTCGTAAATGCAAATGGCGGACGTTGACCATTCAGATTCTTTCCGTAAAGTTTGAATACCTATTACGGAAAGAATCCGATTGGTCATCCTCCGCCATTTGCATTTCCGAATTCCGTCTTCCGTGCGTTTTCCGTGTACATGGGACTGCTGCCTTACGCTCCAGAAGGCGCCGACGAAAAGGCAAAGATGCATAACATGCATACACCAGAAAAACATTACCCTCCTTCGGCAGTCGGGGACGCTAATGACCTCAGTTGTCGAGCGTCTATAATTTACAATTCATTCATTCATTCGGCAATCGGGTAAAAAGTAATGCCAACCCTATGATAGGCACTGCTTGGTGGTGGTTATATAACACGAAGAGTCGAGCGGCTTGTGAAGTTAACATATGGTAACTGTTTGCAAGTAATATCGAGATTGATGATTGTACACAGCCGCTTCACGCGCTGTTAGCTGCGACCGGCTCATAATATTTCACATATCGCTAGCGTGTTAGCGCGCCATTCTCCATTCCAATCAGCTCTAAACATGACGACACAGAAGATCTGACCACCGGAAGCTACCTCTGAATCATTCTCAAAATATTTTTAGTTTGTGGTAAACATTGTGTCCTCATTGGCGGCTTATTTACCTGTGAGCCGGCAAGTGGGATAGTTCGAACGCTACCACCATGGAGTATAAATAATATATATTTATACTCAATGGTAGCAGCGGTCGAAGTGACGTCTCGTCTACAACTGCGGTAGACATTGTGTCCTCATTGGTGGCTTATTTACCTGTGAGCCGCCAAGTGGGATAGTTTGACCGCTGCCACCATGGAGTATAAATAATATATATTTATACTCCATGGTGGCAGCGGTCGAAGTGACGTCTCGTCTACAACTGCGGTAGACATTGTGTCCTCATTGGTGGCTTATTTACCTGTGAGCCGCCAAGTGGGATAGTTCGACCGCTGCCACCATGGAGTATAAATAATATATATTTATACTCCATGGTGGCAGCGGTCGAAGTGACGTCTCGTCTACAACTGCGGTAGACATTGTGTCCTCATTGGTGGCTTATTCACCTGTGAGCCGCCAAGTGGGATAGTTTGACCGCTGCCACCATGGAGTATAAATAATATATATTTATACTCCATGGTGGCAGCGGTCGAAGTGACGTCTCGTCTACAACTGCGGTAGACATTGTGTCCTCATTGGTGACTTATTTACCTGTGAACCGCCAAGTGGGATAGTTCGACCGCTGCCACCATGGAGTATAAATAATATATATTTATACTCCATGGTGGCAGCGGTCGAAGTGACGTCTCGTCTACAACTGCGGTAGACATTGTGTCCTCATTGGTGGCTTATTTACCTGTGAGCCGCCAAGTGGGATAGTTCGACCGCTGCCACCATGGAGTATAAATAATATATATTTATACTCCATTATAATTTCAAAATAAATTACTGAACAAATTTCTGATCTTTTCGAACTTTTAAAAAAATGTGTTTTAAAGACCACCAACAGCTAAGGTTATTTGAGCCTAGCACCAATTTAAATTTTCAATTCATTATTTTTTTTTAATAATAAATTGAAATCCAATTGACACTTATCAGCCCTCGGGCAAGAACCCGGGAACTGGGGACTTGTAATAGAGGAACCATAGCAACGCCATGTAAAGGACAGCACTGCTACACGCTCGGCTATTCTCAAGCCCTCTTTTCGAATTGCTTACGTCATTACAGAGCTGTCAGGACGGAGCTGGTACTTACAAAGTGTACAGAGAGACATGCATGCTATACTATTCACATAATGTACGGCCACTGCGGTTACTAATTCGCGGTTGATGCTCCACCGAGAACTGCCATACCGACCGTACGATAACAGTGGCGTGACGACATGGCTGGGGATTCCCAAGAAGATGCCAACAGATTGTAACAAACGTCACTTTGAAAACAAATGTTTATATCATAGTAGATTGTATATGTCAATGAATGAATTGTAAATTATAAACGCTCGACAACTGAGGTCATTAGCGTCGATTGTATATCTAGATATGTAATGGACGACGAGTGATGTATGTAAAAACGAGCGATAGCGAGTTGTTACAGTCACATGAGTCATAATACATATATATATTTTTTGCCATACCCACTACAAAATACCTACTTTTCACTTCATTTAAAAAAAAATGTTTGCTATACAGGGTGTTTCATGACGTCGGGGAAAAATTTCACAGGGTGATTCCTATGAGGAGGTAATTCAAATAAGCCTAGAGTACCAACTTCACCCCTCGCGTCTTATACTTAATTGTACTGGTTGTATAAATAAAAATAAAATAGAACTACTATATATCAGATTTTTTTAACGCGGGAATTAAAATGTAGACGCTACTGACTAAAAGTAAGAAAAACCGTTCGCTGGTGATTTCCGGTGACTAACAAGCTGTCGAAGCGGCACGTGTGAAGGCCATCAACTGTGAACCAGCTTTAAAATGCCACATGTGGCGCCGCGGTTTAAACGGAAACTACAACAGCAGCTGTACATTCGCCGAATTGATTTAACGCTATAAAATTACACGATTTTTTTATTCGCGAATATTATTTTTAAAATTGCCGAGATCGTTAGGATTTCGTTGTTTTTATGATTCAGGAGTTCCCTGGTTCTAATCTGGTAGATTTTTAATTTATTATAAAAAAATAATTAATTGAAAATATGAATTGATTTTAAGGCCAAAAATTCCGACACTAAAGTAGAGATAAAATAATTTTAAAAACGGACCTTGTAAAAAAACCATAGTAGCATATTATTTCAAAATATTCCAGATATTTAAGTTCATTTTTGGTGATTTAAATTTCACCTCAATTCCATTTTTTTTTCAGCTATTTTACTTTTCATAATTTTTCATACCACTCGTTTCATAATTTTTGGATATTTTTACAAAAAATTGTTGGTAAGCGTAGGTCAAACGGTAAAATTATCATTTTCAGTATTAAACTGAAAATTCAGCTGACACTTTCACCAGTTATTCTATATTGTCGTGGATTATTTATTAAATTGTCAATTCTCACTGTGTATGATTTATATATTTTTGAATGCAGCAAATTTGTAAAATATCATCCAGATTTATTTCATAGAAACCATAGAACTCATGCATATACTACTCGTGACAAAAATAGTTTGAAAACAGATTTCTCGGCACTGACAGTTACGTATAGGGGTGTCAGAAATGCCATGATTCGGATTTATAATAAAATGCCAAATCATTTGAAAGATGAACCAAATAAAAATAAATTCAAAAATGACTTAAAAACATTCCTGTTGGGACTTTGTAGCTATTCGTTAAAAGAAATTCTGTAATGCAATGATTATGACGCTATTTATACTTTATGGTTAATCAAATAAAGATTTTTTATTATTATTATTATTATTATTATTATTATTGAAAAAAATGTCGGTTTTAAAATGTTGAAATACTTACTAGTTTGTAAGAAATGTTAAAAAAATTATTAGGTACTTTACCTTATATAAAAAAACGTAAGGTAAACTGGTATCTATATTTCGCAATAAAAAGCCAATAAAATTTTAATTAACTGCGTGGGTAAAGAATTTTTTTGTAAATAGGTTTTGTTCGCTTCATTTAATCAGATTATCTCAAATAAAAAATATTTAATTAGCGAAGAAAAATTTTTGTAATTTGTAAAATATGAGACGCTGTAAGTATCGATATCTACCAATTATCACAAAATAATTTGTAATAAAATACCATTTTTGTTACGTTGAAAAATGTTTTTAAATAAATGAGCCATTTTCCTGAGAGTAGTGCTTTCAATTATCCACTAGAGGCAGCACTTGTGGTAGGTACAAACATTATTTATTCCCCATTAGTGTCGTGTCATTTTAGTGGTATAAGTTAATTATTATTATTAAATTAATTAAATAATTAAGTTATATCACTAAAATGACACGACACTAATGGGGAATAAATAATGTTTGTACCTACCACAAGTGCTTCCTCTCGTGAATAATTGAAGGAACTACTCTCAGGAAAATGACTCATTGAAAACAAGCTAGCACATATTATAATTATTGGGTTGCATGAAGATGAATAGCTTCATTGTTTGGGTTAAAATTTTTGGGGGGGGCTCAGTTTACCATTAGCCCCGGCCTCTTAGACCCTTATTCCGGTCCTGATCGTCGGGACTCAAAACCGAATCTTCTACTATCGCGATTCGCGTCACTTTAGAATAAATGGTAACTCAGCCGGCGCGATGGTAGAAGATTCGTGTTTTACTCACTCGCCGCGATGGTGGAAGATTCGGGTTTGAGTACTCAGCCGCCGCGATGGTGGAAGAGTCGGGTTTGAGTACTCAGCCACCGCGATGGTAGAAGATTCGTGTTTTACTCACTCGCCGCGATGGTGGAAGAGTCGGGTTTGAGTACTCAGCCGCCGCGATAGTGGAAGAGTCGGGTTTGAGTACTCAGCCACCGCGATGGTAGAAGATTCGTGTTTTACTCACTCGCCGCGATGGTGGAAGAGTCGGGTTTGAGTACTCAGCCGCCGCGATGGTGGAAGAGTCGGGTTTGAGTACTCAGCCACCGCGATGGTGGAAGAGTCGGGTTTGAGTACTCAGCCGCCGCGATGGTGGAAGAGTCGGGTTTGAGTACTCAGCCACCGCGATGGTAGAAGATTCGTGTTTTACTCAACCGCCGCGATGGTGGAAGAGTCGGGTTTGAGTACTAAGCCGCCGCGATGGTGGAAGAGTCGCGTTTGATCACTCAACCGCCGCGATGGTGGAAGAGCCGGGTTTTAGTCCCGACGGTGACATGGGTTTAAAATGAATTTTTCTGGTATTGTATGTAACGTTACGTCATTCTACGGATGTTCATGTAATGCTAACATAAAAATCATTTATTTATATTAAAAGAACATTACGGTATTTTTTGGAAATATATAAAAAATTATCACAATTAAAATCTTGCTTATTATTTTATCAATGGAGATCAATAAGAAACGGTGTTGCAAACAACATAACGAACGAAATGTGTTGCAAAACTTAGTTTTAAAAAATCGAAATTAACTTTGGATGGTGTTAAAAAAATGATTTATGGATTGTACTTACAGAAACTTCGTTCAACATACGAATTAAAATGTCCGACTCACCTGAAAAAAAAAACAAAATATATTAGGTATTATCTTGTTAGTAAGCCATCAGTTAATTACCACCACAAAGAACATCAATCAATAAATAACCCTTGTCAATAATTCACCACTCAATTATCGAAGTACTGTCTCATATTTCATTGTTATTTATTGCCACACACGGATCAAGTGTAACCTCACACCCACCGACTACGTAATTTATTTATTTTTCTAATTAATGTCGGAAAAAACAAAATAAAGTTTGTAACATTTTTTTTTTCAACTGAGGCTAATAATTTGTTCACAAGAGCAATTTTTAATTTTTGTAGAGCATTCTCTACCGGAAGTTATCCCCTTCACTCTTCATCTCAAATCCTTTCCCCTCGCCTATAAAACGGTTACAGCTCTCCTGACGCTATTTTTAAGGCTAGAGGGTTGGAGAAACGCCAAATGAAAGACCACGAAACACACACTACAGATCCTTTAGGCGAAATATTGAGAAAAAAATCTTAGAAAAACTAACAATTTTTTAAAAATTACGTAATCTTCCACACGCAGCCAAAACTTTTTTCAAAAAATTCGCCTGTAGGATCTATAGTGTGATTCTTGGTTTTTCATTTGGCGTTTTAGGTCCGCCTATTACCTATATGAAATGCAGTATTGATAATTCAAAAGAATAGTTTGATATAATTCGAATGAAACATTCGATTATTAGAATCATTCATAACCTAAGAATCCGATTATTGAAATACTGCGATTTTGCCCATCACTACCAATAATATGAAATTCAGTACTCATAATTCAAAAGAATCGTTTGATATAATTCGAATGAAACATCCGTGGAATCATTCATAACCTAAGAATCCGATTATTGAAATAATGCGATTTTGCCCATCACTACCTATAAAATGTAATTCAGTACTCATAATTCAAAAGAATCGTTTGATATAATTCGAATGAAACATCCGATTATTAGAATCATTCATAATCTAAGAATCCGATTATTGAAATAATGCGATTTTGCCCATCACTACCTATAATATGAAATTCAGTACTCATAATTGAAAAGAATCTCTTGATATAATTCGAATGAAAACATCCGATTATTAGAATCACTCATAACCTAAGAATCCGATTATTGAAATAATGCGATTTTGCCCATCACTACCTATAATATGAAATTCAGTACTCATAATTCAAAAGAATAGTTTGATATAATTCGAATGAAACATTCGATTATTAGAATCATTTATAACCTAAGAATCCGATTATTGAAATAATACGAATTTGGTCAACACTACTGAAAAGTGGACGGTAAACGTTAGTTGCGGTGAGAGTCGTCCACCGACACAAGTCGTGACCTCTTGCTGCGGGTGGAGCGGGACGGAGGAATAATGAAACTGTATACATACGCTATCCAGACAAATCGGATAGGTTGGGCTTACTTTTGTTGTTGGCGGCGTCACTTGGTGAGCAACGTTTTTTATTCCTGTTTTCGTAAACGAGACGCCTGTTTTTGCCGTATGCATACTTGTTCTATAGGTTGGTTCAAAATAAACCGAATTTGAATTCGAGTGATTGAAGTACGCTCGACAACTAACGTCATATGTGTCTAAGAATAGGGTTTCAGACCTGGACAAAATATTTATAGTCATGTTCCCAAAATTTAAGGTACACTGTAAAAAATGGATGTAAAAATACTTTGAAAGTTAAGGTAGAATTCGCTCGATTTTCTAAGTGATTTTACATTATTATTTATTTTTACACAGAAAACTTCATAAAAACTTGGACTTTTACTGTAAAGTTAAACAAATTTGTCATTTTTACATAAAGTATATTAAAATTACATAATTTGTGTAATATTCCAATAAAGTGTGTAAAAATTACAAAATAAAATGTATAGTTAGGTACATATATAAAATGGATGAATACAAAATAAATTAATGTAAAATTAGTAACCACGCATGCGCAATGTGTTTTTATGGAATCTACGTGATGTGCAGGCGATACCTGTTTGCGACGCCATTGTCTCTTTGTGTGTCTATTACCAAATTAATCGCTGGTTACAAATGGATCATCGATAATCTATGTAATCGGCCTTCTCATTTCTTACAGTGCAGTAGATTTGGCCATACCAGGTAACAAACTATCATACATATGGGTTCACATACATACATGGCTGTTAAAGCAAAACTTTTCACAACATGCAAATTAGTTTTTTTTGGTCCACACTGTAAAAAACACGGCTTAGTTCATATTGCTTGTGTAGCGTATAGTTGGGGGTACTTATATACGTCTAGTTCAAACTGAAACCACCAGAGAGGAATGTGAAAAGCGCTTTAACTTCCGGTTATTTCAAACTAGACTGTTGAAGACATTGCAAAACCGCTGTACCAAACCTCCGACCATCAGGTTTTATGTTGATATGCTATAGTACAACCAACGTCACTGTGCTTCCACCATCAGTACCCGTCACTACACCACATTTCTCTATAATACGATTCAGAAAATTTTTTTAAGTTCACATGCTGAAAGATACCGCTAGTTGGATATGTTGCATGATTTATTTATTTATGTATTTATTTATTTATTTATGTATTTATTTATTTATTTATGTATTTATTTATGTATTTATTTATTTATTTACTTATTTATTTATGTATTTATTTATTTATGCATTTATGTATTTATGTATTTATTTATTTATGTATTTATTTATAAGAATTTATGTAGATATTATGAATATTTATGATGTTTTAATCGTTTATTATAGATTTCAATTTATAATAATAATATTTTTAAGGTCACCAATAGTCAAGGTTTTTTGGATATAGCACCAATTCATGTTTTCAATTTATTAGTTTTTAATAAATTTTTTGATCCAATTGATATTTTCACCAGTTTTTAGATTATAACCCAGGAGCTGGGGGCTTGTAATACAGGAACCATGGACCAACGGCATCGCTACACCCTCGTCTATTCACAAGCGTCAATAACAGAGTTATCATTGCTGTGTACTGTCATGTTTGAATTTTTGTGTCGAGATAATAATTTCGATTCGAAGTTTCATGTCAAAAAGAAATCAGTTTCCCTTACCATCAAGATTCGACTCATAATTCCTTATTAACAATATTTTGATAGTTTCAGCCGAATTATATTTAGTCAAGGAGATAGTCGAGTTGAGGCTGGCAGAATTATACTATCCCCAGAGGGGAGCAAATTAGAAAAAACTGTGTTTTTTGCTTATAGTTCGCTCAATTAAAGTCAGATCGATTCTAAACCTGTCTTAAACGAAAGAGCAGAAAATTCTAGATAGATTTTATGTATAATATTGTGTCAAAACAATTTTTTTATACAGATTTATATGCAAATTAAAATTTATAAATGCGTTTTTATTTAATAAATCGCGAACTTGTTTCGGTTGTCCTTGTCTGTTGCACAGTGTGATATGGATATTGGAAGATAGCGTCTGCTCTTACTTATGCGATATTCTCATATAGTCATTCAATTTTTTGACTGGTGATGTTTGATTTTTGTGTTTAAAAACCATGGCCTACTGAGTTAAAATGACCTGTAACTAATTATTGACGTCGGTCGGATGGCGGTACCTAGGGATCGGACCAAAATTTCTCGATGTTTCAAATCTTCCTGAACAATTTGGCTTTCTCTGTCTGTATGTCCGTTTGTACGTTTATAACTCGAGAAGTTCTATTCAACTTTCAGAGAGATTGTGTATTGTAGTATAAGCTTCTCTTTTTCAAGCGAACCTTTCGTGCTGACAGCTCGTTTACCATATTATTGCATAAAAACCTTATTCTACTCTTTGACTCGAGCGGTTTACCTATATTCAGACCAAAACTACAATTCGTTGATGTAAGAACAAATCAATACAGCACACGTAAATATTTATGTCTACGTGGTCCATCAGAACTTGTCATATTTACAAGCTTTTATTTAACTTGCAATGTATGTTAGTTTGTGTGTTTGTTTAGGTCAAAACTTGCAAGTAAATTTTGAACGATTTCCACGTATCCGATCGACTTGAAATTTTGCACACATATGTATTCCCGATGACAATACATGAATAAATCGTTTTTAGAAATAATTTCAACCCCTAAGGGGTTCAAATAGGGATGTAGGGTTTTTTTTGACTAATCAACGCCCAGGCCAAATCGCTGAAGCTAGAAACTTGAAATTTGGACATTGTTTCCTTTTCTGACGTAAGCATCCACTAAGAAAGGATTTCTCGAAATTCAACCTCTGTGGGTGTAAAAAGGGGGTGAAATTTTGAAAGACTAAAAATGAACAAAATAAATATTAGTAAAAAAGACTTTTTAGAGACAAGCTTTTATTTAAATGCACTAAAAAGGAAAAAATAATTTTTTATAATTTAGGTTCATAATTATAAAAGCGTTGGTCGTGACTAATAAACTATCGTAGAGTTCACGACCCACGCTTTTATTAATTATGAACCTAAATTATTAAAAATTATTTTTATTGCCAACTCAGATTTTCTGACAATGCGCTGTGCATTTAATTCTCAATGTCTGAAAATATACCTCAGATCCCGTATAATTCGAAACAGCTCTTTAAGAGAGACTGCTTTCGGTCTCGATTCTTAAAGAACTTTTACTTGATCTGTCTTGAGTCGTAATTATAAACGGTTGTCGACTGTGAATTTCTAAGACGTCAGTTAATCGGAAGAGCAGTGATCGATTCTCGTCGATGTACTATTATTATACACCGGTGCGCCGACAAAACAAACAAAACAACGCAGCCTCCTCTTCAATCTGCTTCACTACTTGATACGGGAATCCGTCTGTCTATCTAAAGCCGGCTCCAGACAACATGGCCAGCGTATGCCAATGTATTGGCGATCAATGTTAGGTATGGTTGACATGTGTAATCATTTAAATATGTCCTGTAATCCACACGACCGCAAGATTCTGCTTGGCCAGCGTTGACCAAACTTATAGTACATCCAATGTTCGCTAAAGCCGGCTCCAGACAACATAGCCAGCGTATGCCAATGTTGGCAAATGTATTGGTGACCAACGTTGGATATGGTTGGGTATGTGTGATCATTTAAATATCCACACGACAAAATTCTGTTTGGCCAGCGTTGACCAAGCTTAGTACATCCAATGTTCGCTAAAGCCGGCTCCAGACAACATGGCCAGCGTATGCCAATGTTGGCGAATGTATTGGTGACCAACGTTGGGTATGGTTGACACGTGTGATCATTTGAAATGTCCAGTAATCGACACGATAAAATTCCGTTTGGCCAGCGTTGAGCAAGCTTAGTACAACCAATGTTAGCTAAAGCCGGCTCCAGACTACATGGCCAGCGTATGCTAATGTTGGCAAATGTATTGGCGACCAGCGTTGGGTATGGTTGGGCATGTGTGATCATTTAAATATGTTCAGTAATCCACACGATAGGATTCCGTTTGGCCAGCGTTGACCAATCTTAGTACGCACCCAATGTTTAGTGAATATATACACCAACATTAAACAAAAGTGGATAGCGAAGATGACGCATTTATTGCAAGTGCTTCAGCGGAAATAATTTCTTGTGCCCAGCTCTTAATACATGTTTCATGCAACTCATAAATCACAATAATCACACTGACAAACATCGCGTAGTGAAAACTGTCCAGTCGTCTGGATAAAAATTCACAGATTTCGCAATCCTTGCAACCATCGAGGACATTGGAAATGATAACAGCATATATGAAACATAATTAACTGTTTATTATACACACAATATTTATCAATGCACTGTTTAGTTTTGTCAGGAATAACCCTATTATTCTTCTGTTATATACGCGTTCACTTTTGCTTGATTACTTAACTTTTAAATGGATTTTTCTACAGTATTTATTAACATTTGCTCAAAAATAACACCGCAGATCGTCGCAAATACCTCTCAATTAACTAGACATGATATAAAACACATTTCGAAAAAATTGCATTTGTTTAATTTTGCATGATTGCTCCTCACTTGATCGCGACACCGTTGTCTTTTGGCCTTGAACGAAAACTCGTAACTCTGCCCCCATATACGAACATAAACATTTCCAATGTTAAAACAAAGTCATATTTGCAAGTCAAGGCCAGCGTTGGCCAATCTCTTTGATGTGTGTTCAAAAAACTGCCTTCAAAGCGAATGTGTTCTAATGCCATCGTTGGTGACGGTTTGTTAAATATTGGCCATATGAAAACCAATCACGTGGCAATTCACTGTTTTTATTCATTAACATAATTTTTTAATGTTGAAAAACTCTATGATATAGAGAAATGGTGATCCGTAGATGATGTAGAGATTAGGAGAGAAAAACTCAGTAGTAAAGTATCAAATAAATTGCAATATTGCAATTTATTTGATTCTTTGCTACTGAGTTTTTCTCTCCTAGCCTCTATAATTTTTAATGCGAAATTTTAAACATCTAATTTTAATACATTTAAGTTTTATTCTATTGTATCCAACTACGACAATGTTATTTACATTTCTGTATCTACAGCAGCAGTAAAATATATTATTGTTACGGATCACCCTGTATATAAACGGCAGGCAAGAGTTCTGAAAAACGGGGTCTGCACTTACTGAACAACTGGTACCTGTGCGAAAAAGTGAGAACAGACTAGGCTTATGCCACGCAGCATATATAAACACTAAACAGCCAGTACGAAAGAGTGAGGGAATCAGTCAATGGTGAGTCACGTAGTCAAGTCTACGGTGGAGCAGTGATATAAATAGTGCCGTGATATAAATAACCAAATTGATAAATAAATACGATTGTAGTGGTAATAATTACGAATTATTGTATACAGTTGTTTTGTTTGGTTTGTAATTACTGTTTAGTTATTGTTTACTTGTGTTGATTGTTAGAATTGACTTTTCGTTGTTGCATTCATTATTATTGTGTTTTTAATTATTGTAAATAAATATTTATTCCGCCAACTCAGAAAACAGTTTTGTAACATTATAATTAATTGCCCGAATGTCAACATTGGTCGACATTTGCCATGTTGTTGTCTGGAGCCGGCTTAATGGATATACAAACGTATAGACAGAGAGCCCACTGTCAGATTTCCTATGTATCGAAAACACAGGCTGTCTGTGTGAATAATTCGCTAGATTGAGTCGGACGAAATTCAATCATGAATGTATAGGAAATAGTAGAGAAAAGTCAAGTCTGTCCCCGCCGGGATTCAAATCCAGTACCTTTTGCATGTGAGTAGAGCTCTCACAATCAGGCTAATCACTCGGTTAGTGTTCGAATGACTATTTATGTTGGGAGTTTTGTGTACGTCATTCAGCAAATATACATATATCTGCATATATTCCAATAGCTATTTCTCTTGGCAGATGAATGATTTTCGTTATAATTGCATTTGCATATCATTCTACACTATATGTACGAGTACGCGAGTGATTCAATGTCCGATCCGGTATACGATTTGTGTCATAACATTTTTGAACAAATTTGAAAATATTTTATAACATTTTTTATCAATAAAATTAAGAAAAATCGCAGGATAGTGGACAAAATATTTGATTTATTAAATTAAATGTACGACGTTTCGTTTATATATTTAAACTTTTTCAAGTACCTACATAAAAATAATAAAATCAAATATTTTGTCCACTATCCTGCGATTTTTCTTAATTTTATTATAATCACGATGGACACGATTTCTAATATAAATTTTTTATCAATCTTATAAAAACTTAATACAAATTAATTTAAATAAAATATTAGTAAAAAAAAACTTTTTAGAGACAAGCTTTTATTGAAATATACTAAAAAGGAAAAAATAATATTTAATAATTTTGGTTCATAATTATTATCGTTTTATTTAGTATCAACTTTTTGTGTTTGATTATTTGTGTCATGTTTGATTTTTTATGTCGAGGTTCCCTTCAAGAAAGTCTTAAACCAGGTCCCAGGTTCAGATCTGGTAAAAGAATCAATGGGATAATTTATTGTTAAAAATAACAATAATTTGAAAATATGAATTGGTACTAGGTCCAAATAACCCTGACAGTTGGAAGTTTTCAAAAGAATGACAAGGTTAAATAATTGTAATTATTAAAGTGATCACTCAGTTCATTGATATACCTACTTACTTAATATAAGTATTTAAACAAAAAACGCGTTAACGAATAATTTTATAGCTGTTACAATTTTAAAGTAATTAGTATAAAAAAGATGTACACAATTTTACACCCTATAAATTTAACAGTAATTTGTTGAAACACTCTGTATAAATATGTAGCATTTACGTTATATGTACGAGGGTCGACAAAATATATAACAAAAATATTAGTAAAAAAAACTTTTTAGAGACAAGCTTTTATTGAAATGTACTAAAAAGGAAAAAATAATATTTAATAATTTAGGTTCATAATTATTAAATATTATTTTTTCCTTTTTAGTACATTTCAATAAAAGCTTGTCTCCAAAAAGTTTTTTTTTACTAATATTTTATTTTGTTCATTTTCGTCTTTCAAAATTTCACCCCCCTTTGACACCCGTAGGGGTTGAATTTCGAAAAATCCTTTCTTAGTGGATGCTTACGTCAGAAAAGAAACCAACTGTCCAAATTTCAAGTTTCTAGTTTCAGCAATATGACCTGGGCGTTGATTAGTCAAAAAAATCCCTACATTGCCGTTTGAACCCCTTAGGGGTTGAAAGAACGATTTATTCATGTATTGTCATCGATAATACATATGTGTACCAAATTTCAAATCGATCGGATACGTGGAAGTCGTTCAAATTTGACTTGCAAGTTTTGACCTGAACATACAAAAATTGCAAGTTAAATAAAATCTTGTAAAAAATTTATCGTCGAGGAAAAGTTTGGTTGAGGATCGATAAAAAAGTTCTACCATTAAGTTAGGTTTGTAGCCAATGCAACGTTTCGAAAAATATATTTTCATCATCAGAGCCTTACACTAGGTAAATGAGGCCCTGATGATGAAAACATATTTTTCAAAACGTTGGCCACAAACGTAACATTGTTAAAGCTTTTACATTGATCCTCAGACCTCAATCAAACTTTTCCTCGACGATAATTTATGATGTGAAACATCTTATGTCGGGCTGTGAACAGCCGCGTGAGGGGAAATATGCAACGAAATGTTTCGTCCGCTCCTTCGCTCCTGTTCTCCCCACCACTGCGGCACTGGCTAGGCGTGCACAGTAGCACACGCGGTGTTACAGTGCAGTATAGCACACGCGGTGTTACAGAGCTGTATATACGTCAGCATAACAATTAGTTGTGCGTATAAATATGACGAGGCGAGGCTCTGTCTTAATCTTACAGTCACGTGTAATATATGTTTTTAACATTGGAAATGTTTATGTTCGTATATGGAGGCAGAGTTACGAGTTTTCGTTCAAGGCCAAAAGACAACGGTGTCGCGATCAAGTGAGGAACAATCATGCAAAATTGAACAAGTGCAATTTTTTCGAAATGTGTTTTATATCATGTCTAGTTAATTGAGAGGTATTTGCGACGATCTGCGGTGTTATTTTTGAGCAAATGTTAATAAATACTGTAGAAAAATCCATTTAAAAGTTAAGTAATCAAGCAAAAGTGAACGCGTATATAACAGAAGAATAATAGGATTATTCCTGACAAAACTAAACAGTGCATTGATAAATATTGTGTGTATAATAAACAGTTAATTATGTTTCATATATGCTGTTATCATTTCCAATGTCCTCGATGGTTGCAAGGATTGCGAAATCTGTGAATTTTTTAATTTGATATGTGTTATTGATCGACCCTCGTACATATGGTCCAGTTTTAGAACACCACATTAATGTAATAAATTGGTTTGTACACTTGTATAGAATACCATCTAATTAATACTGTCATACAGAAATTGTCCTTTGTGCCCGGTTGCACCAATGCAATGTAACTGACCCTCGTACAGTGTGGTCCGGTTGCAGAGCACATTAATGGCACTGCCGTGGCTACATGCCAATTATTATTATTACTATGTCTTAAAGCTGCACTCTCTCTGCTCCCGGTTGCAATAATCTATCATCGTTTATTGGAGATAATGATGAAATGCCATGACTTTGATGTACTACCGTAAAATACGTAATTACAACACAGTGTATTATAATAAGCACACATCGTCATATTTATTGCTATCGTCTCTCAAAACTACTAGTCCAAGTGCTCGTGGTCTAAAATTGCAAGATTTTTAAAGTGAAATTTTATTAGCCTCGTCTTTTTTCGTTCGGTTACTCATGTCGAGACATCACGTCCAATCGAAGCGATCGACCAAACTAGTACTCATCGAAAAGCAGCGACGGTTATGTTCATATCTATACAACGAGGCTATTTTTTTGCTGCAATTGTATTCTTTAGGATATTTACTTATTACTAACACTTTTATTAAACGTAATATTTTTATACAAAAATATTAGGTTTAGGTATGGAGAACCCTTAATAAAAGTGTTAGTACCTAAATATCCTAAAGAACAATTCCAGCAAAAAAATAACCTCGTTGTATTTAACAATCAAAAGTTACACGTGATTGAAGTTAGGTAAAAGAAGTGCATTATTTTGAACACCTGTATCATAAATTCATTTTTATTTTATTAACAGACTTCAAAAAATATTAGTAAAAAAAACTTTTTAGAGACAAGCTTTTATTTAAATGCACTAAAAAGAAAAAAAATAATTTTTAATAATTTAAGTTCATAATTATAAAAGCGTGGGTCGTGACTAATAAACTATCATAGAGTTCACGACCCACGCTTTTATAATTATGAACCTAAATTATTAAAAATTATTTTTTTCCTTTTTAGTGCATTTAAATAAAAGCTTGTCTCTAAAAAGTTTTTTTTACTAATATTTTTTGAAGTCGGTTAATAAAATAAAAATTAAGTAGGTTATATTATGTAGAACTAGAAACTTTAAATCGTTTTAGAAAACATTAAATCGTTCTGCAAAAGTAGGAACTAAAAAAGCACATCAAAACTTCTATAACACTTTAGTTTGACATAACAGTTGAATGAGGCTGCTGGTAGTTAGGACTAACAATAATCAATAGCAAAACCGACTAAAGGAAATTAAGGTTCTTTCAAACTAAAAGGAATGATACAGGTGACGCATAAGTTCGCGGGTTTGTCATTTAATAAAAATGTGATTTTTTCATCATTATTATTATTATCAACGTGAAGGAAGAATTTTGCATCCACAAGCACCCAAAACTTCGGGTTCATCACCGTTACACAAGGGATACTTGCGGAGCAAGTTAAAACTATAACCGCGTCTGAAACCATGAAATGGTCGATTACAGTGAATTTGGGTCGTGCGCACGAAGTACACGGAGCGACCCAATAAGCACAGCTTTTTGCATGCGGCAGACTTGTGACTTATTATTATTGTGAAGGAAGAATTCCTTACAGAATTTTGCATTCACAAGCACCCAAAACTTCGGGCGATTGCAGTGAGTATGGGTTGTGGAGGAAAAAAAACTAGGGTGGAAGTGAAATTTTATAGCTATATCCCCAAACGCTTTTAACCCGAAATAGTTTTGTTTATGTGGATTTGGTAATGTAATTTGAACCCTTATCAGAATGGAGACGAACGTAAGGATCCACATTCTATCGTTGGTGGTCAATGGGTATTTGATGTGCTGCTTGACTGAATATTCGTACGATATTAATAATGTATAGACGTACAATATAGTTATGAAAATAAACGCCGCTACTTTTCGATGAGTAGGTACTGGTCTGGTCGATCGCTTCGATTGGACGTGACGTGACGCTCAACATGCGTAATCGAACGGAAAAAAGCGAGGCTAATAAAATTTCACTTTAAAAAATTGTATAAAAAAATAGAACCTCCTTCAAAAAATTGTCTGAAAAGCGAACATTAAAAAAATATATATGTCATGTCGAACTAATAACCTCTATTTTTCAGAAATCGGTTAAAAATGATGATAAACCAAGCGTTGTAAGTATACAACTTCTGTGTAATTTGACAATGTGCAAACATTTTACGGCATGGCCTGTATAATATAAGGTAAAATATCGGTGCGAAGTTGAAGCAAGTTCCGTGTTTTACATTACCTGCCCATTCTACCCTACACTATATTATATATATGTGATATATATATTATATGGATAGACTACAGAGTGTATACATTAGATTATATACAGGGTGTCACTGAAAAAAGGGCAATGCATAGCACTGCGCGATAGAGAAGCTCAAAATAAGAAAAAAAATCTTTATAAATCAATAGTTTATTAATTATGAACAATTAAAAATATACCTTAATTGTAACATGTATGCAAAAATGTGTTACGGAAATTATTTATACCGTTTTATTATGTCCGTAAAAATACACTTTTATTAGCTACGTAGTTATACACGTGTGGAACGCGCGTCGCCGTTCGCCGGGATGCCCCAATCCAATCCCCTCCATTTCCGCCTGGAAACCATTCACCGTGTGTCGTGTTGGCACAATTAGTTCTCGCCAGTGCCGCTAAGTTATACGCCTTGTTGTTATTGTCTATGGTTGTGGTAATTGTCTATGGTTATACGCCAGTGAACCTAAATCGGAGTACAAGTCAATCAGCCGAACTGAAGCGCCACTGCTCTTGATTCGTATAACAAATGATTTGGGTAACTTAAAGATTTGATTGTTAATTAGGTGTGAAACTAAAAAAAAATCGTTTAAAAATTACTGTTTTGTACCTATGTACATACAGACACGGCGGTTTTAACCGAAGCGTTTACCGAGTCGGTTCCCAAGTCTATACAAGTAGAAGTAAAAGCCAAAATATTTAAAAATGGCACATACAACGTTAATTCCCTGTTCGACTTTGAGACCGGACACCCGGTATAGAGATGATTGGTTTGGCGCAGTGTGCATCATTAATCATTAGCGAAGTGCTTAACTTCCACGCGTGACGGAGCCACTGCAGCGGAACTCAACTACAACTCTACTACCTACATTAACATCTTTTATTCTGTTCATTCATAACAACTTTCCCTTTTATTTACTGAAAATATTTTCAAGGGCACGGATTTTTAATATCATTAATGTACCTACATCTTAATACATAAATGTGAAAATAAATCTCTTTGTATGTTTGTTGGCTCAATCACGCTTCAACGACGCAACGGATTTGAATGAAATTTTGCAACCAGGTTATTTATGACCCGAATTAAAATTCGAGGGATAAGACGAAACTGTATTTCACGCCTTAAAAGTGGACAACCGATTTGAATGAAATGTTACATGCAGAGGAGTCTATGACTAGTGCCCATATTCATAGTTAACCCTTAAGGTAAGTGATAAGAGTCCTTTCGCTGAGGGTCGCTTGAGTGCTGAGGGCACATTATTCAAAGGAGCGTTTCATAGTCATTTCCTTGAGTGAGGGAAGAATTATAGTAAACCTCCATGATTTTTTCCTTACAGACGTCAATTTTGACTATGAAACGCATATTCGATTTGAGGGTAAAGTTAAGTGTCTCTTACTACTTAAGGGTTAACTATGAATACGGCCGTAGGAGTAATACATAAGCTCAATTTTGTTCTCCCGGCTTAATTATTTTTTAAGGCGCTCCTATGTCCACGCGAGCGGAGTCGCGGGAAACATTTTCAAAATGGTTAATTCGGTCTAGGTCTTATAAATTGTGTCGATTTGTCAAAATCTTTTAAGGTTAATCAACAATTTACAATTTAAAAGTCTACCCCAAGAAGCAACCGTATAAATTTGACAGCGGGCTTTCTGACAGAACCGCGGCTGTGTTTAAAACCAGTAGAGAAGTGTTTAATTCCGTAAGAGAGATTAATTACCAAAACAATAGCCCTGTTTACGGGCAACAATGGTTCGATAACCATGTGGGATGCACACATTTACACATATATCTGTTGTAATATCGTAATTAATCGCTTGTTATATATTTTATGCATATTTAATGCCTCGTTTAAAACGTATACAAAAACAGTGCAGTGGTGCAATGATAAACTGCTACGCCACTGATTTACAGATTGGCCCTAAACTTTTCAATGTAGTCATTCGAAATTGGCGACCGTGTAGGGGTGTAGTATGTAAGTATTGCACAATTAATATATATAGATTTACACAACTAGGAAATATTAACGATGTCATTGGAAAGAATAGATATAGATAATGTAAGTAAGACGTCTCTATGTCAGTGAACTTAATAATTGTAACTAATAATTTATATATAATATTGATAAAATACAACTACTAAAATGAATTAATTGTTAACGTTATTAATTTCCTAAAATATAAAAGAACCTATAAAACCAAATGGCGATCCTGCCAGATTTTACAATGACATCGTGAATATTTCCTAGTTGTGTAAATCTATATACAGTCGACTCTCGTTAATTCGAAACTCGAGGGACTCTTAAAATATTACGAATTATCGAGTGTTTGAAATATCAAATGGTTCGAAACAAAGGCTCAACAAACAAACGTTGATACAAGTTTGAACTTGTCGCAAAATGTATGTATGTACTTACAATCTTTCCGCCTCTTTCTCTCTGCAACTTTGAATTGTCGAGTGTTGGACGCCGATGAGTTCGAATTAACGCGTCGTTTTGTTATATAGCAATGATTTTTTCGTACGAATTACCAAGTGTATAAAAATGTATTGATTTAGTTCGAAATATAAAGAGATTTTGTAGGGAACTCGTGATAACTTTGAATTATAGAGAGGTTCGAATTATCGCAGGTTTAAATTAACAAGAGTCGACTGTACATTAATTGTGCAATACTTACATACTACAGGGGCCCTGAACCTTCCAATGTAGTCTTTCGAAATTGGCGACCGTGACAGGACCCTTGAATCTTTCAATATGTAGTTTTTCGAAATTTGCGACCGTGACAGGGGGCTTGAACCTTTCAATGTAGTCTATTGGTGGCCGTGAGAAGGGCCCTGAACCTCAAATGTCGTCTTTCTAAATTGTCGACCGTGTCAGGGGTCTTTAACCTTCCAATGTAGTCTTTCGAAATTGGCGACCGTGACAGGAGCCCTGAATCTTTAAATATGTAGTTTCTCGAAATTGGCAACCGTGACAGAAGCCCTGAACCTTCCAATGTAGTCTTTCGAAATTGGCGACCGTGACAGGAGCCCTGAATCTTTCAATATGTAGTTTTTCGAAATTGGCGACCGTGACAGGAGCCCTGAATCTTTCAATATGTAGTTTTTCGAAATTGGCGACCGTGACAGGGGTCTTGAACCTTCCAATGTAATCTTTTGAAATTGGCGACCGTAACAGGAGCCCTGAACCTTTCAATGTAGCTTTTCAAAATTGGCGACCGTGACAGGATCAACACGCGACAGAAACATACGACAGTGACAGCACCATTAATTGTAATTGAATTATGAATCAGTTCAAGATTAGCGATCTTGTCGCGCGACAATAATCGCCGTCTGTATGTGTCGTGTGCGACGCGAAATATATCGCTATATCCTGTCGCGGTCGAAAATTTCGAAAGGCTATCATTAAAGTCTCACAACTTACTGAATTCGACTCGTAAATTAAAATTAATTACTTACTTAGAAAGTCAATTAAACTAATTGATTTTTTCAAAATGTAAAATTCTTTTCCTTCATGGCTTGGCCCGATGTAAAACAGTTCGTGTTATTTCGGCTGTTCTATACTGGTCTGTTTCTTTCAAATTGAGCAGCCAACAAAAATTTGTTCTTTTGTTTTCTACCCGAGTCGAATTCACTCATTCTTTTTTTTTGAGTACATAATATGGGAAGGTCATTTTTTTACTAAAAAATAATTGTTATTACTAGAAAAAAAATAAACTGCTTAACCGATTTAAGAAAAAATTATATGCGACCAATTCGGCACTTTCCTGAACACAACGGAGTCAAAATTTTTAAAATCGGTGCAGCTATTCCTGAGTAAATCGGTGGACATACATAAAAAAAATTACATAGTAGATACTGATCGAATTGAGAACCTCATCTTTTTTTGAAGTCGGTTAATAACGATGTAATAAAAAATTAATTACTAATGGGGCAACCTGTATTTATAATTTAAAATATTATCATTTATATCTTTTATATGCATTCATTATTCATAACCGCGGATCACAATATAATGAAATGCATACAAATTATGAACATAAAAAACTGCCTACAATTTTCGGCAGTAAATAACGAATATGCAGATATGATTATCATTATTTTTTACGATGATTTATATTTCACATCTGCTATTTTTATTACAAACTTTTTCGCTTATGAAATAATACGAAATGCCCTGCATTATCCGAAAAAAAAAATAATTTTTACTGAGGGCAGTGTAGCCTAGTGGATAGCGTATTTGGTTCCGCAGCCTCTAGTATAGACTGTCGTGGGTTCGATTCCTACCTGCGCTCATGGATGTTTTGTGATGTTATTTAGTTTTAAGAAAGTTGTTATTTAGTTTAGTTGAAAGACGCTAATGATCTGAGATGTCGACGCGTCTATAATCTACAATAAATTTAGAAATCCAAAAAATCGGTGATGATAATTCATAAAACAACAGTAACTAGACCTTACCCGATTTTAATATATTCAATTATAATTGAATATATTAAAATCGGGTAAAGTCTAGTTACTGTTGTTTTATTAATCTACAATAAATAAATAAAAATAAAAATTTTACTCTCATAAGAAAATAAAATTTCAAAACTCACACATTTTTAAAATAATTAGAATAATATATTGTAGCCACAAATAAAAATAAATGGTTCTTTCTTGAGGATAGTCGAGAGCGTAGGGATGCGATTGTTTAAATGATTTTACCATTTATTACAAAGCCCTATTCTTATTTGTCGACTTACGAACGTATCAATTGCATTTTTTTTAATTGTTACAGATTATAGTTCACTAAACATTTATTTTTTGAACAACACTTGAAAAACCTATCATAAAAGAAACAAACAAAGATGGAATGTTAAACAAATGAAGCTGCAATATTATAAGAAACAAATGAAGCCGCAACGTACTAAGAAACAAAGAAATCGTGTCAGAAACAAAAACGTCAAACAAACGAACTTAGCGAATTTACTGACTGCTAGTATCTAAGGATAATAAAATTTACCAAAGCTTTCTCGTCAAGTTACGACACTATTCGACATCACACGACATGACAGCACACCGTGACGTATCGTGTGACATGACATTACATAACGACACATGTACGTGATATTTATCAGCAGCAATAAATAGTTTATTGCTACAATAACTTATAAAAAACATGTTTGGTTACACGACAACTTGCGTAATAATTAAAGCTGCAACTTTTGTCGGACTCATCATGCTTGTAAATATAGCATAAGCAATAACATGGAGAAGAAGCGAAACTTCTTTAGGCGTGGTAAGTAGAAGTGTGCTAATAGATGACACTAAAAACTTAATACGAGTAAAAAGTCATTTGTAGTTCACAAGTGCGCTAACAGATGACACTAAAACTTAATATTATCATTAAGGTACTTATTATATTCATTAAATTTAATTGTAGACCGATTTTAATATATTTATAATTAAACTGTGTGATTAAAAAATTATATATATATTTTAAATTATTACAAAATCTGAAGTTTTCACTTCTGTCGTGCGATCATAAGCACACACACATTTTTTTTTGTTCAAAATTTCAGGAATCGACGCGGCTATATTTATATTAAATAAACAAATTCATTTATGGCACCTTATAAAATATTCAAACAGAACGGACGACAAAAGCTTCGAATTTTAATGTTGCGAAAGCTTAAAATAGTCCATTGTATTAATTTCCTCTAAAATATATAATAAATGACAATACTGTAAACACTTGAGTGAACGAATATATTTACAGACCATTAAGGCAAGTCATTGTATAATATTAATGATATTGTTAAACGGCTAAGGTTGCGAATGTATATATGGTAAGGTTGGGTTCCGCAGCTCTCTATTGTTTGTCCAATCGGAGCAATGCGCCAGTGAGAATGGTACGAACGTCTCCGAAACGCTATACTCAAGGAGGATAGCACTCTAATAAAGGCGTCACCTTCAATCTAAACGACATTTCTATATAGTAATTAGGCCATTTCGCTCTAAACGACAAAATGTTGCCAAACAATGATAACAAAACTATGAACAGATCGTCGTGATTCAATCAAAAT
This sequence comes from Mongoloraphidia duomilia, assembly GCA_039654895.1. Taxonomy (NCBI): domain Eukaryota; kingdom Metazoa; phylum Arthropoda; class Insecta; order Raphidioptera; family Raphidiidae; genus Mongoloraphidia; species Mongoloraphidia duomilia. Next base: position 3,835,965 of record CM077522.1, on the reverse strand, counting down.
TCGTTTTTAGAGTTCCGTTCTGAAACCCTATTAATAAGCTTACGCCGTATACTGTTTGTCCGTCTTTTCAAGATGGCGGCCAAATGGGGTGGCCGCCGACCCTGAAAACTCATTTTTAAACTTACACTGCCCCCTCCCACGCAACGAAAAAAAAACCTTGTCCTACCCAAAATGCAAACGTAGCCTAAAAAAATTTAACAATTTAATGGACTACTTGTTTTTCACCCCTATACGCGGGTTGGTGGAGGTTTCGGAGTTAGTCTGAGGGCCGTCTCGTATGAAATTGAGTGCGCTGAATCCAATGAGACTACTCCCACGATTGTGCAAGGAACGGTTGCTGAGTTACAGGCGTTTTTCCCCTGGAAGTTACGGAATCACCCTGTCTAGAGGCCCGGTCGCGGGGCCCAAAATGCCTTCACATCTTAAAGTGAAGATATGGGTCCGACCAACATTTGTACCAAGTGGCATCTCTCTATCACAAAGTGCAAGGTTGAAACGCTTAACGGCCCCACTATCTGTCCTACCTTTAAAAGACTGTATCTTGTACCGGTTGAAATTTTCATAGAATATGTGTTAATATGGCGAATATCATAAGAAATAATAAAAAAAAACAAAAAATAAAAATTTAAATGCCAATAATAAGTTGTTTAAAATGATTTTTTGGTCCGACCCCTAGGTTCTGTCATCTGATAAACGCCAATAGTGTATAAGCCATATACCATGTAGGTACTACAGGAAAATATACTAAAATCACGCATAGGCTGTCTATAAGTGAATTTTTAATAACTGGCATATTTTTAGCAAAAATTTCACAATTTCTCACACAGAAAAATTAATTAGGTGCTGTCAAAAAATTGTGCATAAAATTAAACGTCAATATAAAGCTGTCATAAAACTTTTTCACTGAAGAATGAAAAAATATACACATCACTAAAAACTACTTTGAAAATAGATTACTAACAAAGGGATGCTAAAGCAAATTAAAAATACGAAAAACTCGTTGTTTAAAATTGAATAAACACGCCTGTTGGCTATTGGTAATTATTTTTAGTTTTTAATTACCAACGTCCAACATGTTTCGACTAGATTTTTGTTTATAAAAAAAGTTTAAAACAAATTTTTGAAATATTATTTTAACCTGAAATTGAATGCTCCTGAAATTATTTAATATACAGATTGATTTTTTAGCTCAGGGACAAATTTTGACAGGTGAACGCTCATCTAATTTTAAGGAAAAAAATGGGTGTGTGCTTATGACCACACAACAGAAGTGAAAACTTCAGATTTTCTAATTTTAAAATATATATATAATTTTTTAATCACACAGTTTAATCATAAATATATTAAAATCGGTCTATACAATTAAATTTAATGAATATAATACCTTAACGATAATATTAAGTTTTAGTGTAATCTGTTAGCGCACTTGTGAACTACAAATGACTTTTTACTCGTATTAAGTTTTAGTGTCATCTATTAGGATACTTATGAACTACACACTATTTACCAGCATATTGCAAATACGTGTTCGTGTTTGAGCCGAGTTGCCCCGATTGCCACCGTCAGGTGCGTTTCACATCACGGTTGTTAACAGCCCAGGTAAAGCGCGCCTAAGGAAGTTTTCACTTCAATAAAATGGTATATGAACGTATGTGTCATTTCACTTGTAAGTATTTAAGGAATAAAACATATAAAAACAATACTTTTTTTTTAAATTAGATGAGCTTTCATTTGTCAAAGATTGTTGGTGAGCTAAAAAATCACTCAAAATGTCTGATGCTTGTTCATAATATTTAATTTTACTTATGTATATTTTATTTAGGTTGGTACATATATAAATAGCCGAGCGCCGAGCGTGTAGCAATGCTGTTGTTTACATGGCTTGCTATGGTTCCTCTATTACAAGTCCTCAGTTCCCGGGTTCTAGCCCGAGAGCTGGTAAAAGCGTCAATTGGATTTTCAATTTATTATTAAAAAAAAAATAATGAATTGAAAATATGAATTGGTGCTAGGCCCAAATAACCTTAGCTGTTGGTGGTTTTTAAAACACAATTTTTAAATATTTAGCGGTTACCCGTGGCTCCGCTTACGTATTTTTAAATTTATTTATGCCTTCCCATAAAAACTTCAACACCCCGTTGCACCCCTCCTTAAGGGTTGTCTTAAAAAATCCTAAAATACGTGACGCATTAATCAATCAGGATATTTAAGCTGAAATGGAAGGAAAGGGTATAAAGCGAATTATAAGAGAAATACAAAAATCTAGTTTGGATAAGACTGGCGAGCAAACGCCACCCTCGTTTGCAATCGCCAATTTTCTGGCTTTGTAGTAAAACAACTCCAAAAATATAAACCAATGAAAAAATTTTGTCAGAGATTGAATAAATTCTTAATTAATTATTTAGCAGAAAACAGAACAATGTCTAAATACAAACAGTTACATATGCAAAATTGATAAATAGCGCTGGATATTTTATTACAAATTACGTTTGTAAGGCAATAATTTAATGTCCTGTCATTCCATCACAGCGTGGCGCACATATATTAATTCCAAAGTGCATTCAAAACACCATAAATACCTATTTTAATAATTATTACTCTGTTAATATATTAGTTCACGAATAATTAATGATTCCATTTGACGTAACAGTTATTAATGGAAATTATTTAATCAATGGCTACGATAAAGGTAGATTTATATTATACGCACACACATGGCCGGATTTAGGGGAGCGATATAGCGGCTGAAGCCCTGGGACCTCCACAATATCGTTCTATTTTTAAATTATCAAAATAAACAGAAAATTATGTACTTAATTACAAAGGAAATAAAAACAAGAAAAAAGAAGAAAATAAAACAGTAAGTATACGTTGCTATTTTTGATTTCAACAGAATCATTGAATGATTAAATTGTAACTTTAACACCGCCGATTTACGCTATCACTCACCAGATGGCAGGGATCATGGCGATTTACGCTATCACTCACCAGATGGCAGGACCATGCATCTGCTCACATCGAATATTCCATGCCACCAGAAAATGTTCGTAAATCTACTATCAGTCGTGCGACCGTGCGACGTTCAGAAGATCACAGTCTAAGCGCGGATTGGCTGGCGCTATGCCCAAGCATGTAATTAGCGTGTAATGAGACGGTGGTGAACGACTAATCAATTAATATCCATGTTTTCTAGACGACGCTCTACACTTTCACGCCCGGATAGTTTTAATTAAAAAGTTTATAGGCGTCGCGACGTTACAATTTCTCTATAGCTATGCGCATCGCACGTTTGCAGCACCGTGACGTCACCAAAGTCTTTCTAACGCGATTTTAACCTACGGTGAAACAGGTGACCTAAATATGTTAATGAAATCAAAGCAGACGAAAGGCTTTTGTAAAAACTTCTAGGGGACTTCGAGTAGGGAAAATATTGCAAAATTGTGAAAAGTTAAGTTTTACTTAAATTAGTAAGTGGAGTAGGAATGGTACCTAAAGTAAATTACTAATCCATACCACAAATACGCACAAATAAACATTAAATAATATAAACACAATGAGTATTATGAAACAAAAAAATTCGACTGATGACCAGTCCTATACTTCCCACCTAGTAAATATTTGCAAAAAATAAACACTTTTTTTTTTATTCTTTGACTAGGCCCAAATAACCTTAGCTGTTGGTGGTCTTTAAAACACAATTTAATTTTTATTCTTTGAAAAAAGCATGGCCCTCTTTTTTGTTTGGTGATCTTACTGATGGCTAGCTTAATATAGCAAAAATCATGGTTACCTTGATTTACGTACAATTTTTATTTTTTTTAGTAAAATATTTTTTTTCTCGAAAACTATACATTTTAGAGAAAAAAAATATTTACATTTTTTTCATATTATAACATCTAGAATTCATTTATATTTTTTTTTACCTATGTTAATACGTGACATTGAGGACGTTTTTTTGAATATCTCAGGATCCACTGAACCGATTTGACTCAAAATCTAATCAGATCTAAGTTAAAGGCTGATAAACACAATAGAACAATCGGCATGCCCGTATGTTGTTCCGTTCTTAAGATATCGAAGGCGAAAAATTGACCACACACATACACACACACATACACACACACACACACACACACACACACACACACACACACACACACATACACACACACATACACACACATACACACACACACACACACACATACAGACATCAGTCAGAAAATGATCTTAAACGATTGCTAGGGTCTCAAAACGTGAAAATCTGTTAAAATCTCGAATTATTTTTTTCGGACTAAATCCATTACTTCCCTACCATAGTAGAGGTGGGAAGTAAAAAAATATAATACAGCATTGTGCGGCTTTGCTCGTCGTCCTACAGTCGCGCTGACTAGTATGTAGGAAGCACCAACAAGAAAATAGTATGGGCGTGCCTGAACGCTCTGCAAGCTAACACAATCTGCGCAGCTCGTCTGACTGATTTAGGCACTAACGGTAGAGTGACCTTATCGGTTATTTTGTCTACTGTGTCCATAATTTAAATTTCCATCAAAATCGGGCTGGTCGAAAATAGACAGACAGACAAAATATTCAAGAAACATATTCTCATCTGTTAAGTAATACTTATAGATAATAGGTATCTAGATCTGTATATTACGATGAGTGACGACAGTAAAAACGAGAAATGTGTAGAATTTTTCAACTGTCTGTGTATTTATTTTATTCAATTATGTTCTACCGCCTATAGCGATAATTCTATTGAAATCATATTCAGCCCTTTAGTAAAAATGTTGTCGCTGTCTAAGGTTGAGGTAAAAGTAAATGGAATTAATATGTATTTATATTGATATTAATTCATATAGGGAATTTAGCGAAAGCATTAAAATCAAATGGAACTTTGTGAATAGTAAAATAGCTTTTAGACGGCATTTCTGTAAATGGATTTCACTTATGAAATACTAAACGCAACTATTACGAAATAATGTAATGAAATATCTTTACTAACTACGAGACAGGTAAAGCAATGTATGACAAGCGTCTACAACTCGCTTTACATTACGAAGGATTACACGTTATAAACCAACTTTTGTCTTGATATTTGATTACTAAACTAAAAACAAAGAAAACCACTGAACCGATTTTAGTAAAATTTACGTGGAATCACCCTTAAGGTATGCCCTATTAAATAAAATAAGAATAATTATTAAAATAGACAATAGCCAAACTACAAATAAATACGTTTCTTAACGTAATCAGTCGGCGAACATGCCATCGTGATGTTAATCGTCAAACAATTAAGATATAAAAAAAAATCAAAGACCACTGTCAGGACTTGAACCCGAAATTCCCAGTTTCCGGCTGGTTGAGTCAACCAGCCGGAAACTATTTTAATAATTATTATATTATAACCACAAAAAACTCAACTCTCATTGTTGTACTTATTTATAAAATAAGAATAATCAAAATCGGTTCACAAATGCAGGAGATATGAGGTGACATACACTTCCACATAACATACATAAAAAATACATCATAACAAAAACTACTAAACCGATTTATGTAAAATTTATATGGAACCACCCCGCAGCTACGCTCTATTAAATAAAAGAATAATCACCAAAATCGGTTCAGCCATTTCTGAGTAATCGATGTACATACATAAAAAAAAATACGCAAATTGAGAACATCCTCCTTTTTTGAAGTCGATTAAAAATAAGAGTTTCGGGAATTTTTTTGCATAATAATTTCAAAAAAACTGTTTTATAAGCGTATTTGTAATGTAGGTAGATTCTAACTTTCAAGAGAAAAAAATGGCGGACGACTCTATTGTACTTTGTTGTGTAAGTGTAAGTATTACAAATAAACTTCCAAGGAGGAACAAATTTCAATAATCTGGTTTTAGTTCAAGGAGGTAAAACATAATCTAGTTAAATAATATGTAAAGAAAGAACAAACTTACCGCAAATATAATGATTTTAATGTGCTGTCCGCACGTTTGAATCTTAATGCAAACTAAAATTTAATTTAAATCAAACCAACTCGCTAACGATTGTAATAAACCTCTGGATATTATAAGTAATTCAAGATATATTTCTATTTCAATAGCTGGTTTATTAATGTTAAAATAAAATACAATTCTGCAGTATAAGATAAACGATAGTTACATAATGGAGTCAGTTAGGTAAATTAAATAATCATTCTATTGAACAACGATGAAATAGTGTTTTCTCAACAAAAAAAAGGCTTGGTGTGTGGGGGTAAAACCACACTGCTATAACTTCCCATTGGATGCCATTAGAGATGAGATCGTTCTACTGTATAGAGAAACTATTTGTAATAAAATAGAATTAAGATAAGAATTTTTCGGGCTTATGAGCCGTGGTCTACTGGAATGGCTTCTTCTTCTTCCAGACGTTTCGCTTGCATCTGCGGCAAGCATCTTCAGTGGTGTGTTCGACGTGGTCGTAGCAGGACACCGAGAAGAACACTACGACCACGTCGAACACACCACTGAAGATGCTTGCCGCAGTTGCAAGCGAAACGTCTGGAAGAAGAAGAAGCCATTCCAGTCGACCACGGCTCATAAGCCCGAAAGATTCTTATCAATTAATTCTATTAACGCCGGCCGTGATAGCCTACATTCTTTTATTTGTAATAAACATTTTACAGTAGTTTTTTTGTTTGTTTGTTCTGTGTGTAATTTAGCGGAACGGTCAGCTGAAGGAAATGTTAAGGAACCTTTGGGACCAACACTGAATCCAACGATGGACACATAGTGTGACCGGGGCTTTATAATACTAATTTAGGCGCGCAACGAACACATAAAACAAAATCGTATTCGGTCACATTCTCTCCGCAAACTTGTGTTGTAATGGATTTGTCAAGCGTTTGTCATTTGTTGGGATGTAATCTGGCAACCCTAAACTTCCGTTTAATTGAAACAGAAACTTTGGAGAATTAGAGCGTCCTATCATCTGCATACATAAATATGTGTACCTCGAGCTAAATACAAAACTATTTAAAATTATTATATTCGGGTGCCACGCAGTTTCAACTGAAGTTTGAAAGTTTATGAAGCTTGGGTAATTCTCAACTTGTTTCTTATACAATCTATATAGGTATATAAAACAGTTCCGTTACTGACTGACTGACAGACAACGCCCAGGTCAAACCGCTGAAGATATAAACTTGAAATTTGGACAGTAGGTTCCTTCTGTGACGTAAGCACCCACTAAGAGAGGATTTTTGAAAATTCATCAATTAAGGGGGTTAAATAGGGGAAAAAAGGGTGTTTTTCATTTTTGAAGTTAGAAGCATGAAATTTTGCACAGGAGTTTCTTATATAACGTAGGTGACCTTTAAGAATTTTTTTTTTTGAAAATTCATTCCCTAAGGGTTAAAAACGGGATGAAAGTTTGTATGGAAGATCGTCATATTTGAAGTTAGAAGCATGAAATTTTGCACAGGTGTTCCTTATATAACGTAGGTGAGCAATAAGAAAGTATTTTTGAAAATTCATCCCCTAAGGGGGTTAAATAGGGGTCGAAAGTTTGAATGGAAGTTTATCATTTCTGAAGTTAGAAGCATGACATTTTGCACTGGAGTTCCTTATATAACGTAGGTGAGCAAAAATGTATTAATAAAATTCGAGCGAACGAACGAAGCGAGTCAGCAATGTATTATTAATATTCGAGCGAACGAGCGAAGCGAGTGAATAATGTATTAATAAAATTCGAACGAACGAGCGAGGCGAATGAGTTATGTATTAATAAAATTCGAGCGAATAAAAACCACCAGCCCAGCTTCGCTTCGCAGGAGGAGAATTTCTTGCGAGGGGGGATAATAAATCATAAATCGAAATATACGTGGGCGAAGCCACGGGTAACGGCTAGTATATTATACACAGCTTAGTGATGCGGGATACGAGATGTTTAAGCTCATTTCGCCGCGGCGTTTAAGCTCATTTCGCCGCGGCACAGTTTTGTGAAGAATTTTGTGTCAAGATGGACGTACTTCTCCAAGGCATAATTTTACATCGGCTACACAGAAGAAGAAGGATGAAGAAACGAAGAAATCTGTTTTGGGTTCATCCCATACATACCAGGACTTACTACCATATACCATACCAGGATTTATTAAATGACCCTCTTTTGCTTGCAATAATAAAATTAAGGTTTCTACGTCCATTCTGAGTCTCAAGACTGGGCGACTGGCATTAAAAATTCAACCGGCTGAGTCGCAATCAGTCTTGACAAGTCTTGACGCGATCGGACTGGACGTGACGCACTTAGTATGAAACCAGATTTACACATTGTCTTTATTTCAACGATAAGTTAATATATCCAATCCAGTAGCGTCCGACTTGACTGGACTGGACTGGTTTGATGCGAAATGAGCCGAAGTCAATTATCTCGATTGTTCAAACATCTCGATGACTTTTGATGGTTGTCACTTGGACTCGATTGCTGTTGTTTCATACTTCACCGAGACCGAATCGCATAGTACTGAATCGTACACTGTCGAGAGCCACATAATATACAATCGTTCATCACTCAACAACTGTGGTCGAGTCGATAGTTGATTGTGCAGTAATAGCGTAATTCGAATTCAATAGTGAAGAGATCACAGAGTACCGACTGAACAATGTGAACAGTGAACAATCAACGAGTCGCGTGAACGGCAGTCGACTAGCATATAACCTTGACTCGCGATTATATGTATTCTCATTCGCTGCTATTGCTATAACCTATGTGGCAAATAATCAACTTGAACAATCGAACATTTCGATTGTAAAATCAAACTCCGAGTCGATTGTGGACTCGATTGTTATTATGAACGATTACAATTGTTTCGATTGTAAAAAACATCTCGTAATCGCCCATCACTAAGTCACAGCTACATTTTCTATCTTATCGTTTAGCGTGAACAGAATTTAGTGATGGGCGATTACGAGATATTTTAGTCGATTGTCTCGATTGTTCAAACATCTCGATGACTCTCGATGGTTTTCACTTGGACTCGATTGTTGTTGTTTCATAGTTCACCGAGACCGAGTTGCATAGTACTGAATCGTACAGACGATCGTTCATCACTCAACAACTGTGGTTGAGTCGATGGATGATGGACTGTGCAGTAATCGAGTGCTCTGAGACCGACTGAACAATGTGAACAGTGAATCAACGATGAACGAGTAGCGTGAACGTCAGACTTCAATCGACTAGCATATAACCTTGAATCGCGATTATAAGTATTCTCATTCGCTGGCAAATAATCGACTTGAACAATCGAACATTTCGATTGTAAAATCAAACTCCGAGTCGATTGTGGACTCGATTGTTATTATGAACGATTGCAATTGTTGCGATTGTAAAACATCTTACAATCGCCCATCACTAGACTACAGATGTCAATATACGACTTGTAGAATCGGTGTTGCCAACTTAAATTCGCTGTTTACTGATTATCTTAGATTTAACTTCAATGCTTAACATCTAACATCTTAGCTGTATATTAATCGATTATTATCTGATTAATTGATTATTATCTGAATCAAAACTTCAATGAAAAGTTAAAACAAATTAAAATTAGGTAAAAAAAAACAAAATGGCATACAAAGCAAAACATTTGTTAAAAATATGAAAAGCTTACAATTAAAATAATAAAATGCAAATGCTGCAACAGCAGGTACACTCTATATGTGTAATAATGTTGTGACGTTTCACTGAGTGTACACAGATGCGAATGGCATAGAGTTTTGCAAGTGTTCACACAGAACTTGACGCCAAAAGCTTATCCAACTGTTGCCATAGATTTTCTCCGTTTTGTAGATAGGAAACAGAAATTATTAGAACTATCATAAGATTAATTTTTGAAGTGAAGATACAGATAGATATTGTAAATTATAGACGCTCGACAATAGTGATGAGCAAAGCAAGACCAAGACCAAGATTTGGACGGTCTTGGTCTTGTTTATTTAGTCTTGGTCTTGCGTATCAAATCTTGGTCTTGCTCATTATTTCTGAAGTAAGAATTTTTAGTTTAGTCTTGTGTATTTGGTCTTGGTCTTGCATATTCGGTCTTGGTATTGGTCTTGTTCTTGTTCATTCGGTCTTGGTTTTGGTCTTGCTAGTCTAATGATAGTCTTTGGTCTTGATCTTGCTTTTTCGCAAGACCAATTTTGCTCATCACTACTCGACAATAGAAAAGTTCTTCCCCTGCGAGGCGAAGCCGGGCTGGTAGAAATTATTCCCCCCGCGAGAAATTCTTCCCCTGCGAAGCGAAGCCGGGCTGGTGATGTTTATAATATTAGTAGGATTCCGCTAATACGCTAAAATGCAGAAAATATTGCAGTTTTATGTTTTGTTACTATCCCACAGGAATTATCCCCCTCCGCGAGAAATTTTTACCCTGCGAAGCGAAACCGGGCTGGTGGGAATTATTCCCCCCGCGAGAAATTCTCCCCCTGCGAAGCGAAGCCGAGCTGGTGGGAATTATTCCCCCGCGAGAAATTCTTCCCCTGCGAAGCGAAGCCGGGCTGGTGATGTTTATAATAATAGTAGGATTCCGTCAATACGCTTAATCGACAATTAATATCATCATAACATTAGTTACTTTGCACAAAATATTCATAAATTATATACTTAAACCTTCCTCGTGAATCAGTCTGTCTATTGGTGAAAACCGAATGAAAATCGCCCCACAGTAGTTTCTGAGATCAGCGCGAACATACATACAGACAGACGCGGCGGGGGACTTTAATTATACTATGTAGTGATGTACAAAATATATTTGAAGCTATATAAACATTTTAGTCTCCTGATCTTGAAGTATTTGTCTATGACAGAACCTGTGTACGCTTTATAATGTGCAGTAGTAGCTTTTTGAGCTTTTGTTATATGCAACCGAGTTGCATACAGTTAAAACAAATGCCACCCACGTCCCACGTAAGCGTACGTTATGTTGATGCTTATTTGTTATTATACAAGCGCAATAATAGCTGTTGTCGAATTCTGTGATAGGAGAACAAAATATGTACAGGGCCGGCCATTAAATTGAAATAACCGAATGATCATCCTCATGGTGACTCACGTTCGAAAGATAGATACCTACAGGGGTTCGAATATGTGGCCAGGATTTTTTTAGCACCAATCCATTTTTTCTTATTTTTTAACCGACTTAAAAAAATGAAGTTATCAATTCGACATGTATATTTTTTATGTTTGTTCATCCAACACTTCTCGGGGGATTAACAGATTTTTATGACTTTGATTCCGTTGGGTTCAGAATGTTTACGGAATGGTCCCATATAATTTTTATTGAAATCGGTTCAGTAGTTTTTTTAAGTTTTGTAATCAAATATCAAGAATGAAGTCGATTAATAACGTGCGGACTATACGTATTGCAAAGCCACTAAAAAGTAAAAAATATAAACTTTTTTCAAAAAAAAAACCTCCTTCAAAAAAGACCACTAAAAAGAAGAAAATAATAAAAATGTTGGGGTCGGCGCCAATTTTATAAATGTAAGTAGTAACAGTTAATTCATTCTTTTACCAGGTCTCAACCTGGGAACTGGGGGCTTGTAATAGAAATATACGCGTCACTTAAGCATTTTCGCGCCCCCCAATTTGTGTACATCTGCTGTAGATATTGTAACAGATGAGGTTTTTTGTGCACAACATGTCTTATTAATCATCCTGTATCGTATATTGAAATTTGTTTGTCGAAATTAAAATTAAAGTTTGAGTATAAATGCACAATATATATGGAAATTTACGTACAGTGAGTTTCTTCACATAAAACAATATTATAGAACAATTCAACTGTGCTTCATAATTTCTGATTAGCATTTTTATTTAATTTTCACTTCAAAATAAAAATACTTCAGTTATTTTATTAAGCTAACACATGTCAGTAATTAATTTTTTTCCAAAAAAAAAGTAACAAATGTAAGTAGGGTAAATGCGGGAGAGATGCCGCGGTAGGAGAGACGCCGCATGGCTATTAACTTACCCATTTACCATTAATGGATGGTGCTAAAAGTACGTATGTTCGTTCATCTTATCTTGACAAGATAAGATGAACGAACATACGTACTTGTAGCACCATCCATTAATGGTAAATAGATAAGTTAATAGCCATGCGGCGTCTCTCCTACCGCGGCATCTCTCCCGCATTTAGCTTAGTTATACATTTTCACGTGAATCTAAGTTCGTATTTTATGTTTGTCTGTATGTTCACGATTAATTTACAAACCGCTGAACCAATTTAAAAATGCTTTTCATAATTGTATAGACCATCTTGGGAGTGCTTAAGCCTATATATTATCACGCAAAGTCGTGAGGGGCGGACAACGCCAAGTTTAACAGTTAGTGTTAACTACAAACTACATAGTAGCGACATCGGACGGAATTTATTATAAGCTCTTAGCTTAGAATTCAACCATTATGACATTGGCAATTTTAAAATGGAAATAATTTTGTCATGGGGTGAATGCCGGGCTTAACAGCTATATTCGCAATTAAAAGCAATGTCGCTGACATATCTGGGCTTGAGAATAAGCGAGCGTGTAGCAATTCTGTTGTTTACATGGAATTGCTATGGTTCCTCTATTACAAGTCCCCAGTTCCCGGGTTTCTAGCCCGAGAGCTGGTAAAAGCGTCAATTGGATTTTCAATTTATTATTAAAAAAAAATAATAATTGAAAATATGAATTGGTGCTAGGCCCAAATAACCATAGCTGTTGGTGGTCTTTAAAACACAATTTCACTGACATCTGGTGTTCGAATCGCGAAGTCGTCGTATGTGGGTTCTACTAGAAAAAAAATGGCAGCTCGCGTAATGTCATTATGTTATTCCCTGCTGCTGTAACTTGTAATGATTGTCAAAACAATAACAATCTGAAATTGTTGACACAAAAATCTAACCTCGTTAACTTAAAATATTGCTTTACTTATAAAACCATTCAAACCAAGGTTAGTAGAGTATACTCTAATAACCTTGGATTCAAACCATCATTTCGTCCGTAGAGCTGACATCTATATTCGCTTTGTGATACGATCAACTGAGCCCCACATAGACGTCTGAAGTGCTGACGTCTACCTACATTCGCTTTTATTTGCGAATAGTGTTCTATAAATTTGATATAAAAATTATAAGTACGTTCCTGAAATGTACTTTAATATTGTTTTTAATATAAAAGAGTAATAAACCTGACAACAGGTATTAGTTTCTAACGAGATTAAAAAAGCTAAAATAAAAATTTAATACACTATACAAAAGCTGCTGGAGCTCAATAAAATGAAGTTATTGGCTTTTTAAAAATGTTTACTGTGCGAACTATTAACGAAGTACAAAGTTTAAAAAAAGTGGATAAAATCTAATAAAAGATGATGGAAAAATGTTCTGGGAAGCTCGTCTATTAAACGAATAATAAAGTACTAGATGACAGTGTGGTTCAGTGGTTAGCGTCGCGGCTTCTGGATCAGACTGTCGGGGGTTCGATTCCCGCCTCCGCTCATGGATGTTTTGTGATGTCATTTAGTTTTAAGTGAGTTGATATTTATTGTAATCAAGACGCTAACGACCTAAGTTGTCGACGCGTCTATAATTTACAATAAAAAAATAATACAGTACTACGTAATGCCCGCGTTTCCGCTTGCTTTTGACAGGAAATTTATCTCAAAACTTAATCGTATCCGAATAAAAATTCGGATTATAAAAATTCTGTTGTCGAGCGTCTATAATCTACAATTCAATTCCGAATAAAAATTTCTTTATACTTTAACTTCAAATCAATTTTGCTGTTCTCGAGTGATGCACAAACAGACGGACCATACAGAAAAAAATTCTGGACACACGTTTTCCCGTTTATTCTTTCGTTAAAATTATGTTATAAATTGTTAATTATCAATTATGTTACATTCTTCTATCAGAATTTGACAAAAAATATTTTTTTTGTACCTATTCTTGTGGGGTATCGTTGAAAAGGACCTTTTGAGTGGATTATGAATGTGTTTTTATTTTATTTATTTTATCATAATTGTATTTATTTACTTTATTTATTGTAGATTATAGACGCGTCGACAACTTAGGTCATTAGCGTCTTAAATTACATTAAATAACAACTAGCTTAAAACTAAATAACATCACAAGACATCCATGAGCGCAGGTGGGATTCGAACCCACGACAGTCTAGTCTAGAGGCTGGTACCAAGTACGCTATCAACTAGGCTACACTGCCCTTATCATAATTGTAGGTTTAGCATAACTTACAAAGTACGGAACCCTACTCTTTGCGTGGCTCGACACGCTGTACTTAGCCGTTTATAAAGTAGTAGCAGGGGGTCTTGCCTTACGGGAGAAAACGATCGTCTTATGAGCGCCTTTATTGAATGATTTGTGTCATTTTATGGAACTAAAAACATAAACAAAATAAAGTACTAAACCTTTGGTATTTATAGATAATATCCATTCCTGGCACCTATAGTGGCAAAAATGGTAACTAATAAAATGATGCGTCAACAAATTTTTTTAATATAAGTAATTATAATAGGCATGGTAATTTTTCTCGTTCTATAATTCAGTGAAGTTTAAATTAAGGGGAATGTTTCATAAATGCCAGCAAAAGAATACATTATTATTTAAATATTATCCCGCGACTAAAGCGACATATACATTTTAATAGAATTGAGATTGTTTTGAATCAACTATAACTCGCACATACTTATTTCAAGCTTTTGAATTCTGCTAACAGATGCGACGGTCAAATCTGGCCTTCAAAAGGTGGGTCGCTCGTTAGCACAGCCACAACTTATCTGTATTATATGTCATCTGTGGTAGTAGGTAAGCTATATAAAGAGTGTTTATCCTTTATGACAGGGGTTCCCAAAGTCGGGGTCGCGACCCCAAGTTGAGTCGCGGGCTGATTTTTTAGGGTCACGGCCAGTTTCCGTGATTATAGAATTTATAACTCTCGTGATTATACCATTAAATTCGAATAATAGAAAAAAAACTAAATAAGAACACGAAATCAAATAAAAAATTTGAATTGCTGCATTTTTTTACTGAAAAATCTTTTTTATAGACTTTTTATAGAAAAAATGTTTAAGGGTCGCAAAGGCTTTTGCAATTTTAAATTAGGGTCAAGATCAAAAAAGTTTGGGACCCCTGTATTTCAGACACTCGTGGCGTAAGCATTTTTGAGACTGATTATACACAGTTATAGAAGCATATTATAATAAACTAAAAATCAGTGTTAAAAATAGAACACACGTTTTTATCCTGTTTAAAAAAACAATGACGTTTTAAATTATTTATTTTGTAGCTGTTAAATTTTCGCGTTTGCGGTTTCCCGTAGAGCGGTTATCGCCTCGGGTCTTGTTCCAGACACAACGTTATTGTCTGTTCGACGGTGTCAAGATAATATGATGTAACTGTCATTTGCACTCTTTTTTTTTAATTACATGTTCATTGTTCGCTGTTAAAAATGGTTTATTACTCTGGCTAAATTCTGCAACCCGCAGAGCTCTATTTTATGTAGGATATAAAATTATTAACATGTTGCGGTCCTAAAAATATAAAACGTTTAACATTATATAATGAACGGCCAAGTGCGTGTCGAACCACGCAAAGAGTAGGGTTCCGTACTATGTATCTAATTTATGCTAAACCTACAATTTTGATAAAATAAATAAAATAAAAATGCAATCATAATCTACTCAAAAGACCCGTTTCCACGATACCCCACAAGAATAGGTACAAAAAAAAAATTTTTTTTGTCCCCCGTTTGCATGTATAATTTTGATAAAATAAATAGATCAGTTTGTAGGAAATTTAGTGACGAAATACTTTCCCGTTTAAATGTGCCACCTAGTGACCTAATTTGTTGCGAAAATGGCTAAAAAGTCGAAAAAGCGCTTTTCAACTCCTTGCCTTGGGCCTTTTTACGGTATTTTTGCACTAAATAACTGTTTAGCAATAATGTAAAACAACGTATAATATAGGAAATATTATGCTTTACAACTTACCTTTTGGAAGTTTTGCCGTCAAGTTAAAAATACGGGAGATATTTAAAAAAACTAACTCACCCATAAAAATCGCGGTGGTGAAAAACGCACAAACAAACTTTTGTGAAAATGGTGTTTTAGGTTCAATACATTAAAAAAAATATCTGCGTCAAAAAAATCTAAGTTCGGAATTTTTGTAAGGGAAGGTATAGGGAATTTTGAACGGGTTTACTGGGCTAATATAATCGATACATGAATAGCTCTCGCTATTACGATGATTCACATCTCCAACCTAGCTATAATTAATAACACTCGCATGTAATGGAAATCTATTGATTCCTTTGCATATATGGACAATGTTAGATTTGTAATCACGTCACGATTGAGTAATGAAGCTCATTCCGCCGCGATAGTGGAAAGGTTCAGGTTAGAGTCCTGACTGTGACAATATGGTTGTCAAAATGAATTTTTCCCATATTTGTATAGGAATCAATTATGTAATTGGCTGCTCTTCCAATAAAATGTTTCAATTGCAAAACAGTCGTATACATCTATTTAATATAATCGATTAAAATTTGAGAGTTACATTTCTTGACCTTGAACCCGACGATATTTACAGGCTTAAATAGCGGACCGACAACAAAAAGCATTAGATCTCTCTTGAAGCAATTCTTTGAATTTTTTGCATCGCTGTTCGGTCTAAAGAGTATAAGCATTAAATCCAGTCAACTTGTATGGCAACACTGAACAATACGCTGTATAAAAGCCGGGATTAAATCGACTGATCTTCAGCGGTACAGAAAATGTAAACAAACTAACCTTTGACCTCTCTTTTATTCATACTTAATAGCATCAATTTAAAGATTTCAGTCGAACAAGGTACATAATATAATATCATACGAAGGAGATACTTTGCTTTAGGACATGGGCTATAATAACTGGCCAACCCGGCTTCGTCCGGGTGAAAATCGGGGGTTATCTCAAAAATTATTGAACCGATTTCAAATTTTTTTTTACTGTTCGATTAGTGATGCTTTGCTTTAGGACATAGGCTATAATAACTGGAGCGAAGCGAGTGAGCAATGTATTAATAAATCATATTATTTATAACACCTGGGAGCGAACGAGCGAAGCGAGTGAATAAGGTAGGTATTAATAAATCATAAATTCATAGCAGCCGGGAGTGAACGAGCGAAGTGAGTGATGTATTAATAAATCATAAATTCATAGCACCCGGGAACAAACGAGCGAAGCAAGTGAGTAATATATTAATAAATCATAAATTCATAGCATCCGGGAGCGAACGAGCGAAGCGGATGAGTAATGTATTAATAAATCATATTATTTATAACACCTGGGAGCGAACGAGCGAAGCGAGTGAATAAGGTAGGTATTAATAAATCATAAATTCATAGCACCGGGAGCGAACGAGCGAAGCGGGTGAGTAATGTATTAAAAATCATATTATTGATAGCACTTGGGAGCGAACGAGCGAAGCGAGTGAATAATGTAGGTAATAATAAATCATAAATTCATAGCATCCGGGAGCGAACGAGCGAAGCGGGCAAGTAATGTATTAATTAATCATAAATTCATAGCACCCGGGAGCGAACAAGCGAAGCGAGTGAGTAATGTATTAATTAAACATACCTTCATAGCACCCGGGAGCGAACGAGCGAAGCGAGTGAGTAATGTAATAATTAATCATAAATTCATAGCAGCCAGGCGAAGTCGGACCGGGCCGCTAGTTACTAAAAGATTAGAGGGCTCACCAGTTATTTTACCCAACCGCTAGGAGTGCTGATGGCAATATTATGCATATTGCACTCATAGTGTATTAAAAAGAGATCATAAAAACAGGTATCTACTGTTTTTATGATCTCTTTTTACGTCGAATTTCAGAGGTAGTGTTATCTATCGGATGAGTTATTACAATAGTTTCTAATTTTAAAGACAATACCTAGACTAAATAGTCTCGTATTTAGTCATACGATAAGGTTTAATTTTGATCATAAAATGTTGCTTGGAGTCATTACAAAGTTTTTAATTGTAAAACTCGATGGATGACCTAATTAATTTACCTATCACAAAGCATCAAATCAAAATTGTTTTTTATTTTAATTTCTCCTCTGTATTTTTAACGTCCTCAACTCTCAAGGCTACCTGGGGCTATTACCATTTCATCCTTGCACGGGATCCACCAGTGATGAATAATCAATAGGTTTTATACTGTCCAGCCAAGGAAAGAACGTCGGTACGGAGAATCACAATCTGACAGGAGCGTTTTAACATCATATTGTCAGAATTAGCTACAAGTCGTTCGTTTCTTTTCATGCCGCTTACCCTAAATAAGAGCCCCTATGCTGCCATGCATATTCTTTAGATCGGCGTTCTTTCGCTTGTCAAACAGTAGGTATCGCGTAATGATTTGAAAACCTGTAGTTATAGTTCAGTGCGTTAAAAAAACAAAAAGAAAAACGACCAAATAAATTTTACATACAGAATTCTTTGTCTACGAAACAAAATTCTAACATGAATTAATTGGTTGACCATTTGGCATGCAAAAAAAAGGACTCCTAAAGAGAGAAAAAGTTAAACAGAAAGCATCATTAAAATAATGATTCAGAAGTCTACGAGATGTAAGCTTTGTTGAAATACCTACCTATAAAAAAATAGCAATCGTACAGAGTTTTGTATTTATTACGTGTGTAATGTTTGTTTTTTGCATTAACGGCATGCTTTGGTATTTTAGTGAATCCACTATTCACCAGGATAATTTTTAAATGCTACATTTTTAGTTTTGAAGTGAAAACTTCCTTAAGGTACGTGCAGTATGAAGCTGGGATTCTAGATGGTAGCGTAGATCATAGCAGGGCTTGCTTAAATTAATGCATTGTTATATATGCGAGCGTACACAACGAAGCAGTGAGTGTAGCAGGTATAAGCGCTGTTACAAGAGCTGATAGATACAAGAATGTATCTCACCATCCTTTCAGCGCGCTGACAGAATGTATCTCACCATCCTTTCAGCGCGCTGACTACTACATACTACAATCAACGTGTGACAACTGTCAAATGGCCGTTACAAGTTTTGCAATGGATGTGACTAGTTTAATAAGTGAAATTTTGCTAGTTTTTATTTAATTTGTTTCGAGTTTTTTCTAAGACGTATTTAAAAGTGTTAGGTTCCATACGTAAATATTCAAAAAATCGGTTTGGGTAAAATTTTAATTCTTGGTATAAATAATGAAATTCGCCATGTTTAGATCGTTTTTTATTAATAGGGTGGACATGATAGCTCCTACCCAAATTTGTATTTAAAATATACCACTTTGTAGCAGAAGAACACAAATATTCATCTTCGCTATCTGACATTTCAAATGCGGTTTAAGCTTGTATCAATGCTAGTATCAAAGCTTCGTTGTGCAAACATATAAGCGCTTATAATTTCAGCCACCATCTACCATACATGCTACCATCTAGAATCCCAGCTGCGTACTGCACGTACCTTTAGACGTCATTGCCATGCAGTATATAGCGTTAAGCATAAGAGCTATGTCAAGTTTTATTTTTGGCCGCTAACACATTTCAGCTTTGTAATTTGGCCGGACCGGATATATCGTTTCTCTATTCTCGTCTCACAAAGTAATGTCACACAAAAAAAAAATAAAAACCGGTCAAGTACGAGTAGAACTCGTGCCACGAGGGTTCCGTGCCGCTACAACACTTTAGTGCAAACTGTGCAGTCAATGTTAAAAAGCACAGTGAAAGCTCGAACCTCACGGTTGATAGTTTTATGCTTTCAATCCAATATAAATAACATAGTTTATAATCATCGCGTACGATGACGCCACTTCCACTTGTCACTTTTCACTACGGATTTTCACTACAGATTTTCAGTTGTCAGTATAAAAAACATTGTATTATAAAAATAAATTGATTAATTAATTCTAATTATTATTTACCAGGATTCATGCAACAACACTGTAAAAAATGGATGTAAAAATACTTTGAAAGTTAAGGTAGAATTCGCTCGATTTTCTAAGTGATTTTACATTATTATTTATTTTTACACAGAAAACTTCGTAAAAACTTGGACTTTTACTGTGAAGTTAAACAAATTTGTGATTTTTACATAAAGTAAGTTAAAATTACATAATTTGTGAATATTCCAATAAAGTGTGTAAAAATTACAAAATAAAATGTATAGTTACATATATAAAATGGATGAATACAAAACAAATTAATGTAAAAATAGTAACCACGCAAGCGCAATGTGGCGATACCTGTTTGCGACGCCATTGTCTCTTTGTGTGCCTATTACCAGATTAATCGCTGGCTACAAATGGATCATCGATAATCTATGTAATTTCTTACAGTGAACAACACACAATCAGTGAAAACTTCAACTAGCTACCTCTTATACCGTTTGTGAGATAGAGCCCTTTGACAGACGAACGGACGGACAGACATACATCGTAGACAGGGTATTAGGGTTCCATACGGAGGTACGGAACCCTAATAAGTACAAGCGATGCTTTGCAAATAACGAAATTATTACAGATGTTCGGCGGGGTAGAGATGTGACATTGAGTAAAAAAATCGATTATTTAATAATCGATTTTTCTCTTTTCAATATAAATCGATTTGTAAAAAATCGATTTTTAAAGAAATAATCGATTTTTGTGAAAAATCGATTTTTTCTATTATTCGAAAAATTGCATACTTTTGTAATGAATGAAAACAATTGGAAGGGTATCGATATGAAACTATTTTACATAATACATACAGATGGCGCCATTTTCCGACTGATTAGTTTACGTTTAGTGAACTTATTTTACGTTTTTTCATCCGTCGCACAGATGGCGTTGCTTACAAAAATCGATTAAAACGTGTAATTTGTAAATGTTGGCTGCATTGGGTTTCCCAAAGCCTATATTCTTTCTTAATATTAATATTAATAAAAAAAAAAAGTGTAATTTATATAAGCGATTTAAAAGTGTAATTTATATAATCGATTTATAAAAAATCGATTATTATTATTTAAAAATTAATCGATTTATAAAAAATCGATTATTATTATTAAAAAAATCGATTGTTAAAAATCGATTATAAGAAAAAAATAATCGATTAATATAAAAATCGATTATTTTTTCACATCCCTACGGCGGGGGCGGGGACTGATACAAGCAGCTAAAATCCATCGCCAACTGATAGAAATGTATCTACGGAAACAAGGTAAAATCGGTTATGTTGAATGAATAATGTTGCGTGATCAGACGTATTCAGACATCGTCCCACTCCAAAATAGAGTCCACCCCCCAATTTTAAGCTATCGTGTCTAACGGCCGTATTCATAGTTAACCCTAAAGTAGTAAGGGACACTTACTCATACCCTCAAATCGAATATGCGTTTCAAAGTCAAAATTGACGTCTGTAAGGGCCCTTACATCATCCTCACTTTAAGGGTGGATAGTATGTCCCTTAAATGTCGAAAAAGTAAAAACAGTAAAACTCATAAAAAACACGCATTTATATCAAAAATGACAACTAAAGACAATCGGTCTGCAGTATGACCAACTGTTCTAAAGGAAAAAATCATGGAGGTTTACTATAATTTTTCCCTCGCTCGAGGAAATGACTATGAAACGCTCCTTTGAATAAGGTGCCCTCAGCACTTAAGTGACCCTCAGCGAAGGGACCCTTATCAATTACATTAAGGGTTAACTATGAATATGGGCATAATACTCTTTACACTGTACCTAAGTGATTGCCTTCCCCCCAAATTCGTTCCACCGCCAATGATAATGATATCAGGTAGGAACAGGGTTGCCAGAGAGCAAGTTGTCGAAAAAAGAAGAATTCACTTAAAAATATAGAAGTTTCAAAAAATGTATAGAAGATTCAAATAAATATTTAGACTCTTGATAGTCAAGTGGTTTTGTTAAAATCAAACAATTTATCTAAGTAATCGATGGTTGAATTTAACACAAGACAGAATTCTGTACCAAGGCTGTTCGATATATAGTCGGGCCGCTTAACAGATGGAGTGATCACGTGAAAAGCACATGAATAGCTTAGGCCGCAGGTGTGGCCTTCGCATATAGTTTCGTTCCCGAACGCTCAAGAAACCAATCAGGTACTTTGCACGCAGTGATCATGCGTTTTCATTGCTCCATCTGTTTAGCGGCCCGATTATAGTCTTGTATATTTTTTTCAATTTCGAATTAAGCAAGAATCCAAAAAATCTTTGTCTTTTCATTTTTGTAATTTTGAACGCATAACAGAAATTTTGGAACCTTCAAGAAGTTTAATGGCATCCTCAAAGATGGTTAAAAACACTATAATCTAACCAAGTGTGCAAGCTTTCACGGCCGGCATTGTTCCAAATCTTCATGGTTTCCGGGCTTGTAGGCCGTGGTCCGGTGGTATTTCTACCTGACGTTTCGTCTACGTTGTAGACGAAACGTCAGGTAGAAATACCACCGGACCACGGCCTACAAGTCCGGAAACCATGAAGATTTGGAACTATAATCTAAAATATTATTTTCTGAAACCACAAAACATGGAAGATTTTGCTTGTAATTTAGGGACATAGAAGATTTTCTTTGAATATAGAAGACGTCTATTAAATATAGAAGGTCTGGCAAATCTAGGTAGGAATCTGACAGAATAAACGATATATCTGAATATTCACAAGGAAAACAAAGTTCAAAAATCACGTCACGTCCACAAGTTGATGTAAAATGTACTAACGGAGAGCAAATAATTGTCAAAACGAATAAAAAAAATAATAAGAACGTTTCCTAAATAAATATTTAATTATCTCATTTCCTACCTTTTTGAGATCTTTGTTAGGTTCCCCGTCGTCCGCCTTCCGTTTCTCAGTACCAAGCAGTTTTCCGCCCCCTCCTCCTCCTCCTCCACCAAGCGATCCTGCTTTATCCTTCTCTGAACCGCTACCACAAATCTGTAACAAAACGGATATTGTTAATTGTGCGTCGTTACTCCGCAATTATAACCTATAATAAAAAATTAGACTGATGACCAGTCCTATACTTCCCACCTAGTAAATATTTGCAAAAAATACATACTCTTTTTTTATTCTTTGAAAAAAGCATGGCCCTCTTTTTTGTTTGGTGATCTACTGATGGCTAGTAATATAGCAAAAATCATGGTTACCTTGATTTACGTACAATTTTCTTTTTTTAGTAAAATATTTTTTTTCTCGAAAACTATACATTTTAGAGAAAAAAAATATTTACATTTTTTTCATATTATACCATCTAGAATTCATTTATATTTTTTTTACCTATGTTAATACGTGACATTGGGAACGTTTTTTTGAATATCTCAGGATCCACTGAACCGATTTGACTCAAAATCTAATCAGATCTAAGTTAAAGGCTGATAAACACAATAGAACAATCGGCATGGCCGTATGTTGTTCCGTTTTTACGATATCGAAGGCCACATACACACATACGGACATCAGTCAGAAAATGATCTTAAACGATTGCTAGGATCTCAAAACGTGAAGATCTGTTAAAATCTCGAAATATTTTTTTCGGACTAAATCCATTACTTCCCTACTATAGTAGAGGTGGTAAGTAAAAATCACTATCTCCAGGACTGCTGATTGTTATAAGATTTTGCAAATTCCCGTTGAACCCCAGACACACGGAACCCCTGGTTGGGAAGTCGCCATTTTCTGTCACGTGAATTTTGCGCAGTGCTAATCAGGTTTAAAACCGAAATGTCTGTGAACCGCGCTTCAATTTCAAATAGCTGCGGTTTGCAATGAATTTGAATAATCTACGTGTAATGGAAATGGGCGAGACCGATAAATTCTGATCGCCAAAGGCTAATTATACTGTTAATATGAGATAAATACATACAGACAGACAGTTCAGAATGCTATACAGCCAAATTTTCAATCATTGTAAATAAATAAAAATTGTACATAAGTTTTTTCAAAAATAGAACTGTCATTTTGGTCGCGGATTTAACAATTATTATTAAAATCATAAATAACGTTAAAATGAGTAAAAATAAATATAACCGAATTATGGGGAAATTATATATTATGTATTTTTCATCATCAAGTATAAGTAACAAGAAATTTTGACAATATTAATGTATATAATAATGACTATTTGAGCCCTGAAGGAGTTGCAAATTCGCAACGAAACGTTGGCAAATAATAAAGAATTTATACATTTAACTGGTCCTTATTACCCAATACTATATTATATTGTAAATAAATTATTATTTTAAGTATTAAAAAAAACTCATCCCGATCAAATTTCCTTTATTAATTCTATACGTCATATTATAGGTGACGTTTCGATGTATTTATATACATGGTGTCCGGATTTCAAGTGTACATAGGACATTTGCATGGGAAAATGGTTTTTCTCAATTTCCTGCTTTACTACACATTTTACAGAAAAAACATACTTAGCAAAAATGAAAGGAATTCATGTGTAGAATAAAATAGTATTTTAAGATTTTTTTGAAAATTTGTTATTTCACTCTACCATCGTAATTAATACCTTAAATATCCTGACTAATACTCATAATAACTTTTTGCAAAAATGACCGTCACAACCATTGTGACGTGACGGTCATTTTGGTCATGACTATGGTCAGATTATCGACTCACATCACTAATTCCTAGCTGTCAAAAAGCACAAAAATTTCCTTGTATATTATTATTATTATTATTATTTTATTTCGTTCAAAAGACTACAAGGAGTCGAATTTGTCAGACATGATAAATATAAAAACAATAGCATATATAAAAAATAAAGTATAAACAATACAATAAATTATTACATAGTAAAATCATCAACGATATACAAACATTGTGCAATCAATGATTTCTTAAGTTTCTTTTGTAATGAATTAAAAGGCACGTCTTTAAAGTCATTAGGCAAATCATTGAAAAGCTTCAAGGCAGCATAATGCGGACTGTTTTTGAAGAGAGAGAGATTACATTTAGGTAATAAGATATTGCCACAGTTACGAGTTAAATAAGAATGGTGGGCATTATGTTTCAATAATAAGATTAGGTACGTAAAAATGACGGATAACAGAGTCGAATAATCGGGGCTTAGCTGTACATGTCGTAAACCAATCAATGGACGGTAATCTGATAAATGTTTACAATATTAGTCTTGCGTAATAAAATGATTAATGACGCTAAAATGACTGTAACTTTTATAGAAAAAGTACATAATATAGTAACAAATCTTCAGTAAATTTCGCGTAGATAATTAATAATTATGTACACATCGCGATTAAATTTTTCTTCTAAAAATATAATTATTATATTAAAACCAGGCCTTGAAAAAACTTTTTAACAAAAAAAAAACCTCCTTCAAAAAGCCACTAAAAAGAGGAAAATAATGAAATTTTGAGGTCTGCGCCAATTTAATAAAATATGAAGTCGGTTAAAAAGTATCGTGATTAATATCTTCTTTTTAGCCAACTTCATATTTTATTAAATTGGCGCAGACCTCAAAATTTCATTATTTTCCTCTTTTTAGTGGCTTTTTGAACGTTTTTTTTTTGGTAAAAAGTTTTTTATTTTTAAACTTTTTAGTATCAAAAAGTGACATTTACCTTAAAGGAATCACACGCCGTTACCCACTTTTATTAAACAGACTTTCTTACGCTGTCTAATGTGTCAAAAAGTGACATTTACCTTAAGGAATCACACGCCGTTACTAACTTTTATTAAAATCAGCCGAACTACTAAACCGATTTTGATGAAATTTCTATGGGACCAATCTGAAAGTATATTATCCTTTCAAATAAAAAAATTTCCAAATCGGTTTATAAATGACGGAGTTCTGAGGTAACAAACATAAAAAAAAATACAACCTCCTTTTTTTGAAGTCGGTTAAAAATTACAATTTCGTAAAAGAGTTCTTTTATCGAAATATCAATACAAAAAGGTGTGATGGCACACACAGCGGTTAATCATCGGTTTGTGCCGCAAAGGGGCCCAAAATCATATCTCTATAATACCTATAATTAAAGTACGGTAGAAAATTAGAAAATCCAAAATGGCCGAACAGTATAAACTTTCCCGAATATCTCTTTGAAGTTGTAATTTCGCTTTGAAGAAATTAATATTAAAGTTTTAAATGTTGAAAATAGTCTTCTTTAATTATTTATATAATTTCTATATTAAATATAAAATCGCTGTAACGGAAAAAGGAACAGAAAGCAAGGGAGAAATTTAATATGAAAGAAATGCAAATTACAAAGACGACAAATAAATTGAGTCTTATTTCTTTATTTCCCAAGCGGTCGATCTGTACGTCTATACGAATTAAACAATTTAAACTAAATTGATGAAAAGTTTGCCACTGGAGCCGTTCTGTTTAGTACCAAAATCGCCCGTTCAAACGCCAAACTGGATTCTTTAATAAAGATTTTGTACAGTAACGATATATTATTATTATTGTAGATTATAGACGCGTCGACAACTCAGGTCATTAGCGTCTTCAACACAACAATTAATAATCCATTTGTTTATTAGAATCTGCCAGCCGACATACACAAACCGATTGGTACTAGCTCGGGTTCCTGCGAACGCCAATTCCCAAAGAACATTGGAATGCAATTGCGAGAACAACTACATTCCAATGTTCCCCCTGGGGGAAGACACAGTAACGATAGGTAGCGGCGTTGCCGGCAGACAAGCGACTAGGCCCTGCAGTCAGGGTCCATTCTGATTAGTCGAATACCCCATCTTGATGTCGTTTGACAAACACACACACACACATCTAAACGAACGTAACAACTAACTAGTGAACTCTGTATACTAATATGTATAGTTGATAGCGATTAAAAATGTGTTTTTGTATGTGGGAAATGTTCAAACATATAGGTATATTCTTCAAAACAGGCATTAATTTTCACAAAATTACAATGGAAACTTCAGGTAAGGGTTGTAATCTAATTCTTTCTATAAAAGTTGATCCATTTTTTGACATTTCAAAATAAAACCTCATTTAATATTATTATTTGAGATATTATGATGTCCAAAATTTATACAGTAACAGAGTTCTTGAGAAATTGGAATGGAGAAATAAATTTCAATTAAGTTTTATTTTGAAATGTCAGAAAATTGATCGCCTTTTATAGAAAGAATTAGATTACAAGCCTTACCTGCGTAATGGTATTATATGATTCGTGTGACTGTAAAAACTCGCTATCGCTCGTTTTTACATACTGTCACAACTCGTCAGTAATAAATCTCATTACGACACTAAAAATACAATCTATTATATTAATAAATTAATCGGGTCAGTGAACGGACTATGTCGCGTTATGTTATGCTAACTAAACTGGAATGGTAAATTGCGTTAAAAACATCAAAGGCTACATATAGCACCAACATACCTACTAATTTGCTTAAATATACCTAAGTCATAAATTAGATCAGTGTAGACAACATTTGAAATGAATATTTCCACTTTTACATCGTTAGCATAGTTTCAAAGAAAAGTCGTGTAAAAGCCTTTTACCTAGTGATGCGCGATACGAGATGTTTTAGTCGATTGTCTAGATTAAACATTTAGATGACTCTCGATGATTGTCACTTGGACTCGATTGTTGTTGATTCATGCTTCACTAAGACCGACGTGTTTAAAACAAACGAGGTTATGTCAGTAGAATATATGAAATTTGACAGTTGTGTTGTAAACGGGTGAACGTACGTTTAACGCAAATTCTAGTTAGAAGGAGACAGTTGCGACTCCGCCACGCCTTCCTTTCCTAATCTATAGGTATGTCAAAAATAAAAATCAGTAAATATAGTTAAAATTAAAAATTCCAAAAACTTCAAAGCAACTTGTTCTAATGAAAAATGTATGAAGTATAACTTCGACCGTGCGCTCATGTGGATGAAGCACACAGTCCATTTTTTTATAAAATTCGAAATCTCAAAATTTGCCACGCTTTTAAAATTCCATTTTCCATATACTATAGGTTTATCGATATTTGAAAGTTTTGCTGAAATCAGAAAATATTTCTCGCCTGTGGCAGACAGACGCGACGGGACGAAAAATATCATGGGTAATAAAAATCTAATTTTGTTTTATGAAGTCTCTATAAAAGTACGAGTCGAAGACGACTTTATTATTATATAATAACGTATGCATGTCGTCAGATTGACAGGGAACTCTTCTATGTCCAAATACACATAGTGTTTTGACCTTACGTATGTCTGGTGAAAAAAGTTACGTCGTATATCCTGAACCCTGGTGCGGTTTAGAAAACCCGGTAGTAAAACGCGATAATAAAATATCTAAATTTATATTCCGTTAAATTTTTGAAGTTATACTTCTTTGGCGAGGGTTAATTGGAATGACCTTGACTCAAAAATTACCGACTAAAAAATTAATGAATATAATGTGACGCTGCCAGCAAGAAAACGGCTCTAACGATTTGGATGAAATTTACTGAAATGGGGTTTTGAAGGGCAACAAATCGATCTAACCAGGTCTCATTTCAGGAAAAATTCGTTTTCTTATAGATTTTATAAAAAATCAATTTTTTGACGTTTCAAAATAGTGTAATATTGTAAGCAGGTTTTGGATACGTACTTAGGTATGCATAAATGTTATCCATGCTTATTGATTATTAAAAATAAAGAATTAAAAAAATGATGTCACAAATAAAAATTATAATTTAAAAAAACTAAAAAATACGCTTAATTGAACTAAAAAGTAAAAAATAATTAATTTTATTGTAAAAAAGCGTGGGGTAGTATGAAAATATGGTACAAAGCACCCCACGCTTTTTTACAATAAAATTATTTTTTTACTTTTTAGTTCATTAAAGCGTGTTTTTTAGTTTTTTTAAATTATAATTTATTTTTGCTTTTTAGTCCTGGAGATCCTGGTCAGGATAATGGGACAAACTTATAGTTCAGTCACTTTAGCATAAAAAGGGGGTCAACCTCGGAATGAGAGATAATAAGCTGAATTTTCGTATATATACCTTCATTTTGGCGTTCTAAAAGTTGTCTCAAAAGTCTCATAAAATCTCGTGTCTGCGTCCAAAAAATCAGTTTTTCGCAAATATCTCGGTTTCTATTGCTCCAATGATGTTAACATTTATTATGAAAATTGTAGAGCATAAAATTTGCGACAAATTTTATTTGAAACAATTTTTCATGCGCTCAACCGTTTTTGAGATAGAGGGCGGTGAGTGCGCAGCGCTCAGCCATACGTGCTGTAATGCAAGGTCAACCGTGAATATCTGTGAATACTACCTTGAATTTTGAATATTTTGTATAAGGTTATTTGGGCCTAGCACCAATTCATATTTTCAATTCATTATAATTTTTTATTAATAATAAATTGAAAATCCAATTGACACTTTTACCAGCTCTCGGGCTGGAACCCGGGAACTGAGGACTTGTAATAGAACAACGTCATGTAAACAATTGGGGCGTCAGATATTCCATAATAAATTGTCAAAGATCACTCTTTATATTGAGAACTGTCAGAACCAAAATGGCAGTCAATCAAAATGGTATCGCAACATTTATGACACAAAAAAAAAAATGTTTTTAACAAGTTGGATGTAGGCTAGTTCTTCAGCGAACGATTCAATACAACGTAATCTTTTCTGAGGTACATACAAACACAAACACATTGTATATTATAACGTAAAAGAGAAGAAATTTCCCTGCCAGCTATCTCTTCTGAAGATGATATAAGATATCGTTTACCCTTCAATAAAATTTTAATTAGATGACGTCATAGAGAATAACTTTATGTTTTCACTCTTCGAAGCACTAAGT
Organism: Mongoloraphidia duomilia; assembly: GCA_039654895.1. Lineage (NCBI taxonomy): Eukaryota > Metazoa > Arthropoda > Insecta > Raphidioptera > Raphidiidae > Mongoloraphidia > Mongoloraphidia duomilia. The sequence continues at coordinate 3,806,133 of CM077522.1, read as the reverse complement.
TTTATTAAAACAAAGTTATGCGACGTTTACGAGTACAAACACACACACACATGCAGGGCTTGTGGCCCCCTTAGCTAATTTATTATAATAATGAAACTTATCGACATACATGCTGTAACAAAAAATTCGTCTGATGACCAGTACTATACTTCCCACCTAGTAAATATTTGCAAAAAATAAACACTCTTTTTTTATTCTTTGAAAAAAGCATGGCCCTCTTTTTTGTTTGGTGATCTACTGATGGCTAGTAATATAGCAAAAGTCATGGTTACCTTGATTTACGTCGAATTTACGTACAATTTCCTTTTTTTAGTAAAATATTTTTTTCTCGAAAACTATACATTTTAGAGAAAAAAATATTTACATTTTTTTCAGATTATAACATCTAGAATTCATTTATATTTTTTTTACCTATGTTAAGAACGTTAAAGGCTGATAAACACAGTAGAACAATCGGCATGGCCGTATGTTGTTCCGTTTTTACGATATCGAAGGCGAAAAATTGACCACATACACACACACATACAGATATCAGTCAGAAAATGATCTTAAACGATTGCTATAGGGTCTCAAAACGTGAAGATCTGTTAAAATCTCGAAATATTTTTTTCGGACTAAATCCATTACTTCCACAACACCAGAGTCGGACTGGGCCTAAGGGGCCCGGGTGGCATTATGACTTTAAGGGCCCGCCGCCCGCCTAGGATCAGGGCAGAAAAAAAGATCAATTAATTTATAATTTTTATGTTTCATTTCTCTCCGTGTATGAATTATTTTGCGTGTAGGTAGTAAGCCTTGGGGGCCCGCGCAGGCTAGGGCCTGGGTGGCAAACGCCACCCTGACTCTATGGTCAATCCGACACTGGACAACACTGTCCTCTTCAAGACATTTCAACAGTTTCCGACAAATTAGTTGTGTTAATTTAAATCACGCTGGGCAAACATTTTTCTCATTAACAGAAAACAGTAACGGCTCGGTGCAAATGTGTTATAAAACCAAATGTAAAATGTAAAACAACACACAGACTGACAAAGAGAGAGAGAGAGAGGAAGAGGGGAGGGTGTGTAAGAGGAAATGAGAAGCTACGATATTAAAATAACAAACAATGTCAGTTTCTGTAATTGAGTTATAAAGCTAAGAATATAATACAAGTTAAACTTTGAAGAATTTGCATATCAAATGGACAAGAGAATAGAGGTCCGGTGGGGCGACGATGCCCTTTGAGGAGTTGGGATCAAAATGGTCCAGAGTTAGATGTTGTTATAGAGCTCTGCGTTAGTTTTCTATAATCCTTTAGGGCTGCACACAATGATTTACACCGATGTTATTTACAGTAGAGTTAATTCTAACGAATATTCGATATTCAGCTTTTTCGATAAGATTTTTTAGTCCTACCCCCTATAAAAAAGCTGCTTATTAAAGTGATTTATTACAGACCGGTGTGTACCTATATTCACAAATTGAAGGCAGAAAAATCCCAAATTATTTTAAACTAGCGGCCTGGTCCGGCTTCGCCCGGGTGCTATGAATTTATAATTTATTAATACATTACTCACACGCTTCGCTCGTTCGCTCGAATTTTTAATTAATTAAAACATTTCTCACTCGCTTCGCTCGTTCGCTCGAATTTATAATTAATCAATAGTTTTCGCAGCGCACGCCAAATAATGGCTTTTATAGGCAAATTTTTGATACCTTGCGTTACATTATTGTAATTTTCGTAGGGACCTCTATTTTTTTTGAAAATAAAATACAGCTCATGTTACTCGCTGATAATGTAGCTTTCTATAGGTGAAAGAATTATTAAAATCTGTTAAATAGATTTTGAGTTTAACCATTACAAACAAACAAACATAGAAAAAATCAAATCTCTTTATAATATTACTAGCTGCCCCGTCCGGCTTCGCCCAGACTGCAATACACTACTCACTTGCTTCGCTCGTTCGCTTGAATATTATAATTACATTACTCACTCGCTTCGCTCGTTCGTTCGAATTTTATTGATACACTACTCACTCGCTTCGCTCGTTCGCTTGAATATTATAAATACACTACTCACTCGCTTCGCTCGTTCGCTTGAATATTATAAATACACTACTCACTCGCTTCGCTCGTTCGCCATATATGTATTTTTTAAAGCTTAATATAAAAATCGCGATTAAAAATCAGGGGTTGATCGTATAAGGGTGAAAATTTAGAGTTGTATGTATTTTTTAATGCTGAATCATGAAAAAATTAAAACAAAAAATTTTGTCAAAAAAATAAAAAAAATTTTTTTGGGGTGGACCACCCTTAACATTTAGGGGGATGAAAAATAGATGTTGTCCGATTCTCCACCCTACCCGATAAGCACACAAAATTTCATCAAAATCGGTCCAGCCGTTTCGGAGGAGTTCAATAACGTACACCGCGACACGAGAATTTTATATATAAGATAGTATGAAGTATGATGAGGAAAAATGTATTGTAAAATACTAGAATCTGAAGCGAGAGAAATAGTCAGTACACGCGTTGGGTTCTAATCCAAGAACTGGTGAAACAATCAGTTGAACATTATTGTGTTCAGATAACGTATTGACAATTGCGGTCTTCTTTAAAAAATCAAATTATTCTATATTGCAAATTGCAATGTGAGCAGCTTTCTGCAATGTTGAAATATTTAAACTGTATAACAATGCCCGCCCTATGAATCCATCCCATCCTATTTTAGGTAATACCCTCAAGGGTAGGTAATGGAATTATAAATGGAATATTAATAATACGATTTTATATAAATCCTATTTATATTCAATAAGTAGGTGATTTGTGGTCCTTTTGAACTTTCGGCAGGAAATTTACGATAAATCAAAAGGTGTTCATTTTTAAGCGACTTTCGCTTCGACTTTATTAAACTGATTTTTCATTTCATTCGCTGTGAGCAGATGCATGGAGGGGATTTCAGAGAATTTTAAAATACTTATATATAAGTTTTTAATCATACAGTTTAATCATAAATATATTAAAATCGGCCTATACAATTAAATTTAATGAATATAATGCCTTAACGATAATAATGTTTAACCTTTGAATTGGATTTTGACAGCTGCGCTGTTCAACTAAAATTCATGGAGGATTCGATAATTTTGTATACACTTTAAATACACAGATAAAGTTTTTGTGTCATCTATTAGAGCACTTATGAACTACAAATTAAAATATATATATTATGTTTTAGTGTCAACTGTTAGCGTTTGAGAATAGCTGAGCGTGTAGCAATGCTGTTGTTTACATGGCGTTACTATGGTTCTTCTATATTACAAGTCCCCAGTTTCCGGGTTCTACCCGGAGAGCTGGTAAAAGTGTCAACTGGATTTTCAATTTATTATTAAAAAAAAATAGTAATGAATTGAAAATATGAATTGGTGCTAGGCCCAAATAATCTTAGCTGTTGGTGGTCTTAAAAAAAAAGTCAGCGTCACACAACTAAAATGAATTTAATCAAAATAAATGACTTTAAGCACTGATCTCCATGGCAATAAGGTACATTTTAGTTACTGGCCCGACATTGTGTGGCGCTGATTGCCTGTTCAAATTGGGACAATGGCGAATTACAGGAACAGCTATCCAGCTAGCAAGTATAGAGAATAGTGGATTAGACCTTCAAAAATTTCAATGTCAGCCAGCAGTCATTTCGATGAAATTAAACGTTCATAAACATAATATTTCTCTCTCATAAAATGATTAAATGCTATAAAAAGAGAAACAAATGCAGCACGCAACAATATTAAAATTGCATGAAGTTTTTCCATCAGCGAATATAATTTTCCATTTGCGGTTTGTGTGAAAATATCTCGTTGCCGTCACCTCGAAATAAGAATTTTATTGTTTTGTTTGTCGTGGGGGCGCGAGGTAGGTACGTGCTGGTACTGGAAAATATGGATTGCGATGCTTTATGTCCGCTCTTACCAAAGAGGAACAATAATTTATACTATGACTAGAGAGTGGAAAACCATTGACTTAGAGCAGGGGTCGGCAACCTGCGGCTCGCGAGCCGCATGCGGCTCTTATGATGTCAAGATGCGGCTCTCCAGTTCCACGCGCAAATATTAATAATTATATTAGTTTATTTTCAAAACTCATAAAAAATATTATACTGCAAAAAAAACTTTAAACAGGATAAAAACACTCAACAGAGAACAGTGAGAATAGGTGGAGTGGAGAGTATACGGACAGCTGACATTTTTTTAAATGTGGCAACACTGTTCTGTTTGTTTAGTTATTGGTGCACTGTGTCGTCAACGGTCGCAGTCAGAACTTTTTTTTATATACCTAATCCTAATCAAGTACCATAATATTGAAATAAAAATGTTAGTGGCTCTTTAAAAACTGGGAAATTTTGTGAATTGTAACTTTTGGCTCTTCCGTCTCAAAAGGTTGCCGACCCCTGACTTAGAGCGAAACTCACACGGGCGGATTTTAATATCGACATTTTGTTCTGCAAATTGAAATATATGCTTAAAACAGTCGCCGTAACAACATATTAAAATTTCAACCTTGAACTAATAATAAAAATTTCGTCGGGTGACACGTTTAGAATGATCTGCCACCCCTTTAATACTGACCAATTGATCTGGAAATATTATAATGGCATTGTTGGGTCACCAACAAGCTATACAAACAATTTCAGCCCTGAAGCAATAATAATTGTGATCATTTTTTTTTGTTACATGTTGGGGGCGGTCTGCATCCCTCCCATACCGCTATCTAGCAAAATCCCTTACTCAGGGCACTTTAATATGCCTGCCTCAACATCTTCACAAAAATAAGGCCTTGAATAAATAACACCAAAAAATTGTCACTAGCTCTCGGTCTATTATCTTTATAGATATACGATGTTCTTTTTCCAATTCTTTTTCTCTGGATTTTTTTAGCAACCTTCCTTTATCAACGTTTATGTCGACACTTGGCTACATCGAATTGCACTTTTATAAATTAGATATACACAATCCACAAATGGATCTAATTATTGAACGATATTGAGCAAAGAAGTTCTTTACGCCACTAAATTGTGTGGAAAAAAGCTAGTACACTCAGATCCCGCTTGATGTCCCGAGTATTCTCTACCGGAACTTACCCCCTGCACTCTTCATCTCAAATCCTTTCACCTTACTTAAAAACTTTTATCGTTCTCTCGACGCTATTTTTAAAGCTAAAGAATTTGGGTAAACGCTAAATGAAGGACCGAGAATCGCACTACAGATCCCACAGGCGAAAAATTAAAAAAATCATATTTTCAATCCAATATTTATTTTATTTAAATAAATTGAAAATCCAGTTGACACTTTTACCCGCTCTCGGGCTAGAACTCGGCAACTGGGGGACTTGTAATAGAGGAACCATAGCAACGCAATGCAAACAACAGTATTGCTACACGCTCGGTCATTCTCAAGCCCGGTTTGTTGTAGAGCGGGGCAAGACTGTAATAAGGTGGAATACACAATACGAAGCGAAGCCTGCTCCGAGGCCGCTCTCACCAAAACTTGTTTTAACTAAAAAGCTAAAAACAAATTTCTTAACTGGTTTCCTGTCGAGCGGAGGAAGAATAGAATACACAATAGGGAGCGAAGCTTCCTCCGAGCCGGCTCTCGCGAAAACTTGTTTTTAACTAAAAAGCTAAAAACAAATGACAATTCTAAAATTCAGATTTAAAGCTGAAATTCGTATCAAAAAGAATCGAGCATATAAAGGGTTTTTCAATAAGGACATAACAATTTTGTATTTAAATAAAACACAGAATGATTGAGATATCGGGCTGAAATTTATTCCAGGTGTAGTACACATGTTACAATTATGTACGGAATTCGACGTCGTTCATATGACCACCACGAGCACGAAGGCAGCGATCGATTCTTTGGACCCAATTTTAAATCACTCTTTCACACATATCAGCTGGAATGTTGGCAATTTCGCGTTCGATATTGTTCCTGAGCTCCTCTAACGTTGTTGAAATGTTGGCATAAACCTTCGACTTAAGGTAACCCCATAAGAAAAAATCCAACGGCGCATGAGCGAGGTGGTCATTTGACTGGACCATTTCTCGAGATTAAACAATTACCAAATTTTCCTTTCAATAAATCAATTGTTTGACCAGCTGTATGGCTTGTGGCACCATCTTGTTGAAACCACATATCGTTGATGTCAAGTCCATCGAATTCTGGCCAAAAATAGTCTTCCAACATGGCACGATAGCGAACTCCAATGACCATAACATGGCGGTTTTAACGATTTCCAAACGTTGCTCGTTCGTGAACTTCACCATGATAAAAATGTAAGTCTTGACTGACATTTTGACTTTGACAGATCATAAAAAAAATTGTAGGTTATGTTCCGTATTATATAACAAAATTGTTATGTCCCTATTGAAAAACCCTTTACCTAACTAACGCAAATCGGGGTTTTAGTGTAAATAATAAATTAATAACAATATTGTTTTTTGATATCATTGCACGCAATAACCACGAAAATGGGTTTTTGTCCCAACGCAGCAGTGTGGGTGGGTATTTCACATTTCGGGAGGCCGGAGGACTGAGACGATTGTAGTGTAGTCGCTTGGGCGTTGAACATCGGTCATCGTGCCCTACAGGCCAGTGGCGTAACTAGAAGTTTGGTGTGGGCATTATAATGGAACGTATAATGAGCGTTATATAAACAACTTTTTGAAGTGAAAACTTCCATTAGGCTCTCTTTGCCTGAGTACTGAAAAAATGTGAAGCGTTCGAACTACTTCCGTAAGAATTCGCAACCCCACCGTAAGAATTCGCAACATACTTATATCATAAAAACGGCCGTCTGCAGCACTTCGGCTCATAGCGTAGTGGTTACGTCTTTGCGTTCTATGCATAGGAACCTGAGTTCGAGATCTTGATGGCAGCGTAGAATTTTTGGCGTTTTTTTTCTATATTCTACATGATATTTATTTATATATTTTTTTATTTTTGTTATATTTTTTCTTTGACAATAATTATAATTTTTTTGAAACTAAGGTGGAATTAATTAAAAATACAATTTTAGTATTTTAGTAATAAATTATTTTTAGTTCATAAATGCGCTATAATAGATGACACCAAAAATTATATCTGAAGTTTTCACTACTGTCGTGTGGTCATAAGCACACACCCGTTTTTTTTTATTAAATCATTGGAACGAGCTCCATCTAACTTAAATAATGCCGTAGGATTTTTTTGTCTAGGACTTAAGAAGGCTTCACAATAAATTTTTGAGGTTGGTTAAATAAATATTTTTCTTTTCAAAATTCAAGAAGCTGGTGTCATTTGCGATTTTATTAATTTATTGTTATCGATTTTCCGGAGCAAAATTTTATCACTACGCTGCTGGGTCGGGAGCGTGGCACTAATGAGGCGTCTCCAGTAATAGTCAGTTCGGGAGTCGTGCGAAATGACGGGATGTGAGAACGTGGAGGCACTATTACTGCTGTGGAAGAAGAGAATGAAACAACGCGGGAAATGCACTGTTCTATTGACCTTAAACAAGATGGATTCCAGATAATCCTATTACGGTCTTTTATATCATACATAGCAGACTCACGAAGCAAACAATAAGTTAATAAAATAAAGATTCTTTTTTCATGTCGAATAAAGAAAATATTATATGTTTATGACAAAAAAATCGGCTGATACGATTTAGTTTCAATTTTCTTGTGTTTGCAGAATAAGTGAGACAGAAAAATTAAAAATATTTGTAAAAAAAACTTTTTAGAGACAAGCTTTTATTTAAATGCACTAAAAAGGAAAAAATAATTTTTAATAATTTAGGTTCATAATTATAAAAGCGTTGGTCGTGACTAATAAACTATCATAGAGTTCACGACCCACGCTTTTATAATTATGAGCCTAAATTATTAAAAATTATTTTTTCCTTTTTAGTGCATTTAAATAAAAGCTTGTCTCTAAAAAGTTTTTTTTACAAATATTTATTTTGTTCATTTTAGTCTTTCAAAATTTTACCCCCTTCGACACCCCTTAAATTTCCCCCAAAATGCACTTATTGTGTTTCGCTTATCAAGCCCTTTCATGTGATACCCATGATACCCATATCATAGGGGTTGCTGAGGAAATGATAAATCGCCATTTTGCCCTCAAAATGTCCTTAAATTGCCCCCAAAATGCACTTATTGTGTTTCGCATATCAAGCCCTTTCATATGATACCCATATCATAGGGGTTGCTGAGGAAATGATAAATCGCCATTTTGCCCCCAAAATGCACTTATTGTGTTTCGCTTATCAAGCCCTTTCATATGATACCCATATCATAGGGGTTACTGAGGAAATGATAAATCGCCATTTTGCCCCCAAAATGTCCTTAAATTGCCCCCAAAATGTACTTATTGTGTTTCGCTTATCAAGCCCTTTCATATGATACCCATATCATAGGAGTTGCTGTGGAAATGATAAATCGCCATTTTGCCCCCAAAATGTCTTTAAATTGCCCCCAAAATGCACTTATTGTATTTCGCTTATCAAGCCCTTTCATTTGATACCCATATCATTTATGATTTATTTCTGCACACTATCACCTATCGTACAGTGAAATTTTTTTTGAAATCGGTCTTCTTCTGAGATTACCCCTGATTTCACTCGGACGAAGCCGAGCCGACCAGTTTTAATCATAAATATCTAAACATTTCTCGTGAAACAATCTATCTAATCGTGAAAACCAGAACAAAATCCGTTCAGTAGTTACGGAGAAAATCGGGAACAGACAAACAGACGCGGCGGGAGACTTTGTTTTATATGTAGTGATTCAAAAACACTTTGTAAAACTTGCAAACTAAATTTTTTTCTGACAATTTCACCTACACGTTTTTTGTTTGTTTACAGAAAATTAACGACAAAAAGAACAAAAGTACTAACAAAAGTTTAGTTTGTAGTTGCTACTGCAATAAATGAAACACAGTTTTCACAGAGTTAGTTTATTGCTCTTATAATGTTCAAAGCAGACTTTTTTTTGTTTGTTTTCAACAATTACTATAACAAGAAAATAGAGCAGGTATAATCTGTGGCCAGGAGGAAAAAACGCATATGTCTTTTTTTGCTGAAATGGAAAATAATGACGACTGAATTATCCACATCATTTAGAGCGAAACACTACACAGGCGGATTTTCCGCGGCGTTTTTAACACGGCGGATTGCACGTCTAAAGGTACGTGCAGTATGAAGCTGGGATTCTAGATGGTAGCGTAGATCATAGCAGGGCTTGCTTAAATTAATGCATTGTTATATATGCGAGCGTACACAACGAAGCAGTGAGTGTAGCAGGTATAAGCGCTGTTACAAGAGCTGCTAGATTCAAGAATGCATCTCACCATTCTTTCAGCGCGCTGACTACTACAATCAACGTGTGACAACTGTCAAATGGCCGCTACAAGTTTCGCAATGGATGTGACTAGTTTAATAAGTGAAATTTTGCCAGTTTTTATTTAATTTGTTTTGAGTTTTTTCTAAGACGTATTTAAAAGTGTTAGGTTCCATACGTAAATATTCAAAAAACCGGTTTGGGTAAAATTTTAATTCTTGGTATAAATGATGAAATTCGCCATGTTTAGATCGTTTTCTATTAATAGGGTAGACATGATAGCTCGTACCCAAATTTGTATTTAAAATATACCAGTTTGTAGCAGAAGAACACAAATATTCGTCTTCGCTATCTGGCATTTCAAACGCGACTTAAACTTGTATCAATGTTAGTATCAAAGCTTTGTTGTGCAAACCTATAAGCTCTTAATATTATTATACAAACAATTTGAGCCTTGAAGCAATAATAATTGTGACCATTTTTTTTGTTACATATTGGGGGCGGTCTGCATCCCTACCATACCGCTATCTAACAAAATTCCTTACTCAGGGAACTTTAATATGCCTCCCTCAACATCTTCACAAAAATAAGGCCTTGAATAAATAACACCAAAAAATTGTCACTAGCTCTCGGTCTATAAGCTGTCTTCTCTGAATTATGTAGGTAACACACAAATTATAATAATGAATACAAAACAAAATGTTCAGAAATTTATGCAATTTATTCTCTGATTCATATTTTATTTAGAAAGCTCACGGATGATTTATAAAGTGAACATTCAAAATACATAGTAATAATATTATGATTAATTTGTTTGGCTAATATTCAAAATAACTGAATTGTAGATTTATAGGCACGGTCTCAAATTGTATCATTTACTTGAACGTTTTTAATGAGTAAAAGGAAAATAGTTTAACTGGGTTTTTTTGGTAAATTTTTAGATGAATCAACTGTCCATTAATTGCTACAGATAAAGAACTTATTTTTATTTTAAACACGTCTGTTGCAAAAAAAAAACACCACAATACCTTCAATACGGTGTGCCGTTAATTGAACCCAGCAATTTTATACCACGACAAGTGATCCCACGACAACTGATCCCAACGACAAATGATCCCAACGACAATTGATCCCACGACATTTGATCCCAAAAAATTGTCTATAAACTGATAGCGTCTGATAAGTAATAAAGTTATTAAATTTTATTAATTTAATGAAATAATTTAATCGATTATTCCCTTTGTCGGGAAATTTGTTTGAATTAAATTTGTAGACGTTATGATATATTTGTAATTGTACATTGTCATTAGAATTCTAACGAATGTAATAGTATAATGTGTTTATGAGTTAATAATCCTTTAGAGATTATGCAATGATCAAGTTGAATAATTCACTTTTATTTATCATTGTCCGGGATACGTCGTAATTTTGTCAAATATTGTATTTTATGAATTAATAACAAATTATCACGCTGACTTTTCATAAACTTTAAAGGCATATTTAACAATTCATTATAATGTGAAAAGCACGAAAGACCAAATTGACTGCACACCTGATGTTTCGAAGTTTCTATGTACAATAATTTTTCAACAAAACTTATAAAATACAATATTTGACAAAATAACGACGTATCCCGGGCATTGATAAATAAAAGTGGATTATTCAACTTGATCTTTACATAATCTTTAAAGGATTATTAACTCATAAACACATTATATTTACTATTACATTCGTTAGAATTCTAATAACAATGTAATTACAAATGTATCTTAACGTCTACAAATTTAATTCAAACAAATTTCCCTCGATTAAATTATTTCATTAAAATAATAAAATATAATAACTTTATTACTTATCAGGCTCTGTTAGTTTATAGACATTTTTTTGGGATCAAATGTCGTGGGATCAATTGTCGTTGGGATCAAATGTCGTTGGGATCAGTTGTCGTGGGATCACTTGTCGTGGTATAGAATTGCTGGGATCAAATGCTTCAATACATATTATTATAAATTATAAAACAAAGTCCCTCGCCGTCCGTCTGTATTTCTGTCTATCTGTGACCGATTTTCTCCGTAACAACTGAACGGATTTTGTTCCGGTTTTCACGATTAGATTGATTAAGGTTAAATGTATTATAATTGAAACTTGCCGTCCTGAGTGAAAATCGGGGGTAATCTCAGAACACCGATTCCAAATTTTTTTCACTGTACAATAGGTGATACTTTGCTTTAGGACATAGGCTAAATTATTGATTAATTTCTAACCCTAAAATACCAGATGTCTCACTATTATACTTTAAGCATAATTTTAAAAATATCTGTTCGTATATTAAGAAATTAAGAAGCCGGACCTGATCAAACAAACATCCTCTCACAACTTTAAAATACACCCCTTCTATGCAAAATATAGCGAAGCCCTATTGACTTTCGCTTAGTTAGAAATTTATAATTAAAAATTCTTGCATAACTTTTTTAATAAAAATAAAAGTTGATTAAAAATAAAATCGCTTAAAAACTATTTTAAAAAAGACGATAAAATTCTATTTATAGAACGTTACTCAATACATAATAATTTAAATAATTAGTATGGGTATGTTAAAAAAAAGGACAAAAATTAATTTAATTCACTTGAAAAACAAATTACTTATGACCCGACAGTGACATCTAAATTTTTCTTATTTAGCCTTCTAAAAAAAATATCATGGCGATAGATTCGTCTGATATTATTATGTCAATTCACAAATATAGTGAATTTATTTACGGTGAGGAAATCAAATCACAAAAGCTGTGTAAATTGCATGACGGTTCACTGTTGGAGAGTTGTGTGACGGACAGATAGAATACTTCTCTTCTGATTTACATACCTACTAAATTACCTTACGAACTTAATATGTTTCAGCCAGGGGTTCCTCGAAATATTTCAATGGTTTCATTAAACAAAAAAGATTGGGAATCACAGTTTTAGTGCTTCTTGTATCTACTGAAATTTAAAAGTTATATTAACTGTAAAATAATATAGCATTATTATTATAATGTAGCAAATTTAATTATTTCTACAAATGAACACAGCAGTTGTACAAAAACAATATGTTAATTATTAAATTATTTCAAACATAATATTATAAATTAAATATTCATTATTTACATTCATTACAAATTTTGATTGAGTTTCCACAATAAATAGTGCGTAGTACATAAAAATAACGAAATAACAAAACGAAATTGTTACCCGACTGCGGGAAAGCAAAAGAAGGTAATGTTCACGTATTTCGATATTAACTCACAAATAATATTATGTAGAATTAATCATCTTGAGCAGTGCTTCTCAAAATGGTAGTTCGCGGATCGGTGCCGGTCCGTGAGCAAAATGTTACCGATCCGCAGGAATAAAAACCGGTCCACAGGAATAAAAAAAAATCAACTGATGACTAGTCCTATACTTCCCACCTAGTAAATATTCGCAAAAAATAAACACTCTTTTTTTATTCTTTGAAAAAAAGCATGGCCCTCTTTTTTGTTTAGTGATCATAGCAAAAATCATGGTTACCTTGATTTACGTATAATTTTTATTTTTTTTTGTAAAATATTTTTTTTCTCAAAAACTACATTTTAGAGAAAAAAATTATTTACATTTTTTTCTTATTATAACATCTAGAAGCCATTTATATTTTTTTACCTATGTTAATACGTGACATTGAGAACGTTTTTTTTAATATCTCAGGATCCACTGAACCGATTTGACTCAAAATCGAATCAGATCTAAGTTAAAGGCTGATAAACACAATAGAACAATCGGCATGGCCGTATGTTGTTCCGTTTTTACGATATCCAAGGCGAAAAATTGACCACATACACACACACACACACACACATACAGACATCAGTCAGGAAATGATCTTAAACGATCGCTAGGGTCTCAAAACGTGAAGATCTGTTAAAATCTCGAAATATTTTTTTCGGACTAAATCCATTACTTCCCTACCATAGTAGAGGTGGGAAGTAAAAAAGAAGAAAGCATCTACTGTATATATTTACATTAGATCTTATGGCAAAATTGTAAATGTTCGCAATGTAATTTGTCCTATGTTCGGTAAAACCGTTTACACCCTGTAGACGTGTCGCAGCGGTAATGCCCCGTCCCACTGTCACGTGATCCCGTCTGGGTGTACGTACATATATCAGTATTACACAGATCGCGTAGGCGCGTCACACAACGTGTGGGACGACTCGACTAAACAGCAGGCTTATTTCAGGCAATTCTGTGTCCTCGACGCGGGTGGCGGCTCAGCTTTATAATCTCTACATAGTATAAATTGAAGTCGCTTTTCGCGTCTGTCTGTCCGTCTGTTTAACCGCTAACTCCTCCTAAACCACGCAACGGATTTTGATGCGGTTTTCACCATCAGTTAGATAATTTTTCACGGAAGATTTATATATATATCATAATTAATAAATAATAATAATTAATTAATTAAATTCGTAACCCGACCGTAAGAATTCGCAACATACTTATATCATAAAAACGACCGTACGTAACTGTTCCACTCATAGCGTGGAGGTAACGTCGCAGCACTCTATGCACAGGGACCCGGGTTCGGAAACTGATGGCATCGTAGAATTTTTGGCTTTTTTTTCTAAATTCTACACGATATTTATTTATATATTTTTTTATTTTTGTTATATTCTTTCTTTGACAATAATTAAAAAAAGCTTTCGTTTGATACCCCATACGATGACCTTAAAAACATTTTTTTTTGGCGAAGAAGATGGGATGCATTTCAAACGTTCTTTCCCGCGCTGCATTCTTTGTTTCATCAAGCTAGAGCATTTTCCCCTTCAAATCGTCGAGGCAATGGCGCCGCATAAGAAGTTTTTCATTTATGCGATTTGAAAATTCAACAATGACAAATTTTCATAGATAGTACGGTCGATTTTTCAATTTCCGCAATGATTGTCAACGACACGAAGCTTCGACACGCGGACCCCGAGGCCAAAATAGATTGAGTTCGAACGATGAATACAAACTGTGTATAGCGCTCTCTTTCTTTAACATCGTATCATCTGTCCTTCTCGCTCACTATGAGTGTATGAAGTGTTGCAGACCGTTGCCGCTTTCCATCAAACGGAACGGACAAATAAAGTGGGCTTGGGAATTCCCCGGAGGATTTGCTATGTTGCAAGTAGGCTATGGTACATTACGACCATAATATTCGAGTGAAGAAGGTATCAGGAGACAAGGTATTGTGAAGTAGATGTGTGACCTTGATTTATGCTCAGGAGACGTTTTATTGTGAAGGATCGTGGAACCTTAACTTTTTATCGAATAGCTTGTCGGTGACCCAATAATGCCATTATAATATCTGCAGATCGATTGGTCAGGAGGGCAGTATAGCCTAGTGGTTAGCATGCTTGGTGCCGCAACCTCTAGACTGGACTGCCGTGGGTTCGAATTCCACCTGCGCTCATGGATGTTTTGTGATGTTATTTAGTTTTAAGTTAGTTGTTATTTAGTGTAGTTGAAAGACGCTAATGACCTTAGATGTCGACGCGTCTATAATCTACAATAAATAAAATAAAGATTGGTCAGTATTAAAGGGGTGGCAGATCACCCTAAACGTGTCATGTACTCGACGAAATTTATATTATTAGTTCAATGTTCAAATTTTAATAAATGTTGTTACGGCGACTGTTTTAAGCATATGTTTCAATTTGCAGAGCAAAATGTCGATATTAACCCTCTCTCTTAGAGGGAAACTTGCTCGCCTAGGTGTTGATATCGTTCTTTGGGTATTAATACCGATATTTTGTTCTGCAAATTGAAATATAGGTATGCTTAAAACAGTCGCCGTAACAACATATTAAAATTTGAACCTTGAACTAATATTATAAATAATAATATAATTATGCTGATTTCGCAATGAGTACAGTCAAACTTCTTTATCACTTTCGGTTAGAAGCTATGGGCAACCAAAGACAAATACAGGATTGAGCAATTATGACGCCATCTATATACCAATCGGAATCGAAGTTTTCAATGACAAAAAGAGACATCTGGAGTTATTAGACGCAACTATGCGGGTTCTAAACATTAACACAAATTATTATTATCACATTAACTATGTCTACGCACTACCAAAATAATCCATTGAGGCAAAAGCAGCAGGAGAGATAGAGATGCCGTTATCATAAATTATATTGACGAGACAGAAAGAGCTTTATGAAATCGTGAGTTCAAGAATCTGGAAACCGCTTTCAGCATGACGTACGATTACTGCCTCTGAAATATACGAACAGTTCTACGGGATGTCACTAAATATTATGACGTGACTAAAAAATTTTTGATGTGAAACATCTTATGTCGGGCTGTGAACAGCCGCGTGAGGGGAAATATGCAACGAAATGTTTGGTCCGCTCCTTCGCAGCTGTTCTCCCCACCACTGCGGCACTCTCTCTCTCTTGGCTCAGGCGTGCACTGTAACACACGCGGTGTTACAATGTAGTATATAGGATTACGTCAGCATAACAGTTAGTTGCTGCTTTTGAAAAAATATATACTACTACATAGAGAATACCACTGAGTTCAATAACGTTTTCTTTGATGTTTCACATCTGTCGGGGGTCCCGGGACCCACACCCTTTTTTGTGTTAGGTATATTATTAGAGCAGTAAATTCTGAACAAAATGACACCTAAATCACTTCATTCTGATTTCAAATTAGCTCAAAAATAATTTTTGAAATATTTATGTTAGCCCCGCCCGCTAATAATCGTTTTTGCTCTACGAACCTATGACGTCATATTTTTATGAATGTATGTTTATAATATCTACTAACTCGATGCTAATTATATCAGAAACAGAATGTTGAAAAATACCGTTTTGTACCTATGTGAACATGATGTAAACAATCTAAGCTCCGTTGCTATGGATACATT
This sequence comes from Mongoloraphidia duomilia, assembly GCA_039654895.1. Lineage (NCBI taxonomy): Eukaryota > Metazoa > Arthropoda > Insecta > Raphidioptera > Raphidiidae > Mongoloraphidia > Mongoloraphidia duomilia. The sequence continues at coordinate 3,789,850 of CM077522.1, read as the reverse complement.
CATTTTTTACTTAAAATTGACGTCACACGTTCTCACACGGTGTTTGAAGTCACGTGACACATAGATTAAAAATCATGATTTTATTTATTTATTTAAATACCTATGTTTACGAAACTTAATTAATAAAAATAAAAATTCTAATAACTATTATAGAGCATAAACTTTCATAATAACAAATACCGACACTTTGTTCTGCAAATTCAAATATAAGCTTAAAACAGTCGCCGTAACAACATATTAAAATTTGAACCTTGAACTAATAATATAAATTTCGTCGGGTACATGACACCTTTAGGGTGATCTGCCACCCCTTTAATACTGACCAATCGATCTGCAAATATTATAATGGCATTATTGGGTCACCGACAAGCTATACAAACAATTTCAGCCTTGAAGCAATAATAATTATGACCATTTTTTTTGTTAAATGTTGGGGGCGGTCTGCATCCCTCCCATACCGCTATCTAGCAAAATCCCTTACTCAGGGCACATTAATATGCCTCTCTCAACATCTTCACAAAAATAAGACCTTGAATAAATAACACTAAAAAATTGTCACTAACTCTCGGTCTAATAGACTTACCGTGCGGTTTTTTTCCACGCGGTAAAAAATCGGGCATTAAAATATCGCTCGTGTGAAACGGCCCTAACTAGATATACAGACGCGAAAAGGGGATTTTGCTGTACCTATATTATGAGCCAATCTTATTTCATTTTGAAACACCTTATATAAATAAAATATTACAACATACATTATCCTGACAAGGTCGCTTAACGAACGGAATTGAAAGGATATGAACACATTTTCAACGGTTTTGTGGAAAATAACAGTATCTTACCAAACGATAATTTATACGAACAAAAAACAAATGAAGCTATTAAAACAAAATTACTAATTGTATCTTTAGTATTAAATTTCCATTAGATCGACGTCTACTTGAGACAGCTCTAAGAGCTTTAGAAAAAAGCAGAGAAAAAAAATTGGAAATTCGATAACGTTGATTTCATAATGAAAAGACGTATCTTGAATTTTTCTGCAAAAAAACTGTTTCAAAGTCAATTGATAAAAACAGAATAATTTATAAAGTCTAGAGTTTAAAAATACGCGAGGATTTTGTCAGAGTGATTTTTTTTAACGTGGCACCTTCGATATACCTACGAAAAGGATTTAAATATTTATACAAATTATACAGAATAGAGGAAAAAAATATATTTAAACAAGAATCTCTTACATGACGTTGCTATGGTTCCTCTATTACAAGTCCCTAGTTCACGGATTCTAAGCTGGTAAAAGTGTCAATTGGATTTTTAATTTATTATTAGAAAAAAAATTAAGAATTGAAAATATGAATTGGTGCTAGGCCTAAATAACCTTAGGGTTGGTGGTCTTTAAAACACAATTACAACAAGAATCTCCATAAATAAATATAATATACCGAAGCAACGGTTAAGTCGCTCAGTTCCGAATGCTGCCGCTATGAGAAGACCGATTACATAGATTATCGATAATCCATTTGTAGCCAGCGATTAATCTGGTAATAGGCACACAAAGAGACAATGGCGTCGCAAACAGGTATCGCCTGCACATCGCGTAGATTCCATAAAAACACATTGCGCATGCGTGGTCACTAATTTTACATTAATTTGTTTTGTATTCATCCATTTTATATATGTAACTATACATTTTATTTTGTAATTTTTACACACTTTATTGGAATATTACACAAATTATGTAATTTTAATTTACTTTATGTAAAATTCACAAATTTGTTTAACTTTACAGTAAAAATCCAAGGTTTTATGAAGTTTCCTGTGTAAAAATAAATAATAATGTAAAATTACTTAGAAAATCGAGCGAATTCTACCTTAACTTTCAAAGTATTTTTACATCCATTGTTACAGTGTGTACTATTATTGCGATTTCTTTATATACTTAGATTATCTATAAAAAGCACCAAAACAGTGACATTTCGTGTCGTCAAGTGCAGCCAACATATACATATTATAATTGAAAACAGGAGAATAAATTTCTAGACGCCAAGTTTCGATAAGAAGAGTAGTAATTTAAGGCAATTTATTGTCGCATATAAAACGACGAGTTGTTTGCAAAACGACCATTTGTGTAAATTTTGTTGAAAGGCGTAAAACTCTGTAAAGTAAAATCCGTGCATAAATTTAGGAAAAAACGTAAGTCACAGATAGGGTTCATTCTCGGGAATTCTCGAGCCGAGAATTCCCGGGAAATCGTTGTTCCCGGGAAATTAAGCTCGAGAAAAATCGAGAATTCGAAAAATCATATTTTAGTCTATAAAATTATAAAATAAAACTATTTGCCTTTGTCTTTCAGGAAATGTAGTAAATAAAATAAAGAACCGGCTGTCTGATAAAGCTATAAAATGCTTTAGTTTTTCTAAAGGCATATTTTATCAGACAGAGTAAGCAGATCTAATTGTTTTGTATGTAGGTATGTACTATGTTCAGATGTTGTTTTATTGATCTTGCAAAGTTTTAAGTTGATTTTTTTCCTAATTAACCTGCCAAAATGGTGCTGTGATTGTAATTATAAGTCAGCGTATAGTATTAACGTTTTAATGTTTAAATTTTTATTTTTTTTTATTTTGTTTGAGAGAAGCTAATTTTGTTGAAAACTGTCAATAAAAGTTTTATGATTATTTTGATACTTTTATTTGACAGGAAAACCACTTAATTTATTGATTTAAAATAAGATATTTTTTATGATACACATTTTTAATTTTGTAACGACTTTTTTTATTATTTGAACCGAAAAGATATGCAAAAACATACGTAAATGTAAATTTCTCGACAACCCGAGAAGACCCGAGACCCGAGAAACTGATAAGCTCGAGAAATCATGAACCCTAGTCACAGAACATATCTGTTTCGACATAGCAGAAACCCCGCTCGTGGATATTTTGTGATGTCGTTTAGCTTTCATTGGTGATGTTATTTGAAGTAATTAAAAGGCTAATGACCTAAGTTTTTTTTTTCATTTTGTGTGTTGACCTGACTTATGACCTAAGTTGTCCAGAGTCTATAATCACATTTTTCATTTTTGGGTCGCACTTGCCCCATCTTACCTTATACTAAATTTGGATACCATTTATTAATATTTATGACCTAAGTTGTCCAGTGTCTACAATCTACAATTAATAAATGGTATCCAAATTTAGTATAAGGTGAGATGGGGCAAGTGCGACCCAAAATTGAAAAATTTGTTTTCCAATCGCTGAATAATAATGGAACTGAAAATCACCAGTGAAACTATGGAAGGATTGTTAGTTAGATATCTAATTTACAGATGGCAGTGCAATATTGCAAGTTTGTAAAATATACTTGCCTCGGAAATGCACTTGCCCCACCACCTTACGTTATGATACTTTTTATCCAAAACCGACATCTACGCGAAAATCAATGCCATCTGTATGTCAATCTACAACTAATAAATGGTATCCAAATTTAGTATAAGGTGAGATGGGGCAAGTGCGACCCAAAAAATCAAAAAAGGGGTTTCCAATCGCTGAATAATAATGCAACTGAAAATTACCAGTAACTATGGAAGGATATGTTAGTTAGATATCTAATTTAGAGATGGCAGTGCAATATTGCAAGTTTGTAAAATATGCCTGCCTCGGAAATGCACTTGCCCCACCTTACGTTATGGTACTTTTTATCCAAAACCGACATCTACGCGAAACTCAATACTGTCTGTATTTCAAATTGTAGCGGGATTTCTCCAGACCCGTTCAAATATTATCCTACTATAAGCAAACTTGTTTGTTATAATAACACACGTTCTCCATATGAATTTGTCAAAATTATATTTTCTTAGTTACGCTAAAAAACTGAAGTTTGTAATAAAATTAAGAAAAATCGCAGGATAGTGGACAAAATATTTGATTTATTAAATACATTTAATTTAATTTCGTACATTTAATTTAATAAATCAAATATATAAAAATAAAATTAAATGTACGAAATTAAATTAAATTAAATGTATTTAATAAGTCAAATATTTTGTCCACTATCCTGCGATTTTTCTTAATTTTATTTATAATCACGATGGACACGATTTCTAATATAAATTGAAGTTTGTTTTGATAACAACAAAAAATTTCATTTTGAATTAATCAACATTTAATTATTGAGAAAACTTATTTCATTGAGATTTTGTTCAACTGAATTTATTGTGTTTTATTTATTAAAGTACGAACATAAATTTGTTCTTACACTACTAAATATTCGATGCTATAATAATTTTAGCCATCGAGCAAGAAATAAGAAATGAAAGTTTTCGATTCACTTTTAAGTTTAACATTCGTATTCATCAAAAATATGACAGACAGACAGACAAGCCATTCGTTATATATACGGTTAAATATATTGAACTTTATGAGCGTTAGTTATTTATAATACCTGAAAGTACAAGTATGTAATAGTGCATAAACGCATCTGTCTTAAATGAACTACGAAGTCAAAACAAGCTTTTTCCATTTCACTGACAATGTTTTTACATCAAGTAAAAAGTTTACGGATGCCAATCTTGATTTAAACTTTGCCGCATCACTTTAAATAAATTGTTGTTACATTTAATGACTTAAAGTGGTGGCACTCATCGAACGCTTCTCGTTCGAAACCATGCGCGAAAACCAATACATCACACGATCTTGCGACATAGTTAAAGGGTGATATTGTAAAGACTAATTTCTTATAGACCGAGAGCTAGTGACAATTTCTTGGTGTTATTTATTCAAGGCCTTATTTTTGTGAAGATGTTGAGGGAGGCATATTAAAATGCCCTGTGTAAGGGATTTTGCTAGATAGCGGTATGGGAGGGATACAGACCGCCCCTAACATGTAACAAAAAAATGGTCACAATTATTATTGCTTCAAGGCTGAAATTGTTTGTATAGCTTGTCGCTGACCCAATAATAATATTATAATATATATATAATAATATTATAATATTTGCAGGTCGATTGGTCGGTATTAAAATTAGGGTGGCAGATCATCCTAAACGTGTCATGTACCCGACGAAATTTATATTATTAGTTCAAAGACATTTTGTTCTGCAAATTGAAAGATGCTTAAAACAGTCGCCGTAACAACATATTAAAATTTGAACCTTGAACTAATAATATAAATTTCGTCGCTATCTAGCAAAATCTCTTACAGTCTTACTCAGGGCACTTTAATATGCCTCCCTCAACATCTTCACAAAAATAAGGCCTTGAATAAATAACATCAAAAAATTCTCACTAGCTTTCGGGTTTATTATGGTTACACTTTGTTGTCCATCTGCCAGTTCATCTATCCTTCCGTCCGTCTAACTATCTAAATTCTAAACGTTTCGTCGGACACTGTAAGAAATGAGAAGGCCGATAACATAGATTATCGATGGTCCATTTGTAGCCAGCGATTAATCTGGTAATAGGCACACAAAGAGACAATGGCGTCGCAAACAGGTATCGCCTCCACATCGCGTGATTCCATAAAAACACATTGGGCATTCGTGGTTACTAATTTTACATTAATTTGTTTTGTATTCATTCATTTTATATATGTAACTATACATTTTATTTTGTAATTTTTACACACTTTATCGGAATATTACACAATGGAAAGTTAGCAGTGTGGTTTTATTAAGTGTTTGATGAGTTTTTTTAATAGATTCTGCGGTTAAAATCGACTTTCACGCGAGCAGAGTCGCGTACAAAAAGTCAGTGTAAGATAAAAAGGCGAACACCATTTGTATAAAACAGATAATTCTAAAAACGTACTAGAAAATCAATGCCAAAAGTTGATAGAATAAAACATAGTCTGGAATGCGACGTATACTCACATTGTATGTGCGATTAACAAAAGACGCTCGGGCCAATCAGATCTCCCAATCTAACAATAGCCCACGCTATTAGCTAACGGTGCCAAAATACAAGTGTGCCAACTGCCAAGATCTTTCACCAGTCACTGCCACTGTCGACAATCGAAGAAATGCGTCCTTTTTCTTGTATTTCTATCGCTCTCTCTATACCGAAAATTGACAAATGCAGCCTTTACAAACTAGAACATTAGCTTTTACAAGTGGCTTCGCTCGTGTGAACGCCGATTTTACCCGTTGATTAGTTACTGTTCGACTTGAAACCTATTTTAATTTAGATGTCATAATGCAATATAAAAAGTCGTTTTCGAATGGTGCAGTTTGATTCAAAGCCACAGAAGAACTCTGATTAAGCAAATTATAATTTAAAAATATTAAAAAGAATGGAAAGTGTAGTTTACACTACACACTCTCAGAAATGACACTTACGCAAAATCTACACACATAATTACATACCTACATACCGAAAGATATTTAAAAAAATGCCTGTATAGCGGGTACAGATAGATGACGTGAATGCCGTTAAACACAAATAATTGTATTCGTTGTCATGGGCAGAAATATATCCAATTTTATTTATCTTATAAAATCAAATGTTCGTAAAATATGTATAATAAAAAAAATAATTGTAATTTTATTTTTTTATATTTTAAATTGTTATCCAATATAGGTAGGTACCTACCTAAAATTTTCATTTAAAAAAAAAATTATAAGCTTTTGGGATTCGAACCTGGGCTTGGCGTTTGTACCTGTCAATAGACTCGTACTTTTCCACACGACCACCTGGTTTACTGTGTCTGAGACCTTAACATAGTTATACTGTGTCTGAGACTTTAACATAGTTATACATGCAGTTTTGTTTCCCGTGTCTGCAATCAGTCCTGACTATTTCCGTTTCATCTAATATTTCTAAAATGCCACCCCAGTATGAGACATTAGACGTTATTCACGTGAAATCGTACTTTTTATAGAACCATTCGAGATACCTATTTTTATTTTGACGCCATCTCACTCTTAAAAGCCGGTCTGCAGAGGTCAGTATAGCCTAGTGGATAGCGTACTTGGTACCGCAGCCTCTAGACTAGACTGTCGTGGGTTCAAATTCCACCTGCGCTGATGGATGTTTTGTGATGTTATTTAGTTTTAAGAAAGTTCTTATTTAGTGTAATTGAAAGACGCTAATGACCTAAGATGTCGACGCGTTTGTAATCTACAATAAATAAATAAATAAAATCCGGTCATAATTTTCCGTTCAGCCTGTATACAGTATAAGTATATAAAATAGTTTTGAAATGGGGAGACGTGGTGGTCTTCGGAGATCGAAGCAAATGAATTCTAAATTAGTGATGGGCTATACGAGATGTTTTTACAATCGAAACAATTGTAATCGTTCATAATAACAATCGAGTCCACAATCGACTCGGAGTTTGATTTTACAATCGAAATGTTCGATTGTTCAAGTCGATTATTTGCCACATAGGTTATAGCAATAGCAGCGAATGAGAATAAATATAATCTCGTTTCAAGGTTATATGCCAGTCGACTGACGTTCACGCGACGCGTTGATTGTTCATTGTTCACACTGTTCAGTCGGTATTCACTACTCTGTGATCTTCTTCACTATTGAATTCGTATTACGCGATTACTGCACAATCGACCATCGACTCGACCACGCAGTTGTTGAGTGATGAACGATTGTATATATTGTAGTAAACCCCAAGATGTTACGCCACTGGCTCCAACAGAAACCAGTCGAAAGGAAGGTCACGGTAGTAAAGCGTGGAATCGTATCGAAAATTCTAGACAACGAGTATCTGCCGGAATGTTCTAGAGGATACAAGAACGCACTGAACGTACACCGCACGCAGGTATATAAACAGGAGTGTGTCGTGTTGAGGGGATCAGTCGACGGTATCACGCAAACGGGAATCAGTAGATTATACTGTGACAGCGAAATAAATCTGAAATAAATTCACCTGATAAAATAAATATTAGTGTAGTCAATTGTATTTGTTATTTGTTAAGTGGCTTATTTAGTTCAATAATTACCGTTCAAGTTTTTATTGTTGGAATTTACTTTTTGTTGTTGCATTTTATTGTTATCTATTATTATTAACATTTAATTCTTGTAAATAAATATTTATTCCGCCAACACGGAAAACAGTTTTGTTACAATATTATGTGGCTCTCGACAGTGTACGATTCAGTACTATGCGACTCGGTTTCGGTGAACTATGAAACAACAACAATCGAGTCCAAGTGACAACCATCGAGAGTCATCGAGATGTTTGAACAATCAAGACAATCGACTAAAATATCTCGTATAGCGCATCACTAACCTAAATATAAAGTTTTAAGTTTGACCACGTACCTATTGTTTGTAGCGAATTTCACAACAATACGACATATTCGGAAGCAAGGGAAGTGGTCAGGAGAAGGGGGTATACGCCGATAGTATTATATAATGAAGCGATTTATAGCCACGATTGGCCATTATATTAGTTTTCCTTTTGCGGTTCCACGGCCTGCATACTAAAAGCACAAACAGACAAAACCTTTGCATTGAATAAACCAACCGACAAATTCTTGCCTATTTACATTTACTTCCAAATCGAGTTCTATTTGCTTCTATTCGAATACAAAACAGATCTTCAGAAAAGGTCGCTCTAATATCAAAACTGCCTATCCTTCCCCTATTGTTATATTATGTACCGCGTATATAAGAGTTGATTTAAAGGACACTTTAATGATTTTTTTCCCCCCTACAAAATCAGTTTCCAGGTTTTCGTTTGCTAGGTAAGATACCTGCACAGTAATTTTAACGGCAGAAAAATACTGCAGAAAAGGTTCAATTTAAAAATATGTCTAACGCCAATGTTTCGAAGTATAAAAAAATTTTTTTAACAAAAAAAAAAAACCTCCTTCAAAAAGCCACTAAAAAGAGGAAAATAATGAAATTTTGAGGTCTGCGTCGATTTAATAAAATATGAAGTCGATTAAAATGTATAGTATAGTGATTAATATTTTCTTTTTAACCAACTTCATATTTTATTAAATTGACGCAGACCTCAAAATTTCATTATTTTCCTCTTTCTAACTAACATATTGCAAGTTTAAAAGCTTGTAAAAAAATAAAATCACTAATAATAATGCATTTTTTTTTTCGCAATAATAACAAATAAATATTGTTTCCCCTAAATTTTCTTATCCTTGGAAAATTGACAGATATTCATTTTCATTTTTACTTATAAGCACACACCCACTTTTTTTACTTCCCACCTCTACTATGGTAGAGAAGTAATGGATTTAGTCCGAAAAAAATATTTCGAGATTTTAACAGATCTTCACGTTTTGAGATCCTAGCAATCGTTTAAGATCATTTTCTGACTGATGTCCGTATGTGTGTATGTGGCCTTCGATATCGTAAAAACGGAACAACATACGGCCATGCCGATTGTTCTATTGTGTTTATCAGTCTTTAACTTAGATCTGATTAGATTTTGAGTCAAATCGGTTGTGGATCCTGAGATATTAAAAAAAACGTTCTCAATGTCACGTATTAACATAGGTAAAAAAAAATATAAATGAATTCTAGATGTTATAATATGAAAAAAATGTAAATATTTTTTTTCTCTAAAATGTACAGTTTTCGAGAAAAAAAATATTTTACTAAAAAAAATAAAAATTGTACGTAAATCAAGGTAACCATGATTTTTGCTATATTACTAGCCACCAGTAGATCACCAAACAAAAAAGAGGGCCATGCTTTTTTTCAAAGAATAAAAAAGAGTGTTTATTTTTTGCAAATATTTACTAGGTGGGAAGTATAGGACTGATCAGTCGATTTTTTTAGTGTCGTACGAAGCAGACTGCAGCTATACTGTTATGCGAAAGGTACTTCGTGTTTGTTCGGAACTCCTCTTGGTTTGATTCCTAGACGCCAGTACATATCAGACTTTAATGTGAATGTAGATATTTTTGAAAAACTTGTTGGCACGTTTAATTTATTCAGTGCATAATTAATTAATCAACTCATTTTTCCGTATCGCACTGCATTACAATGAATAAAAAGCCGGGCGCTGTTAAAATAGTTGACAGTCGTACATGCATTCGCAATTAGGCCAGTGTCTGTCACCGAAGGTCCTTGTATTGTGGTCGGAAAACCTTTGTAAAAGCTTCCCGGTACATCGCCCAAGGGACAAAAGGAACTACAGTCGCCGCATGTATAGCCGAGTTATTTATTAATACGTGTTCAAAAATAAATATATCTACCTATAGTGATTCTTAATCACTACATAGTATTATTAGTGTATTTGCCATATGGCACATACACTATTGGCGTCGGTCAATATATATATATATATATATATAATATATATATATATATATATATATATATATATATATGTGTTCGCGGCATAACTCTCGAAAGACTTCATTGATTTGAACGAAATTTGGTAGACACGTTGGAATCCATCACCGCACGGAACCTATTTAAAATGGGCCCAATCGGACCATTTTAAGGGTAGTTTTTAGGGGTTAAAAAAAGTTTTTGGGCCCAAAAATACCGAAAAAAATCTCAGAATTGTTTCAAAATTGGAATTTAACCCTTTAGTAGAGATTAAAATGTGTTGCTAAAATTTTAACAAAATCGGAACGACAGGACCGGACTTATAAATTTTAAGAAAACACTAGTTTACGGATAGTGATTTATTTGCTGACGGGTGTATTTAATTTGGAACAGAGGTTGCATTGATAATAATATTGAAATTAGGAAAAAAAATATTATTTTAAGGGATGTATTAAGGGGATAAATTTTTCATTTTGTCCAAAAACAAACTTAAGTTCACATAATAAAGTCACTAGGCTTGTATTAGCAAATACACTATATTGTCGGCAGGGTTTTGGCACTGCGACCCGAGTTTTTATAAATTAAAATCCCTCGCGCCGCGTCTGTTTGTATGTATGTTCGCGCTAATCTCAGAAACTACTGTGGTGATTTTCATTCGGTTGTCACCAGTAGACAGACTGATTTACGAGGAAGGTTTAGGTATACAATTTATTAATATGTTGTGCAAATTAGATAATGTTATATGATGATATTTGTCGATTAAGTCGGAAAAAATTAGCGTGTTGGCGGATTCTTACTAATATTATAAACACCACCAGGTAGGGTCGCAGGGAGAAAATTTCTCACCGGAGGAAGGGGGGTAAATTCTGTGGGATAGTAACAAAACGTAACTGTGCATTTGTTTTGCATTTTAGCGTATTGGCGGAATCCAATTGATATAATAAACACCACCAGCCCGGCTTCGCCCGGGTCGCAGGGGGAGAATTACTCGCGGTGGGGGGGCTGATAAATCATAATTTCATAGCACCCGGGCGAAGCCGGACGGGACCGCTAGTATTGACTATATTTACACAAAAATTAAAATAATTTTTGACATAAAAAAAAAATAAATAAATAAAAATAAAAAAAAATAAATAAATAAAAATAGCCTTTATTTCTACTATAAAGCCAACTTGACATAAAATTAATCTGGATTGTAGTAATCAAAAATTGTACTACTTACTATAATTTTTGACATACCCACTATAAAATAGCTGCTTTACATGAATGTATGCATGCATGTAAAGTGACAGGCCGATGTGCGGTAACGTATCTTTCCCACACTATAGATTGGGATAGCAAAGTGATTTATCCTCCTGTGCGTGTCTCGGCCTACTATAGGAGTGAAGCTGGCGACACAAATATACGATCAGTACTTTTTTTAAATACTGAAAATGAAGTGAAAAGCAGCTATTTTATAGTGGGTATGGCAAAAAATATCTTATATTTCTCGTGCGTAATGATATCATGACTCGTGTGACTATTAAAACTCACTAAATCGCTCGTTTTAACATAGCACTCGTCAGTAATATACCTCATTACGACACTAGAAAAACAATCTACTATTCTCCCCCCAGGGGGGACATTGGAATGTGGTTGCTATCGCAAATTGAATTCCAATGTTCTTTGGGAATTAGCGCTCCCAGGGACCCGAGCTCGTACCAGTCGGTTTGTGTATACCGGCTGGCATATGGATTATTTGTTGTGTTGAAGACGCTAATGACCTGAGTTGTCGACGCGTCTATAATCTACAATTAATTACAATAATAATAATAATAATGCGTTTAACGTCCGTTTCTCGACATTATGTCATAACAGACGCCATTCGCACCATTACTATTTTCCATTTTACCACTTCCCGTTGTTTTCTACATATTTTAAACTTCAACTTTTTTTTTATTAGCAATGTGCGAATGGAGGAATTATAGGAAATTAGGATAAGGTAGGCAACTTTGGGAGCATAGGAGTTTGACAGGTAATCGACCAGGGCCTTGAATAAGGAACCATCTCGATATTAATCTGGAATTATTGAGGGAAACCATGGAAAACCTCAAACAAGATGGCCGGTACAGGAATTACCGTTTCTCGGCGTGAGGCAGTAGGAAAAAGTCCTAGCCACATTTGCCCCCGCCGGGATTCGAACCCAGTACCTTCCCAATGCGAGTCTAGTGCTGTACCACTAAGCTACATCGCTGGGTTACAATTAATTACAATCTACTATATTGATTCAATTTAATTTTAGTAAATGGGAATATAAATGATGTGTTTGCAACGAAAATAAATTCAAGTATCTAGATTACTATCAGAATATACTAACAACAAACGAATTGAGGCTGGCCACAGCGAAGTGGGAGATAATCTAGCGGGCGGGACGGATTTCTTCATGTTCGGTCACAAATATCTTTTTTCAAACGATCAACTCAGGATATCCGGCTCAAAGATTTATTTTCATCTTCAACGTATATATTTGATCACATGTACGGCTATCCACTTTATCCTACCATGAAAAAATGTTACAAGTCAAGCGCATTTTACAGAGTGTAACCTAAAAAATTACTCTAACTAAACGGGTATCGCGGGTACAGACAAACTAGTGAACGTTAAACACAAATAATTGTTAAATGAATGCATAATGATTGCAAACAGTATATATGAAACACCTGAGTAAGAACAATGACGTAACACAATGCTGTAATCAGGAAAAATTCATATATTCAAATCTATGTCACCGTAGGGATTTTAACCCTAAACTTGCCACTATCGCGGCGGACTGAGTTGACATTACTCACACAGTGACACATTTTCAAACGATCGACTTTCTCCCTTTAAAGCATTCTGTCACTGAAAAACCACTACATGCGAGAGAAAGTCGATCGTTTGAAAAAAATGTGTCACTGTGTGAGTAATGTCAACTCATGAGTCATGATAGTTTATAAAATAAAAGTATATATAAAATTTTCCTTAGTCATGGAAACATAAGTATCCAAAACCTGCCTACAATATTACACTATTTTGAAACGTCAAAAAATTTATTTTAAAAATTATAAAATGTATAAAAAAATGAATTTTTCCTGAAATGAGACCTACCTAGATCGCTTTTTTGCTTGTTTTGTTTTTCCGATTCAACAGAATCATTTGAATGATTAATTTGTAACTTTAACACCGCCGATTTACGCTATCACTCACCAGACGGCAGGACCATGCATCTGCTCACAGAGAATAGATCAGTCATATGTTTTTCTGTGAGTACAATCTAATGTTCTACATAATACAAAGTTCGAAATCGATATTAAGACTGCCTGTACATAAACGGCAGGCCAAAGTTCTGAGAAACGGGGTCTGCTTACTGTAACAGCTAGTACCTGCGCGAAAGTTCTAGAGAAAGCGAGAACGCACTAGGCTTAGGGCACGGAACATATATAAACAGCCAGTGCGAGTGAGTGAATTAATCAGTCAACGGTGAGTCACGCATTCAAGTCTACGGTGGATCAGTAATATAAATAGTGCCGTGATATAAATAAATAAATTGATAAAATAAATACTAGTGTAGTGGTAATAATAATTACGAGTTATTGTATATAGTTAAGCGCTATTTATTGTTTTGTTTTGCTTTGTTTAATAATTACTGTTTAGTTATTGTTTACTTGTGTTGATTGTTAGAACTGACTTGTCGTTGTTGCATTCATTATTATTGTGTTTTTAATTATTGTAAATAAATATTTATTCCGTCAACTCAGAAAACAGTTTTGTAACAAATATCAAAACTGTAATTATATATGATCACAATCTAAGGTTATTGTCAAACCAGATTTTCTGAAAATGGGTTCTGCATCCCAGCATCAATTGCATCGAACGTTCTCAAAAAGTCTCCGCAAAAATGAAAAATGTAAAATCGAAAATGAGATTAATGCCTCCACAAAAATATTACTTACTCAACGAAATAACACGATAAAATTGCAGTATTTTAGAATAAATAGCGTTTACAAGTGGTTATTCACAGGAAATTGGTTGGCGTACTATCTATAAGGCGTGTAGTCGATATTTTCGAGTTGAGAATCTACTTTTGTTAAAGGAGAGAAAAACTACTTATACCTTCCATGACGGCATAAATTTATTTTCTCTAAAAGGTACATAATATGTCATATATTCTGTTGTCGAACGTCTACTCTCTACATTATCTATCTCTATCTATCTAGAGGACAGAGTGGTGTAACGGTTAGCGTAGCGGCCTTTGGATCACACTGTCGTGGGTTCGAATCCCGCCTCCGTTCATGGATGTTTCGTGATGCCATTTAGTTTTAAGTGAGTTGTTATTTGATGTAAACAAGACGCTAATGACCTAAGTTGTCGACGCGTCTATAATTTACAATAAATAAAATAAAATCGATCTATCTATCTAAAAGGAACAAATCAGTGTCAATAAACGGCCAAGTGCGTGTCGAACCACGCAAAGAGTAGGGTTCCGTACTATGCAAGTTTATTCTAAACCTACAATTTTGATAAAATAAATAAAATAAAAACACGTTCATTATCTACTCAAAAAGACCCTTTTTAACGATACCCCACAAGAATAGGTACAAAAAATGTTTTTTGCCCCCCATTTATCCATTTATGGGCGCTATATTTTTTTCAGTTTTTTTAGTAGGTATTTATTGATAAACAAGACTTAGAGGATATGAGTGATATTTGACGTGAATTATATAGGTATAATGGCGTTGTTAAGATAGACCTGGTAACAAAATAGATCTAAAAATTACAACTTTGATGATATCTAAAACCTACAATTTTGATAAAATAAATAACTTTAAAAAACATTCATAATCTACTCAAAAGTCCCTTTTCAACGATACCCTATAAAAATAGGCACAACAAATTTTTTTATTGGAATCAACATCAAGCAAGCGAAGTCATAGAAAAAAACTAGTATCTGTCTGTCTGTCCGTTTTGAACACGAAAACAGCTTAAAATAAAACAACGTGCATATTTCTTAAAAAACCACGAAGAAGTAATTAATTTATTTGTTCATTACTAATACAGCAACAAGTAACATAGATTATACTATTATGGCACAGATGGCGCTAATAGTATATTATACCATTATATTATTTTGATACAAATAACACCATTGAATAGTATAAATTATCTGATCACGTTTTAGGTTATGTGATAAAAATTGAGTGGTTCTGAAGTTAGAGAAGGAAAAACTTATCGCGGGCAAAAACTATAATTAAATCAGCACGAGTTTGATTTTCGTGGAAAAATGTCTCCTGATATATTTTCAACTCTAAAATTGAGATGAGTACAAAAAAAGGCAAAAAGAAACGACGCGACGCTTTGCGCCCGATGCGTCGATAATGAAGTTTACGTGCTGGAGATGCCGAGCGTCGTGACGACGTGCTGTTCCAAGACGACGTTCTCTCATCGGCCTGGTTCTGGCAGTGTCACGACGTTGGCACGTCACATGATATCGGGATATTGTATGATCAGATCGACTTGCTCTATGACAGCCGTTATAGGGATGTGCAAAAGGCTAAATTTCTCATGTCGAATTATTCGACTAACGAGTTTATTAAGTTGTTAAAACTTATAAATTGTTAACTCTCGCATGTATAATGATTCGATTGTTTAATAGCTGTACTATGCTTTGCAGTTTATTTAAATAGTCGACTCTCGCATGTAGTGTGTTTTCAACGTGAAATTGCTATATATAAGAAGAGATCGGTTTCCACTCTCGGGCACTGTGGAGAAATCGGCAACTCACCTAGCCGGAAACTGGGGATTTCGGGTTCGAATCCCGACAGTGGTCATTTGATTTTTTCTTAGATATAGCTCAAAAATCATGGCAGCATAGCTGTCTGAGATATTTATTATTTTCACCTCTAATTGTTATGTGAATAATATGGTGTGGATATAAGGGGTTTTAAATCGATTGATTTTATCATTTACCAACGAATTATTCGTAATTTTTCTCGGGTAGATATTTTATAATGTCTCATATTGGGGTGGCATTTGAGAACTATCAGATGTTACGGAAAGAGAAGGAATGAGTTGTCATGTAAAACAAATAAATACAAAATATATACCTACGTTAAGGTCTATGTTGAGATAAGTCAGGTAGGCTGTGTGGTAAGGTACTAGTCTACCGACAGGTACGAACGTCAAGCTCTGGTTCGAATTCCGAAGGCTTTTAATAGATATATATATTTTTTAATAATGAAAATATATACAGAGGTATTGGATAACAATTTAATATTTTATCATTATTTTATACGAACATTTGATAGTAAGCGCGTTGCAGCTTCTTGAAAATCACCCGCTCGGCTTTTTGTAGCCTTGGTAACCAATGTGTAACATGTGTATTTTCAATTTAAAGTTCGATGAAGAAGAAAATAAATAAAACTATTGAAAAGAACATTACATTTTAACCATTGGTTACTAAGGTTACAAAAAGCCGAGCGGGTGATTTTCAAGAAACTGCAGCGCGCTTACCATTAGTACCACAGAAAAGTTGTGGGAATGAAAATTGTAGGAAATGTAATCCTCTTTAAAACATTACATAATGAAAGAATTGCTTAAGTCGACCGTTTCTGAGAGATTTCGAAAAAAGCAAAAAAGGTGGTAAAATTTCGTGGTTTTTCAGCTCCCCCCACGTTAGCACAGGGTCCTCGAGGTCGAAAACTCATATTCTACTCCACAGAGTACCCACAAACAACATACCAAAATATCATTAACTTCGGAATACTTTCCAGGTAAAAAGTACCTGACTGCTGGACTTCGAATAGGTATTCCCCCCAGGGGGGACATTGGGATGTAGTTGTTATCGCAATTGCATTCCAATGTTCTTTGGGAATTAGCGCTCCCAGGGACCCGAGCTCATACCAGTCGGTTTGTGTATGCCGGCTGGCGGATTTTAATACACAAGCATATTATTTGTTTTGTTGAAGACGCTAATGACCTGAGTTGTCGACGCGTCTATAATCTACAATAAATAAAATAAATCGAATAGGTATTCGTCCAGAAGTTTGAACAAATATTCGAATACCTACTTTAATTTAAAAAATTTCGAGTCCTAGTTTGTACATCCTTGGAGAGAATAAAGCGTTCGATTCTATTCTTGATAGGGTCAGACGATTGCTGCTCAGGATATAAATAAATGCTATACAGTATACACCGTTTGTAATAATGTTATTTTCTGGCTTTAAAAAAACGTATATCTGAACGTAACGATCAAATTATGTGAGAGAAAGTTATTTATATGTGAATTCCATTTATAGGGGTTGAATTTAATATTGCACTTTATATCGTTCTGGGATTATATTATGATTTTTACTGTCATGATTTCAAAATATGGCACTCACAGTGAAAACTTTCTATGTCGAATAAAATATCACTAACGTGTCGATCATCACAGAGCGAATGTTTAAATTCAAAGCCACCAACTGGTAAGGCTTTGTCTGCGTCTAGTCAGGTCCGAATTTCTGCCTAGGCCAACAAGGCACCGGCCTAGGGGCTCAGGCTCCGAGGGGGCCCCGGCCAGGGCGAAGACGGAAATTAAAGAAAAAAAAAGCCCAACAATTTTGTAAGATAACCCAATTGGCGACTTTTTTTCTAAATTTCCATCCAATTTCATTTTTTTTTTTGGGCTTGCGGGCCTAACTGTCAAGTGCCTAGGGGCCCTGGGTCTTTAAATCCGGGCCTGCGCCTTGCATCAATTCACATTTACATATTTGATACTATTTTCATTAATAAATTAAAAATCCAATTGATACTTTCGCTATATGAATCTTTATAAGCTGAGGGCTTGTGGTAGACGATCTGTGCGATTTGGGACGCTCTTTAAACAACGGTATCCCTACCATCTCGGCCATTCTATTATGAATCGACAGTAAAAAGGATTGTTTTTATATTTCGGTAAATCAATTTTATGGAATCAATACACATAAATAAAATTGGCAATTAGTTTCTACAATTCAAAAATCTAAGGGGATAGGAATATGCTTCGTAAGGAAAAACGCCGAGCCTGCCCGAACATGTCAAACACTCGATACATCACATATGCACTCTAATTCGGGAACGAACGAACGAATACTACATACTGTAACCGTTATTGGATTTGACGAATGGCAATTGGAGAACATACCTCGTGATGAGTTCGGACTATATGGCGGAGTATGGACATGTTAAGATGCGTTCTAAGGAAAGATGGATAACATCTTGGATAGAGGACGTGGTATGCATGGCCGGAACTACTGAAGTCTACTGAGCACCCTGTATACGTACAATATAAATAGCATATATCAATCTTGTGTTGGAGCTACATACTCTTCCCCAAATCTATATTAGTCTTTGCCAATACGCATTCCTGAGAACAGAACAAGCTGATAAACTGTGTTGGGTGACTTGGGTCGATTCCAAGAGCAAACATTAACGCAACTTATCGCTTCTGAATGTATTATTATCGATTTATCTGATATAAAACGCCTATATACGATATCAAATCATTTATTTATCGATTTTTAGATGGAATCAGTACACACAAACAAAGCAGGTCCCGACATCTTTGTAATTTACACTATTTCCTGGGTTCCGTCGTATAGGGTTGCCAGATCAAAAACCAAGATTTTCGGGACATTTCTAAGGCGAAGGCAATTTATTTCAGGGGGAGGAGTTATTGTGAAAAAAAAAGTTTTATTATTTTACTATTTCTTGTATTTATCATTAGTATTTGCTGAAGATGGGAGCATAGCTCTTGAAATGTACATTCATTAATAAAATTATTGTGATTAGACGTGACTAAATTCTTTATTATCATTAGACTTGTCTAATTTTATTCATTTATCACACACCAGTATACGGTAAGATATGGCACGCGCTTCTAAGTGTGGAAATCACGCTTAATTTCGTGTGAATCTTTAATAATTCATTTTATTGTTCCCAATTTGTCTTAACCGATATAGGGTTAATCCGAAGAATACAATTAAGTAAATACAAGTAAAAATATATATAATATGTACAGAAATTGCAGATAGTGCTAAATAAATAAGTACTACTTAGCATGTAACTTAGTGTCGTTTCTTGCGATCGCGAGCACGAATTCTTTGAACTTATGCATTTCCCGGGATAGAAGACTTAAATTCCGGGACACGGGACAAACCAACGAATTCCGGGACATAAGAATTTTTTTCTTGTAGAAAAATTTTCCGAAAAATTCTCAAAAAAATTGTCATATCTATATTATCTATTTGTAACGTAGATTCAATTCTAAAAAACAAAAATGCGGGACGACCCCATTCTGTTTGTTTAAATAAGATTTTTTTTTAAAAAAGTTGTTGCTGTCAAAGTGCTCAAAACGCCCACTTAGTACGTCATTAGTATAAAAAAACTCAAGTTTTTTTATTATTTCTGTATTGAGTAAAGAAAAGGTTTTCATTTGGTAATTCCATTCATATAAAATTAAAGTGAACTTTCAAGTATACCTTCTTGAAACATTATAAACACAAAATAAATAACAATCCAGGAGAACTTGTCAAGACAAAAACGGTAAAAGAACTTGAGACTGAAAGATTTGTATCATTAATGTTCAACTTTTGAATGGATGGAAAAATATATTTATTACAATGAAAAAGTTTTCTATTTACTCGTTGACATTTTTTCACGAAAATACATAGAGATGTATCAATTGAAAATTCGAAACGCCACTTGTAACTTCCTCTTTTTTTGAAAATTAGCTTAGAGAGTTTCTATTCAAAATTATTAACAGGTCACTAGCAACATTAACTTCTTTCGAGTTGGTACCAACATTATGTTATAATATCAAAATATTATATTGTCTCAAGTTTCACTTCCTGTATATTTAGAAAAAAATTCGACTGATGACCAGTCCTATACTTCCCACCTAGTAAATATTTGCAAAAATAAACACTTTTTTTTTTAAATTCTTTGACTAGGCCCAAATAACCTTAGCTGTTGGTGGTTGTTAAAACACAATTTAATTTTTATTCTTTGAAAAAAGCATGGCCCTCTTTTTTGTTTAGTGATCTACTGATGGCTAACTTAATATAGCAAAAATCATGGTTACCTTGATTTACGTACAATTTTTATTTTTTTTAGTAAAATATTTTTTTTCTCGAAAACTATACATTTTAGAGAAAAAAAATATTTACATTTTTTTCTTATTATAACATCTAGAATTCATTTATATTTTTTTTACCTACGTTAATACGTGACATTGAGGACGTTTTTTTGAATATCTCAGGATCCACTGAACCGATTTGACTCAAAATCTAATCATATCTAAGTTAAAGGCTGATAAACACAATAGAACACTCGGCATGCCCGTATGTTGTTCCGTTCTTAAGATATCGAAGGCGAAAAATTGACCACACACACACACACATACAGACATCACTCAGAAAATGATCTTAAACGATTGCTAGGGTCTCAAAACGTGAAAATCTGTTAAAATCTGGAAATATTTTTTTCGGACTAAATCCATTACTTCCCTACCATAGTAGAGGTGGGAAGTAAAAATTGACTGTGTGCCTCACCCACATAAGCGCACCGTCGAAGTTATTGCCATTTTTAATTTTAACTACCTACTCACTTATTTTTATTTATGGCATATCATGATAATTTATCAAATATACCTTAAGCCATGGAAGCATATAAATATCCAAAACCTGCTTACAATATTACACTATTTTGATAAACGTAAAAAAAAGATTTTCAAACTTATAAAATCTATAAAAAAACGAATTTTTCCTGGAATGAGAACTAGCTAAATCGATTTAAAATGACCACCGCTTAGCCAGTGATTATTTTCCAAAAATGTATGAATTTGAATTCAAAGAAATACTAAATTATTGTAAAAATTATATCGAATAAGTAAGCCGTTTCTCGTAAATACATCACTCCCTTATTTGTGATTGATTGTGTTTTCTTAGGTCCGGTTTTGGCTAAATATGGCATCTTTGTCCTAACTCTTACTATAGAGTAACTCATACAATATTATTGAAAATTTTGTTGGAAAGCAGCCAATTATATAATTGATTCCAAACATATCGGAAAAAATCATTTTACCAACCATAGTCACAGTCAGGATTCTAACCTGAACCTTTCCACTTTCGCGGCGGAATGAGCTTACATTACTCAACCGTGACATGATTACTAATCTAACATTCTCCTTATATGCTTCGGAATCAATAGATTTGCACTACATACGAGTGTTAATTCAATATAGCTAGGTTGTAGAAGTGAATTTTCGTACTAGCGAGAGCTCATCATGAAAGTGAAAATTACGGTTGGTAAAATGATTTTTACCGATATGTTTGAAATCAATAATTTATATAATTGGCTGCTTTCCAACAAAATTTTTAATTGCAATTCAGCCGTATAAAAAATCTATTAATTTATATACAATATTATGTTTATATGATATGTCTAGGCTTATTGTTCGTTCAGAGTCCTCTATATGCTAGTAGTCGAACTACTCAAAATATTTAAAAAAATTAAACTGTTAAAAATAATATTACATTTATAACGATGACAGCGCCTCTAGAAGTTTTTAACGGCAACTTGAAGTGCAGGCCCCTCTTAAAGCGTGCCGACGACAACACAAGTACAGAAGACAACCGCCAGGTGGGAGTGAGATGAAACTCATTAGATGATTTAGGTAATGGAATTCCAATGTAGATTCACACGTTGATTCACAAAAGGATTGTCGACTCTCACAGTCACAGGATTTTCTCTGTTCAAGCATTCATTCTCTCTCACTCTCTCTGCGCTGTGTCGGTTTGTAATTTGTAAATCATGTCGCCTTTGACGTATTCCAGTTACGTAATTTGCGACTCGTCCCGGCGTAACGAAAAAGCGAACGAAAATTAAAATTTCAAACATTCAGATTTGGTTCGCAGTCAGCTGTAAAACTATTCTTTTAATTAAAAATTTTTTGATGATTTTTAATAATGCTTTGGTGCGGTCAAAAAGTAATAACTGTACAATAATTAAAAAAACCCGAATTATTTTTCAACACTTCTATTTTAGCTAAAAAAATTAACTTCAAACAACGTAATTTCAATCAGCTGTTCTTCGCCAAGTTAATGATTGATATTGTAGCAAAACCCCAGATGATACGTCCCTGGCGACAATAAAAGCATCGAGAACAAGTAACAATGTGTAGCAAAAACCCAGATGTTACGCCACTGGCGACAATCGAAGCATCCAGAACAAGTAACAATGGTGAGGCGTGGCATTATATCGAAGACACAAGAATGTTCTCGAAAGCGCGCAAGCGTGGAGGGGTCAAGCTGCTAGCTCTATATAAGTAGAGAAGTCACCGAACAACGAGAACAAGGAGAGTCGTGTGACAATGTCGATTGGAAATAAATACAGTGCTATTTAAGTGTTTTCTTTTTGTTTGAGAAATACTGTTCGTGTCATTATTATATAAACAGTGTTGACTGTTGAAATTGACTTTTCATTGTTACGAATTATTGTATATTGTTGTTTACATTTTTAATTATTGAAATAAATAATTTATTCCACCCACGTAAGAAAACAGTTTTGTTACAATATTAAAAAAAATTTTTTTTTTGTTATTCCCACTAACCCACTATAAAATTGCTACTGTACATGCGTGTGTGTATTTGTGGAATGGGTCAGTTAATAGGCAGGTTTAGGGCTTGAGAATACCCGAGCGTGTAGCAATGCTGTTGTTTACATGGCGTTGCTATGGTTCCTCTATTACAAGTCCCCAGTTCCCGGGTTCTAGCCCAAGAGCTGGTAAAAGTGTTAATTGGATTTTCAATTTATTATTTAAAAAAAAATAATGAATTGAAAATATGAATTGGTGCTGGGCCCAAATAACCTTCGCTGTGGGTGGTCTTTAAAACACAATTTAAACAGGCAGGTTTGTTGAAAGTGTTTCCAAAACACACTAATGTGGTAAGTAAACGGTTTCCATAGTGATTTATGTTTATTGCTACTGTGCGTGCGCACTGCGACAGCTCACGGCCTACTATAAAAGTGAAGTTGGCGACGCAAATGTACTGTCAAATTTTTTTGAAAATACTAAAAATGAAGTAAAAAGTAGCTATTTTATAGTGGGTATGGCAAAAAATACCATATATTTCTCATGCGTAATGATATTCTGACTCTGACTGTTAAAACTCGTTATCACTCGTTTTAACATACTATCACTACTCGTCAGTAATATACCTCATTACGACGCTAGAAATAATATCTATTCTCGTTAGTTATTAGGTCATCAACAGCTAGGATTTAATTCATTTTTCCAATTTAATTATCTTTTAATAACAAATTGAAAATCCAATCGATACTTTTACCATATAGTTCTCAGATTAGAACAGGGGTTCCCAAACTTTTTTGATCATGACCCTAATTTAAAATTGCAAAATCCTTCTCGACCCTTAAACATTTTTTCCCCAAAATGTACAAAATAGTCTATAAAAAAGATTTTTCAGTTCTTGGGAGCGAGAGCGAATGAACAGGAGGCGGGTGGGAGGCCTCACTCTCTCTTTATTACCCCAGAGACCCCCTCCCGCCACTTCACTCCGTTTTTATTTGATTTCGTGTTCTTATTTAGTTTTTTTTTCTATCATTCGATTTTAATGGTATAATCACGAGAGTTATAAATTCTATAATCACGGAAACAGGCCGTGACCCTAAAAAATCAGCCCGCGACCCCGACTTTGGGAACCCCTAAATTAGAACCTGGGAACTGGGGGCTTGTAATAAAGGAGACATAGAAATGTCGTATAATCAACGCCATCGCTACACGCTCCTTTTAGAGGTATTGTCAACAGGGTGAAGCAATTAAGAAGATTTCAACGCAACAACAAAAGCCATTATCCAAGTGATATGCTAATTACTTATTAAATAATCAAATTAAATTAATTTGTTTACAACAAACATAAACAGAAAGTAATTAAATGTGACCGTGGTTTTAGGCCCTGTTTCGTCTTATCAGCGTGTAGATGGAAGTTCAGAATACACATATTATAAGTGTTACATGGGAAGGGTTCAACTTAAGTTACCTAGAAGGATAATAGGGCACCATAATACCTACAGGGCAACGGAGAAGAACGACCCTAAATTGTGTACAGACTGTTTCAGAAGATATTTTCCAACTTCAATATTGTTCCCCAATGACAAAGTCAAGGAGGGTATTGATTTTTTGAAGTATGTTTGTATAGATATGTTACCATCCAGAGTAAAATGATCCCAAAGATCCTCAAATTTTATTTATTTATTGTAGATTATAGACCCGTTGACAACTTCGGTCATCATAGCATCTTCATTACACCATCACTTAAAACTAAACATCCATGAGCGGAGGTGGGATTCGAACCCGCGACAGCTTTCTCCAAAAAACCAGCACGCTGACCATTACACCAAGCTGTTCTCACAACCTCATTTTACAGTTTTATTATTGGTATTGAGTCTTTTATGTTCGAGTTATACAGCTTCTATGTCAGGATGGCCGAACGCAATGGTTCTTCACTGACTACACATAAGGGTTGACGTAATACTGCCAATAAGTGCAAGACATTTACTAACATAGAGACAAAACATCCGTGAGCGAGGTGGGATTCGAACCCGCGACAGCTTGCTCCAAAGGCCAGCACGCTATGACCATTACACCAAGCTGTCCTCGATCTCACAATTGCCAAAAGCTACGTAACTAATGAGAAATGGTATGTTATTAGTAGAAAAACTTATCAAAATCGAAGAGACTAATTGACGCTCCACAACTCAGGTTCTTAGCGATTTTTGTCTTCGTTTTAGAACCTGAGGGATATAATATATACGAGTCAAGGAAATGACTATTTCCATTTAGAAGCTTGTTTCTTATCGAAAGATAATCGGAGCGATTGATGTTTTAAAACTACCAAATTTATTCAGTAAATTCTGTGCACGCTTCCAATCAGCTGGAGTTTTTAAACGGCTAATCGCTTCCACGAGACTGTAGTTTAGAAACATCAGATATCAGTGAGACATTCGTTAGTTCCACATCGTGCATTTAACAGTACAGCTTTTCCTTGAGTTGTAGGTTAACGGGTGAAGTTTGGACAGGTGTGACAGTACGATGGAGGATACCGCCTCGCCACTCATGTACCTCTATCTCGGTTGCGAGTTAGTGTAGCATGTGCAGCTGTTAGGGCGGATTCTCAAACTGGGGAGGGGCGGCGCACCAACACACGACATTAATCTCATTCTTAGTGACCCGTCCACACTCGACAGATTGGTATTAAGTGAAGGTTTCGACGCATTAACATATCACGTCTACTTTGTACACTCTGAGTTAAAAGAAGCATCATCAGGACACTTGATCATTGGCTATTGGTTAATCTACTGATGTTACTTCTTTTGTTATCACCATGACTGAAAAAGCAACTAAAAGAGCCGACCATTTTTCTTTCCTTTTCCTCGTTTCGTTTTGGTCTCAAGGAATATTATGCTTACTGATCATGTATCCAACATTATTTCTCTCAGGCCTCAAGGAATTATGGTCAGATCATGATTCTAACTTTTTTCTCCCCGTTCCGTTTTGGCCTTAAGAAGTAAGAAGCATCATAAAGACACTTGATCATTGGCCATTGGTCAATCTACTGATGTTACTTACTTCTTTTGTTATCACCATGACTGAAAAATCAATTAAAAGAGCCGACCATTTTTCTTTCCTTTTCCCCGTTTTGTTTTGGCCTCAAGGAATTATGCTTACTGATCATGTTTCCAACATTCCTTCTCTCAGACCTCAAGGAATTATGGTCACATCATGATTCTAACTTTTTTCTCCCCGTTCCGTTTTGGCTTTAAGAAGTTATGCTTACTGATCATGTTTCCAACATTCCTTCTCTCAGACCTTAAGGAATTATGGTTACATCATGATTCGAACTTTTTTCTCCTCGTTCCGTTTTGGCCTCAAGGAATTATGCTTACTGATTATGTTTCCAACATTCCTTCTCTCAGACCTCAAGGAATTATGGTCACATCATGATTCGAACTTTTTTCTCCCCGTTCCGTGTTGGCCTCACGGAATTATGAATAATAACCATGATTCCAAATTTCCTTTTGCCCGTTCCGTTTTCACCTCAATAAATTATGGTAAAAGAAGCATCGTCAGTAGATCGATGATTCTTCTTTTGTTATCACCATGACTGAAAAAGCAACTAAAAGAACCGACCATTTTCTTTCCACTCCGTGTGATTATTCCTTTTCCCCGTTCTGTTTCGACCTCTAGGAATTATGCTTACTGATCATGTTTCCAACATTCCTTCTCTCAGACCTCAAGGAATTATGGTCACATCATGATTCGAACTTTTTTCTCGCCGTTCCGTTTGGGACTCAAGGATGACTGATGATGATTCCAACTTGCCTCTTACTTGTTCCGTTTTCACCTCAAGGAATCATGGTCAATGATCATAATTTCTGCATTCTTTCTCTCTGTCCCGTACCAGCCACAAGGAATTATGGTCAATGATCACAATTCAAACATTCCTTCTCTCTGTTCCGTACCTACCTCAAGGAATTATGGCCACTGATCAACATTCGAATTTTCCTTCTCCCTGTCCTGTACACACAACTTTTTAAGATAAAATCTTTTAGAAACTTTTGTTTTGGACGGTAACCAACAGCATATGAAACTTGGTGTAAACGATTGCAACGCACGACTTCGATTTGCTTCTAGTTCCACACGTCAACACCACATGCGCTGATGTCGCCTGTCGGCGTTGGTTTTCATTGGAACTGCGGTCTGTACGCGACTTTAACTTAACTTCGAAGAGAAATGTAACCAAACCTGACAAAAAATACAACTAAAATCTATTGATCTTGAATAAAATCTACTATGACTTGTGGTGTACAACTGCGCTGTAATTTATTTTAAACTTCGTTACTTTGTTTCAAGTCAGCCATTTAACAACACAACTTGAGTTAACTGAGAATTGACATTTCGAAAGGTTAGGTAATTCCGAATCTAAAACAGAAGCGTTTTATAATTAAGAATAAAGATCGGTGGCGTTGAATAATTAAATTGAAAAAAAGTCTCTTCGCGATCCAAACAAATTATTGTTCAATTATTAGGGCGACGTTTCGACAATATATATTTATGGCCAAAATGTTGAATCAATTACGATTGATTGAATGAAATGCAGTTTAATAATTATTTTTTGACATTTAAAAATAGGTTCAAAAGTAATAGGTAGGTACACAGTGAAACTTTTTGACAAAGACATACGATAAAGCTAAAAGTTTCTCATACAACACTGCACTAAACTTTTGGTTTATGTTGCACTTTAAGGGGGTAACATACCTTCCAATAATAAGTACTTAAGTGAAAATGTTCCCGTTTTTAGTTCTTCCAATTTGGCTAACATCCTACGTATTGAAAATTTTTATTGGATAAGCAGCCAATTACATAACTGATTCCTGCAAATATCGGAATAAATCATTTTGACAACCATAGTCACAGTCAGGACTCTAACCTGAACCTTTCCACTATCGCGGCGGAATGAGCTTACATTACTCACCCGTGACATGATTACCAATCTAACATTCTCCATGTATGCAAAGGAATCAATAGATTTCCACTACATGCGAGTGTTATTAATTATAGCTAGGTTGTAGATATGAATCATCATAATAACGAGAGCTATTCATGTACGTGAAAATGGAGAATGTTAGATTGGTTATCACGTCCCGGGTGAACTAAAAACATTTATTACCAGCATACTACAAATACGTTTTCGTGTTTGAGCCGAGTAAACCCGATTTAGCGTTACCGACCCGAAGCGTGACGGTTGACTTTCGTTCATTATTCAGAAAGAACGCAAAGTACGCCTAAGGAAATTTTCACTTCAACAAGCCGGCTTTGTCCGGGAATGACCTTTAGTCTAAAACCTTCTGAAATATTTTCTTCACAAGTTCACGAAAACTTCGTGAAAATGTACAGACGGACGGACAGACAGACGTTTCGTTTTATACATGCGGGCATTCACAGCAAAAACAAATCATGATGTTGGGTTTATTTTATTTTATTGTAGATTATAGACGCGTCGACATCTCAGGTCATTAGCGTCTTTTAACTACACTAAATAACAACTATCTTAAAACTAAATAACATCACAAAACATCCATGAGCGCAGGTGGGATTCGAACCCACGGCAGTCCAGTCCAGAGGATGCGGCACTAGGCTATACTGCCCTCATATGTGTTGGGTTTAGTTTAGCAGAGCTTTGCCCTATTCAAAGCAAGTATGTCACCCTCTTAATCCTTTACAGTTTACACTAAGTAAAGTTTGTGTCGTATCGATGAAATATGTAGTCGAGTAATAAATTATCGTCGTTTCTGTATTACCAACAGTACCATATTTTAATGCAGATACGATACGTGTGTCCTGGCGGGACAACGAGGAACTAAATAAATAAACAAAGACGTGCCACAAAAACCTTTATGATTTATGTATGTTGACATTCTTTTGTTGTTTTCACCGTCTTTTGTTACCCCGATGCAGTCTCGGACCTCGGCGTCTCCAAAAATCATAATTCTTCGAAGCGTACTAGTTGGCGCTTCCAAATTAATGTTCGACCCTTCATTATAATTATTTAGAATTATTGATGAGTTATTTTTAGGGTTCCGTATCTCAATAAGAAAAAAGTCGGGTCGCAGTGCCAAACCCTGCCGACAATATAGTGTGTATTTGCTAATATAGGCCTTGTGCTTAAATACGTGAACTTAAGTTTGTTTTTATAAGATAAGATAAATTTATTTGAAAATCACATATTGTGGGTACAAAACGTCAAAAGACATAGTTAACTATATTTAAAAAATTCACTTATGTGATAAAAACAGTTATGTTTAAAAAATTATTTTAGGTTCTTTTTAAAAACTTTTACAGGTAAAACCTGAATTGATTTTGTCAGCCTGTTAAACATTTTTTTGGCCATATAATCTGGGGCAGTTTGGGACAAATTAAGCTTTCTATATGAGGTAAGCATATTGCGTTTTTTGATCTGGCGTTATAACTATGGTAGTCAGAATGGCTTTCAAAGCGGTTTATGTTAATTTTAGCATATATTAAGAGTTTGATATATGTACAATGATGGTAATTACATTATGCCACTCTCAATTATAATATTTTGTGACAGTGCGTATATTTAATGTTATTACAGAAAATACGTTTGAATTGTTAATCTCCAACTTGAATTCAAAACGATGAAATCAGAAATGCACATTGGCTTTATTTGATTAAAACCAGATCTGCTATTTGAACAGACCATAATGCGGAGTGTGCTTTCAAAAAACGACTCTCTCATCCGAGTCATCCACAAAGCGAAAAAACAAAATAAAAATGTTCCATTTAAATGCGAGTTAGTCGTGCGAACCAAATCACTTCCGTCGACCGTCCGTGATTTCGATGATGTCTTTTCTAAATACCGAATTCTGGATATCAAATGAGAACATTTGATATTCCAGGACATACACGCATTTAAATTTGTTGTTTATTTGCAGTTACGAGACAAATATACAAATGTTTATAAAAACTACGAATTCAAGAAACATTATACTTAGGTACTACAAAAACTTTTTAACAAAAAAAACCTTCAAAAAAGTCACTAAAAAGAGGAAAATAATAAAATTTTGAGGTTGGCGCCAATTTAGTAAAATATGAAGTCGGTTATAAAGTATAGTATATAGTAATTAATATCTATTTTTTTAACAGACTTCATATTATATACAATTGGCGCCAACCTCAAAATCTTATTATTTTCCTCTTTTTAGTGGCTTTTTTGAAGGTTTTTTTTTGTTACAAAGTTTATTATTTTTTACTTTTTAGTGGATTTACTTATTAACCGACTTCTGTCTTGATATTTGACATTTACCTTAACGGTGTTACAGTTCGTTACTCATTTTTTATTAAAATCAGTCGAACTACTGAACCAATGTAAGTAAAATTTATATGGGACCGCACCCCGACGTAAGCATCCACTAAGAAAGGATTTTTCGAAATTCAACCCCTACGAGTGTCAAAGGGGGGTGAAATTTTGAAAGACTAAAATGAACAAAATAAATATTAGTAAAAAAAACTTTTTAGAAACAAGCTTTTATTTAAATGCACTAAAAAGGAAAAAATAATTTTTAATAATTTAGGTTCAGAATTATAAAAGCGTGGGTCGTGACTAATAAACTATCATAGAGTTCACGACCCACGCTTTTATAATTATGAACCTAAATTATTAAACATTATTTATTTTTAATAATTTAGGTTCCTAATTATAAAAGCGTGGGTCGTGAACTCTATGATAGTTTATTAGTCACGACCCACGCTTTTATAATTAATTAAAAATTATTTATTTTTAATAATTTAGGTTTTATAATTTTGACCTAAATATAATAATTATAATTTTATAATTATGAACCTAAATTATTAAAAATTATTTTTTCCTTTTTAGCGCATTTAAATAAAAGTTTGTCTCTAAAAAGTTTTTTTTACTACTATTTATTTCGTTTAAATATCGCAAAAAAAGTTATCGCTGCTGCATTCGGGAATGTTCTCAGCTCTACAAATATGTGCACAAAAATTGAGTAAATTAGTAATAAAACAATTTGTTTAGAAGAATGAAGTCAATAATTACAAGCACGCGAGTCACAAAGGTAAAAAAATAAACATGCCGTCTTATTATTCTATAAACACGCCTATACAGGCTGATTGTAAAATAAACGTCCCGTGGAATAAATAAAACGGCGCCAGATTGTTTTCAAAAAATCAGCAATGTTATTGTTTCAAATATTTTCATCCGGAAATATTCGTACTTTACCAGCGGCTTCAAACAGACGCTAATGACCCTTGTTGTTGAGCGTCTATAATTCACAATTCACACCAGCGGCTTCACTTGCGTATGGGTTTTGACAAAAACATTATCTCAATTTTTTTCTTTTCGGTTTCTTACTTTTTTATCTGACGATGATATTTTATAGAAAGTATACAGGATATAAAAAGCTAAGCGTTAAATTATCCTCGACATATAGCAGCAATTGACTGAAATACTTATTATTATTACGTAAGTCAGTGACTGCTACATGTCGGAGATAACTTTTCCGCGACTTTGATCGTGTCAATGCCGGTTTTGACAAAGATCTTAACTCACTTGATCGTAGTGACATCTAGCAAACGACCTTTAAAGTATTGTAACAAAACTGTTTTCTGCGTGGGCGGAATAAATATTTATTTAATATAATTAACAATTCAATATCAATAAACGCAACAACTATATGTCAATTCCAACAATCAACACAATAATAATAACGAAACAGTAATTCTTAAACAAAGTGAAACACTTAAATAACATTGAACAAATAACTATATTTATATACCAGTACTGTATTTATATTCGCACTTAAACACGACACTGACTCACGACTGACTGCCCACTGACTCACTCGTACTTCGCTTATATAGGTCGAGCAGTTTGGCCCAGCACGCTCGCGCGCTCTCCAGAACATTCCGGCAGGTACTCGTATCTTCGATACCATTCCAATTTCAATGCCTCACCACTGTGACCTTTTCTTCTCGACGCTTCTATTGCAGGCAGTGGCGTAACATCTTGGGGTTTGCTACAGTATCATATATAGATAAAATATTAACCATGCATTGGCAAGCTTAATTTATTTTAAAAAATAAAAACAATCAACTACATGTTTCGGCCCTTTAAGGTACCATCATCAGGCTATACCAGGAATATTTTACAATAGGTATAAAAGGTTGTCTCTTTTCTTGTAAAATAGTTTCAAAAAATGTTACTTGCCCTATATGTTCGGCAAAACCGTTTACACCCTGTACAGTCGAGCGTCTATAATCTACAATACACCCTGTACACGTGTAATTCAGTACAGTCAGTAAATCAATCAGAGTTATTCACATCATTTGTACACTGACTTTGATCATAGCCGACACAATCCATCGGTGTGTGTGTGTGTGTGTGTGCCTCATGGTTGCAATGCAAGCCACAGTATGGTGTCTGGTCGATAGCCAATGCACACGCTACTGCTATAGCATTTGATGGTATTCCAGGGCCCCCGTTGATAATGATCAAAGGACTTATATCTATAGAAAATGATATCAGTGTTGCCAGATCAAATAATTCCAGTATCATATGCTCATGAATTCCCTGAAATATTATTCCTTTCACGTTTTCCCTTCTTGCTTCGCTTCTTTGGAAATGGAACGCTTTCAAGTTTGCGGAGGTCTGCTGTTGATGGTTGCCATTCAATCGATAGTTTCTACAGAGTTTTATATACCTTTTTGAGTATTTGATCTCATTTTCTACTAACTTCCTGAAATATTATTAACTTCCATTCACATTTGCCTTTCTTGCTTTGCTTCTTTAAAGATGGAACGCTTTTAAATTTGTGGAGGTCTACTTTTGTTCCTTGCCTTTCAATCGATAGCCCTTCTAGAGAGTTTTATACCTTTTTGAGTGTTTGATCTCATTTTCCACGAACTTCCTGAAATATTATTTACTTCCCTTCATGTTTTCCCTTAGCTTGCTTTGCTTCTTTGAAAATGGAATGCTTTCAAGTTTGCGGTGATCTACTTTTGTTGGTTGCCTTTCAATCGAGAGCTGTCTTTCTACAGATTTTTACATCTTTTTGAATATATGGTTAGATTTTCTACGAATTTCCTGAAAAATTATAAACTTCTCGGCATGTTATCCCTCTTTACTTTGCTTCCTTAAAAACTGAGTGCCTTTAAATTTGTAGAGGTCTACTTTCAATCAAGAACTTGCTTTTCCGCAGGTTTGATCTCTTTCTCAGCATTTGGTCTCGTTTTTTACAAATATCCTATAATATTATTAATCCCGCTCCACGTTTTGACTTCTTTAAAAATGAATCACCTTCAGGTTTCAAGGCCTACTATTTTTTCTTGAGTTTCAATCAAAAGCTAATCTTTCCACACTTGTTTATCTTTCTGAACAATTTGGTTAGATGCATTTCTACTCTGTTCTCTTGATTAGGTAACTCGTAGTTTGAGATTATTGCGCCAACCAAAAAATATTAACGATATTATGTCTGAGGTAATCAAGTCTATACACTTAGGGAATGTTCCTCTAATTTGGCGTCACTGACTGTCATCAAAGCAATTCATTGATGACAGATCCAACACACAGAGAACTAAATCCCTTTGCATATATGAAGTTAAATGCTATTGGGGTTTAATGCAATGTGAAAACGCATTAGCAGATCCGAGTTGAAGAGTAGATACTGCACTGTGTTCTGATAGCATGCTCACAACATCAATTACTAACCACACAAAATATTTTACTCTTGATCCGTGTTAAAAAATACTTATAATAAATTTAAAAAAAAAACGATTTCTTCTCCAACTTTCACTAATTTTAGCGCATAACAAATTGGTTGAGGCTTTCGCGGCCAGTTGATGAGCTGGTGTTGTCCTGATTCGGGTCTATAGGCCGTCGTTGGTTGGAATTGCTTCCTAACGTTTCGCTAGCACGAGTGGCGAGCTTCTTCAGAGGTCCTTCCATCTCCGATGCTGGATGTCTTGCTGGATGTCTACATCCAGCATCGGAGATGGAAGGATCTCTGAAGAAGCTCGCCACTCGTGCTAGCGAAACGTTAGGAAGCAATTCCAGCCAACGACGGCCTATAGACCCGAATCAGGACTTTAGCGCATAACTTTCTGCTTATGCATATTTGTCAATTTGTAATGCGCATGATCAGTGCAAAACTACGTTCAACTGCCGCTGACTGTAGAAAGAATGATCTCTGTTCATGCCTTGTTCATGCACACTTCAATTTTCAACGCGCATGATCAGTACAAAATTACGCTCAACTGTTTTCACAAATGAACGCGACTGTCTGCAGAAAGAGTATGAGTTAGAGAAGAGATGTGAATCTTTAATACAAATATTAATGAGATGAACTGAGACAACAGAAGCGCATACTGAGATTTCACACACTTTAGAGTCTCAGTTGATTTATCTTTCTTGCGCTAATTACGTTCACAGTTTATATACACAATGTATACAAACAGACATATATGTTTTACTATGTGCGCCGACATGGCTGTGATTCACAAACATGTCTGCATTCATATTATATAAGTAGGAGAGACGATGACACAAAAGCCTCCGTGAGCTGTTAGATTATTTGATGAAACTCAGGTACGGTGAGTCATCGCCCAATATGGAAAGACAAGGGTTGTCGGGTCGAGGTATGCAGGGGTGGAGAAGAGAGCCAAATTTTGCCACCCCCCCCCCCCCCAATGCTCTTGGACGTAATGTGTTCGAGGATTTTTTTTTATTTGAAGATAATTTTTTAAATGCCAAAACACGAAAGGTTGGCGGGCCCTTCCCCTTCTTTCCCCATTGCGAGCCGCGTTTAAATTCATTTTGATTCATCCTTTTACTACATGGGGGAGGGTTTCCCTCCGCGTGCACGAATTAAAATGCGGCTGACAAGGAGAAAGAAGGGGAAGAGTCCGCCTTACACAACTCAAACAGTTTTTATATTTTAAATAATAAAAAAATCTTTTAACACATGACGTCCAAAAGTGTTTGGGAGGGGAATTTGGCTCTTTTCTCCGCCCCTGCATACCTCAGCCCAACAACCCTTGCCTTTCCATGTTGACCTGAGAATCGTCAATTAATAATCTTCTAACAGTTCACGGAGGCTTTTGTGTCACCTCCTCTAGGACTATATGTTCGTGTATGAAATTATATAAATACCATCTACCTACGTCATGTTACTAGTACTAATTATCTTCATTTATACAAATATCTATAGAGTGGCAGTGACGATTCGTCATCACTGAGCCACTGCCGCATCTACAGAATGTAAATATTAATTAAGTGCAAAGTTCAATTTGAAATAGGGAACTCATCGTCTAATCGAAGGCTGCCGAGGGAGATATAAATGTCGCTAGAAGAACTATCAACATAATTTGACTCAAGAAGTTCAGAGACTATATAGGAGAGAATCTTATTTAAATTTATTATAAATTATAGACGCTCGACAGCTTAGGTAATTATAGCGTCTTTTTTGCAAATATTTACTAGGTGGGAAGTATAGGACTGGTCATCAGTCGAATTTTTTCTATAAACATTGTCAATTTCAAAAATATATTAAAGATTTTGATTTTTGCAATTTTTTACGGCAAACATTTCAGGGCTTGAGAATAGCCGATAGTGTAGCAATGCTGTTGTTTACATAGCGTTGCTATGGTTCCTCTATTACAAGTCAGTTTCCGGGTTCTAGCCCGAGAGCTGGTAAAAGTGTCAATTGGATTTTCAATTTATTATTAAAAAAAAATAATGAACTGAAAATATGAATTGGTGCTAGGCCCAGATAACCTTAGCTGTTGGTGGTCTTTAAAACACAATTTAACAATTTTTTTCCTATTATTTCCGATTCGTACTACCTATATACCTAATGAATGTTGGATAATTCATTTCGCTTTCTTGATCCGTATTGGTTCTCATCAACATCCCATCTCCGTCCATCGTCCGATTCCCTCCCATTCTTTGACTCTTTCTCTCTACTGACGTCCATTTATATGGGTGCAACGAAATGGACTCAAGAAATTATTAACTTTTATATTATAATTGACAGCAGAAAGCCCCGGCAATTTCCGCATCAATTTGTGTCACATATAAATTGATATAAAAAAACGTGATCCATAGTCCAAATGTGCCTCTAATGAAAATATGTCAATCCCTTCATAATTTCTTCTTTATCCATAGTTATAAAATACATTTAACTAGCGCGGTCCCGCCCGGCTTCGTCCGGTTGCTAAGAATTTAAGAACCATACAGAAACCTTCCTGCAGGCGTGCTCGTACTTATATATTCTATATACTAGCGGTTGTCCGTGCCTCAGACACATATAGGGTTGCCAGATTTGCTGGCGTCGAATCCGGAACAAAAAAAAACAAAACCAATTTTTATGAAATTTTTTTATTTACATTTTTCATTTTTTTTTTTGCGGCATCTATAATTTTTTGGCCATCGGGCCCCCCAAGCAAGGGACCCGGGACATACGTTCGCATTCCGGGACAATCCCGATGGGTCCCGACCACCTGGCAACCCTAGACACATATGTTTAGTATATTGATAATTTATTATCCCCCCGAGAAATTCTCCTCCTGCGAAGCGAAGTATGATTTATTATGCCTCCCCCCCGCGAGAAACTCTCCCCCTGTGAAACGAAGTCGGGCTTAAAAATCACTTGAAAATAGTTTGCATTAACGGTGTCACATAAATAAACAGTTAATATGTTTAACCCTATGTTTTGACATTTGCATTAACAGTGTCACAACGCGATCGAGACGCACTTTAAAATTGACATATCTTTTTTATTTGTCAAGCGAATTAAATAAAACAAACACTAAATGTTCAAAATAATCTTTTGATGTGAAAAATGTCAATAGAATTTACCAGAAAGCCCTTAAAGGATTTTTGACACTTACATTAACGGTGGCACATACAGAAACACTCGTATTTTAAAATTGACATATCTTTAAATGAAACAAACACTAAATGTTAGCCCAAGCTTATTTCAATACATCACTGAAAACCACATCCAAATTGGTTCAGCTATTGTGGAGATTGTGGAGATTATTGTGGAGATTAGCGTGCACAAACAGACAGATTAATCTAGACAAAAAGAGCTCTTTTGAGATTTTATTATATGTAGGTATAGACTGATGTAAAAATCAAATTGACGAATTTCTGTGTAATTATTTTTTCGAAATAAATAATACGGAAGTAATTTTATGCTAATTACAAACGTACATCATTTTGTAATTATGGCGAATCCAGAAAGCGTACAGAACCAGGAAGTATGGGGTTAAATTATGTAACACATAACCATCAAAGCACATATTCAGTGTGTATGCTTGCATGATACCCCATTTGCACTATTGTTGTTAGTTTTCCAGGCTGAAGGTTCAAGACATTAGACGTCTTTCTATAGTCTCTGAACAACTACAAGAAACATTGAGATAAGAATATTATCTCATGTCATGTTATGTAATGAAAAGAAAACTACAGTTAGGGCCGGCGCATACTATCAATTTTTAATCGCACAACTGTTTAGTTGACCTTGAACTTATGTGGGTTAGGTACTATTATAGTCTATCCCATCAACCGATATAGCAATAAAAAATATCGGGTCGAGATCTCGAACGAAATTTCAAAAACGAGATTGCCTGCCCACGAGATTAAAACTCGAAAAATGACTCGAGATCTCGCGAGATTGAGATTGCATTCCCTAGTCGGGAGTGCTGTAACCGTTTTTAGGCAGGGAAAGGGTTTAAGAGGGGGTACCTTCCTGTAGAGAAGTAGATATAGTAAAATAAATAGCAGATATTGTAAAATAAAAAAAGTCACAAAACGTTCTATTTAGAAACTAATAATGAAAATAACCTGCGGCGTATCGTTTCCGGTCACTGAAAAGCAGTTGGGAAGCAATAAGCGCAATAGATTGCCTCCTGGAGTTCTTTACTCAATGAATACAACAAAGCATTAAAGGAGGTCTTCGCTGCGCGTCACAGCGACACATTTCATTTCGCGCCATCTAGTATGTGTGTATTTTCACGCCGCATCGCGACCTTTAAGGGTTTATTTACACACCTCCTAAACTCCGAATCAGGATTCACCAGTACGTACATTTCGATTGATCACATTTATACTGATTAATAAATACAACAAACCAATGTCCAAATTAAATATGGGAAAATACTGTCTGGCCGTCTCATCGAGAAACGTCGGAACGAGAAATTTTACAACCGTCAAGGTATTTTCTCGAAAGTGTCTTTTTCGTATCGACAGTCAAGAGATCTGGACAATTCACTCTCGATCTTGTTTCAAAATACAAGACGAGAAAAATTGTTAATCACGTGTCTAGATTTCTCGTCTCAACAGCAACAATATTGGCATAAATATAGCTAAGTTAAAATTTAATATTTAATTGTATAAGCAATTTTTCAAGCAAACACTTTTTTCAAAATAATGTTTAATTAATTAGTGAGTTCATAGTTTTAACCAAAGTATTTCACTTTTCGATTGAG
Source organism: Mongoloraphidia duomilia (assembly GCA_039654895.1). Lineage (NCBI taxonomy): Eukaryota > Metazoa > Arthropoda > Insecta > Raphidioptera > Raphidiidae > Mongoloraphidia > Mongoloraphidia duomilia. The sequence continues at coordinate 3,751,459 of CM077522.1, read as the reverse complement.
AAGTTTCTCAAATTGTTTTTTGTCACAAATCTGTCATGAAAGTGTGACCTTGAAAAATTATATTTTAAATGCCAAAGTTTCTGTCTTCAAATTATACATTTTTTTCTTGTTAAATCAAATTTAAAAAAATTGTTAAATTTTATTTTCCATATTGTTAGGTTATGTTTTCTCATTTGATCACCTGTTAGTCCTTGCGTCATTAATTTGAATATCATATTTAACAGTTTATTGTTCTAGTTAAATCAAACCTTAAAAATGATGTTCACTGAATTTAATTTAAACTTTCAGGCTGCTAGATTATGTTTTGTTATTTGATCAGATGTTCATCATGCGCCATATTGAAAAATGTGGACAGTTATTACCATACGCATTCGAATATATTTGTTTTTAGTCTGAAATCGGTGGTAAGGATTCGCTCACTGGATAGTAAAGAAACCTTCTATAGTAGACATATTTAGTTTCCCCTTATTCTATACATATTTCTACATAGGTATTGTATTTCTATATACTATTGTGAATATCCTTTAGCCTTTACTACCTTGAGAATACTACAGATCAAATCCGACTGATGTATTTAATAAAAGCGAGATCACTTTGTGCTCCTGTTCTTGTTTTGTATTGTTTTTTTGAAATAAATCAGAATAATATAAAATTTCTACTACAAATGAAATAAGAATTCTTTCGATCCAAAAAAAACAGGTATTTCTTCGAATGAACATAACATTGTCACTTCAAGAATTATTCATATAATCAAACATGGCGACTGATGAACAGCTGATAGAAACATACCATAACCTAACAATTTCAATAATTTCAAACTCAATATAGTCAAAATTAAGTAGGTATATATAAAATAAAACTGTGACACCGGTCACAAGGACAAAAATATTTTATTTATTGGAACAAAAACGAGAAAAAATTAATTTATTATTTTATTTTCATTGATAAGCTTTTTATAATACATCTGGTAAAATATACATATTTTACAGTTCCCAGGGATAGAATAATGACGGACTGTGTTTTCAATTTGGGATTTAACTGTACCGACATACATATATCTGAATCGTATCTCCAGAAGTAATTAAGGGAGTTCGACATTATCCTGGAGGACACTATACATCCCTTTTACACAATCTTCTATAACATGACGTCGTCTTATTGTAATGCTTCCAGTATTATTGAGACTGTTGGCAGAGCATTAATGCTTATAACGCATGCGCAGACCGTAACTAATTTAAATGAAAAGCAAATACAATCATACATAGCCATTTACCCAGAACAAGGTTGCTGTTATAAATATATTACCAACATTGTTTTTTTCAAAGGATGGAAAAATTACACAAATATAAATTTGAAGATTAGAAATATTATTCTGGCAGACAAAACGTCACCATTTTATTTAAGTCCCATGGTTATCACGGGGTTATCACGGTGTGCAGTCAACTGATCCCAGCAATTTTATACCACGACATGATCCCATCGACATCTGATTCTAACGACGGTTCTATGAGGTTTCTAGAATTTTCTATGAGGTTTCTAGAAGGTTCTGTGAAGTTTCTACAAGATTCTATGAAATTTCTAGAATTTTCTGTGAGGTTTCTAGAAGGTTCTGTGAATTTTCTATGAAGTTTTTAGAAGGTTCCAAGAAGTTTCTAAGTGATTCTATGAGGTTTCTAGAATTTTCTATGAACTTTCTATAAGGTTATATGAAGTTTCTATGAAGTTTTCAGAAGGTTCTATGAAGTTTCTACAAGGTCCTATGAGGTTTCAAGAGTTTTCTATGAGGTTTCTAGAAGGTTCTGTGAAGTTTCCATGAAGTTTTTGGAAGGTTCCAAGAATTTTCTAAAAGATTCTATGAGGTTTCTAGAATTTTCTATGAACTTTCTAGAAGGTTTTATGAAGTTTCTACAAAGTTCTAAGAGGTTTCTAGAATTTTCTATGAGGTTTCTAGAAGGTTCTGTGAAGTATCTATGAAGTTTCTAGAAGGTTCTATACACACACCCACAAAAACTTTCGCATTTATAATATTAGTAGAGATACCTGTGTTAAACTTAATAGTTTAGTAGATAATTATATAATATAAAGAATTCAGATAGGTCTTTGAATTTCTTCTATAAATAAGTATAGAGATTCTTAGAATTTCCGCCCAGCACACGTTAAGTTTTATGTACATACATTTATGTACTTCGCTAATTCATTTAGCACGTTTGTCTGTCTGTCTATCGAACGGAGAAAAGTGCTCTCGGACATAAAAGCCACTCACTCAAACCACCTCCTCTTCCATTTACCTCACCCGTCTCCTTCTTCCAACCGAAACACTCACAATGTCTGATTCACCTCCATCACAATATCGCTACTTAGAGAACAATAACATTAAAATTAACCACATATACCTACCGAGAACGCAACCATCAAAATACCACATTACTAATGAGTTCGGTTGGCGAGCGTCTATAATCTACAATATATCTCTTTCGCCATATTACGAATTTATTTCAACTGCTTTTTTTTGTGATATACATTTTAATACGGGTTATGTTTCCCGTGGAAAAACGGTAGAACTTTTCGACAAATAGCTTAAGTTAAACATTTCGCTGGTTCAAAAATTTAATATACTGTCAACAATACAAAAAATGTCGAAAATCCTGTCTAAAAATGTCTACAAAGGCTTACTAATTTAAATTGAAATAATTGCTTTTGTTAGGTTATGTTTTACCATTCGATCAGCTGTTCGTGATGCGCCATCTTTAAAACTAGTCAATTATTATTATACTGAAATATGTATTTCTACAAGGATTTGTTACGTTATGTTTTACCATTCGATCAGCTGTTCGTGATGCGCCATCTTTAAAACTACTCAATTATTATCATACGGAAATATGTATTTCTACAAGGATTTGAAAAGGATCCACATATCGAATTTTTAGATCTACTTTTTCATATATACAAAAATTTTAAAATTGTGTACAATATATGATTGAAGCATTTTAAAATTTTCCAACACAAAGTTTGTTTGCCTCCAGGACTTTGGGACGTTTAAAATGTGTTTTCACTAAAAATTAAATAAACGAATTTAATACCGCGACGCAAATAAGGTTCCCTTAGTCTAAACTCAAAAAGCTCAGGTGTTACAAATAATTTATTTGTACTCGTACTGAAGACACATTCAAAACAAAATGTCGTAAATAGTTGTAATTAAGTTTGACAATGGTAATCAATTCGGATATAAAAGAACAAAGATATTTTACGATGAAAAATAACAGCATTTTAAAGTAAGACAAATCGAATTTTAAATCACACGAAGCAACCTAACTTTCAAAAATGTGAATAAAATATTACCTCATTATGTTTTAAAATTGAGACATTCATATCGTTTACATTTATATAATATAACGGGTGTTTCAATGTCGTTCTACAGGGTGTTCCAAAACAATATATTATAGATATTTTAAAAGGCGGTTACAGACGCGATTTTCAGAAAAAAAGTTCATATAAAAAAGTGGTCAAAAATGATTGTTTTCCAATATACAGGGTGTTAAAAATTAAACACTGAAAATGGTTTTCTTTAATTATTTTCGAAACGTTTGAAAGACAATTTTGCATGTTACGGAAATAGAAGGAAGTATTTGTCATGTGAAACAAAACACATCATGTATACCTATGTTAAAGTCTATCTTGAGATAAGTCAGGTAGGCTGTGTGGTAAAGTATTAGTCTAGTCCAGGTTCGATCCCCGATGGCTTTTAATATATATATATATATATATATATATATATATATATATATATATATATATATATATATATATATATGTGTGTTAACTCTCGCATGTATAGTGATTCGACTGTTTAATAGCTGTACTATGCTTTGCAGTTTATTTGAATAGTCGACTCTCGCATGTAGTGTGTTTTCAACTTGAAATTGCTATATATCAGAAAGAATCGGTTTCCACTCTCGGGCACTGTGGAGAAATCGGTAACTCGCCTAGCCGGAAACTGGGAGTTTCGGGTTCAAGTCCCGACAGTGGTCATTTGATTTTTTCTAAGATATAGCTCAAAAATCATGGCAGCCTAGCTGTCTGAGATATTTATTATTTTCACCTCTAATTGTTATGTGAATAATATGGTGTGGATATAAGGGGTTTGATTTTATCATATACCAACAATTATTTGTGTTTAACGGTTTCCATGTCATCTGTCTGTACTCGCGATACAGACATACCCATTTTTTTGTACACTCCGCATATAATATATTATGTAATAAACATCTATCGTTTGAAAAATGTGCAAAAAATATAATCTGGCACGATAATAAGGAAACTACGATGCTTCAATTAAGTTTTAAAAAAATAAGACAAAGAAGAATGTTTTTGTTCTACTTTTTAGTGGAAGAAAGGCGCCTTTTTAAAGTATTCCAACAAATAAGTTACAATGAAAAACATCCTTCCATTTATCTGGATTACGTATGTTCATTTAGGCGTTATAAAATGGCCTATACTTTGTAAACCATCTGGACATAAATCCTCCTTTTATGTACACAAAACTTTATACGCCACTATATAAATATGGTTACCTGTTTCGTTTTTATACAGGGTGTAACAACCTGCTTCGAAAAACTACTACTACTAATAGACTTCATTTAAGTCAATGAATAAATCGCACCCTTAATTTTTAAATGTTTATAATTGCTTTTTGTCATAAAGTGATATATACTCAATTTTAACCATAACTATGAAGCATTGCATTGGAACGATTCTTGACTTTGATTTGTTTCAACTGTCTGATACACCCCGTACATATTTCAATAAAAACAAGCTATGATGAAAATATCGTCGATCTAAAAAAGAGGTTTTATATAACACAATGTCGTAACACTAAAAATGAAGATAGTAGAAAACGTTCTGCTTGCATGTGCAGGTATTGTTGATGCTTTGATATTCTATTTTTTCATGAGTTGAAAATAGAATTTTCAAGTTTTCAATATCAAAAATGTCTATAAATTTGCAAAAACTGCAAATGAATTTTGCTCAAACTAAATTGAAAAAAATGGGTGTGTGCTTATGACCACACGACAGAAGTGAAAACTTCAGATTTTCTAATTTTTGGTGTAATTTTAATTTATTCCACCTTAGTTTAAAAAAAATTATTGTCAAAGAAAGAATATATATATATAAATAAATATCATGTAGAATTTAGAAAAAAAACGCCAAAAATTCTTACGCTGCCATCAGATCTCAAACCCAGGTTCCTATGCATAGAAGGTAAACACGTTACCAACTGCGCTATGAATGCAAGTGTAGGTACTGCGTGCCGTTTTTATGATATAGCTATGTCAGCCGCGTCACATTTTTTGCGAACGGTTCCCTTTTTTTAACTACCCAGGAAAAGAGTGCCTAACGCGCCTAAGGAGTTTTCACTTCAAAAAAAAAAATAACAACTAGATATCACTTATGCACGATAATATAATAGGTATATTTAAATTAATTACATAAGTTGAAACTGTATTATCCACTTTAATAGCGATGACACACACACAGCGTTTGCCGACTCGACGATGACAGACACAGCGGTGTCAACTCGGCAGTCAGGCGTTTCTTGTGGAGAACGATGTGTCGAGTCGGCAGGCAATTCTCGCCGCGGTATATGTTTTGCATCATGGAAAAATATTAACATACGTGCCGACTCGGCAACCACCTCGGCACAAACCGCTGCGTGTGTCATCGCTCTTACGAAACTGATTTTAATTCGTTGTCAAACTACCTACTTTAAATTCGAAAAATTTTACTGGTACTAAGCCCAGATACCTCTCGTAGTTGGTGACAATCAATAAAAAATTGTATAAACATACAAAATAACTTACGTTTTAAAATAAAAAGAAGCCAGGTTATGAAGAAATTCAGCTACTCACCTGTAAAGAAACGAAAAAAAAATTAGATTTTATTAATAGTTTCGTAAAGTGATGAACGATTGTACATATTATGTGACTCTTGACAGTGTACGATTCAGTACTATGCGACTCGGTCTCGGTGAACTATGAAACAACAACAATCGAGTCCAAGTGATAACCATCGAGTCATCGAGATGTTTGAACTATCGAGACAATCGACTAAAACATCTCGTATCGCGCATCACTAGAGCAGATTGCAACCGGCGCATTTCATATGCAAATGTACACACATTTATATGTAAGTATACTTGTACATTGTTCGTATTGTACTGAGCTTGTAAACCGCACCGCACCGCGGCGCTAGTGTTGTTTGCGGCCGTACAGGGAAATCTGTCGGTAAGAGAGGAAAACCCCTTCATAAGGTATATGCAAACACTCATTCAAAAATCAAATAGGTACGCGTTCATCAGCTAAGTATTCTAGAAAACGATCTAAGGAAAATTTTATCGGCCATATTGGATCGTTTGTTGTTATATTTATTTTTTGTGTTTGTTTTATCTTGATGTATTTTTATTATCTATAGTGTCAACGGTCGACCCAAACAGATAGAGGGAAATACAATGGGATTTTTTTTGATGCTAAAAAATTAAGCTTTTCCCTGTTCTGTGTCGCGTTGCCTAGGTTTTTTTAATGGATCAAAGATATCTTATTTGCATATTTTATTAACTGTCATTATATGTCATAAAATTTCGAAATTTAAATCAGTACTCCACAATCCACTACATAATACGCATGTGCTTAATATTATAAAAAATTTAACCACACCTGAGATAGAAACTCGTTGCTGAAACGCGTCGTGTTAAAACACAAGAAGTCCGTGTTTAACACGACGCGTTTCAACAACGAGTTGCTATCTTCAGGTGTGGTTAAATATTTTTAAAAATTACACATTGAGTATCCGTAACACGTTATAATATTAAGCACATGCGTATTATGTAGTGGATTGTGGATTAGGTATTGATTTAAATTTCGAAATGTTATGATTTATATAGTAGGTAGATGAAATGGACGTGTTAGTGTGTGTGTATTTATTGGGTGTTTGTGTGTTGTTAATTATTGTGTCGTATATTATGTTCGATTTTAAGGTTAATTTGTCATTAAATCGGATGCATACATCAAAATGGGATACCCTTTATAAGTTTACAGACCGCTTAGTAATGATGTATAAAACACAGTTATTTCTGCACTACAAGCCACTATATAACCTACAATTCACTTGAATAATTAATAGCTTTTGTATACGCAAGGCACGTATTTACCTTTAACTAATGTTGCTTTTTGTATAAGAAAACTAAATAAAAAACCACACCAACTATAAATCTGCAACCGCCACAAGCATAACAATTATAGATAATGAATTGCAATTATTATTTATGCATGTGAAAATAAACGGTAAATGGATTCACAATGCAGTAGCTTTTGCCTTTTGTGCTGCAGTTATGAAATTGATTTAAATGTTTTTTTTTTTGACCTTTGAAACTTAACTTTTTATTTTATTTTTTGTAGATTATAGACGCGTCGACACACATACACACACACATACACACACACATACACACACACATACAGACATCAATCAGAAAATGATTTTAAACGTTTGCTAAGGTCTCAAAACGTGAAAATCTGTTAAAATCTCGAAATATTTGTTTCGGACTAAATCCATTACTTCCCTACCATTATAGTAGAGGTGGGAAGTAAAAATGTAACCACACCTGAAGATAGAAACTCGTTGCTGAAACGCGTCGTGTTAAAACACAAGAAGTCCTTGTGTTTTAACACGACGCGTTTCAGCAACGAGTTGCTATCTTCAGGTGTGGTTAAATATTTTTAAAAATTACACATTGAGTATCCGTAACACGTTATAATATTAAGCACATGCGTATTATGTAGTGGATTGTGGATTAGGTATTGATTTAAATTTCGAAATGTTATGATTTATATAGTAGGTAGATGAAATGGACGTGTTAGTGTGTGTGTATTTATTGGGTGTTTGTGTGTTGTTAATTATTGTGTCGTATATTATGTTCGATTTTAAGGTTAATTTGTCATTAAATCGGATGCATACATCAAAATGGGATACCCTTTATAAGTTTACAGACCGCTTAGTAATGATGTATAAAACACAGTTATTTCTGCACTACAAGCCACTATATGACCTACAATTCACTTGAATAATTAATAGCTTTTGTATACGCAAGGCACGTATTTACCTTTAACTAATGTTGCTTTTTGTATAAGAAAACTAAATAAAAAACCACACCGACTATAAATCTGCAACCGCCACAAGCATAACAATTATAGATAATGAATTGCAATTATTATTTATGCATGTGAAAATAAACGGTAAATGGATTCACAATGCAGTAGCTTTTGCCTTTTGTGCTGCAGTTATGAAATTGATTTAAATGTTTTTTTTTTTGACCTTTGAAACTTAACTTTTTATTTTATTTTTTGTAGATTATAGACGCGTCGACATCTCAGGTCATTAGCGTCTTTCAACTACACTAAATAACAACTATCTTAAAACTAAATAACATCACAAAACATCCATGAGCGCAGGTGGGATTCAAACCCACGACAGTCCAGTCCAGAGGTTGCGGCACTAAGCACGTTAAACACTAGGCTATCCTGCCCTCTTGACTTTTTTGTGGAGAATATTACAATATGTAGTTAGTAGCGGATTTACCAGCAGGCTGAGTAGGCTAGAGCCTAAGGCGGCAAATTTGGGGCCAACATTTTGTTTTCATGTCTTACAGAAATTAAAAACATTCATATTTACCCAAAAACTATTTCTTGTGCAATCTTAACTAAATCGTTGGGTTGTGAAAATAATCTAGGAACTGACACATCCATCCCCTAGTTCACAATCAGGGGCAGTATAGCCTAGTGGTTAGCATGCTTGGCGCCGCAACCTCTAGACTGGACTGCCGTGGGTTCGAATCCCACCTGCGCTGATGGATGTTTTGTGATGTTATTTAGTTTTAAGTTAATTGTTATTTAGTGTAGCTGAAAGACGCTAATGACCTTAGATGTCGACGCGTCTATAATCTCCAATAAATAAATAAATAAAATAGTTCACAATCATACTAAATAGGGGAAAAAGGTGGTATAATTAGGGCGATCGATAGTGCACAAATCATAAAGTTACAATTTCATTGACAAAAAAATTTTAATTACATATTATATGATTATGAACTAGAGTATCGAATTGTAGAGGTCGGTAGGGGCGGCAAAATTTGAATAGCCTACTGGCGGCAAATGTGTAAATCCGCCAAAATAGTTACAAATCTTCAAAAAATATGAGCAATAGCTTATTCGATTCGGAAAAATATTCCGAAAAATCAAGGTGCTTTTTTTCCGTTTTTTTTTGTAAATAACAAATGCTATTTTTGTCGGCGAAAAAAATCATAAAAACGTCTTTTTAGGAATATTTTTCCGAATCGAATAAGCTATTGCTCATATTTTTTGAAGACTTGTAACTATTTTTCTCAGGAAACTCAGTTCTCGACTAGACTAATGAGATAAAAATGTTTGTTAAAATTGATAACTCATAACACGAGTTATCAATTTTAACAAACATTTTTATCTCATTAGTTAAATACAATTTTAAATACAATTTATTTAATTATAGATTAAAGACGTCCGACAACTAAGGTCATTAGCATCTTAATTACATCGAATTAAATTAAATGATATCACAAAACATCTATATGAGCGGAGGATGGGATTCGAACCCACACAGCTTGATCTAAATGCCAGCTACTAAGTCGCTTTAAAGATACTAAAAAAACATACTAAATTACTAAAAAAATGAAGTTGGCGACGCAAATGAACTGTCAAATTTTTTTGAAAATACTGAAGATGAAATGAAAAGTATAGCTATTTTATAGTGGGTATGGCTAAAAAACCATATATTTCTCGTGCGTAATATGATATTATGACTCGTGTGTCTCGTTAAAATTCGCCAAATCGCTCGTTTTAACATACTGTCACTACTCGTCTGTATTATACCTCATTACGACACTAGAAATACAATCTACAATTATTTGATTGTGTGTTTTAAAGACCACCAACAGCTAAGGTTATTTGGGCCCAGCACCAATTCATATTTTCAATTCATTATTTATTTTTTAATAATAAATTGCAAATCCAATTGACACTTTTACCAGCTCTTGGACTAGAATCCGGGAACTGGGGACTTGTAATAGAGGAACCATAGCAACGCCATGTAAACAACAGCACTGCTACACTCTCGGCTAAATTATTTGATAGGTATCTAAACTTAAAGTGTAGGGATTTAGCGCAAGCGACGTTCACGCGACGAAGCCATACGGGCAAAAGCCAGTGTAAAACATAAATTAACATTTTTTAGAAATAAAGCTTAACGGCATTTGATGACAGTGCGATAAAATACAGCAAAATCCTCAGCTGAATTTTCGTATACGATATATAAAATGCAATGACAAATTGTTTTTTAATGCAAATGGAATGCTGTAGATGCTTTTCACAAAACACACGAAGCTTTTGGACGTTTCATGCAACATCTCGACACCAATGTATACTGTATAAAGAATGGTCCAAAACTCGATAACGTAACTTAAAAAACGAATTATAAAAGATACCTACATAAAGATTACATAATTATAATATTACAGAATTACCAAATAATGTTTAGACAAAACTATTTGCTAGTTTTTAAATTTCTAAAGAAGGTTGTCGAGCGTCTATAATTCACAATTCATTAATTCTAAAGAAGGCACAATTAGTGTAATTTTACGGATTTTTAAGTTTTAGTAACAATTGAGATTTCAGAAAAATCTTAATATTATTGACGAACAAAATAGCTGATTATGCTACATAATTTCCATTTTCGCGAAAATATCTTCCCCAAATTTATAATTCTTCGCAGTAGGATCAATAAAAACAAGTAAAAATTTATTTTGGCAAAATTCTACGGAATGAACAAATGTTTTTTGGTGATTTTTAGACGAACGCTCGCGGGAGGGTGGCAGAGTTTCTTGCAGGGAGACAGTTTTTTGCGAGGAGTATTGGTGCAAAGTTGTATGTGTCCAATTTGTAGAATGTTACCAATATTTTTAATGTTTATTCATAAAATCTTTTTGAATGACTTTATATTATGGAGTCTGATAATTACCTTAGATGCAGAGATTAAAATACAGCTCAGAATATCGATCCAAAATAAGTAGCAGAAACTATGTCACAGAGATGACGCCACTGTGTAATGCACTAAATGAGTTCACGGCAGGCTAATATTTGACTGACAATAAAATTCATAGCCAGCTCGAAAGTTTTTTTTTTACGTTTTCCACAAAATAATGAAATACACTAAAGTTTGACACAAAAAAAAACACGAACAGCTAAAAAAAACTACATTCACTGATAGAATTTTGCAAAACCACGTATCTAAACTTCGAAATAAAATTCAAATATCGTACATAATTTAATACGTAAAATATCGGAAATTTGAAAAAAAAAATACAGCTTAAACTATTTATAAATCCATCTATGAAGAACACTAATATTATTTAAAAAAAAATATCGTCAATAAAAACCGAAATCACATTTCTTTAAAACGTTTTAGTTATAACTTGCAACAAAAATTATTGTAAATCGAACAGAACAGAATTTATCAAAGTCAAACGAACTATATTACATAATTTGCCTATAGTGAAATAACAGTGCCAAGTGCGTGTACAATGTATTAATACGCAATCTACCTATATGAACATAGACATCTATCGGACAATAGAAAAAATAATATAAGAAAAGGCAATATTCAAACCAAATAAACGGAGTATGGATTTTTTTATTGTGTTTTAAAGACCACCAACAATAAGGTTATTTGGGTCTAGCACCAATTCATTTCTTTTTTAATAATAAATTGAGAACTGGGGACTTGTGATAGAAGAACCATAGCAACGCCATGTAAACAACCGCATTGCTAAACGCTTGGCCATTTGAATTTTGATGGTTTTCACAGACCAGTTTAATTTTGTATACTATATACCCATACTTATAGTATACTAGCTGCTCAATCCGACTCTGTCCGGATGCAAATTGCTGTTTTCGCTCACTGATCATCCCCCTTTTAGATTATATTATAACTAATATCGTACGAATATTCAGTCGTGTAGTTGCACATCGAATACCCATTAACCACCAACGATAGAATCTACATTCTTACGTTCGTCTCCATATTGATCAGGATTCAAATTACATTAACAAAACCACGTAAACAAAATTATATAGTTTCGGTCATTTCAGGTTAAACAAGAATTTAAAAAATTTAAAAAAATGTGATCATTTCAAACGGTTGAGTTAAGCCGCCATATGACGAACTGTCGAACGTCTATAATCTACAATCAATCAATCAATCTGCATGAGCTTTTTCAACTTGCGTTACGTTGAAAATGAATTATACAGAAAAAAACATTTTTGTGTACGTCTGTAATAAATTGGGCAGGTAAAACTATGGGTGTTGTATTTTATGTAGGGGAAAGGTGGAGAAACACGGCGAGCTTCGGCTTCAAACCAACGTTTTATATGTGTTGTTGTACACATGTCATAAAGTTTGTGTCACAATCACCGTACACGTTTGAAAATAGTGAATGGTCGGTAACACGTGTAGTGGTAACAAGGGTACCAAAAGATTTATACGATTCGAAGTAAATCATAAAAAAATATTATATTTTCATCTTTAATTTAATAATTAACATTTTATTAAATGAAAGAACGACCGAAAAAATGTCCCGGTTTCGGGTCCTCGAATTTAGAACTGAATTATACAGGATGATCTATAACGAGTGTAACAAACTTCGAGAGTATATAAAATACTTAAAAATAATGCGAAAAGCCCTGTATGTCCAAAAATTCCCTAAGCGAGATACAAGGTGTTCAAATGTCTTAAAAAATTATGGAAAACTACTGGAGCTAATAATTTGGATTTTTGGACATAATAATTTACTGAAGTTGTTGACTAATTTATAGATTTTGAGTTTTGTATACTCTCACCAGTGAGAAATTCTCCGTGAGAAATTCTTCTCCTGCGAAGCGAAGCCGGGTTGATGTTTATTCGCTCGAATTTTATTAATACCTATTACTCACACGATTCGCTCGTTCGCTCGAATACTGTTATAAACTATATTATGAAATACACTATTTTGTTGAAACGACTCGCGCGCCACCTATTGTAAAATGTTTGTACTAATTCAGGAACCTTCATGGGCGTGCACACAACAAATCACCAAAGTTTCATCGCAATCGAATGAATGGTATAGGAACGCACACGGAACAAACAAAGAAACATTCATTTTTATATACATACTAGCGGACCCGACCCGGCTACGCCCGAGTGGTATGAAATTATGATTTAATACAGGTTTTTAAGACCTACAATTTTTTCGTGCATTGTTTTGATGTATCTCTAAATATTTGGCCAGCGTTAGCCATGTAAGCGTACGAAAACAGTTTTTTTTGACAAAACACCGTCATAGTTCAGCCATTTTGTACCAAATATTTACAAATTATATACGCAACCCTTCCTTGTTTATCGCTCTTTCTATTAGTGAAAACCGTTTCAAAATCCGTTGCGTGGTTTAGAAGAAGTAAGCGGAGAAACAGACAGAGGCAGACAGCGACTTTGTTTTATAATAATAATAATAATAATAAGCAGTTTTATTCTGATGACCTTACATGGAGGTATAGAACACGTCATACAAAAAACATTTATTTTCAAGAAAAAAATATTATTTAAGAAGTATAGAGAAGAGATATAGTAGATTTTTTAGTGTGAAGGGAGCTTTAGTAGATTTGGCTAGTCCGAAGGTAGGATCAAGGTAAACCTTTACCTTTTGCGACACTGTATATGTAATTTATACACTTCGTCGTATATATCTTCCATACTTTTTTCTAAAAACTAAATAAAGCGCAGTAAACTAAAACCAAAGGAATAAAAATATCCATTTCGACTTCCCAAATTTATTGGCAATCTTTAAAAAAATTACAGAAAGCGGCCAAGTGCGTATCGAACCACGCACAGTGAAGGGTTCCGTAGTCAGGAAGAAGAACGTTCAAACGTTCAAAGTTAATAATAATTTATAAAAATATATGAGCACTGTGGTTGGAATAAAAACAAAAATAAAGATAGTTACTTCTTACCACAACAGTTTTATTGATGGATGTGCATTTCGAACTATGCTTTCATCTTCAGTATAGTGTTTGCTGAAGATGAAAGCATAGCTTTCGAAATGTACATCCATCAATAAAACTGTTGTGGTAAGAAGTAACTATCTTTAATTTTGTAATAATTTATAGTCTTTTATTTTAAGTTGAACATAGTTTTCCAAAAATAAGTTTGTATTTCATTTCTCAAAGACACTGTGAAAAACAAAGTTATTTCTGCTAAAAAATACAGTTTGTAACCGAAAATATCCCCATATCTCAAAAACTACACAACATAATATCTTATTCAAACCAATGTTGCCCCCTCTCCAGGCCCCCCAGAGAATAATGCTAGCTACGTCAATGGTCAACAACGCCCAGGGATATAATTTTTAGCTTCTAAATCTAACTGAATCAGCAATTCTAGATTAAAACCTGGAATACCGGGGAGTGTAATAGCAGAACAGTGGCAAGATTTTTCCATTGCATATTTTCGTATATTTTCCAGGTAAAAAGGGATCCGTTTTTTAAAGGGTTAAATCTGTGAAGGTCATTTTCATATGTATGTATGCAGAATTGTACCTATAAAAAACCGGATAGAAGATTTAAAAAAATATCATGAATAAAATAATAATGTCTCACTGGATAACACACATAAAAACAAATGAACCTCGGCCAAAAATGTCTCGTGTGACATTTTGTTTTGAATACAACTCCTTCGGACCTGTTTGAACTTATTTAAAATTAAAATTGAAAAAGCATTATAAAATATTAAATACGTATCACTGGTTGGTCAATCTCTTCCGAAACTACTCTCTCAATAAAAATAAAATGGTTTCTGATTTTTGACGTCAAGACAAGATTGAAAAACAAATTGAATTTGTATTATTAAAAAGAAATTTTGTCGAAAAAATATCGTCCATTTTTGATAAGTACACGACATATTTTGTTTCTAATCTATTTAATTCAAACACCACTGCTAGACTACGGAACTTCTCATTGTCAACTCAGTCCGCCGCGATAGTGGAAAGTTTAGGGTTAGAATCCCTACGGTGACATAGGTTTGAATTAATGAATTTTTCCTGATTACGGCATTGTGTTACGTCATTGTTCTTTACAATAGGTGTTTCATATACTGTTTGCAGTCATTATGCATTCATTTAATTGTGTATTTACTCACGACGGTCGTGTTAAAATTTGTATTTATATAATTTTATGTTTGTTATTCTTATTACTTTCAATAGTTTGTAATAATTTTAAGTCGACTTTCTTTATTCTTCACTCTGAGCTACGTGCTGTTATTATTCTAGGGGAGCTTGGCCCTCCTTGCCCCTCCTAGTTACGCCAATGGCTATTAGTCAAACGGAATTTCCCGAACAATCGTCGAAAATTGGCTTTTCGATAATGGGACTTGACAACTATCGACTTTGAGCGTTTATTTTATAGAGGTGTTGTTATTAAATAAACTAACGTAAAAAAAACCGTTTATATGTACTTTAAGATAAAAAGTAATCACTGTCTGGCACGCACGTGCGATATTCGGAGTAAAAAGCTTTCAAACATCAGTCTATTATCGTGATGCTTGCATTCAAGTATATATACAGACTGTCAATGGAAACGTGACGCCGATATACAAAGTAAACAAATAGTTTTTTAGTGTATTTGGCATATGGCATATACACTATTGTCGTCGGTCGGATGGCGAGACCTAGGGGTCGGACCAAATTTTTGAAGTGAAAACTTCCTTAGGCGCACTTTGCCTGAGTAGTGAACGAAAGTGAACCGTCACGCTTTCGATCGGTGACGCTGAATCGGGTTTACTCGGCTAAAACACGAAAAAGTATTTATAGTATGCTGGTAATAAGTTATATGTTAAGGAGTATAACTTCCGCCATGTCTATTTTTTCTGTTGAGGTAAAGAACCTTAAAAATGTTGGAAGAGGTGGATAAAATTTGTTGCATAGGCGTAACTAGGTAGAAGGGGCCGGGTGGGCTCGACTCACCCCAGCAGAGTATCGATTATCCTTACCTAGAAATAAAGATTAATAAAAAAAATACTAAGTTTTTCCCAGTATTCTCACCCCAGCTACAAATCCTATAGTTACGCCAATGAGCAGTTGGTAGTAAAATTAAAAATTTAAGCAACTTTTAGGAAGAAAAAATGGAAGCATATAATAATCGAGTTCGCAACCTAAATTTTGTTTCAAATTTCCATAAATTCGCAAAAAAAGTTTTAATCATTTTTCAATTTATGAAACAAAAAATAATTTAACATCAGCATGAAAGTTTTAGTTCTACAAAAAAGAAAGAAAAAGTGAAAAGTTAGCAAAAGCTTTGAAAAAGTTGTGTAGGGCTTTTCAACACGAATTTATTCTTTGAAGAAAAAACTAAAGATGGAAACAGAAGACTTGTTCATATAATATTATGTTGATACGTAGGTGGTGTACAATAAATCGAAAGTTACTTCAAGCATTTAAAGAAGAAAAATACAAATCGAAATTAAAGAAAATTCGCGGCATCGAGGATTGATTGAATAGTAATTTTTAACCGACTTCAAAAAAAGGAGGTGGTTCTCAATTCGGTTGTATTTTTTTTTACCTCAGAACTCTGTCATTTATAAACCGATTTGGAATTTTTACTTCCCACCTCTACTATGGTAGGGAAGTAATGGATTCAGTCCGAAAACAATATTTCGAGATTTTAACAGATTTTCACGTTTTGAGACCCTAGCAATCGTTTAAGATCATTTTCTGACTGATGTCTGTATGTGTGTGTGTATGTGTGTATGTGTGTATGTGTGTGTGTATGTGGTCAATTTTTCGCCTTCGATATCTTAAGAACGGAACAACATACGGGCATGCCGATTGTTCTATTGTGTTTATCAGCCTTTAACTTAGATCTGATTAGATTTTGAGTCAAATCGGTTCAGTGGATCCTGAGATATTCAAAAAAACGTCCTCAATGTCACGTATTAACATAGGTAAAAAAAAATATAAATGAATTCTAGATGTTATAATATGAAAAAAATGTAAATATTTTTTTTCTCTAAAATGTATAGTTTTCGAGAAAAAAAATATTTTACTAAAAAAAATAAAAATTGTACGTAAATCAAGGTAACCATGATTTTTGCTATATTAAGCTAGCCATCAATAGATCACCAAACAAAAAAGAGGGCCATGCTTTTTTCAAAGAATAAAAATTAAATTGTGTTTTAAAGACCACCAACAGCTAAGGTTATTTGGGCCTAGTCAAAGAATAAAAAAAAGAGTGTTTATTTTTTGCGAATATTTACTAGGTGGGAAGTATAGGACTGGTCATCAGTCGAATTTTTTTTTATTGGATATAGGGTATACCTCGAAGTTGGTCCCATATAAATTTTACTTAAATCGCTTCAGTAGTTCGGCTGATTTTAATAAAAGTGAGTAACGGCGTGTGATTCCTTAAGGTAAATGTCACTTTTTGACACATCACACAGCGTAAGAAAGTCGGTTTAATAAAAGTGAGTAACGGAGTGTGATTCGTTTAAGGTAAATGTCACTTTTTGAGACATCACACAGCGTAAGAAAGTCGGTTTAATAAAAGTGAGTAACGGAGTGTGATTCGTTTAAGGTAAATGTCACTTTTTTGTCGCATCACACAGCGAAAGAAGTATAAAGTTAAAGTTTGCAGCGGTGAATCTATTAGCAAGCATTTTTATTTTAATCTGTTAAAAGTCCCAGAATATTACTTATTCCGCTGACGCAGCGACACAAACTGCTCCTTGGTTTGTGTTCTAATTATTTTCTAGTTTTTGGTACAGCTGATGATTTAAAATAAAACCGTTTAACTTAAAAGTTTTTTTCTCCTACCTAGGCCGAAAGTTCGTACTTTCGTCCCTGCCGTGGTACGGACAAGTGCGCGTGCGCAATAGTACTTAAGCCGGCTCTCACGCACCTACTTGTCTCCTACACATTAAAATTACTTCCTTTAAAATTATTTTTCAATAATTTTAATAAAAAAATAATTTTAATAATAAAATAAAATAAAAATAATAATTTTTTTTTCAATTTTGCGAACTTTCGGCCTGGCAGGAGAAAAAATAGTATGCGGAACACGGGAGGAAATTACTACATCTCCTCCCGCATATAAAATTGCCACCCGCGGGAGGAAATGTAGCACTTTCCTCCCTTGTGGCACAATGTACTATTTTACGTATTTTTATTCATCAAACTTTCATTTCAGCTTAAAATATACAAAAACTAGCACTGGCTAATTGCTGGGTCAAAGCAAAGGTCATTCCGTTAAAAAAAAGAAAATAGTAACAAACAGGAAAAGGCGAAAATGAAAAGACGTAAATGTGAGTTGTATTAATTTTTTCAACTCTACGTAAAATGAAAATTATTTAAATATAATCGCTCGAAAAGAACATTTAAAAAGTTTCGCCATTAAAAAGCAAATAAAATAAAACATAATTAAGATAGCTGTTTCATTTCAACACTGCAGTAAAAACTATATTCATTTAAAGTATAGGCCGTTAATTGCAAAGCTTGACGTTTTCCATGTAGCGCTATCAAAGGAATTTCAGCAAATGTATAATTTCATAATTTGAACATATATCAAATTTAAATTTGAACTGAAAAAAGCTTTATTGAGTGTTTCTGCAAATAAGATTTTTTTTGAACTATAATAATAATAATGCGTTTAACGTCCGTTTCTCGACATTATGTCATAACATACGCCACTCGCACGTTTACTATCTTCTTCTTACCACGGGAGCCCCCAAAAAAAAGCATCAACTTACATAGTCCTGCTTGACTGTAAAAACCTGTAATACGGGAGAGCCGATGGCTCCACAATAGAAGAGGACAGTGTGGTCCAGTGGTTAGCGTCGTGACCTCTGGATCAGACTGTCGCGGCTTCGAATCCCGTTTCAGCTCATGGATGTTTTGTGATGTAATTTAGTTTTGAGTGAGTTGTTATTTAATGTAATCACGACGCTAATGACCTAACTTGTCGACGCGTCTATAATTTACAATAATAATAAAATAATCTATAACAATTACTTCTATTAACTTGTATATAAAATAATCCACAATAAAAAGCAAAGCTCCCTAGGGATTGAGAATGGCCGAGCGTGTAGCAATGTTGTTGTTAACATGGCGTTGCTATGGTCAATATGTTGGTAATCAAACGCACTAGTATATCATTATTGTAGCGCTTAAGTTTACGAGCTAGAAGGCTGCGATAGACAGTCAGAATAGGGGGCAGAATTGGGTCCCACCTTGTTGGGTACGCAACCCTTAAAAAACAGGACACTGTATCTCAAAGACAGTCGGTAGATCTTATCTATAAGCTGAATTCAGAGAACAGGATTTGAATGCAAAAGCAATCTGTTAATTGAACTACGAAACACATTAAGAACAGTAAATTAAGCCGGTAAGTTAGAAAACCGAAATCATTAAGACATCCAAACTATCACTTCATCAACAAAACCCATCGAGGTTTCTCAACTTGCAACTGCATTACGTTTTGCTTGACGAGACCCATCTAGAGTAAGGTTGCCATTTAAAAGTCACCACCAACGCACAATCCCTGCTAAATTGTGTTTTAAAGACCACCAACAGCTAAGATTATTTGGACCTAGCACCAAGTCATATTTTCAATTCATTATTTTTTTCTTTTTAATAATAAATTGAAAATCCAATTTTTTACCAGCTCTCGGGCTAGAACCCGGGAACTGGGGACTTGTAATATAGAGAAACCATAGCAACGTCATGTAAACAACGTAGCATTGCTACACGCTCGGCCATTTTCAAGCCTACAATCCCTGCGATTATCTACATTCTACATGTAATCATGCCATAAATCTAAGATTACTAGTCAGTTTTGAGCAAATTAATTGCAATCTCTTTATCTCAAATCCTTTCCCCTCGCCTAAAAACGGGTACAGCTCTCCCGACGCTATTTTTTAAGCTAAAGGGTTCGGGTAAACGCCAAATGAAGGAGTAAGAATCACACTATAGAATATAGATCTTTCAGGTGAAAAATTAACAACTTTTTAAAAATTATGTAATCTTTCACACGTCGCCAAAGTTTTTTTTCAAAAAATCCGCCTGTAGAGTGATTCTTGATCCTTCAGTAACTGTTTTTAGGCGAGGAAAAGGTTGAGATGAGTGCAGGGGATACCTTCCGCAGAAAAAGACCGAAATTAGAAATCTGTATATTTATTTTACCTTTTTTAAAGAGTGACATCTATTTCAGAAAAAAAGTCCGAAATAAATATTGATATTTCTAATTTCGCCAATATTTCAAAGACAAATTAGTATCTAAAATAAGGGTGCAAAGATTTCTGAAAAGGAATAAGAATTGTGTGCAACCCAATTCTTGTCGGGTGTATATAGTCTACAATATTTCTAAATTCTATCACAACAAATTTGTCAATAGATTTCCAATGTGCAAGTTAAGATAGAACCGGAACAAAGAATATTCCAAGTCTTCATGGTTTACGGGCTTGTAGGCCGTGGTCCGGTGGTATTTCTACCTGACGTTTCGTCTGCAACTGCGGTAGACATTCTCAAAGGCGATGTGGCAGCGGACAAAGTGTCCTCCTTGGCGTCTCACAGGTCAGTGTGAGCCGCCAAGGAGGACACTTTGACCGCTGCCACATCGCCTTTGAGAATGTCTACCGCAGTTGCAGACGAAACGTCAGGTAGAAATACCACCGGACTGTTACGAAAGATAATTTTAATATCATAATGTTATATAACAAAAGGTCAATATCAGTTCATGAAATACTGTAGATTTTTGGAAATTTAGTCACTCTCAATCATAAGCTCATTACATTAACATGAGATTTATTTTATTCTGATTTTAATTAAATATTTTAAAATGTATTTTATAATTATAGTTCAATAAAATGTTAAATAAAAACTCTGCTATGTTACTATAATTTGTAGTGCTAGTGGCAAATGCCGATGCACATGTTGTGTTAAATAAAAAAAAAAAAAAAACTCTGCAATAATATTAAATTAAACCTAACAAGCCCGGAAACCATGAAGACTTGGAACAATGCCGGCCGTGAAAGCTTGATCACCTGGACAAAAAATATATTGTTTGAAAGGCAACATTCCCCTTGTAGTTTATGGAGACGAAGACATCAGTATTCCGGCGCTTCTTAGTCTGCGAGGTTTATATTCTACGATGTGAAATCTTCACTCTATTACAGATGCAGCGAAACTATGCATTACTATATTATATAAAGCAGTGTACAAAAGAAACTATACAGCATTTAATAAACATATTTCAAATGGCTATCAAGAGAACTTCTTGACAAAATTACGGTCAGCATGGAAAACTGTTAATGGAAGAATAACAGCTTAACAACAACAAAAAATCATGATAGATTTGATAGTCTGGTAAAACCTGTGTGTTAGTAGGTATATGAGAGGAACTCTTTTTCGGAGATATAAAAATAATGTTTTCACAACGCCTTTATTGAAAATTCGATTTTCGGTACCTGTTCAGCGTGTTGAAAATTTTTAGTAATGTAAATTATAGACGCGTCGACAACTTAGGTCATTAGCGAAAAAAAAAATTTTTAGTTGTGTTGTTAAGAGAGAGATAGAGCAATTGAGTCGCGCCAATTTCAATTCGCATATAATATTCGAAAACGTCAAAATGTCAGAAATAGCCCCACATAAATTTCACATGGATCTGACAGATCTAATATTTTTGCGGCTTTTTTGCGCGCCCAAATTGCAGGTACCTCAAATCAATTGTCAATTGAGTTGTGAAAAATATAATATACTCCGACCCAAATGTTTCTTTTATAATATAAAATAAAAAAGGTAGTATAACGTCAGCATGATACTGTATGTACTACTTATGGTACAATGGACTTAATAATAATTTAAAAGTAATTTTTTAAAATTTAACCTCTTAATTGTTAATTTCCGAAGTGTTTTCTTTTCAAATATTTTTATTTCGATATTTTATCACTTCCTTCGCAACCCATAAAAAATTTAACACGACCCAATATTGGGTCGCAACCCAAAGGTTGAGAAACGCTGGTATAACATAAACCTACTCTTAAAAAATAACTTTTGTGCTGCCGGTCATCTTTTTAAAAGTATCTATTTATGTAACGTATTTTGTTTCTCAGAATATTTCGCAATAAAAAAATTCTACAAAACGATTGTCGTTAAAAATAGCGACGTGTTTACCGTTGTTTGATTGGACCAAGTTTAAATATTTATTTTGTTTAGCATGCAATGAAACTGAAACATACCCGTCTATTTGTTTGCTGTATGAGTGGAGTTTTGAAATTTTACTCAAACAAAATCAAAAATAAAAAAGGGAAATGAAAAATAACAATGTTGTACAAGTGATTGTACAGTCAAGTGAATGTTAAATATGTACAGTCAATGGTATGGACACAAGCTGTTCACTTCCTGGCGCCACACCACAGGTGCTTTCAATGCTTGACAAGCTTCCTATAAAGCCTCATTTACACGATACGAAATTGAATAAAATATTTATTCACCAGTGGTTGACTATGTTTACGAAAAATTTGTTGAGAAAAAAAACTTAATTTTAATAAAAAAATTAATTTGGGATTTCTTCGGAAGTCCCGGCTGGCGTCTTGGAAAAACCAAAAAGCTGCCAAAAAAAATTTAAAAAATACTATAGGCATCTCTATACTTTACGAAAAATTCGTTGAGAAAAAAAACTTAATTTTAATAAAAAAATTAATTTGGGATTTCTTTGGAAGTCCCAGCTGGCGTCTTGGAAGGACCAAAAAACAGCCAAAAAAATTTTACAAATACTATAGGTATGCATCTCTATACAGGGTGTCCCAAAATTGCTGGGACACAGAGCTACCACGTGTAGTAGAGATCAAAATAAGTCGATTGGACCCAATTTATTTATGTACCAAAATGTACCGTTTGCCCGTGAGAAGAGTTCAAAGTTTACATAAAAAAACACATTTTTGTACGCTGTTCAGAAATGAGTGAAACAAATTGAATGAAATTTGACAAAAGTGCATTTTAGAGGATTTTGACCTCTACTACACGTGGTAGCTCTGTATCCCAGAAATTTTGAGACACCCTGTATACTTAACATTTTTTGTACTTATTGTCACAAATGTTATAGAACACACATTTTTTGTCAGCATTGTTTGGGTCTAAAAATTTTAAAAAAATCGATCCAGTTAGTTTGAACTCTAGGTAACCACAGACAGACATTTTTAAAAACACATTTTTGGGGGTCAGGTGACTAAATTTACCAAAAACTCAAAAATCGGAATTTTACACGATTGACTTCCCCTGTATATAATATATGTATATGGAAAAGTAAATAAAAAAAATGGGTGTGTGCTTATGACCACACGACAGAAGTGAAAACTTCAGATTTTCTAATTTTTGATGTCATCTATTATAGCGCATTTATGAACTAAAAATAATTTATTACTAAAATACTAAAATTGTATTTTTAATTAATTCCACCTTGGATTCAAAAAACTTATAATTATTGTCAAAGAAAGAATATAACAAAAATAAAAAATATATAAATAAATTCCATGTAAAATTAAAAAAAAAAAACGCCAAAAATTCTACGCTACCATCAGGTCTCGAACCCAGGTTCCTATGCATAGAACGCAAAGACCTAACCAACTGCGCTATGGGTGGAAGTGTGAAGCCGGCCGTTTTTATGATATAAGTATGTGGCGAATTCTTACGGAAGTAGTTGCGAACGCTTCACATTTTTTCAGTACCCAGGCAAAGAGTGCCTAACGCGCCTAAGGAAATTTTCACTTCAAAAATAGCAAAATTTATCAACTAGCGACATAACAAGTTACCAACTTGACGATCAAAGGGAATAGAATAAAATATTAAACATGCATTATAAATATAATATATAGGTATGGACTGTGGATAGTGGGGTTGACTTTTGTTACCCATGCCATATTTTTAATATGTATACATATTTTCCGGTCATTTCGTATCATTTTTCTCGTTTTTCACGTACTTCAACCGCCCACCACCCCGACAAACAGATTTACATTTCATGCAGTCCAATGTAACACATTTCAACGAATACAAATACAGCCTCAGTTTACATAAGCTATGTTCCAACCTGCTATAAATGGATCGTTTTGAAACGGTAACGAAACTGTTTTTATCGGTTTTGTGCGCATGCGTCAACCTTGCACAGTCCTGTGACGGTACAAACGTAGACATTGGTTGGAACGCTTTTGTGACCGTTTTGTGCATCAAATATAAATATTTAAATTAATAATTTTGCAAAAACAAACAAAAACAAAACAAATCTCAAATGAAGAATAAAGAGATATTTGAATAAAGACGAGACAAAACAAAAATAAAACAAATTACAAATGAATAAACAACTGTCTCAAGTTGGTATTGAAAAGAGACAAACGTAACAAAGTGCTTAATGCGCATGTCAGTTTTACAGTTTCATTTTGGTTTCATGTCTAGACTATGTACTGAAATGATCGTTCGGAAACCGTTCACAAACTATCACAAATTCGGTTGGAACGCTTTAAGAATCGTTCACAAAAGATCACGAGTTCTGTTGGAACGCATTCTATCCACTGCGCATGAGCGTTACGGTAATATTACCGTTTTCAGAGTGGTTGGAACAAAGCTATAATTAAAAAACCATATATCTACTAAGTACATTGTAGAATCATAACGTCGATGGAGCAGAAGTTCGGTTACAAATGAGACGATTTTGCTGTCGAGAAAACGAGAGATCAAAATACGAAATTAACGATTTTTCTCGTCTCTTATTTCGAAATATTAGTAAAAAAACTTTTTAGAGACAAGCTTTTATTTAAATGCACTAAAAAGGAAAAAATAGTTTTTAATAATTTAGGTTCATAATTATAAAAGCTTGGGTCGTGAACTCTATGATAGTGTATTAGTCACGACCCACGCTTTTATAATTATGAACTTAAATTATTAAAAATTATTTTTTCCTTTTTAGTGCATTTAAATAAAACTTTGTCTCGAAAAAGTTTTTTTTACTAATATTTATTTTGTTCATTTTAGTCTTTCAAAATTTTACCCCCTTTGACACCCGTAGGGGTTGAATTTCGAAAAATCCTTTCTTAGTGGATGGTTAGCGTCATGGCCTCTGGATCATTTAGTTTTAAGTGAGTTGTTATTTAATGTAATCGAGACGCTAATGACCTAAGTTGTCGACGCGTCTATAATTTACAATAAATAAAATAAATAAATTGGACACCGTGTATATTATAAGGCTACGACAAAAAGGGGACGAGAAGTGAGCAAAAATAGCGATTTGCACCGGGCAGCTAGTAGTTATGTAAACACTAGATTTTTAATACTAAAAGGATTAAAATAAAAAAACAGAATTAACCACAAACACCAAACCGTAGTAATTTAATACTCGACGTATACGTTTCGCCAACCAAGTTGGCATCATCAGGAGATGATTAAAAACTCCTGATGATGCCAACTTGGTTGGCGAAACGTACGTCGAGTATTAAATTACTATGGTTTGGTGTTTGTGGTTAATTCGGTTTTTTATTATATTCACACCAAAAGTTCCAGCAACATTCTTGAACTAAAAGGATTGCAGAAAATGCAGGTATTCAGACATTTTACGAGAAAAGTAGAGAAAATAGACAAATGACATTTTAAAGAAACTAGGTCACAAGAATAATGCGCTGTTCACCCCTATATTATGTCACTCTACTATAAACATAAGAACGTCTCTTGTAGAATATAAGCATCATTAACTAAAAACACTTTTTCGTCATTTAGTTAGCGTATTTAAAGTAAAAACACATTTGCACAAGTTCTACTTCATGTCGAGAGTCGAACTCGGAAACGTCTTCTTTAAATATTTAAGTTTTACATCCGTTTTTCATTTCCTGGAGCTCGTCGTCTCAAACTGGAGTCAAGGTGCACTACAGGGAATACTTACAGGACCATTAGACTCGATAATAAGTCCAAGAGCTCGTGATCAAAAATTTTAAGAATTTTGTAAAAGCTAATATTTTGAGATTAGCTATAGCAGGGGTTCCCAATCTTCTCTTTACTACGACTCTCTTTACAGGTTGCAATTTTTTGCGACGCCTTTCTAAAAGAAGATACCTGTGTTAAGAAAAAAGAACGGTTGAACCGATTTTGAAAAAAATTTCTTCAGATCATATTTACGTTAATACGCGTCGATTGGCACCCTAACGTAGTCGATATCATTTTTCATTCTCGAGATTTCGTCTTAGAAAGAAATGGACACAAACGTACGTACATACGTACACACACACACACACAGACATCTTTCTAAAAATAGTGTAGTGACCTTGAAACCTAAAAATGTGTTATACATTTTGATTTCGATTTTCGGACCCATTACAATAACTGGGAAGTTAATATAAAAAAAATTACAATTATTTTATTTAAGATATTTTACGAACATTTAATTTTATATAAGATAAATAAAAGTGGATGTATTTCTTTCCATAACAACGAATACAATTATTTGTGTTTAACGCTATTCACGTCATTTGTCTGTACCCGCGATACAGACATATCATTTTTAACTTCCCATTGGAAGTTATTGTAATGGGTCCGAAAATCGAAATCATTTTAATCCGACATAAATTTTACAAAAATCGGTTCAGCCGTTTTTTTTTTTTAATTATTGTTAAAAGTAAATAATAATTATGTTTTAATGATTAAAATGATTACTTTTCTGTGTAATATCTAATTTAATTATTATTATTAAATATGAATTTATCAAACTGGGAAGTTTGTCGTGTGGACCTCAAGGGTCGTACTTTAGTCCTAATAAACGACCCACCTCTGACCTCACGGCTTGTTTTACATCTTTTAAAGCGTCCCGACGTCAGGTATCCCAACCGCTGACTAGTTGACTGGCACCTTTGGTTCTAATTGCCGAGCGAAGATCAGCTGAATTCGTCTCATGACGTTTTATTTTCCAGACTTTAAACAGAAATATTTGATCTTTGACATTTTATTTTTATAAATTATCGTACTTACTTATTTATAACGAAAACAGTTTGAATATAAAAAAAAGTTTATTAAATTAGCTTTGAATACATTAATTTGATTTAAAAGAATTGGGTAAACGAATGTTGTTTTAAAAAAGGAAGCTTTTACGTTTTCCGCTGTAAAAATAACGCAGCATCGATTGGAAAAGCAATCCACTGTTTTATCGACCAATCTGTCATCGCAAAGAATCATTAGATTATTGGCAGAGCATAATGTATAATAACATAATTCAATTGGTAACTAAGTGACAGTCATACAGGTCCGGTTTTAGGAAAATTAGCTCCATCAGGCCCTGTGCATTAGCAATTTGTACTGTCGTCACAACATAGTCTTGTTTTTAACCGACTTCAAAAAAAGGAGGTGGTTCTCAATTCGGTTGTATTTATTTTTTTTTATGTTCGTTACCTTAGAACTCCGTTAATTATAAACCGATTTGGAATTTTTTTTTATTTGAAAGGATATACTTTCAGATTGGTCCCATAGAAATTTCATCAAAATCGGTTCAGTAGTTCGTCTAATTTTAATAAAATTTAGTAACGGCGTGTGATTCCTTAAGGTAAATGTCACTTTTTGACACATCAGACAGCGTAAGAAAGTCGGTTTAATAAAAGTGAGTAACGGGCAACGGCGTGTGATTCTTTTAAGGTAAATGTCACTTTTTGACACTAAAAAGTAAAAAATAAAAAACTTTTTAACAAAAAAAAAAAACCTCCTTCAAAAAGCCACTAAAAAGAGGAAAATAATGAAATTTTGAGGTCTGCGCCAATTTAATAAAATATGAAGTTGGTTAAAAAGAAGATATTAATCACTATACTCGTACTATACTTTTTAACAGACTTCATATTTTATTAAATTGGCGCAGACCTCAAAATTTCATTATTTTCCTCTTTTCAGTGGCTTTTTGAAGGAGGTTTTTTTTTTGTTAAAAAGTTTTTTTATTTCTAAGAAGCTACGCTCTGAAAGAAAATAGTAGTAGATTGTATGTCTAGATACGTAATGGTGCATATTACGGCGAGTGATGACAGTATGTAAAAACAAGCGATAGCGAGCCGTAATACCATTACGTACGAGACATATATGGTATTTTTTGCCATACCTACTATAAAATACTTACTTTTCACGTCATTTTCAAAAAAAATCTGACAGTTCATTTGCGTCGCCATCTTTCCTTCCACGGTGTGCCGCGAAGTTCGTGCAATAAGTAATGACAGGCGCACGCAGGCGTATAGAGCGAATAAACAGAAGTTGCTATGGCAACCGTTATTTTCTGCGCTAGTGCGGAAAGTAAAGTATTTTCCGCACACCTGCCTGTTAAATAGGTCATTAATGGCCGCTATACACACATCGAAAGTAGCTATTTTGTAGTGGGTATGGCAAAAATGTTAAAATGTTAAAAATTGCGATACTTATTTTAAATTCAATATTTTAATAAATTTGTTGAACCACTAATTTCAAAATATTGTGCCGTGTGCGTTAGTTAAGTATTTCTTTACAGCAAAAAATATGTAGTTATTTTAAGGTTAGAACAAAATGTTAAAACAAATTATGTAACTTAAATCCGGAGGGCACCGCCAAAAATTATTCAATTGAGCTCCGCCAAAATTATCCCAACCAGGTTCCGAATTTCCTGGGACCGGCCCTGTGCTCACAAAAATACGTAAATATAGCATATTATGATAATAATTATGTGATGTGAATCTAGGGGCCCCTGCCAAAATTATTCCAACCGGGTTCCGAATTTCCTAGGGCCGGCCCTGTGCTCACAAAAATACGTAAATATAGCATATTATGATAAATAATTATGTGATGTGAATCAAGGGGCCCCCGCCAAAATTATTCAATTCGAGCTCAAAATTATCCCAATCGGTTTCCGAATTTCCTAGTGCCGGCCCTGTGCTCACAAAAATACGTAAATATAGCATATTATGATAATAATTATGTGATGTGAATCTAGGGGCCCCTGCCAAAATTATTCCAACCGGGTTCCGAATTTCCTAGGGCCGGCCCTGTGCTCACAAAAATACGTAAATATAGCATATTATGATAAATAATTATGTGATGTGAATCAAGGGGCCCCCGCCAAAATTATTTAATTCGAGCTCCGTCAAAATTATCCCAATCGGTTTCCGAATTTGCTATAAGGCCGGCCCTGTGTTCACATAATACGTAAATGAAGCATATGAAAAAGTGCTAGCGAAGAAATGAAGCACGGTTTAAAAATTCATAAACAAAACACTGATGTCAAAACGATCGATGTAAAGCAATGTGTGTGCATAAATAATTCCAACACGAGAGCAAATTATTGTTATAATGCGTTGCGATGTTGTCTTCCCAAAGTAACTTTAAAGGCTCATTTACACGGGTATAGTTGCGGGTAGAGTAAAATGGTGGTGGTAGTAGAGTAGAGTTACTTTGCCACATGTTGCTAGTAACTCTACTCTACCACCTACTACACACTCTACTCGCTACTCTACTCTACTGACCGTTTATACGGGTAGAGTTACTCTACTCTATCAAGTACTTGCCTCATTACTCTACCCGTGTAAATAAGCAATTACTCCTCAGAGAGATTTTTTCAATGCAGTAGAATCCCGATTATCCGCTATGCACGGAATTGACAATCGAGTCCACAATCGACTCGGTGTTTGATTTTACAATCGAAATGTTCTATTGTTCAAGTCGATTAAATTGCCACATAGGTTATAGCAATAGCAGCGAATAAGAATACATATAATCGCGATTCAAGGTTATATGCTAGTCGACTGACGTTCACGCGACTCGTTGATTGTTCACTTTTCACACAGTTCAGTCGGTACTCATTACTCTGTGATCTCTTCACTATTGAATTCGTATTACGCGATTACTGCACAATCGACCATCGACTTACTCTGTGATCTCTTCACTATTGAATTCGTATTACGCGATTACTGCACAATCGACCATCGACTCGACCACAGTTGTTGAGTGATGAACGATTGTATATTATGAGGCTCTCGACAGTGTACGATTCAGTATTATGCGACTCGGTCTCGGTGAACTATGAAACAACAACAATCGAGTCTAAGTGACAACCATCGAGATGTTTGAACAATCGAGACAATCGACGTCGCGGCCTTTGGATCACACTGTCGTGGGTTCGAATCCCACCTCCGCTCATGGATGTTTTGTGATGTCATTTAGTTTTAAGTTATTTGATTTGATTTAATTAAAAGACGCTAATGACCTAAGTTGTCGACGCGTCTATAATCTACAATAAATAAATAAGAGACAATCGACTAAAATATCTCGTATCACGCATCACTATTTTTTAAACTTCAAAGAATAAATTCACAACAAAATTGGTGTTAGAGTTATTTTTGGAAGTGTATAATTCCAACAACAAATTTCATACTCATCTGCTTTCGCCACGGCCTGGTGACGATATGTAAATGAAAGCAAATTATTTAACAGTCTAGCGTACATGCAATGGCTCTTTCAAAAAAAAAAGAAAGAAAAAAGAGACGATTTTTTTTGTTAATACTTCTATATTATGCTGTACATTTCTGTTCTGTTTGTTGCGTTCCACTGTATATCCGAGGTGTTTTATTCCGAATTATTTTATTTGTTTGCACTTTCCTAAATCTGGAACATACTGGAAGCTGTGCTTTTATAAATTTTTTGACAATACATATTTAAAAATATCATTTATTCGGGCAAAAAAAATTGAGTCTCCGGTACTTCGATTACTTTTAGAATGGCACACTGCACAGTGACGTCATCAGCCTATTGGCGGCAAAGCACTGCCCTCACTTAGCGACGGACTGTCTGCTTGATAACCGTTCCCCTCTCTGCTGCTCTCTAAGACGGCGGAGAACGGAACAATAGCAGTTGTCGGTGCCATTCTTAAATAGAATTTCTACTATAAACATCCAAATTCGAATACTACTTATATGTAGGTATATAACCTCAAAAAATTGAATTTATTTATTGTAAATTATAGACGGCGTCGACAACTTAGGTCATTAGCGTCTTGATTACATTAAATAACAACTCACTTAAAACTAAATTACATCACAAAACATCCATGAGCGGAGGCGGGATTCGAACCCACGACAGTCTGATCCAGAAGTCGAGACGCTAACCACTAGACCACACTGTCCTCTCAAAAAATTGAAAACCAACGAACAATAATAATCTGAAATCTTAGAAATAGCTTGGTGCCAGTCGCCTTTTGGTGCACGTGAATAGAGGAGTTTGAGAACCACTGGTCTACAATATAGAATTATTATAAGCAATTTTAGTCGCGCTAACGAAGTTTTATTCTCACAGCTAGTGATGGGCGACTACGAGATGTTTTTACAATTGAAACAATTGCAATCGTTCATAATAACAATCGAGTTCACAATCGACTCGGAGTTTAATTTTACAATCGAATTGTTCAAGTCGATTATTTGCCACATAGCATCAGGGAATGAGAATACATATAATCGCGATTCAAGGTTATATGCTAGTCAACTGACGTTCACGCGACTCGTTGATTGTTCACTGTTCACACTGTTGAGTCGGTACTCTGTGATCTATTGAATTCGTATTACACGATTACTACACAATCGACCATCGACTCGACCACAGTTGTTGAGTGATGAACGATTGTATATGATGAGGCTCTCGACTTTGTATGATTCAGTATTATGCGACTCGGTCTCGGTGAACTATGAAACAACAACAATCGAGTCCAAGTGACAACCATCGAGAATTATCGAGATGTTTGAACAATCAAGACAATCGACTAAAACATCTCGTTTTATCCAGGTGTGCAAGCTTTCACGGCCGGCATTGTTCCAAGTCTTCATGGTTTCCGGGCTTGTAGGCCGTGGTCCGATGGTATTTCTACCTGACGTTTCGTCTACAACTACGGTAGACATTCTCAAAGGCGATGTGGCAGCGGTCGAAGTGCACTCCGACATACAAAACCAATGACCAATCGTATACAAGGACGGAATACGATCGAGTAGAGAACTCACCCCCACCACTACACACTGCGCAGTTGACCAATTACAGAGAGACGGACTACGACCGAACAGAGAACACACTGGTACTAGGCATAAAAGAAGGGAGGACACCAGTCACTAACACACTGACCTGTGAGCCGCCAAGGAAGACACTTCGACCGCTGCCACATCGCCTTTGAGAATGTCTAGCGCAGTTGTAGACGAAACGTCAGGTAGAAATACCACCGGACCACGGCCTACAAGCCCGGAAACCATGAAGACTTAAAACATCTCGTATCGCGCATCGCTATTCACAGCCCGCCAGCGTCTAAACTATAAGCTAAGACGGTCTTTGAAGTAATGTTTTACTGTAGTCTGCGTGAAAACGAACAAGGTTAAGAAAACTAAGTTTTGGTTCAAATGTTTGTTTTTAGGGGAAATTCACTAGAATTAATTTTCTAATATTATTAAAATGGTAAACTCTCACTAAAATAAACACAACCGAATAAAACAATTTGTGCCAAGCACTAAGCAGTGGCGCTTGTCTTACTTGACAACTATTAGGTATCTTAAGATAAATTAATAGATTTTTTTATACGGCTCATTTGCAATTGACAATTTTTGTTGGAAAGCAGCCATTTATATAATTGATTCCAAACATATCGGAAAAAATCATTTTACCAACCATAGTCACAGTTAGGACTCTAACCTGAACCTTTCCACTTTCGCGGCGGAATGAGCTTACAATTACTCAACCGTGACATGATTACTAATCTAACATTCTCCTTATATGTTTTGGAATCAATAGATTTTCACTACATGCGAGTGCGGAGTGTTAATTCAATATAGCTAGGTTGTAGATGTGAATCTTCGTATTAGCGAGAGCTCATCATGAAAGTGAAAAAGGGTGTTTTGAAATAATTTTCACTCTCATGATGAGCTCTCGCTAGTACGAAGATTCACATCTACAACCTATAATAGATATCTATATTAATTTAACACTCGCATATAGTAAAAATCTATTGATTCCTAAACATATATAAGGAGAATGTAAGATTAGTAATCATGTTACGGTTGAGTAATTGTAAGCTCATTCCGCCGCGAAAGTGGAAATGTTCAGGTTAGAATCCTGACTGTGACTATGGTTGGTAAAATGATTTTTTCCGATATGTTTGGAATCAATTATATAATCCATGAGCGGAGGCAGGATTCGACCCCACGACAGTCTGATCCAGAGGCCGCGACGCTAACCACTTGACCACACTGTCCGCGATAAAAGTCAGGTGTTCTTTTGTTTTGAAACTGAAACGTCAAAAAGAAATGAGTTGATTGACAAACATGTTTTGGTAAATTTTCACTTGTGTGAATTATTGACGCTCGACAACAAGGGTCATTAGCGAAATTTTCACTTGTGAAACCGTAAGTTTTTAATTATATTATGTCAAAAGTATTTTTGGACGGAATGGTGCGGTCGTGCCTGGAATTTTTTTTATATATATATCAGAAGATTCCAGGTTCGAATCCTGGCAGGATCGCCATCTAATAGTTTTGGTTTTTATATATAATAGGTTCTTTAACATATAATTTAGAAAATAAATAACTGTATCGATTTATTCATTATTTTATTTATTTGATCTTATATACAACTTATTAACTATAATTTATTACTTAGTCGGACAGAGTAACGTCCTTCTCACATTTATCCTTCTGTCCTCGTATGACCAAATTCATTGTTATTTATATTAGTATATCTGCTTAGCTTTGCGTTCTTTAGCTATCACAGTTCTAAGTACCTGTTCATTGCCCTCGCTGAGTTTGCAGTAGCAATGAACTCAATAATTCCCTAGTGTGCAAAATCTATATACATTAATTATTGTGCAATACTTATATATACTACACTATCATAATTTAGTTCCTCATGCGGCATTCTAATTTTTCTCATACGCCACTGTACACCCGTAGGTGCCGCTAGCATAATATGTAAGCGAGAAGTTCAAAGAAGTTTATTCAGAACAACTGACTGACTGACTGACTGACTAGCGTGACTTATTTTGTACTTGAATTTAAGTTTGCGTGTTACTTTTACCGCATTGTGTGCGAAGAAAAGGTCTATTTACACATATCAGAGACATACCGGAGTTAAAAAGGTTTAATTTTACACGTTTCATAATCATTTTCTGGTCGCACAGGTACCTGTACGTTACACATAGCGGCACGTGGTCAATACAAATAAATTATACATCATTAAGTGGTGATGACCTCTAGAATAATAATAAAATATTAGTAAAAAAAACTTTTTAGAGACAAGCTTTAATTGAAATGTACTAAAAAGGAAAAAATAATATTTAATAATTTTGGTTCATAATTATTATAAAAGCGGGGGTTGTAAATTGTAATCTCTATGATAGTTTATTAGTCGCAACCCTCGCTTTTATAATAATTATGAACCAAAATTATTAAATATTATTTTTTCCTTTTTAGTGCATTTCAATAAAAGCTTGTCTCTAAAAAGTTTTTTTTTACTAATATTTTATTTTGTTCATTTTAGTCTTTCAAAATTTCACCCCTCTTTGACACCCGCAGGGGTTGAATTTCGAGAAATCCTTTCTTAGTGGATGCTTACGTCAGAAAAGGAACCAACTCTCCAAATTTCAAGTTTCTAGCTTCAGCGATTTGGCCTGGGCGTTGATTAGTCAAAAAAACCCTACACCTTCGTTTGAACCCCTTAAGGGTTGAATTAAATAATTCTAAAAACGATTTATTCATTTATTGTCATCGGAAATACATATGTGTACAAAATTTCAAATCGATCGGATACGTGGAAGTCGTTCAAAATTGACTTGCAAGATTTGACCTGAACAAACAAACACACAAACTAACATACAAACATTGCAAGTTAAATAAAAGCTTGTAAAAAGGGAGGTTTTCCTTAAGTCATTTGTTTAAAAAGACATTTTCACTTTTTAGACATTTCGCAAATTCGCATGATATAAATATAATTGATCATTCTCAGATTTTCTTTTTTGAGGTGACGTCTCATTACTCAGGTAGGCATGCATGTACGAAAAGTAAACTTCCATTACCAACCGAGAGATGTCGCGTCGAATAGTTTTTGTCTTGCAGAAAACTGCATTATCGTCACCTATAGGAATATATTTTAGTGCTTGGATTTTGGTGTTACAAACCTGTTTTATTTTAAAATACTCACGAGGACGGCGTAGTCCAGTGGTTAGCGTTGCGGCCTCTGAATCAGACTGTCGTGGGTTCGAATCCCGCTTTCGCTCATGGATGTTTTGTGATGTCATTTAGTTTTAAGTTAATTGTTATTTAATGTAATCAAGACGCTAATGACCTAAGTTGTCGACGCGTCTATAATTTACAATAAATTACATACTGATATTAATTAAGTTTAAAAAAAGAAAATAACTGAAAAAATGGTAAATAGTAATGGTGCGAGTGTCATCTGTTACGACATAATGTCGAGAAACGGGCGTATTATCGGATTGTCAACTGACGCATTAAAAAAAATTATAATAAAATTTAAAATTAATTTCCTACGATCACAAGATATTATCGGTCGGTACCTATAACAGAAGACTGACAAATTACATTTTCCACGATCAACTCACAGCTGTCAAATGAAACGACACCACAGGGGCTTTGAAGCATTATCTTTTTAAATAAAGCGTTTTAAAAATACCACAAACACACACACACAGTTACGTTTCCATTTTCTGTGAACAATTCACAGACATGAAATTATAAATAGCAAAATCGTTTTAACAGCATTGATTCATTTACTAAAATTTTGACGGCGCATTAATAAATCGTCGAAAATTTACAAAAAAAGACAAAATGGGAAACGATTGAATATTTACTATACAGCATTCCGTGTAAGAACATGATTTGTCACGATGACCAATGGCCGATTACACAGGTCGTAAACGGTTTTACCGAACATTGAAAATATTTGCAATTTTGTAGTAGACTATGGGCTATAAGATTTAATGTAAATATGTAGTAGATGTTTTGTTCTCTTTTTTATTTAGCAGCTTCCGAGTTACTTTTAGAAGTCAACCGTTACTATCAAAAATTGTTTAAAAAATTTACTGTACTATTTTTTCTATGTAATCCACTATATTTACATTAGATCTTATGGCCCACAACCTACTACAAAATGTACATCGATTGCCACATCATAGCAAAAACTAATTAAGTCATTACCGTTTCTATAGCTACAATGGGGTCGTCCTACATATTTTTTTAAGAAAAACAAAACATAAACCGACTCAAAAATTATTGAAACGCTGACAGGGATACAATTTACTGAAAAGGGGTTTTGGGGGACAAAAAATCGATCTAGCTATAGGTCTCATCCCAGGGAAAATTCGTTTTCTTATAGATTTTATAATTTTAAAAATCAATTTTTTGACGTGTAATATTGTAAGCAGGCTTTGGATACTTATGTATAAGAATTGTAAATTATAGACGCTCGACAATACTTATATATAGATGTTACGATATCCATGAATTTTTTTTAATAATAATAATTATTTATTAATTTTAAAAATGCTGAGAGGGGAAAAAGCAAACATCTAAATGTATGAAGTATAACTTCGACAGTGCGCTTATAATATGTGGGTGAGACACATAAGTACACTTTTTTACATTCTACAATTTCTAAATAGCTAGTATAAAACAAAGTCGCTGTCTGCCTCTGTCTGTTTCTCCGCTTACTTCTTCTAAACCACACAACGGATTTTGAAACGGTTTTCACTAATAGCCATCCGACCGACGTCAATAATTGGTTATAAGTCATTTTAACTCAGTGGGCCATGGTTTTTAAACATAAAATTCAAACATCAGCAGTCAAAAAATTGAATAACTATATTAGAATAATATTTGAATTTGCATATAAATGTGTATAAAAAAACTGTTAATCGAAAGAAGAGAAAATTTTAGATAGATATATAATCGAAAGAAGAGAAAATTTTAGATAGATTTTATATCTATCTAAAATTTTCCCTTCTTTCGATCTGACTTGAATAGAGTCATTTATAAGCAAAAAACATTTTTTGGCAACGCGAATCTAAAAGTTACCCCCTGCCAGAAATCGTTTAATGCGCCTATAGAAGCATAGCTTCAAAAAAAAATCTATACAGAGCGACAAATGATTGTTTAGTGGTAAACAGGCAAAGAGAGATTTGTGACCAACCTGTACATCATTTTACGGTAGAAATGTCTTAATAATAAGGTAGTGTATTAGAGAATTGGTACATTTTATGCTTTAGAGTTCAAAAGAACGCAAGGCGTATAAATAACATCATTAATCAAATTTTAATACAATTTAATTGAAAATCACTCTACAAAAACCGATTAAATTGAGTTTCACATTGCATCATAAATTATAAAATATTATGCAACACGCCTTCCATATTTATTCGATACAAAAATTGTGATTTTCTATAAAAAAATATTTATCCGAAATAATTTTAATTAAAATTTTATCGCAATACTTGGTTTATTTACTGATATCGAGCCATCTGTTCCAATCACTGAAAATATGACATGTAAATTAATTACAAACTTGATTACATTTACTTAATTAAATTTCAAAATTAAAGCTTGAATTAAACAGACTATTTCAGATATTATATAACAAAGTTATTATTAAAAATTAAAATATCATAATGTAAACAAACTGTATAGCAAACAATGGTCAATTCAATAAATATAAAAATAAACAAATGATAATTTGTTTATGAAAATATTTTATAGTTTTAAAGATAATAATAAAATTAAGAAAAATCGCAGGATAGTGGACAAAATATTTGATTTATTAAATTATTATTATTATTTATTAAATAATAATAATTATAATGATTAAAATGATTACTTTTCTGTGTAATATCTAATTTAATTATTATTATTAAATATTTATCAAACTGGGAAGTTCGTCGTGTGGACCTCAAGGGTCGCACTTTAGTCCTAATAAACGACCCACCTCACGGCTTGTTTCTTAGGTACTTATACAACTATTAATGTAATTTATTCCAAAAATCACAAACATCATCAATAGTTAACAAGAACGACAGAACATTCCAAATATTTTTGTTAAACATTTTCCGCCGCGTTGTGAGGATTCGGCATCTAATTACAAAGTTGGAATTCCTTAGAAATATGCTCGCTTAGAAAATCGTATGAAAACGAACCGTTGGAAAAGTGCTTTCAACCAATTATACAACAACGCCCCACGCCCGACATGGCAATATGATCGTCGCAATAGGTTTTAAATTTTAATGGAGCAGAAAATTGATAAAATCGAACAATACTGACTCCAACAATTCAATTTAACGTTTTATTTGCCTTTTTGCAGCTCTTTTTATTCAAGTGTTTTGCAGATTGTTGTAGTCTTACACATTTTTTTTAATTAACTTACATAATACATCCATTTTAAGGCCTTGACAATTATGGGATCTGTTAAATGGACATATGACATCTGGTGGTAGAAAATTTTACTCGAATAAGGTAAAAATTTACATTCATCGAGAAATTGCAAAAATAAAATAAACAAAAAGTTTATTGACAAACAAATAAATGCTTTTTAATAAATGCTTTTAGGAACACCCATCGAATGATGTAACGTTCCAAAAATTAAGATAGTGAGTCATGCATAGTTCGTACCAAGGTCAATGTATCGGAAAAGCAATGAAGCAATGTAAGCGTGTATTAAAACTGTGCCGCTTACTTATATACAAATTGGTGGTGAAGTATAAATGCATGACTCACTATCTTAAATTTTGGAACTCGACTACAGATGGAATAAAAATAAATAATAGAAAAAAGTGTATACCCCGCTAATGATCTGTATAATAGTAAAATGTAGAAAAAAATTAAATTGAGACAATATAATCCAAATAGAAAAAAATATCAAGCGGAATATGGAATAAGTAGTTAAAAAAACGAAAATTAATGGTGCGCCCGGGTTCGAACCAGCGACCTATAAAGCAGTTGCGATACCCCTATGCCACGAATCCCGTTGAATGTAAATACTGCTATATTTATGATATACCAAGCTGTCTGTTTGGGTCTTGGGATGACGTAAGTGTTCCGCAAGTGTTGGGATATATACGCGAGTCTTCGATTGGACGTGACGTGACGTGTCGACCTCGACATACGTAACCGAACGGGGAAAAACGAGACTAAAAATGTCCACTAAAAATTTTTTTAGGGGAGAAAAAATGAAGGACAGTGTGGTGTAACGGTTAGGGTAGCGGCCTTTGGAAGACACTGTCGTGGGTTCGAATCTCGCCTCCGCTCATGGATTTTTTGTGATGTCATTTAGTTTTAATTGTTATTAAATGTATTTAAGACGCTATAATGACCTGGAGGGCAGTATAGCCTAGTGGTTAGCATGCTTGGCGTCGCAACGTCTAGACTGGACTGCCGTGGGTTCGAAACCCACCTGCGCTCATGGATGTTTTGTGATGTTATTTAGTTTTAAGTGAGTTGTTATTTAGTGTAGTTGAAAGACGCTAATGACCTTATAAAGATGTCGACGCGTCTATAATCTACAATAAATAAATAAATATAATGACCTGAGTTGTCGACGCGTCTATAATTTACAATAAATTTAAAATAAGAGATAAAAATGTGTGTGTAAAAAATGTCTTTGTAATTTCGAGTTAACCTTGATTAATATAATAATCTAAATAGTGAAAATATTCAGGTCGAATATAATAGACGTAATCAAAAATTCCGCATGGCAGCTTTTCATTCCACGGGGTTTGCAATCCAAGCATTTCAGTCGACCTCCGTTAAACACCGAATTACTTATCGCGCGCTCAGAGTACAAGCATTTCATTTGTTCATTTACACACGGCTTTGCTCGGTTAAAATTATTATGAAAGTTTGGGTACCAATGGAAATGGGTACTGCCAAACTTGACCGCTAGGGGCGCCAACTATATAACCACATCGGTCTGTGGACAGTTCATAGTAGTGCATTGTAAGAAATGAGAAGGCCGATTACATAGATTATCGATGGTCCATTTGTAGCCAGCGATTAATCTGGTAATAGGCACACAAAGAGACAATGACGTCGCAAACAGGTATCGCCACATCGCTTAGATTCCGTAAAAACACATTGCGCATGCGTGGTTACTAATTTTACATTAATTTGTTTTGTATTCATCCATTTTATATATGTAACTATACATTTTATTTTGTAATTTTTACACACTTTATTGTAATATTACACAAATTATGTAATTTTAATTTACTTTATGTAAAAATCACAAATTTGTTTAACTTTACAGTAAAAGTCCAAGTTTTTATGAAGTTTTCTGTGTAAAAATAAATAATAATGTAAAATCACTTAGAAAATCGAGCGAATACTACCTTAACTTTCAAAGTATTTTTACATCTATTTTTTACAGTGTGTGTACAGAATAAGTTTCTAATAAAATTTTGAGGTGGCGCCAAAATAATTAATATATCTACTTACTTTTTAACCAACTTCATATTTTATTAAATTGGCGCCGACCACAAAATTTTATTATTTTCCTTTTTTAGTGGCTTTTTTTGCCGCCCTGGGCTATAGCTCTATAATAAGCCCCCCTGCAAATATGTCCCTGGTTAGATCCAGAGGCTAGCACGTTAACCGCCACACCAAGGCACCAAGCTGTCCTCCACACTACAAAAAGTATGTAGACCTCGCGCGGCGAAAGAAAAAGCCACCGCGTGATAGTAACGTGAATGCATTGTGCCCGCCTTCTAGCTTGCTATTGGCTGTTTTGGAGATCCATGAGCGTCGATAGGTGGAATTTTAAACAATAAGGCGTTCACTAGCATATTATTGATGCCGTGCCTGGCTTCTTCTCTCACCGCGGGCACTCTACCACTACTATGAAGTGACAAAATCAAGGCCATCATTTAATAATACTAACTTTCTTATAGAATGCTTGAAAAAACTTAATTCTGTGTTTTTTAACATAATTCACATTTCACGCGGGAGTCGCACACAGACCATTCGTTTTTATAACATTTCATTCTATGTTATCAAATATCAAATAGTAGACATTTTAACAGGGCATTACATTTGCTCAACACTGTTAACAGTAAAAGTTAAAATTTGTATATTTTTCAAGTACTTAAATAAAGCACAGTACGTTTATTCGCTCGTATCTATGGTCACAATGCAATATGACTTATGTCAAATTATTCAGAAGTAGAAATATCTAGGTGTGGAAGAGCACGTGCGCTTAATAAATGAGCCATTTTCCTGAGAGTAGTTCCTTCAATTATCCACGAGAGGCAGCACTTGTCGACTGTGGTAGGTAACTACAAACATTATTTATTCTCCGCATTAGTGTCGTGTCATTAATTTAGTGGTATAATTTATTTATTTAATTATTATTATTAAATTACTTAAATAATTAATTTGTATTTTATCTAAAAGGACACGACACTAATGGGGAATAAATAATGTTTGTACCTACCCCAAGTGCTGCCTCTCGTGGATAATTGAAGGAACTACTCTCAGGAAAATGGCTCACTCAGTATTCGCTATGTATTCCTTCCTCCAATCTTGCAATAATTCTTCTTTTTTGTTCATCGTTTTAATAATTTCGAGGCATTTAAACGAGAATTATTTCTTTTAATTTTTGACATTATCATTTACCTATTTAAAAACTAAATTTGTTGCTAAGCTGCTGACTCTTTGTGAACTCACACTGAAAAACTAAAGTGTAAACTTTATTAAGTCCGCGACTGAACATTACTTTGAATAGCTATAGAATAGGACTTACAGCGTCCATGGTGGTGAAAAGCGGAACATATTGACAGGCTATGTATGTGAAAACATGAAAAAACACGCGAAATGGACATAAAAATTGTACAAAATTGCAAACAGACTTATGCAATTTGATCGCGTGGCCTCAGATGTAACACTGGAATGATTCCAGTTCATAAAGTTCGGAAGCACGAATATTCCACTAACAGTTATTAAAAGCTTGCATACGTGGCAACGTATCAAAGACGTTTTAAATACCGAGATTACTAAAAAATATTAAAATATTCAACAATTAGTTTTAGTGTTGCCGTCTAGACAAGACAAGACAAGACTTTCAAAGTCTTGTCTTGTCTTGAAATATCAAGACAAGACTTCACTTAAATCTTGTCTTGAAATATCAAGACTTCACTAAGTCTAAGTCTCGATTAAAAAACTCTTGTCTTGTCTAATATCAAGACTCTAGATTATTTTCAAAAGTCTAGATTAACCGAGTGGTTTACTTTACCTACTACTACTTAGTTTATCTAGACTCTTGAAAATTGTCTAGATTTTTGGCAAGAGTCTTGATCTAGATAAAGCAAGTCTTGTCTTGTCTTGAACATTTCTAGACAAGACTATTGCAAGTCTTGTCTTGAAAATCTAGACAAGACAAGACAAGAGTCTAGAAAGTCTAGATCTAGACGGTAACACTAATTAGTTTCAATTAATCCAAAGGCTAATATTCTAACACTAATAGAATAATTGAAGTTATCCTTCTTTA
This sequence comes from Mongoloraphidia duomilia, assembly GCA_039654895.1. Taxonomy (NCBI): domain Eukaryota; kingdom Metazoa; phylum Arthropoda; class Insecta; order Raphidioptera; family Raphidiidae; genus Mongoloraphidia; species Mongoloraphidia duomilia. The sequence continues at coordinate 3,708,765 of CM077522.1, read as the reverse complement.
GCAAGGGTAGTGAGTTAGAAAGACCTCGAGTCAAAAAAAAAACAACTCAAAAATTAATGTATCGCTGACAGGGCTAAAACGGCTCTAACGATTTGGATGAAATTTACTGAAAAAAAAAATACAATCCAATTGGAAACCTTCCTTTAAGTCGATTAAAAGGGGTTTTGGGGGGCAAAAAATCAAAAAATCGATCTAGCTAGGTCTCTTCCCAGGAAAAATTTGTTTTCTTTCAGATTTTACAGTTTTAAAAATCAATTTTTTGACGTTTCAAAATAGTGTAATATTGTAAGCAGGCTTTGGATACTTATGTATACACGTTATATCCATGGATTTTATTAATAATAATTATTTATTAATTTAAAAAATATATGACGTTTCGACAGCTTCTCTATTAAAAGCCCTCATTTCCTAAATTTCTAGGTTCTAATCCGTGAACTTGCAAAAGTATCAATTGGATTTTTTATTTATGAACAAATAATAATAATATAATGAATAGGTGCTAGACCAAAATAAAAAAAATGCATTTAGAAATATGTTGTAAACTTACAGCTTTTTCATTGAAAAAAAAAATAAGATCAGTAGTGCCAATCCAAGACAATGAAATTACCTGAAACAAAAGAAAACAAACAGTTAATGATTTGTTGAAAACATGATGCTAATTAAAGGTATAGTTTTGTAATTAAAAGTTTTATTGTATTTTGTTACAAATTTTATGCAATTTAATGAATCAAAGCAGTAATGTTATTAAAATTTAGTTTGGCCGTAATAATGAAACTTTGTAAAAGTTGGTACTTAAAGAACTAATTATAGTTAATACAATGCCATGTAAAAGGAGGGAACGGGAGGGGAAGGGATGTTATTGTGTTTATATCATATTAAGGGATGGATCGGAAAGTTTAGTAAAGTTCTAAATGGCAAAGGTGAATGCTATGGACCGGCCATTTTGGAGGAAGCGGTTTCCAGTGAGTTTCTCTTTAAACGGCTGTTCGTAAATTCAATTAACCCTAAAATGATCGAGTCCACAGGGCCTAGCGCAAATCGATAAATAAAAAATATATTTTCACAACACATATCGTAAAAAATCGATGTTTGGTATATTTCAAATTTTAATCAATATTTTTCGTTCTATAACCTTTCTTAATTTAAAAAAAGGTGTAAGCCTCATCCACATAAGCTCACGGGGGAAGTGACAACTTTATTAGAATATTTTTTTTGAAAAATTATAAAAAATATTTTCTGTTCATATAAATTAAAATGTCAAAATAGGTAGGTTACCTAGGTGATACAAATTTCCCCTATATTGAAGCATTTCCTCTTTATCAGCTGTTTATATAAATTAAAATGTCAAAATAGGTAGGTTACCTAGGTGACACAAATTTCCCCTCTATTGAAGCATTTCCTCTTTATCTGCTTTTTATATAAATTAAAATGTCAAAATAGGTAGGTTACCTAGGTGACACAAATTTCCCCTATATTGAAGCATTTCCTCTTTATCAGCTGTTTATATAAATTAAAATGTCAAAATAGGTAGGTTACCTAGGTGATACAAATTTCCCCTCTATTGAAGCATTTTCTCTTTATCTGCTGTTTATATAAATTAAAATGTCAAAATAGGTAGGTTACCTAGGTGATACAAATTTCCCCTCTATTGAAGCATTTCCTCTTTATCTGCTTTTTATATAAATTAAAATGTCAAAATAGGTAGGTTACCTAGGTGATACAAATTTCCTCTCTACTGAAACATTTCCTCTTTATCTGCTGTTTATATAAATTAAAATGTCAAAATAGGTAGGTTACCTAGGTGATACAACCCCCACTGCTTCCCCTGCTGATTGAAAGGGGCCAGGTGTCTCCCTCGGCTTTCCCATCTGCTTTTTATATAAATTAAAATGTCAAAATAGGTAGGTTACCTAGGTGATACAAATTTCCTCTCAACTGAAGCATTTCCTCTTTATCTGCTGTTTATATAAATTAAAATGTCAAAATAGGTAGGTTATCTATGCGTATTTAATACAGTTTTTTGCACAATTTCCACTTCCAAAAAACATTTTTCTACGCAAATTTCAATAGAAGTTTTTGTAATGTAAAGTTCACACAACAACCCTCTTTTTTTCGTAATCGGGTAAGAAGAGTTTTCTGCTACCAACTTATTGTGAGAGAACTGTATATGTGCACAAATTTTTCAAATGTACCCTTCGGTTGAGAAACTTCTTTTTGGTTACGTATAATATTTACATACGGCAGGTAGGGAACAGAAGTTGTATAAACCCACATTGCTAAGCTATTTATGCAATAAAACTTACAACGCGTTCTTTACGTATATTGAAAAAAAATAAGTATCGGGAAAAATTGAATTTTATAAAAGCATGATGTGATATTAAATTAAAGCCGCAAAATCTTAAAATATCACATGTAAATAATATCACATCTGAAATTTCAAGATTTAAAAATAAAGTTGTTGAAAAGAAAAACTTAATGAAATTTAAAAATGATTATAATATTATTTCATGAATACGTCTTTCCCGGCGGTATAGGGAGGGAAGGGAAGTAAAATAATGCGAGACGTAAAAATGCGTTACAAAAAAAAAATAGTTACGCCGTTACAAAAAATGTGTGACGCGACTACCATAGTTACAACATAGTTTGTGTTTTGTATATGATGTTAATATTGTTTGACAGATGTGACGTCATTTAATAGAATAGAATAGAATATCATTTATTTCGAAAATACACGTAGTGTACATGAAAACGCCAGTTAAAAAAAAAACCTCCTTCAAAAAACCACTAAAAAGAGGAAAATAATGAAATTTTGAGGTCTGTGCCAATTTAATAAAATATGAAGTCGGTTAAAAAGTATAGTATAGTGATTAATATCTTCTTTTTAACCAACTTCAAATTTCATTAAATTGGCACAGACCTCAAAATTTCATTATTTTCCTCTTTTTAGTGGTTTTTTGAAGGAGGTTTTTTTTTGTTAAAAAGCTTTTTATTTTTTACTTTTCAGTGTCAAAAAGAGACATTTACCTTATAAAAGAATCACACGCCGTTACTCACTTTTATTAAACCGACTTTCTTACGCTGTCTGATATGTCAAAAAGTGACATTTACCTTAAAGAATCACACGCCGTTACTCACTTTTATTAAAAATCAGCCGAACTACTAAACCGATTTTGATAAAATTTCTATGGGACCAATCTGAAAGTATATCCTTTCAAATAAAAAAAAATCAAAATCGGTTTATAAATGACTGAGTTATGAGGTAACAAACATAAAAAAAAAATACAACCGAATTGAGAACCACCTCCTTTTTTTGAAGTCGGTTAAAAAGTACATTAAATATTAAACCAGATAAGTAGTTCTAGTTTTTGGTACGGCACAGTTGTGATTACTGCGTCCCTTGTCATTTTTATGTACGCTATAATTTGAAGCTTGCGTATAATTAACAAAAAGCTTTGGAACATTCCGTATATCAATATATTACAATTTGCATATGCATAAATAGCTTAATATGAAAGCACACCGCGCACAGATACACAAAGAGCCCTCATCATTAGCGAAAGTGGTTTAGGTGCGCAGGTTTTGTGAAGTCACGCACACACGCATCAAGTAAAGGTCAAACAAAGGTCACTGTCAGCAAAAGCAGCAGCGCCCGGAGTTGCGGCAACTACTGTGTGAAGTATAGTCGAGATAATGTCCACTTATTATGCAAATATTGGACATTCGGAAACTCCGGAGACATTTTTTAAACATTTACATTTTGTTATATTTCTGTACGGTTGACTTGAAAAAATGCGTAGAAGTCATTATGCAATCTGAATTTAATCTATTATGATCCGTTTCTGATACGACTTTTAGCTTCGAATCTAGATTTACTAAACGGTTTTCGAAATAATAATAAATATCTGGATGACCGAGTTTTGCTCGGATGAGTTAAAAAAAAATAATACTTAACGTTTTTAAGAAAAAAAATTACATACCTACCTATAAGTAGATAATATTATTATACGTCAGTATACGTCATACTACATAACGTATGTACCTACATATTTTCAAATAATTACTGATTATTTTAATAAGTTAAAGATTGACTGTCAGAGTAATTTGACATAAATAATGAAAATAGTTTTTTCCAAAGCCTACTCACCATACGACACTGTTTTATAACGTTAAAAAAACTGTTTGTTAAAATGATAAAATCGATAAGAAAACGAATTTTTCCAGGGATGAGACCTAGCTAAATCGATTTTTTGCCCCCCGAAATGCAATTGAAAAATGTGTTTTTCGTTGGAGAGCCGCCAATTATATAATTGTTTCGAAACATATTTGAAAAAATCATTTTACCAACCAGTGGTCACAGTCAGGATTCTAACCTGAACCTTTCCACTTTCGCGGCGGAATGAGCTTACAATACTCAACCGTGACAAGATTGCTAAATTAACACTCTCCTTATATGCTTGAGAGAATGTTAATTTAGCAATCTTGTCACGGTTGAGTATTGTAAGCTCATTCCGCCGCGAAAGTGGAAAGGTTCAGGTTAGAATCCTGACTGTGACCACTAGTTGGTAAAATGATTTTTTCCAATATGTTTCGAAACAATTATATAATTGCTGCTCTCCAACGAAAAAAACATTTTATATATAAATTCATTGCTTTTCAGTTCCATTGGATTTGTTACGAACTATGCATGACTGACTATCTTAAATTTTGGAACTTATTTATGTAAGTTGTTGAAAAAGGTTGTCTTTTAAATAAATCGTGGTTATAAATAAATCGTTGTTATAAATAAATTTCGATTTATATTCTGATAGAAACAATTATGTTGCATTATTGATGGAGAAATAAAGAAATATGAGAGAAAATTATTTCAAATTTAAGATTGATCTTCTTGAGCACACGCCACAAAATTGTAAGCTTGGAATATTCACGATGCTGATTAAAAAAAAAAAACGAAACATGAACAATTGCATGTCGGGAAATCAGATTTATCGATGACGCTCTATCATTCATAAACGTCTGTCAGTTGTTATTATTCACAGATGAATAGATGTGTTTTGTTTTGCATGCAACAAAAAAAAATGGCGTTCGGTTAAAATAAACATTTGAATAACTATAGTAGATTGTATTTCTAATGTATTGAGGTAGATATATTACCGACGAGTAGTGACAGTATGTTAAAACGAGCGCTAGCGAGTTCTAATAGTCACACGAGTCATAATATCATAGCGCTCAAAAATTATATGGTATTTTTTGCCATACCCACTGTAAAATAGCTGCTTTTCACTTCATTTTCAGTATTTTCAAAAAAATTTTGATTGTTAATTTGCGTGAAGTGAAGTTGGACTTTTTTAGTAAGCCGTGAGTAGGTAATAGCGGGCGGATCAGAGCGAATAAACATAAATCACTATGGAAATGGCTTTATTTTCCACACTAGTGTGTTTTGAAAACACTTTCAACACACCTGCCTGTTAATTGACCCAATTCCATGCATATACATACACGCACGTAAAGTAGCTATTTTATAGCGAGCATGGCAAAAAAAAAATATACATTCTGGATCCAGAGAGGACAGCAGTGGACGCCGATGTGATTTTAGCAACTATATTAAAGTGAGTACGGAATACTTCTAAAAGAATATTCTTATGAAAGAGCAGAGGAATGTTCTACAGAATATAATAAAAATATTCACAGGTAGTCAGGACATTTAATAAAACAGAACTCTGTTTTGATTTTAGTTGAACGTTTCGTCCTTTTATTAGGACTTCCTCAGCAACTACAAAATATAAACAGAGTTCTATTTTATTAAATGTCCTGACTACCTGTGAATATTTTTATTATATTTAATTTTTCCTGGACGTGATTCAAAACATAACTGTTCTACAGAATGTTTTTCTTTGAAGCTGTAATTTCGTTCAATTAAAATGTTCACGTAAATTTTATTTATTGTAGATTATAGACGACCGACATCTCAGGTCATCAGAGTCTTTCAATTACATCAAATAACAACTTTCTTAAAACTAAATGATATCACAAAACATCCATGAGCGCAGGTGGGATTCATTTATTTATTGTAGATTATAGACGCGTCGACAACTTAGGTCGTCTCAGGTGGGATTCGAACCCACGACCGTCTGATCTAGAGGCCAACACGCTAACCACTAGACAATACGGTCCCCTGCTCACGTAAAAATTAATACAAATTAAATATATCTACTATGTATTTTCAAGAGTTTTCATTAAAATCGCTATATTTAAAATAGATTACATGATAAAAATGTAAAACGAAATAATAAAAATATAGATTCAGAATTGATTAACATTCTAGATGTAATCTCGTTTCTTCCACCATCTCCACCCGTACTCCCACCACGCTATACTATGTAGTTCTGACATAGGTACAATGTACGCAAAAGTATAGCGCATCCTGGTGACTTAGATTTTTGTACTGTTTAACTTTTTTTTAAGTCAATGAGTTTTTACTTCCCACCTCTACTATGGTAGGGAAGTAATGGATTTAGTCCGAAAAAAATATTTCGAGATTTTAACAGATCTTCACGTTTTGAGACTATAGCAATCGTTTAAGATCTTTCTGACTGATGTCTGTATGTGTGTGTGTGTGTGTGTGTATGTGGTCAATGTTTCGCCTTCGATATCGTAAAAACGGTACAACCTACGGTCATGCCGATTGTTCTATTGTGTTTATCAGTCTTTAACTTAGATCTGATTAGATTTTGAGTTCAGTGGATCCTAGGGCATGCAAATATTCGGATGTTTCAGGTATTCGAATATTCGCTCAAATTTTAGCCAATATTCGAATATATTCGAATAATTGGTAAAAATAATAAAGACACTGGAACTTCAATAAATGACTTTTAATTATTTAAAATCAACACGCCTACTGCACGTCCATAAATCCAATCAATATTTTAACAACAAAAGCAGCTTACTTCTAATTAAAAAGAGATCAAATAATCATTTTTACTTTACTTAGTTACGTAAAAATTCAGATCAAATCAACTAAATATTAGAGCGCACATAGCTTCCGAGAACCATAGATCAAATGAACATATTTAAGTAATCAAAAAAATTCAAAATTCTTTCTTTCTGTTTTTCCTATTCAAACAAAAATATTAAATGAGCATCTAAGACGCATTTTTATTAATTAGTACAACAAAAGTATGGGGTATTGCTCCCCTATAAAAAAAATACTTCACAAATAAATAATACGTCTATTAGCACGTGCGAAGAGCAAATCAAGCAATTAAGTACACGTACGTAACGTAACGTAAGTAAATGGTTATATCAAATAAACATGCAATAATTAACAAAAAAAAACTTTTCTCGCCCCGTTTCGATTCCCCTCCCACGCCCTAGCGCGAACTTAGAGCTAGTGTAGCGTTTGTAAGATGTTTTAGCGCCGCCGTAAACCGTTTTTAAACAATTTTAATTCTTAACAAATAATTCGAATATATTCGAATAATAGGAATTACTATTCGAATAATAAATGCAGCCGAATATTCGCTTTATTCGAATATTCGAATTGCATGCCCTAGTGGATCCTGAGATATTAAAAAAAACGTTCTCAATGTCACGTATTAACATAGGTAAAAAAAATATAAATGAATTCTAGATGTTATAATATGAAAAAAATGTAAATATTTTTTTTTCTCTAAAATGTAGTTTTCGAGAAAAAAAATATTTTACTAAAAAAAATAAAAATTGTACGTATAAATCAAGGTAACCATGATTTTTGCTATATAAAGCTAGCCATCAGTAGATCACTAAACAAAAAAGAGGGTATTGCTTTTTTTCAAAGAATAAAAAAGAGTGTTTATTTTTTGTAAAGTAGGTACCTATTAATACATAAAATGTGAATGATTTTTTTCGTTGGAGAGCAGCCAATTACATAATTGTTTCGAAACATATAGGAAAAAATCACTTTACCAACTGCAGTGGTCACAGTCAGGATTCTAACCTGAACCTTTCCAATTTAGCGTCGGAATGAGCTTACAATACTCAACTGTGACATGATTGCTAAATTAATATTATAAATTAATATTAATATTAATTTAGCAATCATGTCACAGTTGAGTATTGTAAGCTCATTCCGACGCTAAATTGGAAAGGTTCAGGTTAGAATCCTGACTGTGACCACTGGTTGGTAAAGTGATTTTTTCCTATATGTTTCGAAACAATTATGTAATTGGCTGCTCTCCAACGAAAAAAATCTTTCAATTGCATACAGCCGTATAAAAAAACTATTATTATCATAAAATGTGAATGGAATCTCTGAAAAAATCATCACAAAATTGAAAATTTTGTCGTTAGAAAACGGTTTTCCGGCATATTAGATTTTATGTCCGGAACTTTTCATTGGGTTAATCGATACTGATTGAATTTATTTGTTCCGCATTTTGGTCCTTCGACCCGGATCGCACTCGATCCAACTACATAAAATCAAGTGTTTATCAAAATATAAGATCTCCAATCTAAATACAAACTGCATTAATTCATAAAACGAAAATTTGGACAGCTTGTATATAATTTCCACGTGAGACTTAATACTACGACTTGATCATATAACTTAATTAAGTAGCAGAAAAACTTGAAAAAGAAAAGTTCCTAATTAATCTAGGTAATGGCATATATACTGATTGCATTCATTTGTTCCGAATTTTGGTCCTTCGATCCGGATCGCACTCGATCCAACTTCATAAAATCAGGTGTTTATCAAAATATAAGATCTCCAATCTAAATACAACTGCATTAATTCATAAAACGAAAATTTGGACAGCTTGTATATAATTTTCACGTGAGACTGCAGTTAATAGTACATGATCATATAACTTAATTAAAAAGTAGCAGAAAAACTTGAAAAAGTACACATTTTTGTTAAATTAAAAGTTCCTTTAATTTAGGTAATGGAAAATTAACACAACTGACTGAATCCTGCATTCATTTATCCCGCATTAGAAGTCTTATATTAGCGCGCTGCAGTTATTTCAAAGAATTCAATATTAAAAATTGAAACGAATAAAGAAAAATCATATAACATGAACTGAAATGAAAAAGAACAAAAAATGCATACCGTTCTATTTTAAAACATAGCTATGTTCCAACCTGCTATAAAATGGATCGTTTTGAAACGGTAACGAAACTGTTTTTATCGGTTTTGTGCGCATGCGTCAACCTTGCACAGTCCTGTGACAGTACAAACGTAGACATTGGTTGGAACGCTTTTGTGACCGTTTTGTGCATCAAATCATGGCCTTCATGACCATGCATATGATCAAAATATATAAATTTATCAATATATCAATTTGACGCTGGAACTTGACGCTACAGTTTTTCAAGTTGGCGTTTATGTTACGTGACCACATTTTACGCTAGAAGCCAGCGTCACAAGTTCGGTTGGAACGATTACTATCCACTGCGCATGAGCGTGACGGTAATATTACGGTATTCAGAGTGGTTGGGACAAAGCTCATGTTCCCATTATAGGATGCGCCTTGAATTTACCAATGAAAGAACGTAATAAAATCTATAAGAGAGAGACTTCCAATGACATCACGTTACAAATGCAATATCAGAAAAATGTATTCATTTAACCCGTCACCCTCGGGACACAAACCCGAAACTTCCAGATTCGCGCTGGCTGAGTTATATTGCATTACTGAACATCCATAATTATTAGCTCTCGCATGTGAGAGGGTTCAATTCTAACTTTACAAGTTCAAAAAATTAGCTCTCGCATGAAGTGGAAAAAACGTTTACCATTGCTTTATAATATAAGATATACAATCTATTTTTTTTGAATTGAAAACTTCCTTAGGTGCACTTTGCCTGAGTAGTGAACGAAAGTGAACCGTCACGCTTCGGGTCGGTGACACTGAATCGGGTTTACTCGGCTCAAACACGAAAACGTATTCGTAGTATGCTGGTAATAAGTTTTTTGTAGTTCATAAGTGCGCTAATAGATGACACTAAAACTTAATTGAAAAGGTTTTTGTAGTGTGTTGGTAATAAGTTATTTGTAGTTCATAGGTGCGCTAATAGATGACACTAAACATATATATATATATATATATTTTAAAATTAGAAAATCAGAAGTTTTCACTTCTGTCGTGTGGTCATAAGCACACACCCACTTTTTTTTGGTTCTTTCTTAATTGATAGTTCACATTTTTTTTATTGTAGATTATAGACGCGCCGACAACTTAATTCATTAGCGTCTTAATTACATCATATAACATATAAACTTAAAACTAAATGATATCACAAAACATCCATGAACGAGGTAGGATTCGAACCCACGACAGGCTTGCTCTAAAGGCCAGGACGCTGATCATTACACCAAGCTGTCCTCGATAGTTCACAGAAAAAAAATGCTGATTTCAATCAACTATCCCAAGAAATAAGCTATCGAATAGTAAAAACCGCATTCAAATCCGTTCAGTAGTTCTCTATTAATTAGATACTGTTTTATTTATGTGCATTTTAAACTGGTGCATCTTTTAGAAGATCAGCCACTGAGTAGATAAATTTACCTACTATACCTTTTTTCATTCATTAATTAATTCCGACAGTGGCGCTGCAACGGTGCGGAATGCAAACAGAAAAATCCCTGCTAAAGATAAATATGTAAGTATTTATATGCGACCGCAAAAAGTTAATTATTTAAACTATGTTCGCTGTATTTGCTTTCAGAAATTAAAATATTTACCGGGTAAAAACTGAAAACACGCTTTTGTACTTATGATCCTTTAAAAGGGGTGAATCTTTCACAGTTTGCTGATTTTGTTAAAAAATATGATCGTCTAAATAATATGATTATTACTTGATATCAGCGTTTCCTAAACTTTTTCGACTACTTATATGGACCTCCATTGTTATTGTGTTTTAAAGACCACCAACAGCTAAGGTTATCTGGGCCTAGCACCAATTCATATTTTCAATTCATTATTTTTTTTTTAATAATAAATTGAAAATCCAATTGATACTTTTATCAGCTCTCGGGCTAGAATCCGGGAACTCTTACCGTTTGTGAGATAGAGCCCTGTGACAGACAGACGGATTACACGGACTGACAGACATCGTAGACAGGGTAGCAGGGTTCCATACGGAGAAAATGATCGAGCTCAGATGAGAGATCGGGAACCGACGCCTTTACCCTATGTAACCCTTCGTATAGGCGTCTGTCCTTGGACAATGTATTTAAAAATTTTTTTTTTAAATAATGTAGACTTAAGGAGTAGAATCTACAAATTTTACGAGATCGTAAAAGTTATGTAAATAATGTGCCGTGGCAAGTCTTATATTACGAGGCTAGGTGACAAAGATAATTTAAGATGCAATTTAATTTTCTCTAAAATGTTGAGCTTTGTCACACGGCCATTCTGTTTTATATCTGAGAACATCTGCATTCATAAACCACTAAAATATGGACTCGCAGCTGTCGTTTTATATACAAAAAATATATAAAATGACACAAAACATAAAATAAAGAATAATATATGATTTACTGCCGACAGTGTACAGATGTTCCAAATAAAACTGGATGTCAAAATTTCTCCCCGATTTTTATAACAGAACTACCGAAAAATCAATTTTTAGCCTGTTTTCGGAGACTCAAATTTAGAACCGAATTATGTGTCAAAAGATGAGACAATAATCACAGAAAAAGATTAGATATAGACGGCTGTGCAATAGCCAATGATGATGTTAATACCGTTAAACACAAATAATTGTATTTGTTGTCATGGAAAGAAATAACATACACCCACTTTTATTTATCTTAAGAAATCACATGAAGTGAAAACTTCAGATTTTCTAATTTTTGGTGTCATCTATTATAGAGCATTTATGAACCAAAAATAATTTATTACTAAAATACTAAAATTATATTTTTAATTAATTCCACCTTGGTTTCAAAAAAATTATAATTATCGTCAAAAAAAGAATATAACAAAAATAAAAAATATATAAATAAATATCATGTAGAATTTAGAAAAAAACGCCAAAAATTCAACGCTGCATCAGGTCTCGAATCCAGGTTCCTATGCATAGAACGCAAAGACCTAACCCACTGAGCTATGGGTGGAAGTGTGTAGACGGTCGTTTTTATGATATAAGTATGTTGCGAATTACGGAAGTAATTGCGAACGCTTCACATTTTTTCAGTGCCTAACGCGCCTATAAGGAAGTTTTCATTTCAAAAAGCCGAGCGAAGCTGCAGGTACGGGCTAGTTTAAGAAACAAAGCCGCATGGTGGACAGTTTGTACGAAACACCTGCATCGCACAGTACAGGTTAGTTATGCAGCAAAACTGCGACGTGTCATTCGTCTAATGTTATATGGAGTTATGTTCATTATAATAATGCTATGTGCATTTATATTGTCGGTTCATAAATAATGCAGCTGTTGTGGATTTCTGTACCTACATTTTATTCCGAAGCTTTTTTCTAAATCAGTGAATATGTCATCTTCCGCCTCGTATCCTTGAATAATACAAAACTTTATCAAATTTTTAAGGTGAAACTTGATTAGCCTCGTTCCTTTTCGTTCACTGTAAGAAATGAGAAGGCCGATTACATAGATTATCGATGGTCAATTTATAGCCAGCGATTAATCTGGTAATAGGCACACAAAGAGACAATGGCGTCGCAAACAGGTATCGCCACATCGCGTAGATTCCATATAAACACATTACGCATGCGTGGTTACTAATTTTACATTAATTTGTTTTGTATTCATCCATTTTATATATGTAACTATACATTTTATTTTGTAATTTTTACACACTTTATTGGAATAGTATACAAATTATGTAATTTTAATTAACTTTATGTAAAAATCACAAATTTGTTTAACTTTACAGTAAAAGTCCAAGTTTTTATGAAGTTTTCTGTGTAAAAATAAATAATAATGTAAAATCACTTAGAAAATCGAGCGAATTCTACCTTAACTTTCAAAGTATTTTTACATCCATTTTTTACAGTGTTCGGTAACTCATTCCGAGTATCACGTCACGTCACGTCCACATCCAATCGAATCGATCGACCAGTTACCAATAGTCGACGAAAAGCAGCGACGTTATATTCATACATAAACCGACTGGTACGAGCTCGGGTCCCTGGGAGCGCTAATTCCCAAAGAACGTTGGAATGCAATTTGCGATAGCAACCACATTCCAATATCCCCCCTGGGGGGTCGAACGGCAAAAAGAAACGTAAGCAAAACGAACAATATCATAGCACGTGCTTTATCAACCGACCTATGACCTGTAACCGAGCCAGTCCTACTTTCAGGCATGGATATTAAAATGAATATAGCGTATTACAAGGGTTACATAAAAGCACACAGAAACAAATGAAGAACGCACTCCATTCTTTTTAGTTTATCATCCACTACTTTTTATTTTAATGGATATGATGATATAACATGTGTGATCCAAAATATCTTTTTTTAAATCGCCAAATTTCAAGATTAACTGGGCCTGGTACCCATTAATATTATACGGTAGATTATGTCTACATTTACCATTTTCGGTTTAGAAGAACTATTACAGTCATTTGAAAATATTTGATCAATGCACAAAAATAAGTTTTGTGGCAAAGATGCAGGTTCCATGATACCTACCAGGAACAGTAATATATTTATAAATAAATGTAATTATTCAAGATTTATGACAGCTCCATGCACTAAAAAGAAAAAAATAATTTTTAATAATTTAGGTTCATAATTATAAAAGCGTGGGTTGTGAACTCTATGATAGTTTATTAGTCACGATCAACGCTTTTATAATTATGAACCTAAATTATTAAAAATTATTTTTTCCTTTTTAGTGCATATAAATAAAAGCTTGTCTTTAAAAAGCTATTTGTCTAAAAAGCTTGTCTCTTTTTTTACTAATATTTATTTTGCTCATTTAAGTCTTTCAAAATTTTACCCCCCTTGTAGGGGTTGCATTTTTAAAAACCCTTTCTTAGTGAATGTGTATGTCAGAAAAGGAACCAACTGTCCAAATTTCAAGTTTCTAGCGTCAGCGATTTGGCCTGGGCGTTGATTAGTCAAAAAAACCCTACACCCTCGTTTGACCCCCTTAGGGGTTGAATTTAATTCTAAAAACGATTTATTCATGTATTGTCATCGGGAATACATATGTGTACAAAATTTCAAATCGATCGGATACGTGGCAGTCGTTCAAAATTGACTTGCAAGATTTGACCTAAACAAACACACAAACAAACATACATTGCAAGTTAAATAAAAGCTTGTAAAAACTAACTTCGAAGGCGAATATCTCGATTTTAAAATGGTCAATATTGAAAATGTCAACAATTTCTTGTTAAATTTACTTCACGACATGTCACCTGTCATGAGTTGTCACTTTTGATAATATTCCGTGTTATCGAAACACCTGTACCTACAAAAGGCCACCCACAACCGAAGAATATTCTTACAGACCCATTCGCAAAACTAAAGGTAGGCACGGTTGGTGTTTTACTGCGCTTTTTTTATACGGAGGATATACGCAGGTCTACTTTTACTTTATGAATATTTCATTTTTTGTTTTAAATTAGCATGTTCTCTAAATATGCAGGTATTACTTTTAACACGCATATTATGCGTACGCAGTTCTACGCACTTATATCATTGGGGGTATCTTCTTAACGTATAAAAACGCACGTCAAACAAAAGACTTCAACTCAACACACTAGATTGGCATTTTAAATAGGTAGTGATGTAAGTTGACAATAATTAAACAAATTCAGCTATCCAGCTATATTATTAAACGAGCAAATCTTGTATATATGTACCTATATAAATATTTTCTCGAAAACGGCCCTAACGATTTGGATGAAATTTACTGAAAAGGGGTTTTGGGGGGCAAAAAATCGATCTAGCTAGGTCTCATCCCTGGAAAAATTCGTTTTCTTATCGATTTTATCATTTTAAAAAACAGTTTTTTTAACGTTATAAAACAGTGTCGTATTGTGAGTAGGCTTTGGAAAAAACAAATTATTTTCATTATTTATGTCAAATTACTCTGACAGTCAATTTTTAACTTATTAAAATAATCAGTAATTATTTGAAAATATGTAGGTACATAGGTACCTATGTAATTTTTTTTCTTAAAAACGACTAACGATTTTGATGAAATGGGAACTTTAAGTACTATTTTTTTTTAACTCATCCGAGCAAAGCTCGGTCATCCAGATGTTAATAATGTAATGTAATTTCGGTAAAAATCTTTATTTTATTAAATGCAGGACAACGGTATCTACATTAACGAACTAACACAACTATTCACAATTATTGTTTATAAATAATTTGTCTATTTATATTCACTGTTATTTCTAACTGTTATTTGTCACTGTTATTTATCACTGTTCGTCCGAACCACTTGTGTGTACGTTCCAAAAACTATGTTCACTATTTATTTATTTACCACTGTTATTTATTTACAACTATTATTTATTTATCACGGTTCGGTGATCCACTCTCTCCAACGGTCCAGAGACAACTGACTTCAATAATCGATAAACATTTACGTGCAACGTCCGTTTCTTAGCGCATCGTTTAATGCTTTGCGTAAACTCGCCCGGAACATAACTTCCAATAAATATTCGGTGGTAACAATTTTTTCACTGCTGTAAACAAGATCATTTGCCATTCTTGAAAACCTACTGTAGCATTTATCAGTTCCACGCGACAGCAATTATGATATCCATGTCATGATCCAGTCATCAGACATAGCTACAACGTAAAATAATAATAATAATATTAAAACTCACGAACAAGCTTTCGTGACGTTGCGTGAGTCTTCTACACGCGTCGGCGAAGGGAAGATACGCACCCAGTCGAGAATTAAAAACAACAGTTTCCGCAACTTTAAATCATTCCTTTTATTACACAATAAATTCTCTTTTAGCGTTATTAACCATGTTTCACGTTTAAAATTATCCCGTTTACTGTTAAAAGTGGATTTATATACACACATATAAAGATAAATGATTCACATAAAAGCTGTCAGTGCATGATAACGCTACAAATTATGGACACTTTGGTGTGTACGTTGGACCGTGTTGGACGGTCATCCTCGACCGAAGTTATACACAATTGTGCTAGTTTGATATCGGCTTAGAAGTTTAATTTGAAGCCGCGAAGCAAGTTTTTAATTGACGTCGTCATTGAAGTCGGCGACGAACTTCTACAATTCGGATAGGATTTTAGGGCTTGAGAATGGCTGATCATGTAGCGGTGCTGTTGTTTACATGTCGTTGCTATGGTTCCTCTATTACAAGTCCCCAGTTCCCGGGTTTTAGCCCGAGAGCTGGTAAAAGTGTCTTTAAAATAAAAAATAAATAATGATTTGAAAATATGAATTGGTGCTAGGCCCAAATAACCTTAGCTGTTGGGTGGTCTTTAAAACACACACACAAGTGACAAATTATCGAGTACACCAAGTGTGGGATTCCGACTTTAGGTGTTAAATATAATATAGGGAATAAAAATTCAACTTGACGATAATTACTATGGATAACAAAAGCCAATCTGTAATTACAATCAACCGGTGTACTAGCTTTAATTATAACTTACGTAATTGTAATGGAACGAAAGCGTCAACAAAAATAAAATGACGAATATATCAATTCAGAACAGTCTTGTTTTTTGTAACCACAATTCACAGCAGACTTGTTTTTTGTAACCAATCAGTAAACATGAATGAAACATTGTTAACAATCATTTGTTTTCAAAATTTATAATTTGACTGCACAAAATATGTTTGTGTTTCAACTGTTTGTATACTTAATTAAAATATATTTTATCATCATTATTATTTTTGGAGTTAAACTTTATAAGCCGCCAAAACATGGAGACAACGAACTTCATTCTCTCTGTCAGGTAGAAGATTTGTAGAAAAGAGAAATTCTAAGTAATTAGCATTCATTATGTTATATTATACTAGGATCTGTCAACTTTTTTACACCGTATATTCAACTTTTTATGACCTACTTGTAAATGAAAAAGGAAAAGACAGTTTTCAATTAGCTTGAGTGGTGTTTTTCAATGGAAGAGGAAAATAACATTTAATATACTTGAGACATATCTATGTTAGGTTTCTGGTATGACTTTTAAAGACAACCCAGACTGTCGTGGGTTCGAATCCCACCTCTGCTCATGGATGTTTTGTGATGTTATTTAGTTTTAAGTGATATATGATATTTGTTGTATTTAAGATGCTAATGATCTAAGTTGTCGACGCGTCTATATAATCCACAATAAATACAAATTTTAAAGACAACGGTATTTTTAATGTAGGTATCTACATTTAGCATTGAAATTTAAATAATAATGTCACAAATTATGCTATTCGCTGTGAGCAGATGCATGGAGGGGATTTTAGAGTGACTGTTAGCGCGCAACAACGGATAAATAGAGAAACACGCGGTGGGTACTTAACTCCCTTCTCTATGGTAACTGCTAAGCATAAACACGTCATAGTAAATAATAAAATATAAAATGGGCTGTAAAAGTGACGCTTCTTATCAAAATAAAGTTCGAATTTTTATGCAGAAAAAAAAATAATACGCAAATTCATTTGCTTTTAAATTTATTGGAGGACAGTCGTGGTCCAGTGGTTAGCGTCGCGGCCTCTGGATCAGACTGTCGTGGGTTCGAATCCCACCTACGCTCATGGATGTTTTGTGATGTCATTTAGTTTTAAGTGTGTTGTTATTTAATGTATAATCAAGACGCTAACGACCTAAGTTGTCGACGCGTCTATAATTTACAATAAAAGTAAATAAATTAAAATTAACAAGACTTTTTATAATTTTTTAAATTATTTAATAATTATAAAATACTTTTTTGGTTGTAATTTAACTACATTAACGCTTTAATTTGACAACAGTTGAGATTTTGATTTTGCGTTGCAAATTATTCTAAATTTAAAACTTCAAAATATGTAAACTCAAAATCAAAAAATTTGGATATAAGCCAGTTCTAAATTACGCCAGCCATGTTATGCGCACTATATGTATATCCTTCATAAAACATTATGATATTTAAATTATGCCCCTTTCCACTCCCTAGTTTACCACTCGGTCCCTCATCTCGTGACAGTTCTTCCCTCCCTTGTTTTTATAAACATAAGAAATGCATCACAGAACGCATGACCTACAAAAACAAAAACATCACTGGTCGCCTCCTTTTGAACACCCGACAGGGGTGGGTTAATAAATCGTATAAATACATAATATAATTTAGTAAATCCGTATAGTCATAATCTCAATTCAATATCAATACTATTAATAAAACTATAAACAGAAGTTTTGTGTCTATATTTGTCTGTTTCGCCATAACTCTTAAGCCTCTAACCCGAATTTAATTATCGATCCACATATATAGGGTTCATCGGGTTTTAGTTTGAGAGCTGGTAGAAGTGTCAATTAGATTTTCAATTTATTATTAAAAAAAAAATAATGAATTGAAAATATGAATGGGTGCTAGGCCCAAATAACCGTAGCTGTTGGTGGTCTTTAAAATACAATTTTAATTTTTATAGGGTTCATCAACTCAATGAATATGCTACTTAATATATAATTATGAGTTCCCATACAAATAATAGTTACATTGCTTATCTAGTGTCGTAATGAGTCATAATACCATTACGCACGAGATATATATGGTATTTTTTGCTATACCCACTATAAAATAGGTACCTTTCACTTCATTTTCAGTATTTTCAAAAATTTTGACAGCACATGTAGGTGGCAGGTGTGAGGGAAAGTAACTTTCCCGCACACCTGTCACCCATTACAGGCCGGTATATGTAAAGTAGCTATTTTATTGTGAGTATGGCAAAAAAGTGTTTTTCATACAAAATCAACAAACGACAGAATCCAGGTGGAGGATTTAGTTATCTTTTTCGAAAAATTATTATTTTGAGTATGTTTGTCCAAAAACTCGTTAAAATTCTAAGAATATAATCAAGTAGCCTTATCTGAAGAGTACGAATGTTTACCCTACGAATATTTAATAAGAACTTTTCATGGAAACATATAACTTGTCAAATAAAAGTTATAACTCCTTCTTAGCTATAAAACCGGTTCAATTTTCAGTTGCAAAGAGAATAATCACAATTATAATTAAATCTAAGAAGGAACGCTGAACAAATTAAATTTCATTTGCTGTTTAAACAAACGAGATATTGCAGCGCTTCTACCGCACAAATATGCAACTGCAAAAGAGAGTTGAACAACGATGATCCAGGAATATTATTACGAATATAAAATCGCTTTTCGTGTCCATTTTTCTATTGTATATAAATTTTTACTTCCCACCTCTACTATGGTAGGGAAGTAATGGATTTAGTCCGAAAAAAATATTTCGAGATTTTAACAGATCTTCACGTTTTGAGACCCTAGCAATCGTTTAAAATTATTTTCTGACTGATGTCTGTATGTGTGTGTGTGTGTATGTGGTCAATGGTTATGTCCTTTCAAAGTTTTTCAGGAATCATAAAATCATCTTTGAATGGCCGTAGTTCCTAAACTAAAAGAGATACAGACGTTTGCTTGTGCTCACTGAATTCAGCGTATTTTTTTCTATAAACATTCTTAATTTCAAGCACATATTAAAGATTTCGATTTTTGCGATTTTTTTAAGGCATATACCTTTGAAAAAATGCGATTTTTGGCGAAAATCGAAATCTCTCAGAACTTTATGAAAATCGCCATGCTTGTAGAAAATGACACGCTGATTCCAGTGAGCACAAGCAAACTTCTGTATCTCTTCAGGTTTAGAAGTTATGTCCGTTCAAAGTTTCTCAGGAATCATAAAAACATCTTTGAATGGCTGTAGCTCCTAAACTAAAAGAGATACAGACGTTTGCTTGTGCTCACTGAATTCAGCGTATTTTTTTCTATAAACATTAATAATTTCAAGCACATATTAAAGATTTCGATTTTTGCGATTTTTTAAGGCATATACCTTTGAAAAAATGCGATTTTTGGCGAAAATCGAAATCTCTCAGAACTTTATGAAAATCGCCATGCTTGTAGAAAATGACACGCTGATTCCAGTGAGCACAAGCAAACTTCTGTATCTCTTCAGGTTTAGAAGTTATGTCCGTTCAAAGTTTCTCAGGAATCATAAAAACATCTTTGAATGGCTGTAGCTCCTAAACTAAAAGAGATACAGACGTTTGCTTGTGCTCACTGAATTCAGCGTATTTTTTTCTATAAACATTAATAATTTCAAGCACATATTAAAGATTTCGATTTTTGCGATTTTTTTAAGGATATACCTTTGAAAAAATGCGATTTTTGGCGAAAAACGAAATCTCTCAGAACTTTATGAAAATCGCCATGCTTGTAGAAAATGACACGCTGATTCCAGTGAGCACAAGCAAACTTCTGTATCTCTTCAGGTTTAGAAGTTATGTCCGTTCAAAGTTTCTCAGGAATCATAAAAACATCTTTGAATGGCTGTAGCTCCTAAACTAAAACAGATACAGACGTTTGCTTGTGCTCACTGAATTCAGCGTATTTTTTTCTATAAACATTAATAATTTCAAGCACATATTAAAGATTTCGATTTTTGCGATTTTTTTAAGGCATATACCTTTGAAAAAATGCGATTTTTGGCGAAAATCGAAATCTCTCAGAACTTTATGAAAATCGCCATGCTTGTAGAAAATGACACGCTGATTCCAGTGAGCACAAGCAAACTTCTGTATCTCTTCAGGTTTAGAAGTTATGTCCGTTCAAAGTTTCTCAGGAATCATAAAAACATCTTTGAATGGCCGTAGCTCCTAAACTAAAAGAGATACAGACGTTTGCTTGTGCTCGCTGGATTCAGCGTATTTTTTTCTATAAACATTAATAATTTCAAGCACATATTAAAGATTTCGATTTTTGCGATTTTTTTAAGGCATACTTTGAAAAAATGCGATTTTTGGCGAAAATCGAAATCTCTCAGAACTTTATCAAAATCGCCATGCTTGTAGAAAATTATTATTATTATTATTATTATTTAATTAACTCTGTGTACACCAAAAGTGAAGAGTAGGTCAAAAATACATAAGTACAGTAAGAAATGACACGCTGATTCCAGTAAGCACAAGCAAACTTCTGTATCTCTTCACGTTTAGAAGTTATGTCCGTTCAAAGTTTCTCAGAAATCATAAAAACATCTTTGAATGGCCGTAGCTCCTAAACTAAAAGAGATACAGACGTTTGCTTGTGCTCACTGAATTCAGCGTATTTTTTTCTATAAACATTAATAATTTCAAGCACATATTAAAGATTTCGATTTTTGCGATTTTTTTAAGGCATATACCTTTGAAAAAATGCGATTTTTGGCGAAAATCGAAATCTCTCAGAACTTTATGAAAATCGCCATGCTTGTAGAAAATGACACGCTGATTCCAGTGAGCACAAGCAAACTTCTGTATCTCTTCAGGTTTAGAAGTTATGTCCGTTCAAAGTTTCTCAGGAATCATAAAAACATCTTTGAATGGCTGTAGCTCCTAAACTAAAAGAGATACAGACGTTTGCTTGTGCTCACTGAATTCAGCGTATTTTTTTCTATAAACATTAATAATTTCAAGCACATATTAAAGATTTCGATTTTTGCGATTTTTTTAAGGCATATACCTTTGAAAAAATGCGATTTTTGGCGAAAATCGAAATCTCTCAGAACTTTATGAAAATCGCCATGCTTGTAGAAAATGACACGCTGATTCCAGTGAGCACAAGCAAACTTCTGTATCTCTTCAGGTTTAGAAGTTATGTCCGTTCAAAGTTTCTCAGGAATCATAAAAACATCTTTGAATGGCTGTAGCTCCTAAACTAAAAGAGATACAGACGTTTGCTTGTGCTCACTGAATTCAGCGTATTTTTTTCTATAAACATTAATAATTTCAAGCACATATTAAAGATTTCGATTTTTGCGATTTTTTTAAGGCATATACCTTTGAAAAAATGCGATTTTTGGCGAAAATCGAAATCTCTCAGAACTTTATGAAAATCGCCATGCTTGTAGAAAATGACACGCTGATTCCAGTGAGCACAAGCAAACTTCTGTATCTCTTCAGGTTTAGAAGTTATGTCCGTTCAAAGTTTCTCAGGAATCATAAAAACATCTTTGAATGGCCGTAGCTCCTAAACTAAAAGAGATACAGACGTTTGCTTGTGCTCACTGAATTCAGCGTATTTTTTTCTATAAACATTAATAATTTCAAGCACATATTAAAGATTTCGATTTTTGCGATTTTTTTAAGGCATATACCTTTGAAAAAATGCGATTTTTGGCGAAAATCGAAATCTCTCAGAACTTTATGAAAATCGCCATGCTTGTAGAAAATGACACGCTGATTCCAGTGAGCACAAGCAAACTTCTGTATCTCTTCAGGTTTAGAAGTTATGTCCGTTCAAAGTTTCTCAGGAATCATAAAAACATCTTTGAATGGCCGTAGCTCCTAAACTAAAAGAGATACAGACGTTTGCTTGTGCTCACTGAATTCAGCGTATTTTTTTCTATAAACATTAATAATTTCAAGCACATATTAAAGATTTCGATTTTTGCGATTTTTTTAAGGCATATACCTTTGAAAAAATGCGATTTTTGGCGAAAATCGAAATCTCTCAGAACTTTATGAAAATCGCCATGCTTGTAGAAAATGACACGCTGATTCCAGTGAGCACAAGCAAACTTCTGTATCTCTTCAGGTTTAGAAGTTATGTCCGTTCAAAGTTTCTCAGGAATCATAAAAACATCTTTGAATGGCTGTAGCTCCTAAACTAAAAGAGATACAGACGTTTGCTTGTGCTCACTGAATTCAGCGTATTTTTTTCTATAAACATTAATAATTTCAAGCACATATTAAAGATTTCGATTTTTGCGATTTTTTTAAGGCATATACCTTTGAAAAAATGCGATTTTTGGCGAAAATCGAAATCTCTCAGAACTTTATGAAAATCGCCATGCTTGTAGAAAATGACACGCTGATTCCAGTGAGCACAAGCAAACTTCTGTATCTCTTCAGGTTTAGAAGTTATGTCCGTTCAAAGTTTCTCAGGAATCATAAAAACATCTTTGAATGGCTGTAGCTCCTAAACTAAAAGAGATACAGACGTTTGCTTGTGCTCACTGAATTCAGCGTATTTTTTTCTATAAACATTCTCAATTTCAAGCACATATTAAAGATTTCGATTTCTGCGATTTTTTTAAGGCAGAAGTTTCCCGAAAGTTGCAAAAACATCTTTGAATGGCCGTAACTTCTAAACTAAAAGATATATAGACGTTTGCTTATGCTCACTGGATTCAGAGTAATTTTTTCTATAAACATTCTCAATTTCAAAAATGTATTAAAGATTTCGATTTTTACGTCTCACCTCTACTATGGTAGGGAAGTAATGGATTTAGTCCGAAAAAAATATTTCGAGATTTTAACAGATCTTCACGTTTTGAGACCCCAGCAATCGTTTAAGATCATTTTCTGACTGATGTCTCTCTCTCTCTCTCTCTCTCTCTCTCTCTTTGTGTGAGTGTGTGTGTGTGGGGTCAATTTTTCGCCTTCGATATCGTAAAAACGGAACAACATACGGCCATGCCGATTGTTCTATTGTGTTTATCAGCCTTTAACTTAGATCTGATTAGATTTTGAGTCAAATCGGTTCAGTGGATCCAGAGATATTAAAAAAAACGTTCTCAATGTCACGTATTAACATAGGTAAAAAAAAATATAAATGAATTCGGGATGTTATAATATGAAAAAAATGTAAATATTTTTTTTCTCTAAAATGTAGTTTTCGAGAAAAAAAATATTTTACTAAAAAAAATAAAAATTGTACTTAAATCAAGGTAACCATGATTTTTGTTATATCACTAAACAAAAAAGAGGGCCATGCTTTTTTTCAAAGAATAAAAAAAGAGTGTTTATTTTTTGCAAATATTTACTAGGTGGGAAGTATAGGACTGGTCATCAGTCGAATTTTTATAGTAGGTACAAGGACTTTATAAAAATTTGTAGAACTTTTTATTAGTTTCTGTTGAACGTTTCGTCTTTGTATCAAGACTTCTTCAGCAACTTAAACTTGTAAAATCTGTTGTCCGTTTCGTTTCACAACTTCACATTCTTTAAGTTTTGGTTCAATTTTTATTGTTTAAGTAATAACCGGTGTTTTTTTTTTTTTTTTATTTATTGTGATTGTAATTTCTGTGGTTTTTTTGTAATTTTAATATTAACTAAACTATTAAAATTACAAAAAGAACACAGAAATTAGAATCACAATAAAAAAAACACCGGTTATTACTTAAAGAATAAAAATTGAACCAAAACTTAAAGAATGTGGAGTTGTGAAACTATAAAACGGACAACAGATTTTACAAGTTTAAGTTGCTGAAGAAGTCTTAATACAAAGACGAAACGTTCAACATAAACTAATAAAAAGTTCTATAAATTTTTATTAAGTCCTTGTACGGTTGTACCTACTATAAAAATTTATATTATTACGAATCTTTTTGATAAAATCGTATTTTTGATATAGGTTTATATTAGAAATCGTGTCCATCGTGATTATAATAATATTAAGAAAAATCGCAGGATAGTGGACGAAACGTCGTACATTTGATTTAATAAATCAAATATTTTGTCCACTATCCTGCGATTTTTCTTAATTTTGTTATTATAGGTAATGAGTCCGATTTTACGAATAAAAAATTTCGACATATCTGGACGTTTTTAGTACCTTAGAGTCCGAATCTACTGTTTTTGGAGAAAATGTCATTATTTTCCTCTTTTTAGTGGCTTTTTGAAGGAGGTTTTTTTTTGTTAAAAAGTTTTTTTTATCAAAAAGTTAAGTTGAAAAACAGTTTTTTTAAGCTGAACTTCGCCTTTTCAGTAAGTGTATTTGCATATTAAATAAAGAAATTATTATTATTATTACATATCTGTACTGTAGCAAACCCCAAGATGTGACGCCACTGCCTCCAATGGAAACCACGAAAAAGAAAGGTCACAGTAGTAAAGCTTGGAATGGTATCGAAGATACTGAACAGCGAGTACCTGCCGGAATGTTCTAGAGAACGCGAGAACGTACTAGGCTGGGCCGCGCAGGGTATATAAACAAGCCTGTACGAGTGAATGGCAGTCAGTCTACGGTGTCACGCAATCGGTAAGCAGTGAATGGCGAGTCGTGCCATTAAGTGGATCGGTGATATAAATATTAGTCTATCAACGGTCGAATCAGTCAGTACTATAAATAGTGGAGTGGATGTAAATAAATAGTACTGAAGTAACTGAGTAAATGACCGACATAAATAAACGTTAGAAATAAATCTGATATAAATACAGTGACATAAATAATTACAGATAAATAATCCTTGTCTATATAGTTATTTATTAGGTGTTATTTAAATGGCTCGTTTAGTTCAATAATTACCGTTTAAGTTTTTTTATTGTTAAAATCGACTTTTCGTTGTTGCATTCATTGTTATTGTATTTTTAATTATTGTAAATAAATATTTATTCCGCCAACTCAGAAAACAGTTTTGTAACAATACATATTTGTTTGAGAATAGTCCAGACAGTAGGGTTGTCATTATATTTATATTATTATAAATATTATGCATGTTCAATATGGAATGAACTTGAGGTTAGAACGTCTCCAATATTATTGAATTAATAAAGCTGTAAGTGTTTATTAATTAATACGGCAGCCACTGCTCGTCCGCCTGTGCTGCCCACTCTTCATACAACGAAGAACACACAAAACTAAGAATCAAGCTATACGGTGTAGGCGCCGGGTCGAACCGGCGCTTTCGTCGCCACCATCGTGCTTTAATTACTTAACTAACAACATCACGCAAACGAAAGTTTAGACAAACTACGTACCTCCGTAACATTGTTCTCTGTATTCTATACTCTATAGATCAGTGTTCAAAAAACAAAACGGCTCATGT
Source organism: Mongoloraphidia duomilia (assembly GCA_039654895.1). NCBI lineage: Eukaryota > Metazoa > Arthropoda > Insecta > Raphidioptera > Raphidiidae > Mongoloraphidia > Mongoloraphidia duomilia. Next base: position 3,682,794 of record CM077522.1, on the reverse strand, counting down.
AGATTTTCATCAAAATCTTTTCTATATTTATTGTAGATTATAGACGCGTCGACATCTAAGGTCATTAGCGTCTTTCAACTACACTAAATAATAACTAACTTAAAACTAAATAACATCACAAAACATCCATGAGCGCGGGTGGGATTCGAACCCACGGCAGTCCAGTCTAGAGGCTGCGGCGCCAAGCATGCTAACCACAAGGCTATACTGTCCCCTAAAATCTTCTCTATATCTTCAAATCATTTTTTTAAGGTTAGTGTTGCCGTTTAGATCTAGACTTTCTAGACTCTTGTCTTGTCTAGATTTTCAAGACAAGACTTGCAAAAGTCTTGTCTAGAAATTTTCAAGACAAGATAAGACTTGTTTTATCTAGATCAAGACTCTTGCCAAAACTCTAGACAATTTTCAAGAGTCTAGATAAACTAAGTAGTAGTAGGTAAAGTAAACCACTCGGTTAATCTAGACTCTTGAAAATAATCTATAGTCTTGATATTAGACAAGACAAGAGTTTTTTAATCTATAGACTTAGACTTAGTGAAGTCTTGATATTTCAAGACAAGACTTAAGTGAAGTCTTGTCTTGATATTTCAAGACAAGACTTTGACATGAGCTGCTTTGTCTTTTCGCCGCAGATATACGTGTGCGGCTGGTATATATAAGATACGACACCAAGGAGTAAAAACTTCAACCGCTATAAATAAACTATACAACGACACATTTTATCGGCTGGAACTTCTTATATGCGCCTGTTTACTCACATTTATCATTTTTCATATAGCGACTGGTTTTTTTTTTAAGTGAAACTCATTTAGGCACGGTAGATAGGAGTGATTCCGAACGGATATGAAAAAAGCGTGACGGAAATAGTTCAAGGGGTAAGGAGAAGGGAATACAAGCGCGGTACTAGTATACAGAGGAATTAGATAACTCGCCAACAGATGGCAGTAAAAAATAAATTAAAAGACGTTTCCACTCATCATATTTACGTTAATACGCGTCGATTGGCACCTTAACGTAGTCGATATCATTTTTCATTCTCGAGATTTCGTCTTAGAAAGAAATGGACACATACGTACGTACGTACGTACACACACACACACACAGACATCTTTCTAAAAATAGTGTTGTGACCTTGGAACATAAAAATTTGTTATACATTTTGATTTCGATTTTCGGACCCATTACAATAACTTCCAATGGGAAGTTAAAAATCCTGTCAAGACGTTTTCGTATAAATTGATTAGCTGGAAAGTTGTTTCATGGACATTCGGTATAGAAAATGACTTTTACTAATTTTCACAAAATTTAACATGCAACTTTTCGTTAAAGATATTAAAAATGACAGGCAATATTATGGCGACAAAACACGAATAGGAAAAAAAAATATTATTTCCATCAAATATTCAAAATAATTTATATGCTTTGGTTAATATTTCAATATATCAGAAATGATAAATTGAATTTACACGATAAAATTCTGAAATAAATAAGTTTATTCGATTTCGTGAATAAATTCTTTTCATAAAAATGAAATTACCAATATAAAAATAATAATCTGACTTGAATAAAAATACACTACAATAGAATCTCGATTATACGAGCGGTTGTGGATCGATCCTACCTCGAATAAACGAAAAACACGGATAAATACAAGTATAGTATATGTGCTTATATGACAAAAATCAACATTTTCTCATTAATAGTAGATTGTATGTCTAGATATGTAATGGGGCATATTACGGCGAGTGATGACAGTATGTAAAAACGAGCGAAAGCGAGTTTTTTCAGTCACACGAGCTGTAATACCATTACGTACGAAACATATATGGTATTTTTTGCCATACCCACTACAATATACCTACTTTTCACGTCATTTTCAAGAAATTCTGTCAGTTCATTTACGTCGCCATCGTTCCTTCCAGTGTGACGCGAAGTTCGTGCAAGTAAGTAATGACAGGCGTACGCAGGCGTATAGAGCGAATAAATAGAAGTTGCTATATGGCAACCTTTATTTTCTGCGCTAGTGCGGAAAATAAAACATTTTCCGCACACCTGCCTGTTAGATTAAAGGCCGCTATACATACATCGAAAGTAGCTATTTTGTATTGGATATGGCATAAAATATTTATATCAATTGAAAAAAAAAAAAACAATCGCAAGCTAAAAAGGTTTCTAGACATTTCTTAACAACTTGTTTAATTAGAAACTTTTTTCGTAGTTATGTAATAGTAGAAATGATAAATTTTGATAAGAAAAATTCACAGATTTCGCAATCCTTGCAACCATCGAGGACATTGGAAATGATAACAGCATATATGAAACATAATTGTTTATTATACACACAATATTTATCAATGCACTGTTTAGTTTTGTCAGGAATAACCCTATTATTCTTCTGTTATATACGCGTTCACTTTTGCTTGATTACTTAACTTTTAAATGGATTTTTCTACAGTATTTATTAACATTTGCTCAAAAATAACACCGCAGATCGTCGCAAATACCTGTCAATTAACTAGACATGATATAAAACACATTTCGAAAAAATTGCACTTGTTCAATTTTGCATGATTGCTCCTCACTTGATCGCAACACCGTTGTCTTCGTCGCAAATACCTCTCAATTAACTAGACATGATATAAAACACATTTCGAAAAAATTGCACTTGTTCAATTTTGCATGATTGCTCCTCACTTGATCGCGACACCGTTGTCTTCGTCGCAAATACCTCTCAATTAACTAGACATGATATAAAACACATTTCGAAAAAATTGCACTTGTTCAATTTTGCATGATTGCTCCTCACTTGATCGCGACACCGTTGTCTTCGTCGCAAATACCTCTCAATTAACTAGACATGATATAAAACACATTTCGAAAAAATTGCACTTGATCAATTTTGCATGATTGCTCCTCACTTGATCGCGACACCGTTGTCTTTTGGCCTTGAACGAAAACTCGTAACTCTGCCCCCATATACGAACATAAACATTTCCAATGTTAAAATGATATAAACGTTTAAATTTCTTATTTAAAATGAACTTTGACATTTATATTGAAATATGCAAGACTATTAAAGTAATAAATGGAAGTGTTATTTTGTTTTCTTACAAGTTAATTATGCTAATATTACAAAATGTATATTAACAAGTCCGTCGCTATTTAAATATACAAAAGCAATTTACAATATTAATGTCTGATGTACAAGTCAAGACGAGACAATTCACCGTTTGTTTAGACAATCTGCGCATTATTATCAACTCGCAAGACAACATTGTCGTTACCACTAAGTTAAGAGGTTATGAAGACGCTACAAGCAATGTGAAGCCAGTCGATATATTTATTCAGTTCATCAATTTTATATGTAAGAAGAAGAGAATGATATTCTCATATCCATCCCCGTTTAGCCGCCATGTTTGTTGTCCCCTTTGTCGTCGGACCCCACGTTTAGCCGCCATGTTTGTTGTCCCCTTTGTCGTCGGACCTGACTTCAACTTTGTATAAGCAGTTGTATACGGTATAGGGCCTCTATTACCTTTTAACTTGGCAATATTTGAACTGCTGCCATCACGTGAAGTCAAATCTGTTTGATAAGAACATTTATACCAAGTCATATTTACGTCTGATATATCGTTCCGGCTTGACTTGGTAAACAACTTAGTAATATTTAAATTGCTACCATCACGTGAAGTCAAATCTTTTTGATAAGAACTCTTATCAAGTCATATACGTCTGATATTATGTCGGATCAAGCTTGTCTTGATACACAACTTGGCAATATTTGAATCGCTACCATCACGTGAAGTCAAATCTGATAAGAAAATTTACCAAGTCATATACGTCTGATAAGTCCGTTTCGATTTGACTTGATACACAACTTGACAATATCTGAACCGCTACCATCACGTGAAGTCAAATCTGTTTGATATATAATTATCAAGTCATATACGTCTGATATATTCGTTCCGGCTTGACTTGGTAAACAACTTAGCAATATGTGAACCGCTACCATCACGTGAAGTAAAATCTGTTTGATAAGAACTTTTATCAAATCATATACGTCGGATATGGCTTGACTTGATACACAATTTGGCAATATCTGAACCGCTACCATAACGTGGTGTCAAATCTGTTCGGTCACAACTTGGCAATATTAATATGAACCGCTACCATCACGTGAAGTCAAATCTGTTTAAAAAGAACTTTTATCAAATCATATACGTCGGATATGGCTTGACTTGATACACAATTTGGTAATATCTGAACCGCTACCATTACGTGGTGTCAAATCTGTTTGATACAAACAATGGGACACATTACCCGCTTAATTCAGACACGTTTGGTGTGCAACATGGCCGTTGGACTTGACTGTCTCGTTCGACATAAATCACTTTTACTGCTTCTAGAGGATTTAGACGTATAAAACCTTTATACGCACATACATATGTACTGGCTATATTTATATACTGGGCGTCTCTCATAAATCAAGCGGAAGAGAATAAACACACAAATATTTTAATTACTAGCAAATTCGTCCGTCATACCATGCTTTTAACAGAAACATCTATCAGTTGTTAGTTAAACTATTTGAATAAATTGTTGTTAGTGACATCTACCGATGGTTTTAATAACTATTGTACTAAGCGTTACACAATTTGTTTTCGGCGATGACATAATTGTTAAATGACTGTGCACATTAAAAATTAGGCAAGGAAAATATTTTATAAGAGCTTAAAATAAAACTATTCAAAAGATGTAAAAACTTAACTAGATTGAAAAAATGGTGCAATTTTAACGTTAAAAATTTTTATATTAAAAAACAGTCGAGAAAATATTATTTTTAAATCATCATTTTTGCTATTACATATTATAATATTATCTAATAATAATAATAAAAAACTATAAAATCATGCAGTTTTTAAAGAAAAAAAATTTAAATATTTCGTAGGTTAATTTTGCTCTAGGACACGAGGTATAGTATTACATAAGACCATTCATTCTTTATATATATATGTGACGTAGATATATATGTTACCGGCAATTTAATGACGACGACGTGCGTATAATTAATTCCACTTTTTGACAACCATTCAGTGAAACTAATAAAATATCTAGTCAATATCCTTGTAATAATCCAGTCATTTTTTCACGGACAAATAATGTATTTTTGACATACCACTATAAAATAGTTACTTTACATGCATGTAATGGGTTACTTAACAGACAGATGTGTTGAAAGTGTTTTCAAACACATTAGTGTGAATTAATTAATGAATTGTAGATTATAAACGCGTCGACATCTCAGGTCATTAGCGTCTTTCAACTACACTAAATAACAACTATCTTAAAACTAAATAACATCACAAAACATCCATGAGCGCAGGTGGAATTCGAGCCCACGGCAGTCCAGTCTAGAGGTTGTGGCGCCAAGCACGCTAACCACTAGGGCCTAGTGGTTTTAGAGATTTTACACATTAACCCAGAGGGTAGTACAGCCTAGTGACTAGGCTGTACTACCCTCTGGGTTAATGTGTCAAATGACCGCCACATATATAATCAATGTCATGTACAATGAGTGAGTGGTCAGAGACTTGGGTCGAATCTCAATGACCCGTCAGCTTCGCATGTGATCGACCACCCTTTGCTTCCTGCTTCGTTTCAACGCTTTAACTATATTGCAGCTCTCTTTTTCATATCTAAGAAGGACCCTGTGTATATAAGAAGACGGTAGCCATGGTTGCATATAATATCATTATTATCACCATTCACTTTACAGCGACATTTATTCTGAAAACGTGACAATATAATTTGCAATATTTCACGTAAGATGTATCTATCCCCGCAAGGCAAAAACACTTATGTCAAAACTGTGAAAAAATATTATTAATGACGACAGACCGAGCGATGTAGCTTAGTGGTAGAACAATCGACTACGCCCTGCAGTCAGGGTTCATTCTGATTGGTCGAATACTCCATCTTGATGTCGTTTGACACACACACACACCTAAATGAATGTAACTACTATAAAGAACTCTGTATACTAATTAATAATAATTAATAATATTCTTTTACAGTTTTGGCATAAGTGTTTTTTATGCCAAAACTGTGAAAAAATATTATTAATGACGACAGACCGAGCGATGTAGCTTAGTGATAGAACAATCGACTACGCCCTGCAGTCAGGGTCCATTCTGATTGATCGAATACCCCATCTTGATGTCGTTTGACACACACACACACCTAAATGAATGTAACTACTATCTAGTGAACCCTGTATACTAATTAATAATAATTAATATTATTTTTTTACAGTTTTGGCATAAGTGTTTTTTATGCCAAAACTGTGAAAAAATATTATTAATGACGACAGACCGAGCGATGTAGCTTAGTGATAGAACAATCGACTACGCCCTGCAGTCAGGGTCCATTTTGATTGGTCGAATACCCCATCTTGATGTCGTTTGACACACACACACACACACCTAAATGAATGTAACTACTATATCTAGTGAACTCTGTATACTAATTAATAATAATTAATAATTAATAATATTTTTTTACAGTTTTGGCATAAGTGTTTTTTATGCCAAAACTGTGAAAAAATATTATTAATGACGACAGACCGAGCGATGTAGCTTAGTGGTAGAACAATCGACTACGCCCTGCAGTCAGGGTCCATTCTGATTGGTCGAATACCCCATCTTGATGTCGTTTGACACACACACACACCTAAATGAATGTAACTACTATCTAGTGAACTCTGTATACTAATATGGATAGTTGATAGCGATTAAAAAATGGATTTTGTATGTTGACAATGTTCAAACACATATATTCTTCAAGACAGGCATTAATGTTCACAAAATTAGAATGAAAACTTCAGGTAAGGCTTGTAATCTAATTCTTTCTATAAAAGTCGATCAATTTTTTGATATTTCAAAATAAAATCTAATTTAATGTTATTATTTGAGATATATTATAGATTGGGTGCTTACTTGATGTAAATTAATATTAAACATTTTGAATAATAATAAAACACAAGGTTTTTTAAAATTTACACTATAACTTTATTTTATGACAATTGTTTCGTCAACACAGTGACTTCTTCAGAAAATATCTTATACTAAAATAAAATACAAAACGTACAAATAATATATAGGTTCTTATCAGGTAAGAAATAAAGTTAAAACTACTAGCAAATCTATAGACTAAGTAAAAGAAAAAGAAGAGAACAACCAACTAAAGTATACATTCAATAATTATAATTTATATTAAGGAGGGGTGAACTATTCAAGTCTAATTGATCGTTTAGGAGATATCCTAACTTTTTGTGTTTATTAATTTCTAATGATTCTAACAAGTTTAATTTCATGCTTTTATTTTCCATATGTAGAATTTTGAAGTCTTCTTGATATGTATGTCCTTCTTCTAGTAAATGATTGGCGTACGTGGAATCCTGTTTTTTCATTTTATAGCTCTTTATGTGTTCTCCAATTCTTCTTTTGAAAGTTCTACCTGTTTGACCGATATAATATTTAGGACAATCCTTGCACATTAATTTATAGACACCAGATTTATTATTTTTATTTGCTCTATCTTTATTGTTTTTTATTATTTTACTCAGTTTATTATTTGTTTTAAATGCTATTTTTAAGTTATGTTGTTTTAATATTTTTGAGGCTAATGTTTCCGAAATTCTTCCTGTATATGTGATTGATTTATAATTATTATTCTTGTCTTTAATAGGGATAGGAAATATAAGCTTAATAGCATCTTTAAATAATTTATTTGTCAAAAATATTAAAACAACATAACTTAAAAATAGCATTTAAAACAAATAATAAACTGAGTAAAATAATAAAAAACAATAAAGATAGAGCAAATAAAAATAATAAATCTGGTGTCTATAAATTAATGTGCAAGGATTGTCCTAAATATTATATCGGTCAAACAGGTAGAACTTTCAAAAGAAGAATTGGAGAACACATAAAGAGCTATAAAATGAAAAAACAGGATTCCACGTACGCCAATCATTTACTAGAAGAAGGACATACATATCAAGAAGACTTCAAAATTCTACATATGGAAAAAAATAAAAGCATGAAATTAAACTTGTTAGAATCATTAGAAATTAATAAACACAAAAAGTTAGGATATCTCCTAAACGATCAATTAGACTTGAATAGTTCACCCCTCCTTAATATAAATTATAATTATTGAATGTATACTTTAGTTGGTTGTTCTCTTCTTTTTCTTTTACTTAGTCTATAGATTTGCTAGTAGTTTTAACTTTATTTCTTACCTGATAAGAACCTATATATTATTTGTACGTTTTGTATTTTATTTTAGTATAAGATATTTTCTGAAGAAGTCACTGTGTTGACGAAACAATTGTCATAAAATAAAGTTATAGTGTAAATTTTAAAAAACCTTGTGTTTTATTATTATTCAAAATGTTTATTATTTGAGATGTTAGGATGTCCGAAATTTATACAGTAACAGTGTTCTTGAGAAATTGGAATAGAAAAATAAATTTTAATTAAGTTTCATTTTGGAATATCAGAATATTGATATAGGTATATTAAACGGATTTTGTTCCGGTTTTCACGATTAGATAGACTGATTCACGAGGAAAGTTTAGATGTATAATTGAAACTGGTCGACCCGGCTTCACCCGGGTAAAAATCAGAGATAATCTCAGAATACCGATTTCTAAAATTTTTTCACTGCTCGGTAAGTACTATACTTTGCAGTAATGTATTAATAAATTATAAATTCATAGCACCCGAACGAAGCCGGACGGGACTGCTCGTGTATTAATAAATCATAAATTCATAACACCCGGGCGAAGCCAGACCAGGCCGCTAGGTAGTTATAAAGTAAGTTGCAAGAAACTTTAGGCTGAGAATGTCAAAATGAAGAGGAAATTTGATATCGACACGTTCGGGAGTGCTTCATTGATAAAACAAAGGGGACGAAGGCATATCATATTTCTTCTCTTAGGGCGAAATTAAATATTGCCAGTGTTTAAATCACTTTGTCGGCTAGCCGACTCTTCTATTATGCCTATATTTACGGAATGGCTGAAGCATCCTTATGCCATCTAATATATCTCTTTTTTATTAAATAAAGGCACTGATTTTTCGTAACAAATTGAAATTCCAATTGATACATTCAACGATTTAATACACAATATCTGGATGACCGAGCTTTGCTCGGATGAGTTCAAAAAAAATAGTACTTAAAGTTCCCACTTCATCAAAATCGTTAGTAGTAGATAATATTATTATACGTCGGTATACGACATACTACATAACGTATATGTACCTACATATTTTCAAATAATTACTGATTATTTTAATAAGTTAACGATTGACTGTCAGAGGAATTTGACATAAATAATGAAAATAGTTTGTTTTTTCCAAAGCCTACTCACCATACGACACTGTTTCATAACATTAAAAAAACTATCCAAGTGTGCAAGCTTTCACGGCCGGTATTGTTCCAAGTCTTCATGGTTTCCGGGCTTGTAGGCCGTGGTCCGGTGGTATTTCTACCTGACGTTTCGTCTACAACTGCGGTAGACATTCTCAAAGGCGATGTGGCAGCGGTCGAAGTGTCCTCCTTGGCGGCTCACACACACTAATCTGTGAGCCGCCAAGGAGGACACTTCGACCGCTGCCACATCAACATCAACAAAACTGTTTTTTAAAATGATAAAATCCATAAGAAAACGAATTTTTCCAGGGATCAGATTTAGTTAGATCGATTTTTTGCCCCCCAAAACCCCTTTTCAGTAAATTTCATCCAAATCGTTAGGGCCGTTTTCGAGAAAATATTTAAATAGGTACATCGGTTTAATAATATAGGGATACTACTTTTTGTATCACGATTGTGCGATTGTAGATCGTCAGATTCAGCGTCGGGCCGTACACTCTTCGCTGAAATACACAAACGATTGTCGAACACACATTGCACACTTCGTCGCAGGTTCGCGCTAAAAAAATTTTAAGACGATGACAGCTTCATATAACCTCAAAAAAAAGATTCGAAGACGATGACAGTTCCATTTAACCTTAAAAAAATATTTGAAGACGATGACAGTTCCATATAACCTCAAAAAAAACAACAAAAGATTTAAAGACATGACAGCTTCATATAACCTCAAAACAATTTTACGATTAAAAAACAAGTTTCATATAGAAAATATCGATCCAGATTTAATCCCGGGATCAGGACTAAAATCCTGACACCCCTAGTGACATTCGAATATTCTATATCGCTTTATTACTGTTTTAATAACACCACCCTTACAGCCTATTGTTTCGATTTTATATACTGTTTTATTATAAAACTCAGCTTCAGTCACGTTTGCTCATTATCCGCCATGTTTAATAATCTTTAGCTTCTAGAACTTTATCTTCGTTCGTCCCTCTCAAAGATATTCTCAACAAAAATAATTTAACAAAGTCGACAACAAAATAGATGTAATCACAATATTATAAAGTTTAGGGTTCCCGGTTCTTGTTAAACGCGTACATATTTTATATTAAAAAATGTTTCAAGTTTATTTTGTTTTAGCATATTTTTTTGCTGACGCACTTTTTTAAAAACTTTATTATAAATAGGTAGGTACAATAAATAATAATAATAGTATTACTGTTAACTTTTAACAGACTTTAAAAAACAGATGTTCTCAATTCGACATGTAGAGTAAAGTGCCCTAATATCGGATAGCTTTTGAAAAATGTCCATATTTTTTTAACTCATTACAATACACAATATAGTGTCGTAACAACGTCCAAAAATATGGAAAGTTTTAAGGGAACAAAAATGAACAAAAAATTCAAATTTATAAAAAAGGTCTCATTTTTCTGTCATGCCAAAATGTAGTCCTAATATCGAATAGTATATCCGATATTAGGAAAATGTTTTTAATAAGGTTTAAAATATTTTTACAAGCTTTTATAATTTTGTTATGCTTTAATATTATCAATATTGATTTAAATCTGTAACAGAAATGATCATTTCATAATAGCTCCAACAAATTTCCTAATATCGGATACCTGATATTACGACGTCATTACTGTCCGATATTGCGCAATTAGTTTATTTTTAGGTTAAAAACTGAAATATAACACTGATAAGGTAATTTTAAAAAATTGATTAGTAATAATCAAACTACACTTTCTGCAGGTTAACTTAAGCTAAAATTTGTAATTAAAAGACTCATCTAGGAAAATGTATACGCACTTCAAAGTAAGGCGTCAAATTTTCGGATGTTCGATTTTTCTTCAAATGCCTATAATGACATCTGTGTGCAAGTGTTGATAATAAAAGATTTCTCTATAGTAAAGGTTTGACTGCTAGATACACCTTAAATAGTTGTTTGCGACATCTTCCTTTTAGATTTTTTGTAACAGCGGTGTCCCAAATTAGGCAAATGATATTAGGACACTTTATCTATATTTTTTTATGAAAAAATTTACAAGCGGAAGGCAACGACACTTCTGATTACACTGTTAATGACGGCTGTAACGCATGCCCTTATAATTTGAGAAGCAGAGCTAATACGTCTTAAGGTATAATTATTTTGTTGAATTGTATGTGGAAAATAAAGTTTTATTTTTATGTTTTTTCCCAAATAGGTAAGGGAGCAGTGTAATGTATTTTGGTTCAGCCCTAGTTTATTTTATGTAATTGTAACAAATGATTATGTTATTGAATTTATGTAATCACCTAAACTGTAAAATTGTACATTTTTGTTAGAAAATAATTCAATTGGATTCCAGCATTTATATGATAAATTAAAATAATTATTTTTGAGTTAATAAAGAATTTATTTAAAATTATAATATTTATTCAAATATTACAATTATTATAAATAAAACCGTTTAAAAATAAGTCATGTTTTTACAAATATACCGCCGTGTAATTACTTAACAAGAAATCATTTGAATTACCGTTGTGAGAAACTTTGTAATAATGAATATGTTAGTTTGTTTCGTATATAAAATCAGAATTAACTGCTTTGCGCCGAGTCATTTTATTGCTAATAAATACTCCAATTTAATGAACTATTAAATACCACTAAAAATTGTCATGTACTTACTTTCACCGTTCGAGAACAATCATTGTCAGGTGACACGCGTTTAGAATGTGACAAAGTCGTGGTGCAATAATAAAACACGCTCACATTCTATCTGCATTATTGTAACCTGCACAGCTGTTTTCCGATCTTCTCTCCAGTGTTTATATAAAAATAGTTTTTAAGGTTCCGTACCTCATTCTGTTTTTTGAAAATTTGATAACGGATTATTAATCAGCGATCCCGAAAACCCCCTAATCATGTATTTGGTGAAAATGCGATGACTTGAATTACTTTGTTATGTGCAAAATTCAAAAATTTTCAAAAATATTGACGCCGGTCGACTTTTGGCGCCCTCTATATTCGTACCAAGCAATAAAAAAAATGTTGAACACATGCATATTGTAGAGAAACTCAAAAGCTACAACTTTTGTCATAACCATTTTTTGCCCCGATTGACCGTTTTGTTCTAAAATCGAAAAAACCGTTTCCACACCCAACAGTGTCATTTTTGAGAATTTTTGAATAATAAGAAATTTCAAAAAATTTTCCAAACAAAAGTTGTTGGATACATCCTCCTTAACAATTTTTATAATAGTAATTATTCACGTACAATCAGTATTTACCAAGATACATGATTTCATCCCTAAAACTCAAGATGGCGGCCACCCCTTGCGGAATCCGAGGGGGGAAACTTCTACCATTAAAATTTCATCAAACTTCTAATTAACGCAATTTCAGACCTATTTTTTCGACCATTTGATTGAACTAGGCTCTACAATTCGTTGAAAGTCGTAACTTGCAGCCTTAAATCTATATTTAAGAATGTCATTTGATTTCAATTAAATGAAGATCCCTATTCAAATAATATTTTTAAATCTAGATTTAAGGCTAAGAGTCGATGTATCAGAAACCCAGCATAAATATTACAAAAGTGAATGAATTATGTATACCTACTTATCTTATAAATAAAATCCTATCTTTACTCAATATAAGCAGCTTTAATAACTGTATAAGCCATAAGGCTATTTCCAAACTTAACACAATATATGGATGAAAAATACGCGTCAACATTGACACTACGCCATTTTGTTTGTTTAGTAAAATGAACTCTCAAACAAAAATCTTCCTTAGCTATTCGATTATCCGGTTCGTGTCAGATCTTTAGCGCTATGGATAAACGAGACTAAACTATATATTGACAGTATTACAGTAAGACGCGACACTAGACAGTAGAGATCCTATTATAATTTATACTAGCTGTACCCGCGACGTCGCTCACGCGGCGCTTTGGAATTTGATGGCACGTGCAATCATTCTGAAATTTTAACACCTGTTAGAAAAATGGATGTAAAAATGCTTTGAAAGTTAAGGTGATTTTACATTATTATTTATTTTTACACAGAAAACTTCATAAAAACTTTGACTTTTACTGTAAAGTTAAACAAATTTGTGATTTTTACATAAAGTAAATTAAAATTACATAATTTGTGTAATATTCCAATAAAGTGTGTAAAAATTACAAAATAAAATGTATAGTTACATATATAAAATGGATGAATACAAAACAAATTAATGTAAAATTGGTGACCACGCATGCGCAATGTGTTTTTATGGAATATACGCTATGTGCAGGCGATACCTGTTTGCGACGCCATTGTCTCTTTGTGTGCCTATTACCAGATTAATCGCTGGCTACAAATGGGCTATCGATAATCTGTGTAATCGGCATTCTCATTTCTTACAGTGTTCTATAAGATATTCAAATTTGATCAAATTCCTAAGAAAAGTGTTTCATGGGTGATGCAACGTAATAGTGCGTTATGAAATACTCGTGGCGACATCTATTGGTTGGTAGCAGAAGTATTATTGTTTGCGACATCTATTGGTGAGTAACAGAATCATGGTTTTATTTTATTCCAGGAGCCATCTGAAGATATAGTTCTTAAACTACCCCGTGTAAGTAGAATAATAGTCATATTTTAACAAAAAATAATAAAATCTATAAAAATGAATGTTTGTCTGTTTGTTTGTTTGTCCCGTATGCGTTCCTATACCATTAATCCGATTGCGATGAAACTTCGGTTAGTTGTTGTGCTCACTATCGGGAAGGTTTCTGTAGGTTCAGAAATTCTTAGCACTCGGGCGAAATCGGGCGGTACCGCTAAATTATCGTGAATGGTGGAAGTACGTGTATATATGGCGGAGGGGCGGGTGTTTATTCTTTATTATCGAAGCCGGGCGGAACCGCTATAAATTTTTCATAGCATCCGGGCGAAGCCGGACCGGACCGCTAGTACAATAAAATACATTTTTTTATTGGAATTAAAATTAATAAATTTGTAATTGTAAAATAAAATATATTATAATATTGTATGCCTATAAGTATAAATAAATAGAGAAATCAGTTTTCTAATTAACACAAAAAGAAATATTTTCAGCCAACGTCTTCAAATATTCAGTGTAAAAGTTTACTGTCTCTGCAAAGTTTCGTACAAGAAACTAAACTTTTTATTAGAACTATCTGGATTCTGGTTTGACGTAATTTATTTGTCCGATTGTCTTAGAATCAATATGTTTGCACAAACATCGAGCAGGTCGCCTTCGGTGTTTGTACACATTTCACGATGATCAAGCCAATAAAAAGAGTTACTGGAAAGTTTCACTGTAAAAGTTTATTTACAGGTTAATTAACCCAATTTGCGATTTAAACGTACTTTGAAAATAGATTCTTCAATTGTAAATTATGATCGACTAGCAACGGGATCGTCCCACATGTCAGTATGCGCCTGTCAACGACATTTTATTATGTCACTAGCGGCCCGGCCCGGCTTCGCCCGGGTGCCAGGAATGTATATATTATAATAAAGATTAAACACCCGCCCCTCCTTCATATATACACATACTTCCACCATGCACGGTAATCTAGGCTCTAGTGGTCCTGACCGGCTTCGCCCGGGTGCTAAGAATTTATGAACCTACAGAAACTTTCCCGGTAGTAAGCACAACAACTCACCAAAGTTATACATCGCAATCGGATCAATGACATACGGGATAAACAAACAAACAAATAATATTTTTTACTTTTTAGTGGCTTTACAATACGTAGTTTAGTCGCTTGCCAATAGATTCACTTCTTAACTAACTTCTTTCGCTGTGTATGTGTCAAAAAGTGACATTTACCTTAAAGAATTACACTCCATTACTAACTTTTATTAAAATCAGCCGAACTACTGAACCGATTTAAGTAAAATTTATATGGGACCAACTTCGAGATATACCCTATCCAATAAAAAAATAATTTTCTAAATCGGTTTATAAATGACGAAGTTCTGAGGTTACAAACATAAAAAAATACAACCGAATTGAGAACCACCTCCTTTTTTTGAAGTCGGTTAAAAATACACAGTTTTGCAATTTTTTTTGCACACTAAGCTTGTCAAAAATTTGTTTTATAGTTATGTTTCTATTCTTCAATTAAACGTTCTGTTGTTTTGATCACATTTTCTCAAAAACAACTTCGCTAGACTAAAAGCGATAAAATAAATATAGGTAAAAGTTTGATCATGATAATAAAGATATATTTGGATAGCAAGTTCAATAAATCTCTACGGTTGAATTTTTTTATGTCTCGCTCTCTCTTTCTCTATCTCTCTGGTGTTTCTTATATTAAACAATAACAAGTAAAGACAGGTGTACTCGTGAAATGACGCACTCCGTTTTACAGGACTGAGAAAAACAAAAAGAGATCGTAAACAAACAAATACGAACTACGACACATCTCACTGCTTCAGAACTGTTGACAATTCTTAGAATAATCAATGATCGTTTATTTTAGACATAATTTTTATTCAGTTTTTCTGAAATATTCTTATTTTACTGGTTTTCAGTACACGCTTTATAGTTTAATACACAATTTACAATTTTTTGTCCACGAAATTTAAAAAGTTCTATGGAAGCATTATTCGATATTTTTTTAATACTTGAGTACATGCATTTTCAAAAAGATCGGATAATTTTTACAAAAGTATCTACATATGGCCGCCATTTTGAAATCTAACGCCATTTTATTTTCTTGTGTCCTATAAAACTCTTAAATATCAATTTTCAAAAAGATCGGATAATTTTTACAAAAGTACATATGGCCGCCATTTTGAAATCTGACGCCATTTTATTTTTTTATGTCCTATAAAACTCTTAAATATCAATTTTCAAAAAGATCGGATAATTTTTACAAAAAGTACATTACGCCGCCATTTTGAAATCTGCCGCCATTTTATTTTCATGTCCTATAAAACTCTTAAATATCAATTTTCTAAAAGATCGGATAATTTTTACAAAAAGTACATATGGCCGCCATTTTGAAATCTGACGCCATTTTATTTTCTTGTGTCCTATAAAACTCTTAAATATCAATTTTCAAAAAGATCGGATAATTTTTACAAAAAGTACATATGGCCGCCATTTTGAAATCTGACGCCATTTTATTTTTTTGTGTCCTATAAAACTCTTAAATATCAATTTTCAAAAAGATCGGATAATTTTTACAAAAGTACATATGGCCGCCATTTTGAAATCTGACGCCATTTTATTTTTTTATGTCCTATAAAACTCTTAAATATCAATTTTCAAAAAGATCGGATAATTTTTACAAAAAGTACGTATGGCCGCCATTTTGAAATCTGACGCCATTTTATTTTTTTGTGTCCTATAAAACTCTCAGATATTAATTTTCAAAAGGATCGAACAGTAGATATACTTTTAACATGAACATGTCGCGAAACCATAAGTTTTTCCCCTCCCAGAAAACGTCTAACGCGCCTATAGAAGCATAGCTTCAAAAACACTGTGGAAATAAATGACTATGTTGATAATTAAGGGACTCGTCAAATTGAAGCCGCAATTCATTGTTTTCAGGTGAAAGGTGTCAGTAAACAAAGAAATGTAATCGTGCGATTTGGCCGACATGTTTTCGTCTGCGCAACAAACGGTTCTGATTCATCATGGCCTCCCGCAACCAGCTATTAACGTCGTCTCTTTCTCTCCTTTGAGAGAATGAGAACAAATTGGTACGTTTCGTTCCCTTTGTAAAACGATGTCCCTTTATATCGAAGTACTCAATTATATTGGCCTAGGTTCTACACACGGTGCGCCAAGGGTCCGTTAGCTTTGAAACGTCGATGCTTGACGCGACATTTTTAGAGTCAAACCACACGAGCGTATTTTCTGCGGCGGCTTGCACGTCCAAATCGAAACCGTGCCTACAAACGAGTGAAACTAGACGAACGGAATATACGTCGCGTTTTTTTACAAGCTTTTATTTAACTTGCATTGTATGTTGGTTTGTGTGTTTGTTTAGGTCAAAACTTGCAAGTCAATTTTGAACGACTTCCACGTATCCGATCGTTTTGAAATTTTGTACACATATGTATTCCCGATGACAATGCATGAATAAATCGTTTTTAGAAATAAATTAAACCCCTAAGGGGTTCAAACGGGGATGTAGGGTTTTTTTGACTAATCAACTCCCAGGCCAAATCGCGGAAGCTAGAAACTTGAAATTTGGACAGTTGGTTCCTTTTCTGACGTAAGCATCCACTAAGAAAGGATTTCTCGAAATTCAACCCCTACGGGTGTCAAAGGGAAGTAAAATTTAGAAAGACTAAAATGAACAAAATAAAATAGTCAAAAAAAACTTTTTAGAGACAAGCTTTTAGTGAAATGTACTAAAAAGGAAAAAATAATATTTAATAATTTTGGTTCATCATTATTATAAAAGCGGGGGTTGCGACTAATAAACTATCATTGAGATTACAACCCCCGCTTGTTTTTTTTTACTAATATTTTTTTTAACGCTACTGATTGCGTTGATATCGTCACCGCCACAACACGCTAGAAACGAAAAACACTGTTTAGTGCGGGGCAAACTAGACGAGGCGACGGATCACCGACGCTGTTTCACGATAACAAATAAAAACGAAAACTGAACGAACGAGGTTATGGTAGACGAAATAAACAACTCTGATTGGACAACGAACGTTTATTACAGACAGCTGCCGCAATGTCAACTTGAACGTTACGTTGCGCCTTGCGTATTTCTTGCGTTTTCGTCTTATAGGATTTTTTGGAAAAAACTCACTACGCATTTTCGTCTTATGACCTTTTGTATCCACGTGATGGCCATGCAAATAAAAGTTTATCTATCTTATCTATCTATCTACGTTTTGCGATAATTATAGACGAGGCTAAGCACAGTATAGAAATATGACTATAATCACCGTTTCAACATGCAACTACTACGAATCACCTACACCGTGGTTTCTAATGAATGACGAACACACGGCTGGAGACGAATTCAAGAGGATTTTAGATGAAAACAGACAAATTCTACACTAATCTCGATTGTACAGCAAACGTTTTTTTTTCATTTGTATTTCCACACAAAACGTAAACGGAAATCCATTTGAAGAAAATTGTATACAAATATCATATAATAAGAAAAAGCTCAAATAAAGCTTCATTAATCACCTATTATGAAATGTTTACATTCAAATTTTATTTTGATTGTTGGAAATCGTCATAAAAAAACTCATCTAACAGCGGGATTAATGACGTTATTTATTATAACATACGAAATAAATACAAACGCGATAAATTGAATAATAAATATAAAATAGGGGGCAGTGGCGTCTACGGCTGCGGGTGTCTTGAGCGTGACAACGTCTGCCTGAGATGAAAGAAATTAATAGTAGATTATAATATAATACTTCAATATATAAAAACTGGGTAGCATGTGTCATCTACAAGGCCGCGGGTGTTTTGAGCTTGACAACGTCTGCCTGAGATGAAAGAAATAAACACATAGTAGATTATATAATATTTAAATAAATAAAAACTGGGTAGGCTATGACGTCTAAATGGCCGCGGGTGTTTTGAGCGTGACAACGTCTGCCTGAGATGAAAGAAATAAATACATAGTAGATTATATAATACTTCAATATATAAAAACTGGGTAGGCTGTGTCGTCTAAACGGCCGCGGGTGTTTTGAGCGTGACAACGTCTGTTAGAGATGAAAATAATAAACAGTAGATTGTATATCTAGTGTCGTAATGAGGTATATTACTGATGAGTTTTAACGCAGTCACACGAGTCATAATATCATTGTGCACTAGACTAAAAAATTGTGTGTTTTAAAAATCATCAACTGCAGCTAAGGTTATTTGAGTCTAGCACCAATTCATATTTGCAACTCATCATTTTTTTCTTTTTTTTTAATAATAAATTGAAAACTGAAATTGACACTTTTACCAGCTCTCGGGATAGAACCCGGGAACTGGGGACTCTCCTACAAAAAAAAATATATTTCTCCGGGAAAGAATTACCTATTTCAGTCCCAAGAGTCTAGAAAAAATTGATTTGGGCCCCAAAGCGAGGTTCTCAAACAATTTCACCTTTAAGATAGATAGATTGTAGATCATTATAGACGCTCAACAGCTGAGGTTATCGAATTATATAATTTCACCTTTAAAGAAATTTTTTAAATCTTTAAAAAAAAAGCATAGGTAAATTGAAATCATCTAAATTAGTGATGGGCGATATGAGATGTTTTTACAATCGAAACAATTGTAATCGTTCATAATAACAATCGAGTCCACAATCGACTCGGAGTTTGATTTTACAATCGAAATGTTCGATTGTTGAAGTCGATTATTTGCCACATAGGTTATAGCAATAGCAGCGAATGAGAATACATATAATCGCGATTCAAGGTTATATGCTAGTCGACTGATGTTCACGCGACTCGTTGATTGTTCACTGTTCAGTCGGTACTCACGACTCTGTGATCTCTTCACTGTTGAATTCGTATTTACGCGATTACTGCACAATCGACCATCTACTCGATCACGCAGTTGTTGAGTGATGATCGATTGTATAATATTATGTGGCTCTCGACAGTGTACGATTCAGTACTATGCGACTCGGTCTCAGTGAACTATGAAACAGCAACAATCGAGTCCAAGTGATAACCATCGAGACAATCGACTAAAATATCTCGTAATCGCGCATCACTAATCTAAATGAAAATTAATTCTTGATGTTTTAGCAGACATTTTCACAATAGTTTACGAGGCTTACCGAAGAAAGCACAGAGTACGGTCCTGTATTCTCTAGAGATGAAAGTTCAGAACGAATAA
Source organism: Mongoloraphidia duomilia (assembly GCA_039654895.1). NCBI lineage: Eukaryota > Metazoa > Arthropoda > Insecta > Raphidioptera > Raphidiidae > Mongoloraphidia > Mongoloraphidia duomilia. The sequence continues at coordinate 3,662,510 of CM077522.1, read as the reverse complement.
ATTGTAATCCGTCAACGAATGGCGGACTAACGCATATAGGTAACTCTTAGAGCCCTAAAATAACACGTCCTTACAGTTTTATGGGGTACACTTTATAGTTTACGTCCTTGTACGACCTCTTATATCCGTCGGATGGACTTTGAAGTCACCACTTCTGTTTTTGTATATACAGTATAGCTGCGATTATCCGACATAAACTGGTACTACAACTCGGATAAACAAGCCGTGAGGTGGATCATTTATTAGGACTAAAGTGCGACCCTTGAGGTCCACACGACGAACTTCCCGGTTTGATAAATATTTAATAATAATAATTAAATTAGATATTACACAGAAAAGTAATCATTTTAATCATTAAAACATAATTATTATTTATTTTTAACAATAATTGAAAAAAAAAAAACGGCTGAACCGATTTTTATAAAATTTATTTCGGATCAAAATGACGTTAACACGCCTCGATTGACACCCTTACGAAGTCGGTATAATTTTTTATTCGCGAGATATTGTGTAAAATCTAATTTTTTGGAGTCTATTTGATTAAGAAAAAAGAACGGCTGAACCGATTTTGAAAAAATTTCTTTCGGATCATATTTAAGTTAATACGCGTCGATTGGCACCATAACGTAGTCGATATCATTTTTCATTCTCGAGATTTCGTCTTAGAAAGAAATGGACACATACGTACGTACGTATACGTACACACCCACAGACATCTTTCTAAAAAATAGTGTAGTGACCTTGAAACATAAAAACACTACCTAAAAGCAAACTCCCGGGCTATAATATTCTACATATCAGAGTAATATCAAAGAGATTGACGCAATCCCTAGTATATAATATGTTTTTTTTCACCGCATGTAATAAGCACTACTGATTTAATAATAAGCATTGAACGTTATGTAGCGCTTATAAATGGACACATTCGACGCGTTACCATACGTGTAGTAGGTACACATCGAGAGGGGAACATAATATAGGGCACTCAGTGGGACGCAGTATCGGGAGCATCGCGGCGGGACACGGTCGTATACTTTATTCATTCCTGAGGGTGCATAGGATATTGCTCTGTGTATAAAGGGGGAAACCCCCGCGTTATATCTTATATACGGTCGTCGTCGGACCGAAATGCGTTCGGTCAATGTCGTTACACGCTGCACCGCAACAGCTGTGTACGGTGTCGGAAAAGCGGTAACGCCCAAATGATGGTGGAGGCGCAGGGTCACGCGGTGGAAGGCACGGGTATTTATTTATTACGCAGGTAGTAATTATTCGATAAGGGCGTTTAATTCAGAATAGCTCCGAGGGCCGAGGTGTCAATTAGGTCGATCACGATCTACCGCTAGATCTCGTAATGATTTTTTGTGCACCACCAACTATACCTAAGTATTATATCTCTAAAATGTTTTTGTTTTATAATTCAATATGTCCTTTAATTTAAGTAATAATTATTAGGTATAATCCTGTCCCAAAATTTAAGATAGTCATGCACTTATATCTACTTCACTATTTATAATAGCGTGTGCTTCGCATTATTCCATTGGTTTTCCGCTCCATTAATCTTGTTACGAACTATGCATGACTCATTATCTTAAATTTTGGAACTTTACTATAAATGCTGAGAATATAAGGCCCAACTTTTTGCAAAAAAATTATATTTTTTTTCCAACTTTTGAAAAAGTAGATCGCAGATGCATTTTTACTGGAAAAATAGATCTTATATGTAAAAATTAGTGGGCAGCCATGGTATAGCCTCTCTAATAAAATGAGCCACCTTAGGAACATTTTCACAACAATCAAGGCAACAAAAAAAGTCAAGAGGTGTCATGGGACACCCGACAGAAGCTATGCTTTTTACGCTTAAAAAGATCGGATAATTTTTACAAAAGTACATGTAGCCGCCATTTTGAAATCTGACGCCATTTTATTTTTTTGTGTCCTATAAAACTCTTAAATATCAATTTTCAAAAAGATCGGATAATTTTTAAAAAAGTACATATGGCCGCCATTTTGAAATCTGACGCCATTTTATTTTTTTGTGTCCTATAAAACTCTTAAATATCAATTTTCAAAAAGATCGGATAATTTTTACAAAAGTACATATAGCCGCAATTTTGAAATCTGACGTCATTTTATTTTTTTGTGTCCTATAAAACTCTTAAATATCAATTTTCAAAAAGATCGGATAATTTTTACAAAATACATATGGCCGCCATTTTGAAATCTGACGCCATTTTATTTTTTTGTGTCCTATAAAACTCTTAAATATCAATTTTCAAAAAGATCGAATAATTTTGACAAAAGTACATATAGCCGCCATTTTGAAATTTGACGCCATTTTATTTTTTTGTGTCCTATAAAACTCTCAGATATTAATTTTACACAGGCCACTGCGCGTGCTTTTAATGTGACGTGACGTGAGCGTGACGCAAATCTAAAAGTTTACCCCTTGCCAGAAATCGTCAAACGCACCTACAGAAGCATAGCTTCAAAAATATCCCTCTTCAAAAGATAAAATAAATCGGTAATTCTTTATTCTCTTTACAGAGGATCAACAGGGTTCTGCAGGATTATTTGGTTTCTTTACGTTGGCATTAATATTGCCAGTGATAACTGTTATACGTCTGTACGAAGCACGTCCCGTATACAAGAAGACTACCGGCACGTAAAAACGAAAGTCGTAAAGTTTCACGTAATTGCTTCTCAATAATGTAATTGGTAAGTGTAAATCACTGACTGATCGGCCATGTTCGGGTCTATTCGGATTTCTTTTCTTTAAAAGATTGCAAACCATTCTTGTCATTTCATTTATCACCATCTATACTCCGTTGTCGTGTAAGCATTTGCTAGAACTATATCTCGTTGATACAATTTTAATTCGGCACTGATCGTCCAAGTTCGGGTATATTCGAATTTCTAATTAAAAGAGCAATAAGTGATTTATCGTTTATTGCAGTATTAAATAAATAAATAATTATCAAATTCGGTTCACAAATGCAAGAGATATTAAGTAATATAAAAAAAAATCTGTCGACTTGAGAACCTCGGGTCTTTATTGAAATGTGTTAATTATATCCATCTGTCTTTTAATAGTTTTGGAATGGAATAGAGCCGTTTTTTTGTACTTATTCATGTAAATTGGTACGTGTTATGTTATTGCTGTCATAAAATACTGTACAACTGTTAAATAAAATAAACACGTCAACTTACACAACTTTGTAGGTTATGTAAAAGTGGTTCAATGTTGGGACACTTAATTTAATTCAAATCGAACTATTATAGGCAGGGCCGTCGCATTCTGAGACCTTAGTGTTGCCGTCTAGACAAGACATGATGTCACGGAAAATTCAATATGGCGGACTCTAGATGCCATTTTCCTTCTAAATTAGTGTTGCCGACAAGACAAGACTTTCAAAGTCTTGTCTTGTCTTGAAATATCAAGACTTCACTAAGTCTAAGTCTAGATAAAAAAACTCTGGAAAATTTCTAGACAAGACTTTTGCAAGTCTTGTCTTGAAAATCTAGACAAGACAAGAGTCTAGAAAGTCTAGATCTAGACGGCAACACTATGAGACATTACTCTCATTTGGGGACCATGCTTTTACGTATCGGATATGGAAAAAGATTGGACGAAAGTAGTCGAAAAAAGAATACAGCCGCGGTACTAGTATACAGGAATTAGTTAACTCGCTAACAGGTGGCATTAAAAAAATAAATGAAAAATAAATTATTTTCTAAAGCTGGCTCCAGACGAGACCAACGTTGGCCAATCCATTTGATGTGTGTACAAAAAACCGCCCTCAAAAGGAATGTTTTTTTAAAGACCACCAACAGCTAAGGTCTAAGGTTATTTGGGCCTAGCACAATTCATATTTTCAATTCATTATTTTTTTTTTTAATAATAAATTGAAAATCCAATTGACACTTTTACCAGCTCTCGGGCTAGAACCCGGGAACTGGGTACTTGTAATAGAGGAACCATAGCAACACCATGTAAACAACAGCATTGCTACACGCTCGGTTATTCTGTTAAATATAGGGAACAGGAAAACCATCCACATGGCATGGCAATTGCCCGATTTTCAACACTGGTCAACACTTGCTGCGTCGTCTGGACTATATGGAGCCGACTTTTACTTAAAAGTTTGCATTGTTTCAGTGTATGTGAACGAGAGAGGACGAGAAAGTATACCAGTGAGTGAATGAGAGAGTTTCACTTCTACCGTATGAATTTAAGATGTTTTTCAAAAATGTATTTAAAGAATCAAGTAACGCGTCGAGTAGGTGCTTAAAAACATCGATAAAAACTAAAAAAATATCCAATCAGAAAACTACGTGACTACGAGTCTCAAAAGATTTGGAACGAGTTACGTTGGCAAGCGTTTTTTTTCTCGCTATGTTGCAAACTTCAGATTAAAACTACAACTGTGCTGATATCTAAAGGACGCCGTTAATTCTAACAGTACCTAAGTGCAAGACATTTAACTTAAAGACGTTAAAATTGAGTGGCACAACGGGAAGTCGGTTATGTCAGATTTAATTCTCCAATGGCCATGTGTCAAGCCTATTGCTGGGTTGCAGAACGCGTTGTCAGAAAATCTGATTTAACTTAATGACGTTGGATTGTGATCATAAAATAACATTTTATATTTATGCAGAAACACTCTAATGTCGTTGTTAAATTGTTTGTCATGTAGAACCAGGAAACATAGGGGCTAATATGATTTAAGCCCTGGGACCCAAGTGTCAAGGGCCCACAAGTGTCGAGGGCCCACAATTAGTGTCAAGGGCGCACAAGTGTCAAGAACCCACAATTAATGTTAAGGGCCCACAAGTGTCAAGGGCCCACAAGTGTCGAGGGCCTACAATTGGTGTCAAGGGCGCACAAGTGTCAAGAACCCACAATTAGTGTTAAGGGCCCACATGTGTCAAGGGCCCACAAATGTCGAGGGCCCACAATATTGAATAATCATCATACATTTTTAATACTTTTTCATTAACAATCAGCACTTACCGTATAGTAAAAAATAGGGCCCCATTGGACTTAAATAATGCTTACGTCAGAAAAGGAACCAACTGTCCAAATTTCAAGTTTCTAGCTTCAGCGATTTGGCCTGGGCGTTGATTAGTCAAAAAAACCCTACATCCCCGTTTGAACCCCTTAGGAGTTGAATTTATTTCTAAAAACGATTTATTCATGTATTGTCATCGGGAATACATATGCGTACAAAATTTCAAAACGATCGGATACGTGGAAGTCGTTCAAAATTGACTTGCAAGTTTTGACCTAAACAAACACAAAAACCCACAAAACCGCAAACTAACATACATATTGCAAGTTAAATAAAAGCTTGTAAAAAACGAGTTAATTGCACAATGTGCATGTTCTGAGCGTATAAAAAATTTTCAAAAATTTTACTTAGTCCATTTTGCCCTGTAGCCAGCGAAACTATGACGATTAAAGCTGACATTAAGTCTCAGTGCACTTAGATCCACTGATTACAAATTCAATTTTGCATTCGCTGCATCAGATGACGCGACGCAACGATTCAGTAAAATTTAATTATATGTATGAGCATTTCTCATTTATTGAAATATTGGATCAAACTAATCGAGTTAATGAACTATAGCAATGCAATAATTTGATTCGTGTAATCAGTTCGGGAATCAATAATTTTTTTTTATTTATTGTAAATTATAGAAGCGTCGACAACTTAGGTCATTAGCGTCTTGATTACATTAGATAACAATTAACTTTAAACTAAATGACATCACAAAACATCCATGAGCAGAGGCGGGATATACCCACGAGTATGATCCAGAGACCGCGACGCTAACCACTGGACCACACTGTCCTCGGGAATCAATATAGGCACTAATTTATAAAATTGCAACGGGACATCTGTAATAGTGTCGTCGCCAAGGACAAAAAAAAATGTCGACACGAGAAATTTTTATTTATTAACTTCCCATTGCAAGTTATAGTAATGGGTCCGAAAATAGAAATCAAAATGTATAACAAATTTTTATGTTTCAAGGTCACTACACTATTTCTACACTATTTTTAGAAAGATGTCTGTGTGTGTGTGTGTGTGTGTACGTACGTACGTACGTATGTGTCCATTTCATTCTAAGACGAAATTTCGAGAATGAAAAATGATATCGACTTCGTTAGGGTGCCAATCGACGCGTATTAACGTAAATATGATCTGAAAGAAATTTTTTCAAAATCGATTCAGCCGTTTTTTTTTCTTAACCAAATAGACTCCAAAAAAGTAGTTTTTACACAATATCTCGCGAATAAAAAATTATATCGACTTCGTAAGGGTGTCAATCGAGGCGTGTTAACGTCATTTTGATCCGACATAAATTTTATAAAAATCGGTTCAGCCTTTTTTTTTTTTAATTATTGTTAAAAATAAATAATAATTATGTTTTAATGATTAAAATGATTACTTTTCTGTGTAATATCTAATTTAATTATTATTATTAAATATTTACCAAACTGGGAAATTCGTCGTGTGGACCTCAAGGGTCGCACTTTAGTCCTAATAAACGACCCACCTCACGGCTTGTTTTTATCAGTGTATGGAACCCTCGATGCGCGAGTCTGACTCGCACTTGGCCGGTTTTTCTTTAAATGTAGATTTAGGAATGTCATTACTATCTCCATATACGCGTTTTAGAGTTTTTTTTTATTACACGAACGTAGTTACTTATCTTGCAATTTTATCGAAAATGGGCACCAATATCTTTTTTTTAAAACAAAAACAAGAAAGCATCGAACAAAATGTGTATATTGTTGGCAATACAGAAAAAAAAGAGAGTCGTACCTACATAATGTGTAGCGTGACATCACTGCGGAGTGCGGAGATGTGATGTAATAATTAGTCTTTTTAGCGAAGCGCACATGTTGCCCCCCCCCCCCCCCCCGTGAGATTTAGTTTTCCATTTGCAAATCCATTTATATTTGAAATGGTTTGAATATGACGTTAAATCCCCAATTCCCAGTACATTTTCACTTTGTATTATACACTGCAAATGTCTACAGAGTGTTTCAAAACTCATTTACTGATTTTTAAGTGACACTTCTTTTACTGGCTGGAATAATAATAATAATAATGCGTTTAACGTCCGTTTCTCAACATTATGTCATAACAGACGCCATTCGCACCATTACTATTTTTCATTTTACCACTTCCCATTGTTTTCTACATACTTTAAACTTCAACTTTTTTTTATTAGCAATGTGTGAATGGAGGAATTATAGGAAATTAGGATAAGGTAGGCAACTTTGGGAGCATAGGAGTTTGACAGGTAATCGGCCATGGCCTTGAATAAGGAACCATCTCGATATTCATCTGGAATTATTGAAGGAAACCATGGAAAACCTCAAACAAGATGGCCGGTACAGGAATTACCGTTTCTCGGAGTGAGGCAGTAGGAAAAAGTCCTAGCCACATCTGCTCCCGCCGGGATTCGAACCCAGTGCCTTCCCAATGCGAGTCTAGTGCTGTACCACTAAGCTACATCGCTGGGTTACTGGCTGGAATAATAATATAGGGCATAGGCAATAGCAATTTGACATTTATATAGATGTGTTATTTTAAAAGTCGTCTAGAAGGCAGTATAGTCTAGTGGTTAGCGTGCTTAGTGCCGCAGCCTCTGGGCTGGACTGCAGTGGGTTCGAATCCCACCCGTGCTCATGGATGTTTTGTGATGTTATATTTAGTTTTAAGACGCTAATGACCTGAGATGTCGACGCGTCTATAATCTACAACAAATAAATAAATAAAAGTCGTCTGTTAGATGTCACTTCTAAGTTCAGGAAAAATGTCTGACAAAACAGACAGATTAAGACGAGCAAAACCGAAAAAAAAGGCTAATTTTATAATATTATACGACATATTATGCACCTGAGGATAGTAATTCTTTTTTTAAGTAAAATCTTTTAGTTTCGTTTTTTTCCGTTCGGTTACGCATGTCGAGGTCACGTCACGTCACGTCCAATTGAAGAATCGCGTATATATCTCAACACTATTGCAGAACACTGCGTCATCCCAAACAGACAACTTGGTATATCATATAGCAGTAAACACAACGGGATGCGTGACGTAGGGGTATCGCTGCTGCTTTATACGCAGGTTGCTGGTCGACCCCGGGCGGCAGCATTAATTTTAATTTCTTTACTATTTCAAATTTCACATGATATTTTTTTCTATTTTGATTATATTTTCTCCATTTATTTTTTATTTTAATATTTTACTATCATAGTGGCTGTGTACTTTTAGCTTTGCAGAATTTAAACCACGTAAAGAAAATTATTTACTCTCGGCGATTTCGGGTTAAAAGCGGTTAGGCAATAAAGTTTCACTTGTACCGTGGTTTCATAAAACCACACCCTAGTTTTTTCCCTCATCGTTCTCCGAAGAGACATAACAAAATGTTTACAGGCACGCGATATAAAGATATAACAAATTAATAACCAAATTTTTATTATCTCTGGAACTCGGTCGTAGAACAACTACTACAGTCATTGATTATATATTATACGCTATACCCTTTTGTTATAAGACCGCTGTAGATTTTATAGCTGTACGTTTTCACTCCATTATTTTTCAATGGCATACTTCGGGACCACTGCACACTTTTTTGCCACACTACCGACATTTATTTGTCAACTAAGTTAATAATAGCGGTATAGAACTTACTTATTTATTGTAGTTTCGCTTCCCTATAATAATAATTTACCCGTAAATTTTATAAAAACTAGGGCTTGAGAATAGCCGAGCGTGTAGCAAAGCTGTTTTTTACATAGCGTTGCTATGGTTCCTCTATTACAAGTCCCCAGTTCCCGGGTTCTAGTCCGAAAGCTGGTCTATTACAAGTCCCCAGTTCCCGGGTTCTAGCCCGAAAGCTGGTCTATTACAAATCCCCAGTTCCCGGGTTCTAGCCCGAAAGCTGGTCTATTACAAGTCCCCAAAAAAAATAATGAAATGAAAATATGAATTGGAGCTTCGTTTTCTTATAGATTTTATAATTTTAAAAATCAATTTTTTGACGTTTCAAATTAGTGTAATATTGTAAGCAGGCTTTGGATACTTATAACTTATACATATACATATATGTTATGATATCCATGGATTTTATTAATAATTACTTATTTATTAATTTTAAAAATACTGAGGGTAAAAGCAAAAAATGTAAACGTATAAAGTATAACTTCGACCGTGAACTTATGTGGGTTAGGCACTATAGTTTATCCCATCAACTGATATAGCAATAAAATTGCGTGTTCAGCATCAAACAACCAATTCCAACCAAGTCAAACAACAACCAAGTCAAACAACAACCAAGTCAAACAACCAATTTGTGCATCCCTACAGAGCATGTGCTGTTCGCGTCATAAATATATCTCTTGAGAGAAAAGACTTAGGGCCGGCGCATACAATCAATTTTTAATCGCTTAACTGTTTAGTTGTTTGTCAAAAGGCTATGAGATCAAACGGAACTGCGCATACTATCGACACTACAGTTGTATCTACAATAAAAAAATCATAAAACTGCATCGATCGTCTTTTGACTTTTCTGTTGAACAACTATCGTCGGCAGCTTATGTCCACAGCTGTGTATTGATGCTAGCATATGCTCGACTAAATAGTTGTTCGGCGACCGATTGGTTTAATAGTGAAATTATGGCACAACTGATTGATTGTATGCGCACCTCTAACAACTAAACAGTTTAGTAGAGTTGAAATCGCGACACGTACACAACTCGACTAAACTGTTTAGTCGTGGAAACAATTAGGAAATTTCCCTTTTTTATTTTTTTTTGGTCTAAATCATAGTTCTAAAAATTATAAAATTAATGGCGGAAGAATTTTTGAAATATCTTTAAAAACAACAAAGTTATGCTACTTCAAAGTTTGAATTGACAATTCTCCAAGAAATTCCGTTTTCAGTCCGGGTGACGTCACGTGGCACGATATTTTTAAAAGTTATTTTCAGTTTGTATGTGTGGTAATTTAACATGGTAACTTCCGATAAATCTCTTTCTATAAACTCGTAAATTGTTATGGAAACACTAAAAACAAACCAGTTGATGACTGAAAATATTGACATATTTAAATTTTTGACAGTTAATTTTAATTTATTATAAATACAAAAGTCTGTATTACAACAAAATAGTTACTATGTAACTTAGGTTCTAATTACTCACAAAGCTAAAAAACAGCAAACTTGTACCGCGTGACGTCATATTCAAAAACAGTTTCGTTTGCGACCCCACGTACAAGGAATTGAATATCTCCGTTGAAATTAAAGATATCAAAATAATTCTTTCAAAATTTTTAAAGTTATCTTTATTATAATGATGTGACAGTATCATAATTAGTATTTTCGTTCAATGGAAACTTCCTAATTGTGTGTATGCAGCGCCCGGTCTTATAGTAAGGCAAATTTCAATCAGTTTTTATAAAACAGTCTGTATAAATAAGGCGTACCGCCGACGGGACCAGATGCGTGTGATTGCAGAGGATTGCAGAATCATATGGATTTATTTTCACTCAACGTTTTATACATTTCTTTTATTAAAATGGTTTCCAGCTCTCGAAAAATCATATTTTATATATTTGCGTACCTACAGCCAAAGAAAAGAAGATTGGTGTTTTTGAAAATTGGATTTTAAAATTCATACAACTGCGTGTAAAGCTCAGAAATATCAAAAAAAAACTTTTGTTTCTATATATTACAGATTTCGGTTTATATTGTTAGACTCGAATTTCAGATTTGAAGTATGGAATATTTATGGTAATATGGAATGCCGTCTTTTCTATTACTTTTGAACTTGTGGGTGATAAATGAATAATGCAATACTTTATGAATCGCATAACCCTATCAAAGCACTTCGAATCAATTTTGTTTTACAATCTGACAAATAAAAATTTCTTTACTGCAAAGTAGAGCTATACAAAACAAAGCTTTTTACAAATTTTGAAATAAAAAAATTGTTATCATAAAGCAAGCAGCATAATAAATACATGGTGTTAATTAAGGTAGTTGTCGTGCTACAATAACATCCAAACGTTTCGTTCATAATACGCTGTAAAACAATAAATAAGTATAGTGTTAAATGTAAAAAAATTTTAAACATAAGAAATACAATCAATATGATTAGACACCTATACCGTAACTAAATTCACTATATTAGTGAAATTAACATAAGAATATCAGACGAATTATCGCCATGATATTTATATAGAAGGCTATATAGGAAAAATGTAAATGCACCGCCGGGAATCGAACCCAGAACTCCCAATTTCGCGTCGGGTAAGTTTCCAGTTACTACAACAGCGTACATTTAATTAATTAATTAAATGTACGCTGTTGGGCACTGTGTAGTAACTGGAAACTTACCCGACGCGAAATTGGGAGTTCTGGGTTCGATTCCCGGCGGTGCATTTACATTTTTCCTATATAGCCTTCTATATAAATATCATGGCGATAATTCGTCTGATATTCTTATGTTAATTTCACTAATATAGTGAATTTAGTTACGGTATAGGTGTCTAATCATATTGATTGTATTTCTTATGTTTATATTAAAAACCGTATATAGATTTCTCGTTATAATTTGATTTGATTAAAAAAAATTTGTTAGAGATTGTACCTACACTGTTGTTCACATAGTAACACATATTTTATTTAGTTTGTTCGCTTGGATTATATAAAAATGCCAATCTTTTCTCATAAATTGTTGAACTTTGCGTTATTATATCTCAACAATAAAAAGGTCAATAATTTTTGGATTTTCTTTTTTAAACTCAGAACAAAAACAGTTAGTTTTTTGAAAATTTCTGACTGTTACTTTTTTTTAAGTTAAAAAAACTTGTCAAAAACACAACCTTTCCTATGCTCTCCGTGTTAATTATCCGAACTTTAATTAAGTTTATCTCGAGTTAGAGATGGTCAATCAACTTCAAATTTTAATGGTATTTGTATTATAGTATCCTTAATGAGTATACGAAAATTTAGAATTTTCTGACACATGCCCATAGCACGACAACAACCTTAAGTATGTATATAAACTTTAAGGAATTAATCTATGATTGATTTTAAGACAAAACCTTCATATAAGACGTATAGGTTCGCAACGGCTCTGTTTTCCACATACAGGATGTTAAAATTTGAAAAAAATTAAAATTTTTTTATTAATTTTTTTAATAGTGCCAGCTACTTAATTAAACTTGGCACACCCTATAATAGATAGTCAGAGAGTAAATTTTGCAAAAAAATTATTTTGACGCAATTCGGTAGTTTCTGAGCAATAGTGTAACCGTCAACTGTACATAAAATAATGTGCAATTTTATTTGAATTTGCAAAATGACCAGCGCCAAATGCAATTAGTGCCGGTTCTATTTAATCTATTAACATCGGTTTAATTAAATTAAATGCTGATTTTATTTTCAATAAAACATTGCTATTTAGTATTTATTTAATTAAATCTCTTGTCGTCATTATTTGCATTTTTTGACTAGTTGAAATGTCATATAAAAAATGTTATATAAAATAAATTGCAATTTGAAAAAATGCAACAAATTAAATTCTATTCGTGAATTGTATATTAATGAATGCATCATTTTATTTATTGTACATTATAGACGCGTCGACAACTACGAATGCATCAATTAACTACTAGATACTATGTAATTAATTTTTTGCAACACTTGCATCAAAATTACAATTTTAGATGGCTGTGTACCGTTTGAAAAGTGATTCTTTATGGAAGCTTCTGATGCGTTCGAACGGTAGTGTTTAAAGTAAATTTTAACGCACTCCGTTCTATAAAGTAATACTGTTTTGTTTTACTTTATAACACGCGTGCGTAATAAAGTACTTTATAGATTACTTTGCTATAATGTCACTAATAAAATATTTATCCAAATTGTGTTTTATATGCTTAAAATTGAACTTTTGAAGCAGTTGTTGCAAAAAATATTGTATGTAACGCGTGTCTAAAGTGACGAATCTGACAGTCGCGATTTTACAATACTCTCTTAAGGTTATGTTGCATTTATACCAGAACTCACTCGAGCGGTAAACACACACTCGTTCTGGAATAAATGCAACATAACCTTAGTCATCTGTCTGTACCCGCGATACAGACATAGCCTTTTTTTGTCAACTAATGATAACAAATGCGTCAAGATTCCAAATGAAGAATTAATGATATATATAAAATAAAATGGCGAAGTTTAGCAGTGAAAGTTTTAATATTGTAACAGTATGACTGTCGTCAAATATTAAAGCTGTTCTGTTAAAATCAGTAAAGTAATATTTCACAAACTGACTTTAAACACTTTTAATCTCGTTATAGAAGAGTGTAGTAGGTATAGAAGTTTTCTACAGAAGGGAAAGAAATCAGGGAAGCTGCAAATGAGTACGGAAATGCCGTAACTTGTGAGAAGTTTCACAGTGCAAAGCTCTCCTTGGAGACATATTAAAAATTAACTTTGCTTTTTACACACCTACAGGCTGTTTCAAAACGCATCGTTCATTCGCCAGATAAAAAAAATGATACAAGCAAACCTTGTTGGGGCTTGAGAATGGCCGAGCGTGTAACAATCGTTGCTATAGGTCCTCTATTACAAGTCCCCAGTTCCCGGGTTCTAGCCTGACAACTGGTAAAAGTGTCAATTGGATTTTCAATTTATTATTTAAAAAAAATAACGAATTGAAAATATTAATTGATGCTAGGCCCAAATAAGTTTAGCTGTTGGTGGTCTTTAAAACACAATTTAACAATTTATTTAGCAAACCTTGTTTTTTTTTTCATGCAGAACTTGAAACTGTTAAAAGAATATGATCTATTATTAAAAAACCAAAGTTGAAATACTGTTCATTTTTTAAATTTCAGTGCATCTTACTCGAAAAGTCTAGATCAATCAGATTTAAAAAAATGTTACCTGTTTCTTTCTAGGGTTCTGTATATCCGATGAAAAACGAAACCCTTATAGGATCACTCTCGTGTCTGTCAGTTCGTCCGTCTGTCAAAGCTTTTTCTCCGAATCTAGGTACTGGACGCAAAAGTTGAAATTTGGTGCATATATATAAATGTGAAGAACTGTTTTTAATTAAAAACAGAAAAGTGGTGATCCTGATGATAATGAAAGAAGACAGCTTTGAAATGGCTTAAGGATCCAAAAATAATAAGCAAATACTGTTAATATTGCATTTATTAGCTGACGATGAGAATATAATTCTCGAAACGTCAGCTAATAAATACAATATTAACAGTATTTGCTTATTATTTTTGGATCCTTAAGCCATTTCAAAGCTGTCTTCTTTCATATATATAAAGTTAGGTGATCCAATCACGGACGTACAGCGTAAATAAACGAATTCTGATTTTGGGAGTTAATTTTGGGGGACAAATTATAAAATTAAAAAAAAAATTCAAGTGCATCATGTGACGTATCAAATGAAAGGGCTCGTTGTGAGAAATACAAACATATTTTTTTTATAATTTTAAAATGTATAGTTTAAAAGATATTAAAGAAAATATACGAAAATCGAGCATTCCTCCCCCTTTATTTCCGAAACTACTGACCTTAAAATTTTGAAAAAAATATGGTAGGGCCTCACTCATAGTTTACAGGAAAACCTAACCTAAAATCTTAAGTCTTTAAATTCCCACGGGAAACGGAATACTACGGAACCCTCTCCATGCGAGTCCGACTCGCACTTGACCGATTTTTTTATCTGGCGTTCAGTTTTCGAAATATTTTTGATGGAAGTTTTTGAACATGCGCGTTCTATGTGCATATAAATAAAGAATTAGCGTAAAAAAATTAAAAGTTAACATGGAGACATACAAGAATATGTCACCATATATTTACAAGAATGACAGATGTGCTACGAGTTTCCCTACAGATTTTTATAACTCAATTTATAATACAAAGTAGTTGCATAAAAGTATGAAACAACTTTTGAAAACTATTTTCAGAGCAAAAAGTTTAATCAAATATCAAAGTCGATAAAATATTTTATTTATGTACCTAGTCGAATACAAAATATATGAAACTACAAAACTCAAAGCATCGACAAAACTTGGTAACAGTATAAAATGAAAGATTTTTAAATTAATAATCAACGATCAAAAATGCAATTCCTTTTTTTTTTGTATAACGAAAATAAAGTTTTTCAAGCAAAAAGACAAAAACTGCGTTTTCACCATTTCTGTTTGAACATTCTAAATAGGTATGCAATAAAAAAGATAGGTCCCAGAGGCCCGCCATGCTATCTATAAAGTTCAAAATGAATGTGTCTGCAATATATCCGTTATTTTTACGCAGTTCGACAAAATCAAATGTCCAATTTTAATGAACAAAATATTAGAAAAACACATAAACGAAATAACGGACAGAGGTTCCGATAAAATTTTATTTAGGTAGGTATGCACCGTAAGAAATGAGAAGGTCGATTACATATTATCGATGGTCCATTTATAGCCAGCGATTAATCTGGTAATAGGCACACAAAGAGACAATGGCGTCGCAAACAGGTATCGCCCGCACATCGCGTAGCTTCCATAAAAACACACTGCGCATGCGTGGCTACTAATTTTACATTAATTTGTTTTGTATTCATCCATTTTATATATGTAACTATACATTTTATTTTGTAATTTTTACACACTTTATTGAAATATTATACAAATTATGTAATTTTAATTTACTTTATGTTAAAATCACCAATTTGGTTAACTTTACATTAGTCCAAATTTTTATGAAGTTTTCTGTGTAAAAATGAATAATAATGTAAAATCACTTAGAAAATCGAGCGAATTCTACCTTAACTTTGAAAGTATTTTTAGATTCATTTTTTACAGTGTGTGTTAAAAATTCTTAGGGCCGGCGCCTACAATCATTTTTTAATCGCACAACTGTTTAGTTGTTTGTCAAAAGGCTATGGGATCAGAAGGGACTGCGCACACTATCGACACTGTAGTTGTACGACAAAAAAAAAATCAAAAAACTGCATCGATCGTCTTTTGACTTTTCTGTTGAACAACTATCGTTGGCAGCTTATTGACGCTAGCATACGCTCGCCCATTAGATCGAAAGTTGGATCGCTGCGAGTCGAACGGATGAAAAAAGAACGAAGTGTATGGGAGCTTTTATTCAGAGTTACGAACGTTTCTAGAAGGTGATTTAATATATCTTGCTATTATGATGTAGAAATTAAAAATAAATAATTGATTTTGTTGATCAATGTAGATATTACAATTAACATAATATAGTGCCATCTGTTGTTTATTATAACAAGCTCTCGTAAACAATTCCCCTTGCTAATTTATATAAATACCGCATTAAACAAAACACAAAGGGAACACGTCGATAACAACATAGAAATTAACATGTTAATAACATATCGACTTTCGCGATATCTGCGCCTTAAAAATAAAACCGCCCATGGCTAATTTGTATTAAAAAAAAATAAAATAGCGACTGGTCATTTTACGACACCTACGGCCGTATTCATAGTTAACCCTTAAGTAGTAAGGAACACTTTATGATGGTGTAAAAAAAATATACATTACTACGATAAATGTTCTCAGAAAATGCAAAGAAACGAAAAAAACTCGAATCCGAAAAATTTTTTTTAATCATTCTGTACAATTTGGGCTATTTATTAAAATTTACACTTTAATTACTCGTGTCTTTGCATTTTCTGAGAACATTTACCGTAGTAATGTATATTTTTTTTATTACATCTTCATAAAGTAGAGATTTCAACGAACAAAAATCCCACCGACTTTTTTAAAAAAGCAGATATTTTGACGTGAGAATTTTCGATTGAAAATTAGGGTGCTTTTTCGATATTAAGTCAAAATAAGGTGAAAAAATAAATATTTTAAATCAAAAAAATTACAGTGTGTTTGGGACATTAAAAGGTAAGTTTTCACTAAATTTCGTGAAAAAAATTTTTTTTTTGTAAAAGATAAAAATAAAAAACCAAAAACTTGATTATATGAATTTTCCACATAAATTTTGAGGTTATGTGAAAAAAGTGTGATACAAAAGTTGTAGATCTTTTTATTATCTACAACTTTGCCATTAAACTTTTTTCCATACGACTTGTAGTTTTGCCGGAAATCGAGATAAACCGTTTTTTACCCTTAAAAACTCACCCCCTAACACTTCCCGACCTCAGATCGCCCGTAAATTATTTTTCCTTTCATTTTTGTTATATTCTCTTCCTTTTCCAATGGGTTTCATCCTACTATTATTTTTTTTGGTTTCAAAAATTATCGACCCTGGTCTAAATAGATTAAAGGCTATTAAAAAGTTACTAAAATTTGACATACGTGATTTGTTTTTTTGGCCTCAGACATATGCATGGAATTACTGTAATCGTCAAAGGCTTTCTTGAATAATGTTATATAAATAATAAAATAATAAATATGTCATTTTTAGAGCTTTTGTAATGATAAATATATTTAAATTGATATCTTTTTACGATGTATTTTTATACACTGTCGGTATTGTATAATAAAAAAAGCTTCTATATTTATTAGCGCACATAAAATATCTCGTTACTTTAATACTTTATTGATTATTATATTTAAACAAACTAATATTTTCATTTGACGCACGGATCTCCACTCGGGCTTGAGAATAACCGAGCGTGTAGCAATGCTGTTGTTTACATGACGTTGCTATGGTTCCTCTATTACAAGTCCCCAGTTCCCGGGTTCTAGCCCGAGAGCTGATAAAAGTGTCAATTGGATTTTCAATTTATTATAAAAAAAATAATGAATTGAAAATATGAATTGTTGCTAGGCCCAAATAACCTTAGCTGTTGGTGGTCTCTAAAACACACACACACACACACGGATCTCCATTCCTAATTATTGAAATTCTAATAATTCCATATAAGTTTTAAAGGACTTAAGATCAAGAGAGTATCCAGGGGCAGGGGGGCAGCTGAAAAAATTAAATTAAGACTGTAAAAAATATTTAAACAACAAATTTCGGAAAAATTGATTCACAGCGCTGTTGTTGATAATTTGGTACTTCAAGACTTCAACATTAAAAAAAACTAATTATATGGGACCCCCTTATGAAAGACGTTGAATTAATTTTTTATTATTTAATTTATTGTAAATTATAGACAACTTAGGTCATTAGCGTCTTGATTACATCAAATAACATGGTTGAATTCAGAAAGCTGCCTCCCCCCTTTCGTTATGAGTTGGATACGTCATGCTTCAACTTTTGACCGGTTTTTGCGTATTGACCGTACAAATAGACAAATAATTTTATTGATACAGGTTTATCATGTCGGTATTTAGCGCGTATTTTCGATTCGGCTATTAAAATTCTCCAAATTCTTATATACTTACGTAATAATTACATAGAAATCTTATGTAACTAAATATAAAATATGCTGGTTTTAATTCCTAAAACTACATACAAAAATAAATTTTACCTTTGCAAATCTTCTAAATCTATGTGGGTTGAATTTTAAACGGCTTACCTGAAACAATAAAAGAAAAAAATTAAATTCATCATCAAATCACAAATTAAAAAAATCACAAGAGCTAGTGTAAATTATAGACGTTTGACAACAGAGCTCATAAGCGTAAATCACAAGAGAAACTATAAATTGTTACAATATTCATCTTATTTCTTTCTCCTAATTAATTGAAAACAAGTTCGCGATTTATTACATAAAGTCGCATTTATATATTTTTATTTGCGTATAAATCTGATATAAAACACATTTCGAAAAAATTGCACTTGTTCAATTTTGCATGATTGCTCCTCACTTGATCGCGACACCGTTGTCTTTTGGCCTTGAACGAAAACTCATAACTCTGCCCCTATATACGAACATAAACATTTCCAATGTTAAAACTGTGTTGACACAATATTATACATAAAATCTATCTAGAATTTTCTCCTCTTTCGTTTAAGACAGGTTTCGAATCGATCTGACTTAAATTGAGCAAACTATAAGCAAAAAACAACGTTTTTTCTAATTTGCTCCTCTCTGAGGCCAAAATTCAAAAATGATAATATAAGTATATAACATAAATCTTTATTCAATTAAGTACAGAGTACATAGAATGTGTCTGAAAAAGATATTAATTATCGTCCAATAAATTCTCTTAACTTATAATTATTTTTGTTTAAAAGATGATAAAATTTAGAAATTATTATCCACTGTACCATTAGCTGAGGTTTGTACCAGATATTACAACCCCACGTAACCATAAACACCATAGAACACACACATTAATTAGAAACGCATAATTAAAACACTCTATCACAATATACTTATCAGTTAATAAAAAGACAAATTATGTTGCAGTGGAATTATATTTCTAATGGTCATTGACTGACATTACGTAAGTTACATTTTATTTTATACGTAAGTTGTTCGACTAAACCAGTGGCGGCTTAGACATTTATAGTTGCCAACAAAACAAAATTAATATTATGTTTTGAAAATTTCGAACCTATACTCTATTCATTTTCAAGATAGAGCGACCTGTGTGCGTGATCAGCTCGTGTCCCTTTGATTCTTGAGTTGTGATTGGTCGGCCGGGACAATTACAAATTTTGCAAATGTACTGGTCCGCAATAACCTATTTATTTTGTTGTAAGCTGTAGGTAAGTGACACTGTTAAATTAAAAATTGTGTTTTAAAGACGACTAACAGCTAAGGTTATTTGGGCTTACCACAAAATCATATTTTCAATTAATTATTTTTTTTTTTAATAATAAATTGAAAATCCAATTGACATTTTTACCAGCTCTCGGGCTAGAACCCGGGAACTGGGAACTTTTAATAGAGGAACCATAACAAACCTCATTGTAACAAATTACTTGGTATAACGATATTTTCTAATTCCCTTCAGTTTTGTAATATCGAGGTTTCACTATATTAGTATTGAGTATGTCATAGAGGTTCGTCACATACATTAAAATCAATAAGTAATATTCCATTAGCCTCTTAATATGAAAGTAATTAAATCAAACTGGCCACAGAACAAAGACATGTTCACAGAGATAGAGGAGAGAAAGAAAGAGCAAACGAGAGAAGGGGGGATTTTTATTACGAAATTATTCGAATATCGTTCCAGTTGAACACTCCAATAAACTGGGTCATGCACATTGCACACAGAACATCTTTCAATATTTCATTGGTCCGTCGGGATCTCATATATGCTGTACTTCTTAGTGTTGTTGTGGCTCTTGCTTGGGGACGCCGGCCCACTAAATAAATATAATATATACGAACGATTGCTACGACGTATTTAGGCTTAGAGAATATTATTATATATTTTTCATTACAGAAATAAATATAGTGACCAGTTGAAAAAATCTATTGTCTCTTTGTGTGCCTATTACCAGATTAATCGCTGGCTACAAATGAACCATCGATAATCTATGTAATCGGCCTTATCATTTCTTACAGTGTACCGTTTGTGAGATAGAGCCCTGTGGCAGACAGACAGACGACAGACGGACCGACAGACAGACATCGTAGACAGGATAATAGCTCAGTGTTCCATATGGAGGTACGGAACCCTAAAAACACTAGCTGAATATTTCTTGGAAAAAATAATTCACGTATTTACTTCCTGTCGGGTGTCGAACACAGACCTCCAATAGGTCCAATTACCCAAGTCGTATATCGTACAAACAACAGTCCAGTAGAGCTTATAACAAGTTGCAACGAACGACAAACTCTGTAAATCGTAAAACATGACCGGTAGAATATTCGATAGAGACGAAGTTATCTAACATTGGATATAAAACAACATCGCATCGCGACACAGTCATATTGGTCGTTTTATGTAGGACAGATATATTGACGCGAGTGATACGATAGACACGAGTGATACATCCACATACGCTTCTATTGTATTCTGTCTAGCTTTGTTCACGATTTGTGTCAAGCTACTAGACCGGGGATGGCGAACCAATGGCACGCGACGGAATATTTTCAGCAAGGCACTGGTTGAGGTACACACTCGAAAATGGGCTTGAGAATAGCCGAACGTGTAGCAATGCTGTTGTTTACATGGCGTTGCTATATGGTTCCTCTATTACAAGTCCCCAGTTCTCGGGTTCTAGCCCGAGAGTTGGTAAAAATGTCCATTGGATTTTCAATTTATTATTAAAAATTCACAGATTTCGCAATCCTTGCAACCATCGAGGACATTGGAAATGATAACAGCATATATGAAACATAATTAGCTGTTTATTATACACACATCATTTATCAATGCACTGTTTAGTTTTGTCAGGAATAACCCTATTATTCTTCTGTTAGGTATATACGCTTTCACTTTTGCTTGATTACTTAACTTTTAAATGGATTTTTCTACAGTATTTATTAACATTTGCTTAAAAATAACACCGCAGATCGTCGCAAATACCTCTCAATTAACTAGACATGATATAAAACACATTTCGAAAAAATTGCACTTGTTCAATTTTGCATGATTGCTCCTCACTTGATCGCGACACCGTTGTCTTTTGGCCTTGAACGAAAACTCGTAACTCTGCCCCCATATACGAACATAAACATTTCCAATGTTAAAAAAATGATGAATTGAAAATATGAATTAGTGCTAGGCCCAAATAACCTTAGCTGTTGGTGGTCTTTAAAACACAAAAGGACTGCAGTGATATCAGAAACTTTAATTTAGTGTGACTTAGATTATAGATGCTAGACAACTAAGATCATAATCGTGCCTGATATTGAAGTAAATTAAATTAAGCAAAGACCGCAACCGATTCGCAACCGTTCTGTTGGAACGCACCCAACAACTATAATAAAGCTCGCCTGTTGACACCCTTCTGCTTCTTCTTCTTGTTCTTCCTCTAAACCAGCTTTAGTTCCAACCTGTTGGATAGAGGAATGTGTTTCTCAGACACAGTTGAGTTCGATCAATAGTCCAGACTCCAGACCTGGCTTTCTTTATCTTCCCTATCAAAATAATTGGATTACTCTATTTCAGCGTTTCTCAAACTGGGATCCGAGGGGGTTCACGGAGTCATCTCTGATGTACGGGAACACTTTTTAAGGGAATCCCTTTAATAGTTAAAAATCGGATTTTAGCAAATTCATCCATGAAAATATAAATACAGAAAACCTACAGTTCCCAGGTTTTATGTACAGTCGCGGACTTAATAAAGTTTACACTTGAGTTTTTCAGTGTAAGTTCACAAAAAGTCAGTAGCTTAGCAACAAATTTAGTTTTTAATAGGTAAATGTAAATGTCAAAAATTAAAAGAAATAATTGTCGTTTAAATGCCTCGAAATTATTAAAACGATGAACAAAAAAGAAGAATTATTGCAAGATTGGAGGAAGGAATTTCCTAGTATCAAATATTATCAAATCTTTTTATGTTTTAATTGAATAATATTGATAATTTCAATTGTATAAAAAACAACTGAGGTGTTTTGATAATAATTTTTTATTGAATTTTTAGGATGTAACCTTAGTAATTACTATCAAAATCTAAATTACAATATGCAAAAATTTAAAAAACCGGTAACTAGATGATACAGGTGTAAACTTTTTTAAGTCCGCGACTGTACAGCTGCATTATAAAATTGTTTGATGAATTACGTAAGCTGTAATTTAAACTGTACACTTTTATGGCGCTATTCTGTATGGTCAATGTTTGTACAGCACTGTAAAATTTCTGTCTCACTTTACCTTATGTAATGTCAAATTTGTTAGAAAGTGACAAAAAATTAACAGCACTGTAATTTCTTACATTGACTCTATACATAATTAGAAATATATTTTAGAGGACAGTGTGGTCCTCTGGATCAGACTGTCATGGGTTTGAATCCCACCTCCGCCCATGGATGTTTTGTGATGTCATTTAGTTTTAAGTGTATTGTTATTTAATTTAATCAAGACGCTAATGACCTAAGTCGTCGACGCGTCTATAATTTACAATAAATAAAGAGAAATACATATATTTTATTCTTTTAAAACATCTCACAGATTCTAATAAGGTCTGAAATAAACCTTCATAGGTAAACGTTTGTAACCTAAGCAAACACTAAACAGAAACGGGCGTTTCCCCCTCAACGCATGCATACCTATCCGCCAGCCAATCGGTTCAGGTTCCCCGCTAGCAGCTCATATCCCCCACTCTTGACAGTGTCGTTTTTAGTCAGTTCTGTTTTTTCGTTACGCTGTTGAACGAAATTACTCTCAGCGCGGTTAAAGAAGTTCCACTTCAAAAATAAATGAACCGGTACTAGGCCTAGATAATAATCCCAGCAGTCCCCAAAATCTCTTTTTATCGAAAAGACAACTCGCAACCGTTAAGGCCTGAACAACGGAGTACAGCATTGTGACGTCATTGCAGATGTGTTTGGAAGTGCGGTCACCACTCATCTAACACCCAGTCATTTAGCGTTATTAAATGGCGAAGTGCAGAGGAAAAGCACAGCTTTATGATCCGTCGCGGCTATTGGAACTCTAGCACTGCTTTTATCGTTCGTATACTAAAAGGGACAGCTCGCACTGAAAGGATGATTAAAAAAAAAACTGGAAAAATAAGCCTTGTGTGGTCGATTTTGTCAAAATTTTAGAGATACATTTTACGTATACAACTAGCTATAAAGATCTTTTTGACGTGATTTAATATTATCGTAGATCTTTATATAAAATTAATAATAAATAAATAAAACACAATAAAATTTGATTTAATCAAGACGAATCTAAAATAGGTCTGATCAATATGTCTGATCACAACGAGATTATAATTTTGAAATAACTTGTTTGTTTCAAAAGCGTAGCTAATAGAAACTGCAGAAACAAAACAATGTTGTGGTCGACAATGTAGAATATTAATGTTGACTCAAAAAGACAAAACATAGCTACTCGCGGCTCCGCTCATGTGCATTTCGAACTGCTGCTGTCATCTACAGGATGTCACAGAATAACTATTCCTAATTTTCAGAAATGATAGATGGCACATAAATAAACATTTTTTATTAACAAACTAGTTGTCCGGAAATACTGCATCAAACTTTATTGTTTGATGTTACGACCACCATTTTCGATACACAAGTTATAACGATGTGTAATCGACTGCCGAATTCTTCGAAATAACTGCTTATTTCTTGAGGAAGGTTTAGGTCTAAAGTCTGTATTAGCTGTCCGACCGGGCTTCGCTCGGGTACAAATAGGAATGATTCCAAGTTGGATTAAAATCAAGTTTATGCCAAAAGCTAACGAGCGAAGCGAGTGAGTAACGTATTAATTAATTATAAATTCGAGCGAACGAGTTAAGTACGTGGACCCGGGCGAAGCCGGACGGGAAATTTACTTCTTTACGAATGGGTTATTTTTTAATTATGAAAAATAAGTCGTAAATTTTTTCGTAGATAATTAATCAGCTATCAATATTTCTCTTTTTCTCATCCCTATATTATATAACACTGTTGGGTTGAAACATCAGCCAGTTTATTATTTCAGTATGAAAAGAACTGAATGTGTACAGTAGTGGATAACAGGCCAAAATATCAGTGATGTTGTACACAAATAAAGTTAGTAGAATTCTTTCCAAATCTCCTTCACTAAAAATTAAGACGTGCCTCCGCAATTTTAACAAAATTGGTGAAAATCTAAGGTAGGTTTGTCAAATTAGATTTTCTGACAAGACCAAGACTTGGACAGTCTTGGTCTTGCTGATTCAGTCTTGGTCTTGCTCAAATATGTCTGGTCTTGATCTTGTTTATTTAGTCTTGGTCTTGCGTATCAAGTCTTGGTCTTGCTCATTATTTCTGAAGTATGAATTTTTAGTTTAGTCTTGTGTATTTGGTCTTGGTCTTGCATATTCGGTCTTGGTATTGGTCTTGTTCTTGTTCATTCGGTCTTGGTCTTGCTAGTCTTGGTCTTGCTTTTTCGCAAGATCAAAACCAAGACTGCAAGACTAAGACCAATTTTGCTCATCACTATGTTTTTCCAAGTTTATAAATAATTTTCAAACTGATGTATGCTCAGTCTTAAAATGTCAGAGAAATTATTTTGTATGATTTAATTGTTCACGCGGTAACCGGACGAACTATTTTCTTTGTACGCTTTGAGTTTGTCATAAAAATAGATACATAAAATAAAATTTGAATTGTTTTCTTTAACGACCTATTTTATTATTTTTTTCTAAGAGCAAAAGACGCTTTTATTTTTAACTCAGAAATTTTAATGATCGAAAGTATAATATATTTTATTATAAGAGAACTAATAAAATTATAACAGCTGTACTCATAATAAAAAAAAAACCCAACACATTTGACGTTTCTAGCTTTGAATTATTATAAACAACAAATCACTCTGGTGGTATAATTCGAATTAAAAATATTAGTAAAAAAACTTTTATTTAAAAAAGCTTTTATTTAAATGCACTAAAAAGGAAAAAATAATTTTTAATAATTTAGGTTCATATTATTATAAAAGCGTGGGTCGTGACTAATAAACTATCATAGAGTTCACGACCCACGCTTTTATAATTATAATCATAAATTATTAAAAATTATTTTGTTCATAATTATAAAAGCGTGGGTCGTGAACTCTATGATAGTTTATTAGTCACGACCCACGCTTTTATAATTATGAATCTAAATTATTAAAAATTATTTTTTCCTTTTTAGTGCATTTAAATAAAAGCTTGTCTCTAAAAAGTTTTTTTTACTAATATTTATTTTGTTCATTTTAGTCTTTCAAAATTTTACCCCCATTTGACACCCGTAGAGGTTGAATTTCGAGAAATCCTTTCTTAGTGGATGCTTACGTCAGAAAAGGAACCAACTGTCCAAATTTCAAGTTTATTGCTTCAGCGATTTGGCCTGGGCGCTGATTAGTATTCGTGTATTGTCATCGGGAATACATATGTGTACAAAATTTCAAATCGATCGGATACGTGGAAGTCGTTCAAAATTGAGTTGCAAGATTTGACCTAAACAAACACATATACAAAAAACTAACATACATTGCAAGTTAAATAAAAGCTTGTAAAAATAATCGATAATCCCATATTTTAAATAATCGGTAACATCCCATTATGTAAATAATTCGAACATTGAATACAATTTGAATTATAATAATCGGTAAAATAGTGATAAGAAATTGTTATGATTGGAAATTCTGCAATGAAACATACTGTAACAAAACTGTTTTCTTACGTGGGTGGATTAAATTATTTATTTACAATAATTAAAAATGTAACAACAATTGATAACAATAAAATGTAACAATTATATCTCAATTCTAACAGTCAACACTGTTTATATAATAATAACACGAACAGTAATTCTTAAACGAACTGAAGCGCTTTAATAACACTAAACAATTGATATGCTGTATTTATTTCAAATCGACACTGTCACACGACTCTCGTGGTTCTCTCCGGTGACTGCTCCTGCTTATATAGAGCTAGCAGCTTGACCCCCCGCTCGCGCGCTTTCCAGAACATTCTGGTGATTACCTGTGTCTTCGATATCATGCCACGCCTCACCATTGTTACTTGTTCTCGATGATTCTATTGTCGCCAGCGGCGTGTCACTGGGGTTTTGCTACAATACTATCTAAATTCTACACTACACTCTCTCTACTGTTTGACATCGACGGAGGCGGCATCTTTGTCGCACATCGGACGTCTCATTTCCCCTTCTGCACATTTCCCGGTTCTCTAGTTACGTCACAGGACCTACATTTAAGTCACGGTTTATGGTATAAGTCTTATTGTTCTTAAAAACCCATTGAAGAAAACTTAACACGATGACTGCTCTTTATTGTCTAGGAAAATGCAAGAAAATGCATTGTCTGCGTCAATTTTCCATTCAGCGTGAAAATGTGGAAATAACATAAATATCATGAGATATTATATAATATAAATGCACTGCATATATAAAATATTAATGTTAGAGACGTTTGATTGTGACAGCGGCGTCTAAAGCCAAGTAATGTGACGGGAAACGCGAGTGTACAGGCGTGTCAAACAACAACACTTCTGGATCCCAACAAACTTTAGAAGTCAGTGAAAGAGCCTGAATAATGTCCCGTACCTCAGAATGAAATTAAATCATCCCGTGACAATAGAATATTATGATAATTTCAACTTAGTAACGAGGGTCTGATGATGGAATCAGGAGGTGGACAGTGGAACTCTTCAACCGTTACTATTAACCCCCTCGAGTTTGGACTCATTTGGTTGGTTTTGACGAGTTCCATACATTATCTTGGTGACGAGGGTCTGATGATGGAGGCAGGAGGTGGTATAATGATCAGGTTGGATGAGGAGTTTGCATAATGATACGGGCCAAAAATCAAACTAAAAACTAGAAAATAAAAATAGGTAAAACATTTTTTAAGTTAAACGGTTTTATTTTAAATCATCAGCTGTACCAAAAACTAGAAAATAATTAGGACACAAACCAAGGAACATTTTGTGTCGCTGCATCAGCGGAATAAGTAATAAAAACGTGGGGCGCATTTGAAATATTTCTGCTGGTGGGCTTGGAAACACATTTTTCTAGACAAGTCGTTCTTATTTAATAATTATGCAGTCGTTATACAGATTTTTATGCGCCCCCCGTTTTTATTACTTATTCCACTGACGCAGCGACACAAAGTGCACCTTGGTTTGTGTCCTAATTATTTGCTAGTTTTTGGTACAGCTGATGATTTAAAATAAAACCGTTTAATTCAAAAGTTTTTTTACCTATAATTTTTATTTTCTAGTTTTTAGTTTGATTTCTGGCCCGTATCATTATGCAAACTTCTTATCCTTTCAACTGTCCACCTCCTGATTCCATCATCAGATCCTCGTTACCAAGTTGAAATTATCATAATATTGTATTGTCACGGGAACGCAATGTGTGTGCAAAGTTTCATAAGAATCGGTTAAGTAGAAGTAGTTGAAAAAGCTGTCGCAAGATTTGAAACAAACAAACAAACATACGCGGGTTAAGCTAAATAAAACCGTTTAAAAACGGAACCCTTATAGGATCACTCTCGTGTCTGTCTGTCTGTCTTGAGCCACACTGTCATCGTATTGAAATCTGAATCTTTACACATCTCGTGAGAGTAGCGGCCTAACCGGGAGGGGAGGGGGTGTCAATAAATTTTATAAAACGAAAAAAAATGTACTTAATTGAAAAATCAATTCCTTTACTATAAAAATAACGATGGGTGAATTGTAATAAATATTTGGCAAACATATCTTTTTTTAAATATGGCCTTGGATAAATGAAGTTTTTCATGCCTGCTGTAAATTCCTTTCTTCTACTTCAGACTATATGATCTTTTGTTTTAGATGTTATGTATATAAAATTGAACGAATTGTTTTAGCTTGTTGCTTGTAAAGCACGGCTCAAATTAAACAATTGAAAATTCCAACTGACATTTTTTAAATTACCTGCTAACAAAACACCAATCTAAGAAATTTGTTACTCAGGCTTTAATTGTGGATTAATTTATCGCCTGTGGTCGAAATTCGACCAATAATAATTGCGTCTGTAAAGTAGCGAAATTCTAATTGGAATTTACAACATCAACATAACTGTACCGACAACGAATAAATCCGACAAAACGATACCCTCTACATATTGATAATTCATAGAATTTCTATCGTCGTTATAAATGTAACATTATTTTTAACAGTTTAAATTTTTGAAATATTTTTAGCA
This sequence comes from Mongoloraphidia duomilia, assembly GCA_039654895.1. Lineage (NCBI taxonomy): Eukaryota > Metazoa > Arthropoda > Insecta > Raphidioptera > Raphidiidae > Mongoloraphidia > Mongoloraphidia duomilia. Next base: position 3,633,775 of record CM077522.1, on the reverse strand, counting down.
AGTAGTTCGACTACTAGCATATAGAGGACTAAACGAACAATAGTCAATGCACGTCTGGCGTCACGTCTGTCCTCACGCTTTCACTTTACCGCATCGACTTTACAGCATCGATGCTTGAAACACAATCAATCACAAAACTTTTGAAAAACACGAACTGAACACGCCCTCTCTTAGACAATAGCAACACTTTTTAGTGATTGATAGCAGCCACAATGTTACAGTATCTGTGATGAGACGCTTTCACTTTACCGCATCGACTTTACAGCATCGATGCTTGGAACACAATCAATCACAAAACTTTTGAAAAACACGAACTGAACAAGCCCTCTCTTAGACAATAGCAACACTTTTTAGTGATTGATAGCAGCCACAATGTTACAGTATCTGTGATGAGACGCTTTCACTTTACCGCATCGACTTTACAGCATCGATGCTTGAAACACAATCAATCACAAAACTTTTGAAAAACACGAACTGAACACGCCCTCTCTTAGACAATAGCAACACTTTTTAGTGATTGATAGCAGCCACAATGTTACAGTATCTGTGATGAGTGATTATTCAACATTCTGCTGTTATTATTAACAATTTCGTCTTTAACTTCAGCATATCCATTTGTTGTCTTTCAATTTAGGTATTAAATGCCTTTCTATTAAAAAAAATTTTTCAAAATCAATCTCATTTTCTACTTTTATTAATTTCAATACATGAACCCAAAAGTGTTTAATACCAAGAATATCATCAATAGAATCTTACTGAACTCACAATTTAACTGTACTTTTAATATAAAAGATGCTATGTTGTGAGAAAGATTGGGTTAAATTACATATGGTGGCGCCATCTTTTGAAATGGGTGACGTGCAGGCCCCTCTTAAAAAAAGAACAAGTTTCATTGTTAGAACAGAATGTGCCATATAGAACTTGATATGAAAAACAATGAGTTCGACTTGGAAAACTTCTTTTTAAGGTTATGTGAACCTGCCTGATTGTGTGTTAAGGCGAACGGAAGATGAGAACTTATCTGTACTTTACCGGAACTGGAAAAGAGAGAAGACACTTGAATATGATTATTCTGTATTACTTTACATGTACAGTATAACGAGTATCATTGGAAAAGCGAGCGAACTTTGCCATCTATTGGCTCATAAAAACAATATTAAACTTCTCTGGCGAATGAGAAAAATAAAAACCTCATAAATGCTCGCACGACTGCTAAATGTGCGAGTTTTAATCTCAAGAAACAAAACACCAATCGTATAATTTTCTTTCGAGATCAAACAGACAATAAACCACCACCTTAATTTCGTTTTCGTTGTTGCATTCATTAGTATTGTGTTTTTAATTATTGTAAATAAATATTTATTCCGCCAGCTCAGAAAACAGTTTTGTAACATTATTATGTTACAAAACTGTTTGCTGAGTTGGCGGAATAAATATTTATTTACAATAATTAAAAACACAATAATAATGAATGCAACAACGAAAAGTCAGTTCTAACAATCAACACAAGTAAACAATAACTTATATTATACAATTAACTACACTAATATTTATTTTATCAGGTGTATTTATATCAGACGCACTATTTATATCACTGTATTTATAGCAGATTTATTTATTTTCGCACTATTCTTATCGCCCGTACTTGTAAACGCGCACTACTTCACTGACTAATTCGCGTTGACTGATTGCGCGACTCACTGTTCACTGATTTATATACTTACAATACTCAACCGTGACAAGATTGCAATTAGCAATCTTGTCACGGTTGAGTATTATAAGCTCATTCCGCCGCGAAAGTGGAAAGGTTCAGGTTAGAATCCTGACTGTGACCACTTGTTGGTAAAATGATTTTTTCCAATATGTTTCGAAACAATTATATAATTGGCTGCTCTCCAACGAAAAAAAATTTTTCAATTGCATTTCAGCCGTATAAAACTATTATTTATCGAAAACTTTTTGTTACACTCTGTATAGAATACTGATATATTTTATTTTACCTTGTTCATATATGATATATAAAATATAAATCATATATTATTCCGTCAATGTATTACAATGTGTGTCCCTGTGAAATGATATATACTTATTTATAGGTATCTACAAATTTGGAAAACTGATATATTTGCGTATATACAAAAGAATAATACAACAAGCCGTGAGGTGGGTCGTTTATTAGGACTAAAGTGCGACCCTTGAGGTCCACACGACGAACTTCCCAGTTTGATAAATATTTAATAATAATAATTAAATTAGATATTACACAGAAAAGTAATCATTTTAATCATTAAAACATCAATAATTAAAAAAAAAAAAAAAAAAAAAAAAAACGGCTGAACCGATTTTTAAAAAATTTATGTCGGATCAAAATGACGTTAACACGCCTCGATTGACACCCTTACGAAGTCGATATAATTTTTTATTCGCGAGATATTGTGTAAAATCTACTTTTTTGGAGGTTATTTGGTTAAGAAAAAAGAACGGCTGAACCGATTTTAAAAAAATTCCTTTCAGATCATATTTACGTTAATACGCGTCGATTGGCACCCCAACGTAGTCGATATCATTTTTCGTTCTCGAGATTTCGTCTTAGAAAGAAATTGACACATACATACGTACGTACGTACGTACGTACATACGTACACACACACACACACACACAGACATCTTTCTAAAAGTAGTGTAAAAATAGTGTAGTGACCTTGAAACATAAAAATTTTTTTTCCTTTTTGATTTCGATTTTCGGACCCATTACAATAACTTCCAATGGGAAGTTAAAAATAGCACCATCTATATAAAGAACAGAGCTATATTGCTATCTGAAAAAAAAATATATAGGACAAGAAAAAGGTAGACATGCAAGTAACAAAAAACTATAGATGAGGGTTGTAGTCTGATTCAAAATTCGGCTGATAATAGGTGAAGTAAGCAATAGTATCTAAAAACTTTCCTTTAATTATAGTATCTATTATTCTGAAATAATAGAGAGGGAGTCATGCACTTATAATTTACTATTTTAAATATATATAAGCGGCACAGTTTTTATGCATGGGGCGCGTACGCCCACATTAATGTTTCAATGGTTTGCCGCTTCATTAACCTTGCTACGAACTAAAATTTTAAGGTAATGAGTCATGCACAATTTATATAAGCGGCACAGTTTTATGCATGGGACGCGTATACTCACATTGTTTCATTGGTTTGCCGCTTCATTAAACTTGCTACGAATTAAAATTTAAGATAGTGACTCATGCACTTATATACTTCACTATTTATATAAGCGGCACAATTTTAAACGGTTAAAGTTACGCAAAAATCATGTATGACGGAATTGTTCCCGGAAGGTTTATATATATAGCGAACGAACGTAGCGAGTGAGTAATGTAATTCCTAAGCCACGCAACGGATTTTGATGCGGTTTTCACCATCAGTTAGATAAATTTTCACGGAAGGTTTATATATATAGCGAACGAGCGAAGCGAGTAAGTAATGTAATTATAATATTCAAGCGAACGAGCAAAGCGAGTGAGTAGTGTATTTATAATATTCAAGCGAACGAGCGAAGCCAGTGAGTAGTATATTTATAATATTCAAGCGAACGAGCCAAGCGAGTGAGTAGTGTATTTATAATATTCAAGCGAACGAGCGAAGAGTGTGAGTTGTGTATTGCACCCGGGCTTTCTTAGCACTCGGGCGAAGCCGGACGGGTACTGCTAGTAATATATATAGGTACTTATAATAGTTGTTATTATAACAGTGTGTTCAGTTATTTTTTGCAGCACACCGTAACATCAGACGACCTGTCGAGATTATTTTAAACACAACTCAACAGGCGCGATAGTCTTTTTGTTAATTAATCGACGCGTAAATTTGGACGATTGCCGAATAAACGATGACTTAAATATATAAACCTTTGGTTAGACAATAATAGAATATAATAAAACTCAAGGAGAAAAAAGAACTGATGATTTTGCAATGCAGTCACAGAAGTTAGATTTAGATAATATTATTTAGGTCAATTTTTCCAATTTCTGTTCAAAAACGTATAACTTAGCATTTAATTTTATTCATACTTTATTTCTTTTTGCCATACCCACTATAAAATAGCTACTTTACATGCGCATATGTACGCATGAAATGGGTCAGTTAACAGGCAGGTGTGTTGAAAGTGTTTTAAAAACACGTAAGTGCGGTAAGTAATCAGTATCCATAGTGATTTATGTTTATTCGCTCAGTATTAGACCTCGCGCGGCGAAAGATGAAGCCACCGCGTCATAGTAACGTGAATGCATTGCGCTCGCCTTCTAGCTTGCTATTGGCTGTTTATTGTCATGAATAGCAGTTTGCCAAAATTGTACCTAACGTCATAAAACCCAATGTGCAGTTTTGTGTACACGGCACTGTCTGCGGGCAAGCAGGCGTTCACTAGCATATCATTGATGACGTGCCTGGCTTCATCTCTCACCGCGGGCACTCTACCTACTCCCGGCCTGCTATAAATGTGAATGAACTGTCAACATTTCTTGGAAATACTGAAAATGAAGTGAAAAGTTGCTATTTTATAGTGGTAATAGCAAAAATATCATATATATATCTCGTGCGTAATGATATTATGACTCGTGTGCCTTTTAAAACTCGCTGTCGCTCGTCTTAACATATCACTTACTCGTCAGTAATATAGACACCTCATTACAACACTAGAAATACAATCTACTATTTCGAAAAATTTAAATAACTGCTATGTAAGTTATTTTGGATAATTTTTTATTTATTTAAAACCGACGTGGTGTACAGCACTGGTTTATATATTTCAATATGCAGAATATGAACCTTCCCTCAAATATTTCAATTTATTATTTACCAAAATCGTGATTTCAATAGCATATTTACTAACTAAAACTTTTTGCTTTGATCAAAGCACATGCATCTCAAAGTTTGTTTTTTTTTATATAATCGATCCATAACTATAATAGACCGAGAGCTAGTGACAATTTTTTGGTGTTATTTATTCAAGGCCTTATTTTTGTGAAGATGTTGAGGGAGGCATATTATTGCAATATTGTTGGATTCGGAACAAAATTATAAACAGACATGAGGGCCGAGTAAAAATGGCGACTGGTTCCACTTTTAAATTCTTGTAGTGCCTTCATAAACTTTTACCTCAATGTAACATAACCCCAAGATGTTACGCCACTGCCTGCAATAGAAGCGTCGAGAAGGAAAGGTTACAGTGGTGAGGCGTGGAATGGTATCGAAGATACGAGTACCTGTCGGAATGTCGGAGAGCGCGAGAGCGTGCTGGGCCAAGCTGCTCGACCTATATAAGCGAAGTACGCGTGAGTCAGCAGTCAGTCGTGAGTCAGTGTCGTGTTGAACTGCGAAAATAAATACAGTATATAAATATTATACAGTAAATAAATAAATACAGTATATAAATATTAAATATAGTTATTTGTTCAGTGTTATTTAAGTGTTTCACTTTGTTTAAGAATTACTGTTTCGTTATTATTATCGTGTTGATTGTTAGAATTAACATATAGTTGTTGCGTTTATTGTTATTGAATTGTTAATTATATTAAATAAATATTTATTCCGCCAACTCAAAAAGTAGTTTTGTTACAATATTAAAACTTGTAAAAATAACCCTACTATTATTTAACAATGCAGTAATGTGACATTGATATTTTATCCCATGCAGAACTTGCATCGAAAAAAAAACGAATAGTTTCGCCAATTTACCAAACAATAATTTAATTTCTCGCTAACGTAGCAGGGCATAACGACACAGTTGTTTAAATAAGGGTTTGCTACCCTTTATACAACTTCAACCTTAAAACGTCGCAGAAATTTGCCTTTCTCAAGACAAGGGTTGTCCTCGTAACTAGCGGACAACTCTAAGTATCAAAATTACGACAAAGACGTTGTTAGGCGGAAACCGGAAACCGAAGGATGGGCGAAAATAACACTGCATTATTATATAGTACATCCGGTAGGAAATGGTCAGAAATGTTATTGTAAATTATAGACGTTCGACAACAGACGTCAAAAATGTTTAAGGTGTAAGTATCCATGCCTAATAAAATCGAAATCTTTCATACATTTTTAACTTCCCATTGGAAGTTATTGTAATGGGTCCGAAAATCGAAATCAAAATATATAACAAATTTTTATGTTTCAAGGTCACTACACTATTTTTAGAAAGATGTCTGTGTGTGTATGTGTGTACGTATGTGTCCATTTCTTTTTAAGACGAAATCTCGAGAATGAAAAATGATATCGACTACGTTAGGGTGCCAAAGCCAATTGACGCGTATTAACGTAAATATGATCTGAAAGAAATTTTTTCAAAATCGTTTCAGCCGTTCTTTTTTTTTAACCAAATAGACTCCAAAAAAGTAGATTTTACACAATATCTCGCGAATAAAAAATTATATCGACTTCGTAAGGATGTCAATCGAGGCGTGTTAACGTCATTTTGATCCGACATAAATTTTATAAAAATCGGTTCAGCCGTTTTTTTTTTTTTAATTATTGTTAAAAATAAATAATAATTATGTTTTAATGATTAAAATGATTACTTTTCTGTGTAATATCTAATTTAATTATTATTATTAAATATTTATCAAACTGGGAATTTCGTCGTGTGGACCTCAAGGGTCGCACTTTAGTCCTAATAAACGACCCACCTCACGGCTTGTTTTTTTCGTAGTCGGGTAAAAAATGGCTCAACTCGACTCTGTATAATAACGGTTTTGTGTACAGCCAGATCGGAGTGGCTGTAGTATATACATTGTCACTGCAGAATTCAAAGACGCCATTATGAAACGGGTTGTGGGGGGGGGGTTACATTTCAACTTCCAAATCTGCAAGATTACGCACATTTATTGGCGCATCATGGTTTGTTGTCCTATCTTAACACACACGCACGCACGCACACACTCACACAATCATAAAGGTGTACCAGTTATATAATATACTGTTGCGCCTAAAGTTCCTGTCACATCAATACTATCACCGGCATTTTATCAACAACTATATACAGCACTAGACCAGGGGTCGGCAACCTGCGGCTCGCGAACCGCATGCGGCTATTATGATGTCAAGATGCGGCTCTCCAGTTCCATGCGCAAAAATTAATAATTATATTATTTTATTTTCAAAACTCATAAAAAATATTATACTGCAAAAAAAACTTCAAACAGGATAAAAACACTCAACAGAGAACAGTGAGAATAGGTGGAGTAGAGAGTATACGGACAATTAACATTTTTTAAATGTGGCAACATTGTTCTGTTTGTTTAGTTATTGGTGCACTGTGTCGTCAACGGTCGCAGTCATAATATTGAAATAAAAATGTTAGTGACTCTTTAAAAACTGGGAAATTTTGTAAATTGTAACTTTTGGCTCTTCCGTTTCACAAGGTTGCCGATCCCTGCACTATAGACTCACATTCGGAAGGTACTGGGTTCGAATCCCCGTTGATGCAGCGACACAAAGTGCCTCTTGGTTTGTGTCCTAATTATTTTCTAGTTTTTGGTACAGCTGATGATTTAAAATAAAACCGTTTTACTTGAAAGTTTTTTACCTATTTTTTTTCCTACTGCCCCACGCCGAGAAATGGTAATTCCGGTACTGGCCATCTTGTTGAGGTTTTCCATGGTTTCCCTTAATAAATTATTCCAGACCAATATCGAGATGATTCCTTACTCAAGGCCATAGCCGATTACCTGTCAAACTCCTCTGCTCACAAAGTTGCCTACCTTACCCTAATTTCCTATATAACTTCCTCCATCGCATATTGCTATTAATTAAGTTGTTTAATTAACATGCAGAAGTGGTAAATGGCAAATAGTAATTGTGCGAGAAACGGACGTTCAACGCATTATTATTATTTATTAACTTTACTATAAAAGTCCCACCAATTACTTGACTTTAGCTTTCTTTAAATTAAAAAAGAAAGCAACTAGAAGATCTCTTTCTTTTGCAAAAGAAAGCGGTCTTATTTTGCAATTTAAAGACTGTATCAAAACAAGAGTCAGCAGCTTATACAGGGTGAGTTCGACCACCCGTATCAGTCGTTTTTTTCGAAAACGGTTAGTCGTAGAGAGTTGTGTCAAAAATTTGTATTATAAAAGCCCTAATAAAGAATCGAATGGTGATAATTTTTTTTTCCTGGAAGGTCGGCTTCCCTATTCATTTGCTCCAGAATGTCCAGAACTCCGGAATTATAAATGTAACGATAGGTCGAAAGTGGTATTGTTGAAAAGATCTTTAAAAAATAAGCAAGTTTTGTAGGAAAATTTTTTTTATTACTGCCACCCCTGTAAATTTCTATAAGTATAAATATAAATTATTATATGTTCAAAACTCCGGAATTTTAGAAAGCACGATAGGTTGAAAGTGGTGCTGTTGAAAAGGTCTTTAAAAAATAGGCAAGTTTTGTAGGAAAAATTATTTAATTACTGCCACCCCTGTTAAGTAACAATCGTTTGAAATTATTAAATCAAAATTTCATAATAACGATCGAAGTCGGCATTAAAAATCTAGGAACCTTAGACATTGTCACAAGTGTTCAAACTGTCTTCCATTTACTCTTTAATACATACTACTGAGCTCTTCTAGTTATACTGTGAGTGTTTTTCTTCAGTGTTTAATGATCGATAGATAGGTAACTAGATTTTAAATGCGGACTTTTAAAAAGTTCGTTATTATGACATTTTAATTTAGTAATTTCAAACAAATATTACTTAACAGGGGTGGCAGTAATAAAAAAAATTTTCCTACAAAACTTGCTTATTTTTTAAAGATCTTTTCAACAATACCACTTTCGACCTATCGTTACATTTATAATTCCGGAGTTCTGGACATTCTGGAGCAAACTAATAGGGAAGCCGACCTTCCCGAAAAAAAAAATTATCACCATTCAGTTCTTTATTAGGGCTTTTATAATACAAATTTTTGATACAACTCTCTACGATTAACCGTTTTCGAAAAAAACGACTGATACGGGTGGTCGAACTCACCCTGTATAATCAAGGCCATATTGCAAAACGGAATTAAGAAGCCCATAATTTAAGCACAAAATTCAAAGAACGTGGATTAGTCATTTTATTAACACAGAGGTCTGCATTTACTTCAATAAATGTAATATTTTCCGATGTTTCAACACGAGAAAATATGAGGATCATTTTTATGCAATTGTCGCATATTTCATATTTGACATTTATGTATGTTTTGTAACGGGAAAAATACCGCTATTTTAAAATAAACGATTCAAAAAAATTGCTTGCAACAGCTGTCTCATCTTCCATAATAGGCAATAATCTATCAATATAATATTTTCAACATTATGTTTTAATATCAAATGTCACGCCTGTAAATATTGCATTGTAAATAACAAGTGAAACAAAAATACTTATAGTAAATGGACACTATATTTTATTATAAACGTTCATCATTCTACGAAGCGTTCAAAAAAATTAGTCCAAATAATTATCTAAATAATATCTAAGGATGTTAATTAACAATACGACTTGAGGATAGTTGAGATCGAAAGGAAGCTATTGTTCATATGACGTTTCAATAGTTTGTTTGGGGTTGTATTTCTTGGTGTGCCGTTAATTGATCCCAGGAATTTTATACCACGACAAGTGATCCCACGACAACTGATCCCAAAGACAAATGATCCCAACGACACTTGATCCCATGACAATTGATCCCACGACATTTGATCCCAAAAAATGGTCTATAAACTGATAGCGTCTGATAAGTAATAAAGTTATTAAATTTTATTAATTTAATGAAATAATTTAATCGATTATTACCTTTGTCGGGAAATTTGTTTGAAAAAATAATTTTTAATAATTTAGGTTCATAATTAAAAAAATCGTGGGTCGTGACTAATAAACTACCATAGAGTTCACAACCCACGCTTTTATTAATTATGAACCTAAATTAATAAAAATTATTTCTTCCTTTTTAGTGCATTTAAATAAAAGCTTGCCTCGGCTTGCCTCTAAAAAGTTTTTTTACTAATATTTTATTATATATTCCTATAAGTTAATTAATGATAAACAAATGAAATGTGAACAAAACAAATGAAATGACAAAATCAAGAAACGAGTTTCGTAAAGGGGAAGATAAGAAAAGAAAGTTTAATTGTGTAGAACACCCTTTCATATAGGTCCATAAATCAGCAGCTAATGTAATCGGTACTTTAGGGTTGAATGTTATATAATATAATAGTATATACAGCATCAGCATAATACAAGAACAAAACAGTGTGCTGAGATAAAGGGCATATTATATCTCGAGCGTGAAACATCGGTAGAGAGTGGCTCTGATAGGCTGAAGTCAATTTTTATTTAAAAGCGTGCGACGTAACCTCTTTATACTTGACAGTAGCAGCTACAGTAGAACCTCTTATACCACATTTCAAAGCTCACTTGTCAACCGACATGAATCGTAAGAAAATTTAGATACTTACTAAAAATATGTTTTGCCATACCCACTATAAAATTGCATGTATGTATGCATAGAATTGTGTCTGTTAACAGGCAGGTGTATTGAAAGTGTTTTCAAAACACACTAGTGTGGTTTATTTTATTTATTGTAGATTATAGACGCGTCGACATCTCAGGTCATTAGCGTCTATCAACTACACTAAATAACAACTAACTTAAAACTAAATGACATCACAAAACATCCATACGCGCAGGTGGGATTCGAACCCACGGCAGTCCAGTCTAGATGTTGCGGCACCAAGCATGCTAACCACTAGGCTATACTGCCCTCACTAGTGTGGTAAGTATAAACAGTTTCCGCATAGTGATTTATATTTATTCGCTCTGATCCGCCCGCTATTAACTACTCACGGCGTGCTATAAATATGAAGTTGGCGACACAACGAATTGTCACATTTTTTTGAAAATACTGAAAAACAAGTGAAAAGGAGCTATTTTATAGTGGGTATGGCAAAAAAAAACCATACATAGCTCGTGCGTAATGATATAATGACTTGTGTGACTGCAGTTAAGTCGCTCGTTTTAACATATTGTCACTACTCGTCAGTAATATACCTTATTACGACACTATAGATATACAATCTACTGTTATTTTAATTTAATGACCCTCAAGTGATTTGTCGAGGAAGGCTGATCAAAACAACATTTTATAAAAGAACGATAGATTTAAGAATTTCAGACGCAGCACAATTTTCTTCAGGAACAAAATACTGAAATAAATCTCCCATTGAGCGTAATAGGACTTAGCAACGGGTAATGTTTTTCCTTCGCGATGCTTTTGTTTTACTATTGAGAGGTTTTTCCAATTTTCATTGCCCACGCATCGAGGCTTTGTATAGCGAAACGGTTAATAGGATCAAGAAAAATATTTTTTTATAAGTTTTTCATTCCCGCACCTCCAACTATCATGGTACCTAGAGATATAGGTACCTATTGGATTCAGTCCGAAAATGTTTTTTGACACCCTAGGATTTATTTGAAACTATTTTCCGACCTCTCTCTCTCTCTCCTCTTTCTCCCTCCTCTTCCCCCCCTCTCTGTCTGTGGTAAAAAATTGTCTCCTTCGATATTTCAAAAACGAAACGACATAGGGTTATGCGGTTCGTTTTGTCAGCACTTAACTTAGATCTGATTAGATTTTTAGCCAAATCGGTTCAGTGGTTCCTGAGATATTTAAAAAAATGTGTTCAGTGTCACGTATTAACATAAATTTATGCATGTTAAAATATAGGTAAATAAAAAAACTTCTTAACAAAAAAAAAAAACCTCCTTCAAAAAGCCACTAAAAAGAGAAAAATAACGAAATTTTGAGGTCTGCGGCAATTTAATAAAATATGAAATCGGTTAAAAAATGCAGTACCTATATTGATTAATTTTTTTTTTAACCGACTTCATATTTTAATAAATTGACGGAGACCTCAAAATTTCATTATTTTCCTCTTTTTAGTGGCTTTTTTATTTTTTAATTTTTAGTGTCAAAAAGTGACATTTACCTTAAGGAATCACACGCAGTTACCCACTTTTATTAAAATCATCCGAACTACTGAACCGATTTTGATGAAAATACTGTGGGACCAATCTGAAAGTATATCCTTTCAAAAAAAAAAAAGAATTTTCTAAATCGGTTTATAAATGACGGAGTTCGGAGGTAACAAACATAAAAAAAAATTCAACCGAATTGAGAACCACCTCCTTTTTTTGATGGCGGTAAAAAATTTTAATATTTTTTTTAACTGTTTCGAGAGAAAAAAATATTTTCTAAAAAATGCGTGGAAATAATTTTTTGTTTGCCTATTCAAGATGTCTATGATCTTAGTTGGCCTTAGATCAACAAACAAAAAACAAGATGGCCATGTTTTTTACCCGACTACGTAAAAAAGGAGGGTTATGATTTTTTATATTAAGAATATGAAAAGGGAATGGTTTTGTATAGGGAAAATTTTCAGTTACGCAAGCGGTTGTTTCATATGTAAGAAGAATATAGCACTGGCTATCCAATCCAATTTTTTAGATTAAAAATGCTGATTTGTATAATAAAACACGACTGTTAAATTATTGTCGTTTTCTAACAAACTGAAAACTGCAAAACACAAAAATTTTACAGTGATGTTAATTTTTACATGGAAATATACAACCTGGTTTTGATTAACACGAACGCATTGCAATGCGAATTAAAAAAAAAAAGAAAATAAAAACGTTATTAGTAATAATCTTTTTATGATAACCAAAATTTGATTTTCATCATAATAAAAACATCACGATATTTGTAGTGTTACAAAACTGTTTTCTGCGTTGGCGGAATAAATATTTATTTACAATAATTAAATGTTAAAAATAAATAACAATAAATGCAACAACGAAAAAGTCAATTCTAACAATAAAAAAAACTTCAACAATAATTATATTGAACTAAATGAGCCACTTAAATAACACTTAACTATATACACTAAGATTATTTATTTGTAATTATTTCTGTCACTGTATTTATATCAGATTTATTTCGCTGTTCAACACTGTCACAGTACAATCTACACTGACTGATTCCCGTTGACTGATCAATATTTATTTCACGACGCACCATTCACTTATTACCGATTGCGTGACACCGTCGACTGGCCTCTCTGACTCACTCGTACTTCGCTTATATAGGTCGCGCAGCCCAGCCTAGTACGTTCTCGCGTTCTCTAGACCATTCCGGCAGGTACTCGTTGTTCAGTATCTTCGATACCATTCCACGCTTTACTACCGTGACCTTGCTTTCTCGTGGTTTCTATTGGAGGCAGTGGCGTAACATCTTGGGGTTTGCTACAGTAGTTTCATTTTTAGGTGTATGAATTGTGTCATTTTTTACAAGAGCCAATTTGCAATGATAGCTAGTTAAATTAAATGCAACTTTCCCCTTATGTGTAAGGTATAATATATTTATTGTTATTACAAATATAGGGTAAAGGTACCAATTCCCGACTACCAACCTGTGATCCACTTTTATATTTAGGTATCTACTGAAAAAAAACATAACAAATAAATATGTCTAGCTGCTAGTGTTGCCGTCTAGACAAGACAAGACAAGACTTTCAAAGTCTTGTCTTGTCTTGAAATATCAAGACTTCACAAAGTCGAAGTCTAGATTAAAAAACTCTTGTCTTGTCTTGAAAATTTCTAGACAAGACTTTTGCAACTTCAAAAATAACTTTCTTAAGTTATTCTGTCAAATATAAATTTTTACGCGATTGACCACAGGTGGGTTCAGCCAGGAAGCTGTGCCTTTACCCTACATTTATTGTTATTATAGAGGTATATTGTACGTGATGTAGGTTTAGAGGCTTCGCCCCCATCGGAATACCTCGTCGGTCTATCAGTATCCTAATCCTACGCCCTGTTGTGGTCACACATGCTCGGAATAACAAATGACTGCCGTCTCATATCATACAGGAGCATGACTAACGTCCACGGCGCATGCGTGCAGCCATTTAACTTAATACTAACAGCGCAATAGAATTCATTCACTAATTCATTTAGCGTCGTCCTAAGATTCCAAACAATTTAGAGAAACTATAATAGTAGATAGAAATATTAGAGTCTATACAGATGCGCCAAGTACCTAACTTGTTTATTACTCGGTACTTGGCAATTTTTTTAGTATTCGTGGCGAGTATAAAGACATTTAAATTTTATATTTAATCTTAAATTAGTGACATTCGGACAGTTAAGACAAATCGATTGACGTAAAAATCATCAAAATCGGCCCACGCGTTTGGTCTCTATAGACTGCCACAAAGCAACAAACATACATACATACATACATACTTACACACACACGCGCACGCTCATTTCCAAAAATATGTTTTTTGGATTCGGGGGATCGCAAAACGAAAAATATTGTAAAATTTTAAAAAGTGAATTTTGACCTAAATTAGTAAGTAAATTTAGATACCAACCTACTAAAAATATGTTTTGCCATACGCACTATAATATAGCTACTATACATGTGTGTATGTACGCATGGAAATTGGAATGGGTCAGTTAACAGACAAGTGTGTTGAAAGTGTTTTCAAAACACACTAGTGTGGTAAGAATAAACAGTTTCTTGTAGAGTTGGAATGGTAAAATATTGCTTATTAATATCTATAAGCCGTGCATCGACAACAAATTCGACCATAATTAAATAAACTGTTAATTGTTTTATAGCGTTTAAATGAATTACAGAATTAGTTAACATAAGTTGTCAAATCGCGACGACGTTCGGCAGATAAGTGTGACTCCTATAAATCCGTAGCTGAACGATCGGTCAACACGCGAACCCAGAAGCAGTTTGCATAATTTAGCACTGCTAATATATTTTATCATTTAATCTTGGTTTAATAACACTATATTAGTTTAAAAATAAAATTGTATTCTCACTTAAGAACACCATTGCTACATATTATAGTTAAGTTTAAAACAAACATTCAGGCTATATAGAGACCGAAGTCGAGGCAAGTTTCGTTCGCTGTGTTAGCATCACCAGGAGATAATTAAATTGCAAAACGTGCATCGAGAATAAAGTATTATAGACCGAGAGCTAGTGACAATTTTTTGATGTTATTTATTCAAGGCCTTATTTTTGTGAAGATGTTGAGGGAAGCATATTAAAGACCCCTGAGTAAGGGATTTTGCTAGGTAGCGGTATGGGAGGGATGCAGACCGCTCCCAACATGTAATTAAAAAAATGGTCACAATTATTATTGCTTCAAGGCTGAAATTGTTTGTACAGTTTGTCGGTGACCCAATAATGTCATTATAATTTTTGCAGATCGAATGGTCAGTATTAAAGGGGTGGCAATTAATCACCCTAAACGTGTCATGTACTCGACGAAATTTATATTATTAGTTCAAGGTTTAAATTTTAATATGTTGTTACGGCGACTGTTTTAAGCATATATTGCAATTTGCAGAACAAATTGTCGGTATTTACCCCCTTGCAGAACGATATAAACACCTAGGCGAGCAAGTTTCCCTCTATAAGAGAGGGAGTTAATTAATACCGATATTTTGTTCTGCAGATTAAAATATATACTTAAAACAGTAGCCGTAACAACATATTAAAATTTGAATCTTGAACTAATGATATAAATATTGTCGGGTACATGACACGATTAGGGTGATCTGCCACCCCTTTAAAACTGATCATTCGATCTGCAAATATTATAATGGCATTATTGGGTCACCGACAAGCTATACAAACAATTTCAGTCTTGAAGCAATAATAATTGTGACCATTTTTTTTTTGTTACATGTTGGAGGTGGTCTGCATCCCTCCCATACCGCTATCTAGCAAAATCCCTTACTCAGGGCACTTTAATATGCCTTCCTCAACATCTTCACCGTGGTTTCATAAAACGGTACCCTAGTTTTCAAAATTCGTTCTCAAAAATTATCTAATAATAAAAGAAAGGGTGTGGGTCTCGGGACCCCCGACAGATGTGAAACATCAAAGAAAACGTTATTGAACTCTATGTAGTAGTATATATTTTTTTCAAAAGCAGCAACTAACTGTTATGCTGACGTAATCCTATATACTGTACTGTAACACCGCGTGTGTTACAGTGCACGCCTGAGCCAAGAGAGAGAGAGAGAGAGTGTCGCAGTGGTGGGGAGAACAGCAGCGAAGGAGCGGACCAAACATTTCGTTGCATATTTCCCCTCACGCGGCTGTTCACAGCCCGACATAAGATGTTTCACATCAAAAAAAATTATTGTTGAAATTTCACCACGTGGAACGTATTTCAACCTGTGTAATGTATTTTAAATGTTATTATAAACGTCCATAAAAATTCCATTCCAATAAAATCAATAAATTTTCATACTGAATAATCGATGTTTTAAGGGTACTCTGAGCGTAATTTTCATTCCAAATGCACCGCAGAATAAATAAAAATGTTCGGCACGTTTTCGCTGCAATACCCGAATATTTCACCGCGTTTCGAACGTAACCCTGCTGTACGAAGTGTATTAGAGTCCCAGACTGAGGCGGGGTGGTTAGGTATTTTCCCGTGTCACTATACGATCGACCAAACCCACGAAGCACACTGATTTTACACTGCAATGCACGCAACTGCATAACTTTTAATGTCTGATAAAACATTGCTCTTAAAATATTATGAAATACAACAAGAATATAATTTCAAGTAAAAAAAACTTTTTTAATAAAACTTCATTTCACGGACTCAGCAGCTTGTGAGAGCATGGTAAGACATACTGTAAAAAATGGAAAGTTAAGGTAGAATTCGCTCAATTTTCTAAGTGATTTTACATTATTATTTATTTTTACACAGAAAAACTTCATAAAAACTTGGACTTTTACTGTAAAGTTAAACAAATTTGTGATTTTTACATAAAGTAAATTAAAATTACATAATTTGTGTAATGTTCCAATAAAGTGTGTAAAAATTACAGAATAAAATGTATAGTTACATATATAAAATGGATGGATACAAAACAAATTAATGTAAAATTAGTGACCACGCATGCGCAATGTGTTTTTATGGAATCTACGCGATGTGCAGGCGATACCTGTTTGCGACGCCATTGTCTCTTTGTGTGCCTATTACCAGATTAATCGCTGGCTATAAATGTACCATCAATAATCTATGTAATCGGCCTTCTCATTTCTTACAGTGCAGACACAAGGACGGACGGACAGCAGCTATAGATTAGATAGATAAATCAATAGATAAACATAGAGAGAATTACATTGAGAACATTTACAACTTTGTAATAGGCTATGGGCCATAATTGATTCGATGTATATATATATATATGTGTGTGTGTGTGTGTGTGTGGTCAATTTTTCGCCTTCGATATCGTAAAAACGGAACAACATACGGCCATGTCGATTGTTCTATTGTGTTTATCAGCCTTTAACTTAGATCTGATTAGATTTTGAGTCAAATCGGTTCAGTGGATCCTGAGTATTAAAAAAAACGTTCTCAATGTCACGTATTAACATAGGTAAAAAAAATATAAATGAATTCTAAATGTTATAATATGAAAAAAATGTAAATATTTTTTTTCTCTAAAATGTATAGTTTTCGAGAAAAAAAACATTTTACTAAAAAAAGAAAATTGTACGTAAATCAAGGTAACCATGATTTTTGCTATATTAAGCTAGCCATCAGTAGATCACCAAACAAAACAGAGGGCCATGCTTTTTTTTACAGAATAAAAAAAGAGTGTTTATTTCTTGCAAATATTTACTAGGTGGGAAGTATAGGACTGGTCATCTGTCGAATTTTTTTTTATTTAGCATATTCCGAGTTATAATCTTAATAGTCTACCGTTGCTATGGAAAATTGTTTAAAAAATGCAGTGTACTATTTTTTCTATGTGATCCACTACATATTTACATTAGATCTTATGGCCCATAGCCTACTACAAAATTGTAAATGTTCTCAAATTATTTTTTCTGTGTTCGGGTTTTTTTTTAACAGTATATACATTTTTTATGCCATCTATCGCCCGCGAATGAAGCCACCCTAAAACGTACCTATATATTACGTTGTCAGCACAATCTTATTTTATAACAAAATTAAAAATAGCTCGATTTTGTGCGCTTTTAAAATGCAAGCTCTAATTATCGCTAAAATAAGAAATGAAATAATTAATTTCACTTATCGCATATTTCATACAGAATTTATTCAAAACGCAAATGCTTGGCCGATAAAAACATTTTATTTATGCTTTATGTATTAAACACGGGGAAATATGTTATGAAAGTGTTATAATTATTTATGCAATACATAAAAATAATGTTGAACAAACAAAATAAATCATAATTTTATTTTTGTTAACCAAATTTTCAGGTATCTATAATATACAGTCAGAAGGAAAAAAAGAAATTTGATTCATTCCAACAATTAATTCAAGATACCCACCATTTCTCCAGAACAAATTTCCTGGCTTTTCCGGTTTTCTAGGTAACTTATTTTTTTTCTCCGAATTCACGTACAGAAATAAATTATGTGTATAAAAATGTCCGATCAGTAGATTATAGACGCACAACAGCTAAGGTCATCAGCATCTGATTTCAGAGAGAGAGAGAGAGAGAGGGAGGGAGAAAGAGAGAAAGAGGGAGGGAGAAAGAGAGAGAGGGAGGGAGAGTGTAGGGGGAGAGAGAGAGAGAGGGAGGGAGGGAGGTAGAAAGAGACAGAGGGAGGGAGAGTGTAGGGAGAGAGAGGGAGGGAGGGAGAAAGAGAGGGAGGGAGAGTGTAGGGAGAGAGAGAGTGAAGAAAAGAGGAAGAAAGAGAGGGAGGAGAGAGATATTTAGTAAATCTACAATCTCTCTCTCTCCCCTCTTTCTCTCTCTCTCTCTCTCTCTCACCCTCTCGACCGGTGCTCTTACGTTGGTCAAATTATACATGCACAGATTTTGTATGGCGCCTGCAGGTAAAATTTGGTTGGTCGAAAAAATTTGTTCATTGTAGTGTTTTTCACAAAAATCCTCGACTTCCATCTAATGACCTCAGATGTTGCGCGTCTATAATCTATCTATCTACCAAAATTCTCTGCTTGTCCTGACCAGAAAAATTCCGCGACTTTTCCCGATTTTCCAGAATGTGGCCACCCAAGGTCTGATGTAACAAATTTAGGACGATAAGGAAGAAATATTCATATAAATACGTATTGTGACGAACCTGTTCCGTTTGGGGTGTAGTAGATGAAGGGGCAAGAGCGAGAATGACGGGGAGGAAGAGGAAGGACGCGGGTGTAGACAACACGATTGCAGATTTACAGAAAACATATCGAGAAGCATTGTTGTCGATGTTGTCGATTCTTTTGACAATCACAGACCTAACAAAGCGTTCGACGAATGCTGTTTTATCATACAATAATAATAGCATACAAAGTGTACGAAAATATATGGCAATGTGATGAAACGTTTAACGCTCCGACGTAAAACCGTTAAATCAAAATTCGTCACCAACTTTAAAAACACTAATAATAAAAAAAAAATGGTGTGCACACGACAGAAGTGAAAACTTCAGATTTTCTAATTTTTGGTGTCATCTATTAGGCGCATTTATGAACTAAAAATAATTTATTACTAAAATACTAAAATTGTATTTTTAATAAATTCCACCTTGGTTTCAAAAAAATTATAATTATTGTCAAAGAAAGAATATAACAAAAATAAAAAAATATATAAATATCATGTAGAATTTAGAAAAAAAACGCCAAAAATTCTACGCTGCCACCAGGTCTCGAACCCAAGTTCCTATGCATAGAACGCAAAGACGTAACCATCTGCCTTATGAATGGAAGTTTCCCTAGAATCATTAATAGCCGTGGAGTTGGGTAAAAAAAATTAAATGGGCCACACAAAATACAGACACACTGTATATTCTGGTGTCAGGGAATGAAATATGAATCACTTTAACAGCACACATACTGTATTATTATTTACTAACACTTACGTAATACACTACAATGTTAATTCACCATTACTGTACCTGTACTCCCACCATTCAGCTTTGCACCTCCACCACATTTTAAAAATAATCGCAGTGGTGTGTTCAAAACAATAGAACTATCGAATGCATTTGTTTTCAAACAAACAAGTTTTTTTGTGGCGTGTTTTGTTTTTGTTTCGATTTTGTTTGTTGTAATTTAAAACAATCAACTTTTTTTGTTAATAATTAATTAGTTTGTTGTATCTTTCTATAAATAGGTATGTGTGATTTTGAAGTTGTGAATAACAGCTTAGACAAGCGACTCTGCATCGACTACAAAAAAAAAATGAAAAACAAACCACACAGAGTCTGTCAGATAATATCTACTGTTTCATGTAACGCTCGTATTTCTATAAAAGGAAGAGATAGAGCAGTGAAACAAAAAAGAAAAAGTTGAGAAAAGAATGATAAGAGCGAAACTAAACGGGCGGTTTTTCCGTGGCGGATTGCACGTCCAAATCGAAACCGTGCCTACAAACGAGTGTAACCAGACGAACGAAATATACGTCGCGTTTTTTTTAAGTTCCGTCGTTGTGAACGAGTTCAACGCTTGTGATTGCGTTGATATCGCCACCGCCACAACTCGCTAGAAACGAAAAACATTGTTAAGTGCGGGGCAAACTAGACGAGGCGACGGTTCATCGACCGATGTACAGTCTGGGTAAAATGTTCGACACAGATACATTTAAAAGGAATATAATGATATATATATATATATAGGTGATCGAACTGTGGAAGGGCAACCTAAAAAATTCGGCTGCTCTTAGCTTTAAGCTAAAATAAAGCTAAAGAGTGAGTGCCAGTAGGATAATATTATGAGCTCGTGAGTGTGAGAGAACGCGTATATCGAGAGTCAAGCGTCATGGAATTTAAACCGATGCGATTGTCAGAAAGCAATTCAGGACACATAAAATTAATGATTTTGAGTAATTATTGCCATTTTCAAGAAAAAATTTAGGTAGGTAAGCATGATTTTGAAAACCGTTTCCAATAAACGCGAAAAATCAATTTAAAATGGGAAGTTCAAAATTTAGGTATGCTGAATCAATCATTTCCAACAAACAAACAAAATCTAAAGTATGCATGATTTTGATTTTTTTGAAGTCGGTTCCAAATCAAAAAATGAATCATTGATTTAAATTTCAGACACCGTTCCCCTTTTATAAAAAAAATTGTTCAGTTGAAAAATGTTTCCAGTTCGTTATCATTCTTTAAACGGAAGAATTATAAAAACGTTTCGCGCAGACGTGCAGAACAAAGCGGAAGGAGGGTGTTTGCACAGCAGATGTGGAGGATACAAGCATACAATATACCTGTGTAGTGGCTACATGGAATCATGACACATAATTTCCGGATGGTGTTAGTAATGGCTTCAGATTAAGGCTAGCTTAGTAACCTTGAATGCGGCCAGCCGATAACAAGAACCGCGTATACTATATGTACAGTACGTCTCTAAAAAATCAGGCTTATTAAGTACTTATATGCCTTTACTCGAGGCTTCGAAACGTTTCTAGCAGACGACTTGCAAAGTAGTTATACAGTGCGTTTGATTTGAACCAACATATTGACTTTACATGTTAAATTTCTCCAATTGAATGACATTAAATTCAAGTTATATCAAATAGTAACTAACTCGGAAATCTATCTAAAAGCACGGCAAAATAACGTTTCCACGGTTTTAATGAGTTGAGCCTACTATTTGATATAACTTTTTTTTTTATTTATATTTTTGATTACATGAAATTGAAAACAATATGACGTGTTAGTTTATTTTAATTCAATGTAATAGATTAGGAAAGGAAGGTGTGGCGGAGTCGCAACTGTCTCCTTCCAATTCCATTTTATTCACTTTTTTTTGGGCTTCGGGGCCCAACTGTCAAGTTCTCTGGGTCTTTAAGTCCGGGCCTGTCTGTTTGACCTTTCAAAAACACAAAAAGAAAATCAAATATAAAGCTGCAAGAAAATTGGTAATGGAAACGGAACGAAATCGAATTACTGTATATTTTTAATGGCACCACGATTTTAGTGAAAATTCAATTATATTAAGTAATAAGAATTCCTCTCGAAGTCTAAGTACCTATACTACCTGCGTCTGGACGCCGCACGGAGAGCAAATAGTCCTTGCGTTAAATCTCTGACCAAACCAATACTTCGTTTTGTCAATTACCTCCATCTACTTATCCTTGCAAGGACACTATGTATATCGATACACTATAGGGCTGGGTGCAAATTTTCAAAAAAAGTCTTTAGCGTCGATAAAACTTTTTTACGCGCGGCAGAGTGACTTGGATTCATGCGGCGTAACGCGACGTTGCGAATAAAACCGACAAAACGCTGCACCACCACTCCTTTGCGCTCGTGACGTATGGATGTATGTGTCTGACACGAGTAGACTTCCACCACGCTTGTCTTCAAAACTAGTATTTGTGTTTGTAATATTGTATGTGCATATTATACACGCATATATTCGTGTTTCTAATGATTCATGCGACTACAAGTTACACTTCTATAGTGTGTAGTGTAAACCACATGGTCAATTATTTTGCTACTGTTTAGCCTCCTGCAGTAGATTACCGATGTTTAACAAATACTACAGTGAAAGTCCGATCCAAATCGGTTGAGTAGTTTTTGAATAACCGGGCACGAACACAGGCAGACAAGTTAGAAACATGTCAAGGTCGCGTTAGCTGTTCCAAAAAACAAGTTTGTGACTAGTTTTCATGTTTAGCGCATTTAAAAAAGACAGTAACTTGTCAGGGACAAGTCTATGGATTGTCTGTAGGAACAAACCTATAGGATGATTCCAAAGTTGACCAGCGAATAGGGCTTCAACAAATAAGATTTTTTTCCTTTGGCGCTTTTTCGAAATATCAACATCAACGGAGATACAGGGTGTCAAAGTTTTATTTAAAAAATTAAAATTTATTTATAACTGCCAAACCACTTGAGATATTTCAGAAAAATTTTGTAAAAAAATAAAATACGTATGTATGTATTTAAAACTTAATTTTAGGTGCCCATTAAAACGGTTTTTATTTTTTTACTCGAAAAGAAGGAATTCAATAATATTTTTTTTTTTAGAAAAATCAGTTTTTTTTCTACGCGCGCCACTAGTCAACCCAAAAATATTTTATTTATTGAAGAATTTCCGTCCCCCGTAGCTATTGACACCTACAAAATTTTTCTTAATTTTAATTTTTTATATAAAACTTTGACACCCTGTATCTCCGTTGATGTTAATATTTCGAAAAAGCGCCAAAAGAAAAAAACTCTTATTTGTTGAAGCCCTATTCGCTGGTGAAAGGATAACGTCAACTTTGGAATCACCCTGTATAATAATATTTTTTCAGGCGGCACTATCATAATTCTTTTGATTATTCGACGTGTCAGAAACGGATTAATCGATGGCCATGAAGTCATGAAAGGCTTCCGTAATATAAATGATGCATAGACATCTTCCATTTCCTTCCAATATACACACCTATACACCTGTGTATTTAATGGAAATGGAACATATTTCCCATTTATCGATTCTGTTTTATGTTCACCGACTGTGTGTCGCCTTCACTTGTTTTAATGAGAATATACAGTTCACCATCACGCCACAGCAGCGCTGCAAATGAGGCATGCAACGGACTCACTCAAAATAATATATATCTAAAAACATAACCTCGAATTGTCGAATTGATGTAAAATTATTATAAAATAAAACATTATTTTTTGATAAAATCATTTGAGTTCAGTACGATTGTATTTAAATTAAATTGTGTTTTAAAGACCACCAACAGCTAAGGTTATTTGGGCCTAGCACTAATTCATATTTTCAATTTATTATTTTTTTTTTAATAATAAATTGAAAATCCAATTGACACTTTTACCAGCTCTCGGGCTAAAACTCGGGAACTGGGGACTTGTAATAGAGGAACCATAACAACGCCTGCATGTAAACAACGGCATTACTACACTCTCGGCCATTCTCAAACCACGATTGTACTTGCGGTATGAACATTTTCTTTTAGAAATTATTCTCATTTGACCGCTAATTTCCAAAAGAAAATGGTCGTTATTTTTAATAGACTTCAAAAAAAGGAGGTGGTTCTCAATTCGGTTGTATTTTTTTTTTTATGTTTGTTACCTCAGATCTCCGTCATTTATAAACCGATTTGGATTTTTTTTTATTTGAAATTATATACTTTCAGATTGGTCCCATAGAAATGTCATCAAAATCGGTTCAGTAGTTCGGCTGATTTTAATAAAAGTTAGTAACGGCGTGTGATTCCTTTAAGGTAAATGTCACTTTTTGACACTAAAAAGTAAAAAATAAAAAACTTTTTAGATATTCATTTCCCTTAAAAAATGGGTATGTCTGTATCCCGGGTACCGAGTCTACCGACAGATGACGTAAATAGCGTTAAACACAAATAATTGTACTAGTTGTCATGGAAAGAAATAGGTACATCCACTTTTATTTATCTTATAAAATCAAATGTTCGTAAAATATAATAAACAAAATAATAATTTGTAATATTTTTTTTTATAAGTATTTTAAATAATTGTTATCCAATACCTATATATTTTCATCAAAAAAAAAAAAAAAACTTCGGGACTTCGAACCTGGGCTTAGTGTATTTGAGACCTTAACATAGTTATACATCCTATGTTTTGCCATCCCAGTATGAGACACTGCACGTTATTTTTTTTTCATTGACTTGAATTTTATAATTTCTTAAAGTGTTTATTCCTTGAAAAAAAAATTGAATCAAGATATTATTTGCACCTTTTGGTCGAAAGATAAAATTTGATAGAACTGGGGACGTTTGGAATAAGTTGTAAGACTGTTTACAAAATACTCGATGTATCAATACCAACCCTAAAAATATGAATTACATTCAGAATGTTTTGTGACGAAGGAATATGGCATAATAATAGTACAAAGAAACAGACGTATATCACGATAACATGCCAACTAAATATACAGCATGTTCACACAACGTTCACCAATCAAGAATCACTTGAAATCAGTGGCGGACTAAGGGGGGAGGCAAAGGGGGTGGCTCGCCCCGGGCCTCTGATCCTGGGGGGCCTCCAAATCTCGAGAAGTCCTTCTTAATCAAATCCCAAACAAGGTCATAATATGTTTAGTAAGTAAGAAGCAGTTTGGAGTTGGAGGCCCCGTACGTATGCAAAATATAAACGTAGGTAGGTCGTTTATTATAAATATTTGATTTTTTTTGTCAGCCATTACATCTATATTATTAATTTTTTACGAAATTTACACTACAAATACATCAATTTCTAATCAGACCGGGGGCCTCATTTAGTTCTGCCGCCCCGGGCCTCCGACGGGCTTAGTCCGCCACTGCTTGAAATATCTTGAAATCATGACGTAAAGTACGTCGTGACTTCAGGATTCATGAAATCACTTGAAATCGTGTTTTAAATCTTCATGGAATTAGTACATTCTGAAGGCAAAAGATTATAACATTTTGTTAAAAAAATAATACACTGAGAAGGAATTTACACTATACTTACTTTATATTTTGACAATAGTTTCGTCAACACATTGATTTCTTTATAACTATATCTTAATTATGTTTTAAGTTTAAGACATAGTTCTGAAAAAGTCGCTGTGTTGAAGAAACAATAAATTGTCAAAAAAAAATGGGTGTGTGCTTATGACCACACGACAGAAGTGAAAACTTCTGATTTTCTAATTTTAAAATATATATATATATATTTTTAATCACACAGTTTAATCATAAATATATTAAAATCGGCCTATACAATTAAATTTAATGAATATAATACCTTAACGATAATATTAAGTGTTAGTGTCATCTGTTTGCGCACTTGTGAACTACAAAATATATGTTTTAGTGTCATCTGTTAGCGCACTTGTGAACTACAAATAACTTATTACTCGTATTAAGTTTTTAGTGTCATCTATTAGCACACTTATGAACTACACACTATTACCAGCATATTGCAAATACGTGTTCGTGTTTGAGCCGAGTAGCCCCGATTGTCACCGTCGGGTGCGTTTCACATCACTGTTGTTAACAGCCCAGGCAAAGCGCGCCTAAGGAAGTTTTCACTTCAAAAAGATAAAGTGGTAGGAAGAGCTGAGCGGTCGATTTCGATTTATTTATTGTAAATTATAGACGCGTCGACATCTTAGGTCATTAGCGTCTTGATTACATTAAATAACAACTCACTTAAAACTAAATTACATCACAAAACATCCATGAGCAGAGTCGGGATTCGAACCTACGACAGTCTGATCCAGAGGCCGCGACGCTAACCACTGAACCACACTGTCCTCTCCGGTCGATTTCGAGTAGTCCGGGGTGTGGCACTGAACTTAAATACGTCATTGCCTTCGATTTACTGTATTTGGTTTTTGCAAGTGAAAAAATTGTCTGACATCCGGTATAGCAAAAGTTACCTTATATAATATGTGATTTACAATAGATATTATTATACAACTCACTGGAAAAACATATCACCCCACGGAAAACCTGAAGTCTTGTAATGCACTCCCGCTGAAAATAAAACCACAAACATGGAAAATACATTCTCAACACGCAACTGTTGGAAGACAGGTTTACTTTTGTTTTAAACCAATATGCGATTGAACCGGGGATTCACTTAAAAGAAACTGCAGCTATATTGGTTATTTTTTGCATCGAATCGATTTGTCAATTTCTACATTTAGATTATGCACTGTATAAAATGGATGTAAAAATACTTTGAAAGTTAAGGTAGAATTCGCTCGATTTTCTAAGTGATTTTACATTATTAAACAAATTTGTGATTTTTACATAAAGTAATAGACAAACATTTATCCATCTCTATTATGTAAAGTAAAATCCCTTTTTTCTGTTGTATAAAGCATTATCTTGGGAATGCTTCAGGTTACATATATCACCATGCGGAATCATGATACGCACGGGCAACGCCGAGCTTAACAGTTGGTGTTAGCTACAAACCATATACTGGCGACATCGGGCGGAATTTATTATAATCTCTGAACTCAGCATTCAAACGCTGTCACTTTCTTTTGAAATTGGTCATTTTAAAACAGAAATCACACAAAGTCATGGTGGAGTACGGGCAAAGCCGGGCTTAACAGCTAGTATATCATAAGAGAAGGATGGCGAACGAATAGCACGCGTGCCATAAGTGGCACGCGACGGAATATTGTCGGCACGCCTGACGCCATTGATTGAGGTACACAATCGAAATAATTAAAAAATATGCTAGATGGTTGTCGAAAAAATTTGACTCATGCCACAGCACGCATATATGAACAGCCAGTGCGAGTGAGTGAGGGAATCAGTCAACGGTGAGTCACGCAGTCAAGTCTACGATGGATCAGTGATATAAATAAATGAACTGATAAAATAAATACTAGTGTAGTGGTAATAATTACGAGTTATAGTTGTTTTGTTTTGCTTTATAATTACTGTTTAGTTATTGTTTACTTGTGTTGATTGTTAGAACTGACTTTTCGTTGTTGCATTCATTATTATTATGTTTTTAATTATTGTAAATAAATATTTATTCCGCCAACTCAGAAAACAGTTTTGTAACAATAATAATTTATTATGAGATCGACACGACAAGTTGACGAAAGTTTCATGGTAATATCGAAATAATTATTTTCATCTACGTTTGAATAATTTTTTTGGCCACTAAATTTCTTTAGGCTTGTTGGCATGTCATGGCCACATTAAACATTTTTTGAAAAAAATTGGCACGTAGATGTGAATAGGTTCGCCATCCCTGTCCTAGGACATAGACGATAGTCGATAAGGTAGATAGTTTATGAACATGTAAGGTAAATATATATCTCCAACTTTTAGAAGAAGGTCAAAAGTCGAATCTCGAGTTGCTATGGCAACATTAATATTCTCAGATAATTTAGCGGCATTGAAAATGGAAAGCTTACACGTACTTACACCGTACATAAAGCTTTATTAATATAGATATTATGTATTCTAAGCTTTCAGTTCTATTAAGCCTGAAAACTCATTCAAGCTTCGATGAGCTGTCGAAGTATGGTTTTAGGTTTTGAATATCCTGCATCACAATTTTCAATAGGTTTGTTCAGAAGACTTCACAACTCGTCGCAAAGGGCAACTTTCTGCCCTACTAACACAATTATGTAATTGACCTTACTCTAACGAATAATAAAAAAATATTAATAAAAAAAACTTTTTAAAGATAAGCTTTTATTGAAATTCACTAAAAAGGAAAAAAGAATTTTTAATAATTTAGAAAAAAGAATTTTTAATAATTTAGGTTCATAATTATAAAAGCGTGGGTTGTAAACTCTATGATAGTTTATTAGTCACGACCCACGCTTTTATAATTATGAACCTAAATTTAATTTAATTATAAAAGCGCGGGTTATAAATTCTATGATAGTTTATTAGCCACGACCCACGCTTTTATAATTATTAACCTAAATTTAATTTAATTATAAAAAAGCGTGGATTATAAACTCTATGATAGTTTATTAGTCACGACCCACGCTTTTATAATTATTAACCTAAATTTTTAAAATATATTTTTTTCTTTTTAGTACATTTCAATAAAAGCGTGTCTTGAAAAAGATTTTTTACTAATATATTATTTTGTTATTTTTAGTCTTTCAAACATTAATTTATTAAAACTAATTGCTTATTTAATTCTAACAACGATTGATTCATGTATTGTCATCGGAAATACATATATGTACAAAATTTCAAATCGATCGGATACATGGAAGTCATTCAAAATTGACTTGCAAGATTTGACCTAAACATACTAACAGGTAAAGTTAAATAAAAGCTTGTAATATTAGAATTTTTACACACAAAGTATCTGCGGGTAGGGAAGGTTGGTTTGATTTCAGTAAAAATTTCGTTATTAAAGTATTCTTTGATGTCAATATTTTATCAGGCTTCCGATACCATATAATGCACTTAAAAAAAGCCATGGCTACCAATATAGTCGAGATAATAATATAACGTAACGTAAGCGCCTCGGCAGAAGCAGAAGGAATTCACAAAGGAACGCGTTAGACGATGTCCTTCCACGCTCCACAGTTCACGGTCTATATAAGAACGCAGTAATAAAGTATGGTGACATGTTTCCCTACATTTCCGAACTGCGGTTCTCCAAAGACACTATACACTACATAGTGTATGCTACACTAAGGTGCGGACACATAGTATGCAAACATACAGCACACACGCTTGAATCAATGTGATGTTTTCAAACATTCGGTTGTATTTTATTTTTTTTATGTTCGTTACCTCAGAACTCCGTCATTTATAAACCGATTTCGAAATTTTTACTTCCCACCTCTACTATGGTAGGGAAGTAATGGATTTAGTCCGAAAAAAATATTTCGAGATTTTAACAGATCTTCACGTTTTGAGACCCTAGCAATCGTTTAAGATCATTTTCTGACTGATGTCTGTATGTGTGTGTGTGTGTGTGTGTGTGTGTGTGTGTGTATGTGGTCAATTTTTCGCCTTCGATATCTTAAGAACGGAACAACATACGGGCATGCCGATTGTTCTATTGTGTTTATCAGCCTTTAACTTAGATCTGATTAGATTTTGAGTCAAATCGGTTCAGTGGATCCTGAGATATTCAAAAAAACGTCCTCAATGTTACGTATTAACATAGGTAAAAAAAATATAAATGAATTCTAGATGTAATAATATGAAAAAAATGTAAATATTTTTTTTCTCTAAAATGTATAGTTTTCGAGAAAAAAAATATTTTACTAAAAAAAATAAAAATTGTACGTCAATCAAGGTAGCCATGATTTTTGCTATATTAAGCTAGCCATCAGTAGATCACCAAACAAAAAAGAGGGCCATGCTTTTTTCAAAGAATAAAAATTAAATTGTGTTTTAAAGACCACCAACAGCTAAGGTTATTTGGGCCTAGTCAAAGAATAAAAAAAACAAGCCGTGAGGTGGGTCGTTTATTAGAACTAAAGTGCGACCCTTGAGGTCCACACGACGAACTTCCCAGTTTGATAAATATTTAATAATAATAATTAAATTAGATATTACACAGAAAAGGAATCATTTTAATCATTAAAACATCAATAATTAAAAAAAAATTTTTATTTGAAAGGATATACTTTCAAATTGGTCCCATAGAAATTTCATTAAAATCGGTTCAGTAGTTCAGCTGATTTTAATAAAAGTTAGTAACAGCGTGTGATTCCTTAAGGTAAATGTCACTTTTTGACGCATCAGACAGCGTAAGAAAGTCGGTTTAATAAAAGTGAGTAACGGCGTGTGATTCCTTTAAGGTAAATGTCACTTTTTGATACTAAAAAGTACAAAATACAAAAACTTCTTAACAAAAAAAAAAACCTCCTTCAAAAATCCACTAAAAAGAGGAAAATAATGAAATTTTGAGGTCTGCGTCAACTTGATAAAATATGAAAGTTGGTTAAAAAAAAGATATTAATCACTATACTATTCTTTTTAATCGACTTCATATTTTATTAAATTGGCGCAGACCTCAAAATTTCATTATTTTCCTCTTTTTAATGGTTTTTTGAAGGATATTTTTTTTATTATTTGTTGTCTATGAAGGTGAACTCGCAGTTCAATTTCGCTATTTGTGCAAAGTGGTTGTATTTTTTTCAAAATGAGCGATACTGACGATGAAATGATGTTGTTATGAATAGTTTAGGTAAGAAAAAACGAAAATTAAAATATAACCGATTTTGGGTTAGCGAAATTTTTAAAAATTTAATCATCTGTGAAGTCCATTTTGAAAATATTATTATTTTACTTAAAAAACCAACACCACTATGTGCACTATACAGTGACAAACTGACAATTGAGTGATTAAAGAAATAATTTTATTTTCAGTATCTCCATCGGGTCAAACAATAAAAACATGAAAAACCCCGTCCAATAGTAGTCATAAATCTCTTTGATGTACCGCTCTTATAGCGATTACAAAATATGTATGTGTGCGCTGTGTGGTACTGTTTGGGAAACACGTCTCCACTAACTCTGTTTTTCGTGTGTGCTATGTATTTGCGTTTGTTGCGTGGTCATGTTTGCATTCTATGTGTCTGCGGCTTAAGGCACTATATTATAGTACCAAACTATATCACACATGGATTTTTTTATATTGCCTACCTGTTGGCCTGAACACTTGAATAGATACCGAAAGGGTGTAGCAGAAAAAAATGGGTATGTCTGTATCGCGGGTACAACAGCTTAAAAAGGAAAGCTCTCGAGGATATCTCTGCATTTATTTTTGTCATAATATATTTTTCATAAAAATCGGTTAATTTTTGTCTATTACTCTGCGCAGATAATTCCTTCACTACTCAATAAAGTAGGGGAAATAGTGCGGACGGAAGTTCGAAAATTGTGTTTTTAAAGACCACCAACAGCTAAGGTTATTTGGGCCTACCACCAACTCATAATTTCAATTTATTATTTTTTTTTAATAATAAATTGAAAATCTAATTGGCACTTTTACCAGCTCTTAGGCTAGAACCCGGGAACTGGGGACTTGTAATAGAGGAGCCATAGCAACGCCATGTAAATAACAGCATTGCTAAACGCTCGGCTATTCTCAAGCCCACGGAATTTCGAGCATAGGTAATTAACCTCCGGACGCAACTCGGGTGATACCTGAGAAAAAAAGGTTCTTTTTTCAGGTATCGGACGCAACTCGAGATCAGCCAGACAGATGACGTAAATACCATTTAACACAAATTGTATTCGTTGTCATTGAAAGAAATACCTACATCAACTTTTATTTATCTTATAAAATAAAATGTTCATAAAATGTAATAAATTAAATAAATGCAATTTTTTTATATTTTAAATTGTTATAAAAATTAGAAGCCTTCGGGATTCGAACCCGGGCTTTGCATTCGTAGCCTTTTCCCAAAAATTACACCAGCTAGACATTTCGTGAAACGTAGTTAGTATATAGTTGCAACAGATTACCATTTCACCAAATGTCTAATCTTCTCTTAAAATGGTCATCTGTTGTAACCAAACGTTTCATGAAATAACCATCTGATGTCGTTTTTCATCAATTCATACCATGAAATGTTCAGTTGATGATTTTTCATGAAAAATCTAGATTAAGTATCCAGTTACATCAGATTGTTATTTCATAAAAAAATCTAGACATTTCACGATATGTCTAGTTACATCAGATGGTCGCGACGTATCCACCCCATGCCACTGCACCACACCCACATCGAGACTGCATCTCAACGAGAAAGAAGAAGGGTGTGGGGAGGTTGATATCGATTTATCGAACGCATGACGTTTCACCCATATGCAGACGCGGGTGAGGTGGTGAATGTTGTAATGTCGACGCAAAAAGAGACGGGATTATATACAGATATACAACTGAGAGTGGGAAAGCATAAGGCGATGACGTGTGACAACACTTCAGTCATCCGAACTATCACTTCTTAAAAAGGTCTGTATATACTATAACGGGACGATCGGGACGGAACAATAAATCGAACGATTGATTACTGTTAAAACAGTCGTGTAATAAAATTTAAAACTAGCCGTCCTACCTATGGGAGGGATGCATATCGCTCCCAACATGTAATTAAAAAAATGGTCACAATTATTATTGCTTCAAGGCTGAAATTGTTTGTATAGTTTGTCGGTGACCCAATAATTCCGTTATAATTTTTGTAGATCGATTGGTTAGTATTAAAGAGGTGGCAAATCACCCTAAACGTGTCATGTACTCGATGAAATTTATATTATTAGTTCAAGGTTCAAATTTTAATATGTTATTACGGCGACTGTTTTAAGCATAGATTTCAATTTGCAGAACAAAATTTCGGTATTAACCCCCTTACAGAACGATATAAACATCTAGGCGAGCAAGTTTCCCTCTCTGAGAGGGGGTTAATATCGACATTTTGTTTTGCAAATTGAAATATATGCTTAAAACAGTCGCCGTAACAACATATTAAAATTTGAACCTTGAACTAATAATATAAATTTCGTCGGGTACATAACACGTTTAGGGTGATCTTCCACCTCTTTAATACTAACCAATCAATCTGCAAATATTATAATGGCATTACTGGATCACCGACAAGCTATACAAACAATTTCAGCCTTGAAGCAATTATTGTGACCATTTTTTTTTTTGTTACTTGAGGGCGGTCTGCATCCCTCCCATACCGCTATCTAGCAAAATCCCTTACTCAGGGCACTTTAATATGCCTGCCTCAACATCTTCACAAAAATAAGGCCTTGAATAAATAACACCAAAAAATTGTCACTAGCTCTCGCTCTATTACTCTTAATTATTTTGGTTCCAAAGCAAAATCTACTCGGGCGAGGTCGGTCGTAAAAAATAAAAAAAAACTCGGGTCGCAGTGCCAAACCCTGCCGACAATATAGTGTATTTGCTAATGCAGGCCTTGTGGCTTTATTATGTAAACTTAAGTTTGTTTTTAGACAAAATAAAAAATTTAACCCCTTAATACATCCCTTAAAATAATATTTTTTTTCTTAATTTCAATAATATTATCAATGCAACCTCTGTACGGAATTAAATATACCCTTCAATAAGTAAATCCGTATCAACAAACTAGTGTTTTCATAAAATTTGTAAGTCCGGTCCTGTCGAGCCGATTTTATTAAAATTTTAGCAGCACATTTTAATCATTAATAAAGAGTTAAATTTCAATTTTGAAACGATTCTGACAAATTTTTCGGTATTTTTGGGCCCAAAAACTTTTTAGAGCCCCTAAATACAACCCTGAAAATGGTCCGATCGGGCCCATTTTAAATAGGCTTCGTGCGGTGATGGGTTCCAATGTGTGTACCAAATTTCGTTTCAATCGATTAAGTCTGTCGAGAGTTATCGTGTACACACATATATATATATATATATATATACATACATATATATATAAACATTTTTAAAAATGGTGCCAAACTGTTCAGGAGGCTATGAAACGTCGAGAAATTTTGGTCCGACCCCTAGGTCCCGCCATCCGACCGACGCCAATAGTGTATGTGCCATATTATGGCAAATACACTAATAATTATTAAACAATAGAAACTTACATTTGTAAAAATTCTCACGAATATGAAAAATCGAGCTCACCTGTAACAAAAAAAAGTCAATATTAGATATTTGTAAATTCCAAAAACTCAAGAAAAAATGGAAAAATATATTTGTTGATTTTATTTTGATATAATGATATAATAAAGCATTTAAAATTTTTGTAGTGTATACAAAATTTTTAATTGTTAAATATTTCACATTTTTTAACTTCCCATTGGAAGTTATTGTAATGGGTCCGAAAATCGAAATCAAAAAGGAAAAAAAAATTTTATGTTTCAAGGTCACTACACTATTTTTACACTACTTTTAGAAAGATGTGTGTGTGTGTGTGTGTGTGTGTGTGTACGTATGTACGTACGTACGTACGTACGTACGTATGTATGTGTCCATTTCTTTCTAAGACGAAATCTCGAGAACGAAAAATGATATCGACTACGTTGGGGTGCCAATCGACGCGTATTAACGTATATATGATCTGAAAGGAATTTTTTTAAAATCGGTTCAGCCGTTCTTTTTTCTTAACCAAATAACCTCCAAAAAAGTAGATTTTACACAATATCTCGCGAATAAAAAATTATATCGACTTCGTAAGGGTGTCAATCGAGGCGTGTTAACGTCATTTTGATCCGACATACATTTTATAAAAATCGGTTCAGCTGTTTTTTTTTTTAATTATTGTTAAAAATAAATAATAATTATGTTTTAATGATTAAAATGATTACTTTTCTGTGTAATATCTAATTTAATTATTATTATTATTAAATATTTATCAAACTGGGAAGTTCGTCGTGTGGACCTCAAGGGTCGCACTTTAGTCCTAATAAACGACCCACCTCACGGCTTGTTTTATTTAGTTATTATACACCGTGTCCCAGATTGATGTATACATAGGGAATTTAACATTGGAATAAAATGAATGGATCAGAATAAGCCATAAAATTTTTATTTGTCAAAGCTTACTTGTAACCAAACTTTCTTCTTATGGAAAAACAATGTTAAATATTTACACGTAAATAGTCAAAATGAGACATCCTGTACATATACTAATGAAACTTTGTGGGTATTTCGAAAAATGTAAACTAAAATTTCGCATTACTAAAAAACAAAACAATGTACAGATGTTTACCGACAATCCTATTATAGTAGGTATACGGGGTGTAAACGGTTTTATCGAACATAGGGCAAATAACATTGAGAACATTTACAATTTTGTACTAGGTTATGGGCCATAAGATCCAATGTAAATAAAAATCCCGCCTCCGCTCATGGATGTTTTGTAATGTCATTTAGTTTTAAGTTGATTGTTATTTGATGTAATTAAGACGCTAATGACCTAAGTTGTTGACGCGTTTATAATTTACAATAAAATTCACAGATTTCGCAATCCTTGCAACCATCGAGGACATTGGAAATGATAACAGCATATATGAAACATAATTAACTGTTTATATACACACAATATTTATCAATGCACTGTTTAGTTTTGTCAGGAATAACCCTATTATTCTTCTGTTATATACGCGTTCACTTTTGCTTGATTACTTAGCTTTTAAATGGATTTTCTACAGTATTTATTAACATTTGCTCAAAAATAACACCGCAGATCGTCGCAAATACCTCTCAATTAACTAGACATGATATAAAACACATTTCGAAAAAATTGCACTTGTTCAATTTTGCATGATTGCTCCTCACTTGATCGCGACACCGTTGTCTTTTGGCCTTGAATGAAAACTCGTAACTCTGCCCCCATATACGAACATAAACATTTCCAATGTTAAAATAAATAAGTCAATGGATAGACAAATTGAAAAACAATTGTGAAATAGAACACTATAAAACAAATGATTGTTTTAATGCAGAATTAGATACGAAGTGAAGATAGTTGTAAATAACACAGTGGCAAATTAAACAAAAGAAAAAAAAATGGCTGACGAAACAAAATGAAATACAAACGCCACGAGTATTGCTTTGTATTTACAGATAAAAAAAAGTTTTATTCAATTGTCTGTAAACAGAATTGAATGCACAGCCACGGTCTGACTACTAAATTACAAGATATACTAGCCTTTACCCGCGACTTCACTCGCGTTAATGTCGACTTTTTGGCCACTGAACGAGTTGGCATTAAATAAATATAATTAAAAAAGTGCCAATTTAATTAATATCTACTTTTTAACCGACTTCATATTTTATTAAAATGGCGCAGACCTCAAAGTTCTATTATTTTCATCTTTTTGTGGCTTTTTGAAGGAGGTTTTCTTTTGTTAAAAAGTTTTTTATTTTTTACTTTTTAGTTAAAGGAATCACACGCCGTTACTCACTTTTATTAAACCGATTTCTTACGCTGTGTGTTGTGTCAAAAAGTGACATTTACCTTAAGGAATCACACGCCGTTACTAACTTTTATTAAAATCAGCCGAACTACTGAACCGATTTAAGTAAAATTTATATGGGACCAACTTCGAGGTGTACCCTATCCATTAAAAAAAGAATTTTCCAAATCGGTTTATAAATGACGGAGTTCTGAGGTAAAAAACATAAAAAAATAGAACCGAATTAAGAACCTTTTCCTTTTTTTGAAGTCGGTTAAAAAAGAAGAAATCTACTTCCCGTAGAAAATTTAGCGTTCAACGCTTTTCAAAAATGATTCCAGAAATTCGAAGCAATGTTTTGAACTTTGACATTTCAGATGAAAATTGAACTAAGCTTTCAAATAAAAATTCTCTACCTGGATATTATTCTCCTGCTGTATGTAATTTAAAAGTTTTATTTTCACCATTAAAAAATATATTAAAACTTTAAAACTACACGGAAAAACAAATATATTTCACTTTGTTTTCAAGCTTCAGAGGAAATTTATGTTTTCTTTCTTTATTTTTCCTGGGAAATATTAAAGGTCATGTTATTAACACAAAAACATATAGATAGAAAACAAAAGATGAAACAAAAATTTTCAAAAACAAGTTTTTCTTTTTGAGGTAGTACACAACTTCAAGTATGACATCAAAGATTGTTGAAATTGGAAAACAAAACAAAGAATAAAATGATCAATTTAAATGTATGAATCAAAAGAAAATTCTAGTATAAGTAAAAATACTTGAATGAATTTTTTATTCACTGGTACAGCTGATGATTTAAAATAAAACCGTTTAATTTAAAAGTTTTTTTATCTATTTTTATTTTCTAGTTTTTAGTTTGATTTCTGACCCATATCTCCTCATCCAACCTGATCATTCTACCACCTCCTGCCTCCATCATTAGACCCTCGTTACCAAGTTGAAATTATCATAATATTGTATTGTCACGGGAACCCAATGTGTGTGCAAAGTTTCATAAGAATCGGTTAAGTAGAAGTAATTGAAAAAGCTGTCGCAAGATTTGAACCAAAGATAGTAACAAACAAACAAATATACGGGGTCAAGCTAAATAAAACCGTTTAATAAAATACCTAAAGTCTACAAGAAAACAAAATTACACACAGCTGTTGTTTTTTGTTATAGTAAAATTTGTAAATCAATTTCAAACATAAATTTAAAAAATTCTCGCCAATTCGACGCTTTTGTCTGCACATAACTGGATCGGTGGAATGCCAGCTTTACGTCACTGTCCATCCGGAAAACAAAACGTGTTATTCATTACTCGAATTTTTGACACGCAATGTTCAGTTCCAAAAATAATGTCACGCAAATTATTCAACTGAAAACATTTAAATTTACGAACAGAGATGACAATAAAATGACAGACGCGGTCTATTTTACGTGTTGCAAAAAAATGAAACGTTTTAAAAATACAACGGCAAATATATGAAAAATCCCTACGATAATGAGGACTATTTTTTTCTCGTCAGATAGCGTTAGTGGCGAGTAAGGTATTTGTCAAACGTCTACATTTTTATACAAGCGTTTATTTAACTTACCTGTTAGACGTTAGTTACCTATAGTTAATTAGACGTGTGGATCAAATCTTGCAAGTCAATTTTGAACGACTTCCTCGATTTGAAATTTTGTACATAAGTATATGTATTTTCGATGACAATACATGAATAAATCGTTTTTAAAATTAAATTCGACCTCTAAGGAGTTCAAACGGGGGTGTAGATTTTTTTTGACTAATCAACGCCCAGGTCAAATCGCTGAAACTTGAAATTTAGAGACAGCTATATGGTTCCTTTTCTGACGTAAAGAAGGGATTTTTCGAAATTCAACCCCTACGGGGGTCAAAAGGAGGAAAATTTTGAAAGACTAAAATGAACAAAATAAAATAGTAAAAAAAACTTTTCAGAGACAAGCCTTTATTGAAATGTACTAGAAGGAAAAAAAAATTTAATAATTTAGGTTCATAATATAAAAGCGGGGGTTACCCCCTTTTGACATCCGTAGGGGTTGAATTTCGAAAAATTCTTAATTAGTGGATGATTACGTCAGAAAAGGAACCCACTGTCCAAATTTCAAGTTTCTAGCTTTAGCAATTTGGCCTGGGCGTTGATTAGTCAAAAGAACCCTATATCCCCGTTTGAACCCCTTAGGGGTTGAATTTATTTCTAAAAACGGTTTATTCATGTATTGTCATGGGGAATACATATGTGTACAAAATTTCAAATCGATCGGATACATGGAACTCGTTCAAAATTAGCTTGCAAGTTTTGACCTAAACAAACACACAAACTAACTAACTAACATACATTGCAAGTTAAATAAAAGCTTGTAATAAAACGTGTAGTCATAACCTCAAATGTGTTGAAATCATGTTTAAATAATAAGCTTCAATAGTTTAAAAATCGACCGCACTGGTTTGCATGTATGCAAAATGCAAACTTCTGTTAAATACGTAGTCACAGAATATGCAATAAAGCTTATGCAAAATGTGTTATGTAGTATTTACTGACTATAGTAGTACCTATATGTACAAATATAAAATATAGGCCACATTTCGTGTGTCTTTTGCTTGTTTAGCGTGAATCTAGCAAGCAGCTATTTTTGAAGTAGAGCTATTAAGCCAAGAGGTCGAGGTCAAAAATTGTAAGAATCTTGTAAAATCCAGGTGTGCAAGCTTTCACGGCCAGCATTGTTCCAAGTCTTCATGGTTTCCGGGCTTGTAGGCCGTGGTCCGGCGATGTGGCGACCGCTGCCACATCGCCTTTGAGAATGTCTACCGTAGTTGTAGACGAAACGTCAGGTAGAAATACCACCGGACCACAGCCTACAAGCCCGAAAACCATGAAGACTTGAATCTTGTAAAAGTTTATTTTGATATTAGTTAGTATATTTTAGGATGCAAATAAATACACTACAATCAGGTAGCCAGCAGTCGGGACACTTGAAGCCTAGGCGCTTTAAAAAAAATAGTAATTTGTAAAAGTTGAAATTTGCATACAGTGTTTTAAATGAAGAAAAAAAAACAGTCATACCTCATTTTGATAGAACCGACCTAGTCAGCAGTCGGTAGTATCTTCATACTTCTATTGACTGTTTCTAGGTCAGTATTAATCATTAAATCAAAAAAAAAATATATCAGAGACAAATCAAGAGCTTTCTGACTTGAAATTTCGCAAGGAATGCTCCCAAAATTATCGACTTTTTTTCTGGAATATACTGTATAAATAATAACATAAATTATTAAAATAAAAGATCTATAATTCCAAGAAACATTAGTAATTTAATACAGTTAAATTCATGACTGCTTATGTTTAAAAAAAAAGTTCAGAATGTCGATAGGATGAGTAAGTTAATGAGTCAGTGACAGACAGTTATATATAAATATACATCGTGTAAATGCGGATGTCATTGTAAAATTGCAGTATGTCTATCTGTCAATGCTGTACTATCAAACGCTGCAGTCACAAATGTAATCTGACAGAGACAGAGATACAGAGCACATACATACGTGCCTCTCCCTCTATGTGTCTGAAAACATACTCGGTTAAATGTCGATAGGTGAAATCGGTCGACAGAAAATTCCTATTGGCTTAATTTTATACAAATTCAAGAATCGGAGAGGGGATTGATAATAATAGTAGAGACACAATATATTTTATTTATTGTGGATTATAGACGCGTCGACAACTTAGGTCATTAGCGTCTTAAATACAACAAATGTACATATATCACTTAAAACTAAATAACATCACAAAACATCCATGAGCAGAGGTGTGATTCGAACCCACGACAGTCTGATTCAGAGGCCGCGACGCTACCAACTAAGCCATACTGTCCTAGCAGAGACACAAATCTATAAGAATGACACCAAGACGTAATCACTCTACAGTCTACAACGGTTATATTGTTCTGGTTATAACGCAACGGCTCCAACAATAGAAAATACACGCTGTCTATATAGTAAAAACTATTAGAGAGCAGCAGAGAGGGTATCGGTTGTCAATCCGTTGCTAAGTGAGGGCGGTTCTTTGCCGCCGATAGGTTGATGACGTAACTCTATCATTCTAAGAGTATATAAAGTTATATACAATTATAATTATTAGTGTATTTGCCATATGGCACATACACTATTGGCGTCGGTCGGATGGCGGGACCTAGGGGTCGGACCAAAATTTCTCGACGTTTCATAGCCTCCTGAACATTTTGGCACCATTTTTGGAAATATCTATTTATATATGTATATATATATATGTATATATATATATATATATGTGTGTGCGGGCAATAACTTTCGAAAGAGTTAATTGATTTTGACGAAATTTGGTAGGCACGTTGAAATCCATCACCGCACGAAGCCTATTTAAAATGGGCCCAATCGGACCATTTTAAGGGGTTGAAAAATGTTTTTGGGCCCGAAAATGCCGAAAAAATTTTCAGAATCGTTTCAAAATTGAAATTTAGCCTTTTAGTAACGATTAAAATGTGCTGCCAAAATTTTAAAAAAATCGGCCCGACAGGACCGGACTTACAAATTTTATGAAAACACTAGTTTGCGGATAGTGCTTTACCTACAGCTAAAGGGTGTATTTAATTTGGTACCGAGGTTGCATTGATAAAAATATTGAAATTAAGAAAAAAAATATTATTTTAAGGGATGTATTAAGGGGTTAAATTTTTTATTTTGTTCAAAAACAAACTTAAGTTCACATAATAAAGCCACAATGCCAGTATTAGCAAATACACTATATTGTCGGCAGGGTTTTGGCACTGCGACCCGAGTTTTTTTATTTAGTAGTGGAAAGCATCAATGAAATCGACGTGGGCACTATGACGTCACAGAGCCCGCGTTTTAAATTGTTGTATTTGTAGTTCAGCAGACCGCGTAGTAAGTAGTTCCTACGTAGGTACCACTGTATGTTATTTACTACAGCCAACGCAAGTCCCACTTTCCTCCCCAGTGGGAGTTTCACCACACGACAAATAATGAAAATTGATAGCTATTTGGGAAATGTAACCTTGAGTTTTTAAAATTCCCTGTGGCATTTTATTCACATATATCTATACAAAAAAAAACTTTTTAATGCGCAAGACATATTTGCATACTGAATACGAACTGAGGCAGAAGAAAATTTCAGGGTAGTTTTCTTGTATTAATTATAATAATTATCTACTAAAAACAACGAAATTATTTTTTAAATGGAAATTCAGTTTATTGAATATTATCAAAAAACGCATTTTTTCAAAACCATCCGAAAACATTTTTTTTAGAATTTTTCCAGTGATAGGCACTTTTGTTTTAATTTTTAGACAACGGCGATTGCATAGAGATAAGTCTCCTTTCTCTATATCCTCAAAAAAAAGATTAAAGATTAAAATAATCTAGATTGGCCCAAAAGGTGTACCACATCCTATAAGAATTTTTGTGCTTCCCCTTTTTACTGGATCTAATCAGCAAATAATCTGGATCTTCTTATTAGCTCCGGAAGATTGGCCACTAGATTATCCTGTGGAATAATTCCGTCCTCATCTATGTAACCAATTATGGTCGTCCTCCTGTAGGCTAGGGTCGGGTCTCACATTCGAGCACGATATGGGTGGCTGTTTCTTCCTCCATTTCGCAGGATATACATAGTCTTGATTCCTGATGTATCCCCTACGGTGTTTTCTCAGAGAAGCGTCACCGGTCAGAAGTTCAATCACTTTTCTGAGTGTCGGCTTGCTGAGTCTAATTATGTACTCAGTGAGCCTTGGGAAGGGACCTACGATCATTTTCTTCCTACGTTTGTTACGTGAAACCAGCTTCCAATCAGAGAGATGTTGTTCGCAGGTCTATCTCCTGACGGTCTGTTGGATGTTTCTGTCTCTATCCTCCAAGAACTAAGAGCCTAATGAGGTTTGGAAGGTGGCCCTCGGAAAGATGTTAAGATATTATATCAAAAACTTACTGCCCGAATGGGAATAAGTACGAGGGGAATCGCAAAAGATCTTCTAAGTCGCAGTGAATGTAAGACACCAGTTTTTGCCCAACGCTCCATGTAATATTCTAATTCTAATTCTCCAAGAAACAGCCCTTCGAAAATAGTTTCCATGGTCCTATTATCGGTGTTTTATACCTCCTACTGCTTCATGCATACAAATTTTGACATCAGCGAAACACATCAGGTGTGAAAGAAGATAAACAAAAGAAGAAAAAAACAGGTAGACGTTTCTCGGGTTTATCCGACTGGTACGGGAATGATTTCCATCATCAGCTGTTGGGGGGGTTGAAAAACACATTTGTTTCGGTCAGTAAACTTGCAGACTAGAAATTGAACTGATTTACATTGACGCTCCATTCGAATGCCAACAAACATGGCCGCGGTTCTTGACAACGTCTATACTTGTCGTTCCACTACCTACTATTTAGTTAACCCTTCAATGGTTGCGTGATCCATAGAACTTTTATAACTGGAATGGGAAACAGGCTGCTCAAAAATCAAAATCTTTAATATGTAGTTTTGAAATTTAGAATGTTTATAGAAAAAAATACGCTGAATCCAAAGAGTACTAGCAAACGTCTGTATCTCTTTTAGTTTAGGAGCTACGGCCATTCAAAGATGTTTTTATGATTTCTGGGAAACTTTGAACGGACATAACTTCTAAACCTAAAGAGATACAGATGTTTGCTTGTGTTTACTGGAATCAGTGTGTCATTTTTTACAAGCATGGCGATTTTGTAAAAGTTCTGAGAGATTTCCATTTTCGCCAAAAATCGCATTTTTTCAAAGGTATATACCTTTTTAATCGCAAAAATCGAAATCTTTAATTTGTGCTTGAAATTAAGAATGTTTATAGAAAAAAATACGCTGAATTCAGTGAGCACAAGCAAACGTCTGTATCTCTTTTAGTTTAGGAGCTACGGCCATTCAAAGATGTTTTTATGATTCCTGAGAAAATTTGAACGGACATAACTTCTAAACCTGAAGAGATACAGAAGTTTGCTTGTGCTCACTGGAATCAGCGTGTCATTTTCTACAAGCATGGCGATTTTCATAAAGTTCTGAGAGATTTCGATTTTCGCCAAAAATCGCATTTTTTCAAAGGTATATGCCTTA
The DNA here is from genome assembly GCA_039654895.1 of Mongoloraphidia duomilia. Taxonomy (NCBI): domain Eukaryota; kingdom Metazoa; phylum Arthropoda; class Insecta; order Raphidioptera; family Raphidiidae; genus Mongoloraphidia; species Mongoloraphidia duomilia. The sequence goes on along the minus strand of CM077522.1, from coordinate 3,590,189 downwards.
AAAAATCGTAAAAATCGAAATCTTTAATATGTGCTTGAAATTAAGAAGGTTTATAGAAAAAATGACGCTGAATTCAGAGAGCACAAGCAAACGTCTGTATCTCTTTTAGTTTAGGAGCTACGGCCATTCAAAGATGTTTTTATGATTCCTGAGAAACTTTGAACGGACATAACTTCTAAACCTGAAGAGATACAGAAGTTTGCTTGTGCTCACTGGAATCAGCGTGTCATTTTCTACAAGCATGGCGATTTTCATAAAGTTCTGAGAGATTTCGATTTTCGCCAAAAATCGCATTTTTTTAAAGGTATATGCCTTAAAAAATCGCAAAAATCGAAATCTTTAATTTGTGCTTGAAATTAAGTATGTTTATAGAAAAAAATACGCTGAATCCAATGAGCACAAGCAAACGTCTGTATCTCTTATAGTTTAGGAGCTACGGCCATTCAAAGATGTTTTTATGATTCCTGAGAAACTTTGAACGGACATAACTTCTAAACCTGAAGAGATACAGAAGTTTGCTTGTGCTTACTGGAATAAGCGTGTCATTTTCTACAAGCATGGCGATTTTCATAAAGTTCTGAGAGATTTCGATTTTCGCCAAAAATCGCATTTTTTCAAAGGTGTATGCCTTAAAAAATCGCAAAAATCGAAATCTACAAGATAGTTTTGAAATTAAGGATGTTTATAGAAAAAAATACGCTGAATCCAGTGAGCGCAAACAAACGTCTGTAACTCTTCTAGTTTGGAAGCTACGGTCATTCAAACATGTTTTTATAATTGGTACCTTTGCAGAAATAGTCAATCTATGATGTCGTCAATTGTTAAACTTTCATTTCTTAAATTATAGTTATGGTCACTCACTGTGAAAATTGATTAGTATGTAAAAATTTCTTTCTGTTCTTTTGTGTATTGTCCCATGAGTCTATGAGCCTTTGAAGGGTTAAATTCGTTATCAAAGAAAGCACTGCAAATTACATAAATACTACGAGCTCAAAGCTCAAAGCAGTCAAGGAAAATTTGGCTCTTCCACCAACAGCTCAACAATAAGTCTGAACTTAGGCAGGTATAGGTGCGTCAAACCAACGCAATTTTGCAACGTGTAAAAAGTCGATTTTCCGTTTCAATAAGCAAAGCCGATGATGGTGACTTTTGCAATGGAAATAATTTAGAAATAATCGTTAAAAAAATTAGGGTGCGGTTTTATAAAACCACGATGCAAGTGAAACTTTATTGCCATAACCCTAAACGTTTTTAACCCGAAATCTCCGAAACTATAAGTACAATTTTCTTTACGTGGTTTTGGTAATGTAATTGGTGGCTCACAGGTCAGTGTGTCAGTGACTGGTGTCCTCCCTTCTTTTATGCCTAGTACCAGTGTGTTCTCTGTTCGGTCGTAGTCCGTCTCTCTGTAATTGGTCAACTGCGCAGTGTGTAGTGGTGGGGGTGAGTTCTCTACTCGGTCGTATTCCGTCCTTGAACGATTGGTCATTGGTTCTGTATGTCGGAGTGCTGGTGTCCACCACTACACACTGCGCAGTTGACAAATTACAGAGAGACGGACTACGACCGAACAGAGAACACACTGGTACTGAGCATAAAAGAAGAGAAGACACCAGTCACACACTGACCTGTTAGCCGCCAAGGAGGATACTTCGACCGCTGCCACATCGCCTTTGAGAATCTCTACCGCAGTTGTAGACGAAACGTCAGGTAGAAATACCACCGGACCACGGCCTACAAGCCCGGAAACCATGAAGATTTGGAATAATTGTTTCGATTGTAAAAATACTTCGTAACGATACAGAAAATATCATGGAGGCTGCTTTCAAATTGCGACTCGAACAGGTCACTGCAGCGGCGTGCAAAAAGTCGCGCGCTACCTTCAAATAAGTTTTATTGCTCTTTGAAATAAAACCCGGCGTAACGACATAGCGTCAAATCCTATTATTGAATGCAAATGTTAAACTCTGACATATAATATAAAATACCTAAATAATATCATAATAAAAACGCGATACAAGCATAATATGCTGTACATTGTGTTGGTATAAAAGAAAAAAGCCGCCATGTTCGTGTGTCTAATCTACTCACGATATGCCAAAAGTCGATGTCGATAATTTGTCTCAGTCAGAATGACTTGCATTTGTTTGACGTGACGTAGACAACGCAATCAATTGTTTTAAAACAAAACAGAGGTGACAAATTCTTATACAAACGAAAATTAAATATTTGAATTACTTAATTATGCACAGCAGCACAATGTAGATACATAGAAAAATAATCTAAGCGCACAGAGTGCGCAGGCCAAGTTCTTGCAAACGCGGGCACAGTGCAATATTTTTACACAAACCATTTCGAGCTAGTTACATTAAAGGACTGAATTTTTTCGGGGAGTTAAAGGATTGAATTTTTCGGGGAGGTAAAGTTACCAAAAGAAGCAGTATTTATTCCAAATTTTGTACGTTTAGGGCCCGTAATCACCAAACACTGTTAAAGATAGAAGTTACTATTCTTAGAATAAATTTATTCCTTGGAATAAAATTAACTTTCAATTCACCAAGCAATTCATTCGATAGAATAGTAACTACAGGTACAAATTTACTTTATACCCATACACCTTGGACATTTTGTCAAATTTTTTAATTATAAAGCACGTTTACCAAAGATCCGACCGATGGCGCATCGATCGAAAATGTATTTTTATTTTATTTTACTGCAAAAGCCTTTACCTGAAAGATATGGAATTAATATTTAGCTGAAAAGGTCACCAGGTCATAAAGCATTTCGTGATAACTTGGATGATTTCCAATATCTATTCATAAAAATATATCAGATATGTTGAAAGCACAGTTGATTGCGTTCTACAGTTAAGTTTACCATTAACGATAAGTTACACGAAGTCATTGTGAATGGGAACGTAGAACTGCAGCAAAGAGTGCGGTGAACGACTTCATGGTTCACAAGTGAATTATTGTATTTCTGTCCGAATATCAAATGATTTAACATCATATATCATTGTAACTTGATATGTAACCATGAATAGCTCCTTGTGTGTGCTTGTTTGCGGAGCTATTCATGAAAAACTAGAATATAATATACACTCGTCAAAATATTAAAACACCAATTTGAGAGCTACGCGCCTCGATCTGGCCAACCCTAATGAAAAAGTCTGGACGCGCCTATGACTAGAGTGTAGGCACACTGACTATCCCCTTTTTTCTGGTCCATGGTCTGGGACAACAATTTTCTTTAAACCGAGCATAAAATGTTGTTGACGCATGTAGATGACGTGTTTCAAAAACAAACAATACAATAGTACCTTAAATTTATACTGACATTTTATCCTTCAATGTATGTCGTGCTTTGTCAAGAACATATTTTGCGGCAAAACAAACTCAAAACTGTAACGTGAACGTACAATATAGTTATGAACATAAACGTCGCTACTTTTCGATGAGTATTGGTCTGGTCGACTACCATCACACTTGTATTCAGTCGTAAAATAGTTATGAACATAAACGCCGCTACTTTTCGATGAGTATTGGTCTGGTCGATTGCCATCACACTTGTATTCAGTCGTAAAATAGTTATGAACATAAACGTCGCTACTTTTCGATGAGTATTGGTCTGGTCGAATACCATCACACTTGTATTCAGTCGTAAAATAGTTATGAACATAAACGTCGCTATTTTTCGATGAGTATTGGTCTGGTAGATTACCATCACACTTGTATTTAGTCGTACAATATAGTTATGAACATACCGTCGCTGCTTTTCGATGAGTACCGGTCTGGTCTGATTACCATCACACTTGTATTTAGTCGTACAATATAGTTATGAACATACCGTCGCTGCTTTTCGATGAGTACCGGTCTGGTCGATTACCATCACACTTGTATTCAGTCGTAAAATAGTTATGAACATACACGTCGCTGCTTTTCGATAAGTACTGGTCTGGTCGATTATCATACCACTTGTATTTAGTCGTACAATATAGTTATGAACATAAACGTTGCTGCTTTTCGATAAGTGCTGGTCTGGTCGATTACCATCACACTTGTATTTAGTCGTACAATATTGTTTTGAATATAAACGTCGGTGCTTATCTGGTCTGGTCGATTGCTTCGATTGGACGTGACGTGACATGACGTGACCTCGATATACGTAACAGCGTAACGAAACGAAAAAAACGAGGCTAAAAAACCCCGTAAAACGAAATTTCAAAGGTCCCAACAGAATTTTATTTATTTAGTATTTATTTTATTTATTTATTTGTAATGATAAGAAATGCAAAGGCCGTATATATTTTAGATAAATGTAATTAAACATGTACCAATGCAAATGTTGACTACATGAAAGATAAAATGTCGAGAGACTTGTTAAAATGTAACAGAACGAGAGATGTTTAATGCAATGTAAACATACAAAGTTAAAGAACACTGCCGAAGACATTTCTAAAAGATGCGACACTCGACAAGGACACAAGGACATCGTTATTCAACAGAGAAGAACAGAAAAATTAATACATTTATACGGCTGATTTGAAATAATTTTCACTTTCATGATGAGCTCTCGCTAGTACGAAGATTCACATCTACAACCTAGCTATAATGAATTAACACTCGCATGTAGTGAAAATCAATTGATTCCGAAGCATATAAGGAGAATGTTAGATTAGTAATCATGTCACGGTTGAGTAATCTAAGCTCATTCCGCTGCGAAAGTGGAAAGGTTCAGGTTAGAATCCTGACTGTGACTATGGTTGGTAAAATGATTTTTTCCGATATGTTTGGAATCAATAATTGGCTGCTTTTCAACAAAAATTTTCAGAAGAACAGATTTTCGGTTACATTCGGCCCGGTACGTAAATTAACGAATTGGAAGGTTGTTTGTACAGATTTGTATGAACACATAGGGATGAAACATTGTTTCTACATTTTGTATGTGCATACAAGTCGTACAAACATTCCATCTGCTTTAGAGGCCATATGTTGCTTTAGACATGGGTTCTATTGTGGGTCAAGCAGTAAATCTTTTTTGATACAAAAAGTATAATGATGTGTGCGCCGGCCCTTATAATATTATACTACTCACAAACTGAGCGTTTCCCACTTGAAGTGTCGCCTCTTTATAACACTTATTTACTCTTTGGTACTATATAACAATACGAAGGTTGTACCAAAAATAAGTTAACAGTTAATGCCATGTAAAGGTGTTTATTATTTGAATTATTATACACCGGAGAGGCCACATCGTCGTGTGTTCACTACGTTCATCACGGGTTTACAACGCGAAACAGATTCACTGATGGCATTGTTAATTATTCAAACGAATATCGTAAGCCAGCTTCACACATCTCTTTTCTCATATACGGTGTGTCAGACTGAGAGTTAGTGACAATTTTTTGGTGTTATTTATTCAAGATCTTATTTTTGTGAAGATGTTGAGGGAGGTATATTAAAGTGCCCTGAGTAAGGGATTTTGCTAGATAGCGGTATGGAAGGGATGCAGACCGCCCCCAACATGTAACAAAAAAATGGTCACAATTATTATTGCTTCAAGGCTGAAATTGTTTGTATAGCTTGTCGGTAACCCAATAATGCCATTATAATATTTGCAGATCGATTGGTCAGTATTAAAAGGGTGGCAGATCACCCTAAACGTGTCATTTACCCGACGAAATTTATATTATTAGTTCAAGGTTCAAATTTTAATATGTTGTTACGGCGACTCTTTAAGCATATATTTTAATTTGCAGAATAAAATGTCGGTATTAACCCCCTCTCTAAAACACCCTGTAGAAGATCGAAAGTTTTACAATAAAGCAGGACTCGATCCCTAAATGCCATTCCGAAATTCGAAAATATTTAGTTTATTATATTTACACCTCTTGTCACATCTATCCTAGGAGACACTGTATTTTCTGGAATAATATACGTGTATGTCAGCAAATAGTTGTGAACCAGCCATACCAATGTCGAAAGCAATGAGTTAACACCACGATAAGTGATTGTGAAACGGGATTTATATTTAAGATACAAATCCTACATGTTGCGTCGATTGTTATATAAACTCATTCCTGGAAGAATTGTAAATCCGACTTGCATCACGTAGCGTAACTTACGTCCGTAAACATAAACACACAGTCTTAATTATATGCAACCGTAAATACGAATAATACTACAGCTTAAGCCAGGACCGGTTTAGGGCGTTTTCCAAATTGATCTTTTTATAGAATTTTCACATTAAAATAGATATACGTTTTAAATTAAAATTTATAGAGAGAATGCAATGGAGCTTTCCCGCTAAATTAAATTTCACGTTTTTAGGATTCCGTAGCCAAATGGCAAAAACGGAACCCTTATAATTTCGTTCTGTCCGTCCGTCCGTACGTCACAGTAATTTTACTCGGAGACTATATAAATTTGGAAGGTAGGTGTCTTCTATGAGCCGCTATACAATGGTGTAGTGAAATTACGAAAAAAAAATTAGGGGTGGCACTCCATACATGTTACTGAGGGATGAAAAAAAAATTCCAGTGCACATAATCGCTAGATTGGTCTTGAAAAATGATACTTATAGAAGTTTTAAAATGACTTTTTTATTTAAGGCACCGTAATGAGGGAAACCCCCGAAATGAGGTAAAACCCCCGAAATGAGGGAAACCCCCGAAATGAGGGAAACCCCCGAAATGAGGGAAACCCCCGAAATGATGGTAAAACCCCCGAAATGAGGGAAACTCCCGAAATGAGGGAAACCCCCGAAATGAGGTAAAACCCCCGAAATGAGGGAAGCCCCCGAAATGAGGGAAACCCCCGAAATGAGGGAAACCCCCGAAATGAAGAAAACCCCCGAAATGAGGGAACCCCGGAAATGAGGGAAACCCCCGCAATGAAGAAAACCCCCGAAATGAGGGAAACCCCTGAAATAAGGGAAACCCCCGAAATGAAGGAAACCCCCAAAATGAAGGAAACCCCCGAAATGAGGGAAACCCCTGAAATGAAAGAAACCCCTGAAATGAGGGAAACCCCCGAAATGAAGAAGACCTCCGAAATGAGGGAAAGCAGCTTAAAAACTGCTTTTCAACTTAACCTTTTATTCTGTCGAGATAGATATGACTGTAAATTATATAGACGCTCGACAACATAAGCCTCTTAATCTATTCACACAACAGTATAAATATGATAAAAATAAATAAAATAAAAAATTAACCGCCTTCAAAAAAGGAATCAAAATACTTCTAAAAAGGATAACTGATATTAGTAATTTATTTAGCAAAGGTTCTTTAAAAACCTATTCTTTAAGAACTAATTCATTAAGAATCTGTTCTTTGACATCCTGTTCGTAACTGTGGTCAGAAACTGGCGCCTTTACCCTACATTTACGAGTAAATTAGGCATAAAAAAATTATAAACTACAAAATAAATAAATGCTTAAAATAAGATATAACAATATTAATATTATACAAGTCGGTTGAAGTAGGTATAACAAATTGCATGTTGAAAAAAAAAAATCGCAAAGCGGTGTGTATTTTCCTCTAGTTTTTCCTGATATTGTTGTATTATAGTTGCCGAGTGATATTTTCCGCTAAAAGCATACACTTCCTACTTGTTGCCCGCAAATGATGTTGTTCTTAATGCACAGGAAATGAGAAAAAGCTCGGTATATTTGTGTACGTCTATTGCGACAGAAAAAAAAACTCGTCCATGTATACAGGATGAGACACATAAAGTGTTACAAATCTCAGAAAGTATTGGTTGTAGCAAATAAAGTTTCGTATAAAAAATGTTTGATATCAAGGGGCACGTATGTTGGTGAAATAGATTTTCTTCTCGATTGGTATGCTGAGGTTGGGTCAAGGTCACCTCCATTTTTTTAATCAGACTATGTGGATTTTTACTTCCCACCTCTACTATGGTAGGGAAGTAATGGATTCAGTCCGAAAACAATATTTCGAGATTTTAACAGATTTTCACGTTTTGAGACCCTAGCAATCGTTTAAGATCATTTTCTGACTGATGTCTGTATGTGTGTGTGTATGTGTGTATGTGTGTATGTGTGTGTGTGTGTATGTGGTCAATTTTTCGCCTTCGATATCTTAAGAACGGAACAACATACGGGCATGCCGATTGTTCTATTGTGTTTATCAGCCTTTAACTTAGATCTGATTAGATTTTGAGTCAAATCGGTTCAGTGGATCCTGAGATATTCAAAAAAACGTCCTCAATGTCACGTATTAACATAGGTAAAAAAAAATATAAATGAATTCTAGATGTTATAATATGAAAAAAATGTAAATATTTTTTTTCTCTAAAATGTATAGTTTTCGAGAAAAAAAATATTTTACTAAAAAAAATAAAAATTGTACGTAAATCAAGGTAACCATGATTTTTGCTATATTAAGTTAGCCATCAGTAGATCACCAAACAAAAAAGAGGGCCATGCTTTTTTCAAAGAATAAAAATTAAATTGTGTTTTAAAGACCACCAACAGCTAAGGTTATTTGGGCCTAGTCAAAGAATAAAAAAAAGAGTGTTTATTTTTTGCAAATATTTACTAGGTGGGAAGTATAGGACTGGTCATCAGTCGAATTTTTTTACGGAATCTTGTACCCGTTATTGAGACGAATCCAACGACCTATGGCATTAGATTATTCAAAGTCACTTCAAGGTCATAAATAAAGAAGTTGTGTAGTATGAAAATAACTAATTATTAATTAAAACGTTACCATAAAGTAGCTATCAAGTTACTATAAATGTAAAAATGTCAAATGCAAAAAATCGAATCAAATGCGAAACAAGGCTTCTTGATATTAATTAATTAATTATTTTCATATTACACAACTTCTTTATTTATGACCTTAAATAACCTTATGTCTTAGGTCGCTGGATTCGTCTCAATAACGGGTACAAGATTCCGTGAAAAAATCCATAATATGATAAAAAAAAAAATAGAGGTGACCTTGACCGAACCTCAGCATACCAATCGAAAAGAAAATCTATTTTACCAACATACGTGCCCCTTGATACCAAACAGTTTTATGTGAAACTTTATTTACTACAACCAACACTTTCTGAGATTGTAACACTTTATGTGCCTCACCCTGTATAGTTATTATAGTATACGGTGACTTTATTATTCTTCATAGTTTTGTCCTTGTAATTACAATAACCATGTAGTTTGCAACGCTCTACACCTGATCGGCACTATTTTAAAGTAAAAATATTTCTAATAAATTACATAATCCCTAGTTATTACACTCGTATTTCGTATAGTATTAATCATTGCAATTTCTGTGCCTGTATCGGCCACTCGTTTCGTCGTTCTTGTGATTATAAAATATTTTTTTTCTGAAAGTGAAAAGTGAAGTTTATTATGCCTGGAAATAGGAAAAGAAAAGACAAGAGAGAATTAAAACTGAACAAGATTAAGACAAAGATGGCTAAATTAGAGAAAAAACTTAAAGAGATGGAATCTACTTCAGAATCTTCTGATAGTGATTCAGATTCCTTAAATTGTAAGTACAGTTACGTAATCTCTGAACTGGTTTAAATTTTATCTACCTAGAGTTTGCACATGCAATACTAGTCGTAGAAAATTTACAGCGTATTGAAAAATGTTTTTTTTTTTTTCGTTTTTTCGCTATAGTGGAGATATAGGTAGTCATATGACTTACTTATTAAATCTCAGCAGTCACATGACTTGCAATAACTTGACCTTAATGGCATTATATATTTCATCTAATGAAATTTTTTGTTCTTCTTTTCTTGTCTCTTGTTAGACAGAATTGAAGAGGACTCGGAACCTGCATCACATGATGTGGAAATTCCTCCAGATTCAGTGCCAGATCCTATTGAGGAATCTCTCGAACCTGAGTTTCTAAATTTTTTGGGTGCTAACCCTAATGAGACTCCTACATGGGGTCCAAATTTACACGATGAAATTACTTTAAGATGGTCCACTTTCATCCAAAAAGGCATCGGCAAAGATGCTAGGAGGGAAATTCTGCTTAAATATCCCATTCCTAAAAACTGTCAACAGCTTTCTTCCCCAAAACTAAATGGGGAGGTACAAGCTTGTTTAGGAGAAAATATCTTGAAGCAAGACAGATATTTGACTAAAATACAAGATCAACTAGCGAATGGACTGACCGCATTGTGTTCAGCAATTTCTACCTTTATACTTAACAGAAAAAACTTAAGTGAAAAACTGGACATTTTGCCTAATCTAGCTGACGCTGGTCAAATTCTTACCGATTTGCATCATTCTTTGTCTGTACATAGAAAATATCTAATATCGCCTTTCTTAAACAACGAGTTTAAAAAAGTTATGGAGGATTGTCCCGTAGATGAATTTCTATTTGGGTCTCAGCTTCAGGATAAATTAAAATCCTCCCAAGCAATGAAGAAGGCGGGAAGCGAATTGAAAGCGGCGACAAAAATAAAGAGGTACATACCTCCATTACAAACTCAGGCAGGCCCTTCCCAATCACGAAATAATTTAAACTTCAAGGCCGCTGTCAATCGAGCGAGATTCAAACCGTACAAAGATCAACAGAGGGGGAAGGAACGGGATTACAAGAAGAAACGCTACCAAGATTACAAGAAAACTTACCAATAATGGAGGTAAATAGTAGTTATGCTGGAAGTTTATCCAGGCATTTATCAAATTGGAAACGCATAATCAATAATGATGTCATACTAGATTGGATACAAGGTTATAATATAAATTTTATTTCTAATCCGGTTCAAAAACAAAAACCGCATGTGTTTGTGTCGAAAAAGGAATTTAAATTATATAATTCACTGGTTAAGGATTTGCAAAAAATTAATGCAATTTCAATATGTGCACATGTAAAAAATGAATTCTTGTCTCCATATTTTTTAATAAAAAAGCCAAACGGAAGCTATAGATTTATTTTAAATTTGAAAAAACTAAACAGTTTCATAAATGCTCCCCATTTTAAATTGGAGGACTTCAGAACAGCAAAAAATTTAATAACCAAAGACTGTTTCTTAGCCAGTATTGACTTAAAAGATGCCTACTTCCTTATTTCAGTTAATAAAGAATGTAGAAAGTACTTAAGATTTGAATTTAATAACACTTTGTATGAATTCAATTGTCTACCATTTGGACTAAATATTGCACCTTTTATATTTACAAAATTACTAAAACCAGTCATTAGCTATCTAAGACTACGGGGCCACGTATCCGTAGCTTATTTAGATGACATTCTCTTGATAGGAAAAACAAAAGAAAAATGTGAAAACAACATAACAAGCACAATAAATGTGTTGACTTCTTTGGGCTTTGTTTTAAATACACAAAAAAGCCAGCTCATACCAACTAAACAAATTAAATTCTTAGGATTTCTGTTCAACACTGAAAAAATGTCTTTTTGCCTAACAACTGAAAAGAAACAAATTATTTTTTCACATGTAAATAAACTTCAGAAAAAATCTTCATGTAAAATCCGAAATTTTGCTAAATTAATCGGTCAGTTAGTAGCAGCATGCCCTGCAATAAAATATGGCTGGCTGCACATAAAAGAATTCGAAAGAGCAAAATACCATGCTTTGAAAATAAATAATAATGATTATAATGGTAGAATCAATTTTCCAAATTCACTACAATTTGATTTTAATTGGTGGCTTACAAATATTTTTCAATCAGAGGAAAGGCTAAGTTCAAAAAGTTTTGCACTGGAAATTTTTTCAGACGCCTCAACAACTGGTTGGGGAGGTTTCTGTAAAGGAAAAAAGGCTAGCGGATTTTGGAATCCGAACGAAAAATTACATCATATAAATTATTTAGAGCTTCTAGCAGCCTATTATGTTTTGAAATCATTCACAAAAGATCTTTCAAATTGCGACATTTTATTGAGAATAGACAATACCACAGCAATTTCCTGTATAAATAGAATGGGAAGCATTAAATTCAAAAAATTAAATGACGTAACTAATACAATTTGGCAGTGGTGTGAAAGAAAAAACATGTGTTTATTTGCATCTTATATTAACTCTAAGTGTAATATAGAGGCAGATATCGAATCGAGAAATCTCTCTATTGGATCAGAATACGAATTATCAAACGGGTTTTTTCAACAGATAGTTGATAATTTTGGGCTTCCAGAAACGGACTTATTTGCTACAAAATTAAACAAAAAATGTCCATACTATTTCTCTTGGAAACCGGATCCCGATTCGATAGCAACAGATGCTTTCACAATTTGCTGGTCTAACTTGTCTTTTTATGCCTTTCCCCCCTTCTCCTTAATTTCGAAGGTTTTGGAAAAAATTATCAAGGATAAAGCTACAGGAATTGTTGTGGTTCCTTTGTGGCCAAGTCAACCTTGGTATCCTCATTTTATGAGCTTAATTGTAGATGAGGTATTACATTTAGGTCCTGATATAAATTTATTGCTTTCTCCTTTCAGGGAGGTTCACCCTCTACATCAAAATCTTATCCTGGTTGCAGGCAAACTCTCCGGTTGGGTTTTCTAAAGAAACTGGCTCCAAAAAACAGCATTCCTGTACTAATTTCGTCTCTTAGTGACAACACAATTAAACAATATGACTCTTGTTTCAAAAATTGGTGGACGTTTTGTGGTCAAAGAGGTTTGGAACCTCTGAACTATTCCCTTAAAAGCTTGTTTGATTTTTTACTCTTTCTTTTAGAGCAAAAGTACTCTTATTCATCAATTAATACGCATAAATCTGCCTTATCTTTAATTTTATCGATCAACAGCGACCACCAACAGTTGATAAAACGATTTATGAAAGGTGCATATAACATAAAACCATCTCAGCCAAAATATGCAGAGACTTGGGATCCCAGCCCAGTCTTACATTATATAGAAAAACTGCATCCCTTACAAGCCTTAAACATAGAAAACTTAACTAGAAAATTAGTTACTTTATTGGCATTAATAACAGCCCACAGAGTACAAACTCTGTCGAAAATAAATATCGACAATATCATATACTTGGAAGATAGAATTGAAATAAAAATCGTAGATAGAATAAAAACTTCAGGTCTAAACAAAACTCAACCTTTACTGGTTTTGCCTTATTTCTTGGATAAACCAGAATATTGTGTAGCATCAGTCTTAAAATTTTACTTAAAATTTACTGAAAACATTAGGGGAAATCAAAAACAACTTTTATTAACTTATAAAAAACCTATCCACCCTGCCACAAGCCAGACTATTAGCAGATGGATTAAAACCACTTTAGAAAAGAGTGGTATTAACACAAATATTTATAAAAGCCATAGTACCAGACATGCAGCTACTTCAGCTGCTTTTAGATCTGGAGTCAATTTAGAAATGATCAGAAAAACTGCAGGGTGGACAAGTTCATCTAATGTTTTTAACAAATTCTATAATAAGACAGTCACACGCAACTCTTCAGAGTTCGCTAGAGCTGTATTAAAAATATAGTACCTATATATATAATGTAATCTATTATTTTTTGTTACTAACATACAATATGTAATGCATAATGTAGAGCTAAGAAAAATTTTTTTGTTTATGAAGCGTTTTTGTTTGACACTAATATAGTAATATACAAATAAACATATAAAATTAGATCGCTCTTTTTCTTTGAACATCTACATGGTTATTGTAATTACAAGGACAAAACTATGAAGAATAATTGTAAGATTAATCGACTTACCTTAAGGAAGAGTAATCTTAATTATTCGAATAGTTTTGTCCGCAGTAATTACATCCCACCCTCCACAAAGTTGGATATATATTTTTTTTTTTCCCTGAAGCGACCTAATTTTCATTTTACACAAAAATTGCAATGATTAATACTATACGAAATACGAGTGTAATAACTAGGGATTATGTAATTTATTAGAAATATTTTTACTTTAAAATAGTGCCGATCAGGTGTAGAGCGTTGCAAACTACATGGTTATTGTAATTACTGCGGACAAAACTATTCGAATAATTAAGATTACTCTTCCTTAAGGTAAGTCGATTAATCTTACAATTCTATACACGGCACAAACCTTTTATTTATTTATTTTTGTAAATTATAACGAGTCGACAACTTATTTTATTTTATTGTAGATTATAGACGCGTCATTAGCGTCTTAAATTACAATAAATAACAACTAACTTAAAACTAAATAACATCACAAAACATCCATGAGCGCAGGTGGGATTCGAACCCACGACAGTCTAGTCTAGAGGTTGGTACCAAGTACGCTATCCACTCGGCTACACTGCCCTCTTCGAGTCATTATCGTCTTGATTACATTAAATAACATAACTCATTTAAAACTAAATGACATCACAAAACATCCATGAGCGGAGACGGGATTCGTACCCACGAGAGGATCTAGAGGCCGCGACGCTAACCACTGGACCACACTGTTCATGGACGTCGGCAATATTGATTCCAAGGGGGTGCAAAATGTTCACTCAAATAAATTATAAGAATAACCTATAATGCAACTCTGGTATTTTAATCTTCCCTATTCCAGATATTCTATTTTTCTTCTCTTCGGTACAAGATATTACAATTCTTTCATAGTCGAGCTTTAGGTTTGTTGTGTTGGTATCTTCTAACGGTAACTTTGTAAGTTGGTAACTTCTACTGAAAATCACCTGTTATGAAACAACTGAACCGTAGTTATTTTGTTCAGTTTGAGGAAAAACGAATGTAGCATGAAACTCGGTAACAATGGTTATTAGAACGCCAGACCGTATTTCCACATTACGTACATTATTTGACTTTTGCAGGATAAACAATCGTTAGGTACTGTCACATAAGGAGACAAAAAATAAATCCATTTATATAATATAACTAGCGGACCCGGCCCAGATTCGCCCGGGTGCTAAAAATTTATATATTAATAGCCGGGCTAATTACATTACACACTCGCTATTCGCTCGTTCTCTCGAATTTTATTAATACACTACTCACTCGCTTCGCTCGTTCGCTTGAATTATTAATACAATTAATACATTTCTCACTCGCTACGCTCGTTCGCTCGAATTTTATTAATACACTACTCACTCTCTTCGGTCGTTCGCTTGAATTATTAATACAATTAATACATTTCTCACTCGCTACGCTCGTTCGCTCGAATTTTATTAATACACTACTCACTCGCTTTGCTCGTTCGCTTTGCTCGTTCGCTTGAATTATTAATACAATTAATACATTTCTCACTCGCTACGCTCGTTCGCTCGAATTTTATTAATACACTACTCACTCGCTTTGCTCGTTCGCTTTGCTCGTTCGCTTGAATTATTAATACAATTAATACATTTCTCACTCGCTACGCTCGTTCGCTCGAATTTTATTAATACACTACTCACTCGCTTTGCTCGTTCGCTTGAATTATTAATACAATTAATACATTTCTCACTCGCTACGCTCGTTCGCTCGAATTTTATTAATACACTACTCACTCGCTTTGCTCGTTCGCTTTGCTCGTTCGCTTGAATTATTAATACAATTAATACATTTCTCACTCGCTACGCTCGTTCGCTCGAATTTTATTAATACACTACTCACTCGCTTTGCTCGTTCGCTTGAATTATTAATACAATTAATACATTTCTCACTCGCTACGCTCGTTCGCTCGAATTTTATTAATACACTACTCACTCGCTTTGCTCGTTCGCTTTGCTCGTTCGCTTGAATTATTAATACAATTAATACATTTCTCACTCGCTACGCTCGTTCGCTCGAATTTTATTAATACACTACTCACTCGCTTTGCTCGTTCGCTTGAATTATTAATACAATTAATACATTTCTCACTCGCTACGCTCGTTCGCTCGAATTTTATTAATACACTACTCACTCGCTTTGCTCGTTCGCTTTGCTCGTTCGCTTGAATTATTAATACAATTAATACATTTCTCACTCGCTACGCTCGTTCGCTCGAATTTTATTAATACACTACTCACTCGCTTTGCTCGTTCGCTTGAATTATTAATACAATTAATACATTTCTCACTCGCTACGCTCGTTCGCTCGAATTTTATTAATACACTACTCACTCGCTTTGCTCGTTCGCTTTGCTCGTTCGCTTGAATTATTAATACAATTAATACATTTCTCACTCGCTACGCTCGTTCGCTAGAATTTTATTAATAGTCGGTCGCTGATCTGAATTCGGGCGGCACAATTATTTTAATTTCTTTTTTTTTTTGAGTTTACGGAGTTTTGTTTTTTAATCAAATTGTAAATCTGAATTACTTGTGTCCAAATAGGTATAATGTTATGATAGACTTTATGATATTACGTCTAATCAATCACCGCTCTCAGATGATGCATGAAAATTTACTGAAACATGAAATAATGAACATTTGATAGATAATTGAACACAACATACAAACCAGGGATGTACAAACAACCCTCAATATTGAGTATTATTATAAAAGCTTTTTATTTATTGTTGGTAATTGGTATGTAGACACATATATAGTCAATATGATAAAATAAAAGTGATCCTATATACGGGTTCCATTTTTTTCATTCTGAGGTACGGAACCCTAAAAACGTACTAACTTTGTCTCCTGTTGCAATTTGTGTTATCCCTTCAGCAAAATATGCTCCGTCATATCAATCAGAAACAGAAAACCCATTTGTTTTTTAATAATCAATTAAGCATTACTTTCGAATCATTTGATATCAGATATCTATAACCTACGTGTGTCATATTTTAACGAGTAATGTTCAAAGGGTGTGGGCGTTTTTTTAACAAGCTTATGTATCAGACGCTAATGACCTCTGTTGTCGAGCGTCTATAATCAACAATTCAATTAACAAGCTTATGTAAAAAAATCTTGCAACTCGATTTTCACCTTCTTCCAAATATCCATTTGACGTGAAATTTTGCAGTCCTGTGCAGTTTCGATGACAATACAATATTCTGATTTTGTCTATAATACTAGTTATATTTAACAAGTTAAAAAAATGGAAGTAAAAAGTAAGTGGTGGAAGTGACGGTGTTTATGGTGGGCAAACGTGTCTAGAGTTTTAAAATTTAAATATAATATACCTGCATTGACTAAAAATTTGAAGATAAATAAAAAAACGCACCAAAAAATAGAAAATCAATGTCTTTCTCTTGGCTATGATACTCGTGGAAAAAAGCCATAAAACTACCATTGGCAACAAAAGATGTATACAAGCATTGCCCAGAAAATTATTCAGCCTACATTTACAATAAACTACCTGAAAAGTTAAAAAATAATACCTACTCAGTTTTCAAGGAAAATATAAAAAATTCTTATTAGAGCTCGGCATTTTACAGTGTAGATGAATTTTTATGTTACCAGTAATTTTATATTTCTTATATTTTAATGTGAACTTTTTTTGACGTGTCAAATAGATGTATATCTCAATTATTGACAAAATAAATATCTATCTATCTATGTATTTCTCTTCTATAACCAAAAAATAGAAACTACATTTCTTTCTCTTCTATCACGTTTAAAAGCGTGGGACACTCGCTGTACCTATATTTCATTTAATTCATCGAGTGCCCACGCTTTTAAACGTCATAGAAGAGAAAGAAATGTATGTTCTATTTTTTGGTGCATTATTTTTTGCATATTTTTTATTTTTTTTAACAGTCAAAGAAAAAAAATTCCATCCATGTCCAGTTTTAAGGCACAGAAAAATCCGGAAACGCTTTCTTCTGTCTGGCATCAAATAAAATACGTATCCGGAAAGTTTTTTTTATGTGGTTGTTAGTTCATTATAGTTTTAGTTATATTCTGAACATTTAAAATTCTCCTTGATTTATCGTCAATAAAATGCTTTTTGTGCATTTTTACTGTCTCAATACATAAACTGTTTTATTTCAATTTAAAAATGAAAACCAAAGGCTAAAGAAAACGGAAGACATAAACTACCATTAATATTTTATATCAGCACATATCCATGGAACACTTCGACTGGTCCCAGCAGAATCATTTTTGTTTGCTTTTTTCCCCATGCAAGGCACACCACACAATAATGTGTTCCATAAAATATAGTGTGAATCGTTATTCACTGTGCAATATAAAGTCCAGTTTCTATGGCTCCACTATTACAAAGCCCCACTTCCCAGGTTTAAGTCGAGAATTGGTAAATTATTTTACTATTTTTTGTATTTATCATTAGACTTGTCTAATTTTATTCATTTATCACACACCAGTACACGGTGAGATGTGGGACGCTCTTCTGAGTGTGTAAAATCACACATAATTTCGTGTGAATCTTTAATAATTCATTTTATTGTTCCCAATTTGGATTTACCGACATAGAGTAAGTCCGAAGAATACAATTAAATACAAGTAAAAATATATATAATACGTACAGAAATTGCAGATAGTGCTAAATAAATAAGTACTACTTAGCATGTAACTTGCGATCGCGAGCACGAATTCGTTGAACTTATGCATTTCCCGGGATAGAAGACTTAAATTCCGGGACACGGGACAAACCAACGAATTCCGGGACATTCCCGGAAATCCCGGCCATCTGGTAACCCTATACTTCAGTTAGACTTTGATTTTTCTGTATCTCTACATTTCTGGGACACCACTATCCTATAAAGGCGTAGAGGAATAGTGCAAGGCATTAGTGGATGCTGGATTGCTATAACAAGACATGAATATATCAATATAAACAAAGAAATAAAAACATGGTAGGTTGTAGTTTACAATGGCGCGAGCGAAAAGAATTATTCTCACAATGGCATCGTAATCTTTAATCAAGATGCTTGAAAAGAATAAAGGAAATCGATAGAAAAGCGTTACGTCGTCGTTGTGAAAATACAGCGCTGGGAAATTTACAACACCGAGTTTCTCTGACAATAATCTTGATTTTCTTGCAACAATGAATAAACAAACAAAACAATGCTCAATAATGAAACAGTTGTACCAACATATACAAGTCTTGAGAAAGCAACGACTGAACAATGTGTCAAATATTTAAATAGAAACATATATTTTATTAACGGCGAACTCGTAAACTAAAAATCGGAATAAAGTCTTACAAAACTGCGACAATAATCAGAAACTCTTCTTGATGTTCTGTTAAATATTATAAGATACGATATAATATGAAAGATATAAAACGACACAAACTTTTGTCTGTGGCTTGGCTTGCGTGAATTATCCCTGAAAATAAATTTAATCAAAATATACTAAAAAGAGTTCTACAATCTGTTATAGTCGTATAATAAAAAACTGTCTCGACACATTCTTACATACGAAGTCTATGTAAAAATTTCTCTTCTTTCGTTTAAGACAGGTTTCGAACCGATCTGACTTAAATGAAAATAACTACAAGCAAAACGGTTTTGACGTATTCTTAGATACGAAATCTATGTAAAAATTTCTCCTCTTTCGTTTAATTGAGCGAATTATAAGCAAAAAACCGTAGGTACGTCACGCATTTCCATCACGTTTTTTACGTCCGGTTTTTCCGTCAGACAACATTTACCCCCCTATATACCGCTGGAAAGAAGTAGTTCTACGTCAAAATATTAAATAAAAAAAAATATGGCCATGGCTTCGTTTGTATTGATTAACCATTTAGATAAAGCCCACATAGGTACCTTCAGTACCGACTTACGTATATATAGTGAAGCACATGACCCATATATTCAAATCAAAATGCGTAAAATAACGAATAACGACTTTCTGCAACGTGTTATAAATATTGCACATAAAGAAAAATATTACGAAAATAATATCCTTAGCGCCGCCCAAAAGGACATTAATAAAACGAAATGTAGTTTCCGATGCTTTTAAAAGTGATATTAAATTTTAATTTCGTGGAATCTCAAGATAATTTCTGGAGTCTCTATGAACGAAAAATATTAACTTAAGAATTATTAATATTTGTTTCTGATATGACTTTCAGCTTTAAATCTAGATTTAAGAATGTCATTCGTTTTCAACTACATGAAGATCTCCTTTTTAATTTAAAGCAAATGCCCGACATTCTTAGATTTAATAAAAAGTTGTATCAGAAGCCCAGCATTAGACAGAGGCTGTGATAAATATAGAGATCTCCATTTAATTTAAAACAAATGACATTATTTTGTGTGTTTTAAAGACCACCAACAGCTAAGGTTATTTGGGCCTAGCACCAATTCATATTTTCAATTCATTATTTTTTTTTTAATAATAAATTGAAAATCCAATTGACACTTTTACCAGCTCTCGGGCTAGAACCCGAGAACTGGGGACTTGAAATAGAGGAACCATAGCAACGCCATGCAAACAACAGCATTGCTACGCGCTCGGCTATTCTCAAGCCCAAATGACATTCTTAAATGTAGATTTAAAATTGAGAACCGTATCAAAAACCCAGCTTTAGTGTCAGAGGTTGTGAAGGACAATTCTTTTGTGACGATATTATGATTTTCTTCATTTTTTGTGCATATAAAATTAACTGGGAAATCTCTAAATTTTTTTCTCACTACCATAATAAGTATTATGTAAGAAATTTGACAAGTTTCAGATTTTTAAAGGAAGCGTTAGAAAAAAAATTACCAATTGTCAAGCATCGTGTTGTTTAAATTCAGGGAGAAAATTCGAAGACACGGAGCAAAGATTAGAATTAAGACAGGAACCCAGAATTTTGGCTTCATTTTCTAAATTTATTTAGAAACATCTGAGCCCATGGGAGCATTAATATTCGAAAATAACCATATTAAGGACCACCCTGAGCTTGAGAATAGCTTATATAATATGGTGTTGCCATGGCTCCTCTATTACAAGCCCCCAGTTCCCAGGTTCTAACCCGAGACTTGGTAAAAATGTCAATTAGATTTTCAATTTATTATTAAAAAAATAATAAATTAAAAATATGAATTGATGCTAGGTTAAAATAACCTTAGCTGTTGGTGGTCTTTAAAAAATAAGATTACCTTATAGTGGATATACCAGAGCTGAATTTAACTGTGGATTATAGACGCTCGACAACAGAGGTCATTAGCGTCTGAGATAGAGCTGGGTTTGTAATTGCGCAAACGTAATTATAATTACATTTACCAATTACTTTTCTTAGTAATTGTAACTAGTTAATTACTTTCGAAAACGAATCTAACTGTAATTGTACTCAATTACTTTTTTGTGTAATCGGCACAACTCTGGTGGACATCCTGTATAATATGGCGACCCCTGCATGTATGCAATCAGTCATAACAGAAATTAATTAATGTTAAGGGATAGGTGAAACACACAACGGAGAGTGCACACGTTGCCCCCCGATATTACAGCCCATAGCACAATGCATGCGGCCAATTACGTAAGTTTGAATTGATACGTGCATATTATATAATATGGCGGCGAGTGGCGCGGCGCCACGACGCAATAGGCGCATAATTGAGATTGATGATCTCCATTATTAATTACAAGATGTTTCAAATATTATCTACACATGTGCACATATGGTTGCCCGGTTATACAGGCTGACCGATCATACATGCCCCGTTGGACAAAAAATTTCGATTAAAGTGAGGTTAAGTATACCAAAATGGTAATGACGTCCTTTACGTAAGTAATAAATAATTTGCTATTATTTTTATATTTATCATGTCTGACAAATTCGACTCCTTGTAGTCTTTTGAACGAAATAAAATAATAATAATAATACTTTTCTTCAGGGCCGCAGTAAGGGTAGGGCGGAGGGGGCGACGGCCCCGGGCGCATTAAGCAAGGGACGCCGAAGACGCGGTATTTTTTGACATGAAAAACGACAATGATTATTGCCAGGCTAATTACAATTCGACAATTAATATAAAATATACAATAAATAATAATACTTTTGCAAATAGGACTAAAGAAAGAAATATAACACTTAATATTAATTTGTATTTCACATTACGTATTTAATATTATAAAAGTAGCAAGCGCAAAGCAAATGCTTGAATCATTAAATGAAAATATTAATGAAATGTCACATTTAGAGTACTACAATCATGATTTGGGTTTAGTGGAAAGCTATTCAAACATGGGAATAGCATATAGAATTTTTTTAACAATTCCCGTAACCACTACTTCATGTGAGAGATAGTTCAGTAAACCGAAGTTCATAAAAAATTATTTGCGATCTTCAATGAGTCAGAAACGGCTAACGAATTTGGCGATAATTTCTATAGAAATATATTATATAACTAAAAGTGCGAATTGTTGGAGTCGATTCAGCGCTATTTTTTCTATAAATTGACTTAATATTAAACGAATCGGGTTGAATTTATTTTTCAAAAATTTCGCAAATTTGTACAAAGAGAGGGGTCTTCTTACTTTTGGCATTTTTAAGAAAACTCAAAAATATCTCAGATGCTGTTTGTATATCTTTGAAACTAAAAGTGCGAGTTGTTGGAGTCGATTCAGCGCTATTTTTTCTATAAATTGACTTAATATCAAACGAATCGGGTCGAATTTATTTTTCAAAAATTTCGCAAATTTGTACAAAGAGGGGGGTTTGAGCAAGTAATTAATAAATTGGCGTCGATCTCAAAATTTACTTATTTTTCTCTTTTTAGTGGCTTTTTTTGAGAATTCCGTTTTTTATTTTTCAGAACTAGCTCTTGCTCATGAATGAATGAATTGTAGATTATAGACGCTCGACAGCTCTTGCTCATGTCAATTTAAGAAAACGTCTGTATCTCTTCAGGTTTAGAAGTTGTGTCCATTTAAAGTTTCCCAAAACTTAAAAAAAATCTTTGAATGGCCGTATAGTTCCTAAAGTAAACGCTAATAGACAAGCAGTCAAGAAATGGATGAATGAACATACCACACATTAAATAAAGAAACACCCACAACAAGTTTCTTGTCTGTTCACCCACGCTTGTTTACAGTAGACTAATGAATGAAAAATATGAAGAAAAAAAACCCGGCTAAGTGCGAGTTCGACTCGTGCGCAGAGGGTTCCGTACACTGTAAAAAATTGATGTAAAAATACTTTGAAAGTTAAGGTAGAATTCGCTCGATTTTCTACGTGATTTTACATTATTATTTATTTTTACACAGAAAACTTCATAAAATTTTGAAGTTTGAAATGAATTTATTTTTTCATAAAAAATACAAGCAAAAACTTGGACTTTTACTGTAAAGTTAAACAAATTTGTGATTTTTACATAAAGTAAATTAAAATTACATAATTTGTGTAATATTCCAATAAAGTGTGTAAAAATTACAAAATAAAATGTATAGCTACATATATAAAATGGATGAATACAAAACAAATTAATGTAAAATTAGTAACAACGCATGCGCAATGTGTTTTTATGGAATCTACGCGATGTGCAGGCGATACCTGTTTGCGACGCCATTGTCTCTTTGTGTGCCTGTTACCAGATTAATCGCTGGCTACAAATGGACCATCGATAATCTATGTAGTCGGTCTTCTCATTTCTTACAGTGTAGAGCCTTGTGACAGACGGACGGACGGACATCGTATGCTCAGTAATAGGGTTCCGTTCGGAGGTACGGAACCCTAAAAAAAAGATTATTAAATCGTTAATTAAATCTGTTGATTAAAAACAAACGTAAATAATCATCATCAACCGAAATGTAACTACTAACCATTGAACACAAATATTATGTTTGTTTGATTATTACTGTTCACTTTAATCAACACAATTATAACAGTTTAATTGGTTTTTAAAATGGATGTATAACTAGATTACAGATGTTAATAGTTTATTATTGAACTATCCCACTGTTAAATGCATTACCGTCAGACCCAGTCAGGTAAATGATTTTGAAATTTGTTGGGTGGAAATATTACGTATTTAATGGGGCCGTCCTGATTTTTTTATACCTACAGCTAACGAGGGCTTGAGAATAGCCGAGCGTGTAGCAATGCTGTTGTTTACATGGCGTTGCTATGGTTCCTCTACTACAAGTCCCCAGTTCCCGGGTTCTAGCCCGAGAGCTGGTAAAAGTGTCAATTGGATTTTCAGTTTATTATTAAAAAAAATAAATAATGAATTGAAAATATGAATTGGTTTATTTATTTATTGTAGATTATAGACGCGTCGACAACTCAGGTCATTAGCGTCTTCAACATAACAAAATATAACATATTTGTGTATTAAAATCTGCCAGCCGGCATACACAAACCGACTGGTGGTACGAGCTCGGGTCCCTGGGAGCGCTAATTCCCAAAGAACATTGGAATGCAATTGCGATAACAACTACATCTCAATGCCCCCCTGGGGGAAATATGAATTGGTGCTAGGCCCAAATAACCTTAGCTGTTGGTGGAAAATCCAATCGATACTTTTAAGTTTTACTACTTCTCGGATTAGAACCTGAGAAATTGGGGCTTGTAATAGAGGAAAAAGAGAGAGAGAGATATTGTAAATTATAGGCGCTGGGCATCAGAGGTCATAAGCGTGTAATAAAATAGAGGATGGAAACAACGCTATACACGCTTATATAACCCAATCTAGAATATTGCAAAAGTTATATGCCCGCCGAACTCTTAAATGTAATATAAACATTTTGCTCTGCAAAATGAAATATATGCTTAAAACAGTCGCCGTAACAACATATTAAAAATTGAATCTTAAACTAAAAATATAAATTTCATCGGGTACATGACACGTTTAAGGTGATCTGCCACCCCTTTAATACTGACCAATCGATCTGCAAATATTATAATGGCATTATTGGGTCACCGACAAGCTATACAAACAATTTCAGCCTTGAAGCAATAATAATTGTGACCATTTTTTTTGTTACATGTTGGGGACGGTCTGCATCCCTCCCATACCGCTTTCTAGCAAAATCCCTTACTCAGGGTACTTTAATATGCCTCCCTCAACATCTTCACAAAAATAAGGCCTTGAATAAATAACACCAAAAAATTGTCACAAGCTCTCGGTCTATAATGCACTATTGTTTTTCCTTTTTCCAACTGACGACATTAACTTTTAGCAAAAACATCCATAAACTTTATAAAGTTGGCAAACATTTTACGGAAGCTTTTAGTAAAATAATAAGTTTTATTACTATATTAAAAATTTACAAACAATACGAGACATTAAATTAAATGCATTTAAATTTACCAACCATTTTAATTATATAAGTGACCATTTAAACTACGGCCGGGAAACAGTTGGGCAATGCTTATAGTTATCGTTATAATGGAAAAACACGATGTATCCATGCAAGAAGACTTTCGTCCCACATCAATCACTCAAGTATGGACTCCTACTCTAGTCTTCTTGACAAAAACATAACCTTAAATAAAACTTCATTCAATGTGACGCTTGAGATTGCGTATGAAGATGGTTAAGACATGGTTTTTTTACAATCTATAAGCGCCCAGAACTTACAGATTTTTTTTCACTGATATCTCTGTACTTATAACTTGCTGGATGATTCTGTAGTCCGCCATTGTCCCAATTTGAACGTGAAATCAGCGCCACACAATATCGGGCCAGTAACTAAAATATATATTATTGCCATGGAGATCAATGAGCCATTTTCCTGAGGGTAGTAGTCCTTTCGATTATCCACGAGAAGCAGCACTTGTAGGGACGAGTGGCAGCACTTGTGGTAGGTACAAACATTATTTATTCCCCATTACTGCCGTGTCATTTTAGTGTTATAACGTAATTATATAATAATAATTTTAAATAACTAAAATATATCACTAAAATGACACGAAACCAATGGGGAATAAATAATGTTTGCACCCACCACAAGTGCTGCCTCTCGTGGTTAATTGAAAGGACTACTCTCAGGAAAATGGCTCATTGTTGGCGCACTTAAATTCATTTTAATTCTCGGCCGATATTGTGCGGCGCTGGCTCCCACATCAATTGGTTCCATATTTTTAATCTTTTTTTTTAGTAGGAAGTTTAGAAATCAATGGATTTTTTGAACGCATTTTGCCATTTTTTAACTTCCCACTGGAAGTTATTGTAATGGGTCCGAAAATCGAAATCAAAAAGGAAAAAAAATTTTTATGTTTCAAGGTCACTACACTATTTTTACACTACTTTTAGAAAGATGTCTGTGTGTGTGTGTGTGTGTGTGGGTACGTACGTACGTATGTGTACATTTCTTTCAAAGACGAAATCTCGAGAACGAAAAATGATATCGACTATGTTAGGGTGCCAATCGACGCGTATTAACGTAAATATGATCTGAAAGAAATTTTTTCAAAATCGGTTCAGCCGTTCTTTTTTCTTAACCAAATAACCTCCAAAAAAGTAGATTTTACACAATATCTCGCGAATAAAAAATTATATCGACTTCGTAAGGGTGTCAATCGAGGCGTGTTAACGTCATTTTGATCCGACATAAATTTTATAAAAATCGGTTCAGCCGTTTTTTTTTTTTTTTTTTTTAAATTATTGATGTTTTAATGATTGAAATGATTACTTTTCTGTGTAATATCTAATTTAATTATTATTATTAAATATTTATCAAACTGGGAAGTTCGTCGTGTGGACCTCAAGGGTCGCACTTTAGTCCTAATAAACGACCCACCTCACGGCTTGTTTAATTTAGTTTCGAGTAATTGTCGAATTCGAATAATGTATGTAAAATTTGCTGTACTTACTAATTTTTTGAGCAAAACTCACAAAACAGCTAAAAATAAATATCTGAGTTCTGAATAAAGGAATATTTTCCATTATATAGAGATGCGATCACTGAATCAACATTTGTCGATTGCTATTTCAATTATGTATGTACAATTATATTCATGACCTTTGTATTGGTTAGTCCACTTATGTACCCATAATTAATGTTAATGTAGAGCTATTGCGTCAACACTTACAACATGACTGACCGATCGACTTATTTATTTCCAGTTTGTAACGTGTATTATATATTTTTTCACACCTCTATTGAAACTTCGATTTTTGGTACCTGTTTAGCGGATTGAAACATTTAACTGTCGGTTTTCTTTGTTTCTTAACATTGTTTTGTTTTGTAACGTATTGTTACAAAACTGTTTTCTGAGTTGGCGGATTAAATATTTATTTACAATAATTAAAAACACAATAACAATAAATGCAACAACGAAAAGTCAATTCTAACAATAAAAAAACTTAAACGGTAATTATTGAACTAAACGAGCCACTTAAATAACACTTAACAAATAACTATATACACAAGGATTATTTATTTGTAATTATTTATGTCACTGTATTTATATCAGATTTATTTCGCTGTTCAACACTGTCACAGTACAATCTACACTGACTGATTCCCGTTGACTGATCAATATTTATATCACTGATCCGCTTGATGGCACGACTCACCATTCACTGATTGCCCCAACACGACACACTCGCCGTTTATATACCTGCGTGCGGTGTACGCTCGGTGCGTCCTCGTATTCTCTAGCGTTGTCTAGAATCTTCGATACCATTCCACGCTTTACTACTGTGACCTTTCTTTCTCGTGGTTTTTATTGGAGGCAGTGGCGTAACATCTTAGGGTTTGCTACAGTATTAATATATTTGAGCGAACGAGCGAAGCGATTTTGTAACGTATTAATCATATATTCGAGCGAATGAGCGAAGCGGTTTTGCAACGTATTAAATCGAGCGACCAACGAAGCGATTTTGTAATGTATTAATCATATTATATTCGAGCGAACGAGCGAAGCGGTTTTGTAACGTATTAATCATAATTATTGAGCGAACGAGCGAAGCGGTTTTGTAGTATTAATCATAATTCAGCGAATGAGCGAAGCGGTTTTCAACGTATTAATATAATCGAGCGAACAAGCGAAGCGATTTTGTAATGTATTAATCTATTATATTCGAGCGAACGAGCGAAGCGGTTTTGTAACGTATTAATCATAATATATTCGAGTGAATGAGCAAAGCGATTTTGTAATGTATATTAATCATATATCCGAGTGTACGAGCGAAGCGAGTGCATCAGGACGAAGACACGCGGGATATCTAACGACAAAATGGCGGGGAACGATCAATGAGCGAAAATAGCGTTTGCATCCGGGAGAAGCCAACCTAGGGATGCAGCAGTTGACTGCACATTGCGAGTGCAAAATATGACTCCAATCATTATATGCACAACGCAAGTGCTAACCAATGCAAATAATGCATGGATGAAAATAGAAACTCAATCACTAAATAATCAAATCAAAAGTGGCTTTTAACTATACGCATGTAAAACATGGCGAGAATGCATTTTCAGTCTTGTCTACTAGTACAATAAATAAACTGCATATTTCTTGTTGTTATGGTCTTGCAAGTAGCGAATATATAAATATACTAGCAGCCCGGTCCGGCTTCGCTCGGTTGCTAGGATTTTCTCGGATGCAAAACACTACTCACTCGCTTCGCTCGTTCGCTTGAATATTGTAATTACATTACTCACTCGCCACGCTCGTTCGCTCGAATTTTATTAATCCCACCTGCGCTCATGCATGTTTTGTGATGTTATTTATAGTTTTAAGTTAGCTGTTGTTTAATGTAATTTAAGACGCTAATGACCTAAGTTGTCGACGCGTCTATAATCTACAATAAATAAATAAAATAAACCGCGTTTATAGCCTGTATAAAAACAACATTTGTAACGACTCTGTCTTTGTATTTTGAACAGAAATTATCGAACCGAGAGTCGATAAAATACCTGCCGTTTTTATCAGTTTATCGTTATTGTAAATATTGTGAATGTGCCCACATGTTAGGGAAGTCGATCAGTATGATATTATCGTTCATCGATGCATACCATATAGACGACGCGGCAATGCCAGTAGGGTCGGATTCTGGGATTCCTTGACAAATATTTCGAGAAAAATTGCTATTTAAACTCCGACAACGGATTTTAAAAATATAGTAAAGACACTATCCAAACAGGTACCAATTTTTTTTAATTTTTAACCGACTTCAAAAAAAGAAGGTGGTTCTCAATTCGGTTGTATTTTTTTTTTATGTTTGTTACCTCAGAACTCCGTCATTTATAAACCAATTTGGAAAAAGTTTTATTTGCAAGGATATAGTTTCAGATTGGTCCCATAGAAATTTCATCAAAATCGGTTCAGTAGTTCGGCTGATTTTAATAAAAGTTAGTAACGGCGTGTGATTCCTTAAGGTAAATGTCACTTTTTGACACATCAGACAGCGTAAGAAAGTCGGTTTAACAAAAGTGAGTAACGGCGTGTGATTCCTGACAAGGTCTATGTCACTTTTTGACACTAAAAAGTAAAAAATAAAAAACTTTTTAACAAAAAGAAAACCTCCTTCAAAAAGCCACTAAAAAGAGGAAAATAATGAAATTTTGAGGTCCGCCAATTTAATAAAATATGAAGTTGGTTAAAAAGAAGATATTAATCACTATACTATACTTAACCCACTTCATATTTTATTAAATTGGCGCAAACCTCAAAATTTCATTATTTTCCTCTTTTTAGTGGCTTTTTGAAGGAGGTTTTTTTTTGTTAAAAAGTTTTTTTACACAAAATTATCTTCACTGATTTTAACGAAATACGATACACACAGAGGACAGTGTGGCCTAATGGTTAGCGTAGCGGCTTTTGGATCACACTGTCGTGGGTTCGAATCCCGCCTCCGCTCATGGATATTTTGTGATGTCATTTAGTTTTAAGTAATTTGTTATTTAATGTTATTAAGGCGCTAATGACCTAAGTTGTCGACGCATCTATATATAGTCAAGCCGCTGAACAGATGGAATGACCACGTGAAAAGCACATGAATAGCTTGCGCCGCAGGTGTGGCCTTCGCATATAGTTTCGTTTCCGAACGTTGAAGCAACCAATCAGGTACTTTGCACGCGGTGATCTTGCTCCATCTGTTCAGCGGTCCGACGATATACTCTACAATAAATAAAATATTATATGATTGAATGGGCGTGCCGATGGGACGAACGGCACTGGTTCTACAGCAGTAATAATAATACATTCAATGATACACACATACCGTAATAAATGTGATTTATATTGATACAGCGAATACGTACTTATATAAGGTGGCTCATAATCGTATAAAAGCATAAATAAATACTCAACTCTCCCATATAAATCGGGTTTTTGAAGTGAAAACTTCCTTAGGCGCGTTTGGCACTTTTTGCTTTCCGCGTCTGTCTGTCTGTTTAACCGCTAACTCCTCCTAAACCACGCAACGGATTTTGATGCAGTTAGATAATTTTTCACGGAAGGTTTATATATATATATGACGAACGAGCGAAGCGAGTGAGTAATGTAATTCCCATACCACGCAACGGATTTTGATGCGGTTTTCACCATCAGTTAGATAATTTTTCACGGAAGGTTTATATATATAGCGAACAAGCGAAGCGAGTGAGTAGTGTATTGCACCCGGGCTTTCTTAACACCCGGGCGAAGCCGGACGGGGCCGCTAGTATTCTAATAATTACATAAGAATTTCCTGTCCAACTTGGAGGGCCAAAGCTACTACACTAGCCAATCTAAAAATATTAACCTTTAAAAATTTTTTTTAAATTTTGACCACGAGCTATTGAACTATTCCGTTGCGTTACGGGTCATACGAAGTCGTGCTTTTAAATAACAAGAAACAAATATCGATCTATTTTTCTGCAACACACTGTATTAGTAAGTAGAAACTAGGGCAAAGTTATACGGAAATGATAGCAACCCATACTCGTATACTGGATACATATGCATATTATATCGGTGCTTACAGCACAAAACTGCTTATGGTAGAATTTTGGAGAAACAAAATAAAGATATTGGTTTCAAGAAAAGCTGAAATTCTAAGGATAGCGTTATTTGGCGGTTTTTTAGCTCGTCTACCACAAATCTCCAGTTCGCACTCCCCAGGTACTCAAACCTTAAAAAAATGTTATTTTCCGCAGCTCTCTCTCTCTCTCCGCTAGATTACCGTGCATGGTGGAAGTACGTGCATATATGGCGGCGGGGCGGGTGTTTAATCTTTATTTATATATACATTCTTAGCACCCGGGCGAAACCGGGTGGGACCGCTAGATTACCGTGCATGGTGGAAGCACGTGCATATATGGCGGCGGGGCGGGTGTTTAATCTTTATTTATATATAAATTCGTAGCACCCGGACGAAACCGGGCGGGACCGCTAGATTACCGTGCATAGTGGAAGTACGTGCAAATATGGCGGAGGGTCGGGTGTTTAATCTTTATTATATAAGTATATATAAATTCTTAGCACCAGGGAAATTCCTAGCACCTGGGCAGCTAGCACGATGATAAAAAAATTGACATAAGACACCTTTATTTGTGGACACGGATATGTACCTACCTAATATTCGGATAACATACCAGTTTTTATCCAGTTCGTTTCGATATATCTAAATAGGTTTGCAACCCTTCGATTCTCGTTTATGCTTAAAACTGTACAGTTCTTTTTTCTACATTGAATTCCATTAAAGCCATTCATGTGAACATAATTGTCAAATATAATAATACAGCCTGTATATAGAACGATGTGTCAACATTTTACGGCAGAAATGTCGGTATTGACTGAAGTAAAATATGTAAATTACACGAAATAATATTCATTTCTGACGGGTTACTTATTTTACTTTTTCTTTTAGGGTTTCGCAAAAAAAAACATCAATGATTCTCTCGAACATTTCGTGTGAAGAAACCGAATACTAAAAATGCATGGTCGAAGTTATTAGTCTAAAAGGCAGCGACGGATTTTCTTAAGTTTCTACGTAAGACAAAATAACTTCAACAATCCCTGTACCTATAAGTGTCCCCCATTTAAGTCTGGCAGCCTTTCTCCCTTTCGTTTTAGGTGGCAGGCAGAAATTAGACAAATTTTTCATGTAATAATGTAACACTATTTTTAACTTCCCATTGGAAGTTATTGTAATGGGTCCGAAAATCGAAATCAAAATGTATAACAAATTTTTGTGTTTCAAGGTCACTACACTATTTTTAGAAAGATGTCTGTGTGTGTGTATGTGTGTGTACGTACGTATGTGTCCATTTCTTTCTAAGACGAAATCCCGAGAATGAAAAATGATAAATTCATAGAATTCGGGCGAAGCCAGACCGGACCGCTAGTACTATTTAGGTAATGATTTAGGTAATGAAATCTCTTGTAAACGGACAGACTATAAATAGTATTTCAATACGAAATAAACACCTTTTGCGTGCAATATCTTCCAAACACCCGCTGGGCACATTGCAAATATAAAGTTTCCACAACTTTGAGCTATCTTCGAAGCCTCCTGCAGTGTAAGACTTCTTTACTATCTGTGCAATAATCAGAAAAGCACGCGTTATAATATATATAGTACTATCTATACTTACACCAGCGGTCTTAAAACGCCGATCCGAAGTTCGATATTACGTGCCAGAAACTATACAGAGTGCTCAAAAAGTAATGCCGAGATTTTTAAGGACATTTTCCTAGTGAAATACCGAAATTCGCGGTACAGCATATTTCGCGTTCTTTCCTAACAGAGATACCTATAATAGAAACAAGTAGGTATATCAGGCCACTTGTGAAGCCATAACTATACACTAAAGTACTACTACTACTACTACTACTAAAGTAGTGACATGTCAGATACATTATTTATTACCCGACTGCGCCAGAAGGAGGGTACCTTATGTTTTTTTATTTATTGTGATTATAGACGCGTCGACAACTTAGGTCATTAGTGTCTTGATTACATTAAATAACATAACTCACATAAAACTAAATGACATCACAAAATATCCATAAGCGGAGGTGGGATTCGAACCCACGACAGTGCAGATCCAAAGGTCGGCTGCGCTAACCGTTACACCACACTCTCTCAGGTACATTACGATCAACAGTTGCTTGTATTCCGTACTCTGTCGTGTCGACACTGAGGTAAAAGATATAGAGGGATTATAAGCATTTAAAAGTGAAGCCGCAGTCGCCATTGTAAAATCGACCCTCATTTTATATGTAAGAAGAAAAAGACAATAATATTGCCAATCCATCCCGTGTTTTGCCGCCATGTTTACTCGGCCCTGTGACGTCAATTTTGTATAAGCAGTTGTATACGGTATGTCTCCTCTATATATTTTACCTCAATTACTCTTTGTCGTGTTGGGCGCCTGGATGTTACAATAAAGGTTCAAAAGCGCTTATAAAAAAATGGGTGTGTGCTTATGACCACACGACAGAAGTGAAAACTTCAGATTTTCTAATTTTAAAAAATATATTTAATTTATTAATCATACAGTTTAATCATAAATATATTAAAATCGGCCTATACAATTAAATTTAATGAATATAATACTTTAACGATAATATTAAGTTTTAGTGTCATCTGTTAGCGCACTTGTAAACTACAAAATATATGTTTTAGTGTCATTTGTTAGCGCACTTGTGAACTACAAATGACTTTTTGCTCGTATTAAGCTTTTAGTGTCATCTATTAGCACACTTATGAACTACACACTATTTACCAGCATATTGCAAATACGTGTTCGTGTTTGAGCCGAGTAGCCCCGATTGTCATTGTCGGGTGCGTTTCACATCACTGTTGTTAACAGCCCAGGCAAAGCGCGCCTAAGAAAGTTTTCACTTCAGAAATCCAGTGTAAGTAAAAATATTTTTTATTGTATTTTCAGAGTGATTAATTGTTCCCCGCACGTCTTGACTGTGACATATACACCTACAAGCTGCGATATCATGATATGCTCCTTCTATTACTATCTCTGTTCTGAGGGACGACACTATTCCCTATTTGGGTTCATTTACGAACTCATGTATGTTACTCACATAACAGAAAGAGAAAGAAGATCTTTTACGCGATGTTTCCCTACATTATCGGTACTCTACGGTTGCTTCTGTTTTAATACGGTACACTATCTTGCTATTTAGAGATTTTGTATGAAATTTATAGTTTTGTACGAGCGTGGTTACATTAGTACGAACACGTGATAGTGCTTCGAGTTTAATTATCTTTAGTCGATTTTACTTTACAGTCGATGCTCGTTTATAGTCATCTCGTAAACTATTGTCTGCTAAATAACCAACCAAAACAAACAGTTTTATGACTACAATAAAACAAGAATCATCAAAATCTAGGTACTCTGTAAAAAGTTATGCGTGGTCATATATAAAAAAAATGGGTGTGTGCTTATGACCACACGACAGAAATGAAAACTTAAGATTTTCTAATTTTTGGTGTCATCTATTATAGCGCATTTATGAACTAAAAATAATTAATTCCACCTTGGTAAAAAATTATAATTATTGTCAAAGAAAGAATATAACAAAAATAAAAAATATTAAAATAAATATTATGTAGAATTTAGGAAAAAAAACGCCAAAAATTCTACGCTGCCAACAGGTCTCGAACCCAGGTTCCTATGCGTAGAACGCATAGACGTAACCAACTGCGCTATGGGTGGAAGTGTGTAGACGGCCGTTTTTATAGTATAAGTATGTTGCGATTTCTTACGGACGTAGTTGTGAACGCTTCACATTTTTTGAGTACCCAGGCAAAGAGTGCCTAACGCGCCTATGGAAGTTTTCACTTCAAAAAGGAAAAAAAAATATGCATCCACTTGAGAAGCTCCCTCCTTTTTTTAAGTCGGTTAAAAAAGTGGATGATCCTAAATTCCTATAGGGTTGTTGAAAAGAGATAAATTGCATAGACGAGCTTTTTATATCATTACTTTAGTTCAGCCGGTATAATGCTGCAGCCTTAAATAAAATAATAAATTCAATGTGATATTTGCATTTATATTTACGGATTTCAGATTCGATTCGTTCCCCTTAATTGTATTCAGAACTCAGATGGTTTAAAAGATTCCCAACACCATATTATAATGTACAAAGCTTATAATACCTATGTACACATGCTGTATTTTGAATATCCCTTGCGAGCACGCACGCAGAACGGGCCTAGTTCAGAACGACGCTCAGTCACCGCTATATTCGCTCTTTAACTTACTAAATTTGATCTTTAACAGGTGTTCCAAAAATGCGGTGCCAAAGTCACGCGACGGATTCAAGGACCAAACAAGCCGGTGGGTCGTTTATTAGGACGAAAGTGCGACCCTTGAGGTCCACACGACGAACTTCCCACTTTGATAAATATTTAATAATAATAATTAAGTTAGATATTACACAGAAAAGTAATCATTAAAACATAATTATTATCTATTTTTAACAATAATTAAAAAAAAAAAAAAAACGGCTGAACCGATTTTTATAAAATTTATGTCGGACCAAAATGACGTCTTACAAATCAATAATATTTGCAAAAAATTAAATTATTATTATTATCAGTTAAGACAACTTAAGACTGTATACGACCAAAAGACTCTACTCATATTTTATGATGCTTTTATTGTAACTACCATAAAATACGCTATAATTATCTGGGGCGCATCAATAGACGAAACAGAGTTTTTAAAATTCAAAAGAAAATTTTGAGATTAATTTTTAATCTAAAATATACCGAATCTTGCCGCTCACTCTTTAAAGATAACATGATTTTAACATACTATGGGATTTTTGGTTATGAACTGATTACTGAAATGCATAAATTACTTTGTTGCAAAGGATAGCAATCTGAAACATTATGATACGCGACCCAATAACAATGTTGCCATAAAACATCGAACAACATTTTATGAAAAATGCCCTACATATATAGGTTATAAAATATATGCAAGATTGCCTGAAGCTGTTAGAAATGAAAAAAATTTGATCAAATTCCAAAAAGAATTAAAAAAATATTTTCTGAAATCTGTGCCTTATGATCTTTATGAACTAATGTAATTTTGAATTTTATTGACGTTTTGTATCCATTTATTGGCAGTGCAAATAAATAAAAACACGCCTCGATTGACACCCTTACGAAGTCGATATAAT
Organism: Mongoloraphidia duomilia; assembly: GCA_039654895.1. NCBI lineage: Eukaryota > Metazoa > Arthropoda > Insecta > Raphidioptera > Raphidiidae > Mongoloraphidia > Mongoloraphidia duomilia. Next base: position 3,554,364 of record CM077522.1, on the reverse strand, counting down.
TTTTTATTCGCCAGATATTGTGTAAAATCTACTTTTTTGGAGTCTATTTGGTTAAGAAAAAAGAACGGCTGAACCGATTTTGAAAAAATTTCTTTCAGATCATATTTACGTTAATACGCGTCGATTGGCACCCTAACGTAGTCGATATCATTTTTCATTCTCGAGATTTCGTCCTAGTAAGAAATGGACACATACATACGTAAACACACACATACACACACAGACATATTTCTAAAAATAGTGTAAAAATAGTGTAGTCACCTTGAAACATAAAAATTTGTTATACATTTTGATTTCGATTTTCGGACCCATTACAATAACTTCCAATGGGAAGTTAATAATCAAGTAACTTTCAATGCATGATGGAACTAACTAGGCTGACATAAAATCGGATGTTAAAGCATATGACGTTTTTTGACAAATTGAGTTGTGTGAAATCGTAAAAAGAAGATTAAAATTTCAATTTTTCACTGTGATTTAGTCGTAGTTGAAAATTTATGTTATGATTCAGCGACCAAATCGAGCTATTATGAACACAAGCTCAGCCGGCGGTGGTTTTGTAATGCTATATCATGTTCGTGTTTTGGGACAAAAAAGGGGGAAACTGGCACTACTATTATTTACTTTTGTTTTTCAACTTCCAAAACAAAACACTAAATCGTTGAAAAAAAAGTTAAACCAAATTGCATATCAAATCGTGTTTTATATTTTTCAGATTTCAGAAAATGTACAAACGCTATCATCCAAAAAAGATAAGTACCAAAATTTATCTCTTTAAAAGGGGTTGAATAACTGGAAAACAAATTTCTTCAACAGATTTTTGAAGTTATACTTCTTTAACTAGGGTAGGGAATCGGAAAAACAAAACCGACATATTAAACCGACCAAGGGCTTCAGAATAGCCGAGAGTGTAGCAATGTTGTTGTTTACATGGCGTTGCTATGGTTCCTCTATTACAAGTCTCCAGTTCCCGGGTTCTAGCCCGAGAGCTGGTAAAAGTGTCAATTAAATTTTCAATTTATTATTAAAAAAAAAAATTATGAATTAAAAATATGAATTGGCGCTAGGCCCAAATAATCTTAGCTGTTGATGGTCTTTAAAACACACAACATAAACCGACTCAAAAATTAATGAAACGCTGACAGGGATAAAACGCCTCTAATGATTTGGATAAAATTCAGTAGAATTGTTGGGGGGGCAAACAATTGATCTAGGTAGGTCCCACCACGGAAAAGTTCGTTTTCTTATAGATTCTATAATTTTAAAAATCAATTTTTGACGTTTCAAAATAGTGTAACATTGTAAGCAGGCTTTGGATAGGTACTTATGTTTCCATATCTTAAGGGAAATTTTGTGAATTATAGTGTCAAAAATAAAAATACGTAAATAGTTTAAATTAAAAATGCCAAAAACTTGTACTTATACTAATGAAAAAAATGTATGAAGTATAACTTCCACCATGTGCTTAAGTGGATTTCGACTTTATGACGTTTGACATTTAGAGCTAATTGTCCTCCTAGATTTAGAGTAGCAATAAAGCAAGTTTATGCACTAGGTGTCCAAGAATTGTCCAATTATGATCCAGATTAAATAAAAATAGAAGAAACCCATTATTTTCGATTTCTCAATTTGAATCTTTTGGTACGCGATTAATATCGAGTCTGGAGTCGTGACTAATGACCTGGACCTTAGACCTTAAATCGGTTACAAAGCCAAGGTGCAATTGACCCCGGCGGCTTATACACCCCGATCTCCCCTATATCTATATATGTACATACATCGGCCGGCCCATATAAGCACCTATATTACATTATTTATGTGCTCTGAAAATTCAACGGTGCACTATAATGAACTTGCAGGTATAGAGCTGTAATATAATATACCTCTTATGTAATTTTGTACACTATTCCACAATTTTATTGTATACGGTTTTTGACACATGCCATACCCTAAATATATTATGTATAATATTATATCCCCCCAGGGGGGAAATTAAAATGCGGTTGTTATCGCAAATTGCATTCCAATGTTCTTTGAGAATTAGCGCTCCCAGGGACCCGAGCTCGTACCAGTCGGCTTGTGTATGCCGGCTGGCGGATTCTAATACACAAATGGATTATTTGTTGTGTCGAAGACGCTAATGACCTGAGTTGTCGACGCGTCTATAATCAACAATTAATTAATTACAATATTATATGATACGGAAAATGTATCGATCGGACGTGACGTGACGTGACGTACTCGACATGCTTAATCGTACGCTAGGCTAAAAAAGTTTCAAAAAAATCGACTGATGACCAGTCCTATACTTCCCACCTAGTAAATATTTGCAAGAAATAAACACTATTTTGTTTATTCTTTGAAAAAAAGCATGGCCCTCTTTTTTGTTTAGTGATCTACTGATGGCTATAGCTTAATATAGCAAAAATCATGGTTATACCTTGATTTACGTATAATTTTTATTTTTTTTAGTAAAATATTTTTCTCTCGAAAACTGTACATTTTAGAGAAAAAAAATATTTACATTTTTTTCATATTATAACATCTAGAATTCATTTATATTTTTTTTTTACCGATGTTAATACGTGACATTGAGAACGTTTTTTTTAATATCTCAGGATCCACTGAACCGATTTGACTCCAAATCTAATCAGATCTAAGTTAAAGGCTGATAAACACAATATAGAGCAATCGGCATGCCCGTATGGCCGTATGTTGTTCCGATATCGAAGGCGAAACATTGACCACACACACGCATTCACACACACACACACATACAGACATCAGTCAGAAAATGATCTTAAACGATTGCTAGGGTCTCAAAACGTGAAGATCTGTTAAAATCTCGAAATATTTTTTTCGGACTAAATCCATTACTTCCCTACCATAGTAGAGGTGGGAAGTAAAAAATGCGGGACGACCCCATTATGATAGTTGACAAGTGGCCTTCAATAAGTTTGAGGGACATAGATTCAGTTTTAACCTGTACTCCATGTACACGAACTCAATATAATCAGCAAGCTCAGTGTTAATACACCTTCACCTTCAGCCTTTTACATTATGACAGTACGCCAAGCTGCCGTGGCCAACGGGTGTGTCTCAGAAGTCACGCAAAACTTTTATTATTCATATTAAACACATTTTATATATATTATTTTGATATTTAAATCCTCCGTGGAATAGCTTCAATATTTTATATTTAATGGCTTTCGCACACAGTATTATTATTACGACTCTGAGGAGTAAATTAAACAAGCCGTAAGGTGGGTCGTTTATTAGGACTAAAGTGCGACCCTTGAGGTCCACACGACGAACTTCCCAGTTTGATAAATATTTAATAATAATAATTAAATTAGATATTACACAGAAAAGTAATCATTTTAATTATTAAAACATAATTATTATTTATTTTTAACAATAATTTAAAAAAAAACGGCTGACCGATTTTTATAAAATTTATGTCGGATCAAAATGACGTTAACACGCCTAGATTGACACCCTTACGAAGTCGATATAATTTTTTATTCGCGAGATATTGTGTAAAACCTACTTTTTTGGAGGTTATTTGGTTAAGAAAAAAGAACGGCTGAACCGATTTTGAAAAAATTTCTTTCAGATCATATTTACGTTAATACGCGTCGATTGGCACCCTAACGTAGTTAATATCATTTTTCATTCTCGAGATTTCGTCTTAGAAAGAAATGGACACATATACGTACGTACGTACACACACACACAGACATCTTTCTAAAAATAGTGTAGTGACTTTGAAACATAAAATTTTTTTCTCCATTTTGATTTCGATTTTCGGACCCATTATAATAATTTCCAATGGGAAGTTAATAAGAAAGATGCATATATTTTTTTGTTGTCCTATGTTAATAGAGGAGTAAATATAATCAAAATGACACTTAAATCTACATTCTGAATTCAAATTAGCTCAAAAATACACTTTGAAATTTTTATTGTATCTAAAGGAAAACCATTTTTTTTGAAATCAACGGGAGTCCAAAAAAATTATTTTTCCAATAATCTCATCAATTATGTTTTTGGGTCATCAATCTACGTCCGTATATCAAATTTTATGATAAAAAGAGGTTATTGGACATGTAGACAATAAAATACCAACAATGGACTCATGAATTCATGGACGAAACGTCGACAATTGAAAAACAGTCATTGTTGGTATGTTATTGTCCACAGGCCCACTGATTTAAAAATGGACAAAAACCGTCATAACCATAATTTTATCTTATAATAACTATATAAATGAGAGGATGTGACATATAGACAGACGGACGAACCGAAACTATAAGCATTCCTAGTTTCTACGGAACCCTAAAAAGACAACAGTATAATGTCGGTTCCACGGGAAACGTTGACCATAACGAACCTAGCGGAGGTAAAGTGAACTCTGAATTGATGACACCCCCACCCATCATATTTTTTCGACCTATGACGGAAACATGGCCACAGTCGTGTACCCAACTTCAAGTCGATCAACTATACTCTGCAGCTACATTCACGGCATATGTAATGAATGACGTAGTACAAACGCACAACACATATGTTAATGATTTATGGGTGAGCTTCACACTACAGACAAAACTTTTGTAATTTACGTAACTTTCAGAATGGCGTGTAACTGCTGTGATAAAAACTTGATGAAAAATTTGATAAACGTCCTTGGCAACACCGATTAATAAATACGTATAATAAAGGAACGATTATCATGTTTTATCGACAGAGCTAATTACTTTATTACAAAATCAATAATATATATATACTTACTAGCGGACCCGTCCCGGCTTCGCTCGGGTGGTATGAAATTATGATTTAATAGCGGTCACCCATTACTCCGCTCACGTATATTTAGTATAGCTGATCCGGCAAACGTTGTTAATAATTTCTAGGAATAATTACATTACTCACTCGCTTCGCTCGTTCGTTTGAATTTTATTAATACAGTACTCACTCGCTTCGCTCGTTCGCTTGAATATTATAAATACACTACTCACTCGCTTCGCTCGTTCGCTTGAATATTATAAATACACTACTCACTCGCTTCGCTCGTTCGCTTGAATATTATAAATACACTACTCACTCGCTTCGCTCGTTCGCTTGAATATTATAATTACATTACTCCCTCGCTTCGGTCGTTCGTTTGAATTTTATTAATACACTACTCACTCGCTTCGCTCGTTCGCTTGAATATTTTCGCCTACTCACTCGCTTCGCTCGTTCGCTTGAATATTATAAATACACTACTCACTCGCTTCGCTCGTTCGCCATATATGTATTTTTTAAAGCTTAATATAAAAATCGCGATTAAAAATCAGGGGTTGATCGTATAAGGGTGAAAATTTAGAGTTGTATATATTTTTCAATGCTGAATCATGAAAAAATTAAAACAAAAAATTTTGTCAAAAAAATAAAAAAAAATTTTTTGGGGTGGACCACCCTTAACATTTAGGGGGATGAAAAATAGATGTTGTCCGATTCTCCACCCTACCCGATAAGCATACAAAATTTCATCAAAATCGGTCCAGCCGTTTCGGAGGAGTTCAATAACGTACACCGCGACACGAGAATTTTATATATAAGATTAACTTCCCATTGGAAGTTATTGTAATGGGTCCGAAAATCGAAATCAAAATGTATAACAAATTTTTAATTTTCAAGGTCACTACACTATTTTTAGAAAGATGTCTGTGTGTATGTGCAGTGTTCGTATGTACGTACGTACGTATGTGTCCATTTCTTTCTAAGACGAAATCTCGAGAATGAAAAATGATATCGACTACGTTAGGGTGCCAATCGACGCGTATTAACGTAAATATGATCTGAAAGAAATTTTTTCAAAATCGGTTCAGCCGTTCTTTTTCTTAACTAAATAGACTCCAAAAAAGTAGATTTTACACAATATCTCGCGAATAAAAAATTATATCGACTTCGTAAGGCTGTCAATCGAGGCGTGTTAACGTCATTTTGATCCGACATAAATTTTATAAAAATCGGTTCAGCCGTTTTTTTTTTAATTATTGTTAAAAATAAATAATAATTATGTTTTAATGATTAAAATGATTACTTTTCTGTGTAATATCTAATTTAATTATTATTATTAAATATTTATCAAACTGGGAAGTTCGTCGTGTGGACCTCAAGGGTCGCACTTTAGTCCTAATAAACGACCCACCTCAAGGCTTGTTAAAAGTTTGTTTTTCTGCGTCGGGGGTTTTTTAAATTTCCAATTTAATTTTTTATACTGGATCTACTCAATAAATAATCTGGATCTTATGAGCTCCAAAATATCTTGTGGATTGATTCCGTCCTCATTTTGTGTGACCAAAGAAATTTTTAAGGGTTTCAAACATATTTAGAATCTCTGCTTTTCTAAGACAACTTATGCGATTTTCAGCGCGACACAATCTCACAAATCTAACAAAAAACAATTATAATCCGAGCGAGGAGCGTATCTAACATAACCTCAAAACGTCGGCTAAAGAAGAAGAAAAAAGTAGAAAAGACTACGCATATTATGTGTTTATTTTCAGTGAGTTATTAAACTTTATAAAAATAGACCAAGGCTTCAAAAACAAATAACACTAATAAACGTATACTTCATAACAAACACAACATAGTACTACTGTCTTCCGTTTTGACTGAGAATATTCCGGTGCAGGGCCCTCGTAAGGCCTCAAGCCGCCCGCGTGCGGATTCATAATTGACGCTCCTTATTGGGGATAAACTCACTAGACGATATGTCAAATTGAAAAACATTAAAAATCCCAAATAACTAATACTGTAAGTGCAAATTAATAGAAACTTTATTCCTTATAAATTTAAATAAACTGTAAAAAACATTATTTAAACATTGTCATGTAAAATAATTCATGCATTTACACAAATAAAAGAAACTTCAAGTTTTAACAAAATTGTAAAATTTTCTATACAGTACAAAAAACATAACTCAACTAGGCCATTTGCCGCCCCTTGGATGTGCCGCCCGCGTGCATCGCACACATCGCACTCAGGGGCGCGAAGGCCCTGGACCCTGGTCCGGTGCTTTCTATTTAGATTTGAAATCTAAATGTGTGCAAATAAATAGGTCGAACTGCGTAAACTAAGTAAATTAAAAAAAGGGTGTGGGTCTTGGGACCCCGACAGATGTGAAACATCAAAGAAAATGTTATTGAACTCGGTGGTATTCTCTATGTAGTAGTATATATTTTTTCAAAAGCAGCAACTAACTGTTATGCTGACGTATTTATTATTAAAAAAAAAATAATGACTTGAAAATATGAATTGGTGCTAGACTCAAATAACAATAGCTGTTGGTGGTCTTTAAAAACACACAATTCCAAACGTCACTGTACTTTGAATGGCTAATTTATTTGACGTATCGATATAAAAAAAATCGATTTATTGAAAGTCTTCGCACGAAATTATGTTAAAGGCTGATTGCATATACTCTATCCAAGTCTCGTTTAAAATGCATTAAAATGTAATATGCAACGAAAGTGATTTTGACGATGGCAAACAATGTTTTTAATCAGCTAATTTCAACGCGGCAACTGTAAAAACTTTCACCCTGACGAGATAAGAATTAGAACACGACGAATACAGCCTTTGAATTGTAACTATGGTATTATAGTTCAAGAGCTCGTGACCAAAAATTGCAAGAGTTTTGTAAAGGCTAATATTTTGATATTGTGTGTGTTTTAAAGACCACTAACAGCTAAGGTTATTTTGGTCTAGCTGCCTAGCACCAATTCATATTTTCAATTCATTATTTTTTTTTTTAATACTAAATTGAAAATATTTTGATATTAGCTAGTATTTATGGTGTAATAGTAGATTGTATATCTAACGGCGTAATGAGGTATTTTACTGACGAGAAGTGGCAGTATGTTAAAGCGAGTTTCAACAATCACACGAGTCATATCATTACGCACGAGATATATAGTAGGCCGTGGTCCGGTGGTATTTCTACCTGACGTTTCGTCTACAACTGCGGTAGACATTCTCAAAGGCGATGTGGCAGCGGTCGAAGTGTCCTCCTTGGCGGCTCACAGGTCAGTGTGTCAGTGACTGGTGTCCTCTCAATTCTTTTATGCTCAGTACCAGTGTGTTCTCTGTTCGGTCGTAGTCCGTCTCTCCGTAATTGGTCACTGACACACTGACCTGTGAGCCGCCAAGGAGGACACTTCTACCGCTGCCACATCGCCTTTGAGAATGTCTACCGCAGTTGTAGACGAAACGTCAGGTAGAAATACCATCGGACCACGGCCTACAAGCCCGGAAACCACGAAGACATGCCTCTTACTTACTAAACATATTTTGGTCTTGTTTGAGATTTGATTAAGAAGGTCTTCTCGAGATTTGGAGGCCCCCCAGGATCAGAGGCCCGGGGCGAGCCGCCTCATCCGTCCTCCCCCCCCTTAGTCCGCCACTGCTGTGAACTGCAAGGACAAAATTCGCAACCTAACTTTGAAAAAGAAACTTCAAACAATATTGTGCATTTTTATTTTACAATGTTGGCAGCGCTTCAAACATAGCTTTCGACACACAAAACATTTGAGTCAAAACAGAAGAGTAAAATTAAATAACATTTATACCTAGAGAATTATCGTGTAATAATTTCCGTTGAATATCAATAATAAAATAAATAAAACACACTTAAAAAACATATTTTGTTTTCACATTGTACACGGATTGCATCAAGAAACTTCCGTCGGCAGTTAAGCCGTTAAAAAGATTGATCGTTTTTCTGGCTTACATTTCTTTTTAACCAAAAATAAATTTTACGGCATTTCTTAAACGTAAATAAAAATATTAACACACCGGTTAAATATATAAATTTTCTTTTCAGGATAACTATTTTTATATTCGAGCTATGTGCGAATAAATTTTTTATAATTTCAGTTAAAAAAAATATTTTTTGCCTTACCCATTATAAAATAGCTGCTTTACATGCATGTGTGTATGCATGTCAAGAGACTTTTAACAGGTCGGTGTGCGGGAACGGATCTTTCCCACACTAGTATTGGAAAGCAAACCATCTTCATTGTGATTTATGTTTATTCACTCTGATCCGCCCGCTATTTACCTACTGACAGCTACTCTCGGCCTACTATAGAAGTGAAGTTGGCGACACAAAATGAATTGCGTCAAAATGTTTTGAAACTACTGAAAATGAAGTTAAAAGTAGCTATTTTATAGTGGGTATGACAAAAAAATACAATATTGTAGCAAAACCCTAGATGATACGCCGCTGGCGACAATAGAAGCATCGAGAACAAGTAACAATGGTGAGGCGTGGCATGATATCGAAGACACCGGTAACCACCAGAATGTTCTGGAAAGCGCGCGAGCGTGGGGAGGGGGTCAAGCTGCTAGCTCTGTATAAGCTGGAGCAGTCACCGGAGAGGGAACAACGAGAGTCGTGTGACAGTGTCGATTGGAAATAAATACAGCATATAAATTGTTCAGTGTTATTAAAGCGCTTCAGTCCGTTTAAGAATTACTGTTCGTGTTATTATTATATAAACAGTGTTGACTGTTAGAATTGGGAGATAATTGTTACATTTTCTTGTTATCTATTGTTGTTACATTTTTTTAATTATTGTAAATAAATAATTTATTCCACCCACGTAAGAAAACAGTTTTGTTACAATATATATAATATCTCGTGCGTAATGATAATATGAGTCGTGTGACATAGAACTCGCTATCGCTCATTTTAACATACTGTGTCACTACTCGTCATTGCACCACTAGATATACAATCCGCTATTTCAAAAAAGTTTAGAACTTACATGATCAACTTCAAAAAATTGACTCACCTGCAACAAAAAGAAAAACATACATTAATTCAAATTTTCGATATACGATCCTGACTTGTTAACACCGCAATAGACCATTTCACAGCTTTGCGTGTCGCCGGTTCATGCAACGCGTATGGCCGGCGGACCGGCCGAGACTCGTCCGACCGGTTGAAATCTCAACCGGCGCCTGCGGGCACCGCTCGACACGCCGATCAATGCAGCTTATAACAGTGGCGGATTTAGGCCTAGGCCCGCGAGGCCCGGGCCTAGGGCGGTAAAATTAAGAAGGCGCCTGAACATTAACATTTTCCCCGGGCGCTGAAAAGTCAAAATTGATTAAGTTTTCCGTCAACGAAAAATATATTTTTATTTTTTATTATAATTGAATTAAGTTTGTCATTAATATTTACAAATTCGTGATGTTTACTCTAAAAATCGATGTCGAAACATGTCGATATATATAATATTGTAGCAAAACCCCAGATGATACGCCGCTGGTGACAATAGAAGCGTCGAAAACAGGTAACAATTGTGGGGCGTGGCATGATATCGAAGACACGGGTAACCACCAGAATATTCTGGAAAGCGCGCGAGCGTGCGAGGTCAAGCTGCTAGCTCTCTATAAGCAGGGGCAGTCACCGTAGTGAGTCAATCGTGAGGCAGTGTCGATTTGAACATAAATACAGCATATAAATTTTTCGGTGTTATTAAAGTGCTTCACTTTGTTTAAGAATTACTGTTCGTTATTATTATCGTTTGATTGTTAGCATTGACATACAGTTATTGTATTTGAATTGTTGTTACATTTTTAATTATTGTAAATAAATAAATTATTCTAACCACGTAAGAAAACAGTTTTGTTACAATATATTCTTTGACGTTACAAGAAAGGCGGAATATCAGTACGGGCCTAGGGTGCCATCACGATCAAATCCGCCATTGTTCAGAACAAGGCGTGTGATAGAAGTACAGTCATGTTGATTGATACTGAGTGATTGATCTATTCTCTTCGACTGTACTACGGAAACAAGGACAGTCGGCAAAATATTGACGCGCCGAGCTGTGAAATGAGCCTTAGAATTCCGTGTTTCAGTTTGTTTTTTGACAACATAACTCATCTAAGCAGACAGTGCTGTCTGGACAGACACCTCTTGTGCGTTATGTTAACAACAATACAAGATAATAACAATGTTAAAGCTGGCGTTGGAGTACTATAATAAAGGTTTAATTAAATTTAATTAAAACGTAATTACTTTTATAAAATATGTGTATACAATGTGTTAAGCACATAACTGTATTATCATTATAATAATAATATGCAAATACCATAATGATAACACGATAATAATCCATTCCGCATGTCAAATGCATAATTTAGATACATAGATATCGCTATCTAATAGAAATGCAGGGTTGTGCATTTGACTGGTCAAACATTAACCGGCCAACTGATCAGTTAATTAACCAAGAAAATAAGTATTTTATAAGAAAAAATAAAAATAATAAAATATTGTTACGGATCACCCTGTATATGGACGGCGGATATTAGTTCCGAGAAACGGGGGTCTGCGTACCGAACAACTAGTAACCGCGCGAAGATTCCAGACGTTCTGGAAAGCGCTAGAACACATTGTGCTTCAGTCCCCGCAGGTATATAAACAATGGTGAGCCGCCAATCAGGCAGTCAGTCGTGAGTCAGTGTCGTGTTGAACAGCGAATATAAATACAGTACTTACAAATAAATAATCCTTGTATATATATATAGTTATTTGTTCAGTGTTATTTAAGTGTTTCGCTTTGTTTAAGAATTACTGTTTAGTTATTATTATTGTGTTGATTGTTAGAATTGACATATATTTGTTGCGTTTATTGTTATTCAATTGTTAATTACATTAAATAAATATTTATTCCGCCAACTCAAAAAGCAGTTTTGTAACAATATTATATTTTTAGTTAAATTAATAGATTTATACGGCTGAATTGCAGATTAACCTCGGGCTATACTCGGCAGGTATTACAAGATGGCCAGGAAGAAGGACGGTCGGGACTCAGGATGGGCAGGGCGGACAGAAATCTACGGTTTCTAACCGAATCTGGAAACACTGCGGAAGATAATAATTCAAGGATTATCATGCTTATAAAAGCTACGGCGTACGAGCTTTCCTAAAGGAAGAAACTTAAAGATTAAAGGTCGGAAACCCAATTAATCGTACAATAATCTGAATTCTCCTGTGAGACGGATCGTCACGCAATGAATGCATATGTCCATATGTAGGACGAACAAAGGACATACATCCAAGGAGTATTTCACGTATGTAAGGTTTAATACTGCAAGGAGTGTATCACGTTAGCTCGTAACTAAGGATAATGTCGCCATGAAATTCTGATTACTTACTTGACTGTACAAGAGAACAGTTTAATTAAGAAACTTACCGCAGACATTATTCGTATAAAGCCTGTTCCAAAACGTAATCGCTTCAGGTGGACTTGTAAAATATATTTTGTAGCAAAACCCCAGATGTTACGCCGCTGGCGACGATAGAATCATCAAGAACAAGTAACAATGATGAGGCGTGGCATGATATCGAAGACACAAGAATGTTCTGGAAAGCGCGCCAGCGTGGGGGGGGGGTCAAACTGCTAGCTCTATATAAGCAAGAGCAATCGCCGGAAAAAAACCAACGAACAACGAGAGTCATGTGACAGTGTCGATTGGAAATAAATACCGCATATAAATTGTTCAGTTCGTTTAAGAATTACTGTTCGTGTTATTATTATATAAACAGTGTTGACTGTTATAAATTGAGATATAATTGTTACATCTTATTGTTATCTATTTTTGTTACATTTTTAATTGTTGTAAATAAATAATTTATTCCACCCACGTAAGAAAACAGTTTTGTTACAATATGTTCAAACAACATTTTGTTAAAAAATAAAATACTGTTTTTAGGAAATTGCACTATTTCTTTATTTATCGTTTCGTCAACACATAGTGACACTTCTTCAGAGCTTTATATTAAACTAAATTACAATGCAACGTTTTTGCTTTGTAATTTAGTTAAATAATTTTTCAAATTGGTTCAGTAGTTCCTGAGATTACACGCCACAAACAAACATCCAAATATATTTGTACTGATACATTTTTATCAGACAAATATGTGCTGACTATCTTTAGGAAACAACTAAAATTTTTCGTGTCCAATTCCAATAGGTTATGGGTCCAGACACAGCATAGTATTGAGTTATTCTACTTTATTCCGATAATTATTTTGGACTATATTTTTTGTGGCAAAGTGAACATTCAGATTTAAGGTAGTTGTCGTGCTACAATAACATCCAAAAGTTTCGTTCATAATACGCTATAAAACAATAAATAAGTATAGTGTTAAATGTAAAAAAATTTTGTTAGAGTTTGTATCTAAACTGTTGTTCACATAGTAACACATATTTAACTTAGTTTGTTCGCTTGGGTTATATAAAAATGTCAATCTTTTCTCATAAATTGTTGAACTTTGCGTTATTATATCTCAACAATAAAAAGGTCAATAATTTTTGGATTTTCTTTTTTAAACTCAGAACAAAAACATCAATGAACAGTTAGTTTTTTGAAAATTTCTGACTGTTACTTTTTTTTTTAATTAAAAAACTTGTCAAAAACACAACCTTTCCTATGCTCTCCGTGTTAATTTCCCGAACTTTAATTAAGTTTATCTCGATTTAGAAATGGTCAATTAACTTCAAATTTTAATGGTACCTATTTGTATTATAGTATCCTTAATGTGTATACGAAAATTTAGAATTTTCTGACACTATGCCCATAGCACGACAACTACCTTAAGTAGATGTGCATCCGTAAAAACATTCTTATGAAATTTTATATTTTGCAGAAGTATTTACTTCGACGGGTCGACTGGGTAAATATACTTACTGAGCCCATAACCTATTAGATTATAAGAGGGTTGACTGGGTTAATATACTTACTGGGCCCATAACCTATTAGATTATACGAAGGTTGACTGGGTTAATATACTTACTGGGCCCATAACCTATTAGATTATACGAAGGTTAACTGGGTTATAATATACTTACTGGGCCCATAACCTATTAGATTATAAGAAGGTTGACTGGGTTAATATACTTACTGGGCCCATAACCTATTAGATTATACGAAGGTTGACTGGGTTAATATACTAACTGGGCCCATAACCTATTAGAATACAAGACAGGCAGTGATTAAGTACACTTAAGAAATAATATCTCTGAAACATTATAATTATAAATAAAGTATACATATTAATTCTCAAGTATCTGCTTAATTACTGTGTACCTTTTAATCTAATAGTTACGCTATTTCTGAATCATTCTGTATATGTTCCACTGCATGTAGGTGGAGAGACGAATGCAGGAACGCGGTTAGCAAGGCACAAAATCAACCAGAAGTACCACGCCCTTCAGTAATTGTCTTTTAATCAGCCAACACTGGAATTACACGTTTGAAGCTATTCCTACTGGTTGACAGCCACAGTTACATTGTTGGCGACAATGTAAATGCAAACACAATTTATTTATGCACCAGTGATAGACCCCTTATATTTATATTTGATATAAATAAAGTAATAAATAAAATTATAGTGTTATATTATTTTAAATCTCCAATTTCGTATTTTGCCAATATACATTTTAACAGATGTGTAACTCAATTGCAAATTAATAATTTTTAATTTCTTGATACGCGTCGATAGAGCAAGAGACACCTGTAAAGTAGAGCTTAAGTCCTATCAAAAACGTAAGACTCTTGTGACTTCTGTTGCAAGCTTCTATAATTGACAATATCTACCTATCAAAAATGTAAGGTGATCAGACGTTCTCCTTTGAGGAGGACAGTCTTCCTTTGGTGAGATTTGTCCTCCTCAGTGATAGTGTCCTCCTATGTCCTCCTTTCGAATGATATCGTCATAATGGCCCCATTTGTCCTACTTTTTAACAATTTCAACAAATGTTTTTGTGGTTCTGTACTATGGGTAGACAATCTCACAACCGGTAGAGTAGTGACAAGCTCACAACATTCTTTAATGATTGTTCACCGAGCCTAGTTAGTTATTTATTCCGTTGATTTATTCTCCTGGTAACTATTACTCGGAATAAATAGTGATAATTCAAATCACCAAACGTAGTTAAGTTTACTTCAGGTATAAATCGTAAGGACGTAAGAATAGTTATTCTGTTCAATTTCAAGGGTATAAATATTTATTCGCCTAGTAAAATAGGGTGTGCACGAAATGCACAAATAACTTTATGGCCTGGCGACCATTTCAGTTAAATATTAATTTCATATCTTTCAGGTAAAGGCTTTTGTCAGTAAAATCTGTCAATATTCACCATTTTACATTTTCGATCGATGCGCCATCGGTCGGATCTTTGGTAAACGTGCTTTAGAATCAAAATATTTGACAAAATCTCCAAGGTGTATGGTATATAGTAAATTTTTACCTAAAGTTACTATTCTATCGAATGAATTGCTTGGTGAATAGAAAGTTAATTTTATTCCAAGGAATAAATTTATTCTAAGGTTAGTAATTTCTATCTTTAACAGTGTTTGGTGAATACGGGCCTAAGCCTGATAATTTATATTATTATACAACAAATACGAATACGACTATGGACTGTTAGATGGCGCCACTCCTGTGTGTTTCACTCTTAGATTATAAGGTCTAGAATCTAGATAATAAACAGCCTGCAAAAGTAGTTTTTTTTTTGGTGTCTTCCTGAGCAATTTTAAAATTCTGGTCACTTTACAAAAATGTATTCGTTCCATACTTCCTCATGAAAAAAATTCAATATTTAAAACAACAATACATTCTCGTCACACGCATTTTAATTCTCCATTTTATTATTTCAGATTTACGCGGGTCGTTTTTATATTAAAAAACTTTTCGGCTAGTTTATTATTCAATTCTCAGGCGACATAACGTCCCAGTTATGTAGTTTATATTAAAATCAATAAGCGAAGCAATTAACAAGGAGAATAAGCGTTGCCACCTTCATAAAATATACATAAAGTGTGTAACACCTTTAAATTTTATTACTTCATTTTTATGTCGGCCAATGTTGTAATAATACAGTACACTGAAAAAGTAGTCAGGCAGAAAAAAATCTGTTATGTTTAAGAAATTATACTATATATTGCATTACAATGAGCCATTTTCCTGAGAGTAAGTTCCTTCAATTATCCACGAGAGGCAGCACTTGTGGCAGGGACAAACATTATTTATTCCCCATTTATAGTGTCGTGTCATTTTAGTGGTATAACTTAATTATATTTAGTAATAATAATTAAATAATTATATAACATAATTAGGTATTTAAGTTTAAAAAAAATTATTAATTTTTTAATTTTTTCTAATAATTTAACATAAATAATATTGAAAATCGAAAAGAAAATTTTTTTTAAAGCTATAGATAAATTACTAAAAATTAATTAAAATGTATAAAAATTTAAAAAATATTACGTGACTTCAAAACGCGCCAGGAATGTTTGTGACGTCGTTATGTTAAAATGTGTCTGCATTTGTTGGTATTTGTGTATATGTATTACACATACTATCAAAAATAATAAATTTTTAACTTGGTAACCATGGATACAAAGACCATAGATAACATAATGACGTCACACGCGTTCGGATTCTTTCGGCGCGTTATCGGAACTGAGTTTAAAAATTAATTTTTATTTAAATATAACTTTTTAATTAGTAAGCAAAAAAATTAAATAAAAACAGTTTTGCTATAAAACTTGTATGTGGTCCTTCCATTTAAGTAAAAAAAAAATTCATTTAAAAACCCAATTATATTTAGTAATAATAATTAAATAATTATATAACATAATTATATTTAGTAATAATAATTAAATAATTATATAACATAATTATATTTAGTAATAATAATTAAATAATTAAGTTATATACCACTAAAATGACACGACACTATAAATGGGGAATAAATAATGTTTGTCCCTGCCACAAGTGCTGCCTCTCGTGGATAATTGAAAGAAATACTCTCAGGAAAATGGTTCATTGGGACGAAACACAGCGTTTGCAGCTAGTGTGGAGTTTGCTGCCCGAGGAACGAGCAGTTTAGTTTTTGCTGATGATGCGGAAGCATGCTCTCGAAATGTATATCCAACAATAAAATATAGGTCAGGTTAAGAAGCGACAAACTTGTTGTTTTTGTATAATCGTAGTTTAGGAAACATCACATTATATTTTATTTGAAATTTTGTTTCACCTTGTATACTTATGTTCTTTTGTGTGTTATGAAATTGTTCATTATAAGTTATAACCTTTTATATAACGTTTTTGTACATTTTTATGTTAAAATTCAAAAATCATTCATTCCAAAAACAGATTGTCGATCGAATAAAACCAGTTTAAAAGTTAGCAGTGTTCGCCTCAATTAAAAATTAATTATCTACATTTCTTTCACGAATCCAATCAAATTAAATAATTGTTATCATAAACAATCGTGTAATAAATATTAGTTACTTTGCGCACTACTGTATATATAGGACGCATTTTATATATCTACATAGCTATAAAATTATAAAATATTTGAATTACAGCGTTAAAAAATGTTATGAAAAAATTGAAACCGATAAAATTAATGCTTATGATCATTAAAAACAACGCACTATTACCGTTGCATTAAGATCGCTTATTGATCTGTAACATGCTTATATATTTTAATATACAGGATGTCTCAGAAAAACGTGACGGAAAATATGATAAAGTATCTACATTTTCGATCCCAAATAAAATTAATAAATATTAGTAAAAAAAACTTTTTAGAGACAAGCTTTTATTTAAATTCACTAAAAAGGAAAAAATAATTTTTTATAATTTAAGTTCATAATTATAAAAGTGTGGGTCGTGACTAATACACTATCAAAGAGTTCACGACCCACGCTTTTATAATTATGAACCTAAATTATTAAAAATTATTTTTTCCTTTTTAGTGCATTTAAATAAAAGCTTGACTCTAAAAAGCTTTTTTACTAATATTTATTAATTTTATTTGGGATCGAAAATATTTTCCGCCACGTTTTTCTGAAATACAAAAAAAAATAGTCTACATGTGAACCTAGCCTCCTTTTTTTAAATCGGTTAAAAGAAACATATTTGGGCATACGTCAATTTTAATTTTTAACTACGCCACTGCGTAGAAAACTATAATTTCCAACACGATTTCAACTAGGAACGTGAGATAATTATTAATTATTACCTTTTATTCATGCATCTATTTATAATCAAAGAATATAAATATTATAATTTATGAAGAACGTAATTATATTTTGATATCTTACCGTATATAAAAATAATAAATTCTTCACAGTAAAATCCCCGGGCGTTTCACGCTATTTGATGTTTATCTCGCTGATTGAAATTGTTTTTTTTTTTTGTTTATTTATTCAATGTCCAACAGGGAAAAACAATCGAAAAATAATGTCAAAAACATAAGAAAAAACAACACACAACACAATATTCACAAGAAAAAAACATATTATTAAAAGTCGCTACATTATTTTATTATAAAAATGAAATAAAAACGTACGTTTCACAGAATTTAAAAAACTTTTTTTAAAAGGTATATCCGACTGTATAATATCCAGAAGTAGAGGTGGGATTCGAACCCACTACAGTCTGATCCGAAAGTCTAACACGCTGACCATTACACGACACTATCCTCAAAATTTAAATAAATTATAATTTAAAAAAACTAAAAAACACGCTTTAATGAACTAAAAAGTAAAAAATAATTAATTTTATTGTAAAAAAGCGTAGGGTAGTATGAAAATATGGTACAAATCACTCCACGCTTTTTTACAATAAAATTAATTATTTTTTACTTTTTAGTTTATTAAAGCGTGTTTTTTAGTTTTTTTAAATTATAATTTATTTTTATTTTTTTAGTCCTGGAGATCCTGGTCAGGATAATGGGACAAACTTATGGAATTATTGTATTGTAATCGGTTCTTGATAAGTGTGCAAAGTTTCAGTTCAATCTGAAGTTTTGAAGTGGGTGAAAATCGCGTTCAAAGATTCCGTTAGATACAAACAGATGAAACTACTATAAGCGTGTTAAAAACTATCTGACTGTATTTTGTTGAAACATGTTTAATTTATACATGACCTTTACTACAAGCATTGCATTTTAGTTATGAAATCTCTTTAATCGATTGATTATTTCTTCTGTGTATTATATAATAGTGACGTACTGTAGCTGCAGGTCGATAGCTGTTGTCGTATTTTTGTGGTTATAACAGATAAATTGTACACTACAAAAAATGGATGTAAAAATACTTTGAAAGTTAAGGTAGAATTCGCTCGATTTTCTAAGTGATTTTACATTATTATTTATTTTTACACAGAAAACTTCATAAAAACGTGGACTTTTACTGTAAAGTTAAACAAATTTGTGATTTTTACATAACGTAAATTAAAATTACATAATTTGTGTAATATTCCAATAAAGTGTGTAAAAATTACAAAATAAAATGTATAGTTACATATATAAAATGGATGAATACAAAACAAATGAATGTAAAATTAGTAACCACGCATGCGCAATGTGTTTTTATAGAATCTACCTGTTTGCGACGCCATTGTCTCTTTGTGTGCCTATTACCAGATTAATCGCTGGCTACAAATGGACCATCGATAATCTATGTAATAGGCCTTCTCATTTCTTACAGTGTAGGTTATAGACGCACGACAACTGAGACCATTAGCGTATTTCTACAGTTAAACCACCCTATTCTGTTTGAAGTAGGTAGGTAGTACTAGAGGGCAGTATAGACTAGATGGTAGCGTGCTTGGCGCCGCAACCTCTAGACTGGACTGCCGTGGGTTCGAATCCCACCTGCGCTCATGGATGTTTTGTGATGTTATTTAGTTTTAAGTTAGTTGTTATTTAGTGTAGTTGAAAGACGCTAATGACCTTAGATGTCGACGCGTCTATAATCTACAATAAATAAATAGGTAGTACTACTGAATCATAGGTAGAGATATTCTACATATTGCATATAAATATAACATATTATACAATGTGCCCCAAGGCCTGCATGTATGAACTATGTATAGGTAATCTTATCCGATGTTCTGATTTCCCTAGACGCCGTAATATACTCAAATCTGGAGACACTTGACTACGTAATAGAAAGTGAACAATATTCTAACCTAACAAAGGGTCTGTCAAATGGGGATTCAAACAACCAAACAGTTTATCCTCCCCGTGTCTCATATTGAAAGTTTCTACCCATAAAAAATACACTACGATTCTGTACCTACAAAAATAAGGCTTTGAATAAATAACAGCAAAAAATTGTCACTAGCTCTCGGTCTATAGGTATGTATGTCGCAGATTACCTTAGGAACAACTGAACCGGTTTAAAAAATTCTTTCACTGTTTAAAAACATATTTCGTCCCGAGTAACATAGACTTTACTTAACGATAAAAGGGGGATTAACAGTGAACGAAAATAGCGATTTACATCCGGACGAAGCCGGACCGGGTTACTAACTTAGTATATTACCATAAAAGCAATGGTGTCTTTAATCTTCCATTCATAAAAGTTCTCATAATTCTGTGGAGAATTTCGTCAAAAAAGAGCACAATTGCAGACATTGTTGTAAACGTTAACAATAAAAGACATCAAAGGCTATAATAAAAGTACATAACATTGCAGTTTAAATGGAACAAGCTTCGTCTAACACAATAGCTCTGTGACTTGTGAGATAGGGAGTTAATATTCCAAGCTGGAGCAAGGGTTTTCATGTCCCGTCACAGTGTGTTAAAATCTACAATTCAAATGTAAAAACAACAAAATATGTATATTACTACGTCATCAGGACAAATGGATGAAGCTCTTCAAATGGTGACTGTTTGTTCTTGTATTGCAAGTACGTACAACAACGCCTCCCCTACTTGTCAGTGTTGAGACGATGGGAGCAGTTAGTTTAGAACTGTTACTTGAAAAGAACAGGTGCTAAAAATGACGGTTCGCAGCATAAAGGTCGATTTATATTATCCGGTCAGACACGGCGCGGGAACGTAGCGTTTCCGGCAAAACAAACATTTTTACATGCATTTCAAATACGAATATTTATACTTAGCGGTTCCATTCTGATCCATTCATTTTAACGGAAGCGCGGTGACGCGAATTACCATAACAACCCTAAATAAATTCATACATAAAAGGTTTTACTTCGATCATGTGTGCCGCGACACATGCCTTTTTTAACCAACTTCAAAAAAAGGAGGTGGTTCTCAATTCGGTTGTATTTTTTTTTTTTTGTTTGTTACCTCAGAACTCCGTCATTTATAAACCGATTTGGAAAATTCTTTTTTATTTAAAAGACTATAGGTACTAATTCAGATTGATCCCATAGAAATTTCATCAAAATCGGTTCAGTAGTTCGGCTGATTTTAATAAAAGTTAGTAGCGGCGTGTGATTCCAGGTAAATGTCACTTTTTGACACATTAGACAGCGTAAGAAAGTCGGTTTAATAAAAGTGAGTAACGGCGTGTGATTCCTTTAAGGTAAATGTCACTTTTTGATACTTAAAAGTAAAAAATAAAAAACTTTTTAACAAAAAAAAAACCTCCTTCAAAAAGCCACTAAAAAGAGGAAAATAATGAAATTTTGAGGTCTGCGCCAAAATAATAAAATATGAAGTTGGTTAAAAAGAAGATATTAATCTCGTATACTATACTTTTTAACCGACTTCATATTTTATTAAATTGGCGCAGACCTCAAAATTTCATTATTTTCCTCTTTTTAGTGGCTTTTTGAAGGAGGTGTTTTTTTTTTTTTTTGTTAAAAAATTTTTTTACAACTAGAGACAACAGTTATTTAAAACGCAGGCGATTTTTAAAGAACAGAAACGGTGATACCTGTTATTGGAAATGAACTGTTATCTTATAACAGACATGCGTGTAACAGACAAAACCTCTTGTATCGCATTAGTCACTAGAATCTGCACAATGCGGGGCCATAATATACCGGGTGCACCATAAAAAGGGATGCACAATCTTAAATAAAATTATATTATTAGAAAAAATTAATTTATTGTATTTTTTTGAGAAACGTTAAATCCCTCAGGGTAAACATTGGAATGTAATTTGCATTCCAATGTTTTGTGGGGATTAGCCGGCCCAGGGACCCGAGGTCGTACTAATCGGTTTGTGTATGCCGGCTGGCGGATTCTAATACACAAATAGATTTTTTGTTGTGTTGAAGATGCTAATGACCTGAGTTGTCGACGCGTCTATAATCTACAATAAATTAGAGAAAAGTTAAGCAGTCATAGATTCTAAACTAAAAGAGATACAGACATCTTCTTTTGCTAATTGAAATCAGCGTGCTTTTTTACAACCAAGATAATTTTTAAAATATCTTAAATTTCGAAACTTACCAAAAATCACATTTTTTAAAAGACTTATGTCTTAACGAAATTGCTTCTACTGACAGTAGATGACAGAGAAAAACGATTTTTAAACATGACCCATTTTTGCGGTACACCTGTTAAAATTACACCAGACAGTTATTTAAAATACCACGACATGCTATTATTTTGTCCTTTTATACAGTGGATGCAGAAATAAGACTCCAAACAAAAATAGTAGAACCTTGCATTGTGAGACATCAATAATTTGCAACCTCTTAAATCTATTCTCGACACATACAGTAGTTACCTATACTGACGCTCTGTGAATGTTATCAATCATAATTTATTGCGCATTGCGCTATGTTTTTGACAAGATATGCACACTTGTATTGCACTAGAATGTTGGATTGGTTTCTCGAAAAAAAAAAGTTTTTGTCAATGTTGAAATATTTAAGAGCTCAAGCTTTGTACATGTGGAAATGTACAATATCGTTTATAAGTTTTGAAAACAATAACTTTTTAATGAAAAATGTTTTTATATTACTTCAGTTCTAAATTGGTATATGATAAAATCAATCGATTAAAACCCCCTTAAATTTGGTTAAACAATAAATTTGTTTTCTATTCTATTCTATTCTATTATATCCACACCATATTATTCACATAACAATTAGAGGTGAAAATAATAAATATCTCAGACAGCTAGCCTGCCACGATTTTTGTGCTATATCTAAGAAATAATCAAATGACCACTGTCGGGACTTGAACCCGAAACTCCCAGTTTCCGGCTAGGTGAGTTGCCGATTTCTCCACAGTGCCCGAGAGTGGAAACCGATCCTTTCTTATATATATAGCAATTTCAAGTTGAAAACACACTACATGCGAGAGTCGACTATTCAAATAAACTGCAAAGCATAGTACAGCTATTAAACAGTCGAATCACTATACATGCGAGAGTTAACATTTTATAAGTTTTATCAACTTAATAAACTCGTTAGTCTGGGATGCCTTAAGTTTTACGTTGTTTATCTATAGGTAATACTTCAGTTCTAATACTTGCATTCTATTTACAGCTGAATTGATACACTACCAACTGCAAAGATGATAGTTGCTTAGTATCAATTCATATTTTCGTTCTATATTAATAAGTTTTCATTTCAAAAATGCGGGACGATCCCATTAATTTAAACATTAGAACAACAGTGTACTTAACTATCAACATAACACCGGAATCAACACAATAGTTGCCAGAACATTTGCCAAATTACAGTCTTATAGATTTGAAACGTCGTAACCTTCATAACATTATAACATGGACATAGACTAACACGTGTTGTGTAAAAAGGTTATGTATATGTTTACAATTTCTGACGCCATCGCATTTTATAAAAGAGAAAATTATTAAGTACAATCGTTCTAATTGAAGCCAAAATTCCTTTGAACAAAATTACACATCGTTCTGTTCAAACTGTCATTTGGTTATGACATATTTTGTGTCGTTATAATATAGTCCGATCCAGATATCTTTTAAGGTTGGGTCACACGACTCGTGGCATATAGCTTGTGGCTCGTCTTGGCGCGGCTCGTGGTTCTAAATGGCTCGTGAAGGTATTATGAGCCATCTGAAAACCCGTTGACTCGCACTGTAAAAAATGGATATAAAAATACTTTGAAAGTTAAGGTAGAATTCGCTCGATTTCTAAGTGATTTTATATTATTATTTATTTTTAACACGCTTATAATATTAGCTTCACCTGTATGTTTGCTTGCTTGCTTGCTTGTTTGTCAGTTTGTAACCGACTTCTTTGAGCTTGATTTTGACCAACTTTGAATGGTAAGATTTAGTTTAAACGTTGTCGACTTATCAAGGACCGACGACAATACAATAATTCAATAAGTTTGTCCCATTATTCTGACCAGGATCTCCAGGACTAAAAAAAAAAGCAAAAAACTTCAGATTGAACTGAAACTTTGCACACTTATCAAGGACCGATGACAATACAATAATTCCATAAGTTTGTCCCATTATCCTGACCAGGATCTCCAGGACTTAAAAAAAGCAAAAAACTTCAGATTGAACTGAAACTTTGCACACTTATCAAGGACCGATGACAATACAATAATTCCATAAGTTTGTCCCATTATCCTGACCAGGATCTCCAGGACTAAAAAAAAGCAAAAAACTTCAGATTGAACTGAAACTTTGCACACTTATCAAGGACCGATTACAATACAATAATTCCATAAGTTTGTCCCATTATCCTGACCAGGATCTCCAGGACTAAAAAGCAAAAATAAATTATAATTTAAAAAAACTAAAAAACACGCTTTAATTAACTAAAAAGTAAAAAATAATTAATTTTATTGTAAAAAAGCGTGGGGTGCTTTGTATCATATTTTCATACTACCCCACGCTTTTTTACAATAAAATTAATTATTTTTTACTTTTAAGTTCATTAAAGCGTGTTTTTTAGTTTTTTTAAATTATAATTTTTACACAGAAAACTTCATAAAAACTTGGACTTTTACTGTAAAGTTAAACAAATTTGTGATTTTTACATAAAGTAAATTAAAATTACATAATTTGTGTAATATTCCAATAAAGTGTGTAAAAATTACAAAATAAAATGTATAGTTACATATATAAAATGGATGAATACAAAACAAATTAATGTAAAATTAGTAACCACGCATGCCCAATGTGTTTTTATGGAATAACGCGATGTGGAGGCGATACCTGTTTGCGACGCCATTGTTTCTTTGTGTGCCTATTACCAGATTAATCGCTGGCTACAAATGGACCATCGATAATCTATGTAATCGGCCTTCTCATTTCTTACAGTGCATTGTTCAATATTTGATGATACTGGCCATAATATAAGAGAGAGATGATCAGTGAATGAAAATAACGCGATTTGCGCCCGGGCGAAGCCGGACAGAACAGCTATAGTATTTCTCTATGAATGTTAAAATTTCCTTAGTACCAGGAGTACAGTAAGATTTAAAGTATTTGGCAACGTCGCGTCGTGGTATTTCCAATCACAATATAGTAGTACACATTATAGTGGCACAGTACAGACGGAAAGAGAGAGTGAGAGAGCGTCGGGACGGTCGGCGTCGCAGCTGTTGCAATCGGTCTCGTTGAACCGACGTCGGTCGCGGTCGTGCAGAAATGGTGGACACACCGGCCAGTACAACACAGCGCCGTTGTCTCCTGCACAATTCCACTATACTGTAATACGCTAAATGCGCGGGTTTTTTTGTGTCTGATTCTGATCTCTCGACGAATAAGCAAGGATGGGAGAACAGCACAATGTCGGATTTCCTGTATGTATCGAACACACAGATCAACTTATCTATGTGAGTTATCATTAGGGCAGATAAAATTGGGTGAGCTACAATTATTTAATAATAATTGTAGCTCACTCAATTTTATCTGCCCTATTGTATTTTTAATTATTGTAAATAAATATTTATTCCGCCAGCTCAGAAAACAGTTTTGTAACAATAATAATTTATTGTTACAAAACTGTTTTCTGAGCTGGCGGAATAAATATTTATTTACAATAATTAAAAATACAATAACAATAAATGCAACAACGAAAAGTCAATTCTAACTTTCTGGTTTCACGTCCATTGTTGATATAATATAGCAGTTGTTAACGGGAATGTGGACAGGTACTCAAATAAAACACCTTATTGAGCTGCGTATAACGTTTCGCCGGTAATTACCGGCGAAACGTTATACGCAGCTCAATAAGGTGTTTGATTTGAGTACCTGTCCACATTCCCGTTAACAACTGCTATATTATGTCAATTCTAACAATAAAAAAACTTAAACGGTAATTATTGAACTAAACGAGCCACTTAAATAACACTTAACAAATAACTATATATACAAGGATTATTTATTTGTAATTATTTATGTCACTGTATTTATATCAGATTTATTTCGCTGTTCAACACTGTCACAGTACAATCTACACTGACTAATTCCCGTTGCGACCCCGTATATTTGTTTCAAATCTTGCGACCGATTTTTCAACCAGTTCCCGTTATCCAATTGAGTTGAAATTTTGCACGCATGTGTAACTCCGGTGACAATACAATATTATGGTAACTAGCTGACCGACCCGGCTCCCGTCCGGGTGCAAATCGCATTTTTGAATTTTCACATGCAACAGGTCTTCCTCCGGTAACGTTTCAGTGAATCGGATAAATGTAATAAAATCAGACTAAGCAAATAAAGCACACTAAAAAATTAAAAATAAAAATAGGTAAAAAAACTTTTAAGACGGTTTTATACTTATGAACCTAAATTAAATATTATTTTTTTCTTTTTAGTACATTTATAAAACCGTTTAACTTAAAAGTTTTTTTACCTATTTGTGCTGTCAAATTTCTGCTAGAGGTAAAATATTACAAAGTGGCACATAATACTCGACTGTCAGCTATATTCTACCTTGTTTGCAGTCAGCTGTCAACATTTTTTGAGGTTATATGTAGCGGTCATCGTATTCAAAGCTGAATGTTAAACACATCTCTTGAGAGTATCCGAGAGGGTCACTGTTTTTTTAATTGGTTCTCTAAATAATTTGGAGGTGTAAATGTATGTACAGAGAGACAACGCGATCTCCAGTCTATCAAAATACCTACTCGAAAAAGCCACAATAAAACAAAATTCCAGACAGAAGTCTCGTTACAATTTTATTTATTATATTATGATATGGACATTGGAATATGGCTGCCGTCCAAGAGATTTCCTGAAGCCCTGGCAGTATGTCGCTATTTGAGGACACACATTATGTTATAGTCTTGTATATTTAGATTTTTATTTTATGATACATTCTACTATACCTACTAGGATATATACATAATAGGGTAAAGGTACCAATTCCTAACCACACAATGAGCCATTTTCCTGAGTACTTCTTTCATTTATCCACAAGAGGCAGCACTTGTGGTAGGTACAAACATTATTTATTCCCTATTAGTGTCGTGCAGGGCCGTAGCTAGGGGGGGGGGGCATTAAGGGGCAATGCCCTACCTTAAAACATCCAGTGCCCTACTTTAAGGAATTATAAACAAGCCGCAAAGACTATTCACGACAGAATGACAGACTTGATCTATCTGGCATTTGGAAAAACAAGATTAAATTCGTTGGACTAAATGAAGTTCTTCGGAAATTTGATAACATGGCAAGTTCTGTATTTTTTTTTGTTTGAATAAATTGTCATTTACCGTTTTCTTGCTTTTGTAATTTGATATCACCAGATGAGGTGAGCAATCCAATTAAAAAATTGTAGTATTTTGCTTCAGCCCTACTTTAAACTTTCAGTGCCCTATCTTGAATTCAGCTCTAGCTACGGCCCTGGTGTCGTGTCATTTTAGTGGTATAACTTAATTATTTAATTAATTTAATAATTAAGTTATATACCACTAAAATGACACGACACTATAAATGGGAAATAAATAATGTTTGTACCTACCACAAAAGCTGCCTCTCGTGGATAATTGAAAGAAGTACTCTTTTTCCAAAAATCTCATCAATTTTGTCTTTGGGTCCGTATACCAAATTTTATCTTAGTAGGTATATAAATGAGAGGATGGAAGGCCTGTGACGGACGGACATGTTGAAACTATAAGGATTTTTTAGTTTCTGTTTCTACCGAAACCAAAAAGATATTTTTTTAACTTTACTAACGCTCCCACCAAAAATGTCTGTTAGAGTGACTTGAGAAATGTCACGGAAGGGTGTGTCGCGGAAGTCAATTCGATGAAAACGAATCTGAGCATTTTGTGAAGTGAATATAATAACACGAAATCAGGAGAAAAAATGTAAACTTTCTATTTCACCCTGTACAGAACATAAGAAATACGTAGCGCGTCGCGACAAAATGAAATACATTAGAGAATCATAATAATGTATCTCCATCTCATTTCTTCTTATTTCATATCCAGCTGTTCTGTCTCATTTAGACCAGACATAAGTATTTCTTTATAGTCATGACATTTCACTATTAGACCGAGAGCTAGTGACAATTTTTTGGTGTTATTTATTCAAGGCCTTATTTTTGTGAAGATGTTGAGGGAGGCATATTAAAGTGCCCTGAGTAAGGGATTTTGCTAGATAGCGGTATGGAAGGGATGCAGACCGCCCCCAACAAGTAACAAAAAAAAAACGGTCACAATTATTATTGCTTCAAGGCTGAAATTGTTTGTATAACTTGTCGGTGACCCAATAATGCCATTATAATATTTGCAGATCGATTGGTCGGTATTAAAGGGGTGGCAGATCACCCTAAACGTGTCATTATTAGTTCAAGGTTCAAATTTTAATATGTTGTTACGGCGACTGTTTTAAGCATATATTTCGATTTGCAGAACAAAATGTCGGTTTTAAACCCCTCTCTTAAGAGGGAAACTTGCTCGCCTAGGTGTTTATATCGTTTTGCAAGGGGGTTAATACCAACATTTTGTTCTGCAAATTGAAATATATGCTTAAAACAGTCGCCGTAACAACATATTAAAATTTGAACCTTGAACTAATAATATAAATTTCGTCGAGTACGTGAGTAGGGTGATCTGCCACCCCTTTAATACTGACTAATCGATCTGAAAATATTATAATGGTATTATTTGGGTCACCGACAAGCTATACAAATAATTTCAGCCTTGAAGCAATAATTATTGTGACCATTTTTTTTTGTTACATGTTTGGGGGAGGTCTGCATCCTTGCCATACCGCTATCTAGCAAAATCCCTTACTCAGGGCACTTTAATATGCCTCTCTCAACATCTTCACAAAAATAAGGCCTTGAATAAATAACACCAAAAAATTGTCACTAGCTCTCGGTCTATATGTTTTATTATAACAATTCGGAAGTTGATATCGTTACGAAAGTAAAAGTTGCATTCTTTTTGTTTACGAAAATTTATGGAAACAACGCACATAAAAATTTGCATAATATTAGATACAGAAATAACTCGAGAAGAACAGGACAAAAGTCTTTCTTCATAATATACAGTACTGACAACGTAATAAGGAATTAATTTGAAAGCTTCTCTGAAGTTTCACTGTTTAAAGAGGAGCTTTTAAGTTAAGTAACTAATGCTTTTAACCAGCCAAGTGGAAAATTTCCGGCACAGTTCTATAACAAATATTCACTTATGAGTTTAAAGTTCAATATAGAATTTGCAGAATTGTATGTTTTATTCCTTTAACTGTTAGAACGAACTTTCGAGTCATTATTTTTAAACACTCGAAATAAATGTAATAGTAATCGTATTTTGATACTATAGTACATCCTGAAATAGTGTAGAGTACTAAATTATTTTGGAGTTTTTGACATGATACCATCGGGGCCGTCTTAGGGTCCTTGTAGGCCCTATAGGTACTTTAGCATAGTATTGCATTCGTAGGTTTGAGCCGAGTAAACCCGATTCAGCGTCACCGACCCGAAGCGTGACGGTCCACTTTCGTTCACTACTCAGGCAAAATGCACATAAGGAAGTTTTCACTTCAAAAAATGTCTAAATTGTCTAAAAATTCCACTGCCTGCGACGCAATTTTCTACTGTGGAGATACAATTGATATAATTAAACAAATCTTATGCTGACATCCGGTATATATAATCAGTAAATCTCTATTATAATATGTTTGGTAGAATGACGTTGACGACCGTAACATATGACCTGTTTGCAAATTATTATTTGCATAACCTCCCACATCCTTGACTTGGCATCTCAGCTAGTCGGTACTAGCAATGACTCTCTTTACAACAGTAAACGTCAAGAGCGGCATCTTTTTATTTTCTCAAGGTGTTCAACAAAACAAAACAAAGTAAAATGGTTAAAAAGTAGGGAAAATTAAAAGACTGAAAAGCTGCCCAACAAATGAAAACAAAGATGAAAAATGCAGGCGAAACTATAAAAGAAAGAAGGTCACCAAAAAATTATAACAAAAAAAATCCAGGTGTGCAAGCTTTCACGGCCGGCATTGTTCCAAGTCTTCATGGTTTCCGGGTTTGTAGGCCGTGGTTCGGTGGAAATACAAAAACACACACAGAATTTCAACCGAAAAGATGAATGCCTCAATCTCAGTAAAACCTGGACACCAGCACTCCGACATACAAAACCAATGACCAATCGTACAAGGACGGAATACGACCGAGTAGAGAACTCACCCCCACCACTACACACTGCGCAGTTGACCAATTACAGAGAGACGGACTACGACCGAACAGAGAACACACTAGACTAGGCATAAAAGAAGGGCGGACACCAGTCATTGACACACTGACCTGTGAGCCGCCAAGGAGGACACTTCGACCGCTGCCACATCGCCTTTGAGAATGTCTACCGCAGTCAGGTAGAAATACCACCGGACCACGGCCTACAAGTCCGGAAACCATGAAGACTTGGAAAAAAATCCACATTTAGACGCTGATGTAAGCTGTCGAGCAACTTTGATCTCCAATATCTATAATCTATCTATACTCTGTAAGTGCAGCGAGCAAGATGCAGGCGCTTTGGATCATCCTCAATCTTACCAAAGGATGTTACAAACATCTGTCTAAGCAGGATACCACGTAAATAGTCTGGGAATTCTTAAGGACTGGTGAAATATTATTTTGGGAAGCACAATAGACCTTACTGATCGCAGTGCATACTTTCTGGTTCCTAACTTTAAATCTAATTCCAATCTATCTGATCCAAATGAAAGAACTTCCAAGTAATAACAGAGTTGGCATCCCTGGTGAAAGTATACAATGTTTAGATAGGAGAGCTGAAGAATGCCAACTTGTTCGCACAAATACATTTCTAACAGAAATACGGGTTTTTAACAGGTCGCTAGCAGGAGCACAGCAATACACAGAGAACACTAATATAAAGAACTCTTCTATATTTAAATGTCACCAAAAGCTTATTATAAAACGACACGACTTTACACTGAATTCTTCCGACAGACAAAAAAAGTTTTCCTTCGAAATAATAAGCACTATTTTGTGTGCTTTTCACACAAAATGGTTCTTACTAGTGATTTAAACTCAGGTCTGTTAAAATAATAATAATAATATGAAAATGTCAAAATTACTTCAAAAACAGATAACGATAGCCATGGAACTTGAACAAAATGACAGCTAAAATGTCATCATTTTGTTCAATTTCCATGGCTATCGATATCTGTCTTTGACGTAATTTTGACATTTTCATATCAAATTTCTGCCGTTACAAAGCATGCAAAATTAATTTTGTTTAATGATTTAGATGCAGAATTTTATGTTCTAAAACTTTTATTCGAAGATTTTTTTCCTAAAATAATTATGGAAGCAGGAAATCGCAAAAGTTTGATTTTACGGGTTAAATCCCTATTCCCCGCAAAGCAATTCAGCACCCTGTATATGAACTCCTTTTGAATAAACTGTAGAGATATGAAGTACATCTTCAAATACCAAAACTAATACAAAAAGTTTTTGTATCTCCATCAGAGAAACTCTAGATTAAATCTGGAACCTTTGAAATGAGAAACCAGAATCAGGAAATACTACAAATTCTTTTCTTGTTTCATTTTCAACAAATAGTTTGTTCCAGCTCATCAAATACATCTACCGTCTCCTTTTGAAATGTAAATCAAAAACGTAGACAAAAACTAAAAACTATTAGAGTTGAAAAGATGAGAATCTAATTTAATTCTGTCACATCCAAACAAATACAAAGAGACACCTATAGGCTATAAGTAAAGGTGTAATTTATATAGCCAACAGCTGAAAGTTTGGAGTCGAACCGAAAAAGCATCAGTGTATTCTTTTGTCAGTAATTGATCGTGACATAAAGACTGCGACTGCGAAATAAAAGTTATTTTGGTCGCAAATTAGATTTGTCGTCGGATTAGGGTTGGACACAATGATGCGTTCACATTTCTCAAATCGCGGGAACAATAGAACGCGACACTCAATTTAGACGGAAAAAACATAGACGGATTGCATATGATTCGCTGGCAAATTAAATCAAAGCCTCAACGCTAATCTAGACACACAAGTTCCACTGCGTACTTAGACTAGATTCTCGTTAAGTTCTCGACTACGCTCTCCTACGCGACTATGCTCTGCTACGCGACTATGCTCTGCTACGCGACTACGCTCTGCTACGCGACTACGCTCTGCAAGATGAATCACTGACTACGCTCCGATACGCGACTATCTGCTACGTGACTAACCAACGACGCTTTGCTACGCGACTACGCTCTGCTACGTGACTAACCAACTACGCTCTGCTACGCGACTACGCTCTGCAAGGTGAGTCACTGACTACACTCTGATACGCGGCTACGCTCTGTTACGTGACTAACCAACTACGCTCTGCTACGCGACTACGCTCTGCAAGGTGAGTCACTGACTACGCTCTGATACGCGACTATCTGCTACGCGACTACGCTCTGCTACGCGACTACGCTCTGCTACGCGACTACGCTCTGCAAGGTGAGTCACTGACTACGCTCTGATACGCGACTATCTGCTACGCGACTACGCTCTGCTACGTGACTAACCAACTACGCTCTGCTACGTGACTCACCGACTACGCTCTGCTCCGTGACTCACTGACTACGCTCTGCTACGTGACTCACTGACTACATTCTGATACTGTCAAATTTAAAGTACAGGATAGAATGAGAGCAAGAAGTTAGATGGTAAAACAAACGATTTGCACGATTCGCTGGCAAAATAAATTAAAGACTCATTCCGTCCCCGCCCTCCCTAATGCTAATCTAGACACACACAAGTTTCACAATACACTAGATTCTCTTAAGTTCGCGACTACGCTCTGCTATAGATGACTACGTTCTGCTACGCGATTACGCTCTGCTACGTGACTACACTTTATTTATTTCATTTTTTTTATTTCCAAATAATGCATAATATATACATAAAGGATACCTACTTCCCCTCATGGAGCAGGCTCTGTGTCGAGGGGAAGGATATAGTGTATTTGATCATCAGTGAGAGAGCCCTCTTAACGCGAGCGAAGCCGAAGGACAGTGTCATCCTTATTGTAAAACCGCTATTCAATATTATTATTTTCTAATTCAATTTCACGGTAAACAATGAACAGTCATAAATTAAGATGTCGGACAAGTGACATCGTAGTCGGTGCCATCGACGACCCCGTTTTTATGTCGTTTTGCCAACTAATTCCTGATTTATACAGCGATGCGATGTCGAAAATGCCACATCAATTAACATGATGCCGTGACGTTAAAACTGTCCCATAATGTGAAACGCGAAAACAATAAAACTGTTGGCAGCACTGATAATAACAATACAAAACAAAAAAGCTTAAAACTCCGTAATTACATGTAAAGTGTTTTTTTTTTCGCAAGAACAGTTTAAACAAAGTCGAATCTAATTACAGGAATGCGGAGTTGGCCAGCGTACATACAGGGTCGAACTCTATTATTCTTGAAATTTTTTGTTGGAAAGCAGTCAGTTAATTCAATATAGCTAGGTTGTAGATGTGAATCTTCGTACTAGCGAGAGCTCATCATGAAAGTGAAAATTATTTCAAAACACCCTTTTCCACCAACAGCTAAGGTTATTTGGGCCTAGCACCAATTCATATTTTCAATTCATTTTTTTTAATAATAAATTGAAAATCCAATTGACACTTTTACCTGCAGCTCTCGGGCTAGAACCCGGGAACTGGGGACTTGTAATTGAGGAATCATAGCAATGCCATGTAAACAACAGCATTGCTACACGCTCGGCCATTCTCAAGCCCTGAGTCATAGTATTATTACGCACGAGATATACGAGTATATGGTATTTTTGCCATACTCACTGTATAATAGCTGCTTTTCACTTTATTTTCAGTATATTTTCAAAAATTTTTTGACAGTTCATTTTGTGTCGCCAACTTCACTTCCATAGTAGGCCGAGAATAGCTGTCAGTAATAGCGGGAGTATCAGGGCGAATAAACATAAATCACTATGGGAAAAGTTTACTTTTCCACACTAGTGTGGGAAAGATATGTTCCCGCACACCGGCCTGTCAAAAGTCACTTTACATGTATATATGAATGCATGAAAATCAACTATTTTATAGTGGGTATGGCAAAGAATTATTTAGATGGCGTTTCTATGGTTCCTCTATTACAAGTCCTCAGTTCCCGGGTTCTAGCCCGAGAACTGGTAAAAGTGTCAATTGGATTTTCAATTTATTATTAAAAAAAAAAAAATAATGAATTGAAAATATGAATTGGTGCTAGGCTATGAGTAGTGAGAATCGACCTTTAGGTAACCTTCCTTAAAATTAAGACGCCGATTGGACTTTGGTTACTACATTGTCATAAAACAATTTAGAAGTCTAAAATAAATATTACTTTCAATTATAATTTCATTACGAAATGAAAATTGTATTCATCTTCATTGTCTACAAAATTATTTTTTAAACAACAGAACGTTTATATCACGAGTTATACTTTGTTTAAATAAAAAAAATCAATATTTGTCTGAGTTACCGAATGTTTCGGATGACAAATATTTACGTACCTATCTCAGAGCTAAACTGGCCCAAGATTTTTTTTAATTCTTTGAGGCCCGTATTCACCAAACACTTAAAGATAGAAGTTACTAATCTTAGAATAAATTTATTATAGCTAGGTAGTAGGTGTGAATCTTCGTTCTAGCGAGTGCTCATGATGAGCTCTCGCTTACTAATCTTAAAATAAATTTATTCCTTGGAATAAAATTAACTTTCAATTCACCAAGCAATTCATTCGACAGAATAGTAACTACAGGTACAAATTTACTTTATACCATACACCTTGGGCATTTTGTTAAATATTTTAATTATAAAGCACGTTTACCAAAGATCCGACCGATGGCGCATCGATCGAAAATGTAAATTTATTTTATTTTACTACAAAAGCCTTTACCTGAAAGATATGGAATTAATATTTACCTGAAAAGGTCGCCAGGTCATAAAGTAATTTGTGCATTTCGTGCCCAACCTATTTTACTAGGCGAATAAATATTTATACCCTTGAAATTGGACAGAATAAATATTCTTACGATTTATACCTGCAGTAAACTTGGTGAATTGAAATATCGCTATTTATTCCGAGTAAGTTACCAGGGGAATAAATCAACGGAATAAATAACTAACTAGGCTCAGTGAATACGGGCCTGACTTTAACAGGCAGGCCAACGTTGAGGATCGTCGATTTTTTTTGGCAACACTGGATCTCAATTTAAAAAAGAGTGTGCCCGTGCGTGTACTTATGTACGCGCGTTAGAAGTTATACTTCTTTGACGTGGTTAAAAACTAATTCTTAATTTGCAGACAAAAATAATAAAAAACAAGATTTGTTAATAATGGTAACTATGGAAATCAATCATGTTAATTTTGATGTCACAGTTCGGTGTCACAGTCACAGTGTGCGCGCGCATCGTAAAAATTCACTATTATCATTTTTAACATAACGCGCCTAAAGAAAATCTTTGAGAAAAAGAGCGTAGATTACAGTAAAAAAGGGCAAGAATCAATTTTTGAAATATAATCAATTCAAGTCTTCATTTAAAAGTATCAAATTTCTCTCTTGTATTAATTGAAATTGTGACTTAGGCTACTCTGCCTTTAAGGATAGATATAATATCCATTTATTTTATGGAAATGTGGCACAGAAAATAGAATAATTAATTTTAAAACAAAAACCATTTAACAAACGCATTACACCAATTATACAAATATAATTAAAAATTAATTTCGGAATTAGACTAATGCTCCAACCATATAGCGACTGTTTTTTCGAGTTATATACAAAAATTTAATACGCGATTACACATGTCTACGAGAACATTAAAAAAATTAATCGTTGTGAATTTTTTAAATAGGTACGTACTATACGTAGATATTTTAATAAATAATATAAAAATAAAGTAAACTATTACTTACAGAAATATAATTAAGAATAACCTTTGAACTTTTGAAACCCACCTGAAACAAAAGAATAATTTAGTTAAACAAATATACGGTTAATTTTATTGAATGTGATATGTTATAGTAACTTGTATATCTAGTTGCGTAATGAGGCATTATTATTTTTTCTAATAATAGAAATATGTGTAGGTACTGGATAACAATTTATTAGTAGAGTCTATATCTAGATGCGTAATGAGGTACTATATTGCTGACGAGTAGTGACACTATGTTAAAACGAGCGATAACGATTTTTAACAGTCACACGAGTCATAGTATCAAAAATTGTGTTTTAAAGACCACCAACAGCTAAGGTTATTTGGGCCTAGCACCAATTCATATTTTGTCGGGTGTCTATAATTTACAATTCATTCATTACCAATTCATATTTTCAATTCATTATTATTATTTTTTTTTTAATAATAAATTGAAAATCCAATTGACACTTTTACCAGCTCTCGGGCTAGAACCCGGGAACTGGGGGCTTGTAATAGAGGAACCATAGCAACGCCATGTAAACAACAGCATAGCTATACGCTCGGCCATTCTCAATCCCCTCGTTTAAACAACAAAATTTATACTACCTCGGCAATTCAACTCAACCAAAATTTTGTTCAAGTGATTAAATACACAATTGTTATTATTTATATTTTCAGTGTCCACCATGACTAGTAAAAGTTGCATTAATTACCAAAAAATAATATTTTAAACATGCAACGTTAGGTTGGTATTAAATATACTTATCTGCGAATAATCTAACGGAACAAAAAATAACCAACGAAAATAGAAATGCTTGATAGCTTATCGTCTAAATTGTTAATGCCCAAAATTAATCACTTTTTGCGTGACACTAAAATGCGTTTTAAAATAAATCGGTATAAAAAAATAAAAATTGATTGCAATCAACATGTTTTTTTTTTATAAAAATAACCATAATTAATATCTAAACAAAATTCATCGTTAATTTTAAATGTAATACTTAATTCAAACAAAACAAACGAATCAACAAAATAAATAATATGTAAATCATCATAAATTACCACGCCAAAAATATTTAAATAAATAATAAATAATTTAATTAATATACCGCGTGTTCATAAATATAACGCTTTATTTTTCATAAAACCTAGAATTTTTTAAGAATCATTAAAAGTATATACACACTGTATATACGAATTAATTCGTTGATAGCGCTCGCCATGTAAAGCGAAAACAAAATAAATGACGAACATTATTCTCCACTTATTCTTAAGGTCGGAAAAGGCCTCCTTTTTAAGCGACTTCAAAAAAAGGAGGTTTCTCAATTCGACCGTATATATGTTTTATGTGTGTTCGTGGATAACTTCGTCATTTATGAACCGATTTTGAAAAATATTTTTTATTTGAAAGGATATACTTTCAGATTGGTCCCACAGAAATTTCATCAAAATCGGTTCAGTAGTTCGGCTGGTTTTAATAAAAGTGAGTAACGGCGTGTGATTTCTTAAGGTAAATGTCACTTGTTGACACATCAGACAGCGTAAGAAAGTCGGTTTAATAAAAGTGAGTAACGGCGTGTGATTCCTTTAAGGTAAATGTCACTTTTTGACACTAAAAAGTAAAAATTAAAAAACTTTTTAATAAAAAAAACCTCCTTCAAAAAAACAAAAAAGAGGAAAATAATGAAATTTTGAGGTCTGAGCCAATTTAATAAAATATGAAGTCGGTTAATTATAATAGAAAATCTATTACAAGTCTTTATAGCTCCCAGGTAGTAATCTCTGGTTAAAGTATCAATTGGACTTTAAATTTATTATTAAAAAATTGAAAATATGAATTGGTGCTAAGCCCAAACAAGTCTAGCTGATGGTGATCTTACCTACTCTTGATTTATATTGATGGGGGTCCGAGACAATTTTGCTAATCTCTAAGGGGTCCGTAGACAAAAAAGTTTAGGAAACGCTGCTCCAGATTATAGCTACACTTAAACTAATCCAAAAAACATAAAATAGTCTTAAATCTTAATAATTTTTTCCAAACTTAATGAACCAACAGAATTTATCACCTTGATATATAAGAAACAGAGATGTAATATTCGTCACGCCCCCACAACACTAAGTGGCAGGTGGGACGATATAAAAATACCGGCTAATAAAATGGGACCAACGAACTTCGTTTTCGTAAAATAAATATAGTTTTTTTAAAACACACCGTTCTATGTCATTGGTCAATGATAAAAAAACATCTTTTCTTTTTTTCTTTAAAGCTATCACCTGCCGCAGGATAATTCCTGGGCCACCAATTTTTTAAATTATTGATATACTTTTTCAAATCATGCATAATGCGGGTTACTAAGGGACTGAGAAATCTCTGAAATGCCATATATAAACAACGACATCCCTACTATCTCGGATCAGAAGTCTAGGACCCACTCACATATTATTGTGAATTTATTTTTTAAATTAAATTGAAAATCCAACTGATACTATGTCGGATTTAAACCTGGGAAGGGCTTGAGAATAGCCAAGAGTGTAGCGGCGCTGTTGTTTACAAGGCGTTGCTATCATGGTTCCTCTATTACAAGTCCCCAGTTCTCGGGTTCTAGCCCGAGAGCTGGTAAAAGTGTCAATTGGATTTTCAATTTATTATTAAAAAAAAATAATAATAATGAATTGAAAATATGAATTGGTGCTAGGCCCAAATAACCTTAGCTGTTGGTGGTCTTTAAAACACAATTTTTTTTAAACCTGGGAACTGGGAGGGGAAGCGAGGGCGGGACGACTGGTGGGCGGTGAAGTCTTACGAAAGTTTCAGAACTGAAAAAAGTCAATATATTACCAATCAACCGTTTGACGCCGGCTATCATTGTCTTAAACTGATTTGAGTGCAAGCAAAATTGCCGCCCCAAAAGGCTGGCGCCCCGGTGCTATAGCCCATTTAGTCCTGTAGTTA
This sequence comes from Mongoloraphidia duomilia, assembly GCA_039654895.1. Classification (NCBI taxonomy): domain Eukaryota; kingdom Metazoa; phylum Arthropoda; class Insecta; order Raphidioptera; family Raphidiidae; genus Mongoloraphidia; species Mongoloraphidia duomilia. Next base: position 3,515,185 of record CM077522.1, on the reverse strand, counting down.
GGGAGGCCCTGGGTTTAGGAACAATTGATATTTTCAATGTATTATTAATTTTAATAATGCATGATTCGAAAATTTAATTGAAAGTTTCTGAAATTAGAACCTGGACACTTAGGGTTATGTGGCCCGTAAAAGAAAAGTCGTGAAAAAGTGCATTTCTAGGAGCTTTGCAGCTATTCTTAAGTCAAAGAAGACATCTTGTAGAAGAATGAAGAGATCATGTAACACCTAAAAAATTACGGACATGATAATAGCATTATTATTTACTCTGTACACATGACGTATCTTATGTGGTCATTGATCAATAATAATTATTGATTTTGTAATAAGATACCTACTACTTGAACCTCTTCAAAACTACTAACCAAATACGACAATACGGGATCTGATGATTTTCAGATCTCAACTACAGCAAACGAACGGTGGTCTGCCAGACGGACGTCTAAAATTCGCTTTCATATCTGTTGTCTACATTTTGACGTGAACAGCGTTTAATGCCTCGTACTGGGATGGCATTTTAGAAATATTAGATGAAACGGAAATAGTCGGGAGTGGTTGGCATGTGAAACAAAACACAGAACGTATATAACAATGTTAATGTCTCTCAGTAAGTCAGGTGACCGTGCGTAAAAGTACGAGTCTCAGATACAAACTCCAAGCCCAGGTTTGAATCCCGAAGACTTTTAATATTATTTTTATTTAATAATGAACATAGTTTATATAGGTATTGGATAACAATTTAAAACATAAAAAAAATAAAATTATAATTATTTAATTTAATATATTTTGCGAACATATGATTGTAGGTATTCAAGTCATCTGTCTGTACCCGCGATACAGACATATACCCGTTTACCTCATTCATATAGATAAGCACTGTACCTACATAACTAACATCATTCCAAAAAAATGTTTCATTCTAAGAATCATCTCCATAAATGAATATAATATTCGTATACCGAAACAACGCAACGGTTAAGTCGCTAAGTTCCCAATTCTGCCGCAATGAACGCGATCTGTCAGCTAGCCCTACATTTCCCCTCCGTGCGCCATAGTCTATAGACACTTTTTGGCCTTATCAATAGTACTAATAGCCATTTCAAGTTCCTACTGAAATCTGAATTGAAAGTTACATTCTTCTCGCTTAATTACACCCAATAATATTGCGATTATGCTTACGTTAAAAGGATTTATAATTGAAGCCGCAAAACACAAGATTACTACTATAATAATTTTAAATTAATTAATATTATTATGTTGAAGGTTATACACATACCATTAACATTGTAAAATAATAATTGCTTTTGTTACACTGTGCGAATGTAGGAAATTAACATAAGTAAATTAATTATCAAGTTATATAATTTATAAAACAAATCAAACTAAATTTTCATCATTTAGCTCGATAGTTCCAATTGAAGCGTCTATATGCAGTAGTGTTGCCGTCTAGATAACTTTCAAAGTCTTGTCTTGTCTTGAAATATCAAGATTATGTCCGTCTTGTGCCTTCTTGTGATTTAACACGACGCGTTTCAGCAACGAGTTGCCATCTTGCCAACTGGTTGCTGAAACGCGTCGTGTTAAATCACAAGAAGTCAAGACGGACATAATATAAGGTATTTCTAATACTTCATAATATTCATATAGTGACTTGGAGATCCAACACTTTAAAAATGTATCATTATATAGTTATTCGTGAACCGGACATGCTTGGTTAGGATGCACAAAGTACCTGATTGGTTGTTCTGCTGTGTTGAGTTTCAAGCGATCAATCAGATGCTTCCAGATGTTGATTAAGTAGTTTTATTGCTATATCGATTCATGGGATAGAGTATAGTCATTGACTTATCGAATTTTTTGCAGCCGCGCTTTACGAAACTTAACTGAATTAAATTTAAAAAATAACTGATGTGTAATGTTTTTAAAAACTTAAGCACCTACGCCACTGACAAGACTGCTTTCATTTTGAAAATAATAAATGCAAGAAACAAAAAATGACAGCAACATAATATGCATGTAACCTTTAACCTTAAATAAGTTGTTTGCAGAAAGTGAAAAGTCATTATTCAAATAATAACAACACGAAGTTAAGTACAAATAATTAATGGGATTAGGCAAGTATAGACTTTGAAAATAACTCTTGTTTTTAATCCCCTTTTCAAGTATTCGTTTCCACTAGTTGTACGACGTACGTGCACTGTAAGAAATGAGAAGGCCGATTACATAAATTATCAATGGTCCATTTGTAGCCAGCGATTAATCTGGTAATAGGCACACAAAGAGACAATAGCGTCGCAAACAGGTAACGCCTGCACATTGCGTAGATTCCATAAAAACACATTGCGCATGCGTGGTTACTAATTTTACATTAATTTGTTTTGTATTCATCCATTTTATATATGTAACTATACATTTTATTTTGTAATTTTTACACACTTTATTGGAATGTTACACAAATTATGTAATTTTAATTTACTTTATGTAAAAATCACAAATTTGTTTAACTTTACAGTAAAAGTTCAAGTTTTTATGAAGTTTTCTGTGTAAAAATGAATAATAATTTAAAATCACTTAGAAAATCGAGCGAATTCTACCTTAATTTTCAAAGGATTTTTACATCCATTTTTTACAGTGTGGTACCCAGGAGCGGATTTACATAGGAACTAATAGAGCTTAAGCCACAAGCAACTAGACCCTGCAGTCAAGGTTCATTCTGATTGGTCGAATACCCCATCTTGATTTCGTTTGACACACACACACACACCTAAATGAACGCAACAACTAGCTAGTGAACTCTGTATACTAATATGGATAATTGATAGCGATTAAAAAATGGGTTTTGTATGTGAAGAATGTTCAAACACATATTCTTCAAGACAGGCATTAATGTTCACAAAATTAGAATGAAAACTTCAGATAAGGCTTGCAATCTAATTCTTTCTATAAAAGTCGATCAATTTTCTGACATTTCAAAATAAAACTTAATTAAAATTTATTTTTCCATTCCAATTTCTCAAGAACACAACAACTGTATAACATTTTGGACATCCTAATATCTCAAATAATAATATTAAATTAGGTTTTATTTTGAAATGTCAAAACATTCGACTTATATAGAGAGAATTAGATTACAAGTATTACTTGAAGTTTTCATTGTAATTTTGTGCCTGTCTTGAAGAATATGTGTTTGAACATTCCCCACATACAAAAACCCATTTTTAATCGCTATCAACTCTCCATATTGTATACAGAGTTCACTAGCTAGTTGTTACGTTCATTTAGGTGTGTATGTGTCAAACGACATCAAGGTGGGGTATTTGACCAATCAGAATAGACCCTGACTGCAGGGCCTAGTCGCCTGTGTCATTTTTACCCAAAACTAACTTTTGCCAGTAGTTATATTTTTAACTTCCCATTGGAAGTTATTGTAATTGGTCCGAAAATCGAAATCAAAATGTAAAACAAATTTTTATGTTTCAAGGTCACTAATACACTATTTTTTTACACTATTTTTAGAAAGATGTCTGTGTGTGTGTGTGTACGTATGGTACGTACGAACGTACGTATGTGTCCATTTCTTTCTAAGACGAAATCTCGAGAATGAAAAATGATATCGACTACGTTAGGGTGCCAATCGACGCGTATTAACGTAGATATGATCTGAAAGAAATTTTTTCAAAATCGGTTCAGGCGTTCTTTTTTCTTAACCAAATAGACTCCAAAAAAGTAGATTTTACACAATATCTCGCGAATAAAAAATTATATCGACTTCGTAAGGGTGTCAATCGAGGCGTGTTAACGTCATTTTGATCCGACATAAATTTTATAAAAATCGGTTCAGCCGTTTTTTTTTTAATTTTTGTTAAAAATAAATAATAATTATGTTTTAATGATTAAAATGATTACTTTTCTGTGTAATATCTAATTTAATTATTATTATTAAATATTTATCAAACTGCAGGGAAGTTCGTCATGTGGACCTCAAGGGTCGCACTTTAGTCCTAATAAACGACCCACCTCACGGTTTGTTTTTTACAAAATCATAATTGGTTGGTAACGGGTTAATACATGCGTGTTGTCCTTGAGACTTTTATGGCTATATTCCTTTTTTTTTTGATTTGTTGGCAGCATTGCGGTTTTAACAACAGACCGGTTATATTACAGTTCCGTGCAACCTATGCAACAGTGTTGCAACTTAAACCGAACAAAAAAATCCTTTAAGAAAAAAAACGTATATAGTATATAAGAAGTCGTCGGTCTATAATTTATGTGTTCCATTTTTTTATTGCGTTTTGTTAAGAAATTTATTTACAACAGATGGTCCATTTTTAGAGGAGTCTCAAATTCAAGTCAAGGCCAAACGATTATAATTATTACAATTGACACTTCATAAAAAATACTTACAAATATGTGTCAACTTCGAAAATATTGCATACATTTTCTTAAAAAAAAAACAACACGTTTAAAATAAATCCCATTTTATAAATATTTTTGTTCACAACATAATTTTGAAACATTTTCAAAAACACTTGTAACTGTCGTATTTCACAAAAAAGGCGTAATTTTGAGCTGACAATTATTAACTTCCCATTGGTTAAGTTATTGTAATGGATCCGAAAATCGAAATCAAAATGTATAACAAATTTTTATGTTTCAAGGTCACTACACTATTTTTACACTATTTTTAGGAAGATGACTGTGTGTGTGTGTACGTATGTGTCCATTTTTTTCTAAGACGAAATCTCGAGAATGAAAAATGATATCGACTACGTTAGGGTGCCAATCAACGCGTATTAACGTAAATATGATCTGAAAGAAATTTTTTCAAAATCGGCTCAGCCGTTCTTTTTTCTTAACCAAATAGACTCCAAAAAAGTAGATTTTACACAATATCTCGCGAAAAAAAAATTATATCGACTTCGTAAGGGTGTTAATCGAGGCGTGTTAACGTCATTTTGATCCGACATAAATTTTATAAAAATCGGTTCAGCCGTTTTTTTTTTTAATTATTGTTAAAAATAAATAATAATTATGTTTTAATGATTAAAATGATTACTTTTCACTGTAATATCTAATTTAATTATTATTATTAAATATTTATCAAACTGGGAAGTTCGTCGTGTGGACCTCAAGGGTCGCACTTTAGTCCTAATAAAAGACCCACCTCACGGCTTGTTTCCTGGTAAAAGGAAAGCCTGAACTTAAAAATCAGCCTGTGTACACAGTCAAAGTGAACTGTTTACATTTTGCACATCAAAAATTATGTAATTACTTCACAATCTGAATAATTATCGGTGTATAAACTGCAGTATAATTACTACAAATCTGTACAAAGAACATAAATCGTGTTAAAAACACATTGCAAAGGACAATGGTCTGAGATGCGTTTTGACAATATCTAAAAATAGCCATGCTGCGGCATCCACGATAATATGAAATGCAGCAATTCTATTTTAAAAGTGGGCGCACTGTCTGTCTGTCTGTACGCCAGTCGCCAAGGTAAAAATAGTACTTAAACCCAAACGCACATAAATAGCATTCTTAAAAACGTGTAATTATTCAAATAAGTTGGGCGTTCACTAAAATCTCATTATTATACCACTATTTTTATACATCTTCTTTTTTGTCGTTCGTTATTTCCGCTATTCATTATTTATGACAATTGATAATTTTTATTTTTTAATTCGAGATTTTTTGAAAAGGATTGGCGTATGGATCAAGTGAACAAGTGAAGTTTTTAGGGTTCCGTAGCCAAATGGCAAAAACAGACAGTCATTTTTTAACCGACTTCAAAAAAAAGAGGTTACTCAATTCGACCGTATATATTTTTTATGTTTTATGTGTGTTCGCTGATAACTTCGTCGTTTATGAACCGATTTTGAAAAAAAAATTTTTATTTGTAAGGGTATACTTTCAGATTGGTCCCATAGAAATTTCATCAAGATCGGTTCAGTAGTTCGGCTGATTAAATAAAAAAGTAAGTAACGGCGTGTGATTCTTTAAGGTAAATGTTACTTTTTGACACTAAAAAGTAAAAAATAAAAAACTTTTTAACAAAAAAAAACCTCCTTCAAAAAGGCACTTAAAAGAGGAAAATAATGAAATTTTGAGGTCTGTGCCAATTAAAATATGAAGTCGGTTAAAAAGTATAGTATAGCGATTAATATCTTCTTTTTAACCAATTTCATATTTTAATTGGCACAGACCTCAAAATTTCATTATTTTCCTCTTTTTAGTGCCTTTTTGAAGGAGGTTTTTTTTTTTGTTAAAAAGTTTTTTACTCGGAGACTATTGGCACTATATAGATGAAATTTGGAAGGTACCTAGGTATCTTCTATGAACCGCTATACAACATTGTAGTGAAATTAGGAAAAAAAAAATTAGGGGTGGCACTCCATACATGTAGGTACCTATACTGAGGGATGAAAAAAAATGCCAATGTGGGGTATCGTTAGATATAGGTCTTGAAAAATGATATATTAGTATGTATAGAAGTTTCAAAATGACTTTTTTTATTTAAGTGAATAGTTGGTGAGATTATGCGCTTCTAAAGTCGTAAAAAGCGTGTCCCCCCTCTAACTTTTCAACTATGGGGTAGAAAATGCTGAAAAAAATTAAGGTGGTAGACCTGAAAAAACATTTCTCGAATAGCGGGAAATATCTGTATAACTTTCATTGACTTTTAATCTTAATATCTATTAAAAATCATTGCGCATGTGCGAACTACGCGTGGATTCTGCAAGGCCAAGGCAAAAGTACTGTAATATACTTTTACTATGCATTTATCATTTCGCCTACCATAGACGCACGCACTATACAGTAGAACTTCAACAAAAATTTAAATAAAGTGCATTTTCAATTTTCATTATACAGGGTGTCTCAAAATTGCTGGGACACAGAACTACCACGTGTAGTAGAGGTCAAAATAAGTCGATTGGACCCAATTTATATACCAAAATGTACCGTTTGCCCGTGAGAAGAATTCAAAGTTTACATAAAAAAACACATTTTTGTACGCTATTCAGAAATGAGTGAAACAAATTGAATTAAATTTGACAAAATTGCATTTTAGAGGATTACTCTCCTTTCGGTTATCAAAGAAACCCAAAAGAAATTGTAGAAGGGTTAAAACCACCCTCACCCCCTGACATTTTTTTCAGAACTTTCTTAGGGGTGGTAATACGGTTCTCAAATTTTTTTAGCGAGAAGACTGATTAATTATCTTCATTTTGTTACTCTTGCAAAAATTTCGTATTCCGCATAGTTCCGAAGAAAAAAATAGTTTCTTAAATAATGCTAACAGATATTCCTAGTACAAGTTTAATAAAATTGTAATACAAAATTTTATATGCAAAATTTTATGTAAACTTTAAACTCTTCTCACGGGCAAACGGTACATTTTGGTATATAAATAAATTGGATCCAACCGACTTATTTTGACCTCTACTACACGTTGTAGCTCTGTGTCCCAGCAATTTTGGGACACCCTGTATAGAGTTCATTTAAAAATTAGACTGTCAATGTATTCAATGTTATAAATGTGCTGAGGACAGTGTGATTTAGAAGTTTGAAGGATAAACGGAGCTTTACAGAGAGATTTACATTAAGTGAAAGTGGTTACTTGGGCAAGCATTAATAATAATTACATTAATGAACGTGTATTAGCGGCATGTTGCTCATAAACTACAGTTCACTAGGAATGTCAAACATAAATAATTAACGATAGAAAATTATGTAAGTTTATTAGATAAAAATTTCTGAACAGTCATCCATGTTAATTTCCTTAATCAATATTTTATTTTGTATTACCGCCGAGACTATTTTTTTCGTCATGACGAGACGAGAAATATCGACACGAGATTAACAACAATTTTTCCCGTCTTGTATTTCGAGACGAGATTGAGATACAAATGTTGCTATCGAGACGAGAAAGTACCGAGACGAGAATATTTTGTAGACGATCTTTAAAGCAATATATAAATAGCGTTAATTTATCCCTGACATCTAGTAGCCGCTGAGTGAAGTACCATATTATTACTTAATCGTAGCAAACTGATGGTATTAGACGCTAATGACCTTAGCTGTCGAGCGTGTATAATATACAATCAATCTCTCTCTTAAACTGATGGTTATGTTAAAGCAGACAGAGGCAAAATAAAATAAATAAAAATAATAACACATTCATACTCTACTCAAAATGCCCTTTTCAACGATACCCCACAAGAATAGCAACAAAGAAAATTTTTTTGATCCCTATTTGCATGTATGGGCGTCCCCCTTAAACAAACTTTTTTAATATTTTGTTATTCTCTCCGTCTTTGGGCCGCCGTAATATATATTGTAGCAAACCCCAAGATGTTACGCCGCTGGCTACAATAGGTAGCAAAACCCAAAATGTTACGCCGCTGGCTGCGATGGAAGCGTCGAGAACAGGTAGCGGTGGTGAGGCGTGGAGTGGTGTCGAAGGACGGGTAACCGCGAGAATATTCTGGAAAGCGCGCTAGCGTGCTAGGTCAAGCTGCTCGAACTATATAAGCGAAGTACGAGGGAATCAGGGGCCAGTTGTGAAACAGTGTCGAGTTGAATTTGCGAACATAAATACAGTATATAAATAGTTATTGTTCAGTGTTATTGAAGTGCTTCACTTTGTTTGAGAATTACTGTTCGTTATTATTATTGTATATAGTTGTTATTGTTGCATTTTATTATCTATTTAGTTTTGTTAACATTTAATTCTTGTAAATAAATAATTTATTCCGCCCACGTAGAAAACAGTTTTGTTACAATATTGTGTGTGAATTTCAAGTTCCTATCTCATTTCGTATAGAAATTAGAGGACTGTGACAGACAGACATCGTTCGCATAACAATATAGCTGGTTCCTTTCTGGTACGGAACCCTAAAAAGTAATAAACGGTATGTAAGTTTGACACCCCTACTTGACAAAGTTGTACATCAACTCCAGAAATAACTATCATAACTATACCACGCCAAAACAACTAAAGAACTAGTGTACCTATATACGTACTACATGAAGTACACAAAATATAGCATACATAAAGAAATCATTATTATAAGTTAATAATCTATTTCATAATTTTTCAGTAGTAATAATTTAGAGTAGTCATTACAAAATCAACTTGCCAAGTGACCAAGTGCAGTGATTGTTCATTTTATTGAGTTTTGTTTATAGACCAAGAGCTAGTGACAATTTTTTGGTGTTATTTATTCAAGGCCTTATTTTTGTGAAGATGTTGAGGGACGCATATTAAAGTGCGTTGAGTAAGGGATTTTGCTGGATAGCGTTATGGGAGGGATGCAGATCGCCCCCAACATGTAAAAAAAAAATGGTCACAATTATTATTGCTTCAAGGCTGAAATTGTTTGTATAGCTTGTCGGTGAACCCAATAATGCCATTATAATATTTGCTGATCGATTGGTCAGTATTAAAGGGGTGGCAGATCACCCTCAACGTGTCATGTACCCGACGAAATTTATATTATTAGTTCAAGGTTCAAATTTTAATATGTTGTTACGGCGACTGTTTTAAGCATATATATTTCAATTTGCAGAACAAAATGTCGGTAAAGTTCGATTTAAAATTATAAATATTTTTTAAGTGAAATTTCTTTATAGGCACGGTAGGTAGCAGTGATTCCGATCGAATATGAAAAAAGCGGGACGGAAGTAGTAGTGGAGAAAGGAATACTAACGCGCTACTAGTCTAGTGGAATTGGTTAACTCGCTAACAGATGGCAGTAAAAAATAAATGAAAAAGCGTTTGCTCCGTTCCAATAAAAAATACTAGATGGTGCTTACTTAAAAGTTCAAATTTTTTTAAGTGTATGTGAACGAGAGAGTAGGCGAAAGTATACATGTGAGTGTGAGAGTTTTACTTCTACCGTATGGTTTTCAGCACGTTTAAACGAGATCCCTGTTGTTGTAAACTGTAGAGTTCTACTGTACTCAAAGACCTTCACTGTACTTAAATACAAATGCAGTGCAATTTGTGTGAGAATTTAATTTTAGAATAAGAAGAAGAGCGCATAAATCATCCATGAATTGGTTTATTGCAAACGTGAATGTATGAGTTTCACCTAACTCTATGGTTCCAAGCCACTAAAGTCTGCGTGTTGTAAATTAAATAGCTACAGATGGGATCTCGGAAAATGCGTCTATTAAAAAGAACCCTACAAATTGAAATTGAACCCTACATACTGAAGTATTCAAGTACTCAAAAAGTCCCTGTGTAAATATGCAGATTCAAATACGATAACAGATTATTTTCAACTTTTTAGGTTAAAAAAATGTCATTGGCACACTGCGACTTTTTCTGTGAAAGGTGGGATTACGCATTATCACATTCAAGTTATAACAAATACGAAAATCCAGGTGTGCAAGCTTTCACGGCCGGCATTGTTCCAAGTCTTCATGGTTTCCGAGCTTGTAGGCCGTGGTCCGGTGGTATTTCTACCTAACGTTTCGTCTATAACTGCGGTAGACATTCTCAAAGGCGATGTGGCAGCGGTCGAAGTGTTCTCCTTGACGGCTCACAGGTCAGTGTGTCAGTGACTGGTATCCTCCCTTCTTCTGGCATAGCCGAACACACTTTGACTCTGGACAATCATAAGATCTTTTTCGAAGAAACCCGAGCCATAGACAGAACGTTGAGTTATTATCCACGAATATACACAGATGCCATAGAAATACAAAAACACACACAGAATTTCAACCGAAAAGATGAAGGCCTCAATCTCAGTAAAACCTGGACACCAGCACTCCTACATACAAAACCAATGACCAATCGTACAAGGACGGAATACGACCGAGTAGAGAACTCACCCCCACCACTACACACTGCGCAGTTGACCAATTACAGAGAGACGGACTACGACCGAACAGAGAACACACTGGTACTAGGCATAAACGAAGGGAGGACACCACACTGACCTGTGAGCCGTCAAGGAGGACACTTTGACCGCTGCCACATCGCCTTTGAGAATGTCTACCGCAGTTGTAGACGAAACGTCAGGTAGAAATACCACCGGACCACGGCCTACAAGCCCGGAAACCATGAAGACTAATTGAAATACGAAAATGTCAGATTTAGGTATCTACAGGGCGTTGAATATTTTATAGGGGCATATGTTAGTGATTCATAATTATTTTTATCCCGTTACCGTTACCGAAAAAAAAGAATACAAAAAAATGAGTAAGAATGAAAAAGTTTCTTTACATTTATTATGTATGAGGAATAATATGCACTGTTCAAAATTATCAAATTTTGATAAATTTTGATACGTGGGACGACCCTATTGTATCCGTCAAAAATGCAGACTGTACAGCTACAGTCTTAAGTGACGTATCAACTAATAGTATCCCATTAGAATGGTATGCTTTCAGAGTGACCAATAAGAAATCTAAATTTAATTGTATTTAGTCTAGTATAAATAGACACTTATCTATAGGTACCTACTCTCCATATAAATTTTGTTGTGCCACTTTATAAAAATTCACTACTCGGGCGCCATGTTTTATTCTGTATATTTCTTATGATTTATAAACTCGTGTAAAATTCGTTAAAATCTCAATACAGCAACGCTGATGACCTCAGTTCTCGAGCGTCTATAATCTATAATCAATACAGCAAAAATCCGCAGTATTTGATATTAATTCCCGGGATTTTCTTAGTTAGGTCCCGAAGTTCCGACTTTCTCTTTTGCCCCGAGATGCTCTAGTCATTACGCAACTAGATATACTTCGCGAAGTCATGATAATTCATGTTATTATATAATAAATAATCACCTGTGCTGGAATTTTATAGAGAAAAAAGCCCCCACGCTGATTTCAGGCCACACCCTAGTTTTGAAATTGTTGGAAAAAAAATAGGTAAAAGTAAACAAACACAAAAAATCCTTGGTAAAAAAATCGATGTTCATGAATCATGAGGTCGTAGCGTATATTATTAAGGAAAACGTGAATTTATTTAATAAGACACGTGTACAATTAATGGCAGGTACCTCATCTAATTGCAGATAATAACACGATATCAAATTTATTAAATAGAACCATCCAAACAAAAAACTATCAAATTGCGCAGGCACTTGAATTATACAGATCATAAATCCAAGGTTAGGCGTATTTTGGCTTGGCTATACACACATTTTACGCTGTTAAAATATTTTTACCAATTTTTAAAGTAAAATAAAATATTAACAGAATATTTGATAAATAAAACAATTGGTGTGTGGGTAAAACCACACTGCTAACTTCTCATTGGATGCCCATAGTTTATTTTATCTAAAAATACGTCACACTCATAGCTATAGATATACTTTTAACATGAGCATGTCGGTGACGCGAACCCATAAGTTTTTCCCCTCCCAGAAATCGTCTAACGCGCCTATAGAAGTTTTCAGTTCAAAAAATTTGCAAATCTAATCAGGTGTTCGTTATGTAATCATGTGTCGAATGAAATTGGTCCGAAGTCGATATAATTATTTGTTCTCGAGATATGCGAGCGGAAAAAAAGTTCACCAGCGTAAGAGCCCTCAAAACTTCCAGATAATATGTCAAAATTTTTCATTCGTAAAATCGGACCCATTACAATAACTTCCAATGGGAAGTTAAAAAAAACAAAAATATTGCGATCCGAAACCCGGGATCGAACCAGAGACCTTTCGAACTTCAGTCGAACGCTCTGCCAACTCAGACAGTCGACCGATGATGTACAGTCGCGGACTTAAAAAAGTTTACACCTGTATCATCTAGTTACCGGTTTTTTTAATTTTTGCAAATTGTAATTTGGCTTTTGATAGTAATGTATATCAATTACTAAGGTTACATCATAAAAATTCAATAAAAAATTATTATCAAAACACCTCAGTTGTTTATTATATACAATCCAAATTACTCAATATTATTCAACTAAAACATCAAAAGATTTGATAATATTTGATACTAGCAAATTCCTTCCTCCAATTTTGCAATAATTCTTCTTTTTTGTTCATCGTTTTAATAATTTAGAGGCATTTAAACGACAATTATTTCTTTTCATTTTTCACATTTACATTTAGGTACCTATTAAAAACTAAATTTGTTGCTAAGCTACTGACTTTTTGTGAACTTACACTGAAAAACTCAAGTGTAAACTTTATTAAGTCCGCGACTGTACATAAGTAGGTACAACTGTCAGCTGGAGTTATTAAAATTAATTGATTATTTAATTCCAATTATTATTTGCCAGGAATGAATCCTGGCAAATAATAATTGGAATTGGACGGACAGACATCGTACGCTCAGTAATAGCTGGTTTCGTTTAAAAAATATCAGCTCATAACCACAATTCTTAGTGAGAAATATTTTTTATTTATTATTGCACGAAGGCGGTTCGTTTGAACGCCCCCTTTGCGGTTACAAAACTCTTATTGTTCACTATAAGCTCGCTTTCTACAAAGGGTTATTTAAAATATGTTTTGTATCATAAAATTTATTTTATCTTTTGAACATAAAAATGCTTAACATTTTTTTAGACTTCACGCGAAATTTTTTTCATAATTAGAAATCCTACTAAAATAGATTGTCTTTTTTTCATATTTCTGTATATAATTTCGTGTTAAAAATATTAATAAATATGTTGTCGCCACACATAAACTTATAAAATATATGAAAACTAATTAAACTATGCCCAAAGCTCTGAAAGCAAAGCCTTCTAAGCTCATGAATACTTTTTCTTTCATCAAAAATATTAATAATACAAGCTTTTTTACATACGCTAAAAACATGATACGCTTTATTAATTCCACCATATAAATTGTGTCCTTAAAAATTAATAAAATAACATTTGCGCAATTCTAACCTTAAAAAGTCAGCTGTCCGGCTAAGAACGCAGTATCAATTACCTACAAATTGCAACAAAATAAGTAGATATATACACTGTAAAAAATGGATGTAAAAATACTTTGAAAGTTAAGGTAGAATTCGCTCGATTTTCTAAGTGATTTTACATTATTATTTATTTTTACACAGAAAACTTCATAAAAACTTGGAATTTTACTGTAAAGTTAAACAAATTTGTGATTTTTACATAATGTAAATTACATAATTTGTGTAATAAGTATTCCAATAAAGTGTGTAAAAATTACAAAATAAAATGTATAGTTACATATATAAAATGGATGAATAAAAAACAAATTAATGTAAAATTAGTAACCACGCATTCTCAACGTGTTTTTATGGAATCTACGCGATGTGCAGGCGATACCAGTTTGCGACGCCATTGTCTCTTTGTGTGCCTATTACCAGATTAATCGCTGGCTACAAATGGACCATCGATAATCTATGTAATCGGCCTTGGAATATTACACAAATTATGTAATTTTAATTTACTTTATATAAAAATCACAAATTTGTTTAACTTTACAGTAAAAGTTCAAGTTTTTATGAAGTTTTCTGTGTCAAAATGAATAATAATGTAAAATCACTTAGAAAATCGAGCGAATTCTACCTTAATTTTCAAAGTATTTTTATACATCCATTTTTTACAGTGTGATATTGAAGATATGAAAATCACCCAGCCCTAGTTCTGTGCAATTTCGAAGTCCCGTGCAACAAACCTGAAGACAGAGTTATTTCTTGAACAGTTAAAATCGCAACACCAACTTCATTAAAATTATATTTATGCAATGTACAACAAGAAAATTGTAGTAAAAGCTGTGTCACGTGACCACGTCGGAAGACAGACCGAGCTGTTCTTGTGTCGTTTCAACACATTTTATTATTATTAACAAACGTAAAACATGGAAAAGCTCACACAAAAGTATATGAAATATAAAGAAGACGAAATGTACAATGTTGATGAACCTCTCAAAACAAGTATAGCTTTCCGTATGTCGGGTCGGTTTCTTAGCTTACAATTATTGCTGATATAAGGATTTATCGCGTAAATATCGCATTGTTATTCAACGCCGACGAATCTCCTAAAACGAGTAGGTGTTCACATTTCGGGTTGGTTTTCTACATAACACTTACTGCTGATGTAAGGATTTATCGGGTAGTTATCGCATTGTCAACCGATACGTCCAACGCTGACGAATCTCCCGTGATATAAGAATCTATTGTGCAAATATAGCATTGTTATTCAGACTAATCTAGCTGTTAGAATTCGTTTATTTACGCTATACGTCCGTGATTGGGTCACCTAACTCTATATATAATTTAAACTTTTTTCGTCCAGTAGATTCGGAGACGTCACGAGAGATACAATAAAAATTCCGGTTTTTCATCGGATGTACGGAACCCTATAAAAATGGACTGTGGATTCTAAGTTTTTATACGCATTTAACCTTTTGATAAAAAAAGGAGTTTAATGCAAGCAAGCATAAACAGCTCGAAAAGAAAGAGCAAGCAAAAAGACGATGGAGAAATGTAACAAAACACGAAAGTTTCATGTTGAAGTGTGGCAGCGTGTCGTTAGGAGAATACAAAAGGTATGTCAGACACAACAAGGGGCGAGCTTATGATGGTGACGTAATAATAACACCCCCTTCCCCCACCCGACATACACATCGCAAGTGCTATCATCACTGCACAGTGCTACAGTTCATCCACATGTTCTTCCAACGAAACTAGGATTTTGTCACAGAAGAGGACGTACATGAGACGTACAGAAGGATCAATAGAATATTGTTACAAAACTGTTTTCTGAGTTGGCGGAATAAATATTTATTTACAATAATTAAAAATACAATAACAATAAATGCAACAACGAAAAGTCAGTTCAAACAATCAACACAAGTAATCAATAACTAAACAGTAATTAACACTAAATTATATACAATTGACTATACTAATATTTATTTTATCAGGTGTATTTATATCGCGGAACTATTTATATCACTGATCCATTTGATTGCGTTCTCGCGTTCTCTAGAAACTTCGCGTAGTTACTCGTTGTTAAGCAAGCAGACACCGCTTCTCAGAATTCTTGCCTGACGTTTATATATAGGGTGATCCGTAACAGTATTTATATGAGCATGATCAAATTAACCATGTTGAAAAGAATTTCATTTGTCAATTTATGCATAGGTGTTGGGCATATAATTTAAACTGGCCGGCCCGGACGCCCGGGTGTATTTTTTTTATTATTGTGGATTATAGACGCGTCGACAACTTAGGTCATTAGCGTCTTAAATACAACAAATATTATAATATATCACTTAAAAACTAAATAACATCACAAAACATCCATGAGCAGAGGTAGGATTCGAACCCTTATTTCATTCTTTTAAAATAAAATTTTATGTTATAAAAAAAAAAAAAAATGGATCCCGAAGATCGATCTTTTTGAGAGAATCGCACATCCCTAGACTGAACTCGGTATCACGAAAGGAAGTTTTCAGTTCAATGATACTTTCAGTACCGTAATCATACAGACATCAAAAGTTTTTTTTTAATCTCAACTGAAATGTTAAATCCGTTATCCACTGAAGAAAATATTCACAAAATTTAATGAAAATTGACAGCTCTAAAGAAAAACCGTGATGTAAAAATGTTATTTGGAAATGGCCTTTAAACATCAAAGTAGGTACAAGTAAAGGTACGTGCAGTACGCAGCTGGGATTCTAGATGGTAGCATGTATGGTAGATGGTGGCTAAAATTATAAGCGCTTATAGGTTTGCACAACGAAGCTTTGATACAAGCTTAAGTCGCGTTTGAAATGTCAGATAGCGAAGACGAATCCTTTGTGTTCTTCTGCTACAAAGTGGTATATTTTAAATACAATTAATTTGGGTAGGAGCTATCATGTTCACCCTATTAATAGAAAACGATCTAAACATGGCGAATTTCATCATTTATACCAAGAATTAAAATTTTACCCAAACCGGTTTTTTGAATATTTACGTATGGAACCTAACACTTTTAAATACGTCTTAGAAAAAACTCAAAACAAATTAAATAAAAACTGGCAAAATTTCATTTATTAAACTAGTTGATTGTAGTAGTCAGCGCGCTGAAAGAATGGTGAGATACATTCTTGAATCTACCAGCTCTTGTAACAGCACTTATACCTGCTAGACTCACTGCTTCGTTGTGTACGCTCGCATATATAACAATGCATTCATTTAAGCAAGCCCTGCTATGATCTATGCTACCATCTAGAATCCCAGCTGCGTACTGCACGTACCTTAAGACGTGTTAATGAGCCAAAATGAACGGGTACGTTAATTATACACAATAAGTACAACGAAAAATAAATAACGCTATATAATTACAGCTTGTAATATTATTTACATAATAATAATGTACGCGACTCTTCTATGGCAGAAAAACGTAATTATTGAGATTCGACATGCAAATTTTAAATTAAGATTTCTTTAATTTTTTTAAATAACAGAAACTGAAAATATTAATTATTCAACCGACTAACACGTTATTAGAGTATGTCAAAAGCGACCTTGGATTTTGGAATGTAAAAGTAGCTAAAAAAATTGTTTTCCATACCCACCATAAAATAGCTACTTTACATGCGTGTATATATGCATGGAATGGGTTAACAGGCGTGGAAAATCCGGGGAAAAACTGACCTAGAATTGAAAATATTGAACTTCGAAAGCTAGAAATTTCAGAATTGTTAGGTCAATACGTAAAATACCGTAAAAAATGTATACCTACTAGATGTGCGAATAGAAGAATTTTTAGTTTGATCACAATGTTGAAAATTCTCTTTTTATAACACGAACACGTAAAACGGCGTTTTACATGGTTATGGACCGTGCGTAAACAGTCGCATTATGAGCCGTGTGTAAACAGTCCTTTTTCGACACGGATTTCTCTTTTTTACACACGACTGTCACTTTTTACGCACATCCTCGTTATGACAAGTATCGTGCGTGGCAAGTGTGAGAGGGTGTTTCGTTTTAAAAAAGGCACCTTATCTCACAAATTGTCACGCACAAAAAATAGAAAAAAATTCTTTCTCTTCAAACATTTCAAAGCGTAAGGCACTCGATGCATTATATAGGTACAGTGAGTGCCCCACGCTTTTAAACCTTACAGAAGAAAACAACTTTTTAACAAAAAAAAAACCTCCTTCAAAAAGGCACTAAAAAGAGGAAAATAATGAAATTTTGAGGTCTGCGCCAATTAAAATATGAAGTTGGTTAAAAAGAAGATATTAATCACTATACTATACTTTTTAACCGACTTCATATTTTAATTGGCACAGACCTCAAAATTTTATTATTTTCCTTTTTTTAGTGCCTTTTTGAAGGAGGTTTTTTTTTTTGTTAAAAAGTTTTTTATTTTTTTAGTGTCAAAAAGTAACATTCACCATAAAGAATCACACGCCGTTACTTACTTTTTTATTAAAATCAGCCGAACTACTGAACCAATTTTGATGAAATTTCTATGGGACCAATCTGAAAGTATATCCTTTGAAATAAAAAAAAAAATTTCAAAAGCGGTTCATAAACGACGAAGTTATCCGCGAACATACATAAAACATAAAAAATATATACGGTCGAAATAAGAAACCTCCTTTTTTTGAAGTCGGTTAAAAAATAAATTTATTTTCTACTTTTTGATGCGTTAATATACCTACTAAGCGTTTTTTATTTTCAAACTTTTAGTCATTATATATAATACATACCTATTTAAATTTTGAACGACTCGAGACACGTCACTTCCACCACATGTTTATATTTCCATTTTTTTAACGTGTTATATAAATATTATATTATAGCCAAAATATCAGAATATTGTATTGTCATCAAAACTAGATACGACTGTAAAGTTTCACGTCAATTGGACAATTGGAAGAGGGTGAAAATCGAGTTCTAAGATTTTTTACATACAACGTACAAGTGTTTATAATGAATTGTCCCTCTGTGGACAGTAGTGGGGACTTGTCAAAGAAAGAAATGATGGAAGGGGAAACGTAAGCGCTTCAATGGCAGCATACCGTAGTGTATATTGTATAAATCGTAGAGTTATATTTCGTTTGCATGCCGGTATAATATTGAGGAACAAATTAGATTTGATTGCGACACGCCTGACGCCATTGCCACGAATGTAGTTCTATATATTGAATTAACAACAGCGCGTGAATACGTGCTTTTAATAAACATAGTCAACTATGTAACATACATGACAAGCAACAACAATCATCCGAGACATTGTTTATTTCACTTAGGCACTGAATTCAATGGTGAACAAGAATGAAACGTCACACAACTTATTAACTTCCACGTAACATTTACATGCATATTAACTATGGTTACGGCCTAATAATAAACAAGCATGGAGATTGTTATCAGCCCAGAGCTGTCGCGTACCTTCATGTCGGTAGAAACTTTAAAATATATTAGGGCTGCACCGACGACTCGATTATTACCCGGTACTCGGCCAGTTTACCGAGTTCTCGGTTTGGCCGAGTATTAGCAGTATACGACCGAGTAATAAAAAAATTCATTTAAAATATATTAAGAGTGCACCGACGACTCGGTTATTACCCGGTACTCGGCCAGTTTACCGAGTTCTCGGTTTGGCCGAGTATTAGCAGAATACGACCGAGTAATAAAAAAATTCATTTAAAATATATTAGGGATGCACCGACGACTCGATTATTACCCCGTACTCGGCCAGTTTACCGAGTTCTCGGTTTGGCCGAGTATTAGCAGTATACGACCGAGTAATAAAAAAATTCATTTAAAATATATTAGGGATGCACCGACGACTCGGTTATTACCCGGTACTCGGCCAGTTTACCGAGTTCTCGGTTTGGCCGAGTATTAGCAGTATACGATTGAGTAATAAAAAAATTCATTTAAAATATATTAAGGGTGCACCGACGACTCGGTTATTACCCGGTACCCGGCCAGTTTACCGAGTTCTCGGTTTGGCCGAGTATTAGCAGTATACGACCGAGTAATAAAAAAATTCATTTAAAATATATTAGGGATGCACCGACGACTCGGTTATTACCCGGTACTCGGCCAGTTAACCGAGTTCTCGGTTTGGCCGAGTATTAGCAGTATACGGCCGAGTTATAAAAAAATTTATTTAAAATATATTAAGGGTGCACCGACGACTCGGTTATTACCCGGTACTCGGCCAGTTTACCGAGTTCACAGTTTGGCCGAGTATTAGCAGTATACGGCCGAGTTATAAAAAAATTTATTTAAAATATATTAAGGGTGCACCGACGACTCGGTTATTACCCGGTACTCGGCCAGTTTACCGAGTTCACAGTTTGGCCGAGTATTAGCAGTATCCGGCCGAGTAATAAAAAAATTCAAAGTCTCAAAAAATGTATTTTTTGACGTGAATAACGTCTAATGTCTGATACTGGGGTGGCATTTTAGAAATATTAGTTGTTACGGAAACAGGAGAAGTGGTTAGCACAGTTTTTCAAACATATCCAATTTTAAAAAATTTTTACTAGCTTTTATTTACGACATATTCGCTATGTCCCTGAGTTTGAGTAGCTATAGAATAGGACTTACAGCGCCCATGGTGGCGAAAAGCGGAAATTTTGATGGACTTAGGTATATAAAAACATTAAACACGTGTGTGCATATAAATTATTGTTTCTGCGATTTAAAACATATTGTAGCAAAACCCCAGATGTTACGCCGCTGGCGACAATAGAATCATCGAGAACAAGTAACAATGATGAGGCGATGAGACAAGTAACCACCAGAATGTTCTGGAAAGGGCGCGAGCGTGGGGGGGTCAAACTGCTAGCTCTATATATAAACAGGAGCAATCATCGGACAAACAACAAGGAGAGTCGTGTGACTGTGACAGTGTCGATTTGAAATAAATACAGCATATAAATTGTTCGGTGTTATTAAAGCGCTTCAGCTCGTTTAAGAATTACTGTTCGTGTTATTATTATACAGAGTGTCCAAGACTTGCGTTGTCGGCCGATATATTGATTTTGGGTGAAGACAGAAAAAAAGTTTAAATACGAAAGTTGTATAAATTTTAATGGTGTATAACCTAAAAATATTTTCAATTATACAGCCTGTCCCATTTAAGCGTGGCAGATCAAAGTTATGTTTTTTTTAACCTAGCACCCTGTTTTTATTTGTTGTTTCAATTCTGCACCTAAATGTGAATAGAAATTGCAAGGGAAGCTATACTCGAAAATTCAGTAATTTTTGAGTTATTCAAGTTTTTTAGAAATTTTTGACATGTGCAGACCTTTACCTAAAATTCAACATAGCCAAAACAGAATCCTTTATTAAACTGAAATTTTGAGGATCACTAGATAATAGACGGATAAATCAAAGTCTGTCCTAAAAAAATGAATTTTTTATACAGGGTGTTCATTATAATGTACTTCTTTTACCTAACTTCAATCACGTGTAACTTTTGATTGTTAAATACAACGAGGTTATTTTTTTGCTGGAATTGTATTCTTTAGGATATTTACTAACACTTTTATTAAGGGTTGTCCAAACCTAAACCTAATATTTTCGTATTAAAATATTAGGTTTAGGTTTGGACACCCTGTATAAACAGTGTTGACTATTAGAATTGAGATATAATTGTTACATCTTATTGTTATCTATTTTTGTTACATTTTTAATTGTTGTAAATAAATAATTTATTCCACCCACGTAAGAAAACAGTTTTGTTACAATATTTTTTGAAGAATCTATAAGAAGGCGACACGGCCCTACTTTTTTGGAGCTGATCTCCGTGAAAAAAGTACTTGAATATAAAATCACTTACGTAATATAATTAGTCATCAATGACGAAAGTCAGCTTCATTCAAAACTCACCTGAAATAAAAAAAAAATCTATAGTAAAACATGTTTATAGTACTCTGTGATCATTAATAATTGATTATACAGGTTTTATTGCATAACATTTATAATGCCTATACAAGAAAATTTGAAAGTTTGTACATTGTACAATGTACATGCTTCAAAAATAAAACAATCGACTGCAGTATGCAAAATGTCGGTAATGGTATTAACCCTTTTGCAGAACGATATAAACAGAAACACTTAGGCGAACAAGTTTCCCTCTAAGAGAGGGGGTTAATACCGACATTTTGTTCTGCAAATTGAAATATATGCTTAAAACAGTCGCCGTAACAACATATTAAAATTTGAACTTTGAACTAATAATATAAATTTCGTCGGGTACATGACACGTTTAGGATGATCTGCCACCCCTTTAATACTGACCAATCGATTTGCAAATATTATACTGGCATTATTGGGTCACCGACAAGCTATACAAACAATTTCAGCCTTTAAGCAATAATAATTGTGACCATTTTTTTTCATGTTGGGGTCGGTCTGCATCCCTCCCATACCGCTATCTAGCAAAATGCCTTACTCAGGGCACTTTAATATGCCTCCCTCAACATCTTCACAAAAATAAGGCCTTGAATAAATAACACCAAAAAATTGTCACTAGCTCCTCAGTCTATATAGCATTGTAATTTACTATTTATTTCTTACTAGCGGCCCAGTTCGGCTTCGCCCGGACTGCAATACCCTACTCACTCGCTTCGCTCCCGGGCGAATTTTTCCGATGTTTTAATAGTTATTCTGTTAACCAGGGCGGAGACAAATCCAAAAAATCCAAGATCGTGAAAATCGGTCCAGTCGTTCTCGAGTTATAAATGGTGTAACTAACTAACTAACACGACTTTCTTTTATATAATATATAGATTCAATTATTGAGGTAAAATTCTCCGATTTTAACAAAGAACTAAAAAAAATTACTTAAATTACGCTTAATTAAATATGACTGAAATAACTGTTTGCCTTCTTTTTGCATTATAGTACAACAATATCATCCATTTTTCAGGAATTCCTACTGCGCTGAAGTTTCGAAGTGCACATAATACAAACGGTCTGTGAATATTTTGATTGCATAGTTTCACGAAGTGTTTGCCGACATTCCGGCGAATATACAATTTAAATCATATCTAGTTTTGTGGTCCGCAATATTAGATTTGCAAAACCGCTCATGCGCACACTATTTCAAGGCTACTTTAATTCATTTCCTCGCTGTCTACTTACGTGAGATTTAATTGTACTATACAGGGTGTTTCAGAATAAAGTTCCAAAATTTGAGGAACTTATTCCTCGGATGATTTTAAGAAAAAAAAAGTCATATAATGTATGGTATCAGTTTTATTTCTGAGATACAGGGTGTTGAAATTAAAAACAAGCCGTGAGGTGGGTCGTTTATTAGGATTAAAGTGCGACCCTTGAGGTCCACACGACGAACTTCCCAGTTTGATAAATATTTAATAATAATAATAATTAATTTAGATATTACACAGAAAAGTAATCATTTTAATCATTAAAACATAATTATTATTTATTTTTAACAATAATTAAAAAAAAAAAATTACGGCTGAACAGATTTTTATAAAATTTATGTTGGATCAAAATGACGTTAACACGCCTCGATTGACACCCTTACGAAGTCGATATAATTTTTTTTCGCGAGATATTGTTTAAAATCTACTTTTTTGGAGTCTGTTTGGTTAAGAAAAAAGAACGGCTTAACCGATTTTGAAAAAAATTTCTTTCAGATCACATTTACGTTAATACGCGTCGATTGGCACCCTAACGTAGTCGATATCATTTTTCATCCTCGAGATTTCGTCTTAGAAAGAAATGGGCACATACGTACGTACAAACACACACACAGACAGACATCTTTCTAAAAATAGTGAAGTGTCCTTGAAACATAAAAATTTGTTATACATTTTGATTTCGATTTTCGCACCCATTACAATAACTTCCAATGGGAAGTTAATAAAGAAACTTTAGGCTGGAGGAGCCAGACGGCTGCAGTGACGTATGGACAGAAAGCAATTAGGGTTCCATCTTTTGGACAGTATACTGAACCCTGAAAAGAAGTGGGTAATCTTTAAATTGTGAAAACATGATTGCATCCAACTCTGTATCAACATTGTAAATGCAAGGTACGTAGGACGGCGCTTGTCGGCCAGCTAATGTGAATAAATTAAACGAATCTAATATACATGTACATTGTACAATACTTGAATGACGTTTACACCGCGAACTGAAATATTTATTGCTGTGCGTACAGTGTTAAGGTTGAATTAAACACATACCTACTACACTCTCATAGCCTGTTATACAAAATACATACAATGTACACAGTACATGCGTTCGGTGCACATTTACAAGAGGTAAACCTGCCTTTAATTCACATGAAAGAATTAACAATTCTCTAAAATACTGATTCTTCAACATAATGATGGGCAATTATGAGATATTTAAACAATCGAAACAATTGCAATCGTTCATAATAACAATCGAGTTCACAATCGACTCGGAGTTTGATTTTACAATCGAAATGTTCGATTGTTCAAGTCGATTATTTGCGACATAGATTACAGCAATAGCAGCGAATGAGAATACATATATCGCGATTTAAAGTTATATACTAGTCGACTGACGTTCACGCGACTCGTTGATTGTTCACTGTTCTTTTTACAATGAAAAGAAATAGTAGATTATAAACAAATATACATACATACATACAAGATACGCGCGAAAAACATAACTTTCCTTGGCAGTCGGTAAAAAACTTAGATAACATTAAAAGATTTATTGAACAAGACTTATATACAGGCATTACATAATTTTTGTAAGTACCGGTACCTACCATTTACCACCCAGGACATTTAATGTTAATTTTATTTTCCCAGAATACTTCAATCTATCTAAATACCTATTTTATTAAAGAACTTTTTTTCCTTCAAACTCACCATTTTCCACGAAAACTCTGCACAAATGGTAAAATACTCATGAATGGACAACACCTTGATACAAACTCTCTCCCTGCGAACGTTTTTAGGGATCTCCCCCCTGAACCACACCCTTTATACCCGCCAGAAAAACGCCATTACACCAGCATCTGCCCGCGAGAAACGCTGCACCCCGCGACGAAAAAAATCACCAAAAATCGTGTGTCTATTCTTTAGAATTTTACCGCACAAATATCCGAAATTAATAAAAATAATGTCACATAATTTATATAATCTTAAAAAGGTGTTCAACTATCATACTTTTATCAAATTAAATCAATCTGAGTTTCAACTATTTATCCGTCATTGTCGCACCAATTAACTAAACATTCATAAATTGTCTCAGAATTTATTAGAGGTGTCTCAAAAACGAAAAATAATTTTTACACTCTGCTCACAAGTCACACACACAACTGACCCCGTAATTAAACAAATGACTACTAAAATTTGACAAATCTAAACGTGTAACTTACTAGGTACTTACTATTACGTAACTAATGTCAAACTTAGGTTAACGAACACAGCGTGGTAATGCAGTGGTGTCAAAACAAGTTTATTTTGCAACGTTAATTTTAAATAATATAATAATTATTAAATAGTAGTAATTAATAATAGTAGTATTTAATAATTATTATATTATAACCACAAAAAACTCAACTCTCATTGTTGTATTTAATTTTAAATATTCTGACATATTTCGTGTCCAATTATTATTTATTTTTACCCGACTGCCCCAGAAGGAGCGTAATGTTTTTCGAGTGTATGTATGTATCTATGTATGTATATTTCTTTATCACGCTCTGTAGCCTAAACGGCTTGACGGATTTTGAAAAATGAGGTGTCATTAGATTCGTCTGAATCCCGAGAGTGACATAGGGTATATGACGTCACGGAAAATTCAATATGGCGAATGCTACACGCCATTTTGTCAGAATGCAAAAGTAATTTTCCTTCTAAATACATTGATATAAGTATCAAAATCAAAACAAAAGAAAGGTTTCGTCGACATTTCAAATAGAGTACATGACGTCACGGAAAATTCAATATGGCGAGCGCTAGACGCCATTTTGTCAGTACACAAAAAATCGGTAAAACCTTGTGTGTGGGGTATCAAATGAAAAGGCTTGATGAGTAGATTCAACTAAAAGGAAGGAAATAAAAAATTTATTAAAAAAACAAAAAACCCGACTGCGTAAAAATCGAACATAAAAGATGGAAACAAGATCAAATGATAACATGCAGTCGGAGGCATAGTAGTAACAAATTGAACAGAAATACCTGATGTTACTACTATGCCTCCGACTGCATGTAATCATTTGATCTTGTTTCCATCTTTTATGTTCGCTTCATTAGCGTTGAGTGATAAAATTAATTCAGGCAACTTTCTCCCGTAGCTACAAACACAGGCATAGGTGCATTTAAACGTAATTTATCAAACGTCCACATGTCTGTATACAAGTGTAGGTACTTATATCATTTGTATTTACGTACGACCTTAACATATTGACAGAAATAAACTTAACGCGCTTGGCCCTTTCAGCTCAAACGCGCCCAATTTTAACTTTAAAATTCAACAAAACGTTTCCAACAAATTGACTTATAGGCGCTTGCTTCCAATTTTAAAATGCAAAAACATGTCATCGAAAACTTAAAAAAATATTACTGGGTTGCAGAAAGCATTGTCAGAAAATTTTATTTGACAATGAGCTTATATTGTGATCATATAATAACAATTTTTATACACGCAGGAAACAGTCTCATGTCGTTGTTAAACTCCTTGTCATGTAGAACATTGTACTCACATAAAAACAAATGATTGATCTACATAGAAAAAGATCGCTTTTCAAGCTAAATTTTGATCAATATACGTATGAAAATGTTGTTTCGAAATGTTGAGATTAGTGATGCGAAAGTACGCAGTAATCTCAACAGGTTATGGGCCCAGCATGGTTCCACTGCGTACTGGGCCCATAACCTATTGAGATTACTGCGTACTGGGCCCATAACCTGTTGAGATTACTGCGTACTGGGCCCATAACCTGTTGAGATTACTGCGTACTGGGCCCATAACCTGTTGAGATTACTTGTGTTAAATACATGTAGGTTTATTTCTGTATTTTGTATTCACTGCAGTGGATAGTTCACTATATAGATTATAGTATGTTCACTCTATCGAGACTCTACTGTATATTATATAAATCATAAAATCAAATAATACTGTCAAATGTCTGGCATCCAACTTGTGTAATAAAACATATAGGTATGTAACTTCTTAAACTTTTCAAATTACTAAATGTTACAATATTATGATGCAAACAAATTTAACTAATTTAGAAGATATTTCAAATGTCGAAATATATATAACGAGAAGTTCAACATTTCTCATCAATGGTAATATTTTTTCATAAATGTTGTAGAATGTAGAATAAAGAAGCGTCATTTCTGTACACCAAACGAGTTTCGGGTCGGACGAGTCTATGTTTTCTTAAACGGTGTGGTTAATGGTGCATCTCGACTTGCGACGAACAACTAAATGACCATAATCATAGGACCATAATCATAGGACCAAAATCTATAATCCGGGCGAAACGGTCCGGAAAGCAAGTTTTATGTATGAAAAGTGAATTTGGAAAAGATCTAAAGTATGTCGTTTTTTGTGAGATTTTTATGGTAAGTTCTTAGAAAAAATGCGATTTTTGATAAAAATCGAAATTTCTTAGAATGCATACACGTCCGTCATGCATCATCAATTTTCTTTAAAAATTACGAGATTTTCTTGCAAATTAAAAATAGATAAATATTTTAACGCCCATAACTTCTAAACTAAACTATTTTTGTTAAGAAGTTATGGGTGTTAAAAAGATATAAAATTTAAGCTATAGTATTATATAAAATGCAACTAATAAAAACATTAAAATGATTAATTGTGAAAGATTTTATATACATAGAGGTACCTTCGCTTTCCATACAATTGCTTATCGAACAAATGCAGCATTGCAGTTTTGTATGCAATGCCATTATTTAAAATCAGTGAACTTTTTCCTGATAAAATAAACACATTCAATTGCATTATATCTGTAGCCTAAAATCAAAATCACTTATGGTGACTATTTAACTCAGTTAAGTTTCTATAATAACTCGAACAAAATTGGTTGGCAACAGCGTCAAGAGCGAAAATTAATGTTATTTTTACTTGATAACTTAAACTTCTGATATTGTTGGAAAGCAGCCAATTATATAATTGATTCCAAACATATCGGAAAAAATCATTTTACCAACCATAGTCACAGTCAGGATTTTAACCAGAACCTTCCCACTTTCGCGGCAGAATGAGCTTACAATTACTCAACCGTGACATGATTACTAATCTAACATTCTCCTTATATGCTTCGGAATCAATAGATTTTCACTACATGTGAGTGTTAATTCAGTATAGCTAGGTTGTAGAAGTGAATCTTCGTACTAGCGAGAGCTCATGATGAAAGTGAAAATTATGGTTGGTAAAATGATTTTTTCCGATATGTTTGGAATCAATTATATAATTGGCTGCTTTCCAACAAAAACTTTCAATTAAAATCAGCCGTATAAAAAATCTATTAATTTACTTGAATTTCTATCACTCGAATGAAGTAGTCGGGTATAACGAATTGGAGGATCAATCGTCAAGACCACTAACTGCGAGAGTTATATGGCATGAGTACTTTTTTCGTAAAGGCCATCAATAGCTACGGTTATTTGGACCTGGTACCAATTCATATTTTCAATTTATTATTTTTTAATAGATATTTAATTGAAAATCCAATTGATATACTTTCGGATTAGAACTTGAGAACTGGGGGCTTGTAATAGAGGAACTAAAGAAACACCATATATAACAACGGTATGCATTGCTATACGCTCGGCTATTCTCGATCCCAGGGGTTCAAGTACTAATTATTTTTGAAGTGAAAACTTCCTTAGGCGCGCTTTGCCTGGGTAGTGAATGAAAATGAACTAATTCACACCCGACGGTGACGCTCGCTAAATCGGGGTTACTCGGCTCAAACACGAACACGTATTTGCAGTATGCTGGTAATTTTTTATAACTGAAAATCCAATGGATATTTTTTTTCAGTACTCGGAACTGGGGGTTTGTCATACACGACTGACAAGCTCGGCTATTGTTACAGAATCGACATACTATGTGGTTTTGACTTGTGACCGTAGATATGTGTGTAAAATGAGACAGAACTATATCATTATGACTATATGGTATACACAATGGAAATTCAAATTTTCCATCTTTTCTTTCTTTAATATTAAATAAAAGAAAATTCGATTGACATTAATTCCATTCGATGAAAAAGGAAAGGAATGGTGGAAAACTTGTTATGTAATAAGTAACATGATGAATTGAGCACACAAAATGTCTTCTCTTACCGCAATTGTAACTGGGCACCTTTAACTATAGTAGAGTCCTCAGAACAAAGAGAGAGCCATAGAAGCAGCATATCAGGTGCGCTTGTGAAGCTGTAACGGTTTAAGGTTCTTTAGTTTACTGTCTCACACAGCTACGATAATTCGAATATCGTTTGTGTGTTTTTTACCCTCCAGACAGTCCGTCAATCTGAGTGTGCTTCGGCGTCAGGCCTCTGAAAGACCTGATACAGGCACACAGCACACCATTATTAGATTTTTTTAATTCGTTTAGTGATGCCAATAAGTGATTAGTGGCGCGTATACCAATAATGGTTGGAATTGCTTCCTTACTTAAATTCATGTGATCTCAATGTGACTTATTTGTTCCCCGCACGTCTCGACTGGCTTCAGGTGTACATAGTATCCACAAGCTGCGATATGCTCATTCTATAGCTATCTCTGTTCTGAGGTCGAGTCTATGCGGAGATGCGATCAATTCATAATTCATGTCGAAGCGGTTGCGCGAATGATGATAATTTGATATCATCCAGAATTGTTGTATTATTTCCAGCTCTCTGATCTGTCGGATATATTTAATTCAAAAATAAGAGCTGGAATGTGTGAAACATCAACAAAAATTCGACTGGATAGCCAGTTCTATATATACTTCCCACCTAGTAAACAATCGCTCGTAATTATAGGCTTGCCAGCCGTAAAAAATGATTTTTCGGGATTTCTTCCGTATAAAAATATTTTCCGGGATTTCTTGGATGTAGAAGCGGGACTCAAAATTTTTTCCCGGGATGTACGTAAAAACTGCGTCCCGCAAGGATTTTGAACGGGATGGCGGAAAATAGCCCTAGAAACGGAACGTCTTGGAAAATCCGGAACAGGGCAACCCTACTCGTAACTGAAAATATTCCTAACAAAACAATTCTCTTTGCAATTTGTGTAAAAAAAAACTAAAATTAGGATTATTGTGCTCCGGTCACGTTCGCTAATATCAACTATACACATTTGCTAGTTCGATTTCAAAGCGTAATTTAAATTTCAAATAAAATGTAATCACTTTCTACTCCGAGTATATAAAAACACACACACACACACATAAAAACCTTCTCTCAAGCATATGTAAATGTTATAGTATGTATCCTTAACGCATGCAAACATAATACAACATATATACTGGTTATGAAGAACCGCGATCTTCGGTTATGTGCCAGACATCAGCTGTTGTGATGTACCACTCTGACTAGCATACATTTACTGACACTATCAGCGCGATATGGTACTGACATTTGACGATTACATAAAGTGCATCTTCGTACATTTTGTGGCAATTGAATCAATTATTTCTTGCATGCAAACCAGTCATCTCACAAAACTGTTCACTTCATAAAATGTTTAGACGCTTCAGAAAATGTCTAAACGTTTCATAAAATGTATAGACGTTTCATAAAATCTATAGTTGCTATCTTCAGGTGTTGTTAAATTTCATCTACCTACTATATAAATCCTAAAATTTCGAAATTTAAATCAGTACTCCACAATCCACTACATAATACGCATGTGCTTAATATTATAACGTGTTACGGATACTCAATGTGTAATTTTTAAAAACATTTAACCACACCTGAAGATAGCAACTCGTTGCTGAAACGTGTCGTGTTAAAACAGGAAGGCACAAGACGGACATCAACAAATACAAGGTATTTCTAATACTTCATAATACTCTTTTTTTAACTTGTTTACCGATTTAAATTTGGTAATATTGTAGTAAACCCCAAGATGTTATGCCACTGCCTCCAATAGCAACCACGAGAAAGAAAGGTCACAGTAGTAAAGCGTGGAATGGTATCGAAGATTCCAGACAACGCTAGAGAGTACGAGGACGCATTGAGGGTACACCGCACGCAGGTAATATAAACGGCGAGTGTGTCGTGTTGAGGCAATCAGTGAATGGTGATCTGTGCCTTCAGTCAGTACAGTGAAATAAATATTGATCAGTCAACGGGGCAATCAGTGTCGTGTTGAATACGAAGTCAAGTACTGAGCGACGAATAGTGCGTCTGATATAAATAAATCTGACATAAATAATTACAAATAAATAATCCTTGTATATATAGTTATTTGTTAAGTGTTATTTAAGTGGTTCGTTTAGTTAAATAATTACCGTTTAAGTGTTTTTTATTGTTAGAATTGACTTTTCGTTGTTGCATTTATTGTTATTGTATTTTTAATTATTGTAAATAAATATTTATTCCGCCAACTCAGAAAACAGTTTTGTAACAATATTATAGTCTGCAGGTATACATGTAATAATTATTCAGTCATAAAGTGAGTATGATGACCTTTTTTATGAGGTTATTTTACTACTGAAGAAGAAATTGAAGCGAGCGCTCGTTTTTTTTCGTCTTGCATTTCATCTACTTTTTATATTTTCCTTAAATTTACATTGCTTAATAATAATGATCATAAAACCCATCGTTTATTTTATATGAAAATATGATTACATACACACACACAAATAAACTAACCACACAAACATACAAGTCGAGCTGAGAATTTCAGGAGCGAAATTTTGAGTAATCTTGAGCAAAAAAACTCTTCAGTTGTAGAGCGTCTATAACTCTACAATCTTCAGACTCTTCAGTTTCAACTCATATTGTCGAAACGTGATCGAGAAATTTCATGTATCGTCTCGGTACAGTCTCATCGAAACGGGATCGTTTTTCTTTCAAACAAGACGGAAAAAGACAGTTCGGTGTAATGGTTAGCATGCTAGTCTTTGGATCAAACTACTGTTTGACCAGCGAACGAACTTCGGTATAGTGTTGCCGTCTAGACAAGACAAGACTTTCAAAGTCTTATCTTGTCTTGAAATATCAAGACAAGACGTCACTTAAGTCTTGTTTAGAAATATCAAGACTTCACTAAGTCTAAGTCTAGATTAACAAACTCTTGTCTTGTTTAATATTGTTACAAAACTGTTTTCTGAGTTGGCGGAATAAATATTTATTTACAATAATTAAAAGTACAATAACAATAAACGTAACAACGAAAAGTCAGTTCTAACAATCAACACAAGTAAACAATAACTAAACGGTAATTAACACTTAATTATATACAATTGACTATACTAATATTTATTTTATCAGGTGTATTTATATCGCGGAACTATTTATATCACTGATCCACTTGATTGCAGACTCACCATTGACTAATTGACTGATCGCTTCACTCACTCGTTTATATAATAATAATAATAATAATAAATTTATTTGTATTGGCTACACCGTGTACCGGTCAAATACAAGTCAAAAACATAATAAAAAAGTCTACAATAATTAGATGTAATCACCAATATTTAAAAAATGTTGGTAATCATAAAAACAATTTACAGCAAGATACGCTTTTATATTAGGTCTTTTAAATTTATGAATAGGTAACGCTTTTGTCTCCGGCAACAGTTTATTATAAAATTGCAAACCCAGATAATTGGGGCCGTACCTCGTATGCGTAAATTTATTTAGGGGCAAACACAGATTGGATTATTTCCGAGTATCATGAGAATGAATTGTTGATTGATACGCTGCGTGGCTGAAGCCCAGTGCTTCTCGCGTTCTCTAGAAACTTCGCGTAGTTACTCGTTGTTCAGCAAGTAGACACCGCTTCTCAGAATTCTTGCCTGACGTTTAAATACAGGGTGATCCGTAACAATATCAAGACTCTAGATTATTTTCAAGAGTCTAGATTAGTAAACCTTTACATACTACTACTTAGTTTATCTAGACTCTTGAAAATTGTCTAGAGTTTTGGCAAGAGTCTTGATCTAGATAAAGCAAGTCTTGTCTTGTTTTGAAAATTTCTAGACAAGACTTTTGCAAGTCTTGTCTTGAAAATCTAGACAAGACAAGACAAGAGTCTGGAAAGTCTAAATCTAGACGGCAACACTACTTCGGTCTAAAGAATGTGCAAATAGAAGTATAGGGGCTCTTATTTAAGGTAAGCGGCATGAAAACAAATGAACGACTTGTAGCTAATCCTGACAATATATGTATTAAAACGCTCGTGTCAGAATAAATGAATGAATTGTAAATTATAGTCGCTCGACAACTGAGGTCATTAGCGTCTGAAAACAATAAGTGTTTATAAAAACAAAAGCAAAATCAAAAATTGGCTCGCGTCAGATTGTGAATATCTTATCCGCACCGACGTTCTTTCCTTGGTCGGACAGGGTCGTGGGTTCGATTCCCACCTGCGCTTATGGATTTTTTGTGATGTAGTTTAATTTAATTTGTTGTACCTAATTAGACGCTAATGACCTTCTTTGTCGAGCGTCTATAATCTACAACAAATATATAAACAAAAATCGAAAAAGTGTCGGTCTCACGCGGAACTTTAAAGTTCTACTTGCCGCACATTCCCTTATTCTTTTCCTTATCTTGCAATTCTTTTCATGACGGATTTTCTACGAACAGACAGGGCAGAGTCCTATTGCAAACTGAAGGTTATGTGCAGGATGCGACAGGGATTGGGACTACATGAGTGAGTCGAGACCCAAGAGAGAAAGAGACGAACAGTACATTAAATGAGGCGGCAACTAGAACAAAACTTTGGCACCCTTTCCTTCTTCACAGTGTCTTGTCTTCCGTAGAACTTTAATAAGTCAGCCTGTCACTTGCAGTCCCGGCAGCTCCCTTCAATCCAAAACACAACTTAACCTAATCCCAACTCTAACCTTGTTTCGTTGCAATCTCGTTCAAGCGTGTATTTATTTATCAAATCAAACTAAAAAAATTCACAGATTTCGCAATCCTTGCAACCATCGAGGACATTGGAAATGATAACAGCATATATGAAACATAATTAACTGTTTATTATACACACAATATTTATCAATGCACTGTTTAGTTTTGTCAGGAATAACCCTATTATTCTTCTGTTATATACGCGTTCACTTTTGCTTGATTACTTAACTTTTAAATGGATTTTTCTACAGTATTTATTAACATTTGCTCAAAAATAACACCGCAGATCGTCGCAAATATCTCTCAATTAACTAGACATGATATAAAACACATTTCGAAAAAATTGCACTTGTTCAATTTTGCATGATTGCTCCTCACTTGATCGCGACACCGTTGTCTTTTGGCCTTGAACGAAAACTCGTAACTCTGCCCCCATATACGAACATAAACATTTCCAATGTTAAAATGGGTATGTCTGTATCTCGCGTACAGACAAATGATGTGAATACCGTCAATCACAAATAATAATTTTTATTCGTTGTCGTGGAAAGAAATACACCCACTTTTATTAATCTTATAAAATCAAATGTTCGTAAAATATAATAAATAAAATAATTGTAATTTTATTTTTTTATATTGTTACAAAACTGTTTTCTGAGTTGGCGGAATAAATATTTGTTTACAATAATTAAAAACACAATAATAATGAATGCAACAACGAAAAGTCAGTTCTAACAATCAACACAATAACTTAACAGTAATTACAAAGCAAAACAAACCAACTATATACAATAACTCGTAATTATTACCACTACACTAGTATTTATTTTATCACTTTATTTATTTATATCACGGCACTATTTATATTACTGATCTACCGTAGACTTGAATGCGTGACTCACCGTTTACTGATTCCCTCACTCACTCGTACTGGCTGTTTATATATGCTGCGAGGCGTAAGCTTAGTGCGTTCTCGCTTTCTCTAGAACTTTCGCGCAGGTATTAGTTGTTACAGTAATTAGACCCCGTTTCTCAGAACTCTTGCCTGCCGTTTATATACAGGGTGATCCGTAACAATATTTCAAATTTTTATATCCAACGCCTATAAATATTCATCATTAAAAAAAAATTAAAGCTTTCGGAATTAGAACCTAAGCTTGGCGTTTGTAGACTCATACTTTTCCGCACGGCCACCATGACTTACTGTGTCTGAGACCTTCACTTCTGACTATTTCCGTTACATCTAATATTTCTAAAATGCCAGTTCAGTAGTCAGTATGAGACATCAGACGTTATTCACATTAAAAAAAGCGCATTCAGCTGTCTGATTTTAAAAATAACGTCAAATAGATATTTCACATTTTTCGTCTGTTGGTGAATCCGGCTGTAAAAATTATATGGACTGACTTGTTTTAAGTTTCAATCTTCCAAGTAATCATTCTGAATATTTATATCCCAAAAATTATATTCTTCAATGTTTTCGATGTCGTCCAATTCCATTAGATATGTCGTAAAACCCCTGATAAAACCGGGGAAATTCATTGATTTTGAATGTTTCGCTTGCAATTTTGAGAAGCTTCTGCAGGTATTTGAATTAATTGCAATTGGGTTTTTAAGTGAATTTTTTTTTTTACTTAAATGGAAGGACCACATACAAGTTTTATAGCAAAACTGTTTTTATTTAATTTTTTTGCTTACTAATTAAAAAGTTATATTTAAATAAAAATTAATTTTTAAACTCAGTTCCGATAACGCGCCGAAAGAATCCGAACGCGTGTGACGTCATTATGTTATCTATGGTCTTTGTATCCATGGTTACCAAGTTAAAAATTTATTATTTTTGATAGTATGTGTAATACATATACACAAATACCAACAAATGCAGACACATTTTAACATAACGACGTCACAAACATTCCTGGCGCGTTTTGAAGTCACGTGATATTTTTTAAATTTTTATACATTTTAATTAATTTTTAGTAATTTATCTATAGCTTTAAAAAAAATTTTCTTTTCGATTTTCAATATTATTTATGTTAAATTATTAGAAAAAATTAAAAAATTAATAATTTTTTTTAAACTTAAATACCTAATTATTCTTTATTAATAATTATTTCCCTCTGTATAAATCTGCAATGATTTACAAAAACAAAGAATAGAATCAATTACAAAAAAGTAAGATTCTCCAAAACCCACGTATTATATAAATGGATATCGTTAGAAGAAATAATTGGGTTTTAATCTATTTCATCCCAAGCATTTAAAGGGTTAACCAAAGTGTGAAACAATAAGGGTTCCTTTTAGAATGCATATGTGTTTGTGAAGATAAATGTACAACAGCGTGCAAAAATTTTTATTTTATTGTAAATTATAGACGCGTCGACAACTTAAGTTATTAGCGTCTTGATTACATTAAATAAAATTCTCACTTAAAACTAAATGACATCACAAAACATCCATGAGCGGAGGCGAGATTCGAACCAACGACAGTATGATCCAGAGGCCGCGACGCTAACCACTGGACCACACTGTCCCCAAGTACCAACTATATACTAATCATTTCCAGAATATTTCTGTTTTTACTGCAGACATGATTTGAAAAGGTATAGGACCGATTTTTATGACATTGTTATTATACACTACGAATTGGTACCAAAAACTAAAAATATTTAGGGTACTTTCTACCCGGCTACAATTGGATAAAAATAGGATTCCTGTCAAAACTGAGAAGTCGTGAGTAAAAGCGTTAAAAAAATAATGAAGTCGTCAATGTCACCGTATATTGTATGAAGATGGCAATGTCAGTATATTTTGTACTACAGTGTACATAACATCTACATCTACATTTAAGAATATATTATACAATGTGTTGCCTAATATTTGGGACATTGGAAACTAGCATATATAAATCATTAACTTTGAAAAATTTACATACGGTGTATTTAACAATGAAATTAACAATCAATATGATTATAGATTCCTTACCGTAAAGAAATTCACTAATTATTAGTGAACTAGCGGCCCGTCCCGGCTACGCCCAGGTGGTATGAAATTATGATTTAATAGCGGTTTTTAAGACCTACAATTTTTTCGTACATTGTTTTGATGGATCTCTAAAGATTTGGCCAGCGTTAGCCATGTAAGCGTACGAAAACAGTTTTTTTTTGACAAAACACCGTCATAGTTCAGCCATTTTGTACAAAATATTTACAAATTATATACACAAACCTTCCTCATTTATCGCTCTTTCTATTAGTGAAAACCGTTTTAAAATCCGGTGCGTGGTTTAGAAGAAGTAAGCGGAGAAACAAACAGAGGCAGACAGCGACTTTGTTTTATACTATTTAGAGATTATAACATAATGTTACGGATCACCCTGTATATAAACGGCAGGCGGGAGTTCTGAGAAGCGGTGTCTGCTTGCTGTAAACATCTAGTACCGGCACGAAGGTTCTAAAGAAGTCGAGGAGGCACTGGGCTTACGCCGCGCGGCCTTGCCAAAAATTGTAAATGTATCGACTTTAATAACGTTTTTAGGTGGCACTGCCTCGACTATAAAATTACCATAACAACCCTAAAATATATAGTGATGGCCCATTCTGATCCATTCATTTTATATTAGTCATACATAAGAAGTTTTAATTCGGTCGTGGATGCCGCAACACATGCCCTTTTCTATCATTTTGAATAAAAACTGTTACGAACTTTGAAAAGATAAACGTTAATGACCTCTGTTGTCGAGCGTCTATAATTTACAATTGAAAAGATAAATACGGCATTCAACACATTTTAAAATTCCGAACAAATTATTTCTTTACCGTTTTGCTCTAAAACATACAGGAGAGTTGCAATATTTGTAAACGTTTTAATTTTACATGCCGATTCCCTATGTGTCAAATATTTAGGAACACATTGTATGCGCCCTAGAGCAGATCTACTACTTTTCTAGCCAGCATATCACGCCATCAGCTGCTCTGGATGTCACGTAATTTGGTACTAAGATAGAGGCGGTCGGCCGTGCGACGGACACAAACAGACATTGCGTACGCGTTGTCACGGCAACAGGCGACTCGCTCCCGTTGCCCTATAGCGCGTCGCGCCGCTCTGCTGCTGCGTGACGCTATAAGGTGTCTGTGAAACAAATGAGGGAAGAACAACAGCTATACAATATATTATACAAAATCTGTGGGCAGAAAGCAAGACAGTTCATATCGAATTTCATCTGGATCTTCCGATAAGAGATAAATGCCTTAAAAAAAATTCGACTGATGACCGGTCCTATACTTCCCACCTAGTAAATATTTGCAAAAAATAAACACTCTTTTTTTATTCTTTGAAAAAAAGCATGGCCCTCTTTTTTGTTTAGTGATCTACTGATGGCTAGGTTAATATAGCAAAAATCATGGTTTCCTTAATTTACGTACAATTTTCTTTTTTCAGTAAAATATTTTTTTTTTTCGAAAACTACATATTTAATTTTAGAGAAAAAAAATATTTACATTTTTTTCATATTATAACATCTAGAATTCATTTATATTTTCATTTTCATTTATATTATTTCGAATATCGCCAAAAATCGCATTTTTTCAAAGCTGTATGCCTTAAAAAAGTCGCAAAAATCGAAATCTTTAATATGTGCTTGAAATTAAGAATGTTTATGGAAAAAAATACGCTGAATTCAGTGAGCACAAGCAAACGTCTGTATCTCTTTTAGTTTAGGAGCTACGGCCATTCAAAGATGTTTTTATGATTTCTGAGAAACTTTGAACGGACATAACTTCTAAACCTGAAGAGATACAGAAGTTTGCTTGTGCTCACTGAAATCAGCGTGTCATTTTTTACAAGCATGGCGATTTTCATAAAGTTCTGAGAGATTTCGATTTTCGCCAAAAATCGCATTTTTTCAAAGGGACATAACTTCTAAACCTGAAGAGATACAGAAGTTTGCTTGTGCTCACTGAAATCAGCGTGTCATTTTTTACAAGCATGGCGATTTTCATAAAGTTCTGAGAGATTTCGATTTTCGCCAAAAATCGCATTTTTTCAAAGGTATATGCCTTAAAAAAATCGCAAAAATCGAAATCTTTAATATGTGCTTGAAATTAAGAATGTTTATGGAAAAAAATACGCTGAATTCAGTGAGCACAAGCAAACATCTGTATCTCTTTTAGTTTAGGAGCTACGGCCATTCAAAGATGTTTTTATGATTTCTGAGAAACTTTGAACGGACATAACTTCTAAACGTGAAGAGATACAGAAGTTTGCTTGTGCTTACTGGAATCAGCGTGTCATTTCTTACTGTACTTATGTATTTTTGACCTACTCTTCACTTTTGGTGTACACAGAGTTAATTAAATAATAATAACAAGCCGTGAGGTGGGTCGTTTATTAGGACTAAAGTGCGACCCTTGAGGTCCACACGACGAACTTCCCAGTTTGATAAATATTTAATAATAATAATTAAATTAGATATTACACAGAAAAGTAATCATTTTAA
This sequence comes from Mongoloraphidia duomilia, assembly GCA_039654895.1. Lineage (NCBI taxonomy): Eukaryota > Metazoa > Arthropoda > Insecta > Raphidioptera > Raphidiidae > Mongoloraphidia > Mongoloraphidia duomilia. The sequence continues at coordinate 3,475,724 of CM077522.1, read as the reverse complement.
TCATTAAAACATCAATAATTAAAAAAAAAAAAAAAAAAAAAAACGGCTGAACCGATTTTTATAAAATTTATGTCGAATCAAAATGACGTTAACACGCCTCGATTGACACCCTTACGAAGTCGACATAATTTTTATTCGCGAGATATTGTGTAAAATCTACTTTTTTGGAGGTTATTTGGTTAAGAAAAAAGAACGGCTGAACCGATTTTAAAAAAATTCCTTTCAGATCATATATACGTTAATACGCGTCGATTGGCACCCCAACGTAGTCGATATCATTTTTCGTTTTCGAGATTTCGTCTTAGAAAGAAATGGACACATACATACGTACGTACGTACGTACATACGTACACACACACACACACACACACAGACATCTTTCTAAAAGTAGTGTAAAAATAGTGTAGTGACCTTGAAACATAAAAATTTTTTTTCCTTTTTGATTTCGATTTTCGGACCCATTACAATAACTTCCAATGGGAAGTTAATAATAATAATAATTTTCTACAAGCATGGCGATTTTGATAAAGTTCTGAGAGATTTCGATTTTCGCCAAAAATCGCATTTTTTCAAAGGTATATGCCTTAAAAAAATCGCAAAAATCGAAATCTTTAATATGTGCTTGAAATTAAGAATGTTTATGGAAAAAAATACGCTGAATTCAGTGAGCACAAGCAAACGTCTGTATCTCTTTTAGTTTAGGAGCTACGGTCATTCAAAGATGTTTTTATGATTTCTGAGAAACTTTGAACGGACATAACTTCTAAACGTGAAGAGATACAGAAGTTTGTTTGTGCTCACTGGAATCAGCGTGTCATTTTCTACAAGCATGGCGATTTTCATCAAGTTCTGAGAGATTTCGATTTTCGCCAAAAATCGCATTTTTTTAAAGGTATATAACTAAAAAAAATCGCAAAAATCGAAATCTTTAATATGTGCTTGAAATTAAGAATGTTTATGGAAAAAAATACGCTGAATTCAGTGAGCACAAGCAAATGTTTGTATCTCTTTTAGTTTAGGAGCTACAGCCATTCAAAGATGTTTTTATGATTTCTGAGAAACTTTGAAAGGACATAACTTCTAAACCTGAAGAGATACAGAAGTTTACTTGTGCTCACTGGAATCAGCGTGTCATTTTCTACAAGCAGGGCGATTTTCATAAAGTTCTGAGAGATTTCTATTTTTGCCAAAAATCGCATTTTTTCAAAGGTATATGCCTTAAAAAAATCGAAATCTTTAATATGTGCTTGAAATTATTAATGTTTATAGAAAAAAATACGCTGAATCCAGCGAGCACTAGCAAACGTCTGTATCTCTTTTAATTTAGGAGCTACGCTCATTCAAAGATGTTTTTATGATTTCTGAGAAACTTTGAACGGACATAACTTCTAAACGTGAAGAGATACAGAAGTTTGTTTGTGCTCACTGGAATCAGCGTGTCATTTTCTACAAGCATGGCAATTTTCATCAAGTTCTGAGAGATTTCGATTTTCGCCAAAAATCGCATTTTTTCAAAGGTATAGGCCTTAAAAAAATCGCAAAAATCGAAATCTTTAATATGTGCTTGAAATTAAGAATGTTTATGGAAAAAAATACGCTGAATTCAGTGAGCACAAGCAAACGTCTGTATCTCTTTTAGTTTAGGAGCTACGGCCATTCAAAGATGTTTTTATGATTTCTGAGAAACTTTGAACGGACATAACTTCTAAACGTGAAGAGATACAGAAGTTTGCTTGTGCTTACTGGAATCAGCGTGTCATTTCTTACTGTACTTATGTATTTTTGACCTACTCTTCACTTTTGGTGTACACAGAGTTAATTAAATAATAATAATAATAATAATAATTTTCTACAAGCATGGCGATTTTGATAAAGTTCTGAGAGATTTCGATTTTCGCCAAAAATCGCATTTTTTCAAAGTATGCCTTAAAAAAATCGCAAAAATCGAAATCTTTAATATGTGCTTGAAATTATTAATGTTTATAGAAAAAAATACGCTGAATCCAGCGAGCACTAGCAAACGTCTGTATCTCTTTTAATTTAGGAGCTACGGTCATTCAAAGATGTTTTTATGATTTCTGAGAAACTTTGAACGGACATAACTTCTAAACGTGAATAGATACAGAAGTTTGTTTGTGCTCACTGGAATCAGCGTGTCATTTTCTACAAGCATGGCAATTTTCATCAAGTTCTGAGAGATTTCGATTTTCGCCAAAAATCGCATTTTTTCAAAGGTATAGGCCTTAAAAAAATCGCAAAAATCGAAATCTTTAATATGTGCTTGAAATTAAGAATGTTTATGGAAAAAAATACGCTGAATTCAGTGAGCACAAGCAAACGTCTGTATCTCTTTTAGTTTAGGAGCTACGGTCATTCAAAGATGTTTTTATGATTCCTGAGAAACTTTGAACGGACATAACTTCTAAACCTGAAGAGATACAGAAGTTTGCTTGTGCTCACTAGAATCAGCGTGTCATTTTCTACAAGCATGGCGATTTTCATAAAATTCTGAGAGATTTCGATTTTCAACAAAAATCGCGTCAATAGGAACCACTGACGCGATTTTTAGATTTGAAAGTTAATCCAAGAATGTTATTCAACTTTATTTGCGATTCTCGTGTGAAAAAGAACTATGAAGGTACCATAGATAAAGCTTTTATATATGGTTACTAGCGGCCCGGTCCGTCTTCGCCCGGGTGATATTAATTTATGATTTATCCCCCCGCGAGAAATTCTCCCCTTGCGAAGCGCAGTCGGGCTAGTGGCGTTTATATTAGTAGGATTTCGCCAATATGCTAAAATGCAAGAAAATGGCAGAGCTACGTTTTGTTACTATCCCACAGGAACTATACATTTTTCCGGGATGAAAAGTACCCTATGTCCTATTTTAGGATCTAAAGTAATTATATCCCTTTCATGAAAATCCATTCAGCCGTTACGGAGCCGAGTGGTAACAAACATAAACACACACAAACTTTCGCATGTATAATTTAGTAGAGATCAGTAGAGATTGTTATCTGGGTCTTCACTTTTTTTTCAATTTTTTTGTCAGTACAACGAAAAAATAATAGAAAATTCAATGAACTGGATGATTAATCGGTCATTTATCTTATTTTAAAACAAATTAGTCTTAAGTGGTTTTGCCTTAAGGCCACAGATATGCGCTTTCTACTCTACGCGGTAGAAGAATGGGTGATTTATTGCTATAAAGCGAATTTAAGCAAACTAAACAACGCGACCTTCAGTTTAAATTTAAAGCACAATTTTCTTAACTTTTTTGTTGTACTGTTTTTTTCTTTTTTAGAAAATGCAATTCAACGCATCATTGAATTTGAATTTTATGAAAAAACTCTCAAAGACAATAACATACTATGGGATTTTTGGTTATGAACTGATTACTGAAATGCATAAATTAAATTACTTTGTTGCAAAGGATAGCAATCTGAAACATTATGACACCCAATAACAATGTTGCCATAAAACATAGAACAACATTTTATGAAAAATGCCCTACATATATAGGTTATAAAATATATGCAAGATTGCCTGAAGCTGTTAGAAATGAAAAAAATTTGATCAAATTCCAAAAAGAATTAAAAAAATATTTTCTGAAATCTGTGCCTTATGATCTTTATGAACTAATGTAATTTTGAATTTTATTGACGTTTTGTATCCATTTATTGGCAGTGCAAATAAATAAATATTATTATTACTATTAAAGACAAACAACAATTTTAGAAACGCGTGCATCATACACTGAAAATACTACCCGCGGCGGGCTTCAGAATGGCCGAGTGTGTAGCAATGCTGTTGTTTACATGGCGTTGCTATGGTTCCTCTATTACAAGTCCCCAGTTCCCGGGTTCTAACCCGAGAGCTGGTAAAAGTGTCAATTGGATTTTCAATTTATTATTAAAAAAAAAATAATGAATTGAAAATATGAATTGGTGCTAGGCCCAAATAACCTTAGCTGTTGGTGGTCTTTAAAACACAATTTAATTTAATTTCAGTACCCGCGGCTTCGCTCGCGTTTTATTACCTACTGCTCATCCCCATTCAGTCTAAGCATGATGATAAATAGCCTATCATTTAATTTCGAAATAAACGTAACGAAGAGAGAAGTACATTTGTCTTTGTCGAATGTCACATCAATGTTGGCGAAAACAATTTGTGAGTCTTTTGAGAAAATAGAAAGCTTTTCATGTTCAAGTTGTGTTAAGTAATTACCGAAAAAAGTTCGAAGCAAAGTAAACGTTTTTAAAGAAAATTACAGAAAATAGAGCAATATAGATGGTTCGAATATCTGCTATTGAATAAAGTATTTTTAAAGCGCGAGTGATTCCGATCGAATGTGGAAAAAGCGTGACGGAAATTATGGTGGGGATAAGGAAAAAGTAATAAATACCCATTCAGGCCCATAGCCAGGACTTTTTTTCGGGGGGAGCTTAAAAGTCAAAAAGTAAATAAAGTCACTCACAAACTTTCAGCAGTTTAATTATTACATTCGTTTCATGAAAAATTATGGTCATATAAATGACACATTCATTATTTGAAATGTATTTAAAAAGACTTTTTTACAGAAAAACACACATTTGCTAGAATTTGTGAAATTTCGGGGGGGTTTCAGCCCCTTAAGCAACCCCCCTGGCTACGTGCCTGTATATCCATTGACTTACACTACTGGTCTTGCCCTAGTTATTTTTCGATTCATGCTTAAGATTCACAATAATATGAGTGAGGAGGATAGACTATGGTTGTGGCCAGTCTTTATGATACTAGTTTGAGAGAGATAGAGATTGGCCACACATTTTAAATTTTTAAAACTTTTTTTTGTAGGTACCTCTTCTTGTGGGGTAACGTTGAAAATGGCGTTTTGAGAAGATTATGAATGTGTTTTTATTTTATTTATTTTATAAAAATTGTAAGCTTAGCATAACTTACATATTACGGAACCCAACTCTGCGTGGCTCGACACGCACTTGGCCGTTTATTTAGTGTATGTGAACGAGAGAGGATGTTAAAGTATACCGCTGAGTGAAAGTTTTACTTCTACAGTGCAGTGGTTTTAAGCGTACACACTCTTTTTTTAAACGGTTTTATTTAACTTCACGTTCCGTATATATTTTGATTGTTTCAAATCTTGCGACCGATTTAAAAAATAATGTTTTTACGTTTTCAGACATGTAGTTATAGACCGAGAGCTAGTGACAATTTTTTGGTGTTATTTATTCAAGGCCTTATTTTTGCGAAGATGTTGACGGAGGCATATTAAAGTCCCTGAGTAAGGGAATTTGCTAGATAGCTTGTCGGTGACCCAATAATCCCATTATAATATTTGCAGATCGATTGATCAGTATTAAAGGGGTGGCAGATCACCCTAAATGTGTCATGTACCCGACGAAATTTTTATTATTAGTTCAATGTTCAAATTTTAATATGTTGTTGCATCGACTTTTTCAGCATATATTTCAATTTGCAGAACCAAATGTCGGTATTAAACCCATTGCAGAACGATATAAACACCTAAGCGAGCAAGTTTCCCTCTAAGAGAGGGGATTAATACCGATATTTTGTTCTGCAAATTGAAATATATGCTTAAAAAAGTCACTGCAACATCATATTGAAATTTGAACCTTGAACTAATAATATAAATTTCGTCGGGTACATGACACGTTTAGGGTGATCTTCCACCACTTTAATACTGAACAATCGATCCGCAAATATTATAATGGCATTACTGAGTCACCGACAAGCTATACTTACGAACAATTTCAGCCTTGAAGCAATAATAATTGTGACAATTTTTTTTTGTTACATGTTGGGGGCGGTCTGCATCCCTCCCATACCGCTATCTAGCAAAATCCCTTACTCAGGGCACTTTAATATGCCTCCCTCAACATCTTCATAAAAATAAGTCCTTGAATAAATAACACCAAAAAATTGTCACTTGCTCTCGGTCTATTATACTGATTATATCATTTTAATTTTTATATTTTTCTTTCATTTACATGTACAAACCTTGACTTGATTTCTGATAAAAATTCTTACATCAGAACAATTTCTGAATGTCATTTAGCGAAATTGTAAATTAAAAAAAATTTAGAAACAATTTCAAATTCTTCATTTATTTTATTTATTGTCGACAATTCAGGTCATTAGCGTCTTCAACACAACAAACCATTCATTTGTATATTATAGACCCCGCCAGCCGATATACAGTAATACCAACTCATATTTTCAATTTACTATAGTGTAGCAAACCTCAAGATGTTACGCCACTGCCTCCAATAGAAACGTCGAGAAGGAAAGGTCACAGTGGTGAGGCGTGGGATGGTATCGAAGATACGAGCACCTGTCGGAATATTCTGGAGAGCGCGAGAGCGTGATGGGCTAGGCTGCTCGGTCTATATATAAGCGAAGTACGAGTGAGTCAGTGGTCAGTCAGTCGTGCGTCAGTGTCGTGTTGAACTGCGAATATAAATACAGTACTTACAAATAAATAATCCTGGTAGGTATATAAATATAGTTATTTGTTCGGTGTTATTTAAGTGTTTCACTTTGTTTAAGAATCACTGTTTCGTTATTATTATTGTGTTGATTGTTAGAATTGACATATAGTTGTTGCGTTTATTGTTATTGAATTGTTAATTATATTAAATAAATATTTATTCCGCCCACGCAGAAAACAGTTTTTTTACAATAGTTTTCTAATTTCATCATTTTTAACAGACAAAAAACGAAGATTATCCGTTCCGATTTTTTGTCCGGGTGTACAGCATGTATGTTACAAATTTCATTAGGCACTTCTTTAGCATCGTACATAACAAGTTTTTCATCGTAAAAATTAAGTGAAGATGAAATGAGGTACAGTAGGTGAACGAAGTTGGGGTAGGAGGGGTAGAGTTGCGAGTTGACTAGTGCCTGCGGTTAATGCAGCGAGTGTACGTGTGCAAGGCGCTATTACGAAGGAGTGGAAAGAGGAGGGGGGGAGAGGGAGAAACGATGGTAGCGCGGAAGCAGTATAGTTCGGATGCTGACAATAGGCTACTGCCGTCTTCACCCCTATATTACCGGGGTGGTATGATACGCAACTACCCTTCGATTTACCACGGAAACCAGTTCGGTACATGCAGTAGGGTAATTTTTCGAAGATTTCGGAAGATGATTTTTTGAAGTAAAACTTCTTAGGAGGCACTGCTTCGACGATTTGAAGGGTACAATGTTTATTCAATGAAACGAAAATGGGTGACAAGAATGCTGTGACGCGAATTAGCATAACAACCCTAAAAAAATCAATATCTGATTAATATAATAATGGCTAAATCAATAATTAATGTAATATAATGCCTCATTCTGATCCATTCATTTTATATTATTGATACATAAGAAGTTTTACTTCGGTTGTGTGTGCTGCGACACATGACGGCTTTCTTTTAATATTCAAGAAAAAACAACATACCTATATTGAAGTTACAAGTCAAATTATTATTTAGAGGGCAGTGTAGCCTAGTGGATAGCGTATTTGGTTTCGCAGCCTCTAGACTAGAGTGCAGGTTCGAATCCCACCTGCGTTCATGGATGTTTTGTGATATTATTTAGTTTTAAGAAAGTTGTTATTTAGTGTGCAGTGTGTTTTAAATACCAATAACAGCTAAGGTTATTTGGGCCTAGCACCAATTCATATTTTCAATTCATTATTTTTTTTTTAAATAATAAATTGAAAATCCAATTGGACACTTTTACCAGCCCTCGGGCTAGAACCCGGGAACTGGGGACTTGTAATAGAGGAATCATAGCAACGCCATGTAATTAACAACACTGCTACACTCTCGGCGAGGGCAGCATAGCCTAATGGTTAGCATGCTTGGTGCCGCAACCTCTAGACTGGACTGCCGTGGGTTCGAATCCCATCTGCGCTCATGGATGTTTTGTGATGTTATTTAGTTTTAAGTTAGTTGTTATTTAGTGTAGTTGAAAGACGCTAATGACCTTAGATGTCGACGCGTCTATAATCTACAATAAAATAAATAAATACACTCTCGGCTATTCTCAAGCCCTAGTGTAATTGAAAGACGCTAATGATCTGAGATGTCGACGCGTCTATAATTTACAATAAATAAATAAACAAGTCAAATTAGGATATTTCGCTACCAAACCTTGGTACTATATAATATATATATTTTTATATATATAGTGCACTCTCACTGCGCTCACAGAATCACCGGAAGCAATTTCCTTACAACATACACATACACAGAAAGGAGAAAGAGAGAGACACAGGAGAGAGAGAGAACGTTTAACTCTACAGGTTGAATAATAAGCACAAAAAATACAACAGGAATGTAACCCGAATTATCCCCTGTAGCGCTACGTGAGTCCATTTGGAGTTATTGAGAGTCATTATTTAAACGCTTTATAATAGATGAATGAAGATTGCGATAATATTGACTTGAATGTGGTCGACGAAACCTTGACGAAACGTAACGACATTAATTGAACCCATTTATCTATAAAGTCGAGTCTATATAGCCGAGCGTGCAGCGATGCCATTGTTCATATCAGGCGCCGCTGTTACGAATAGTCGCTTGCCAGCATCCAGTAAATGCGGAATATTCGGGACAGTAAGGCTCAGACATCGGGATTCCGCGTTCTGACATCGGGACAACTACAATCAATGCAAGGTGTTCATAAATTAACGGATGCAGATTCATCATCAAGTGGTGAAACTACATGTCTTTAGATAAGTGTGCGGAGCCAGATAGTGGCACGTGCTATAATCTTTGGATCGTACGCGACGGCAGAAAAGTTAACGGTAGAGCGCGATACGTTATCGCGCTATTCGCAGTGCACATTACAATATGTGTGAAGTAATTGATCCTTTTTAATAATTACCGCATTGACCGCATCAAATCGCGACATTCCGCGGATCGCGAACTTCTAAGGGTGAATCGGGATCCGCGTCCACATACCGCGGCTGTCTAAATCGGTGACGTCCCGTCGCAACCCGGGTTCACCTTGCTCCTCTAATTACAAACCACGCAGTCCAAGAATGAATACATACTTTTTTCTGGGGGGTACAAGAGCCAGATGGGCAAGCTTGTTGGATGGGGGGGGGGGCAAACAGACATTAATGATATTAGTCGGGATTTTGTATAATAACTTATCCATAAGTACACAAAACGTAAAGAATGTGATTATCTTGGAACTCCTTTGGTTTTTTTTATATAGTCGACTTGGACCGTCTGAGGGATTTTTGGTACAGGTGATGATTTAAAATAAAACCGTTTAACTTAAAAGTTTTTTACCTATTTTTTCCTTCTAAAATTTCTATCAATTGAATTCGGGTCAGATATGTAATTTTTACAATAATAAAATTTGTTCACGTAACTTGCATACAACGATGTAAAAAATCAATGATTAGCATATAAATCGATATAATTATATACTTATACAAGAAAGAAACCAGCGATTAGTATTAGAAAGTATTTTTAATGTTCTTAATAAAGAATTTATCTATCTATCTATCTATCTCATCTATCTATCTACGAAATAGTTTTAGGACCATACTATAGACTTTACACGTGGTTTTTGATCATACGAGGGATATGACCCCTAAAATTGAAGGTTCGTAGCACAGATCTTCGCAGCTACTTCCAAAGAACCTGCTCGGATGCAAAAGTAATTTTAGCTCACTTCTCGTCACCCTTTTGTCGTGGCGTAATAATATTGTTACGGATCACCCTGTATATAAACGTCAGGCAGGAATTCTGAGAAGCGGTGTCTGCTTGCTGAACAACGAGTAACTGCAGCACAACATTCTAGAGAGCGCTAGAACGCGCTGTGCCTAAGCCAAGCGGCCTATATAAGCAAGCGAGTGCGAGGTTAAGTCAGGCAGTCAATGGTGAGTCGTGCAGCCAAGCGGATCAGTGATATAAATATTAGTCAATCAACGGTCGAATCAGTCAGTACAGTGATATAAATAGTGGAGTGGATATAAATAAATAGTACTGAAGTAACTGAGTAAATGACCGACATAAATAAACGCTAGAAATAAATCTGATATAAATACAGTGATATAAATAGTTCCGTGATATAAATTCACCTGATAAAATAAATATTAGTGTAGTCAATTGCATATAGTTAAGTGTTAATTACTTGTGTTGATTGTTAGAATTGACTTTTGGTTGTTGTATTTATTATTGTTGTGTTTTTAATTATTGTAAATAAATCAGTCATCTCATCAGTCGAATTTTATTATTATGATACTACAACAATTTACAACTACTTATCAATTCATCTTTGCTATCTTATTAAAACAGTTTGTCGCGTTGTTTTTCTAATTTCTATAAAAAGAAAAAAAATTAAAACTATTCCACCTCGTTCTAATAAAATACGGTAGCCTTCGATCTTAGCACGCAAAAGAATGCAATACGTCGCTTTAATCAGAGTATATTAATTAAAATAACCTTGCTTTAAAAACAATCAACTTATTATCATTCACACATGCGTATTAGAAATACTTAGATGTTAAAGTTTACAGAAATCTTTTTTGTCATACCCACTATAAAATAGCTGCTTTGCCTCAGAATGAAAAAAACGGAACCCTTATAAGATTGCACTCTCGTGTTTAATTTAAAAAAAAATATGGGGGGTCTCGCGCATAGTTTACAGGAAAATCTAAACGAAAATCCTAAGTCTATTTTGGGGGTTAATTTTGAAGGGCAAAGTAGAAAATTAAAAAAAAAATTTTTTTTCAAATGCTTCATGTGACATCAAATGAAAGGGCTTGTTATGAAAAATACAAATATATATTTTTTTAATAATTATTAATTAATTCATTTTTTATCCACAAGGCATCCACTAGGTAGTGAATAGTATTTCTTAACATATCAGTCAGCAAATTATGCCATCATGATTGTTAAACGTCAAACGATTATTATAAGATATATAAGGAAAAAATCAGAAGCCACTGTCGGGACTTGAACCCGAAATTCCCAGTTTCCGGCTGGTTGAGTTGCCACTTACTCACTTGCATGAGATGTGATTTAGTATTGAAAAAGTTATCTATTGGGAAGGAACAGATATCACTTTCGGGGCACTGTGCGAATAAGTGGCAACTCAACCAGCCGGAAACTGGGAATTTCGGGTTCAAGTCCCGGCAGTGGCTTCTGATTTTTTCCTTATACTCGTATATCTTATAACAATCGTTTAGACGTTTAACAATCATGATGGCATAATATGCTGACTGATATGTTAGGAAATACTATTCACTACCTAGTGGATGCCTTGTGGATTAAAAATTCATTGTTGAATTAATTAATAATTATTATATTGTTGTCCACAATTACCTAACTCATATATTGTTATACCTATTGTTATTTATATATTTTTTTATAATTTTAAAATGAAAGTTTTCAAAGAAAATATACGAAAATCAAACATCACCCCCTATAATTACATCTCCGAAACTACTGAGCCAAAAATTTAAAAAAAAAAAAATAGGGAATATAGGGCCTCACTCATAGTTTACAGAAAAACCTAAACGAAAGTCCTAAGTCTTAATAGTACGGAACCCTCTCCACGCGAGTCCGACTCGTACTTGACCGGTTTTTAAGTTAGGCCAAAGGCTCCCTAACTGTGCGTCGCGACGCCCATGGGGCGTCGCGGCACTACCCTAGGGTAGTCGCAATTTCAGAACTTCAGTCTCGATTTGAAAAGTTATGCTCAGAAAAGCAAGCTCATCCTGCTCATTAATTGTATTGTTTGTAATTTTTTATGTTTCCTAATTATTAGAATTAGAAATTAATAAATAATAATTAAGATTCTATATTCTTTGAAGTTTTCTTTGAATAATAAAGTAATTTTATTGTCTGCTAGAGCTACACACTTCAGGTATTTTCTTTTAGAAGGGCGTCGCAAAAAATGCAACCTGTAAAGGGAGTCGCAGTAAAGAAAATTCGACTGATGAGTGATGACTAGCCCTATACTTCCCACCTAGTAAATATTTGCAAAAAATAAACACTCTTTTTTTATTCTTTGAAAAAAAGCATGGCCCTCTTTTTTGTTTAGTGATCTACTGATGGTTAGCTTAATATAGCAAAAATCATGGTTACCTACCTTGATTTACGTACAATTTTTATTTTTTTTAGTAAAAATTTTTTTTCTCGAAAACTATACATTTTAGAGAAAAAAAATATTTACATTTTTTTCATATTATAACATCTAGAATTCATTTATATTTTTTTTTACCTATGTTAATACGTGACATTGAGAACGTTTTTTTTTAATATCTCAGGATCCACTGAACTGATTTGAGTCAAAATCTAATCAGATCTAAGTTAAAGACTGATAAACATAACAGAACAATCGACATGTCCGTATGTTGTTCCGTTTTTACGATATCGAAGGCGAAAAATTGACCACATACACACACACACATACACACACACACACACATACATACACATATACATACACACACACACATATACATACATACACACACACATACATACAGACATCAGTCAGAAAATGATCTTAAACGATTGCTATAGGGTCTCAAAACGTGAAGATCTGTTAAAATCTCGAAATATTTTTTTCAGACTAAATCCATTCCCTACCATAGTAGAGGTGGGTAGTAAAAAGATTGGGAACCCATGCGTTAGGCTATAGTTCCGACGGAATTAGAACATGTCAACCAGTTTTGGACAACGCGTACATAATTTAATATTACAATGTGGTAATTATTAAAATAAAATCATCACTAGAAAGTTAAATAAATAAAGTAATTTGTATGCATAGAGTAGAAAAATCAATAAAAATGCACTTTAATTCTAATGGCAATCTTAGTTTATGGTTACAATGGCCACAACAGTTATATTGTTGCAATGTTGTTTCAACGCGATAGTCAATTGTCGTGAGCATAAACAGTCGTCATAAAGCATGTTAAATACCAACTTTATAACTCGAATGCACTGAAATCACGCACTTAAAAACTATACAGTAAAATTAGCGACAGGTCTCTTTTAAACTGACCAACACACATTGGGCCAAATACTCCTAAAACGCGGCCAAATATTTGATTTTCCAGAAACACTCGAACCAGGCGCGGATCCAGATTGTCGCTCAGGGGGGGAGGCAATATTTATGAGAGTCATTGGTTTTGTATGTCGGAGTGACACCGGGTCATTGGTTTTGTATGTCACAGTGCTGGTGTCACTCCGACATACAAACAAAATGACCAATCGTACAAGGACGGAATACGACCGAGTAGAGAACTCACCCCCACCACTACACACAGGGCAGTTGACCAATTACGAGAGACGAACTACGACCGAACAGAGAACACACTGGTACTAGGCATAAAAGAAGGGAGAACACCACTCACTGACACACTGACCTGTGAACCGCCAAGGAGGACACTTCGACCGCTGCCACATCGCCTTTGAGAATGTCTACCGCAGTTGTAGACGAAACGTCAGGTAGAAATACCACCGGACCACGGCCTACAAGCCCGGAAACCATGAAGACTTGAAAGTACAGAAAAGTTCCGAAATCTGCCACGCTGGCGTCTATTGTCACTTTGCTCGTAGTCTATACTGTACGCTCGATACGAATTACGAATATGCCACCCGGTATACATCGCAGAAAAAATGTATTCTCTATTTATTTTTAACCTTTTGGCTTTCGAGGTATTTTGAATGCAGAAAATAGCAGCAACAGTTTCGGGAATTGTTAGTTTTTTTCATTTAGAATTGATAGGGTGCCAATATTGATTTACAGTTTTCAAAATGGAGAACAGGTGGTGGCTATAACAAAAGCTATCTTGATCGGTGCTAATAAACACGCAGATTTATTATTATCATCTAAATCCCTTGTCAAGAAGTCTCGGCTACTTGCAGACAAATTAATTGTACATAATATGTCTGCAGGTCAACCTTGGAATTCGGTAAACGAATTAGCTGTTGTGCTGACTGGCTTAACAGGAATAATTGCCAACATCGCATGTTCAGGTAGACCACCATCACAAAAAATTGAATATAATTATATATGAATTTAATTTAAATTTTGTATGACGAAAAATACATATTTTTTAAGTAATACCCAGGTCGTCGTGGTTTTTAAGCAAACAGTCTAACGTCAACAATGTGGTTAAATTTTGTTGGGAAATTACGAAACATGTTTGTTTCGACCTTTAAAAAGTGTTATGGTTTCTGTGAGCAGAATTTTTTGAAGTAAAACTTCTTAGGCGACACTGCCTCGACGATTTGGAGACGTAAAATAGATACTGACATATACCAATGTCTCAGCGGTCCCCGACGCATTTATGAATGAAATATTTCGTCTAAACGAAGAAATAGACGGTGCATCGGGCCAGATATAGGAGATATTAATTATTTTCTCACTTTTTAAAGATTTGCATTTTTTTTTGCGTCGGGTTTTTTTTTAAATTTTTAATTTAATTTTTTTTTCTTTTTTTTTTTAGTTTTCAATCGGCATTTTATATATATTTTGTATTTTATATTTAAATTTTTTTTATATTTTGTATGTTATATGATTATCTTATAAGTATTACCTATACTATTTTTCATTTATCTTTTTTGTTATTTTTCCCGACCTATGTACAGATAAGTCTTTATCTCTATAGGATATTCAGACGCTAATGACCTCTGTTGTCGAGCGTCTATAATGCACAATTCAATTCTATAGGATATAATAATATAATATATACTTAGCTTAGGTACAATAGTGTGAAGATATTGTACATTTTGTGGGAAATAAAATAATAATAATAATATGCGATATCATATCGGTTGATTGATGGAAAAGACTTAGTAGCTCTGCTAAAGCCGGCACAATACAGCTTCCCTCCCAGGGGTGGACATTGGAATGTGGTTGCTATCGCAAATTGCATTCCAATGTTCTTTGGGAATTAGCGCTCCCAGGGACCCGAGCTCGTACCAGTCGGTTTGTGTATGCCGGCTGGCGGATTCTAATACATGTACAAATGGATTATTTGTTGTGTTAAGACGCTAATGACCTGAGTTGTCGACGCGTCTATAATCTACAATTAATTACAGCACAGCTTCGTTCGCAGTGGACAATTAGTTATGTATAAATTATTATTAACAGATGTTTGATGATCATTTGAATACCAATTTTTATTGTAACAAACGAGTAACAAAAAATTAAATGATTGGTTGTTATAAAAAAATACCAGTTTTCATCGCCCGCTGTGAGAAGTTATTGAACACTGATTTGTCAGAAGTAATCGCCGCGGCCATTCTTTGTATCATTATTGAATCTATTATTATTATGTCATGAGGTTGCTGTTATTTAATCAGCCGAAAAATCTACAAGTTCAATATCATGATGACACCCTCACCGCGCGGCCCACACTTCAACCACGGGCGCTTATGACCTATGTTATCAACCGTTTACAATTTACAATATCTACACCTTCAACCTTCCTTCGTCAATTCTAAATCTACCTGCTTTGTGTAGTTGAAAAATATTTTATTTAACGCTCTTTTTAACCGACTTCAAAAAAGAAGGAGGTTCTTAATTCGGTTGTATTTTTTTATGTTTGTTACCTCAGAACTCCGTCATTTATAAACCGATTTGGAATTTTTTTTTATTGGATAGGGTATACCTCGAAGTTGGTCTCATATAAATTTTACTTAAATCGGTTCAGTAGTTCGGCTGATTTTAATAAAAATGAGTAACGGCGTGTGTTTCCTTAAGGTAAATGTCACTCTTTGGCACATCACACAGCGTAAGAAAGTCGGTTTAATAAAAGTGAGTAACGGCGTGTGATTCCTTTAAGGTAAATGTCACTTTTTGACACATCAGTCAGCGAAACAAGTAAGTAAAAGTTTGCAGAAGTGAATCTATTGGCAAGCGACTAAACTGCGTATTGTAAAGCCACTAAAAAGTAAAAAATAAAAACTTTTTAACAAAAAAAAACCTCCTTCAAAAAGCCACTAAAAAGAGGAAAATAATGAAATTTTGAGATCTGCGCCAATTTAATAAAATATGAAGTCGGTTAAAAAATATAGTATAGTGATTAATATCTTCTTTTTAACCGACTTTATATTTTATTAAATTGGCGCAGATCTCAAAATTTCATTATTTTCCTCTTTTTAGTGGCTTTTTGAAGGAGGTTTTTTTAGGATTCTTTACCTCCGAACGGAAGCGCATTTATTTTCAAATCAATAAAAGTAGATATTTATAGACATTTGATATAAAATATTTAGTCTGTTAATTACAAAGTTCAATGGCATTTTTTAATAAAAAGTTCAGTCTATATTATGGACTGGCTATTTAATTGATATGCTTTTACGTAAATGTACAATTGTAGATTATAAACGCTCGATAACTGAGGTCATTAGCCAGTACAATAAATTAAATAACCATAACCATATTAATCCACCTCCTACTAGATTAATAAATAAATACTACCTACATGTCATATAATAGAATAAGCTTTATATTATAGTAATTATTTAAAAAAGAACGGCAATAAAACGTGTAATAAAGAAAGATATACAGCTTTTAATCATCTTTCTTCGTTCTAAACAAATCATAGACAAGAAATCCGAAGGTTTCCACCTTTTATTGACTATCTTTGTCAGGAGTACGAAATTGAAGAGAGAGGTTTTACGTTTATACTAATTACCCACTTTTAATTTTAAGAATTCGTGTTATTTATAAGTTTGATTGAACATTGTATAGATCACTAGTGCTTGAAAAGGGTCTCTTATAATAGACCGAAACGCAGTTTTAATAAAGTTGGACAGCTATATAGCCAGTTTTGTGTGTTTTATTTATTGCAGCGAGAAAGAATACCCTGTAGCTTTCTTTGTACACGTTTTTTGTCGTTCAGGACTTTCCAAATATTCTCTACTATATCTACGTTAAAAAATTAAAAATTAAAAACTTACGTAACATATGGTTAGCGATATCAATCTCGAAAGCTTACCTGAAATAAATAAAAAAAGTGTAAATAAAAAATACCATAAAACAGATAAACATCAACAGATACTAATAATATACATCAAGAGGAAAAGTTTATGTTTGTTTGCGAGGGTAATTTCATGAACTACTGAACCGATTTCCGCTGATTAAAAGCCAATTTGAGTGACACAGGTATATTAAAAGGAGACGAGCAGTGAGCGAAAATGCAAAGCAAGTCAGGGATCCCGTATGTGGTTTCTGAGCTAAATTGGTGGCAGCTGCAGGATATACTATATATTAGATATTCAGTGAAGTTCCTTGACGGGGGACCGGTGTAAAAATAAAAAAGTAAAAGTCGAAGATAAAAAAATAATAAATTGAAAATATAAACATATATAACGCTGGCAGTTGGTAGAAAAATATTCAGAGATATTCTTTTTCCAACAAAATTGAAAATCAAGAAAGCCTCAGATATTCTTTTTCCAACAAAATTGGAAATCAAAAAAGCCTCAGAAATATTCTTTTTCCAACAAAATTGAAAATCAAGAAAGCCTGAGAGATATTCTTTTTCCAGCAAAATTGAAAATCAAGAAGGCCTCATGGGATATTCTTTTTCCAACAAAATTGAAAATCAAGAAAGCCTCAGAGATATTCTTTTTCCAGCAAAATTGAAAATCAAGAAAGCCTCAGAGATATTCTTTTCTCAGCAAAATTGAAAATCAAGAAGGCCTCATGTGATATTCTTTTTCCAACAAAATTGAAAATCAAAAAAGCCAATGTTAATTTTATCGACAGGCACTTGTTAATTTATAATTTTCTGCAAATTTCGAACCGTTGAACTGTAACCGACGATAAGAGAATAGAGTAGGGAGTAAACGGTCGAAGAGCACGAAAGCGGGTGACAGTTGAGGAGGCGTAGGGTAAATGGGGGAAACTGGGATAGATCATGTTGAAAGCCTATAAATTTGCATAATCTATAATTCATATAAGTAATCGTTATATATTGGTATGACACAAAGGTTCTTCTCTGTCCTCGTATAGAGATAACTACTTCATATTAAGCTCTAATGCTTGTTCGAACACCACGAACTTTCCGAACGACGCTACGGAAAGAAATCAATACGGCGTCGAACCAGTGCTGGAAAGATTTTATTCACTAAAATATTCTTCAACTAATTAGTCTCACAAATTGGTTGAGGCTTTCGCGGCCAGTTGATGAGCTGGTATTGTCCTGATTCAGGTCTATAGGCCGTCGTTGGTTGGAATTGCTTCCTAACGTTTCGCTAGCACGAGTGGCGAGCTTCTTCAGAGGTCCTTCCATCTCCGATGGGTTCTACATCCAGCATCGGAGATAGAAGGACCTCTGAAGAAGCTCGCCACTCGTGCTAGCGAAACGTAATAATAATATATGCGTTTAACGTCCGTTTCTCGACATTATGTCATAACAGACGCCATTCGCACCATTACTATTTTCCATTTTACCACATCTCGTTGTTTTCTACATTTTTAAACTTCAACTTTTTTTTATAGCAATGTGCGAATGGAGGAATTATAGGAAATTATAAGGATAAGGTAGGCAATTTTGGGAGCATTATAGGAGTTTGACAGGTAATCGGCAGTGGCCTTGCTTAAGGAACCATCTCGATATTCATCTGGAATAATTGAGAGAAACCATGGAAAACCTCAAACAAGATGGCCGGTACAGGAATTACCGTTTCTCGACATGAGGCAGTAGGAAAAAGTTCTAGTCACATCTGCCCCCGTCGGGATTCGAACCCAGTACCTTCCCAATGCGAGTCTAGTGCTGTACCACTAGGCTACATCGCTGGGAGCAATTCCAACCAACGACGGCCTATAGACCCGAATCAGGATAATACCAGCTATAATTAGTCTTAGTCGAATTTCCGATGTATCGAATGATACGACTTTGAGTCAGAGCTGGCAGCTGTGCTTGCTAAGAATATGGCGCGAATTAGATATCAGCTCTTCTAGTCGTTCTTCTCCTGTGCCTTACTCTGTTCAACCGTCACGTTTTTGTGTGAGTACAATCTAATGTTCTACATGACAAGAAGTTGGAGAAAATGACATTAGACTGTTCCTGCATGTATAAAAACTGTAATCATATGGTCACAATCTAAGGTCTTTGTCAAGTCAAACTTTTTGACAATGCTTAAACCTAGGATAAGAAAAATAGTTTTTTATACCTTATACTTATTAAAAATGTGTTGGCAAAAATAAATAAATAAAAGATATTTAAAATGCGGTAGGAAGGAGAGTTCTGTCATTAATTAATTGTAGATTATAGACGCGTCGACAACTCAGGTCATTAGCGTCTTCAACACAACAAATAATCCATTTGTGTATTAGAATCCGCCAGCCGGCATACACAAACCGACTGGTACGTGTTTAGTTTTTACGCTTGAGTAAAATAAAACTCGATTTTCGTTAGAAAAAGAAAAGATGAATATTTTTATTATCAATTAATTTTTTGCTAATGATAGCACACAGTAAATTTTATGAAATGAATTTTCAAAAGTATGCGTTTTACTGTCCATTCCAAGATTGAGATAAAGTTTGCAATGCCCTCTGATTATTTACATAAGTAGAGAACATTGCATAAGATTTTACAAAACTAAAAATACACTGTTAAAAAGAAATTAAATCATTTTAAAGAAACTACAAAACAGTACGAGCTCGGGTCCTTGGGAGCGCTAATTCCCAAAGAACATTGAAATGCAATTTTCGAAAGCAACCACATTCCAATGTCCCCCCCCCCTGGGGGAGAGAGTTCTGTCGTCGCAAGCGAATGCTGCCAGCAATTCTTTCAATTAATAGCCGCTTTATAGTACATTTTAATCACGATGTTTTTTTAATCACACTGTTAAAGGACGGGCTGCTATGGTAACGAAACGCAGCAACCATTTAACGCGTAGCAATCAAAATTTAACAGTGTGATTAAAAAAACAGCGTGATTAAAATGTACGATTAACCGGCCATAAGAATGATCAGATTTCGTTTACATTTCCAGCACACTCTAGATTTTTATTATTTAATGAGGAGAATAGTTGTCAGTTTCGTCACATACAAAAGTCGTTAGTTAAGTGTCAACACAGTCAACACTGATTGAACAAACTTTGCGCACAATCTCTTAGAACCATGCTGTTGAAGTTAATAAAAATTGCGGGACACGGTCGAATGTTTGTAATTTAATGGCTGGAATGAGAAAATAAATCACAAAAAGGAACTGCGAACTCCATTTGTGAACAGGTATTTGGAAAAGAAGTCTACTGTCGCTCGTGGGCAATATAATTAACTTTCGTATATCAACTTCAAGTATTACTTCAACTGAATATCGAAGTACTAGTCAATAAGTTAAAGAAAAATACGAATTAGAATAAATTTTCAGTAACTTGCTTTATTCTTCAAGGAAGTTCATCGAAAAAATGGAAAAGCTTGGAATATAAAAAAATTCGACTGATGACCAGTCCTATACTTCCCACCTAGTAAATATTTGCAAAAAATAAACACTCTTTTTTTTATTCTTTGACTAGGCCCAAATAATATTAGCTGTTGGTGGTCTTTAAAACACAATTTAATTTTTATTTTTTGAAAAAAGCATGGCCCTCTTTTTTGTTTGGTGATCTACTGATGGCTAACATAATATAGCAAAAATCATGGTTACCTTGATTTACGTACAATTTTTATTTTTTTTAGTAAAATATTTTTTCCCTCGAAAACTACATTTTAGAGAAAAAAAATATTTACATTTTTTTCATATTATAACATCTAGAATTCATTTATATTTTTTTTACCTATGTTAATACGCGACATTGAGAACGTTTTTTTTAATATCTCCGGATCCACTGAACCGATTTGACTCAAAATTTAATCAGATCTAAGTTAAAGGCTGATAAACACAATAGAACAATCTGCATGGCCGTATGTAGTTCCGGTTTTACGATATCGAAGGCGAAAAATTTACCACACACACACACACACACACACACAGACATCAGTCAGAAAATGATCTTAAACAATTGCTATAGGGTCTCAAAACGTGAAGATCTATTAAAATCTCGAAATATTTTTTTCGGACTAAATCCATTACTAATTCCCTACCATAGTAGAAGTAAAAACATTGGTTAATAATGAAAATTTTCCTAATCAACCCCGACAAATTACATTAAAATTAGTATAATATAATCATTTCTAGATCTATAGGGTATATATTTTATCTCCAATCTGGCAACACTGAATTTGTATACGTAGGTACTGGATTGTTGTAGCGTGAGCTATCATTACCGCATCAGAAAGTCAATTACGTTCAATTTAAATCAATCGAATCCCAGATACAAGCCGTCAGCCCATCGTATTACATAACCTGTCACTTTTTTTGATGAATGTGCTATGTTTAGACAATCAATTTTTAACATTGTTAGTCTAATTGAGAACATGCAAGCATTTGTTATGATTCGCAGGTAAAATTCCCAGGACGAGAAGAAAATATGTGAAAAATGAACATGCCCATAAATAATACGGAATTAACATTTATAAAAAAAATTCGACTGATGACCAGTCCTATACTTCCCACCTAGTAAATATTCGCAAAAAATAAACACTCTTTTTTTTATTCTTTGACTAGGCCCAAATAACCTTAGCTGTTGGTGGTCTTTAAAACACAATTTAATTTTTATTCTTTGAAAAAAGCATGGCCCTCTTTTTTCTTTGGTGATCTATTGATGGCTAGCTTAATATAGCAAAAATCATGGTTACCTTGATTTACGTACAATTTTTATTTTTTTTAGTAAAATATTTTTTTTCTCGAAAACTATACATTTTAGAGAAAAAAAATATTTACATGTCTTTTTCATATTATAACATCTAGAGGACTTCATTTGATCATGTTTTTTTTGTTACCTAGTGTTAATACGTGACAATTGACGGGACGTTTATTTTGAATATCTCAGGACTCCACCTGAACCGATTTGCACGTCAAATCTAGGATCAGATCTAAGTTAAAGGCTGAGTAAACACAATAGAACAATCGGCATGCCCGTCATGTTGCCCTTCGCCGTTCTCCTAGAGGCAGTATCGAAGGCGAAAAGGATAGGGTGGGACCACATACACACACACAGGGCACACTAGCACACATACGAGCAGCAGTACACAGGGCACAGCATACAGACAGTGGGCAGTCAGAAACTGATCTTAAACGCATTGCTAGGGTCTCAGAGAACGTGAAAGCATCTGTTAAAATCTCGGAAATATTCCGTTTTCGGACGTGGAATCCATTACTTCCCATACCATAGTACGGAGGTGGGAAGTAAAAATGAAAGTTAGAAGAACAAAAACCCGCTAATACGTGAGAGCCTTGGTCTGGTCTTGATATGTAATGGGGCATATTACGGCGAGTGACCCAGCGATGTATTTTAGTGGTACAGCACTAGACTCGCATTGGGAAGATACTGGGTTCGAATCCCGACGGGGGCAGATGTGGCTAGGACTTTTTCCTACTGTCTCACGTCGAGAAACGGTCATTCCTGTACCAGCCATCTTGTTTGAGGTTTTCCATGGTTTTCCTCAATTATTCCAGATGAATATCGAGATGGTTCCTTATTCAAGGCCATGGCCGATTACCTGTCAAACTCCTATATGCTCCCAAAATTGCCTACCTTATCCTAATTTCCTATAATTCCTCCATTCGCACATTGCTATTAATAAAAAAAAGAAGTTTAAAAATGTAGAAAACAACGGGAAGTGGTAAAATGGAAAATAGTAATGGTGCGAATGGCGTCTGTTATGACATAATGTCGAGAAACGGACGTTAAACGCATTATTATTATTATATTACGGCGAGTGATGACACTATATGTAAAAACGAGCGATAGCGAGTTTTTACAGTCACACGAGCCGTAATACCATTACGTACGAGACATATATGGTACTTTTTTGCCATACCCACTACAAAATACCTACTTTTCACGTCACTTTCAAAAAATTCTGACAGTTCATTTGCGTCGCCATCTTTCCTCCACAGTGTGCCGCGAAGTTCGTGCAAGTAGAGTAATGACAGGCGCACGCAGGCGTATAGAGCGAATAAACAGAAGTTGCTATGGCAACCGTCATTTTCTGCGCTAGTGCGGAAAATAAAACTTTTCCGCACACCTGCCTGTTAAATGACTCATTAAAGGCCGCTATACATACGTCGAAAGTAGCTATTTTGTAGTGGGTATGGCGAAAAAGAAAAAAGCAAGCAAATCAAAACGGAAGACAGTATTTTTTTGTTATATCTGTATTTCGAGTCCCCGACTACTGATAACAAAAAATACTGTCTTACGTTTTGATTTGGTTGTTTTCTTCTTTTACGTAGTTGGGTTTCAGTTCTTTTATTCTTATTTCAGTTCTTTTTAGTTTTTTTATATAACCTATTTATTATAATTTCTAAATAAATAATAAACAACATCGTCGTTAGGCGAAGTATAACTATGTTTAGCCTGTGGCGTCTGTAGGTTTGTTTCTTTGAAATTGGCTTGCGTCCGTATAGTCACGGGTACCACTCATGGAATCTGTCAAAAACAATTATTTATTATTCTACACTATTTCACGATGTACTATAATATTTTTTACATATTTATTTTGAATCATTGTCAAGGTTAAATATATTTGCTATAATGCATTGTCAAATTAAAAAAAAAATTATCATGCACTAACAGAGGTTAATGAATTCCGTCATTGTTTTGTTTTCGTCCAGTCATTGCTTAATAAACAGGTGTTATTACGCACTATGTTAGTTATTTAAACAGCCTATGTTGTGATTTATTACAACATTTTTACTTTAAATTTATTATGACAACAAACCATACAGCAATTTAATTTCTCATTATATAAAAAAATCGTAACTAAGAGGAAATTTATAAAAACACCGATAGCTATTTATAATTTTGCCTAATTAGTAATTACTCTAAGTATTTTGTAGTTTTTAGAACAACACACAATAATTATATTATGTAATTATTTTAAATCATCAGCGGTACCAAAAACTAGAAAATAATTAGGACACAAACCAAGGGGCACTTTGTGCCGCTGCGTCAGCGGAATAAGTAATAATCGGGGACTTTTAACAGGCTAAAATAAAAACGTGGGGCGCATTTGAAATATTTCTGTTGGTGGGCTTGGAAACACATTTTTCTAGACAAGCCGTTCTTATTTAATAATTATACAGTCGTTATACAGATTTTTATGCGCTCCACGTTTTTATTTTAGTCTGTTAAAAGTTCCAGATTATTACTTATTCCGCTGACGCAGCGACACAAAGTGCACCTTGGTATGTGTCCTAATTATTTTCTAGTTTTTGGTACAGCTGATGATTTAAAATAAAACCGTTTAACTTAAAAGTTTTTTTACCTATTTTTATTTTCTAGTTTTTAAGAGTTCTACTGTCCACCTCCTGATTCCATCATCAGACTCTCGTTACCAAGTTGAAATTATCATAATATTGTATTGTCACGGGAACTCAATGTGTGTGCAAAGTTTCATAAGAATCGGTTAAGTAGAAGTAGTTGAAAAAGCTGTCGCAAGATTTGAAACAAAGATAGTAACAAACAAACAAATATACGGGGTCAAGCTAAATAAAACCGTTTAAAAGGTATATACTTTTGGTAATGTAATAATATCTAGATAAATAAATAAAAGTTTTTTACAAAAGCCACTGGACGCTGGAACGTCCTGGAGTTGGAGAAGACCCGAACCTTCCCATTTCTCAATCCCAATAAATATTTTCCCTCGGGCCCCTACAATTGTAGCGTCCCTGA
The DNA here is from genome assembly GCA_039654895.1 of Mongoloraphidia duomilia. Taxonomy (NCBI): domain Eukaryota; kingdom Metazoa; phylum Arthropoda; class Insecta; order Raphidioptera; family Raphidiidae; genus Mongoloraphidia; species Mongoloraphidia duomilia. The sequence continues at coordinate 3,450,957 of CM077522.1, read as the reverse complement.
AAAAATATAGTCATTCCGCGACTGAGAAGTGGTGTGTCGCGGAAGTTTTGGTCAAATGTCAAAAATATTTGAGGTTATATGTAGCTGTCATCGTATTTAATACAATACTCTGAAATCCTACGAAAAAAATAAATACTGTAGGCGTAATACAAACTTTTAACAGAAGAACTTAAAAAAGCACTAAAATATACAAATAAATTTAACCAACAAAACGAAGAATGACAAAAAAAATCATTGAAATAAAGTTTTAAGCACAACTTCCCTTTCTAAAGCAGATAAATATGTGATTCCGATTTCGAAAGAATTGTATAGCAAAAAGTTACAATTTCGTTTTCTCTTTTGTTCCTATACTTACAAAATGTTTTCTTACTTGTTTCGTCTGTCATTTTTTTCATGAAGGTGGAGTTGGCTAAACTGGGAAACAAGTTCTTTTAAGAATCTGCATTAGAAAGGTGAACTTTTACGTTCAAACAAACTTGTCCGAAGTAATTTTCCACCTGATACATAAAAAGATTAGTTGTGAGGAAAAAAACAGGACAACCATAAATCGTCTGCAGTTTTTTCAGTTTATCGAACAGGAATTCGTTAACATTAAATTAGCTCTGCTACGCTACGTACTGCTCCTTAAGCCGGCTCCAAAAGACATGGCCAACGTATGCAAATGTTGGCAAATGTATTGGCGATCAATGTTGGGCATGTGTAATCATTTGAATATGTCCAATATCCACACGACAGGATTCTATTTGGCCAGCGTTGACCAAGCTTTGTACACCCAATGTTCGCTCCAGACAACATGGTCAGCGTATGCCAATGTTGGCAAATGAATTGGCGACTAATGTTTGTATATATCCAGTATCCACACGCCAGCTTAGTACACCCAATATTTAGCGAATATACACCAACATTAAACAAAAGGGATAGCGAAGATGACGCAATTATTGCAAGTGCTTCAGCGGTAATTATTTCTTGTGCCCAGCTCTTAATACATGTTTCATGCAACTCATAAATCACACTGACACCCACCGCGTAGTGAAGTACTTGCAATAACTGCGTCATCTTTGTTATCCTGTTGCTATCCAGGATAGCAAAGATGACGCAGTTATTGCAAGTACTTCAGCGGTAATTATTTCTTGTGCTCAACTCTTAATACATGTTTCATCCAACTCATAAATCACACTGACAAACACCGCGTAGTGAAAACTGTCCAGTCGTCTGGATGTCAGTCATATTTGCAAGTCGAGACCAGCGTTGGCCAATCCCTTTGATGTGTGTCCAAAAAACCGCCCTCAAAGCGAATGCATTCCAATGCCAACGTTGGTGACTGTTAAATATAGAGAGCACAGGAAAACCATCCACACGGCATGGCAATTGTCCGAATGTCAACATTTGCCATGTCGTCTGGATTCGGCTTTAAGCTGGCTCCACATTATGTGGCGAACAAGCCAACGTTGGCGATGTGTGAAGTTTGCCGAACTTAATGTATGGCTATTAAAATGTGCGTCAAAATTGAAAATTATAAAGTATTTAATTACATGTTTGAGCTCCATTCGAAAATGAAATCTCACACCCCTGCTAAAATATTGAGCACCTCCTGTATTTAATTTTTAATTTCAATGTGTTGGTGTTTTAAGGGGTAAAATTACTGTTCATTAATTAATGTTTTAATAACAAAAACTCCATTAAACAACTGTAATTAGAATGACACGCACGGCTAAAAACGACGGATGTTATAGCGACATTAATATCTGCGTTTTCTTTTATAAAACTGTTTTAATATCATAAACACGCAAGGGTACAAACATACCGAACGTTCAAAAACAAAAAATCAAAAAAAAAAATCACGTATAGCAATTTCTCAAAATTTTGGTCAGCCATATTGGATCCGCCATTTTGATTTCAGAATTGAAATCATGAGCGATCCGAGAATCCTTAAAAATCGTTATGATTGTCAATTCTTAACTAAATATTCAAAAACAAAATCTAAAACAAATCATTTTCAAATTTCAAGTCTATATCTGCCTATAATGATCAGTCATATTATGTAGATGCGCCATTTTGAATTATGACATTTTGATTTCAGATAACCCTTCAAAACCTTTATGATATTGTTAATGTTAATCCCACCTCCGCTCATGGGTGTTTTGTGATGTCATTTAATTTTAAGTTAGTTGTTATTTAATGTAATTAAGACGCTAATGACCTAAGTTGTCGACGCGTCTATAATCTACAATAAATAAATACATAGATATTAATTCATAACCCAATGTTAAAAAACAAAATCTAAAAAAATCGTATTCAAGTCTACATAAGAATGTTCTAAAATTTTGATCAGCCATTTTGAATTTTAAAATTTTGATTTCAGATTTGAACTCTTGAAAACTACAATAATATCGTCTTTACAAAAGAGAATGTCCGAAACAAAATATTTATTCATTTATTGTAAATTATAGACGCGTCGACAGCTTAGATCATTAGCGTCTTGATTACATTAAATAACAATTAACTTAAAACTAAATGACATCACAAAACATCCATGAGCGGATGCGGGATTCAAACCTAAGACAGTCTGATCCAGAGGCCGCGACGCTAACCACTGGACCACACTGTCCTCTCGAAACAAAATAAGGATTTGTTCACGTTCATATAGAAATTATTTCAAAATTTGTTCAGTTTATAGGTTATAGTTGGTCCGCCATTTTGATTTTTTATTTGAAATCAATGACCTAAATTAGTCAATTTACATAATATAACTATAAGTGCTCAGATAACAATGGCAGTTGGTTAAAAAAAATTAAAAAGATGCTTTACTACTGTGAAATATTTTTAGTGGAAGATTCTAGCTATAACTCATGCGTTTCTCAAACACCTGGTATTCAATCCCACGAAAAAAATTTTAAAAATGAAAATGATCTTAAACATTTTTAATTGCTGCTGAATGAATACAAATTATTAATTAGGAACGCGTGCCTAATAACTATATAAATCATTTATATTTATACAGGATATGATTTTAAAAAACACAAATTTTCCGCTGGTTAAACAATGAAATAAAAATAAGATGACTTTAATTAAAGGTTTATTTTTATATTTATCGTATTTGGCTTAATTATTCATAAAATAATATTTACTCAGAATTGACGTAAATAATCGATAAATAAATAATAAATTATTTTTCCTCAAAAACCACCAGCATATAGCCTATAATAACGAATTTTAAATAAACTTATTCTGTACTAGCGGTACCCGTCGCGGTCTCTAAAAAAGTTTACACCTGTATCATCTAGTTACCGGTTTTTTTAATTTTTGCATATTGTAATTTGGCTTTTGATAGTAATGTATCAATTACTAAGGTTACATTCCAAAATTCAATAAAAAATTATTATCAAAACACCTCAGTTGTTTATTATAGGTACTATCCAAATTACTCAATATTATTTAATTGAAATATAAAAAGATTTGATAATATTTGATACTAGCAAATTCCTTCCTCCAATCTTGCAATAATTCTTCTTATATAGCTTATATAGCTGGCGCCCCTAGTGGTCAAGTTTAGAAGTGCCCGTCTTCATTATTAACAGTTCAATGAATTTGGCCTTTGGTTTGTAATTTCATCTTCATTTAAATTAAGAATCAAACAACACTTCACACTTGATGTAATCTAAACTGACCTGACACGCGTAGATTAATCCCGAAGGCAATTACATGCACATAATGCCCGTGCAAATAAAGGAAACCCATAATTAATAATATAGTAACAATCAAATATGCTCATATTGCTCATGCTTGATATGCGAAAGTAAAATTTTAGTTCAATGCCAAATGTATCATTAAATCAGACGGACAGCAGATGGAATATTAAGAGAAAGAACAGGTGGATGAGCAGTGCATTCCAAACTGTGGTACGTGAACAGTTCCAGACGTTATGCTGGAGAACAAAAATGTTCAAAACAAAATATGTCGCATGGCCGAAATGAAATACAGAACAAATTCAGATTCAAATACTGCCTGATCATTATTTAACATCATTGACTAATAATAATATATGATCTTCTAATACATATAATAAAGTTGGAACCATTGTGTGTGTGTACATTGAAAATATTTGCAAAAAAAATAATTGGAGGGATGAAGGATAAGTGACAGAACGCATTAAGATCATTTTTGGAATTTTTGTCTGTTTGTTTGTGCACGTATCACTGACCCAATTCGGATGAAGTTTTTAGAAAAACATATAGGGATCAACTTTTATTTGATCTCAACCGGATCAGAAGATATGAGAATTTAATGTTTTCAAAAATTCATTATGAAGCGAATAATAAACGCTGTGTTTAAGTCGACCATGGCAGTAGTCATCGAAAAGCAGTCGCGTATATTCGTAACTATATTATGCGATTATTCAGTCGAGCGGCACATCAAATACGCATTGAAGACCAACGAAAGAAACAAGTATTCTTACGTTCCTCTCCATATTGATCAGGGTGGAAATTACATTCCTTAGATCAGCAGCAGTTCGAAATGCACGTGAGCGGATCCGCGGGTACAGCTAGTAGTACATAATATTGTAGTTACACAATGGATGATCATATTAGTCGATGATTTAATACCGGCGGTTTGTGAACATATACTGAAGAATCAACAAACGTATTCCATTTATTCGTAATTTCTAACCCTGAAATCAGGTAGTTTTGTGATAATCATCTGAAGTTTATCCAGCCATGTATCGGTCAATGATGATTTAATGACCGCAGTTAAATCATTAATACCATATACTATGGAGGGTTACAAGCAAACAAACAATCTTCCATCAATTACAAGAAGCGGTTATGACGGTAAACACATTACCTCCAAGACGGAGGATGAGTCACAAATCCACTGAGCCAACAAACATGTTTGCATAGACAATATTGGCAGTGTGTTCTATCTGTGGAGACCCTTTAATTAGAGTCTAGATGTATCAAAAATATTTGTGTCTTCTCTTCTGATAAAAACGGAATTAACCATAAACACCAAACCATAGTAATTTAATATTCGACGTACGTTTCGCCAACCAAGTTGGCATCATCAGGAGATGATTAAAACAGTTTTAATCATCTCCTGATGATGCCAACTTGGTTGGCGAAACGTACGTCGAGTATTAAATTACTATATGGTTTGGTGTTTGTGGTTAATTCTGTTTTTATTATATTCACACCAAAGGTTCCAGCTACACTCTTCTCTTCTGGTATTTCTGAAGAAAATTGACTAAAATCTGTCGTCTCGAGACGCGTACTAAAGGGTCACTATCAATCGACCATAATTTCTGTTGAAAGTCAACAACAGCTCATTTATACTGTATACAAAATATCTATATGCAATATTGTCTATTGGAATTCAATAACAACTTCGCAATCGATAGTCGCGTCCATTCATAATATTGAGAAATGCAGTCGTTTGTGTCAAAACATAAATAATAGTAATGATAAATTCATTCACACAAAAAGAAATGTGAAAACGTTTTAATCTTAGATATAAAGAATTTTAATACCCGATTTGACTTGATTGACGATCAAAAAATGTACTACTAAGTACTAACACAGATGACATATACAGGGTGCTGAATTGCTTTGCGGGTAATAGGGATTTAACCCGTAAAATCAAACTTTTGCGATTTCCTACTTCCCAAATTATTTTAGGAACAATATCTTCGAATATTAGAACATAAAATTCTGCATCTAAATCATTAAACAAAATTAATTTTGCATGGTTTGTAACGGCAGAAATTTGATATGAAAATGTCAAAATTACCTCAAAAACAGATAGCGATAGCCATGGAACTTGAACAAAATGATTAGAAATTATTCTGACAGCTAAAATGTCATCATTTTGAAAAAAGTTCCATGGCTATCGCTATCTGTTTTTGAGGTAATTTTGACATTTTCATATCAAATTTCTGCCGTTACAAAGCATGCAAAATTAATTTTGTTTAATGATTTAGATGCTGAATTTTATGTTCTAATATTCGAAGATATTGTTCCTAAAATAATTTGGGAAGCAGGAAATCGCAAAAGTTTGATTTTACGGGTTAAATCCCTATTACCCGCAAAGCAATTCAGCACCCTGTATATACAGATATGTTGTGGCTATACTAACGAGCGACCCACCTTTTGAAGGTCAGATTTGACCGTCGCATCTGTTAGCAGAATTCAAAAGCTTGAAATAATTATGTGTGGGTTATAGTTGATTCAAAACATAAGAGTGGTTCTGATCCTACACACTTAAAACAATTCCAATTCTATTAAAATGTATATGTCACTTTAGTCGCGGGGTATGTACCTACACTACGGCACAGATGGAGTAGTAGAGACAGAGAATATTATATAATCCAATGTTGCCAGTGTCAGTACAATTGTACTGCTGAATTCAGTATGGTCATCTGTGATATACACAACTATCTTATTTTAAAATTTTAGAAGTAAATAAAATGGAAAAAATTTCACAAAGGCATTTGTTGGCGCATCATTTTATTAGTTACCATTTTTGCCATTAGGTGCCAGGAATGGATATTATCTATATAAATACTACCAAGGTTTAGTACTTTATTTTGTTTATGTTTTTAGTTCCATAAAATGACACAAATCATTCAATAAAGACGCTCATAAGACGGTCGTTTTCTCCAGTAAGACAAGACCCCCTGGTACTAACAAGCTTTATCGAGTAAGGACAAAAAATTACATATATATATCTTAGTGGATAACATGCTTTATAAATTTATATCCATTAATAAATTATAGCTTGTCGAATCAAATATGATAAATATTTATTATTAGGTATTCTCAACTTTGCAAACTTCCAAGAAATGTTTGAAATTATATCTGGAAAAAGAAGTATTGAAATTCCAAACAAAACACGATCGGAAACGATTTAAAAACATCTATTTTGATATTAAATAATATGCACGTTATTTAGTAAAAATATCGCGCGGGTACAGACAGATTATGTTAATACCGTTAAACACAAATAATTGTATTAATACATCAACTTTTAATACAAGATTTTATTTATCTTATAAAATCAAACGTTCGTAAAATATAATAAGTAAAATAATTGTAATTTTATTTTTTTTATATTTTAAATTGTTATCCAATACTTATATATTTTCATTATAAAATAAATAAATAATAAAAGCCTTCGGGATTTGAACCTGGGGCTTAGTGTTTGTACCTGTCGGTAGATTCGTACTTTTCAACACAATAATAATAATAATAAGCAGTTTTATTTTATATATATAGCATAATTTTTCACGGAAGGTTTATATATATATAACCCTTCCGTAAAAAATTATCTAACTGATGGTGAAAACCGCATCAAAATCCGTTGCGTGGTTTAGGAGGAGTTAGCGGTTAAACAGACAGACAGACACGAAAAGCGACTTCAATTTATACTATGTAGAGATGTAGAATATACTTCAAGAAAGGTGAAAGAGGTCGAACAAAACACGGTGCAATGACGTAATCAGGAACGTTGGCATCTCAAGTTTATTATAACTGATACCTGTTTTTCGCAATAATTATAATGACTGTACCAATAAACGATGCAAGAACTTAGAGATGACCTAATCTTTGATCATTTCTCTCACTTCAATTATCTCATATATCGTGATATCACGACTATCACAGAAAAACAATAAAATGCATAAAACAACTGAAGACAATATAAAAACATTTGCTAGTAACCTAATCGTTGACGTCGACAAGGAAGAAAAGAAGAGGTGAATATTAATTTTTACAGCGTATGATTTTTTATTCAAAAACGACCTTCACCGCCCGAAGATCTCGTTATTATGGCATTTAAAATTTACTTATGAGTAATTCTAATAAATATTTTGTCTAAACATTTTTCACAATTTTAACTTCCCATATTGGAAGTTAGTGTAATAGGTCCAATTTTGCGAATGAAAAATTTAGACATATCTGGACGTTTTGAGGTCCCTAGAGTCCGAATTGACTGTTTTTAGAGAGAGATGTGTGTGTGTGTGTACGTACGTTCGTTTGTACGTTGGTGAACTTTTTTCGGCTCGCATATCTCGAGAACAAATAATGATATCGATTTCGGACCATTTTCAAATAAATTAACACACCACGCCTCTTGTTTTAATACGGAGATGAAAAATGTAGGTATTTCTTGAATTGTTACCCAAAAAACATGTATCACTTGAGAGTTTAAAACTTCTCTCGCTGTTCATCCCCTTTTTACAAGCTTTTATTTAACTTGCAATGTATGTTAGTTTGTGTTTGTTTGTTTAGGTCAAAACTTGCAAGTCAATTTTGAACGACTTCCACGTATCCGATCGATTTGAAATTTTGTACACATATGTATTCCCGATGACAATACACGAATAAATCGTTTTTAGAAATATAAATTCAACCCCTAAGGGATTCAAAGAGAGGTGTAGGGTTTTTTTTTTAACTAATCAACGCCCAGGCCAAATCGCTGAAGCTAAAAACTTGAAATTTGAACAGTTGGTTCCTTTTCTGACGTAAGCATCCACTAAGAAAGGATTTTTCGAAATTCAACCCCTACGGGTGTCAAAGGGGGGTAAAATTTTGAAAGACTTAAATGAACAAAATAAATATTAGTAAAAAAAACTTTTTATAGACAAGCTTTTATTTAAATGCACTAAAAAGGAAAAAATAATTTTTAATAATTTAGGTTCATAATTATACAAGCGTGGGTCGCCAACTCTATGAGTTTATTAGTCACGACCCACGCTTTTATAATTATGAACCTAAATTATTAAAAATTATTTTTTCCTTTTTAGTGCATTTAAATAAAAACTTGTCTCTAAAAAGTTTTTTTTACTAATATTTTTAATATAGGTATAGATTATAGCCTATGCCATGACTACTCACTCGGGAAGAAGTTGGCTTTCTAAAAAGTGACAGAATTTTTCAAATCGATTCAGCAGTTTCTGAGTTTAGCGTGGATAAACAAATAACCGTACCTCTTTATAATACTAAATTCTAAATGCAATAATATATGTCTGATCTTACTTTGTATTTTGCATAATTTTTTAATGTCTTATTGTTTGTCGATGAACCTTATTTAACAATAATAATTAATTAGTAATGTTCAGTGTTAAGAATAGTACAAATATTCGACTCACGGAAATTACAATGAAGTAACCACACGTACATAAAAATATTTATTATAACCTTGCCCAATCACCTCTGAAGGAACATTAAATACCCCAAGATGGATTATTGATAAGTTAAAAAAAACTAGGGTCATATCAGGTGTAATAAAAACCACGAGTTATTTTTCTTGCCATACCCACTAAAAAATAGTTGCTTTACATGCATGTTTGTATGCATGAAGTTACTTTTGACGTGCCGGTGTGCGGGAACGTATCTTTCCCACACTAGTGTAGGAAAGCAAACCTTTTCCAAAGTGATTTATGTTTATTCGCCCTGATCCCCTCGCTATTACCTACTGACAACAACTCCCGGCCTACTTTAGAAGTGAAGTTGGCGACACAAAATGAACTGCCAAAATTGTTTGAAAATATACTGAAAATGAAGAAAAAAGCAGCTCTATGTTATAGTGGGTATGGGAAAAAATACCATATATACATATATATTTCGTGCGTAATGATATTATCACTCGTGTGACCTCGCTAGGTAGAATTCGCTCGATTTTCTAAGTGATTTTACATTATTATTTATTTTTACACAGAAAACTTCATAAAAACTTGAACTTTACTGTAAAGTTAAACAAATTTGTGATTTTTACATAAAGTAAATTAAAATTACATAGTTTGTGTAATATTTCAATAAAGTGTGTAAAAATTACAAAATAAAATGTATAGTTACATATATAAAATGGATGAATACAAAACAAATTAATGTAAAATTAGTAACCACGCAGGCGCAATGTGTTTTTATGGAATCTACGCGATGTGCAGGCGATACCTGTTTGCGACGCCATTGTCTCTTTGTGTGCCTATTACCAGATTAATCGCAGGCTACAAATGGACAATCGATAATCTATGTAATCGGCCTTCTCATTTCTTACAGTGCTCGTCAGTAATACGCCTCATTACGCAACTAGATATACAATCTACTACTTTTTAATAATAGAAAGTTAAAATATGATTGATACTAAAAATTAGCAAAAAAAACCTCTTGGTTCTTGATCTTATTAAATTAATCTGCGAATAACTTCGTACAAAGAAGCTATAACTTCGAGCAATCAGCGCACTCACCAAATTAACATAACGTATGACTAACAAAGATAACAATAGGTGCATACATAATATTTGCTTTAAACGTCTGCAATTATGATTTAAGTAAATAAATTATTGCAATATTTAATGAAGTATATTAACTTATTTTCATAATACTTCGACTACACCTATTATACACCTGTTGCTGAACATTTTTATTCAATTTTTATTTATTGTGGATTATAGACGCTCGATAAGTACAGTCAATAGCATCGAAATTACATCAATTAAAATTCAACGACATCATAAAACGTCGATGAGCGGAAATGAGATTCGAACCCACGACAGTCAGCTGTCTTTCAAAACCATTCAAAAGTGAAAATATTAAATTAGGATTCCCCCAGGGGGGACATTGGGATGTAGTTGTTATCGCAATTGCATTCCAATGTTCTTTGGGAATTAGCGCTCCCAGGGACCCGATCTCGTACCAATCGGTTTGTGTATGCCGGCTGGCGGATTTTAATACACAAATATGTTATTTGTTGTGTTGAAGACGCTAATGACCTGAGTTGTCGATGCGTCTATAATCTACAATAAATAAATAAAATTAAATTAGGACATATCATTGAACTAAAAACAAAAATGTTTCCGTTCTCATAAAAAAAGAAAGTCGAAATTCAAATACTTTGCGTAACATGTTTATAAAAATTATAATTTCTCGTATAGTATTGTTTTAAGGAACAATAACCGTACGATCGGCTAAAGGCCTCAGTCGTCGAGCGTTTATTTATTTATTTATTTATTGTAGATTATAGATGCGTCGACATCTCATGTCATTAGCGTCTTTCAACTACACTAAATAACAACTATCTTAAAACTAAATAACATCACAAAACATCCATGAGCGCAGGTGGGATTCGAACCCACGGCAGTCCAGTCCAGAGGTTGCGGCACTAAGCACGCTAGCCACTAGGCTATACTGCCCTCACGAGCGTCTATAATTTACAGTCAGTAAGTACGTCAAGATATAAAAAAACTCGGGTCGCAGTGCCAAAACCCTGCCGACAATATAGTGTATTTGCTGATACAGGTCTTGTGGCTTTAATACGTGAACTTAAGTTTGTTTTTGGACAAAATAAAAAATTCAACCCCTTAATACATCCCTTAAAATAATATTTTTTTTCTTAATTTCAATATTATTATCATTACAACCTCTGTACCAAATTAAATACACCCTTCAGTAAGTAAATCACTATCCGCAAAACTAGTGTTTTCATAAAATTTGTAAGTCCGGTCCTATCGGGCCGATTTTATTAAAATTTTAGCGGCACATTTTGATCTTTACTAAAAGGTTAAATTTCAATTTTGAAACAATTCTGAAATTTTTTTCGGTATTTTCGGGCCCAAAAACTTTTTTCAACCCCTAAAAACTACCCTTAAAATAGTCCGATTGGGCCCATTTTAAATAGGTTCCGTGCGGTGATGGATTCCAACGTGTGTACCAAATTTCGTTCAAATCAATTAAGTCTTTCGAGAGTTATGCCGCGAACACATATATATATATATATATATACATATATATATAAACATTTCTAAAAATGGTGCCAAAGTGTTCAGGGGGCAATGAAACGTCGAGAAATTTTGGTCCGACCCCTAGGTCCCGCCATCCGACCGACGCCAATAGTGTATGTGCCATATGGCAAATACACTAATAATACGTAAAAACGATTGAAATGTCGCTAAAGTGAGAGGGCGAAGCGGTAAACGCGTCGACTCGCCATCTGTGCGTAGGTACCTCAGTTCATATGATTTTATGTACCGAGTCAGCGGCCAAGTACACTGTAAAAAATGGATGTAAAAATACTTTGAAAATTAAGGTAGAATTCGCTCGATTTTCTAAGTGATTTTACATTATTATTCATTTTTACACAGAAAACTTCATAAAAACTTGAACTTTTACTGTAAAGTTAAACAAATTTGTGATTTTTACACAAAGTAAATTAAAATTAGATAATTTGTGTAATATTTCAATAAAGTGTTTAAAAATTACAAAATAAAATGTATAGTTACATATATAAAATGGATGAATACAAAACAAATTAATGTAAAATTAGTAACCACGCATGCGCAATGTGTTTTTATGGAATCTACACGATGTGCAGGCGATACCTGTTTGCGACGCCATTGTCTCTTTGTGTGCCTATTACCAGATTAATCGCTGGCTACAAATGGACCATCGATAATCTATGTAATCGGCCTTCTCATTTCTTACAGTGTACAACAAAAAACGCTTCATCTATTATTCTAGGTAATATTATGTTATTATATTACTAATTTAATTATCGTAGCAGTAAAATTCCCACGAAGTAATTAGAAATAAATAAAAGGTACAAATGCTAATATTTCTAGATAAACACGAGTCAATTTTTAATGAGTTTGAATACGCTAATATATTGAAAGGAAATCTTTTTTTTTTATTTTGTGCAACGTCACCAATTAACAAATTCTTATATTTACCGCATCAAATTTGTTTGTGACCAAACAAAATTTGTTTATTTGATACGTAATAGTTTCCGTTCTTGTGGCAATGATCCGATGGAGTTTCATACCTCCCCTAGAGGACGTTGGAGACCACTTCTTTCCATTTAACCCTGTCCTGGACAATACGGATAAGTCTATTAAAGTTCAATCCGTCCATCCTGTGATGTTATCTAGCCACGATATTCTTTTTCTACCTCTGGGTCTTTTCTGTTCTAATTTACCCATTAGTATCACTTGCTGGAGGTTATATTTGCAATACCCACTACAAAATAGCTGCTTTCGATGTATGTACAGCGGCCATTAATGACCCATTTAACAGGCAGGTGTGCGGAAAATGGTTTACTTTCTGCACTAGCGCAGAAAATAATGGTTGCCATAGCCAACTTCTGTTTATTCGCTCTATACGCCTGCTTGCGTGCGCCTGTCGGTACTTACTTGCACGAACTTCGCGGCACACTGGAAGGAAAGATGGCGACGCTAATTAACTTAGAATTTTTTGAAAATGACATGAAAAGTAGGTATTTTGTAGTGGGTATGGCAAAAAATACTTTGCTTTAGAACAGAGGTTATGATAACTGGCCGTAATGTATTAATAAATCATAAATTCAGAGCACTCGGGCGAAGCCGGACCGGGCCACTAGTAAATATGCAAAATGCAACTGTTTTTAAAAACTTTCTGACAGCTTCTGGATTTTCAAATGTTTCTACGTCCTTAGCTGAACAATAATCTTGTAATTACTTACAATAAAAGCATTAATTAATTAAAAATAATTAAGTTAATTGTTAAATCACTTGTTTATTAACGCAACAATAAATAACGGCCAAAGTTGAGTCTGAAACGACGGTATGAATCAGCTAATTGAAATGCACGTCATGTCCAGTCGAAAAATTGAACACAAAAAAACCAGTTTTCAAACCATATATATGCCCAATGTCCATGATAATACTTTATAGTCCATCCTGAAATAGTATAGATTAATAAATCATTTTGGTTTGAAGTTTTTGACAGATTCCAGTGGTACCACTACCTAGTTTTCTTTTAAATTATTCCCAAATTCAGGCAAATAAAATTAACGAGCTGTTTCTTTACAGGAAAAATTACTGTATTTTTGATGTGAAACATCTTATGTCGGGCTGTGAACAGCCGCGTGAAGGGAAATATGCAACGAAATGTTCTCCTTCGCTACTGTTCTCCCCACCACTGCGGCACTTATATTATACTGGATAAATAATATATAAATTAATTGTCCGGGTATATTAAGTTATACATAATTCAGTAACAACGGCTGTCTAGACAAGTTCATCCGTAGAGTAGTGGTACGACTTTAGCCTTCTATGCATGGGGACTTGGGTTCGGAAACTCATGGCATCGTACAATTTTTGACGTTTTATTTTCTAAATTCTACATGATATTTATTTATAAAATTTTGTATTTTTGTTATATTCTTTCTTTGACAATAATTATAATTTTTTGAAATTTCATGACACCAAAAAAACGAAAATTTGGGTAAATTAGGGTAAATTAGAGTAAATTAGGGCAAATTAAAGTAAATTAAGGTAAATTGGGGTAACTTAAGGCAAAGGGGGCTAAATAAGAGTAAATTAGGGTATTTAGGGAAAACTAGGGTAAATTCAAGAAATTAGGGTATACCAGGGTAAATTTAGGTAAACGATGGAAAATTAGGGTAAAGTGTGTAAATTCTTACCTCTCGAACTACTGAACCGATTCTAAAAATTCTTTCACTTATTATCTTCGCAGGGGGAGAATGTTTCGCGACGTTGTAATAAATCAACTATTGAACCGATTTAAAAAATTCTTTTACTAATAGAAAGCTACACTATATCCCTAAGTATAAGCTAGATTTTATTTTGATAAATTTGTCAAGTTCAATAAATAAAAGATTCAAGCTATAAAAATGTTTCACATCTGCCAGGCGTCCCGCGACGGCTCACATTTTTTTTAACATTCAAATTCCTATATTGACAGTTTTCTGAAACACACTGTATATTTACAAATCCGTAATTAAATTCACATAAAACCCCGTCGTAAAATAATGGCAAAAAAAACAGCACGTTTTACATATTCTCAAACGAGACATGAAGGGCAATGGCTTTACATTTATTACAAAAACCAATTTGAGCTGCGTGGTACTTTGACCCGACGAATGTATAGGCTGTTCTTCGAAAGATTGATTAAATAACTATTAAAAAGGACATTAATATCCCTTTTAGTTGGCCTTACAATTTTTTTCCAAGCCCGGACAACAGCAGTTTATACAATATTTAGTACAATTAAGTATAAGACGCGAGGTATGAAGTTTGGCACTCGATTCGCAGACGGGAGTGCCAAACTTCACACCTCGCGTCTTATATTTTATTTTAGATTATAGACGCGTCGACAACTCGGGTCATTAGCGTCTTGAACACAACAAATAATCCATTTGTGTATAAGAATCCGCCAGCCGGCATACACAAACCGACTGGTACGAACTCGGGTACCTGGAAGCGCTAATTTTCACAAAACTCGCGTCTTATACTTTATTTTACGAGACGTAAGTATACATTATTTTTTTGTAACAACACCTTAGATTCATTGGCAGCACTACTTAATACTGAAATATTGGCCTTGACACAATATTTATTTACTTCGTTATCATAGTAACCGCATATTTCCCGTATGGCAAAAAATATTGCATTATTGTACTCGTGCGATATATTATTTTAAGCAGTCCACTAGAGGCACGAAATGTACATTTCGAATATGTGTTACAAAAAGAAAACTTTTCGATGAAAAATATTTATTGAACAGAAAAAAATAAAAGAATTAACATAAGACATTAATCATTTGATATCGACCATTCATACTTGTTATAGACGCTAATGACTTCACTTGTCGAGCGTCTATAATCTACAACCTCTCTCTTTTTATCTCATTTATGGTTGTTGTTGTGAACTTTTTTAAGTAAGTCGCTTTTAAATTTTTTCAAACCAAATTGTGATCGTTCAAAACAAGTTTTAACAATAATAATAAATAGGACAATCTTTTAATGCTCGACCTCTACATGAATACGTATAATAATCAAAGTCGAATAGCCCATCGTAAAGATGAGTGCTAAAAAACAACTGCACATTTCCATTTTTGTGGCGAGAGATGTGGTCAGCAAAAGCAGTACCTATTTATTTTTATTAAAAAAAAAACAAACAATTTGACCTGAGAAATGTGTAAATACTAAATTCCCTCTGACAAACAATAATTTCGATGCAGTCAATATCAATTAATTAATTAATTGTAGATTACAGACGCGTCGACAACTCAGGTCATTTGCGTCTTCAACACAACAACTAATCCATTTGTGTATTAGAATCCGCCAGCCGGCATACACAAACCGACTGGTACGAGCTCGGGTCCCTGGGAGCACTAATTCCCAAAGAACATTGGAATGCAATTTGCGATAGCAACCTGCACATTCCAATGTCCCCCAGGGGGGGCAGTCAATATCTACTAGTAACTATAGTTACCAGTACAAAATTCTACTACTTATTTATAATTCAGAGGACAGTGTTGTTCAGTGGTTAGCGTCGCGGCCTCTGGATCAGACTGTCGTGGGTACGAATCCCGCCTCCGCTCATGAATGTTTTCGGTTTCTGATGTAATTTAGTTTTAAGTAAGAGTTGTTATTTAATGTAATCAAGACGCTAATGACCTAACTTGTCGACGCGTCTATAATTTAGGTACAATAAATAAAAATAAAATCTATAATTTTTTTTCTTGCGAGTTTTTTAAAAATATTGATATAAGCTTTTCAATTAGAGAAGTAGATGTATATTGATCCCTCTATCTCTTTTCTATGTATTAAAACACTCTACATCTATCTTTCTCGTTGCCTCTATCGCGAAATCAGGGCTCTTTCGTACTCTATTTTAATATCTCTATGGTTTACACACTGTATATAATGATCACCTCGGAACTATTAGCATAAAATGAAATATGACTAAAAGCATACCGTTATTATTTCTAATGTCCTTTATAAAACCGTAAGCTCGCATGACATATTAATCCTGTCACATCGTCAAGTGTTGGTTAGTAAAATGGCTGCCATAACGGCGTTAACGACGACGACCCCACCTAGCCGATCCCGAATCAAATTAGACGTTCAAATCTCGCTTAAATGTCACCGCTACTTTACCGACTTCACTCAGGATTACTTATTACATAATTATTAGATTATTGTACATTATAGACGCCCGACAACTAACATCATTAACGTCTATACACAATAATGTATTACTAGTATCGTCTGTGGTCGAAATTCGACAAATTGTGTCTGTACAGTAAAATCTTCATTTATTTGTCACATAACCTTACATTAAAATATTAGTAAAAAAAATTTTTTAGAGACAAGCTTTTATTTAAATGCACTAAAAAGGAAAAAATAATTTTTAATAATTTAGGTTCATAATTATAAAAGCATGGGTCGTGAGCTCTATGATAGATAGTTTATTAGTCACGACCCAAGCTTTTATAATTATGAACCTAAATTATTAAAAATTATATTTTCCTTTTTAGTGCATTTATAAATAAAAGATTGTCTCTAAAAATTTTTTTATACTAATATTTACTTTGTTCATTTTAGTCGTTCAAAATTTTACTCCCCTTTGACACCCGTAGGGGTTGAATTTCGAAAAATCCTTTCTTAGTGGATGCTTACGTCAGAAAAGGAACCAACTGTCCAAATTTCAATTTTCTAGCTTCAGCGATTTGGCCTGGGCGTTGATTAGTCAAAAAAACCCTGCATTCCCGTTTGAACCCCTTATGGGTTGAATTTATTTCTAAAAACGGTATATTCATGTATTGCCATCGGGAATACATATGTGTACAAAATTTCAAATCGATCGGATACGTGGAAGTCGTTCAAAATTTACTTGCAATATTTGACCTAAACAAACACATAAACCAACAAACACAACAACAACTAACACACATTGCAAGTTAAATAAAAGCTTGTAATAAATTCAACATAACTGATAACTGTACCAATAACATTGCCATTTGATGGATGTTCCTAACAGGAATGTTAACTTTACTTATTATTATTATGTCTTTACTGACGGAAACTACTTTCCACCACTAAACTTGCCGGTATTCATTACTCTCCACTTGCCTTCAAGTGGCAAGTGTGTTTAAATTATAGGTTAAGCTAGAGGGTCACACTCATGTATAAGAAACTTTAACTGTCGGCAAACTCTTTTAAGGTACGTGCAGTACGCAGCTGGGATTCTAGATGGTAGCATGTATGGCAGATGGTGGCTGAAATTATAAGCGCTTATAGGTTTGCACAACGAAGCTTTGATACATTGATACAAGCTTTAGTCGCGTTTGAAATGTCAGATAGCGAAGACGAATATTTGTGTTCTTCTGCTACAAAGTGGTATATTTTAAATACAAATTTGGGTAGGAGCTATCATGTCCACCCTATTAATAGCGAATTTCATCATTTATACCAAGAATTAAAATTTTATCCAAACCGGTTTTTTGAATATTTACGTATGGAACCTAATACTTTTCAATACGTCTTAGAAAAAACTCAAAACAAATTAAATAAAAACTGGCAAAATTTCACTTATTAAACTAGTCACATTCATTGCGAAACTTGTAACGGCCATTTGACAGTTGTCACACGTTGATTATAGTAGTCAGCGCGCTGAAAAAATGGTGAGATACATTCTTGTATCTATAGCACCTCTTGTAACAGCGCTTATATATGCTACACTCACTGCTTCGTTATGTACGCTCGCATATATAACAATGCATTAATCTATGATGATCTCCGCTACCATCTAGAATCCCAGCTCCATACTGCACGTACCTTTAGCTAGTAAGCTTTCCAAATTTAAAACTCAGCTTATATAATTATTGATATCTTATGCAATACCTTTCTCTGTATCGGCGGTCGCAACTGTGCGGCGGGTTGAGTCGCTACAAATGTGCGAAGAGTTGTTAGCGGGGCCGGCAGTCCCGCCAGCATAGCTGCCGGTGGCACGTGCATCGCCGCCCCCGGATGAGGATGGTGCAACTGGTGCAGCTGGCCAGCGGCGTGCGCCGGATGCAATGGCACTGCCACCATCTTCTGTAGAGGCACACCCCATGGCAAATACCATGAACCAGGATGATGTTGCATTGTGTGCTGTTTAATTACTATTCGATTTCACTTGTAATGTTGTTTTTTGTTTTTTTTTATGTACACTGTTATTTGTTTTTAACTGTCTTTTGTTTTAACTGTTATCAGCGCATTCTAGATCTACAATGTATATTTAATTTTTTCAACAGTTCATTATTATTTAACAATAATTTGTTGACATATTTTGCTGTGACGTTTTTTTTTAGCGCATTAAAAAAGTGAGAATGTTTCTCGTTTTTATTCACCAGTTCATTAACTTATGAAGATGCTTTTATTTTTAATAATTCTATTCTTCTACTAGAATTATTAATTTAGAAATTAAACGGTTATTTAAATTATTTAGTAGCTTTTTTTAGTCTGGAATTTTAGTTTCCAGTTTAATTCAATTAAAAGAAAATGTTTACAATTTTATACTTTTTAAGACGCGATTTCTTTGATATTTCATTTAAACTGTTTTAATATAAACTTCTCTATTTTCAAATCAATTAAGAATGCATATTAGTTTATCAAAATATTTGTGCAGACAAAAACAGCTAATCATAGTTTTTTTATATACAATAACTATCCTTTCTTTAGACATAAATTTGAACTTTCCTACAGCGCAGAAATAATTTTACTGAAAAAGAATAAATAAGTTGTATGCTATACTTTACAATATACCTAGGTACTTATCAATATTTATGAGAATTTTTATGAGTTCCAAGATTTAAGATTGAATTCATGGTGTCCACTTTTTTCTCAAGACCAAATTCCCTGACTTTCCCTGACCGAATCTGATTTTTTTCCCTGGATCATTGTTTATGCAACTTTCAGCATCAAAAATTACAAAAGTGTTAAAAGTCTGCTCTGTTGAAATTTTTCCCTGACCACTTTTCAAATTCCCTGACTTTCCCTGACCCAAAAAAAATTTCCTGACATTCCCTGACTTTCCAGAATTCCCTGACCTGTGGACACCCTGGAATTGTTTGCTTTTTGCCGATTGAAAATAAATTCTCGTATACCATTTTATTCAAATGAAATAAAAACTCAAAACTATAAATTAATTTTCGTATATTATTCAAGATAAATTGTAGATTATAGACGCTCAACAGCTGAGGTCAACAGCGTCAGATTTATTGAAATTCTTGATCCGTCGCTTTCCACAAAACTCTTTTAAATTGAAATTATTATTTGTTTTGAGTAATTATACATTTGATAAGCAACAAAATTTAATTTAATATTTTTACAGGTTAAAATTCTATCAAATGACATGTCAATAAAATTTAAGTATTTCTTAGCAAGCGTTTAATTTTTTTTTAGAATTGGTATTTAAAATTTTACGAAATATTTCCACTATTATAATAATTAATGAACACTCTAGTAATTTACCTAATTATTGAAAAATATAAACTAATTTTAGGGGACATTAAAAATATCACAAACATTTCACAAAAAAAAAAAATAATTATGCAGCGTCACAAAAACAATTATAACTAAAAAAAACAACGTCCTTCAGCAGGTATATCTTAATTAAATTTTTATCGCTTAAAAAATCAGGTGGATAGTTAAAATTTACAATAAGAATTTCGCAAACAAAACCTTCAAGAAGATCTGACTATACTGTCAACTTTATAATTACATTCTCTTTGAACTAAGCTTTTGTCGAGACTCGAGAAAATAACCTTTTGAAATTCAAAACGGCTGTATGGAAAGTTTTCTATTTTTACTTTAAACTGCAGACCATTCGTAAATTTCAAAATCACAACTCAAAATTGTTTTTTTTTTTAAACTTCACTTCGTATACAACAAAATGGCACAAAATCACTGCAGATAATGTGTATTAATTTAATTTATGAGCACGTGTTTGATGTATGTTTTCATATGCTACTTGATATTATGTCATAGCGGTCGCGTAGACTTCGGTCTCTGCTTTGGACTCTCGGAGCGGTTAGAAAAACGCGTGCAACAGGCACCATAGACCGTCGTGCACTGACTGATAGCTGCTTTGCTTGCTGCCTACTTGGCTCTCGACTTGCTTTACCACTGTCGAACTCGACTGTTGTACGCCGTGACGTAGTTGCGTACATGTGTGTTTATGAGTAAATTTCGCGATCGTACTGACTCATTGATTTATTTACTTACCGAAAAACAAAACACAAACTACAGGTGAAGGATAGGAGTTTAGGTCAATAAACGTTCGACAATTGAGTTTGTTAGCGTCTATACAGTGCGAACGTTGGCTGCTGGAACGCTCCAAATAGAATTTACAAGAAAAATGGTTGAAATTTCGAGGGTTAAAAACGTATTTAAAAATAACGTGAAGCGTTTTGCGTAAGAATTCGCATGTGAAGCGTTCGCAATTTTGAGTAAGAATTCACATGTGAAGCGTTCACAATTTTGCGTAAGAATTCGCAACATACTTATACCATAAAAACGGCCGTCTACAGTTGGTTTAGTCTTTGCGTTCTATGCATAGGAACCTGGGTTCGAGACCTGATGACAGCGTAGAATTTTTGGCGTTTTTTTTTTAATTCTACATGATATTTATTTATATGTATTTTTATTTTTGTTATATTCTTTCTTTGACAATAATTATAATTTTTTTGAAACCAAGGTGGAAATAATAAAAAATACAATTTTAGTATTTTAGTAATAAATTATTTTTAGTTCATAAATGCGCTATAATAGATGACACCAAAAATTAGAAAATCTGAAGTTTTCACTTCTGTCGTGTGGTCATAAGCACACATCCATTTTTTTTATCAACCTATGTCAAGGCCCGGGTTTGAATCCCGACTGTGACATCGGTTGATAAAAAATTTTTTTTATAATATTGCAAATATGTTATGTAATTTGACTGCATTTTCCAATAAAAATTTGCCTATAAACAAATAACAGCCGTAGTAAACTCAATTTACTATACTTCTATGAATAGTGTGCTGAACTGGCAAAACTATCAACATAAAAAATACAGTATCTTTTTTCCTATTATTATAAAAAAATGGTCCTAAATGCTATTACAATTTGCAGTCCAGGTGAGAAATTCACTAATAATATACGTGAATTTGGAAGGTCTTTAAAATTAATGCTTGCATTTTGCAAGCATAAAACACTAACAATGCGCGCGACCGAATGCGTTGCGCGCGCGCTGCTTTCGCGACGCTGAGCGCCGCGACGTCTGTCTCATTCTGGTTCTCTTCCTCCTACAAATATATTGTCCTATAACATATGGCCAATGGATCCCCGAGCACAACACGGTCGCTATTTAAGTACCGACAAACTAATGTCAGCTGATTGATAGCTCTCGACTTTACCGGCAATAAAAATATTTAAAATCACATTCAACACACCCTCAACATATAATTTCACTTGACCGTTCTTGATACTCAATATACGCTGATGATACAGTTGTCAACCGTCTATAATCTACAATATATCTATAGATACTGATTATTTAATGTTTTATAGAAAACACATTAGTTAGGTAATCGCAGTTAACATGATAGTCAACGGTATAACTTCAAAATTTTGGCCTGAGGGCAAAAATTCTTGAAAGACCCCTTTTTGGTCAATAAATAATAAAATATAATATATTTTGTTATTTAAAAATTTATAAATATATTTTAGGTACCTGCTATCTACATATATATTATGTAGGTACCAGGTACCAACTCCATATAGTAGTTATTTATGTTTCAAATATTTATATTCACTGTATTTATATCAGACGCACTATTTGTCACTCAGTATTCTCCATTGACTGATTCCTCACTCACTCGTACTGCTGTTTATATAGGCTGCGTAGCATAAGCCTTGTGTGTTCTCGCGTTATCTAGAACTTTCGTTCAGGTACCAGTTGTTACAGTAAGCGGACCCCCGTTTCTCAGACGGTTATATACAGGATGATCCGTAACAGTACTATAAATAAATTTTAGCAATGTGGTAAGGAGCCTCTTCCACTTACAAAAATTTCAGGGCGTCCTGACACGGCTACATCGACAGTAGTGTCACGTAACGATATCGAAATTTTGAACGTACAGTCAACACAATAAATCAAAACAATATTTTATGTGTCGGCAATGTTTTTTTAAAAATATTATTCACTAGCTACAATAAAATAACTCCGCATTAAAAAAAAACGGTCAAGTGCGAGTAGAACTCGTGCCACGAGGGTTCCGTAAATTATAGACGCTCGACAACTGAGGTCATTAGCGACGAGGGTTTCGTACCGTTATAATAATTTAATTAATGTAAACTGTGTCCATGTTAAAAACACAGTGTAAGCTGGAACCTCACGGTTGACAGTTATATTTGATTTCAATATAGTTTATAATCATCTCATACGATGATGCCACTATGACAGTTACTTATATGATTTGATTCCAATATAAATAATATATTATGACGTATTAGAAATACCTTGTATTTTTTTTTTGATGTCCGTCTTGTGACTTCCTGTGTTTTAACACGACGCGTTTCAGCAACGAGTTGCTATCTTCAGGTGCGGTTAAATTTTTTTAAAAATTACACGCGTCGTGTTAAAACACAGGAAGTCATAAGACGGACGTCAAAAAAACCTCCTTCAAAAAACCACTAAAAAGAGGAAAATAATGAAATTTTGAGGTCTGTGCCAATTTAATAAAATATGAAGTCGGTTAAAAAGTATATAGTATAGTGATTAATATCTTCTTTTTAACCAACTTCATATTTTATTAAATTGGCACAGACCTCAAAATTTCATTATTTTCCTCTTTTTAGTGGTTTTTTGAAGGAGGTTTTTTTTTTTGTTAAAAAGTTTTTTATTTTTTACTTTTTAGTGTCAAAAAGTGACATTTACCTTAAAAGAATCACACGCCATTACTCACTTTTATTAAATCGACTTTCTTACGCTGTCTGATATGTCAAAAAGTGACATTTACCTTAAAGAATCACACGCCGTTACTCACTTTTATTAAAATCAGCCGAACTACTGAACCGATTTTGATGACATTTCTATGGGACCAATCTGAAAGTATATCCTTTAAAATAAAAAAAAAATTCAAAATTGGTTTATAAATGACTGAGTTATGAGGTAACAAACATAAAAAAAATACAACCGAATTGAAAACCACCTCCTTTTTTTGAAGTCGGTTAAAAATACAAGGTATTTCTAATACTTCATAATAATCTTATAGTGACTTGGAGACCCAACACACTAAAAATGTATCATAAATAATATAGTTTATAATTTATTATTATTATTTATTATTTGCCATGATTCAAGTCGCAACAACACACAATCTGTGAACGGACGGACAGACATCGTAATAACTAATAAGGTTCAATTCGGAGGTACGGAACCCTAAAAAATATATGTACATATAGGAGTTTTCAAAGCATTTCTCAACACGAAACATATTTTATCGAAGTTCACTGCATACATAAATATGTAAGTAAGTGGATTTTCCGAATTTCCCGTGCATATAATACTGTCGACTAGATAAACACACACAAAAAAAAAGACAAAGCGTAATAAATAGCAAAACGGAACCCACATTACGTGTAGAGATAATCTATGTTTCATACGTATTATAAATAAGTAACGTGTCACCAGATCAGGGCCGGCATAAAAAAAAATCTTTGAACGTCTCTAACTTCCAAACTAAAAGAGATACGTGTCTTTTTTTAACCGACTTCAAAAAAAGCAAATGGTTCTCAATTCGGTTGTATTTTCTTTTTATGTTTGTTACCTCAGAACTCCGTCATTTATTAACCGATTTGAAAAATTCTTTTTTTATTGGATAGGGTATACCTCGAAGTTGGTCCCACTCCCATATAAATTTTACTTAGATCGGTTCAGTAGTTCGGCTGATGTTAATAAAAGTGAGTAGCGGCGTGTGATTCCTTTAAGGTAAATGTCACTTTTTGACACATCACACAGCGTAAGAAATCGGTTTAATATAAAATAAAAAGTGAGTAACGGCGTGTGATTCCTTTAACTAAAAAGTAAAAAATAAAAAACTTCGTAACAAAAAAAACCTCCTTCAAAAAGCCACAAAAAAGAGGAAAATAATAAAACTTAGAGGTCTGCGCCATTTTAATAAAATATGAAGTCGGTAAAAAAGTGCCAATTTAATTAATGTCTACTTTTTAACCGACTTCATATTTTATTAAAATGGCGCAGACCGCAAAGTTTTATAATTTTCCTCTTTTTTGTGGCTTTTTGAAGGAGGTTTATTTTTGGTTAAAAAGTTTTTTCTATAGGTACCTAAGTATGGTAAATTTGAAAATCGTTTTTAGACATGAATAACGTTTAATATCTCATACATTGGCTAAACTATAAGATAGTAAAGTGACGTACACATTATGAGAGATTTGTTTTTAACCCCCCCCCCCCTAGCTTCAAGAACACCAAATTAATAAGGATTAAACAAACCAGGAATAAAGGAACCAACACCTTTTCTCGCCACAGGCCCTCGCAGTATTAGGAACCAAATACAAATATACAGGACTTTGTTGTTCGTGATTATTTCGTTGCCAAACTGAAATCTTCCCGGACGATTCCGGGTTGAAAAGCTAGTAATATATCGTTTTTGTTGTGGCCAGGGAATAATATTTGTTGCTTGCCGTATACAAGTACACAATAGATCGACGGTGGTGGTAGCGTTAGTTTTATTATGTATAAATCTCGTCAATCTTAGTTTTGGCTCAGGATTTCCGTAGGGCATCGACTGAAAAAGGAAGCAGAAGGGAAGTGATTTATTATTTACGACTATATATAAGCTATGGCCCTCAAGCCAAAATCGCTTACGAGGAATTTTTGAAGTGAAAACTTCCTTAGGCGCGCTTTGCCTGGGCTGTTAACAATAGTGATGTGAAACGCACCCGACGGTGACAATCGAGGCTACTCGGCTCAAACACGAACACGTATTTGCTGCAATATGCTGATAATAATGAGTAGTTCATAAGTGTGCTAATAGATGACATTAAAAACCTTATACGAGTAAAAAGTCATTTGTAGTTCACAAGTGCGCTAACAGATGACACTAAAACATATATTTTGTAGTTCACAAGTGCGCTAACAGATGACACGAAAACTTAATATTATCGTTAAGGTATTATATTCATTAAATTTAATAATTGTATAGGCCGATTTTAATATATTTATGATTAAAACTGTGTGATTAAAAAATTATAAATATATATTTTAAAATTAGAAAATCTGAAGTTTTCACTTCTGTCGTGTGGTCATAAACACACACCCATTTTTAATTACTAAATCGTCATAAATCTTATACTAAAAATTTGTCATGTACCATACCCGATTTTGCCTTGTGATCAGAGATATAGAGATCTGTATATTATATAATATATAGCCAGAAACAACCCCTTCTTCCAACACCTAGTATAGATGTACATTGTACATAATATTGCCTATATACAGTATGTTTTAAATGAATGAGTGAACTCATCAATGAATCATGATTGTTTTTTTTTTAGTTTAAATTACGACAGTTACCAAATTTGAAATAGCCACCTCCTTAACATCCCTAGTTAAAAGCGTTTAGGGTGATGGCAATAAAGTTTCACTTGCACTATGGTTTCATAAAACCGCACCCTAGTGTTTTTTTTGTGAAACTAAACCCTGCAATTAAAACAAACAAAAGAGGAATGTTTCGGTTGTTTTCCCTTTTGATCTGAGAAAACCTGGTTGTTTGCTCGGTCGGTTTATAAAAAAACACCCGGTATAAGTAAATCATGCACGAGTGCAAGTGTTCATCATATAATATTTATTATCTATACATATAATATATGTTATATAAGAAATCACATGGTAGTCCGTCCATTCAATCATTCAAATGCCAATATATTATAAAGATCAAAGACGCTTTTTATATATCAAGAAATATTTTCAAAAGCCAAAAACACCGTTAACTGTCTAATGTACCTATACTATTATACCAATACACAAATTCACCACTACACAAATTTACCAGCCGGAAACTGGGAATTTCGGGTTCAAGTCCCGACAGTGGCTTCTGATATCTTATAATAATCATTTGACGTTTAACAATCATGATGGCATAATATTATGCTGAGAAATGCTAAGAAATACTATTCACTACCTAGTGGATGCCTTGTGGATTAAATTCATTGTTGAATTAATTAATAATTATTATATTGTTGTCCACAATTACCTAACTCATATATTGTTATTTAAATAATCATTAAAATCGGTTCACAAATACACAGGAGAAATCGGTGAACCTACATTCATGCATAAAAAAAATTCACAGATTTTGCAATCCTTACAACCATCGAGGACATTGGAAATGATAACAGCATATATGAAACATAATTAACTGTTTATTATACACACAATATTTATCAATGCACTGTTTAGTTTTGTCAGGTATAACCCTATTATTCTTCTGTTATATACGCGTTCACTTTTGCTTGATTACTTAACTTTTAAATGGATTTTTCTACAGTGTTTATTAACATTTGCTCAAAAATAACACCGCAGATCGTCGAAAATACCTCTCAATTAACTAGACATGATATAAAACACATTTCGAAAAAATTGCACTTGTTCAATTTTGCATGATTGCTCCTCACTTGATCGCGACACCGTTGTCTTTTGGCCTTGAACGAAAACTTGTAACTCTGCCCCCATATACGAACATAAACATTTCCAATGTTAAAACATCCTCCTTTTTTGAAGTCGGTTAAAAAGTAATCAGAGAAGAGAAACAAACAGATAAATAAACAAAAAAAAACAAAAAAAGTAACGATGAAAATCAGGTCACTAGAATGCAATATTCATATTTTATTTGATACGATTTGTTTAGGCAGAAAAAAAAGAGGTTCAAAACAAAAACCGACGCATACATTTAAATATGTTGATCCGCATGCAAGTATAGTAGTAGGTTGTGCAAAAGTCCGAGGGCACCCGAGAGACGTGAGTGACTGCCGACGATGTGCGAGAAAGACTATACAAGTACGACGAGTTAGTAAAAGAGCTTTGCTCTCCAGCTTTCTGCAGCCCCAATGTTGACTTTCTCTCTTCAGAACATCCTCCACTAGAATAGTAAGAGAATAGTAACGAATATTTTGTTAAACCCCATACATTTTTGAACGCCAATCGACTCCATTTTAAATTTCGCGCTCAAATTAGGACCGCCTACTTCTGTAGTCTACAGCGTGTCCACGAAAGTTCTTTACAAATGGAATTTTTTTTATTAATTATTGGAGCAAAAATTTTTTTTGTGGAAAAGTTCTGCTTCGTCCAAAACCTCTAAAACACCAAAGAAATTTTTTTTTCGGCCTAAAGTTATACGAGGGAAATCAAAAAGTTTTATTTTACTAAAAACAAAAATTATCTGTGATATTCAAGATTTTCGCAAAATTAGTTACATAATCAAATTTAATTCAAAATTATAACATAACTAACTTCTAAGTAAGTAATTATTTATTCAGAATTATAAATCAGAATTCAACATGTCCTCCATCTCTCTCCATACAAAGAACAGTTCTCCTTCCGAAATTTTTTTTGGTGTTTTAGAGGTTTTGGACGAAGCAGAACTTTTCCACAGAAAAAGTTTTTTGCTCCAATGATTAATAAAAAAAAATTCCATTTGTAAAGAACTTTCGTGAACACGCTGTATATAAACTACGCAGTTAAACACGAGAGTGTACTGATTGCGCTCGCACTCGCCGCTTGGTTCCTTTGACTCGCAGTCAAAAAACCGACTTTATACGGAGCGCTCCTGAGCCGAGACAGGGCGCTACGAGGCCGACCGAGAGTTGCCAGTGCACTCTCGTGTTCGGGTAGTCTCGGTATCCCTCGGCGAGAGTGTAATAATAAAAAACTCGGGTCGCAGTGCCAAAACCCTGCCGACAATATAGTGTATTTGCTAATACAGGCATTGTGGCATTATTATGTAAACTTAAGTTTGTTTTTTGACAAAATAAAAAATTTAACCCCTTAATACAGCCCTTAAAATAATTAAATTTTTCTAAATTTCAATATTAGACATGGATTTCATCAATACACCCAATTAAATACACCCTTCCATATCTAAGTAAATCCGTATCAACAAACTAGTGTTTTCATAAAATTTGAAAGTCCGGTCCTGTCGGGCCGATTTTATTAAAATTTTAGCAGCACATTTTAATCTTTACTAAAGAGTTAAATTTCAATTTTGAAACGATTCTGACAAATTTTTCGGTATTTTTGGGCCCAAAAACTTTTTGGAACCCCTAAATACAACCCTGAAAATGGTCCGATCGGGCCCATTTTAAATAGGCTTCTTGCGGTGATGGGTTCCAATGTGTGTACCAAATTTCGTTTCAATCGATTAAGTCTGTCGAGAGTTATCGTGTACACACATATATATATAAATATATATATATATATATATACATACATATATATATACATACATATATATATACATACATATATATATAAACATTTTTAAAAATGGTGCCAAAGTGTTCAGGAGGCTATGAAACGTCGAGAAATTTTGGTCCGACCCCTAGGTCCCACCATCCGACCGACGCCAATAATGTATGTGCCATATGGCAAATACACTAATAAAAACTCGGGTCGCAGTGCCAAAACCCTGCCGACAATATAGTGTATTTGCTAATTGGCATTGTGGCTTTATTATGTGAACTTAAGTTTGTTTTTGGACAAAATAAAAAATTTAACCCCTTAATACATCCCTTAAAATAATATTTTTTTTCTTAATTTCAAAATTTTTATCAATGCAACCTCGGTACCAAATTAAATACACCCTTCAGTAAGTAAAGCACTATCCGTAAACTAGTGTTTTCATAAAATTTGTAACTCCGGTCCTGTCGGGCCGATTTTATTAAAATTTTAGCAGAACATTTTAATCGTTACTAAAGGGTTAAATTTCAATTTTGAAACGATTCTGAGAATTTTTTCGGCATTTTTGGGCCCAAAAACATTTTTCAACCCCTAAAAACCACCCTTAAAATAGTCCGATTTGGCCCATTTTAAATAGGCTTCGTGCGGTGATGGATTTTAACGTGCCTACCAAATTTCGTCAAAATCAATTAACTCTTTCGAAAGTTATAGCCCGCACACATATATATATATATATATAAATATATAAATATATAAATATATATATATATATACATATATAAACAGACATTTCCAAAAATGGTGCCAAAGTGTTCAGGAGGCTATGAAACGTCGAGAAATTTTGGTCCGACCCCTAGGTCCCGCCATCCGACCGACGCCAATAGTGTATGTGCCATATGGCAAATACACTAATAATAGAATTTTATTTGCAGCGACCAACCGGTATACAAAACGTCAAAATACAGAATTCTTTACAATAGATCATACCGGCATAGTAGATTGTTACCGCGTTCTAATGAAAATAATGAGAGTAAATAGGTTTGTCCGCCTTTACAAATTCAGTCTGTTAAAAAAATGTACAGTGGACTGACGGCTTTTTACAATACGTCACTCAGTTGCCGTGTCACGCATCCTCGATGTAAATATCGAGCAATAGCTCTCCCGCTCTTACCCTATACGCATACGTGACCATTCGTTTATCATTTTTCTTCTCTTATGAAAACTTTCTCTGTTGTTGTTTTACCAACCCAACCAACAGGAAAATCCCCACGTGACAAATCACTTATAATTTGTCCTCTAAGGCCTATTTGAATAACGCTATGCCTCAAAATTTGCGACAAGAAACATAATTAAATTCATGCCGGCTTATAAGAATGCTTTGTCTCAATTTGTTTATATTCAATGAGCCATTTTTCTGAGAGTACTTGTTTCAATTATCCACGAGAAGCAGCACTTGTGGTAGGTACAAACATTATTTATTCCCCATTAGTGTCGTGTCATTTTAGTGGTATAACTTAATTATTTAATTAATTTAATAATAATAATAATTTAATAATTAAGTTATACCACTGAAATGACACGACACTAATGGGGAATAAATAATGTTTGTACCTACCGCAAGTGCTGCCTCTTGTGGATAACTGAAAGAAGTACTCTCAGGAAAATGGATCATTGTACCTACTACAATAAATTATACCAGAAAGCTTTTTAACAAAAAAAAACCTCCTTCAAAAAAGCCACTAAAAAGAGGAAAATAATAAAATTTTGAGGTCAGCGCCAATTTAATAAAATATGAAGTCGGTTAAAAAGTAGATATTAATTAAATTGGTGCCGATCTCAAAATTTTATTATTTTCCTCTTTTTAGTGGCTTTTTGAAGTTTTTTTTTTGTTAAAAAGTTTTTTATTTTTTACTTTTTAGTGGCTTTCAATGCGTACTTTGCACGTTATTAACAGACTTCTGTCTTGATATTTGACATTTACCTTAACGGTGTTACAGTCCGTTACTCACCTTTTTATCACAATCAGTCGAACTACTGAACCGATTTAAGTAAAATTTATATGGAACCACCCCGAAGGTATGTCCTATTAAATAAAACAATAATCATCAAAATCGGTGAACATACCTACATAAAATAACATAGGTCCCGAATATAGCTACTCCTCCTTTTTTGAAGACGGCTAATTATAAATAGTAACGAATCCTTCGTCCGTAATTTCGTTTTTTTTGTGATGTTTTCAATTATGGCATTTAGAGAGGAGAACACATTTTTTATCTATATGTACCGCGGGACCACTCATTAACGGCTGGACTGATTTCAAATTGGTGGCAGGCTAATTCATTTTTTGTTGTCAGTATTTCAAATACGGCTGAACACTACTTGATAAAATTTATACAGAATATAGAGAAGTATCAATTATTTATAATTATTATCGTCTGCTTTGCAAATTTTTTTTGCAAACCTGGCAGACCTCATTTTGAACGTTTATCCATTTGAAATGAGGTCTACCAGATATACAAAAAAAAAAACCCAAGTCCCCATGCATAGAAGGCTAAAGTGGTACTACCACTACTCTGCGGATGAACTTGTCTGGACAGCCGTTACTGATATATGTATAACTTAATATACCCGGACAATTAATTTATAAATTATTTATCCAGCACAATATAAGTGCCGCAGTGGTGGGGAGAACAGCAGCGAAGGAGAACATTTCGTTGCATCGATATTTCGTTGCATATTTCCCCTCACGCGGCTGTTCACAGCCCGACATAAGATGTTTCACATCAAAAAATTGCAATGCAGACGATGATAATTATAAATAATTGATACTTCTCTATATTCTGTATAAATTTTATCAAGTAGTGTTCAGCTGTATGCGAAATACTGACAACAAAAAATGATAAAAAAAACTAAATTACTCCGCCACCTATTTGATGTCCTTCATCATATCTGTTAAATTCAATAATAAAATTTTAGTAGTGTTATCTAGTAAACTTTTGCACGGTCAGAGCTTGGATAAATGTTATACTAATATGTTCTTGCAAGTTGTAAATGCAGTGTTGTATCCCCTTACCCCTGGCTACGCCGCCATCACAACGAAACACTTGAAAGTGCATTTAATTGTGATATCTTTAAACTAATAAACTGCATAGAATTCGATAGAACATAGTAATACTGACATCAAAAGAAATTAATGGAATTATTCCATTACTTTGACAAAATAACTGGAAAAAATAATTGATAACATCTGCAAAGTGTTATTTTTGGCAAGAATTTCACTTTTGATGACGTGAATGTCTTAAAACAAACGCTATATAGTCCCATATTCTTATAAAATTAAGTTTTAAGGCCGTTTATTCAGTTTGGCAATACAGTAAAATCCACCCTAATCCTAACTAATATTATAAATGTGAAAGTGAGTTTGTTTGTTTGTTCCGCTTTCACACCTCAACTATTCAACCAATCTCTGTTAAATTTTGCACACAGATAGCTTCCGCAGTGCAGATTAACATAGGCCAGGGGTCGGCAACCTGCGGCTCGCGAGCCGCATGCGGCTCTTATGATGTCAAGATGCGGCTCTCCAGTTTCATGCGCAAATATTAATAATTATATTATTTTATTTTCAAAACTCATAAAAAATATTATACTGCAAAAAAAACTTTTAACAGGATAAAAACACTCAACAGAGAACAGTGAGAATAGGTGGAGTAGAGAGTATACGGACAACTGACATTTTTTAAATGTGGCAACACTGTTCTGTTTGTTTAGTTATTGGTGCACTGTGTCGTCAACGGTCGCAGTCAGAACTTTTTTTTTATATACCTAATCCTAATCAAATACCATAATATTGAAATAAAAATGTTAGTGGCTCTTTAAAAACTGGGAAATTTTGTAAATTGTAACTTTTGGCTCTTCCGTCTCAAAAGGGTGCCGACCCTTGACATAGGCTATAATATCTAGCCGGTTCGGCTTCGCTCGGGTAAAAATCGGGGGTAATTTCAGAAGACCGTATACCTTGCCTGTTTAGTGTTTACATACTGTATACAAATACAAGAAAATCATCTGCTCCACTTTTTGCAAGGTACATAATGACGTATTTACTGACTAGACTAATTTTCCGTCGTAAAGAAACTCTTATAGGTATTACTAGCGATTATAATAATTATTATGTTTTGGCAATTTGTTGATATTAATAATTAATAAAGATTTTTTAGATTAACAGCTTTTTATAAAATTTGCCTTGAAAATAGACAATTACTTTGAATGCGGAAGAAAATCTGATACATTAATCATTTACGTGTTTAATAATAATTTCTTACTGAAATTTTTTTAATTGTAAAATGATCAACAACTCTTTATTAAGTTTTTATAAATTACACATTTAGGTACCTACTAAATTATCACAAAATAAGAAGTAAACATTATCTACAGGTCTGGTTTTAAAATCCATGAATATTTTATGAATTTACATTCCGTAAAAGATTTTCGGAATACCTATATCCAAAATACACATTATCTACCTATACCAGAGGTCGGCAACCTTTTGAAACGGAAGAGCCAAAAGTTACAATTTACAAAATTTCCCAGTTTTTAAAGAGCCACTAACATTTTTATTTCAATATTATGGTATTTGATTAGGATTATAACTAAACAAACAGAAGAGTGTTGCCACATTTAAAAAATGTCAGCTGTCATAAATTCTTATCTCTGGAACTACTGAACCGATTCTAAAAATTCTTTCACTAATACAAAGCTACACTATCCCTGAGTGATATAGGGCCTAGAGTCTATAGGATATGTACTGTTATATCCAGGTGTGCAAGCTTTCACGGCCGGCATTGTTCCAAGTCTTCATGGTTTCCGGGCTTGTAGGCCGTGGTCCGGTAGTATTTCTACCTGACGTTTCGTCTACAACTGCGGTAGACATTCTCAAAGGCGATGTGGCAGCGGTCGAAGTGTCCTCCTTGGCGGCTCACAGGTCAGTGTGTCAGTGACTGATGTCCTCCCTTCTTTTATGCCTAGTACCAGTGTGTTCTCTGTTCGGTCGTAGTCCGTCTCTCTGTAATTGGTCAACTGCGCAGTGTGTAGTGGTAGGGGTGAGTTCTCTACTCGGTCGTATTCCGTCTTTGTACGATTGGTCATTGGTTTTGTATGTCGGAGTGCTGGTGTCCAAGTTTTACTGAGATTGAGGCCTTCATCTGTTCGGTTGAAATTCTTCACAGACCACGGCCTACAGGCCTGGAAACCATTAAGACTTATGTACTGTTATGTTAATTACTTTATAATCGCCCCGTACATACTATTATTATGTGCTACCGTGATGACTGCATAGATCAAGTACAAAACTATTTATGGAGAAGTTTATAAATTGATAACTTGTTATACGTGTTTGCATCACATTAATCAAATTATACCTCGAATTTTTTTAAAATTATATTATGACTGACGTCAAGGACGTTAAGGATCTATTACAAGACGGTATACATTAGGTCACGTTATTGTTGGCTGACGTCACTTCGAGGCATCGGATAACAATTGTTTTGAACTACAGGGCTGCAGAAACACAGACGTACCAACTGATTTGACATCAGACAAGTTGGCAGTAACAATTGCATTTCTGTTTTGATGATTAATTTAACACATTGTGACTTATGGCTGACCTACATTCGGCAAATCCAACACTAAGAATAGAGGACGTACAAAATAATCAAGATTTACCAATTTTTTATTGGCGCGAGAAAAGGAAATATTTGAATAGAATTCAATCTATATAAATAGCCCGTGTAGGGTTACCAGGTGTTCGGATTTAGCCGGACATGTCCGGTTTTTTACGATCGTGGCCGGCCAAATATATACAAGTCCGGCCTGTCCGGCTTTTGTTAGGCTTTTTAGCGATGAAGTAGAAAGCGCATAACAAAGGCCCAATCGCTTTTAATATTATTTTTTTTAATAATGAAAATATAGTTATAGGCATCGGATAACAAATTAAAATATCCCCCCAGGGGGAACGTTGGTATGTGGTTGATATCACAAATTGCATTCCAATATTCTTTGGGAATTAGCGCTCTCAGGGACCCGAGCTCGTACCAGTCGGTTTGTGTATGCCGGCTTGCGGATTCTAATATATATACAAATGGATTATTTGTTGTGTTGAAGACGCTAATGACCTGAGTTGTCGACGCGTCTATAATCTACAATTAATTAATTAATTAATTTAAAATATAAAAAAAAATAAAATTACAATAATTATTTATTAGATTTTAGGAACATTTGATTTTATAAGATAAATAAAAGTGTATGTATTTCTTTCAATGACAACGAATACAATTATTTATAAATACAAATTTTAACACGGACGTTGAGTAAATACAAAATTAAATGAATGAATAATGACTGCAAACAGTATATGAAACACCTATTGTAAGAACAATGACGTAACACAATGCTGTAATCAGGAAAAATTCATTAATTCAAACCTATGTCACCGTGGAGATTCTAACCCTAGTGGAAAGTTTAGGGTTAGAATCCCTACGGTGACATAGGTTTGAATTAATGATTTTTTCCTGATTACAGCATTGTTTTACGCCATTGTTCTTACAATAGGTGTTATTATACTGTTTGCAGTCATTATGCATTCATTTAACAATTATTTATGTTTAACGGTTTTCACACGTCATCTTACGTTACAGACATATTCAATTTATTTTATACATTATTGATTATATGATTATATTTAATATTGATGTTTAAATAAAAGTATACTTATTTTCAGAATAAAACGCCAGTCAAATTCATCTAATCATATGGCGCACAAACTTGGCTACGTGAAGTTTTTATTAGTTTCCTATTTTTATAAAAAAAACAGCACATTCACAGAAAAATAAGGAAGTCATTTGAGTAAATTAATGTACATTCAAATTGATCTGATGACTGAATAATATTCACAACTAAAAGAAAATAGAACGAAGTTCATTAATTACAATTAGTACCAACACTTTTTTTAATTTTTCGTTTCAACACAAATTTTTACTTCCCACCTCTACTATGGTAGGGAAGTAATGGATTTAGTCCGAAAAAAATATTTCAAGATTTTAACAGATCTTCACGTTTTGAGACCCTAGCAATCGTTTAAGATCATTTTCTGACTGATGTCTGTATGTGTGTGTGTATGTAGTCAATTTTTCGCCTTCGATATCGTAAAAGCGGAACAACATACAGCCATGCCGATTGTTCTATTGTGTTTATCAGCCTTCAACTTAGATCTGATTAGATTTTGCGTCAAATCGGTTCAGTGGATTCTGAGATATTAAAAAAACGTTCTCAATGTCACGTATTAACATAGGTAAAAAAATATATATGAATTCTAGATGTTATAATATGAAAAAAAATGTAAATATTTTTTTTCTCTAAAATGTATAGTTTTCGAGAAAAAAATATTTTACTAAAAAAAGAAAATTGTACGTAAATCAAGGTAACTATGATTTTTGCTATATTACTAGCCATCAGTAGACACCAAACAAAAAAGAGAGGCATGCTTTTTTTCAAAGAATAAAAAAAGAGTGTTTATTTTTTGCAAATATTTACTAGGTGGGAAGTATAGGACTGGTCATCAGTCGAATTTTTTTATTATAGCGCCTAAACCACGTAAAATATCTAAACTTTATTTATGTGATTTGATACAACTTTACCTAAGGAATACTTCAGCTCATTTAACCAAATCTCTATATTTCTCATAATAACGGAGATCGCCATGTTGAAAATGAGTTTGTGGACACACTGCAGTATACCTATTGAGATTAACCACTATAGGTTTAAAAGTGACCTTGACTGATATAAAACGCAGTGGATTGTTGGAATTAGTTAACTCCAGTTTAAGTAATTAACGACGAAATACCTGCATACAATTCGACGAAAAAGGAGTTGTATTTTCGAATCTGCAGACACACATGGTTTCTAGTTTCTACCCAGTCGACAAGACATGACAAAAACAAGTTAGACATCGATGGGACCAGGAGCCTTGTCCGAGGGATGGGCGCACATCGAAATATCCGCCCTACGACATACTACACACACGTCATGTACAAAGTCACTGACATTACAGTGTGCTCAAAAAATAACACTGGTACGCTCGCATCGTATTCCGTAAGTTACTTATAAAGCTCGATTTAGATGTACCTATTATTCTTTTAGATGTACATATTATTTTTTCAGATATGCACACTGGAATGTTATACTGCTTGTATTTTTTATGAAAAAATAAATTCATTTCAATTTCAAAAATATATTATCCGGTCAGACACGGTGCGGGAACGTAGCGTTCCGGCATTTTTACATGCATTTCAAATGCGAGTATTGATACGTGTCTGAACGGACGGGATCCGCTAAGTGTAAATATTCGTATTTGAAATGCATGTAAAAATGTCTGTTTTGCCGGAGACGCTACGTTCCCGCGCCGTGTCTGACCGGATAATATAAATCGACCTTAACAGGCACAATACATCAAAAATGAGAACTAAGTATATATTATGAAGAGTATTTTCTACCATAAGTTATACCCACTGCACTCTTCATCTCAAATCCTTTCCGCTCGCCTAAAAACGGCAACAGCTCTCCCGATGCTATTTTTAAAATTTGTAGATTGAAGGAAGAAACCTCGGCAGACGCGGATCCAGTCCTTAAAAAAGGTTGTGGTCATGGCCACCCGAAAATCGGTCAAGTGCGAGTCGGACTACGGACTCGCTCACGAAACGTCAAACAGTACAAACTACTAGACTAGTAGCCAAAATAAAAAAGTCACTCGGGTTCTACCCGCACGGTTCGTTTTTTTTTTAAATTTTATTAAGGCATTGCAGATATAACATCAGCCTATCGACCTCAATTAGGGTTGTGGGCATGCCTATAGTGCCCACAACGGTGGATCCGCGCTTGAACCTCGGTATCATAGGATCAATAATTGCAATACTGATTCAAGTTATTTGCATTTATTAAACTTAAAACGTTTCGGCACTCTTTAAGCCATTCTTAGAGTATATCTAGAAATCATATGTAATTTCTAGTTACTCTGAGGATGGCATGCCGAAACGTTAGTTAAATAAATGCAAATAACTTGAATAAGTATTGCAATTATTGATCCTATGCCAACGAGGTTTCTTTAGATCTACAAAATTTATAAATAGCAACGGGAGATCTGTAACCGTTTTTGAGGCGACAGGAAAGGATTTGAGATGAAAAGTGCAGGGGGTAACTTTCGGTAGAGAATACTCTTAAATTTTGGAATTTGACCATAGTAATCAGGGATTTGGTGAAACGGCTGATAAAAGAATAACATTTTCACTGCAGACACATTCCTCACGTCCACGGACGGTTTTGGATTTCTGCAGTAGGTAATGAACTTATATAACCAACAAATTTATGAACAGTCCGTATGTTCATGTACCGACATGTTTCCCAAACCTTTCTGCCATGAATATCCACGTTAAATGTGTAATCAAGTTTATTCTGCGTGCAAGGATTCAAGCGTAAACAGAAACATCCTCCTCAATCTGTCTCATTCCCCTGCTTGTCCCTCTCTTTCTCTCTCGTCGGCTCTTCAAGTTCCCTCAAGCCTGTTAATCTTTACCATTCACGGTAATGTCCTATACATACTGATTATAACTAGGTACCTTATATACTCCAAAATATATAAGCTATTTCCTTTTGTTGGAGAAATCGACTGTGCTGAACATCCTGACGATTGATTGAATATCATTGTATCGCCTTTCCAATAATCTCCACTTTATGCACAAAAGGCATAAGCAAACAAGAATTTAATTTGTGTGCTGACTGCGCGCTCTGCTTAGTGTTGCCGCCCAGATCTAAACTTTCTAGACTTCTTGTCTTGTCTAGATTTTCAAGACAAGACTTGCAAAAGTCTTATCTAGAAATTTTCAAGACAAGACAAGACTTGCTTTATCTAGCATCAAGACTCTTGCCAAAACTCTAGACAATTTTCAAAAGTCGACTAGATAAACTAAGTAGTAGTAGGTAAAGTAAATCACTCGGTTAATCTAGACTCTTGATATTAGACAAGACAAGAGTTTTTTAATCTAGACTTAGTGAAGTCTTGATATTTCAAGACAAGACAAGACTTTTAAAGTCTTGTCTTGTCTAGACGGCAACTTTAGTTCTGCTAATGTTGCCGCCTAGATTTTTCTTGACGAGACAAAACCGAATGTGAAAATTCGAGATGAGATCAAGAAATGAAATTGTTCAATTCACGATGATATTAGCTTTACGGGGACAGGGAAAGTGGTTAACACAGTTTTTCATGTATAGACGAAATTCCATAGCATCCTTATATATAGTTACCGGCATCGAAAAATCCACACCAAGCGACCGCCCGTTTACTAAACCGCGTGTATTTTGAAAACGATTCGTTATTTTCAAAAACCGTTTCTATAATTTATTAGGGCACTAATTTAATTATTTAAATATATGAAAATAAACATTTCTAAATATATACATACTAATGTGAAAAATAAAAAAGTGTGATTTTTTGACACTTCTACAGGCATATTAACAAATAATGGTATTTACGTCTTCGATCTGTACTCGCGATACCCATTTTTTTAGCATTTTACCCTAAAAATAGTCTTTCACAAGTAAGGCGAAAATTTTGAGACGAAAATTTTAGGAAGTACTCGTCATATAGCATCAAAGTATGTTTCAAGATCGGCACAAGCATTAATGAAATTAAAAAGAAGCCTATTTGAAAGCTAAGTAATTAATCATCAAATCTACCATTGCACTCTACTTTGTATGTTTAATTTAATTGGTTGGGAGTTCATCGTTCAGGTATATTCAGTAATTCGAATATTCCACATCGAATTCATTCTTTTAATTACAAGGATAAACTAAAGTCAATATGAAAATTTCATTTGAAATCTTGACTTGAGTAAATAAAAGCAAGAATTCAATCTCAGCGACGCGAAAATGGCGTCGTTGCGTCACGTAATAATGTGAGGTCGTGACTTACAAAATCTATAGTCAAAAAGCAACATCGCGTATGTTGAATTTTTACAAGCTTTTATTTAACTTGCAATGTAGGTATGTTAGTTTGTGTGTTTGTTTGTTTAAGTCAATTTTGAACGACTTCCACCTATCCGATCGATTTGAAATTTTGTACACATATCATGTATTCCCGATGACAATACATGAATAAATCGTTTTTAGAAATAAATTCAACCCTTAAGGGGTTCAAACGGGGATGTAGAATTTTTTTGACTAATCAACGCCCAGCCCAAATCGCTGAAGCTAGAAACTTGAAATTTGGACAGTTGGTTCCTTTTCTGACGTAAGCATCCACT
Source organism: Mongoloraphidia duomilia (assembly GCA_039654895.1). Lineage (NCBI taxonomy): Eukaryota > Metazoa > Arthropoda > Insecta > Raphidioptera > Raphidiidae > Mongoloraphidia > Mongoloraphidia duomilia. Next base: position 3,410,334 of record CM077522.1, on the reverse strand, counting down.
AAAAAAGGATTTCTCGAAATTCAACCCCTACGGGTGTCAAAGGGGGGTAAAATTTTGAAAGACTAAAATGAACAAAATAAATATTAACAAAAAAAAACTGTTGAGACAAGCTTTTATTGAAATGTACTAAAAAGGAAAAAATAATATTTATTAATTTTAGTTCATAATTATTATAAAAGCGGGGGTTGCGACTAATAAACTATCATAGAGATACAACCCCCGCTTTTATAATTATGAACCAAAATTAATAAATATTATTTTTTCCTTTTTAGTATATTTCAATAAAAGCTTGTCTCTAAAAAGTTTTTTTTTACTAATATTTTATTGTAAATTTTAATTGCTTTCCACACAAAGTCTATCTAGGAAGTACATAAACACGAACATAACCTAAAAACATATCTTATAGAGTCTAAGGTATGTTTTTAGGTTATGTTTTAGGTTCAATTACTATCTTATGTACTGATATGGAAACAAATAACCATAATGATTCTTTGACGGAAGAAGTAAAATGTACTTTTGAAATGTACAATTTGTGCCTCCAGTCGGCTGCACAAAATAATATATATCGCACGTGTACAATAATGCAATATTTTATTCCATACGACAGTATGGTAGCGTGCGTTGCTATGATAATGAAGTAAATAAATAGATTGTATAAAGGCCAATATTTTTAGTAAATGTAGTGCTGTCAGTGAATTTACGGTGTTTGACATTAATTCAATAAACCTCTAAAGTAGAAAATGTTGTACATTTCAAATATGTTACAAAAAATAATTTATACAACTCGAACAAGTATTTGACGCTCGGTGTGTTGGCACTCTCGCCTGCGGTTCGCGTGCCAACTTCACACCTCGCGTCTTATACTTACCTAACTGTACTATAGATGTATAAATTACTATTATACCAAGGATAAAACAATTAATCAATGTCAGTTTATTGATATCGATTTTAAATTACCAGACAAGAAATACGTAAACCCCCCGTTTTTTTTTTAAATTAAATTCATGAAACATAATTTAATTAAAAGTTCGACTAATTAAACGCGAATTGATTAAATTTGTAAGATAAGCTAATTGTATCGTTTTTTAAAGCGCTTCAATTATTTTCATTGACCAATAAGAATTTCGCGACGTCAGATTAAATCCTTAAATAATTTATTCACCCTAGTATTATAGCAGAACAGGCAAACAAACTATTGTTTAAAAGATATAAAGATAATCTAGATTGGTTGTTTACACGTTATTAAAATTTTAAAGCCAATACGTAATTCCTTTAAAAGGAACCTGCACTTCAAGTTGCCGTTAAAAACCTTTAGAGGCGCTGTAGTCGTTATAAATGTTAATATATTTATTTTTTTTAATATTTAGAGTAGTTCGATTACTAGCATATAGAGGACTTTGCAGCATCGATGTTTGAAACACAATCAATCTCAAAACCTTTGAAAAACACGAACTGAACACGAAATTCAAAACTGACTTTTAAACTAATGTAAACAAAACGAAAGTAGCACCCTCTCTTAGACAATAGCTACACTTTTTTTAGTTATTGATAGCAGCCACAATGTTACAGTATCTGTCATGAGTGACTTATTCAACATTCTGCTGTTATTATTAACAATTTCGTCTTGAACTTCAGCATATCCCCTTCTCACAGCTTTGGTAAAAATTTAAAAGAAATAAAGTTTTTTTTTATAAATAAAATTAAGTACACCTAAATCACTTCACTAAAAAAATATTTGAAAGGTAGGTATAGAGAGAGAGAGAGAGAATGTATATTATAGACGCTCAACATCTGAGGTCAGCAGCGTCTATAAAGTTAAGTATACGGTATACCCATGTTTATGACTGATCTATGTAAAATTTCTCGATGGGCACGATATTTTATTATAAAAGAATTGCAAAACAAAAACATATTCAAAATAAGCGAATAACGAAATTCAATATTTAAAAATATCATTATTAGAAGAATGTCTTAACGTTTATACAGGCTGTCCCATTTTGATGTACCTATACATACGATTTACGTGTAAATATTTAACATTGAAGAAAGTTTGGTTACAAGCAGGCTTTGGCAAATAAGAATATCATGTTGGTAGCAAATGTTTCCGGGCTAGGTAGCCGTGGTCTAATGGATTTTACTCCGTACGTTTCGCCCAAAGCTCCGTTGGGCATCTTCAGCGGCGATTGGCAATACGATGTGATCTTCTTGCCGGTCGACTGTTGACTGAAGCACTGTTTGCGGTGTCTGTAACGAGGTCCTTCCTTGTGCAGTGGATGGTGTCCCTGAGAAGTGCCAACTCCGTTCTGTCGTAGACACCGCAAACAGTGCCTCAGTCACCAGTCGACCGGCAAGAAGATCACATCGTATTGCCAATCGCCGCTGAAGATGCCCAACGGAGCTTTGGGCGAAACGTACGGAGTAAAATCCATTAGACCACGGCTACCTAGCCCGGAAACATTTGCTACCAAGATGTCTACCGGCCGTGAAAGCATGAAACTCCAATTTAAGAATATCATTGCTTATTCTGATCCATTAATTTTGTACCAATGCTAAATTTCCTATGTATACATCAATCTGGGACACGGTGTATAAGAAAATAAAAGCTTGAAGTTAAAAAAAAAAAACAAAACAAAGAAACATTAATATAAATCAGGTTTTGTTTTTAAAAAACGAACGGGTATTAAAATAAATTAGAATGTTTACAAAAGAACATTAATTCTACGTTAATCTGCTTACCAGCAAATGTTGTACCAGACTACTTGAAATAATACGAACCTGTAAAAAAAGACAAAACCATTTTAATTAAATTTTATACAAATTCTATTTCCACATGTGCTTTTTAGTGTATTTGCCATAATATGGCACATACACTATTGGCGTCGGTCGGATGGCGGGACCTAGGGGTCGGACCAAAATTTCTCGACGTTTCATAGCCTCCTGAACAATTTGGCACCATTTTTGAAAATGTTTATATATATATATGTATGTATATATTTATATATATATATATTTATATATATATATATATTTATATATATATATATGTGTGTACACGATAACTCTCGACAGACTTAATCGATTGAAACGAAATTTGGTACACACATTGGAACCCATCACCGCAAGAAGCCTATTTAAAATGGGCCCGATCAGACCATTTTCAGGGTTGTATTTAGGGGTTCCAAAAAGTTTTTGGGCCCAAAAATACCGAAAAAATTGTCAGAATCGTTTCAAAATTGAAATTTAACTCTTTAGTAAAGATTAAAACGTGCTGCTAAAATTTTAATAAAATCGGCCCGACAGGACCGGACTTTCAAATTTTATGAAAACACTAGTTTGTTGATACGGATTTACTTATGGAAGGGTGTATTTAATGTGGTACAGAGGTTGCATTGATAATAATATTGAAATTAAGAAAAAAATATTATTTTAAGGGATGTATTAAGGGGTTAAATTTTTTATTTTGTCCAAAAACAAACTTAAGTTCACGTATTAAAGCCACATGGCCTGTATTAGCAAATACACTATATTGTCGGCAGGGTTTGGCACTGCGACCCGAGTTTTTTTCAAAATAACATCGCGGAATAAATTAACTTACTACGGTATTTTCATATTTGCTTTAAATATGAACAAGTTATAATTAATACATACGTAATTATTTTATTATTTTCACAGAAATTATTTTTCACGGTATTTCAATCAAATCTATATAGGATGTAAACGGTTTTACCGAACATAGGACTAATAACATTGCAAACATTCACAATTTTGTAGTAGGCAATGGGCTATAAGGTGTAATTGAGAGCTAGTGACAATTTTTTGGTGTTATTTATCAAGGCCTTATTTTTATGAAGATGTTGGGGGAGGCATATTAAAGTGTCCTGAGTAAGGGATTTTGCTACATAGCGGTATGGGAGGGTTGCAGACCGCCCCCAACATGTAACAAAAAAAAATGATCACAATTAGATATTATTGCTTCAAGGCTGAAATTGTTTGTATAGCTTGTCGGTGACCCAATAATGCCATTATAATATTTGCAAATCGATTGGTCAGTATTGAAGGGGTGGCAGATCACTGTACTATTTTCTCTAAATATCCACTCATGTTTACATTTGATCTTATGGCCCATAGCCTATTACAAAATTGTAAATGTTCTCAATGTTATTTTGGTAAAAACCATTACAGAGCAGCAGAGAAGGTAACGGTTGTCAAGCAGACAGTCCATTGCTAAGTGAGAGTACCTTTAGTGCTTAAAGTCGCGAATAGGCTAATGACGTCACTGTGCAGTCATATTCTAAGAGTAATCGGGATATACAGCATTTCAGCCGTGTGTAACGGCACGCACAGTACTTTTTTTAACGCCTGGATCTTGTTTCGTCGGAACAATGGATCCGTATATATCAAAGATGAATTATTATCTAGTATTATATTTAAGAGTAATAATTAATGACAAAATATGATCAGATCTATAAACATGTGTTTGTAAAATATAAACAGGCATACCACACAAAGAAACGAACAGTAATATAATACGATAATTACTGTTTCATAATTTATATTCACGAGTGATATAGGACAGTGCATACAGGGTGGCACTAAACCATTTTTATGTTCACAACTTCCCTTAAATTATAGGACTACAGCCTGTGCTGTATCTTCGTTGAAGCTCGAATTTTCCCGAAGAATCGCTCGCGCTAATGTCGATTTTAACGGTAATTCTATCTTAACACGAGCATAGTCGAGTAAAATGTAACGTTTACAGTCTGATTTAATAACAATGTATCCAGCGCTGTGGAGTATCTTGTATTTAAAATACTTTTTTGTATCGTAAATACTTTTTGTATGTCGTCTCGTATCTCGAGAAGGGCAGTATAGCCTAGTGGTTAGCGTGCTTAGTGCCGCAACCTCTGGACTGGACTGCCGTGGGTTCGAATCCCACCTGCGCTCATGGATGTTTTGTGATGTTATTTAGTTTTAAGATAGTTGTTATTTAGTGTAGTAGAAAAACGCTTATGACCTGAGATGTCAACGCGTCTATAATCTACAATAAATAAAATAAATCGTATCTCGAGACGAAATCGAGATTAAATCTCGCCGCTATCGCCTATCAAGACAAGAAAAAAACCTTGCCAAGAGGAGCCCCGAATAAGTAGTGATGCGCGATACGAGATGTTTTAGTCGATTGTCTCGTTTGTTCAAACATCTCGATGACTCTCGATGGTTGTCACTTGGACTCGATTGTTATTGTTTCATAGTTCACCAAGATCGAGTCGCATAGCACTGAATCGTACACTGTCGGGAGCTACATAATATAAAATCGTTCATCACTCAACAACTGTGGTCGAGTCGATGGTCGATTGTGCAGTAATCGCGTAATGCGAATTGAATAGTGAATAAGATCACAGAGTAACAGAGTAGTGAGTACCGACTGAACAGTGAACAATCAACGAGTCGCGTGAACGTCAGTCGACTAGCATATAACCGTGAATCGCGATTATATATGTATTCTCATTAGCTGCTATTGCTACAACATAGGTATGTGGCAAATAATCGACTTGAACAATCGAACGTTTCGATTGTAAAATCAAACTCCGAGTCGCTTGTGGACTCGATTGTTATTATAAACGATTACAATTGTTTCGATTGTAAAAATATCTTGTAATCGCCCATCACTAGCTACAGGTCTTCAGAGTTCTGACGCCGAATTGAATTGTAAATTATAGACGCTCGACAACTGAGGTCATTAGCGTCGTTCTGACGCCGAAGCACACTGAGACTGGTCTGGGTAAACGGAACATACAAAAATTAAAAAACTCAAAACCGTTACACGATGCAGCAGATCGGATGCAGAAGATTGTGCCGTGTGCAAGAAGTTTTAGAGTCAGCTTGTATAATACAATGTACGTTGAAGCGTCATACTAGTTTAAATAATTGATCAACTAGAAGGACTAGAGTCAAACGGTTTGGCACACGAGCGAATGCGATGCCAGAACGGCGGCCGGTGGGACGGTCACTGTCGTCTATGTGTGTGTGTGTGTGTGTGTATTCGTGTTACAAAATTATTGTTTACGTGACACTCCAGTGGCGGAGGCTATACTTTTGTCCCGACAAAAAATGTATTCGCATAATCGCGCTTTGATTATACGGATGGCCACAGGGCAATGGGGCTTGAGAATGGCCGAGCGTGTAGCAATGCTGTTGTTTACATGGCGTTGCTATGATTCCTCTATTACAAGTTCCCGGGTTCTAGCCCGAGAGCTGGTAAAAGTGTCAATTGGATTTTCAATTTATTATTAAAAAAAAAATAATGAATTGAAAATATGAATTGGTGCTAGGCCCAAATAACCTTAGCTGTTGGTGGTCTTTAAAATACACACTGCAGGGCAATGAGCCATTTTCCTGAGAGTAATTCTTTCAATTATCCACGAGAGGCAGCACTTGTGGTAGGTACAAACATTATTTATTCCCCATTAGTTTCGTGTCATTTTAGTGGTATAACTTAGTTATTAAATTATTATTATTTAGAAATTAATTAAATAATTAAGTTATACCACCAAAATGACACGACACTAATGGGGAATAAATAATGTTTGTACCTACCACAAGTGCTGCCTCCCGTGAATAATTGAAGGAACTACTCTCAGGAAAATGGCTCATTGTGTCGAACTACCCTTTCGCTTGATTTTTTGGCAACCGCTCAACCCACATTAGTAGAAGCGCGATTATATAACAAAAAATAAGGAATACTTCATCTCATTTAACCAAATCTCTACCTCTCATAATAACGGAGATATCCGTGTTGAGAATGAGTTTGTGGACACACTGTATAGGTAGGTACACATTAAAACAACTTATAATCAGCTGACACTGTTAAAAGATAATTAATAAGAATAATTTAACTGCACATTACAAATTAAAATATTGTTTCAAAAATAATTAATTTGCTTTGGCAATTATACATTTTCAATATCGTTATGTTTAAAATAAACTAAACGACACACACGTGCATTATGTCTACAGTTACTCTTTTCCTTGCCAGACATAACTTGATATGCAATTGTCAATTTTCATTAATTTTAAAGCAATGCTTTTGATCTTTTCTATAACATGTTTCACATAATAGATTTTTTTTAGATTTTAGGCCACAAATAGACAAGGTTATTTGGGTCTAGACTCTAGAACAAATTTTTAATTTATTTATACTTCTTTAGCGCGGCTAATGAATTGGAATGACTTCGAGTCAAACAAGCCGTGAGGTGGGTCGTTTATTAGGACTAAAGTGCGACCCTCGAGGTCCACACGACGAACTTCCCAGTTTGATAAATATTTAATAATAATAATTAAAAAAAACTCGGGTCACAGTGCTAAACCCTGCCGACAATATAGTGTATTTGCTAATACAGGCCTTGTGGCTTTAATACCTGAACTTAGGTTTGTTTTTGGACAAAATAAAAAATTTAACCCCTTAATACATCCCTTAAAATAATATTTTTTTTCTTAATTTCAATATTATTATCAATGCAACCTCTGTACCAAATTAAAAACACCCATCAGTAAGTAAAGCACAAAAACTCAAAATCGAATTTTTGCACGATCACAAGATTTCCCCTACACCTTTAATCCGTACATGGAAAAGTAAAAAAAATCATTGATAATTAGTTTTTCCTACCAACAGATATTAAATCACGTGAACAGCACATTCTTGACTAGGATTGCACGAAGTACCTGATTGGTTATTCTGCTGTGTTGAGATTCAAGCGACCAATCAGATGATGAACACGCAGTTTTATTGCTATATCATGGGATAGAGTATATCAACTTAGTAAGAATGTCTGAGACAAGGTGAATTTCTTTAATTGCAATTTGCAAAACTTCTCATTTTACGTTTCACGAATACAAGTACGCTTCTGGCGGCAGTATACTGCACTAACTAGTAGGTTCTGTCGGTTGGTCTAAAGCTATGGTTAATAATTAATACTTGAGTTGAATATAAAGCCCAGAGAATTAATAGCTTATGGACATAACTAGCTAGTTAAAGTGATATAATGAAATGATTAACTCGACTGATAATCACTAACCGTCAGCACAAACCGTTCTACATTACCAACAAACACACTAACGGAGACAAAAGCTTTGGGCTTATTTACTCTAAAACATTCCAACTAATGAACCGGTTGCACCAACTGTTAGACAATCCTAACAACAGGTCAGAGTATATCATTGTCATTGTAAGTATTAAATTCGATAACTCACCTAGCCGGAAACTGGGAGTTTCGGGTTCAAGCCCCGACAGTGGTCATTTGATTTTTTCTTAGATATAGCTCAAAAATCATGGCAGCCTAGCACGAGCGAAGCGAGTGAGTAATGTATTAAAAAAATTTGAGTGAACGAGCGAAGCGAGTGAGTAATGTATTAATAAAATTCGAGCGAACGAGCGAAGAAGGAATTAATAATATTCAAACGAACGAGCGAAGTGAGTGAGTAATGTAGGTATTAATCAAGGTTAGTAGAGTATAGGTTGCCTCATTCCGATAGATAGTAGTGGGGGGATGACGTCACTCAGAATATACCATGCTTGCTCACTTCAATAGAAAAGATCAGACCATGGACGCTGCTAATTTTTGGAAATAAAAATCACAGTAACCATGGTAGTGTGATATGTTTTTTCAATACCTAATAGAAACATGATTCTTCTGTAGTGAAAAAAAATATGATAAGTTGTCAATTTTGCGATAGCTGTTAAGTGTTATGGTGTTTTGTGGGTTATTTTTAATATTTTGTGAATATAAAAGATAAAATAATTAATTTATCAATTTGTTAGTTAATTCTATTCGTTTCTTAAATTTAAAAAAATAGGTAATTAACAAAATCTGTCATTTCTTGAACATTATTTAATTTTTTGTTTGTTTATATTATAGATATTAAAACCTAAATTTTGTAATAAAAATAAAAATTATCCTATTTTTTAACATCTATTCTTCTATTTATTGTCTCCTGCCAATTTTAAGAAAAAATCTGCACGAAGCACCTAATATAAATAAGCATAATCTTCAACAATTTTTGTACTTGATTTAAACTAAATTCTAGCTGACGTCATTCCCGCGCTTACGCTGATTGGTCAGATGGGACGAGGCAACCTGTACTCTAATAACCTTGGGTATTAATAAAATTTAAAAAAAAGTTTTTTGACGTTATAAAACAGTGTCGTATGGTGAGTAGGCTTTGGAAAAAAACAAACTACTTTGTGTCAAAATATTCTGACAGTTAATCGTTTCGGAATAATATTCTGAGAAAATAATACAAAATCAATATCTCACAGTAAGTACTATTTTTATTGATCTCATCCGAGCAAAGCTCGGTCACCCAGATATTTGTAGTTAAGTTAATTATATTTTTTGTTTTCTTATAGGTTGAATAAAGTAGGTACATTGTATTGTCTAATAACATTTTTTAAAAAACCCTCGATTCCAAGCAATCTCAATCTCGATCGATAAATAAAATTATAAATCATAAAATACGTGGGCGAAGCCACGGGTAACGGCTAGTCATCTATATAGGGTATAAACCTCAGAACAGAGATAGCTAATAGAAACAAGATGTCACGTCGCTTGTGAAGCTACAACTATACACTAAAGTACGACCTGTCAGGTACCTGTATTATTCCGCAGTGTTAATTACTCTTAATGTCGTGTTGTGTGCCTGGATGTTACAATAAAGTTAATAATTGAAGGAAGGTTTGGTTGAGGGTCAACAATTTTTGACCCTCAACCAAACGTTCCTTCAATTATTAACATTCATTGGGTCAGCACTACTATATCCTGAAGACGTTACAATAAAGGTTCCAAAGCGCTTATGAAAAATCAAGGTGTATCTTATTATCATCAGTAAGTAAAAATACCTCGGCATCTCTCCCGCATTTACCCTATATCTTCAATGTGACTTATTGTTCCCATACTGTAAAAAATAGATGTAAAAATACTTTGAAAGTTAAGGTAGAGTTCGCTCGATTTTCTAAGTGATTTTACATTATTATTTATTTTTACATAGAAAACTTCATAAAAACTTGGACTTTTACTGTAAAGTTAAATAAACAAATTTGTGATTTTTACATAAAGTAAATTAAAATTACATAATTTGTGTACTATTCCAATAAAATGTGTAAAAATTACAAAATAAAATGTATAGTTACATAATATATAAAATGGATGAATACAAAACAAATTAATGTAAAATTAGTAACCACGCATCCGCAATGTGTTTTTATGGAATCTACGCGATGTGGTGATACCTGTTTGCGATGCCATTGTCTCTTTGTGTGCCTATTACTAGATTAATCGCTGGCTACAAATGGACCATCGATAATCTATGTAATCGCCCTTCTCATTTCTTACAGTGCAGCACGTCTTGACAGGCTTCAGTTGTACATACCTACAAGCTGTGATATACTCCTTCTGTAGTTATCTCTGTTCTGAGGTACATAAACATATAATTAAATCTTTGTGACTGCAAGGTTGGCAACAAAATGGGGAACTGTTAATTAGCCAAATGCAAATAATTATAGTATCAATGTTGACCCAAACTTGCAAATCAAATATACCCAACATACAATCAGTTGGTATTAATGTGCGTCATCATCGATAAATGTGGAACATTCTATGACCAGCACAGTTTGTTTTTGGTTTGAATTAACATGGGAATATACTCACTGTCTGACAAACACTAAAATGACATTACCTACCCTGTTAATAAATTCAGTATAATGTAACAACCGCATAAAACTGTACAAACATAATAAATGACATGCAATTTACTTTTTTTCGTGTAAATAGTATCTAATTTTTAATTTATTTGATGATTTATAGTTGAATATAAACTAACAATTTTTTTCTCAAGGGAATTTTCAAAAAAAATATGTTTGTATTAAACAAATATGTTATCTCCAAATCTTGTAGGCCCTGGTCCGATGGTATTTCTAGCTGACGTTTTGTCTACATCCTCCTTGGCGGCTCCCAGGTAAGTGTAACAACGACTGGTGTCCTCCCTTCTTTTATGCTAAGTGCCAATGTGTTCTCTGTTCGGTCGTAGTCCTGCCAGTGTGTTCTCTGTTCGGTCGTAGTCCTGCCAGTGTGTTCTTTGTTCGGTCGTAGTCCTGCCAGTGTGTTCTCTGTTCGGTCGTAGTCCTGCCAGTGTGTTCTCTGTTCGGTCGTAGTCCTGCCAGTGTGTTCTCTGTTCGGTCGTAGACCTGCCAGTGTGTTCTCTGTTCGGTCGTAGTCCAGCCAGATGTTCTCCGTTCGGTCGTAGTCCTGCCAGTGTGTTCTCTGTTCGGTCGTAGTCCAGCCAGATGTTCTCTGTTCGGTCGTAGTAGAACTACGACCGAACAGAGGACACACTGACACTTAGCATAAAAGAAGGGAGGACACCAGTCGTTGACCTTACCTGTGAGCCGCTAAGGAGAACACTTCGTCCGCTGCCACATCGCCTTTGAAAATGTCTACCGCAGTTGTAGACGAAACGTCAGATGGAAATACCATCAGACCACGGTCTACAAGTCCGGAAACGATCAAGATTTTGGAACAACGCTGACCGTGAAAGCCTACACACTTATTCATCCACTTTTTGGGAGGCAGCTTGGTGTAATAGTCAGCGTACTGGTCTTTGGATCAGATTGTCGTGATTTCGAATCCCATCTTCGCTCATAGATGTTTTGTGATGTCGATTTAATTTAATGCAATCTGTTAATTAGACTTGATAAATTATGGCAATTCTCTGATTACTTCTACTGATTCTTCTACTTATTCGTAGAGGGCAGCAAAACACATAAGCAAGAATTTTGTAATTTATTCATACAATATAAGGAGTGAAAAAATGGCGGTTTAATTTTAGAAACTAATAGGATTTCTACTAAACCGAAAATCCACCTATTAAACGAGGATCTCGATCTTCTAGATTTAGTAGAAATTCGAGTGAATTGGCAACCCTGATCGCTAGTCTGGTATTATAGAGAAGAATTCGATGTTCGCACAACTACAAAAGTCAACAACAATACGACGTTTATTTTGGTATTTCAATAACCGGACCCCGTCTGAAATTCACTATCGTTGTATACACAGTTTTGTATACTTGTCACATAAAATTTATTGAAAAAACATTTTTCCGCATTTTTAAGAGGACACGAATGGAAAAAACCGGTTAAGTGCGAGTCAGACTCGCGCACCGAGGATTCCATACCATAATAAAAATAAGTTCGTACAAAAATAAGGAGTTAGGTATGGGTAAAAAATGTAGATTTATTTATTTAAAAACTTGTTTTTAAAAAGTTTTTTTACTTCCCACCTCTACTATGGTAGGGAAGTAATGGATTTAGTCCGAAAAAAATATTTCGAGATTTTAACAGATCTTCACATTTTGAGACCCTAGCAATCGTTTAAGATCATTTTCTGACTGATGTCTGTATGTGTGTGTGCGTGTGTATGTGGTCGATTTTTCGCCTTCGATATCGTAAAAACGGAACAACATACGGCCATGCCGATTGTTCAACTGTGTTTATCAGGCTTTAACTTCGATCTGATTAGATTTTGAGTCAAATCGGTTCAGTAGATCCTGAGATATTAAAAAAACGTTCTCAATGTCACGTATTAACATAGGTAAAAAAAAAATATAAATGAATTCTAGATGTTATAATATGAAAAAAAATGTAAATATTTTTTTTCTCTAAAATGTATAGTTTTCGAGAAAAAAATATTTTACTAAAATAAGAAAATTGTACGTAAATCAAGGTAACTATGATTTTTGCTATATTACTAGCCATCAGTAGATCACCAAACAAAAAAGAGGGCCATGCTTTTTTCAAAGAATAAAATTTAAATTGTGTTTTAAAGACCACCAACAGCTAAGGTTATTTGGGCCTAGTCAAAGAATAAAAAAAAAAAGAGTGTTTATTTTTTGCAAATATTTACTAGGTGGGAAGTATAGGACTGGTCATCAGTCGAATTTTTTTACTTATATTTTATTTTGTACTTATTAGTACAGTACCTACTATCAAATTTAATTAAATTAATTTTTAAAGTAAAAAAATATATTAGCAGAATATTTGATGAATAAAAAAAAAAATGCGATCCGAAATAAAAAACATTTGTCAAATTAGATTATTTGACAATGTCTTCTGCAACCCAGCATACCTAAGTTTCTACATATTTTGCCAACAGATATTAGTACGACGTTAAACTGTTCCAAGTCTTCCATTTTGAAACAAAGACAAAAAGACAAACTGAAATTGACATTGGCTAAAATTCAATTTGTTATGTCAACTTGATTAATTATGTTAAGGCGGTGCGAACATAATAATATATATTATATATACTGTTCCTGCGTGTATATAACAGTGTCAGAACTATACGTTAGAAATGCAAGTTTTCGTTACTTCTCGGTAGGTACTTATAACTATTCGTTACTTTAGGACATAGGTACAATACTCTTTAGTTACTACACATTAAGGCTTAACTCACACGTACAATACGACATTCTGTGGTTACGCTGTCGCAGCAATGGACCACTTTTCAACCACAATTTAGTTGGCGTGCAGACGCACGTGTGAGTAGATCACTCAAGTCGACAATACACACCAAACTTGCAGGGCAGACAGTCAGTCTGCGTTGACACAACACAGACTGCCGGCCTGTTGTTGGTGTGTCGTTGGAGAATCGCACGTGTGAGTTGTGTTGGCCTGCCGACTGCGACAATTTTGTGGATTATACCGTCAAACTTGCAGGGCAAACAGTCAGTCTGCGTTGACAGAACACAGACTGCCGGCCTGTTGTTGGTGTCGCTGGAGAATCGCACGTGTGAGTTGTGTTGGCCTGACGACTGCGACAATTTTGTGGATGATACCGTCAAACTTGCAGGGCAAACAGTCAGTCTGCGTTGACACAACACAGACTGCCGGCCTGTTGTTGGTGTGTCGTTGGAGAATCGCACGTGTGAGTTGTGTTGGCCTGCCGACTGCGACAATTTTGTGGATGATACCGTCAACACTTTGCGACTGTCGTCGCATTGTCGGGCAATGTGTCGGACGTGTGAGTGCTGCGACCCAGTTTACATACGTTTAGGTTACATTTTAGCTACTCTCCACAGACGACGACTTTATTGTGGTTCTGATGTCGTCGGAAAGTGGTGCGTGTGAGTTAAGCCTAAAAGTACTCGGAGTAGGATTACTCGGGCATTTTACGTAACTGTTCGTTACTTTTAGGTACAATACTCGTTAGTTACTACTTGTTAATTTCTAAATTAAAAGAGATACAGACGTTTGCATGTGCTCAGTGAATTCAGTGTAATTTTTTCTATAACCATTCTTAATTTCAAGCATATATCAAAGATTTCGATTTTTGCGATTTTTTTAAGGCATACACCTTTGAAAAAATGCGATTTTTGGTGAAATTCGAAATCTCTCAGAACTTTATGAGAATCGCCATGCTTACAGAAAATGACACGCTGATTCCATTCAGCACAAGCAAACGTCAGTATCTCTTCAGGTTTATGAGTTATGTCCGTTTAAAGTAACCCAAAAATTATAAAAACATATTTGAATGACCGTAGCTTCCAAATTAAAAGAAATACAGACGTTTGCTTGTGCTCAGTGAATTCAGCGTAATTTTTTCTATAAACATTCTTAATTTTAAGCATATATCAAAGATTTCGATTTTTGCGATTTTTTTAAGGTATACACCTTCAAAAAATGCGATTTTTGGCGAAAATTGAAATCTCTCAGAACTTTATGAAAATCGTCATGCTTATAGAAGATGACACGCTGATTCCAGTGAGCACAAGCACACATCTGTATCTCTTCAGGTTTATAAGTTATGTCCGTTTAAAGTAACCCAAAAATTATAAAAACATATTTCAATGCCTGTAACTTCTAAATTAAAAGAGATACAGACGTTTGCTTGTGCTCAGTGAATTCAGCGTAATTTTTTCTATAAACATTCTTAATTTCAAGCATATATCAAAGATTTCGATTTTTGCGATTTTTTTAAGGTATACACCTTCAAAAAAATGCGATTTTTGGCGAAAATTGAAATCTCTCAGAACTTTATGAAAATCGTCATGCTTATAGAAAATGACACGCTGATTCCAGTGAGCACAAGCACACATCTGTATCTCTTCAGGTTTATAAGTTATGTCCGTTTAAAGTAACCCAAAAATTATAAAAACATATTTCAATGCCTGTAACTTCTAAATTAAAAGAGATACAGACGTTTGCTTGTGCTCAGTGAATTCAGCGTAATTTTTTCTATAAACATTCTTAATTTCAAGCATATATCAAAGATTTCGATTTTTGCGATTTTTTTAAGGTATACACCTTCAAAAAAATGCGATTTTTGGCGAAAATTGAAATCTCTCAGAACTTTATGAAAATCGTCATGCTTATAGAAAATGACACGCTGATTCCAGTGAGCACAAGCACACATCTGTATCTCTTCAGGTTTATAAGTTATGTCCGTTTAAAGTAACCCAAAAATTATAAAAACATATTTCAATGCCTGTAACTTCTAAATTAAAAGAGATACAGACGTTTGCTTGTGCTCAGTGAATTCAGCGTAATTTTTTCTATAAACATTCTTAATTTTAAGCATATATCAAAGATTTCGATTTTTGCGATTTTTTTAAGGTATACACCTTCAAAAAAATGCGATTTTTGGCGAAAATTGAAATCTCTCAGAACTTTATGAAAATCGTCATGCTTATAGAAGATGACACGCTGATTCCAGTGAGCACAAGTACACATCTGTATCTCTTCAGGTTTATAAGTTATGTCCGTTTAAAGTAACCCAAAAATTATAAAAACATATTTCAATGCCTGTAACTTCTAAATTAAAAGAGATACAGACGTTTGCTTGTGCTCAGTGAATTCAGCGTAATTTTTTCTATAAACATTCTTAATTTCAAGCATATATCAAAGATTTCGATTTTTGCGATTTTTTTAAGGTATACACCTTCAAAAAAATGCGATTTTTGGCGAAAATTGAAATCTCTCAGAACTTTATGAAAATCGTCATGCTTATAGAAAATGACACGCTGATTCCAGTGAGCACAAGCACACATCTGTATCTCTTCAGGTTTATAAGTTATGTCCGTTTAAAGTAACCCAAAAATTATAAAAACATATTTCAATGCCTGTAACTTCTAAATTAAAAGAGATACAGACGTTTGCTTGTGCTCAGTGAATTCAGCGTAATTTTTTCTATAAACATTCTTAATTTCAAGCATATATCAAAGATTTCGATTTTTGGGATTTTTTTAAGGTATTACACCTTCAAAAAAATGCGATTTTTGGCGAAAATTGAAATCTCTCAGAACTTTATGAAAATCGTCATGCTTATAGAAAATGACACGCTGATTCCAGTGAGCACAAGCACACATCTGTATCTCTTCAGGTTTATAAGTTATGTCCGTTTAAAGTAACCCAAAAATTATAAAAACATATTTCAATGCCTGTAACTTCTAAATTAAAAGAGATACAGACGTTTGCTTGTGCTCAGTGAATTCAGCGTAATTTTTTCTATAAACATTCTTAATTTCAAGCATATATCAAAGATTTCGATTTTTGCGATTTTTTTAAGGTATACACCTTTGAAAATGCGATTTTTGGCGAAATTCGAAATCTCTCAGAACTTTATGAAAATCGCCATGCTTGTAGAAAATGACACGCTGATTCCAAAGAGCACAAGCAAACGTCTGTATCTTTTCTGATTTAAAAGTTGTATGCGTTTAATTTTCCCAAGTCCTCGAATTTATTATATCGCTCCGGAGGCCCCAGCATTCTCAAGTCCGACCCTGTCGCCAGTCTGTTTAATGTTTTCATTTGTTTTTTTTTTCACAATGGTGTACAAAACAGACAGGCATCAATCGAGCAGTTCGTTCTAGAACTACAATAATATACGAGGCCGACTAGATCTCGTCTCCGCAGACAGAAGCAGGTTCTGCTGTACAATGTAAATACCGACTCTTTATGCATCTGCATTTTTCTTACAGCTTCTTGCCGACTACTATTGTGCAAAAGATTGTTTGTTAGGTCGCATCACGCTCTTTATTTAATCGTAAATTATAGACGCTCGACAACTAAGCCCCCTCCCTCCCTCCCCTCTCCCGCCGCCAATGGATTATAGTTGGTCAAAAAAAATCAGCGTTTCACATCTTAAATTCTGAACAACTTGATTTTTCATATACCAAATGTGTGTGTGTATGTGTGCATCACGCGAAAACTCTAGAGAAAGACAATCGATTTGAACGAAATTTGGTACACATATTGGAATTCATCACTAGGGGTCGCCAAATTCTTGAAAATTTCAAGATCTTGTCTTGATCTTGTCTTGATTTCAAGACAAGATCAAGACAAGAAGTAATTTTAGATTTCAAGACAAGACAAGAAATGTTATGTCAATACCAAGATTTCTTGTCAAGAAAACAAGAAATCTTGAAATATCTTGACTAACAATGAAAACGCTAAAACGTATATTTATTTGTGAAAAAGATAACATATTTTAACATAACATAACGTATTATTTTAATTTATTGAACACATTTTTTGCTAGACCGATTCACAAAAATGTAAATTAAAAACAATAAATGAAAAAACTCGGGTCGCAGTGCCAAACCCTGCCGACAATAATATAGTGTATTTGCTAATAAGGTGTTGTGGCTTTATTATGTGAACTTAAGTTTGTTTTTGGACAAAATCAAAAAATTTAACCCCTTAATACATCCCTTAAAATAATATTATTTTTCTTAATTTCAATATTATTATCAATGCAACCTCTGTACCAAATTAAATACACCCGTCAGCAAATAAATCACTATCCGCGAACTAGTGTTTTCATAAAATTTGTAAGTCCGGTCCTGTTGTGCCGATTTTGTTAAAATTTTAGCAACACATTTTAATCTCTACCAAAAGGTTAATTCCAATTTTGAAACAATTCTGAGATTTTTTTCGGTATTTTTGGGCCCAAAAACTTTTTTCAACTCCTAAAAACTACCCTTAAAATGGCCCGATCGGGCCCATTTTAAATAGGCTTCGTGCGGTGATGGGTTCCAATGTGTGTACCAAATTTCGTTTAAATCGATTAAGTCTGTCGAGAGTTATCGTGTACACACACACACACACACATATATATGCCATTGAATTAAGGCACATAAGACTTCTTATGGAGTCAACGCCTAGCCGATTTCTTGGCTTTGTTATTGCTAAAGCTGGTCTTGAAAATAGCCTTTCCGCAGGTACCTACAAATGTAAGATGTTGCTGGCGTTCCGAGAAAATCCTTGGCCATTTTCGATAACGACGGGTAGATATTTTCGTGTCTTCTCCACCAATCAAGTATATTCTCAGAATTTTCTGTCCTAGGCTCATTTAAGTATTTTTCAATTTCATACTTCCAAGATACTGAGTTATTTGCGTTCGTCAGAAAACAAATAAAGATCGGGGAACCACCAGATTGCCGTGTTAGCACGCAACGCAATAAAATGTTCGCCGGCGAGGAATCACCATGTACGGTGTCACCGGTTAATCAAGAAATTTCAAGATCTTGAAATTTCTTGAGTCAAGACAAGACATAAGATGTCAAGAAAACGTCAAGACAAGATTTTTTTAAATTTCTTGATTTTTTTTCAAGACAAGACAAGAAGTTATTGTCAAGACAAGAATTCTTGTCTTGTCGACCCCTATTCATCACAACACGAAGCTTATTTAAAATGGGCGCGATCGGACCATTTTAAGGGTTACATTTAGAGATTAAAAATAATTTTTGGACTCAAAAAAAAAAAAAACGAAATTGTTTCAAAATTAAAAAAGTGCTCCTAAAAATCAACTGGACAGGGCCGGAATTACAAAATTTAAGAAACCACCATACTAGAGAGTATAGAGTATAGACTATAGCAGGGATAGCGAACCTATGGCACGCGACAGAATATTGTCGGCACGGCATTGATTGAGGTATCGAAATAATTAAAAATATGTTGGATGTTGTCGAAAAAATTTGACTATCAGGGCCGCTAGAGGTGTATATAATTTGGTTCAGATGTAATGCAGTAGTTAGAATATTAGATGATAAATTCTACAAGTTCGTTTTTTTATGTACGGTACTGTACGTATGTAAAATTATTCTGTACTATAAATGGCAATATTTTCCAGTTTCGATGTGCTTAACAAGATCGATAGACAATTATTGATGTCAATGACTTAATAGTCAATTGTATCTCATATACCTAGGCAGATAGTAATATGAAAGAGATATTATCGTCATTGAAGAATTTCTATTCAAATGGTCATCGTTAATAATTGTCCTTGCGGGGTTCCGTAAGAGAATGAATTATTCAACGAAAAATTAATTAACTCTCAGGGTCTCTTATAATATGTTCGGGACACCCTAAGGAATATTCTCGTGTATATGTATACAGTGAATTTCATTTAAGACGCAACATAGCTCTAGGCGAGATTAATTTATTTGGTACTGATTTGGAAAACATTAATGCATTAGAGAAAATCGTTTCACTTAAAAAGCAACATTCACTGAACAAAAACATTTACAATAATATTTTGTCAAAATGTCGTTAAAAATTACCTTACTGATAGACTATAAATATTAGCAAAAAAAACTTTTTAGAGAGAAACTTTTATTTAAACGAAAAAATAATTTTTAATAATTTAGGTTCATAATTATAAAAGCGTGGGCCGTGACTAATAAACTATCAGAATTTACGACCCACGCTTTTATAATTATATGAACCTAAATTATTAAAAATTATTTTTTCCTTTTTAGCGCATTTAAATAAAAGCTTGTCTCTAAAAAGTTTTTTTTTGCTAATATTTATTTTGATCATTTTAGTCTTTCAAAATTTTACCCCCCTTTGACACCCGTAGGGGTTGAATTTCGAGAAATCCTTTCTTAGTGGATGCTTACGTCAGAAAATGAACCAACTGTCCAAATTTCAAGTTTCTAGCTTCAGCGATTTGGCCTGGGCGTTGATTAGTCAAAAAAACCCTACATCCCCGTTTGAATCTCTTAAGGGGTTGAATTTATATCCCCGTTTGAACCCCTTAGGAGTTGATTTTATTTCTAAAAACGATTTATTGTACCAAATTTCAAATCGATCGGATATGTGAAAGTCGTTCAAATTTGACTTGCAAAATTTGACCTAAACAAACACACAAACTAACATACATTGCAAGTTAAATAAAAGCTTGTAAAAATAATGAAAATGGTTAATTCAGTCTACGTCTATAAACTGTAGGTACATCTAAGTCAAAATTTCGCTAAAAATACAGACAAAATCACAATTTTATTTATTTTATTTATTGTGGATTATAGACGCGTCGACAACTTAGGTCATTAGCGTCTTATATCGATCTATCGAAAAATAATTCTAGATTTCGGTTGACATAAAAAACGGAGTCGACAATTATGATGTAATAGCTGAATCTCTCTGACGCTTACATTGGTTATAATAATTGAAACCATTGAGTAATTACTTGATCTATGGTAAAATACGTTGTCGATGTTGAAAAAATCAAAAGTGCTCTCGGCTACTTTCATATGTTTTATATACCTTGACCTTGCGTAATAAACTTGTTTAATGACCGCATATTTGGACCTACTTACAAATTGCACAATATCATTACAGCGTTCATTTTTGTTTTTTGTTTTGTTTAAACAATTGATGTTCTCTCCATCTCACAATCAACTGTCTCTATGTCAAGGAAAACAAAAGTGTATTTTATAATACAGTAATTATATAAACAAGATTGTTACGAAATTTAAGATAACGATTATAATTAAGTAGGTATGTTAAAACACCGTCTTATTTTCATGTTTATTCAAAACTAGCTTTCCGGTCCGGATTCGTCCGGGCAGATTCTGTTTCGGCAGCGAAATAATTAAGAACAACAAATAGCACACTGGTCTTTGAATCAAACTGACGTGGGTTCGATTCCCACCTCTGCTCAAGGATGTTTTGTGATATTTAATTACCTTAGATGTCGAGCGTCTATAATCTACAATAAACAAAAGGGCAACAAATCTCTCATACATAGGTATTAGACCGGAGAGATAGTGACAATTTTTTGGTGTTATTTATTCAAGGTCTTATTTTTATGAAGATGTTGAGGGAGGCATATTAAAGTTCCCTGACTAAGGAATTTTGCTAGATAGCGGTATGGGGAGAGATGCAGACCGCCCCAAGATGTAACAAGAAAAATGCTCACAATTATTATTGTTTCAAGGCTGAAATTGTTTGTATAGCTTGTCGGTGACCCAATAATGCCATTATATTTGCAGATCGAGTGGTCAGTATTAAAGATGTGGCAGATCACCCTAAACGTGTCATGTACCCGACGAAATTTTTATTATTAGTTTAAGGTTCAAATTTTAATATGTTGTTACGGCGACTGTTTTAAGCATATATTTCAATTTGCAGAACAAAATGTCGGGACGCAAACCCGAAACTTCCAGATTCGCGCTGGCTGAGCTATCAATTACATCCACAGTGACACTTCTAAATGTCCCTTTTGTAAACGTATTTTCCACTTCATGCGAGAGTTAATTTTAAACTTGTAACGTTAGAATTGAATCTTCTTACATGCGAGAGCTAATAATAATATGGGTGAATGGTATACAGGTGTACAAGTTGACGTTGGCTAACATGGGTAACTTTGTTATTAGTGGAGATAGAAAGTCGGTTAAATGGGCAAAGTAGTGCAGAATTATGTGCTCATTAACGTCCCGTCGAAAAAACAATTGAATTTTGACACACTATGGATTTATTTAGAAAATAGTGAAAATTGCTGTTTTTGAAAACTGGCCATAACTTTTTTATTTATGAAGATATCTGAAAATTTCTTTAATCATTTTTTGATAACTTTTTATGATCTTTTCAGTGGCGTAGGTTTAATTTTTTTATATCCACTACATAATGAGATATTGACATGAACTTTGGTTTTTCTTATGGACGCCATTTTGGATTTTTAGATATTCGAATTCTGCTTATTTTTCTGATTAATTTGGTGTATCACATGCCACATTTAAAAAAAAATGCAATTAACGTCCCATATTAGAGGCACTATAAAAACAACTGACAGTCAAATTATATTTCAGTTCTACCAAACTACGATTTATTATTAATTTTACACTTAAAATGTTCGCACTACTTAATTATAACTTGATTGTCAGTTGGGACGTTCATTGCAAATTTTTTAAATATGGCATGTGATACACCAAATTAATCAGAAAAATAAGCAGAATTCGAATATCTAAAAATCCAAAATGGCGTCCATAAGAAAAACCAAAGTTCATGTCAATATCTCATTATGTAGTGGATATAAAAAAATTAAACCTACGCCACTGAAAAGATCATAAAAAGTTATCAAAAAATGATTAAAGAAATTTTCAGATATCTTCATAAATAAAAAAGTTATGGCCAGTTTTCAAAAACAGCAATTTTCACTATTTTCTAAATAAATCCATAGTGTGTCAAAATTCAATTGTTTTTTCGACGGGACGTTAATGAGCACATAATTCTGCACTACTTTGCCCATTTAACCGACTTTCTATCTCCACTAATAACAAAGTTACCCATGTTAGCCAACGTCAACTTGGACACCCTGTATATAAGAAAAAAACGGACATTTAGACGTGTCTCTGTGGAAGTAATTGATAACTCGGCCAGCGCGAATCTGGAAGTTTGGGGTTGAGTCCCGACGGTGACAGGTTGAATAAATAATTTTTTCTGATACTGCACTGTGACGTCATTGGGTGTCTCTCTTATATATTTAGAGTTAGGGAGTGTTTCTCGTAGGTGATTTAATATATCTTGCAATTATGATTTATAATTCAGAAAGTTTGCAACTTAAAATGAGCTTCGACGTTGAAGGTCGTCACGAGTGCGCATGCGTGAATAGAGATGAGTTGAACAATGAGATTGTAAAGTTATTATGCACGCTAGATTTCAACTGAACGAGATTATTAAATATTTATAAGACTGTGAACGACTTCATTAAAAGTTTGCTTCGGAGCTGCCGCTCTGTGGTACGTACACACAAACACACACACACACACAATATGTTGAAACCTTGTTTTAAAACGATACGTATACGCCATTTTATTAACGGAATTTATTGATCTCGGCTTAATAAGGCCCTTTTAACTCTTTCAGCGAAATGAGTTAACTGAAGTTATTTTTTTGATGCGAAACATCTTATGTCGGGCTGTGAACAGCCGCGTGAGGGGAAATATGCAACGAAATGTTTGGTCCGCTCCTTCGCTGCTGTTCTCCCCATCACTGCGGCACTCTCTCTCTCTCTCTCTCTTGGCTCAGGCGTGCACTGTAACACACGCGCTGTTTCAATGCAGTATATAGAATTACGTCAGCATAACAGTTAGTTGCTGCTTTTGAAAAAATATATACTACTACACAGAGGATACCACCGAGTTCAATAACGTTTTCTTTGATGTCTCACATCTGTGGGGGTCCCGAGACCCACACCCTTTTTTTTTATAACGCGGTAGTGCGCCTTGTAATAGTAGATTGTATATCTAGTTGCGTAATGAGGCATATTACTGACGAGCATAGTGACAAGCACACGAGTCATAATATCATTACGCACCAGATATACCTATATGGTATTATTTGCCATACCCACTATAAAATAGCTCCTTTTCACTTCATTTTCAATATTTTCAGAATTTTTTGACAGTTCACGTGTGTCGCAAACTTCACTCTTATATAGTAAGCCGAGGCACGCACACTGCACAGGTACCTATACTTATGTAAATAGCGGGCGAATAAACATAAATTACTATGGAAATGGCTTGCTTTCCACACTAGTGTGGGAAATATAGGTTCCCGCACACCGGCCTATCAAAAGTCACTTTCATGCATACATACAAGGAGCTATTTTATAGTGGGTATAGCAAAATATATAAATTCGTAATTTACTTTTCGTAAGTTTCTGAACTAAAACTTTAGAAAAATTCTGTTAGATGTCACGCAAAGAACACTTTGTACCTCGATTCAGAGATGTCGCTACCGTACGTATACCAGTCGCAGGGCATATGTTAACTTACGCCGTGTGTAAAACACATGTCTTTTTGAAGTGAAAACTTCTTTAGGCGCACTTTGCGTTCTTTCTGAATAGTGAGCGAAAGTGAACCGTCACGCTCAAGTCAGTGACGCTGAATCGGGTTTACTCGGCTCCACTCGACATCAAGCGCGCTCGGGTCGGTGACTACGTTTACTGTCTAACAAGGAGTACATCGTTTCAAGAATTACGTTTTTATTATTACATATTACCTATAATAATAAAATAATATTATAATACATATTGTGTTTTGCATATAATCAAGTTTTCATTTCTGTCGTGTGGTCATAAGCACACACCCACTTTTTTATAATATTTAAGTATGGTATATTATTGATGTACATTAAACTGCGGGCTTGAGAATAACCGAGCGTTTAGCAATGTTGTTGTTTACATGGCGTTGCTATGGTTCCTCTATTACAAGTCCCCAGTTCCCGGGTTCTAGCCCGAGAGCTAGTAAAAGTGTCAATTGGATTTTCAATTTATTATTAAAAAAAAATAATGAATTGAAAATATCAATTGGTGCTAGGCCCAAATAACCATAATTGTTGGTGGTCTTTAAAAACACACACACACTACATTAAACGGCCCGTAGATTTACTCGCGTTTACGTCGACTTTAACGAAAACATGTTCGTAACTCGAGCCAATCTACGGGCGAAATAAGAAAGTACGGGCAAAAGTTCGTAAATAAATTAATATAGAAAACAATGCCATCAATACTGATT
Organism: Mongoloraphidia duomilia; assembly: GCA_039654895.1. Lineage (NCBI taxonomy): Eukaryota > Metazoa > Arthropoda > Insecta > Raphidioptera > Raphidiidae > Mongoloraphidia > Mongoloraphidia duomilia. The sequence goes on along the minus strand of CM077522.1, from coordinate 3,385,488 downwards.
AAAATAAAATACGCGCGCCACTGAAAACGTGGTTCACCTTGCGACTGAATAAATACCGATTAGAAATAATTAGTAGTCGCATAGATACTCCATGTATGCGTAAAACACGCATATAATAATTACCAGATAAGTAACTTGTTAAAATACGAGAGATTGTTAGGGGTGTGCTGTGTGTGAGTACTCAAAAAACCGGTCAAGTATAGAAAAAGTCCTCGATTCTGATATTTAAGTTAATTTTGCTTGATTGATCTTCTAAAAAATGTTGATCCGACCCCTAGGTCCCGCCATCCGACCGACGCCAATACACCATAAACAAGCCGTGAGGTGGGTCGTTTATTAGGACTAAAGTGCGACCCTTGAGGTCCACACGACGAACTTCCCAGTTTGATAAATATTTAATAATAATAATTAAATTAGATATTACACAGAAAAGTAATCATTTTAATCATTAAAACATAATTATTATTTATTTTTAACAATAATTAAAAAAAAAAAACAGCTGAACCGATTTTTATAAAATGTATGTCGGATCAAAATGACGTTAACACGCCTCGATTGACACCCTTACGAAGTCGATATAATTTTTTATTCTTTTAACTTTTATTAAGTCCGCGACTATACATCCCTCGAATGTGTTTTGTTTCTTTATTATAAAATCAAAGGTGTATAAATGGATACGTCTCCGCACACGGCACAGTGAATCGCAAATTCATGCCCTATTGATCTACTTTCTAACCAATTATAAATGGTAAGTACGTCAAATTGTTGGTTAAATTATCTGACTCTTCGAAGTTCGAACTAGTGATGCGCGTTACGAGCTGTTTTAGTCGACTGTCTCGATTGTTCAAACATCTCGATGACTCTCGATGGTTCTCACTTGGACTCGATTGTTGTTGTTTCATAATTCACCGAGACCGAGTCGCATAGTACTGAATTGTACATTGTCGATAGCCACATAATATAGAATCGTTCATCACTCAACAACTGTGGTCGAGTTGATGGTCGATTGTGCAGTAATCGCGTAATACGAATTCAATAGTGAAGAGATCACAGAGTAGTGAATACCGACTGAACAGTGAACAATTAACGAGTCGCGTGAACGTCAGTCGACTAGCATATAACCTTGAATCGCGATTATAATATGTATTCTCATTCGCTGCTATTGCTATAACCTATGTGACAAATAATCGACTTGAACAATCGAACATTTCGATTGTAAAATCAAACTCCGAGTGGATTGTGGACTCGATTAATGTTATTATGAACGATTACAATTATTGTTTCTTCTATATTGTTACTTCTATAAGTAGTTCTAGGAGTCTAGAACTGCTAGGACTAAGTTCGAAAAGTTCGACAATTTGACCAACAAACACGCAGTTGTGTCCGAATTGGGAAGCTCTGGTATAGGGTATTAAACATATTAGTTCACAATTTTGGGAAGGCTTGACGCTACTTTGGGGAAGGCTTAGCCTCCACCCAGATCCCCCTTCCACCGCCAATGGTAAAATAAACATTTCACGACGCGACGTGAGTCGTGACTCGTGACAAGTATTCACAAGTGTCAAATATTAGTCAAGTACACCCAGCTGTCGTGTGATTGCAGCTTTATATACAAGAAGACACTGAATACAAATCTTATATATGTTAGTTTCCATGGTACCATCACGTGTCTGTGAATTGGTACACGTGTCAGTGGTGTGATGTCAGAGTGCAGCGGTGTCGACCAATCAGAAGGGGAGACGACACGACTAGCCCACAGGTTGGACAAGCATGCCGGAAATTAAATGTTAGTTGCTGTCACCGGGTTCTTGTTTCCGCTGCTTTGTTTGACCTATTTTTACTCGCCATCTACGATAAAACTGTACAAACGCTAATCAACCAGAAGCAAACATTGTGTCGGCATCATTGGCTTAAAACGAAACCGCCATTAATATTTATATATAGGGTTGTTGTGGTATTTTTAGTGTTTCTATTTTATTTTAATTTAATTTAATGGTCCAGTGGTTAGCGTCGCGGCCTCTGGATCAGACTGTCGTGGGTTCGAATCCCGCCTCCGCTCACGGATGTTTTGTGGTGTAATTTAATTATAAGTGAGAATTGTTAACTTCCCATTGGAAGTTATTGTAATGGGTCCGAAAATCGAAATCAAAATGTATAACAAATTTTTATGTTTCAAGGTCACTACACTATTTTTAGAAAGATGTCTCTCTCTGTGTGTGTACGTATGTACGTACGTACATACAAGCTATACAAACAATTTCAGCCTTGAAGCAATAATAATTTTGACTACTTTTTTTATATATGTTGGGGGCGGTCTGCATCCCTCCCATACCGCTATCTAGCAAAATCCCTTACTCAGGGCACTTTAATATGCCTCCCTTAACATCTTCACAAAAATAAGGCTTTGAATAAATAACACTAAAAAATTGTCACTAGCTCTCGGGTCTATAGCGTTCCATATCTAAACCTCGTTGATGAAAATAAAGTAGGTGTAACAATTATCCAATGCAATTAAACTGTTATGTACTGTAATCTTTCTTGTTGCTAAGAAATGTAAAAAGTAAATTGTCAAAATTAAACTGGATTTTCACTTGTCTGTTTTCAAAAATTAATATTTTTGATAAAAACTAGTTTGTCATCAAGAAGTAATAAACTATATTTATAAAAAAAATAAATAATTAGAATATTGAGAGGGTGCGATAAGTGTTTTGTATAATTAAACAAAAATACCAAGATGAGTGGTTCAATGAGTATTTATGAGACTGATCAGACAGACAGTGTGCATGTCGACAGAATATTTCGGAAATTTTTCTATGTCGTAAGTTATCTGATTACGTCGTTTGTGTATTAAATATTTTTTTTGGTTTTTGAATTTTTAAAGTGAAACTTTATTGGCCTCGTTTTTTACCCGTTCGGTTACGCATTTCGAGCGTCATGTCACGTCCAATCGAAGCGATCGATCAGACCAGTACTCATTTGCTATGGTTCCTCTATTACAAGTCTCCAATTCCCGGGTTCTAACCCGAGAGCTGGTAAAAGTGTCAATTGGATTTTCAATTTATTATTAAAAAAAAAATAATGAATTGATTTAATTGTGTTTTAAAGACCACCAACAGCTAAGGTTATTTGGGCCTAGCACCAATTCATATTTTCAATTCATTTTTGTTTTTGTTTTTTTAAATAATAAATTGAAAATCCAATTGACACTTTTACCAGCTCTCGGGTTAGAACCCGGGAATTGGAGACTTGTAATAGAGGAACCATAAGAACGCCATGTAAACAACAGCGCCGCTACACTCTCGGCTATTCTCAAGCCCAATAATGAATTGAAAATATGAATTGGTGCTAGGCCCAAATAACCTTAGTTGTTGGTGGTCTTTAAAAAACACACGAAAGTGAAGCGTTACGCTCGGGTCGGTGACGCTGATTCGGGTTTACTCGGCTCCACTCGACATCAAGCGCGGCTCGGGTCGGTGACCACGTTTACTGTCTAACAAGGAGTGCATCGTTTCAAGAATTACGTTTTTATTATTACGTATTATAATAATAAAATAATATTATATATGTTTTGCATATGATCAAGTTTTCACTTCTGTCGTGTGGTCATAAGCACACACCCACTTTTTTTTTTTTTTAGCCAATTTTTATAGACGATTTTATAAAAATGTACGAAGTACCGAGTCTCTCTTGTGGTCGGTAGAAAGTCGAAATTTAGTATAATTAATGCCATTTTCATTTTTTTCAGAGGTTAGTTTCAGTTTCATGGGCTCAATACATCCTAGTGATAATTGCGGAAAATTTAACACTGCAGCATCTGAATTTATACTTCGTTTATTTGAAAAATTATCCTTCCGGTAAGTATTACATTTAAGAGCATCCGATACCTACAAATACCTCCTGCACTCATCTCAAATCCTTTCCCCTCGCCTAAAAACTGTTATGGTTCTCCCGACTAAACGGTTCGGGCAAACGCGAAAAATTGAAAAAATAATTACGAAATCTTTCACACGAAGCGAACAATTTTTTCAAAAAATTCGCCTGTAGGATTTGCAGTCTGATTCTTTAACTTCCATTTGGCGTTTACACGAACCCTTTAGATTTAATAAAAAACTTTTTAACAAAAAAAAAAACCTTCAAAAAAGCACTAAAAAGAGGAAAATAATGAAATTTTGCAGCCAAATTATTTATTTGAATGAGTTATATTTATATTAAACTCATTCAAATAAATAATTTGGCTGCAAAAAATTTTCCAAAAAAAAACCTTATACTATCCTCAGCCGTACTAAACTCACTATTCATATTTTATTAAATTGGCACAAACCTCGAAATTTCATTATTTTCCTCTTTTTAGTGGTTTTTTGAAGGAGGTTTTTTTTTGTTAAAAAGTTTTTTATATTTTACTTTTTAGTGTCAAAAAGTGACATTTACCTTAAAAGAATCACACGCCGTTACTCACTTTTATTAAACCGTCAAACCGACTTTCTTACGCTGTCTGATATGTCAAAAAGTGACATTTACCTTAAGGAATCACCCGCCGTTACTCACTTTTATTAAAATTAGCCGAACTACTGAACCGATTTTGATGAAATTTCTATGGGACCAAGCTGAAAGTATATCCTTTCAAATAAAAAAAAAATTTTCAAAATCGGTTCATAAATGACTGAGTTATGAGGTAACAAACATAAAAAAAAATATATACAACCGAATTGAGAACCACCTCCTTTTTAGAAGTCGGTTAATAATAGTGTCTGGAGAGCCATAACCGTTTTTAAACGAGAGGAAACGGCACTAAAGAAAAATTCAAATATTTTAATATTTCATATTTACGCTGGACACGAACCTAGGATCTTGTACACGATACAGAGATAGACGTTGTCTTTACCCGCGCGGCAACTGCCGGTCCTTGCGTGTCACCGCTTAGCAGGCGCTACTTGCTATACCCCATAGGGCATAGAACACCTCAAATTTAAACATTAGAAGTTAAGTTTGCCACACAATAATAATTATATTTTCAAAATTTTTGACATTTCAATAATTGAAATGTCAAAAGTTTGCTACAACTTAACTTCTAATGTTCAAATTTGAGGTGTTCTATCATTCTATGGGAGCTGGGACTATTACGCCCTAGATAGCATACAATCTACTAGGTATGACATAAATTAGTGATTATTTTTTTTAGGTTCGGAAAGTTTCCTTAGCGTGTTGGCTTTTCTATTTGTGCACATAATATTAACAATTCCAGTTCAGATGCTATATATTTTTCTTGGTTACTATTCTCGAAATAGTTATATTTTGGTTTGGAAAATCATGCCAGTATTACGAGGTATAAGAAAAAAGTGGGAGCGTGTACTTATGTACACGCGTTAGAAGTTATACTTCTTCTTTGGCGTGATTAAAAATTAATTTTTAATTTGCATGCAATACATACATACGGGCAGTTAACCTCAAAAATTATATTGGAGCAATAAAATTGTGTAGACTTTCACGGACCGGTTTCCATTGTCAAACAAGGTGAAAAATTCTTCCGGGCCGTGGTCAATTGGAGAGATCAAAAATCTTCTTTTGGGTATATTATCAAGTGCTTCGAACTTAAAGCGCTTGAAAATAGCGGGAAGTTCCAGGGATGGCCTGCAGGGTCAACCGATTTACAGATTTTTTTGTTACATGTTGGGGGCGGTCTGCATCCTTCCCATACCGCTGTCTAGCAAAATCCCTTACTCAGGGCACTTTAATATGCCTCCCTCAACATCTTCACAAAAATAAGGCCTTGAATAAATAACACCAAAAAATTGTCACTACCTCTCAGTCTACTAGTAGGTTTGATACATTAGACGTCAAAAGTAGCATTGGCCCCAAACAAGGTAGGTATTTTGAGAAAATTAATATGAAATTTATACATCGACAGGAATAAGTTTTGCAGCGATGCTGATAACGGTTTTGCAACTCGTACTAAACATAATTTATGCATCAATAGCCTGTGTCATAGCCTACCGAGTCATCTTCATCGATATTCCTTGGGATGCACCTTGCAAGAATAATGAAGTCTGTAATCAAACTATGGAAAGTGTTCATAATTATTACGTGTAAGTAGTAACGGCTAAATGCTTCTCAAAAAAAATAATTATAAAACAAACAACATAAAAAGTCCTTTAAAAAGAAAAAACCTGTGGAGTCGGACCTTTCGAACACACTGCCATATTATAAGCAAGATTTTTTAACTTCCCGCTAAGAAAATTGAAACTTTTCAAAAATAGCGGAAAGTTATTGATTTCATCCCGATTTTCTAAAATCGAGTTTTCATCAGATCTCGACGTTTTGTGATCCTAGGAAGCTATTCTGACTATTTTTACGATGATGTCAGTATGTCTGTCTGTCTCTCTGTGTGTGTGTGTGTATGTAAACCTCTCATGACTTTTGAACGGCTTGACTGATCGAATCGCGATTTGCGGCATTTGTAAGGGTTCCACTGAACTTAGATTTCCTAAAAATTTGAACCGATTCGGCCTAATAGATTTTGAGAAATTTCAAAAAAGCCGAAAAAAAAAAGTTGTTAAAACGATGTTTTTTTCAAAATAACTTCTAGAATATTGCACCGATTGATTTCATAATCTAATCAGCTCTTCTCCTCATAAAACTGCGTCGAATGCCGCTAAGCGGATCAAAATCAGTTAATCCGTTCGAGAGATATCGTAGTCAACAGATTTCTAAAAAAGCGTTTTTTCAAAATAACTTCGACCAATCGATTTTGTACCTCTTACAATATTTTTAGAGCTTAAAAAACTGCGTCGAATGCCGTTTTAAAGATCAAAATCGAACAACGCGTTCAAAAATTAAAATAGTGTTGTTATCCGCAATTCTCAGATTTTTGAGCTTGAAGAGCTCAAAAATTTACTTTTGGGTATATTATCAAGTGCTTCGAACTCAAAGCGCTTGAAAATAGCGGGAAGTTTCAGGGATAGCCTGCAGGGTCAACCAATTTACAGATTTTTTTCTTTTTTTAGGTTCCGTACCAGAAAGGAACCCTATTGTTGTGCCAACGATGTCTGTCTGTCTGTTACGGTTTCGAACTTCTAAACGAAATGAGATAGGGACTTGAATATTTATTACCGCGGCCAAAGACGGAGAGGATAACAAAATATGAAAAAGGTTTATTTAAGGGGAACGCCCATACATGCAAACGGGGGTCAAAATAATTTTTTTTGTTCCTACTTATTCTTGCGTAGTATCGTTGAAAAGAGTTAATTAAGTAAAAACTTGTAATAAAGTGGAACGGGACCTATGTTTATCTGAACTTTTTGTCTTAAAATCTTGACATTCAATTATGAAACATCCCGTATATGAAAACACTTCTGAATGCAAAATTACATACCTACTCTATTTTTCAGAAACGATATCATGAAATATAATACAGAAAATTCCAACAAGAATCCAGAATTAGGTTTATTTGATCAAAGATGGCTCAAAGCCGTCATATTTTGCTGGTCTGTAATTTTATTTTGCGTTGTTGTGGGACTAGATGTAATTAAAGAATTTATTACAATCATCAAGTCGATCAGCTTATTCAGTTTAGCATGTCTGATCACGCAAACACTAATTTGGAAAGTACATGATCGGGAAATTCACCCGAGATTGATTGAGAATGAAATTGTAAGAATATCATTTTAGTTTCAATATCGCGATTTCAAAAAAAAAAAAACAAAATAACAGCAGTCAGCAGGTGTGCAAACTTTCACGGCCGGTATTGTTCCAAGTCTTCATGGTTTCCGGGTTTGTAGGCCGTGGTCCGGTTGTATTTCTACCTGACGTTTCGTCTACAACTGCAGTAGACATTCTCAAAGGCGATGTGGCAGCGGTCGAAGTATCCTCCTTGGCGGCTCACAGGTCAGTGTGTCTATGGCTTGGGTTTCCTCTTCGAAGAAACCCAAGCCATAGACAGAACGTTGAGCTGTTACCCAAGAATATACAGAGAGGCCATAGAAATACATACACACACACAGAATTTCAACCGAAAAGATGAAGGCCTCAATCTCAGTAAAACCTGGACACCAGCACTCCGACATACAAAACCAATGACCAATCGTACAAGGACGGAATACGACCGAGTAGAGAACTCACCCCCACCACTACACACTGCGCAGTTGACCAATTACAGAGAGACGGACTACGACCGAACAGATAACACACTGGTACTAGGCATAAAAGAAGGGTGGACACCAGTCACTGACACACTGACCTGTGAGCCGCCAAGGAGGACACTTCGACAGCTGCCACATCGCCTTTGAGACTGTCTACCGCAGCTGTAGACGAAACGTCAGGTAGAAATACCACCGGACCACGGCCTACAAGCCCGGAAACCATGAAGACTTGGAAAATAACAGGAGTCAGAACTTCTTTCCAGAAAAACCTCAATATGAAACTTTTGTTTGATAATGTGATTTTGAATGTGCCAACACTGACCCCAGCGACTTTAATTTCGCTGGGAAGTTTTTGCACTGAAGAATGCAAGTTAACTCAGCACCTCATAGCCGCCGCTGTTTACTTATCCTTCCATTTGCTGATCGCTTTCTGGGTGCGATACTACACCGACTTCCTTGAAGAGTATCAAATCCCCGGTAATTATTCTTCCATTTTATTTTTCAATGTGCGATCAAAAAAAGAATTGGGTTGTCCCACATGCATTGTTCTCTCTAATTTTTTCGCTGACTGCGCGATACAAAAGTATATGGGAGCAGAAATGTTCAAAACGTAAAAGTGTGCAAGTGGGTGGGGGGATACGTTAATCCTATGTTAATCCTAAAGCCGAAAATAATTATAAAATGTGCGAAAAATAAAGATAAAGATAAAAATGAGCTGTCAAAAGTACTGAGCATTACTTATTATAGTTACTGCTAAATTTGTCAGTCATCAGTGATTTAACTATTGTAGTACAGTATGATAATGTGTACATCTTGTTTATTAATATAAAATATTTTTTTAATTCATAAATACAGTTTCTTCACATTTCATTAGAAATTAATTTGCTACAATCTATAATATATTATTGTCTGTTTTGGTAAGACATAGAATTTGATTCCATGTCAAAATTCGAATAAAGTCATTGATTTTTCAAATTTTACAGATTCTGAAACGCTGTTGGGAACATTTCCGCGTCTTTTAAGTCTCGTCTCAACATATCCCCGCATCAACGTGGGAATTTACTATTGTTGTTTGATTATTTTCGAATTATGTAACAGCGTCATAACAATTTGTGCCATGATAAGATCACTTCATGATACTTACATATTTGACAAAAGCTATCTGAAATTGTTGATTTGTGGCATATTTTGCGCCACCGGTTGTTTAATCACACTTTCACAAATCAGAAAAGTGAGTATAATTTTTTTATTAGTGTATTTGCCTATTACATAGTATAGACTAGAGTTAACTTTAATCTTTTCAGAGTTTGGACATACAGGGTCAAATTTTTGATTGGTTCTTCCATGTAACGTAGTACAGCCATTTTTATCCTTTTTACAAGCTTTTATTTAACTTGCGATGTTTGTATATTAGTTTGTTTGTTTAGGTCAAATCCTACAAGTCAATTTTGAACGACTTCCACGTATCCGATCGATTTAAAATTTGGTACACATATGCATTCCCGATGACAATACACGAATCAATCGTTTTTAGAATTAAATTCAATCCCTAAGGGGGTCAAACGAGGGAGTAGGGAAATTTCCCTAAAAATTTCCGACTAAGATTGCAAGAATGCGTAGATCAAAATTGTTCACATCTCTCACAAGCGTTATTAAAAAAATGGCGTATTATACCACACCAAAATATGTAAATTAAAATGTCTATAGGAACAAGAATTATTAAAATTATTGAATTTTTTCCATTCCATTCTCCTCTCAATCACTGACACTACTAGATTTTTACGCTACAATGATCGACGATTGACTGTGCCCGATATGTCAGTTTGGACATGGTTTCAACATAGGTATAGGACGGGGGTCGGCAACCTTTTGAGACGGAAGAGCCAAAAGTTACAATTTACAAAATTTCCCAGTTTTTAAAGAGCCACTAACATTTTTATTTCAATATTATGCTATTTGATTAGGATTATAACTAAACAAACAGAACAGTGTTGCCACATTTAAAAAATGTCAGCTGTCCGTATACTTCTCTACTCCACCTATTCTCACTGTTCTCTGTTGAGTGTTTTTATCCTGTTTAAAGTTTTTTTTGCAGTATATTTTTTATGAGTTTTGAAAATAAAATAATATAATTATTAATATTTGCGCATGGAACTGGAGAGCCGCATCTTGACATCATAAGAGCCGCAGGTTGCCGACCCCTGGTATAGGATGCAACATTATGGAGGTGTACCTACTACATCTAGATGTATTATTAGATCTATGGGTTTATGAAAAAGTGTTTCACTGTATTATATTTTGGTCAACTTCACACAGGGAGAGATGATGTCATACGAGGCAATACTGTACGACAGTGCGGCAGCTTCGTGCGTTATTCTACTGTTGACTATACTGACCGTCGTATGTTTCTACAATATCAATAGACTCGAAACAGATGTGGAATTCTCATATGGATCTGGTCAAGTTTCGATTAAATACTGGCTGACATGCCTCAAGATTTCACCGCTTATTGTAATCGTAAGTAAAAAATATTGCCTAATTTTGGTACAAATATTGCCCGGAGTAAACATGACTGGGAATAGATTAGGAAAGGAAGGCGTGGCGGAGTCGCAACTGTCTCCTTCTAACTAGAATCTGCGTTAAACGTACGTTCACCCATTGACACGACATAACTGTCAAATTTCATTCATTCTACTGACATAACCTCGTTTTTTTAAACACGTCGTCGTTAATAATTAAAGCAATTTGTTATGGGATGGTGTCTTGTACTTGACTTGAATGAAAATTATGACTGCAAAAAGTTTAAATTTCCGACTGAGGAAAAAGCTAAAATAATACCTAATAGATGAAAACATTTTTTTATCCTTTTAGCTTGCCCTCCCTTGATCTAGCGACTTCAGAACACTTTTTCAACTCCAAATGGAAAGAACAAACTCAATTTCTAATTACAATTGCTTAAATTATACCTCGACAAACGTCAACTAGGTAAAGTTAGGTTAGAATAAACTTCCCTGGCTGAATCAAGTTAGGACATTCATTTTTCATATTTTTTTTATTTCACAAAAAATTATTTCACACGAAAAAACGAGGTTATGTCTGTAGAATGAATTAAATTTGTGTCGTGTCAATGGGTGAAGGGGAAGGGAAATGATTCAATTCACAACGTACGTTTAACGCAAATTCTAGTTAGAAGGAGGCAGTTGCGACTTCGCCACGACTTCCTTTCCTAATCTATATTGTCGCGCGACTGTCGCACGTCTTTGTCGCGTGTATTTTTTTATAATTCTATATTACAAAAAATAATAAAAAATACGTATTGCATTTACAGGGTTTCATGGTAATACCAGACGATTTCTCTATAACGCACTGGACAACCCTATCTACTATTCTAATAATTATAATATACGCATTGTATTATTCTTGTCGATATTATTATGAGGTAAAATAAACAATATCAAGGTCATGGAGAATAGAGAGAAAGGAGACTGAATGCGAAGCGTGTTCCGAAAACCATTCTCCCTGATTCTATCAACGAATCCACCAAAAGAGACAACATTTAAATTGTCCGGTTATTAGTTCTATTTTGGGGTCTCTCATATCTTCAGCGCCTCTACCGCCGGGACAGGACCTCTTATTTTCCTCACTTTTTAGACAGCGGCGATTGCATGGAGATCAGCCTCCTTTCTCTCTATCCTCCATGATCAAGTTATTTAGCAATTTTCTTACCTTAAGCCGGAATCCCACGACTGTTACAAATGTGCGCCACAGGTCCTTTTCCGGTCGGTGACCATGTTTACTGTCTAACAAGAAGTGCATCGTTTCAAGAATTACGTTTTTATTATTACGATTATAATAATATTATATGTATGTTTTGCATATAATCAAGTTTTTACTTCTATTGTGTGATCATAAGCACACACCTACTTTTTTTTAAATTTTATTTTTCAGAATCGTACATTTAAACAATTGTTTAACGCAAGTATAGAGTGGGGTCCGCCTGACATCATTAGAAGGCAACTTCGGCAAAAGTTCAATCCAGTTAAAGAGATGCGCTACAAACTGGTAGATGCGCGTTGCGAACATCGGTGCCTGTTAAAGTCTCGATATCTTGAAAAGAAAATTAAACAACAGCGCATGATGGTCGTCACTGGATAATTCCAGTCTCGGTTTTTCGAGAACAGCGACCCGCAAAAGAAGCTCAACTTGCGCCAAACAAAGCATACTATATAAACTTATATCTACACAAATATGGCAATTTAAACATAGCGCCTAATTTTACAATTTAGTATATAATCAAATTTCTTCTCTCTTACGAGTGTCCCTAGAAACGAATTAAATGGCAAAGTCGGGAACAACTTGTATATTATGTACGAAATAACCATGTTTGTGATGTATATTTAGCAATTGATATAAGCCTGCTATAGAAGAATTCTATACGGCAACATGTGATGGACCAAATCGGACGCGTGGAGCGTGTAATTAGACGCCCTCGATGGCGACACGTCAGTAATTACAATCACGGTACATGCGGCAAACGACGCTCGCCGCGTCACCTATATACCTACATATCGGATCGACTAGCAGGCGATAGCCCATACCACTGATTTGTGTCCGCTGTTATATAATAGACAACTTGTTCGACTTATTTTTTTGTAGAATTGAAGTCATTTTTTGGTAAAATAAAAAATTTTAAATATGAATTAGCGTCAGGTCTGAATTACCCTAGCTGTTGATGACATTAAAAGCTATTTTGCGACAGAGAGGGCAAGTTGGGAATATAGCTCGTTCTTTCGCTAATAAAGATACTCCGGATCACAATTACAAAAAAAATTGCGGCGGAACATACCAAAATGGCGTCTATAAGGTGAAGAAATAGTGAAAAATGTGTTTTCAGGCTTTTACTCTAAACGTTGTGAAATCCCCCATGATTAATAGGGTAAAATGGCACACCAAGAATTAATAACAATTAATCAATATCTAAAACCAATACCTAGATATCTCGAACCGAGTCTCGAACTGATTCATTTAAAAAAGAATCATTTTTGCTGCTAATAAAATATAAGTATTTGAAAGCTGAACATGCATTTCGTCTTCCTATATATTTATTATTTTTATTTTTATAACACTATACTAACGACCCGATCCGGCTTCGCCCGGGTGCTTATAAATTTAACCTTAGCTGTTGGTGGTCTTTAAAACACACAACAAAAATTAGTGGAACAATCAATTGACTTCTTCCCTCGCTTTGTTAGGTACTAATAAATATTTAAATAAAGACCGATTAATTAATTTTATAGCAGATAGGCAGCTAAAGTAATTTATGCAATATAAATAAAGTTGTAAAAGTTGTTAAAAGCTGATGTAGATCAGCAAGCATTAATTAGAAACCAAACTCAATATTGTGTGAACTGCCGACAAGCTATATTAGATACGTAACGTGCGATCGATTTGTTTCCATGTCTTGCAACGTCGTGGCTTTTTAGGTGTTCGCGCACATGTGTCGCACAGGTCCACTGGTTTGCGTCGAGCCGCATGGCTCGCCGGAATCCAGGGTACGAAGCCAGTGGAGACGGAATACTGTCTATGAAATGAATAAGCAGCGTATTTTCTACAATAATATTTATTTAGAAACAAAGATAAAAATAAAAGTACCCTTTACAAAAAGAAAGACAGAATATGTACATATATGTTAAATGAGACCGGAGTGTCTAAATGACTATATATAAAAAGAGCCGTGAGGTGGGTCGTTTATTAGGACTAAAATGCGACCCTTGAGGTCCTCACGACGAACTTCCCAGTTTGATAAATATTTTATAATAATAATTAAATTAGATATTACACAGAAAAGTAAACATTTTAATCATTGAAACATAATTATTATTTATTTTTAACAATTATTAAAAAAAAAAAAACGGCTGAACCGATTTTTATAAAATTTATGTCGGATCAAAACGACGTTAACACGCCTCGATTGACACCCTTACGAAGTCGATATAATTTTTTATTCGCGAGATATAGTGTAAAGTCTACTTTTTTGGAGTCTATTTGGTTAAGAAAAAAGAACGGCTGAACCGATTTTGAAAAAATTTCTTTCAGATCATATTTACGTTAACGCGCGTCGATTGGCACCCTAAAGTAGTCTATCATTTTTCATTCTCGAGATTTCGTCTTAGAAGAAATGGACACATAGACGTGCGTACGTGTACACACACACAGAGACATCTTTTCAAAAATAGTTTAAAAATAGTGTAGTGACCTTGAAACATAAAAATTTGTTAAAAATTTTGATTTCGATTTTCGGACTCATTACAATAACTTCCAATGGGAAGTTAATAAATCCCTACTTTACGGAGCAACGGTATGACTCGATATACGATTCCAGAATTTTTTCACATTATTCTCTAAAAAACTATTTGTCAACCACAAGGCCGGGGGTAACCACTAACCAATAAGTGTCCCGGTTTTTACTGTCGGGGATCTGGTCACCCTTGACTAAAGCAGCTATTTTATAGTGGGTATGGCAAAAAAGTATGAAGATTTTCGTTAATATCGAGTATATTTTTGGTTCAGTAAAAACAATCATATTCTGGAAGCGTGGTTTTATGAGTGAAATATAAATTAAAACGTCAACTCACATATATTTTGATCAAGTAGTGACAGAAGGGAGGTTTATATTAAAAGGATCAATATACAGGCAGGATAGCAGGGGGACTGTTAATGCAAGTAATAAAATAAGCTAAATGCAATCTGAAAGCTGCAGCAAGACCGTGTAGTGTAGGGCAACGGAACTGCGCGAGTGTAACTGAATTACTCTAAGTGCACCCCGTGCAGTACACTAGATATAAGTACGTTCATTTACACCCAGATAGAGGTACAGTCCTTGCGTTAATTTTAGACACTGAGGCACCAACAGCTAAGGTTATTTGGGCCTAGCACCAATTCATATTTTCAGTTCATTATTATTTTTTTTTTAAATAATAAATTGAAAATCCAATCAACACTGTTACCAGCTCTCGGGCTAGAACTCGGGAGCTGGGGACTTGTAATAGAGGAACCATAGCGACGCCATGTAAACAACAGCATTGCTACACTCTCGGCTATTCTCAAGCCCACACTAAGGCACAAGATATAGATGAGACATACTGTATACAACTGCTTGAAGCAAGGTTTGATGTCACAGGACCAAGTAAACATGGCGGCAAAACACGGGTAAGTTGGAATTATTCTCTTCTTCTTCTCACATATAAAATGGCGACTGGCTTCACTTTTAAATGCTTGTAGCATCTCCATGAACTTTTAACTCAGTGACTTTGTCACGTACATAAACACTATAAATATGGCGTAAGTTTGCCCAACTGATTTTTGATAATTTGGTTAGAACAAATTTCGTGTAATAATAATAATAATAATAATAAAATTCTTTATTCAAAAAATGTCATGGTGACAAAGAAGAGCGTCAGTAAAAATGACAAAGTCATTTGGTACAAATAATTAAGTACAAAGTTCGTTTTGTCTCATCGAAAAATGGCTCTAATCTATACTAATATTATAAAGCTAAAGAGTTTGTTTGTTTGGTTAAACGCGCTAATCTCAGGAACTACCAGTCCGATTTGAAAAAATTTTTTTTTGTTAGACAGCTCATTTATTGAGGAAAACTATAGGCTATATAATATAACGCTACGGCCAATAGGAGCGGAGCATCAATGAAAAATGTTTGCAAAAACGGAAAAAATTATTTCTTTTGAGAGCTTCCGTTGCGTGCGCTGCGTAAACGGTTAAAGTTACGCAAAAACCATGTATGACGGAATTGTTCCCCTTTAAAAGTTCTAAAAAAAAGTCCGCGTCAGCATATGTCTATCTTTTAAAGTTGACTCACTATAACTTTTTTTATGGTTATCAAATTTGTTCGTAATTATAATATTCAAGCGAACGAGCGAAGCGAGTGAGTAGTGTATTTATAATATTCAAGAGAACGAGTGAAGCGTAGTAGTGTATTACACCCGGGCTTTCTTAGCATAATTTTGAAATTATGGTGTTTGAAAATTTTTTGAACGAGATACAGAGCTGTGAATGGTCACAATGATTTTTTCTAGAAGGGTTTATAAGCCTTAATATCAGACGTATCTGAGAGATCCATGCTACGCTTCATTGTGATGGACGAACTGTACACTCAACTAGAAAATGTAATAGCGAACCATTCACGTATACGAAATGCAAGAACCCGAGTTAAGTGTATACGATATCGCTACCGCGTTGAAAACACCCTCGCTCGCTTTTTACTGCGAAACTATTTACAATATGCTAATCAAAATACTATTAAGATGTTAGTTATAGCAGGCCATGACATGGATATCAATGGCACAATTGATTTAAAACATTTCACAATAATAGATTGTATTTCTAGTATCGTAATGGGGTTTATTACTGTTGAGTTGTAACAGTACGAAATTAATAAAATTAAGCAAAATCGCAGGATAGTGGACAATATAATTTGATTTATTAAATTAAATGTACGACGTTTCGTCTATAGATTTAGACTTTTTCAAGTACATACATAAAAATAACAATATTTATGAAAATTAATATTAATTACTAACCATAGCAATTAACATAAGATAGGGTACATAAGACAAAAACATGGTAACAAATTATGTTGACATTTAATTTAATAAATCAAATTATATTGTCCACTATCCTGCGATTTTGCTTAATTTTATTATAATCACGATGGACACGATTTCTAATATAAAAGTACGAAATTAAGTTCATGAAAAAGAATGCAGTGTGTGCGGTATGAAAAAAATAAATTATTAAAAAAAAAATGGGTCTTGACAGACGGACTCTCAGCCAGCCAGCTAGCCTGACGGACAAACGAGTGGTCCTATAAGGGTACCTTTTTATTGATGTGAAACATCTTATGTCGGGCTGTGAACAACCGCGTGACGGTAAATATGCAACGAAATTTATGGTCCGCTTCTTCGCTGCTGTTCTCCCCACCACACGACTCTCTCTCTCTCGGCTTCCGCGCGCTAGGGCACGGGAAGAGAGAGAGAGAGTATACATACGAACGTACTGTAAAGCAAAAGTATATGTATACACGTGTAGGTATGTAATATAGATACTTCGCTGTGTATTTAGTTGCGTTTCTGGCTCAGGCGTGCTCAAACGCCGCAACCGCGTGTGTCACAGTGCAGTATAATAATAATAATAATAATAATAAATCTCTTTATTGTACGTATTTAAAAATACAGAATTGCGTCAAATAGATATTTTACAGATACTCTGTTAACTTATAAAAATTATTTATAGGATTACGTCAGCATAACAGTTAGTTGCTGCTTTTGAAAAAATATATACTACTACATATATAGAGAATACCACCGAGTTCAATAACGTTTTCTTTGATGTTTCACATCTGTCGGAGGTCCCGAGACCCACACCCTTTTTTTTAATAATTTGTTTTTTTCATACTGCATTCTTTTCCATGAAGTTTTCAATAAAGATTCTGTGGTTAAATAAATAAATAAATAAAAACATTTTTTTCGGGGTAAGAACTCCAAATCGGGATATTCTAAAAAACTTTATATCGCATTTTGTTCTTCAATACAAAATAGACCATTTTGTTTTCCAAAGCCACCTCTTTAGTTTCAAAGTTTTCAAAAAGTCGCCACCATGCAGTAGTAGAGCTCGATGTCTCTTGATAGTGTTACATAATACATGCCTGGAATGTCAAGAAGCAATGGCAGAGGCAGTCAAAGAACACGGAGTTCCCCGGCCGGAAGCAGGCGAACCAACCAAACCGCTTCCTGTAGGTTTGTGACCAGTGTTAAGTACTATGTATGTGGCACACCTGATTATACAGCATGTTTAAAAAAAATGGTAAAGCTATCAGAACATTTTTGATGTGAAACATCTTATGTCGGGCTGTGAACAGTCGCGTGAGGGGAAATATGCAACGAAATTTATGGTCCGCTCTCGGTCCGCTCCTTCGCTGCTGTTCTCCCCACCACTGCGGCACTCTCTCTCTCTCTCGGCTTCCGCGCGCTCGGGCACGGGAAGACAACCGCGTGTGTTACAGTGCAGTATATAGGATTACGTCAGCATAACAGTTAGTTGCTGCTTTTGAAAAAATATATACTACTACATAGATAATACCACCGAGTTCAATAACGTTTTCTTTGATGTTTCACATCTGTCGGGGGTCCCGAGGTAAAGAAGTAATGCATTCAGCCTGAAATTTTTTTTCAGGATTTTTAATAGATCTTCACCTCTGTCATGTCGCACGTTCTTTACACGACCTCCCTGCGACGGTGCTAAAAGTGTAACACTGAATGTCACACTAGCATCCCACCGCCGCCCAGCCGGACACGATATACTGTAGCATTGCGCTCTATACTGACCAGTCAAACACGGTTCTTGGTGAGAGTTTATACTAGTGCGGCCTAGAGTGTAACCAGCTGCGAAAACGCTATATAGGAGAGCAATGTGGATAGCGTATTTGGTACCGCAGCCTCTAGACTAGACTGTCGTGGGTTCGAATCCCATCTGCGCTCAAGGATGTTTTGTTATGTTATTTAGTTTTTAGAAAGTTGTTATTTTGTGTAGTTGAAAGACGCTAATGACATGAGATGTCGACGCGTCTATAATCTACAATAAATAAATAAATAAACAAGCCGTGAGGTGGGTCGTTTATTAGGACTAAAGTGCGACCCTTGAGGTCCACACGACGAACTTCCCAGTTTGATAAATATTTAATAATAATAATTAAATTGGATTTACACAGAAAAGTAATCATTTTAATCATTAAAACATAATTATTTATTTTTAATAAAAAAAAAACAAAAACGGCTGAACCGATTTTTATGAAATTTATGTCGAATCAAAATGACGTTAACACGCCTCGATTGACACCCTTACGAAGTCGATATAATTTTTTATTCGCGAGATATTGTGTAAAATCTACTTTTTGGAGTCTATTTGGTATATGAAAAAAGAACGGCTGAACCGATTTTGAAAAAATTTCTTTCAGATCATATTTACGTTAATACGCGTCGATTGGCACCCTAATGTAGTCGATATCATTTTTCATTCTCGAGATTTCGTCTTAGAAAGAAATGGTCACATACTGCATACGTACACACACAGACATCTTTCTAAAAATCGTGTAAAAATAGTTTAGTGACCTTGAAACATATAAATTTGTTATACATTTTGATTTCGATTTTCGGTCCCATTACAATAATTTCCAATGGGAAGTTAATAAATAAATAAATAAAAACGCTAGTCTAGACTATTTCACGAACTATTCCTCTGCATCCTGGGAAAAGAATCATCCTGTATATTCCAATAGTTCTGACACATATTATTATGCATGTACGTTACATTTAGTCCAAGAGCAAAGCATGAATAGAAATGGTCTGTGAGCAGACAGATTACAGCGGTTTCCAAGGCAGCTAGGACGTTTGCATATCTAAAGAAGACTCTGGATGCACACTTGTAGGTTGCGTTCAAAACAAACGCTTAGTTGTATTCCGAGAAACAGTTAGTTTTAGGCCCGGCGCATACAATCAATTTTAAAAAAATGTTTTTTCGTTGGTGAGAAGCCAATTATATAATTGTTTCGAAACATATTGGAAAAAATCATTTTACCAACCAGTGGTCACAGTCAGGATTCTAACCTGAACCTTTGCACTTTCGCGGCGGAATGAGCTTACAATACTCAACCGTGACAAGATTGCTGAATTAACATTCCCATTATATGCTTCAGAATCAATAGATTTTCACTACATGCGAGTGTCAATTCATATTATATGCTAATTCAATAGCTATAATATGAAGTGAGTATTGTAAGCTCATTCCGCCGCGAAAGTGGAAAGGTTCAGGTTAGAATCCTGACTTGACCACTGGTTGGTAAAATGATTTTTTCCAATATGTTTCGAAACAATTATATAATTGGCTGCTCTCCAACGAAAAAACATTTTTCAATTGCATTTCAGCCGTATAAAACTATTATTTATCAATTTTTAATATCGCACAACTGTTTAGTTGTTTGTCAAAAGGCTATGCGAGAACAGAATTGCGCATACTATCGACACTGTAGTTGTACGACAAAAAAATCAAAAGACCGCATCGATCGTCTTTTCACTTTTCTGTTGAACAACTATCGTCGGCAGCTTATGTCCATAGCTGTGTATTGACGCTAGCATACGCTCAACTAAATAGTTGTTCGGCGACCCATTAGTACAACTGATTGATTGTATGCGCACCTCTAACAACTAAACAGTTTAATCGAGTTGAAATCGCGATACGTACACAACTCGACTAAACTGTTTAGTCATGGAAATAATAATATGTGTATGCGCCTGGCCTTATGTATCTTAATGAGGGCTATCATATTTTTATTCTTCAGATAGCGCTAGTGTCAAGTAAGGTATGTGTCAAATATGTACATTTTTATTCGTCAGATAGCGCTAATGGCGAGTAAGATATGTCAAACGATTTGTGTTCAGTCATTCTTCATTTATACAAATATGCGGAACGGCCTCATTCAAAACTTCTTATCAAATTTTGCACGGCTCCAAAATCAATCTTTTAGAACATTGATATTCTAAAAAGAGCAAGTCTATACATCAGGCGAATTTCTACTACATTTTGAACGCATACCAATGTCTCAATAGCTTCGCCTAACCTAACCTGATGCGCTCACGTAACAACTTCGAACGATGTATTTATTCATTCAGGTAAATTAGATGAGCGGTTGAAATATTCGTGTATAAAATATATAGGTATATATATTTAAAATATATTATATTTAAATTTTAAACGGCTCGAGACACGTTTGCCCACCAAAAATGGAAATAAAACACGTGGCGAAAGTGACGGTGTGTTGATACACCGTCACTTCTACCACATGTGTTTTATTTCCATTTTTGGTGGGAAAAACACGTGGCAAAAGTGACGGTGTTGATACACCGTCACTTCCACCACATGTGCTTTATTTCTATTTTTTTAGGGTTCCGTACCTCCTATGAAATTCTATTACTCTGCTTACGATGTTTGTCTGTCCTGGGCAGCTAATATTTCATATTCGTATTTTAAATAGACTCAAACGGTCGAGACAAATTAGTGGAAATGTCAACAACAATTAAGAACAAAGTTTAGTAATATTAATTTATCAGAGAGAGAAGAGAGACTGAGATATTTGAAACAATAGAAGCAGTAGACTAATTACAGCATGCATTTGATACAAACGTTACAAGGGGAAGTACCGCAATGCAACGTCACGCAATCACCACAACTGTCAGAACTTAACTCGGTTACGCTAACTTTACTGCGTTACGTGAATTTCATTCAGTTACCGCTATACATAACCGAGTAATACGTAATACAACACCCATAAGGTAACTCGTATCTGCAGTTACGAAATTGAAGTCTTTTAACAAGCGCCGGTAGATCTAGAGTAGTGATGTGCCGGATATCCGTATCCGCGGATATCCGAGGGAAAAAAAAGATCCGTATCCGTATCCGTTAGTTTTTTGGCGGATCTTTTACGGATCTTTTATCTTATCAATTTTCAATTCATAGATAAAATTTTATATATATAGGTGATTAGGTAATAATGAAAAACAGTTAAATTCAATTCAGATTATTTTTTATTTTTTAATATCGTGGTCAATAACTTTTTCTCATAACAGATAGTCTCTTTCCAAAGGTCGATGTGCAATATTTAGTATTTACCGCCGCGTACTCTAAGAAAGTTAAGATCCGTATCCGTATCCGTATTCGCGGATCTTGAGACCAAATATCCGTATTCAGATCCGTATCCGCGGATATACATTTTTAACCATCCGGCACATCACTAATCTAGAGCAGCGGTTCCCAACCTTTTTAGTTGTGCGGACTACCAATTTTTAACCGACTTCAAAAAAAGGAGGTAGTTCTCAATTCGGTTGTATTTTTCTTTTCTTTTTTTTTGTTACCTCAGAACTACGTCATTTATAAACCGATTTGGAATTTTTTTTTTTTATTTGAAAGGATTTATTTTCAGATTGGTCCCATAGAAATTTCATCAAAATCGGTTCAGTAGTTCGGCTGATTTTTAATAAAAGTTAGTAACGGCGTGTGATTCCTTAAGGGAAAATGTCACTTTTTGACACATCAGATAGCGTAAGAAAGTCGGTTTAATAAAAGTGAGTAACGGCGTGTGATTCCTTTAAGGTAAATGTTACTTTTTGACACTAAAAAGTAAAAAATTAAAAACTTTTTAACAAAAAAAAACCTCCTTCAAAAAGCCACTAAAAAGAGGAAAATAATGAAATTTTGAGGTCTGCGCCAATTTAATAAAATATGAAGTCGATTAAAAAGTATAGTATAGTGATTAATATCTTCTTTTTAACCAACTTCATATTTTATTAAATTGGCGCAGACCTCAAAATTTCATTATTTTCCTCTTTTTAGTAGCTTTTTGAAGGAGGTTTTTTTTTGTTAAAAAGTTACATAAAAAAAATTTGAGGCGCACTAACTAAATATACAAGTAAAAACCCCTGAACAACAAATCAATGTAATTATAATATTCAAGCGAACGAGCGCAGCGAGTGAGTAGTGTATTGCACCCGGGCTTTCTTAGCACCCGGGCGAAGCCGGACGGGTACCGCTAGTCCTGTATAAACTCGATATTTTGTGTTGATACATTATATTCAACGCATTGTATATTTCATTACTATATTATTATCATCGTGTTTACAGTTTGACCCAATACAAAATTAATTACAGTACCCCCAGGGACTAAATAAGGTAAGTACCTTTGTGCAGAAACTGCATTTATTGTAAATTCTATGTTTTCAGCCACTCGAACTTTCAACTATATATACTATTGATGGAACGCTTTGATAACGAAGCTCGTCTAGTTTAGATACAGGCTGGTTTCTTCAAAAATAACAAAAAAATTGGGTACCTATTTTAAAAATGGATTTATTTATCGTTAAAATTGAAAATATTACAAATAAATTTTTATGTTAGAATTATTGTTAGGAACACCCATCGAATGACTTAACGTTACAATACAATACAAACAAGAAAAATTCATTTTAAACTTATGTCACCGTCGGAACCCAAACCCGAATCTATGTCGTGTTAATATTTTTACAAACTTTTATTTAACTTGCAATGTATGTTAGTTTGTGTGTTGGTTGGCTTGTTTGTTTAGGTCAAAACTTGCAAGTCAACTTTGAACGACTTCCACGTATCCGATCGATTTGAAATTTTGTACACATGTATTCCCGATGACAATACACGAATAAATTGTTTTTAGAAATAAATTCAACCTCTTAAGGGGTTCAAGCGAGGATGCAAGGTTTTTTTGACTAATCAACGCCCAGACCAAATCGCTGAAGCTAGAGACTTGAAATTTGGACAGTTGGTTCCTTTTCTAACGTAAGCATCAACTAAGAAAGGATTTCTCGAAATTCAACCCCTATGGGTGTCAAAGGGGGGTAAAATTTTCAAAGACTAAAATGAACAAAATAAAATATTAGTAAAAAAAACTTTTTAGAGACAAGCTTTTAATGAAATGTACTAAAAAGGAGTGCTCCAATCCGATCCCCTCCATTTCCGCCTGGAGACCATTCACCGTATGCCGTGTTGGCACAATTAGTTCCCGCCAGTGCCGCTAGGCTAATACATACGCCTTGTTGTTATTGTCTATGGTTGTGGTAATTGTCTATGGTTATACGCCAGTGAAATAAATCGGTAGTCAGCCGAACTGAAGCGCCACTGCTCTTGATGCGTGTAACAAAATATTAATATAAATGCAACAAAGAGACCAAACGACGCATTGAAAAATTTTATTGAGTTTGTTAGTCTGTTTTTCGAGCCAGCCCGTATAAAATAAATTAAACACTGACCACACAAACGCCTTGCCGTTTCGAGAAACAATAAATTGTTAGGAGTGTTTGGCATCGTTTAATAATTTATTGTTTCTAATTTCCTCGATAGCGTTTTATAAGTAGATACCTAACTATTCAGTAAACACTAATTTTATCTGTTGACTTAAAATACGATTTCAGTTAACGCACGGACTCTGTTTACATACTTTATTTATTATGTTTTGCTATTAATAAGCCTTCTAAAGAGATTTAAAAGAGGCCTGCACTTCACCCATTTCAAAAGATGGCGCCACCACATGTAATTTATCCCAATCTTTCTCACAACATAGGTAGTTGCTTTTATATTGAAAGTACAGTCAAATTGTTTGATCAGTAAGATTCTATACATGATATTCTTGATATTAAACATTTTTGGGTTCATGTATTGAAATTAATAAAAGAAGGAATTGAGATTTAATTTGAATTTTTTATTTATTGTAAATTATAGACGCGTTGACAACTTAGGTCATTAGCGTCTTGTTTACATCAAATAACAACTCAGTTAAAACTAAATGACATCACAAAACATTCAAGAGCGGAGGCGGGATTCGAACCCACGACAGTGTGATCCAAAGGCCGCTACGCTAACCGTTACACCACTCTGTCCTCTGGATATGCTGAAGGTCAAGACGAAATTGTTAATAATAACAGCAGAATGTTGAATAATAAGTCACTCATGACAGATACTGTAACATTGTGGCGCAGCTATCATTCACTAAAAAGTGTAGCTATTGTCTAAGAGAGGGAGCTATTTTCGTTTTGTTTACATTAATTTAAAAGTAAGTTTTGAATTTCGTGTTCAGTTCGTGTTTTTCAAAAGTTTTGTGACTGATTGTGTTTCAAGCATCGATGCTGTACAGTCGATGCGATAAAGTGTAAGCATGAGGTAACTTCAGAGTCCTCTATATGCTAGTAGTCGAACTAATCAAAATATTTTAATTAAAATAAACTGTTAAAAATAATATTACATTTATAACGATAATAGCGCCTCTAAAGGTTTTTAACGGCAACTTGAAGTGCAGACCCCTTTTAACGGCGTTACCACATTTATCAAGGACAATATCCTTTGTTTACAGATGTATCCCATAACGCTGCAAAATGCATGACACATAAATTATATAATCTACATCTATTCTAAACTATATTATAAATATGAAAACATATATGTTTGTTACTCAATCATGCCTCAACGACCAAACGGATCTGAATAAAATTTTACATGCACGTAACTTATAGTCCGGATTATATTTATTAGTGTATTTGCCATATGGCACATACACTATTGGCGTCGGTCGGATGGCGGGACTTAGGGGTCGGACCAAAATTTATCGACGTTCCATAGCCTCCTGAACAATTTGGCACCATTTTTGGAAATGTATATATATTTCTATATATATATATGTGTGTGTGTGTGTTCACGGCATAACTCTTGAAAGACTTAATTGATTTCAACGAAATTTGGTAGACACGTTGGAATCCATCACCGCACGGAACCTATTTAAAATCGACCCAATCGGACTATTTTAAGGGTATCTAGTTTTTAGGGGTTGAAAAAAGTTTTTGGGCCCAAAAATACCGAAAAAAATCTCAGAATTGTTTCAAAATTAGAATTTAACCCTTTACTAGAGATTAAAATGTGTTGCTAAAATTTTAACAAAATCGGCACGACAGGACCGGACTTACAAATTTTATGAAAACACTAGTTTACGGATAGTGATTTATTTGCTGACGGGTGTATTTAATTTGGTACAGAGGTTGCATTGATAATAATATTGAAATTAGGAAAAAAAATATTATTTTAAGGGATGTATTACGGGGTTAAATTTTTTACTGTGTCCAAAAACAATCTAAGTTTATGTATTAAAGCCACAAGGCCTGTGTTAGCAAATACACTATATTGTCGGCAGGGTTTTGGCACTGCGACCCGAGTTTTTTTTTATTTATTGTCGATTATAGACGCGTCGACATCTAAGGTCATTGGCGTCTTTTAACTACACTAAATAACAACTAACTTAAAACTAAATAACATCACAAAACATCCATGAGCGCAGTTGGGATTCGAACCCACGGCAGTCCAGTCTAGAGGTTGCGGCACCAAGCATGCTAACCACTAGGCTATACTGCCCTGTTGCTATGGTTCCTCTATTACAAGTCCCCAGTTCCCGGGTTCTAGTCCGAGAGCTGGTAAAAGTGTCAATTGGATTTTCAATTTATTATTAAAAAAAATAATGAATTGAAAATATGAATTGGTGCTAGCTGCCCAAATAACCTTAGCTGTTGGGGGTCTTTAAAACACAATTTTATACTGCCCTCAGTCCGGATTATAGCCCGGTTAGTGTAAAGGTGACGGTATGAAGAAAATACCTTTCTATAAAATTTCAGCAGGTATAAAATATTTTGAACAAATCGTTCACCAGCTCTTCGGCTAACTGATCCCTAAATAATGGATAGAGAATGGTGACCATTGTGTGAAACCAACCTATGCAGCACCGTACTGACACTTGATGGGACCCGTTCGACTAAAAATCTTAGGAAACTGAAAAATCGCTTTAATATTGAATACTTTTATTAAATTTAAAATCAATTTATTTTTATAAACATTTGATTAAATATACATAAAATATTTTAACAATAATTAATTGTAATACCTATATATTTATAGTCAGTATTGTCAGTAACGATCTTCTGCAATAAAAAAGTAAAATTCATGATAAAAAAAGATACACGTAGATTCCTTAAAAATAAATTATAAAACGGTAACTAGTGTTGCCTAAATTTAGGTATATGAAAATTGTTATCCTTTTTTTTAGTTTATTAGGTTTTCTACTTTACTTTTATTTTATAGAATGTTGTTTTATTTGTATTATATTATAGATATATTTGTTTTTTAATAAAAATTGAAAAAAAAAATGATGAACCCTATGAAGAAGCAAAATATTAAAAAGAGGCTTAGTGCTAACTTCCCATTGGCTGCCCTTAGAGATTAGAGACCTGTCTACCGTAGAGAAACTATTTGCAATACAGGTTTACATATATTTTTTTTATAAAAAAAACCGCCAATTCAATTTTTTTGCAAATCTTATCAGGTGTTCAATAAGCAATTATGCGTCGAATGAAATTGATCCGGAATCGATATCATTCTTTGTTTTTGAGATACGTGAGACGAGAAAATTGTACAACAATTTTACAGTAGTTTTTTTGCTATAAAAAACAAACCGCCAATAATTTTTTTTGCCAATCTTATCACTTATCAGGTGTTCATTATGTAATTATGTGTCGAATGAAATTAGTTCGGAGTCGATATCATTATTTGTTCTTGAGATATGCGAGCCGAAAAAAGTTCACCATCCCACAAACGAACGAACGTACGTACGTACACGCACACATACAGAAAAATCTCTCTAAAAACAGTAGATTCGAACTCTAGGGATCTCAAAACTCGCAGGTATATCCAAATTTTTCATTCGCAAAATTGGACCGATTGTAACAACCAATGGGAATTAACCACAAAATACCAAAACGTTTAACAATTCTCTATGCGCGTTTAGCACCACGTTGGCATCATCAGGAGATAATTAATTAATGATGATGTCAACATAGTTGGCGAAACGTACGTCGAAATCTGTTAAATGTTTCGGTGTTTTGTGGTTATGTATTTTCAATATTTTGTAAATAATAGAATATTCGTATTTTTGAAAACAGCATTTTTCTTCTTTCTTGTGTTCCTGAAAATGTAAACAATATTTTAAAACTGAAGCTTTTTTTACAAACTAAATGTCATCAAAATTGATAAATATTTTTAATTTCTTAACAAATATTTCTATTACAAAGCCGCTCTAAGCTTCTAATCCGAGGTTAATTAGGTTTTCAATTTATTTTTAGAAATAAATACCTGCAGATTTGACTAACTAGTGGATACAATAAAAGTTAGGTTATAATAATCAAATGATAAAAAAATGCCAACTTCACAATCGAATTAACTTGTAGTGATATATAGATTTCAGACAACAGACAGTTACATCCATGAAAAGCAGCTATTTTATAGGGGGTAGGACAAAAATATATTATATTTTTGACTTACCGGACAATAAAAATTCTCATATCGTTCTATGAGCCGTACTTCCATTTTTTAAGTGGACTCCCCGATTGCCGAATATTATCTTTCAACATTTCAATATTTTGATCTTTCAATTTCGGCTGAATATTAGTGCTTCGTTCGACCAATATTTGACGTTTTTCATTTAGATTATGAATAGTCGATACCTCCTTAGTCTGTGTTTCTGACAAAATTTCTTTGGTACTTAGATTAGGCGTCATGTTACGACGAATATTTTGTTCTTTCTCCCAACATTTATTATCAGCATTTTCAGTGTCATCTTGTAATTCTAATACATGCGTAACTCGAACTCGATTCCGAATTTTTTCTTTCATCTTCATTAACTGATGTTCAATTTGTTTAACCTTTAACACTTCTTGAGGCAACGCATCATTTTGTTCCAACGATTTCACAGAATCGGCGTGACCATTTTCATCAGCTTCCAAATTCGAAGCCCACCGTTCATAAACCTTCTTGTTTGTAATTATACAATAAAGATTTTTAATTTCATTTTTCATAATATTATTTTCTGCAACGAGATCATCTTTCTCTCTTTCTACTGACTGAAGTTTAGACTGAACTTTTTTATTCTTCATTTGCATTTCAACATTTTTTTCTACTTCTTCATCCAACTGTTGTTGCAACTCGTCAAGTCGACTTTTATAAGATTCCATTTTCGACTTACAAACTATCAAATTATTAAAATCTTCTTCCTGGCAAAATTTACTATTTTCTTCTTCTTTCTTGTCCTCTAATCTTTCATTCTTAGAAGCAAGGGTCCATGCCATAGCCTGTACTTTACCAAAACGTTCACTAAGACGATTCATTTCATCTTTTGATCGTCTCACTTTATCGGAACTTGTTTGAATCTCATCGATTCCATTATGAATTTTCGATATTTGTTTCTCACATTCGCGAATTTGATCACGATACATATCACGTATCGATTCCGTTTGGCATATATTTTTCCGCAAAAAATCAATCCGCGTAAACGCCTCAAGTACTAACATATCTATATTATCCAAAAAATCCACATTTTCAGATGGTAAAGCGAATGTCTCTTTGGACACACGTGCCGTCTGGCATTCCAGATCACGACATTTTTGTGCCAACACACCGGTATTTTCAAATCCGATACCTTTTACTAAACTAACGGAAGACGATTCATAGTTAGCCCTCACAAATATTTGTATCACTTTTTTAATATCTTGTCGAACAGGCTTAGCCAAAGTCATTATTTCGGCCATAAATTGTCGTTTATTTTCACAATTCACAGCGCAGCCTAACACAAGTTGTAACAATTTTTGAAGTTCAATCAAATCGGATTGTTTGCCAATCTTCTCGATATCTGGTATCGAATCATCCAAAATATTCAAACCAAGTAAATCATAATAATCGATAATAGCATTGTTGATTTTACGTAAATTACTCACTTTGAAATATGAATTGTTGCCAACGTCAAGTTTGATTTTTGATATCCATGTAGAATTAAAATATTTTGGTGAGATTTTTGCTAATGCTCGGGCTATTGCTATGCCGTCACTTATGTCAACGACACTTTCTTGCGGTCCTTCCACCTTTAAACTTCTTAGCCATATCAACAAATTGTTAAACAAAGATACTGATGATTCCATTGTAAGTATATAAAATTTAAAACACTGAACAATTATTTCACTAACTTTAAAGGTACAATGCTCACCGATTTTTTTGACCGAATGATGAAACTATATATTTGAAATTTTCTATATGCTGTATTCTAAACACATCAGGTACCTAAAGTAATTAACAAAACCTATGAACAGGTACCTAATTATATACAGGTATTTTAGTTTTATAAAACCACAAACCAGGTAATTTTCAAAATTTCGATTTTATAAAATAAAACCAAAATCTCTTCAATAATTACCTGTTCTTAAATTTCGTTGTAGGTACTTGATATGTTTAGAACACAGAATATAGAAAAGTTTATAGATTTTTATTTTCAAACCATGAAGACTGAAGTACAGGGGGGCTGAGTTATAATAATATCGACGCGAACGCTCGTTGTGAGATCCATTGTAAACTCGGAACTCATTTTCCGTAATTGTCAGTGAGCATTGTTGTTTAAAAAGTCAAGTAAGTAAAACCATGATTTTACGTCTAACTTATTTGGAAATTATTACCATAAATCTGATAAATTTGACACTTTTAAACCCGACCCGCAAGATTACAAGTGCCATGGTGTTAGGTTATGCTGTCTTCTGTCAATATAAACCATAGAAATAGATGTAGGTACGCCTTCATGTCTGATATAAATTAATTAGTTATTAACTTCCCATTGGAAGTTATTGTAATGGGTCCGAAAATCGAAATCAAAATGTATAACAAATTTTTATGTTTCAAGGTCACTACACTATTTTTAAAAAGATGTCTGTGTGTGTGTACGTACGTACGTACGTATGTGTCCATTTCTTTCTAAGACGAAATCTCGAGAATGAAAAATGATATCGATTACGTTAGGGTGTCAATCGACGCGTATTAACGTAAATATGATCTGAAAGAAATTTTTTCAAAATCGGTTCACCCGTTCTTTTTTCTTAACCAAACAGACTCCAAAAAAGTAAATTTTACACAATATCTCGCGAATAAAAAATTATATCGACTTCGTAAGGGTGTCAATCGAGGCGCGTTAACGTCATTTTGATCCAACATAAATTTTATAAAAATCGGTTCAGCCGTTTTTTTTTTAAATTGTTAAAAATAAATAATAATTATGTTTTAATGATTAAAATGATTACTTTTCTGTGTAATATCTAATTTAATTATTATTATTAAAAATTTATCAAACTGGGAAGTTCGTAGTGTGGACCTCAAGGGTCGCACTTTAGTCCTAATAAACGATCCACCTCACGGCTTGTTGTCGTTTCAAAATAGTGTAATATTGTAAGCAGGCTTTGGATACTTATGTATACACGTTATATCCATGGATTTTATTAATAATAATTATTTATTAATTTTGCTGAGAGGAAAAGCAAAAATGTAAATGATAGAAGTATATCTTCGACCGTGATCAATTCCATTGTCTACGATCGAAACTATATACAGTTGTCAGTTACCTACTGTTTTCCGATAGAATGATTCAATGAAGGGTCAAAATTACAGCAGAATATAAATCCGTACCTATACTGTTTTATGATCTGTTATTTTCCTAAAGTGTACTCCAAATGGGTAGTTTCGAGCTGCAGGTACTATATAGTATATACATATAGAGGCACTAATATAAATCGAGACGTGTGTGCTTGTTCTCTGCAAGCAGACTTGTAAAAAAATATTTCTAAAAAGTAAATAATAAAATATTAGTAAAAAAAAACTTTTTAGTGACAAGCTTTATTGAAATGTACTAAAAAGGAAAAAATAATATTTAATAATTTTGGTTCATAATTATTATAAAAGCGGGGGTTGTAATCTCTATGATAGTTTATTAGTCGCAACCCCGCTTTTATAATAATTATGAACCAAAATTATCAAATATTATTTTTCCTTTTTAGTACATTTCAATAAAAACTTGTCCCTAAAAAGTTTTTTTTACTAATATTTTATTTTGTTAATTTTACTCTTTCAAAATTTTGTCCCCCTTTGACACCCGTAGGGGTTGAATTTCGAGAAATCCTTTCTTAGTGGGTGTTTACGTCCAAATTTCAAGTTTCTAGCTTCAGCGATTTGGCCTGGGCGTTGATTAGTCAAAAAAAACGCTACATCCCCGTTTGAACCCCTTAGGGATTGAATTTATTTCTAAAAACGATTTATTCATGTATTGTCATCAGGAGTACATATGTGTACAAAATTTCAAATCGATCGGATACGTAGAAGTCGTTCAAAATTGACTTGCAAGATTTGACCTAAACAAACAAACTATCATACAAACATACAAAAAAGTTAAATAAAAGTTTGTAAATAAATTATAATTTAAAAAAACTAAAAAACACGCTTTAATGAACTAAAAAGTAAAAAATAATTAATTTTATTGTAAAAAAGCGTGGGGTGCTTTGTATCATATTTTCATACTACCCCACGCTTTTTTACAATAAAATTAATTATTTTTTACTTTTTAGTTCATTAAAGCGTGTTTTTTAGTTTTTTTAAATTATAATTCATTTTTGCTTTTTAGTCCTGGAGATCCTGGTCAGGATAATGGGACAAACTTATGGAATTATTGTATTGTAATCGGTCCTTGATAAGTGTGCAAAGTTTCAGTTCAATCTGAAGTTTTTTGCTTTTTTTTAGTCCTGGAGATCCTGGTCAGGATAATGGGACAAACTTATGGAATTATTGTATTGTCATCGGTCCTTGATAAGTGTGCAAAGTTTCAGTTCAATCTGAAGTTTTTTGCTTTTTTTAGTCCTGGAGATCCTGGTCAGGATAATGGGACAATCTTATTGAATTATTGTATTGTGGTCGGTCCTTGATAAGTCGACAACGTTTAAACTAAATCTGACCGTTCAAAGTTGGTCAAAATCAAGTTCAAAGAAGTCAGTTACAAACTGACAAACAAGCAAGCAAGCAAGCAAACATACAGGTGAAGCTAATATAAGCGTGTTAAAAAAGTGTGGGACGACCGCTATTGTGTTCAAAGTCAACTGCCAGGACTTCACAAACCGACGCAATTGTCAGCTACTATAGTAATATCAGCGAATGTGACCAACGCAAGGACCAACATCTCCTGCATCGTCCTGCTTATGGCGTCCCACGAGACCCACCGTGTTTTGTCTCTTGTTCCCGTAGTGAATGTCAACCGTCAACTATAATTGGGTTTAGTTTACTTCAGTGTCGCGTTTGTACAATCAGATGGTTATTTTTTGTTTCTAGAGTTGGTATGTCTCACCTGTCTATACAGAAATATAACAACAATACTATATTCTACCGAATTATACCGTCGAGGGCAGTTGGCGATTCCTGCAGAATAGTTATCGGCTCTTTTTTGTTTCGCTTTGAACATCAATTGTTTTTCTATTGTCTTTTGTCTTATGTTGTTTCTTTGTGTCTAATTTTACTACCTCCTTCGTTTCTGTGTTTCTATTGTACTATTAAACTATTTAAAAATAAGGAAAAAACTAAAAACCAATAAAATATTACTCTTCTTTAAAAGGACTCGCTTTTTGAAATATAATTAAAATAATTCCGTTTTGTAAAAAAATAATTGTATGTGCCTTAAAAAAGTAAATAAACAAGCCGTGAGGTGGATCGTTTATTAGGACTAAAGTGCGACCCTTGAGGTCCACACGACGAACTTCCCAGTTTGATAAATATTTAATAATAATAATTAAATTAGATATTACACAGAAAAGTGATCATTTTAATCATTAAAACATAATTATTATTTATTTTTAAGAATAATTTAAAAAAAAACGGCTGAACCGATTTTTATAGAATTTATGTCGGATCAAAATGACGTTAACACGCCTCGATTGGCACCCTTACGAAGTCGATATAGTTTTTTATTCGCGAGATATTGTGTAAAATCTACTTTTTTGAAATCTATTTGGTTAAGAAAAAAGAACGGCTGAACCGATTTTGAAAAAATTTCTTTCAGATCATATTTACGTTAATACGCGTCGATTGGTACCCTAACGTAGTCGATATCATTTTTCATTCTCGAGACTTCGTCTTAGAAAGAAAAGGACACATACTTACGTACGTACGTACACACATACACACACACAGAGACATCTTTATAAAAATAGTGTAAAAATAGTGTAGTGACCTTGAAACATAAAAAATTGTTATATATTTTGATTTCGATTTTCGGACCCATTTCAATAACTTCCAATGGGAAGTTAGTAAAATATTCCTCTTCTTTAAAAGGACTCGCCTTTCAAAATATAATTAAAATAATTCCGTTTTGCAACAAAAAACAATTGTATGTGCCTTAAAAAAGTAAATAAAAAATACCTATAAACCTAGGTATTTAAAAAAACAAAAATCACGCTTATAATATCAACGCACCAACAAGCAGAAAATAAATTTGTTTCTCTTCTATACGTAATGTTTAAAAGCGTGGAGCACTCGATGAATTAAATGAAATATAGATAGACACAGTGAAAGTCCCACGCTTTTAATAAACGTTACAGAAGAGAAAGACATTTATTTTCTACCTTTTAAAGCGTTGACATAAGCGTGTTTTTTTATTAAAAAAAATTATTTTTTATAACCTCATTTTTATCCCCTGCGCTCCTCAATAAATATTAGAAAAAACTTCCTTGAACATTGTAATTTGTACTTGAAGGAAAATACTGTAGTGATGCGCGATACGAGATGTTTTAGTCGATTGTCTCGATAGTTCAAACATCTCGATGACTCTCGATGGTTGTCACTTGGACTCGATTGTTGTTGTTTCATAGTTCACCGAGACCGAGTCGCATAGTACTGAATCGTACACTCTTCGAGAGCCACGTAATATACAATCGTTCATCACTCAACAACTGTGATCGAGTCGATGGTCGATTGTGCAGTAATCGTGAAATATATGAATTCAATAGTGAAGAGATCACAGAGTAGTGAGTACCGACTGAACAGTGAACAATCAACGAGTGGCGTGAACGTCAGTCGACTAGCATATAACGTTGAATCACGATTATATGTATTCTCATTTGCTGCTATTGCTATAACCTATGTGGCAAATAACCGACCTGAACAATCGAACATTTCGATTGTAAAATCAAACTCCGAGTCGATTGTGGACTCAATTGTTATTATGAACGATTACAATATTGCAGCCCCGGATCTTCAATTTTTTTTAGGCGGGGCAAAAACTGAAAAATGCCGCCCCCGCCCACTTATATTTATTTTTACCTTTTTCATCTTTATAATTTCAGCTATCAGATGTCCACTAATTGATTGACATTTGGGCGGGGCAAAAACTGAAAAATGCCGCCTCCGCCCACTTATATTTATTTTTACCTTTTTCATCTTTATAATTTCAGCTATCAGATGTCCACTAATTGATTGACATTTGGGCGGGGCAAAAACTGAAAAATGCCGCCTCCGCCCACTTATATTTATTTTTACCTTTTTCATCTTTATAATTTCAGCTATCAGATGTCCACTAATTGATTGACATTTGGGCGGGGCAAAAACTGAAAAATGCCGCCTCCGCCCACTTATATTTATTTTTACCTTTTTCATCTTTATAATTTCAGCTATCAGATGTCCACTAATTGATTGACATTTGGGCGGGGCAAAAACTGAAAAATGCCGCCTCCGCCCACTTATATTTATTTTTACCTTTTTCATCTTTATAATTTCAGCTATCAGATGTCCACTAATTGATTGACATTTGGGCGGGGCAAAAACTGAAAAATGCCGCCTCCGCCCACTTATATTTATTTTTACCTTTTTCATCTTTATAATTTCAGCTATCAGATGTCCACTAATTGACTGACATTTGGGCGGGGCAAAAACTGAAAAATGCCGCCTCCGCCCACTTATATTTATTTTTACCTTTTTCATCTTTATAATTTCAGCTATCAGATGTCCACTAATTGACTGACATTTGGGCGGGGCAAAAACTGAAAAATGCCGCCTCCGCCCACTTATATTTATTTTTACCTTTTTCATCTTTATAATTTCAGCTATCAGATGTCCACTAATTGACTGACATTTGGGCGGGGCAAAAACTGAAAAATGCCGCCTCCGCCCACTTATATTTATTTTTACCTTTTTCATCTTTATAATTTCAGCTATCAGATGTCCACTAATTGACTGACATTTGGGCGGGGCAAAAACTGAAAAATGCCGCCTCCGCCCACTTATATTTATTTTTACCTTTTTCATCTTTATAATTTCAGCTATCAGATGTCCACTAATTGACTGACATTTGGGCGGGGCAAAAACTGAAAAATGCCGCCTCCGCCCACTTATATTTATTTTTACCTTTTTCATCTTTATAATTTCAGCTATCAGATGTCCACTAATTGACTGACATTTGGGCGGGGCAAAAACTGAAAAATGCCGCCTCCGCCCACTTATATTTATTTTTACCTTTTTCATCTTTATAATTTCAGCTATCAGATGTCCACTAATTGATTGACATTTGGGCGGGGCAAAAACTGAAAAATGCCGCCTCCGCCCACTTATATTTATTTTTACCTTTTTCATCTTTATAATTTCAGCTATCAGATGTCCACTAATTGATTGACATTTGGGCGGGGCAAAAACTGAAAAATGCCGCCTCCGCCCACTTATATTTATTTTTACCTTTTTCATCTTTATAATTTCAGCTATCAGATGTCCACTAATTGATTGACATTTGGGCGGGGCAAAAACTGAAAAATGCCGCCTCCGCCCACTTATATTTATTTTTACCTTTTTCATCTTTATAATTTCAGCTATCAGATGTCCACTAATTGATTGACATTTGGGCGGGGCAAAAACTGAAAAATGCCGCCTC
Source organism: Mongoloraphidia duomilia (assembly GCA_039654895.1). Lineage (NCBI taxonomy): Eukaryota > Metazoa > Arthropoda > Insecta > Raphidioptera > Raphidiidae > Mongoloraphidia > Mongoloraphidia duomilia. The sequence goes on along the minus strand of CM077522.1, from coordinate 3,348,909 downwards.
CGCCCACTTATATTTATTTTTACCTTTTTCATCTTTATAATTTCAGCTATCAGATGTCCACTAATTGACTGACATTTGGGCGGGGCAAAAACTGAAAAATGCCGCCTCCGCCCACTTATATTTATTTTTACCTTTTTCATCTTTATAATTTCAGCTATCAGATGTCCACTAATTGACTGACATTTGGGCGGGGCAAAAACTGAAAAATGCCGCCTCCGCCCACTTATATTTATTTTTACCTTTATCATCTTTATAATTTCAGCTAATTGGTCAAAGTTAAGTAAATGATGAGTTGTCCATTCGTCTGTAAAGTGTGAATTTGAATTTGGCCGCCCTCTGAACTTGCCGCCCGGGGCATAGGCCCCGGCTTGCCCCCCCTAGATCCGGGGCTGCAATATTGTTTCGATTGTAAACACATCTCGTATCTAGGGCATGCAATTCGAATATTCGAATATAGCGAATATTCGGCTGCATTTATTATTCGAATAGTAATTCATATTATTCGAATATATTCGAATTATTTGTTAAGAATTAAAATTGTTTAAAAACGGTTTACGACGGCGCTAAAACATCTTACAAACGCTACACTAGCTCTAAGTTCGCGCTAGGGCGTGGGAGGGGAATCGAAACGGGGCGAGGAAAGTTTTTTTTTGTTAATTATTGCATGTTTATTTGATATAACTACTTACTTACGTTACGTTACGTACGTGTACTTAAATGCTTGATTTACTCTTCGCACGTGCTAATAGACGTATTATTTATTTGTGAAGTATTTTTTTTATAGGGGAGCAATATCCCATACTTTTGTGGTACTAATTAATAAAAATTCGTCTTAGATGCTCATTTAATATTTTTGTTTGAATAGGAAAAACAGAAAGAAAGAATTTTGAATTTTTTTGATTACTTAAATATGTTCATTTGATCTATGGTTCTCGTAAGCTATGTGCGCTCTAATATTTAGTTGATTTGATCTGAATTTTTACGTAACTAAGTAAAGTAAAAATGATTATTTGATCTCTTTTTAATTAGAAGTAAGCTGCTTTTGTTGTTAAAATATTGATTGGATTTATGGTCGTGCAGTAGGCGTGTTGATTTTAAATAATTAAAAGTCATTTATTGAAGTTCCAGTGTTTTTATTATTTTTACCAATTATTCGAATATATTCGAATATTGGCTAAATTTTGAGCGAATATTCGAATACCTGAAACATCCGAATATTTGCATGCCCTACTCGTATCGTCCATCACTACTCTGCGTTCCTCAATAATTATGAGACAAACTTTCCTTGAGCATTGTAATCAGTCCTGGATTTATAAATAGGCCGTATAGGCCGCGGCCTAGTGGCGGCAGCGTCCTAGGGGCGGCAGATTTCAGAGGACGGTCACTTGATTTCAGAGGATAAAAGTCAAACACGTCCACTGGTTTTCTCATGGTTTTTTATACTTTCAATAAATCCCTACAAATTGTTCTGGGGAAAGGAGTTTTTCCTGTTTAAAACGCGTGAAAAATTATCAAAGGTCTTCATTGTCTCAAGAAAAAATGAATTCTCTGGCTCTTCTCTACATAGAAGCAGAGATAATGAACACCATAAACTATGATGATATTATAGATTATTTTGCTATTAAAAAGGCCCGTAAAAATTGTATATCTTGTTAGTGTATTTGCCATATGGCACATACACTATTGGCGTCGGTCGGATGGCGGGACCTAGGGGTCGGACCAAAATTTCTCGACGTCTCATAGCCTCCTGAACATTTTGGCACCATTTTTGGAAATGTCTATTTATATATGTATATATATATATATTTATATATATATTTATATATATTTATATATATATTTATATATATATATATGTGTGCGGGCAATAACTTTCGAAAGAGTTAATTGATTTTGACGAAATTTGGTAGGCACGTTGAAATCCATCACCGCACGAAGCCTATTTAAAATGGGCCCAATCGGACCATTTTAAGGGTAGTTTTTAGGGGTTGAAAAATGTTTTTGGGCCCGAAAATGCCGAAAAAATTCTCAGAATCGTTTCAAAATTGAAATTTAACCTTTTAGTTACAATTAAAATGTGCTGCCAAAATTTTAATAAAATCGGCCCGACAGGACCGGACTTACAAATTTTATGAAAACACTAGTTTGCGCATAGTGCTTTACTTACTAAAGGGTGTATTTAATTTGGTACCGAGGTTGCATTGATAAATATATTGAAATTAAGAAAAAAAATATTTTTTAAGGGATGTATTAAGGGGTTAAATTTTTTATTTTGTCCAAAAACAAACTTAAGTTCATATAATAAAGCCACAATGCCAGTATTAGCAAATACACTATATTGTCGGCAGGGTTTTGGCACTGCGACCCGAGTTTTTATTTCTTTTTTACGCTCTCTTTCTTAATGACTAATTCATTCGTTTATTTAACTTTCATTCGTTTATTTAAATAATAATTTTCCATTTGTAGTAAAGGAGGCCCCTTTACTACAAATGGAAAATTATTATTTTAGAAAGGTATGTACATGGGGCGGCGGAAATAAAGTGGCCTACACTCATAAAAAATATCAATCCGGCACTGATTGTAATTCGTACTTGAAGAAAAATAGTTCATGCATCGGTGACCACTTCTAGTATCTAGAGTCCTGGTGGACAGAATAAGTACCGACGATTTCTGCGTTTGACAAATAACGACCCGGGACAGTAATAAGAGACTTTATCGGCGCAGAAGTAAGGTTTAAGATTCTCGAATAGTCGCAGAGAGTAATTCAAGTTCACATTAAACGTTACACAATGACTGCGGCAGGACCAAGGATACTGTGGCATGACGACCGCAACTGCATCAGCAGCATTTTTATTCTTATTAGAAAATACGCTGTAAGGCCTACTGCACAATAACAGGCATACCTATTATACTTGCCATGTAATTTTTTACCGACTTCAAAAAAGGAGGTTTCTCAATTCGACCGTATATATTTTTTATATTTTATGTGGTTATGTATTATGTATGTTCGTCAATTATGAACCGATTTTGAAAAAAAATTTTTTATTTGAAAGGATATACTTTCAGATTGGTCCCATAGAAATTTCATCAAAATCGATTCAGTAGTTCGGCTGATTTTTTAATAAAAGTAAGTAACGGCGTGTGATTCTTTAAGGTAAATGTTACTTTTTGACACTAAAAAGTAAAAAACTTTTTAACAAAAAAAAAAACCTTCAAAAAGGCACTAAAAAGAGGAAAATAATGAAATTTTGAGGTCTGTGCCAATTAAAATATGAAGTCGGTTAAAAAGTATAGTATAGTGATTAATATCTTATTTTTTTAACCAACTTCATATTTTAATTGGCACAGACCTCAAAATTTCATTATTTTCCTCTTTTTAGTGCCTTTTTGAAGGAGGTTTTTTTTTTGTTAAAAAGTTTTTTTCATCTCATTTTTAAGGTCCGTATTTACCGAGCCTAGTTAGTTATTTATTCCGTTGATTTATTCCCGTGGTAACTATTACTCGGAAAAAATAGCGATAATTCAATTCACCAAACGTAGTTAAGTTTACTGCAGGTATAAATCGTAAAAAATATTCTGTCCAATTTCAAGGGTATATAAATATTTATTCGCCGAGTAAAATAGGATGGGCACGAAATTTTGTCAAATTTTTCCATATGAGATTGTACTCCTTGTCTAGCCTCCATGAGTATGCCACCTCGGTACTGACTGGTCGCTCTCTTATAACTATGCCCGGCTGACATACTTATATCATAAAAACGGCAAGCTACACAGTTGCATCGATAGCTCAGTTAAAAGCGTCTTTGCGTTGTATGCATAGGGACCTCGGTTCGAAACCTGACGGCACCGTAGAATTTTTGACGTATTTTTTTCTAAATTCTACATGATATTTATTTTATTATTTTATCGCCCACTTCACTTTAAAGTTAATTCTCTTATGGTATTTTCTATAGCAAGACTGCAGAAAAAAATATGTATGTAAAACACAATTCGAAGAAAACGATATATTTTTGTGAACATGGCTTAAGAACCGTATTCTTTAGATGCTTCAGACTGTAAGTTTCTTTTGTTTTCCCTACATTTACGTTTACTGACAGTGTTTTATTAATCAGTTATTGGCCTGGTCAACAAAAAAATAAAACAAAGTTTTATATACTTAGTGCTCAACTCTCAAGGATTATTGGGCCGGCTTAAACGAGTGGGGAAGTTTGTATTAAATACTAGCCTTTTTCCGTGGCTTCGCTCGCGTTGGCATCTAGCAGATGCCCTTTAAAGTAGTATTCAAAGATATGTTGACCTTGAACTGTTAATTTTTTAAATGTACGACATAAATTTTTACAGTGACATCGAAAATCCGTTCAGCGGTTCTCGAGTTATAAACCGGCAAAAGGACAGACAGAGAACGTTGCGTTTTTATCACAAATTTAATGTCACACTGAATATATTATGAAACTTAAATAAAAATAGGTAAAAAAACTTTAAAGTTAAACGGTTTTATTTGAAATCAACAGCTGTAGCAAAAACTAGAAAATAATTAGGACACCAACCAAGGGGCACTTTGTGTCGCTGCGTCAGCGGAATAAGTAATAAAAACGTGGGGCGCATTTGAAATATATCTGTTGGTGGGCTTGGAAACATATTTTTCTAGACAAGCCGTTCTTATTTAATAATTATACAGTCGTTATACAGATTTTTATGCGCCCCACGTTTTTATTACTTATTCCGCTGACGCAGAGACACAAAGTGCCCCTTGGTTTGTGTCCTAATTATTTTCTACTTTTTGGTACAGCTGATGATTTAAAACAAAACCGTTTAACTTAAAACTTTTTTTTCCTATTTTTATTTTCTAGTTTTTAGTTTGATTTCTGGCCCGTATCATTATGCAAACTCCTCATCCTTTCAACTGTCCACCTCCTGATTCCATCATCAGACCCTCGTTACCAAGTTGAAATTATCATAATATTGTATTGTCACGGGAATTCAATGTGTGTGCAAAGTTTCATAAGAATCGGTTAAGTAGAAGTAGTTAAAACAGTTGTCGCAAGATTTGAAACAAACAAATATACGGGGTCAAGCTAAATAAAACCGTTTAAAAATCCTACCTTTCCAGCAGCATCATCAGTTTCAGAAGCCTCTACGTCCATTGATTCCACATCCTGGACGGCAGGTTCAGCTCCTTCGATTACGGTTTCCTTCACCAATAATTCTGCCTCGTGGTCAATAAGTTGCGGTGACGTACAACGCGGAAAAACTAAAATGTTTTCCTCGTCACAATTTTCACTGTTCCCGCACTGTGTTCCAAAGTTTTTCATTTCACAGAATTTTTCACCAAAATCAACAGTTTTGTCAGTCGCGGATCTGTTTTCATTTAAATCAACTACTGCGGTGGCCATGATCGAAAATCTACACTCACTTGTTTTATAAACAGTTGCTATCGAGTCACAAATATTTACAGTTTTAATTTTTATTTTCAAGTCACTGAATATGATTTTATATGAGTTTTGAATCGTAATTGGGTCTATTTTAAAGCAATTACTTTTTTTCTGAACGGAATCAGTTTTATTTACCAAAGAAGTCCATAAAATACACCGTTGGCAATTGTTTTTCACAAATTTCTGGAAAAAAATGAACAATTCATATATCAGTTTTGTATGGAAATACAATAAAAAAAATTCAAAACCATATTTTGTCTCTCAGTTGAAAAAATACCAAATTTAAAAAACATTAATATACCTATTTAAATATTAAAAACCATGCTGACATTAAAAAAAACTACAAAAAGTCGAATTCGTCAAACAAAAAAATATGAATTAAATAATGAAGTTGTTGTACATAGATACTGTATTAGAGGTGCAAATCGTGCGTGAAATTTTCCGTGACACTACGTGTCACGGCGTGACACGCCGTGAGCGTGTAAGTACCGAGAAAATCGTGAGTGAGTGTGCGTGAGTGTGACTGAAAAAAATATACTCATACGTGAACGTGCGTGAGTGGAAGAATTTTCGTGAGCGTGAGTGAAAAGTTAATCACGTAAAAAATTATTTCTGTATTTGTAGGCGAAATGCGGAGAGTGTGACTAACTTTGAATTGAATTTGAACTTTGATGACGCGATGTTATAATATAAATTTTAAAGTTACTGTAAAATTGCGTGAGTTCGAGTGAACGTGCGTGAGTGGGCGTGAGTTTCAAAATATAATTATTATCGTGCGTGAACGTGCGTGAGTGTTGAAATCTAGACGTGAGCGTGCGTGAGTGTGATTAAAAAAAATATTGAAGTGCGTGAACGGGCGTGAGTTGAAAATGATTTTCGTGAGCGTGAGTGATCGTGAACAAAATACTACTCACGCTTGCACCTCTATACTGTATAGATTTAAAATAAGAATTATGTATACTTATGTAATTTGTAATGACATTGTTAAAACTATTATGTAATTAGTTTAAGTTAAACATTTTTATATTGTAAATCATTCGAATATCAAATTTGATAGAATAAAGTTTATGTTATTAAGTATGAGTTTAATTTCAAAACGTCATCAAATACATAACAGAAGTCACTGACATTAGTTATACAGGGTGCTGAATCATTTTGCGGGTTAACCCGTAAAATCAAACTTTTCGGATTTCCTGCTTCCCTAATTATTTTAGGAAAAATATCTTCGAATAAAAGTTTTAAAACATAAAATTCTGCATCTAAATCATTAAACAAAATTAATTTTGCATGCTTTGTGACGGCAGAAATTTGATATGAAAATGTCAAAATTACCTCAAAAACAGATAGCAATAGCCATGGAATTTGAACAAAATGATTAGAAATTATTCTGACAGCTTAAAACGTCATCATTTTGTTCAAGTTCCATGGCTATCGCTATCTATTTTTGAGGTAATTTTGACACTTTCATATCAAATTTCTACCGTTACAAAGCATGCAAAATTAATTTTGTTTAATGATTTAGATGCAGAATTTTATGTTCTAAAACTTTCTTTCGAAGATATTTTTCCTAAAATAATTAGGGAAGCTCCTAAATCGCAAAAGTTTGATTTTACGGGTTAAATCCCTATAACCCGCAAAACGATTCAGCACCCTGTATAAGCATATTGTGTAATTATTGATGATTTCCTAACTTATTTTGTTGACCTGCTGAATGAACTTAAAAATCTATCTATCTATAAATACTTAATATTATATAAAAGTCAAAGTATGTGTGTGTGTGTGTTGTTTATGGACTCCTAAACCGTTCAACCGATTGCGATGAAACTTTGGTGAGTCGTTGTGCGCATGTCCGCGAAGGTTTCTGAATTATAAAATGTCCGGTCCGACTTCGCTGAGTGAAAAAAGTTATCTCCGAAACCACTCATCCGAATGCAATGAAACTTTGGTGAGTTGTTGTGCGCACGCCCGCGAAGGTTTCTGAATTAGTATACAACTATTTTACAATAGGTGGCGCGCGAGTCGTTGCAACAAATGAGTGTAAGTATTTCATATAAGTAATTTAGCGGCATTCGAGCGAATTAGCGTAGCGAGTGAGTAGTGTATTAATAAAATTCGAGTGAACGAGCGAAGCGAGTGAGTAATGTATTAATAAAATCAGCCCGGCTATTAAAATATAAATTCTTAGCACCTGGAAAATCCCTAGTACCCAGGCGAAGCCGGGACGGGTCCGCTAGTAATAAATAAAACACAAAAACCGTTCCTTTTTTAAGAAAAAAAATTAGAAGTAGGTATATTTTTGTTTATAGAATAATTATTCTCTTATTAAACTTTAAAATAATTCAATTATACAACCTAAAATGACTATATTATTTATAAAAGTTACATTACTAATATAAAATTGACAAAAAAAAATTGTCAACACGTAGAATATTTTTTCTTGACAATCCTAGACCACGTGTTAACTCATAAGCTTATTCGATTCTTGTATGTTTTGTAATGAAATGGTACATGGAATGAGGTTATGTGTTAACTACTGTCAATTTTATTTGCATAATAGAATTATTTTATCTATCACGTCCCATAAGATAAGAGCCGTTAAAAAAAGATTTAATAGTCAACATACCTGCTGTAAAATCACGTTAATAAGACGAGAAAATACTTCACAATTACCGGCATTCACATAAATACATACCATATTCTTATGAACGCTATGTAGAACTAGTGCTGACATTTTACGTCGATAAATTGTACTTCTAACAGCTGCTCAAATGGTATTCGAGTAACAACTCATATAGAGGTAATGTTTGTTCACTGGCTGTTGTGAAACTATAAAACTAAAAACCCTTCGTATTTCATAGTTTTAATTAAGCGCTTTAAATTTATACAGCAAATAAATTAATATTAAAAATTGACAAAATATTTTTTTTAATTTATTTTAATACCACAAACGGCCAAAACATATTTCTAATTCATTATTATTTTTAATAATAAACTGAATATCCAACTGGTATTTTCACCAATTCTCAGAGTAGAACCTGAGAATTGGTAGTTTGAAATATGTGCAAACTTGGCTGTTCTCAAGCCTCAAAATATATTTTAAAAATCTTAATAAAAGTTGGGAATTGTAGTTAATGACGATAACTTGTATGGTGATTTTATTGTTAATACTTATTCTTAAATTCACAACAAAAATTTAATTATAATATTCGATTTTATTGACTTCTATTGTAAATTCAACAAATTATGAAATGCGAGGGGTAACTGTGTGAAAACTGTGTACTAAAGTAAATAGCTGCATTTGTTTTGTGGCCATCTGTTATCAAAGTACTGCAATAACATTTACAGTAAAAACTTTTGTGGTAAGATGTCGGGATATACAATGTTTGAAATTTGTACATAACTAGTCACGCGTGTCATATCAGCATTTATGTTTTATCAGTCGTTTTTTAGCTCACTAAACACCCAAAAAGGGTTAACACTCAAATGGAAAAAATAAAAATTCGATGAGTCACCCAAATTCCACTGAATCGCAATATTTTTTCCTATTGCTTAAAGATCTGTGTTTTTTAACCGACTTCAAAAAAAAGAAGTGGTTTTCAATTCGGTTGTATTTTTTTTATGTTTGTTACCTCAGAACTCCGTCATTTATAAACCGATTTGGAAAATTTTTTTTTATTTGAAAGGATATACTTTCAGATTAGTCCCATAGATATTTCATCAGAATCGGTTCAGTAGTTCGGCTGATTTTAATAAAAGTTAGTAACGGCGTGTGATTCCTTAAGGTAAATGTCACTTTTTGACACTAAAAAGTAAAAAATAAAAAACTTTTTAACAAAAAAAAACCTCCTTCAAAAAGCCACTAAAAAGAGGAAAATAATGAAATTTTGAGGTCTGCGCCAATTTAATAAAATATGAAGTTGGTTAAAAAGAAGATAATATTGATCACTATACTGTACTTTTTAATCGACTTCATATTTTATTAAATTGGCGCAGACCTCAAAATTTCATTATTTTCCTCTTTTTAGTGGCTTTTTGAAGGAGGTTTTTTTTTTGTTAAAAAGTTTTTTATATAGAATGCATATTTAAAAAAACGCCAAACCATGGTGTATTTAGTATGTGTCGACTTGAAGACAATTATTTCTATTCGACAGGGATAGTTATAAATTATGTTTTAAAGACCACCAACAGCTAAGGTTATTTGGGCCTAGCACCAATTCATATTTTCAATTCATTATTTTTTTTTTAATAATAAATTGAAAATCTAATTGACACTTTTATCAGCTCTCGGGCTAGAACCCGGGAACTGGGGACTTGTAATAGAGGAACCATATAGCATTGCTACACGCTCGGCTATTCTCAAGCCCGATAGAGTTATAGACGCTAGATATTTTATTTATATATTTCCATTTCTATATACAGTAGCCTCTCTCAGGTGCGGATTGGCCAGGGGTGTTGGGCGCTTGTCTACAGCTAACACTGATATTTACAAGAAAATGTGCGATGTTTATGAAAACTACGAAGGTCACATAATATGGAAGCCATAGGTATTGAAAAGTTATGCCATGTATTGTTTCTAATTGGTTTACTTAACAGCCAATTAACAAACGTGCGCCCGGGTCAACACATAACTTACAAAATGTGTAACTTGTTAGACCTGCACGTGGACAGAAACTCCCGATCGATTCACACATCTGAAAATGGCTCGACGAGTGGGGACACACTCAGGTCCGTATCTCTTTAAGTTTGGAAAATCTAGGCATTTTGAAAAAACATCTCTGAATGACCACATTTTTAAACTAAAAGAGATACAGAGCTGTGTTTCAGCGCGATTTTTTCTAAATAACTTCCGCAAGTCTAAAAATCGTCAAATTTTAATTTTAATTTCGTAACAGTAGGTTTGTCTTTTGAACTTTACATTAAAATAAATTATTTATAATATAATATTTGCGTGCCCGTTGCTCATTATATCACGGTGGCAACTGTTTAATTATAAAACTGAATATTTAATTAGTAGTAAATATATCCAATTATAAAGAAAACTAATTATATTATTGTAAGTAAATTTACTACTTTCGTGTTTTGTTACATTGTACAATATGGTAGTTTTTCGTAATAATTTTTAAACATATTATAATACAGAATGTAGCTTTGTCACGAAGAAAAGCAAATTTCCTTTATGATAATAGAAATATTGCATTTTCGAAAAAAAAAAATATCTGTCTGTTTGACTGTCTGTCTGTCTGCATGTTTGATTGCTTATAACTAGAGAGCTACTGCATCAATTTCGATAAAATTATTATTAATCGTTAGCTACAAATCATTGTGTTAGGTCATACCGTTATGTACGAATCGAGAGGGAGAAAGCCGAGGGTCCTTAAATAAATAAAACTATGACTCTTGGAAAAAAGATGTTTAGATAAATATTGTAGAGAATTTTATTCTCTATAAGATTGATCCTAACAATTTTTTATTGAAAATTAAACGGAACCTAGAAATTCACAAAAAACAGTTTTTTACCCCCTTTTAACTCCTATAAAAAATTTTGCACACATGATATCGATGAGGACTTTTGAGAGATAGTTTAAATTTTAAAACGATAATATTTAGCCGTATACAAAAAATCTAGCCAGGTGGGATTTTTTCCGCAAATGAAAGCTAATTTGCCTGGGCTACTATGATTAAAAGAGGCCTGTACTTCACCCGTTTTAAAAGATGGCGCCACCATATGTAATTTAATTCAATCTTTCTCACAATTTTGCAGCTTTTATATTCAAAATACAGTCAATTTGTGTGATCAGCAAAATTCTATAGATGATCATATTCTTGGTATTAAATTTTGGTTCATGTATTGAAATTAATAAAAGTAGAAATTGAGATTGAATTTAAAATATTTTTTTCAATGAAGAGGCATTTTGAGACATTTAATACCTAAATTGGAAGACAACAAATGGATATGGTGAAGTTCAAGACGAAATTGTTAATAATAACTGCAGAAAGTTGCATAGAAAGTCACTCATGACAGATACTGTAACTGTAACAGCTATCAATAACTAAAAAAATGTAGCTATTGTGTAAGAGAGGGCGCTACTTACATCGGTATAAATTTTAGTTTTGAATTTCGTGTTCAGTTCGTGTTTTTCAAAGGTTTTGTGATTGACTGTGTTTCAAGCATCGATGCTGTCACGTCAGACGTGCATTGGCTTGTTGTTCGTTCAGAGTCCTCTATACGTTAGTAGTCGAACTACTCACAATATTTCAAAACAATTAAACTGTGTTTACATTTATAACGACAGCAGCGCTTCTAAAGGTTATTAACGGCAACTTGAAGTACAGGCCCCTTTTAATAGCTGTAAATAAATTATTACTAGGTATGCAAATATACTATAATTCAGTCATTTTTCTGTTCATGACTGCACATCACAAATCATAATCAATAACGATCCTACCTTAGAATTTTCAGTGAGTCATATTCGTCATTATATTATGTCGTTACGATAAATAACATAGATTGATTTATTCTTACGTTCTTACGGATTAAAGCTAAACTATTTCGCAATAGAAATATTACCGACAATGTAGGGTAAAGACATCGGTTTACGACCACCCACTTGTGGTCGACCCACCTTTGTATATAATATAATTGCAGACATAATAGATTATTGACATATTTTGTAATTAAAACATTTCAATTTCATTATTTAAATCTCAACTTTCCTATATTCCGATAATATACACTATATTGGTACAAAACTAAAAAAATATTAATTTCCATGTTAAATATACATCTGTTGCTTGATTTCGATGAAATTTTGTATCGGAATACTTACCTATATCTAATACCTTTTATCTTACTCTTGATAACTAAATTGCCTATGAAATGTAAGAAATGTAAGAAATGAAATAAAAAAATTTGAAAAACCCAGAAAGAGGACAGTGTGGTCCAGTGGTTAGCGTCGCGGACTCTGGATCAGACTGTCGCGGGTTTGAATCCCGCTTCCGCTCATGGATGTTTTGTGATGTAATTTAGTTTTAAGTGAGTTGTTATTTAATGTAATCAAGACGCTAATGACCTAAGTTGTCGACGCGTCTATAATTTACACTAAATAAATAAATAGAAAAACCCAGAACTGAAAAAAATGATCTGTCTTGTTCCAGGACAAGTTCGTAGGTTCGACATAACCTTACACGTTAAACTAAGTAGGAAGGTACGAACCCGTGAACCCACTCACTGGTACAAGACAGATTTTTTTTAACATTGGAAATGTTTATGTTCGTATATGGGGGCAGAGTTACGAGTTTTCGTTCAAGGCCAAAATACAACGGTGTCGCGATCAAGTGAGGAGCAATCATGCAAAATTGAACAAGTGCAATTTTTTCGAAATGTGTTTTATATCATGTCTAGTTAATTGAGAGGTATTTGCGACGATCTGCGGTGTTATTTTTGAGCAAATGTTAATAAATACTGTAGAAAAATCCATTTAAAAGTTAAGTAATCAAGCAAAAGTAAACGCGTATATAACAGAAGAATAATAGGGTTATTCCTGACAAAACTAAACAGTGCATTGATAAATATTGTGTGTACCTATAATAAACAGTTAATTATGTTTCATATATGCTGTTATCATTTCCAATGTCCTCGATGGTTGCAAGGATTGCGAAATCTGTGAATTTTTTGTCTAGAGGACTATTTTCAATCGTGAGTTTTTCAAAATTTTTAATTTTTTTTCATTTCCCTTTAAAGTTTATTATCATAAAAACTTATTTCAGTTGTCTAAGATAAGGACTGCATAAAAAAAATAAAAAGTCTGTCATTTAAAGAATGAGGGAAATTTGATTAGTAAGCGAACTTGCGAAGAAAAATAAAATTGCAAGCATGTTATATACGCACACATACATACGTACGCGCGCGTACACACACACACACACACACACAAACAAAGTTTTTCCGTGGTTATATGGTTAGTCTCAGTTATTATAACGAATGGTTTAAATTGCTGTTGACATCAAATTTTCCCTGCGTGTTTTTAACTATAGGAAAATTGCCTACTTTATAAAAAACTTTATAATTATTATCCATGTCCGATATAGATTGCATGAAAACATTACATTTGTTATGTATTGATTTTTCCATTAATTTCTGTACAGTTTAAATGTTTAAATTTAAAACAAAACATTTTTAATAGCAGATGGTAGCGCAGTGGAATTTTTTGATGATTGGATTAATAGCGGACTGCACGGCACCGATTTCAAAAGATGGCGCTACCATATGTCATTTATCCCAATTTTTTTACCATGATATCAGCTTTTATATAAACAATACAGTCAGTTTGTGAGATCTGTAAGATTCTATAGATGATATTCTTGGTATTAAACATATTTGGGTTCATGTATTGAAATTAATAAAAGTAGGAATTAAGATTGAACTTGAAATATTTTTTTCAATGAAAAGGCATTTTAAGGCATTTAAAAAATAAATTGTAGGACAACAAATGGTAGATGTTAGATGTTTTATTAAAATTATTTATTATAAAATAAATCGTCTTGTAAATATTAAACGTAAGATCTTGATTATAATTGAATTTTACTACAAGTTTATTATTTTTATTCTGGCAATTGTTGGTCGGAATAATATTTAAGAACTTGATAGCTTGAATTTTATATTAGAACTATGTACTTAAATATTTCTTATAATTTGTAAAACCATGATTTAAGATTACGTGAATTCGTCTACAAGATTAATTTTTATTTCGGCGACGTTGGTCAGAATATTTTAAATAGATTTTGTTAGATTAAAATAACCTCTGCATTGTTAAAATATTTGTAATGATTTGTAAAATTACGATTTTGAGATTTGAATGTAAGGATGCCAGCGACCTTGCATAATCGTCTATTTGATAATCTCTAAAAATGGCGTTATATGTCACTATACAGAACCGGCATCGTTACAGCATTAAGGATTAGCACCAATTATAGGATTAAATTTATCTATTCTACTACAGTAAAAAAACACAGATATAATAACATAATTTAACGAAAAAAAGCTAACAAATTTATTTTACACAACTACTGTAAACATCAATGAAATCTAAATTTTTCGGTATCGACAGAAACGGATAAGAAATGGTCGGCCTTATTCGCTGCACAACTCGTAATTCATCAAAAAACAGATATTGCGTAATCAGGGAATCGTATGAACACGCAATCCTGGTTGCTTCTAAATGTACCTTCATGATCTAAAATGTGGAACTGCATAATATACAGACTGTTTCAAAATAATTGAGTTTGACACAGGGCCGGATAAACATGTCAGAAGCCCCTCCTGGGCTTACAGGTGCTATGAGCGCCCCCTAACAATATCACAAGAAAAAATAAAAAAATTATATTTTTTAGAAAATAGCAGTTAAAAAAATTTCTTCTCACTTTCCGAAAATAATAAAAAATTAAAGATTCCTTCGTAATATCATGAAACCAACAAAAATTAAAGATTTCTTCTCGAATTAAACATTTTTTTTATCGAAATTAAAAAAAAAACTTGGGAAGCTCGAGACCGACATGTGTCTGAAGCCTCTGGGCTGTCTGAGCCCCCTGGGCTAAAGCCTATAAAGCCCATGGTATAATACGGCCCTGGTATTACATATAAATGATATAACGAGCGGCGATCAAATCCCCCCCTGGGGTTTATTATTTTGTATCACTCAATATAGGATAATATGACAAACATGGTCAATGTTTATGCATGATAGACACGCACATAGTATACCAACTTAAAAGCTTGAAAAATGAATCAATCGATCAGCGGCGATAAACAATTATTGGTTGTTAAAACTACAAAACAATAGTATAGTCTTTGAAACAAGTTTCAATTTTAAAGGTTTAACATTTTGATTTCTTTATAATTAAGAATTTTACACCAAAAGTTAATATTTTTTTCTTGACATTTTATTAAATTGAAACTGTACCTAATTAAATCTAGAATTTTAATAATTCAACAACAAAATTTTCTTCGGTTTTTCGCGTCATTTTCTGTGGACATAAGTTGTAGAGGGATCTGAAAGATTATTTGATAAAAATCCCATTTTATTTGAAGAATTTTATTTTTGAAGAAATAAAAAAAATCTTTCAAACTCTTCGAATTAAGCTGATTACAACGAGGACGCTGAATCGAATGAGTGCACGCAAAAATCTGTATCTCTTATAGTTTAGAAGTTATGACGTTTTAAATTTTTTTGCGCTTGCGTGTAACAAACAAGTCACACTCGTTGAAAATCCTTTTCATTACGCCCCTGATACTACGAGTTGCCACTGATGTTTTTATGTCGTCGAAATATTCGTTGATGCTTCACTATATTTACTATTTACAATATCGACGTATTTTTATGTTCATGTTTCGATATAATTTTATCGACTTCAAACAAATTGTAAGTTTTCATGAAACTAACTTGAAATAATTGAGATATTGAACTGAAAAAAACTCCTTATCTTGATTTTTAAACTTGTGGAGAAATTCATAAAATTCTTATAAACCAGTGACTGTACAAATGTACATCGAAGAAAATCTTTTTCTAACATTGTGAAACAGGGGATAAATGGCAGTTTTCTATCTTTATTTTTTTGAAAAAATGTTCATTAACGCCCAGGTCACACCGCTGAAGATATAAACTTGAAATTTAGACAGTAGCTTCCTTTTGTGACGTAAACACCCACTAAGAAAAGATTTTTCAAAATTCAAGCCCTAAGGAGTTCAAAAAGGGGAGTAGAGTTTTTTGACAAAAGAGATCAAATCACAGAAGCTTGAAACTTGAAATTTGGACAGTAGATTCTTTTTGTGACGTAAGCAGGGATTTTTCGAAATTCAACCCCTATGGGTGTCAAACGGGGGTGTAAATAAAACACAACAAAAGAACATCTTGTACCCCGCACGTTCAAAAATCGTTATGCAGATTTGTAAAAAGTGACCAGTTATACTTAAAGTGACCAAATCTTAAATATCAAAAAGCGGGACAAGGTCTATAAAAATCCGGCGCAAGAAACCGTTGGGTTCCACGCCCAAAAAAGCCTTAAACGCGCTAGAAACCCCCCAAAAACTCGCTAGAAACCTCCAAAAACTCGTTAAAAACCCCTAAAAACTCGCTTGAAATCCCCAAAAACTCGCTAGAAACCCCCAAAAACTCGCTAGAAATCCCCAAAAACTCGCTAGAAATCCCCAAAAACTCGCTAGAAACCCCCAAAAACTCGCTAGAAATCCCCAAAAACTTGCTAGAAACCCCCAAAAACTCGCTAATATTTTTATTTTAAATATTATTTTTTTTTTAAGGTAGGTATCAAATTATATAATTATTGATAAATAAAATACTTTGAGTGGGTAAAAATATCTAATGACAAAAAATAAACATTCTTAATGCACGTGATTTAATGAAAACGGGACAAAAGCGGGACGCTTGTTGAATCGGGACTCGTGGCTCAAAATCGGGACTGTCCCGCCTAAATCGGGACGGATGGCACTTTAGTTATACTGCACCAAACTTTTATATAAAAGACAGAACATGTCATTTATTTTCTATCTCACATTTTTACTTAGTCGTTCTGAGTCTATAAATTGTCCACTCTAGAAAAGCATTGAATATTGCAATAATATGTTGAAGAATTCAGTAGTATGAAATGAAACTTTATATAATAACACTGAAAATAATCAATATTATTTTATGAATCCTTTCCAAGAATTCAATGCACACCACTGATTGTTAAAAGTAATACAATTATTGAACGTATCATTTCTTTTATAATTAGTGCAAACTGTTTTACAGTATCTACAATAAAAATGCAATGATATTTTCTTTATTTATATAAACGTAATATAACCGTTGCCCCACTTTTGCTACACTGACCTAGAATTATACTAGTATAATAAAACTTTCCCTATATAATTTCTGTCTGGAGATCCCTTCGGTCCATATAAAGTTATTTGCATAATATAACTTACTGTCCCTTATGAGAGAGAGAGAGAGACCGTAGCCTACAGACGTCTGTCTATCCCTTGGGAATAAAAGCTCAACTTTACTGAATAAAACATGGGTGTGTCAAGATTTGCATAATACATACTTACAAAAATATACATATTTTAAACAAACCAATGAACGTAAACATTAGAAACTATGAAAAAATTCACAGATTTCGCAATCCTTGCAACCATCGAGGACATTGGAAATGATAACAGCATATATGAAACATAATTAACTGTTTATTATACACACAATATTTATCAATGCACTGTTTAGTTTTGTCAGGAATAACCCTATTATTCTTCTGTTATATACGCGTTCACTTTTGCTTGATTACTTAACTTTTAAATGGATTTTTCTACAGTATTTATTAACATTTGCTCAAAAATAACACCGCAGATCGTCGCAAATACCTCTCAATTAACTAGACATGATATAAAACACATTTCGAAAAAATTGCACTTGTTCAATTTTGCATGATTGCTCCTCACTTGATCGCGACACCGTTGTCTTTTCGCCTTGAACGAAAACTCGTAACTCTGCCCCCATATACGAACATAAACATTTCCAATGTTAAAATGTTTTAGACAAAAGTTGTAGAGTGTCAAGGGGAAAGAAGACTGTGATGTTAGATTTAACATTGATGGTGCTGTCAAGGTCAGGCGAAGGTCAGTTTTGATTTTTGAATTGTAACAGTGCATTTTTTGTTCCAGAATACGATACACAGACGCGGATTAAGACCACTGGAAGCCCTGGAGTTAGAAAAAACATGGGGCCCATTAAAAAACAAAAATTTTAAGGTTTAATTATTAAAAGTTTTTGTGGAGTCCCCTTGGTCGCGGCGATCGATCCAACCGCTCCGCCCTTAATCCGGGCCTAACAATACAGGATTAAATACTGAATAAAAAAATATTAAGGTGCGCATGAGCTAAAGTGGATAGATATTAAGTTATTTAGAAATTAAATTTCCAGGAAATTTTTTTGATGTGAAACATCTTATGTCAGGCTGTGAACAGCCGCGTGAGGGGAACTATGCAACGAAATGTTTGGTCCGCTCCTTCGCTGCTGTTCTCCCCACCACTGCGGCACTGGCTCAGGCATGTACTGTGGCACACGCGGTGTTACAGTGCAGTATATAGGATTAAGTCAGCATAACAATTAGTTGCTGCTTTTGAGAGTGCGTATAAATATGACACGAGGCTAGGCTCTGTCTTAATCTTACAGTGGGTGCCAATTACTATGCTAGAAAATGAAACAGAAAATTCTACAGTTTCAATTGTTGCATGCGATAATGAATAAATTAAAATGTTATGGTAAAAAAAATATATACTACTTATACATTGAGAATACCACCGAGTTCAATAACGTTTTCTTTGATGTTTCACATCTGTCGGGGGTCCCGAGACCCACACCCTTTTTTTTCAATTTTTCGTCTGTATAGGATCTGTAGTGTGATTCTCGGTCATTCATTTGGCCTTTTCCCGAATCTTTTAGCTTTAAAAATAGCGTCGGGAGAGCGGGAACCGTTTTATAGGCGAAGGGAAATGATTTGAGATGAAGAGTGCAGGGGGTAACTTCCGCTATCGAATACTCTTAAGAAGCGAGGTCTGAGTGTATAGTCTGTAAATTACATAAGGCATATTATATTGAAATACTACGCGTGCGGCGTGGGTAGCTTTGGGTGCCAGGCGCGAGAATTGTATGTTGCCGTTACAAGTTACCTTTAACCTATTATTGTTCTAAATTAACTAATCGTCTCTTTTAACTACATCTAAAGGTAGATAAAACTTAAAATAATAATAATAATGCGTTTAACGTCCGTTTCTCGACATTATGTCATAACAGACGCCATTCGCATCATTACTATTTTCCATTTTTAACCGACTTCAAAAAAAGGAGGTTTCTCAATTCGACCGTATATACGAGCCCCGTTCCACTTCAGTTGGCCCACTTACCAAAAAGCTCAATTATTAGTCCCCAATTAACAGAAATCAAAATAAGAGTTTAATATATAGGTATTTTTTAGTGTATTTGCCATATGGCACATACACTATTGGCGTCGGTCGGATGGCGGGACCTAGGGGTCGGAACAAAATTTCTCGACGTTTCATAACCTCCTGAACACTTTGGCACCATTTTTGGAAAAGTCTGTTTATATATGTATATATATATATATATATTTATATATATATATATATATATGTGCGGGCTATAACTTTCGAAAGAGTTAATTGATTTTGACGAAATTTGGTAGGCACGTTGAAATCCATCACCGCACGAAGCCTATTTAAAATGGGCCCAATCGGACCATTTTAAGGGTGGTTTTTAGGGGTTGAAAAATGTTTTTGGGCCCAAAAACGCCGAAAAAATTCTCAGAATCGTTTCAAAAATGAAGTTTAACCCTTTAGTAACGATTAAAATGTACTGCTAAAATTTTAATAAAATCGGCCCGACAGGACCGGACTTACAAATTTTATGAAAACACTAGTTTGGGGATAGTGCTTTGCTTACTGAAGGGTGTATTTAATTTGGTACCGTGGTTGCATTGATAAAAATATTGAAATTAAGAAAAAAAATATTATTTTAAGGGATGTATTAAGGGGTTAAATTTTTTATTTTGTCCAAAAACAAATTTAAGTTCACATAATAAAGCCACAATGCCAGTATTAGCAAATACACTATATTGTCGGCAGGGTTTTGGCACTGCGACCCGAGTTTTTTATTTTGTACCAAACATTTTACAGATTTTTGTCATAACCTAAGCCTACTAAGATAATAAATTAAATAGAAAAACGAAAAAAATGTACAATCGGAGAAATTTAAACTCGAAACGTATTTCAACTTAGTTAATGCTATATGTCTCGAAGAATAATGGACGTTATAACCAATAAAGGTGATGTTACCCAATGGTAACTTTTGAAATATGTTTGGAGTTTTAGTTTCTCTGATAGCATATTTTTTTCATTTTTCTATTTAATTTATTATCTTAGTAGGAATACATTATCTCAGTAGGCTTAGGTTATGACAAAAAGTCTGTAAAATGTTTGGTACAAAATAAAAAACACCTATATTTCACTATTGTTTCGATTTCTGTTAATTGAGGACTGATAATTGAATTTTTTGGTAAGTGAGCCAACTGAACCGATTTTGAAAAATATTTTTTTATTTGAAAGGATATACTTTCAGATTGGTCCCATAGAAATTTCATCAAAATCGGTTCAGTAGTTCGGCTGATTTTAATAAAAGTTAGTAACGGCGTGTGATTCCTTAAGGTAAATGTACCATAGGATCTTGTGCGTAATGATATTATGACTCGTGTGACTGTTAAAAGTCGCTATGCTCGTTTTAACATAACGTCATTTACTCGTCAGTAATATACCTCATTACGCAACTAAATATAGATACAATCAATTTATTCCTGTATACAGTGTTACAAATTTGTATAATGATGCGCAGTAGATCATAAATTCCGCATGACATTTGAACCCTAGATATATATCTTGAACTTTTGCATGTATGAACCATATTTTAAATTTAACGTAGGTATATACCTAGTTCAACGTACCTACCTATAGTTCTGCATTGTTCTTGAAAACGTTTCACGATACCATTTATGATTTGTACGTATTCCTAAAATAGATACAACCTTGCTAAAATTAGCTCCTAGTTTCCTTGAAGTTTAAATTTTCGATCGAAATAAACCATGAAATTCATTTATATATACCAGCGTACTGAATATATTTTTTATTATATGTGATGATTGCACGTCTATTTAAATTATAATCTATACTATACTTATAAAGCTGAAGAGTTGGTTTGTTTTATCCAGGTGTGCAAGCTTTCACGGCCGGCATTTTTCCAAGTCTTCATGGTTTCCGGGCTTGTAGGCCGTGGTCCGGTGGTATTTCTACCTGACGTTTCGTCTACCGCAGTTGTAGACCAAACGTCAGGTAGAAATACCACCGGACCACGGCCTACAAGCCCGGAAATCATGAAGACTTGGAAGTTTGTTTGTTTGTTTGATTGAACGCGCTAATATCAGGAACTACCAGTCCGATTTGAAAAATTTTTTTTTGTTAAATAGCTCATTTATTGAGGAAAACTATAGGCTATATAATATCACGCTACGACCAATAGGAGCGGAGTATCAATGAAAAATGTTTGCAAAAACGGGAAAAATGATTCCTTTTGAGAGCTTCCTTTGCGTCCGCTGCGTAAACGGTTAAAGTTACGCAAAAATCATGTATGACGGAATTGTCCCCCTTTAAAAGTTCTAAAAAAAAGTCCGCGGCTGCATATGTCTATCTTTTAAGGTTGACTCACTAGGTATAACTTTTTTATGGTAATAAAATTTGTTCGTAATTATAATATTCAAGCGAACGAGCGAAGCGAGTGAGTAGTGTATTTATAATATTCAAGCGAACGAGTGAAGCGAGTGAGTAATGTAATTATAATATTCAAGCGAACGAGCGAAGCGAGTGAGTAGTGTTTAGATATATAATATTCAAGTGAACGAGAAACTTTATTTGCACCCGGGCGAAGCCGGACGGGTACCGCTAGTTGTTATTAAGATTATTCGATTTATTGCTCCAAAGACAAAAGAAATTGCATAGGAGAAATCAGTTACAAATTGCAGATGACACAGTTACAAAAAACTTTTTACCAAAAAAAACCTCCTTCAAAAAGCCACTAAAAAGAGGAAAATAATGAAATGTTGAGGTCTGCGCCAATTTAATAAAATATTAAGTCGGTTAAAAAGAAGATATTAACCACTAAAGGTATAGGTACTATACTTTTTAACCGACTTAATATTTTATTAAATTGGCGCAGACCTCAAAATTTCATTATTTTCCTCTTTTTAGTGGCTTTTTGAAGGTTTTTTTTTTGTTAAAAAGTTTTTTATTTTTTTACTTTTTAGTGTCAAAAAGTGCCATTTACCTTAAAGGAATCACACGCCGCTACTCACTTTTATTAAACCGATTTCTTACGCTGTGTGATATGTCAAAAAGTGACATTTACCTTAAAGGAATCACAAGCCCCTACTCACTTTTATTAAAATCAGCCGAACTACTGAACCGATTTAAGTAAAATTTATATTGGACCAACTTCGAGGTATACCCTATCCAATAAAAAAAGTATTTTCCAAATCGGTTTATAAATGACGGAGTTCTGAGGTAACAAACGTAAAAAAAAATAATTTAATTAATAAATTAAATAATTGTAATAGAGTTGAACGTTTGAGCGTGCAGTCAGCATTAAAATAAATTAAAACCGTATTTGAGTAAATTGTATATAAGTACAAATTCCTTACGTGATTAACTCTGATACGAATGCATATCAACTCAATGATATTTGTACTAATTTGGTAGAATAACTTAAACAGTCTATAATCACCTAAAATACGAATTTATTTTTTATGTACTTTTACTGAAAAACGTAAAAAAAATTGATTTAAATGTTGACATAGTTATCTTGAATTTATTATTCGGATCAAGGATTCATTCATAAATATTTATTAATTGATTATCATTGTCAATGAATAAATCTTTTAAAAAAACACGTCTAAGAGATGAGCTATATATATTCTTTTTAGGGTTCCGTTCCACCGAGGCTCGAAGTACTAGGGTTCCGTTCGGAGGTACGGAACCCTATTACTAAGCCTACAACAAGGCTTTATCTCACAAACGGTAAGAAGTAGCTAGTTGAAATTTACAGATTGTGTGTTGTTGTGTCATAAATCCTGGCAAATAATAATTGGAATTAAATACTCAATTAATTTTAATAAATTAATATTTTTTTATTTTTAACCGACTTCAAAAAAAAAGGAGGTGGTTCTCAATTCGGTTGTATTTTCTTTTTATGTTTGTTACCTCATAACTCAGTCATTTATAAACCGATTTTCAAAAAAATTTTTTTTATTTGAAAGGCTATACTTTCAGATTGGTCCCATAGAAATTTCATCAAAATCGGTTCAGTAGTTCGGCTGATTTTAATAAAAGTGAGTAACGGCGTGTAATTCTTTAAGGTAAATGTCACTTTTTGACATATCAGACAGCGTAAGAAAGTCGGTTTAATAAAAGTGACTAGCGGCGTGTGATTCTTTTATGGTAAATGTCACTTTTTTACACTAAAAAGTAAAAAATAAAAAACTTTTTAACAAAAAAAAAACCTCCTTCAAAAAACCACTAAAAAGAGGAAAATAATGAAATTTTGAGGTCTGTGCCAATTTAATAAAATATGAAGTTGGTTATAAAGAAGATATTAATCACTATAATATACTTTTTAACCAACTTCATATTTTATTAAATTGGCACAGACCTCAAAATTTCATTATTTTCCTCTTTTTAGTGGTTTTTTGAAGAAGGTTTTTTTTTTTTGTTAAAAAGTTTTTTTACTATATGACTAACTCCAGTCCTACTGCTATACTGTACTATAGAGCGTGTAACATCATCGTTCGACTGGTTTTATATGTACCTACCTATATTTTTTTTTATTTTTATTTTTTATTGCAAAACTGCTTTATAGAGTTCATCCTGAAATAGTGCAGAGTAATAAATCATTGTGGTCTGAAATTTTTGATATATTCTAGTAGTCTTCTTTAAAATTTAAATCATTCTCAAATTCAGGTTAAAATTCTTGTTTAAAACAGTTTTGTTTAATTAGTGTGCGTCCACCTAAGGGCTATGTATGATGCTCTAAGCAAACTTGAAAATCAAATTGCAATCGGTCAAGCAGTTTTCAAATCAATCGAAAACATACAGACAGACATGAAAAGGGGTCTCTATTTTATACAATAGATTTCGACACATAAATTTGCAAAAGCAACTGCATATTAAAATACGTAGGTATTTTCTAATTACCTCACTCCCTACATAAAAAAACAGTAAATTAAGTAGCCTTGTGAATGTTTAAACCGCTTAGCGCATTATTTAGAAAAGTAGTCAAATTACTGCATATTGAAATAATTGTAGCAAAAAGGACAACAAATCTGCATAGGTTTAATAACAATATTTTTAATATGACAATTCGGATTACAGTAGACATCAAAGTGGGCTGTGACACAATAATTTTCATTTGGTAAAACTGAAGCAAACAAGTTTGTATTAAAAACCATCAAATAAATGCAAATGTCAATTAATAACACCTCACCGATTAACGATCTAAAAATGATCTAAAACAGATCATGGACAGTGTTAAGCATCGTTTGAATAATCGCTGGACTTGAGAATGGCCGAGCGTGTAGCAATGCTATTGTTTACATGGCGTAGCTATGGTTTTTCTATTACAAGTCCCCAGTTCCCGGGTTCTAACCCGAAAGCTGGTAAAAGTGTCAATTGGATTTTCAATTTATTATTAAAAAAAAATAAATAATGAATTGAAAATATGAATTGGTGCTAGGCCCAAATAACCTTAACGGTTGGTGGTCTTTAAAACACAAGAATAATCGCTTTTTTTCATAAAAATAGAAAAAATATAAATAATATATTAATGGCTAAAGCAGAATTTAAGCTCGAACAGCAAAGTTAGAAAAGTTTAGTAAATATTCTTATTATAAAGCGCTGCATTTCTGCGCCAACAAACTCGCGAAGCACTCTAGTATGTGGTCTCAAGCACGATCATAACTTATCTGTATTATGAATGAACAAATGTGATTTTGAAGATGTTAAATAATAATTTAAAACAAAAATATTCATATTAACTGGAAATTCGAGATTTCCAAAAAAGGTTTTATTAGCCCATTACATCGCACTTTATAAGAAACATTCTCTGTTAAAATATGCATAACGATTCTAAATATTATTACAAAACTGAAATCATCAGTCGATGTGTTTTGCCTCGATAATCAGCTAATTAATTTTGATTTAATTAATCAACGTTTTTGTCAAGGCGCTGCTTTTGTGTGTGTCTCCAAATACGGCTATTGATTGCTCGATTATGTATAGCAGAACTTTCCATGCCACGACATTATGTACACAAATTTCATTGTTTCCTATTTTACAGATATAGCTAACTGTTCTTACTCACCGCCTTGCTTTAATTTAGAAAATATAACAACAATAAATAAATAAAAATTTATTCCAAAAATACCTAATACTTGTATAATCTACTCTGCACACTACACAATTAAATCTATTATATTAAATGATAAACCCTACCCTAGCACTTGTAAAAATTGTGTATTTTGTATACTAATATAGCCTATTAGTATACAAATTACACAATTTTTACAAAATTATCTTCAGAATTTAACCTACCCAATTTGGCTATGCCAGTGCTAGGGCAGGGTTTATCATTTAATAATAGATTTAATTGTGTAGTGTGCAGTGGTGTGTATGTGTGTGTGTGTGCGTATGTTTTGGCGATGTCTGTACGTATGAATCCTTCGACGAATGATACAGACGACAATAGAATAAAGGTAAAAATTTGAGAAAAGAAATAAAAATAAATAACGAAAAAATAATAATAATGATAGTAAATTAATAAAGAAGAAAATAATGGAATGTTAGTCTGAAGCAATGATCGTTCACCATATTCTCAGATGAGAACATGGTAAGCGCTCCTTGCGTCATCGGTGACTAGCCATTTGATTAATTGTTTGTTGAACTGTTTTGTTGAAAGTTTTGTATAATTGAAACTCGTCGGCCCGGCTTCGCCCGGGTGAAAATCAAGAGTAATCTCAGAAGACCCATTTCAATTTTTTTCCCACATGTTCGATAGGTGATAATTTGCTTTAAGACATAACTACGCTATTATTATTATAACTGGAGCGAACGAGCGAAGCGAGTAATGTATAAATAAATCATTCATAGCACCCGAGCGAAGCCGGACCGGGCCGCTAGTTATTTTATAATTATGGGAACCATTTTAATATGACAAATGAATCAATTTATTTCGATTTATTTTGACGTTTTTTATAGTATCAAGATAAATAAGAGTTAAAATATTCATACTACCACTAATTACTGTTTGATGTCAAAAATAATTTTAATTATATGTATATACCAATTTTTATGCCCACATAGCGATAAAATAATCATTAAAAATAATTTTTATGCCATTGACTTTTTGCTTGTAGTATGCAAGTACAAGGTACTTCTATATTTAGGTTGAACGATGGAAATATTTTACGTGATGAAAATTGTTACAATAACATCTAATAAATCATAGTATAGTATGGCAGACCCACGCGCATTTTCTGGTATAATTTTTAGGGTGGATAAACTTATATGTTTACCTAGTTTTATATTGTAGGAAAACTCCAGATGTTACGCCGCTGGCGACAATAGAATCATCGAGAACAAGTAACAATGTGTGAGGCGTGGCATGATATCGAAGACACAGGTAACCACCAGAATATTCTGGAAAGCGCGCGATCGTGAGGGGATCAAGCTGCTAGCTCTATATAAGCAGGTGCAGTCACCATAGTGGGAGAGTCGTGTGACAGTGTCGATTTGAAATAAATACAGCATATAAATTGTTCAGTGTTATTAAAGCGCTTCAGGTCGTTGGTTAAGAAAAAAGAACGGCTGAACCGATTTTGAAAAATTTCTTTCAGATCATGTTTACGTTAATACGCGTCGATTGGCATCATAACGTAGTCGATATCATTTTTCAATCTCGAGATTTCGTCTTAGAATTTTAGAAAGAAATGGACACATACGTACGTATGTACGTACATACATACACACAAACACACATAGACATCTTTCTAAAAATAGTGTAAAAATAGTGTAGTGACCTTGAAACATAAAAATTTGTTATACATTTTGATTTCGATTTTCGGACCCATTACAATAACTTTCAATAAGAAGTTAATAAAGCCCATTACGACACTAGAAATACAATCTACTATTTCGTCTTGTTTAGTGACCTATATATCAAACGTCAAATATATGCTTTAATGACATTGTACAAAAATATACACATTCTGCAAATTAATTATTTTTTATGCAAAGGAGGTGTTTTTGGTTACGAAGCATTTGCTTGCATTTATCTAGGCCAGGAATGCAATTTAGTTGTATATCAACATCAACACTATCTATATGTAACTTTTCACCAATCGTGATTTGATACTTAACACTCGTTCTATCTTTATTCACTACGTACTGTTTGACAGAAAAAGAAACGTGTTAACACGAGTTACCTGTGTTTAGTCGTTATAGTGAAAATCACTGTCAGTAAAAATACTGAAATCAACTCTGACGCCTTCAGTTTTTGTAATATTGCATAATCATTACTTGCTCATAATATTTTTAATATTATGGTTTTGTATGTAGGTACCTATTTACTTGGGTGATTGTTAATAGGTACATAAACGAGCCTACACTACATGAGGAATGAGTATTGTAGATATCATCGTCCTTTCGTTATTGAAGTGCAACTTCTTATGCGGCGACGATTTGAAGGGTCAAATGCTAGCTCGATGAAACGAAGAATGCAAGATGGAAAGAATGTTCCTCTCCGTGGGGTCTGTGTTATAATTTTTTATATGCCATAGTCTGTTATAGATGCATTCGAAAAAAAGCCACTAAAAAAAGGAAAATAATAAAATTTTGAGGATGGCGCCAATTTAATAAAATTTGAAGTCGGTTAAAAAAGTGCCGATTTAATTATTATCTACTTTTTAACCGACTTCATATTATTAAATTGGCGTTGTCCTCAAAATTTTATTATTTTACTCTTTTTGTTAGGGCACGTCCAGTAGTAAAGTCGATGCTTATAAATCACTGACTTGAATTAGTGATGCGCGACTAACGAGATGTTTTAGTTGATTGTCTCGATTATTCAAACATCTCGATGGCTCTCGATTGTCACTTGAACTCGATTGTTGTTATTTCATAGCTCACCGAGACTGAGTCGCATAGTACTGAATCGTACACTGTCGAGAGCCACATAATATACAATCGTTCATCACTCAACAACTGTGGTCGAGTCGATGGTCGATTGTGCAGTAATCGCGTAATACGAATTCAATAGTGAAGAGATCACAGAATACCAACTGAACAGTGAACAATCAGCGAGTCGCATGAACGTCAGTCGACTAGCATATAACCTTGAATCGCGATTGTATGTATTCTCATTCGCTGCTATTGCTATAACCTATATGATAAATAATCGACTTGAACAATCGATTGTAAAATCAAACTCCGATTCGATTGTGGACTCGATTGTTATTATGAACGATTGCAATTGTTTCGATTGTAAAAACATCTCGTATCGCCCATCACTAACTTGAATTTCGGAACTATAAACGAAAGTTATTACATAGAAATAGAAATACAAAAACACACACAGAATTTCTACCGAAAAGATGAAGGCCTCCGCACTCCGACATACAAAACCAATGACCAATCGTACAAGGACGGGATACGACCGAGTAGAGAACTCACGCCCACCACTACACCTTGCGCAGTTGACCAATTACAGAGAGACGGATACGACCGAACAGAGAACACACTGGTACTAGGCATAAAAGAAGGAAGGACACCAGTCACTGACACACTGACCTGTGATCCGCCAAGGAGGACACTTCGACCCTGCCACATCGCCTTTGAGAATTTTTACCGCAGTTGTAGACGAAACGTCAGGTAGAAATACCACCGGACCACGGCCTACAAGCCCGGAAACAATGCCGGCCGTGAAAGCTTGCACATCTGGATAGTTATTATATAGTTTCTGAAGTTTTACGAAATCAAGGGACGACAAAATGAAAATCAGCATGTTCGGAAATGTTATCTCTTCTAATATTTCCTGTATAGTTCCCGTTATGCTAACAAAGTGTCATATTAAACCTATCATTTACATATTGGTATAGCGTTACCTACGTTTGTACAAAGGAGATAACATTGTGTAATGGCACATTGGTAATTTGCATAAACATGAATATTACACACGATTATGAAAGTCACAATTACAATTGAGACACTCTTGTGTGTGTAAGTTGAACTAGACATGCTTAACGCCTAAATGCCGCTTCACAATTACTCAATGGTTCTCTAACGTTGACGTTCGGTATCGTAAGGTAAAAAAAATTCCACTCTCGGGCACTGTGGAGAAATCGGTAACTCGCCTAGCCGGAAACTGGGAGTTTCGGGTTCAAGTCCCGACAGTGGTCATTTGATTTTTTCTTAGATATAGCTCAAAAATCATGGCAGCCTAGCTGTCTGAGATATGTATTATTTTCACCTTTAATTGTTATGTGAATAATATGGTGTGGATATAAGGGGTTTTAAATCGATTGATTTTGTCATATACCAAGTAAAAAAAACTGTTTAACAAAAAACTCACTAAAAAGAGGAAATAACAAGCCGTGAGGTGGGTCGTTTATTAGGACTAAAGTGGTCCACACGACGAACTTCTCAGTTTGATAAAAAAGTATTTAATAATAATAATTAAATTAGATATTACACAGAAAAGTAATCATTTTAATCATTAAAACATAATTATTATTTATTTTTAACAATAATTAAAAAAAAAAAACGGCTTGACCGATTTTTATAAAATTTACGTCGGATCAAAATGACGTTAACACGCCTCGATTGACACCCTTACGAAGTCGATATAATTTTTTATTCGCGAGATATTGTGTAAAATCTACTTTTTTGGAGTCTATTTGGTTAAGAAAAAAGAACGGCTGAACCGATTGTGAAAAAATTTCTTTCAGATCATATTTACGTTAAAAACATCTTTGAATGGCTGTAGCTCCTAAACTAAAAGAGATACAGACGTTTGCTTGTGCTCACTGAATTCAGCGTATTTTTTTCTATAAACATTATTAATTTCAAGCACATATTAAAGATTTCGATTTTTGCGATTTTTTAAGGCCTATACCTTTGAAAAAATGCGATTTTTGGCGAAAATCGAAATCTCTCGGAACTTTATGAAAATCGCCATGCTTGTAGAAAATGACATGCTGATTCCAGTGAGCACAAGCAAACTTCTGTATCTCTTCAGGTTTAGAAGTTATGTCCGTTCAAAGTTTCTCAGAAATCATAAAAACATCTTTGAATGGCTGTAGCTCCTAAACTAAAAGAGATACAGACGTTTGCTTTTGCTCACTGAATTCAGCGTATTTTTTTCTATAAACATTCTTAATTTCAAGCACATATTAAAGATTTCGATTTTTGCGATTTTTTTAAGGCCTATATACCTTTGAAAAAATGCGATTTTTGGCGAAAATCGAAATCTCTCAGAACTTTATGAAAATCGCCATGCTTGTAGAAAATGACACACTGATTCCAGCGAGCACAAGCAAACTTCTGTATCTCTACAGGTTTAGAAGTTATGTCCGTTCAAAGTTTCTCAGAAATCATAAAAACATCTTTGAATGGCTGTAGCTCCTAAACTAAAAGAGATACAGACGTTTGCTTGTGCTCACTGAATTCAGCGTATTTTTTTCTATAAACATTATTAATTTCAAGCACATATTAAAGATTTCGATTTTTGCGATTTTTTTAAGGCCTATACCTTTGAAAAAATGCGATTTTTGGCGAAAATCGAAATCTCTCAGAACTTTATGAAAATCGCCATGCTTGTAGAAAATGACACGCTGATTCCAGCGAGCACAAGCAAACTTCTGTATCTCTACAGGTTTAGAAGTTATGTCCGTTCAAAGTTTCTCAGAAATCATAAAAACATCTTTGAATGGCTGTAGCTCCTAAACTAAAAGAGATACAGACGTTTGCTTGTGCTCACTGAATTCAGCGTATTTTTTTCTATAAACATTATTAATTTCAAGCACATATTAAAGATTTCGATTTTTGCGATTTTTTTAAGGTATATACCTTTGAAAAAATGCGATTTTTGGCGAAAATCGAAATCTCTCAGAACTTTATGAAAATCGCCATGCTTGTAGAAAATGACACGCTGATTCCAGCGAACACAAGCAAACTTCTGTATCTCTACAGGTTTAGAAGTTATGTCCGTTCAAAGTTTCTCAGAAATCATAAAAACATCTTTGAATGGCTGTAGCTCCTAAACTAAAAGAGATACAGACGTTTGCTTGTGCTCACTGAATTCAGCGTATTTTTTTCTATAAACATTATTAATTTCAAGCACATATTAAAGATTTCGATTTTTGCGATTTTTTAAGGCCTATACCTACCTTTGAAAAAATGCGATTTTTGGCGAAAATCGAAATCTCTCAGAACTTTATGAAAATCGCCATGCTTGTAGAAAATGACACGCTGATTCCAGCGAGCACAAGCAAACTTCTGTATCTCTACAGGTTTAGAAGTTATGTCCGTTCAAAGTTTCTCAGAAATCATAAAAACATCTTTGAATGGCTGTAGCTCCTAAACTAAAAGAGATACAGACGTTTGCTTGTGCTCACTGAATTCAGCGTATTTTTTTCTATAAACATTCTTAATTTCAAGCAGATATTAAAGATTTCGATTTTTGCGATTTTTTTAAGGCCTATACCTTTGAAAAAATGCGATTTTTGGCGAAAATCGAAATCTCTCGGAACTTTATGAAAATCGCCATGCTTGTAGAAAATGACATGCTGATTCCAGTGAGCACAAGCAAACTTCTGTATCTCTTCAGGTTTAGAAGTTATGTCCGTTCAAAGTTTCTCAGAAATCATAAAAACATCTTTGAATGGCTGTAGCTCCTAAACTAAAAGAGATACAGACGTTTGCTTTTGCTCACTGAATTCAGCGTATTTTTTTCTATAAACATTCTTAATTTCAAGCACATATTAAAGATTTCGATTTTTGCGATTTTTTTAAGGCCTATACCTTTGAAAAAATGCGATTTTTGGCGAAAATCGAAATCTCTCAGAACTTTATGAAAATCGCCATGCTTGTAGAAAATGACACGCTGATTCCAGCGAGCACAAGCAAACTTCTGTATCTCTACAGGTTTAGAAGTTATGTCCGTTCAAAGTTTCTCAGAAATCATAAAAACATCTTTGAATGGCTGTAGCTCCTAAACTAAAAGAGATACAGACGTTTGCTTGTGCTCACTGAATTCAGCGTATTTTTTTCTATAAACATTATTAATTTCAAGCACATATTAAAGATTTCGATTTTTGCGATTTTTTTAAGGTATATACCTTTGAAAAAATGCGATTTTTGGCGAAAATCGAAATCTCTCAGAACTTTATGAAAATCGCCATGCTTGTAGAAAATGACACGCTGATTCCAGCGAACACAAGCAAACTTCTGTATCTCTACAGGTTTAGAAGTTATGTCCGTTCAAAGTTTCTCAGAAATCATAAAAACATCTTTGAATGGCTGTAGCTCCTAAACTAAAAGAGATACAGACGTTTGCTTGTGCTCACTGAATTCAGCGTATTTTTTTCTATAAACATTATTAATTTCAAGCACATATTAAAGATTTCGATTTTTGCGATTTTTTAAGGCCTATACCTACCTTTGAAAAAATGCGATTTTTGGCGAAAATCGAAATCTCTCAGAACTTTATGAAAATCGCCATGCTTGTAGAAAATGACACGCTGATTCCAGCGAGCACAAGCAAACTTCTGTATCTCTACAGGTTTAGAAGTTATGTCCGTTCAAAGTTTCTCAGAAATCATAAAAACATCTTTGAATGGCTGTAGCTCCTAAACTAAAAGAGATACAGACGTTTGCTTGTGCTCACTGAATTCAGCGTATTTTTTTCTATAAACATTCTTAATTTCAAGCAGATATTAAAGATTTCGATTTTTGCGATTTTTTTAAGGCCTATACCTTTGAAAAAATGCGATTTTTGGCGAAAATCGAAATCTCTCGGAACTTTATGAAAATCGCCATGCTTGTAGAAAATGACATGCTGATTCCAGTGAGCACAAGCAAACTTCTGTATCTCTTCAGGTTTAGAAGTTATGTCCGTTCAAAGTTTCTCAGAAATCATAAAAACATCTTTGAATGGCTGTAGCTCCTAAACTAAAAGAGATACAGACGTTTGCTTTTGCTCACTGAATTCAGCGTATTTTTTTCTATAAACATTCTTAATTTCAAGCACATATTAAAGATTTCGATTTTTGCGATTTTTTTAAGGCCTATACCTTTGAAAAAATGCGATTTTTGGCGAAAATCGAAATCTCTCAGAACTTTATGAAAATCGCCATGCTTGTAGAAAATGACACGCTGATTCCAGCGAGCACAAGCAAACTTCTGTATCTCTACAGGTTTAGAAGTTATGTCCGTTCAAAGTTTCTCAGAAATCATAAAAACATCTTTGAATGGCTGTAGCTCCTAAACTAAAAGAGATACAGACGTTTGCTTGTGCTCACTGAATTCAGCGTATTTTTTTCTATAAACATTATTAATTTCAAGCACATATTAAAGATTTCGATTTTTGCGATTTTTTTAAGGCCTATACCTTTGAAAAAATGCGATTTTTGGCGAAAATCGAAATCTCTCAGAACTTTATGAAAATCGCCATGCTTGTAGAAAATGACACGCTGATTCCAGCGAGCACAAGCAAACTTCTGTATCTCTACAGGTTTAGAAGTTATGTCCGTTCAAAGTTTCTCAGAAATCATAAAAACATCTTTGAATGGCTGTAGCTCCTAAACTAAAAGAGATACAGACGTTTGCTTGTGCTCACTGAATTCAGCGTATTTTTTTCTATAAACATTATTAATTTCAAGCACATATTAAAGATTTCGATTTTTGCGATTTTTTTAAGGCATATACCTTTGAAAAAATGCGATTTTTGGCGAAAATCGAAATCTCTCAGAACTTTATGAAAATCGCCATGCTTGTAGAAAATGACACGCTGATTCCAGCGAGCACAAGCAAACTTCTGTATCTCTACAGGTTTAGAAGTTATGTCCGTTCAAAGTTTCTCAGAAATCATAAAAACATCTTTGAATGGCTGTAGCTCCTAAACTAAAAGAGATACAGACGTTTGCTTGTGCTCACTGAATTCAGCGTATTTTTTTCTATAAACATTCTTAATTTCAAGCAGATATTAAAGATTTCGATTTTTGCGATTTTTTTAAGGCATACCTTTGAAAAAATGCGATTTTTGGCGAAAATCGAAATCTCTCAGAACTTTATGAAAATCGCCATGCTTGTAGAAAATGACACGCTGATTCCAGCGAGCACAAGCAAACTTCTGTATCTCTACAGGTTTAGAAGTTATGTCCGTTCAAAGTTTCTCAGAAATCATAAAAACATCTTTGAATGGCTGTAGCTCCTAAACTAAAAGAGATACAGACGTTTGCTTGTGCTCACTGAATTCAGCGTATTTTTTTCTATAAACATTCTTAATTTCAAGCACATATTAAAGATTTTGATTTTTGCGATTTTTTTAAGGCAGAAGTTTCCCGAAAGTTGCAAAAACATCTTTGAATGGCCGTAACTTCTAAACTAAAAGATATATAGACGTTTGCTTGTGCTCTCTGGATTCGGCGTAATTTTTTCTATAAACATTCTCAATTTCAAAAATGTATTAAAGATTTCGATTTTTAACTTCCCATTGGAAGTTATTGTAATGGGTCCGAAAATCGAAATCAAAATGTATAACACATTTTTATGTTTCAAGGTCACTACACTATTTTTACACTATTTTTAGAAAGATGTCTGTGTGTATGTGTGTGTGTACGTATGTACCTACGTACGTATGTGTCCATTTCTTTCTAAGACGAAATCTCGAGAATGAAAAATGATATCGACTACGTTAGGGTGCCAATCGACGCGTATTAACGCAAATATGATCTGAAAGAAATTTTTTCAAAATGGGTTCAGCCGTTCTTTTTTTTTAACCAAATAGACTTCAAAAAAGTAGATTTTACACAATATCTGGCGAATAAAAAATTATATCGACTTCGTAAGGGTGTCAATCGAGGCGTGTTAACGTCATTTTGATCCGACATAAATTTTATAAAAATCGGTTGAGCCGTTTTCTTTTTAATTATTGTTAAAAATAAATAATAATTATGTTATAATGGTTAAAATGATTACTTTTCTGTGTAATATCTAATTTAATTATTATTTTTAAATATTTATCAAACTGGGAAGTTCGTCGTGTGGACCTCAACCGACACACACGTACGTCGTACGTATACACACACACACACACACAGAGACAGACACAGCCATCTTTCTAAAAATAGTGTAAAAATAATGTAGTGACCTTAAACATAAAGATTTGTTATACATGTTGATTTCGATTTTCGGACCCATTACAATAACTTCCAATGGGAAGTAAAAAAAACTAACATTTACCTGAACGGTATAACAGTCCGTTAATGTACTTCCGGTTAATCCTGCCTAGAAGACACATTTAAAATGTTCACGAGCCGCCACTGAAAGGAACCATGCGTTATTGTGAACTGTCATCAATGGATTACTGACATTTGTGTGTGTGTGTGTTTGTGTGTTTGTACGTTGAACTAGACACGTTTAGTGCTTATAAAGAATTGTACGTGGGATTCCGATTATACAGAATTCGTCATCAGTATTTAAAGATTCAGGTCCCGTAAGAATATCGCAGCCTCACATAACAGAAATTGAAAGTGGATAGCGACTGTGCACTTATAGAGCCGTGGTATCGTGACATTGACTTTCAACTTTAAATCGTAATTCGTGTACCACTTTAAAAAAAATAAACTACAATTGATGTCAACGCTAGAAAAAAACTCGGGTCGCAGTGCCAAAACCCTGCCGATATAGTGTATTTACTAATACAGGCCTTGTGGCTTTATTATGTGAACTTAAGTTTGTTTTTGGACAAAATGAAAAATTTAACCCCTTAATACATCCCTTAAAATAATATTTTTTTTCCTAATTTCAATATTATTATCAATGCAACCTCTGTACCAAATTAAATACACCCGTCAGTAAATAAATCACTATCCGTAAGCTAGTGTTTTCATAAAATTTGTAAATCCGGTCCTGTCGTGCCGATTTTGTTAAAATTTTAGCAACGCATTTTAATCTCTACCAAAGGGTTAAATTCCAATTTTGAAACAACTCTGGGATTTTTTTCGGTATTTTCGGGCCCAAAAACTTTTTTCAACCCCTAAAAACTACCCTTAAAATGGTCCGATTGGGCCCATTTTAAATAGGTTCCGTGCGGTGATGGATTCCAACGTGTCTACCAAATTTCGTTCAAATCAATTAAGTCTTTCGAGAGTTATGCCGCGAACACACACACACACACACACACATATATATATATATATATATATATATATATCTAAACATTTTCAAAAATGGTGCCAAATTGTTCAGGAGGCTATGAAACGTCGAGAAATTTTGGTCCGACCCCTAGGTCCCGCCATCCGACCGACGCCAATAGTGTATGTGCCATATGGCAAATACATACTAATAATATCAAGTCAACTGGTGCATAACTAACAATGAAATTACCTTGCGATTTGCGAAGTTTTACTTTTGTTAAAAATCGGTGTTAAATTTTTCAAGGTACGTTCCTCATGATCGAGCCAATAAAAAAATAAATAAAAAAAATTAAACAAACGCTACGGCCAACTCAAACAAATCACATCATTCAGGGATGTACACCTAGATAAATAAAACTTGGACACAAAATGTAAACACATCTTTACATGCATGTATACTCATTTTTAGTGTATTTGCCATATGGCACATACACTATTGGCGTCGGTCGGATGGCGGGACCTAGGGGTCGGACCAAAATTTCTCGACGTTTCATAGCCTCCTGAACAATTTGGCACCATTTTTGGAAATGTTTATATATATATGTATATATATATATATATATTTATATTTATATATATTTATATATATATGTGTTCGCGGCATAACTCTCGAAAGACTTAATTGATTTGAACGAAATTTGGTAGCCACGTTGGAATCCATCACCGCACGGAACCTATTTAAAATGGGCCTAATCGGACCATTTTAAGGGTAGTTTTTAGGGGTTGAAAAAAGTTTTTGGGCCCAAAAATACCGAAAAAAATCTCAGAATTGTTTCAAAATTGGAATTTAACCCTTTAGTAGAGATTAAAATGTGTTGCTAAAATTTTAACAAAATCGGCACGACAGGACCGGACTTACAAATTTTATGAAAACACTAGTTTACGGATAGTGATTTATTTGCTGACGGGTGTATTTAATTTGGTACAGAGGTTGCATTGATAATAATATTGAAATTAGGAAAAAAAATATTATTTTAAGGGATGTATTAAGGGGTTAAATTTTTCATTTTGTCCAAAAACAAACTTAAGTTCACATAATAAAGCCACAAGGCCTGCATTAGCAAATACACTATATTGTCGGCAGGGTTTTGGCACTGCGACCCGAGTTTTTTTTTTGAAGTGAAAACTACCTTAGTAGACCAGAGTCGATAATTTTTGAAACCAAAAAAAATAATAGTAGGATGAAACCAATTTGAAAAGGAAGAGAATATAACAAAAATGAAAGGAAAAATAATTTACGGGCGATCTGAGGTCGGGAAGTGGTAGGGGGTGAGTTTTTAAGGGTAAAAAACGGTTTATCTTGATTTCCGGCAAAACTACAAGTCCTATGGAAAAAGTTTAATGCGGCAAAGTTGTAGGTAATAAAAAGATCTACAGCTTTTGTATCACACTTTTTTCACATAACCTCAAAATTTATGTGAAAAATTCAAATAACCAATTTTTTGGTTTTTTATTTTTATCTTTTACAAAAAAATTTTTTTTTCACGAAATTTGGTGAAAACATACCTTTTTATGTCCCAAATACACTGTAATTTTTTTGATATAAAATATTTATTTTTTCACCTTATTTTGACTTAATATCGAAAAAGCACTCTAATTTTCAATCGAAAATTCTCACGTTAAAATATCTGCTTTTTTAAAAAAGTCGGTGGGCTTTTTGTTCGTTGAAATCTCTACTTTATGATGGTGTAAAAAAAATATACATTACTACGGTAAATGTTCTCATAAAATGCAAAGAAACGAGTAATTAAAGAGTAAATTTTAATAAATAGCTCAAAATTGTACATAATGATTAAAAAAAATTTTTCGGATTCGAGTTTTTTTCGTTTCTTTGCATTTTCTGAGAACATTTACCGTAGTAATGTATATTTTTTTTCGTTCGCAACTACTTCCGTAAGAATTCGCAACATACTTCTTCTCTACATAGTATAAATTGAAGTCGCTTTTCGCGTCTGTTTGTTTGTTTAACCGCTAACTCCTCCTAAACCACGCAACGGATTTTGATGCGGTTTTCACTTTTCCCTATGTTCGGTTTCCTGTGATACACCCTGTATAAATAGAGAAGTATAAGTGCACGGACTCACTATCTTAAATTTTGAAACTTGAAATAATATTACGATTGAAAATATGAATTGGTACTACATCAAATAACCGTAGCAGTTGGCGGCCTAAAAAAAATAAAAAAAAGAAGCCAACGATCAGTGAAGACAGAAACCCGAAATAATTGATGTGAGATATTTCTACTTCTGACAAGTGAACAATTTACTATACATATTTCAGACTCACATCATGCTGTATTAATGCAAATCCTTATATAGATATTTTACCGCTAAGAGTTGGTAATTTTCGTTCCTCAGCTAAGGCCTCAGCATCCTACGCGAATAACTTTATAGCTATGCAGTCAAGACCCAAAGGTCGCTGGACCCAAAGGTCGCTGACACGATTCTCAATTTTGTGTCTCGTTTAGAGGTAATGTTAGCCTGCAGATAAATCCTGCGTGGGATCAAGAATCTGCTCCAAAAACTAGGGCTTTGCAAGAATATTATGATACAATATTTTTGATGGCAAGAATATGATGATACGATATTTTTGATGAATATCGTCACAGTCTCGTTGGGTTTGAGAGTGGCCGAGCGTGTAGCTATGCTGTTGTTTATATGGCGTTGCTATGGTTCCTCTATTACAAGTCCCCAGTTCCCGGGTTCTAGCACGAGAGTTGGTAAAAGTGTCAATTGGATTTTCAATTCATTATTAAAAAAAATAATGAATTGAAAATATGAAGTGGTGCTAGGCCCAAATAACCTTAGCTGTTGGTGGTATTTAAAAAAAAACACAAACACACAGTCTCGTTGGTAAAGAAAAAGATGTAATTATTGTAGAGTAGCGTTTCATAAAATTTTTCGTTTATGACCCACTAAAAATTAGCAAAATTTTCCCGGACCCCCATA
Organism: Mongoloraphidia duomilia; assembly: GCA_039654895.1. Classification (NCBI taxonomy): domain Eukaryota; kingdom Metazoa; phylum Arthropoda; class Insecta; order Raphidioptera; family Raphidiidae; genus Mongoloraphidia; species Mongoloraphidia duomilia. The sequence continues at coordinate 3,309,395 of CM077522.1, read as the reverse complement.
AATATAAAACAGAGTAATTTATTATATAAATAAAACAAAAAATCACCCCATAAAAGGTAAAGAAAAATTTCTCCATAAGAAAAGCGCTAGAATTTTAAATCGATCCTGCTCGAAAAATAATTGATCTATTGAAACGATTTTTTTAATATCTCTGTGTGTTTTAAAGACCACCAACAGCTAAGGTTACTTGGGCCTAGCACCAATTCATATTTTCAATTCATTATTTTTTTTAATAATAAATTGAAAATCTAATTGACACCTTTATCATCTCTCGGGCTAGAACCCGCGGGAACTGGGGACTTGCATATATATATTTAACTGTGTGTGCATACTGTGTACCTATTTAACATACTTATGTCAGGTTTATCGTACATTTAACACGCTGTTTTGTTAATCGCTGTTAAATTTTTACACATAAAACATACGAAGTAACCATAGAAATAACAGCGAATTAACATAACAGCGTGATTAAAATGTACGATAAACCCGACCTTAGTTTTTTTTCAACAATTTCCACTTCGAAACAAAATTTCACAAATATTATACTTGACCCTTAAATTTGTTTAATTTAACTTTTCAACTGCGAAAGTAAAGGATTTGGCCTTGGGTTTGAATCCCGACGGTAACATATAATTTTTATTTTTATGAATAAAACCCTTTTAAATTAAAAGTTAATACATATACAAATTAAAATACATATGAAACAAAATCAGACAGCAAATAATTACTTCTAGACGTGTAATAAAAATGACTCATTAACTTTAAATATTAGGTACTAAAATTGCGAGTAATGAATCATTCTTATTACGTGGAGAAACTTTAATATTTCAGTTTCTATTGTCATCAGGACAAAAGTAATGTATCATCAATTAGTAGCTAATTCTTCAATCTTAGCTTGCTAATAACTAACGAATAATAATTTGTAATATTATCCCAAGCGGCAGGTAATAAATGAAGGGGGTTACCTGGAAAGTATTCCGAAGTTAGTGATATTTTGGTGTGTTGTTTGCAGGTACTCTGTGGAGTAGAATCTGAGTTTTCGACCTCGAGAACCCTGTGCTAACGTGCGGGGAGCCGAAAAACCACGAAATTTTACCACTTTTTTTGCTTTTTTCGAAATCTCTCAGAAACAGTTGATTTAAGCAATTCTTTCATTATGTAATGTTTTAAAGATGATTACATTTCCTAAAATTTTCATTCCCACAACTTTTCTGTGGTACTAATGGTAAGCGCGCTGCAGCTTCTTGAAAATCACCCGCTCAGCTTTTTGAATCCTTTTAAATTTCGCGCTCATATTAGAACCGCCTACTTCTGTAGTCTATTGAAAATACACGACTTAAAATTTATTCGATGTCATCAAGATACAATCAAATCCAGCGTCGTACCTAGGGCCTGGCAACCGGGACCCGCGTCACGGGCGCTAACCGGAATAGGGCTCTAACCCCAAAGAGGGCGCTAACCCCGAATAGGGCGCTAACCCCGAAGAGGGCGCTAACCCCGAATAGGGCGCTAACCCCGAAGAGGGCGCTAACCCTGAATAGGGCGCTAACCCCGAAGAGGGCGCTAACCTGAATAGGGCTCAATCAGCGATGTGAATATGATTATTTTCAAGCAAAGAGCGCGAAATCAGAATCTTGCCCTTGGCGCCGATGATCCTAACTACGGTACTGATCAAATCAATTTATAGCTTATAAAGTTTACTTTGACCGAGTGTCATTCTAAATCAATTAAATTAAATGATCCTTTGTCTCAAACACCGACTCTGATGTCAGTCCTACGTCAGACGCGTGGTTCAGAGATCGTTGAATCTTCGATTGCATCTGGTGATGAAATGAAATATCACACCGCTACTGCGGTCTTCGACCTTTTATAAAACAAAGTTTTGTTACTTATTTATGTTTGTTCTTAAAGGGTCAATATTTACCCAACTGGTACTATTAGTAAAACGTGGATTTTCAGCAGGCTTGGATACTTCCGGACAGGGTTGTCCTTAGGGATTGAGGCGCCCGGGTTAAAGACACTTGAACCATCTCGATATTCATCTGGAATTATTGACGGAAACCATGGAAAACCTCAAACAAGATGGCCGGTACAGGAATTACCGTTTCTCGGCGTGAGGCAGTAGGAAAAAGTCCTAGCCACATTTGCCCCCGCCGGGATTCGAACCCAGTACCTTCCCAATGCGAGTCTAGTGCTGTACCACTAAGCTACATCGCTGGGTTAATTATATGATATTATATGATAATTGATGTGACGAAAATCCGTCAACTATTTGGTCGAAGTCGCCCGTTTCTAGACAGCAGTTAAAAAGAATGTTGGTGGTTTTTTTAAGATGAGGGCGCCTTGTTTATTGCATCGAACGATTGTTGCTGTCACCATAATATTATTATGAGTGTGCGGAGTGAAAACAAAGCCGTTACGCCTTGCAAAATATTCCTGCAAACGAAGAACGACCTTGCCATAAAACTCTTTGCAAACTCACATTTATATTATATATTTAAATATTCTTTGTAGGTATGTGTTTTTTAACAGCGCAACGGTTTTTTTACACCACCGGAAAAAAACAAAAATCTATCCTTTTTTGACGCAGAACTACGTCTTTCCCGGCGGTATATAGGGGGAGGGGGGGTCAAATGTGTGTGACGAAAAAAATCTAACGAAAATGCGTCAAACAATGGTGTTTTTTGCTTACAGTACGTTGAATTAAAGTCAGATCGGTTCGAAACCTGTGTTAAACGAAAGAGGAGAAAATTTTACATAGATTTTCCATTTTCAGCGGCATATGGAGAGAGGTGTATAAAATGTATGTGACGAAAAAATCTAACGAAAATGCCAATACTTCGCTGAATTAAAATCAGATCGGTTCAAAATCTGTGTTAAACGAAAGAGGAGAAATTTGTACATAGATTTGTTTAGCCTTATGTTTTTAGCTCTATCCGAATCATAGTTTTTACGTGATGCGTGCACAAACAAACACACAAACAGACAAACATTCCAAAAATGATCTTAAAGCATTCTATCACATTTCCTTCATCCCCCCAATTATTTTTTTGCAAAGTTTACAGTTTTATTATAATATGTATTATTTAATGCATATAGTGTAAATTTCGACGCATACTGACATTTTGGTTACGCGTGTTTCTGTTAGGCCCGTATTCACCGAGCCTAGTTAGTTATTTATTCCGTTGATTTATTCCCGTGGTAACTATTACTCGTAATAAATAGCGATAATTCAATTCACCAAACGTAGTTAATTTTACTGCATGTATAAATCGTAAGAATAACTATTCTGTCCAATTTCAAGGGTATAAATATTTATTCGCCTAGTAAAATAGGATGGCCACGAAATGCACAAATTACTTTACGACCTGGCGACCTTTTCAGGTAAAAATTAATTCCATATCTTTCAGGTAAAAGCTTTTGTAGTAAAATAAAATAAATTTACATTTTCGATCGATGCGCCATCGGTCGGATCTTTGGTAAACGTGCTTTAGAATCAAAATATTTGACAAATTGAATGAATTGCTTGGTGAATTGAAAATTAATTTTATTCCGAGGAATAAATTTATTCTAAGATTAGTAACTTCTAACTTTAACAGTGTTTGATAAATACGGGCCTTAGGCATGATACGGCTTGACCAATAGTGTATACAGGGTGTCCAAGACTTGCGTTGTCGGCCGATATATTGATTTTGGGTGAAGATAGAAAAAATGTTTAAATACAAAAGTTGTATAAATTTTAATGGTGTATAACCTAAAAATATTTTCAATTATACAGCCTGCCCCATTTAAGCGTGGCAGATCAAAGCTATGTTTTTTTTTACCTAGCACCCTGTTTTTATTTGTTTTTTCAATTCTGCATCTAAATGTGAATAGAAATTATAAGGAAAGCCATGCTCGAAAATTCAGTAATTTTTTAGTTATTCAAGTTTTTTAAAAATGTTTGACACGTGCAGATCTTTACCTAACGTTCGACATAGCCAAAACAGAAACCTTCATCAAACTGAAATTTTGAGAATCACTAGATAATGGACGGATGAATCAATGTCTGTCCTAAAAAAATGAATTTATTATACAGGGTGTTCAAAATAATGTACTTCTTTTACCTAACTTCAATCATGTGTAACTTTGGATTGTTAAATACAACGAGGTTATTTTTTTGCTGGAATTGTATTCTTTAGGATATTTACTAACACTTTTATTAAGGGTTGTCCAAACCTAAACGTATTATTTTAATACGAAAATATTAGGTTTAGGTTTGGACAACCCTTAATAAAAGTGTTAGTAAATATCCTAAAGAATACAATTCCAGCAAAAAAATAACCTCGTTGTATTTAACAATCCAAAGTTACACATGATTGAAGTTAGGTAAAAGAAGTACATTATTTTGAACACCCTGTATAATAAATTCATTTTTTTAGGACATACATTGATTTGTCTGTCAATTATCTAGTGATCCTCAAAATTTCAGTTTGATAAAGGTTTCTGTTTTGGCTATGTCAAATTTTAGGTAAAGGTCTGCACGTGTCAAAAATTTCTAAAAAATTTAAATAACTCAAAAATTACTGAATTTTCGAGCATGACTTCCTTTACAATTTCTATTCACATTTAGATGCAAAATTGAAAAAACAAATAAAAACAGAGTGCTAGGTTAAAAAAAACATAGCTTTGATCTGCCACGCTTAAATGGGACAGGCTGTATAATTGAAAATATTTTTAGGTTATACACCATTAAAATTTATATAACTTTTGTATTTAAACTTTTTTTCTATCTTCACCCAAAATCAATATATCGGCCGACAACGCAAGTCTTGGACACCCTGTATAGTCGAATTTAATCGATAATAGAAAAAATTTTTTCGTTGGAGAGCAGCCAATTAAATAATTGTTTCGAAACATATTGGAAAAAATCATTTTACCAACCAGTGGTCACAGTCAGGAAAATGATTTTTTCCAATATGTTTCGAAACAATTATATAATTGGCTGCTCTCCAACGAAAAAAAATTTTTAATTGCATTTCAGCCGTATAAAACTATTATTTATCTTAATCGATAATGTTTTTCAACTGAGTTTGACCAATACTGTACTTTACATAAATGGCCTCATATACATAGCTGATGTTGCGATACTCGCTTAACCAGTCTTGTCGTTAAATTGCCTTTTTTCAGCCTAAAGCCAGACACTGGACTTGCTCTTAGTACGCCTCTGCTTCCCACGCAATCGACTCACTCGCTTTTGCACAGAATAATAATATGTAAGACTAAAAAAAAATCACAACTGTTAAATCGATTTTTTTCAAATAATGATCTATATTACGTCGGAGAACTTTTTTCAAATTTTTAAACGCTTTTTAAACTTTAGTAAATGTCTCACAACCACTTTTTACAAAAACCAGAAGCTGAACGTTTTTACATTATGAAGGGCAAGTTCGGTTTTGCGCTCAGATTGATCCAAGCGGAGGATAGATATCTTTCAGAGCATAAAAAAACTATGTTGAATTAATGTAAATTCGAACGCATTAGAGCGCTCGGATCGATCTGAGCGCAAAACCGAAAGAAATTTTTTCAAAATCGGTTCAGCCGTTCTTTTTTCTTAACCAAATAGACTCTAAAAAAGTAGATTTTACACAATATCTCGCGAATAAAAAATTATATCGACTTCGTAAGGGTGTCAATCTAGGCGTGTAAACGTCATTTTGATCCGACATAAATTTTATAAAAATCGGTTTAGCCGTTTTTTTTTTTTTGTAAATGATTACTTTTCTGTGTAAAATGTAATTTAATCATTATTATTAAATATTTATCAAACTGGGATGTTCGTCGTGTGGACCTCAAGGGTCGCACTTTAGTCCTAATAAACGACCCACCTCACGGCTTGTTTTGAATCTGATTGTTGTTAACACTCTGGACGTATTTAAAATATTTTAGTTATTTATTGAATAATAAAAAGTGTAATTTAGTTAATAAATTAATTTAAATGCTCATTAAAAAGCACAATTTTAGTACGTAAATATCTGCAGTTAATAAAATAAATTATAAAACATTGTTTGGTATTTTACGCTTTTTTTCAATGATATTTTAATGTACAATTTTTACATTAATGAGTAGATTAGCCTTAATTTTTATTAATGAATTATTAATAGCTCGTTTGTTTATAAATAGGAATAGCTGTGCAAGTTATGGTTTTGGAATTTGTTTTGTTCTTTACAAACAAAGACACGCGTACTATATTTATAATTTTTCCATGCTTTTAATTTGCCTTCACTTATTTTTATATTGTGTACTGTGTAGCACTGTAACAGTTATAAATATACGGATTTTGGAAATTTGTTAATAAACAGTTATTCATTACAAAAAAGGAATTTCTTTATTTATTTTTCCAATTTACACATTTAGTTTTCTACGAATGTTTGACCCAGTAGTATAAAAAATCTGACTAACCAAAGTTATGAATTAAATTCAATATTTGCTCAATGAATAATACAACTTTACACATCGATTTCAGTATGGTGTATAACCTAAAAATATTTTGTGTAAAGTTTGTGTCTGTGACTAAAATTAAAAAAAAAACAAGCCGTGAGGTGGGTCGTTTATTAGGACTAAAGTGCGACCCTTGAGGTCCACACGACGAACTTCTCAGTTTGATAAATATTTAATAATAATAATTAAATTAGATATTACACAGAAAAGTAATCATTTTAATCATTAAAACATAATTATTATTTATTTTTAACAATAATTGAAAAAAAAACTGCTGAACCGATTTTTATAAAATTTATGTCAGATCAAAATGACGTTAACACGCCTCGATTGACACCCTTACGAAGTCGATATAATTTTTTATTCGCGAGATATTGTGTAAAATCTACTTTTTTGGAGTCTATTGGGTTAAGAAAAAAGAACACGTCGATTGGCACCCTATAACGTAGTCGATATCATTTTTCATTCTCGAGATTTCGTCTTAGAAAGAAATGGACACATACGTACACCCACACACACATACACACACACACACAGACATCTTTCTAAAAATAGTGTAGTGACCTTGAAACATAAAAATTTGTTATACATTTTGATCTCGATTTTCGGACCCATTACAATAACTTCCAATGGGAAGTTAAAAACAATATCTAGAGTTATTTTCAAAATTTTTTTTCAAACTCGCAGTTTCCAGGCTGTGCTGTGTCAGCCGCCATTTTGATAAACACGTTTTTGCGATTATTTTAAGAGCGGCTTTTCAGCGCAATAACTCTTAAAATATTAATTTTACGAAATTGCCCGTCCCGCCGCGCCTCTTGTTTTCATACTCAAGATCGACCCATTAACAAATTCCATTCATAAAATTGCTATTGCGATCTATTGCATTTAGAACCCTAGTTTTTTCGGTCTGCCGACACAAGCGACTAGACCCCGCAGTTAGGGTCCATTCTGATTGGTCGAATACCCCATCTTGATGTCGTTTGACACACACACACCTAAACGAAGGTAACAACTAACTAGTGAACCTCTGTATACTAATATGGATAGTTGATAGCGATTAAAAAATGGGTTTTGTATGTGGAGAATGTTCAAACATATATATTCTTCAAGACAGGCATTAATGTTCACAAAGTTAAACTTCAGATAATCTAATTCTAATGGCTTGCTTTCCAACACTAGTGTGGGAAAGATACGTTCCCGCACACCGGCCTGTCAAAAGTCACTTTACATACATGCATATAAAGCAGCTATTTTATAGTGGGTATGGCAAAAATATGAATTACGTCGTATTTGTTCTCTAATATTACTTATTTACTTGCGCAAATTACCCTTATCTTAACTGGTATCTGACCTTGACTTATTTATGACCTATGTCCTATAACATAATCACTTGGAATTTGGAAATATATAAAATAAAATTGACACAGTTAGATAAACGAGCTGATAACAATGTTTGCTATTTAATTTTCAATAAAAGATAATCTTTCTAAAGAAGCTTGTCAATACTAGTAAAATATTTCTTGCAATTTTTTCGGGATTGTCCGGTATTTTGTATCATATACCTAGGGGTTGTCCCACTACGTCACGCTATTTTTTGTTATTTTCGACGCCTCCCCCACTGTCTGCACAGTGCACATCTTTTTACTTCCCACCTCTACTATGGTAGGGAAGTAATGGATTCAGTCCGAAAACAATATTTCGAGATTTTAACAGATTTTCACGTTTTGAGACCCTAGCAATCGTTTAAGATCATTTTCTGACTGATGTCTGTATGTGTGTGTGTATGTGTGTATGTGTGTATGTGTGTATGTGTGTATGTGTGTGTGTATGTGGTCAATTTTTCGCCTTCGATATCTTAAGAACGGAACAACATACGGGCATGCCGATTGTTCTATTGTGTTTATCAGCCTTTAACTTAGATCTGATTAGATTTTGAGTCAAATCGGTTCAGTGGATCCTGAGATATTCAAAAAAACGTCCTCAATGTCACGTATTAACATAGGTAAAAAAATATATAAATGAATTCTAGATGTTATAATATGAAAAAAATGTAAATATTTTTTTTCTCTAAAATGTATAGTTTTCGAGAAAAAAAATATTTTACTAAAAAAAATAAAAATTGTACGTAAATCAAGGTAACCATGATTTTTGCTATATTAAGCTAGCCATCAGTAGACCACCAAACAAAAAAGAGGGCCATGCTTTTTTCAAAGAATAAAAATTAAATTGTGTTTTAAAGACCACCAACAGCTAAGGTTATTTGGGCCTAGTCAAAGAATAAAAAAAAAAGAGTGTTTATTTTTTGCAAATATTTACTAGGTGGGAAGTATAGGACTGGTCATCAGTCGAATTTTTTGTTTATATATCAATGTATTTTTTTATGAAAGTAATAAATTATTCAAATTATAACGAGAAATCTATATACGGTTTTTAATATAAAAGGGCCATGAGAAAGCCAGCATTCATTTGTAATGTTGTTATAAAATAATAGCTCTCGCAGTTAATGGATCTGTAGTCATCGTTGCATATATAGGAAGAATTAAATGTACGCTGTTGGGCACTGTGTAGTAACTGGAAACTTTCCCGACGCGAAATTGGGAGTTCTGGGTTCGATTCCCGGCGGTGCATTTACATTTTTCCTATATAACCTTCTATTTAAATATCATGGCGATAATTCGTCTGATATTCTTATGTTAATTTCACTAATATAGTGAATTTAGTTACGGTGTAGGTGTCTAATCATATTGATTGTTATACTTATGTTTATAATAAATTATTATTATTAATATTAATAATTAATAATTAATAAACATTGCAGGGATGTCAAAATGACTTCAAGAACAGACAAAATTTTTCAACTTTTGTCTTTAAATGAAAGTCTGATAAAAATAATATCGACCCACCAACACCAGAAGACTTTTTTTTCTGAATGCCCCTTGTTAACACAAATGTTAACCATGCCTGATGTGCACCTGACTTATCTGTGCATGAGGCCTCGGTATAGTTCAGGACATACATGTTTTACCACCCTGTGAACTCACATGTGAGTAGACGAAACTGCAAGGCTTCACATTAGCACAAGGCTAAACACGAGACCTTTTAATTTCCTTCCCTCACAAACCGAAATCTCTCCAAACAAGAAACCTATTTTAAAACGTTCACTGTATAATATAAGTATTAACAATGAGATTAACAATCAATTATTATTACCGTACCAATTCAGTATTTTAGTGAAATTAAGACGTATTTAAAAGTGTTAGGTTCCATACGTAAATATTCAAAAAACCGGTTTGGGTAAAATTTTAATTCTTGGTATAAATGATGAAATTCGCCATGTTTAGATCGTTTTCTATTAATAGGGTGGACATGATAGCTCCTACCCAAATTTATATTTAAAATATACCACTTTGTAGCAGAAGAACACAAATATTCGTTTTCGCTATCTGACATTTCAAACGCGATTTAAGCTTGTATCAATGCTAGTATTAAAGCTTCGTTGTGCAAACCTATATAAGCGCTTATAATTTCAGCTACCATCTACCATACATGCTACCATCTAGAATCCCAGCTGCGTACTGCACGTACCTTTAGTAATTTAGTTGAATGGCGTAGAAGTGCGAAACTTCCCATACCTCGCGTCTACCTTCCATGGAATGGAAGTAGTGGGGCGCGTGCGTCATCGTTTAACGCTTTGCGCAAACGCATCCATGAGTTCTATAAGGAGTATTTCACTTCAAAAATGTATACAATTTTAAATAGGTAACATGCCAGAATTTAAATACATAGCCATCAGACCCAGACAGAATACCACCAAATACTATGTCGAAGCCTACGTAAAGACATTGGAGGTCCTCTACATGTCATCAATAAACGTTTGAGACACCACCAGGTGGCAGGTAACCATAAATGCGTTTATATTATGCATAATGTAAGTAGGACTTACTGTGATTCGCGCGTCCTCGTGTGGACATTAACGGTGTTGAAACACCGCATGGCCCGTTTAGAAAAAAAGATCAGTGACTCTCCAGTACTCTTAATAATTATAACTGCAAAGTTTGTAGAGATTGTGATCCAGTAGTCAACTGCGTAAATAAGGAAGACGATGTCTTCGTGGCTTAAGGATTAATAAAAGGAGATACTGATGTTCAATATATTTGCATTTAATACTAATGTTTCGGAAGAAATTCCATGCCATCTTCAGGGTACTGTAAAAATTGTTTCTGTAATTTTTATAGTACCCTGAAGATGCCATGACAGTTCGTGCCATCTTCAGGATACTGTGAAAATTCTGTCCGTAATTTTTAGAGTACTCTGAAGATTACATGAAATTTCTGCCGAAACGTTGGTATTATAAATGCAAATATATTGGAACATCAGTATCGCCTTTTATTGATCCTTAAGCGAAGAAGGCATCATCTTCATCATTTACACCACTCTTCAGAAAAATGTCAACATGCAGGTGACAGCTGACTAAGGAATTACACTTTTGTGTATAAATAATCATTCATCAATATGGCATAATTAGTATAGCTAAATCACTGGATTTTCTTTCAGCCTAGTCAATTTTGATTTTTGACTGTCGTATTGAATAAATCATGTTCTCATCGTGACTTTATCAAAACATTTTCCATTGTCATCTTGTTGATTCAATGGGTTTTTCAAATTTATTTCCATCATTGTTCCATTTTGTCATCTTCCATTAATACAGTTTCATCTCGACAAGCAAGAAACTTATCTACACCGAAATAGCACTGTTGACTCGTTGGGTTTTCCTCTAGCACAGTTGACGTTCGATATTTGGATCATCATCCCGGCAAGACGATGCATAGTCTTCCGTGACGACAGATTGGAGTATTTTTAAAGTTATTTTCCTCATCATTTAATTTTAAACGCATGCTATATTCTGTCACGTGGGTTTCCTTGCTAGCAGGGTTAATCCACGTAAAATGCAGGGCGTTCATTTACATCTACTTCCGAGACCATAGATCAATTGGGTTTTTCTAAAAGATTTTCCTCAACGGCCGACCGCCATTTAAATATGTGCAGTAATTTAACAGACATAAATCATAATATTCAATTAATAAAATACAGAATGTTTCTAAATTGTCTTCCGAGACAATAGATTAATTGGTTTTTCTATAAAAAAAGATTTTTCTAACCGTCCCGTAATTTAAATGTATAGCAATATTTTTGGTAGAAATGCAAATGTTTCTACAGTTTTTTTCCGAGGCAATAAATAAATTAGGTTTTCCTTTTTTTAAAGCCACCAACAGCCAGGGTTATTTGGGCCTCAAACCAATTCATATTTTAGATTTAATATTTTTTAATAATAAGTAGGTAAACGATTTATTGATACGTTAACCAGTTATTTAATTAGAACCTTGGAACTAGGGGCTTGTAATAGAGGAGCCATGGAAACGTCATATAAACAACAGAATCGCTAGACGCTCGGCTATAATAATAATAATAATTTTTATTAATCCAGTAGATCCAAAAGATATAGGACATGTTAAGGTAATCCTTAATTAATTCTTAAGTCCCTGGGTTTTCTAAAAGATTTTCCTGAACGTCCCGTCATTTACAATGTACAATATTTTGACACATTTGGATTCTATGACTCAATCCACGAAATACAATATTTGCGAAACTGTCTTCCATGACAATAGATTAATTGGGTTTTTCTAAAAGATTTTCCTGAACGTTCCGTCATTTCCAGTGTACAATATTTTGACAGATTTGACTGGTATGGCTTCCCAGTGTAGGGGTCAATCCACGCGAAATGCATCACGGTTTCTAGCTCGCCGGTGTTTTATGAATATATATAGTTGAACAACCACATATGCGATGACGGCCACAGCAAATCACATGGGGGTATTGGAAATGCTGCAGCTATATACAGTAAAACCGTACAATAAGTTAAGTACATGCAGGTTAGTCAGTTGCGGACCAACGTTCGATGTAGACAGTTCGTGTTGGTGCTGATTGGAGACAAGACCGCGTGTTTCATCAGTCATAACACAACAAGAGTTTATTATTGTGTTGGTATCCTGAGACCATCCTACACGGTCTCCGCGCGATCTTCGTTGTCCATCAAACGACTCTCTTTTCAAGTGTTTAAAGAGTCATTGGACAGTGCAGCAGCGGTCAGTGAGCCCCCTTGGTGATCCAGCAAATCTTCTTTCCTTTCTTTATATTCATTTCTCTCAACTTCTTTGTTGCAGTTACAACAACAACAAGTTTTCTTGCCTTTAACAAGTTTTGTATAGCTGCGTTTGTTTGTTTTAACCCTCTGTTTCATCCGAACGTCTCGGTGGATGGACCGACTGTTGAACTCAATTTGTATAAAAAACGCACCTTTTACAAGGACATTTTTGTGGAAGATACTTTTGTTGAGTCGTTAATTTATTGTGTCGTGTCGTGTTATTTTTCGGTTGGAATTTTTCAAAATGATGCTTTTTGAGGTGAGTTTTCTTTAATTTTTATAATATGGTACAAAATATTAAAAAATAACCACAAAACGCTAACAATTTTGGAACGTGCATTTCGTCAACTTTGTCAGGAAATGATTAAAATAACATAAATAATTTGGTTTTAATTTTTCCTGGCGATACTTGATTTAATTGTCTTCTAAATAAAAGAGACGCTAATGACCTCTGTTATCAAGCGTCTATAATCTATAATCTCTCTAAATAAAAGACACATAACGATTATAAATAACAAAGTTTTGAATGATGAATTATCATCTATAAAAATACTTATTTGTTTACTCAATTGGTGTTCTTTCAAACTTTAAATCAATATCGGGAAAAATGTCAAGATTAAAAAAATAAAAAAAAGTGAAAACTAATTAAAACAAAATTAACCACAAGATTTTTGAGTTACGGTGAAGGGCTAATAAATAATTAAATCATAACGATTTTTGTTCCCTTAAGCTCACACCATAATCACAACAATTAAGTAGTGAATAATATTATCAGGCAGTATTGCGGCTGCCCTGATTGGTTGGCTATATCCAAGAAAAAATCACATACTACTGTCGGGATATAACCAACCAATCAGGGCAGCCGCAGCAATATTATTCACTACTTAATAATTGTTGTGAATACGATGTGGACTTAAGGGAACAAAAATCTTATGATTTAATTATTTATTTAAAATAAAATTGATCTGGGCTTAATAATAGTCGTTGGGTTACCGTTGTTTTTAACACAATTCGTCTATTATAACCCCCAGTTATTTCCAAGTTCAAATCCGAGAAAAAATGAATTTTCAATTTAATATGTATTAACAATATTTTTAAATTCATCGGTGCTATACAGATAAAAAACTACCTTACAAAAAATAGTTTTTATTCCATCAAGAAATTTTTGAATTAAAAATTTATATAAAAATTTTTTAAATGTTTTTTGGAAGAAAACATGTCATTTTATATTAAAGATTTTAATTAAGAGAGAACTTACTCAAAAATAATTTTATAAAATTTTAAATGTATTTAATGTGACTTGTGTAAACTATATAGTATAAGCACCAATAAATCATCTATCATCTATCTAAAGATAAGTGGTACTTTGAAGCCTCGAAAATAGTATGATTCTGAATTAAATATCAGATACCTATGTGCTAAACTTTTGACTCATCTGTTTATCCTAAAGGTGATCTCTAACAAAGCTAACGAACCATGCTAATTAAGTTCTGATATATTACCAAGTTTTTTAGAGCTTCATTTCAAAGCCTTATATTCGCGTTGATCCAATTAGTATGTGACTATTTATAACTTAGATATAAAATGCGTATTCTTTCTTCTGTCCTCACTTGTCGAGCGTTTAAAATCTACATCTCTCTGGTGTCCCTTCATATAGTTACATAGTATAATAAGACAGACTAACAAAATAAAATATTAGTAAAAAAAAACTTTTTAGAGACAAGCTTTTATTGAAATGTATCTACTAAAAAGGAAAAAATAATGTTTAATAATTTTTATAAAAGCGGGGGTTGTAATCTCTATGATAGTTTATTAGTCGCAACCCCCGCTTTTATAATAATTATGAGACAAAATAATTAAATATTATGTTTTCCTTTTTAGTGCATTTCAATAAAAGCTTGTATTGTCTCTAAAAAGTTTTTTTTACTAATATTTTATTTTATTCATTTTAGTCTTTAAAAATTTTATCCCTCTTTGACACCCGTAGGGGTTAAATTTCGAAAAATCCTTTTTTAGTGGACGCTTTCGTCAGAAAAGGAACCAACTGTCCAAATTTCAAGTTTCTAACTTCAACGATTTGGCCTGGGCGTTAGTCAAAAAAACCCTACATCCCCGTTTGAACCCCTTAGGGGTTGAATTTATTTCTAAAAACGATTTATTCATGTATTGTCATTGGGAATACATATGTGTACAAAATTTCAAATCGATCGGATACATGGAAGTCGTTCAAAATTGACTTGCAAGTTTTGACCAAACAAATAAACAAATACACAAACTAACATACATTGCAAGTTAAATAAAAGCTTGTAAAAAGTCCTAAATTGTACCTACATGAATACAATCAAAAGGATATACCTAAGTCAATTTTTAAATGTTTTTTTTTCTATATTTGTTATTTACTAAAATACAGTGAAATATGAAATTTGTTACGCTTGATTATTTCGCTGCCAAGTCAAAATCCACCCGGGCGAAGCCAGACCGGACAACTAGTAAATTATTTATTCCTCAAAAAAATATACAAATCAATTTGTATAATAATAAATTACTAAAAGAAGGAGGATTTCCTGTCTTGTTTGGGAGACCAGTGCTAGGGTATTTGAAATATTTTAATGAATTATACTTTTTTATTTTTATGCAGTTGATATAGGTATAATTGTGCAATCATTTATATAAGTTTCTGTTGGTAACAATGAAATGCAATACCGTTACTATAAATCATGAACTGAAATCATTTTAAAGATCAAGGTTTTATTGCACAAATCATAGATTTATCTGCAATTAGCAACACGTACTTATAGAAATCTAAATCTTTGAATTTTCAGACTTTCGTTATTTTCATGGTTATGATTTTTTATCTTCATTGATTTCGGAGAACACTTTCAATAAATTTAGAAAATATTTTTTACAAATATTTTAAAAACTTCAAAGTTATTTGATGATCATTAAAATTTGATGAAAATCGTGCAATATTGGACAAAGGTTGAAATAAAACCTTCAATCGCGACGTTTCGCCTTATTTTGAAGACTTTTTCAGCCTCTGAAATTAAAACATCTATAAAAGTCTGAAGAAGTTTTAAATAGAAGACGAAACGTAGCGATTAACAAAAGGGTTCTGTTTCAACCTTTGTCCAATATCTCACGATTTTCATCAAAAGTTATTTGCGTAAGTCAATCAATATTTTAAAAAAATAAATCTATTAATTTATCTTAATCAATATTTTATATTTCAAGGAACCTTTTTTCGCCTGACAAGTTCGAAATTAATTTAATTTACAAAAGAACACACCTTTATATAAACATTTGACAGTTTAAACTTTAAACTTTTGTTTTCAGACTTTTGCACATGCTATCTTATAAATCTTGTATCTTATGTACGGAGCAAACGATGAATTTTTAATAATATCTGCAGAATCCTTAACAGACCACTCCATTTTATACTACAGAGTGTATTTTAGGCTTTTTGAATATTTTAAAACGTGTTAGAAAGCTGTTGAAACTTTATTAGTGTTGATCTACAAATTGTACAGAAGTGAATTCAATTTAGTCTATTTTAAAATCGACGGAAGCTACCGTATAATTTGTTTTAAACAAACCAGCCGTTTTTAAACTGTAATTAATCTAAAACAATGCTATAACGTGATGAATCTCTTCTCTAATCTCTAAATAGTATAAAACAAAGTCGCTGTCTGCCTCTGTCTGTTTCTCCGCTTACTTCTTCTAAACCACGTAACGGATTTTGAAACGGTTTTCACTAATAGAAAGAGCGATAAACGAGGAAAGTTTGTGTATATAATTTGTAAATATTTTGTTCAAAATGGCTGAACTATGACGGTGTTTTGTCAAAAAAAAAGCTTGCACACTTGGATAAAAAAAAAACTGTTTTCGTACGTTTACATGGCTAACGCTGGCCAAATCTTTCACTGTTCGATAAGTGATACTTTGCTTTAGCACATAGGCTATAATAGCTGGAGCGAGCGAGCGAAGCGAGTGGTAATGTATTAATTAATCACAAATTCATACCACTCGGGAGCGAACGAGCGACGCGAGAGAATAATATATTAATAAATTACAAATTCATAATAATAATAATAATCGATTTACCCGGGAGCGAATGAGCGAAGCGAGTGAGTAATATATAAATAAATCGTAAATTCATAGCATCCGGGAGCGGGTGAACGAAGCGAGTGAGTAATGTATTAATAAATCATAAATTTATAGTAGCCGGGAGCTAACGAGCGAAGTGAGTGAGTAATGTATAAAAAATCATAAGTTCATAGCATCCGGGCGATACCGGACCGGGCCGCTAGTTCATAATAAAAGTCTACCCAACTCATCGAGTTCTTTAGATTAGAAGGGTCCATTAATAATAATAATAATAATGCGTTTAACGTCCGTATGTCATAACAGACGCCATTCGCACCATTACTATTTTCAATTTTTACCACTTCCCGTTTTATACATTTTTATACTTAATTAATAGCAATGTGCAAATGAAGGAATTATAGGACATTAGGATAAGGTAGGCAACTTTGGGAGCATAGGAGTTTGACAGTTAATCGGCCATGGCCTTGAATAAAGGAACCATCTCGATATTCATCTGGAATTATTGAGGGAAACCTCAAACAAGATGGCCGGTACAGGAATTACCGTTTCTCGGCGTAAGGCAGTAGGAAAAAATCCTAGTCACATCTGCCCCCGCCGGGATTCGAACTCAGTACCTTCCCAATGCGAGTCTAGTGCTGTACCGCTAAGCTACATCGCTGGGTTAGAAGGGCCCATTATACGTCCAACTCCTTACACGGTTGGATTAATTTCTGACAACAGTGTTTGAGTATCACTGCTATCATCTGTGAAAACTATAAAAAAAGTATGATCGTTAAATTAACGAGTTCGTTTCGTAGTGCGTTTTCAATATTTCATTTAAATCGTTCAGACAATCAGCGTGCATGTTTGGTCATTAAAAAACATATCAAGTGGACAGTAGAAATGGAATTATGACTTCCTTTTCGCTGATTATCTGTTTACCAAGTCGAGTGAAAATTAACTTGCAGCTTTCTATTGCGTCCAATTAGAGTAGTTTTTTTGTGTTAAATTATAGATGCAGTTGACTTACTTACCGATTAATCTTTTAACCATTAACTGTATTACAATGTGATATTATTTGACCAGATTTACAATTAAGGTTAGGTTCATTGTTACAAAACTTAATTATAATTTTTACTATTTATTTATGTAAATAATTGTTGTTTGTGTTTAAGATTCGTTGTAAATTTTTCGCGAAAGTCATATAAATCTTAACAATTATGTTTAAACAAAACAGTGAGTACAAACGTTTAGATTCGATAAACTATTATTTACGGGTATAATTTAGTGTCTGTTAAGAAACCCTCTCATCATTGCCCAGAGAACTGCCAACTCGCACCGTGCTACCCCCGTTCCTCACTCGATTATTCACAACATTCGGATTCGGCAAAATTTTTGGCCTAAACTGAATGTGGTGCCGAAGGTTTATTTTTAGCCGAAGGTAGCCGAAACTAGTGTTGCCGTCTAGATCTAGACTTGCTAGACTCTTGTCTTGTCTAGATTTTCAAGACAAGACTTGCAAAAGTGTTGTCTATAGAAATTTTCAAGACAAGACAAGACTTGCTTTATCTAGATCAAGACTCTTGCCAAAACTCTAGGCAATGTTCAAGAGTCTAGATAAACTAAATAGTACTTAGTAGGTAAAGTAAACTGCTCGGTTAATCTAGACTCTTGAAAATAATCTAGAGTTTTGATATTAGACAAGACAGGAGTTTTTTAATCTAGACTTAGACTTAGTGAAGTCTTGATATTTCAAGACAAGGCAAGACTTTGAAAGTCTTGTCTTGACTTGTCTAGACGGCAACACTAGCCGAAACCTAGGTTGGACTCTACAGTCAACCAAACTACAACATTGCATTTTCTCCTGTGAATACTATTTGGAAAGAAAAAAGTTAGATTTCGCAGTATATTTTTCTTGGCCTAAAAAGAAGTAAAGAGAAGGAGCTTCCGTTAAGTCAGAGTGTTTTTCCTCAGTTGCTGGCCTGCAGGCGGTGAAAACCTTGCCAATTCGGAAAGAAATTGAGCTTCGGAAAGAACTACAATGTGCAGGCGCGGACTGACTATATTTTTTCAAGGACGTTAACATTTGTAGGGGTTCGAGAGAGAAACTTGAGTAATTTGTTATTTGTTGGGATTGTCGGGCCGTCTCCAACTCTGGGAGCCTGGGTCGCTTCAGCTCCTAGCGCCCTTGGCTAGTCCGCGCCTGACGGTGTCTTCCTATTGGTGCTCAGTGAGGACATTTTATAAACAACAACCGGTTAATGAGAGTCATTTGTTTATTGATGTGATGATTATTAGTTAGTTACATTTTATATTATCTTTGTCACCGTTAAAACAACTCTTCAGTAAAACATGAGTGCAAACCTTGAAATTAAAATAATAACTATTAATATATATTAAAGTCAGCCCACGCGTGGCTTTAGACACTTCCTTAAACAAGCATGTAACACTCTCATTAAGTATAAAATATTAGTATTGTTCTATATATATATCATGTCCAAAACAGCTGATGTACGCAATGCAAAATTGTTGTCAATTGATTTTGATCAAATCAAATTAAAATCACGTTCCTGATACAATCCAAACATTCTTACTTGGGTCCAGTTTAGGGTTGCCAGACCTTCTATATTTAAAGTCTTCTATTATTCAAAGACAATTTTCTACCTTCTATGTCTCTAAAATATAGAAGCAAAATCTTCTATATTTTTGCGTTTCAGAAAATAAATATCTGGATGACCGAGCTTTGCTCGGATGAGTTCAAAAAAAATAGTACTTAGTTCCCATTTCATCATTATTGTTGTTATTTTTTTACTTTTCAAATAATTACTGTCTACTGAGTATTTTAATAAGTTAAAGTGCAATGTAGTTTGGTTGACTCTGTATATTTTTTTTAACTTCTGTATTGTAATTTGGATGTTAAAAACGCCGCGAAAAATCCGTCCGTGTTGTTAGTGTATTTGCCATATGGCACATACACTATTGGCGTCGGTCGGATGGTGGGACCTAGGGGTCGGACCAAAATTTCTCGACGTTTCATAGCCTCCTGAACACTTTGGCACCATTTTTAAAAATGTTTATATATATATGTATGTATATATATATATATATATATATATATTTATATATTTATATATTTATATATATATGTGTGTACACGATAACTCTCGACAGACTTAATCGATTGAAACGAAATTTGGTACACACATTGGAACCCATCACCGCAAGAAGCCTATTTAAAATGGGCCCGATCGGACCATTTTCAGGGTTGTATTTAGGGGTTCCAAAAAGTTTTTGGGCCCAAAAATACCGAAAAATTTGTCAGAATCGTTTCAAAATTGAAATTTAACTCTTTAGTAAAGATTAAAATGTGCTGCTAAAATTTTAATAAAATCGGCCCGACAGGACCGGACTTTCAAATTTTATGAAAACACTAGTTTGTTGATACGGATTTACTTAGATATGGAAGGGTGTATTTAATTGGGTGTATTGATGAAATCCATGTCTAATATTGAAATTTAGAAAAATTTAATTATTTTAAGGGCTGTATTAAGGGGTTAAATTTTTTATTTTGTCAAAAAACAAACTTAAGTTTACATAATAATGCCACAATGCCTGTATTAGCAAATACACTATATTGTCGGCAGGGTTTTGGCACTGCGACCCGAGTTTTTATTTCTTTCTAACAGTAATGTTAACAAGCAAGTTATTTGTAATTATCAGGAACCATTGAGCTATTAAATCATAACTAAGAACATAGAACGTGAATAAAATGATAAATTATTAAAACAAGTGAACTAGAAAACTCTAGCCCTAAATAACGTTCAGGACAAAATTTATTATGGATCAAATTAAACGAAATGTATATAATAATTTAACAGACGTAGGTATTTAATGATTTGCATAGATTAATTTTGTTTTAGAAACACGCAAGTTAACCAAAAACAAGGGAGCATCGTATTTATTGTCTTCGTGTCTTATTTGATCTGTGACTTGATAAGACTACGTACGAGGGCAGTCTGAAAAATTTTGAGTGTAGCCTAGTGAATAGCGTACTTGGTACCAGCCTCTAGACTAGACTGTCGTGGGTTCGAATCCCACCTGCGCTCATGGATGTTTTGTGATATTATTTAGTTTTATGTAAGTTGTTATTTAATGTACTTAATTTAAGACGCTAATGACCTAAGTTGTCGACGCGTCTATAATCTACAATAAATAAATAAACGAATGACTGTCAAACAATAACTGTGCGTCTAAAATAAAAAAAAAAAATAAAAATAAAAATGGCTGAGATTTTCACAAGTATCTTGATATATTAGAGTACCAGAATGGTTTTGACGTGCAACGCCATCTTCATTTTGACGCTTAAAATTTTTAGACTACCCTCGTAGTTTGAATGTCATAAAATACGAAATAGTATAATGCCTAATAATGGATGCAATTTGTTCTACTAATAGCTAAATAAAACACTTTATTTGAAATATTATATTACTGTTTCTTAGTTCTTCAACATACTTTTTACTTACAAGAAAATAAGGTTAGTCCGCAATCTGCATAAGTTATCATGTTGTTATCAGAACAAAAATCTATGCAATGGCAGTAAAAAACAAAGACGCATAAAAAACGAAAAAGCATCAGACCTAGTCTTTTGTCTTTATGCCTTGCATTTGATTGATTGCATGCTTGATGACAAAACCAATCAAATGACTGATTTTTTTCTTTGAAATATTACAACATATTCACTGAGAGGTAAAACGAAACCTTAATAATAATATCGTGTTAAAAAAAACTTTTTAACAAAAAAAACCTATTTCAAAAAGCCACAAAAAAAAGGAAAATAATAAAACTTTTGAGGTCTGCGCCATTTTAATAAAATATGAAGTCGATTAAAAAGTAGATATTAATTAAATTGGCACTTTTTAACAGACTTCATATTTTATTAAAATGGCGCAAACCTCAAAGTTTTATTATTGTCCTCTTTTTGTGGCTTTTTGAAGGAGGTTTTTTTTTTGTTAAAAAGATTTTTATTTTTTACTTTTTAGTTAAAGGAATCCCGCGCCGCTACTCACTTTTTATTTTATATTAAACCGATTTCTTATACACTGTGTGATGTGTCAAAAAGTGACATTTACCTTAAAGGAATTACACGCCGCTACTCACTTTTATTAAAATCAGCCGAACTACTGAATCGATTTAAGTAAAATTTATATGGGACCAACTTCGAGGTATACCCTTTCAAAAAAAAAAAAAAAGAATTTTCCAAATCGGTTTATAAATGACGGAGTTCTGAGGTAACAAACATAAAAAAAATACAACCGAATTGAGAACCAACTCCTTTTTTTGAAGTCGGTTAAAAATGTCAAATCACCTGATGAATTATAATAATATGTAAATTAACAGATGACACATAAATCGTTTAAAACGTAAAAAAAATGAAAACACTTATCTTATGTCTTTAAAAGTGCTTAGCAAATTTCCCAAATGCGCAGAATTTTATGACAAAGAGTTCGCATTAACTTTTATGTAATATTAATTTATTTTTGTGACGCGTAGAATATAATACCTTTACGTAAATATTCTTATCGCGTACCAGTTTAATGAAAAGATAAAATTTCGTATCGTTTTTATTTTCCAAATTTTCGTTATCACCGTGCATGCACTTGCATACAGTGAGTAAAAAAGTTATAAGGAGGAAATTTAAATTTTTTCATAAAAACTGCGCCAACTGGCAGTGTTATTGGGCTTAGTATCAATTCATATTTTCAGGTTATTATTTTTTATGTCCGGCTTCGCCCGGGTGCTAAGAAAGCCCGGGTGCAATACACTACTCACTCACTTCGCTCGTTCGCATGAATATTATAATAATATTACTCACTCGCTGCGCTCGTTCGCTATATATATATAAACCTTCCGTGAAAAATTATCTAACTGATGGTGAAAACCGCATCAAAATCTTTTGCGTGGTTTAGGAGGAGTTAGCGGTTATACAGACAGACGCGGAAAGCGACTTCATTTTATACTATGTAAAGATTAAAACTTCAGTTGATACGTTCACTAGTTCTCGGTTTAAAATCTGGGAACTGAGGGCTTGAAAAAGAGAGGAGGGGAAATATGGGGGATGGAGAGAGGGGGGTAGGGGTGGAGAAAAAAAGATATGGGGAGAAAAAGAGAGATTGTAAATAATCTAGACGTTCGACAACTGATTAGCGACTCTGATTTGAATAAGATTTTAAAGAAAAAAATGGGTGCTTGTACTTATATACGCGCGTTAGAAGTTACACTTTAAAATATCACCAAAAATCGTTAGCTCATATTTTGATATAAAAAAACTAAAAATAAAAAATAGAAAAAGTGGTGATGGTGACGTGATGGTTATGGATGACCGGATGGCGACGGGTGACGTGACGATCACGTTTTTTTTGTTTATTCCCCTGCGGCCAAGCGCACAACGTGTGACTGATAGCATTCGTAGAGCGCGTCAATATAAGTTACTGTATATTTCGGGTTGTGCAATCCGAGAAAAAGTAAAGCAAATCTAGAGTGAAAAATAAAGTTTTAAATAGACAAAGCAGAAAATTATTATACCTTGTGTGAAGAACGATTGCTCAACTATATGTTAGACATAATTTTTAAGAAAAACTGAAAATGCTTTTATAAAATCCCTGTACAATGTACATCATTGATTTTATCACGTACCAACCATATGTCCATATCTTTTATGAGTCTACACATTTGGATTATTAACACGTAATGCCAACATAAAATCCATTAAAAACATATGTTTGGTACATCTAAACTCTAAACACACATAGCCTACTTAAAGTCTCCCAAAAATAACTCCGTATGGAAAATTGTCTTAACAAAAATTTCACCGAAATATACTATCGATATTGTATTAAAAACATTTTGTTAGAAATACTGTAAAAGCTGAACTATTTTATAGGGAAATTTAAAGTCGTCAATAATACTAGTTCCCGTAAAACGTGCGAAACGTACAAACGAACGCCTGGTTCACACGTCGTTCATTTCAAATGTACAGTTTTCGAGAAAAAAAATATTTTACTAAAAAAAATAAAAATTGTACGTAAATCAAGGTAACCATGATTTTTGCTATATTAAGCTAGCCTAGATCACTAAACAAAAAAGAGGGCCATGCTTTTTTTCAAAGAATAAAAAAAGAGTGTTTATTTTTTGCAAATATTTACTAGGTGGGAAGTATAGGACTAGTCATCAGTCGATTTTTTTTATAATATAAAAAGGTAAAAGTTTTTTAAAATGGTAATAAATTTCTCTAAAAAGTAAAAGATTAGTTACAGTTGTAATAGACTGGCAACACTGGTTTACATCAAAACTAGGGATGTGAAAAAATAATCGATTTTTATATTAATCGATTATTTTTTTCTTATAATCGATTTTTAACAATCGATTTTTTTAATAATAATAATCGATTTTTTATAAATCGATTAATTTTTTAATAATAATAATCGATTTTTTATAAATCGATTATATAAATTACACTTTTAAATCGATTATATAAATTACACTTTTTTTATTTATTTTTATTTTTTTTTATTAATATTAATATTAAGAAAAAATATAGACTTTGGGAAACCCAATGCAGCCAACATTTACAAATTACACGTTTTAATCGATTTTTGTAAACAACGCCATCTGTGCGACGGATGAAAAACGTAAAATAAGTTCACTAGACGTAAACTAATCAGTCGGAAATTTTTATTCTAATAAATTGTTAATATTAATCTCTTAGTTTTACTATTACTATAAAAGTATGCAAATTTTCGAATAATAGAAAAAATCGATTTTTCCACAAAAATCGATTATTTCTTCAAAAATCGATTTTTTACAAATCGATTTATATTGAAAAGAGAAAAATCGATTATTAAATAATCGATTTTTTTTACTCAATGTCACCTCCCTAATCAAAACTCGGAAATATTTAAAGTATTCTTTTTATGCTACCTAATCAGCCGATTAAACGCATGGCAAGTTCCTTCTACAGAGTTTATTGATAGACAACGAGATCTTAAATGGCTACTAGGGATGTGAAAAAATAATCGATTTTTATATTAATCGATTATTTTTTTCTTATAATCGATTTTTAACAATCGATTTTTTTAATAACAGACAACGCCCAGGTCAAACCGACAAAGATATAAACTTGAAATTTGGACAGTAGGTTCCTTTTGTGACGTAGGCACCCACTAAGAAAGGATTTTTCGAAATTCAACCCCTAAAGGGGTTAAACAGGGGATGGAAGTTGATATGGAAATTCGTCATTTTTGAAGTTAGAAGCATGAAATTTTGTACATGGGTGTCTTATATAACGTAGGTGAGCACTAAGAATTTTTTTTTTGAAAATTCATCCCCTAAGGGGGTTAAAAAGGGGATGAAAGTTTGTATGAAAGTTCGTCATTTTTGATGTTAGAAGCATGAAATTTTGCACAGGAGTTCCTTATATAACGTAGGTGAGCAATAAGAAAGGATTTTTAAAAATTCATCCCCTAAGGGGGTTAAATAGGGGATGAAAATTTGTATGGAACTTAGTCATTTTTGAAGTTAGAAGAATGAAATTTTGCACATGAGTTCCTTATATAACGTAGGTGAGCAATAAGAAAGGATTTTTATTCACCCTAAACGGGTAAACTAATCAGTCGGAAAGATGGCGCCAGTCTGTATGTAGTTATGTAAGAATGAGTTTGCACTGAGTCCGATACCCGTGGTGCGCAATGTGTTTTCATTCATCCCTAGGGGTAAAAGTGGATGCAAGTTTTCCGAACTAAGTCAGAAGAGAAGATCGATTTTGCACAAAAGATCGATTATTTCTTGGTGAGCAAAATCGATTTTTTACAAATCGATTCCCTATAGGGGTTGAAAAGGGGAGAAAAGATCGAGTTATTAAATAAGTCGATGTTTTTTTGAGCGTGCAATGTCACCATCCCTGAATGGCTACAGCCAAGACAATGGAATGTTCTATCGTGGGGTATTGACAATTGTTGCATTTAAATCGATAATCGAGGGCCGGCTTCACATGTACTTAATAATTGCTTCATAAACAAGCTGTGAGGTGGGTCGTTTATTAGGACTAAAGTGCGACCCTTGAGGTCCACACGACGAACTTCCCAGTTTGATAAATATTTAATAATAATAATTAAATTAGATATTACACAGGAAAGTAATCATTTTTGTCATTAAAACATAATTATTATTTATTTTTAACGCACTAGACTCGCATTGGGAAGGTACTGGGTTCGAATCCCGGCGGGGGCAGATGTGGCTAGGACTTTTTCCTACTGTCTCACGCCGAGAAACGGTAATTCCTGTACCGGCCATCTTGTTTGAGGTTTTCCATGGTTTCCCTCAATTATTCCAGATAAATATCGAGATGGTTCCTTATTCAAGGCCATGGCCGATTACCTGTCTAACTCCTATGATCCCAAAGTTGCCTACCTTATCCTAATTTCCTATAATTCCTCTATTCGCACATTGCTAATAAAAAAAAAAGTTGAAGTTTAAAATATGTAGAAAACAACGGGAAGTGGTAAAATGGAAAATAGTAATGGTGCGAATGGCGTCTGTTATGACATAATGTCGAGAAACGGACGTTAAACGCATTATTATTATTATTATTATTTATTTTTAACAATAATTAAAAAAAAAAAACGGCTGAACCGATTTTTATAAAATTTATGTCGGATCAAAATGACGTTAACACGCCTCGATTGACACCCTTACGAAGTTGATATAATTACTCGCGAGATATTGTGAAAAATCTACTTTTTTGGAGTCTATTTGGTTAAGAAAAAAGAACGGCTGAACCGATTTTGAAAAAATTTCTTTCAGATCATATTTACGTTAATACGCGTCGATTGGCATCCTAACGTAGTCAATATCATTTTTCATTCTCGAGATTTCGTCTTAGAAAGAAATGGACACATACGTACGTATACGTACACACACACACACAACATCTTTCTAAAAATAGTGTAAAAATAGTGTAGTGACCTTGAAACATAAAAATTTGTTATACATTTTGATTTCGATTTTCGGACCCATTATAATAACTTCCAATGGGAAGTTAAAAATGTTGGTAAATATTCAAGGATGTGTGAAAAATACAATGGATATACGATTACAATTAATTTCAATGAATCTGTACAAACATTGATAATTAATTAATTCCAAATATGAAATTCAACACCAAAAACACAACCGCTTACCAAACAGATAATAATTAAAGTGTAAAATGTCTATAAGATTATTTATGTATGTAGTTATAGGGTAAAGGCATCAGTTCCCGATCACTCATCTCTAATTTTATTAATTATGACAGAATAAATTATTATGTAACATAGGTATGTTATAATAGTTAATAGTGGCGTAATGAGGTATATCTATAAATGACGAGTAGTGACAGTATCTATATGATAAAACGAGTGATAACGAGTTTAAACGGTCACACGAGTCCATGTGATAGATATGATATTTTTTGCCATACCCACTACAAAATACCTACTATTCAGAACATATTTTAAAATTTTTTGACAGTTCATTTTGTATCGCCAACGTTAATTTTACAGTAGGCCGGAGTAGCTGTCGCAGTGCGCACGCACAATAAATATAGGTAACAGAGTGCTGATCCAAGGCGAATAAACATAAATCACTATGGAAATGGCTTTATTTTCCACACTAGTGTCTTTTGAAAACACTTTCAACACACCTGTCTGTTAACTGACCCGTTCCATGCATACATGCACGTATGTAAAGTAGCTATTTTATAGTGGGTGTGGCAAAAAAATATAAACGTGTTTGCCAACATGTAGGTGGTCGACAAACCAGTGCATTTACCCTACGTAAGGTAATATAATATATGTATGTTAGTAAACATAAGTTTGCAATCAGCAACCTTGAATCAAGTTATAATTATATGGTAATATTTAAAACAGTTATTACTGAAATTAAAAGTGATACAAAAACATTTGTTTATGGTGCAGAAGAGAGCTCAAATAGACAATGAATTGTCATTTACAGTAGATTTCCGGTAGTCAGCGCTTGCGGGGATGTTGAGGAAGAAAATGAGAGCTTCTTCTCATTACTTGAGCGCTGCACTAGGGATGTGACATTGAGTAAAAAAAATCGATTATTTAATAATCGATTTTTCTCTTTTCAATATAAATCGATTTGTAAAAAATCGATTTTTAAAGAAATAATCGATTTTTGTGAAAAATCGATTTTTTCTATTATTCGAAAAATTGCATACTTTTATAATGAATGAAAACAATTGGAAGTGTATCGATATGAAACTATTTTACATAATACATACAGATGGCGCCATTTTCCGACTGATTAGTTTACGTTTAGTGAACTTATTTTACGTTTTTTCATCCGTCGCACAGATGGCGTTGTTTACAAAAATCGATTAAAACGTGTAATTTGTAAATGTTGGCTGCATTGGGTTTCGCAAAGCCTATATTCTTTCTTAATATTAATAAAAAAAAATAAACATAAATAAAAAAAAAAGTGTAATTTATCTAAGCGATTTAAAAGTGTAGTTTATATAATCGATTTATAAAAAATCGATTATTATTATTAAAAAATTAATCGATTTATAAAAAATCGATTATTATTATTAAAAAAATCGATTGTTAAAAATCGATTATAAGAAAAAAATAATCGATTAATATAAAAATCGATTATTTTTTCACATCCCTACGCTGCACGGAGTGCGCCGGCCAAGTTCTCGCAACAAGCAAAACCGACAGCGCCCGACGGTGCAATATTTACACGAACCGAGTCGACCCCCCTCCGAGGTTAGTTGCGTTACAGGACTGAATTGTTTCAGGGGGGTTCCGTCAGTCGTAGATTATATTTTTGTTGCTGACTTACATCATATCTGATTTTAATTAAAAAATATTTTCAAGGAGGTCGAATACCAAATTAGGAATTAGGAAGCTTTTTCCTATTAGAATTATTGCTTACTAAAAAGAAATAAACAATATTGTTTAAAACTTGCATAATCTACCAATAAGTATCTGAAATTATTTCCTTTACGTCAAGGCTGGAATAAAAAAAAATTAAAACAAGCCGTGAGGTGGGTCGTTTATTAGGACTGAAGTGTTGAGGTCCACACGACGAACTTCCCAGTTTGATAAATATTTAATAATAATAATTAAATTAGATATTACACAGAAAAGTAATCATTTTAATCATTAAAACATAATTATTATTTATTTTTAACAATAATAAAAAAAAAAAAAAACGGCTGAACCGATTTTTATAAAATTTATGTCGGATCAAAATGACGTTACACGCCTCGATTGACACCCTTACGAAGTCGATATAATTTTTTATTCGCGAGATATTGTGTAAAATCTACTTTATTGGAGTCTATTTGGTTAAGAAAAAGAACGGCTGAACCGATTTTGAAAACATTTCTTTCAGATCATATTTACGTTAATACGCGTCGATTGGCACCCTAACGTAGTCGATATTTTTCATTCTCGCGATTTCGTCTTAGAAAGAAATGGACACATACGTATACGTACGTACATACGTATACACACACACACACAGACATTTTTCTAAAAATAGTTTAAAAATAGTGTAGTGACCTTGAAACATAAAAATTTATTATACATTTTGATTTCGATTTTCGGACCCATTACAATAACTTCCAATGGGGAGTTAAAATTTTTTTTTGAAAAGTAGATGGAAAGAATTATTTCGATAATGCATTGAGGTGCAGGTATAAAACTTTAATATATTAATTAAATTATATACTTTATATTCTGTCGCGTGCCATAGGTTCGCCATCCCTGGTGTAGTAATTCTAGAAGCTAGCAACCTTTCCCCTTTCTAAACAATCAATGGGTGGTTATTAATGATTTATTATGGTTTGTTAATTATTTATGCTAATTTTTAATTGAAGGTGTTTATTCTTTACGCTTCATCCTTTTTAAACCATGTCAACTTTTTCAGTGCGGAAATGCGTTATTGGCCTTCACATTCCTCACATCTGACGTCCACTTGTTTTTTTTTGTTTCTTTTAAACAAACGAGGGTTGAAAAAAACAAATGATGACTAGTTGTGGATGTCTGACGACGTACCTGCTGTTGTTTTAAATAGTTGCACGTAAGTACCGGGCATTTTTATGATAAAATTATGACTCAAAAAAACATCATTGTTTAAAATTAGATACACTAGACTGTAAATCTATTTTTATCAGTATTATTGTATTTCTATCTAAACAATATAATAGCTGCAATCGTAAATCGTAAAGTTCATTCGGTCATATTCGTATTCTCTAAAATTTGCTACAAAACAAAGAATATTGTTGTTAATCATTTTTGTCATCATTTTTTATAACTTCAACATCTTCAGAAAGCGAAATATATCCCTATATTATTAAACGAACAAATCTTGTATATATGTACCTATATAAATATTTTCTCGAAAACGGCCCTAACGATTTTGATGAAATTTACTGAAAAGGGGTTTTGGGGATCAAAAAATCGATCTAGCTAGGTCTCATCCCTGGAAAAATTCGTTTTCTTATCGATTTTATCATTTTAAAAACAGTTTTTTTAACGTTATAAAACAGTGTCGTATGGTGAGTAGGCTTTGGAAAAAACAAACTATTTTCATTATTTATGTCAAATTACTCTGACAGTCAATCTTTGACTTATTAAAATAATCAGTAATTATTTGAAAATATGTAGGTACATACGTTATGTAGTATGACGTATACTGACGTATAATAATATTATCTACTTATAGGTATGTAATTTTTTTTCTTAAAAACGACTAACGATTTTGATGAAATGGGAACTTTAAGTACTATTTTTTTTTAACTCATCCGAGCAAAGCTCGGTCATCCAGATATTGAAGTATTATTCTCGAATGTAGTGAAAGTTATTGGCTAGTTACAATTAAAAGATTGTATGGTTTGTAGTTTTGATTAATCCGGAAATGAATTATTTCTTATTATAATACCACAAATAACATATAATACAGATAAGTTGTGGCTGTGCTAACGAGCGACCCACCTTTTGAAGGCCAGATTTGATCGTCGCATCTGTTAGCAGAATTCAAAAGCTTGAAATAAGTATGTGTGAGAATTGATTCAAAACATGAGTGGTTCTGATCCTACACACTTAAAACAATCTCAATTCTATTAAAATGTATATGTCGCTTTAGTCGTGGGATAATATTTAGATAATAATGTATTCTTTTGCTGGCATTTATGAAACATTCCCCCTAATTTAAACCTCACTGAATTATAGAACGAGAAAAAATTACCATGCCTATTATAATTACTTATATTGAAAAATTTTTGTTGAGGCATCATTTTATTAGTTACCATTTTTGCCACTAGGTGCCAGGAATGGATATTATCTATATAAATACCAAAGGTTTAGTACTTTATTTTGTTTATGTTTTTAGTTCCATAAAATGACACAAATCATTCAATAAAGGCGCTCAAGAGACGGTCGTTTTCTCCCGTAAGACAAGAACCCCTTGTTAATACAGACAAAAATACACTGTAAAAAATGGATGTAAAAATACTTCGAAAGTTAAGGTAGAATTCGCTCGATTTTCTAAGTGATTTTACATTATTATTTATTTTTACACAGAAAACTTCATAAAAACTTGGACTTTTACTGTAAAGTTAAACAAATTTGTGATTTTTACATAAAGTTAATTAAAATTACATAATTTGTGTAATATTCCAATAAAGTGTGTAAAAATTACAAAATAAAATGTGTAGTTACATATATAAAATGGATGAATACAAAACAGATTAATGTAAAATTAGTAACCACGCATGCGCAATCTGTTTTTATGGATGTGCAGGCGATACCTGTTTGCGACGTCATTGTCTCTTTGTGTGCCTATTACCAGATTAATCGCTGGCTACAAATGGACCATCGATAATCTATGTGATCGGCCTTCTCATTTCTTACAGTGTAGCCTTACACGACATTTGGTCAAGATAAAAAGAATTAACCATATTTTAAGAGAAATAGTACACTTACGTTATTACATAGATTCGGTCGACGCTTCTCCTTGCTGTCATCCAGCTGAAAAAAAGAAAAACTGATGAGTAACATTCTGATGAGCTAAACGTGGTATCATTTGTTTTCTTGGAATCTGGATGAGGTATTAATTGGCCAAAGATTTGCAATGTTTCTTATAAATAATAATAAAATGTTTTTATTATATTATTTTCATTTAAACTTTAAGTACAGACGTGCGTTTCATAATAATTTGTAAAGGGCTTGAGAATAGCCGAGCGTGTAGCAATGCTGTTGTTTACATGGCGTTGCTATGGTTCCTCTATTACAAGTCCCCAGTTCCCGGGTTCTAGCCCGAGAGCTGGTAAAAATGTCAATTGGATTTTCAATTTATTATTAAAAAAAAATAATGAATTGAAAATATGAATTGGTGCTAGGCCCAAATAATCTTAGCTGTTGGTGGTCTTTAAAACACAATTTAATTTTCAATAATTCGTAGCCATGTGAGACTTGAAAACTTTTTGAACACTCTCTATAAATACGCTAATATGCAACTTCTTTTTGGAGGAAGATTTTAAATTTAGTTATAGGTACTTATATCTCGACTTATTTATCGCTCTTTATTTTAAACAATTGCTAGACATAATATCACAATGACAGATAACTACGCGGCGTAAAAAAAATACTTACAAAAAACAAACATAAAATAATCATGACTAAGGTTTGATAAAACTACTGAATATTTCGCAATTTTTTTTTTAAATAACTAATGCTCGGTTTTTGGAATAATCTCAGAACAGAGATAGCTATATCACGTCGCTTGTGAATCCGCAACTATACACTAAAGTACGACCTGTCAGGTACATTGTGATCATTCGTTGCTTAAGTATTCCGTAGTGTTAATTACTCTTCATTTTATATGTTCTATTGAAAAAAATGGTGTCGTGTTGTGTGCCTAGAAGCTATAATAAAGGTTGCAAAGCGCTTATGAAAAATCAAGGCGTATCATTATCATCAGTAAGTAAAGATATTTTATTATATTTTCAATTTTTTCAATTGTTCCCCGCAGGTCTCGGCTGGTTTCAGTTGTCCATACCTACAAGCTATGATATGCCCCTTCTATAGCTATCTTTGTTCTGAGGGAATAACGCTAAATCTACTTTCAAAGTACTTTTAGGAATTACTGTGGAAAGATAAAATTCAATTGAAAAATTTTTTCGTTGGAGAGCAGCCAATTATATAATTGTTTCGAAACATATTGGAAAAAATCATTTTACCAACCAGTGGTCACAGTCAGGATTCTAACCTGAACCTTTCCACTTTCGCGGCGGAATGAGCTTACAATACTCAACCGTGACAAGGTTAGAATCCTGACTGTGACCATTGGTTGGTAAAATGATTTTTTCCAATATGTTTCGAAACAATTATATAATTGGCTGCTCTCCAACGAAAAAAATTTTCAATTGCATTTCAGCCGTATAAAACTATTACCTACTATTTATTTTATAAAATTCAATACTACATAAATGGTATTTCTTTTCAAAATACTTCAAATTGGCAATTGTGGGCTTAGGCTATAGAAACAGCATATCATTGTTTAGTTGTTAGAGGTGCGCATACAATTAATCAGTTCTGCCATAATTTCACTATTAAACTAATAGGTCGCCGAACAACTATTTAGTCGAGCATATGCTAGCGTCAATATACCTGTGGACATAAGCTGCTGACGATAGTTGTTCAACAGAAAAGTCAAAAGACGATCGATGCGGATTTTTGATGTGAAACATCTAATTATGTCGGGCTGTGAACAGCCGCGTGAGGGGAAATATGCAACGAAATGTTTGGTCCGCTCTTTCGCTGCTGTTCTCCCCACCACTGCGGCTTTCTCTCTCTCGGCTTCCGCGCGCTCGGGCAACCGCGTGTGTTACAGTGCAGTATATAGGATTACGTCAGCATAACAGTTAGTTGCTGCTTTTGAAAAAATATATACTACTATATAGAGAATACCACCGAGTTCGACAATAACGTTTTCTTTGATGTTTCACATCTGTCGGGGGTCCCGAGACCCACACCCTTTTTTTTGTCGTACAACTACTGCAGTGTCGATAGTATGCGCAGTCTCTTCTGATCCCATAACCTTTTGACAAACAACTAAACAGTTGAGCGATTAAAAATTAATTTTATGCGCCAGGCCTTATGCAAATTCAGTTCTCAATTAAACAAGTCCGGTGGTCGCATACCTAATTATATTTAATTAAAAGAAACAGAAGTGTCAAATTGTGAATTATAGACGCTCGACATGAACAGAAGTGTCGATCCGTCATTTTAGAGAGTGATAAACTGATAAGGCAATAAGAAAACATCGGCTGTTTATTTCAACCGCACCTTATAAAAAACTATATACTTAGCTCACCTATCTGATGTTAAGAAATCACTTTTATGCGAAATAAATGACTAATTGAATATATTAATTGAGAATAATGAATATGTTACGTACAAGATCTGACACTGTTTAATGCATGAGTTAATAAATTTAAATAATTTGATGTTGATAATATAATAATTATTTACTGTATTACTTATTGATAAAAGAAATAAAATACCTCGATCTTCTCGAGCTATTAGTATTTTGTTTTAAGGGTTCCGTACCTCCTAAAGGGACCCTATTACTGAGCCTACGATGTCTGTCCGTCCGTACGTCTGTCACAAGTTTCTATCTCACAAAGGCTAAGAGACAACTAGTTGAAAATTTCTCAGATTGTGTGTTAAACCTCAGCATAACTGAAGCGCTTGGAGGCACCCGCTTTTATGTCTGTCTGTGAGTCTTGGCTACGAGTCTGTTACTTGGCTCTGACTCTGTTACTCGTCAGTAAGTCACGCTATTTTACATCACACGTACAGTCCAAACGGCTGAGCCGATTTCGTAAAACTCTTTTTTGTTTGACTGTTTCTGAGGTCTACTTGTGCACCCCGATTGATAAATATTTAAATTTAATTGAGTAAACTTAAAAATACGATTTTTTCGCTATTATTTATTAATGGTAAATTTATTTTTGTAATAAAATTTATGACTTTAGTGATGAACATTGAAATTTATATATTTTTACCCCATTTTATCATGAGTAACAAAATCGTAATGGGCTACAGAATTAGATTTTTTTTTAGAATTAGATTTATTGTTCCACAAAATATGAAATACACAAAAAATAATACAATATAATAATATTCAAACATATCTGTTTTCAAATAACAAAACAAAAACAAAATAAGAAAAAAATTACCAACTTGTGGAACTAGATCCATCTGAAGGAAAGACCTACAGCGTGCATTAATGGCTTTTTGCATTTTGCGTAGTTTGAAAATTTGTATAAAAAACTTCATTTATCAAACGATTAGATTAGAGAAATACAAATATAAAGTACTTAGTTATATATATTTTTTAAATTTATTCAAGGCTATAGGTACTGACAGAACACTAAAAAGCACTAATGCGTTTCGTAACCGCAAGTGCGGAATAATTTTTACATTTCCGTGGTTCATAGATTAGAATTGGGAATATGTTGCAAACTTGATAAAAATAAATAAAAAAACAATTGGGCATTTTATTATATAGGGTGCTGAATCGTTTTGCGGGTAATAGGGATTTTTACCCCGTAAAATCAAACCATTGCGATTTCCTGCTTCTCTTATTATTTTAGGAAAAATATCTTCGAATAAAAGTTTTTAGAACATAAAATTCTGCATCTAAATCATTAAACAAAATTAATTTTGCATGCTTTGTAACGGCAGAAATTTGATATGAAAATGTCAAAATTACCTCAAAAACAGATAGCGATAGCCATGGAACTTGAACAAAATGATGACGTTTTAGCTGTCAGAATAATTTCTAATCATTTTGTTCAAGTTCCATGGCTATCGCTATCTGTTTTTGAGGTAATTTTGACATTTTCATATCAAATTTCTGCCGTTACAAAGCATGCAAAATTAATTTTGTTTAATGATTTAGATGTAGAATTTTATGTTCTAAAACTTTTATTCGAAGATATTTTTCCTAAAATAATTAGGGGAGCAGGAAAACGCAACAGTTTGATTTTACGGGTTAAATATTACCCGCAAAGCAATTCAACACCCTGATGATTTATATGTGACCAATTTTTAAGGAATTAGAACGCAATTAAAGTTTTGTTTATTTATACAAGTAATAGATATTTTTTTAAGGAAAAATTATTAATAAATAGTATTATTTCGCATAATACGCCTTTTTCAAAAGTCATAATCAGTTAACTGATTAGCGCTTCTTTGTGTTTGTTGTCAATTATTGTATTGTCAATTGTTTCACAATAAAAATAGTGTGTTATGATAACAAGTGACAGTCATTCCCTATATTATGTAAAACAATTGAATTCGGTATATCTGTTGTTTTTTACTTCCCACCTCTACTATGGTAGGGAAGTAATGGATTCAGTCCGAAAACAATATTTCGAGATTTTAACAGATTTTCACGTTTTGAGACCCTAGCAATCGTTTAAGATCATTTTCTGACTGATGTCTGTATGTGTGTGTGGGATGTGTGTATGTGTGTGTGTGTGTATGTGGTCAATTTTTCGCCTTCGATATCTTAAGAACGGAACAACATACGGGCATGCCGATTGTTCTATTGTGTTTATCAGCCTTTAACTTAGATCTGATTAGATTTTGAGTCAAATCGGTTCAGTGGATCCTGAGATATTCAAAAAAACGTCCTCAATGTCACGTATTAACATAGGTAAAAAAAAATATAAATGAATTCTAGATGTTATAATATGAAAAAAATGTAAATATTTTTTTTCTCTAAAATGTATAGTTTTCGAGAAAAAAAATATTTTACTAAAAAAAATAAAAATTGTACGTAAATCAAGGTAACCATGATTTTTGCTATATTAAGCTAGCCATCAATAGATCACCAAACAAAAAAGAGGGCCATGCTTTTTTCAAAGAATAAAAATTAAATTGTGTTTTAAAGACCACCAACAGCTAAGGTTATTTGGGCCTAGTCAAAGAATAAAAAAAAGAGTGTTTATTTTTTGCAAATATTTACTAGGTGGGAAGTATAGGACTGGTCATCAGTCGAATTTTTTTTTATAAAAATACGAGGTATTAGACTTATTTCTGAACTTTTATAGTAAATATCGGCATATGTTTTTATGCAGAAACGGTTTGAGTTGTCCGAATATGGCTGTAAAATTAAAACTACTTTATTAATGATTTTTCCAGCATAATGTCAGTCATAACCGCGCGTAAGACTTGGCCATGAAATACATACAAACAGTACTTTTGATTTCGATGACGCAAATTTTTACAATACATACTTTTTTAATAAAGGTGTTATGCTGAAATAATGAATCATTTTTTGATGATAAGAATAAAATAAAAAATAAAAAGAATATAACACATTTAACAATACGCAGTTAAAAAACCTCTAAATGCAATCATAGAATTGTTATCAGTAAAAAATATAGGTTTGCCATTTTCGATCGGCTGACAAAAAAGATACGTCAATTTTAAAATTCATCTCGCGCGCGTTGTGCCACCGTTAATGCAAATGTCAAAACGCAGGGTTAAACATAATATAAACTATTTATTTGTGTGACACCGTTCATGCAAACTATTTCCAAGTGATTTTAAGCCCGACTTCGCTTCGCAGGGGGAGAAATTCTCGCGGGGGAATAATAAATCATACTTCGCTTCGCGGGGGGAATATTAAATTAACAATATACTAAATATACGTGAGCAGAACCGCGGGTGACCACTAGTATTAAATAAATGTGAACACAAATTTAAAAAAAAGTTTCACTCGATCAATAATTACCTACTCTTTTAAAATTCAAAATTCTACAATAATTTATAAAACGGTCGCAATCCAAGGTCAAATTTTCTGACATCGATGTGTGGTAACAGATTTACTATATTTTTAGGGTTCCGTGTCAAAATGGTAAAAAAAGGAACCGTGGTGAGTTAGTTGTCTGCCTGCGATTTTCTCAGGAACTAAAGCTTGTGTGCCCGCATCTAATGACTAGTCCAATTGAGTCAGATTCAAAAAATTATTTTTGTCAATTTTTGGGGGGCTAAAATTAAGGTTAAAAATATTTTTTCTCACTCTGTCAAGTGGGGTATCATATGAAAGGGCATTTGTAACGGATTCCATAAATGTTTTATTTTCCTAATCATGTTGTATATGATTTACTTTTCCGAAGTTTTGAAAGCGTGTGTTAAAATTTATACATTTTTAATGCTGTTTACCTTCCTGTTACATATTTTATGTTTATCTCAGCTAATATTTATTATACGTTGCATGTCTAATATTATACAGGTGTTAAAATTATTAATAATAATTATAACAGAAATCTGAAACTCGTAGAATAGTGAAAATCCTCTATGAGTTCATATTTAGAAATTTAGAGATTCCAAGATTAAAAGAAAAAGTTATATGAAGCAGTGTTGCCAGTCCTAGGGAAATTTTGCTAGATCTAAGAAAAATTTGGGTATGTGACGGAAAAAGAGAAATTTTCGATAATCTGGGAAATTTTCCATATTTTGCATCAGATGCCAATCTATAATAATATTTGTTGATATATTAATTTGTGTTCCTTGTAAATTTATTGTTGTTTATCATGTTCCAATAATAATTATACTTTACTTTTCATGCCTTTATTGCCACTTTTCTTGCGTGGCTGAACCAAAAGGAAAATAACTAAGAAATTGGAATAAAACTCGCTCAAAAAGAACTAAAACATATCCATAAATCTGTAATATTTTTAAGGAAATTCTAAAGAATTCTTTTTGATGTGAAACATCTTATGTCGGGCTGTGAACAGCCGCGTGAGGGGAAATATGCAACGAAATGTTTGGTCCGCTCCTTCGCTGCTGTTCTCCCCACCACTGCGGCACTCTCTCTCTCTCTCTTGGCTTAAGCGTGCACTGTAATACACGCGGTGTTACAGTGCAGTATATAGGATTACGTCAGCATAACAGTTAGTTGCTGCTTTTGAAAAAATATATACTACTACATATAGAGAATACCACCGAGTTCAATAACGTTTTCTTTGATGTTTCACATCTGTCGGGATTCCCGAGACCCACACCCTTTTTTTTTTGGAAGTTCTTGGTAATTTTGAAGCTATGAGATCTAGGAAATTGGGAATTTTTCAAGATTTTACTAGGGAAATTAATGTTTTATACCTTGCAACACTGACGCGAAGCAGGGATTGCAAGCAGTTCGGAACTTGCCAACAAACACACCTGATCACGTATTTTTATTGTGTGTTTTAAAAATTGTGTTTCAAAGACCACCAACAGCTAAGGTTATTTGGGCCTAGCAGCAATTCATAATTTCAATTCATTAATTTTTTTTTAATAATAAATTGAAAATCCAATTGACACTTTTACCAGCTCTCGGGCTAGAACCCGGAAACTGGGGACTTGTAATAGAGGAGCCATAGCAACGCCATGTAAACAACAACATTGCTGCACTTTCGGCAATTCTCAAGCCCATCACGTATTTTTATTGTGTGTTTTAAAAATTGTATTTTAAAGACCACCAATAGCTAAGGTTATTTGGGCCTAGCAGCAATTCATATTTTCAATCCATTATTTTTTTTAATAATAAATTGAAAATCCAATTGACACTTTTACCAGCTCTCGGGCTAGAACCCGGGAACTGGGGACTTGTAATAGAGAAACCATAGCAACGCCATGTTAACAACAGCACTGCTACACGCTCGGCTATTAAGATTAAAAGATTAAAAACTAATACGGGTGGTCCTGGATTGGCCCATAAACTGCACCACATCCTAAAAATATTTTTGTGCTTCCCCATTAGCTGGATCTAGTCCACAAATAACCTGGATCTTCTTATGAGCTCCAGAAGATTTGGCACTAGATTATCCTGTGGAATAATTCCGTCCTCATCTATATATCCAAAGATGGTTGTCCTTCTGTAGGCTAGTGTTTTACATTCGAACACGATATGGGTGGCTGTACGCTCGACTATTCTCAAGCCCACGTATTTTTATTGCTATATCGGTTCATAAGATAGAATCGGCGAAACCACACCCTTGCTTCTTCCTAATTTACCAGCTCTTCCAGTTTTAATATTACTCTACAACTTTTAATTAACACGTATACGCTACTGTTCTACACATAACAAGTTTTAATAATAGGGTTTGGATACGTTGAGATAATATTAAATAACTCTACCTATATAACTTGCATTGTATATTATATATGATTATATATTATATCTTTACACTAGTCTAGCGTTTTAATTAGATAATTAACTGGACTGTAACAACTGTAACATCATTACTATCATTATTAGCTTCTGTATTTTCATCTATGACTTTCTACAAATTTCTTTTTTTAATAAAAACAACTACACTTGGTTATTATTCGTTGGTAATCATATAGCCATCAGTTCTTGTATACAGATTGTATCAAATTAAAGCTGTGCATAGGCCGTTCTGTGTGTAAGACAGAGATCGATATATAAAGTATTAAGTAAGAATGAGATAAATAATAGCTAATAGGAAGTTACTGTGGTTACTAATAAAAAATGGTGGAACCTTTGGTGTAAAGATACGAAATGTTACAATTACCACAAAACACCAAACCATAACAAACACTCTCGACGTACGTTTCGCCAACCAAGTTGGCATCATCAGGAGATGATTAAAACTTTTAATCATCTCCTGATGATGCCAACTTGGTTGGCGAAACGTACGTCGAGAGTGTTTGTTATGGTTTGGTGTTTTGTGGTAGCTGTGGTTACTGTAAAAAAATAATATTTATACAACCTAATAGCGTCATCTTTGTTATTTCGCTCCTTCTATGCTGTAAAAATGTAAATCTTTTACCAGTTTACCAACTAAAGCAACTAAACCATAATATTTCGGAGATAGGCAACCATTTGATTCAAATTCTGCTATGACATTGCGAATTGTTGTGACAGAAGGAGACGGTCTATTTTCAAAGGCAGCTACAAATAATTTTATTACTTCGGCGGTTGAATTACCACCATAAAACCATTTAATTATTTGGATTTTTTCCCGAACAGTATAAATTGCCATTTTATCAATAATTTTAGTAGTGACTATTTTTACTTTAGAAAACAACGATGACGCTATCAGGTTGTTCGGTATTATTTATTTACAGTAACCACACTAACTTCTTATTGGCGATCATTTATCTCATTCTTCCTTATTGCTTTATGTATCAATCTCTGTCTTACACACAGATTGCCCTATGCACAGGTTTAATTTGATACAATCTGTATGTTACTGGTTAGTTGATTTTAGCTTCAGTAATAATTACAGATGAATGATCATCATCCAATAATTAGATATTGTAAATTATAGACGCTCGACAACAGAGGTAATATAAGCGTCTCCAATTAATAAGTTCGTCGAACATTTTAATAGTTATTATTCTTGGTTCAGTAACTCTGGAACTCGAAAAGATGTGGAATGCACGGACGTATCTATTCATTTTCAAGATAGAGTGATCTGTGTACGT
Source organism: Mongoloraphidia duomilia (assembly GCA_039654895.1). Lineage (NCBI taxonomy): Eukaryota > Metazoa > Arthropoda > Insecta > Raphidioptera > Raphidiidae > Mongoloraphidia > Mongoloraphidia duomilia. The sequence continues at coordinate 3,268,052 of CM077522.1, read as the reverse complement.
GATCAGCTGACAGCTCGTGTCCCTTTGTTTCTTGAGTTGTGGTTGGTCGGTCGGGAGAATTTCAAATTTTGCAAATGTACTGGACCGTACTTAACTTATTATTTTGTTGTAAGCTGTAGGTAATTGTGACACTGTTGGAATGTATTCTTTCAAATTACTCTATCTTGAAATTGAATACACTATAGCAAAAATTATGGAGTGGGGGAAATATGTTTTTTTTATCCCAAAGTAGTTTTACTTCAAAATATAAATTTGTACTATTTTGTACCCCGGAAGTTGATCTTAAAAAAAAAAATAAGCCTCAAAATGTTGGCATTTTTTTCTGAATAATGGTAAACAGATCAAATGTCCAGCTTAAAAATAATAATTTGACCCACATTTCATATTCGTTTTTTTTTAGAAACAACTTATAAATAAAGTATATCAATTCGCATGAAATTAATTTTATTGTATCCGTTAGTCAATGGAATAGAACATTATTATAGGAAGTCGTTACCGTTTACTGAATGCACATTATATTATGCTATCCAAATCTGGGGTCACATTGCAATATGACTCATGTCGACTTTTAAACCTTCAAATATACCTACATATTTTTTAGCTCTATTATATTGATGTGTAAAAAAGTCTCATCTAAAATTCTTAAAAAAATCAATAAAAATATTTCATATTACTCCAAGCGCGTCGCGAACCTGCAATCTTATACACGCTAGACTAAATAGTAAGGCTTCCGTGAAAGGCCTCCGCAATTTTTTTATTTTGTCGATGAATAAAGTTAATTCGAATCGTCTTCCACGAAACGCATGTAGTGTGCGGTGTGCGAATGCCCTGTTGCTGTGAAAAATTGGATCATTAATATACACGGGGTTCCCTGAATGACTGAAATGTTATGTAAGTATCTTATTTTATAATTTCGACCTAAGCTTCCCCCAGGGGGAACATTGGAATGTAGTTGTTCTTGCAATTGCATACCAATGTTCTTTGAGAATTGGCGTTCCCGCAGGAGCCCGAACTCGTACCAGTCGGTTCGTGTATGCCGGCTGGCAGATTCTAGTACACAAATGGATTAATAATTGTTGTGTTGAAAACGCTAATGACCTGAGTTGTCGACGCGTCTATAATCTACAATAATAATAATAATTAATACTCCCCCAGAGGGAACATTGGAATGTAGTTGTTCTCGCAATTGCATTCCAATGTTCTTTGGGAATTGGCGTTCCCGCAGGAGCCCGAACTCGTACTAGTAGGTTTGTGTATGCCGGCTGGCAGATTCTAGTACACAAATGGATTATTAATTGTTGTGTTGAAGACGCTAACGACCTGAGTTGTCGACGTGTCTATAATCTACAATATTAATAATAATAATCGACCTAAGCTACTATATTTTGTGGGCTTAAATATACAACCCATACAGTAGTATGGGTTTTAAATAACATAATAGACAAAGAAGCCACAGAGCATACTCGAATTTGGGAAGCGGAAGTTATCAACAAACAGCTGCTGCATACATTACATATTTGTTCCAAAAATCTGCAGAAGTAATTATTAGAATCACAAAAAAAAACATTCGTTTCATAATATAATAATATTTTATCATCATTCATGATACACACAGTTAAAAATTTTTTGGTGGAAATGTCATAACTTAATAACTTGAAGCAAAATTAAATCTGTCTCAATTTGCAATTATAGGTATAATTAATTTGTTCCTACTTAATCTAGTAGACCCGAGAGCTAGTGACAATTTTTTGGTGTTATTTATTCAAGGCCTTATTTTTGTGAAGATGTTGAGGGAGGCATAATAAAGTGCCTTGATAGCGGTATGGGAGGGATGCAGACCGCTCCCAACATGTAACAAAAAAAAATGGCCACAGTTATTATTGCTTCAAGGTTGAAATTGTTTGTATAGCTTGTCGGTGACCCAATAATGCAATTATAATATTTGCAGATTGATTGGTCAGTATTAAAGGGGTGGCAGGTCACCCTAAACCGCACATCTATGTGAAAATTTTGTTAAAAACTTAATTATAATAAACCAATTTGTGATTTTGTTTAGATTTGTATTGATGTAACAGCTGCTATGTTGTGAGCAAGATTAGGTTAAATTACATATGGTGGCGCCATCTTCTGAAATGTGTGAAGTGCAGACCCTTTTTAAATTTATGCCTTATAAAACCAACCCTCTCTGACGATCAATAAAAATTTAATTTCATGGTATTAAATTTAGTTGGGTAAGATTTTTATATTTAATTTAAAAACTATCACGCTGTTTTATAAACTTTAATAGTTTGTGGTTGAATTTAATTAAAAAATTATAACTAAACTGCAATACAACCTGTTAAATTTGAATTGACGTTTAGAAATTATAGCGAAATGATTTATTGCTGTATACGTTGCGATGTAAATGTTAACTTTTTTATTTCAGCGAATTAATAGTTACACGATTTTCAGATCACGTTAATTCCTTGAATTATAAACATCGTCAATTTACAAGCTATAAATTAAATAAGAAAACAAATACTTCAATGTGTAGATCCGTTAGATTTACGTAAAACTCGATTTATTTTATCTATAAATATTGTTGACAAGTACTCGAATGACAGATCTATTGTGCAGACATTTTATAAAATTCTTTGAAACATTTAACACAGCGCATGCGTTAGAAGTAAATGAATCATTTTTTGAGGATGATTAGTGATGTAAATGCGTATAATACTGTTACAAAACTGTTTTCTGAGTTGGCGGAATAAATATTTATTTACAATAATTAAAAATACAATAATAATGAATGCAACAACGAAAAGTCAGTTCTATAATAATCAACACAAGTAAACAATAACTAAACAGTAATTAACACTTAACTATATGCAATAACTCGTAATTATTATCACTACACTAGTATTTATTTTATCAATTTCACCCGACAATTTTTTGTCAAAGTCAAAAACGGATGGTTAATCCGTTAAAGAAATTAGTCACGCTTGGGGATATATGATTTATTTATTTACGGAAGTGTATTTAGTTGATTCACGTAATAATACCTCTGCAGAGGTTTACTTAAAGTCATTTTTATTTATACACTTTTACCAAATTGTATTGTTCGCCTATTAGCAGCCAAATTTTTATTTATTTCGTAGATTTTTTGGTAGATCGCTAAGTTATTTTTTTTTCAGAAATTATATTTAAAATATTTTTTTCCTGAACAAATCGGCCTAATGCTGATTCATGTTTTAAATTTATTACCTTTTCTATGTCAACATATCGATTATGTCACAAGTAAATTCCTCCCATATCTCAGATCCCAGTTGAAATAGAAAAGTTGTGAAAAAAACAAATAATAAAAAGACCTATCCAGTTGTGAGTTAGATAAAAACAACGCAGCTGCCACAAAAATGCGCAGAACGGAACACGCACTGGTTCACTGTCTCCTTCAACACGAGCTGTGTTGTATTTATTCTCGTTTGCTTTAACTGGATAGGTCTATTGTATTTGTGTTTTGTTTTGCGCATTGTTGTGGCAGCTGGATTGTTTTTATCTCTCTCACTTGCTCTAACTGGATAGATCTGGAAGATTCGTTTTATAAAAGCTTAGTTTGAAATTTCAAATTTAATAAAACTGGTGTTTTAATTGGTTAATTTGTATAATTTTAGGGTATTAAATTATTATATCATATAACAATAAAATTTTCTGATAAATAAAACGTATATTTATATTGTTTAATTCTTCCTCCTTTTCAAAACAATTATCGGAAGTATTTCGTAATTTCCTTAAAATTTTGTTAATAACTGTCTTTTAGTTAATTTTTTAAAATAACTATTTTTACATATAAATTATAAGATCACAGATGCATGAGTCAACAATCCAAAAAAAACACGACATAGACGCTAATGATCTCAGCTGTTGAGCGTCTATAAACTACAATCTATATCAATCTAAAAAACTCGGGTCGCAGTGCCAAAACCCTGCCGACAATATAGTGTATTTGCTTATACTGGCATTGTGGCTTTATTATGTGAACTTAAGTTTGTTTTTGGACAAAATAAAAAATTTATCCCCTTAATACATCCCTTAAAATAATATTTTATTTCTTAATTTCAATATTTTTATCAATGCAACCTCGGTACCAAATTAAATACACCCTTCAGTAAGTAAAGCACTATCCGCAAACTAGTGTTTTCATAAAATTTGTAAGTACGGTCCTGTCGAGCCGATTTTATTAAAATTTTAGCAGTACATTTTAATCGTTACTAAAGGGTTAAATTTCATTTTTGAAACGATTCTGAGAATTTTTTCAGCATTTTTTGGCTCAAAAACATTTTTCAACCCCTAAAAACCACCCTTAAAATGGTCCGATTTGGCCCATTTTAAATAGGCTTCGTGCGGTGATGGATTTCAACGTGCCTACCAAATTTCGTCAAAATCAATTAACTCTTTCGAAAGTTATAGCCCGTACACACACACACACACATATATATATATATATATATATATATAGACAGTGGCGTTCATTTTTTCTCATATTACATAGCCTTCTATAAAAATATCATGGCGAATATGATTTCGTCTGATATTATTATGTTATGTTAATTCACTAATAAGTGGAATTCCACTTACGGTAAAGGATGTCTAATCATATTGATTATTAATTTTATCATATATATATATATATATATACATATATAAACAGACTTTTCCAAAAATGGTGCCAAAGTGTTCAGGAGGCTATGAAACGTCGAGAAATTTTGGTCCGACCCCTAGGTCCCGCCATCCGACCGACGCCAATAGTGTATGTGCCATATGGCAAATACACTAAAAATACGACATTTGAAAGCCCTGACTATTCTTTAATATTGTACTGAAAGCTGTTTAATTAAGGTGTTTTTTTTAATTAAAATATATTATGCTTTAGCAGTGGGTGTCAGTTTTTCATATCAAACTATTTTATACAAAGGTTCATTATATTTATATTAGTTTTCCTAGAAAACATGAAATTTTAAAGCCTATTATTTACCTGGAAGGATTTAATTAAGGTGTTTTTTTAATTAAAATATATTTTTGTTTTAGCAGTAGATGTCAAACTCTTTTTCTAACATGTTGATTATACTTTTTTATTTTTCGAAGAGATTTTTACAAAAAAGTTTATGTAACTCTAATTGGGAAAACTCATATAAAACTGGAATATTGGAAAAGTTTTGTAACTGTAAAAAGTATTAATAACTCGACAAAAAAATTCTTTATGAAATATGGAGCAATTATCTTGAAAACGGAGTTACGATCGTGACATTTTAAGAAAATTGAATTAATTTGGAAAACCTACGCAGATAAGTAACCAAAATTGTTAATATATTGAGGGAAAATGTATTTCGAATTCTAATGTGGGTGTACAAAGGCACTTTACGTTCGGCATTACACGGCAAATAGTGTATTGTTAATACTACACTACAGAAGTGAAACTTACGCAAAATCTAAACGTTATAAATTGACATTTAGGTACACTTAAAAAAAATCAAAATGGGGGTTATTTTTAAAAGGTGCCTGCGATTCAAGTTGCCGTTAAAAACCTTTAGAGGCGCTGTACTCGTTATAAATGTTTCTAATATTATTTTAATTTTAACAGTTTAATTTTTTTAAAAATTTTAAGTAGTTTGACTACTAGCATATAGAGGACTCTGAACGAACAATAAGCCAATGCACGTCTGACGTCACACCAGGCTTACACTTTACCGTATCGACTTCACAACATCGGTGCTCCAAACACAATCAATCACACAACCTTTAAAAAACACGAACTGAACACGAAATTCAAAATTGACGTTTTATAGCGATGTAAACAAAACGAAAGTAGCTCCCTCTCTTAGACCATAGCGGCACTTTTTAGTTATTGGTATAGCAGCCACAATATTACAGTATCTATCATGAGTGACTATTATTCAACATTCTGCTGTTATTAACAATTTCGTCTTAAACTTCAGCATATTCATTTGTTATCTTCCAATTTAATATGAAATGCCTCAAAATGCCTCTTCATTGAAAAAATTATTTCAAATTCAGTCTCAATTCCTGCTTTGATTAATTTCAATACATGAACCCAAAAATGCTTAAAACCAAGAATATTATCTATAGAATCTTACTGACCACACAAATTGACTGTACTTTCAATATAAAAGCTGCCGTGTTGTGAGAAAGATTGGGTTAAGTTACATATGGTGGTGCCATATCTTTTGAAATGTGTGAAGTGCAGGCCCTTTTTAAGGAGCCCGTAGGCAAAACAGTTCAGGAAACGCATGTCTAGTGTTCTTATGATGACATTTGAGAATAAATGAATCGAATATAAACTAAAAAAAAGTCAGCTTAGATTTTTTTTCGTCTACTGAATCACATTAAATTGTTACTAGATTGATATGTCCTTAAAGAATAAAAATAATCCCTATAAATTATACGATGTTTAATAAGGAATGCATTACAAATTCACGTTCAGACAAGTTCAGAGAATCGAACCCTCTCACAAAGACAAGAACTTTTTTTTCTTGTTTGAAAAGAGTTCATTGAATCTCTGCATCCGCAGTAACCCGTTGGCCTCGCATATTGCGGACGTTACTCAGCTGTCACCTGTTTGGTCTGCGGCGCAGTCCTGCTGCTGCCTGAGCAGTCGCTCACCTGTCGGCCAGTGGCAGTCCTGCTTTGCTCTCAACCGGTCACCCCCCCCCCCCTCATCAATGTTCTGTCGATGTTCTCACATGGTTCTCAACTAAAGATTCTGATGCTTTCGAGTTACTAATAAAACATAAGAATGGACCAAAACATTAGCCGAGAACGTATCGAACCTTGAAAAAATCGGAAGAACGACAATTTTTTCAAATTTTCGATCTTGTATAAAAAATACATGCTGTTCACAACACGTACTGCAGCTAGTGACGTAAATGCGTATAATAGTCTAGTATAAAACGTTTGTATAAAACGGTATTATACGGTATGTAAAAAAAATAATATACCCCAGTTTTATACTAGGTATAAATACTGCGCATTTTACTATTTTATACAGCACGTATAAAACGTTTAACACCGTTTAAAACGGTTTAATACCGTTTAAAACGGCTTAATACCAAAATGAGAACAGAAACTTTTTCTATTATGTAGTTGGTAAAAAGTAAAAAACCGTTTTATACTGAAAAATACGGTATTATACCATGCGTTTAATACACAAAAAAGTTTAATACCGTATTTTTACATCACTAACTGCAGCCTTGTATTTTTATTTTATGAATTATTACGTGGGACGTGGAGACCAGTTTTTTCTTGTGTTAAACGTTTTATTTGTTGGTTAAAATAAAAGCTTTTACTTGATTTTAGCGAGATAGCGCAACTGTCGCGTTTATTTGATTTCCTATTTTATTATCCTGTAACTTTTACGACAAATTTCCTTTTTTCTTCTGGTTGTAAGTATTTTAGTTCCGTCTAATCGTTACAAATAAAGTCTTTACTTAAATCTTTAAAATAAATAAAGTAAAATAAATGAAAGCCTTCGCACATTAAATGAAAAACAGTACAGCTTTGTAATTCGGTAACAAAAAAGTATATTTCGTGCTTGAATTGAAACTTTTAATAGTGAGGATAAATTCGTGAGGCGACGAAATGAAAAAGCGACATAAAGAGATAGATAGAGGTAGAACACAATCAACAACTGACGCAGCTACACATTGCGTTTGGTTGACTCTGCCATCTATGGTTGGGTAAGAAAAGTAGTCAAGAAGTTTAACTTCTACTGTACGGGCTCTGAAGCACATATTCTCTTTTTAACAACAAACTAACTTACTTATTATAGACCTAGCTAAAGTTTCTTCCAGGGTTTTGAAAAAACTGTCCGCAATAACAAGATAAAACAATAATACCAAAGTTTTCGAATCTTGGATTTGGGTCTCGACGGTGACATAGGTTAAAATGAATTTTTATAGTATTGCACTGTAACGTTACCGCCATTCGATGGGTGTTCCTAACAGGAATGCTAACATAAGTAAAATAACCATTTTTGAAAAACTATGTTACTAGGTTCAAAGTACCCTAAACTACTTGGATATCAGTCTACCAAATCTAATCATAATCCAATCTAGCCATTTGGACTAATGCGTTCTCCCTAAAAACTGGCAAGAAAACGAAATTACAGAAAGAGACCCCTTTTTTATTTATTGGTATATTTTTTTTTTATTAAACACCCCCCTTGGCTTCAAGGATTTAATCCCATGTGCCAGACACAAAATGGTAGTGATTAAACAAACAAGGATTAAAGGAACCAACACTTTTTCTAGCCACGGGCCCTCGCAGCATTAGGAACCCAAGACAAACACAGGATTTAGACCTTAGAAAAACACACAAAATGACTACTGTTGGTAGGGCTCATATAGTAATACTATGTCTGGCACAAAATTCATTTAAAATGTCATATACCTCGAAGTTAACCGAACTTAGGATGTGACTTAAATTGAGAGGGAAGAAAAATTCTTTCTCTCGTAGACGTTGTCATAATTGTCCTGGTGCATAATTTTGGCCTTTAATAGTTGGTTTTGGAGTGCGCATGTCACTAGAAGATAGTATATAATAATGCAATGTAGTGTTACATTACTAAGCTGACGTTTCGTTAGACCGAACAAGAGGATTTGCATGACATGCTACTATTGTGTAATATTACCCCTCTATAATAATTGAAAATGGTTTGGACTTGTATTTTTCAAGCAAGGCTCAGCGATTGAGTTTTGAGGTAAGAGATACAAACTTCTTGTTTTAAATTAGTCGATTTCAAACAATGCCCCCCTGTTCTTCCGTCAATTCTTCCAAAACCAGTAGCAATGTTTTTGGCAAAAGCTCAAAGAAATCCCGTTCGTCTACCATACTGAACAACACTAAGTCTATAGAATGACGCTAATTACCACAGTTGTCGAGCGTCTATAATCTACACTCTATCTCTCCCGGACTACCTATCTCACGTCTAACATTATTTTATTCATTTGTGATAATATAAAATGTTTGTTGGTAAGTTCATGAACTCTCAAAACGTCTATCGGCAAAACAACTCTGGACACAATTGAATGTTTGTTGGTCAAATTCTTCGGACTATTTAATTGGTTTTAAAAGTTATATGTTCCTAAAACTGCTATAGAAGCCTAGAATTGCTAAAACCAGGTTCAACCAGTCCAAAGAGCCTGAGAATTTGACCAGCAAACACGCAGTTGTGTCCTTTAGAGTTCTGTATTACTGACAGACGCTGTGAGAGAACCAGTTCCGAACTTGTCAACAAGCACAGTATTGCTGCAGCCTGCAGATGAGTGTATCGATCAGTCAGTCAATAAATTATGACTATAAGCTTTAAGTTGTAAGGAAAACGGTTGAGCATGAAACGTTTCCTTTCGTCTAATGTATCCGACCTCTCTACATATAGTTATTTGAGTAGTAGCTACTAGCTAGTCTATAATAATATTGTTATAAAAGGCGGAAAATATTATTATTCTTTATTTAGCGTTTCGTATGCCACCGGTGTTTATAAATAAACTGAACTGAAACTAAATACAGGCTAGTGAACTCTGATAAAAACTTTCTTTGATTAAAATGTTTTTAAGAATCCGACACGCCAATTCTTATTATTTCTAGACACAGTGAGCCATGGTGGCCGTGTGGAAAAGTACGAGTCTACCAACAGGTACAAACGCCAAGCCCGGGTTCGAATCCTGAAGGCTTTTAATATTTATTTTTTTAATAATGCAAATATACAGACTGCTGAATCGTTTTGCGGGTAATAGGGATTTAACCCGTAAAATCAAACTTTTGCGATTTCCTGCTCCCTTAATTATTTTAGGAAAAATATCTTCGAATAAAAGTTTTAGAACATAAAATTCTGCATCTAAATCATTAAACAAAATTAATTTTGCATACTTTGTGACGGCAGAAATTTGATATGGAAATGTCAAAATTACCTCAAAAACAGATAGCGATAGCCATGGAACTTGAACAAAATGATTAGAAATTATTCTGACAGCTAAAACATCATCATTTTGTTCAAATTCCATGGCTATCGTTATCTGTTTTTGAGGTAATTTTGACATTTTCATATCAAATTTCTGCCGTTACAAAGCATGCAAAATTAATTTTGTTTAATGATTTAGATGCAAAATTTTATGTTCCAAAACTTTTATTCGAAGATATTTTTCATAAAATAATTAGGGAAGCAGGAAATCGCAAAAGTTTGATTTTACGGGTTAAATCCCTATTACCCGCAAAACGATTCAGAACCCTGTCAATTTAAAATATTTATAAAAAATTACACTTATTTTATTTATCATATTTTACGAATAGTTGAATTTGTAACATAAATACAAGTTTCCATGATAACGAATACAATTATTTGTGCTTAACGATATTCATGCGTCATCTGTCTGTACCCGCGATACAGGCATATCTTAACTTTATTACTCACTGCGTATTTTATTTTAATATATGTACTAGCAAAAAAAAACGCAATGTTTTTCCAATAAAAGCGGTCATTGCACCGTGTGCGGTTCTTTTTGCTTGTATATTTAATTCTGATTAATAAATATAATTCCTGTGAATGGTGTACCTGCTCGGTTACATTGAAACAAAATGTATTTGTAACAAAGCCACCTACATCACGAAAACATACATATTATTATTTTGCTATTTACATTTGATTCTGAGAAACGATTTTAAAATTCATATGAGCTTTTGAAGAGCCGTTGAAGTGGGTTTGCCGCCTTTTTTTTTACCCGACTACTGCGAAACAAAAACAAGGGCATGCGGTATAATATCTTTGTTTCCTTATATCTCACGAATAACTGAACCATTTTTAATTAAACAAACGTTGAAAGTTCCTTGAATTCGTAAAGACCACAAGGGATGCAAAACAATTCATTTACTCGACTACTAAAAAAAACAAGCCGTGAGGTGGGTCGTTTATTAGGACTAAAGTGCGACCCATGAGGTCCACACGACGAACTTCCCAGTTTGATAAATATTTAATAACAATAATTAAATTAGATATTACACAGAAAAGTAATCATTTTAATCATTAAAACATAATTATTATTTATTTTTAACAATTAAAAAAAACGGCTGAACCGATTTTTATAAAATTTATGTCGGATCAAAATGACGTTAACACGCCTCGATTGACACCCTTACGATGTCGATATAATTTTTTATTCGCGAGATATTGTGTAAAATCTACTTTTTTGGAGTCTATTTGGTTAAGAAAAAAGAACGGCTGAACCGATTTTGAAAAAAATTCTTTCAGATCATATTTACGTTAATACGCGTCGATTGGCACCGTAACGTAGTCGATATCATTTTTCATTCTCGAGATTTCGTTTTAAAAAGAAATGGACACATACGTACGTACGTACATACGTACACACACACACATACAGGCATCTTTCTAAAAATAGTGTAAAAATACTTTAGTGACTTTGAAACATAAAAATTTGTTATACATTTTGATTTCGATTTTCGGACCCATTACAATAACTTCCAATGGGAAGTTAAAAAATAATATTTAATAATTTTGGTTCATAATTATTATAAAAGCGTCATTTGTTTTTGTGTGAGTACAATATAATGTTCTACATGACAGAGAGTTTCACAGCGAAATTTGTTCCTGCATGTCTAAAAGCTGTAAATATATGATTAAAATCTAAGGCCAATGTCAAATCAAATTTTTTGACAATACTTTCTGCAATCCAGCAATATTCTTATATTTATTTTTTAATGAATTTTTTGTCATAAAGCGCGCTAGTATCGTTTTAATACATTTTTATCTGATTCCGTGATATATATTTCTTTCCAAGGAAAAATTACTTTCTTAATGACTAGATTGCACTGCTTTCGTGACTGTAATTTTTTTGTTAAAGCTAAAAGTCAAACAAAGAAAATTTGTTTAGCTACAAGCGTTTTACATGATGTGATCTACTTTAACTTTTTTTTTATAGTTGAAACAAGAAACTTTAACGTACTGAAAAAGGTTTTAAACTTATTTTCGTAGTTGAGTAAACAATACAAAATTACGTCAGTCAACCGTAAAAAAGACTGTTATTATTTTTTTTTTTACAAATGCAAGGCCTTCTACAGTTGTCATTAACAAATGGGAGTCGTTATCTTAACCTTTTCCGGAAGGAAATAATATTTTGTTGACATATAAAAGACATGAATAAATTATATATGTATAACAAAATCATATTTTGTCTGTATTTATAGAAATGTTAAAAACCCAGAACATGGTTTTTTGGTCTATAGGGAGGTAGGGCTACATGATACATCTATTTTTTTGAGGTTTAAAATTTTTTTCATAATTCCAGTTTCTAGGATTTCAAATTTCAACTTTAATAAAAACACACACGTTATGGGTTAATTAGATTTTGGGGAAGGTATTACAAAAAGCAAACCCCATTCATTTCTAAATTAATTTGTGCTCGCCGTTCGGGCTTCTATAATTAATCTACTATTAATTTGTGAAATTGTATATTAAACAGTTTTTTATAATAATATAACAAAAAGAGTGTGTGTGTACTTATGTATATGCACGTCAGAAGTTATACTACTTTGGCGTAACAAAACAAAAAAAATTCGACTGATGACCAGTCCTATACTTCCCACCTAGTAAATATTTGCAAAAAATAAACACTCTTTTTTTTATTCTTTGACTAGGCCCAAATAACCTTAGCTGTTGGTGGTCTTTAAAACACAATTTAATTTTTATTCTTTGAAAAAAGCATGGCCCTCTTTTTTGTTTGGTGATCTATTGATGGCTAGCTTAATATAGCAAAAATCATGGTTACCTTGATTTACGTACAATTTTTATTTTTTTTAGTAAAATATTTTTTTTCTCGAAAACTATACATTTTAGAGAAAAAAAATATTTACATTTTTTTCATATTATAACATCTAGAATTCATTTATATTTTTTTTTACCTATGTTAATACGTGACATTGAGGACGTTTTTTTGAATATCTCAGGATCCACTGAACCGATTTGACTCAAAATCTAATCAGATCTAAGTTAAAGGCTGATAAACACAATAGAACAATCGGCATGCCCGTATGTTGTTCCGTTCTTAAGATATCGAAGGCGAAAAATTGACCACATACACACACACATACACACATACACACATACACACACACATACAGACATCAGTCAGAAAATGATCTTAAACGATTGCTAGGGTCTCAAAACGTGAAAATCTGTTAAAATCTCGAAATATTGTTTTCGGACTGAATCCATTACTTCCCTACCATAGTAGAGGTGGGAAGTAATAACTCCAAAATTTTTATCCCGCGTGCCAGTACTAAACGTTCGTAAAAAATACGATAAAATAATAAAATAAAGATATTAAATAAATTAATTTAATTTAATAAATTATTAATTTATTAAATATATTTATTTATTATATTTATATCTAATTATTTATTTAAAAAAAAAAGCTTGTTTGTGTTGAGATTCGAACCCGAGACCTATTGCGTATGACGCGGCGGTGCTATCCGTTACACACATCTTACATAGCAGTACTATATACAAATAGGGTATTATAATCATGAAAAATAATAATATAAGCAGTACGGGTGTTAAGGTACGAACTCATATTTAACGAAAGCGGCATAAACGAGCGTTTGTATAGCAATAGCTTTTATTAATGTTATTCAAAACTGAAAACGCTCTTGAATGAATGAATTGTGGATTATAGACGATCGACAACAGAGGTCATTAGCGTCTGGAAAAACGCTCTTGTCACATTGTGACTGGTGTTAATAGGGTATTATAATCATGAACTTCCGACTAACTTCATGGTATTACTTTCGACTAACTTCATGGTGTTACTTTCAACTAACTTCATGGTGTTACTTTCGACTAACTTCATGGTGTTACTTTCGACTAACTTCATGGTGTTACTTTCGACTAACTTCATGGTGTTACTTTCAACTAACTTCATGGTGTTACTTTCGACTAACTTCATGGTGTTACTTTCGACTAACTTCATGGTGTTAAACGTAGAAATTCCCTCTCATCATTTTTTCATAACGCGCCAAAAGAAGTATAACTTCAATAATAACAAATTGAATCTGGTATAAACAATGAATTTTAGTGCATTCACATTTGCCACGAAAAAATATAAAATTATTATCAAAAAAATAATTTATGTCTGTCGTAAATGTCAACAGTACAAATACTATTATTTGTCATATTATATTTAGTTATTTACATTATAATGCAAGGAAAATTTATTGTTTATTTTAATGTACAAACTGGAAAATATAAATGAATTATTAATGAACGAGTCGCGACACCAATGTCAAGGAACCACATCAATAAACCAACATCACATCACAACGTTAACACGGTACCGCATTATGCATTAATTAACTGAGAATCATGAATTTAAAAACGTAACTTTAATTAGCACAGAGCTGTCTACGGTAATGAGTTAATTATAATCCATACGATTAAATTGTTAAACAATAATTGCACATATAATCAGAGGTAATCTCAGACAAATCATTACTTGATGAAATCGAAAATGTAATACAGTGCAACCTCGATATTACAAAACTGAAGGGAATTAGAAAATATTCGTTATACCAAGTAATTTGTTACAATGAGGTTTGTTATATAGATGTTAGGTTGAACTACGATTCGTTTTAACAGGGTTTCTCAACCGTTGCAACTTTAAAACTAACAACAGTGACAAACAGCAGTGTTTACATTACTTAGCATCAAACAACAATGATTGTCTTACGAAAAATTTAACGGTCTGAACCTGTCGAGACATGAATTATTGTGCAATTGAGTGTGAATAATTGATAGGATACGTTATGTAAATGTTATAAGTTGACAAAACAGAGGTAAATAATACTTTCTATTTATAATTTGTAATGATTGAAAATTCGTTATAAAGAGGTTTTTGACAAAAGTATTCGTAATGTAAAGGTATAATTTGTATTAGCTCTTACGGGCAGTTCTAGGGGATTTCGAAAAATTTGTTAAATTGAGGAAATCGTTATATCGAGGTTCGTTATATTAAGGTTACACTGTAATACTGCAGGGACGAACTTAATATCAAAATTGCACTAAATCCATTTTAATAAGACGGACAGACAGAATAATGAGAATGATAGGGTTCCCTTTGGATCCTTTGGGTTGATACAGAATTCGAAAGATCGGATACGAATCCCGGCGGTGGCAGGTGTGACATCAATCAATCAATATTTTATTTATCCTTTAAAACGTCATAAAGTCTGGCAAACAAATCAATGTGGAAGTTTTTCCTTTAAAACGTCATAAAGTATGGCAAACAAATCAATGTGGAAGTTTTTCCTTTAAAACGTCATAAAGTATGGCAAACAAATCAATGTGGAAGTGTTTCTTCGATTTTGCTAAGTAGGCTAGAGTCTAGTACAGCTCATTTTGCGGGGAGAACAATTTTAAAATAATTAGAGTCAATCAGTAAGACTATTTCCTAACCTAATCGCGACTTTAAATGCTTGAAGCATGGTTCGGTCGTATGGAGTAAGATGGTAAACAAGTTACTTGCACTCATCAATCCGGTCATTAACCCGTGTAAGTTCAGTATAGGGATTTATTACCAGCATAATATAACAAGAGACTTGTGTTAAACCCCCGTCGATGTTCGAACATTGGCTGGCCGGGGCTTCATGCTGCGACACAATAACAATAGACAATCATAATCAAACAAAACCATTGACTTTAAGCACGGACTGAGCTTTCCCTAAACAATGTATTTGAAAAACTGTCGTATTTATACAGATCTAGACATATATGGTTAGCATTGGTGGAGGCAGGTCACTTATTGAAGCCAGTAAGACAAGGATATCATTGGAAGGCAAAATAAAAACTGACTTGAAAGTCCATTAGTAAGATAAGGAAAGCATCGGAAGACAAAACATAACTGGCTTGAACTAGTCCATTAGTAAGACAAGGAAAGCATAGGAAGGCAAAACAAAACTGGCTTGAACTAGTTCATTAGTAAGACAAAGAAAGCATAGGAAGGCAAAACATAACTGGCTTGAACTAGTCCATTAATAAGACAAGGAAAGCATAGAAAGGCAAAACAAAACTGGTTTGTAAGTCCATTAGTAAGACAAGGAAAGCATAGGAAGGCAAAACAAAACTGGCTTGAACTAGTCCATTAGTAAGACAAGGAAAGTATAGGAAGACAAAACATAACTGGCTTGAAGTAGTCCATTAGTAAAACAAGGAAAGCATCGAAAGGCAAAACAAAACTGGCTTGAAAGTCCATTAGTAAGACAAGGAAAGCATCGGAAGGCAAAACAAAACTGACTTGAAAGTCCATTAGTAAGATAAGGAAAGCATCGGAAGGCAAAACATAACTGGCTTGTAAGTCCATTAGTAAGACAAGGAAAGCATAGGAAGACAAAACAAAACTGGCTTGTAAGTCCATTAGTAAGATAAGGATATCATAGGAAGGCAAAACAGAACTGGCTTAAAAGTCCATTAGGAAGACAAAGATATTATAAGAAGGCAAAATATAACTGGCTTGAAAGTCCATGAGGAAGGCAGGATATCATAGGAAGGCAAAACAAAACTGGCTTGTAAGTCCATTAGTAAGACAAGGATATCATAGGGAGGCAAAACAGAACTGGCTTAAAAGTCCATTAGGAAGACAGGGAAGACACTGACTTCAATAAGAGTTACCCCCATTCTGCAATAGTGTCAAGACCTGGCTATAAGTCATAAGATCGTGGTTTGAAAATAATAATGTCAACTATATGTGTGAGCGAAATGAAATAAGATGACTTCCAATCTGTTTCGCTATTTATTTTCAATTGTTTTCGATATATCTAAAATAGTATTTAGGAGAAAAATCCCTGAACACGTCCTGTTTTTTAGGAACTATTAAATAATGGCAAATATGTTTTCTACCCAACTTTTTTGTTGCATCAAACCAGAAAGATTGATAAATATCACTCTATCTAAATTGTTGGAGCAAAATTTCACAATAAACTCGATAAATCCACCTCTGATTTGAAGAGAACGTCAAGAGTGCTTCCACCACGGATTATCTCCATTTCTTGAGCAAAAATGTTTCTAGTGGTACAGTCTATACTTTAAGTCAATGGAATAAAACGCATGTACATTTATGCATATGCCTGCTCACGTACTAAGATTATGACGTGCTGATAAAATGCAATCGTTTCTGCTCATTGGCTGCTCAAAGCCTTGTGCTGCATCTACAGTTACTCGCGCGAAGCTTTGCAACTGCAATGACCAGAACAAAGTAGCATCGGAACAAAAGAAGATCAAGGAAATAATACGACCAACTGTGATCTACAATGAAATAATTACATTGATTACCTCTAAATCAGAGGTTCCCAAACTTTTTTTTCTCATAGACCACTTTAAAAGTTTTGCTGGTTCCTGTGGACCCCCTGCAGCTATATTTCTACCATATTCCCAAAACTCGACAAAAAATGTGAAGATTAGATCTAACGATGGAAATTCGCGTTGCGGCTGAGTTCCAACCACGAATTAACAGTTTTCGAAAAAAAAGTGAGAATTGATTGGTTAATTAATTAATTGATTGTGCTGTGAGTGGATGTCAAAAAAGTAAAGTTGGTCAATCAAAAAAGTGATTCCATCCAACTTTACTTTTTTGACATCTACTCACAGCACAAGAAACCAAATTCTTACTTATTTTATTTAGAAAACTCCCCATTCGGAGTGGTAAAAATAAAAAGAAAAATAGTTTATTTTCTTGTGTTGTATTTATTCAAATATGTAACAAGTAACAGTCGCTGAGCTTCTTAAAATATTATCTGCCTACATTGATAGGTGAAGTCAAGCCAACATTTTAGTTCTTCACTATCGAAATCAGATAAATTTTCGTGGACCCCCGCTTATGAATTGTGAACCCCCATTTTTTTGTCACGCCAACGTAGACCCCCGTCGAGTCTTCCGTGGACCCCTGGGGGTCCACCTGGACCACTTTGGGAATCAATGCTCTAAATATTTGAAAACAGATTACAGTGTGGGTTTGAGATATTCGGGATCTTAGGGATTCCTTTGTTTATATATGACGTTTCTATGACTCTTCTATTACGAACTCCTTGTTCCATGATCTGATCTGGGAAGTGGTGAAAATATCAACAGTCAATATAAGTAATAAGGTACATAAACATACGAAGATAGTGACTGCTACTCCATACGTAAGAGGTTTTAGCTATACCAGTCAGATTTGATAGTCCAGCTGCTAGCGAGTGTGTCTCGTACGCAGAAGGTCGCTGATTCGATTCCGGTCGGCACCATTAATGTTTTTTGTTTGTTTTACAACTATTTATTGTATGCGGGGGGGTGTTAGTGGCTGGTGCGATGGCGTTTTTGTGGGCGAATGGGGGGGGGGGGTGCAGGAGTATAACAAAAAGCAGTGACAGCGTACTTTAAATGTCAGTCTGTCGGATAGATAGTTTTTTTTTTTGTACAGAACCGGGAACCCTCAGTGTACAAACGAAGTTGGTGCTTGTCCGATTTTTATTTTAGTATCCATTTAGTAGGAGTAACGATTTTCTCAGTTTTGTTAAGGGTCATTCACAGTTACGTTATCTGAAACTTAATACTAATAGTTCTGAAAGTCACAATTGAGAGAACTAATTTATAATGAAGACAGTACCCAGATATTATTTATAATAATTATTTTATTAACTGAAAGTTCAAATGTCACGTTCTTACAAAATTAAATAATCTGAATTTGTGTATTACTCATAAATACGCACATAAAGAATGATCCAATAAATTCACAGTAATGTGTTTTAAAACTTCAAAGATTCCCTTCCTTCAAATTTCTGCTGTAGTGACTCGGTTAAATGTCACGTGTGACGCGGAAGTGACGTATAATTCCGCTGTCAGTTATTTCCTCTTTGGTCAGCTTTGATCTGAGAATTTTTTTATTTGATCAGAAATCTTATTTTTTGTGGGGCAAACTCGAATAAATTCGGAGGGCAGCTGAGCAAATGACAGTGCTCAATTTTTACGCTATTGAAGGGGACTTTTGAGGTTAGTTTAAAACATAAAAATAAAGTAATAATAGTTTTTTTATACGGCTGTATGCAATTAAAAGATTTTTTCGTTGGAGAGCAGTTAATTATATAATTGTTTCGAAACATATAGGAAAAAATCATTTTACCAACCAGTGGTCACAGTCAGGATTCTAACCTGACTGTGACCACTGGTTGGTAAAATGATTTTTTCCTATATGTTTCGAAACAATTATATAATTGGCTGCTCTCCAACGAAAAAACCTTTCTTATAAAAATAAAGGTCTACACAAAAATCTAGTTTGTTAATAATTTTTTTTTTAGTCAAAATCTTATTTTACTGGACTAAATTGTTAAAGACGCTTGCATGCCAACTTGATACAGAAGTGTGTACTGTGTGATTTTTAAATTAAAACTGTGTATAAATTATTGTATAGGAAAATGTGAAACACACTTAAATTTCAAGAAATGATTCCCTACAGCTATTGTTAATTTATTGGTGGGTGGTTAATTCTGAAAACAGACAGTATACATATTAATTCTTCACCATAATTTTGAAGCGTCCGATTATGTTGAATTAAAACATTCAACATAACAATTTATTTCATAATTGTAGACAAAGGAAATTTCCTAAAGTTTTAATTAGTTAAAAAAATGTAGGCCTTTCGTGTGAAATGACTAATTGAAATAACCGATGGAAAAAAATAAAACCAATCTTTCCAAAACAATTTTATGTTTATCAGCCTTTAACTTAGATCTGATTAGATTTTGAGTCAAATCGGTTCAGTGGACCCTGTGATATTAAAAAAAACGTTCTCAGTGTCACGTATTAACATAGGTAAAAAAAAATATAAATGAATTCTGGATGGTATAATATGAAAAAAATGTAAATGTTTTTTTTCTCTAAAATGTACAGTTTTCGAGAAAAAAAATATTTTACTAAAAAAAATAAAAATTGTACGTAAATCAAGGTATTAACCATGATTTTTGCTATATTAAGCTAGCCATCAGTAGATCATTAAACAAAAAAGAGGGCCATGCTTTTTTTCAAAGAATAAAAAAAGTGTTTATTTTTTGCAAATATTTATTACTTAGATGGGCAGTATAGGATTGGTCATCAGTCGAATTTTTTTAATGTTTCCGGCTCTGCAACAAACAAAACTTTTTTCAATTCTCTTGGCAATCTCTGACAAAACTAATAAGAAAAGATAAAAGTGGCGAATGTAATAAAATAAACCTCTTCACGATAAACAAAAGTTGGAACTATCAAGTGTTTAACAAGTGCTTGAGAGAAGACCTTGTGTGTCGATAAAGATACGAACAAATGGCAATCGGCTTCTAAAACTATCACTTGTCACGTCGGTTTTTCAATTTAATGAAAACAAACGAATGTCGAATATGCGATAGAATTCACAATTGCTTTTATCAACAAGCGTTGAACATACAAGAGTTCTAGAAAATTGCACCTCGGTAATTTTTCAAAGTTTTACTGGAATACTTTGTATAAACAAATTTAAGTGAAGTGGGACTTATGTAACCGCAAAGAGAAATAGTTTCGTAAAATAGTGTAGCGAAAAAAACGGCACCGTCAGGAGTGGAGTAAACGAGCTACTAGCGGGGAGTCGATCAGGATGGCTGGCGGGTAGTGCCTTGAGGGGGAAACTGGATCGACACTTGCCTTTCTGTAACAAAGTGAAGTGGGACTTTTGTAACCGCAAAGAGAAATAGTTTCGTAAAATAGCGTAGCGAAAAAACGGCACCGTCAAGAGTGGAGTAAACGAGCTACTAGCGGGGAATCGATCAGGATTTGCTGGCGGGTAGTGCGTTGAGGGTGAAACTGGATCGACACTTGCCTTTCTGTAACAAAGTGAAGTGGGACTTTTGTAACCGCAAAGAGAAATAGTTTCGTAAAATAGCGTAGCGAAAAACACGGCACCGTCAGGAGTGGAGTAAACGAGCTACTAACGGGGAAGCCGATCAGGATTGGCTGGCGGGTAGTGCGTTGAGGGGGAAACTGGATCGACACTTGCCTTTCTGTAACAAAATGAAGTGAGACTTTTGTAACCGCAAAGAGAAATAGTTTCGTAAAATAGCGTAGCGAAAAAAACGGCACCGTCAGGAGTGGAGTAAACGAGCTACTAGCGGGGAATCAATCAGGATTGGCTGGCGGGTAGTGCGTTAACGGGGAAACTGGATCGACACTTGCCTTTCTGTAACAAAGTGAAGTGGGACTTTTGTAACCGCAAAGAGAAATACTTTCGTAAAATAGCGTAGCGAAAAAAACGGCACCGTCAGGAGTGGAGTAAACGAGCTACTAGCGGGGAAGCCGATTAGGATTGGCTGGCGGGTAGTGCGTTGAGGGGGAAACTGGATCGACACTTGCCTTTCTGTAACAAAGTGAAGTGGGACTTTTGTAACCGCAAAGAGAAATAGTTTCGTAAAATAGCGTAGCGAAAAAAACGGCACCGTCAGGAGTGGAGTAAACGAGCTACTAGCGGGGAAGCCGATCAGGATTGGCTGGCGGGTAGTGCCTTGAGGGGGAAACTGGATCGACACGATCCTTTCTGTTCGCATATAAGTAGAAATAATACCAAAGGTGCAGGACTGAAACCTTCAAAACGAAAAATTGTCATTCGTCCTTGTCGTACTCATTGTACTTGGACTCTTTTTACTTCCCACCCCTACTATGGTAGGGAAGTAATGGATTTAGTCCGAAAAAAATATTTCGAGATTTTAACAGATCTTCACGTTTTGAGACCCTAGCAATCGTTTAGGATCATTTTCTGACTGATGTCTGTATGCGTGTGTGTGTGTGTGTATGTGGTCAATTTTTCGCCTTCGATATCTTAAGAACGGAACAACATACGGGCATGCCGATTATTCTATTGTGTTTATCAGCCTTTAACTTAGATCTGATTAGATTTTGAGTCAAATTGGTTCAGTGGATCCTGAGATATTCAAAAAAACGTTCTCAATGTCACGTATTAACATAGGTAAAAAAAAATATAAATGAATTCTAGATGTTATAATATGAAAAAAATGTAAATATTTTTTTTCTCTAAAATGTATAGTTTTCGAGAAAAAAAATATTTTACTAAAAAAAATAAAAATTGTACGTTAAATCAAGGTAACCATGATTTTTGCTATATTAAGTTAGCCATCAGTAGATCACCAAACAAAAAAGAGGGCCGTGCTTTTTTCAAAGAATAAAAATTAAATTGTGTTTTAAAGACCACCAACAGCTAAGGTTATTTGGGCCTAGTCAAAGAATAAAAAAAAAAAGAGTGTTTATTTTTTGCAAATATTTACTAGGTGGGAAGTATAGGACTGGTCATCAGCCGAATTTTTTTTTTGTACGAATCCTTCCGAGATCTCAATTTTTCTGTTACATTTTGTACCTTAAAAATGCGGACATCTGATTTTGACTGTTTGGAGATAATTGACAACTATAGAGAAAACTGTCAACATAGTGGTTTATGACACGGTGGCCCATATTTGTGTTTTCACTTACTATATGTGTGATAAATACATAATATAGATAGTATATAATATGTGAGAATCAATACAATATATATTTTGCACTTTCTAGTTCACAGGTGTGAATTCGCGAGGAACTGGGTACCGTTTTTATCAAAACAAACACATAATAATGTAATTAAAGTCGTACAACAAAAGCTATTTTCACTTTTTAGGTGGAAATGGTTTAAAACAGTTGCAATTCTTGTAGAATTAATTATTATCGCCTCAGCTTTTATTAGTTTTTCTATTAACTAAGCAAGGTTATGAAGTTTTTATTTTTTAAGCGTTTATCACTTTTAGGCCCGTATTTACCGAGCCTAGTTAGTTATTTATTCCGTTGATTTATTCCCCTGGTAACTATTACTCGGTATAAATCGTAAGAACAACTATTCTGTCCAATTTCAAGGGTATAAATATTTATTCGCCTAGTAAAATAGAATGGGTACGAAATGCACAAATTACTTTATGACCTGGCGACCTTTTCAGGTAAATATTAATTCCATATCTTTCAGGTAAAGGCCTTTGTAGTAAAATAAAATAAATTTCCATTTTCGATCCATCGGTCGGATCTTTGGTAAACGTGCTTTAGAATCAAAATATGTGACAAACTGTCCAAGGTGTATGGTATAAAGTAAATTTGTACCTGAAGTTACTATTCTATCGAATGAATTGCTTAGTGAATTGAAAGTTAATTTTATTCCAAGGAGTAAATTTATTCTAAGATTAGTAACTTCCATCTTTAACAGTGTTTGGTGAATACGGACCTTTATCATTTACTAATATTATTTTAGAAAATTTATCTGACTTCAAAAAAGGAATCAGAATGTCTCTAAATAATTTTCCTCTTCATTTTACCGTTACCTTCCCCAATTGATAACCACTTTTTTAAGACCATTAAAAATAAGATGATGTTTCTGTTAGCCAATCATTCTCAAACTACTGAATCGATTTGAAAAATATAAGCCTATACTTCTTCCCGAGCAACATAGGTTATATATTTACACTACGACAAAAAGGGGATGAGCAATGATCAAAAATAGCGACTAGCGACATCGGACGGAATTTTATCAATTTATATTTATTCATGTTATAAACCTTTCAACTGGAGCGAGAATTAGATCCTGCAATAAGCACTTATTTAAAGAATTTTAGGTTAAATCTCATTACGCTCTCATAACAGAGGGTTTTTAGTTCTGGACAACGCTGGGTAAGTTCGCGGCCAGTACAACATAAATTCAGTAAAGTATTCAGGACTCGACTTAAATGAGCTTTACTATATATTGAACAACGATGACCTTTATAAAGGTCAACTTGAAATGGTGACAAGTGATAAAATGGCATTTAGTCTTCGTCAGCTCTAATGAAATGTTGTTGCTGTCACTAGAAGCGACCATATTAGATTTTAAAGATTAGATAATCATCATTATTTAGGATAAAACGAGGTCAAAATGGCTGTGTGGTTAAATATTATATTATTTTGAATGAATTGCTATAATTTAATGGAGACAGTAGTGATCCTGGAAGTAATTCTGATGTAAAATTTCGAAGAAAATCTTAAAAATAATTTCAAAAACTTACTCTCAGATTCTAATCTAAAAACTGGTGAAAGTATCAACTAAATTTTCAGTTAATTAAAAAAAAATACAAAAATAAATTTCTCTAAGTCCAGATAAATCTGGCAGCTAATGGATTTTAAAAAAAAATTAAAGATTGATTGAAAAAAAATCTACTTTTTCTTCATTCGTTTATTTTGTCATATTTTTGAAGGGCCACACGGAGGGCCACTGGCTGTTGATAACGGAACGTCTGGAGCGTCGCGACACTTGAACATGAGTCAGTGCATGTGTGTGATAAAGACGCATGCGCGGTTTATCAGTCGGGTAGCGGCAATATGGGCGCTATATTGATCGTAGGCGTTGTGCCCGCTAACGCCACCAACGCCGACAACCTAACAGGTCGCTCTCTTCATCAACTACCACACTATCCTCTGTCTCAATTGCAACGCGTTGCGCCGGAAAATCTCTGTTGACAGTTACGTTAAATTGTAACCAATATAGTTACATACTTTGAGGATGTTATCAAAGTTCTGATTATGTAGAACAATAATTTATCACATAAAAAATGCACAGATTCATACAAAAAATCGTTTATAAATTAATATTTCGTTGTACGAACAATTATGTTAAATAAATGTAGACATAATTAAAAAAAAATGTTTTCACGATTAGATAAATTATTCACGAGGAAGATTTAGATATATAATTGAAACTGGCCGGCCCGGCTTCACCCGGGTGAAAATCGGGGGTAATTTCAGAAAACCGATTTCAAAAAAGTTTTCACTGTTCGATAGGTGATACTTTGCTTTAAGACACAGGCTATAATAACTGGAGCGAGCGAGGGGAGCATATGAGTAATGTATAAGTATTATTAAATGATAAATTAATAGCACCCGGGCGCAGTCGGACCGGGTCGCTAGTATATTAAATATTTTAGATAAAGCCCCAGAGATAAATTTCAACTACATATTTTTCTAAAATATAGAAAAAAACGTTTATTATTTTAATCTCCGTTTAGTTAAAATCTTTTTATTATAAAAAAAACGTCAAAAATTGTACGATGCCATGAGTTTCCGAACTCAAGTCCCCATGCATAAGGCTAATGTGGTACCACTACTCTGCGGATGAACTTGTCTAGACAGCCCTTGTTACTGATATATGTATAACTTAATATACCCGGACAATTAATTTATAAATAATTTATCCAGTACAATATAAGTGCCGCAGTGGTGGGGAGAACAGCAGCGAAGGAGAACATTTCGTTACATGATTTCGTTGCATATTTCCCCTCGCGCGGCTGTTCACAGACCGACATAAGATGTTTCACATCAAAAATGAACCTATGATTTAGCATTCAGTGATTATTAAGATGTCAATCCAGTAGATAGATGGCACTGATTTAGTTCATGCTAGAAATGTGGACGTTAAAAGACTTATCCGAACTCTAATAATAATTAATCAAAATGAAAGTCAATTTGTCAGTGCTATAGTTCCAAAGTTTGCCGTATCACATATCGCGGCAATATGCAGCGTCGTCACAGCGTCCCGACGTCACTGATACTTCTCCGCTCAACACAGACGTTCCATCATCCACTGCGCATACGAAATGTTCGTTTTTGCGCATCTTGCGTATCCTCAAAACTCAAAACAAAAATACAACATTTTATTTTAAACTGACAAGTGAATAACGTTTTTATCGAGTGCCTTCTTGTATTATTGTTTTCATTGTAAATATTTTAACGTGAAAAAAGGAACGAATTTAATTGTTGTGCTTCTTGCAATTTAAGTGCTACATATATGTAAAATGTGTACCTATTTGAAAAGGGCGTAACGTGTAGTGTATCGAATTTGACTTTATAGTGGTTTTTGATTTGTAAAAGAACCAGACAAGACCCCCCAAGTGTTTTTGACCTCACACACATGTTGGACTGTACACCTGCATGTCTGCTTACCATACTTACCCGAGACTTCGGGAGCGAGACAAAGCTACCAGCATGGGGTGGCAAAAACCTGCTATTGGAGAGGTAATGGACATTGACTCCAGTGTTGCCAGTCTATTACAATTGTAACAGATCTATTACTTTTTAAAAAGGTTTATTATCTTTTTATAAAAAAAAACTTGCAAAAAAAGCTTACGGAGTAAATATAGTTACATTAAAAACACCATCCATCCGGCTTCCAGGACCATCTCCGTCCGCCTGGCTTCCGGGGCCAGGCACATATATATCGTATGTAGTGTTGTCGTCTAGATCTAGACTTTCTAGACTCTTGTCTAGATTTTCAAGACAAGACTTGCAAAAGTCTTGTCTAGAAATTTTCAAGACAAGACAAGACTTGCTTTATCTAGATCAAGACTCTTGCCAAAACTCTAGACAATTTTCAAGAGTCTATATAAACTAAGTAGTAGTAGGTAAAGTAAGCCACTCGGTTAATCTGGACTCTTGAAAATAATCTAGAGTCTTGATATTAGACAAGACAAGAGTTTTTTAATCTAGACTTAGTGAAGTCTTGATATTTCAAGACAAGACAAGACTTTGAAAGTTTTGTCTTGTCTTATCTAGACGGCAACACTAATCGTTACGACCAACGATATACATTAATATTAAATTAAAACTTATTTTTAAATCTTCTATTTCCTTTGTCAATTTAAGCCTATAAACGCGCTTCTTTTTGTTTAATTTTGAGCCCAGAAAAATATTACCGTTTTTGAAAATCTATTACCTTTTTAAACATCGGTTTTTCCCCAGTATTTTTGTTGAAAAAATGTGTTTCAATACCTACTTACCACCTACCAAAACTTAAAAAAATCTGTTGTGGTTTCAAAAATATTGGGAAAAAACCGATTTTTTTTAAATTTCAACACCCTGTATTGTATCTCAGAAATAAAGTGGTTTTCGGACCATAGTCTAACTTAACTTTTTTTTCTTAAATTTATCCGAGGAATAAGATCCTCAGGTATTTTATTCTGAAACAACCTGTACACTATAATAATCATTTTCAAAAATGGTACAACAAGCTGTTCAAATATGATCATATGGAATGTCGTGATTTTATGGTTCGACCCCTAAGTCCCGCCATCCGACCAACACCAATAGTGTATGTGCACACTTTTGCAAGCCGTTGGGTTTGATTCACCTGATATTCGAAGGGTGAAGTAAAATATTGACGGTGACTTAGTCACTGGCAGTTTATTATATCGAAGAAGACGTTATTAATATGTATTTTATTATCAGACTTCATCTTCTTATGAATTATAGTTTATTAATAACAGATTTGTAAGCATTCGAGTTTATTTCAGTTGATATTTAATAATAATAATAATAATAATAATAATAACTTTATTCAGAAAAATGTCACAATGACAAAGAATGCGTCAGTCAAGAATATACAATAAATGTGATACATAGTTCAAAAAATCATATTCAATCATATTCAATGATATTAAAAAAATTCGACTGATGACCAGTCCTATACTTCCCACCTAGTAAATATTTGCAAAAAATAAACACTCTTTTTTTATTCTTTGAAAAAAAGCATGGCCCTCTTTTTTGTTTGGTGATCTACTGATGGCTAGTAATATAGCAAAAATTATGGTTACCTTGATTTACGTAAAATTTTCTTTTTTTAGTAAAATATTTTTTTTCTTGAAAACTATACATTTTAGAGAAAAAAATATTTACATTTTTTTCATATTATAACATTTAGAATTCATTTATATTTTTTTTACCTATGTTAATACGTGACATTGAGAACGTTTCTTTTAATATCTCAGGATCCACTAAACCGATTTGACTCAAAATCTAATCAGATCTAAGTTAAAGGCTGATAAACACAATAGAACAATCGGCATGGCCGTATGTTGTTCCGTTTTTACGATATCGAAGGCGAAAAATTGACCACACACACACACACACACATACATACAGACATCAGTTAGAAAATGATCTTAAACGATTGCTAGGGTCTCAAAACGTGAAGATCTGTTAAAATCTCGAAATATTTTTTTCGGACTAAATCCATTACTTCCCTACCATAGTAGAGGTGGGAAGTAAAAATTTATTTTATAGTTATCCTTAACCAACAGTTTATTATTTTATATTAGGGCAAACCTTCAGGGTGGTCCCACATTCATTTTAATTAAATCGATTAGGTAGTTTTTTTCTAGTTTAGTAATCAAATATCAAGAAAGAAGTAAACTAGCAAGCAAACTATGTATTGCAAAGTCATTAAAAAGTAAAAAATAAATCTTTGTAATTAAAAAACTTGAACCGTCTTCAAAAAAATCCAATAAAAAGAGGGAAATAATTAAATTTTGAGATCGGCGCCAATTTATAAAACTAGGTACCTACATAATATATCTATATAAAAAAGTTTTTGTATCACTCTTGAAGGAATAAATAAATAAATAAAATAAAATAAATAAAATTTTATTTTCCTCTTTTTAGTGGCTTTGCACGTTATTACTTCTTTCTTGATATTTGATTAGTAAACTAGAAAAGAAGCTACTGAAATGATTTAATTAAAATTAATGTGGGACCACCCTGAAAGTATGCCCTATTAAATAGAAAAATAATCATCAAAATCGCTTATAGGCACTTCTATTGAAATTCAGATGACATTAGTTGTCGAGCATCTATAATCTATAATCTCTTAGGGCTTGAGAATGACCGAGCGTGTAGCAATGCTGTTGTTTACATGGCGTTGCTATGGTTCCTCTATTACAAGTCCCCAGTTCCCGGGTTCTAGCCCGAGAGCTGGTAAAAGTGTCAATTGGATTTTCAGTTTATTATTAAAAAAAAATAATGAATTGGAAATATGAATTGGTGCTAGGCTCAAATAACCTTAGCTGTTGGTGGTCTTTAAAAACACACTATAATCTATAATATCTCTCTATTGAAATTCTAAAAATTCTATTGAAAAAGTTGTTTACAACTTTATTATAACACATGTAATATCGAACACTGTAAACATACGAGATCAATTTTATTGAAACTTTCCCGAAAATATCGATTGTTATTACCGGTTATTACGGTGTCAACAATAGGTTGCTAGGATTTTTATAACACTGCTAAAAATGTAAACAGGAGGGTTTTTAATATGTCATTATAATTTATAATATTAAAGTTTTATATTTCTGAATACGCAATATTTCAAGGTAAATTTTAACTCTTCTTTTTTGTATAAATTCTATAGAATTATCGCTAGGCACTTGCTAGAACATGATTGAATAAAAATTAATAAACAAACACTTGAAAAATTCTACACATTTATTCATCTCAACGATCGTTTCGGGCTTCTAACCCATCATCAGGAGTTTACATTAAAATTTTCTTTTTTGTATAATTATGCAATTTCTTATTTGATAAATTTTGTTCAAAAAAAGATTTTGAGTATAGAATAGTATAAAACTAAAAAATAGTGAAAATAGTCTTAAAATAGAACCGAATATAAATTTTATTTTAATTTTAATTTTTATATTATTTTTCTTAATAATTGAAGGAAGGTTTGGTTGAGGGTCAAAATAATGAAGCGTTACCAAAATATCGCTTGTGGCCAACGTTTCGAAATATTTAATTTCATCTTCAGGGCCTATGATACACATGTTCATTGGCTCTGAAGATGAAATTAAATATTTCGAAACGTTGGCCACAAGCGATATTTTGGTAAAGCTTCATTATTTTGACCCTCAACCAAACCTTTCTTCAATTATTAACATTCATTGGGTCAACACTACTATATACTGAAGAAATTTTTCTTAAAATATGTCTACCCTGAAAAAATATTCAGGTACTGAACGTTCGTAAGAACTAAATTATGTTTATATAAAGTTCATTGAGAAGAAGAAAACTTTATTGTATTAACTTCATTCCAAATTGACTGGCTAAAAAATACATATGAACATTTTTTTAAATTCAATAATTACGAATTTAAAATGTTTTTATTGGTAAAACAAACGAACTGTTGCCACAAAATACAGACATAACAATAGAAAAAAAAACGTCATCGGTTTTCTTTAAATTTGACATCACGAGTTTTTATTTTAAATTTTGTCAACACAATGCTGCAAAATTTTAGTATCCTCACATTTATCATTTAAATAAAATTTCGAAATTTTTGTTTGATAACACGATGACTTATTGTTTAATTAAATGGAAAGTGATCAGTTATTGTTTTGTTTCAATCGTTACGTCATGTTGAGTCATCGATATCGTTGCTTGTTGCAGAATCCCGCTTCTCACCACCACAAGGATGCACTTCAGGTCAAGTACGGTACAAAATCGCAGTCGGCTGTTTCTTCGGCGAAACAACATCATCTCAAAACAACTGGAACGGCAACTGCAAGGACAGGACTTTCATCCTCTAAGTCAACTCTCATTCATCCGGAAGTGAGTAACAAAATAAGGACATATCTTGTTTTTTCCCCATTCCCTTAATATGATACATTTTTAGAGTGTTGGGTCTCCAATAAAGTGACCAAATCCTGAATATCAAAAAGCGGGACAAGGTCTATAAAAACCCGGTGCAGACAACCGTTGGGTTCCACGCCCAAAAAAGCCTTAAATGCGCTAGAAACTCCCAAAAACTCGCTAGAAACCCCCAAAAACTCGCTAGAAATCCCCAAAAACTCGCTAGATACCCCCAAAAACTCGCTAGAAACCCCCAAAAACTCGCTAGAAACCCCCAAAAACTCGCTAGAAACCCCAAAAAACTCGCTAGAACCCCCCAAAAAACTCGCTTGAACCCCCCAAAACACTCGTCAGAAACCGCCAAAAACTCTCTAGAAACCCCCAAAAACTCGCTAGAAACCTCCAAAAACTCGCTAGAAACCTCCAAAAACTCGCGCTAGAAACTCCCAAAAACTTGCTAGAAACCCCCAAAAACTCGCTAGAAACCCCCAAAAACTCGCTAGAAATTCCCAAAAACTCTCTAGAAACCCCCAAAAACTTGCTAATATTTTTATTTTAAATATTATTTATTTTTTAAGGTAGGTATCAATTATATAATTATTGATAAATAAAATACTTTGAGTGGGAAAAAATATCTAATGATAAAAAATAAACATTCTTAATGCACGTGATTTCATGAAAACGGGACGCTTGTCGAATCGGGACTCGTGGCTCAAAATCGGGACTTCCCGCCTAAATCGGGACGGATGGTCACTTTAGTCTCCAAGTCACTATATGAATATTATGAAGTAATAGAAATACCTTGTATTATGTCCGTCTTGTGACTTCTTGTGATTTAACACGACGCGTTTCAGTAACGAGTTGCCATCTTCAGGTGTTATTAATTATTTTTTAAAAAACACACATTGAGTATTCGTTACACACAACACTATATTATTATGTTATATAGTGTTACGAATACTCAATGTGTGTTTTTAAAAAAATAATTAACCACACCTGAAGATGGCAACTCGTTGCTGAAACGCGTAGTGTAAATTCACAAGAAGTCACAAGACGGACATAATACAAGGTATTTCTAATACTTCATAATATAAAACAACTGTTTTTTCTGCCCGGATTTCTGCCTAGGCCAACAAGGCACCGGCCGCCGAGGGGCCCCCGTCCAGGGCGGAGATGGAAATTAAAGAAAAAAAAGCCCAAAAATTTTGTAAGATAACCCAATTGCCGACTTTTTTTTTGCTAAATTTCCATCCAATTCTATTTTTTTATTTTTTTCCCTTTTTTTGGGCTTAGGGGGCCCAACTGTCAAGTGCCTAGGAACCCTGGGTCTTTAATTCCGGGCCTGTTTCTGTCGAAACGTTGGCGTGAATAAACAAATAATAATTCCCATTTTGGTGACATCGTGTTCATGTAGGTACCTACTTCATAGTAAGGACCACATTCCTCCGCACGAAAGTTGCCGTAATTGTCGATTTAGCCGTTCTTGTGTTTACTGACATCGACCCTGGTCCTGATATGTTTTCACATTCGGATCGCCTCTATAATAATTATTATCTGTGATTAAATTCTTTCACTGAATATACAATAAAAAGTAATTGTAAATATTCACGATATAAAAAAAAACCGGTCAAGTGCGAGAACTTGCGCGACGAGGGTTCCGTACCGTTACAACAATTTAATTAGTGTAAACCAGTGTTAGCTCGAACCTCACGATTGACAGTTAAAAATAATATAGTTTATAATCATCGCGTACATACTGTTATATTATGGTTTGATTCTAATAGAAATAATATATGATGATATCTAATACTAGATGACGCCACTTCACTTGTCAGTATAAAAACATTAATTCATTAAAATTAATTGATTATCTCTACATAGTATGTCTGTCTGTTTAACCGCTAACTCCTCCTAAACCACGCAACGGATTTTGATGCGGTTTTCACCATCAGTTAGATAATTGTTCACGGGAGGTTTATATATATAGCGAACGAGCGAAGCGAGTGAGTAATGTAATTATAATATTCAAGCGAACGAGCGAAGCGAATGAGTAGTGTATTGCACCCGGGTTTTCTTAGCACCCGGGCGAAGCCGGACAGTGCCGCTAGTTTAATTCTAATTATTATTTGTCAGAATGTATGCCACAACGACACACAATCTGTGAAAATTTCAACTAGCTAGGTACCTCTTACCGTTTTTGAGATAGAGCCCTGTGACAGACGGACGGGCGGACAGACAGATAGACAGACAGATACCGTAAGCAGGGTATAATAGGGTTCCATACGAAGGTACGGAACCCTATAAATGGTATTATACATTATTATGATTCACATTTCACGTGCCCCAGTTTCTTTACATCCAAATTAATTTTATTTCACTTATGAGCTTGTAAGCAATTAACAACAATATGTAAATGTTAAATCGACATTAATATCAATTAAATTAATTTGAAGGAGTAAAGTCTTACGAAGAGCGTTCTACATTATTTAAGTATAATATTTTGTCTTACAATTTATGTCTGTAATCACTTTGTTTGTCTGTTTTGAGTTTTTGACATGTTCGTAGCGGTGACACTTTGGAAAAATATGATTTTTGATGGAATTAATCTCTCCGAAATTTTTCAAACTTACCGAGCTCATAGAATATAAGACGCTGATTCCAATAAGCAGAAGCAAACGTTTTTATATCTTTTGGTTTAGAAGTTATATTAATTTCAAGTAGTGTTGCCGTCTAGATCTAGACTTTCTAGACTCTTGTCTTGTCTAGATTTTCAAGACAAGACTTGCAAAAGTCTTGTCTAGAAATTTTCAAAACAAGACAAGACTTGCTGTATCTAGATCAAGACTCTTGCCAAAACTCTAGACAATTTTCAAGTCTAAATAAACTAAGTAGTAGTAGGTAAAGTAAACCACTCGGTTAATCTAGACTCTTGAAAATAATAGTCTTGATATTAGACAAGACAAGACAAGAGTTTTTTTAATCTAGACTTAGACTTAGTGAAGTCTTGATATTTCAAGACAAGACTTAAGTTTTTCAAAATAAATATTTTTGTGAAATGTTACAATCACCACAAAACACCAAACCATAACAAACACAAAATATTTTTGTAATAGAAAATATGACAACAAAACGACATATTGTCGAGTAATTGTTATTGAATTTAAAAAATCCTTAGAAATCTTTTCTAATCAAGAAATAACAATCTTTTCCAAACAAGATATTTAAATCCAATGTTTTTATGTAATGATAAATATTTTTGTAATAGAAAATATGAGAACATTAACAAACGACATATTATCGAGTAATTGTTATTGGATTAAAGAAATCCTAAGAAATCTTTTCTAATCAAGATATTATATCTATAATTATTATTCTTCGAACGTGTATCCGAAGAAAAGAACCAAAAAGTTACTAACAACTAAATGTTTAATTAAAGTTAAGAAAAAAGAAAAGTAGAAAGCTGCAACTCTTTTTACAAAGCTTCCGATTTATTTTTAGTTCAAGTGGATTGTTATATGTTTTATCCAAGAGTGAATTTTCTCGTGTTATATGTTATACATTGACAGTATAGGAAATAAGGTCAACAAAATTATTACTCAGCCCGGCAAACACTGTACAAATAGGTGTTCCTTAATTTATGGATTCAAAATGTATCTTTTTAACCGACTTCAAAAAAGGAGGTGGTTCTCAATTCGGTTGTATTTTTTTTTATGTTTGTTACCTCAGAACTCCGTCATTTATAAACCGATTTGGAAAATTCTTGTTTTATTTGAAAGGATATACTTTCAGATTGGTCCCATAGAAATTTCATCAAAATCGGTTTAGTAGTTCGGCTGATTTTAATAAAAGTTAGTGGCGGCGTGTGATTCCTTAAGGTAAATGTCACTTTTTGACACATCAGACAGCGTAAGAAAGTCGGTTTAATAAAAGTGAGTAACGGTGTGTGATTCCTTTAAGGTTAATGTCACTTTTTGACACTAAAATGTAAAAAATAAAAAACTTTTTAACAAAAAAAAACCTCCTTCAAAAAGCCATTAAAAAGAGGAAAATAATGAATTTTTGAGGTCTGCGCCATTTTAATAAAATATGAAGTTGGTTAAAAAGAAGATATTAATCACTATAGGTACTATACTTTTTAACCGACTTCATATTTTGTTAAATTGGCGCAGACCTCAAAAATTCATTATTTTCCTCTTTTTAGTGACTTTTTGAAGGAGGTTTTTTTTTTGTTAAAAAGTTTTTCTAATCTCCTACTGCGTCACGCCTAGAAACGATAATCCCGATTTCGGCCATGTTGTTTTCCCATGCTAATAAATTTTTAGAATTATTCAAATAAATTATTTTAATGTTTAAGAAATATGTAAGATTGTAAGCATATTATGTCGTTTTAGATAAAATTAATTGAAATGTGTAAAAAAAAGAACAACACATTTCTCAATCTCTGCCCGCTATTTAACTGTTCCAAGTCACGAATGGCAACAATTCATAATTTCATCAATGAATTAAACTTCCATTTATACTTCGATATAATCTTGATAACAGATATTATATTTTCCACAGTAGTGTATGTTTCGAGTTCAAAATTAATTATCACGTTTGAAATCATCTGTGTGAAATAATTAATGAATTGCCTTAATGAATATTTTCGAATTCGTATATCGAAAAATAATTTTTTTCTGTTCATTTCAATTGCATTCAAGAGTTTTTTTACTTGTTTGGAAATATACCTCCACTTGGCTCGAGTTTTTTTAGTGACATATACAATCAATACTAATTTATACAGTTACCTATGTATATATTTTTAAATACAGAGCCGGTACAACCATGCTGACAAATTTATACGTCCTGAACGCTGCTCATTGCTCAACCTTATCACAGCTTAAGTATGTATGGTACCTATCTCAAATCACCAAGAAATCAATGGAATTTTGTAAGCTTACTAATAAGTACACAAAATTTCAGAATCGCTTACCGAATAGGTACTTTAAAAATATATATATAATTATAAAATTAACGTGAGCTCTTAACACAGTCCTGTTTCATCTGTCTCCATTCGCCAAGTTCAACAACAGCCACAGTATGAATTTTCGTTTGTTCCCGAATGAAAGTGCATATGCACTATAATGTCCGTTTGGACTTTAGAACTGTGGAACGAGATCGGTCCGCAATCCGCGAAGACTAATAATATCATTTTTTTCCTTTAACGCAAAGGTACCAGTGAAGCAGTGGAACCAGATTGTTCCTCGGACATGTTTCACGGAACAACAAGGAAACGTTCCATGTTCGTTCTGTCTGTTTTGCACAAGTCTAATTAAAATTTAATTTTAGGGGCCCATGGCGGTTTCGAGACCGGTCCTGTGATATAGGCAATCAATCAAACATGAAACAAGTGGCTGATTGACTACTTGAACATTGGTGATTTTTAAAATTTGAAAATGTGTATTTACTAAACAGTGTAAATATCGATGTTGTATTTCCGTTTTGATTTTAATTTTTCCTGCAATTGTTTAAGGATTTATTTCTTTGATTCTCGAATTTTATGGTTCGTAAAGCATTACCTAATTGTTTTCTTCAACTATATATATCAACAATATAAATCAGCTGATTTTTTTAAAATTTGGTTCAATAATAAAAAAAAACAGTTTTGTAATTTTTATTTTTTACTTGGAAAAACCATGGAAATTTAAAAACCTGTCGTATATTTGACAATTTGAAAATTTCCTGAATTCACATTTTTTTGGATAAAATTGTTACCTACATTTCCATGTATGTATTCCAAATTTTTTACATGAAATATAATACCCATGATTCTTGTAAGGAAAATCTTAATGCTTGTCAAAATACATTTTTGACAGTTCTATGGAGTAAAATATAAAAAAAATATTTGCAGAAAGTAAACGAGTCTTAAAGAAGGCGTTGAAGGTTTTCTACTTACGATTTCAAAGTTTAAATTTGAAAAAATTACAGGACACGCGTTTTTTGAAACCATCAGTGATATGAAATAATGCCTCCAGCCTCCAGGTTTTATTAATAGTAACGAAATTTCCGCTGAATATTACGTATAAAAACAGAAAGCGTTTTTTCAGTCCAGTATATTCACGCGAAACAAAACAACTGCTTTTTGCTGGTTACAAAATGTACCCCACTGTGTTGAGTTGCGCTGCTGTTGTATGCACAAATTCATTTTTAAAGAACAGAAGGAAAAAACGACGTTGATGCTTTCATCCAATATTCAGAGACAGACTATATATATATATAAATTTCTTCGTGCCGAACATTTTACCCAGACTGTACATCCGTCGGTGATCCGTCGCCTCGTCTAGTTTGCCCCGCACTAAAGAATGTTTTTCGTTGCTAGCGTGTTGTGGCGGTGACGATATCAACGAAATCAGAACATTTTACCCAGACTGTACATCCGTCGGTGATCCGTCGCCTCGTCTAGTTTGCCCCGCACTAAAGAATGTTTTTCGTTGCTAGCGTGTTGTGGCGGTGACGATATCAACGCAATCAAAAGCGTTCAACTCGCTCACGCCGATGGAATTTAAAAAAAAACGCGACGTATATTCCGTTCGTCTAGTTTCACTTGTTTGTTAGATACGGTTTCGATTTGGACGTGCAATCCGCCGCGTTAAAAACGCCGCGGAAAATCCGCCCGTGTAATTTGACTCTAAAAGAACTTTAGTCGACGATGGATTCTAAAGTTGTAACTTTCTAGGCTCAGTCTTTAAATGCTTCAAGTTATTTTTGTGTATATATCGCTGACCTAATTTTGTGTGAAGTTAATGGCTCTAGGCTTTGTACACAAAGGCCTGTGTTCTCATTAGGTTTTATATTAGAGCTGTGAATAATGCCAACAATGAAGGACGTGTCACAAATAACCCCCAGGTGAACGCATTTAGAAATTTCAAAAAAAATAAATAAAAATTAAAAACAAAATAGAACCTCTTTCAAAAAAGCCACTAAAAAAAGAGGAAAATAACAAAATTTTGAGGTCAGCGCCAATTTAATAAAATATGAAGTCGGTTAAATAAAAATTTAATTAATACTTATCTACTTTTTAACCGACTCAATATTTTATTAAATTGACGCTGACCTCAAAATTTTATTATTTTAGTGACTTTTTTGAAGGAGGTTCTATTTTTTTTTTTTTTTTTTTTTATTTTTTATTTATTTTTAATTTTTACATTTTAGTAGTAGTAGTTTGCACGTTTTTAACCGACTTCGCTGTGTCAAAACTGACATTTACCTTAAAGTGACTTTTGACAGGCCGATGTATCTTTCCCGCACTAGTGTGGGAAAGAAAACCATTTCCATAATAATTATTTACAGCTACTCTCGGTCTACTATAGAAGTGATGTTGGCGACATAAATGAACTGTTAAAATTTTTTGAAAATACTGTAAATGAAGTGAAAAGCAGCTATTTTTCAGTGGGTATGGCAAAAAATACCATACATACAATAATATTATGGCTCGTGTGACTGTTAAAATCCGCTATCGCTCGTTTTAACATACTTATACTCTCACCACTCGTCAGTAATATACCTCATTACCCCAACTATATACAATCTACTATATATTAGTTTTAGCCCGAGAGCTGGTAAAAGTGTCAATTGGATTTTCACTTTATTATTAAAAAAAAAAAATAATGAATTGAAAATATGAATTGGTGCTAGGCTCAAATAACCTTAGGTGTTGGTGGTCTATAAACACAATTTATTTATTTTACTATATTTTTCAAAAACTAATTAACTTTATGTTTTCTTAATGCAAGTTGCAACCATAAAAACTAAAAAGCTAAACATGTACAGATTTTTTTCCAAAACTAACGGATTTACTCCCATCTCAAAATCTCAACTATAAACAAATTAAATTGAAATTAATTTAAACAGGACATAAAAATTGACGTTTTCCGTCAACTTCAATGTCTATTTTTATACATTAAATTGCGGCCGTGACCTCAAGGAAGAAAATCAAATTACGATTGTAATTTTATCTGCAATGGCACAGCGGAAGTATGATTACATCAATAATAACGGAAGACATGAACTTGATTTGTTTGTTTTTAACTCACCTGTTGATTTATTGTAATAACTTGAAAATAAATCAAATATTATATCACTCAGTTCTTGAAAAAAGGAAAGAACTAACCAGATAGATAGAGGACAGTATGGCTCAGTTGGTAGCGTCGCGGCCTCTGAATCAGACTGTCGTGGGTTCGAATCCCACCTCTACTCATGGATGTTTTGGGATGTTATTTAGTTTTAAGTAATAAATGATATTTGTTGTATTTAAGACGCTAATGACCTAAGTTGTCGACGCGTCTATAATCCACAATAAATAAATAAATAAATAAACTAGATAAATAGATTATAGTCGCAAAACAGCTAAGGTCATCAGCGTCTTATAGGTGTGTATTAGTAAGTATCCACCCGCTGGCATACATGAACCGACTGGTACGAGCTCGGGTACCTGGGAGCGCTAATCCCATTTTAATGTAGTTTGCATTCCAAATTTTCCCCTGGGGGAAAGAAATAGCAATTAGCAATTACACTCAAACACACAAGTGAGAAATTTCAAATACGGTATAAATGAGATAAACAATCAATATGATTAATTCCCTAGACCGTAACTAAATACATAAGAATATCAGACGACATTATCGCCATGGCATTTATATAGAAGGCTATATAGGAAAAATGTAAATGCACCGCCGGGATTCGAACCCAGAACTCCCGATTTCGCGTCGGGAAAGTTTTCACTTATTGCACAGTGCCCGACAGTGAACATTTAATCTTTCCTATATATAGCGACGATGTACCGCAAATCCACTAACTGCGAGAGCTATTAATTTTATAACAACATTACAGAATGCTGCTTTCTCAAATGGCTGGGAGTGCCTTATAATCAAACACACAAGTGAGAAATTTCAAATACGGTATATTAACAATGAGATAAACAATCAATATGATTAATTCCCTAGACCAGGGATCGGCAAGTAATTATAGGTGGGGTCCGGATACTGTTGAAAATTTTTATCGAGGTCCAAAAAAACATTCTGTACTATTTTTTTATTTTAATTTTCACTCACAAAATAATATGAAATACAATAGATAGGCATAATTGTATTCAAAAATCAATGGGAGAAATTACATTTGCGGTCTTGAGTCAGTTTTTTAAAGTTAGGTTCACGTGGGGAGCAACTTATGGTGAAGAGTGTCTTCAAGGATGGGCGGTCGTTAATCTTGAGTGATATTGGTTCTTCAAAATGTGCCTCTTTATTACCGCCACAAAGCACTCGAAAATAAAACTTTGGTAACGGAAAGTACAAAAAAATATTTTTTAAATAATTCAAAAAAATTTTGGTGGTCCAGTTTTTGACTTTCCGCGGTCCGGACTTGGACTGCGGTCCGCCAGTTGCCGATCCCTGCCCTAGACCGTAATCTGCTGCATTTGTGAACCGATTTGGATGATTATTTTTCTTATCAATAGCACAGACCTTCAGGGTAGTCTCACATAAATTTCACATTAATCGGTTTAGTGGTTTTTTTGACTTTAGTAATCAAATATCAAGAAAGAACAGCACTGTTACACGCTCGGCTATTCTCAAGCCCTGTAACACTGGAGGTCACACTAGCATCCTACCGACGCCCAGCCAAACACGATACACGTGGTGGAAATTTAAAAGTGTGTGTGTTTTTCGTTACAGTTACCCCTACTGGAAACAAGCAAGTCAACGTCGAGGTTGAATTTGCACTCTCGAGGTCATTCCGCAAATACTCCAATTACTCCAGTTACCGACAGTTTTCCGATGCTCAACAACAACCCGAAAGGACAGCTTGGCAACAACAACAATCTTCAGGATGTCAACAACCATTCCGGAAAAAAATTACCAATGACGCCAGCTGGTGAGTACCTACTTTTTTAACCGACTTCAAAAAAGGAGGTGGTTCTCAATTTGATTGTATTTGTTTTATGTTTGTTACCTCATAACTCAGTCATTTATAAACCAATTTTATAAAAAAATTTTTTTATTTGAAAGGATATACTTTCAGATTGGTCCCATAGAAATTTCATCAAAATCGGTTCAGTAGTTCCGCTGATTTTAATAAAAATGAGTAACGGCGTGTGATTCTTTTAAGGTAAATGTCACTTTTTGACACTAAAAAGTAAAAAATAAAAAACTTTTT
Source organism: Mongoloraphidia duomilia (assembly GCA_039654895.1). Lineage (NCBI taxonomy): Eukaryota > Metazoa > Arthropoda > Insecta > Raphidioptera > Raphidiidae > Mongoloraphidia > Mongoloraphidia duomilia. The sequence goes on along the minus strand of CM077522.1, from coordinate 3,227,320 downwards.
AACAAAAAAAAACCTCCTTCAAAAAACCACTAAAAAGAGGAAAATAATGAAATTTTGTGGTCTGTGCCAATTTAATAAAATATGAAGTTGGTTAAAAAGAAGATATTAATCACTATACTATACTTTTTAACCGACTTATATTTTATTAAATTGGCACAGACCTCAAAATTTCATTATTTTCCTCTTTTTAGTGGTTTTTTGAAGGAGGTTTTTTTTTGTTAAAAAGTTTTTTATTTATTGAAGTAAAGTTTCTTAGGCGCTGTCTCGCTGATTTGAACACTAAAATGCCAAATGATTTAATTTACAATTCTCGTAGTAATTTATATTTCACTAGTGGCCCGGTCCGGCTTCGCCCGGGTGCTATGAATATATGATTTATTATTCCCCCCGCGAGCTTTTCTCCCCCTGCGAAGCAATGTTGGCTGGTGGTGTTTTTAATATTAATAGGATACCGCCAATACTTACGCTAAAATGCAAAAAAATTGCAGAGTTACGTTTTGTTACTATCCCACAGGAACTATACATTTTTCCGGGATGAAAAGTACCCTATGTGCTATTCCATGACCTAAAGTAACTATATACCAAATTTCATGAAAATACGTTCAGCCGTTACGGAGCTGAATGGTAACACACACACACAAACTTTCGCAATTAGGTATAATATTAGTAGATTTTGTAATCGATGTTTTGATCGGTATAATAGACTGGTAAATTAGTTTTAATTTTTAAATAAACTAATTTCTTGCGCTATAAATGTCTCACCATTGAGAAATATTAATGACTAGCTAGCATTTCCCTAAAGATACATGAAATATAATTTATGGAAACAAATCCTTGCATTATTTATTGCCATGTTACTGTGTTAACGCCACTTGTTAACTGACTGAGAATATTTAATATAGCGTTAATGGTCTTGATGTTATCCATTTAAATAAATTAGGTAGGTAACAGGAGTTCAGAAAAATGACGTGTTAATGATTTTATTATGTTATTAATATTGTTACAAAACTGTTTTCTGAGTTGGCGGAATAAATATTTATTTTATTTAGGCGCATATAGCCTAGTTGCTGCGCGTCTTAAAATAAAAAAAAAAATATTTATTTACAATAATTAAAAACACAATAATAATGAACGCAACAACGAAAAGTCAATTCTAACAATCAACACAATAACTAATAACTAAACAGTAATTAACACTTAACTATATATACAATTGACTACAGTAATATTTATTTTATCAGGTGAAGTTATATCACGGAACTATTTATATCACTGTATTTATATCAGATTTATTTCTAACGTTTATTTATGTCGGTCATTTACTCAGTTACTTCAGTACTATTTATTTATATCCACTCCACTATTTATATCACTGTACTGACTGATTCGACCGTTGATTGACTAATATTTATATCACTGATCCGCTTGGTTGCCCGACTCACCATTGACTGCTCGACTTCCTCGCACTCGCTTGCTTATATAGGCCGCTTGGCTTAGGCACAGCGCGTTCTAGCGTTCTCTAGAATGTTCGTGCAGTTACTCGTTGTTTAGCAAGCAGACACCGCTTCTCAGAATTCTTGCCTGACGTTTATATACAGGGTGATCCGTAACTATATTTTAACAGGACAATAATTTCAAAGATTAACTACTTTGTTCCAGCTGTTCTTATATAGGTACTTCGGTCCGCGGGACTACTGCTATCCGCATTTTAAGGCCATTAAAAAAATCGCAAAAATCTAAATCTTTCATATATTTTTGAAATTGAGATGTTTATAAAACAAATTACGCTGATTACGTCTGGCAGCCTTTCTTCCTTGCGTTTTAGGTGGCAGGTAGAAATTAACCTGCCACCTAAAATGCAAGGGAGAAAGGAAACACTTATACAGATATTTTTAATACGTATTATTTTGCCTTACGTAAATCCGTCGCCATCTCTTAGACTAAATTAATAATGTGATATTGTTCACTATAAAAAAATAAATGCACTCTATGTTGTAAAATTATCCAACGTGTCAACTTTTTGGTTCATTTTGTATTTGACAGTTGTAGGCCATTAATTTCAATACACTGCTCACATAATATTACTATACTTTGGTATGGTGGTAGGCACTGAACATACAAACATTTCAAATAGTCCATTCATATTAACACATCAATTACAAAACGTAATTAACTTTTTTATATATACAGATATTTGAACATCGCACTAAATGTGACCCATTTTCTGAAACGTGACATTTCGCTTTTTATCTTTTTTGTGGGTAAAAATACTATAAAATTTTAATTATCTTATGCGAAACCAACTTTACTACTTTTACGGAATGTACCAAAAAATTCACAGATTTCGCAATCTTTGCAACCATCGAGGATATTGGAAATGATAACAGCATATATGAAACATAATTAACTGTTTATTATACACACAATATTTATCAATGCACTGTTTAGTTTTGTCAGGAATAACCCTATTATTCTTCTGTTATATACGCGTTCACTTTTGCTTGATTACTTAACTTTTAAATGGATTTTTCTACAGTATTTATTAACATTTGCTCAAAAATAACACCGCAGATCGTCGCAAATACCTCTCAATTAACTAGACATGATATAAAACACATTTCGAAAAAATTGCACTTGTTCAATTTTGCATGATTGCTCCTCACTTGATCGCGACACCGTTGTCTTTTGGCCTTGAACGAAATCTCGTAACTCTGCCCCCATATACGAACATAAACATTTCAAAACATCAGTATTTTTAAATCATCCTGTCAGGTCATTTAGGCCTATAGTATTCATGAAAGGAAATGGAAATAGTAGATTGTATATCTAGTGACGTTATGAAGTATATTACTGATGAGTAGTGAAAGGATGTTAAAACGAGTCATAATATCATTACGCACGAGATATACAGGGTGGTGAGCGTGACTGCTGCACATAGGGATTTAAACCGTAAAATCAAACTTTCGGGATTTCCTGCTTCCCTAATTATTTTAGGAAAAATATCTTCAAATAATAATTTTAGAACATAAAATTCTGCATCTAAATCATTAAACAAAATTAATTTTGCATGCTTTGTAACGGCAGAAATTTGATATGAAAATGTCAAAATTACCTCAAAAACAGATAGCAATAGCCATGGAACTTGAACATACTATGATGACGTTTTAGCTGTCAGAATAATTTCTAATCATTTTGTTCAAGTTCCATGGCTATCGCTATCTATTTTTGAGTTAATTTTCACATTTTCATATCAAATTTCTGCCGTTACAAAGCATGCAAAATTAATTTTGTTTAATGATTTAGATGCAGAATTGTATGTTCTAAAACTTTTATTTGAAGATATTTTTCCTAAAATAATTAGGGAAGGCAATAAATTGCGATAGTTTGATTTTACAGGTTAAATCCATATGTGCAGCAGTCACGGTTACCACCCTGTATATTATTATGGTATTTTTTTCCAAACCCACTAAATAGCTGCTTTTCACTTCATTTTCAGTATTTTCAAAATTGTTTGACGGTTTATTTTGCGTCGCCATCTTTACATTTACAGCAGGCCGCGAGTATGTAATAGCAGGAAGTTAGAGCGAATAAACATAAGTTACTATGGCAACCGTTTACTTACCGCACTAGTTACGTTATGAAAACACTTTCGCCTGCCTGTTAAATGGCCCAATACAGGCCGATATACATGTATGGAAAGTAGCTATTTTAACATTGGAAATGTTTATGTTCGTATATGGGGGCAGAGTTACGAGTTTTCGTTCAAGGCCAAAAGAGAACGGTGTCGCGATCAAGTGAGGAGCAATCATGCAAAATTGAACAAGTGCAATTTTTTCGAAGTGTGTTTTATATCATGTCTAGTTAATTGAGAGGTATTTGCGACGATCTGCGGTGTTATTTTTTAGCAAATGTTAATAAATACTGTAGAAAAATCCATTTAAAAGTTAAGTAATAAAGCAAAAGTGAACGCGTATATAACAGAAGAATAATAGGGTTATTCCTGACAAAACTAAACAGTGCATTGATAAATATTGTGTGTATAATAAACAGTTAATTATGTTTCATATATGCTGTTACCATTTCCAATGTCCTCGATGGTTGCAAGGATTGCGAAATCTGTGAATTTTGTAGTGGGTATGGAAAAAAAATATAAGCAATTCAATACAAACAGACATAAAGTAAAGATTAAATGTGATTAGGTTTTTAAAATTTAACGGTAGACAAGTTCTGGTGACTCATATTAAACATGCTTTAAATTCGCGACCCAAACCCACCTATTTTTCCAAATTTCGTAAAAAAAATGTAAATAAACCACACATATTTTGACACAAAATCTTTTTTACTATAGCTATGTACGATAGGAAAGAATTGTATGCTAATTTTTGTACTTATGTTGATAATTTATAGTACATAAGTACCTACATAATATTTTTTTTTTATTTATTTATTCAAAAACGCCTTCAGTAGTCACCTCAATGTATTTATAGTCTTCATAACATAATTTATTATTTCAACAAAAAGAAAGTGAACAAAAAATAGATATTTTAACACATCACCAGCATCAAAAGGTGCCCAGTTTTACAAATATCAGTTAGGGCCCGTCCATAAAATATTTACGCAAAAATGGGGAGGGGGGAAATCGCCTCACGTGATGATATGTGACGAGAGGGGGAGGGGGTTCAAACAAATGTCACGTGATGCAACTTTATTGAAATACCTACATAAATTTTATTTTTACTTTTTAAAAAACTATAGCCAAAGAATAAAATAATTTTATATAACACATGCACGCTTTTAGTGTTTTTTCGTATCTGATTTGCGAACCTTAAATAGCCGTTTATTGACTAGTGACCATTATGTAACGCTTTTTAGTGCTATAATGGTTCATTATTTAACTAGTTACATAATGATCCATTATGCAACGCTTTTCAGTGCTATAATGAAAAAACAGTTGCATAATGAACCATTATGTAACTGTTTTTTTTTTTAAATTCAATTTAATTCTAAAACCATGCATGTGTTTTATAAAGTATAGTGTGCAACGCGTGTGCTAAATCTTTATGCGTCAGGCGCGATTTTTTCAGCACTCGTATTCGGCTCGCGATGCTCACTCGCCAAGGCTCGTGAGCGCTCTCCTACTACTCGTGCTGAAAATATCGCGCCTGACGTATAAAGATGTATTTAGCACACTAGTTACACAATATACTATTGTATTAACAAAAAATTCTATAAATAAATGAGATTATTTGAACATAATTTTTGTAATAATGTTACTAATAATCATAAAAATCATCATTAATTGGAGGGGAGGCAGGTTTTGTGACGTATTATTAGGACAAAAATATTATGCAGCGTGACAACGGGGGTGGGAGGGGTAAAAAATGCGTGAATTTTGCGTGCAGACGTATTTTATGGATGGCCTCGTATAGACCGCGAGAGCTAGAGACAATTTTTTGGTGTTATTAATTCAAGGCCTTATTTTTGTGAAGATGTTGAGGGAGGTATATTAAAGTGCCCTGAGTAAGGGATTTTGCTAGATAGCGGTATGGGAGGCATGCAGACCGCCCCCAACATGTGATACAAAATCGTTACAAAATACAAAAAAAAAATTACCCGTGATACAAAATCGCTACAAAATACAACAAAAAAAATACATCAATATATTAATGTAGTCGCGACATTTGATATTAAAAGCAAACCGATTGAATAATATTATTATAAAAACGGGGTCCGACATAAATCATCTATTCATTTTTTTGTGATCAACAATTTATTATAGTAAATAATATTCAGTTTGTTCGCTTTCTTTTGTGGGTTTTGACAGAAAAATTAGGTTAATCGGAATCCGATCGTAGCGGGATAAAAAAATACCCTGTACTTTTGAGTCATTCATAAACGATAATCTTTCCAGCCGCTCTCGGCGATGGTGGGCAATTGGCATTAAACAGACAGACACAACTTCTAGAAACACGTTTTTTCATCTTGTGTGTACAAAGGACATAAAAACTTTGAAAAACGTACCACAAAAAAAAAAACCACAGACAAGCTCCGTTAATATTCCATATTGAAAAAAGGCATATGTGTGTTTCACACACAGCGGAAGTTATATTCCTTAACATATACCCCGCGATTGGCACGGCAGCGACATCTATGAATCGAGGTAGAAAGTGTTCTTGACGTGACATCTAACGGAATTTTTCTAAAGTTCTTAGTTCAATAACTACCTGCAGTGAGACGCGCACGTCGTTTAACGCAAAGTTTTCCGGAGTCGCATAAAGAAGTATAACTTCTAATAAAATCCATGGAAGGCTCCTATTGTTGTGTTTTAAAGACCTCCAACAGCTAAGGTTATTTGGGCCTAGCACCAATTCATATTTTTAATTCATTATTTTTTTTTATAATACATTGAAAATCCAATTGACAGTTTTACCAGCTCTCGGGCTAGAACCCGGGAACTGGGGACTTGTAATAGAGGAACCATAGCAACGCCATGTAAACAACAGCATTGCTACACGCTCGGCTATTCTCAAGCTCTCACCTAATAATTGTTCTTGTTGATGTCGGCGCCTGTATTTTCCCATCTTTATTTACGGATAAGGTGTCGAATATGTAACGTTTTATTTCCAGTTACATGGCGACCGACGCGACGTTTGTAGCGCTTATTATTGCTTCAAGGTAATCGAGACGAACTATTTCAGATCGTAGGCGATTGTAGCGCCCAGACGTCGTAACGTTTCTATTGCAATTTCAATATAGATCAGCGTTTACACTATTCGTGAACCACGAATATATATCACAGAGTTGCTTTAGCATCTCTCTGATGAGCTCTATCCAGGTGTGCAAGCTTTCACGGCCGGCATTGTTCCAAGTCTTCATGATTTCCGGGCTTGTAGGCCGTGGTCCGGTGGTATTTCTACCTGACGTTTCGTTTACAACTGCGGTAGACATTCTCAAAGGCGATGTGGCAGCGGTCGAAGTGTCCTCCTTGGCGGCTCACAGGTCAGTGACCGCTTGCACATCGCCTTTGAGAATGTCTACCGCAGTTGTAGACGAAACGTCAGGTAGAAATACCATCGGACCACGGCCTACAAGCCCGGAAACCATGCATGTCTCTGAGCTCTATTTATCATCACTGTGTGTGTGTTTTAAAGACCACCAACAGCTAAGGTTATTTGGGCCTAGCACCAATTAATATTTTCAATTCATTATTTTTTTTTAATAATAAATTGAAAATCTAATTGACACTTTTACCAGCTCTCGGGCTAGAACTCGGGAACTGCAGGGGACTTGTAATAGAGGAACCACAGCAACGTCATGTAAACAACAGCATTGCTACACGCTCGGCCATTCTCAAGCCCATCATCACTGTGACTTTCGACCAGAGTGTGTATTAATTAATTTTACCGCCCCACGCCGAAATTTGTTTTATAGAAGTTCTTCTTTAAACGACTTCGGACGAGTTTACGCAAAGCGTTAAACGATGCGCGCGCCCCACTGCAGGTAGTTGTTGAACTAAGAACTTTAGAAAAATTCCGTTAGATGTCAGGCTAAGAACTCTTTGTACCTCGATTCATAGACGTCGCTGCTGTACGTTAATGAGTATAACTTCCACCGTGTGTAAAACACACACAGGTCTTTTTTTGACTTCACACGGGTTGCAGAATGCATTATCAGTTTTGGTTTGACAAATAACTGTAGATTGTGACCGTATAATAAATGAGTTCATTAAGAAAAAAGCATTGTAGAATTTTAAATCGGCCTTGCTCAAAAAATAACTTGTCGATTGGAACAATCTATACATATAATAATTAAATCGTAGATGCTTTTTTTGTCTGTGTGTTTGTGTACGCTAATCTCCGCAATGGCTGAACCAATTTGCATGTGGTTTTCAGTGATGATTGAAACAGGCTTGGGCTAACATTTAGTGTTCGTTCCATTTAAATCGGTTGACAAATAAAAAAGATATGTCAGTTTTAAAATTCGACTGTTTATTTATATGACACTGTTAATGCAAATGTCAAAACGGTTAAACATAATAACCTGTTTATTTTATTTATGTGACACCGTTAATGCAAACTATTACCAAGTGATTTTAAGCCCGACTTCGCTTCGCCACGGGTAACCGCTATAAATCATAAACTCATAGCACCCGAGCGAAGTCGGACGGGTACCGCTAGTATTTAATATTATTTATTTAATAAGTGTAACTACCTCTGTTGTCGATCGTCTACAGTTTATACGAGTTCGAGCTGTTTAAAGTTTGTGTTAAATATTTAATTTCTTTTAAAAAACTGCTAATTCTCAAGAGAACACGGAGTAGTGATTCGAGAATCGTGTGAAGGCAGCTTAATGCTCGCAAATCACTGACTTTATAGGAGATTGCATCAGGAATAACTGAATCATGGTTCGTGATTAACCTCCAGAACCACCTATCGTCAGTTTTATAACTAGTTTATTAACTGCCAATTACTATACAAGATTAAATAAATTGAAACTCAGTTAGCAACAACGATAATTTTTCTTTAATTCTTATCGACAAGGGGCAGTTTTTCAATATCCGGTTTGTCATTTAAATATTTTTATCGTTGATAAAGCAATTATATATTAAATTTGTTAATTATAAATATCTGAATCATAAGTAGGTAACAATTATTTATTAATAAATAAGTTCTGTTGTATTCGTATTTTAATAACTAATTATATTTTGTTCAATAAATAACGGTCAGACAAAATAACTATACATAATATTATGTGTGAATTTCAAGCCCCTATCTCATTTCGTTTAGAAGTTAGAGGCCTGTGACAGACATATAGACGGACATCGTTGGCACAACAATAGGGTTCCTTTCTGGGACTGAACCCTAAAAACGTGGACGTATGGTGACTAAGTTCAGCCGTTTGAAACGAACGCATTTTTCAATTCTTGTTTGCAATTAAGAGAAAGGATATAAGAACAAAAAAGTTGGATTACATTATTTGTTTATGTATGAGGAATAACATACACTGTTCAAAACTATCAATATTTTGATATACGCGGGACGACCCTATTGGGAGCAATGTTCATAATATCGCAATACGCCCAGTGGCTCTATAATATAATCATTTTTCAACTTCGTTATTGTTGGACATATTGACGTCAAAACATCAAAGTTTAATAATATGATTAGTTTAGTTCGTGGGTCAGGCCGCCCCTGCACTACGATATCCTATGTAAAATTCAATCAACTTCGTAACTGTTTCTACAAATTCTCATTTAACGAACCCTTTAAAAGGCAGAGCTGTCGAGTCGAGTAAATGGCTTATGTCAAAATGATCGATATTAGGTTGTTGACCCCTCTAATATTTGTACAAAGGGTAGACATATCTTTCTGTAAATCAAGCATAATGTTATTTGATCAGAATAAACAGTTATATTTGATTATTTTAACATTTGTATGAATTTGTGTACAGCCACTGAATCATCGAACCATATTCCCCTCGTCTACTGGGCCGTCTTAAGATATTTGGCGCCCATGGGCTACTAACAATAATGCGCCCCTCTTCATATGAAAATTTTCCTAAGAAAAAGGAAGATAAATTAATAATAATTTTCACTCTCATGTTAAACTCTCGCTGGTACGAGGATTCACTTCATATCATATAGCTATTGAATTAGCAGATATGAATTGACGCTCGCATGTAGTGAACATCTATTGATTCTGAAGCATATATGGAGAATATTAGTTTAGCAATCTTGTCACGATTGAGTATTGTAAGCTCATTCCGCCGCGAAAGTGGAAAGGTTCAGGCTAGAATCCTGATTGTGACCACTGGTTGGTAAAATGATTTTTTCCTATATGTTTCGAAACAATTATATAATTGGCTGCTCTCCAACGAAAAAATCTTATAAATTAATTATTTATGTTTGAATACCAATTTGTAAGTCAAACTAAAATTTATCGAACAATCTTCCTGGCACGTATATCTAAAGATGGCTAGTTGCCAAATTATGTGGGAGTCACTTGCATTTATAAATTGAAAAATTATTCCAAAATTTACGGCTAATGTAAACTACATGCGGCATCTCATCGTATATTCTTTATAAGTCATGAGAAAATAAAAGACGGGTACGTTAAGAAAGTCGTAAAAGAATCCTGAGGGAATAAACGTACTAACCTGAAGTACTGTCCATATTAATATTATATGGAACAGTATACATCGACCGTAAGAACATGTATCCCAATGAAAAATGATTCCTATAGCAATGTTCTATGTGCTTGGAATTTTGTATTTTAGAATCATTTTCAGCGGTTGCGTAGAAATAATTATTGCTAATGTGGTATGAGAATGGAACGTGGAGATAAGTTCTGCTTCACGATCTTATAGACAATATGTCTTGACAGTTGACACTGTTCCAGAGTATATAGGTAATTCCCATATTGAAGTCAGTTTTATTTTATGCCTGCCTGTCTTTTCCTTTTCTTACTAATGGACTTTCCATTCAGTTTTGTTTTGCCTTCTTATGATATCCTTGTCTTACTAATGGACGTTCAATCCAGTTTTGTTTTGTCTTCCTATGCTTTCCTTGTCTTCCTATTGGACTTTCAAGCCAATTTTGATTTGCCTTCCTATGCTTTCCTTGTCTTACTAACGGATTTCTTATTCAGTTTTGTTCTGCCTTCCTATGATATCCTTGTCTTATTAATGGACTTTCAATCCAGTTTTGTTTGTCTTCCTATGCTTTCCTTGTCTTCCTAATGGACTTTCGAACCAATTTTGATTTGCCTTCCTATGCTTTCCTTGTCTTACTAACGGATGTCTTATTCAGTTTTGTTCTGCCTTCCTATGATATCCTTGTCTTACTAATGAACTTTCAATCCAGTTTTGTTTTGTCTTCCTATGCTTTCCTTGTCTTACTAATGGACTTTCAAGTCAGTTTTCTTTTGCCTTCTTATGATATCCTTGTCTTACTAATGGACTTTCAATCCAGTTTTGTTTTGCCTTCCTATGATATCCTTGTCTTACTAACGGACTTCTTATCCAGTTTTGTTTTGTCTTCCTGTGATATTCTTGTCTTACTGGCTTCAGTAAGCGACCTGCCTCCACCAATGCAAGCCATATTACAGTTTCTAGACTTACTATTTACGACCGTGTTTGCAGCAAGTTAAATGATAATTACTGTTTGATCTGCAGAACTATATTCCATTTTATCGACATTATGATTTCAAAATAACGTCCCACAAAACCTTCCACCAGAAATTATCAATCATGGGTAAAAACGAATGTTGTTCTCGCATTTCCAATATCTCTTACGTCATGAACTGTTTGCCTGCCATCCTTAGTTGAAGTTTGTTTGGCGCCACCGCCTTTATATACTTCACAGATGTCACGGCAAGGCAGTTGGAAGAGGTCACATCACTTGCAATAATTATTTTACATACGTAAACAGTACAGTATGATCCAATATTATAATCATATCCTGGTTTATTAAGGTCATATCTTTATACCATTACTATGACAGTCATCTGTTTTTTTTAAATCTCAATGCCTATACAATAATAGGCATTGACTCCGTGAATCCAATCCAATGCTCGACCATCCATGACTTTTCCTGACCTCAAAATGCACGCTCCTTGAATATTGTGTTGATCACTCAAAACTAGGGTGCGGTTTTATGAAACCACGGTGCAAGTGAAATTTTATTTCCATGACCCTAAACGCTTTTAACCCGAAACCGCTGAAAGTATATAATTTTGTTTACGTGGTTTTGGTAATGCAATTTAAACCCTGATCAGTATGAAGACGAACGTAAGATTCTAGATTCTATCGTTGGTGGTCAATGGGTATTTGATGTGCTGCTCGACTAAATATTAGTTATGTAGACGTACAATGTAAGTAGTTATGAACATAACGTCGCTGTTTTTCGATAAGTGCTGGTCTAGTCGATTGCTTCGATTGGACGTGACGTGAAATGACGCTCGTAACCAAACGAAAAAAAACTTAAAAAAATTTAAAAATCGGCTCTCAGACCTCAACCGCCAAAATTCGTATTGTTGCTCTAAAAATTAAGAACCATTTTTAAAGAATGAGGATGATTATTTATTTATTGTAGATTATAGACGCGTCGACATCTAAGGTCATTAGCGTCTTTCAACTACACTAAATAACAACTAACTTAAAACTAAATAACATCACAAAACATCCATGAGCGCAGGTGGAATTCGAACCCACGGCAGTCCAGTCTATAGAGGTTGCGGCACCAAGCATGCTAACCACTAGGCTATACTGCCCTCTGAATGAGGATAATATCTTTGCTTTGATGTTCTAAATTACTATTTATAGATCACTTTATTTTTCATGATAAATATAAAGGTTTTTTCTAACGCCGATTTTTTTTTTAATTTGCAGAAGCACTAAAGATGTACGGCGACCGTTTGACCGATTTCGAACGGGGTGAAATCGAAGAATATCCGGAGATATGGTACCTTGGTTTGGACGCATGCAAGATCCACGGGGAACGAGGAGCAGCTCAAAATGGCGGGTTCGATGATGATAATGGTAGTTATAACAAGGTAAGAAAACACTCTTATTATAAAATCGTTCGATTTTTATCAATACATAATATTAACAAAATCCCCTGCCGCGTCTGTCTGTCTGTGCCCGATTTTCTCCGAACTACTGAACGAATTTTGTTCCGGTTTTCACGATTGGATAGATTGATTCATCAGGAAGATTCATATTATAAAGATATTTTTGATTTGATTTAATATTGTAGATCTTTATATAAAATTAATAATAAATAAATAAAACACAACAAAATTTGATTTAATCAAGACGAGTCTAAAATAGGTCTGATCACAACGAAATTATAATTTTGAATTAGCTTGTTTGTTTCAAAAGCGTAGCTCAAAGAAATTCCAAAACAAAACAATGTTGTGGTCGACTATGTAGAGTATTAATGCTGACTCAAAAAGATACAATATTATGTATAATTGAAACTGACCGGCCTTGTTTCATCCGGTTGAAAATCTGGGGTTATTTCAGAAATTACTAAAAATGAAAATTAATAAATAGTAGATAGTTTAATTATTATTATGAGGTAAAAAACGTGACATCCTCGTAATTTATATGAAAGTCACGTGACGTAACAGTACGTCAATTGTTCGATTTCTTCCAGAAAGTATAAGTGGCAAATCCTGTATATAATTAGTATAGTTGTGATTTACGTCTATAATTTTATACCGAAACTTTTACGTTGGCTGTGTAGAACGAAAGGACTAATAATGCGATGTTGTCGTTTGGACTTTGGAGACTTATAGAAACTTTGTAGAAAACTACGCTAATAGGTAATTTAATGCTTCGTTGCACGACTTCCATACTCGATGCATAATAATGTCTACATAACTTTGTTAATGTTGCCATGTAACATTAAGTTGTTTGTGAACGTTGTTAGTATTTCACAGATTTCATGCAAAAATGTTCGTGTAATAGTTACGCTTGGGAGTTTATTATTATCATTCATATTATTGTCTACGGCTATGTTATTCTTATAACCCTCTACACACAACACAGTCTGTTGGGCCCAATCTTTAGGTACCCTCAGGCCCGGATTAAGGGCGGAGCTGTTGGATCGATTGCTTCAGGGCCCCGCGACCAAGGGGGCCCCACAAAGACTTTTAATAACCAAACCTTAAAATTTTTCTTGTTTAATGGGGCACCATGTTTCTCCCAGCTCCAAGGCCTCCAGTGATCTTAATCCGGGCCTGGGTACCCTGCAAATTGGTTGGTGTGTAAATTCTAAATTTCCGCACTTTGTACAATACAAGCACTATTTACTGACTATCGATCGATGTGTTACTATATATAGCGACGTGTCTACAAAGTTCACATCATGAGAGAGTCATGTTTTTAATGATTTATACAGAAGTTAATAACTTTAATAAAAATAAACTAAATCGTAACTTAGTCTGTAATTGTAAAGTTTTAAGGACTCGAAGAGCGAATTTTCTGTTTTCATAAACTTTAGAAGCAGTCGTTATAAAAAATTATGTTCGATACGTACGCTTAAAGTGAGGTATCTATTAGGCTTAAATTGAGGCACTCGCTAAAGGACTGATGCATACAGAACGCGATCTCATTGTGTATGCGTCAGTCCCTTAGCTCGTGTCTCAATCTAAGCCTACTAGAATACCTCACTTCACGCACACGTATCGAAAATAACTATTTTTAAATTTGAAAATGTCAAATGAAACCCGCTAAAAGTTCTACGACAAAAAAAACGCCTAATTGTGTTTCAAATATACAGATTTGGATTACTCTTGGAATACAAAGCAATTCTTTTAACTTTTGGCAAGTTGCTTTATTGACGAATATTTAATTTTAATAAGATGCAACATTTTATGTTGATAAAACTTTAGAAAAAGTTAAATAAATGCTTGTATAGTGAATTTGTAATCTGTAATAAATAGACATTTTGAAAATTACCCGACTTGAATGTTGACTTTTATTTTTATTTTAATGAAATAAAATGTAAAACTGCTTATCGATTACGAATAAACCAAATATTATATTATTTTAGTAGAACATTTTTCTAAAAATATCACAGTATTTAAAAACAATTTATATTGAGATTAGAATTGCACAATGTGATAAAATATGAGCAAATTCGTCGGCAACGGGCCAACCAAAACATCGTACCTTTAAAAATAGCTTCGGGAGAGCCATAGCCGTTTTTAGGCGAAGGGAAAGGATTTGAGATGAAGAGTGCAGGGGGTATTTGTAGATGATAATAATAAAGTACATTTTGAATAAGTTTACGATTTTGGAAATCCCAAAATAAGTGAAATATTTTAAATTGTTAAGGGGTTCCCAAACGACTCGATATTTTTTTGTAATATGATCAAGGTCGCAGGACAAATATTGAAATTCAGAATTAAACTGGTGATTTAATATTTAGCATTGTCAAAGATTAACTTTTTAACCGACTTCAAAAAAGGAGAGAGGTTCTCAAGTCGACGAGTATACTTATATTATTTTTTTAATGTATGACCGCACGCATAACTTTTTACAGAGTAGTCCGATTATGATGATTCTTGTTTTATTGGATAGGGTATACCGCGAAGTTGGTCCCATATAAATTTCATTTAAATCGGTTCAGTAGTTCGGCTGATTTTAATAAAAGTTAGTAACGGCGGGTGATTCCTTTAAGGTAAATGTCACTTTTTGACACATCACAAAGCGTAAGAAG
Source organism: Mongoloraphidia duomilia (assembly GCA_039654895.1). Classification (NCBI taxonomy): domain Eukaryota; kingdom Metazoa; phylum Arthropoda; class Insecta; order Raphidioptera; family Raphidiidae; genus Mongoloraphidia; species Mongoloraphidia duomilia. The sequence continues at coordinate 3,212,094 of CM077522.1, read as the reverse complement.
TCGGTTAAAAAGTTTGTAGTAGTGAATCTATTGGCAAGCGACTAAACTCTACGTATTGTAAAGCCACTAAAAAATTAAAAAATAAAAAACTTTTTAACAAAAAAAAAATCTTCTTCAAAAAGCCACTAAAAAGAGGAAAATAATAAAACTTTTGCGCCAATTTAATAAAATATGAAGTCGGTTAAATTAATCACTATACTATACTTTTTAACCGACTTAATATTTTTTGACAGTAACCCGAAATCCGGACATGCGTAATCATTCTGTATTATTAAACAAAACAAATTACCTTTGATCTTATAAATGTTATCCATGACCGCTAGAAAGAGGTCACAATTTAAGCTTGTTAGGTGGATTATCTACTTACGTGTTTTAAAATAAAAAAAAAAATATACACAAAACATTGACCCCGGAGATTATGTTTTTATACGAGATCATGTTTTTATACAAGTTTAAAGATTATAAAAATAGGGCACATAGGGAATTTATAATATTATGTTAATATTTTTTCTAAACTAAACTTCTGGCCTTCAAAATCAAATCATTTAGTGCCCCGGGGGTTTAAAAAAGAACGAATAAAAACTTTTTAACAAAAAAAAAACCTCCTTCAAAAAACCACTAAAAAGAGGAAAATAATGAAATTTTGAGGTCTGTACCAATTTAATAAAATATGAAGTCGGTTAAAAAGTATAGTATAGTGATTAATATCTTCTTTTTAACCAACATCATATTTTATTAAATTGGCACAGACCTCAAAATTTCATTATTTTCCTCTTTTTAGTGGTTTTTTGAAGGAGGTTTTTTTTTTGTTAAAAAGTTTTTTATTTTTTACTTTTTAGTGTCAAAAAGTGACATTTACCTTAAAAGAATCACACGCCGTTACTCACTTTTATTTAACCGACTTTTTTACGCTGCCTGATATGTCAAAAAGTGACATTTACCTTAAAGAATCACACGCCGCTACTCACTTTTATTAAAATCGGCCGAACTACTGAACCGATTTTGATGAAATTTCTATGGGACCAATCTGAAAGTATGTCCTTTCAAATAAAAAAAATTTTCAAAATCGGTTTATAAATGACTGAGTTATGAGGTAACAAACATAAAAAAAATACAACCGAATTGAAAACCACCTCCTTTTTTTTAAGTTGGTTAAAAATTTATAAAATAAAAAAATAATGATAACAGTAATAGTGTCGACAGGAATCGAATCCAGAACTAGCGACTTTCTGCCTACGAAGCATGCGTTATACCACTGAGCTATTTATAGCCGTTGGATGTGTGACGGTTTATATGCTATATCTAGTTGTTGTATAGGATATAATAATGGGATCAGTGTTGGACATGACGTGACGTGACGATCGACATGCGTAACGGAACGAAAAAACGAGGCTAAAAAAGTTGAAAAACACGTTTTAAAGTTTCTTTCACTCAACTTCAACAAATTATGTACGAAAGCTATTTGAATCGGATTTTCAATGTTATTTGTGAGAATTATTTGAGTAATTCTGAAATATTTTTAAAAACATTAATACAAAAAAATGTACTGTGTGCCTCACCCACATAAGCGCACGTTCGAAGTTATACTTCATACATTTTTCATAATTAGAACACGTTTCGTTGAAGTTTTTGGCATTTTTAATTTTAACTATTTACTTATTTTTATTTTTGACATATGATAATTTATAAAATTTCCCTTAAGCCATGGAAATATAAGTATCCAAAGCCTGCTTACAATATTACACTATTTTGAAACGTCAGAAAATTGGTTTTTAAAATTATAAAATCTATAAGAAAACAAATTTTTCCTGGGATGAGCCCTAGCTAAATCGATTTTTTGCCCCCCAAAGCCCCTTTTCAGAAATTTACTTACAAGTCGTTAGAGCCGTTTTATCCCTATCAGCGTTTCATTAATTTTTGAATCGGTAATTTTTATGTCGGTATTTTTTGACCCGGGGTCATTTCAATACACCACCCTCACTAAAGAAGTATAACTTTAAAAATTATTTTTTTTTTATAAAAATGTTTAGTTTCATTTTTTATCTTGGATAACTAGACAATTTGTTTAATGAAGGCGTTTAATAAATTAGCGCCAAAATTATATTTTTTTATTTATTGTTTTCCTGTTATCGAGCGTCAATTATAAATCTATCCATCTATTTTGTTGTCCTCCATTTTGTTGTTCTTTTACAACTTCCAGTTTGAAAGTTGCGACTTTACCGTATCGCATTACAAAAGTTTGTATCTACGATGTCTTTAATTAATTATCATTGTTATTAAATAACAGATAATACAGCATGTCTAACAATATTTACGAGTAAACTCAGAAGCATGACAAGCATTAACCCAACATTGATGTCACAGTCCACCGCATTAACGGATACAACTAGGGCTGGGTAATATTCAAAACTAAATCCACTGATCCATACGGTTCCATGACATTTGATCCCAGCAATTTGATCCCACGACATTTGATCCCACGACAATTGATCCCAACGACATTTGATCCCAACGACAATTGATCCCACGACATTTGATCCCAAAAAATTGTCTATAAACTAATAGCGTTTGATAAGTAATAAAGTTAATAAATTTTATTAATTTAATGAAATAATTTAATCGATTATTCCCTTTGTCGGGAAATTTGTTTGAATTAAATTTGTAGACGTTATGATTTATTTGTAATTACATTGTTATTAGAATTCTAACGGATGTAATAGTATAATGTGTTTATTATTTAATAATCCTTTAGAGATTATGTAATGATCAAGTTGAATAATTCACTTTTATTTATCATTGCCCGGGATACGTCGTAATTTTGTCAAATATTGTATTTTATGAATTAATAACAAATTATCACGTTGACTTTTCATAAACTTTAATGGCATATTTAACAATTCGTTATAATGTGAAAAGCACGTAAGACCAAATTGACTGCACAGCTGATGTTTCAAAGTTTTTATGTACAATAGGTAATTTTTCAACAAAATTTATAAAATACAATATTTGACAAAATTACGACGTATCCCGGGAAATGATAAATAAAAGTGGATTATTCAACTTGATCTTTACATAATCTTTAAAGGATTATTAACTCATAAACACATTATATTTACTATTACATTCGTTAGAATTCGAATATCAATGTAATTACAAATATATCATAATGTCTACAAATTTAATTCAAACAAATTTCCCTCGATTAAATTATTTCATTAAATTAATAAAATTTAATAACTTTATTACTTATCAGGCTCTGTTAGTTTATAGACAATTTTTTGGGATCAAATGTCGTGGGATCAATTGTCGTTGGGATCAAATGTCTTTGGGATCAATTGTCGTGGGATCAAATGTCGTGGGATCAAATTGCTGGGATCAACTGACGGCACACCATCCATACGTATTACTCGCTGACAATATTATTATTATTCGTTTGAAGCGACGTCTTTTAATAGAACTTATAGTACCTTTTCTTTGGTTACACAAGAATTTTTAAATGTAATTACATGTGCAATTATTCGCTCATGAAACTTCAATAAACATTGAACTACACCATTGAAAATACCATAAATTAACTATAAATCATTATTAATGTGGTGGTTTATTGAATAGGAACGAACGAGCGATTGGATTTATGACTCTAAATATCGAGAGATTGAAATTGTAAAATGAGCAAAAAACCCATCTGCAGCGCATCTACAAGTACTAATTATTAAAAAAAATTGTGAGTGCAGATCGCACAACCGGAGTGAAAATTTCTATGGTGATCGTTTTCTTATAGATGTTATAATTTTAGAAATCAATTTTTTGACGTTTCAAAATAGTGTAATATTGTAAACAGGCTTTGAATACTTATGTTTCCATGGCTTAAGAAAAATTTTATAAATTATTATCATGATATGTCAAAAATAAAAATAAGAAAATATTTAAAATTAAAAATGCCAAAAACTTTAACGGAACGTGTGCATGATCTAATGAAAAATGTATGATGTATAGCTTCGACCGTGCGTTTATGTCCAATTTTAGGGTTTCGTACCTCCGAACAGAACCCTATTACTGAGTCTACGATGTCCGTCCGTCCGTCTGTCACAAGGCTCTATATCTCACAAATGGTATAAGGTAGCTAGTTAAAATTTTCACAGATTGTGTGTTGTTGAGGCATGAATCGTGACAAATAATAATTATTTTCGTATCTCTCGACTTTCTTCAGTCCTACAAACTCAAGTTGCTAAAAAATAATTCATATATACATAACATATTGTCGATGGTTAAGGATTGGATTTTGATGATTAAAAATTGAATGTCATCCCAACCCTAGACACGACAAATTGTTATGATATTTATGCATCATTACACCGGAACAAAATAAAACAATGACCCTATCTGTCATGTCATAGAAAACCAACAGTCCTTTCTTCTATTTACAGCGTGCGTTTAAAGATAGCCTAGGATGAATTAAAGATTTTTAATTTACGTTTATGAATTTTTACATTTACTATAATACATTTCCGCTAAAACTAAAACTAAAAATGACGTTAATACGCCTCGATTGACACCCTTACGAAGTCGATATAATTTTTTATTCGCGAGCTATTGTGTAAAATCTACTTTTTTGGAGTCTATATGGTTAAGAAAAAAGAACGGCTGAACCGATTTAAAAAAAATTTCTTTCAGATCATATTTACGTTAATACGCGTCGATTGGCACCCTAACGTAGTCGATATCATTTTTCATTCTCGAGATTTCGTCTTAGAAAGAAATGGACACATACGTACGTACGTACATACGTACACACATACACACACATACATCTTTCTAAAAATAGTGTAGTGACCTTGAAACATAAAAAATTTCTTATACATTTTGATTTCGATTTTCGGACCCATTACAATAACTTTCAATGGGAAGTTAAAAAAGAATATGTTTGGAATCAATTATATAATTGGCTGCTTTCCAACAAAAATTTTCATTGACTGTTAATATTTGCAGAAATTAATTTTTAAAAATCTTATTTCCAGGTGCTGCACGACCATATTAGTTACCGGTACGAAATTTTGGAGATAATAGGCAAGGGCAGTTTCGGTCAAGTGATCAGAGCACTGGACCACAAAACCAACGAGCATATCGCCATTAAAATAATCCGTAACAAAAAGCGCTTCCATCATCAAGCGCTGGTCGAAGTCAGGATCCTCGACCATATCCGCAAGAAAGACAAGGATGGATCAAACAACGTTATTCATATGCTCGACTACTTCTACTTTAGGAACCATTTGTGTATTAGCTTCGAATTAATGAGGTAAGTTCATTTAATTTCATTTATTGATCATTCAAATGACTACAATTTACAAATAGTCAAAATTGTCAGTTCGAATAATAAAGTCCAAAACATAATCAAATTAATAAATGCTAAAGTATGTTTGTCGGTTTGTTACCTCTTCACGGCTTAACCACTGAACCGATTTTGACGAAAATTGGCGAAGAGATTCCTTGAAGTCCGATAAAGGACGTAGGCTACTTTTTATCCTGGAAAACTGTTCCCGAGGGAGAGCATTCAAGCCATGCATCCTCACTATCCACCAGTGGCATATGTTCTATTATCGCTTTCGTCCATACAAATAGCTATATCTTTGTTAACTTCGCAAGAAATTGATTCAAATTGTAGTTTCTCGAAAAGGGGATATTCTGTTCTATAAAATGGGACCATTTTTAGATTGATCCGAGTTCATGATAAGTCCGAAAATTGTAACTGAAAATCGTGACAACAGTTGTCGGTTTGTCTGTACATTACATACGTATGTACGAACGTTCGTGCTCTACAGGTCGCAATTCTTCACGGATATGCTTGGTTTTTTTCTCCTTCTTTAATCGTTAGGTAATTAGTAGGGTTTTTCTCGGGGAGAAGTATTCAGATCATTTATATTTAATTTTCACAAAATGACAAAATTCTAACACAAAGCACAAAAATGATTTAACATTTAAGTAACTATCGTTAATTACAGCGATTAACATTTCCTTATAACGTAAATAAAACAATAAAAATATTTTGTGTGTATCGTAAAATTTTAAAGGTTAACAATCCAGTTAATGATGTTCGTATAGCAATTGTTTAACGGATTACATTTTTGCGTAACAGAAAGCAATTTTAAAGTGATATTAATTATTTATAATTTCCTATTTAAGAATTCTAGTTTTTATTAAAAACAATTTATTAGGTGATATATGTGTATTTTTATTGTCTATTTTATTCAACTATTTAATATGTAGGCGGAATTTACCGGTTTTAGATTTACATATTAAAAAAAACAACAAGTAAATAATATTATCTAAAGAAGGCAATTTTACATTCTTATAATAATGTGTAGCTTGTTCGTTTGAGAATTTGTTTTTTTTGCCATACCCACTACAAAATAGCTACTTTCAATGTATGTATAGCGGCCATTAATTACCCATTTAACAGGCAGGTGTGCGGAAAATGGTTTACTTTCTGCACTAGCGCAGAAAATGGCAACTTCTGTTAATTCGCTCTAAACGCTTGCGTGCGCCTGTCATTACTTATTTGTACGAACACCACGGCACACTAGAAGAAAAGATGGCGACGCAAATGAACTGTCAGAATTTTTTGAAAATAACGTAAAAAGTAGGTATTTTGTAGTGGGTATGGCAAAAAATACCATATATGTCTCGTACGTAATGGTATTACGGCTCGTGGGACTGTAAAAACTCGCTGTCGCTCGTTTTTACATACTGTCATCACTCGCCGTAATATGCCCCATTACGTATCTAGACATACAATCTACTATTTCGCACTGAAAATATTGGTTTTTAAAGAACAAACAAATAGATTCAAGATTGTATATCTATAGTCGCGTAATGAGGCGTATTACTGACGATTAGTGACAGTATAATGTAAAAACGAGCGATAGCGAGTTTTAACAATCACACGAGTCATAATATCATCACGCACGAGATATATATGGTATTTTTGCCATAAGAAAATAGCTGCGTTTCACTTCATTTTCAGTATTTTCAAAAAATATTGACAGTTCATTTTGTGTCGCCAACTTCACTTATATATAGTAGGCCGATAGTAGCTGTCAGTAGCGGGCGGATCGCACTTACCCACTACATTTCGCCATAATATTATAAACACATTGCCCAGCCAAGGTCGTCGCATCGTTTCTGTAAATTGTGAATATTTATTTAATTAAGCGTCGTCTAATTGTCTTAAGTAGAAACACGCGCCTTCATAAAAAGAGAAAATTCATAAAATTAGACGCGTGAAATATGATAATAGTATTTGTAATTTATGCAATTTTTATTTCATTTTTAGGGTTCCGTACCTCCGTATGGAACCCTATCACCTTTTTTTTGTGTCTATTCTTGTGGGGTATCGTTGAAAAGGGCCTTTTGAATAAATTATGAAGGTGTTTTTATTTTTATTTATTTTATCAAAATTGTAAGTTTTAGAGACCGTCAAAGTTGCAATTTTTTGACATATTTTGTTACCAGGTCTATCTTAACAACGCCATTACCCATAGAGCTGTAATACCTATACACTGTAAGAAATGAGAAGGCCGATTACATAGATTATCGATGGTCCATTTGCAGCCAGCGATTAATCTGGTAATAGGCACACAATGGCGTCGCAAACAGGTATCGCCTGCACATCGCGTAGATTCCATAAAAACACATTGCGCATGCGTGGTTACTAATTTTACATTAATTTGTTTTGTATTCATCCATTTTATATATGTAACTATACATTTTATTTTGTAATTTTTACACACTTTATTGGAATATTACACAAATTACCTATGTAATTTTAATTTACTTTATGTAAAAATCACAAATTTGTTTAACTTTACAGTAAAAGTCCAAGTTTTTATGAAGTTTTCTGTGTAAAAATAAATAATAATGTAAAATCACTTTTGACTAGATTATGAATTGTAGGTTTAGCGTAACTTACATAGTACGGAACCCTACTCTTTGCGTGGCTGGACACGCACTTGGCCTTTAATTTTGTGTAATATGAAAAACATTTGTTATATTTTATTGGAGATCAGATTTCGAGGAAAACTAAATTATTGCTAATAGTACGGTGAAATTAGAAAACAATTTTATGTTGATTAATATAGAAAGTGAAATTTTCGCCGCAAATTTACAATATATTAAATGTAAATATAATTAATTTACGTAAAAAAAATGTCTGAGGTGTTGTGGGACACCCGACAGAAGCAATGCTTCTTACGCATTGTATATAAAATCTAATTTATTTACATATAAAAGCTATAGAAACTATAGCCTGCCTAGACAATGTGCGTTACATCGTCGCGTTCCAAGGTCACGTTCGTGACGTTTGGCCAAGTGCGAGTCAGACTCGCGCATCGAGGGTTCCGTACGATAATAAAAATAAGAGTTAGGTAGGGGTAAAATATTAACAGATCTATTTATTTAAGCTTGTTTTTAAAAAGTTTTTAGAATAGAATAGAATAGAAATTATATAGAAATTTATACTTATAGATATTTTATTTTGTTCTTTTTTCAAAATTTGTCCGTGTCATTTAATTAATTTTTAAAGTAAAAAAAATATATTACCTAACAGAACACTTGATGAAAAAACAAAAATATTGCGACCCGAAAGCCGGGATCGAACCAGGGATCTTTAGACCTTCAGTCGAATGCTCTGCCAAGTGAGTTCATACCTCGATGCACATTCACAAAATCGGTCAAAAATATGTTTCTTTCTCGAAAACGGCTCAAACGATTTTGATTAAATTTAATACGTCATGTATCCCATAGTATACCACTATGAGATTGCACCGAAATTTTTAGGTCCGATACATTGATGGTTTTTGGGACCATCTTCATATAGACAGGTTGATAATGAACCCAATTTTTATTTGTTCCTAATATTATATTATTTGTTTGTCCCTAATATTATATTATTTATTTGTCCCTAATATTATAATACAAAATAATACAAAAAATTATTTTTTGTATTATAATATTAGGGCTTATATTTCTATATAATTTATTTGGTATGGGACCCCTCCCCAGTTCGAGACCCGGTACAGTTACCCCCTCCCCCTGTCGCCGGCCACGTTTGTGATCAAGACATAATGGACGCTACTTAGTTATGATTTATTATGCATAAAATACTTTTACATTGTTGTTTTATAATGCTTTCATATTTTAACTTAGATTTTTTTATCAAATAAAACCGTAAATCTTTTTGACTGAAGAGAAAGTTTTTTGTTTCCTTGATTCCTGTAAAACTTTTACACGTTTCGTATTAAAAGTTATTCCCGTCTAAAATATGCGTATATACCGGTGTTTCATTATTCAATAATCTTTATAATCAAATATACCTAAACCTACGAATGGACTGAGTACCTTCTCAAGAAGGTCCAGGACTGCTCGGAACCCAGTTAGTACGTAGTTAATGGACATCCCCTAACCCGCCCCTCTAAACGAGGCTATTTAAAATTTACAATATTAACAAGTACTGTTTTCAGAGTTTTTTTCAGTAATTCTATAAAATTTAAACCTCTGTAATCAGTGGGAAAATTTCTCTAAAATATACACTGAGCAAATTTATATTATAAATCTTGTAAATATTTTGGTAAATAAATCTTGTCCATTAAGAAACATCATGTCAAACATATAATTGAAAAATTTTAGTATTGTTTTTTTTATTAACTTCCCATTGGAAGTTATTATGAGTCCGAAAATCGAAATCAAAATGTATAAGAAATTTTTATGTTTCAAGGTCACTACACTATTTTTAGAAAGATGTCCGTGTGTATGTATGTGTGTGTGTACGTATGTACGTACGTATGTGTCCATTTCTTTATAAGACGAAATCTCGAGAATGAAAAATGATATCGACTACGTTAGGGTGCCTATCGACGCGTATTAACGTAAATATGATCTGAAAGAAATTTTTTCAAAATCGGTTGAGCCGTTCTTTTTTCTTAACCAAATAGACTCCAAAAAAGTAGATTCTACACAATATCTCGCGAATAAAAAATTATATCGACTTCGTAAGGGTGTCAATCGAGGCGTGTTAACGTCATTTTAATCCGACATAAATTTTATAAAAATCGGTTCAGCCGTTTTTTTTTTTTTTATTTTTGTTAAAAATAAATAATAATTATGTTTTAATGATTAAAATGATTACTTTTCTGTGTAATATCTAATTTAATTATTATTATTAAATATTTATCAAACTGGGAAGTTCGTCGTGTGGACCTCAAGGGTCGCACTTTAGTCCTAATAAACGACCCACCTCACGGCTTGTTTCATAAGACTCAACCAGCCTGTTTGATATATTGTGAACATTTTGTTTGTAAAAAACTGTTGCTACAAGAAAACAACTATTTTTATTAATTTGTTACGTCAAAATAATAAAAAAAACTTAGCCATTTAGAAACGATGATAATAAATATCCCTGGTACACGAAAAAAAAGAACGTAGAGAAAGATGACTTCTGGCTTCGTATCATTACTCATTTGTTAATCTTAAGACCAAGATTTCATCAGACAATGAATAACAAAGAACCTTTATTATACCTTATATATTTTTATACTACAAGAACATGTTGTTTTTTATTTCACCTATTTGTCCCCAATAAATTATTGATTTATAGCCGATGTTTCTATGTTCTTTACTTGTATATTTGTCGACCTTTAAAAAAAATTATAATAGAATAAATTTTATATATAGAACTTGGCAACTTATCTTTTTTAGAAAAAATATTTATGAAATTTGAAGCATAAAATTGTGTAGGATTTATGCAATACGAAAATGTGAAATTACCTGAAACTCACGCTGGCCATATTTAAAATGAAGGTTTAAAATAATATTTCTATTAAATTTTTGGGAACGAATAGGTCAATATTTTATTTCGAATAAAAATGATGCCACATTATATTTAATAAAGTGCACTTTATCAACCAACCGTAAAAATACTGTACTAAACATAAAACCGTTCGTAATATTGTAATATGATCTGTGGACGTAAAGCAAAATCACTTATGTCGATTTTTTGTATTTTTGAAGTGAAAACTTCCTTCCGCGCGTTAGGCACTCTCTTTGCCTGGATACTGAAAAATGTGAAGCGTTCGCAACTACTTCCGTAAGAATTCGCAACATACTTATATCATAAAAATGGCCGTCTACACACTTCCACCCATAGCGCAGTTGGTTACGTCTTTGCGTTCTATGCATAGGAACCTGGGTTCGAGACCTGATAGCAGCGTAGAATTTTTGGGGTTTTTTTTACTAAATTCTACATGATATTTATTTATAAATTTTTTATTTTTGTTATATTCTTTCTTTACAATAATTATATTTTTTTTGAAACCAAGGTGGAATTAATTAAAAATACAATTTTAGTATTTTACTAATAAATTATTTTTAGTTCATAAATGCGCTATAATAGATGACACCAAAAATTAGAAAATCTGAAGTTGTCACTTCTGTCGTGTGGTCATAAGCACACACCCATTTTTTTATTTCAGGCTCTATTTTGAGTAACAAAACCTAAAAACGTTTCATTTCTACACATAAATTCCAAAAAACCTGCAATTTCTTCTTACCACTACCATGGCTTCTGTCGCGCTTTATCCGTATCCGATCGGAATCCCTTCTACCTACCGCGCTTAAAGAAACTTCACTTCAAAAACCTATAAGTATGAAAATATCAAAAATTTTGACATACGCCTTTTTGTCTTAATATGACCATAGATATACATTATACATACATGTGGTTATGCTTGTCATGTATTTAAAACTACAGACAATATTATTATTCATGTATACTGGCTGTTTGAAAATAAACACCTCAGTAACTTTGCCTACTTTATAATGATTATTAAATAATGCCATACCGACGCAACGTATATATTTTATTTATTGTAGCTCTTATAGACGCGCCAACAACTTAGGTCATTAGCGTCTTAAATACATTAAATAACAATTCTCTTAAAACTAAATGACATCACAAAACATCCATGAGCGGAGGCGGGATTCGAACCCACGACGGTGTGATCTAAAGGCCGCTACGCTAACCGTTACACCACACTGCACCTCCGCGATTCAATTTTAAAAATGCTAAGAGGGGAAAAACAAACATATATTTGTATGAAGTATAACTTCGACCGTGCGCTCATGTGGATGAGACACACCTTTTTAGTGTATTTGCCATATGGCACATACACTATTGGCGTCGGTCGGATGGCGGGACCTAGGGGTCGGACCAAAATTTCTCGACGTTTCATACCCTCCTGAACAATTTGGCACCATTTTTGAAAATGTTTATATATATGTATATATATATGTACGGGCAATAACTTTCGAAAGAGTTAATTGATTTTGACGAAATTTGGTAGGCACGTTGGAATCCATCACCGCACGAAGCCTATTTAAAATGGGCCTAATCGGACTATTTTAAGGGTGGTTTTTAGGGGTTGAAAAATGTTTTTGGGCCCAAAAATGCCGAAAAAATTCTCAGAATCGTTTCAAAATTGAAATTTTACCCTTTAATAACGATTAAAATGTACTGCTAAAATTTTAATAAAATCGGCCCGTCAGGACCGGACTTACAAATTTTATGAAAACACTAGTTATTGCGGATAGTGCTTTACTTACTGAAGGGTGTATTTAATTTGGTACCGAGGTTGCATTGATAAAAATATTGAAATTAAGAAAAAAAATATTATTTTAAGGGATGTATTAAGGGGTTAAATTTTTTATTTTGTCCAAAAACAAATTTAAGTTCACATAATAAAGCCACAATGCCCAGTATTAGCAAATACACTATATTGTCGGCAGGGTTTTGGCACTGCGACCCGAGTTTTATTTTATTTTGGAAGCAGAATTTTGTCGCGTGGCTACGCGAGAATTGTCCTTAAGTAGAAAAAAATATAAGATAATCAGTAAAGAGAAAACAAAACAGTAAATAGAAAATAAGAAAATCTGCATTCAACTGTTTTAAAGGGAATCAGAAAGTAGGATAGGCGCTTGTTTTCTATCACCTTGTATAACAACTCGTTCACCAACAACCTATTTAGGTTTTTGTTTTATTGTTATAAAAAAACACAGCTTGTTTAAGTGAAAACTCGACTTACACAGCGGTCTTTGATAAACAGTATTCTTGTCTGTGTCACTTTCTAGTTTCTTATGCGTTGCAAGTTGTAATAAATATTATGTAAAACCTAACCCCATTAAAGTATATTTATAATTAAACAGCGCGATTACGCAACGGGTTCCTAATAGCCGCAAGCATAGGCGTACTCAGCTTTTGGCCTAGGGGGGGCAAATTAAGAATTTCCTGTAGGTAAATAATTTATATTTAACTTATATTTTTTATAAAAAATAAACTAGTGCTTTTTTCTTGAAAATCCGCGAAAAAATTATCAGAGGTCGCCATTTTGTTTGTTTAAAAAAAAACTTCGATCAGGCACTAAATTAACTAAATGTAAAATTTTTTTTTGTTTGATTGATTTTAAATGAACCAATAAAATGTTATGATGGTCACCGCTAAGCACGACTTGTGAGTTGTGAATAGTTACATATTAGTCCAGGTCCAGGGGGAGCAGTTGCCCCCTTCCCCCCTCGGTACGCCCATAGCCGCAAGCCCGCGACTGATTTGATCAGACATTTTGCCAAAGCTAATTAGTAATTTGTATTTATAAGATTAATATGTCGTCTTCTTTATTTATAAAAAATATTATTTATTAATAATTAATGTAGTAAATTCCCAAGTATTTAATTAATTATATAAATATGGACACGAAATCTAATAAATATTTATTTATCCAAGTGTGCAAGCTTTCACGGCCGGCATTATTCCAAGTCTTCATGGTTTCCGGGCTTGTAGGCCGTGGTCCGGTGGTATTTCTACCTGACGTTTCGTCTACAATTGCGGTAGACATTCTCAAAGGCGATGTGGCAGCGGTCGAAGTGTCCTCCTTGGCGACCTGTGAGCCGCCAAGGAGGACACTTCGACCGCTGCCACATCGCCTTTGAGAATGTCTACCGCAACCATGAAGACTTGTAAATATTTATTTATTAATAATTTTCTTCTATGCGTTCCTATGCCATGCATCCGATTGCGATGAATCTTTGGTGACTAGGCTAAAAAGTCTCGACTGATTTTAACGAGACTTCCGAAGAGTTTCCGGGATTTTCGAAGAATTATCAACAAAAATGTAGACAGAGTTCTTGCGAAATTAGTATTACCCCTTTGTTGAAATCAGTCCAGATTTTTTAGGTATATTATAATATTAAAAGTGTCCAGAATTTTTTCTGACATTGATTTTTATTTATTTGAATAAAAATCTAGCTGATATAAATTCTAAAAAAAAATCTTATTTTTCCACTTCGGTGTGACCTATATTTCGTGAACAAGTCACAACGTATGCATTTTTCCTCTATTCACTTATTATGTTCAAGAACTCATCCACAAGGAGCAGGGAAGATGAATACAAAAATGTTTCTTTGTTTTAGTTTAAACGCCGGGTATTCAAAACTTTTTTTGTAGAACTTGTTAATAGAATCAAAATGTCGATGAATTAAATTGTGATTGCGTTTTAAAGACCACCAACAGCTAAGGTTATTTGGGCCTAGCACCAATTCATATTTTCAATTCATTATTTTTTTTTTTAATATTAAATTGAAAATTCAATTGACACTTTTACCAGCTCTCGGGCTAGAACCCGAGAACTGGGGACTTGTAATAGAGGAACCATAGCAACGCCATGTAAACAACAGCGCCGCTACACTCTCGGCTATTCTCAAGTCCTCGATGAATTAAACCTTATTTACATTTCCAAATCTGCAGGTAAAGGCTATCACAAATAATAACATCCTTGCAAATAGAGATCAAAAATAGTTGTCTATAATTAGCAAATTACTGTTAAGAAAACACCCATTGTTAACGTAACGTTACAATGCAAAATCAGAAAAAGTTAATTTGTTAATTATATAGCCAACTGTTTGTAAATTTATAGTTACGAGCTCTTCTCGTAAGTAATCTAGTAAATCTTGTTATTATTATGAAAAAAGGTCAATCTTAAGATCTTTTCATCGCGCTTCTATTAAAGGGGGCTGAGCAGTAACCAAAAAAAATGTGAGCCGTCGTAGGACGCCTGCCAGATGTGAAACATTTTCATAGCTCTCCCCCTGTGAAGACAATTAGTGAAAGCATTTTTAGAATCGGTTCCGTAGTTCCAGAGATAAGAATTTATGACTTATTACTCCCCTCGCCTCGCCCCGCGAGAAACTCTCTCCCTCTGTGAAAGTATTGAAACAGCAATAGACAGATATACACACGCACACGTAACATACTGTGTAACAGTATAGTGCGGGAAGACGCGACGTAACTACGTGTGTTTTGAACGACGTTCCATTCAAACGATTTTATACCCGTGACTAAAGATGTTTCACATGATAATCGACATTAACGCGAGCGAAGCCTTTGGTAAAGGCTAGTTCATAATTAATATTCAATTACTTCACACATTACTAAAATTAATTATAATTATTTTATTGAACCCATTGGCTCTTCCATAATGCAATAGTGAATAGAAAAAGAACAAAAAATTGTAGACGTCGATTTAGTTAAGAGAATCATATACAGAACATGTTAGCTTTTGTTTCACACTACAGAACTGTTCTGCCAACTTAAAAAAAATTAAATGTTTTTTTCTTTTTGTTTCAGTTTAAATTTATATGAGCTGATAAAGAAGAATAGTTACCAAGGATTCAGTTTAAGTCTAATACGTCGCTTTGCCAACTCACTACTAAAATGTTTACGGCTTCTGCTACGTGAAAAAATAATCCACTGCGACCTGAAACCTGTAAGTTTTAATAATATTACGTGATGCATGTAAATTATGTCAGTATTAGCAGGGTCAACTCGTCACTCGTTACAATATTATTGATGAAATACATATTCTAGGGTTCCGTACTCCAGAATTAGTGTTGCCGTCTAGATCTAGACTTTTTAGACTCTTGTCTTGTCTTGTCTAGATTTTCAAGACAAGACTTGCAAAAGTCTTGCCTAAAAATCTTCAAGACAAGACAAGACTTGCTTTATCTAGAATCTAGACCAAGACTCTTGCCAAAACTCTAGACAATTTTCAAGAGTCTAGATAAACTAAGTAGTCGTAGGTAAAGTAAACCACTCGGTTAATCTAGACTCTTGAAAATAATCTAGAGTCTTGATATTAGACAAGACAAAAGTTTTTTTATCTAGACTTAGACTTAGTGAACTCTTGATATTTCAAGACAAGACAAGACTTTGAAAGTCTTGCCTTGTCTTGTCTAAACGGCGACACTACCCAGAATGAACCTTTATAAGATCACTTCATTTAAGACGAGATTACAATTTCCCTCTAGTCAGTACCGGCTTTGGAGGGGGGCAACACGGGCGGTCGTCCCGGGTGCCAAAACCCCAAGAAGGAGTCGCGCGCTAGCGCGGTGCCTTGACCCGCAATTCGCGGACAAAATGCGAGTTATTTATAAGAAATAAAGGGCGCTGATGAATATCTCGCTCGTATAGCTAAGGCCGGCGCTGCCTCTAGTCTATTTCTGTTAACAGTCTTAATTTATTTAAGTTCTGATTGATACAAAGCTATAAAAGGGGCTCCAAAAAGACGATGAAAATCAAACCATATTAATTGCTTAGATAAGATTACCTACCATTGAAAGATTAATTACAAAATATAATATAAATATTTCCAGGAGAACATTTTGTTGAAGCAGCGAGGAAGCAGTTCAATCAAGGTTATTGATTTCGGAAGTAGCTGTTACACGAGTCAACGTGTCTACACCTACATCCAATCACGGTTCTACCGATCACCGGAAGTTATCCTTGGTTTGACCTACGGACCGCCTATTGACATGTGGAGCCTTGGTATGTATTGTCTAGAGTTTTGGCAAAAGTCTTGATCTAGATAAAGCAACTCTTGTCTTGTCTTGAAAATTTCTAGACAAGACTTGTCTTGAAAATTTCTAGACAAGACTTTTGCAAGCCTTGTCTTGAAAATCTAGACAAGAGTTTAGAAAGTCTAGATCTAGACGGCAACACTACTTATATTATAATCAAATTATCAAACTGTACTAGTTCTGCACAGAGTTCAGCTAATAGATGACAAGCTTTAGCAAGATGAGTTTGTTTATCATTAAACCAAGACAGAACTTTAAAACTAATATCATAATATGTAATTATTATTAATACATAATATGTTTTGCATATGTTATACGGTACATCATCGTTAAATTATTATTTCTCAGAATATTAACCCGTGCAGTGACGTAGGTAGCAAAATATGTGTTGGCTAGCTTTGATTATAAAATTAATATGCCTTACTGCGGACGCTACAAATGTAATTTTACAGAAATGGTTATGGGTGATGAATGATTGTAAATTATAGACGCTCCACAACTGCGCTCATAAATGGGTATTTAGCCGTTAAATTGGTAGACTGAAATTCAAACAGTAAAATTTAAAAAAATAGTTAATATCAATTTATTAATTACTTTTTCTTTGATTAATTCAACCTTTTTTAAACTTAATAATTTTCTTTTCAAAATATTATGTCAATTTTTCGAGTATTTATGTCAAGGTTTGTTGGAGGCGGTATAGATTGAAGCGTAAAATTAAATAATTGCAAATACTATTATAATCAACTCTCATTTGACTAAACTAGAATCCCCTTGAATTTGTAACATCAAATTACTCGACGCTAAGAACAATAGTAATTTAAGGTCGTGAATGAATGAATTGTGGATTATAGACGCTCGACAACAGAGGTCATTAGCGTTTGATGTTTAAGGTTGTAAGTTTTATTATATCTGTTTAGATTACACTGTTTGTTTAATAATGTAAAACATGAAATCGAATCATTGATCTAATTCTATAAATTTATTTACTTCGATGACGGGACAAAATCCACAAATGGATTCAATATTTTAAAAAAGGACACGTGGGAATTAGACTCGCGCCATGAGGGTTCCGTAGCGTCATAACAAATTTAATAAAAATTAAGTTTGTCACGTAATTCCCGATCACGTAGGATGGCACTTCGGTTGACCGCAAGATTGGTTTGCGTCCATAGCTATATGTTTTTAATTTGTTCTCTAGAATCTAGAGGGTTTCTTGTGAGCTAGTATCGAAATACGTGATTTTTTCAAAGGTCCGTATCTTTTTATTGCATTGAGTTAGGAGCTCGGATTTTTACAGGACTATGGGGTTGTATACCTTAGTATTTGATATTATTTTTAACTTGATACCTCTTGCCGTTCTTGAGAAAAAGGGTCTTGACGGACAAACAGACGAACAACAAAATTGATCCTATAAGGGTTCCGTTTTTTTTTCATCCTGAAGTACGGAACCCTGAAAATGAAAAAGGTTTAGTTGGTTGAGGCTTTCGCGGCCAGTTGATGAGCTGGTGTTGTCCTGATTCGGATCTATAGGCCGTCGTTGGTTGGAATTGCTTCCTAACGTTTCGCTAGCACGAGTGGCGAGCTTCTTCAGAGGTCCTTCCATCTCCGATGCTGGATGTAGCGTCGGAGATGGAAGGGCCTCTGAAGAAGCTCGCCACTCGTGCTAGCGAAACGTTAGGATGCAATTCCAACCAACGACGGCCTGTACACCCGAATCAGGACAACACCAGCTCAAAAGTTTAGTTATCAAGCGTTTATAATCGACAATAATTACGGAAGATGTAAAACTGTTTCACGAGTCTTTAAAAAAAATGAATTACGTAACAGTGTCAATTTTTTTAAGAAACGGATCTTGAAAAACACATTTCGTAATTAATATATCGCAGTTTTTTCTTCAACAATACAGTCTACTGCACATCCGTCCATCTGATTAATACTTTTATGGGTACTGCTATAGATTTAGTAATTTAAACCAGTGCCTTTCAAACATTGAAACTCCAGGATCTCCTAAAATTAGATAGGAAAATTTAAAGGCTCCCCAAACAGCAGGACTAGTGAAAATCGCACACTATCGTAGTAGAAACCAGATAAT
The DNA here is from genome assembly GCA_039654895.1 of Mongoloraphidia duomilia. Classification (NCBI taxonomy): domain Eukaryota; kingdom Metazoa; phylum Arthropoda; class Insecta; order Raphidioptera; family Raphidiidae; genus Mongoloraphidia; species Mongoloraphidia duomilia. The sequence goes on along the minus strand of CM077522.1, from coordinate 3,193,049 downwards.
TTTATTTTTTCCTGAGAAAATTATCAAAAAAAAAAAACTCGGATTGCAGTGCAGAATCCTGCCGACAACATAGTGTATTTGCTCATCTGGGCATTGTGGTTTTATTCTGTAAAATTAAGTTTGTTTTTGGACAAAATAAAAAATGTAACCCCTTAGTACATCCTTTAAAATAACCAAATTGTCTTAATTTCAATATTCGACATGGATTTTAATTTTTATCAATACATTTGCACCAAATTATGTAGATGCACCCTTCAGTAACTGTAAGTACCTAGATCTGAAAACTAGTGTTTTTATAAGTCCGGTCCTGTCGGGCCGATTTTATTAATATTTTAGCAGCACATTTTTGATGTGAAACATCTTATGTCGGGCTGTGAACAGCCGCGTGAGGGAAAATATGCAACGAAATGTTTGATCCGCTCCTTCGCTGCTGTTCTCCCCACCACTGCGGCACTCTCTCTCTCTCTCTCTTGGCTCAGGCATGCACTGTATTTATTTATTTATTTATTGTGGATTATAGACGCGTCGTCATTAGCGTCTTAAATACAACAAATATACATATATCACTTAAAACTGAATAACATCACAAACCATCCATGAGCAGAGGTGGGATTCGAACCCACGACAGTCTGATTCAGAGGCCACGACGCTACCAACTGAGCCATACTGTCCTCCGCGTGCACTGTAACACACGCGGTGTTACAGTGCAGTATATAGGATTACGTCAGCATAACAGTTAGTTGCTGCTTTTGAAAAAATATATACTACTACATAGAGAATACCACCGAGTTCAATAACGTTTTCTTTGATGTTTCACATCTGTCGGGGGTCCCAAGACCCACACCCTTTTTTTCTTTACTAAAGGGTTAAATTTTTTTGAAAGAATTCCGATAATTTTTTCAGTATTTCCATAGCTCCTCTACAAGTGAGAACTGATGGTAAAAATATTAATATTGAATTTTCAATTTATCATAAAAAAATAATAAATTTAACGTTTGAATTTGTAGTAGGCCCAAATAACGCTGACTATTGGTGGCCTTAAAAAAATGAAATGATGACTTTGAGAAGCACTGTTTTATAGTAGGTGTCTGTAATTAAAGGAGAGGTCACACTTGATCGGATATATGCGGATATACAGTCGGTACTTCAAGGTTCGTTGCAATTAATTTGGCAATAACAAACACACATCCTTATTGATATATAAACATGACTTGCTCCAAATGTAAATTAGATTAGATGTTATTAAAATTACAGGTATAAATAATAACAAGTATTGTATTTGCTTTGTTGAAATAATTTATCTACTATTTGTAGGCGGGATAATTGAAAAATTTTAAAGTGTTCATCTACACAAATCATGATTCATATTAATATTTATAATATGTCATCACATTTTGCCAGGGCTGAGACAAAGCAAGATTTTAAGAATTAATTTTAACCTTCTTCATTTTTGACGTTAATGGTTTTTATCGGGAATTTTTGCTCTTAATACTAATATAATTAACCGTGTTTTTTCTGAATGTGTTCTTGAGTTGAAGATACTCATGAATGGAAAATATCTAATATGTCATCACATTTTGCCAGGGCTGAAACAAAGCAAGATTTTAGGAATTAATTTTAGCCTTCTTCATTTTTGCCGTTAATGGTTTTTATCGGGATTTTTTGCTCTTAATACTAATATAATTAACCGTGTTTTTTCTGAATGTGATCTTGAGTTGAAGCAGGCCCGCCGCTAGCTGTTTCGTCGCCCGCGTGCAATACCGATTATGCCGCCCTACGACTACTTACTCTTAGTTTTGTCAAAAAAAGGATAATTAATATTTTCTCATGTTCTGAGTTTTGTCAAAAAAAGGATAATTAATGTTTTCTCATTATGGTGGGGAAAAAAACAACTTAACGAAGATAAAACATTTATTTTAAAACTAAGATTCTTAGTTTTAACGGATGCCAATAGATGGCGGTTTTACCGTCATTCGGTCGGATTTTTTTTTGTGCTATGACATATTTTCTTATCCCCTCAACGGGCACGCCTCGCGCGCTCCAAGGAGTCCTTGGAGCGCGCTATAGGCGCCCCAAGTTGGTATTCTATGCGCGTCCTCTGCGTAGGAGTCGACCGGCTAGGGGTACAGTGACTTGAATTAGGTATGAGTCGCTTGATTTGCCGCCCCCTGGGCGAGCCGCCCGTGTGCGGTGCACGCTTTGCACGCCCGCTTACGGCGGCCCTGGACGTAACTTCTAAACCTGAAGAGATACAGAAGTTTGCTTGTGCTCACTGTAATGAGCGTGTCATTTTCTACAAGCATGGCGATTTTCATAAAGTTCTGAGAGATTTCGATTTTCGCCAAAAATCGCATTTTTTCAAAGGTTGCCTTAAAAAAATCGCAAAAATCGAAATCTTTAATATGTGCTTGAAATTAAGAATGTTTATAGAAAAAAATACGCTGAATTCAGTAAGCACAAGCAAACGTTTGTATCTCTTTTAGTTTAGGAGCTACAGCCATTCAAAGATATTTTTATGATTTCTGAGAAACTTTGAACGGACGTAACTTCTAAACCTGAAGAGATACAGAAGTTTGCTTGTGCTCACTGTAATGAGCGTGTCATTTTCTACAAGCATGGCGATTTTCATAAAGTTCTGAGAGATTTCGATTTTCGCAAAAAATCGCATTTTTTCAAAGGTGTATGCCTTAAAAAAATCGCAAAAATCGAAATCTTTAATATGTGCTTGAAATTAAGAATGTTTATAGAAAAAAATACGCTGAATTCAGTAAGCACAAGCAAACGTTTGTATCTCTTTTAGTTTAGGAGCTACAGCCATTCAAAGATGTTTTTATGATTTCTAAGAAACTTTGAACGGATGTAACTTCTAAACCTGAAGAGATACAGAAGTTTGCTTGTGCTCACTGTAATGAGCGTGTCATTTTCTACAAGCATGGCGATTTTCATAAAGTTCTGAGAGATTTCGATTTTCGCCAAAAATCGCATTTTTTCAAAGGTGTATGCCTTAAAAAAATCGCAAAAATCGAGATCTTTAATATGAGCTTGAAATTAAGAATGTTTATAGAAAAAAATACGCTGAATTCAGTAAGCACAAGCAAACGTTTGTATCTCTTTCAGTTCAGGAGCTACAGCCATTCAAAGATGTTTTTATGATTTCTGAGAAACTTTGAACGGACGTAACTTCTAAACCTGAAGAGATACAGAAGTTTGCTTGTGCTCACTGTAATGAGCGTGTCATTTTCTACAAGCATGGCGATTTTCATAAAGTTCTGAGAGATTTCGATTTTCGCCAAAAATCGCATTTTTTCAAAGGTGTATGCCTTAAAAAAATCGCAAAAATCGAAATCTTTAATATGTGCTTGAAATTAAGAATGTTTATAGAAAAAAATACGCTGAATTCAGTAAGCACAAGCAAACGTTTGTATCTCTTTCAGTTTAGGAGCTACAGCCATTCAAAGATGTTTTTATGATTTCTGAGAAACTTTGAACGGACGTAACTTCTAAACCTGAAGAGATACAGAAGTTTGCTTGTGCTCACTGTAATGAGCGTGTCATTTTCTACAAGCATGGCGATTTTCATAAAGTTCTGAGAGATTTCGATTTTCGCCAAAAATCGCATACTTTCAAAGGTTGCCTTAAAAAAATCGCAAAAATCGAAATCTTTAATATGTGCTTGAAATTAAGAATGTTTATAGAAAAAATACGCTGAATTCAGTAAGCACAAGCAAACGTTTGTATCTCTTTTAGTTTAGGAGCTACAGCCATTCAAAGATGTTTTTATGATTTCTGAGAAACTTTGAACGGACGTAACTTCTAAACCTGAAGAGATACAGAAGTTTGCTTGTGCTCACTGTAATGAGCGTGTCATTTTCTACAAGCATGGCGATTTTCATAAAGTTCTGAGAGATTTCGATTTTCGCAAAAAATCGCATTTTTTCAAAAGTGTATGCCTTAAAAAAATCGCAAAAATCGTAATCTTTAATATGTGCTTGAAATTAAGAATGTTTATAGAAAAAAATACGCTGAATTCAGTAAGCACAAGCAAACGTTTGTATCTCTTTTAGTTTAGGAGCTACAGCCATTCAAAGATGTTTTTATGATTTCTGAGAAACTTTGAACGGACGTAACTTCTAAACCTGAAGAGATACAGAAGTTTGCTTGTGCTCACTGTAATGAGCGTGTCATTTTCTACAAGCATGGCGATTTTCATAAAGTTCTGAGATATTTCGATTTTCGCCAAAAATCGCATTTTTTCAAAGGTGTATGCCTTAAAAAAATCGCAAAAATCGAAATCTTTAATATGTGCTTGAAATTAAGAATGTTTATAGAAAAAAATACGCTGAATTCAGTAAGCACAAGCAAACGTTTGTATCTCTTTCAGTTTAGGAGCTACAGCCATTCAAAGATGTTTTTATGATTTCTGAGAAACTTTGAACGGACGTAACCAGGCCCGCCGCTAGCTGTTTCGTCGCCCGCGTGCAATACCGATTATGCCGCCCTACGACTACTTACTCTGAGTTTTGTCAAAAAAAGGATAATTAATATTTTCTCATGTTCTGAGTTTTGTCAAAAAAAGGATAATTAATGTTTTCTCATTATGGTGGGGAAAAAAACAACTTAACGAAGATAAAACATTTATTTTAAAACTAAGATTCTTAGTTTTAACGGATGCCAATAGATGGCGGTTTTAACGTCATTCGGTCGGATTTTTTTTTGTGCTATGACATATTTTCTTATCCGCTCAACGGGCACGCCTCGCGCGCTCCAAGGAGTCCTTGGAGCGCGCTATAGGCGCCCCAAGTTGGTATTCTATGCGCGTCCTCTGCGTAGGAGTCGACCGGCTAGGGGTACAGTGACTTGAATTAGGTATGAGTCGCTCGATTTGCCGCCCCCTGGGCGAGCCGCCCGTGTGCGGTGCACGCTTTGCACGCCCGCTTACGGCGGCCCTGAGTTGAAGATACTCATGAATGGAAAATATCCCACTTCTGAAAAACTGTAAGATAATTTTTGACCGCTTCTGACGAACTCGAAGGATTTTTTGCTCTGAATATGTACTAATATTAAGTGTGTTTTTTTCTGAATGTGTTCCTGAGTTAAAATTATTTCATGAATGTAAAAAATTCCACTTCTGAAAAACTGTAAGATACTTATACACTTTTGTCTAACAAATTGTCAATTTTCTTTGGTTTCAGGCTGTATCCTTGCTGAACTCTACACCGGCTACCCACTTTTCCCAGGTGAAAACGAAATCGAGCAGCTGGCATGTATTATGGAAGTTTTAGGAACGCCGCCAGATGAAGTATTCATGAGTGCAACAAGAAGACGTCTTTTCTTTGGTAAGTACATAATACATCCTTGTCTTGTAGACTCCCTCGTTGTCTTATAAATATTTTTTTTAAGCTACCATGTACGAAATACGAATACTTATTTTATACTGAGTTTTTTTCATTGATTCAATGACAGCAGCTGCCGGGCTTGAGAATAGCCGAGAGTGTAGCGGCGCTGTTGTTTACATGGCGTTGCTATGGTTCCTCTATTACAAGTCCCCAGTTCTCGGGTTCTAGTCCGAGAGCTGGTAAAAGTGTCAATTGGATTTTCAATTTATTATTAAAAAAAAAAATAAAAAAATAATGAATTGAAAATATGAATTGGTGCTAGGCCCAAATAACCTTAGCTGTTGGTGGTCTTTAAAACACAATTAATTGACAGCAGCTGCCACAGCTATCTGAAGCTAGTGCCAGTTCATATTTTTGACACTTTCACTAGAACCTAGGAATTTGTGTGATAATCTGTAACAAAACTGTTTTCTACGTGGGCGGAATAAATTTTTATTTACAATAATTAAAACTGTAACAACAATTCAAATACAATAACATACATCAAACGATAATAATAATGAACAGTAATTCTTAAACAAAGTGAGGCACTTTAATAACACTGAACAATTTATATGCTGTATTTATGTTCAAATCGACACTGTCTCACGACTGACTCACTACGGGGACTGCCCCTGCTTATATAGAGCTACGTGGCTTAAACACAACGCTTCTTAGCGTTTTCGAGAACATTCCGGCAGGTACGCGTATCTTCGACACCATTCCACGCCTCGCCACTGTAACTTATTCTCGATGCTTCTGTTGTCGCCAGCGGCGTAACATCTTGGGGTTTTCTGCCTATTGTGGCCAGCGGCGTAACATCTTGGGGTTTTCTGCCTATTGTGGCCAGCGGCGTAACATCTTAGGGTTTGCTACAATACTTTTCTAAGCAATCCCCCTACATTTATTTTTTATTTCCAAAATATAAATCGAGATAGCTATTCGAGACAAAACAATGGCCTGTAATTTTCTAAATCTAGTACAATGACGTGACCATGGCTGTCCTTTACTATGGTGACATTAAAATCTCCGATCTTTGTTCGGGAATAATGACGTGCAATCAAATCTGTTTTTAATAATTGTGTTAACACTTGACGCAATTAAATACAGTGAGAGAAATGCACGCGGTGTTTAATAATTAAAACATAGTTAGCTATGGTGAATAATGACAATATAAAAAAACAATAGATATGAAAAGTAAAGGCGTACTTCCTGCGTTTGTTTTCAGATTCGAAAGGCAACCCGCGCTGTATAGTCAACAGTAAGGGAAGGAAACGCAAGCCTGCTTCCAAGAATCTATACACCGTGCTTCACTGTAGAGATGCCATGTTTACTGATTTTATCAGCAGATGCTTGGAGTAAGTACTTACATTTTTATTATAATATATCTTTATAAGCTAATTTCGTTTGAAAAATTCATAATTTTCGTATTATGCTAGGCCTTAATCTCTTTTTTGTTCAACGAAAACATCTTATTTTTTTAAATTCTTATTAATTCGGGAAAAAATTTAGATAACAAATTATGCGTAATTCTTGGACATATTATATAGCTCCAGGAGCCACGTCCTCTGTCGGAGTTGTTTCCTATATTTACCTAGACCGCATCTTAACATGTCGATACTCCGGCATTTAGTCTGATTTCATCACGAAATATGTTCTCCCGAATGAGAGTGCATGTGTAATATATCAAGCGTCTGGCATTTTCGGGCAGGCTCGGCGTTTTACACTACAAAGCATATTCCTGTCCGTTTAGACTTCAGAATTGCGGAACAAGATCGGTCCGCAATCCGCGAACACTGATAATATCATTTGTTAGGGAAACAGTTGAACGTATGTTGGACAACAGTGAAACCAAAGCTGGGCAGTGATGAGAACTTAGTGCTTGCAATAATATTTTAAGCACTTCGCCTAAAGCACTTTGTAAATCAGATTCTCGATGCTTGATGATGTTGGACGTTACTTTAAAATGCTTAATTTTTTGAAGCACATGCTTTTAAACGAAAGTGCTTGTTGCTTGAATAAATCGATCATTTATGAAAGTGCTTGATGCTTCAAGCACTTAGATTCAGTGCTTTGCCCAGCTCTGAGTGGAACGTATATTCGACATGTTTCGATTCCGTCTTTGAACCTGTTTTACGCAAGCCTAGTTGTTTAACAGTCGAACGTTTTGTTTCAGATGGAATCCAAAGAAACGCATGACTCCAGCGGAAGCTTTGCTTCATCCGTGGCTGCAAGCGTCGTTATTACAGCAGATAAAGCAGAATGATCTGCGCCATTCACAGTCTGAGGCAAGCGTTGGACAAAATTCAAGCAGTTCAGGCCACAGCATACATAGTTCGGGTGACGGCGACCAATATAGTGCATATCGTCATTACAACAAAACTAATACCGGATCAAAAACCGGCAGTGATAAATTAAAGGCCAAACCTTCGTCTATAACTACACTAGATTCTAGATTAAACGATAGTGTAACATCTGTAGACTCAAATCTGAATGATTCAGGTACATTTCTGCCCCCAATACTCTAGTCAATTATGAGACATTGTATGAAGGTCCAAATATCAAAAAGACCAAATAATAATGACTGCTTAATGCATTAATTACATTACGTTATTATAATATACCTTATATATTAGCTATTCTCTTAATTGTAGGAGATAGAGAAATATAACAAAACTGAATTATATAGATGTTGTTTAAAGTCAGTAAACACAATATTTGTGAACTTGATGATTTGCTAAGGCATCCCGATCATTGCTCCAGTTGGGCGACACAAATGATTGCATTTGATATGGCCTGGCCACCTGGACAAGTAGCGAGAAAGGGTGCCCTGCCTTTACTCAACGGAGTACGTTCAGATCTATAAAAAGTTATTCCAATACTACTAGTAAATTATTTCGGCTCATTTCGAAAAGACCCGCATTAAAATAAGGAAGTACTTCAATGATAAATACTAGTTGAGATTTAATAGGCAAAATAACGGATCTACTATTAGTGTCTAAAAAATCTTGATTTAACAGAAGAAATTGTTACTTGTAAATTATAGACGCTCGACAACTGAGGTCATTAGCGGAAATTGTTACTTAAAGTCTGCAAAAATTTAACGGCTTTTCAAGTTCACCTTATCAAATTGATCAGTGACGTATATGTCCGTTGGGAAAAGGTCAAAGTTATAATAAAAACTTTCATCTTGGTTAAGTCAATAAAAATGTCTTGTAAAATGTTTGCTTTGTAATGCCGTGGGGATATTGGAGATAGAGCGAAAGAAAATAATAGGCCAGTATAGTATTTTTGTCAACCGGATTAAAGCCATAGATTTACTTCTTTTATTTTCAGATGATTATTGAAATGTTTGCGGAGTTCTTGACCTGATGAATCCGGACCGCCTAAATGTCGACTTTTTGGAGCCACACTGGCTGCTAATGTAGGTACCTAAATGCAAATAAACTGCTAGAATTTTGTATTTAGTTGCTTGATCCAACTAATTAGTAATGCCCTATTTTCTATTTGAATGACAAAATTAAAGTATTATGGCTTACTAATTTAACAGGGTAATATTATAGCTGAAGTTTGGATTTTGTATAGCATTTATGATGAGTTCTGTTGAAATATTACACGCATGTTAAACTAGCATTGACATCAGAGTGTTTCACCTCATTTCGCACATTTATTATCTTCGTTGGTTTACTAATTGATGCAACAATTCGAAAGAAACTGGCCATTAAGCGTACTTGTTAATGGACTATGAACTACGAACGGAACTGTTTATTCCGCTGGGGTTGAACGCTTCACTGAAAACACATAATTTGACGCAGTCATTAATTAATTATTAGTCGGTAACAATTAATTAATTATTAGTCGATTTCTGATACTACTTTCAACACAAAATTTACTTTTAAAATAAATTTTAGAAATTTCAGTACCTACTAAAAGTACATCTTAAATCTACTTTTAAAGTCACAAAGCATAAATAAAACGGATAGATCAGATTTACAGGGGGGCTTGAAGGGCTATAGCCCAGGACAGCAAATTCGTAGGAGCGGTAGAAAAGAAGAAAGGAGTGTCTTATTTACGATATATGTGATAGGGAATGGAAGAAGGTTTGGGAGAGAAATTGGGGAGGGCAAGATAGGATGGGTGAGAACAATTTAATGAAGGGGGTCGGCGAATACCCAAGGCGGCAAAAATCTAAATCCGCCCCTGTGATCGTCACACAAGTGCAATAAACGCTTGGGGTCACAGCAACACTGCTGCGTTAAAAAACATTATTTAAAATTTTTAGAGGGGGATCTTCAAATGCTTACTCGGCGATTAAAAGCAGAAATATACTAATTAATTGTAGTCGTAAATACGGCTGTTCGCATAAAAGTGTGAAAACGAAAAAATGCTGAAATGTAGGCTTCGTTTAGGGTTTACAGTCGAACATGCAAATATTGTTACAAGATTCGATCTTAACTGCACTGAGCAAGGAGGTTATACAAAAATGAAGCCAAGTCTGACGTCACAGGCCATAACAAACATGGCGGCCAAACAGGACCTAGATTAGGGAGTAGTATTCTCTTCTTCTTACATAAAAATAATAATAATATTTCTTTTGTTCAATACAGTACATAGAACATTTAATACGTCATGTACCCATATTTGGCTGACACATATATTAAAAATATATGAGCACTGTGGTTGGAATAAAAACAAAAATAAAGATAGTTATTTCTTACCACAACAGTTTTATTGATGGATGTACATTTCGAAAGCTAAGCAAACACTATGTATAGTGTTTGCTGAAGATGAAAGCATAGCTTTCGAAATGTACATCCATCAATAAAACTGTTGTGGTAACAGTTTTATTGATGGATGTACATTTCGAAAGCTATGCTTTCATCTTCAGCAAGCACTATGTATAGTGTTTGCTGAAGATGAAAGCATAGCTTTCGAAATGTACATCCATCATTAAAACTGTTGTGGTAAGAAGTAACTATCTTTATTTTTGTACATATTATATTGTACCACACTGTATAGTCTGGTGTTAGTGATATTATTAGTCGAAACACCGCTTTTTTTCTCTCTTAAAAAAAATAATTAAAAAAGGACTGGTGACTGGCTTCACTTTTAATGCTTGTAACGTCTCTCCTTGCGCGGTGCTTAACTGCTATAATATACCCAGTTGCCATAAATAATAATGTATTTGACTGGCTCAGTGTAATCTGTGATAGACATCGCTATTTTTGTGATCTTTTTATTGACTTAGCGGTCGACCATGATTAATTGTAATTTAAAAAAATATATATACATATGATCTGAATTCTATAGAAAAATTGTTTATTATTGTATGAAAAATGCAAAATATTTGTAAAAATAAATTAATGTTGCTAGAATTTACGGTATTTATATTTTGTATTGCAGAAACCTTGGTATAAGGTTTGCTCATTGCTTAGTAAGGGTCCTATGGTACCCAGTTTATCTTTTAAAAAAGTCTTTTTAATAGGTACTCTAATAATATACATATTTTCTATACAGAATGTCTGGAAAACTTCGATTTGTAAGCAATAATTCCAAAACTTCGACACAACAAAATTTGATTTATTTGATTCAGACGTGTGATATTTATTAGTGGTTGATGTTTTTTGAAACTGAAGAAGTGATCTGCCAACGTCAGTTACCAATAAATATCCGAAACGCCATGACAGCTTAATCAAAGCATCGTGAAAGTTCAAAATCGATCAAAATGTTTCGATCTGTTTGACCCAAGCAAATCTTTCAATCCTTAGTGATGTGAAATTGGAGTTTTTTATTTAATTGATTACTTATGACTGGGGGTTTCCGGATTGCCTGTGTATAATTATGTTAGAATACTTTTCATTAAATTTAGTGTCATTAATGTAATAATTATAATGTTTATAAAAAAAGAAGTGGGGCGGTTGGCCTATATTTAATATGAATTAAAAATTTTCAAAAGAAAAACAAAACAAAGATTATCAAAAAAACTACAGTCATTATAACTATTTTACACAAAACAATTTCGTAAAGATTTTGACAAAAATAACGAATTCATTTTAGGTACAATTAAAGATATATAGTTATTTTTTTATTCTATATGTTAAAAAGTTTTGTGTTATTTGAAAAAATTTTTAAAAATAAACACCAATTAAATTGTTTGTATTTTTCTCAATATTTGTTAATTCTCATAAAATTACAAATGATATGAAAAAACTTGGCCCAAATTGTTATCAGATATTTTTAGATTGCAAATTTCTGTTAATTTTATGAAGAAGATATTTTATTTTCGTCCAAAAAATTTACTGAACAGGTTTTTAATTTATTAAAAATTGTGTAATTCACTTCAAATGAATTACGGAATGCCTTATTCTAAATAAATCGCATACAAATACCATCAAAATTTTATTTTGATAATAAGCGAAAAAGCATAATATAGACAAGAAGTTTTTTTTAATGTGCGATTTATTGGCCTCGACACCTACCTACAAGTATAATCAGCCATGTCAGTAGGTTGCAAGAAGTTTATGAAAGGTAAATTTAACATTTAACAGGAAAATGGCTCATTGGATAAAGCTTTCTGGCTAACAACAATTCGCATTTTCATAAACAGTAACCTGGGGGAACTCAAAGATTTATTAATCCTTAATAGCCAAAAGTCAACTTATTTATAAGACTCTGTGATAAGAGACTGGATACACCCGTGGTTGGTCCGTCATTATTCTTCAATATGCCTGTGATTGGTTTGCTTTACCTCAAAGAGAGAGATAAAGAAATCATATTAATTTGTGATTAGACCGACTGCAACAAATGACAAAAGAAAAAATGATGGACACAGGGTGTGTCTAATCTCATATTAAAGGGTCTTTACTTATCAAATGGATCTATCGATGTTTAAACAATAAAAAACAAATGGTGAATTTTAATAATATTCAAATATATAAATGTGTTCATCATTGGTGTACGTGTTAATGATGTTATTTAATGAGAAAATATAAGTAATGAACAATGCTGCCTCTATCTTTCACACTATGCAAATTGCAAAATGACGTAAGAAGATCTCCGTTAAGTCAGGGCCTACGGGATCGTCTGAGAAGAAAACGCAAACTTAACACGCGCCTCTTCTCTTTCTTCTTAATCCAAACTAAAAACATTGAGACCGTGAAGAAGTGGAGAAGAGTGGAAAACAGTAAGGCGCAGGAGATATATGTACTTATAAAATAATATAACACTTCGGTAACAACTAACAATGTAAGAACATTTTCGATTCAGATTTTGTGTCATAGATTTGTGAAATCCAGCATTATTTTATTTTAAAATCTGTCAAAGGTGTCGCTGTAAAAACAAAGAAATACTTGGCCTACAACTACACAGCCCACTTTTATTATGATCAATTGAAGGGAATGGGGAAAGAACAGGGTATGTCATATTTTTTTGATTTTTGAGCTGTTAGTGCCATCTGATAGACCGTAACGGTATTCAGCACTGGGTAAATTGTGGGGTAAAAGAAATAGGTAGGTCACTGTGTATTTTAAAACTTAAACTTATTGGATGGCAAAAGAACAAAGAATGTAAACAACTTTAAATTCAATTTACTCAGCAATTTGTCAGAAGGACATAACTTGTTTTTTCCACATTCCCTTCAAGTATGGTTTGCTTTAACATTTTAGTACAATATGGGTAAGGCCGTGTTCACGTGTTTTCTTTATTAAATACGAGAACTACTGTGCGGATTTGAATGCGATTTTTACCATTTGATAGCTTATTTCTTAGGGAAGGTTTAGGGCTATAATAACTGTGCGACCCGGATCGCCCAGGTACAAATCTGATTGAATCCGCTATACTGAACAGATTTGAATGCGGTTTTTACCATTCGATTTGACGCTAATGACCTCAGTTGTCGAGCGTCTATAATTTACAATTCATTCATCCATTCACCATTCGATTTCTTGTAGAAGGTTTAGGTCTATAAGCCCGGCTTCACCCGAGTGCAAATAGAATTGATTCCAAGTTGGAAAGCGAGCGACGAAGCGAGTGAGTAATGTATTAGTAAATCTTTCGAGCGAACGAGCTATATTATAGTTACAATAGTATACTATAAGTGAGACCATACAAATGTGTCATTCCTAGTATAAAATCATTAATCACAAAATCAGTTTGTTAAAATTACTATTTTAAATATAACTTTATCTCTTACCTTGAGATTGGTGTATAAAATCTATGGGAGCATACAACGGTATCCTCACACCGGAAAATGTATTTGCAGAATAAAGTCATTTTTACAAGGAACACCGACAAACCAATATCACACCTATGAAAAAGGAATGTTCAAAAACACTTTTTAACAGTCACATTGTTTAAATTACCGATTTTTTATGTTAAAACTAAAAAAATATTACAGTAACAAATTGCCTAATTAACTGACAGCGCGATTTTCAGATATTTTTATTTTATTTCCAGTCTGACCAACATGCAAAAGTCACTCAAATTATGGCTAATGTAAACAGTAAAACAATGCATTCTATTTGAAAAAATTAGCGAAAACATTTTTACACAAAAACACATTTTTTTGAAAAATTCCCGGTAAACTAATATAACACGTGAATAAGGAATATTCATAAGAACACTTTTTAGTAGTCACAATGTTTAAATTAACGATTTTTTGTGTTAAAACTCAAAAATATTACACACTAATAAAATGGATAATAAACTGACAGCTCCATGTTCATAATCATACTCTTTTATTTTGAGTTCAGTCTGACCAACATGCAAATTGCAAAAGTCACACAAATTATGGCTAATAGCTGCCGGTACTGCTACGCCCCTGTAGATTTAGGTAATTTTCCTAATATAATACTTATAAATCTTATATAATATTTTAAATTAATTTAAAACTTGGAGAGCCTTCGGTTCTTGAAGGAAGCTTCGCTTCCTATTGTTGAACCTTTGGCTCTTCTTCATTACAGTTTTGCCTCGTGGGGCTGCATCCTGCTCGGTTGCAACATCAGTAGTGGAGCTAGCCTCCATGAGTGGAGCCTTCGACTCCACCGTTTTATCTAAAAGTTTTTACAGCCTAGCTTGACACAGTAAATTCTATGGTTTTATTTTAAACCTATTCTTTATTAACTTCCCATTGGAAGTTATTGTAATGGGTCCGAAAATCGAAATCAAAATGTATAACAAATTTTTATGTTTCAAGGTCACTACACGACGCGTATTAAAGTAAATATGATCTGAAAGAAATAAATTTTTTCAAAATCGGTTCAGCCGTTCTTTTTTCTTAACTAAATAGATTCCAAAAAAGTAGATTTTACACAATATCTCGCGAATGAAAAATTATATCGACTTCGTAAGGGTGTCAATCGAGGCGTGTTAACGTCATTTTGATCCGAAATAAATTTTATAAAAATCGGTTCAGCCGTTTTTTTTTTTTTTTGTTAATTATTGTTAAAAATAAATAATAATTATGTTTTAATGATTAAAATGATTACTTTTCTGTGTAATATCTAATTTAATTATTATTATTAAATATTTATCAAACTGAGAAGCTCGTCGTGTGGACCTCAAAGGTCGCACTTTAGTCCTAATAGTCGACCCACCTCACGGCTTGTTATTATAATATTTTTAATCGACTAAATGCGCTACTCACTCACTTCGCTCGTTCACTCGAATTTATGATTAATACAATACTCACTTGCTTCGCTCGTTCGTTCCAGTTATTATAGCATTTGTCCTAAAGCAAAGTATCCCCTATCGAACAATAAAGATTTTTTTGAAATCGGTACAGTAGTTTTCGAGTTTACTTCTTACAAACAAACAAACTCTCTCTTTATAGTATAGAAATACACATATCTGAAATTCTGAATAATTCCTTAATTTCAAAAAACAAATTTAGCTTTCGTGTTCCAATTATTAGATTACGGGTAGGCGATTTCTGATTTTGATAAACAAAATATACGTATTTACAATTTTTTTTAATATTACATTAGTTTTTTTTGGTTTAATTTTTCTTCGGAGATACAAAACAAAAAACTGCGACGGAATTATTTTACCTTTTTTATCAACACAATTCCGAGGTGTTGTCAAACTATTAGTGATAAAAAACATATTATTTTTCTTTGCCAGTTAACATTAAAAAATGATGTGATTTTTTTAAAAGCATTGTTCTTCTGTTTACGAAAACAAACTACTTACTGCCATAAAATCATTTTTATCAAAACAAAGAACTTTTATTTGTAAAATATGGTTCTTTTGTATGAAAACATCCTGTGAACAGGGCTGATAAATGTATTATCTTTCTTTGCTTCAAACATTTCGAAAATGTTGCTGATAATTGTCCAAAAAAGGCACTACTTTTTCATAACTATAGCCACTTTAATGTGTAGAATACACTAAATCTGACCACTATAGTTACAAAATGCCTAGTACGGGCCTATCACATAAAAATAAATAAAAATCTTAAACGTCTAAAATGACCAATTAAAAATCTTGGTTCATTTTATACAAAGTTATTATTTGGTACGTACAGAGGCGGACTTGCAGTTTTGGCCACCCTAGGCCGTTCAGTAGCCGCCCTTTCTGCGAACTTTTCAGCGTAGAAAAGTGAAGTTGTACGAAAATCGGAATTGCGTTCGGTTCAACCTGCTAGAAATATTCAATTTCTGAGTTATTTCTGTATCTGATAGTTATAAGACCATATATAGAGTTTTTTCACAATGCACGCAGTCGCGCCGCTCCCCGCGCATGTTTGAGATAGATAGCGAGCGCTCGCTGCCGCCGCCTGTTGGCCACGGGCGCCCTAGGCCTTATGGAAAGTCCGCCACTGAGTACGTGACAGATTATCCTTTGAGTTCATCAGTTTTTTATCCATAAACCACATTTTGGGCATTTACAGGAACAAAAATTGTTAAGTATGTATGTATGTATCCTCCCCCCATTGTGATAATATTGATAATACCTATATCTTATCGTATGCCTATCTATACTCGAGCCGCTTAACAGATGGAGTGATCACGTGAAAAGCACATGAATAGCTTGCGCCACAGGCGTGGCCTTCGCATATAATTTCGTTCGTCTGCTTTACACTATAGTAGAATTCTACAGTATGAAAGTACAGAAATAGACAGAATTGAAAGTCAAACGCGAGCTGTAGCATAGATGGAGCACGCGGAATTGCTCCATCTGTTACGCGGCCCGATTATATAAACCTAATTACATAATAAATATCCCCGTATTTATAATATTGTAGGTAGAGATTTTTTTTATAAATAATCCGTATAGAAAATTAATATCTAATTACATTTAATTAAAAAAAAACGCGTTTGTGGCTCGGTTTCTGATACGATATTCAGCTTTGAATCTAGATTTAAGAATGTCATTTATTTTCAACGAAATGGAGATCTCCAATTGGTTGAAAACAAAATATGACATTCTTAAAAGCTGAAAGTCTACTTTCAAAATAGCACTGCAATCTTTAATTTAATTTATTGTAGATTATAGACGCGTTGACAACTCAGGTCATTAGCGTCTTCAACACAACAAATAATTCATTTGTGTATTAGAATCGGCCAGCCGGCATACACAAACCGACTGATACGAACTCGGGTCCCTGGGAGCGCTAATACCCACAAAACATTGGAATGCAAACTACATTCCAATGTTTTCTGTGATGGAAGCACTGCAATCGATAACATTTAGTGTTAAGTCCTTTTAACTTAAATCTACTTCCAAAGTCGTACCAGAAATCGAACATGTACCTTCTTTTAAGTTTTAACACTGAATTTCCATAGGTAAAATTCATGTTAAAAGTACCATCAAAGATCTCGAGCAAAATAGCCTGTTCATAGAATAGGTTTCGTCATCAAGGCTAATTTTCATGATTCATTTAATTGATTAATAGCTTAAAACTCGATTAAAAATTTTTTGTTAGTAATTAATGTTTCAAGAATGTGCTGAATTTTATAAAAAAAATAAACATCGTAAGTTATATTTAAATTTTAAAAACTGATTCTATGGACATCATTTTGTTTAGCATTACTTATTATACTATTATTAAAATGCTCTTACGCTCAAAAATCTATAAAAAGAAACGAAATCTGAGCAATTATTCGTTTTTCAAGGTCATATTTAAGTTATAGCTTTATTATCTGTTTCAAAAATATTTGCGTTTATAATTTATATCAGTTCTTTGTTACTAGAAGTATGTTTTAGCAATAATGTTGCAAAATATAATTTTAGTATATTAATACGATTACAAAATAGTGTCGTCCTTTCCACAAGATTTATGATAATATCACATTCATCCTCTCACAATTTAAGCTGAATCAGGTTGCGTTTTGAATTGAAAATGAAGTTTTCATTGGAAATCATCGTCAATAGGATCGTCCCGGTGATCAAAATTTAATAATTTTGAATAGCGTATGTCATTTCTCAAAGATAAACAAATAATGTAAACTAACTTTTTTGTTCTTATATCCTATGTCTTAATTGCAAACAAGAATTAAAAAAATGTGTACATTTCAAACGGATGAGTTTAGCCGCCATAATATGATGACGTCAAAGCCAGAGCAATGAAGCCAGAGAGAGAGATATATATATGGAAAGAGAGGAATACTTCCTCGCTAGTCGTAACTCGTGAAGAACCTAACCTAAGTTCTAACTGCCTGCCTGTCAACTGTACATAAACAAATCAGTGTGATTCAACTACAGCAGCAAAATATTACTTACAATATTCTTATAGATTGAGTGTAAATTCGCTAATGATGCTTTAAAAAACAGTGACGGATTACCGCACAGGCGCATGAGACGCGTGCCTGGGGTTTCAGCAAAGCGGGGTCCTCAGAATCGTTGGGTGTCTCATCCTCAAAAACCAAAATCAAATTTTTATTGTCTGTTTGTAGGCAAATTTTAATATCTTCTAAAACCTATTTTCATAGGGGTATTAAGGGTAATAGTCATTGAGCCAAATAAAAAAAAACATGGTAAATTAAACAAAAAATATAGCCAATTTGGTTTTATGTCGCCAAAACTAGCAACCCTGCTTCGCGGTTTCGCCGAGCGGTTATTTTACAAATAATATATCTATGTAGGTAGGTACTTCTGTTTACGTTCGCTTAATACATTTTAACTCATTCAGTATTAAATAACTATTAATTTCACATCAAGGGTTAAATAAAAAACGTTATGATTTTCTACATTGTTCATTTTAGTGCACCATCCCATTCTTAGTAGGGTCAATAGAGGGCCTCAAGATCAGGTTGCGCCTGGGGCCACACAAAATCAAGATCCGCCACTGATAAAAAATGCAGGGCGGGTTGATTATTTCTCAAAATTTCATTGTCTGTAACCATTTACAAAATTACATATCAAACTATTTTGTAATCCAATTAATAACAAAATTATATTAATTATCACCATAAGTTCATTTTTTAATTGTAAAAAAATGAAAAGTAACAACATAATGTATTATATATTTCTATTTACTTATTATGAACCATTCCGTTGCTATTTTTATTGTAAAAAGCTTCCAGACAAGACAAATAATTTCTGTTTAGTAATTTCATTTTTAAAATCGATGTAAACCGTTTGTAAATGTTTTCAAAATAACGAAGATTTTTATCTAATATAATATAATTTATTCTTATTATTATTATTTTTTATTTTTACTTCGAAAGTGAATTTTCACTTGTAAAATGTAAAAAAAGATTATTTTTGCTATTATTACATTAGTGTCTTCAGAAAAATCGCGTAGTTTTAGATTGAAAAATTGTAATAAATATAGTGTTTTATAATTAACCGTATTATAAATTCTTAAAAATTTACGTATTAATTTTTATAACTAATGCAAAATGGACACCCGAGAAATATTGTGTCCTGTAAGTGTATGCAATTATTTTCCTAATTTAATATTAATATAAATGACACGATCTTTCCTTTTTTTATTTTTAGCTGATAATTTGATATACCTATTGCAATAGATAATATTTATTATATTAAATATACCCACGTTTATTTTTAAAATTAATCGGTGAATTTTAAAACAACTTATTCGCAATTAAATCGAACTATAGGTGGCAGCATGTGGGATGACTTTGTCCATTTAACACATAAATGGAGTCTCCTGACCTTTGACGATACAACTATGGACTGGAAAAGGAGGTGTGACTAGTTAGATGTCCATTTCAATATCTAAGACTCTGACATTCAGCAGCGGCCATATTTGTTTTTGAGGTCATCCCACTTCGGATTAATTTCAGTGACCGGCTAACTCAACCACTTTGAATTTAATCGCGAATAGTTCGTATTTTGTCAGATTGTCGGCAAGTTTCTACGAATTGACAAATGCTAGTAGAAAGTAAAAAATTATTGTATTTCAAGAAGGAGAAAAGCTATGTCGTTAAAAATGATAGATATATTTATTTAGTTGCTTTGTCATAATAAAATATAGTTGTATTTTTACAGAGTAATTACAAATTTTTGTCGATTTTTTTTATACTGCATTACATAGTTACTTTTTTAACTATACTTAATTATTACTATTTCTTTAAAGTTTTAGACAATGTTTGTAATTACTATACTGTTAGTTTATAAAAAAAAATATAATTAATTATGGAAATATTAATTAATATGATAGTCTAAAATGTTGCTGTAAATTAATAAAGACTGAAAGGAGAATGTGAATTAAAAATTGTGTTTTTTTACAAAAAATTTAAATCCCGAAAAACAGTTCCTCATTAATTTTATTCCATAAAAAAAAATTTATTACGGCTTCTCAGAACAATTAGTGTGTTCCGAAGCATTCAGGACTTGAATTGGGAGTCGCAATCATTTCTCCAGTCATTTAGTTTAAACGATTTCTAATCATTATTAACTTTGAGTCAAAAAATTTCGTTTATTTTGCTTTTAAAATATCAATATTTTTTATTTCTGATCAAATCTTTCTTATAGAGTATTACGAAACTAAAACAATAATACGCAAAAACAAATTTGCCTTAAAACTGTAAATTTACAAATTTTCGTTTAAATCAGATTTCTGTCCAAATTTCTCACAATAATAATTATATATTTATGTCCGTCTGGCGTCTTCAGAAAACGTAACTTTGCAACGGTACCGGTGTTGTTACCATCACTGAGCTAGGAAGATATATAGATAGATATTGTAAATTATAGACGCTCGACAGGGAATATATAGAGACGGTCCAAGCATTTAAAAGAAGTCTATCGCCAATGTAGTCAGCCTCCTATTCATGTTAATATATGTAAGAAGAAAAAGAAGAAAATAATATTCTCTAATCTAAGGTGACCAGAATTTTAAAATTGCTCAGGAGGACACCACCTGGACACACAAAAAAAACTATTTTTGCAGTTTATTTATTATCTAGATTCTAGACCTAATAATCTAAGAGTGAAACACACAGGAGTGGCGCCATCTAACAGTCGAAAGCCGTACTCGTATTTGTTGTATAATAATATAAATAATATAATCATTAAAGAATGTCGTGACTACTCTACCGGTTGTGAGATTGTCTACCCATTAATATCTTCTTTTTAACCGACTTCATATTTTATTAAATTGGTGCAGACCTCAAAATTTCATTATTTTCCTCTTTTTAGTGGCTTTTTGAAGGAGGTTTTTTTTTGTAAAAAAGTTTTTTTTATGTTGTCACTTTATTTGAAAATTGAATATTCATATTCATAGCAAATGTTAGGGAGAACCCATTACAATTCTAGAAAGAGAGAATGATAGTCGTCTACAATAGTTATCTCTTTCTCTCATTTTCATGCCAAAATTATAGAGGAACGCTCTGTTCACTATAAATAGAAAACTATGGTAACAGAACAGCACTGCACCGTCTAGAAATTACATACCTGCTTTTTTAGCAGACGGACATTAAATGTGTCAGGGTTGTTTGCGCTATTGACAATTAGACAGATTTTTCCGAAGTGCATCCATACCTAAAAAATCTGTTATTAATTCCATAGAATATACATTTTTTTTCTTTTCAATTTTTCGACGTGTTATTTCGTATTCTCTTGCAAGTGGCAAGTTTTTTGGTATTTCGACATCCTCACCTTTGAGTAATTCTTCATGAACACAATCCACAATGTCTTCCAAACAATTTCGTACCTATAATGAATCAAGTACTTCTTTATCACTTGTGTTTATAATATTAGTATAGATTGTGAGGATTTCATTTGATACATTAACGGATTTAATTTCGTACCTCTTTAATCCGATCAGATGATTCGATCTGCATTTCAAAACTTTCAATTTTAAACTTGAACTTAACAATTGTTTCAATAACTTTATGTCTTGGTGTAATAAGATCAAAATCAACATCTTTTCCGCGAGACATTTCGATGACAGCCATAATCAAATTTTTATCACTAACATATTGTGATAAATAACGTATAACAGAATTGCATATGTCTATTAAATTTAGATCATCAGCTGCAGCGTATATTTGAAATGGAAGTGCGGTCTTCTCAAATTCAGAAGTAATTTTAACGGTTTTATGCCAAATATAGTCAACAATAGTCGCCACCACATTGCCTTCATAATTAAGATAAAGTACGGAATAGTTCCAATCAGCACTGCAGATGTTTGAGGCTATATATTTAGTGAATTTTTCACTTATACTGCAAGCATTCTTGATATGAACGGCAAATCTACGAAAGTCTGAAGAAATAAAATATAAATCTACGGGCTCGTCTACAGGCACTCTTTGCGTTAAAATATTTTTTTCTTTTATGGTCATTTTTTCTTAATCTGGAAAAAATAGAATTTGTAATGTGTTAGGTCTCCAAGTCAACGAATATTATGAAGTATTAGAAATACCTTGTATTTTAGTGTCCGCTTTGTGACTTCATGTGTTGTTAACAATAACACGACGCGTTTCAGCAACGAGTTGCCATCTTCAGGTGTGATTTATAAACTTAACCACACCTGAAGATGGCAACTCGTTGCTAAAACGCGTCGTGTTAAAAACACATGAAGTCACAAGACGGACGCCAAAATACTTACAAGGTATTTCTAATACTTCACAATATATAGAATTTGTCATTATGGGTGGTGATTTTTTCAATGCTCACCATTGGTATCTTGGGAACGATTAAAGATACAAGGTCGGTTAAGAGAAAAGCTGCGCTTTTTCATGACGATTGAGAATCTGAGAAGAAATCCAGGATATTTTGATTGGTTTCTAATTTATCACGAAAAAACTAAAAATTGTTGTTTTAGAAAAAAATTAATATCTTCTCTACCATTGGCGGTATTTCAATCGAACTTCTTAACTTAATGTTCTTGACCACTGCGAGTTGAATGATGCCAACAGAAATTTTCTAGGCATTCTAGATTGCAAATTGAGATAGTTAACTGTTTTCAAGACACCAATGGTGAGTATCGAAAAAATCACCACCTCAAACCTTAGAATAATCGTTTAGAGCTACGTGGTTCAAATTAATTTTATAAAGAGGAAAAGTTTGTACGTTTATTCGTTTGTTGCGGGTAATCTTAGGAACTACTGAACCAATTTGAAAAAATGTGATGGTTTTTGAGCGGTAAATTGGTGTACGCTGGCTAAAATATACAAAGAGATACAGTAAAGTAATAGGCTTAATATGAAAAATTAGTTTCTTTTGATTATTTAGTTCCCAAACCAAAATCTATCCAGACGATCAGCGCCGCACCCAAGGGGAGATATGGAAGGGGAGGCTCCCTTCCATACCTTCCCTTGGGTGCGGCCCTGATTGCCTGGATAGATTTTGGTTTGGGAACGAAATAATCAAAAGAAACTAATTTTTCTGGTTTGGGAAAATTAAAGTTCAGAGTTGGGTATTTTGTCCATCAGTCGGAAAATATTGAAAGCCAAAAAAATATGATTTTTTTTAACGTCAAGCAGGCGAGCGAGTCAGAAGGCGCTTCAACCGAAAAAAAATTAATTACAATGTACCTAACGGATAAAGAAAAATGTTGTGTTGGGAATAATCCAGAGTTAGGAAATTTGGGAACCAAACTCCCCCCTCAGTTGTATTATGCTCGGTGCGCCTTAAAGTTATAGTCCTATATTATATACAAAATATTATCAATGTAATGTAATGACTTACCGTCAATAAAAATAAAATTTTCTTAAAAATATAAAATAAAATGTCTTCCTTTATGTTGAAACGATACGATTTGATAAATTCATTGCGGTTATTGTAATTATATAATTTGTAATTTTGAGGTCATTTGTTACGAAATTTTTCTAATTACAACTGTTCATGGTTTTAAAATCTACACTGTAATTTTAATTGAATCACATATTTCAATTTCACTTATTAAACACTATTGACAATTTACAAAAACAATTAAAAAAAAAACAAAACTCATTGTTCATCTATTTATCTGTTTAAAACAAAATTTAATTATCCCACAAAATCAAAACAATATATTATATAAATAATAATAATTAATATAGGTATGAAAACTACATTACTTTCTTTCTGCAAAAAATGGTTACGTGGTCGATTAGTAAACAGCTATAGTAAAAATGTTTCTTATTTGTGTATTTGCCATAATAATATGGCACATACACTACTGGCGTCAGTCGGATGGCGGGACCTAGGGGTCGAACCAAAATTTTTTTGAATTAAGGTCACCAACAGCTAGGGCTATTTGGGTTTAGTGCCAATTCATATTTTCAATTTGTATTTTTTTAATAATAAATTAAAAATTAAATTGATATTTTAACCAGTTCTCAGATTAGACCTTGAGAACTGGGGGCTTGTAATAGAGAAGCCATGGAAACGCCATATAAAATATAAATTTTGAGGTCGGCGCCAATTTAATAAAATATGAAGTCGATTAAAAAGTCCCATTTTAATTAGTAAGTTATCTATTTTTAAACCGACTTCATATTTTATTAAATTAACACCGACCTCAAAATTTTAATACTATTCTCTTTTTAGTGGCTTTTATGAAGGAGGTTTTTTTTGTTAAAAAGTTTTTTATTTTTTACTTTTTAGTGGCTTTACAATACGTAGTTTGCACGTTATTAACTGACTTCTGTCTTAATATTTGACATTTACCTTAATGGTGTTACATCCCGTTACTCACTTTTTATAAAAATCAGTCGAACTACTGAACCGATTTAAGTAAAATTTATATGGGACCATCCCGGAGGTATGCCCTATTAAATAAAACAATAATTGTCAAAATCGGTTCACAAATGCAGGAGAAATGGCGTAACATACATACAAAAGAATACAGTCGAACTGAGAACCTCCTCCTTTTTTTTGAAATCGGTTGAAAAGTTATAGCTATAATAACTATAATAATTTTGGTCCAACTGCACTATTCTGTGATATATTTTATGAGTTGTATATTATAAAGCGGCAAATAGACTGTCAATATTATTACACAAAAAATTGAAACTTGCCCTAGACAGCAGAATTAAATTTCAATATCATCCACAGACTGTCAATAATACTGCACAATTTAAAATATTGCGCAATTTTATAGACAGTCTAGGGACCGCATAACGCATACCTATTACAATTCGTCAAAAAATTATGGAGACTTAATTAATAAAAAAATAATTTTTATGATTAAAATTTAGTTTATTTACATAGAATTTTCATATACACATCGGACGTTCAAAAACATAATAATTCCAATTTAATAACAAATTAATAAGTGGATTATTATTTCTCATTATCACTCTTCAAAATTTGGACAGCGCATTTTGCTTGTTACAGTGGAATATTGCCGTGTTTCCTTGGCGGATTTTTCAAGCTTTTAGACGCCAACAAATCCAAATCTTTACATAATCTCCATCGAGTTGTCCTTGGTTCAATAATATCGTCCACAAATCCTGAAAGATATCGACATTTAAAAATCGACTGTAAAAAAATTAAGATTTAGAGTATTCTCTACCGGAAGTTACCCCTTGCACACTTCATCTCAAATCCTTTCACCTCTTCTAAAAACGGTTACAGCTCTCTTGACGCCATTTTGAAAGCTAAAGAGGTCGTGTAAACGTCAGATGAAGAACCAAGAATCACAATCCTTCAGGCGAAAAAATGAAAAACATTTTCCTGGAAAAACTTACAGCTTTTTAAAAATTACGATCTTTCACACGTAGTCAAAACTTTTTTCAAAAAATTCGCCTGCAGGATCTGTAATGTGATTCTTGGTTCTTCATTTGGCTTTTACCCGATTCCTTTAGCTTTAAAAATAGCATCGGGAGAGCCATAACCATTTTTAGGCGAAGTGAAAGGATTTGAGATGAAGAGTGCAGGGAGTAAATTCCAACAGAGTACTCTTAAAAATTGCCAGTCTAAAAAATTTACCTCTTATGGCTGCCGGGAATGGATTTCCAAATTTCTCTACGTACTCGGCTTCGTATTTCTCAACGTCAGGTTTTCCTCGAAACAGAATCGACACGGCGCCTTTAGCACCCATTACGGCAATTTCAGCAGTTGGCCATGCATAATTTACGTCACCTCGCAAATGTTTTGAAGACATTACGTCATAAGCGCCTCCGTATGCCTTAAAAAAAATTAGAATTCATTATAGATTAGCTTGGCTCACGTGGACGCTGACTTTGCTAGCGTTTGATGAGAACCTTATCTTAACCGAAGCACAGTCATCAAAATCATTCCAGCAGTTTTTGAACGACATTCTGGAAAACAGATTGTCCCGTCATATCAGGAAATATATGAAAATTCGCAAGAAAACTAATTTACAGACAAAGGTCTCATTATCATAAGATATTAAAATTTGATCAAATTTAGGAATTTGATCAAATTTTAATATCTTATGCAACGTAATAGCGCGTTATGAAATACTCGTGGTGACATCTATTGGTTGGTAGCAGAAGTAATATTGTTTGCGACATATATTGGTAAGCAACAGAAACATGAAGGTTATTTCATTCCATGAGCCATCCGGAGATATAATTTTTTACTATCCCGCGGGAATTCATTTTTTGCCAGGATAAAAAGTATCCTATATGTTGACCCAAGACAAAAACTACATACCAAGTTTCACGTGCACAGACAGACAAAAATTGTAAAAAATGTTCTTTTGGCTTCCATTACGATAATAATGTCCACCGAGATTATAATTTTGAAAAAAATATTTTATGTAGACACGGCACCATTACAGAGTTGGTAGATGGTTAAATATTTTGATATTTCTTCGGGAAAACATAACAATAGACTCACCTTTCTTGTAATAACTGTCAGTTTGGGTACCGTTGCTTCAGCATAAGCGTATAAAAGTTTAGCACCATGACGAATAATTCCGGAATGTTCTTGATTAACTCCCGGTAAAAATCCGGGAACATCAACCAAAGTTATTATAGGAATGTTGAACGCATCACAAAAACGGACAAATCGAGCGCCTTTAACTGAAGCATTTATATCCAGGCAACCTAATTAAAGACGGATCAAATAATTGAATTAAAATTTTGATCATTTTAAATTGGAACAGAGATTTCCATTCAAAGAACTTTGTCTGATTTTGTTGCAAATGTTGCCTAAAGTAAACAAGAGTGGGAATAATAAATGGGTAACAACTTTTTCTATTGCACCAAAATTATTTTTCAAAATACAGAAGATATATTGTGTTATTCACTAATATGTGATTTTATTTACGGATAGGACTAATAATTTCTTGTTAATTATAATATTTCCGTAACTACCTTACAGATCTTCTGTATTTTGATTT
This sequence comes from Mongoloraphidia duomilia, assembly GCA_039654895.1. Classification (NCBI taxonomy): domain Eukaryota; kingdom Metazoa; phylum Arthropoda; class Insecta; order Raphidioptera; family Raphidiidae; genus Mongoloraphidia; species Mongoloraphidia duomilia. The sequence goes on along the minus strand of CM077522.1, from coordinate 3,165,968 downwards.
GATAATTTAAAGTTAAAGAAATATGATAAATCATTTCGTTTGACAAACCTGCTGCCATTTTAGGTTGATTGCCAACAATGCCTACCGTTCTTCCATTCATTCTTCCAAAACCAATGATAATATTTTTGGCATATTTTGGCATGATCTCGAAAAAATCCCGTTCATCCACGATGCTGTATACCACATCTAACATATCATAGGGTGCTGTGCTATCATAAGGAACAATTGTATCCAAGGCTGGAACGTCCATGTCACTGCGAAATATATCCCATATTAATTATTAGTTATAATATTATTAATTAAATTGGCGTACATTTATTGAATGCTAAATGTTCTCACAGTCATTTAATGTATTTTTGAACACATGTCTCGAAAATAAGAAGGGAAGATCAATTTACAATTGACATCAACCAAAGATAGAACATTCGAAACAAATATGCAATCCATTATAAATTTTTGTTGGAAAGCAGCCAATTATATAATTGATTCCAAACATATCGGAAAAAATCATTTTACCAACCATAGTCACAAAGATTTTCAATTGCAATTCAGCTGTAATAAAAATCTATTAATTTATATCCATTATAAATGTTGGTAAGATTTGTTAAATATCGCACGAATCTCCAGTATCGAATTTAGGAGTGGGCAACTGCCCAAAGTTCCCCACAAAATAGCAAAAAAGTTAAGTGCTCAGAGACCTCTACAATCCTAAATTAGGCACAAATCCCAGTTGCGCTTAAGAATTCAAATCTTTGACATTATTTAGTTTTCCATTTATTATGGAAAAAATTTGCAAGTAAAGTATTTTTGTTAAAAATAGATATAAATCTAAAAGCATTATCTGAAAAGAGATTCCTTCGTTGGGAGGAAGGAGGAAAGGAAGACAGGCAAGCAGGAAGAATGGAAGGAAGGGAGAAAGGAAGGAAGGGTGAAAGGGAAGGAGAAAGTAAGCAAGGATAGTATATTGTACACGTTCGACAACTGAGGTCCTTAGCGTCGATTCCATCGCTGTAAGAACAGGAAGATATTTCGTAGTATTCTCACAGTGTATGGAAGAAAAAAAAATTCGATCAAGAGGTAGGTACCTTGGATCATCACAATATCTAACAGGTGCTGGATGCTTATTCGATTGTGGAAGGAATCCCATGAAATTTCTCAGCTGAAGTATAGCGTCGATATCATTCTCGAAATCTTTATGCGCCACACCGGAAACCTTGGTATGTGTCTGCGCACCACCCAATTGTTCTTGTGTCACGTCTTCATTTGTTACTGACTGAAAATTGAAATCAAGACAAATAAATAAAATCGTGTGAGTTACATGATTTCACGATGGTACCGGTATTGTTACCATAGTTACCATTAATAAAACTATGGTAAGAGCTAAATTGGAGTTTCATGCTTTCACGGCCGGTAGACATCTTGGTAGCATGTTTCCGGGCTAGGTAGCCGTGGTCCAATGGATTTTACTCCATACGTTTCGCCCAAAGCTCCGTTGGGCATATTCAGCGGCGATTGGCAATACGATATGATCTTCTTGCCAATCGCCGCTGAAGATACCCAACGGAGCTTTGGGCGAAACGTGCGGAGTAAAATCCATTAGACCACGGCTACCTAACCCGGAAACACTTGCTACCAAGATATGGTAAGAGCATCGGTATACCCTCGCTAAATTACTTACCTTTAACTTGAGTCCTTTAATCAACTTGTTATACAAATGACATTCGTGATTAATTTAAAACAATACAAAACTGAAATTACCTTAACAACATCAGGTCCTGTAATGAAGAGATATGAAGTGTCTTGAACCATGAATGTAAAATCTGTCATTGCAGGAGAATAAACAGCCCCACCGGCGCAAGGTCCCATTATCATTGATATCTACAAAGTAAAGACCGAAAATCCATAATTAATAGGAAACAGTTATTACTTATATTAATTTATTTTTTATTTTTTACAGCTTCATTATGTCAATTATTTTTAACCGACTTCAAAAAAAGGAGGTGGTTCTCAATTCGGTTGTATTTTTTTTATGTTTGTTACCTCAGAACTCCGTCATTTATAAACCGATTTGGACACATTTTTTTTTATTTAAAAGAATATACTTTCAGATTGGTCCCATAGAAATTTCATCAAAATCGGTTCAGTAGTTCGGCTGATTTTAATAAAAGTTAGTAACGGCGTGTGATTCCTTAAGGTAAATGTCACTTTTTGACACATCAGACAGCGTAAGAAAGTCGGTTTAATAAATGTGAGTAACGGCGTGTGATTCCTTTAAGGTTAATGTCAATTTTTGACACTAAAAAGCAAAAAAATAAAAAACTTTTTAACAAAAAAAAAACCTCCTTCAAAAAGTCACTAAAAAGAGGAAAATAATGAAATTTTGAGGTCTCCGCCAATTTAATAAAATATGAAGTTGGTTAAAAAGAAGATATTAATCACTATACTATACTTTTTAACCGACTTCATATTTTATTAAATTGGCGCAGACCTTAAAATTTCATTATTTTCCTCTTTTTAGTGGCTTTTTGAAGGAGGTTTTTTTTTGTTAAAAAGTTTTTTATTTAACGTAGCAAAAAGAGGCTGCATTTGGGTTGTTGGTTGCCTATTCCAAAACACACCTGAGGAATAACGCCCGAAGCAAGGACATTCCGTTGGAAGATGTCGGCATATCCGGCCAATGACTCAACGCCTTCCTGGATCCTCGCGCCGCCAGAATCGTTTAGTCCAATAACAGGTGCGCCGACCAGCATGGCCTGGTCCATTATCTTACAGATTTTCTTCGCATGCGCACTCGATAAACTGCCACCAAAAACTGTAAAGTCTTGACTGAAAACATACGCAGGTCTGCCGTTGATCAAACCGTGACCTGTTATCACTGAATCGCCTGAAAACTGAAAAATTCTATTTGAAAATTTCGTTGTGATTTTGAGCTCGTGTTCTCACTGAGCATTGAAATTACTTCGTACTTTATTTAATTATCTTGATTTCAAAAATCAACCACGACTCAAAAACAAAACGTATTATCAATGATGTTAGATTACAGAAAGCAGTTTATTTTTTGTATATAAATATTTTAGGCATATGTTCTTACAAAGCGTTGAAATCACTTCACATAAAAAACGGAGCTAGGAAACAATCGCTCCTCTACTTTTGTTTTAAAAAACCCCAAAGCTTTTAAGAGGTATTTTTAATGTTTTATTTTTATTTATTGTAAATTATAGACGCGTCGACAACTTAGGTCATTAGCGTCTTGATTACATTAAATAACAATTAACTTAGCACTAAATGACATCACAAAACATCCATGAGCGGAGGCGGGATTCGAACCCACGACAGTCTGATTCAGAGGCCGCGACGCTAACCACTGGACCACACTGTCCTCAGTATTTTTAATGAAATTTAAGTCAGGTTTTTATTATGACTTCATGCAAGCTATTTTCTGCAAGATAATATTATTAATAAGCGTTAAAATTTTAATTGTGATCAAATTAGACAGTACAAATTGAGTATCAAAATGTAATTTACAACCAAAATTAACGTAGATATATTTATTATAATATAAATTATTTCAAAAGTAGGTACCTATAAAAATGCAAACATTTTATCTAAATACTTACATATTAATCGCTTTTGAAAAGGGTATTCGACCAAATTATTAAAATAATAATAATATTATGTACCTTCTGTTTGTCCATTCCAAAATCAGTACAAGTATGTTCGATAAACATATCATATTCCACAAAACTCTCAGTGTCACATAATAGCTGAACTCTTTCCCTGGCCGATAATTTGCCCTAAAAACAAAAAAATTCAGACAATATGATTTTTTAATATAATAATCCTATTCATTTGGCTTGTTAAAATCTAATCAATTTACTCTTTAATCTCATTTTAATTTATAACTGAAACGATGCAGCGCTTTAAATGTGCATAGGCATACTTCTTAGCGCAGTAATACAGCGCTTTTTCAATTGGCTGCATTTAGAAAATTAGCGAATATTGCGCATGCGTGATAAATTAAATGGCGTTTTTTCAAATATTTAACAAACAATAAAATACTATTATTATTGAATTATTAATTACTCTTCATATTTTGTTTTCAGTTTAATGCTATGTGTGAACAACCTTAGCGACGCAAAAATTATCTTTTTGTCATTAATAATTAATTCAAAAACATAAACAACTTAAGGCCGATTCACACTGTAGGTCAACGTCAAGGCGGATCACACTCACAGTTCGGCCACGGTCTGATCAAATACACCAGTATTCACACAGCACACTATAGGTACCAGGGGTCGGCAACCTTTTGAGACGGAAGAGCCAAATGTTACAGTTTACAAAATTTCCCAGTTTTTAAAGAGCCACTAACATTTTTATTTCAATATTATGGTATTTAATTAGGATTATAAGATAACTAAACAAACAGAACAGTGTTGCCACATTTAAAACATGTCAGCTGTCTGATACTCTCTACTCCACCTATTCTCACTGTTCTCTGTTAAGTGTTTTTATCCTGTTTAAAGTTTTTTTTGCAGTATAATATTTTTTATGAATTTTGAAAATAAAATAATATAATTATTAATATTTGCGCATGGAACTGGAGAGCCGCATCTTGACATCATAAGAGCCGCATGCGGCTCGCGAGCCGCAGGTTGCCGACCCCTGCACTATACAGTCAACAGTCAGAAAGTGAATCACAAAATTTCCAAAAATTATGTCGTGTTAAGTAACACAAATCAAAATACTTCCAATATCAGTTTTAAAACAAATATAATTATTGAATATAATGTAGGTAATGTAGTGTTTTCATAAATTTTGTAAGTTCGACCCTGTTAGTCCGATTTTATTAAAATTATAGGAGCACTTTTTAATCTCTACCAAAGCGTTAAATTTCGATTTTGAAACAATTCCGATAATTACTTCCCACCTCTACTATGGTAGGGAAGTAATGGATTTAGTTCGAAAAAAATATTTCGAAATTTTATTAGATCTTCACGTTTTGAGACCCTTTGACTGATGTCTGTATGTGTGTGTGTGTATGTGTATGTGGTCAATTTTTCGCCTTCGATATCTTAAGAACGGAACAACATACGGGCATGCCGATTGTTCTATTGTGTTTATCAGCCTTTAACTTAGATCTGATTACATTTTGAGTCAAATCGGTTCAGTGGATCCTGAGATATTAAAAAAAAACGTTCTCAATGTCACGTATTAACATAGGTAAAAAAAATATAAATGAATTCTAGATGTTATAATATGAAAAAAATGTAAATATTTTTTTTCTCTAAAATGTATAATTTTCGAGAAAAAAAATATTTTACTAAAAAAAGAAAATTGTACGTAAATCAAGGTAACCATGATTACTAGCCATCAGTAGATCACCAAACAAAAAAGAGGGCCATGCTTTTTTTCAAAGAATAAAATAGAGAGTGTTTATTTTTTGCAAATATTTACTAGGTGGGAAGTATATAGGACTGGTCATCAGTCGATTTTTTTTTTCTTGCGTAACGGTGTAGTCACGATCAGATAAAAAAATTGTTGAAAAGAAATACCGCAGTCACTTGACTGGAACGTGATCTACCCGTGCCTTATAATGTGAAAAGTATATACAAAATTTATGCAACAATATGCGATCAGACTGTGACCGAACCGTGATCAGATCGTGACTTGATTTTATAGTGTGAATTGGGCTTTTGGGCCGGCGCATACATACAACTTTTAATCGCACAATTACTGTTTAGTTGTTTGTCAAAAGGCTATGGGAGCAGATTAGACTGCGCATACTATCGACACGATAGTTGTTCGACAAAAAATCATAAAATCACATCGATCGCCTTTTCTTTTGAACAACTATCGTCGGCAGCTTATGTCCACAGCTGTGTATTGACGCTCGCATACACTCGACTAAATAGTTGTTCGGCTAGTTTAATAGTGAAATTGTGGCACAACTGATTGATTGTATGCACACCTCTAACAACTAAATAGTTTAGTCGAGCTGAAAATTAGTCGATAACGATGACAAATAAGCAGTGTTATTTCCTTATTACGGCTCTGATAAATAATTATATATTCATTCGTCAAACGAATGACGGGTTCTACAGTTTTTTGTTAATTTGTTTTACCTTGTTGTGCTGTGTATCTATCCTTTTTTGTCCACCGCCTTGTAAAGCTTTTTTCCTTTTATCTTTAATATTTTCAATGACTTTAGCCGTTTGAACTGATGTAGTATAATTATGTCGATTTAATTTCTGTATCCATTGCCTTTTTTCAAAATTAACAACACTCAAAAACAAAGAATTTAACGGCAGCTTTCGAAGCGTCATCTTGCTTTGATGAAATTTTAATGTGAACTAAGAAAGATGTATGATTTATTGCACGGACAACCAGTATTTCAAGAACAAATTATTGTATTCAGAGGCGCATTAAGGAAGAAAATTTTATTTGCAATTTGTTGCGTCATGATAATTTTATTTAGAGATGCTATACTTGTTAGAGTTTGGACATATTATAAGCATTGGCCGCCATGCTTATCCTAATCTTGAGATTCCAATCATTCTGAAAGGGCAATTTTGCAATATTCAGACCCGTTTTTTACCCTTAGGCGTAATAATAGGTAGAATGCATTAAGTATTTTCGTATAAAAAATAAAAAACTCGGGTCGCAGTGCCAAAACCCTGCCGACAATATAGTGTATTTGCTAATACTGGCATTGTGGCTTTATTATGTGAACTTAAGTTTGTTTTTGAACAAAATAAAAAATTTAACCCCTTAATACATCCCTTAAAATAATATTTTTTTTCTTAATTTCAATATTTTTATCAATGCAACCTCGGTACCAAATTAAATACACCCTTCAGTAAGTAAAGCACTATCCGCAAACTAGTGTTTTCATAAAATTTGTAAGTCCGGTCCTGTCGAGCCGATTTTATTAAAATTTTAGCAGCACATTTTGAGCTTTACTAAAAGGTTAAATTTCAATTTTGAAACAATTCTGAGAATTTTTTCGGTATTTTTGGGCCCAAAAATATTTTTCAACCCCTAAAAACTACCCTTAAAATGGTCCGATTATGCCCATTTTAAATAGGTTCCGTGCGGTGATGGATTCCAACGTGTGTACCAAATTTCATTCAAATCAATTAAGTCTTTCGAGAGTTATGCCGCGAACACATATATAAATATATATATATATATAAATAGATATATACATATATATATATACATATATATATAAACATTTCCAAAAATGGTGCCAAATTGTTCAGGAGGCTATGAAACGTCGAGAAATTTTGGTCCGACCCCTAGGTCCCGCCATCCGACCGACGCCAATAGTGTATGTGCCATATGGCAAATACACTAATAAATCGGCAGTTATAATTTAATCAGCTGCTGTTAGCATTTCCAAATCAAAGCAATCTTGTTTACTATAAAAAAAAATTCGACTGATGACCAGTCCTATACTTCCCACCTAGTAAATATTTGCAAAAAATTAACACTCTTTTTTTATTCTTTGAAAAAACGCATGGCCCTCTTTTTGTTTAGTGATCTACTGATGGCTAGCTTAATATAGCAAAAATCATTGTTACCTTGATTTACGTACAATTTTTATTTTTTTTAGTAAAATATTTTTTTTCTCGAAAACTGTACATTTTAGAGAAAAAAAATATTTACATTTTTTTCATATTATAACATCTAGAATTCATTTGTATTTTTTTTACCTATGTTAATACGTGACATTGAGAACGTTTTTTTGAATATCTCAGGATCCACTAAACCGATTTGACTCAAAATCTAATCAGATCTAAGTTAAAGGCTAATAAACACAATAGAACAATCGGCATGGCCGTATGTTGTTCCGTTTTTACGATATCGAAGGCAAAACGTGAAAACCTGTGAAAGTCTCGAAATATTTTTTTCGGACTAAATCCATTACTTCCCTACCATAGTAGAGAGATAAAAGCGTGTTTTATTTCATACATATACATTAAATGTGCCACGTGACGTAAAACAACCAATCAAAAAGTTGACCCCGTATGTCCTAACTCTGAAAAGATTATAGTAACTCTAGTTTTATTTATTATATTCAGTGGTGCACCCAAAATTGGGAAGTAAAATCTAAAATTTAATTGTATTAAGCTGTTTATTTTATTTATATGTAGGTACGAATAATAAATATGTCGCATTTTAATATAACTTCGGTATATTATGCCTTTAACAAACACAAAAATATTCATGATATGAATACGACCCTGGATTCATTTTAACCATATTATAGATAAACAATTGTTTACAAAATATAAAGAATATTATGAACTCTTAACCCTCATCTTCATTTTGCGATAACAGTAATTATTTTACGTACGTAGAATTGAAAAAGAAAACAGAAATTTGACAAAATATTTATTATCTGCTTTAAAATATATTGAAAAGGAAATAAACTTTTTTGTATTTATAAATTTTGTTAAAAGTATTTTTGACTTCCCTGCGATGAGGGCTCATATCTTTTTAAAATACATTTTCAGTATTAAATTATGTTTAAAATCATCGGAAATCTTGATTTTCAAATTTAAATTGGTTTATTTGAAAGATCAATTATTCTTTGATGTAACGATGTTTCTTAATTCTTCATAATTTTGTAATATCCGATGATTACAAACAAATAGTTAGATCTTTAGTCATAGTAATACATTAAAAAATATCTAATAATATTAATAAAAAATTTAAAAAACGACAAAAGCAAAAGAAAGCAAAAAGAAAGTCGGTGGTTGCGACGTCAGACGAATGTTTGATAAGCTGAAAGTTCTCAAAAATTGGCGCTGCTTACAATCATAATTTAAAAAGTGAACAACAGATGGCAGCATAGAGTTGGCAGTTGGTAGTTTTTATTGTAACTGTAGAAAACAATCATCTAAAATTTAACAAATCTTATATTATTGTCTACTGGGTTATTAATTTTAAATTAATGTACGTAATTGTGACGTATTTCAAACTAGAATTAAATTCTGTTATTAACGATAATTGTGTCATAAACTAATCCTTTTACGTATGGTAATAGGTACTCTATAATAATATATTATTATTTAGTATGAAAAATTGTACTATAAAGAACCGATGTTTATATTTATTTCTTAGTGAAAAAGAACCTGTTGGAATTGATTTAAGTAAGAAAATAAATTGTGAAGGCGATAGTTATAAAAGGCAATTTTTCTTTTTTAGTAAAAACAAAAAATATTATAATTAAACTGTGAAGTGGGTGAAACAGTGTTATATTTTGTGACAATTCCAAATTTTAATCTGGGACAATGCAGAGATGTGAAAATTGCAGTTTGAAAATGATCAAAAGGTGAGTACCTGCATTCATTTAAATTTGGTCGGTTTGGTAGGAAATTTTTAACAAGTTAAATCAAAGAAATAATTTACTACAAACTTTTTAAACAAAATGTTTATTCACATTATAAAAAAAACTTATATTATAATAGCGACTTGTATCTTAAGAACTACAACTTAATTTGTAGATACATAAAATAAAAAAGTATAGTATTAATCACTTTCATCGAAGCTTGCCTCTTGTTCTTGAATCGACTGTGTGCTAGCTATTTTATTTTTTAATTCATTGTCAGGTTTTAAGTCGGATATTTTTACGTAACTGACTGCAGGACAGCCCATGTAAGGACACTTTAGTGTTCGATTTGATTTGATTAATTTTCTGATAATATCGTTTTGATATAAGTGACCACAAACCACGTTCCGTACCGGGTCAGTAATCGGTTGTTTACTTATCGGGTCTATTGGCAATTCAAAATTATCTTCCGTTATTGAAATATCAACATTTCGATTTGATTTATTTGTAATCTGTTTAAATTTTAACATGATAGGATCATTATTTGTGTCAGTAGCAGATTTCTTTTTTAATTTATTCAGTTCTTTTTGATAAACTGATGCGAAATCAACCGAAGATTTTTGACATTTTTCTTTTGCTATTTCTATTGCCATTTTCGCACATTCGTGCTCATTATTAAATTCGCAGTAACTCGAAATAATTTTTTCCATTTCGGCTTTCAAAGCGTCATTATTTTCCTGATAACCTTCTTTTATTATTTGTTCGGTGCAATTATATACTTTTGATAAACATGAATCTAATACTTCTTTACGTTCATTTTCACTTCTCGAAGTCATTTTCACAGAAAATTACAATTTCAACGTCTTATTATTTTTGATTGACAGTTCCAATGGACAGTCAACTAGTAACTACATAACCTTAAATTTCCAGTTTGTTTGTTTGTAAGTTGTAACCATAGATAATAGATAGTTTGTTGTAACTTTCATAGGAAAGGAGTGTCCAATGTCCATAGAACGGACCATTGTAAAAGAACATTATAGGAGTGCCCAATTTATATTCATAATCATGAAAAAATTCATCATAAACGTTTATTATTAAGTATATACCTAATTAGTTTTTGTGAAATATTTTGAACGGAATGTAATATTTCTTATATTGGTTAAATTTAATATTAGCCTGTTTGAAAAATCAACGGAATTTTTAAAAATGAGTTCTGGAAAAGCACATTTTTTTTCAACAGAATTTTTTTAATAGTTTCAATACATTAAATATTTTAAATGAATACAAAAATATACAATTATACAAACACATGCAAATAATAATTTTTAGATATTAATTAAACATCTCAATATTTTTTTATAAAAATATAACTTAAAATGGATATTTACTGAGTATTTTTTTAGAAATATAAATATTATGGCACGGTCAACAAAAAATTATTCCAAGGGAGCGGTAATAGAAGTTGATTCTATACTTGCAAGAATATTTTGTTGGTGAACTACTGCAATATTCCCTTTAATATTTCCTTCTGTATGTAAATTGCCAACACTAATGTTATTAAATCTGAAAATAAAATAAAAAAATATTACTAGAAACTCAATTAGGTACTTTCAAATAGATAATAAAAAAATAATAAATATTTTTATAATATATTTAATCAACAGATGTAAATCTTATTAATAAAATACTTTAGAAGTCAGTTCATTTTTTTTTGTGTGGATATCTTTAGTACTTACTCTTTTAAAATATCAGTATCTCCAATTTTCTTAATATTTTTAGACGTCTCTACGCACACTCCATACTCATCGCAGTTAACGATTTTACAATTATCGATTTTTACATCAGCTTCGTCGTATATTTTCAATCCAACTTTACAATTAATTATTTTACATCCATTTAATTCAATTTCAACTCTAGAATTCCCTAGAACGGCATAAGAAAACGATCGCAATTCACAATTTTCTAAACTGACATGTGAAACCCTGTTCGGGCGCCATGAAACGGTTGTCGTTTTTATTGCGTCGGGACGGACCTGCTCGTCGGAGCCAGGGTTCAAGCACGCACGACAAAATAAAATAAAAGAAATAAAAAGTCTGGCGTATTTTCTGTTTTATTAAAAAAAAAAATAGAAATATGAAATATTACAAAAATATTACAAACATTGTCATGAGTAAATATAGCAACTTTGGTACAAAATTGTACATATCATCGATCAATCAAAATGCACTGCGATTAATACAGCATTGTAGTACATAATATATAAAGCCAATCAAAAATACAAAACATATTGCAAAATACAAACCAAATTAATATTCATCAGGTTACCAAGAATCAATACATAAATCATACATCGATCTTTACAAATAATTTTTACAATCGGTCCGTGGCTATTGCTTCTCGCAACGATACCCTTCTCGGTGTATAGAACCACGGTGAACAGATCAGGATGTGGCTATTGCTTCTCGCAACAGTACCCTTCTCGGTGTACAGAACCACGGCGGACGGACAGGTCGGTATGCGGCTATTGCTTCTCGCAACAGTGCCCTTCTCGGTGCACAAAACCCCGGTGGAAAGACAGGTACGATGGCTATTGCTTCTCGCAACGGTGTCCTTCTCGGTACACAGGACCACGGGGTAGAGGCAGGGGAGATGACTATTGCTTCTCGCAACAGTGCCCTTCTCGGTACACAAAACCACGGTGGAGAGGCAGGGAAGGTGTTGCTTCTCGCAACAGTGCCCTTCTCGGTACACAGAACCACGACGGAAGCAGGTCGGTAGGCAGGTAAGGAACGGTAGCTTACAGCCGGCAACGTAACAAGATTGCCTTCGTAAGCTGGACTTGTCTCTTTGAACGCGGGAGACGAAGTCGCCTGTAGCAGTCGTGCTCAGGCCTTATATTCTGGCCGCAGTACCCCCACCAAGTCGAGACCGTAGTGGCAGTACGGTGGTCGAAAGCTCGGTGCGCTAATAGATGCGCATTCGTAACTCAGGAAAGTTACTAATAAAATAACCGGACTGGTCGGTAAACGGTAAAACGGAACCTTACAGCCAGCAAGTTTACATTACAATACTTGCTTTCGTAAGGGGACTGGTCTCAACGACTGTGAGAATCCAAGTCGACTGGAGCAGCGGTGCGCTGGCCTTTTATACACGTCGTCGCATCGCCACTGCTGCGCGAGTGTAGTGGGGATGCGATGACGTGTATAAAAGGCCAGCGCACCGCTGCTCCAGTCGACTTGGATTCTCACAGTCGTTGAGACCAGTCCCCTTACGAAAGCAAGTATTGTAATGTAAACTTGCTGGCTGTAAGGTTCCGTTTTACCGTTTACCGACCAGTCCGGTTATTTTATTAGTAACTTTCCTGAGTTACGAATGCGCATCTATTAGCGCACCGAGCTTTCGACCACCGTACTGTCCCTGTTCGGGCGCCATGAAACGGTTGTCGTTTTTTATTGCGTCAGGACGGACCTGCTCGTCGGAGCCAGGGTTCAAGCACGCACGACAAAATAAAATAAAATAAAAGAAAATAAAAAGTCTGGCGTATTTTCTGTGTTTTTATTCAAAAAAATATAGAAATATGAAATATTACAAAAATATTACAAACATTGTCATGAGTAAATAAAGCAACTTTGGTACAAAATTATACATATCATCGATCAATCAAAATGCACTGAGATTGTTTAATAACAGCATTGTAGTACATATATAAAGCCAATCAAAAATACAAAACATATTGCAAAATACAAACAAAATTAATATTCATCAGGTTACCAGACAATCAATACATAAATCATACAAACATGTTTACATCGATCTTTACAAATAATTTTTACAATCGGTCCGTGGCTATTGCTTCTCGCAACGATACCCTTCTCGGTGTATAGAACCACGATGAACAGGTCAGGATGTGGCTATCGCTTCTCGCAACAGTACCCTTCTCGGTGCACAAAACCACGGCGGACGGACAGGTCGGTATGCGGCTATTGCTTCTCGCAACAGTGCCCTTCTCGGTGCACAAAACCCCGGTGGAAAGACAGGTACGATGGCTATTGCTTCTCGCAACAGTACCCTTCTCGGTGTACAAAACCACGGCGGGAGGCGGACAGGTCGGTATGCGGCTATTACTTCTCGCAACAGTGCCCTTCTCGGTGCACAAAACCCCGGTGGAAGAGACAGGTACGATGGCTATTGCTTCTCGCAACAGTGCCCTTCTCGGTACACAAAACCACGGTGGAGAAGCAGGGAAGGTGGCTATTGCTTCTCGCAACAGTGCCCTTCTCGGTACACAAAACCACGGTGGAGAGGCAGGGAAGGTGTTGCTTCTCGCAACAGTGCCCTTCTCGGTACACAGAACCACGACGGGAGCAGGTCGGTAGGCAGGTAAGGAACGGTAGCTTACAGCCGGCAACGTAACAAGATTGCCTTCGTAAGCTGGACTTGTCTCTCTGAACGCGAGAGACGAAGTCGCCTGTAACAGTCGCGTTCAGGCTTTATATTCTGGCCTCAGTACCCCCACCACGTCGATAAACTAGTGAGAGTACGGTGGTCGAACGACCGGTGCGCCAACAGATGCGCATTCGTAACTTAGGAAAGTTACTAACAAAACGACCAGATGGGTCGGCAAACGGTAAGCGGTAAACGGTAAACGGCACCTTACAGCCAGCAAGTGTTACAATACTTGCTTTCGTAAGTGGACTGGTCTCAATGACGGTGAGAAACCAAGTCGACTGGAGCTGCGGCGCGCTGGCCTTTTATACACGTCGTCGCATCGCCACCGCTGCGCAAGTGTAGTGGGGATGCGACGACCGGTCGAACTTGCGCGCCAGCAGATACGCATCTCCAGTATAAATTCTTATGGAGCTAAAAACAGTTCGGCTCGCGCATATACAACGGTGTGTTCATTTTTAGTTTATATAAAAAAAATACATTATCATTTCACGTCATGTTAATGATATAACATAATTGTTTAAACACAAATACTCTGCTATTTTTGTTCACTTCACTACAGTATTAATCACAGGTTATTTACCGAACTAAACGTTTAACCCTATGTCCACAGACATAATGTAAATTATTCAAACAAAAACTTAATTCTTCATAGTGCCACTGCACGTGTGAATCACAAAAAAAATGCATTTAAAACCACGAGCATCGATCACTCAAAAAAAAAAAAAGAACAACAAAAACTATTAGTTAGTGGCGGCACGAGTATGTGCCGTCACAAAGTTAAATCAAAGAAATAATTTACTACAAACTTTTTAAACAAAATGTTTATTCACATTATAAAAAAAACTTATATTATAATAGCGACTTGTATCTTAAGAACTACAACTTAATTTGTAGATACATAAAATAAAAAAGTATAGTATTAATCACTTTCATCGAAGCTTGCCTCTTGTTCTTGAATCGACTGTGTGCTAGCTATTTTATTTTTTAATTCATTGTCAGGTTTTAAGTCGGATATTTTTACGTAACTGACTGCAGGACAGCCCATGTAAGGACACTTTAGTGTTCGATTTGATTTGATTAATTTTCTGATAATATCGTTTTGATATAAGTGACCACAAACCACGTTCCGTACCGGGTCAGTAATCGGTTGTTTACTTATCGGGTCTATTGGCAATTCAAAATTATCTTCCGTTATTGAAATATCAACATTTCGATTTGATTTATTTGTAATCTGTTTAAATTTTAACATGATAGGATCATTATTTGTGTCAGTAGCAGATTTCTTTTTTAATTTATTCAGTTCTTTTTGATAAACTGATGCGAAATCAACCGAAGATTTTTGACATTTTTCTTTTGCTATTTCTATTGCCATTTTCGCACATTCGTGCTCATTATTAAATTCGCAGTAACTCGAAATAATTTTTTCCATTTCGGCTTTCAAAGCGTCATTATTTTCCTGATAACCTTCTTTTATTATTTGTTCGGTGCAATTATATACTTTTGATAAACATGAATCTAATACTTCTTTACGTTCATTTTCACTTCTCGAAGTCATTTTCACAGAAAATTACAATTTCAACGTCTTATTATTTTTGATTGACAGTTCCAATGGACAGTCAACTAGTAACTACATAACCTTAAATTTCCAGTTTGTTTGTTTGTAAGTTGTAACCATAGATAATAGATAGTTTGTTGTAACTTTCATAGGAAAGGAGTGTCCAATGTCCATAGAACGGACCATTGTAAAAGAACATTATAGGAGTGCCCAATTTATATTCATAATCATGAAAAAATTCATCATAAACGTTTATTATTAAGTATATACCTAATTAGTTTTTGTGAAATATTTTGAACGGAATGTAATATTTCTTATATTGGTTAAATTTAATATTAGCCTGTTTGAAAAATCAACGGAATTTTTAAAAATGAGTTCTGGAAAAGCACATTTTTTTTCAACAGAATTTTTTTAATAGTTTCAATACATTAAATATTTTAAATGAATACAAAAATATACAATTATACAAACACATGCAAATAATAATTTTTAGATATTAATTAAACATCTCAATATTTTTTTATAAAAATATAACTTAAAATGGATATTTACTGAGTATTTTTTTAGAAATATAAATATTATGGCACGGTCAACAAAAAATTATTCCAAGGGAGCGGTAATAGAAGTTGATTCTATACTTGCAAGAATATTTTGTTGGTGAACTACTGCAATATTCCCTTTAATATTTCCTTCTGTATGTAAATTGCCAACACTAATGTTATTAAATCTGAAAATAAAATAAAAAAATATTACTAGAAACTCAATTAGGTACTTTCAAATAGATAATAAAAAAATAATAAATATTTTTATAATATATTTAATCAACAGATGTAAATCTTATTAATAAAATACTTTAGAAGTCAGTTCATTTTTTTTTGTGTGGATATCTTTAGTACTTACTCTTTTAAAATATCAGTATCTCCAATTTTCTTAATATTTTTAGACGTCTCTACGCACACTCCATACTCATCGCAGTTAACGATTTTACAATTATCGATTTTTACATCAGCTTCGTCGTATATTTTCAATCCAACTTTACAATTAATTATTTTACATCCATTTAATTCAATTTCAACTCTAGAATTCCCTAGAACGGCATAAGAAAACGATCGCAATTCACAATTTTCTAACACAAGTTTTGATCCCATCAAAGCGATTAAACCTTGTCTGGATTTTGAATCATTTCCATAGAAAATACAATTTCGAAACACTACGCAACCTTTCCGAATGAGTACAGCGCTAGGACAAATTTCAGAATTAATTGTAACGTTTTCGATAACTACGTTTTCAGCTGAAAATTCCAACATAACACTTTTGCTGAAGACTGGTTGTAAAATAGTACATTCTGCTTTATCGACACCGATTAAATGCCCTCCACATTCTAAAGCACCCGACGACTGTACCTGATGTGTGCCAGCTCCTATGAATATCATTTCTCCGCCATTTCCCGACATCAAAACATCCCGTAAACTTAAAGCAGAACATACCGTTGCCGTTCCGACGTAATTTTTAATTTTATTCAAATATTTAATGTGATCATCAACAGTTGAATGTTGCATAAAAACTAAACAGTACTTATCTTTCCATTTTTTATCATGTGTCTTTGACACAAGTGAACGAAAAATCGGAATTTCAAGAAATTCAAGTTCAGAGCGGATTTGACTTAATCGCAAATGTATTTTCATTAAAGCTTCAGCTTTTTCGGTGTCAGGAGGTTTTGTATCATCAGTATCGTCCAATTCGTCTTCGATTTCTTGTTTCTGATCGAACAGGGCGTTTCCTTCGTTTATTAGTAAACGGATATGTTCAGCAGTCGCGCGAGGTATCGAACCATTCTTCATATCGAAATAAAGCTGTATACGAGACTCTAAACATGCGCTTGGCCAATCCACAGCTTCGTCTTCATAATCGATCATAAAAGACCACCAAATATGATTATAAAAGAAACGTAACATATCCAAAGAGTTTGCTGTTGTCTCCATGTTAAGAGCAATTGC
Organism: Mongoloraphidia duomilia; assembly: GCA_039654895.1. Classification (NCBI taxonomy): domain Eukaryota; kingdom Metazoa; phylum Arthropoda; class Insecta; order Raphidioptera; family Raphidiidae; genus Mongoloraphidia; species Mongoloraphidia duomilia. Next base: position 3,148,630 of record CM077522.1, on the reverse strand, counting down.
TTCATCTTGTACTTTGGTTGGATATAAATTAACGAGAGATGCTTCTATTCTCATTGGAATGTTTATATCGTGTTGAACAGCTACAACTTTCACGATAGCTGACAGTTCTTTAAAATCTACATTTTCAACATAAACAAGCACTGCATTTGGATATTCTATCCTTAAATCGTTACATCTACGTCGTGGAATATTCCAAATAGCTTGCCATCCTATCGGATCTATTGATACTTCCATATAACTTGACCAAATCAATTGAACTTCACTAGCAAGTACAATATCTTTAACTCGTAATACACTGTTACAATCTTCCAAACGTTCTTCTTGTGTTTTATCAAACGTGTATACTTCTTCCATTTTATTTTTTATAATAAAAGTTTGACACAAAGGTTTGACAGGCAAATAAAGGCCCGTTTTGTGGTGACGATTGACGTTTATAAATCTAAACGGAAATCTGACTGATAATTTTTGAAAGTGTTTTTAGATACTCTCACGTGAGAGCAGCAGCATCGCATCAAAGGTGCACAGAATTTGGAGTTTATATTTTTTTAAATAATTTATAAAACATCTGTTGTATTTTTAAAGCATGGACATGATTAAAAGTTCTTTACTTCCATACCTACTACATAATTTATTATCAAATTACCTACTGTTTTTCGCAAATCGATAAATTATTTTCAAAAACCAAAGGTTCTGAACATGACTACCAATTATTGGTTGCTAGGGAAACGTTTTGTTGATTTTTTCGGATATTTCAACTTTCATTCACATTCGAGAACCAAAATAACAGTAAAAAAAATAATAAATATTTTAAAAGAAATGCAAGTGTATAAATGTAAAAATTAAAACGTAACAAAATTAAAAAGTCTCTCAAAAATAATAAGTGTACAAATGTCTGCAAATTTTGAGCAGTGCTGTAAGTAAACTTTTCATATTTCCATTTCTTTGCGAAATGCGAATCAAAAAGGACTTTAACAAATTTAATTTTTAGTTGACAGTCCCACCTTTCATGAGAATCTTCTCGATGTGTCTGGGGACAGCCAAAAATGTAGTAACGCCGAGGCATATTTTGACATAATAATTGGGCATATTGAAGATATTTTAGTCGACGAAAAATTTAACGAACTCCAAACGAATTTTATGGAAAAGTATTATCGCCATTTTGATGAAAGCGAAGAAAATAAATTTATTTATATGGACGTATTTAAAGAATATATCGACACAATTGAAAAATATATCGAAACGCATCTAGTAAATTCAATAAAAGATTTTGATATGAGTAAATTTATTGAAACTATTGAACTGATGAAAACCGAGCTGGATGGTGAAATTTTCGATATGCTGTTCACTTTTACCGATTTTTTGGCGTTTAAACAAATGTTTTTAGATTACAAGGCTGTAAGTATTTGAAATATTATTACTTCCAAATACATTAATTTTGCATCATCACCAACGATATTTCTTGATAACAATAACTAAAATATTTTCAGATGAAAGAAGGCAGAGCTGTAGATTTTAGTTCTGGAATTCAAGTAAAAAGTATTCAGTCCGATCCAAACAAAGACGCTCCGCCCTATAATGCAGATATGAATCCAATGTAACAGTAACATTAAGCAATCAATTACTTATTGTAGTAATTTTTTTTATTTTTAATTAAACAAAACAAAATCCACTCTTATATAAAAGTACTTCATTAATGCATTAAAATTTCCATTTGTACCAACCGAGCATTTGTGTCCCCTGGTAAACGATAAGGTATTGTGCCAGCAAAACTTGTTATGGCTTTGGCTTTGTTTCGGAGATCTTGAAGCTTCTACAAAAAACAAAAAAATACTTGATTTTGTAGAAAAAAAGAATACAGAATTTGATTTATTTTTATTGTAGATTATAGACGCGTCGACAAATCAGGTCATTAGCGTCTTCAACACAAAAATTAATAATCTATTTGTGTATTAGAATCTGCCAGTCGGCATACACAAACCGACTGATATAAGCTCGGGCTCCCGGAAACGCCAATTCCCAAAGAACATTGGAATGCAATTGCAACTACATTCCAATGTTCCCCCTGGTCCCTGGGGGATACAGAATTTGAAACTGCTTTTACTTACGGCAGAATCAGTTCCTTGTTGTTTTTTATATTCTTGATGGATTATGGTCATTGCTGCTATTAAAATATCTGGCATTACTTTACACACTTCACTTCCCAAAATTTTGAAATTGCTTACTTTTACATCGATTTCTTCATTAGATAATGGAATCAACTGTAGTTTTTCTAGCGTCTGAAACAATTTAATTATAGCGAATTTAGTCTTCTTTATAGTCACGTCATTGTCAATTTATCTCGGTAACAGTCAAGCGATTTAAGGTAGTTGTCGTGCTATGGGCATAGTGCCAGAAAATTCTAAATTTTCGTATTCTCATTAAGGATACTATAATACAAATACCATTAAAATTTGAAGTTGATTGACCATCTCTAACTCGAGATAAACTTAATTAAAGTTTGTATAATTAACACGGAGAGCATAGGAAAGGTTGTGTTTTTGACAAGTTTTTTAATTTAAAGTCAGAAATTTTCAAAAAACTAACTGTTCATTGAAGTTTTTGTTCTGAGTTTAAAAAAGAAAATCCAAAAATTATTGACCTTTTTATTGTTGAGATATAATAACGCAAAGTTCAACAATTTATGAGAAAAAATTGACTTTTTTATATAATCCAAGCAAACAAACTAAGTGATATATGTGTAACTATGTGAACAGCAGTTTAGGTACAATCTCTAACAAAATTTTTTTACATTTAACACTATACTTATTTATTGTTTTACAGCGTATTATGAACGAAACTTTTGGATGTTATTGTAACACGACAACTACCTTAAGAACTAAATTCGACATACCTCCATAGCTAAAACATATTCATGAGAATGAAAATAATCGAAGAACTGTAACAAATCTTTAAGAATATAAAAGTTGGCAGCAATGGTTGCATTGCATTTGAACATATCCACTGAATAACGATCGGCTATTTCAGCAGCGAGTATTTGTAATCTCTCCCGTGTGGAACCTGTCATTGGAGTTTGATGGACAACTTGCGATAACATTGTCGACATAAGAGCTAGAACTTTTTCACGTTTCTGTAATCAAAATAATCATTTCAGCAAATTGTTGATCTACATTTTCGAAAATGTATACAATATTTACTTGTGCAATATCATAAATTCTAACTGCATTTTCAAACAATCCTTTTTGTTCAAGTTTTTTCCCCAATATTTCGGAAACGGTGATATAATTTATCTGCGGGCTGTTGAACTGATCGATAAGGCCTTTCATCCTCGTACCATTCGGCAGAATCTTACCAAATATGAGTTCGTAATCGCGACATTCCAATGCTAAATCACTGACGCATTCTGCGAATAAATTTTCGTTGTCTTGTGTAGGAATTGTTCTGAAAAAGAAAGACCCCATTTAGGATATTTCGATTTTTAAGTGATATTTCTTTAGACCCGGCAGGTAGGAGTGATCCCGATTGGATATGGATAAAGCAGGGGTCGGCAACCTTTTGAGACGGAAGAGTCAAAAGTTACAATTTACAAAATTTCTCAGTTTTTAAAGAGCCACTAACATTTTTATTTCAATATTATGGTATTTGATTAGGATTACAACTAAACAAACAGAACAGTGTTGCCACATTTAAAAAATGTCAGCTGTCCGTATACTCTCTACTTCACCTATTCTCACTGTTCTCTGTTGAGTGTTTTTATCCTGTTTAAAGTTTTTTTTTTGCAGTATAATATTTTTTATGAGTTTTGAAAATTTATTAATATTTGCGCATGGAACTGGAGAGCCGCATCTTGACATCATAAGAGCCGCAGGTTGCCGACCCCTGGGATAAAGCATGATGAAAGTAGTGGTGAAGGAGGTGAAAAGAATACAATCGCGGTACTAGTAAAAAAAGAATTAGTTAACTGGCTAACAGATGGCAGTGAAAAAAAAACTCGGGTCGCAGTGCCAAAACCCTGTCGACAATATAGTGTATTTGCTAATACAGGCCTTGTGGCTTTAATACGTGAACTTAAGTTTGTTTTTGGACAAAATAAAAAATTCAACCCCTTAATACATCCCTTAAAATAATATTTTTTTCTTAATTTCAATATTATTATCATTGCAACCTCTGTACCAAATTAAATACACCCTTCAGTAAGTAAATCACTATCCGCAAAACTAGTGTTTTCATAAAATTTGTAAGTCCGGTCCTATCGGGCCGATTTTATTAAAATTTTAGCAGCACATTTTGATCTTTACTAAAAGGTTAAATTTCAATTTTGAAACAATTCTGAAATTTTTTTCGGTATTTTCGGGCCCAAAAACTTTTTTCAACCCCTAAAAACTACCCTTAAAATAGTCCGATTGGGCCCATTTTAAATAGGTTCCGTGCGGTGATAGATTCCAACGTGTGTACCAAATTTCGTTCAAATCAATTAAGTCTTTCGAGAGTTATGCCGCGAACACATATATATATATATATAAATATATACATATATATATAAACATTTCCAAAAATGGTGCCAAAGTGTTCAGGAGGCTATGAAACGTCGAGAAATTTTGGTCCGACCCCTAGGTCCCGCCATCCGACCGACGCCAACAGTGTATGTGCCATATGGCAAATACACTAATAAATGACAAGGTGTTTCCTCTATTCCAATAAAATGTCCTAGATGGCGCTTGTTTAAAAGTCTGCATAGTTTGCAGAAACTAATTTGCATTGCTTTTAGGGTATGTGAACGAGAGAGGATGTAAAGGTATACTGATGAGTGCGTGAAAGAGTTTCACTTGTACTGTGAGGTCTTAAGTACACTCTTTTTTTAACTATACCTTAACAAAAAGTAGTACTGGAGTGCTTCCGCTGGATTTGTTATTTCAAAATTTCGTACATAAATCATGATCAGTCGAGCAAAATTAATGCGTCTCGCCGGTTCTGGATCTTCAGGATCTACTATTACTAAAATATAAAAATAACAATTTAGTATTTTCGCAGCAGATAATTATTTTTAAATACTTACACAATGGAGCTAAGACAGTTCGCGAAATTCCTAACAAGTAAAGTTCATGTAAAATGATTCCCATATGAACAGCATGAACTTTGTAACGATCGAATCGAGATAAAAATTCAATGGCTGCTTCGAATTGTCCTGTTAAAGCCAAAACTTGAAAATAGAGATGTGGCTGTTTATGTGCTTGGTAATGGCTTTCACCTGAAAAATTGATGCATGCTATTCATTCAGACTATTAAAGGAAACAAATTCATTTGTTTATGTAATCGGTTTGACCAGTTTCATACAATTTTATTTATTGTAGATTATAGACGTGTCGACAACTTGGTCATTAGCGTCTTAAATTGCATTAAATAACAACTAACTTAAAACTAAATAACATCACAAAACATCCATGAGCGCAGGTGGGATTTAAACTCACAACAGTCTAGTCTAGAGGCTGGTACCAAGTACGCTATCCACTAGGCTACCTGCCCTCTTTTGCATACAAACAAAAGTGGTTTGATTATGATTTAAGTTGCACAATTTATTCTTACCATACTCCTCAATAATAGTTGTCTGCAAATCTGCATAACCTAATTTTTCACCTTTGACGTTTTCTCTTATAAGGCTAAGTTTTAACCATAAATAATCATCAACCGATTTGGCGACTTCCGAGTGTTCATCGGCGATATCGCAACACCCAAGAATACAGTAAACGATTCTTTTGAATGGATCAGTCGAATTACGTACACTCCTACGATATTGAAACTTAATTTCGCTTTCTAATTTGGTTAATCGTTTATCGTCTGGCCCGTTTATGTGTTCGTTAAGTAAAGATACAATTTCTTCAAATCCGGCACTATGTGAAAAAAACTAAATTAATAACAGTTTCACGTTTTAATAAAATAATAAAAACTTACCTGGCTTGTCGAACACAGTGCAGTGCTGCTCCATAATCACCAGCTCGTAAACAAAAATACACCATCGGCCATAAAGGACGATCATCAATACGACCGTCTTGGAGACCTAGATAGTCACCGTGAAATCTGATACTGACGAAACTTTTGACTAACGGGTATGTTCCAGGAACACCGCCCCGCTTAGCCTGATGTAAATTATCGTTTATAATTGTATTCATATATAGCTTATACCTAAAATATAATAAAACAAGCCGTGAGGTGGGTCGTTTATTAGAACTAAAGTGCGACCCTTGAGGTCCACACGACGAACTTCCCAGTTTGATAAATATTTAATAATAATAATTAAATTAGATATTACACAGAAAAGTAAACGTTTTAATCATTAAAACAATTATTATTTATTTTTAACAATAATTTAAAAAAAAACGATTTTTATAAAATTTATGTCGGATCAAAACGACGTTAACACGCCTCGATTGACACTCTTACGTAGTCGATATCATTTTTCATTCTCGAGATTTCGTCTTAGAAAGAAACGGACACGTACGTACACACACACACACACACACATACACATCTTTCTAAAAATAGTGTGGTGACCTTGAAACATAACATTTTTTTCTCCATTTTGATTTCGATTTTCGGACCTATTACAATAACTTCCGATGGGAAGTTAATAAGCAATATATTACATCTAATCTTTTATGAAAACAGAAAAAAAATTACCTGTTCTCGAGATATTTCTTTGCTTGATTTATAAGAGCGCAGATGACGGGCGGAGTTGCACGCGATTTTATCGGGTCAGTATTTCTTGGTAGCGGAGGTATTTCCAGCATGTATTTCATTATTTCCCACATTTCATTCACTTTCTAAAACAAAGAAATAGAAAGTTATCGATAAAATAAGATATAAAAATTATTTTTAATACTCACCGAGTCTTTAAATTCGTCAGCAACTTGAGCAAAGATTTGTACGAGCGATGGTCGAGCAGAACCTTGAACGATGATTTTATTGTATTCGGCAATTTTTTTAGCGAATGTTAACTCTTCATAAGATAACATAGCAGATGATGGTTTTTCAGGTAATAATGTTGGTAGTTTTGCTTTATCCAAATCTATGAACATTTCCGATGGCGCGATCATAGCGTTTAATAGTTTCCGTTTCTCTTTCTCCCAATCGTCATCAGTATCTAACCATTTCTTTTCTTCGGCCGTTAAATCGGTCTAAAAACAGCATTATTACAAAAGTCTGGAAAGATTTTATAGACGTGATTTATTTACCTGTTTATGAATTTCTTCTATAATTGACATAATTGCAGCTTCTCTTTCATTTTTTACAAAAGTACTTATGTCTGAATCTGCAACAGGCTCCAAAGGTTCAAAAGTTTTTTTTGTAACTAAAGCCTCCAATTTCTGTGAGATCTGTGGTAAATCTATTCCTTTTGATCCAAGCAAGAGATTTCTAAAAGAATTTTATCTGTTAGAAGTAATTTAACTTAACAGAAATTTATTAAAAAAAAGAATTACGCTTGAATATCTTGAGCTCCTGTTTGAGCAACTCGAGAATAAAGTTCATTCGATGCTTCTAAAACTTGACGCAAGTTCCTTTCAACTTTTGGTAATTCGGCACTGCCATCGAGGTCATTTGCCAATTTTTCAGCTTGAAATAATAAATCACCGAAGTCTGCCATTTTATAAATCTGTAAATAAAATGGTTAAAAAAATTAGTTTATATTATTATAACCTAACATTGTTAGTTTACCTAAACAATATGTCGCATAATTACATGTCCCGAGACCTTACTTTATTAATTCATATAAATATCTCTTTTTTGTATAAGTATAAATGCAAGAGCTGGGTACATGATTTTATTTATAAATTACTTAGATGACCGGCATGCAACAACATAAAAATGAGGTTATATTTAGTTTTCAGACAAATTAAGAAATAAAAAATAATCTTTAATAACTCTACACGTATATTTCAAGTCAACTATGTCGATTTACCTTACTTAATTTCAAATTAAAACTCACAGCAGTTACAGGACTTTTAAAAATTCACTTTAGATATTTTGACAGTTGTATCAAAACCGCCAAACCAAATTTGATACTTGCGACGTTGCGTCACTGGCCACTGCATGCGTCTTGCAGCAGCGGCCAGCGCTACGCCATGAGAAGATTTGAAAGTTTTGCCAGGTTTTGCGTATTTAATTTCAACGATCTTTTGAAAATATAGATTGGATGATAATTATAAATTTGTGATTTCTTTTGATATAAAATTTTAAATTATTGAAGAAAATAGTTTTCGCAATGTGATCATGTATTGAAATTAAATACAAATCTAAAAAGAGTTTTTGAATTTTCCTTCTGAACTCAATAATTTACAGGACGTTCACTTGTTATTCAGCTAATTGCGTTATAATAATTTATCTAACATCAAAGTATAATCATACAAAACTCTGGTAGTTGGGTGACCTCAAAAATAAAAATAAAACATTTATAGATATAAAGTATTATTTCTTTCTGTAAGTGTACAGTAAATTCAGCAAATGGACATATCATATATGTCGCAGCTCGTAAATTTAGGCATATCATGATGCGCCTAGGCGCTTTATAATATGGCACCAATTTATAAAGCGTCTAAACTAGCGCTTAACAACGTTGTAAAGCAGTTCAACAAATGTCAGTCAAATCGATTGGCAAAACACGATTTGCAATGCGTTATGCGGCTGGACAAACGTTTAGCATCTTTACGATATGGTTAACTATAACTTATCATATTTCCTATATCTATAACAATTTAATAAACACTATATCGAAATTCGAAAGTCCAATCAAAATTAATTCAGACTTATAATATAGTACGTATTTACTATTTAAGGTAATCCGGGACAAATTAAGTATATCACCTATAAAGATAAACAATATAGGTACCAGGTACCTACTTATCATACCTATGTCGAATAAAAAAAAATTACGATTTTATTAATTTGTATTGATTACAGATTAAGTATATAAATTTGCAATTTATTTATTGGGAGGTGAACTGCTTTTAATTAATATAATAATATTGATTAAACTTGAATATCAATGACCTTCTGAATTTTGTATCTTATTTAGTTATTCGATTTTCAAATTTAAATATTTTTATTATTTCAAGAATATATTTTTTATGAAAAGTAAGTAATTAAACCATAAATTCTAAATTTTATATTCCTATATCTAAAAATTAAACAGCATACACGTTATACCATAAAATTTAAGTGAAGTAATTTTGTTGCAAAAACAGCAGTTCGCGTGCTACGCTATTTTCATAATCAGTTCATTGATCGCGCCCACCGGGTTGCCACGGCAACGGCGTTCTGTTGTTTTTCGTTCAGCCAATAATAGTGCATTATTATGAGCTTGACTCACGAAACGCGTGTGTGACAGTGGAGATTGGCACGAAAAATAGTGTATCGAGTTTTCAGTGAAAATTTAGTGGAAATGTATCCCCATAATAATCGTTGTCTGTTGTTGTCAACCATTTGGATTGATTGTTGTGCTATATTGTTTTGTCAATAGTAGGTGGCAGTCACTTATTTGCTCCACGTCTGTAATCTTTTATCGTGTCGATGTGACGGTTCGTTAGAAGAGTTCGCGGACCCGTGTTGTTTTGTGCTAAATTGACAACTTCCGTTATTGTTCGGATGAATAATTTCTCTGTATCCATTTTTTTGGCATACTTTTTTATTCTAAATTACGTCTTTTTATAGTTCAGTTTATTCTGAGAATAAATTACCGTAATAATATCAATGTGTTAGAAATGATTTATAAATTCTAGATTAATTTTTTAAACAAACCGTACAGCCAGTAACTTTTTTTCTAAATTGTATTTTTTATAAGTACCTAATTCGTTTTATTCCGAGAAATGTTTACCATAATAAAATTAAAGTGCTAGAAACGGCATGCCTATACTAATATCTATTTTAATTTTTTTACAACAAAAACGTTCTGTTAGATGATTCCAATATTTACGGAAAAGTAGTACAAATTATCGGATTAAAAAAAAACAAATTGTAGTATTTCGGTATTAATATTTATAAGTTTATAGATTTACGATTAATTACTGAAGAAAACTAAGCAAAAACAAAAGACGTTTTTCTGTATCGATATATCTATATCTTTTAAATTTTGTTCATTCATTAATAATTGTGAAGAAAGAACCTTTGTAAAGTTTTTTTGTTTTTCATTTATTATTATTATTTAATTTTTTTGGAAGTCATGTATCATTGTTACAGCAGTAGCTGACCGAGACTCTTATAACCTCTGTTGTCGAGCGTGTATAAAATAGTTGTTGCAAAAAATACTCACTTTTTGAGAAATTTAAACTATAGACAAAAAAGGTGTATTCTCTTTGATTCTGTCCTTTGGTAGTTTTTATTTCGGTGAAATAATTTCGGATACATTGATTTTTTTAAGAAAGAAATGAAATATTATTAAAATAATTTTTATATCAACATCTACAAAATATAAATATAGTAATAGGTACTTAAATTATGCTTGTTTGTGTCGTCGTTACTTACATTTTAAATTACAGATATCTGCAGGGATGAAGTTAATCTTAAAATTTAAGTTCAAAATTTCTTTGAAAAGGATTGACGTATATGGATCAATTAGTGAAAGTTTTTTTATACTGTTTTTTGAATTTACATTTATTTAGCTTACGTTTCAGAGAGTTTTTGTCTCCATCCTCAGAGGTCTATATACCTATTAGGAGGTGAATTCCCCCAGGGGGAACATTGCAGTTCTCGCAATTACTTTCCAATGTTCTTTGGGAATTGGCGTTCCCAGGAGGCTGAGCTCATACCAGTCGGTTTGTGTATGTCGGCTGACATGCTAATATACACAAATTGATTATTAATAGTTGTGTTGAAGACGCTAATGACCTGAGTTGTCGACGCGTCTATAATCTACAATAATAATAAATATTAGTAAAAAATTTTTTTAAAGACAAGCTTTTATTTAAATGCACTAAAAAGGAAAAATATTTTTTAATAATTTAGGTTCATAATTATAAAAGCGTGGGTCGTGACTTATAAACTATCATAGAGTTCACGACCCACGCTTTTATAATTATGAACCTAAATTATTAAAAATTATTTTTTCCTTTTTAGTGCATTTAAATAAAAGCTTGCCTCTAAAATATTTTTTTAATAATATTTATTTTGTTCATTTTAGTCTTTCAAAATTTTACTCCCCTTTGACACCCGTAGGGGTTGAATTTCGAGAAATCCTTTCTTAGTGGATGCTTACATCAGAAAAGGAACCAACTGTCCAAATTTCAAGTTTCTAGTTTCAGCGATTTGGCCTGGGCGTTGACTAGTCAAGAAAAACCCTACATCCCCGTTTGAACCTCTTAGGGGTTGAATTTATTTCTAAAAACGATTTATTCATGTATTGTCATCGGGAATACATATGTGTACAAAATTTCAAATCGATCGGATACGTGGTAGTCGTTCAAAATTGACTTGCAGGTTTTGACCTAAGCAAACACAAACTAACTAACTAACATACATTGCAAGTTAAATAAAAGCTTGTAATAAAAAGGAGGTGAATATAAAGAGTTCTGAGGATAGAGACAAAAATTCACAGATTTCGCAATCCTTGCAACCATCGGGGACATTGGAAATGATAACAGCATATATGAAACATAATTAACTGTTTATTATACACACAATATTTATCAATGCACTGTTTAGTTTTGCCAGGAATAACCCTATTATTCTTCTGTTATATACGCGTTCAGTTTTGCTTGATTATTTAACTTTTAAATGGATTTTTCTACAGTATTTATTAACATTTGCTCAAAAATAACACCGCAGATCGTCGCAAATACCTCTCAATTAACTAGACATGATATAAAACACATTTCTAAAAAATTGCACTTGTTCAATTTTGCATGATTGCTCCTCACTTGATCGCGACACCGTTGTCTTTTGGCCTTGAACGAAAACTCGTAACTCTGCCCCCATATACGAACATAAACATTTCCAATGTTAAAACTCTCCGAAACATAAGCTAAATAAATGTAAATTCAAAAGAGAGTAAGTATAAAAAACTTTCACTAATTGATCCATTGATCGATCCTTTGCAAAGAAATCTCGAACTATAATTACAATCAGATCAGGATTAACTCCTGCAGTATAGACATATACACCATCACTTAAAATTTAAGTGAAATTTGTGCAAACATGTCTTTTAAAAATTAGAAAAAACTATGAAAATGTTAAAATTTTCATCGACTATCTTTTGTAACCTTTGATATTTAATTCTTCGATGCAGGCTATAAATAAGACAATAAAAATGTATTTCTCGAAAAGAAGTCATATAACAATGTGAATCGATACATAATTCACGCGTATATAGCGACATGCGGTCAACGGTCTCGGGGGGCGGTGCCGTGTGCTGCGAATGTGCCGGCGGAACTACCACCACCGTCGCCGCCCCATGCGAATGCACCGTCGTGTTAAAGCCTTTTGGCACCAGGACGATCACGTTTTTTGATATCACGAAACTCGATTCTGGATTTGGTAAGTATATTATCTTGTTTATTTTTCTTCTTATTTAAGATGGATCAACTTTCTCCACAACCTTTTCAGGCTGAAATGAGCTACAGTAGCGTCTCTTTAAGAGTATTCTGTACCAGAAATTACCCCTTGAACTCTTCATCTCAAATCCTTTCCCCTCGCCTGAAAACGGTTACCGTTCTCCCGACGCTATTTTTAAAGCTAAATGGTTTTGGTAAACGCCAGGGTTTGAGAATGGCCGAGCGTTTAGCAATAATTCAGAATATAATATTTGGTATATAAAAAAACTGCTAGACCTTTTCGGTTTTATTATATCGTAAATTATTGTTGGCGGAAATTCGGTTGATTAAAATTGGATTAAGAATTCGGTGATAATAATCCATCCAGGTCAGGATCTTTGGCGAGCCCCCCTACCAACCGCTTAGATTTTTGTCTTCTGCACATCTCTTATAAGTTGGCCAACCCGCTACGGCAGGGGTAGGCCCTTCCTAATCCCGTGTTAAAGCCCTACCCCCCTGTCTGTGGGGACCATGATATATTTTATTACTTGATCGTACATTTTTAATCCTTGAAGAAATTGGAGCTGACATTTTAAATAAACGAGTATAAACAGAATATATTTATAGCTTTTAAGGGAGGAGGTTGTTCTTTCTGTTACTATTAATAAAGGTGCGTCTTTTGTTACAGGAAATACGCTCCAAGGGTTTGCCTTATGTAATACATAACAGCACCTTAGGCGTAGATAATGTACCTGAGCTAGGAGGTATTATACAATAGTTAACCTCTGTGACGTCAGAACAAAAAACACTCGCCTATATTCACAGTCATCTGTTTCACTTCCGCTAGGGCTACCCGCATAAATAAAAGATAATTATAATATATTTTTCTGTAATGTTTTTAAAATGTGTCGTACAAACGCCCGCTGGGCCACTAAGGCTGAAGAGCCGTCAAAAAATTAAACTCGGTCCGACACAAGTACAACACAGAGAGCAGACTATACTTTAATTTTATCATATTATTATTAACTTTCTTATTTTAAAATAAAAACTCGGAATAATAACCCCAGTAGAAACAAAATTAGGTTAGAGATATAACGCCTAGCATGTTTCTTTCTATTAGTTAATTCCAATGCAAATGAAATCTCATTTAAATAAATTTGAGAACATCGACCAATAGGATTTTATTTTGCGATGTGAGGACATAAAATTGAAAGAACTCGGTAAGTGATGTAGCTATGGAAGCGTTTGGAAAAGCTAAGCGAAATGGAATTACGTAATGAATAAATTATAATGTTTACAGTGAAAACTTATTTATACTGAATTGAATAGTTTTGATTTTTCCAATTTTTACTTAGATTGTATTTTTGTTTTTCGTTTTCACAGATGATTCTTATTCGTCTTAGGTAAGATATACAGGGTGAGTTCGACCACCCGTATCAGTCGTTTTTTTCGAAAACGGTTAGTCGTAGAGAGTTGTGTCAAAAATTTGTATTATAAAAGCCCTATTAAAGAATCGAATGGTGATAATTTTTTTTTCCGGGAAGGTCGGCTTCCCTATTAGTTTGCTCCAGAATGTCCAGAACTCCGGAATTATAAATGTAACGATAGGTCGAAAGTGGTATTGTTGAAAAGATCTTTAAAAAATAAGCAAGTTTTGTAGGAAAATTTTTTTTATTACTGCCACCCCTGTAAATTTCTATAAGTATAAATATAAATTATTATATGTTCAAAACTCCGGAATTTTAGAAAGCACGATAGGTTGAAAGTGGTGCTGTTGAAAAGCTCTTTAAAAAATAGGCAAGTTTTGTAGGAAAAATTATTTAATTACTGCCACCCCTGTAAAGTAACAATCGTTTGAAATTATTAAATCAAATTTTCATAATAACGATCGAAGTCGGCATTAAAAATCTAGCAACCTTAGACATTGTCACAAGTGTTCAAACTGTCTTCCATTTACTCTTTAATACATACTACTGAGCTCTTCTGGTTATGCTGTGAGTGTACTTCTTCAGTATTTAATGATCGATAGATAGGTAACTAGATTTTGAATGCGGACTTTTAAAAAATTCGTTATTATGATTTATGACATTTTAATTTAGTAATTTCAAACAAATATTACTTAACAGGAGTGGCAGTAATAAAAAAAAATTTCCTACAAAACTTGCTTATTTTTTAAAGATCTTTTCAACAATACCACTTTCGACCTATCGTTACATTTATAATTCCGGAGTTCTGGACATTCTGGAGCAAACTAATAGGGAAGCCGACCTTCCCGAAAAAAAAAATTATCACCATTCGATTCTTTAATAGGGCTTTTATAATACAAATTTTTGACACAACTCTCTACGACTAACCGTTTTCGAAAAAAACGACTGATACGGGTGGTCGAACTCACCCTGTATATAAATGGTCCCTTATCTCCAAATCTTTATAGTTTCCAAAGGCTACGTGAATCTCTTCTCTATATGGGCGTTGTGACATCACCTTTAAAAATGTCTACCGCAGTTGTAGACGAAACGTCAGGTACGACCACGGCCTACAAGCCCGAAAACTATCAAGATTTGGAACAACGCCGGCCGTGAAAGTTTTCACACTTGGTCCCTTATTTTTCTAGGGTCGTGTAGGAGTCGCCATTTAAATTCTATATTGATTTCGTTATAGCAACGGTATGATCTGACCTCAAGGCATTTAAAACATTTAACACTGTACTAAATATTTAATTAGCACAGCTATGATGTCAAACAAAATACTCCAAAAATCCGCATGAAAACGGAAATACTGCGAGGACTAGTTATAATTTTATATATATTATTATTATTAGATATTATTTATATATATTGTAGCAAACCCCCAGATATTACGCCGCTGGCGACAATAGAAGCATCGAGAACAAGTAACAATGGTGAGGCGTGGCATGATATCGAAGACACGGGTAACCACTAGAATATTCTGGAAAGCGCGCGAGCGTGGGAGGTCAAGCTGCTAGCTCTATATAAGCAGGTGCAGTCACCGTAGTGGGTCAGTCGCATGACAGTCTCGATTTGAAATAAATACAGCATATAAATTGTTCAGTGTTATTAAAGCGCTTCAGTTCGTTTAAGAATTACTGTTCGCGTTATTATTATATTATAAACAGTGTTGACTGTTAGAATTCTTACATTTTATTGTTATCAATTGTTGTTACATTTTTAATTATTGTAAATAAATAATTTTATTCCACCCACGTAAGAAAACAGTTTTGTTACAATATTATAGTTTTGTTAACCTGGATAATGCGACATTTAACTGTAATTGGGCGCGACTATTTCAGGGAATACAGGAGAGCTAGACGGGACGAATGGCTGTGTGTGGGGTGCAATCTGCTAGTCACGCATGGCCATACAGCCTCCAGCTTGGCTTTCACGAACGCCCCTGACGATCAGCCCCTGCATATATAGTAAATTCAAAGACACAACTGAACTTCATAAATAACACAATTTTTATTGAGTTTGCTGACCGTTAATATCTTTGTTATATGCATATTATTAGAAATGTTAAGAGCTGCAGGGTGTATGGGGAAGTCTTGCGCCGTTAAAGAATTTTTTCTTCAAAAATATTTTTTTACTGCAGGCCTGGTATCTATATTTGTCCCAGAGCCGACCGTCGGATTTCCACATATTCGATACTCAGGAAATCCGACGGTTTGTGTGACATATAAGGAGCCAGAATTATTGTTATTATTTTTATTCTGCCTGAAATTGAAAAATTATGGCAGGATGTACTCTGGAACCCCATGATGATATAAAAGTACTCGTTGAAACCGACATTTTAATAATTTAGGTTCATAAATTATTACAAAAGCGTGGATCGTGAACTCTATGATAGTTTATTAGTCACAACCCATGCTTTTATAATTATGAACCTATAAATTATTAAAAATTATTTTTTCCTTTTTAGTACATTTCAATAAAAGCTTGTCTCTAAAAAGTTTTTTTACTAATATTTATGTTTGTTCATTTTAGTCTTTCAAAATTTTACCCCCCTTTGATAACCGTAGGGGTTGAATTTCAAAAAATCTTTTCTTAGTGGATGCTTACGTCAGAAAAGGAACCAACTGTCCAAATTTCAAGTTTCTATAGCTTCAGCGATTTGGCCTGGGCGTTGATAAAACCCTACATCCCCGTTTGAACCCCTTAGGGGTTGATTTTATTTCTAAAAACGATTTATTCATGTATTGTCATCGGGAATACATATGTGTACAAAATTTCAAATCGATCGGATACGTGGAAGTCGTTCAAAATTGACTTGCAAGATTTGACCTAAACAAACAAACACACAAACTAACATACATTGCAAGTTAAATAAAAGCTTGTAAAAATAATAATAATTGTGTCTCTCTATTTGTGTGGCCCAGGCCCCAATGCTAACTCATACAGACAAAATCTGTGTATTCGATACATAGGAAATCTGGTGGTGGGCTCTACGAGAAAAATTAGAGATTAGAAATAAGATCTTTGATATAAATAAATCGAGAAGCGTAAACGAACGCACTATACTACCGTATCTTTCTATATAGCAGTTACACTTTAAAATGGTCGTGTTGTTTCTCTCGATTCGAGATAGTGTTAACAGAAGTGTGAGTGAGATGGAACAGGGGACCACTCCAATGTTGAATCTAAAACCTGCTGGCTGGCGTAGAGCTCGTGGAGTCGTCGTGAGACAAGACTTTTGCTGTGACGAGTCGACGGAGACCGGCTTGGAACGTAACGCGTCGAGGACGACGTAACGTCGTTATAGTGAAGCGGTCATCTAGTACCTTTTAAAAGACAACCAGTTCATTTAATAAACACGTAACCGATGTTACACAGGTTAAATAACGAACTGTCATTGAAAATTTAACTGACTTTATTAGTGATAACAATTAATAATGTTTATGTAGATAATTTTGTTATAAAAAATGTGATATGTTGTTATAAAAAAATTTAAAAACTGAACAAATTGTTGATAATGTTAAACGTGAGTTGTGTAATATTTGGCAGGTTATGTAAGAAAAAATTCTGTGAAACGATTTAAAATTGCTTTTTGTGCTAAAATGTAGAGATTTTAAAAGTGATTGTTACAAAGTTCGTGCACAATTTTAGAATTTTTTTTTTTAATAACTACCTATCACTAGGTACTCATTTGCTTTTTATGAAACACTTTTTTTTATTTAAATTTTTAAATATTTGTGTATTATTAGTTTTCAAAACTGTTTTTTTTAAATATTGTTTTGATTGCTTTAATTTGCTGCGTTTAATTGTCATCTTTATATATTTGACAGCCCAGTTGATATCGTTTTGGATAACCCTAACTATTTAAATACCCACCTGTAGGAGTTGTGATGTTTTATTATCTTTTGTATGTTTATATTTGAAATGTCAAATACAGCTATTTGTATTTTGCAGCATGGGCTTCTATCTTTCTTTTCGAGTTGATGTTAATTAAATGTGGCATGATTGCCGACTTTTGAACTACAAAATAGAACTTTTAGTTGTTTCGCATGATTGCTTTAAACGTTACGGTGTTTTACGTTAATTAAGTGCTGTGTTAATTAATTTACAATGGTGCTGTTTAGTAAAAAAGAACGTCAAGAAAGAAGAGAACTGCTAGCCAGCATGGATGCGATGGCTACAGGGAAAGGGGCCGCTGAAAACGGTACGTAAATGTTAATTTAGCGATTTCGTAACGCCCCAATAGTCATTTGTCACAAAATTTATGTATTCCCGTTCGTTGAGTTTGGCGCCCTTGTCATTGGATCTCATACGCACGTGGGTGCTTCGTCTATAGCTAGTTTTGGCTAAATTTTTTGACTAAATTTTAAGACAATCTTGACGATTATCTTAAAATTTAGTCAAAAAATTGTCTTAAAATTTAGTCATTGTGCTATAGTCTTCTATGATGCCAAAACTAGCTATAGGCGAAGCACCTACGTGCGCGTATGAGATCCAATGACAAGGGCGCCAAATTCGTCAGCAGATATTGTAAATTAATAAAACAAGGGTGCGGTAACCACGAGACAAGTGAAACTTTATTGCCATAACCCTAAACGCTTTTAACCCAAAATCGCCGAAAGTATATAATTTTGTTTACGTGGTTTTGGTAATGTAATTTGAACCCTGGGCCAGTATGAAGACGAACGTAAGAATCCAGATTTTATCGTTGGTGGTTAATGAGTATTTGATGTGCTACTCGACAGGATATTCGTATACGATTTTAGTTATGTAGACGTACAATCTAGTTATATACATAACGTTGCTGTTTTTCGATGAGTACTGATCTAGTCGATTACCATCACACTTGTATGCAGTCGTACAATATAATTATGAACATAACGTCGCTGCTTTTGGATGAGTACTGATCTGGTCGGTCGTTTCGATTGGACGTGACGTAACGCTCGACATGCGTAACCGAACAAAAAAAAACGAGGCTAATAAAGTTTCACTGTTCCAATTATCCGACCTAAACGCGACCGACAGGTCGGATAAGCGAAAATGTCAGGTATGGCGGATCCGGAACCAGCTTATTTTATTTATTGTAGATTATAGACGCGTCGACAACTTAAATCATTAACGTCTTAAATACATTAAATAACAATTCTCTACTGACATCACAAAACATCCATGAGTGAAGGCGGGATTCGAACCCACGACAGTCTGATTCAGAGGCCTCGACGCTAACCACTGGACCACACTGTCCTCCAAACCGGAACTAGCTGTTTGACCAAAACCTTGAACTTTTAAACACAATTTACAGTGATGAAAAATACTTATGATAAAATTCACTCCATGATTTTTTATTTTCATCGTATGGAGACATTTAAACAAAGTACTACAAAGCAATAAAGAAAGAAAATGCAATTTTCAAGGTCTAAGATAAAGACGAATATATTTTTTTACCTGTAATACTTCTGTAGACAATGTGTACCTATAGTAATTATAAAAAACTCGGGTCGCAGTGCCAAACCCTGCCGACAATATAGTGTATTTGCTAATACAGGCCATGTGGCTTTAATACGTGAACTTAAGTTTGTTTTTGGACAAAATAAAAAATTTAACCCCTTAATACATCCCTTAAAATAATATTTTTTTCTTAATTTCAATATTATTATCAATGCAACCTCTGTACCACATTAAATACACCCTTCCATAAGTAAATCCGTATCAACAAACTAGTGTTTTCATAAAATTTGAAAGTCCGGTCCTGTCGGGCCGATTTTATTAAAATTTTAGCAGCACGTTTTAATCTTTACTAAAGAGTTAAATTTCAATTTTGAAACGATTCTGACAATTTTTTCGGTATTTTTGGGCCCAAAAACTTTTTGGAACCCCTAAATACAACCCTGAAAATGGTCTGATCGGGCCCATTTTAAATAGGCTTCTTGCGGTGATGGGTTCCAATGTGTGTACCAAATTTCGTTTCAATCGATTAAGTCTGTCGAGAGTTATCGTGTACACACATAAATATATATATATAAATATATATATATGTAAATATATATATATATAAATATATACATACATATATATCTAAACATTTTCAAAAATGGTGCCAAATTGTTCAGGAGGCTATGAAACGTCGAGAAATTTTGGTCCGACCCCTAGGTCCCGCCATCCGACCGACGCCAATAGTGTATGTGCCATATTATGGCAAATACACTAATTATTGTTAGCTATTACGATATGCATGTTTTTTTCTTGTTGTATTAAAAACACTTGGTAAAAGTTGCTCTGTAGAGTTTCGTCAGTGAAGACTGGTTTTCTAGCATCTGAAATCTACTGGATATTTACATATTCATGCAGATGCGATTGTGTAATAATAATAAAAGAACTATGTTGTGAATGGATCTGAGTGCGGTTGCTATGGCGATTCCGCAAGTATATGATGCTATGGACCCGTTGCAATATCCGTGTAATATAATCTCAGTCGGCCTTATCTTCCCAGATTATCGGCATTGATTTCTATAAATATTTTTTAACCGACTTCAAAAAAAGGAGGTGGTTCTCAATTCGGTTGTATTTTTTTAGAGTGTTTGCCATATGGCACATACACTATTGGCGTCGGTCGGATGGCGGGACCTAGGGGTCGGACCAAAATTTCTCGACGTTTCATAGCCTTCTGAACAATTTGGCACCATTTTTGGAAATGTTTATATATATATATGTATATATATATTTATATATATATATATGTGTTCGCGGCATAACTCTCGAAAGACTTAATTGATTTGAACGAAATTTGGTAGACACGTTGGAATCCATCACCGCACGGAACCTATTTAAAATGGGCCTAATCGGACCATTTTAAGGGTAGTTTTTAGGGGTTGAAAAAAGTTTTTGGGCCCAAAAATACCGAAAAAAATCTCAGAATGGTTTCAAAATTGGAATTTAACCCTTTGGTAGAGATTAAAATGTGTTGATAAAATTTTAACAAAATCGGCACGACAGGACCGGACTTACAAATTTTATGAAAACACTAGTTTACGGATAGTGATTTATTTGCTGACGGGTGTATTTAATTTGGTACAGAGGTTGCATTGATAATAATATTGAAATTAGGAAAAAAAATATTATTTTAAGGGATGTATTAAGGGGTTAAATTTTTCATTTTGTCTAAAAACAAACTTAAGTTCACATAATAAAGCCACAAGGCCTGCATTAGCAAATACACTATATTGTCGGCAGGGTTTTGGCACTGCGACCCGAGTTTTTTTATGTTTGTTACCTCAGAACTCCGTCATTTATAAACCGATTTAGAAAAAATTTTATTTGAAAGGATTTACTTTCAGATTTCAGAAATTTCATCAAAATCGGTTCAGTAGTTCGGCTGATTTTAATAAAAGTTAATAACGGCGTGTGTTTCCTTAAGGTAAATGTCACTTTTTGACACTAAAAAGTAAAAAATAAAAAACGTTTTAACAAAAAGAAAAACTCCTTCAAAAAGCCACTAAAAAGAGGAAAATAATGAAATTTTGAGGTCTGCGCCAATTTAATAAAATATGAAGTTGGTTAAAAAGAAGATATTAATCACTATACTATACTTACTTTTTAATCGACTTCATATTTTATTAAATTGGCGCAGACCTCAAAATTTCATTATTTTCCTCTTTTTAGTGGCTTTTTGAAGGTTTTTATTTTTGTTAAAAAGTTTTTTATTTTTTACTTTTTAGTGTCAAAAAGTGACATTTACCTTAAAGGAATCACACGCCGTTACTCACTTTTATTAAACCGACTTTCTTACGCTGTTTGATGTGTCAAAAAGTGACATTTACCTTAAGGAATCACACGCCGTTACCTGCTCTTATTAAAATCAGCCTATTTCTATGGGACCAATCTGAAAGTATATCCTTTCAAATAAAAAAAAATTCCAAATCGGTTTGTAAATGACGGAGTTCTGAGGTAACACTAACAACCATAAAAAAAATACAACCGAATTGAGAATCACCTCCTTTTTTTGAAGTCGGTTAATAAATATCGTGAATTTGATAGAGATATAAATAATTTCTATTTTTGTGATTTTTAACTATTTATTAGAAATTATACAAGATTTTCTCTTGTTCCTTATACGCGCACACATTAACTATGCAGGTGATAATTTTTAAACAAATTAGGTTATGCAAACATTTTAGAATATAATTACTACAGGTTTTTATTTGTTCAGTTTTTATAACATTTGTTGTTGCACTTAATTTGGGTAAATAAAAATGTGCCCATTTTTTTATTAACGAAGTTTGAAACACACAGAATCTATTGAAGACAAATTGAACTGTTGATGTGAAGACAGATGGATTTTTGCTGAGTTTTTTCCATATAAGTATAATAAAATAGTGAGTATTCAAACAGACAAAGTTTTCTTAAAAATAAAAATAACACTTTCATGATGAGCTCTCGCTAGTACGAAGATTCACTTCTACAACCTAGCTATAATGATCATTATAGCATGGTTCAATTTGTAAAAAGTAAAATTTACATTTCTTGCATATTTGAACTTTGGATTTATAAATTTACATGAAACAAATTGCTATTTGTTTTAATTAAATTCATCTGCTATTTTCGTTGCACTTTCTGTAGGTGAACAGAGAAAGAAAGATTGTAGATTAGAGACTCTTGACAGAGATAGAGATTGCAGATTATAGACATCCGACAACATTGACGTCTGTTCCAGGAAAATTATTTTACTTCAGTGGACTTTGGTTTCATGAATTTTAAAATCTTAATATATATATACGAAATACCATTTACTCACTGAATGACTGACTGACCTATTCGGGCTTGAGAATGGCCGCGAGTGTAGCAGTGCTGTTGTTTACATGGCGTTGCTATGGTTCCTCTATTACAAGTTCCCGGGTTCTAGCCCGAGACCTGGTAAAAGTGTCAATTGGATTTCTTATTCCTTATAGGACGTAGGCATTCGTTAAGAAAAGATTTTTCGAAATTCAATCAAAAGGGGGTGTAGAATTTTTTGATAAAATGTTCATATCTCAGAAATCGTTAATGTGAGAGGTATTGAATTCTACCTCTTCTTTCAAAATAAGCATATCCCATGTTCGAGCATTTTTTAGTTAAAAAGACCTGCTTGTGCTTATACATAAAAAATTTAAATTTTTTAAATTGATCTTTCAATATTTCAGACTTAAAAACATTTCATTTTAGTTTCATTATTATTTTGTTACACGCATCAAGAGCAGTGGCGCTCCAGTTCGACTTAGATTCACTGGCGTATATAACCATAGACAATTTCCACAACCATAGACAATAACAACAAGGCGTATGTATTAGCCTAGCGGCACTGGCGAGAACTAATTGTGCCAACACGGCACACGGTGAATGGTTCCCAGGCGGATGGGGGGAGGTCAGGGGCATTCCGGCGAACGGCGACGCGCGTCCCACACGTGTATAACTACATAGCTAATAAAAGTGTATTTTTACGGACATAATAAAACGGTATAAACAATTTCCGTAACAATTTAATTTATGTTTTACAATTTTGCCCGCCCAAAACTTTGAGCTCGACTCCATCATAAAAATTATAAGGGATATTTACGGAGAAAGTAACCGCGTCTCAAACCATGAATTTGCAGTAAAATAAGGTCGTGCTCACGGATTACACGGGGCAACCCAATGACCACAGCTTTTTGCTCCGGTAGACTTGTTGACTCAGTATTACGTTGGTACGCCTGGGTAGCTTTGAAACTGGTCAACAGTGATAGCTTGGCTCCACCGATTATAAGGACAGTTAATTTCAATCAATCATTATTATATGACTTAATTTTTTTAGAAATAAGTTATGAGAATAATAATAGAATCACGTAACATACTATGATACTCGTGTGCTCGGAAAAAGATAGTTTACTGACGAACGAAAATCCACGATCAAGTTGAGCAACATGGAGAAGTGCCATTTCTACATAAAAACATAGGATATTTTGAATTTGTAATCAAGGTACCCGCGGGTACTAATTTGAAGCGGTTTTACTACACGTGTGAAAATTATCAATTCTCGTTTTAAAAAAAACTATGTTTTTAAAAATAAATGGATACATTTCCCATCAAAGATTGCGATTAAATCATTTGTTTATGTTTGACGTAATCGATTCGTCTAGCCAATAATTTAAAGCAGATCAATATAGGAAATGCTACTGTTAAATCTATATAATATACAATTTACATTTTATCTTTTTAGGGTTCCGTACCTCCGAACGGAACCCTACGATGTCCATTCGTCCGTCTGTCACAAGGCTCTATCTCACAAACACTAAGAAGTATTGGGATCCGTCAAATGGGTGGAGCTTAAAAAACATGGGGGGGTATACTTTTGCGTGTAATTTTGTGATTTTCAAAGTGATTAGAAATAATAAATATAAGTGCAATTTGCAACTGGGCCGGTACGAATCCTAAACAAAGAAATTTCGTTGAAGGAGAACGGATTCTCAAAGCCGGACATATTATCAAATGTGTGAAAAAAACAAGATAACTGAGCTGTCAAAAGTAGTAATCTTTACGGCATATTGCTTCAAAACCATCAAAACTAAAAGAAAATCTCCACGAAATTAATCATCCGTTCAATGCTTCTTTAAGGCAGGGTTAGGTGAATAATGTAAACACATAACTGTAACATACTAACATAAATATTTCAAAAATTATTTTTGAGCTAATTTGAAATCGGAGTGAAGTGATTTAGGCGTCATTTTGTTCAGAATTTACTAATCTATTAATGTAACACAAAAAAAAATTTAGTCAAGTACCTTATTGATAAGGTGGTTCAGCTGTCACACCGAAGAGCAAGATTCAAATCCGACTGACAAAACGTGTATTTTTATTTTGTTTTTTTTCCAGTGTAAACATTTTGGAATTTTTACTTCCCACCTCTACTATGGTAGGGAAGTAATGGATTTAGTCCGAAAAAAATATTTCGAGATTTTAACAGATTTTCACGTTTTGAGACCCTAGCAATCGTTTAAGATCATTTTCTGACTGATGTCTGTATGTGTGTGTGTGTGTGTGTGTGTGTGTGTGTGTGTGTGTGGTCAATTTTTCGCCTTCGATATCTAACGAACGGAACAACATACGGGCATGCCGATTGTTCTGTTGTGTTTATCAGCCTTTAACTTAGATCTGATTAGATTTTTAGTCAAATCGGTTCAGTGGATCCTGAGATATTCAAAAAAACGTCCTCAATGTCACGTATTAACATAGGTAAAAAAAAATATAAATGAATTCTAGATGTTATAATATGAAAAAAATGTAAATATTTTTTTTCTCTAAAATGTATAGTTTTCGAGAAAAAAAATATTTTACTAAAAAATTGTACGTAAATCAAGGTAACCATGATTTTTGCTATGTTAAGTTAGCTATCAGTAGATCACCAAACAAAAAAGAGGGCCATGCTTTTTTCAAAGAATAAAAATTAAATTGTGTTTTAAAGACCACCAACAGCTAAGGTTATTTGGGCCTAGTCAAAGAATAAAAAAAAAAAGTGTTTATTTTTTGCAAATATTTACTAGGTGGGAAGTATATAGGACTGGTCTTCAGTCGAATTTTTTTAATTTAAAAATTAATTTAATTTTTGATATTGATAAATTTTGAAATACCTAAAAGGACAAAATAAAATATAGGTATAATTATCGTTAAAAATATGATACGGAACCCTCGGAGCACGAGTCGAACTCGCACTTGGCCGGTTTTCTTCTAAAACATTCGGAATGCACAGTTTATATTATGTATCTTTAAACAATGCATATACAAAACACTATCATTTTTTGAGTGCATCTCGATCACGTACGAGGGAGTATGTTTACCTATATCAAAAGCTCTATTTTTAATCGATAAAAAATAGATTCAGTAACTTAATAGTATACTGTATACAGGGTGTCCCAAAAAGAATGGGACATAAAGTAACAGCTGATTCCTTAAAAAAAAATTCGACTGATGACCAGTCCTATACTTCCCACCTAGTAAATATTTGCAAAAAATAAACACTCTTTTTTATTCTTTGAAAAAAAGCATGGCCCTCTTTTTTGTTTAGTGATCTACTGATGGCTAGCTTAATATAGCAAAAATCATGGTTACCTTGATTTACGTACAATTTTTATTTTTTTTTAGGAAAATATTTTTTTTCTCGAAAACTGTACATTTTAGAGAAAAAAATATTTACATTTTTTTCATATTATAACATCTAGAATTCATTTATATTTTTTTTTACTTACTTTAATACGTGACATTGAGAACGTTTTTTTTAATATCTCAGGATCCACTGAACCGATTTGACTCAAAATCTAATCAGATCTAAGTTAAAGGCTGATAAACACAATATATAGAACAATCGGCATGGCCGTATGTTGTTCCGTTTTTATGATATCGAAGGCGAAAAATTGACCACATACACACACACACACACATAGAGGCATCAGTCAGAAAATGATCTTAAACGATTGCTAGGGTCTCAAAACGTGAAGATCTGTTAAAATCTCGAAATATTTTTTTCGGACTAAATCCATTACTTCCCTACCATAGTAGAGGTGGGAAGTAAAAATATTGCGATAGACCCCAACTTGTCTATTCCGAAAGTTGATATTAAAAGAGATACAGGGTGTCAAAGTTTAATTTTTATTTTTGATTTTCTTAAATAACTTTTAAAATAATTTAGGCATTTTAATGAAATTTGGTATATGGAGATTTTTTGACATGAGAAATTCAAATCTGACCTTGGTATGGCTCTTACTTGTAGGAGGCGTCACTTACACACCTTTTCACTCATTCAAATAGTCATAACTTTTTTGTACGCACTCGTACTACTTTAAAAAAAATAAATCTCATAATATTATAAATTCAACAATTCCAAGCACATCCGCTCGCACACCCCAAATAACGCTTCTTTTGTTTTCACATGACGTCACGGCGGTCAAGTTACAATTATCTTTAAATGCAGGGATTATTTTTACCTGGTATAAACGCATTAATTATAACCTTTGCTGAGTTTCGGAGATGTTTTTTTTTAGTTCTCGTGGCGTGGTGACTTTTTAGACGCGACCTCAGTATAGCTGAAGCGCCTTTTAAATATGCACGCGTACAGTTCAAAGGCTAGATCGATTTTGAAAAACTTTTTTTTGTCCGCTTATTTTCGAAGTCAAGTTCGACACCACGAAGCCTGATTTTAATAAATTTTTTACTTTCAGATAGAAGCAAATAAAAAAACTAGTTTTTTTCGCAGTTTTTTTAAAAGCAAAAAAAATTTTCTCGATATTTTTTTTGTTTTAAAGATCATCAACAGCTAAGGTTATTTGGGCCTAGCACCAATTCATATTTTCAATTTATTTTATTTTTTTAATGATAAATTGAAAATCCAATTAAAACTTTTACCAGCCCTCAAGTTAGAACTCGTGAACTAAGGACTTGTAATAAGAAATTACGAATTACGCTAATTTTTTTCGACTTAATCGACAAATATTATCATAACGTTAGCTAATTTGCACAAAATATCCATAAATTATATACCTAAACCTTCCTCGTGAATCAGTTCATTGGTGAAAATCGAATGAAAATCCCCACAGTTGTTTCTGAGATTAGCGCGAGCATACATACAGACAGACGCGGCGGGGGACTTTAATTTATAATAATATGTATGTGATGTCGATTTTTTCGAATTCAACATAATTTAATTAACCGCGTGTATAAATTTTGAAGTGTTTAAAGATCTGAGATCGCTGATTCAGAATTAGTGACATCATTGCAGAAAGCATAAGAAAACTTTGTTTATTTCTTTATGACGTCCATAGTGCCCTTGGACTTTGGATCAAATAATCCACTTTTGTGTAAGGTTGCATAAATCTCTTCAAAGTTTATTTGATTTGGGAAAATCGACGCGTATATATAAACATGAATTATTCTAATGTATTTATAATAAAATATGTCTGCAGTAGGAGTTTCTTTTTTTTCTAAAGGGGACCTATTTAAAAAAGTACTTATAGAGATTATTTCGACAAGAACAAATGTCCACATTCTTTAAATAACTTTTAGAGATTCGACTGCAAGCGTATATTTATTTTTACAAGCTTTTATTTAACTTGCAATGTTTGTAGGTTAGTTTGTTTGTTTAGGTCAAAGCTTGCAATTAATTAATTGTAAATTATAGACGCCCGACAACCAAAGCTTGCATGTCAATTTTGAACGACTTATATAAATCTTCCGTGAAAAATTATCTAACTGATGGTAAAAACCGCATCAAAATCCGTTGCGTGGTTTAGGAGGAGTTAGCGGTTAAACAAACAGACAGACGCGGAAAGCGACTTCATTTTATACTATGTAAAGATAAAGAAGATACAAGTAGATGCCACTTATAATTGAGCCTTTTAAATAAGAAAAAAATATCAAACGATAACTGTTTCTAATAAATATGTTAATATAACATTATATAACATCAAAACATGCATTTTCTATGCTGAGTTTATTTTTACGGTCCGTTAAACAAGTCGTAATTTTTTTGTTTAATACGTTTTTGAATTTATCTGTTTAAGTTTATTGACGACGCAGTATAAGAAAATATTTAGCATTCGCGAAGAAAATTCTTAAAAGTCTAGGTAATTTGTTTTTCTAACTAAAAAAATATTATTTTTTGACTTCTCGCAATTTAGTTTTAATTTCTTTATAATAGTCGTAAATTTGTCTGTTTATTTTCTTCGCTTTCGTGTATGTTTTCTTAAATCTTGCAAATTCTGTGTATTGATATTTCTATCAATATTTGGATAAACTTCTGTTTGCAATTTATATGATGTTCTATTATTATCAACTTATACGAACAAAACCCACTGTGCATGTGAAACTTTATTGCCATAACCTTATACGATTTTAACCCGAAATCGCCGAAACCATAATAATTTTTGTTTTTATAATTTGAACCCCAATCAGTATGGAGACGAATAGACCGAGAGCTAATGACAATTTTTTGTTGTTATTTATTCAAGGCCTTATTTTTGTGAAGATGTTGAGGGAGGCATATTAAAGTGCCCTGAGTAAGAGATTTTGCTAGATAGCGGTATGGGAGAGATGCAGACCGCCCTCAAGATGTAACAACAAAAATGGTCACAATTATTATTGCTTCAAAGCTGAAATTGTTTGTATAGCTTGTCGGTGACCCAATAAGGTCATTATAATATTTGCAGATCGATTGGTCAGTATTTAAGGGGTGGCAGATCACCCTCAACGTGTCATGTACCCGACGAAATTTATATTATTAGTTCAAGGTTCAAATTTTAATATGTTGTTACGGCGACTGTTTTAAGCATATATTTCAATTTGTAGAACAAAATGTCGGTATTTAAACCCCCTTCATTAGAGGGAAACTTGCTCGTCTTGGTGTTTATATCTTTCTGCAAGGGGGTTAATACCGACATTTTGTTCTGCACATTGAAATATATGCTTAAAACAGTCGCCGTAACAACATATTAAAATTTGAACCTTGAACTAATAATATACATTTCGTCGGGTACATGACACGTTTAGGATGATCTGCCACCCCTTTAATACTGATCAATCGATCTGCAAATATTATAATGGCATTATTGGGTCACCGACAAGCTATACAAACAATTTCAGCCTTGAAGCAATAATAATTGTGACCATTTTATTTGTTACATGTTGGGGGCGGTCTGCATCCCTCCCATACCGCTATCTAGCAAAATCCCTTATTTAGGGCACTTTAATATGCCTCCCTCAACATCTTCACAAAAATGAGGCCTTGAATAAATAACACCAAAAAATTGTCAATAGCTCTCGGTCTACATGGTAAGAATGAAGATTCTATTGTTGGTGGTTAATGGGTATTTGATGTGCTGCTCGACCGAATATTCGTACGATATTAGTTATGTAGACGTAAATATAATTATGAACATAACGTCGCTGCTTTTCGAAGAGTGCTTGTCTGGTCAGTCGCTTCGATTGGACGTTACGTGACGCTCGACATGCGTAACCGAACAAATAAAAGACGAGACTATGTTCGCATCATTCCATGTCATGGATTCGCTAGGTCGAGCGAAAGTGCGATTGAGTTTCCATAGAGCAATACAAAAACATGTGTGCGCTGGCCCTCTAACTGCAACAATTAATTGTATTTTAAAGACCACCAACAGCTAAGGTTATTTGGGCCTAGCACCAATTCATATTTTCAATTCATTATTATTATTTTTTTTTTTTAATAATAAATTGAAAATCCAATTGACACTTTTACCAGCTCTCGGGCTAGAACCTGAGAACTGGGGACTTGTAATAGAGGAACCATAGCAACGCCATGTAAACAACAGCGCCGCTACACTCTCGGCTATTCTCAAGCCCTCTAACTGCAACAGAAATATATTATATATTAGTAGTTTTCCTGCAGTTGGCAGTATTATCGATCGTCAGATGTTATGCACAGTGCATAAATAACGTAATGAATTATGCAAAGCTGGTTGTTATGCTGAATGGCATTCATAGTAGACTGACAGAATCATATATGTCTGTCAAATGCATTTCGTAGAAATAAATGTCTTTAAGGCTGGAATTTTTTTAATATTCTTTTGACACCTTAATTCTTCTAATTGGATAATAAAAATTATAAATTATTATAAAAATAAGAAAAATCGCAGGATATCCACCATCCTGCGATTTTTCTTAATTTTATTATAATCACGATGGACACGATTTCTAATATAAATTATAAATTATTGTTTTAATAAATTGGACTGCAAGGCGGTGCCCAGGCACGTATTTAGGGGGAGGATTCATGGGGTCCGGACTCCTGATCTCCCCACCACCGAACTTGCAGTATAGATTTCTCTTGAGGAATTTATTAAAAAAACTAGGTGCGGTTTTATGAAACCATGACGATTAACGGTGCTAGTGAAACTTTTTGCCATAACTCTAAACGCTTTTAACCCGAAATCGCCGAAAGTATATATCTAATTTTAATAAAATATTAAAATAAAATTTTTAAACAGTAGATATTATACTATACCTACTGCCTTGTATTTTTTGTTTAATCAAAAATGCAGAAATGTGTATCGACCACCTTATAACTGGAGACGTTAAATATAGCGTGGCCTGGAAGATAACTCAAGTCAAAAATAGACTCTAAAAATGTTTTTTATAGATATTTGTATCTACGTTGATATTCCACAGGCGAACATAAATAAAATAAATTCGCATTGAAAAACACAAAAAAAATTAAACAATACCCGTACAAATATCAAAATATAAAAAAATATTGAGCCTCTCTAAGAAAAAAAATCCTAGATCTTCTCCTGCTGGTCTATTCTGGATGTTGAAGGTCATGATCGATATTATTTTGTAGGTCAATTCGTGAGATGCTTTTGGATTCACGTTTTATGATCCACTTGTGTTTTGTCCAGAACCACGCTGAACACTTTTAAAACATTTATGTCAAATGTTTTACGGTTACGACCTACTGAAGTTTTATTATTACGGCTTTCTGGCGCGCCTGCTGTACTTGTATCTGTACAGAATTCATTCCTGCGGGCTGCGGCTTTCTTCGGTTATTCTTTTTGTTTTCGAATTGTGGAATAAACTTTAAAAGGGGCCTGCACTTTAAGTTGCCGTTAAAAACCTTTAGAGGCGCTGTCGTCGTTATAAATGTAATATTTTAACTATAATTTTATCAGTTTAATTTTGAGTAGTTCGACTACTAGCATATAGAGGACTCTGAACGAACAATAAGCCAATGCACGTCTGACTTCACCCCGCGCTTACAATTTACCGCATCGATTTTACAGCATCGATGCTTGAAACACAATCAATCACAAAACCTTTGAAAAACATGGACTAATCACGAAATTCAAAACTGACATTTATACCGATGTAAACAAAATGAAAGTAGCGCCCTCTCTCAGACAATAGCTACTTATTAATGATTGATAGCAGCCACAATGTTAAAGTATATGTTATGAGTGACTTATTATTCAACATTCTGCTGTTATTATTAACAATTACGTCTTGAACTGCAGCACATCCATTTTGTTGTCATCCAATTTAGGTATTAAATGCCTCAAAATGCCTCTTCATTAAAAAAATATTTAAAATTCAATCTCAATTCCTACTTTTATTAATTTCAATACATGAACCCAAAAATGTTTAATACCAAGAATATCATCTATAGAATCTTACTGATCACACAAATTGACTGTACTTTCAGTATAAAAGCTGCTATTTTGTGAGAAAGATTGGGTTACATATTATGGTGGCGCCATCTTTTGAAATGAGTGAAGTGCAGACCTCTTTTAAGTACATTTCTTGCTTAGTACATATTTGCCGAGCTCATTGGGATGCTATTTTTATATGGAGTTACCATGGTCTATATTTGGTTAGCAGAATAATTGTGAAATATCATGCCCTTACCCATCCAATAAATTTAAAAGCATACCTACCTTTTTACTTCCCACCTCTACTATGGTAGGGAAGTAATGGATTCAGTCCGAAAACAATATTTCGAGATTTTAACAGATTTTCACGTTTTGAGACCCTAGCAATCGTTTAAGATCATTTTCTGACTGATGTCTGTATGTGTGTGTGTATGTGTGTATGTGTGTATGTGTGTGTGTGTGTATGTGGTCAATTTTTCGCCTTCGATATCTTAAGAACGGAACAACATACGGGCATGCCGATTGTTCTATTGTGTTTATCAGCCTTTAACTTAGATCTGATTAGATTTTGAGTCAAATCGGTTCAGTGGATCCTGAGATATTCAAAAAAACGTCCTCAATGTCACGTATTAACATAGGTAAAAAAAAATATAAATGAATTCTAGATGTTATAATATGAAAAAAATGTAAATATTTTTTTTCTCTAAAATGTATAGTTTTCGAGAAAAAAAATATTTTACTAAAAAAAATAAAAATTGTACGTAAATCAAGGTAACCATGATTTTTGCTATATTAAGCTAGCCATCAATAGATCACCAAACAAAAAAGAGGGCCATGCTTTTTTCAAAGAATAAAAATTAAATTGTGTTTTAAAGACCACCAACAGCTAAGGTTATTTGGGCCTAGTCAAAGAATAAAAAAAAGAGTGTTTATTTTTTGCAAATATTTACTAGGTGGGAAGTATAGGACTGGTCATCAGTCGAATTTTTATATCAAGAAAAGTATATATTTTTGAAATTTGACAATATTTCACCTACTTTCTTATTACATAAAACAACATATCATCCAGAGAACGGAAAACAGATCGATGACGTAATACTAAAGGCGACGTTCATTTATTGGAAGTATATGGAGACGTCATAACAAGATGGAGGAAGGAAAATCACGCAAAACAAACACACATCGGATGTGTTTGTTTTGTTTTATGTACACATTGAGTTTATAAATGATCTGATCAGAAAGTGTTTTCCGTGTTGATGATTGAATATGGAACACGTTTTGAACAGGTTTGTTAATAAATATTTGTAAAAAAAACTTTTTAGAGACAAGCTTTTATTTAAATGCACTAAAAAGGGAAAAAATAATTTTTAATAATTTAGGTTCATAATTATAAAACCGTGGATCGTGAACTCTATGATAGTTTATTAGTCACGACCCACGCTTTTATAATAACCCTCCCCCCCGTAATATTTTTCTGAACCCGTCCCTGATAATAATCAATAAAGTCACTAAACAAAAGTAGGTACATTGTAATGTTTTCATTCACGTTTTTTTTGGCTTTCTAAAAGGGCTGCCGAACTCTGTGTGCCCAAGGGCCCTTGCATGGCCTGAGACGGCCCTGACCACCCCTTTGCTGATTAAGTAATAATCTAGATGGAGAAGTTGATGTTTGAAGTATTGGTTTTATTACTAGTAAAGTACTAGTAATAAAACCAATAATAGTAACTGCAGTTTGTATAAACAGACGATAATCAATCATTGTCATTCATCATAGAGTAAATTGGATCAGATTTGTTTGATTTCAGAAGGATGTGATATATGACAGGGCTTATAAAAAGTTATATGTACCGTTCGGTGACATACGTTTTTTTGTGGGATGATCTAAGAAACTGTCAAACTAATTTCAAATAATATATTGTTGATATAACTGTGATTTATTTGCTATTTACTTTTAGAGTTTTTGTAAGGGATGAGGAGATGATGGATTGATCAGACGTGAATCCAGGGGGATCGTGACCCTCCCCAGAACTAAGTTTACTTTAATGATGGGCGATTACGAGATGTTTTTACAATCGAAACAATTGCAATCGTTCATAATAACAATCGAGTCCACAATCGACTCGGAGTTTGATTACAATCGAAATGTTCGATTGTTCAAGTCGATTATTTGCCACATAGGTTATAGCAATAGCAGCGAATGAGAATACATATAATCGCGATTCAAGGTTATATGCTAGTCGACTGACGTTTACGCGATTCGTTGATTGTTCACTGTTCACACTGTTCAGTCGGTACTCACTACTCTATGATCTCGTCACTATTGAATTCGTATTACACGATTACTGCACAATCGACCATCGACTCGACCACAGTTGTTGAGTGATGATCGATTGTATATTATGTCACTATATGGCTCTCGACAGTGTACGAGTCAGTACTATGCGACTCGGTCTTGGTGAACTATGAAACAACAA
Source organism: Mongoloraphidia duomilia (assembly GCA_039654895.1). Classification (NCBI taxonomy): domain Eukaryota; kingdom Metazoa; phylum Arthropoda; class Insecta; order Raphidioptera; family Raphidiidae; genus Mongoloraphidia; species Mongoloraphidia duomilia. The sequence continues at coordinate 3,114,002 of CM077522.1, read as the reverse complement.
TCGAGTCCAAGTGATAACCATCGAGAGTCATCGAGATGTTTGAACAATCGAGACAATTGACTAAAACATCTCGTATCGCGCATCACTAGTTTACTTCACGTTTATTCGAAAAACTTATACATGTACGTGCGTACAACTTACACCTTTTTGCGTAAATTTAATGCTAATAAATAAATCTTTATTAAGACCAAAAGATTGGTATAATTGTGTCACAAAAGTGAGAAGTTAAAATATATATGAGAGAAATTCATTCTCAGTATATACTAACAAGTATATCAGTTCGTTTAGATTTTTTTTAAATGCTTGCTACATTTTTAAAGATATGGTATAAGTAATTATTCAATAGATACGTATGATTCACTTCTAAATAAGATATATTATATACATATTTTATAGGTACTTAATTTATTACTTCCCACCTCTACTATGGTAGGGAAGTAATGGATTCAGTCCGAAAACAATATTTCGAGATTTTAACAGATTTTCACGTTTTGAGACCCTAGCAATCGTTTAAGATCATTTTCTGACTGATGTCTGTATGTGTGTGTGTATGTGTGTATGTGTGTGTGTGTGTATGTGGTCAATTTTTCGCCTTCGATATCTTAAGAACGGAACAACATACGGGCATGCCGATTGTTCTATTGTGTTTATCAGCCTTTAACTTAGATCTGATTAGATTTTGAGTCAAATCGGTTCAGTGGATCCTGAGATATTCAAAAAAACGTCCTCAATGTCACGTATTAACATAGGTAAAAAAAAATATAAATGAATTCTAGATGTTGTAACAGAATGAATTTAATGAGAAAGAAATTAATACAAATAGTTTGATCAAATACAAAAATTATAGCACGTATTTCGCAAAAGTTTGATTATTAACAATATTATGATGTCTGTTCAGTAATGTCTTTGTACGGACTGCGCAGTACGTAGTGTTGTAGCGCGTCACGCCTTGATACACCAGTGGCGTCTCGTTACACTCCCCCTCTAGAGCCGCAAAACGCCATCGTTGTGGTTCTAGGACTTGGTTTTCTTTTTGGGTCGTCCCCGACGTCGAATGGGTACGATCGGCGGAGCTATCGCAGTTCCTTCCTGTAACATAAAAGGTTTTAGTGCGGAAATGTGAAATTTCCCGACCACCCTGTCAGGGTTTCCTATCTCGGTAACTTCGTAAACTGTGGATGAGATTGGTCTTCCCACAGCGTAAGGTCCATCTCGTTTAGGGTAGAATTTAGCGGTCTTGTCCTTGGCAGCATTACTCAGAGTGTGCGTTTGTACCAAAACAAGATCCCCCGTTTGTAAAGCTGGGACGCTTCTTCTTCGGTTATCAGCATTCTTCTTGGAATGGTCTTGGCTTAGTTCGTGTATCTCTCGAACATTGCGCAAGATATCAGCTACTTTTAGTAGTTGTGGGGTTATTTCAGGTATAAAGTTTTCTTGCTGTATAATGCCCCGTAAATCTCGGTGGACGTCGTCCGCTGTTCTCAATTCGCGAGCGAAGGTTACGTACGCAGGTGTGTAACCTGTGGTCTCGCATTTCGCTGTATTCATGGCGAATCGGACAGACGATAGATTATCAACCCAGGTAGTGTGATTATCACCTACCAAAATGGAAAGTTGAGTCTTTAAGTCTCGATTTCTTCTCTCCTCAGGATTTGCCTGGGGATGATACACTGGAGTTAAAGCTTGATGTATTCCCAGACAGTGCGTCACGTGCTGCATGATGCCGCTAATGAATTGCACGCCGTTGTCAGATATCAGCTTGCGAGGTGTTCCATAACGTAAAAATACCTCATCTATCAAGGCTCTAGCGCAGTTTTCCGCCGTGGCTTGTTCTAGGGGAATAAGTTCTACCCATTTGCTGGCTGTATCCTCCGCTATTAGAATCCATTTGTAACCTTCGGATGTAGCTGGCAAAGGTCCGAACAAATCGACTGCAATGACTTCAAATCGTTGAGCTGCTACGGGAGTTTTTAATAAACCCGCAGGTTTCGTATTGTCACTCTTATATTTCTGACATTCGGTGCATCGTTTTACATATTCCGTAATGTAACGTCGCATACCGGGCCAAAAATAACGCGAAGATATCCTCTCAATGGTTTTTGCGATCCCATAGTGACCGGCTGTTGGCGAATCGTGATACTCTTGCATTACCCTAGAGACCTGTTCTCTCGGTACAACTAATTGTGGTTCTTCACAGTCTTGGTCCGGGACATAGCGGTATAGTACACCATCGGACATCACATATCCTCGAGCTATCCAATTTTGTATCTCTGGGCTATCATTCGCTTCAAAACAATCTATTATTTTCTTCACCTCTGTGTCGGATAGTTGTTCTTCTCGAATTTTCCGGGCTCCTCGAATAGGAATTTTCGTTTCTATCAAACTCACTTCTACTATCGGGCGAGATAGTGTATCTGCCACCAAGTTTTCTTTACCTGGGGTGTAGATAATCTTAATGTCGTATGATTGAAGTGCTAGGGCCCACCTTGCGAGGCGTCCCGATGGAGTCTTCAGCGACATAAGCCATCTAAGAGCTTGATGATCCGTTCCTACCGTTATTTCGGAATTTTCTATATATCCGCGGAATTTGTTTACCGCCCATACCACCGCGAGAGCTTCTCGTTCTGTCGTCGTATAGTTTCTTTCGGCTGGAGACAGTAGTCGACTCGCGTATTCGATAGGTTGCTCGTCATGACCCTCACCTTGCAGTAAGACGGCGCCTAAGGCGTAATCACTCGCGTCTGTTCGAAGAGTAAATGGCTTGGTTAGATCAACCGGTCGAAGTACAGGAGCTTGCGTCAACTTTGTCTTCAGGCTATCAAATGAACTTTGTTGTTCGGATTCCCATTTCCATGGACAATTTTTACGCGTCAGTTCACACAGAGGTCGTGATATTTCGGCAAAATTCTGTATAAACTTCCGGTACCACGAACAACTTTGCAGAAAAGTTTTTAGTTCTTTTACGTTTCTCGGGTTTATCATGTTTGCGATTGCGCTCACTTTATCCGGGTTCACTTGTACACCTTTTGATGAGATAACGTGTCCCAAGTAATTCAATTCCGAACGCAAAAACACGCACTTATCACGATTTACCCGTAATCTGAATTGTCTTAGTCTGTTAAATATTGTTTCGAGATCTTTGAGATGATCCAAAAACGTTTCCGAGATTACTATAATGTCATCCAAATATGCGTACACTTCCACATCTAAACCGTTACGGAACCGGTCAATAAGTCTCGAAAAGGTCGCGGGACTGTTTTTCAACCCGAACGGCATACGTTTAAATTTGAACATACCGAAAGGTGTAACGAAGGCCGTTTTGTCGCGATCCGCTTCTCTCACTTTGACTTGCCAATATCCTGCTTTTAAGTCTAAAGATGACATAAATTCGGTCTTTTTGGTGGTGTGTAAAAGTTCGTCCATTCGTGGAATGGGGTACTTATCACTAACTGTCACTTCGTTTAACCGCCTGTAGTCCACACACACTCGTATCTCTCCGTTTTTCTTAGGCACCATTAGGACGGGAGCTGCCCATGGTGACTCACATTCCTCAATGATGTCGTCTTCCAACATTTTATCAATTTCTTTGCGGAGAATTTCTTTTTTTATAGGAGTCAGTTTGTACGGTGGCATGGCTATTGGAAGTTGATCCGTTGCTGTGATAATACGATGTTCTGCAAATGGAGTAGGTTCTCCCCCTGGTCGAAAGATGTCTTCATTTGCTTTTATTAATGAGATGAGATCACACTTCTCCTCATTCGAAAGAGTTGTTGCTTCATCCTCGCGAAGTAGAGCAATCGTTGATGCATTGACGTCGACTGTTGGCGTTGGTCGTTGATCTTCTGCAAACTCGTAGGTTTCCTCAGGTGCTTCTTGAAAGTACCAAGTTGCCTTCCCTGTGTTAAGCACTATTCCTGCTTTGCTGAGAAAATCTGTTCCTAGTAGAGTTCTATTGTCATACTCCGTCGTTAAAACCATGAATATTGTTGAAACTGTCTTGTTTTCAACGTTAACAGCTAGTTCTGCTGTCAGCACTTTTGTTGTTTGGGTCTTCCCATCGGCCAATGTGACCTGCAACTCTTCAGGTACGAATACAATTCGTTCTCGTAGACGTTCATATAAGTTTCGTCCAGCGATGCTTCTGCTAGCGCCTGTGTCCGCTAACGCAGTCCCTTTCATTCCGTTTATTTCGATTGAAATGAGCGGCTTCACAGAAGTGCTTTGGATACTGTAGAATTCGACCGAGTTCGTCGAAGCACTTGGTTGCGCTTGATTTGTGCATTTCTTACACTGCGAGCGTATTACCCCTGGTGCACCGCATCCAAAACAGACAATAGTGGTTTTTGTTTCCACTGGCTTGGTTTCCTCCTTTTTCTTTTCTTCTTTCTTTTGTCTAGTTCGACAATCAGCGTAAAGGTGGCCGTAGTTTTTGCAAAATCCACATTTTGGACGATCTTTGGGTTTTGTTTGCTGATTTTGCAGCGGTTCCTTTGCGTTTGTAACTTCTTTTTCGCTCAGAAATATTTCTATTGAACGAGCACGTTTGAGAAGGTCATCATACGTTCTGAATTCCTCACGATCGATGCGTTCGCGCAGGCGAGCATTTAATAGACCGTAAAGCATGTCCAATTGCATTTGCTCGGGAACTTCATAAGGTAACTGCGCGAGTGATGCTCGAAAGCTGCAGACGTATAATTCGGTTGATTCCGTTCCTTGTACGTGTGAGAAGATGTCTTTGAATACCCTGTGTGGTGGTTTCTTCCTGCCAAAAGCATCTCTTAGCCTAGAGATAGCTTCATCCCAAGACGTCACGGTATTCTTTATTCCTTGCCACCATGTTCCTGCTAGTCCGTTGAGTAGTAATGGTAGTCCTTTCACTGCCATTGCGTCAGAAATGTTAACACACTCTTTATACGTTTCAATCGCGTCGATGAATTCATTCACGTCCGAACCTTCAGAGCCGTCGAATTTTTTTGAGCACTTCGCGAAACTTTGTTGAGTTTGTAACACATTTGTTTCGGTTTCCGGTGTGGTAGAGCGCGCGCGAATTGTCAATAACGTATCTTGCATGCCACGCATTAATGTTAGGAACTGTTCGTTTGACATAACTATAGGTGGTACAACGTTAGCATCAGCCGCAGGATCTGCTGTATCCTCTGATCTTTGTCGACTTGTATCTCTTTTCGGAGGCATTTTGTTATTTGATACTGTCAATAGATAACTGTACTTACGGCTGTTACACTGTACGTTTATAAACGGTAATGTTAAAAGTTTATTACTGAGTTTACATTTGTTGCACTGTATTTCACTGGCCAAGTTTTCGCGGTTTAAATTGTTAATCTGTCACAGTGATTCTTTGATTTCTTTTTGCGTTTTGAATCACGTCACACCTACAGTATGTTTTTATTCACAGAACACAATTGCTTAGCCGACAAATTTTTTAACCATGCACAACACTATAATATGTTTCTTGTTGCAAATAACGCACTTAACCTCACTACTGCATTTCCTCTTTCTCACAAGCCGCACGTTGGGACGCCAGTTGTAACAGAATGAATTTAATGAGAAAGAAATTAATACAAATAGTTTGATCAAATACAAAAATTATAGCACGTATTTCGCAAAAGTTTGATTATTAACAATATTATGATGTCTGTTCAGTAATGTCTTTGTACGGACTGCGCAGTACGTAGTGTTGTAGCGCGTCACGCCTTGATACACCAGTGGCGTCTCGTTACAATGTTATAATATGAAAAAAAATGTAAATATTTTTTTTCTCTAAAATGTATAGTTTTCGAGAAAAAAAATATTTTACTAAAAAAAATAAAAATTGTACGTAAATCAAGGTAACCATGATTTTTGCTATATTAAGCTAGCCATCAATAGATCACCAAACAAAAAAGAGGGCCATGCTTTTTTCAAAGAATAAAAATTAAATTGTGTTTTAAAGACCACCAACAGCTAAGGTTATTTGGGCCTAGTCAAAGAATAAAAAAAAAGAGTGTTTATTTTTTGCAAATATTTACTAGGTGGGAAGTATAGGACTGGTCATCAGTCGAATTTTTTTTTTCTGAACTGTGTTTTTTATGATTTAGTCACAGGACATAGGAATATTATAGTGAGTGGCCAATCATCATATAGTTGCATAGGATATTGTAGATTATAGACGCTCGACAACTGAGGTCATTAGCATCTGTTCATATGTACTATATAGTAAAGTTGCAAGAAACCAAAAAGAAACTTAATTTTAAACTTTTTACTCATGGATGTATAACGAAACGTATATTTTACATTTTTAAAGAAATGTGACTCCAAATCAAGACGCGACTGGGGGTCTTCAAATATACCTAACTCGCGGACTGACAACTTTTTCACAGATACAAAACAGAGGATTTCTATTTCTGACATTAAAATTGACATCTTTCAAATGTTATTTGTGATCTATTTTTAATCCAAGTTTTGCATGTATTTTGTTCCATTAGTGACAGCTGTTTGTTTTCCATTGTCAAAATAAAAATAATAATTTTGAAACTAGTGAACGCAGACGCTGGATGTGTTTGTTGGCCTTTTATTAGGGTTCCGTACCTCCGAACGGAACCCTATTACTGAGCCTAAGATGTTTGCCCGTCCGTCTGTCTGTCACAAGGCTCTATCTCACAAACGATAAGAGGTAGCTAGTTGAAATTTTCACAGATTGTGTGATGTTGTGGCATGAATCCTGATGCGAATAATAATTTTAATTAAATAAATAATCCGCCTACTTGAACTCCGTGGCGTCTATAGTAAAAACCATTAGAGAGCAGCAGAGAGGGTAACGGTTGTCCGTTGATTAATGATGTGACTGTATCATTCTAAGCGTAATCCAGGTCTAATAACCTTCCCCCAGGGGGAACATTGGAATGTAGTTGTTCTCGCAATTGCATTCCAATGTTCTTTGGGAATTGGCGTTCCCAGGAACCCGAGCTCATACCAGTCGGTTTGATTCTATACACAAATGGATTATTGAAGACGCTAATGACCTGAGTTGTCGACGCGTCTATAATCTACAATAATAATAATCTAATAACCATCTAAAATTGCAATGAAATTAGATTTTTTTGGATAAATGGTTTTTGAAATCTAGACTGCAATTTTGACAAAGTATAAGTCTTTTTGATCTGTCACGAGAAATTATATCGAAACTGTGACAGCTGTCATGTGATTTATGAGACAGCACAAGAATTTATTTGTATATTTGAAGCTCTTTGATGTGTAATCAAATAAGCTTTTAACACGAAGTTTAATGAATGAAACATCCATTCATAAAATTGTAGTACATTAAAATATTACAAAAACATACTAACATCGTGTTCGTAAATAAACACTAATGCAATAATAAATAGAAAACATCGAAACACACGCAACCGAGTTGAATCGATTTTCATTTTGTACATAAATGCCATGAAGGATAGAGACAAAGGAGACTGTGATCTACACAGGCCGGGGATTAATCAATCCCCAACACTGAATGACTGTAGGATGGGTTTCGGTAGCTCACAACAAGCCGGAAGTCAAGCGACGTGCAATACCGGCGGAGGAACAGAGGTCTAGCTGAGGACTAGGTAAACGGGTTGGAACAGGTAGTCTACACAAATACACAGTATGTAGCTGAAGGCTTACATAGCTGTGGGAGTTTAACGTGAAGCGTATCAGTTACTGACATTCAACACAGGTCAATAATTACAGTATCATTGCTCTAGCGAGAGCTGAATTCACAGAACACATTTTATCATCGGTGCGTAGCACATTATATTAAATCGCGTCTTTTCGCGAATTTAAAATAAAAAGGTTTATTAATCATGACTGGCTACACACTATTTCACACATATTGATACCGCGTGCACTTAACACCGTCCACACTAGTGACGATGCTGCGGAGGCTATCGTTACAATGTTCACAAATTTAGAATGAAAACTCCAGATAAGGCTTCTAATCTAATTCTTTCTGTAAAAGAATTAGATTACAAGCCTTACTTTATTAAATATATTTATAAATTATATTATTAAATATATATTTTATTTATTATATTTATATCTAAATATTTCTTTAAAAAAAAAGCATGTTTGTGTTGACAACTTAGGTCATTAGCGTCTATACGTACATCTTACTTAGCAGTGCTATATAATAGGGTATTATAATCATGAACTTCCGACTAACTTCATCGTGTTAAATTTTCGTGTCACGATGCGCGCGCATTGTAAAAATTCACTTTCATCATTTTTCCATAACGCGCCAAAAGAGGTATTACTTCAAAAACTTCCGGTAGCGAATACTGAATGAACTGTAAATTATAGACGCCCGACAACTGAGGTCATTAGCGTCTAAGAGAATACTCTTAATTTAATTTGATATAGGTAATTAAACGCTAATGACCTAAGTTGTCGAATTTCTATAATCTACAATATAAATAAATTCCCTGAAACATGGTAAATAAACTGTTTAAATTATAAAAGAGGCTGTTTATGCAGTCATATAATTTATTTTTGTACAATAGTTTGAATTGTTACGTCAAACATTCTAAACATGCTTCGTATATCTCTAATTGAGTTCCAACCAGTTTAGTCAGAAGGCGAAAGTCGCTCGCGGCGCCGACATCTTTTTTTCGGAATACACTTGTAACAATTATATCTTGAGATCCGTCCAATTATTGTGACAAAATCACTGACAACAATTTAAGAGTTGTGTGACATCGCGACATCTTTTAATGGTGGATTTAATAAACCTCAAAAACGTTCAATTACTTTTTTAAGTCATGTTAGTGATTAATCACATTGTTGCAAATTAAAATGTTTGTTGTGAGCTGTGTGAACGATTTGTATTTTATTTATTATTGAATTTGAAGTTAATTTTGAGTACCTATAAATAGAAGTGATAAAATGGTAGAGTTGTTAATTGTTCATTTTTAAGAAAGAAATCAAGAACTTACGTCCTACAGGGTAGTTATCTGGTAAGGGTGACTCCACAACCAATTTATTCATTTTAATGTTTATCTATTAGTTGTTTTGATTAAAATCACTCAAAGTACTTTTATTTTATTTATTTATTGTAGATTATAGACGCGTCGACATCTAAGGTCATTAGCGTCTTTCAACTACACTAAATAACAGCTAGCTTAAAACTAAATAACATCACAAAACATCCATAAGCGCAGGTTGGATTCGAACCCACGACAGTCCAGTCTAGAGGTTGCGGCGCCAAGCATGCTAACCACTAGGCTATACTGCCCCCTTCAAAGTACTTAGTTTTTTAGGTCAGACTACTTAAAACAAATGTTAAAATGAAACGATTAAAATCCTGTCTTAATTTGGTTATAAGTAGTATCCCCCCCCTTCCGGCGAGAAATTCTCCTCCTGCGAGCCGGGCTGGTAGTGTTTATTCGGTCAAATTTTATTAATACATTACTCACTCGCTTCGCTCGTTCGTTTGAATTTTATTAATGTATTATTTCTTATTGCTCACCTACGTTATATAAAGAACACCTGTTCAAAATTTCATGCTTCTAACTTCAAAAATGACGAACTTCCATACAAACTTTCATCCCCTATTTGGCTATTAAACCTCCTTAGGTGATGAATTTTCAAAAATCCTTTCTTAGTGGGTGCTTACGTTACAAAAGGAACCTACTGTCCCAATTTCAAGTTTATATCTTCAGCGGTTTGACCTGGGCGTTGTCTGTCAGTCCAGTCAGTCAGTCAGTGAGTAACGGAACTGTTTTATATATATAGATAGAGATAATTTATTGTTTAAATACGTAATCATAGAATTTTGTTTTGAGCAGAATCGATTTGTTCTGCAATGATTTTGTTGAAGAAATATGTGTGGTCACATCCTAAAGTCATTATAAAACCAGATTTTTATTTATTGACGTAGGTCCTGGTCAAAAAGAAATCTACCGATAAAAGTTCAAAATCGAACTATATAGAATGCTATTTTTTAATTTTAACGAAACTTATTAATGAATCACTGGCCTCATTTTAATATATAAACGTCGAAGTGCTATTAATATTGCGGAAATTGGATCAAGTGGAATTATGGGAAACATATACTTACTCAATTAAAATGTTATTAGAGTAAGCTTATGACGAATTAAAATATTACCTATACCTATTTATTTCGCATTTATTAATAAAATCCTTTTTTTAGGTTTTAGTAATTTGTTATGCTTGACAATAGTCGAGGTCGTAGGGACGTCATTGCTTGTATGGCGTTTCCATGACTAGTCGGCTTAAAATCTGGCAACGGGGGGGGGGGGGGCAGAATTGAATCAGAGAAATGCAGGAAAATCTGTCATTGGATAAAAATATTATTGGTGAGGGGTAGTCAAGTTATGTAAAAATACGGTATTAAACTTTTTTGTGTATTAAACCCATGGTATAATACCGTATTTTTTCAGTATAAAACGGTTTTTTTACTTTTTCACACAATGGTTACGGTGCATTTTTCAGTATTGCAAACTGCATAATAGGTATTTTGGTATTAAAGCGTTTTAAACGGTATTAAATCGTTTTAAACGGTGTTAAACGTTTTATACGTGCTGTATAAAATAGTAAAATACGCAGTATTTGTAGGTAGGTACCTAGTATAAAACTGGGGTAGGTATATTATTTTTTTACATACCCTATAATACCGTTTTATACAAACGTTTTATACCAGAGTATTATACGCATTTACACCACTAGTGAGGGGGCGGCTAAGAAACTCTCGCTTGGGGTGTCAGACTCGCTAAGACCGGCCCTGCTCACCATCTTCTAAAAAAAAAACCAATTCAAGCGATAAGGCATAAGATGCAGGTATTAAATTTAAGGAAGTTATATACCTCCAGGACGAAATGCTGTGTAAAATACCAGCGAAGGGGACGTTTATTTCACGTAAACGCAATAAATTGCAGTTGCGTGACGTGAAAAATAAAGTTCAGTATGATCTGAGGAGAAAACTAAAAGACGAACTTTGCTGCTACAGCTAAAGCCGGCTCCAAACAACATGGCACATGTCGATCAGTGTTGACATTCGGACAATTGCCATGCCGTGTGGATGGTTTTCCTGTGCCCTATATTTAACAGTCACCAACGTTGGCCTTGGAAGACATTCGCATTAAGGGCGGTTTTTAACATTGGAAATGTTTATGTTCGTATATGGGGGCAGAGTTACGAGTTTTCGTTCAAGGTCAAAAGACAACGGTGTCGCGATCAAGTGAGGAGCAAACATGCAAAATTGAACAAGTGCATTTTTTTCGAAATGTGTTTTATATCATGTCTAGTTAATTGAGAGGTATTTGCGACGATCTGCGGTGTTATTTTTGAGCAAATGTTAATAAATACTGTAGAAAAATCCATTTAAAAGTTAAGTAATCAAGCAAAAGTGAACGCGTATATAACAGAAGAATAATAGGGTTATTCCTGACAAAACTAAACAGTGCATTGATAAATATTGTGTGTATAATAAACAGTTAATTATGTTTCATATATGCTGTTATCATTTCCAATGTCCTCGATGGTTGCAAGGATTGCGAAATCTGTGAATTTTTGAACTCACATCAAAGGGATTGACCGCGCAACGCTGGTCTCAACTTGCAAACATCACTTTGTTTTCATTTAAATCACTGGACGCGGTGAGAAATTATTACCTCTGAACCATGACTTGTAATAATTGCGTCATCTTCGCTATCCATTTTGTTTAATGTTGGTGTATATTCGATAAACATTGGGTGTACTAAGCTTTGGTCAACGCTGGCCAAACAGAATCCTGTCGTGTTGATTACTCGACATATTTAAATGATCACACGTGTCAACCATACCCAACGTTGGTCACCAATACATTCGCCAACATTGGCATACGCTGGCCATGCTGCCTGGAGCCGGCTTTAGCGAACATTGGATGTACTATAAGTTTGGTCAACGCTGGCCAAACCGAATCCTGTCGTGTGAATATTGGACATATTCAAATGATCACACATGCCAACCATACCCAGCATTGGTCGCTAATACACTCGCCAACATTGGCATACGTTGGCCATGGTGTCTGGAGCCGGCTTTAGCAAGAGCATGTTTATGAGAATAGCTGAAAGGGAAGCCACAAAAGCAGTACAAAATGGGGCTTAGAGGGGCGCCGCTTTTGGAAACATTGGTAGACTCATATAGGCCCAAATAACCTTAAGGGCATTCAGGACTAGACGAGTGGTTTTTCCTGAGGCTTAGGAATCGTAGGTACTAAACGAACTTACAGAATTTAGAATTTTTCTAGAGTATAACGACATACCTGATAAAAATTTCGTTATGAGATAAAAACTACTCAACCGATTTAAATAAAAATTATAAGGGACCATTTCGTAAACATTCTGAACCCAACGGCGGCGAAATTATTCAAATCGATCAACCACTCGAGAAGTTATGGCTAAACAAACATAAAAAAAATATGTACATGTCGAATTGATAACCTCTGTTTTTTTGAAGTCTGTTAAAAATATAAAGATTAAAATTTAATTTTTAGTGTCAGTCATAAAGCAGTGAAAAAGCAATTATGGTCGTTAATTTAATGATAAATTTGAATGGGATATTTTGGACGTTTTTCGACTACTAAAATTTGATATATTACATAAAGAAATGTTTGTTATTGAATATTGAAGTATGATTTCATCGCATAAATTAAATTTTGTATATAAATTGTATGCATTGAAAATATCTTTTGTGCACATTATTTTCGTAAATATACTGTGTGTTCCAGAATAAGCGCAACATAATAACTTGCATGCCGTGTACAGTCAAGGGTCGCACTTTAGTCCTAATTAGCGACCCACCTCACGGCTTGTTTATGATTGATTTTTGGTTTGTACTATTATATATTGAACCTCATTTTGAAGTCAAAATTAAAGTTCGGGTTTTAATTCCTATATTATTGAAAAAGTTGAAAATAGGATTATAAAATATACTGCCTATAATAGGTACTATACTATCGCTTTTCTTTTGTTTTGTGACTCCTACGAGGGGAATGGGATACGAACACTGTAAAGATATGTTACAAGACGTGGATGTAGCGGTTGATTTAGGACACGCGATATTTTACATAATTGAATATTTTATGATTTCTATAGCGCTTTGAGAGTTGAGACTCGTATTTCGCATCGCAGCCACTGCAGCCTACTGGTGCTGAAATAAATTGATTCATTCATCACAGTCTGACGTGTTTGTAATTACTTGTCACTAATACATTTCTTATGTGAATAACAGAGCTATAACGAGGTATTTATGATGTCTAACTCACTTTATTTACGTGAAACGACACCAAAATCTTATACGATACTGACAATTGATAATTTTTAAGTTGTGATTCTGTATGTATGCATTTTTTACACTCTATAGTCTATTCATTTACAAGATAGAGTAATTTGAAAAAATACATTTCAACAGTGTCACTTATACCTAACAGCTTACAAAAAAAAAACTTTTTAACAAAAAAAACCTTCGTTCAAAAAGCCAATATAAAGAGTAAAATAATCAAATTTTGAGGTCTGAGCCAATTAAATAAAATATGAAGTGGGTTAAAAAGAACGATATTAATCAGTAGGGAATCACTATACTATACTTCATATTTTATTAAATTGGCACAGACCTCAAATTTTCATTATTTTCCTCTTTTTGGTGGCTTTTTTTTGTTAGAAAGTTTTTTTATTTTTTACTTTTTAGTGGCTTTACAATACGTAGGTATAGGTTAGTCGCTTGCCAATAGATTCACTTACTTAAGTGACTTCTTTCGCTGTGTGATGTGTCAAAAAGTGACATTTACCTTAAAGGATTCACACGCCGTTACTCACTTTTAATAAACCGAATTTGTTATCATCTTATGCTGTTTGATGTGTCAAAAAGTGACATTTACCTTAAGAAATCATACGCCGTTACTCACTTTTATTAAAAATCAGTCGAACTACTGAACCGATTTACGTAAAATTTATATGGGACCAACTTCGAGGTAGGTATACCCTATCCGATAAAAGAAGAATTTTCCAAATCGGTGTATAAATGACGGAGTTCTGAGGTAACAAACATAAAAAAATACAACTGAATTGAGAATCACCTCCTTTTTTTGAAGTCGGTTAAAAATAAATAGGTACCTAAATACTACGGTCCAGTATGCATTTGCAAAATTTGAAATTCTCCCGACCGACCAATCGCAACTCAAGAAACAAAGGGACGCGAGTTGATCACGCACACATGACACAAGTCACAAATATTTTCAGATATGTATAATATAAAATTAATAATGTAAAAAGCGTAATTAAAAAAAAAAAATCTGAATAGATTTTTAAAGCTAACATCCCTATTTTAAATTGAAATATGAACACACCCCTGACGTTTATTTTTTTTACCGCCCTTGTTTCTTTTATGGGACACGGTTTTTTGTGTTAGGCGCTAATTAACTTTGCTATTAATTTATTAACGGCGTAATTAACGCGAAATGCACGTAGGTTGGTGCTAGTCAACATGTGGGATGATGCGATGTTGTTTTTCCGTCTTTTGTTTCTCTCGTTACAGACAATGTACTTACTGAAGGTTGCACCCATAGCTATGGACGATATAGACCAGGGATGCCCATTAAATCGATCTTCGTTTGTTTTCGAAAAATACATATATCTATAATCTTGTGTATTTATAACACACGCCGTTTTCTTTTGACAGTCCGCGAGCGGTTCCTACCCAATCGATTTACCTATACTAAGGTACGTGCTGTACGCAGCTGGGTTTCTAGATGGTAGCATGTATGGTAGATGGTGGATGAAATTATAAGAGCTTATAGGTTTGCACAACGAAGCTTTGATACTAGCATTGATATAAGCTTAAGTCGCGTTTGGAATGTCAGATAGCGAAGACGAATATTTGTGTTCTTCTGCTACAAAGTGGTATATTTTAAATACAAATTTGGGTAGGAGCTATCATGTCCACCCTATTATAGAAAACGATCTAAACATGGCGAATTTCATCATTTATACCAAGAATTAAAATTTTACCGAAACCGGTTTTTGGAATATTTACGTATGGAACCTAACACTTTTAAATACGTCTTAGAAAAAACTAAAATCAAATTAAATAACAACTGGCAAAATTTCACTTATTAAACTAGTATATCCATTGCGAAACTTGTAACGGCCATTTGACAGTTGTCACACGTTGATTGTAGTAGTCAGCGCGCTGAAAGAATGGTGAGATACATTCTTGAATCTACCAGCTCTTGTAACAGCTCTTATACCTTCTACACTCACTGCTTCGTTGTGTACGCTCGCATATATAACAATGCAGTAATTTAAGCAAGCCCTGCTATGATCTACGCTACCATCTAGAATCCCAGCTGCGTACTGCACGTACCTTTATAATATGTATATTTTTTGAAGAGAAACTTCCTTAGGCGCGTTAGGCACTCTCTGCCTGGGTAGTGAAATAAAGTGGACCGTTCGCGACAGTAACCAAAACTTAATATGACGACAATAAAAAATCAAAAAACCCGATTGCGTAAAAAAAACTAAAAAGAAAAAAACAAGTTCAGTACTAAAAAAATAAATTCTTATGTGGAACATAGCGATTTTAAACAGTCGGGACCCATTATGGAGAAGATTTGCGCCGATCTATAGATTTCTTATGGGTCCCGACTGTTTAAAATCGCTATGTTCCACATTAGAATTTATTTTTTTAGTACTGAACTTGTTTTTTTCTTTTTAGTTTTTTTTTACGCAGTCGGGTTTTTTGATTTTTTAATTTATTTATTTTTTTTTTTTTTTTTTGTTTTTGTTTTTAAGTAACTTGCACCATTTTGTGAAGCTTAATTGTAATTGTAATGCTTAATAAATTGCATTAAGATGATTTAAATTATTGTGAAACATAAAAAACTTTTTAACAAAAAAAAAACCTCCTTCAAAAATCCACTAAAAAGAGAAAAATAATGAAATTTTGAGATCTGCGCCAATTTAATAAAATATGAAGTCGGCTAAAAAGTATAGTATAGTGATTAATATCTTCTTTTTAACCGACATCATATTTTATTAAATTGGCGCAGATTTCAAAATTTCATTATTTTTCTCTTTTTAGTGGCTTTTTGAAGGAGGTTTTTTTTTTTGTTAAAAAGTTTTTTATTTTTACTTTTTAGTGTCAAAAAGTGACATTTACCTTAAAGAAATCACACGCTGTTACTCACTTTTATTAAACCGACTTTCTTACGCTGTTTGATGTGTCAAAAAGTGACATTTACCTTAAGGAATCACACGCCGTTACTCACTTTTATTAAAATCAGCCGAACTACTGAGCCGATTTTGATGAAATTTCTCTGGGACCAATCTGAAAGTATATCCTTTCAAATAAAAAAATATTTTTCAAAATCGGTTCATAAACGCGAAGTTATCCGCGAACAAACATAAAACATAACCACATAAAAAATATATATAACGGTCGAATTGAGAAACCTTCTTTTTTTGAAGTCGGTTAAAAAAGGCTGAGCATCCCTGATATAGACGAAGTATACGTATATTTTAAATGCGCTAATTCAGAGGTTAAATTACATTTTGGCGATGTTGATGAGTTGATGACCGGGCACGTACGAGTAATGACCATCATTATGATGATTTCTTTTTATTCAATCGTTGACACGAGATGTTTTCAACAGATACTTTTTTAAATACGTTTAATAATAAAATAGGTTCATAAATGACGGAGTTCGGAAGTAACAAACATAAAAAAAAATACAACCGAATTGAGAACCGCCTCCTTTTTTTGAAGTCGGTTAAAAATGTGGGACGACCTCATTCTCATTTCATAATTAATAATCTCAAGAGAAATTTTGTGTTAAAAATATTTAAAAGCTATAAATTTCAGGATTAAATAAACTTTGATTCATAAAGATATTTTCAGAAGTGAAATATCTTATCAAATTTGATTGTATCAAACATTTTGCTAACCAATCAATCAAAGCAAGTCATGATCACAATTTACAAAATGATTGATATTGTGAAGACTTCATTTTATATGTTTAATATTGGCATGTTTTATATTTTGTTTCAGCGGCGTTCAACCACGTTCGCGAGAACATCGAAGAGTTGAACGGAAAAGTGCAGGGCGTAAACGATACCGATCTCATTTTCCTCAAGGGTTTGATGGATAGCCCCATCATGAAGTCGTTAGTGAAGGTTAGTGGGGTTTCCGTTTTAAATGAAAATAACATTATTATGTTGACTTAGATTTTTATATCTGTACCAAAACGAGATAGAATGAGGATGGGCATTGCCAAACTTGACCGCTAGGGGCGCCAGCTATGTAACCACCTCTGTCTGTAGACAGTTCGTAGTAGTGTGTACAGAATAAGTTCATTTAAAATATAATAAATCATTGACAATGCCGATGTGCTGTGTTTACCAACATTCAAATCATACAGGTTTTGTGTGTGCACAAGATTTAACAAGACAGAATTTTTTTTCTTTTTTAACTATATAAAAGCTGTTACTCGATAGGTACAGCAACGTGTCAAAAAAAAATTTTAAAAAGTTTTCTGCCAAGACATTAACACAAGATTTAACAAGACAGATTTTTTTTTTCTTTTTTAACTATATAAAAGCTGTTACTCAATAGGTACAGCAACGTGTCAAAAAAAAATTTTTAAAAGTTTTCTGCCAAGACATTAACACAAGATTTAACAAGACAGATTTTTTTTTTCTTTTTTAACTATATAAAAGCTGTTACTCAATAGGTACAGCAACGTGTCAAAAAAAAATTTTAAAAAGTTTTCTGCCAAGACATTAACACAAGATTTAACAAGACAGATTTTTTTTTTCTTTTTTAACTATATAAAAGCTGTTACTCAATAGGTACAGCAACGTGTCAAAAAAAAATTTTAAAAAGTTTTCTGCCAAGACATTAACACAAGATTTAACAAGACAGAATTTTTTTTTCTTTTTTAACTATATAAAAGCTGTTACTCAATAGGTACAGCAACGTGTCAAAAAAAAATTTTAAAAAGTTTTCTGCCAAGACATTAACACAAGATTTAACAAGACAGATTTTTTTTTTCTTTTTTAACTATATAAAAGCTGTTACTCAATAGGTACAGCAACGTGTCAAAAAAAAATTTTAAAAAGTTTTCTGCCAAGACATTAACACAAGATTTAACAAGACAGATTTTTTTTTTCTTTTTTAACTATATAAAAGCTGTTACTCAATAGGTACAGCAACGTGTCAAAAAAAAATTTTTAAAAGTTTTCTGCCAAGACATTAACACAAGATTTAACAAGACAGATTTTTTTTTTCTTTTTTAACTATATAAAAGCTGTTACTCAATAGGTACAGCAACGTGTCAAAAAAAAATTTTTAAAAGTTTTCTGCCAAGACATTAACACAAGATTTAACAAGACAGATTTTTTTTTTCTTTTTTAACTATATAAAAGCTGTTACTCAATAGGTACAGCAACGTGTCAAAAAAAAATTTTTAAAAGTTTTCTGCCAAGACATTAACACAAGATTTAACAAGACAGAATTTTTTTTTCTTTTTTAACTATATAAAAGCTGTTACTCAATAGGTACAGCAACGTGTCAAAAAAAAATTTTAAAAAGTTTTCTGCCAAGACATTAACACAAGATTTAACAAGACAGAATTTTTTTTCTTTTTTAACTATATAAAAGCTGTTACTCAATAGATACAGCAACGTGTCAAAAAAAAAATTTTAAAAAGTTTTCTGCCAAGACATTAACACAAGATTTAACAAGACAGAATTTTTTTTCTTTTTTAACTATATAAAAGCTGTTACTCAATAGGTACAGCAACGTGTCAAAAAAAAAATTTTAAAAAGTTTTCTGCCAAGACATTAACACAAGATTTAACAAGACAGAATTTTTTTCTTTTTTAACTATATAAAAGCTGTTACTCAATAGGTACAGCAACGTGTCAAAAAAAAATTTTAAAAAGTTTTCTGCCAAGACATTAACACAAGATTTAACAAGACAGAATTTTTTTTTCTTTTTTAACTATATAAAAGCTGTTACTCAATAGGTACAGCAACGTGTCAAAAAAAAATTTTAAAAAGTTTTCTGCTAAGACATTAGCACAAGATTTAACAAGACAGAATTTTTTTTCTTTTTTAACTATATAAAAGCTGTTACTCAATAGGTACAGCAACGTGTCAAAAAAAAATTTTAAAAAGTTTTCTGCCAAGACATTAACACAAGATTTAACAAGACAGAATTTTTTTTTCTTTTTTAACTATATAAAAGCTACATTTTAAGAGTAATTTGAAGCTTTTACTCTATGGGTACAGTTCCTATCCAAAAAATATTCAGGAGAGAGGACATGGCGAATTTCTGCACAAGTTCCGCCCAGGCAGCAAAAAATTTTATGGATGGTCTGTATAAGCTATAACTTTTAAAGATCATTTCATGCTGTTACTCGATAGGCCAGCTTTTTTGCAGCCAGCTCTCGGACTACAAGACTTTTACTTACATGGCAACATTTTTGCTGAAACTAAATTATTTCTTTAATTTCTAATGTAATGATTCAATCATTCAATCGAATTTCTGCAATTGCAATGGATTTAGTAATAACCTAGTAGAGTCAGCGTTTAATTGTTTACATGCATTTGTTAGGTTAAAGCACAACCGGCAATTATAAATCACAATGTAAAATATCGTGTGTAATTACTAATTAGCAATAAAATGATTTGGCTCGCTAATTAACAAATTATATGGGTCACGAGCTGTTCAGACAGACAATAAAGATCGCTATTAACTCGGTTAATTTTGTTAATTAATATGTGAATTGTGAATTAACTCGTTAATTTTAAAACCGTTAGGTAATGCGTGATCGTCATTCCGTTTGATCGCTCGCTTTGGTACTCTAAATTACTGACTGACTTGGAAACATCGATGTCCCACGGGATTAGCAAACATTGCGCGGTTTTTGAACACACAACAATATGGCAAATGCCGACCAATGTTGACAATCGGGCAATTGCTATGCCGTGTGAATGGATTTCATAATATGACTAATATATTTAACAGTCACCAATGTTGACATTTGAAATACATTCGCTTTGAGGGCGGTTTTTTGAACACAGATCAAAGGGTTTGGCCAACGCTGATCTCGACTTGCAAATATGATCTTGTTTTCATCCAGACGACTAGACACACTGTAGAAAAATGGATGTAAAAATACTTTGAAAGTTAAGGTAGAATTCGCTCGATTTTCTAAGTGATTTTACATTATTATTTATTTTTACACAGAAAACTTCATAAAAACTTGGACTTTTACTGTAAAGTTAAACAAATTTGTGATTTTTACATGAAGTAAATTAAAATTAGATAATTTGAGTAATATTCCAATAAAGTGTGTAAAAATTACAAAATAAAATGTATAGTTACATATATAAAATGGATGAATACAAAACAAAACGTATGCGCAATGTGTTTTTATGGAATCTATACGCGATATACCTGTTGCGACGCCATTGTCTCTTTGTGTGCCTATTACCAGATTAATCGCTGGCTACAAATGGACATCGATAATCTATGTAATCGGTCTTCTCATTCTTGACAGTTTTTAATACGCGGTGTTTGTCAGTGTATATTATTGTGATTTTTGAGTTACATGAAACATATATTCGGGGCACAATAAATTATTACCGCTGAAGCACTTGAAATAATTGCGCCATCTTCGCTATCCATTTTGTTTGGTGTATATTCGCTAAACATTGGGTGTATTAAGCTTGGTCAAAGCTGGCCAAACAGAATCCTGTCGTGTGGAAGGACATATTCAAGTGATCACACATGCCAAACCATACTCGACATTGGTCATCAATACATTTGCCAACATTGGCATACGTTAGCCATATCGTGTCTGGAGCCGACTTCAGAAAATCGCCTTGTTGATAGCCATTTAAAACCAGACGTCTAACTCTGAACTATCGTGTGGACTACAGAGCATGCCTGCAACAAAAAGTCAATTTCGAAACTGAACTTAATGGTTGAAGTTGAACTAATAATTTTGGTTGGCTCTGTCAATGATTACAAAGTGACACAATGACCTGACCCATGACCTTCACATCTTTATGAATGACACATCCATGCCTCGCCACTGTTAATATAATTAAAGGTAATTAGATCCATGAGTCCCCAGCCCACTTGTATGTGCGTCATCTATAATATCATCACTGTCACGTATATTTACTTACCTCTAGCTTTGCCGAGATTTCATTATGGCATAATTTATATAAATTGGAGTTACAACGAATATAAGTACATAATAAATAGTAAACATATGAATAAGTTTATAACTTTGTTCTTTTGTTAATCTTTTGACTTCTTTTTAACTTCCCATTGGAAGTTATTGTAATGGGTCCGAAAATCGAAATCAAAATGTATAACAAATTTTTATGTTTCAAGGTCACTACACTATTTTTACACTATTTTCAGAAAGATGTCTGTGTGTGTGCAGTGTGTCTATTTCTTTCTAAGACGAAATCTCGAGAATGAAAAATGATATCGACTACGTTAGGGTGCCAATCGACGCGTATTAACGTAAATATGATCTGAAAGAATTTTTTTCAAAATCGGTTCAGCCGTTCTTTTTTCTTAACCAAATAGACTCCAAAAAAATAGATTTTACACAATATCTCGCGAATACGAAATTATATCGACTAATTCGTAAGGGTGTCAATCGAGGCGTGTTAACGTCATTTTGATCCCACATAAATTTTATAAAAATCGGTTCAGCCGTTTTTTCTTTATTTTTTTAATTATTGTTAAAAATAAATAATAATTATGTTTAATGATTAAAATGATTATGTAATATCTAATTTAATTATTATTATTAAATATTTATCAAACTGGGAAGTTCGTCGTGTGGACCGCAAGGGTCGCACTTTAGTCCTAATAAACGACTCACCTCACGGCTTTTTTGGTTTAATATTATGACGCGTTTCGGCAACGGGTTGCCATCTTCAGACAAAATTGGTCACTAAAAAAAAAATACATATATCAGACTTAGATAACGCTGGCAGTTTATCCAAGTTTTTGTTATGAAGAGTTGTCATTTGTTTTTTTATAACTTTCTAAAACTGGTATCTTTGAAAAAATACTCCAACACCACACAGTCTTTCGGATTTCATTAGATTGTAGATTATTGACACTCGAAAAGTACAGATCATGCAGGGCGTCTTTTGCAGGGTCTTTTGGAACGTAAATTTCTGTAACTTTTGTCGTATGCAAGGGTTAAAAAAAATCTTAAGGTGCCAGAAGGGGCACGTGATATAAATATATATTGTATCTATAATTAATTACAAATTAACGTATAATATGTAGATAAAGTAATTACGTATTTGGAAGTTTAATGGCAGCACCATATTTTTACAATGAAATCATAACTTATTTATGAAGGACATCGCAGCATTGAAACTCGAATAATCCATTCCGTGAGATTTCATTGTTTTCCTTATTTGCGTGTTTTTATACAATTCAACATTATTTTCATAATGTAAAGAAGCGTGGGAATATCGCATTGATTCTAATATTGTATCGTATATTTTATTTATTTATAATTAAACAAAATTAATTACCGATGTACAGGATGAATAACAAATTATTCCGCGCGGTCATTTTTAACCGACTTCAAAAAAAGGAGGTGGTTCTCAATTCGGTTGTATTTTTTTTTATGTTTGTTACCTCAGAACTCCGTTATTTATAAACCGATTTGGATTTTTTTTTTATTTGAAAGGATATACTTTCAGATTGGTTCCATAGAAATGTCATCAAAATCGGTTCAGTAGTTCGGCTGATTTTAATAAAATTTAGTAATGGCGTGTGATTTCTTTAAGGTAAATGTCACTTTTTGACAGTAAAAAGTAAAAAATAAAAAACTTTTTAACAAAAAAAAACCTCCTTCAAAAAGTCACTAAAAAGAGGAAAATAATGAAATTTTGAGGTCTGCGCCAATTTAATAAAATATGAAGTTGGTTAAAAAGAAGATATTAATCACTATGCTATACTTTTTAACCGACTTCATATTTTATTAAATTGGCGCAGACCTCAAAATGTCATTATTTTCCTCTTTTTAGTGGCTTTTTGAAGGAGTTTTTTTTTTGTTGAAAAGTTTTTTTTTAATGTAATTTTTAAAATAAAAATAACTTTTACTTGCATCGAGATATAGAAAATTGAATGAGACATGATGCTGATGTTGGGTATATCTTGAGCAACCTGTTTTTCATTCCATTATAGAAGTTCTACGATTTTAGGGGTGAATATCACCCTCGTACAGATGAATTCATTGCTGGCCACTCATTCATAAATCAATAATCACAATCTGCAGACTTTTTTTCAGTATAAATAACGTATATACAGTCAGTACCGGATTTAGGCATTTTTAGGCAATTTCTTTTATATTTTTAACCGACTTCAAAAAAGGAGGTTCTATTATAGATGTTAAAAACATTTTTTAGTGTGGCACATACACTATTGATGGCGGGACCTAGGGGTCGGAGCAATATTTCTCGACGTTTCAGTTTTCCCATCATCCTGAACAATTTGGCTCCATTTTTTTTATGTCCTTGAAATTTTTTATTTTATTATTACTTAAGTTGAACCGGACAGCCGGATGTCTTTTTGTTGATATCAATTAAAGTGATTTTGTCTGCAAAGCATTTAAAACAAATAATTAAAATCGTAACTTTGTATAATAATTGTAAGTTTTTAACAAAATTTAGGTGTAGTTTATAGGAATGAGCCATTTTCCTGAGAATAGTTCTTTCAATTATCCACAAGAGGCAGCACTTGTGGTAGGGACAAGCATTATTAATTCCCCATTAGTCCATTTTCCTGAGAGCAGTTCTTTCAATTATCCACGGGAGGCAGCACTTGTGGTAGGTACAAATATTATTTATTTCCCATTAGCGTCGTGTCATTTTAGTGGTATAACTTAAGTAATTATTTAATTAATTTAATAATAATAATAATCTAATAATTAAGTTATAACTTATACCACTAAAATGACACGACACTAATGGGAAATAAACAATGTTTGTACCTACCACAAGTGCTGCCTCTCGCGGATAATTGAAGGAACTACCCTCAGGAAAAGGACTCATTACGTTGGACCAAAATTTCTCTGAAACGTAAACATAAATGATTTTTCTGTATATTTCTTATGTACGTGAAGTCAGGAAAAAAACTAAAAAATTACCTAGAAAACTGGGAAAAGTCAGGGAAATTTCTTGCGGAGAAAAGTGGCCACCCTGAAACAGACAACTAACAATTGCAATGAAACAATTTGACAGTCGGTCTTCTAATTTGTATTGTGAACCATTTCATTGCACCCCAAATAGCCTAAACAGCTGACATTCAAGTATTGATCGCGTATGACTTCATTCAGCCAAACCGTTATTACACAACCATAAGTCTGTATCAAACGATATTTGCACAACTTATCTAGATAAAATCAAAAGACATTTTATTAATTTAAATCCCGTTTATAACCAATACTATATTTACACTGGCAAATATTATGTGGTAATACCATTTATAGCATTGATATATCCCATTAAAGAGTGTTCGAAATAATTTTCACTTTCATGTTGGACTCTCGTTGGTACGAGGATTCACGTCATATCATAGCTATTGAATTAGCATATATGAATTGACACTCGCATGTATAGTGAAAATCTATTGATTCTGAAGCATATAATAAGAATATTAATTTAGCAATCATGGGTTGAATATTGTAAGCTCATTCCGCCGCGAAAGTGGAAAGGTTCAGGTTAGAATCCTGACTGTGACCACTGGTTGGTAAAAAGATTTTTTTCAATATGTTTCGAAACAATTATATAATTGGCTGCTTTCTAACGAAAATTTTTTCTGTAATTAACTTGTTTACTTTTTACATCCCTTTTTGCAGTTATTTACTTGTTTAAAAAGTGAAAGTGTGCGACAAGAAAAAAATGGATATCAAATTTCTATAACCGTTAAAATAAACACTAAATAAAGGAAGCAGGGTGTTTAGTTTATGTCATTCATAAGCGTGTGTCCGTGTGGAGGAACACAGGTATATTTTACTAGTTTAGTCTAAGGACCAAGGTAAGGAGACTATAAAGAGCTGCACTGGGTTGAAATAATCCACGTATCATACGTGACGTATCTTATTTTACCTGGGTGCCCGCGCATACCGTGTTCCGGTATCTAGGCAATAGCCTGTCTATATCTGTTGTTACTGACTGCTGCATGGCTAGATGCAGGCAGGACACGGTATGCGTGTGCAACCATATTTTTTCTTTCTTTTTCTTGCAGAACAAGCAATAACGATCTCTCGCTCTTATTTCGCAGGCGCGGATCCAGCCCTCAAAAAAGGTTGTGGTCACGGCTTTCCGAAAATCGGCCAAGTGCGAATCGGACTACTGACTCGCTCACGATATTGCATTCCTACAAAGAAAACGTTAATTTATGACGCCCCGGCCAAGACCTATCGACCTCAATTAGGGTTGTGGGCATGCCCACCGTGCCCACAATGGTGGATTCGCGCTTGTTATTTCGACTGATAGGTCCATTGATTTCGTTAGTCAATGTTTATGGGGCAGTTGGGGAAGATAACGCTGACACTCCTTCTCTTTAAACACAAGACGAATTCTAAATAAATAATCATAATGTAACTCGTTAACGGTTGGAGATAGAAAAACACCTCAAATATAGAAAATGTAGGAAATTTTGTCAGCTACGATTTTCATGTGATGCATTTTTTCGTAGGACCAACTGTTTTCAAGATATACGCGAAAAACCAAAAAAAAAGGAACCATTGAAGTGCATCCCCCCTCCTCTTGCGCCCACCCGAGGGTCAAGGACTTTTAATATGTTTTTTTTTACTAACCAGTCCAAACAAAGTCTCGGAGTCGGTTTTTGCGCTTTTTGACTTTCCGGCTAGACCCCTCTTTAGAACACTCATTGACTGAGCTATTATCAACGGTTGACTTAAGAGTAACTCGGAACCTGCTAAATAAAAACACAAAGCATCTAACTACATATTTACATTTGATTTTATGGCCCATAGCCTTCTACAAAATTGTAAATGTTCACAATGTTATTTTCCCTATGTTTGAGTCTATCGTTTACACACTGTATAAACAAGGAATCCATTTATTATTTTGTCGTCACAAAAAGTGTACCTTACAAACACAAATGACCTTGTACAATGCAGAATAAAGCAGACATCAGTTGAGACAGGTGAATTAGGGTTAATATCTATAACTTTATAGGGTAGGCTACAATGGATAGAGCAAGGGTTCGAGGCAGTCAACTGTAAACAATTAGACCCGTCTGGCAAGTTGGTTGCTTCTAACTACGTCACAGTTCAAAGCATTAAAACCAAGTGCTTCAAAAAAGTTGGAACATTTAATGCGTTTGGGTTAACTCTGGAACTTGTTTTAGATCGCCTCTCTTATGCTCTGCAGTTGGTACTTGAATGTTCCATTTTTAAGGTGTAGGGGCCGATACTAAAAATATTGAGATACTTTGGAAGTTCGGACATCAGAGGGAATAGATACGAACTTCAAAAACTAATTATGTGCGGTAAAATGGACGGTTTTGCATCAAGGGGTAGAAAGCCGATCACTTGGATCTCGAATATTAAAAAGTGATTGACTTTATAGTATAGCTTATATAATCTAAATGAGAATAAGATTTTTGTAAAAATTACACAGTTCTAAATTTGATATACTTATAATAAAATAATACCAATTTGATCGACGCACGAAGTGGCGCTTTTGAATTGTATGCAAATTCTCAACGCCCGAACTGGCACCAAAACAGGTAGAAATCCCAAAACGCCCGAAGTGGGAAAGCACGAAATGGGAAAGACCATTCTGGAAACCTTTCAAAACAGTTTGGACAGAAATCCAGCGAGTTGGTTTTTTTTTGTCGACTCGATTCAGACATTTAAATTCTTTTTCACTGATGCGTGGTTGTTTCCTGCGTCTTCGTTTGTTTTTCAGTTCATGGCTCCCCGCGACCTGCGTGTGTAGGTATTATTGTCCACGTACATGTTTGACTTTAAATGTCTGCCTGCTGTGTAACAGAAATTACCGCTGGAGAGAGTTCATAGCTATTGCTATGTTAATATAGTTGGTACCAAACGGAAATTTAAAGTACTTTTTAATTGGTAATCGCCATTTTAAGCCCTTCCATGGTCTGCTTGTTCTTTTGCTTTACACGAGTTTAACCTCGGTCATTTTTTACTTCCCACCTCTACTATGGTAGGGAAGTAATGGATTTAGTCCGAAAAAAATATTTCGAGATTTTAACAGATCTTCACGTTTTGAGACCCTAGCAATCGTTTAAGGTCATTTTCTGACTGATATCTGTATGTGTGTGTGTGTATGTGGTCAATTTTTCGCCTTCGATATCGTAAAAACGGAACAACATACGGCCATGCCGATTGTTCTATTGTGTTTACTTATCAGCTTTTAACTTAGATCTGATTAGATTTTGAGTCAAATCGGTTCAGTGGATCCCGAGATATTAAAAAAAACGTTCTCAATATCACGTATTAACATAGGTAAAAAAATATAAATGAATTCTAGATGTTATAATATGAAAAAAATGTAAATATTTTTTTCTCTAAAATGTAGTTTTCGAGAAAAAAAATATTTTACTAAAAAAAATAAAAATTGTACGTAAATCAAGGTAACCATGATTTTTGCTATATTAAGCTAGCCATCAGTAGATCACTAAACAAAAAAGAGGGCCATGCTTTTTTTCAAAGAATAAAAAAAGAGTGTTTATTTTTTGCAAATATTTACTAGGTGGGAAGTATAGGACTGGTCATCAGTCGAATTTTTATGCATAGAAGGGACCATGTGATCTAGTGGTTAGCGCGACGGCCTCTAGATCAGACGGTCGTGGGTTCGAATCCCACCTGCGCTCATGGATGTTTTGTAATGTTATTTAGTTTTAAAAAAGTTGTTATTTAGTGTAGTTGAAAGACGCTATAATGACCTGAAATGTCGACGCGTCTATAATCTACAATAATTAAAAATAAATGGTCCATTAAATAAATGGTCCATCATGGACGCAAATATAGAACCGGTGTTTATTATTTATAAAAGTTTTTAAAAATAAGTCATTTTTTCATATCTTTCGAGGAAAAGCTGCAAATCGAACAAAATTTTGCTTGTCTTTTTATAAAACACCCATTTTTTTTAAATGGCTAGCCAAATTGTAAAATAACGACGAAGATTTAACCATCAGGTCCTCTAGGCGTTTTATATAACGACGGATTGTCTAATCTGGCTGCTACATATACACATTCTTCGTTTCATTGAGCTAGCATTTTACCCTTCAAATCGTCGAGGCAGTTTCACTTAAAAAAATGCCACTATCGGGACTTAACTTAAATTTCAGTCCGTTTCTTAAAAACATGTTTCACAAGTTTTCCGAGAGGGCAGTGTAGCCTAGTGCTTAGCGTGCTTGGTATCAGCCTCTATAGACCAGACTGTCGTGGATTCGAATCCCACCTGCGCTCATGGATGTTTTGTGATCTCATTTAGTTTTAAGTTAGTTGTTATTTAATGTAATTTAAGACGCTAATGACCTAAGTTGTCGACGCGTCTATAATCTACAATAAATGAAACTAATCCCACTTCTGCAGCTCATTGATGTTTTGGGATGTCATTTAGTTTTAAGTTAGTTGTTATTTAATGTAATTTAAGACGCTAATGACGTAAATTGTCAACGCGTCTATAATCTACAATAAAATAAATTCAGTAGAATCCGGATAGAACGACTTTCAAGGGACCGGCGACATTATGTCGTATTAACCGGACGACGCACAAAGCGGACTCATAATATATACTTAAATGAAACCTAACTTGAGTTTGCATTTACGTCGCTAAAAACGGTTAGTCGTTATAAACGAAGTCGTAATAGACGGACTCTACTGTAAACAACTTTTCCGTTTCGTGCCGCTTACAAATTATTTCTCGTCGAGCTAGAGAGCCGGTTTTGTATTGTTGATCACGATCGGCTTGTATTATAGGTACCTCTCAAATTTAAACGAGCTCAACTAAAAGCGTATTTCTCTCTCTTGCACCTAGCGTCGTTCACAACAACCGGTAGAGCGAGAGTCGGAGGGGCCATTTTAACAGATCGCGTCGGCTCGTGACACCGCGGCATCGTAGGCTAGCATAGTGCGGGCGCGACTCCAGTCTCGTATTTGTAGTGTTGTACTCCGTACCTCTGCTACCTGTTTAATATACCTTTATTATAAATTCTTGTTTTTTTATAATAGTGTACAATTTTTTAATTTGTTACGAAATCAAAAAGTGTACTTAAAATCAAAAGTGTATGTAAAGTGTTTGATTTATTGTTGTGATTCGGTTGTTGTTTTACCACTTGTTACCTGTAGCAACCGACGCGTCGATATCTACCTTTCTCTCTTTGATGATGTCACCTATGACGTAAGCATTCCATTGTATATACTTACCTGTACTTGTTTATTGTAAATCATAATAGGGCGTTAATTAGTTTGCAAATGTGTACTTCTAGGGAATGTTAACTGGGACCCTGGGACAGAAAAATCTGCATATTTCGCTGGGTGAATGCAAATCCACAACCACGTTTTTGAGAAAATGCAACTTAAAATTATTTCGGTAAAATTCTACAGAATGGACACACGATTTTTAGAGATTATTAAGACGAATCCTCGCAGGGTGCAGAATTTCTACGCGGGGGGGTGTTGGTGCAATGGCGTTTTTCTAACGGGTGAAAAGGGGGTGGTTCAGGGGTGGAGTTCTCAAAAGGGAGAGTATGTATGAGCGTGTGTCCATTCATGAGGATTTTATCATAGTTCTGTTAGAAAAAAATAGTGCATTATTTAAGTTGCATTTTCTCGAAAAAACTGCATGCACCCATGAGCGAATTTTGTTTTTACACTTTCGTGGTCAAAGATGGACCATATATGTGTTGCCGAAAGGTGTACAGCTTGTCCCAGTTTTGGAGATTATTAAGACGAATCCTCGCAGGGTGCAGAATTTTACGCGGGGGGTGTTGGTGCAATGGCGTTTTTCTAACGGGTGAAAAGGGGGTGGTTCAGGGGTGGAGTTCTCCAAAGGGAGAGTATGTATGAGCGTGTGTCCATTCATGAGGATTTTATCATAGTTCTGTTAGAAAAAAATAGTGCATTATTTAAGTTGTATTTTCTCGAAAAACTGCATGCACCGATGAGCGAATTTTGTTTTTACACTTTCGTGGCCAAAGATGGACCATATGTGTTGCCGAAAGGTGTACAGCTTGTCCCAGTTTATTGATAAACGCGAGTGCCCGTAATTTACAAAATATATAGCACCGTTCAATTTTATTTTTAATTTCGTTGCCGAAACGTATACAGCTCGTCTCACTTACCTGGGTGGCCCGTATTTGACAAAATCTACAAACTGCTTCATTTTTGTAAATTGAGAGGGCCATGCTTTTTTTCAAAGAATAAAAAAAGAGTGTTTATTTTTTGCAAATATTTACTAGGTGGGAAGTATAGGACTGGTCATCAGTCGAATTTTTTTATTATAAGAATATTTGCGCTTGTCGCAACTAAATTTCAGTTCAACTAAATTCATTTAGTTGTCAGGACCAAATTTTTTTCTCAGTGTAGGATTTTATAAATTATAAAAAAAAGTATTGGTTACCTACATATTATCTAAGCATTAATATTTATCGATTTTTGTTTTTTATTCTAACCTATAATTATTATTAATATTAATGCATGTATTTTTCATTCGTGTTAATTTTATTTTCGCATTTTTATGCGTGTTTAAAATGATGTCAACCTTGATATTGTAAAAGAACAAAACACAGTAGTCGATTGTTATCGCTTTTTATGGCGAACTTTATTTTCTGTTATAGGCCGAACCACCGAAATAAAAATAAATTTATTTTACCTCATGCAGAAATAAAACATTAGTGTGTTTCACTATTTACGCTTTGATCTTTTCTCATTGCGTGTGGTTTAAAATACATCAGTGATGGAATTAGTCATAAAATTACTATATAAAAAAAGACTTCTAATGTTGAGAAATTCATGGCCACTATATGGAATGATAATGCTTTTGTTAAGTATTCAACTGGTGTCTTTATTGAATCTATGAAATCATAAACACCTATAGGTACATAATTATAATAGCCATGGGCATTGGGCGTACCTCGTAATACGGGAGAATGCAGAGGCCAAAGGCACTTCTAAATTTTACTTGGAATGGCAATTAATTTACTTAATTGGATCTCTAAAAAATACATCGAAAAAAAGAATCACTTAAAATGTTTAATAGAGGCTATCATTCATTAGAGAGGGGTAAGGGAGAGGGGAAGATTGTGGATTATAGACGCTCAACAGCTGAAGTCATCAACGTCTACCCATTCATTAGATGAAATAGATAATTAATATTTTAAATTTTAAGTACCTAATGAATAAAAAATTGGAATCGCACAATACTCGATATCGTTGATGGAAGAAACTTCTCGACCCTACAAAATTATTTTAATTTGCGGTCACGTTTCATAAATAACTACATTTTAATATGTGAAGGGTCTTCTGTCAACCGTATCACAAAAGCAACTGCCCATTGTACACGATCGTAAATGAAAACAGTATAGATTGCCTCTGTATCGCCCCGGATCGCCCTTGAATCGCCCTTTTATTACCCCTTATCGCTTGAGATATCCTTGGATCGCTATCAAATCTCCCCAGTATAATCCTATATCGCCTCAGATTATTACCCCATATCGCCTGAGATCTCTTTGGATCGTCTCAGATCTCCCCGGTATAAGCTTATATCGCCTCGGATTACCTTGGATCGTCTCGGCAAGGGAACGAAAAATCGCCCCGTGACACCCCTCGATAGAACCTATTCGTACAATTTAAATTATTGTTAGTTATTATTGTAGATATTATATACAGATTCTGATTGGAATACTTATAACCTAAAAGAAATGTTGACAACCGATCGAAGAGGGTAGAATGTATGCTGACGGTGGAGTTTTGCGTCACTTTTGTGGCATTTTACCGAGTCACCTTGGCAGAAATTTTGGGACGCGCCAGTAAAGATGTTCCATAAAAAATGGTTGCCATATTGCTTGAAGAAACCGGCTATAAGCGGTTTGTTAAACAGCATAAACAATAAACGTTGCTAAAATGATTTATAAGAGAAAGTACCGCGATAATTTCACTACGCATTTGCGGAATAAATTTTATAGACAAACTAGGACTGCCATATAGCTAAACTTTTACTGACGCTGATGTCCTCAGCTGTTGAGCGTCTATAATCTACAATCTGTCTGTCCAAACTTTTACTTGATTTCAATTTTATAATCTATACTTTAATCGAAAGTTTGTCCTTGTGCAGGTCAAAAGACCGACCACTTTCCTGAGCTTCGGTTTACTGAGTCTGATCAAGTCCTCTGCAAGCTCATTAACGTAAGGATAATATATTTTGAAAACACCTTCTGGCGTAATTCTCTGATAATAACGTTTTTATCGCGTGCAATAGTGTTGTTAGGAATATGAATTTCGGATTTGGATATTATTAGGTTAGGAGTCTTTTATCGGTTTCGGTTACGGCTACGAAACTATTTCGGATATCCGATAGTTTCGGTTATGGTTTCGGACAATCAGTCTGTCCAAACTTTTATTTGATTTCAATTTTATAATCTATACTTTAATCGAAAGTTTGCCCTTGTGCTGGTCAAAAGCTTGACCACTTTCCTGAGCTTCGGTCTACTGAGTCTGATCAAGTCCTCTGCAAGTCCATTAGCGTAAGGATAATATATTTTGAAAACATCTGCTGGCGTAATTCTCTAATAATAACGTTTTTATCGCGTGCAATAGTGTTGTTAGGTATATGAATTTCGGATCTGGATATTATTAGGTTAGGAGTCTTTTATCGGTTTCGGTTACGGCTACGAAACTATTTCGGATATCCGATAGTTTCGGTTATGGTTTCGGACAATCAGTCTGTCCAAACTTTTATTTGATTTCAATTTTATAATCTATACTTAAGCAAAAGTTTGCCCTTGTGTAGGTCAAAGACCGACCACTTTCCTGAACTTCGGTTTACTGAGTCTGATCAAATCCTCTGCAAGTCCATTAGCGTAAGGATAATATATTTTGAAAACACCTGCTGGCGTAATTCTCTGATAATAACGTTTTTATCGCGTGCAATAGTGTTGTTAGGAATATAAATTTCGGCATCTGGATATTATTAGGTTAGGAGTCTTTTATCGGTTTCGGTTATGGCTACGAAACTATTTCGGATATCCGATAGTTTCGGTTACGGTTACGGAGCTCCATAACATCCCTGCTGTGCATTGTACAGTGCTGGACATTACCTAGAAGTCATTTGATTTTATCTGCACGTCTATGTGCACGTGTTTTAAAAACAAAAGAGAACCTACACGTAGTCGTCTGACTATATCAGTTGTTGTTGCACAAGGTGTGGCGCAAAGTTTCTTGAAAATCGCCATAAATACCGCTGCGGTGAGAAACGTTTAAAGAATATTGCCGAGCTCTTTAATATACTCTATTCGTACTGTGGAAGAGACAGGCTAAACCTCGCGCGGCGAAAGATAAAGATAGTTACTTCTTACCACAACAGTTTTATTGATGAATGTACATTTCGAAAGCTATAGATGCTTTCATCTTCAGCAAACTCTATACATCATGTATAGTGTTTGCTGAAGATGAAAGCATAGCTTTCGAAATGTACATCCATCAATAAAACTGTTGTGGTAAGAAGTAACTATCTTTATTTTTGTTTTTATTCCAACCACATTGCTCATATATTTTTATATAGGCTACCTATAACCTAGTCAAGATTGAAGTCAGGTGACTATTTTTTTGTATCACGTATGCTTGAAGTCTAGATTTTGCTGTTATACAGACCACGCCTTCACTCCGTAGTAGGATTTTTCAGAAATTTCTTAGTATCGCATAGCTCCAAAATTTGATAAAGGGGCTTCATTATCAGGTCGCGCTTGAGGATTTCCACTATCCAATATTATTGGTTAATCCACCACTAGGAGTAAGTGTAGCTGGATTTTGAGTGACACAACTTTGCAATGTTTTGAAATGAAATTGTAATATTTTATGGTCATATTTGCTTTCAAAATTACCCAAGACTCCCAAAATTTTTTAACAATACCACGCACCTGAATGTTTACATTAGTTCGAAGGTGGTATCATTGTTAAATGACTGGTGTGAAATGTCTATAAAAACAGATCTATTTACACAAGCCAAGGTATTACGGCGACTGTTTGTTTTTATATACACAGTCATTTTACCTGGCCTACAAGATGCGCATGCGTGAAACCATGTGATTTTGTTATAAACAAATGAGCACGCCTAACAGTATTGTTTAAATAACAACATGCTGTAAAAACGTTCAGCGGATTTTTAAACTCTTGGTTTATATTGATTCAAAGCGCTTTTTTAAAAAGGACGAATCAATTGACTGTTCTTTACGTTGTCGATTTATTTGCCAGTTAAATTTTAATTCATGTTTGCAATACACTAGCTTTCCGGGTAAATGTTTTGTTCGGCAACGAAATAATCAAGAGCAACATAAATCTCTTACAGAACACTTTACTGTATTTCTTATTATAGTATAGCTTAGAAATCGTGTGTGGGATCCCTGATTTGTTTTTCATTGATTTGTTTTTCATTTTTTCGCTCACTGCTCATTCCCCTTTTGTGGTAGCGTAGGTAATCTATGCTATACTCGGAAAGAGGTAGACTTAAATGTAAATAATTTTTCAAGTTAGGTCAGTAATTGTCCACGATAACTTTTCCTTTATTATTTTTTGGGGGCAGTATAGCCCAGTGGATAGCGTACTTGGTACCGCAGCCTCTAGACTAGACTATCGTGGGTTCGAATCCCACCTGCGCTCATGGAATTTTTGTGATGTTATTTAGTTTTAAGAAAGTTGTTATTTAGTGTAGTTGAAAGACGCTAATGACCTGAGATGTCGACGCGTCTATAATCTACAATAAAAATAGATAAATCCTCTATTATTGAATACTGAGATCAAATACTTTTTTATACTCTACAAATTTAGTGTGAGTTTGTAACCATAATAGTCAGGGCCGATTTCAAGGGGTGACGAGTTGGGCCACTATTCAGTACAGATCATTATAGACATATAGAAATCTAGGGACGTAGTACAAGCGAGTGGGATAGTTGCTGTTAAGGGGGGCGGTGAGGAAGCAAGTGTGCCCACATTCTATTAGTCGCTTTAGTTGAGCATGCGCAAAGACGCGGCCAATAGAACGTGGGCACATGCATAGCATGGATATTTCCATAAGACAGCCATGCACCCTTCCCTGAATGGCTTCCCCCCTCGTCTAAAATGTTACTTTATACTACGCATACCCAGATTTCTATATCTATGTACCTACAGGTAAAATAAATTCACTATAATAGTACGGTTCTCGAATTGTAAATATCGAAATACCGTTTTCTCTGTATAGGGGCATAAATCTGCAGTCCGGGTCTCATAACGGTTAAAAAAAGAACTTTCAACCCAACGTACTTATTCACATATGTGAAGAAATTTACTAAGTATAGATATAGTACTATATAGGTATATGTATTACCTATGTACATTTAAAATTTAAATAGACATAAAATATGCATGTAGCATGATGTCGTCATCATTTAAATATTTGGCCAACAACTTTTTAAAAACAACCTGTTCTGTGACTAGTGTTCTTTCATTTTGTTTATTATTTTTCAATAGCGTTACCGCACCA
Source organism: Mongoloraphidia duomilia (assembly GCA_039654895.1). Taxonomy (NCBI): domain Eukaryota; kingdom Metazoa; phylum Arthropoda; class Insecta; order Raphidioptera; family Raphidiidae; genus Mongoloraphidia; species Mongoloraphidia duomilia. Next base: position 3,078,180 of record CM077522.1, on the reverse strand, counting down.
TCTTTTTTTCAAGGTATCTACTAAAAATGCATACATTTTCACTCAATGTGTAATAGATTTTGTTTCTATAAAGTAGTTAATTAATAAAAAGTGTAAATTGCGCTCATTACCTACCTATTTTTTATATAAATAAATAATTGAATTTATATTTTATTAGCTTTAGATTCAAGGTCAACATTAGGATTTCTGGCATCCAAGAAAGATAATCTTAGCGCCTTAAATAACGCATTTATAGGGTTAACAACAGTTTTACTTTGTAATTAGAAGATTCGAGATAGAAAACAAGGCGTTCTCTAAGTTTCTAAATTACCAATATATTGAACCGGCCCTGCGTAAATTGTAAAACCTTGGATTACGATTTTTTTTCAAAATTATATCAACTAAATTTCGTGACGTTAGTGAAAATAATAGATGGTATAAAAAATGTGCTATAAAATAGAATAATAACACTATGAAAAAAAACAAAATTATATCTAATTATATTTGCTATTGTTCGTATGTTCTGGCCATACAAAATATACCTACGTTAAGCAACGTGTACTTAGCTAGTATCGCATACTTTATTGCAGTGAGTAACCTACTTTCTGGTATATTTTTTTTTTTAATTACCTACGCAGGTATAGGTAGTAGGTACTCTTCTAGTACTTACTATAATTTATGAGTTACAATTAGGCGATTTTTGGAAATCTAATAACAATAAACTATGCTACCGACTGTTTTCAAATTAATTTTAAGACATACTTTTAAAAAAGTGCACTAACTAGAAAACAAATTAGAAAACAATTAAAACTGTCCAGTGACCCTTTAACATTTTTGGTATTTTTTTCCGTTAGTTTAGGCCACTATCTATAAATTTGACAAATTTCACAATTCTCCAGTTCGGCATATCTGGAAATTAGTTAGCATTTTCGAGCACAAACAAAATTTTCTGTTTTTTAGTTTATATAAATCAGGTACCAATTTTTGTCGCTTGTTGGAGAATCAATATCTCCGAGTGGCGAGTCTCTAACAAAAATATATTATATTGGTATACGTATAAAAGTATACACCGTTAAGAGTTTAAGACAACCGGTTCGTAGGTTGTTTGTGCAGTTTTTAATCGGCTTGGGAGTGGTATAAAATATTTAATAAACGTTAGTTAAATTTTATTTGAAAATTAAAGTCGATCTTATAGATCAAATCGACAAAGCATCGTATACTGTAAGAAATGAGAAGGCCGATTACATAGATTATTGATGGTTCATTTGCAGCTAGCGATTAATCTGGTTTAGGCACACAAAGAGACAATGGCGTCGCAAACAGGTATCGCCGCACATCGCGTAGATTCCATAAAAACACATTGCGCATGCGTGGTTACTAATTTTACATTAATTTGTTTTGTATTCATCCATTTTATATATGTAACTATACATTTTATTTTGTAATTTTTACACACTTTATTGGAATATTACACAAATTATGTAATTTTAATTTACATTATGTAAAAATCACTAACTTTACAGTAAAAGTCCAAGTTTTTATGACGTTTTCTGTGTAAAAATAAATAATAATGTAAAATCATTTAGAAAATCGAGCGAATTCTACCTTAACTTTCAAGGTATTTTTACATCCATTTTTTACAGTGTATAGGGCCTCCAATATCCGGCACTTTTTGAAATTTGTTCAACCATAATTAGACTTTTATTTAGGTATCTAATATTATTTGTAAGCAAAACTCATTTAAAATTATATCAGGAACAAATCTCAATCCATAAAAAACATTATATTTACCGCCTTTAAAACTTAAAATGCCATAATTCTTACAGGGTGTTAACCCGATAAGATTATTACTAATAGGGGTTGTAAAATAGTCTGGCACTTCTGTAAATATTTTTACGATCCTCTCAGCATGAGGTCTTTAACACCGCAAAAATTCAACCGAAAAAGAAACATAATCCACATATTTGACACCGCTTAAGAAACTGAACTTTACTAATAAATATCTTATATCCGTGAACACGGGGGGTAACCTGAATTTTGTTGGGGTGATTGACCTTTTAATATTCTATCTATAACAGGTAAACATGTTAACTTTTGTTTATTTTTAACAACAAAATTATGCAACTTGTCTGAAATTTGTAAATATAATTATTTTTATTGAATGAACTCTTTAAGAAATACAGTGTTGTGATTGGAATTTTTGGTACTTAATTTGCATTGTTTAGTTCCATTAATTACCGGTTTCTGGAGCTACAGTTACCAACATGGATATTAGACAAACTGGCTTATTGTAATGTACGTGAAATATGTTAAAATTCATAGTTTTTGAAGTGAGTACTTCTTATGCGACTGCGTTTGCGCAAGGCGTTAAACATCGACGCGGGCGCTCCACTACTTTCTATGAGAGGTATACGCGGGGTACGGGGAGTTCTGTCCGCCGTGCCAGTATCAAGTGGTGCAACGCAAAATCAACGTTCTATCTCTTTTACTCTTCTACGTCATTCAACTAATTTGGCAGGGACGGATTTTTGCCGCCCTTGGGCTAAACGAGTATTTGCCGCCATTTTTTCTCAATTCCTCTCCCAAACCTCCTTCCATTCCCTATATATCATTAATATCGTAAATAAAACACTATTTTCTTCTTTTTTGCCATCCCTACGAACTTGCCGCCCTGGGCTATAGTCCTTTAAACCCCCCTGTAAATACGTCCCTGTAATTTGGTGTAATAAGTATTCACTTCAGCCGTGTCACTGACTCACTGTGTGTGTAAAAATGTAAGATGAAGAAGCAGTGGCGAACTAAGGGGGGGGGAGGGGCGGCTCGCCCCGGGCTTCTGAACCTGGGGACCTCCAAATCTCGAGAAGCCCTTCTTAATCAAATCCCAAACAAGGCCAAAATATATTTAGTAAGTAAGAGGCAGTTTGGAGTTGGAGGCCCCGTACGTATGCAAAATATAAACGTAGGTAGGTTACCTACCTACAGACGCTAATGACCTTTGTTGTCGAACGTCTATAATCCACAATTCAATTAGGCTACCTACCTACCGTTTATTATAAATATTTGATTTTTTTGTCAGCCATTACATCTATATTCTATACTTATTATTAATTTTTTACGAAATTTATACTACAAATACATCAATTTTTAAGCAGACCGGGGGCCTCATTTAGTTCTGCCGCCCCGGGCCTCCGACGGGCTTAGTCCGCCACTGTGAAGAAGGTTCTGTTTTGGACACAGTCATATAAGAATCAGATAGGTTTAATAACGTTTAGATGATTATAATTTGTAAAGGAAGTGGGAATGATTCATTTAATAATGTGGAAATGAATTTTAGAATCGCATGAATGATTCATATATAGGTATGCGTAATTAATAATTAGCATAATATATTTAATAACGTGCTTCCATTTTCACATACTGGGTGCTATTTTAAACACGCTTAATATATTACTTACTTACTTACGACAAAGATCTTAAACAGTTTAAGTTAAAGATTGTAATAAAATAAAGTTACACGTTTTTTTTATATAATTTAAAATGTAGGTATACAAAGTTACGTTTTTATTTATTTGTATTTGAAGATACAAAACATCATTATATTTGCGTATTTTAACGATATAACATTTAATGAGCCATTTTCCTGAGAATAGTTCTTTCAATTATCCACGAGATGCAGCACTTGTGGTAGGTACAAAAATTATTTATTCTCCATTAGAGTCGTGTCATTTTAGTGGTATAACTTAATTATTAAGTTATACCACTAAAATGACACGGCACTAATGGGTAATAAATAATGTTTGTCCCTACCATAAGTGCTGCCTCTCGTGGATAATTGAAGGAACTACTCTCAGGAAAATGGCTCATTCGTTCAGCTCAATTAGCAGACTAGTCGATGATTTTTTTTTATCGGGGCGAGCCACCACTATGGAAAACTAGAACTGACCTTGAGGGAAAAACAATTGAATTTCTATAGGCGGCTATCAAACATAGACGCTTATGACCTCAGTTGTCGAGCGTCTATAATTTACAATTCATTCATCAAACATATGACACCCCGTATATTTATAATTGCATGCTTTATTTTTATCAGTGACTAACGTGTCTTTAAAACCACTTACCTGACGATGGAATGTGTAATAATTGCTTTTGTGTAATTTGTTTTGTTGCGGTAATAGTTAATTGATAACGCTTTATCAGTATCATTGAAAATATTTGAAACTATGCTTCAGAGTACTGTCATGAATAATTATACACTGTAAGAAATGAGAACGTCGATTACTATAGATTATCGTTGGTCCATTTGTAGCCAGGGATTAATCTGGTAATAGGCACACAAAGAGACTATGGCGTCGCAAACAGGTATCGCCTGCACATCGCGTAGATTCCATAAAAACACATTGCGCATGCGTGGTTACTAATTTTACATTAATTTGTTTTATATTCATCCATTTTATATATGTAACTATACATTTTATTTTGTAATTTTTACACACTTTATTGGAATATTACACAAATTATGTAATTTTAATTTACATTATGTAAAAATCACTAACTTTACAGTAAAAGTCCAAGTTTTTATGAAGTTTTCTGTGTAAAAATAAATAATAATGTAAAATCACTTAGAAAATCGAGCGAATTCTACCTTAACTTTCAAAGTATTTTTACATCCATTTTTTATACTTAATAACAGTTTAGAAATTAGAATTGTCTGTGGAACCAGCTGCCATTTATTAAAAAAAATAGGTAAAAAAACTTTTAAGTTAAACGGTTTTATTTTAAATCATCAGCTGTACCAAAAAATAGAAAATAATTAGAACACAAACCAAGGGGCACTTTGTGTCTGCGTCAGCGGAATAAGTAATAATCTGGGACTTTTAACAGACTAAAATAAAAACGTGGGGCGCATTTAAATATTTCTGTCGGTGGGCTTGGAAACACATTTTTCTAGACAAGCCGTTCTTATTTAATAATTATACAGTCGTTATACAGATTTTAATGCGCCCCACGTTTTTATTTTAGTCTGTTAAAAGTCCCAGATTATTACTTATTCCGCTGACGCAGCGACACAAAGTGCCCCTTGGTTTGTGTCCTAATTATTTTCTAGTTTTTGGTACAGCTGATTATTTAAAATAAAACCGTTTAATTCAAAAGTTTTTTTACCTAATTTTATTTTCTAGTTTTTAAGAGTTCCACTGTCCACCTCCTGATTCCATCATCAGACCCTCGTTACCAAGTTAAAATTATCATAATATTGTATTGTCACGGGAACTCAATGTGTGTGCAAAGTTTCATAAGAATCGGTTAAGTATAAGAAGTACTTAGTTGTTCTCTCAAGATTTGAAACAAAGATAGTAACAATCAAACAAATATACGGGGTCAAGCTAATTAAAACCGTTAAAAAAAAGACGGTCAAGTGCGAGTAGAACACGCGCCCAGAGGGGTCCGTACCGAAGTCCGCGCTAAGGGCGCAAACCCCAGAGGGGCGCGCAATCAGCAATGCGAATAGTATTGTTTTATTTGAATATATCAAGCAAAGAATTTTTGAGGGGCGAGGGCACGAAATCAGAATCTTGCTCTGGGCGCCAAGTACCCTAGGTCCTTAGCTATAACACCGCTATTAAAACTTTATTTTTATTTTGTCTATAAACGGATACACGTCAACATATTAAATGTACAAAAGATATTATAGAAAAATGCATAAATAAAATTGATAAATAAATTAAAATTAACAATAATTAAACTTGGGTATTTAATTGTTACAGGTTCAGGACCGGCTGGAGGATCAGCCCCCGGATATAGAGCCTGTGTCTACTGGGAACCGCGAATTAGTTACTGAATTGACGTCTGTCTGTAGTCGATCGAGAAATCGAGAAGCTCACGAACTCGCGTCTTTGTTATCGAGTCCACATTTGCGAGAACTGATTAACACGCACGATAAGGTCGCTGAAGAACGAATGTCAAAGCCTGTTAATCGAGAATCGAAATCTCCAGTTCAACCGCCGTTCGAATTACCAGCCAACGGAATGCACGCCGACGCAATTAGAATGGTGGGGTTGAGGAAGAATCCCAACGAACCGTTGGGTTTAACTGTAAGTATTCGTTAATCCCTTGAGTTACGGCCCGGATTTCTGCCTAGGCCAACAAAGCACCGGCCTAGGGACCCATCCGCCGAGGGAGCCCCGGCCAGGGCGGAGGTGGAAATTAAAGAAAAAAAAAGCCCAACAATTTTGTAAGATAACCCAATTGGCGACTTTTTTTTGTGTTAAATTTCCGTTCAATTCCATTTCCTCCCCTTTTTTTTGGCTTGGGGGGCCCAACTGCCAAGTGCCTAGAGGTCCTGATTCTTTAAGTAAGGCACCGGCCTAGGGGCCCATCCGCCGAGGGGTCGGTCAGGACGGAGGTGGAAATTAAAGAAAAAAAAGCCCAAAAATTTTGTAAGATAACCTACTGTCCAAATTTCAAGTTTCTAGCTTCATCGATTTGGCCTAGGCGTTGATTAGTCAAAAAACCCTACATCCCCGTTTGAACCACTCAGGGGTTAAATTTATTTCTAAAAACGATTTATTCATGTATTGTCATCGGGAATACATATGTGTACAAAATTTCAAATCGATCGGGTATGTGGAAGTCGTTCAAAATTAACTTGCAAGATTTGACTTAAACAAACAAAGTAACTAACATACATTGCACGTTAAATAAAAGCTTGTAATAATTAACATTTTTCAATTTTCAATTTTTTTGACAGGTTCAAGTAGACGAATCGAACAACTTAGTAATTGCAAGAATACTCAATGGCGGTATGATAGATCGTCAAGGATTACTTCACATCGGTGACGTTATCTTGGAAGTAAATGGAGTATCGGTATATACTCCAGAGGAACTAATGTCCGAAATATCCAGTGCGAAAGAATCAGTTACGTTGAAAATTGGACCGAACGTGGAAGACGGAGTACATACCGGATCAACTGGACAGGTAACCAATGGTACAAACACTGTTAATGGGGTTGCTAAGAAACTCAAGGTAAGTTCGTAGATGGTTTTTGTTTCCCTTTTGTTTTTTTTTTGTTAATTTATTTTGTTTTATTGAATTTTTTATGCACTTGGTGTTTTGCAAATTTATAAGATTTTTTCCGTCTGTGTTTATATCTGACTTTCTGAGAAAGCGTACTTTTACGCAGGCGTGGATTGTTTTTTCAGAGACGTTAACATTTGTAGGGACCCTGAGAGAGAGACTTGAGTAATTCGTTATTTGTTGGAATTAAGAATTGGGAGGGCCCGGGCCTTCTCCAACTCCGGGAGTCTGAGACGTTCCAGCGTCTAGCGCCCCTGGCCAGTCTGCACCTGCTTTTACGGGTCTTTTTACCTTTACTTACGCCATTTCAAAGGGTAAATAAATTAGTTTTGATTGAGATGCATATTTTCTTTAAATTTTCGGTTATATAATTTTTTTAGCTTAAAAACTTCGAAAAATACTCACTTAAAAATGAAATAATCGGCATGACTTAACACTGACGCTATGCCATCTAGTGGCAAAAATAAAAATAAATCAAAATGTAGTTTCGCGATTAGGCCACGCCTCCGTGTAAAATCTCTATAAGTACTAAAGCTGATTTTGCACATTGTTGTTTTTGTTTTGCATGTCACTTGTTATGTAGAATGCGTTGTATTTGTTTGTTTTTTAATTTCATTTTTGTTGTCATTTTTCTCACAAAATACACTGGGCTTCTATGTCGGGTATAGTATGATTTTATATTAATTAATAAAGTACTAAAGCAATCAAGGCAACAAATTAGTGATACACGTAAAATGTAAAATGTGAAACACCAGCACCTGTGTATTAAAATATGTGTGAATTTTACTTTTTAATTATGAAAAAAAATTTAAATAGATACGCAAATGTTAGAAATCACTATTAGAAAATTTCTTTTATACCTTCGGCTTCAGTCAGCGGTGAAAAAAAGCCGAAGTTCGACTTCGGCTAAAAAGCTGACAATCGGTCGGACGCTACTAACCGCTTATCAAATATAGAAAAATTATAATAAAAATTAAAATAATCTTTACGATCATAAATCGTATGTATAACCCAATTATACTCTTAGAACGACACAGTGACGTCATCAGCCTATTGACGACAACACACCACCCACTTAGCAATGGACTGTCTGAATTGAATTGTAGATTATAGACGCTCGACAACAGAGGTCATTAGCGTCTAAAATGGACTGTCTGCTTGACAACCGTTACCCTTTCTGCTGCTCTAATTGTTTTTACCATAGACGGTGTGTATGAGACAGAAACAATTCCGTTGTCGAGTGATGACGTCTCGGGTCATCCTCATAGTATTGTGTCTACATATTTTATTTATTTCATTGTATGTAATTTTAACAAAGTTGGTTTGTTGCAGTGTTACATGAGAGCCCTGTTTGACTATGACCCAAAAGAAGATACTATCCTGCCTTGCAAAGAAATAGGATTGCCGTTCAGCCGAGGAGATATTTTACAAGTAAGATTTTTTTATGATAAATACACCTTATTTTTTACACATTTTGTACCGATAACAATATTAAAATATCGTTTAAAAGGGTTTTAGCCATACCCACTATAAAATAGCTGCTTTACATGCATATATGCATGCATGTAAAATGACTTTTGACAGGTCGCTGTACGGGAACGTATCTTTCCCACACTAGTGTGGGAAAGCAAGCCATTTCCATAGTGATTTATATTTATTCACCTGATCCGTCTGCTACTCCTGTGCGTGCCTCGGCCTACTATAGGAGTGAAGTTTGCGACACAAATGAACTGTCAAATTTTTTTGAAAATGCTGAAAATTAAGTGAAAAGGAGCTATTTTATAGTGGGTATGGCAAAAAATACCAAGTTGTAAAACAGCTTTATAAGCTGAACTTTGCCTTTTGGAGTTAACTAATAAAAAAATATTATTATTATTATTATATATCTCGTGCGTAATGATATTATGACGCTGGCGCTCGTTTTAACATAATGTCACTACTCGTCAGTAATACGTATCATTGCGCAACTAGATATACAATCTACTATTTCTATCAAATTCTGCTGAAACGTTTCATATTAAAAATTATTTCGAAGAATAAATAAAACACACAAAACTGGCTATAGCTGTCCAACTTTATTTTTAATACTAAGTATTGTAGTAGTGCTTGAAAAGGGTGTCTTATAACAGACTGAAACGTAGTACTTAAAAATAAAGTTGGACAGCTATAGCCAGTTTTGTGTGTTTTATTTATTAAAGTAATCTTTTTCGCTGTCGGTAGAAGCTAATAAGTGAGTGTATTTCGAAGAATGATTTTAGAATATGAAAGTCATGTATGATTCTTCGTACTGATTTATTAATTTCGAAACGTTGTTTTAGATTGTGGATCAAAGAGATCCAAATTGGTGGCAAGCCAAACAAGTCGATGGCGATGGTCTAGCCGGTTTAATACCTTCTCAGGAATTAGAAGAACGTAGAAAAGCGTTCGTAGCACCTGAAGCCGATTACGTTCATAAAATAAGTATTTGTGGCGCTAGGATATCGAGAAAGAAAAAGAAAACAATGTATCAATCGAAAAGTAATAGCGAATTCGATAAAGCCGAACTTTTATTATATGAAGAAGTTACAAAAATGCCACCGTTTAAACGGAAGACTTTAGTTTTTATTGGACCTCAGGGAGTTGGCAGGAGAACTCTTAAAAATAGATTAATCAATAGCAATCCAGAAAAGTTTGGGGCAGTTGTACCATGTATGTAAACCTAATTTTTTATTTTATTTTTTACTAATGTTTTACTGTCTTTAAGAAAAATCGATAAGAAAACGAATTTTTCCAGGGATGAGACCTAGCTAGCTTGATATCTCTTTGTGTGTGTTTAAAAGACCACCAACATCTAAGGTTATTTGGGCCCAGCACCAATTCATATTTTTAATTCATTATTTTTTTTAAGATAAATAATAGTTTTATACGGCTGAAACGCAACTGAAATTTTTTTTTTTTCGTTGGAGAGCAGCTGCCAGCCAATTATATAATTGTCACGGTTGAGTATTGTAAGCTCATTCCGCCGCGAAACTGGAAAGGTTCAGGTTAGAATCCTGACTGTGACCACTGGTTGGTAAAATGATTTTTTCCAATATGTTTCGAAACAATTATATAATTGGCTGCTCTCCAACGAAAAAAAAATTATTTTTTTTAATAATAAATTGAAAATCCAACTGACACTTTTACCAGCTCGCGGGTTAGAACCTGGGAACTTGTAATAGAGGAACCACAGCAATGTAAACAACAGCATTGCTACACGCTCGGCCATTCTCAATCTCAAGCCCGATTGCTATCTTGCCCCCGAAAATCTCTATTCTGTAAATTTCATCAAAAACGTTAGAGCCGTTTTCGAGAAAAAATTTACATATATACAAGAATTACTCGTATTATAATATCGCGAGTAAATTTAAAGTGGCTGACCTCTATAGTCATTAACTGAAATTAATCCTAAGCAGGATGAACTCGAAACAAATTGGCCGCTACTGAATGGCAGAGCCTTAGACCATAGAAATGGACAACTAGAATCAAGTACTCTAGAACCTTCTATACACTTTACTCAACGTTTTTCATGCATGGCACTTTCACTTAGTCCGATGTTTTTCCGTATATCGATATAATTTAATGCATATAATCTGTCATGTTTTGTTGATTTTGTCAAAACACGGATTCAGAGTGAAGCTAGCGTTGCTAGTCCATAATTGTATTGTTAAAGGTTAGAGCAGGATGGAGACCCCATTAGAACATTGCCCATGCTGCCATCTATAGTTCGATTTAATTGCCAATAGGATGTCAATATCTATTCTATGTAATAAAAATAAATGTATTGATTTTAGATACATCAAGACCGCCGCGTGTTCTAGAAGAAAACGGAAAATCTTATTGGTTTGCTGACCGTGAAACAATTGAAAACGATATAAAAGAACATAAGTTTTTGGAATTCGGTGAACACAACGGACATTTATACGGCACACATTTGGATTCAATTAGAGATGTCATTCGTCAGGGAAAAATGTGTGTCCTCGATTGCAGTCCAGGAGCTTTGAAAACATTACACAACAGTACAGAATTTATGCCATATGTCATATTCATAGCTTCACCTGGTATGGAACAATTGAAAAACCTTTACGATTTTGGAACCAGTCAAGGATTTTCTAGTAGAAGTTTGACGGTATGTAGTAATTTTGTTCATTTAAAAACCGCGTACAGACCGAAGATCCAACGCAACCGAAGGCACATGTGTTTAGATATTCGGTACCGTTGTGTTCGGTGTGTACAGCATCACCGAACGTGACTGAACGCTTACTATGTCTTTCCAACAATGCTTGCTTGTAGAGCGGTACAACAAATGAAAGTTTGGTTTTGAACGAAACTTGATTCGTTTTTCTTCGAATTGCTTCTAACTTCAAACACCAACGACACAATTTACATGCTGTCGTTGGCGTTGGTTTGCATTGGAACTGCGGTCTGTACACAGCTTATCAACCAGTTGTCAAATTGGTGTCTAGTGATTTTATAATTTATATTAAATTTTACTGTTTAAAAAAAGGCGCAATTACAGCTAGTCTCAGTTAATAGCATTTTTCTTTAATGTTGCTTAAGATTCAGCAAGCTTGTGGAAGCTCATTCAATGATTTAGTTCCAAGAGAGTTTTTACATTAAATTTAATGCCGGTTTTAGTTATTGAAATGCATTTAATTCGGAAAACTAAGACATGTCAAAACGCGGACTTAATTTTTTTTTGCACTGGTAATAAAATCAATCAGTTTTCATGGCGTATTGCTCTCGTATTTTAAACGTATTGCGTCCCATACATTTCGTTCTTTTTCATACATTCGACTCGTCGCTATCCAACTCGTGGTCCAAAACTGCCAATGTATGGTAAAGTACTGACGATCCGAATATTTGAACCGCATCGATCGTCTTTTGATTTTCCTGTTGAACAACTATCGGCGGCTGCTTTTATGTCCACAGCTGTGTATTGACGCTAGCATACACTCGACTAAATAGTTGTTCGGCGGTCCGTTAGTTTAATAGTGTAACAAAACTGTTTTCTACGTGGGCGGAATAAATTATTTATTTACAAGAATTAAATGTTAACAAAAAAAAATAGATAACAATAAAATGCAATAATAACAACTATATACAATAATAATAAGGAACAGTAATTCTTAAACAAAGCGAAGCACTTCAATAACACTGAACAGATAGCTAGATTTATATACTGTATTTATTTGTTGTTTGTATACAACTGTATACAATAATAATAAGGAACAGTAATTCTTAAACAAAGCGAAGCACTTCAATAACACTGAACAGATAGCTAGATTTATATACTGTATTTATTTGTTGTTTGTATACAACTATATACAATAATAATAACGAACAGTAATTCTTAAACAAAGCGAAGCACTTCAATAACACCGAACAGATAGCTAGATTTATATACTGTATTTATTTGTTGTTTGTATACAACTGTATACAATAATAATAAGGAACAGTAATTCTTAAACAAAGCGAAGCACTTCAATAACACCGAACAGATAGCTAGATTTATATACTGTATTTATTTGTTGTTTGTATACAACTATATACAATAATAATAACGAACAGTAATTCTTAAACAAAGCGAAGCACTTCAATAACACCGAACAGATAGCTAGATTTATATACTGTATTTATTTGTTGTTTGTATACTATCACGACACTTTCACGACTGACTGCCTACGGTGACTGCCCCTGCTTATATAGAGCTACGCGGCTTAAACACAGCGCGTTCTAGTACTTTCTAGAATTCTAGTAGGCACTTGCATCTTTGACACCATTCCACGCCTCGCCACTGTGACTTATTCTCGATGCTTCTGTTGTCGCCAGCGGCGTAACATCTTGGGGTTTACTACAATAGTGAAATTATGGCACAACTGCAGATTGATTTTATGCGCACCTCTAACAACAAAACAGTTCAGTCGTGGAAACAATTGTGTATGCGCCTGGCTTAACATAACGTTTGCAGTGAGGTGTTTAGTGGACTGCGGTACGTCATACAAAGGCGGTTAATGTAAAAACAGTTGATTTCAAAACATTATTTATTCTTAGAAAAAACACCCATGCTAAAACGGGGACTATCTGTTAATTGATAATATTAATATCAAACACAGTAAAATCGTGTATGCATTGATATTTTAATTTTTGCCTGCAAAATTTAATTAGTTGAACTTGCAGTATTGTAAGTAGTTTTTTTGTATTATGATGAGTAGCTAAGTACTTTATTTAGTTTGCAGTATTTATAATATTTGTGTTGTATTGTTATTTGTGTTTTTTTTTCGCATGTACAGTTTGACAGGCAGAGTTCAATAAGGTTCAGTTCTCGAAGAGCCAGAACACTTGAATCGTTAGCATCTTTGTATGAGGTAAGGTTATAATTTTTATTTATTTTTATTTAATGTAAATAGTCATTTTGTTCGTTTCAAATTGAATATCATCTTGTTCAGTATAGTTGACAGTTCTAGTTTAAAAGTAAATATATTTGTAGGATGACGATTTAAGACGTACTTTGGAAGAAAGCGCATGCCTTCAACGAAGTTACGATAAATATATCGATTCAGTAATAGTAAACGAAGACTTTGATGTTACATTCCGTAAAATACTTGAAGCGCTGGAAGCATTGCAATCCGAAAACCAGTGGGTGCCAGTAAACTGGATATATTAAAATTTTATTTTGTGCGTTTTAATATTTTTTAAAGTGATATAAAAATATTTGTGATTTTAATTTTTGACTTTTTATATTAAAATATGTGTTTAGTGAATTTTTAAAATGACTTCGACTGATTTATAAAATATCTTTTACTTTTATAAATATAATTACAGTTTGATAATAAGTATTTCAAACACTAAAATCAGTTTATTGGATTAATACTAAGTGATTATGAAGCTTAATAATTTTATTCGTATGATAAAATGTACAAATGATTTACAGTCCTAACGAGAAGAATCTTTAGTTCCTCAGGTTATAGTTGACTTTTGTTTGTTGCATCCTGCAGCGATGTCAAATATGAGTACTTATAAGTATTGGGAGTAATCGGTACTTTCACTTTGAGTACCTAATCGTTACTTTGTATTCGTTACTGATTTCTAGTATCCGTTACCGAATTATTGGTATCCGTTACCGATTATTGGTATCCGTTACCGATTAATGAATATTTTTCATTACAAATAATAATGTACTTTCGGATCTACTCGAGTAACTAACGATTACTGAATAACGGATACTTAAAATAGACATCACTAGCATCCGATCCTCTATAATGTAATAAGGAAATGATTTAAAGTACAATCTAAATCATTTTTAAAAAGAGCGCCACAATCAATTTACGCTTTTCCTATCAATGATGGCCGGTGTCCGAACTCTTGAGGAATTCGTTAATAATTGAAGAAATTTTGTTTAATTTGTTGATATTATAATTTTTTATTACGGATTTTTGTAGTATACAATAATTTTGAATCCTAAAACTTGTCCCTAGGATTGTGGATCACTACGTATAAATTATATTAATTTTTTATTGAATATTTTAAAATTTTTTTTACAAATACTATATTTTGTATGTGGGAGTTGCCATTTATAAGATTATTGCAATACATACATGTATAAATAATTAACGTTCACTATAAATAATTCTAAAAAAAAATTGTGTAATGCTTAAGTAAAAAAATAAACTTGTAAACATCACCGCAAGTGCAAACATTTTAATTTTCAATGCTTGTTTGTTGATTGGTCAACTGATCAGTCTAATTTAAAAATATTCTAAAATTTTCAAATAAGTTTGTATATTTTTTTCTTATAATATATTTATCTGGGAACAGTGCAAAAGGCATAATTGTATTATTAAAATTATTAGTTATAAGTTTTCATATTTTTGTAATTATCAGATTTAAGGTTAATAATAAGCGAACACTTTCCCCATTTAAGTGTTCTTTAATTGGAAACACTAAACTCACAAAAGTATATTAATATAAAAGATATTACGGGAAGTAATTCAACAGATTAATATTGATTACACGAAACCCGTAGATTTATTTTGTTTTGTTTTGAAAATATTTATATCAAATTGATTTTTAATTAATTACATTGTAACATTAATTCTTTAAGTACCTATTATTATTTAATTTAATTCGTTGGCCTTCGTGTGGCAGCTATAATTTCAATGAAATATATTTTACTTGTAGCAGGGCATTAAAAAAAAAATATACCTACCTAAAATTATAATAATTTAGAATTTTAAGTTTAAATTGAAGATTGTGTTAACCCGATAACAATTTGATTTTAGAGAATAATTTCTACATTTCTCTAAAAAAAGACAGTCTATTTGAAATACATTGTGTAAATTGAATCGATTTGAAATATGCACCAAAAACAATTTGTTTTTTATGGTTCTACTTTTAAAATAATTAGAATAGTTTTTTTAAGAAAAATAATGTAGGTAATGTGATTGATTTTTTAAGACCAAGCGGAGATATCTCAAAGATACAAAAAGATAAATATCAGGAGAACCTTATTTGGTAAGTATTTATTACTAAATAAAAATACCTACAATACTGTACGTCATGCTTTATATAGTACCTCCATCTTTGTTATGTTAATCTATTATGATATAAAGTCCCCTTTTCAGTTATGTCTTGTATGTCAGCGATTAACTTGAAAACTGCTGGAATGATTTCAATATGGTTTTTAGGGTTGTATAGACCATTATTTTGGAGTGATTTAGATTATATCGTCACGTTAAGTCTACGGGTGGGGTGTGGGGATATAAGCGCAAGGCGGGGCTTTACCGCTAGTGTTAGCTACAAACTACATCGAGCGTCTATAATTTACAATATCTATCTACAAACTACATATTTTTAGCGACATCCGACGGAATTTTTTATCTTAGCATTGTCACTCTATTTGACATTGACCATTTTAAAATGGGAATCTCGATGGTGGCATAGGCAAAGCAGTGCTTAATATTATTAAACTAGTTTTTTATATTTTGCCGATTGTGGTTTTAAATAATTAATCACACTATTATAAAAACTAATATTAATAAGATAGATTGACAAAACTATTATAAATAGTTCACAGAATTTATTATTTACAATAAAATATAATTTTTTTAGAATTTTGCATGAACAGTGATTTTATCACCCGTCCAGTATGTGTTCAAAAAAAGAGAATTTGTGTTTGTTATTATAATTTCTTATTTTTTATAATAAAAATATAGTTTATTTTTATTAGCCATTTTATTTTAAGCATTTAAATACTTGTAAATATCAGCTCACAGCTGTTTACTTAAAAATAAATTTAATTATTGCAAGCGTTGTTCATGTTTATATTCTGAGTATTCACTCATCACAAGAAAAACGCACCAGATGATCCTAATTCCAATGTTGATATAGTTTCGAAGGCCGATTTTTTATCGATTAATTATTAATTACTGTGATTTTTAAGCTTGGATTATCAAAACAGGTATTGGCTATTGCGATTATTTACAAGAAATTTTCAAACGCGGGAGAGTACGCCATTTTTAAATTAGAACTTAACGTCATTTTAAAAAAACTTGTACACCGGGCCAAACGGTCGTAGCGGTCTAAACCCGGCCCTGATTATTGCAACTCATCAAGGAGGATAAAATATAAACCATTGCTTGGACTAGCAAAAAAGAGGATGCTTGTGTTAACGTAAAGAAAAAGGAGGATGAAGCTATATTTTTCGGATAAATATTTTGGTTACGGATGGGCGCAGATTTTGACATATGGCGAAGTTTGATTCGTGGTTGCATTTCTACATATAACTAAGGTTATGACGAACAATTTGTCCGTAAATGACTCGTTTCCTTTTTCTTTTATAGAATAGTTGTACGAAATGAGTTCTAAACAGATTTTTAATCAACTGAGAAAATTTGACGCTTATTCAAAAACACTCGAAGATTTTCGGGTTCAAACTGTAGAAGGAGCTACAGGTTTTTATAAGATTTATATTTTCAATATAAAAGGAATTTTTGTTTTTATGAATGAAATTTCATTTAATATTTTTCATTTTGCAGTTACAATCATTAGTTGGATAATTATACTATTTTTGGCCGTCTCAGAAGTTACTGATTACATGTCAACATCATTAAAACAGGAACTTTTTGTGGACACATCGAGAAGCCCAAATTTGAAAATTAATTTGGACATAATTGTGCCTTCAATATCATGTGATTGTAAGTTTTATTTGATAATCACATAATGTGGTAGGCAATTTAGTTAATAACTTATCATTTTAGTTTTAGCTCTTGATGCGATGGACACATCCGGCGAACAGCATTTGCGAATAGAACATAATATTTATAAACGGAGATTGGATTTAAAAGGACAACCTATAGAAGACCCAAAAAGAGAAGGTCGGTTTGTAATTTTTTTTTTAATTTGTCGAGTAATTATTATTTTAAAGTTATTTCTCACAGTGCTAACGAATTCGTTTGAGATTAATGAATTGCATAATTATTTTTATCTTATATTTATCTCTACTTTGATTCAATTTTGCAGATATAAGTGCAAAGAGAACGAAAACGGTAAGTAAAAGTTATACAAAAAATGTTTCTTCTTTCATTGCGTTATCGATAACATTTTTCATTTTTAGACGACAGTCGCTACGCTTGCAAATTCTACAGAAAAAGTAGAATGTGGAAGTTGTTATGGTGCAGAAATGAATAAATCTCAGTCAGTATATATTTTTTTAATTAAATACATTTCTGACCGTTTAAATATAAAATAATCGTCAATTGGTTTTTTATTTCAGGTGCTGTAACACATGTGAAGAAGTGAAAGAAGCTTATCGACAGAAAAGATGGGCTTTTCCAGAAGACCCAGAAAAAGAAAATATCGTTCAATGCAAATCTGAACATTATTCAGAAAAATTAAAAGCCGCATTTTTAGAAGGCTGTCAAATATACGGATCATTAGAAGTCAACCGGGTAAGTTCATACTATACAGCCATTGAATACCATACGCATGAAATACATACATTTTATTTACAGTTTTAACTAATGGCGAAACTTTTTCTAGTGCATTTTTTTTTAAACATGAACTTAATTTTTTATTAGGTTGGCGGTAGTTTTCATATAGCGCCTGGACAGAGTTTTTCAGTTAGTCATGTACATGTACACGACGTTCAACCATTTTCATCGAGTTCTTTTAATACTTCGCATACAGTAAGACATTTATCATTCGGTCATAGTATTCGAGATGCTCATACAAATCCATTGGACAGACATGTAGCGATCGCTGAAGAAGGTAAGTTATTAATGACTTAGTAACATCATGTTGTCCTTTTGAATACTTGTTACTGAACTGAAAAAAAAACTTCGTCTTTATAGGCGGCATTATTTATTCTTCCATAAACGATAGATATCGAAGGTTATAGATACCGAACAACAAAGATCCATTCATAAATGCTTTACCTGAAATATGTGCCCCGTTTCAAAGTCCCGACTGTCTCAAAGACATGTTTACTATTCTTGTATTTTTTTTTTTTTAAAGACCACCAACAGCTAAGGTTATTTGGGCCTAGCACCAATTCATATTTTCAATTCATTATAATTTTTTTTTTTAATAATAAATTGAAAATCCAATTGAGACTTGTACCAGCTCTCGGGCTAGAACCCGGGAACTTGTAATAGAGGAACCATAGCAACGCCATGTAAATAACAGCATTGCTAAACGCTCGGCTATTCTCAAGCCCTACTATTCTTGTAATGAAATAAATTGCGTTAAATTAGTTAATTCATCGCGATATAAAAATCGATACGTAATTTGTGTTAATCTGAACTTTGGATGCTGAAATAAAATGGCTTCCGATACCATTGAAAAGTGATCAGGCGTTCTGATGAAAGATTGATGTTTTATGGAATTTCTCCTTTGTGTATAGTTCTTGCTAGATCAATCTTGCACAAAGTCCATAAGTATTAAGTAAACTAAACACTGCTTAGTACACAAATTTTCTTAAGGTACAGAAAAAAAATATGCATTTTAAATTCGAATAAACTTTTAATTCTCAAATAATATACTAAAAATTACAATATAAATAAAAATAGTTCTCGATCTTGTGTATCAACATCTTATTCCAGTACCGATAGCCATAAATGTTCCGAATGATCCGCCTCCTTGTAACATAACTTTCCCTACAGTATTAACAAAATCACGGCCTCGGAGTCCACCCCTAAAATTGAAATTGTAAAGTTATTTTGATTTTCAAAATGTTTGAATTAGTTAGAGATGTTTACCTGAATGCTGAAAATCCACCGAATAAAGCGCCACTAGCCAAACCAACACAGCATCCAAGCATAAAGCCCATTTTCATTTTATCAAAACAAGTGGGGCCGTGCTGTTGATACACACCACTGGGCACAGGCATACTGAAGATTTTTTTGTCCTCCAAGAAATTCTAACCTTTACCTAACGTCACACAAAATCAAAAAATTAAATATAGCCTGATTTTATCCCATACTAATTTATGAAATTACCTTTGAAAAAATTAATTGAATATATAAACTGAATTTTAATTACTTTTTTATTGATTTTATTAGCATGTGCCTTCGATCTTGTTGACATTTATCAGAATATTGGGTTTTTCAATTTTCATTGCGGACTGCGATTTGCGAGTCTAGTGACATCTGGACATACAAATAATCAAAATGGCATCAATTTAGTTATTATATTATTAGTTTTATTTAAAATGATAATGAAATAATTTATTAAAATTGAGAAAAATAGTTATTTAAGAAAATATAATTTAAAATTAGTTTTATATAGGTACTCAGTAGTTAAAATAGTATTTTGTTAACTGTTGTAACAAGCATATATGTTGAGTTCTTGGCATAAACAAACGTGGCTCAATGGTCTAGGGGTATGATTCTCGCTTTGGGTGCGAGAGGTCCCGGGTTCAAATCCCGGTTGAGCCCAGTTATTTTTTTCTTTTTTTTTTACCTTTTAGTAAAAGAAAAGTAATTATTGCACAAGATATTTATGTAATATTTAATAACATTTTTTTTAGGAGCAACGATGTTTCAGTATTATGTTAAAATTATTCCCACAGCGTACGCTCGCAAAAATAACACAATATTTTATTCCAATCAGTATTCAGTTACTAAACATCAAAAAGCAGTTCATATAATGAGCGGAGAATCGGGAATGCCAGGAATTTTTTTCAGTTATGAATTGTCGCCGTTTATGGTCAAATACACTGAGACACACAAGTACGTTATCGAATAATAAAATCTTTTAAAATCCGTTTCGAATTCATACATTCTTTTAGGTTTATTATATTTATTTCTGTAGAATAATTTGCTGTTATGAAACTTACTATATTAATTTATTATTTTAGGTCTTTGGGTCATCTTTTAACATATCTTTGTGGTATAGTAGGAGGCGTTTATACCGTCGCCGGAATATTTGCTTCTATTTTATATCATTCACGAAAAGCGATAGAAAAGATTGAATTGGGGAAATCAAATTAAAATTTTAAAATATTTATTATTTATTTTGTTGTACTGTCAATCGAACGAGTGAAGTTATTGTCTACAAAATTAATTTGGAGAATTTTTTTCGCATAGTGAGCATATTATTAGTATGCTTTTTTCATTGAAAGTAAGTTTAATACAAATTGTACTCTTGATATTATCTAAAAGAATCTTGTATGAAAATATTTATCTATATTGGTGAATGGATATTTCACTTGCATATGTTTTTTAAGTGCAAGTACACATTGTGAGTTTTTAAAACAAAACTGTTTTTGTTTTCTTTTTTAATTTAATAAACACAATTTATGAAAACTTGCATTTGATTTCATACCATGATTTGTTAACATGCGTGGTAAATTAATAAGTTATTTAATTATAAGTTGTTTTTGTGTAAACTTGACACGCAAAAAGATTTTTTGAACTATTACGTCAGGTTTTACAAAATTTTAATATTTAATAAAATTCAGTCTCAAAACGCGGCCGTTCAGAGACATTCACAGAATTTATGTAAATAAAATTGTGTTAAATACAGAGTCCGCCTATTACGACTAACCGTTTTTAGAGACGTAAATGCAAACTCAAGTTAGGTTTCATATAATATATATTATGCGTCCGCTTTGTGCGTCGTCCGGTTAATACGACATAATGTCGCCGGTCCCTTGAAAGTCGTTCTATCCGGATTTTACTGTATATTTTCCGTTAAAATAAAATAATTTCCTAAACCGAAATACAACAGGAAAAAGGTAGGATGAGCAAAGAAATATTTATGACAACTAGTATTAAAGCATGTTTTTATTTATTAAAAAACATTAAAAACTTTTAAGAAATTTGTTATATATTTGTACGGAAGTTTTTGCGACATTTTCACAAAACTCACTGTCCGTACCGGTAACTAATTTCGTAAGCGACACGTAATTCTCTTTTTCCGGATCGTACTGTGCTCTGCCCAGTTTTTCAAGAAACATATGTCTTTGTTTTACACGAAACACTCTTGAAGTTAAAACTTCAGGCATAGTGCTTATTGTTTTATGAGATATTTTCATAACTTTGTGGACGTATTCAAATGTTTTCAGAACCGATACTTGATCTAAAATAAAATATAATTATTATTAAATTATTATCTAATGATACTGTTTACAATTTCAACATACTTTTAATCCATATAACTGGCTTTGCCAATAGAATAGTTTTTATTTCATCATCTTCAAAACCCATTTCTTCTTTAATAGCAAACGCATTAACTTTTATTTGTCGTAAACTGAAAGTTATTATTCTCGGCTGCTTAACAGCGATACTTCTTACTTCTGGTCCAGTCAGAGAAAAATGTTCTTGGAAAAATCCTAAGCGACTGTCGATATCCTGTGTTCTAGGAAAAGAATTTGAAAAATTTAATATGAGTAAAAATATTATATTAAGCTTTTTAAAATAATTACCTGCATAATAACAATCTAGGATTTCTACTGATCATCGATGCTATCATTTCTAAACTGAACTTTTTAGATCTTAAATAATTTATTCTGACTATTAAGTTGTCTATGTCTTCCTGTAAAATTTGTGGGCATTTCGTAAGGCAATAGCCAATTCTATCATCTGGTATAGAGATGTCATGCAAAAATAAAACGTATTTCTTTATATCTTTTTCAAAATCTAATCTCAAGATGAACTCTGAAATGTCTTTATATTTTTCTATTTTCGATAGATCTACTCCTAATTTAACCAATTCTTGCAGCGTAGGCGAATCGTCCACATATTTTGCGAAATTGTAAGACGGAAGGTATACAGGTCCGTAGTGTGAAACATCTTCCGCGCAAGGTTCTAAAACTGATACGTCTTCCATTCGTTTTATTTTTTCCATTTCTGACTTCCAATCAATATTTAAGTCTTGATTGTTTGTGTTAGTATTTTGTGACACAACTGGTACATTTTTATATACAACCTTGGGAGTAATATTCGTTCCATGATTGTATTTATTTATTACAGTATTAATTTTATTTACATCTCTTAGGATTCTATTTCCATATACAGTCCACAATCGAACTAAACTTTGAGACATTTTTTATATATTTTGTAATCAACGAAAATATTACGAAAAGTATTCTGAGTAGTAAGATACTTTATTGTAAAATAAATATTATTTACTATTTTTATATATAGCGTTTTTTAATTTAAATTTAACTTTCGTTTCTTTAATGTTTGATCAAAAGAAATATTCATTTTTAATAAAATACTGTGAACCATTTGTTAACTGTACAGAAGCGCGCTCCATAATGTCACAGCACATGATTTGAAGTTGCTCACACAGCAGCGCTGCCATAATTCAAAATCCTAAAAATTTTTTTTGCATCTGAGTTCATGGTGAATTATCTGTATTAAATTCATGCAGATGACGTAAAAAATGTGGTAAAAATGTAAAATCAGTTCAGGGAAATTATTAGTAGAGAGACGTGTGTTTTTACTCATGTTTAGATAAAGCAAATTAAATTGTAATGTGACTTTAAAACAGAAATGAATCTTAAAATGAAGAAACGTTTATCATTAATTAAAGATCCTGCACATGGCTCCTCAAATCCAGACAGTTTTATTACAATAAATGAAAGACCTGTGGATGATATTTCACTTCAATTTTTTTATAAACCTCATACTATTACATTACTTGCTGTATCGATTGGTGCCGTAATATATTCAGCCTTTGTAAGGTAAGCTAGTTTGTCTATTTCAACTAGATTTTTTATTTTTAGAATAATATTTACAGTCATTAGTCAATAAACATAACATAGATTACTTAGGTGTACATAAATTCAAGAGCGGCGGGACCACCGCTTCGTTCGTGAAAAATAAGTTGGTATAGGTTAATAACGCCACCTATTTAAAGTTTTGGTGTCAAATCAAATTCAAAAACATAAAAATTCACGGTATCATTGATGATTGTTTATCTTCAGAGAAGTAAAAAATGCTTCAGATTTGCATCACATGTCATCATGACTGGAATAATTTCTTAATGTTTAGAATGCAATTTAAAGATAACCAAAATAAAAGTAACAACTTTTATTTCCCTGAAAGGTCTGCCTGATAATTATGGCAAAAGTCAGATGACTTAACATAATATGCGACTTATTTAAATTAAGTAAAAGGACATGTTTTTAGGCATTACTTTTTCCATAACCACAATCCTGTTAAATAAAATTATATAAAATATTTTTTAGAATGTAAGAGCGACGACACATAGTGGTTTGTGCCGACTCGACGATGACACACACAGCGTTGTCAACTCTGTACCCAGGTGGTCGTTGAATACCTATAATTGCGTAGTAGTGTTTGCGGAACACTGCGAGATAAACCGATGTGTGTGGCACCGTCGATACAAAATAATGTAAACAAGTGCCGCTATAGCAATAAAACTGCGCGCATTTTCTGTGGAGAACGATGTGTCGAGACGACTGACAATCGGCTCCCAGTCGGCAGGCGATTATCGCCGCTATGTGTGTTTTCACCTAACTGTTGCTTTTGAAAGATTATGTTTATAAAAACAAAAATAAAGATAGTTACTTCTTACCACAACAGTTTTATTGATGGATGTACATTTCGAAAGCTATGCTTTCATCTTCAGCAAACACTATACATGTATAGTGTTGGCTGAAGATGAAAGCATAGCTTTCGAAATGTACATCCATCAATAAAACTGTTGTGGTAAGAAGTAACTATGTATTTTTATTTTTTTTTTTAATCCAACCACAGTGCTCATATATTTTTATTATGTTTATAGACTAGGTGACTAGGTATTCTCGTGAACAAATACATCTAAAATATGGAATTCTATTTCAGAAATGAAGAAAACACAGAAGACAATATTTGGGCGGGTATTTGCTGCGTTGTATTTTTCTTTATAATCGTATCCGTAATTGCATTCCCAAATGGACCATTTACGAGACCTCATCCGGCAGTATGGCGAATCGTATTTGGTCTCAGTGTTTTATATTTATTATTGTTGTTATATTTAATGTTTCAAAAATACAAAACTATAATGGGCATCATTCATTGGCTAGATCCAAATCTGAAGAAGTTTCATATAGATATGGATAAGGTAAATCGATTAAAACTCATCAATCAACTACAATTTACAATATCTATCGATAAAAACTTAGATTCCAAGTCTTCATGGTTTCCGGGCTTGTAGGCCGTGGTCCGGTGGTATTTCTACCTGACGTTTCGTCTACAACTGCGGTAGACATTCTCAAAGGCGATGTGGCAGCGGTCGAAGTGTCCTGTTTGGCGGCTCACAGGTCAGTGTGTCAGTGACTGGTGTCCTCCCTTCTTTTATGCCTAGTACCACGGCCTACAAGCCCGGAAACCATGAAGACTTGGAACAATGCCGGCCGTGAAAGCTTGCACACCTGGATAAAACTTAGATTATACAGATTTAAACAGCGCTTGATTACTAATCCTTTTTTTGTAGGAATACGGAGTAAATTGTTCAGACATTACTGTTGAACGTATTTGGAGCCATCTCGATGTTTTCGCTGTCGGCCATTATCTAGGATGGATGTTCAAAGCCATTTTGATCCGTCACATGGGAATACTGTGGGCCATAAGTGTAATGTGGGAATTTACTGAAATGGCGTTCGCACATCTTCTTCCAAATTTTCTGGAATGTTGGTGGGATGCTTTTATATTAGATGTTATTGTTTGTAATGGTTTGGGAATTTGGTGCGGTCTGAAAATTTGTAAGATTCTTGAAATGAGAGAGTACAAATGGGTCAGTATTCGGTGAGTATCAGTGCAAATAAATCGAATCGTTACTGTTTCTGTAATTGTAAGTTTTTAACGAAATTACGACTTAAGGTACGTGCAGTATGGAGCTGGGATTTTAGATGGTAGCGTAGATCATAGCAGGGCTTGCTTAAATTAATGCATTGTTATATATGCGAGCGTGCACAACGAAGCAGTGAGTGTAGCAGGTATAAGCGCTGTTACAAGAGCTGCTAGATACAAGAATGTATCTCACCATTCTTTCAGCGCGCTGACTACTAGAATCAACGTGTGACAACTGTCAAATGGCCACTACAAGTTTCGCAATGGATGTGACTAGTTTGATAAGTGAAATTTTGCCAGTTTTTATTTAATTTGATTTGAGTTTTTTCTAAGACGTATTTAAGAGTGTTAGGTTCCATACGTAAATATTCAAAAAACCGGTTTAGGTAAAATTTTAATTCTTGGTATAAATGATGAAATTCGCCATGTTTAGATCGTTTTCTATTAATAGGGTGGACATGATAGCTCCTACCCAAATTTGTATTTAAAATATACCACTTTGTAGCAGAAGAACACAAATATTCGTCTTCGCTATCTGACATTTCAAACGCGATTTAAGCTTGTATCAAAGCTTCGTTGTGCAAACCTATAAGCGCTTATAATTTCAGCCACCATCTACCATACATGCTACCATCTAGAATCCCAGCTGTGTACTGCACGTACCTTTATAGTGTTTTCAGCTGGCTACACTTTGTTACACTAGGCCGCGCTAGTGTAAACTTTCACCAAGAACCGTGTTCGACTTGTTAGTGTAGAGAGCAGTGCTACAGTGTATCGTGTTTAGCTGGGCGTCGGTGGCTAGTGTGACCTCCAGTGTTACATTTTCACCACCGTCGCAGGGAGGTCATATAAATAAAGTGCAACATGACAGCAGTGATGACAGAGTAATGGCCTACACGAAGAGCGTGTACACTACTCAACACTGACACGGTACTAGTGTTACACTCGTGCAAAACTACGCGCCACTGGTGTCAAAAAGTGCATGCCAGCTGAAATCACTATTAGATGTACAGTTTATAGGATACCTAAACTGAATTAGCCATTTTCACAATTTTGTGTCTATCTGTTTGTTACGGGTTAACTTAAAGCTACTGAACCGATTTTAATTGTACTTTCACTATAGTATTTGTTATACAGGGTAGTGACGGTGGCTGCCGGTCATAAAATTTTAACATGCAAAATCATACTTTCGTAATTTCCTCCTTCCTTAAATATTTCAGACAAAAACGCGTTACGTACGTAAAAGTTTTAAGAATAAAATTCTGCAACTGAATCAATAAACAAAATTAATTTTGCATGCTTTGTAACAGCAGAAATTGGACAATAAAATGTTGAAATTTATAACCTTTCGTCAATTGATTAGTAAATTATTATTTTTCATAGTTCTGTTTCATAAAATTCAGTTTTATTTTGCAGAGATATTCATTCGACAACAGGTAAAATAAAAAGAGCAGTATTACAATTTACTCCGGGAAGCTGGACTCCCGTAAGATGGCTAGATCCAAACTGTACATATATGAGATTCTTTGCTTTGTGCCAAATGGTTATTTTCTGGCAAGTTTCCGAGTTGAATACATTCTTTTTGAAACATATTTTCGAGATGCCTCCTTCACATCCATTTGTAACGGCTAGATTAATACTTATCGGCGTTATAGTTGCACCTTCTGTTAGGTAAGTATCTTTTAACGATTTTTGTTATGACGCAGGACTACAGATGTGAGTCGCATATAGCCGCAAACATAGATATTATGTTCGCGGCTATCACTTCAACTTAAAAACATCGAAATAGTTATTTTCGATACGTGTGCGTGAAGTGAGGTATTCTAGTAGACTTAAATTGGGACACGAGCTAAGGGACTGACGCATAAACAACGAGATCTCGTTGTGTATGCGTCAGTCCCTTTAGCGAGTGCCTCAATTTAAGCCTACTAGATATCTCACTTTAAGCGGACGTATCGAACATAATTTTTTATAACGACTGCTTCTACAGTTTAATAGAGAGAAAAAAAAATTAGGAAAACGGAAAATTCGATCTTCGAATCCTTAAAACTTTACAATTACAAACTAAGTTACGATTCAGTTTATTTTTATTAAAGTTATTAACTTCTGTATAAATCAGTAAAAACATGACTCTCTCATGATGTGGACTTTGTACGCGCGATACTATATATAGGAACACATCGATTGATAGCCAGTAAGTGCTTGTATTGTACAAAGTGCGGAAACTTCGAATTTATAAGATGTAGAGATTGTACTTTTACACACGGTGACGGTACTTTTACGCACGCTTTGGACTTTCACGCATGGTGACTGTACTTTTACGCACACTTACTAAAATACGCCTCTTCACGCCCGCCTCACAGTGCTCGAATATTGAACTTTAGAAGCAGGAGTTATAAAAAAATACATTTTTAGGGTGTTGGGTCTCCAAGTCACTATATGAATATTATGAAGTATTAGAAATACCTTGTATTTCTAATACTTCATAATATCGAAAAAATGTTTTTAAATTTTTTTTTAAATATGTAGCTCTATAGGAAACACTGGTACAACCAGATTAGAATCCATCCAATTTTTTTTTCTAGTATTTTTAAAAAAACTAATGGTATTTCTTAATTTGAAAATATTGGTCTAATTTTTGAAATGGTTATTTTGCAGACAGTACTATAGTTATGTTACGGATACGCAGTGCAAACGAGTAGGAACGCAATGTTGGGTGTACGGAGCAATTATGTTCATCGAAGCTATTTTATGTATCAAAAACGGCAAAGAGCTTTTCGAGCGTACCCAAGCTATTAACATAATTATATGGCTTCTTCTACAACTTATTATATCGATACTTTGCGTTTACGGCTGTGTTTTGTGGCACAAATATTTCCACGTAAGTAAATTTTATCAATACATCGATAGGCCCCGAGAATGGCGAACACGCCGCCGCCTGTCATCGAAAAATTAAAGTACGGCAGAGAACATTTGTGACAGTGAGTTGTACAGCCACACGAGTCATGATATCATTACGCACAAGATATATATGGTATTTTTTGCCATACCCACTATAAAATAACTACTTTTCATTTCATTTTCAGTATTTTCAAAAATTTTTGACAGTTCAATTGCATCGCCAACTGCACATTTATAGCAGGTCATGAGTAGGTAATGGAGGACAGTGTGGTTCAGTGGTTAGCGTCGTGGCCTCTGGATCAGACTTTCGTGGGTTCGAATCCCACTTCCGCTCATGGATGTTGTGTGATGTCATTTAGTTTTAAGTGTATTGTTATTTAATGTAATCAAGACGCTAATGACCTAAGTTGTCGACGCGTCTATAATTTAGAATAAATAAATAGAGTAGGTAATGGCTGGCGGGTCAGAGTGAATAATAAACATCAATCACTATGAAAACTGTTTACTTACCCCACTAGTGTGTTATGAACCCCTAGGGGGGACATTGGAATGTGGTTGCTATCGCAAACTGCATTCCAATGTTCTTTGGGAATTAGCGCTCCCAGGGACCCGAGTTCGAACCAGTCGGTTTGTGTATGCCGGTTGGCGGATTCTAATACACAAATGGATTATTTGTTGTGTTGAAGACGCTAATGACCTGAGTTGTCAACGCGTCTATAATCTACAATTAATTAATTAGTGTGTTTTGAAAACACTTTTAACACACCTGCCTGTTAACTGACCTATCCCATGCATACATGCACGTATGTAAAGTAGCTATTATATAGTGCGTATGGCAAAAAAAATAAAGACCACCAACAGCTAAGGTTATTTGGGCCTAGCACCAATTCATAATTTAAATTCATTATTTTTTTTTTAATAAAAAATTGAAAATCCAATCGACACTTTTACCAGCTCTCGGACTAGAACCCGGGAACTGGGGACTTGTAACAGAGGAACCATAGCAACGCCATGTAAACAACAGCATTGCTACACGGTCGGCTATTCTCAAGCCCGATTTAGATATGTATTTGACGTCACTATAGTCTTTCCCACCAACAGATATCACGTGAACAACTTTCTGGCTAGGATCTGATTTGTTGCTCTGCTGTTTTGAGTTTCAACCGATCAGATGCTGATCACTCAGTTTTATTGATATATCGGTTCATCGGATAGAGTATCTTTGAGTTGGTTTATTTTTTTTTCAGACCCAGGCTGATTTATCACGTGACAGTTCCCCCATTAAACATTCAGACCGTCGTGTAAGGGAACGGTTCGCATCGCATTCAGATACTGAGACAATAGGTATGAACTACATTCCATTGTTCGCACACGAGACTGCTGACACCAAGATCAAAATCATATAAATTGCACCTTTTAAGTCCTCCATTAATTTGAATCTTTTTATTTTTTTTTTTGCTTTGATATAGTTTTATTTTCTTAGCGCTTTTTTAATAATTGTTCTTTTTGACCTTAATTTTCTAATAATTTGCGTTTAGCGATGTAGTCGATTCTTTTAGCTTTATACATAGTTTATCAGTTTTTCACGTAACCTCAAATTTGAAGAAACCGTCTTAATTGATGACGTGTTATAAAAAATTAATTTATATATTTTATATATATTAATTTATTTTTTAATAAATAATTGTACACTTTATTGCCAATACGATACAGTAACTTGCCGTTGTTTGTTTGTTTTTGTTTTAGTAGTTCATTTGTTAATAAGCATATTTTTTCTTTTGTTTTCTGGCTTTTTGTTTTGTTTTTAGTAGAACTACATACATAAAAGCTGGAAAAAGTTTTTACTGAATAACAAAAATTTGTCATTTCGAAACTGTGTTTAACGCTAAAGGAGTGTTCGATTATTTTCTTTTATCGAATGAGATATAAAATACATCACTTTTGAAATGTTATTTGACAATATTTAATGTTGATGTCAGTTTTATTATTTTTTTTAATTGCTACCTAATCTTTCGGATTTTCTGTGTTAATATTTTTAATTTTCGCATAATTTCTGTATTTTATTTTTTAAAAGGGGACATACCTAGCGATACGCAGGTACCTGAGGATTTGAAGAGGCGTCTTCTGACTGAAACGTGTAGTAAAGAAGATTAATTATTAAATTATGACTAGTTTTTTGTGTAGTCGAAAGTAGTCAGTTTGGTTTTTTTTACATATTTTTGTTTTTTAAATCACTTCATTCTATATTTGCTCTTTATTTTATCGTTTTAGAAAAAAAAAATGGACAGTACGGACTAATTTGAAAATTATACAAATAAGAAAACTTTTCTTAGTTTTTTATAATATTTTTATACAATAAAATTAAGCAAAATCGCAGGATAGTTGACAAAATAATTTGATTTATGAAATTAAATGTACTTTTTTTTTTTTAATAAAAAAAAAAAAAAAAAAAAGTACATTTAATTTAATAAATCAAATTATTTAATTTACATTTACATTTAATTTAAATCGCAGGATAGTGGACAAAATAATTTGATTTATTAAATTAAATGTATTTTTTTTTTTTTTTATTAAAAAAAAAGTACATTTAATTTAATAAATCAAATTATTTTGTCCACTATCCTGCGATTTTGCTTAATTTTATTATAATCACGATGGACACGATTTCTAATATAAATTTTTATACAATAATAGAATTGCTTTATGCACTTTTGCATATTTTATTAGTAAATTGTTGTAGTGATAATTTTGTCCTGCTGAATCTAGTCACAAAATAATATGACCAAATACTTTAGGTTCTTTATTATAAAAATATTAATTTTTAAGAAATGTACAAATTGATTTTCGTTGTAAGCATAATATACTTCACCGACAGTTTCGCTGCATTTTTCTAATTACCTTTTTCATATAATCTTACGAAAACAAAAAAAATTTAAATCAAATTCAAATCAAATTATGTTTAAAAAAAATTTAGCCTAAGAGCCAGCGCACACATTCTACTTTTTGTATTATGCGATTCAGTCGCTTGTAGATTTCAACCAATGGTGTAAGCCCGCACACTACACGCCGAAATACGCAATTACTGATGTATCGAAAGTGGTTTGTCAATAACTACTGATGTATCGTAAGCGCGATTGTCGATAACACATAGAACACTTGGTAACAGGTTCGCGCGAAACCATGTCATGGATTCTGATGGGGTTGCACTCTTTACGCGCAGACGCGCGAATGTAAAACAACGCATCAATCGCGCGAAAGTGCGATTGAGTTTCCATGCTGTTGCCAAATCGCGCGATCGAACAAGACATTTTATACAGGGTGTCCAAGACTTGCGTTGTCGGCCGATATATTGATTTTGGGTGAAGATAGAAAAAAAGTTTAAATACAAAAGTTGTATAAATTTTAATGGTGTATAACCTAAAAATATTTTCAATTATACAGCCTGTCCCATTTAAGCGTGGCAGATCAAAGCTATGTTTTTTTTAACCTAGCACCCTGTTTTTATTTGTTTTTTCAATTCTGCATCTAAATGTGAATAGAAATTGTAAGAAAAGCCATGCTCGAAAATTCAGTAATTTTTGAGTTATTCAAGTTTTTTAGAAATTTTTGACACGTGCAGACCTTTACCTAAAATTTGACATAGCCAAAACAGAAACCTTTATCAAACTGAAATTTTGAGGATCACTAGATAATGGACGGACAAATCAATGTCTGTCCTAAAAAAAATGAATTTTTTATACAGGGTGTTCAAAATAATGTACTTCT
Organism: Mongoloraphidia duomilia; assembly: GCA_039654895.1. Lineage (NCBI taxonomy): Eukaryota > Metazoa > Arthropoda > Insecta > Raphidioptera > Raphidiidae > Mongoloraphidia > Mongoloraphidia duomilia. The sequence continues at coordinate 3,046,143 of CM077522.1, read as the reverse complement.
TTTACCTAACTTCAATCACGTGTAACTTTTAATTGTTAAATGCAACGGGGTTATTTTTTTGCTGGAATTGTATTCTTTAGGATATTTACTAACACTTTTATTAAGGGTTGTCCAAACCTAAACCTATTATTTTAATACGAAAATATTAGGTTTAGGTTTGGACAACCCTTAATAAAAGTGTTAGTAAATATCCTAAAGAATACAATTCCAGCAATATTTTTAGGTTATACACCATTAAAATTTATACAACTTTTGTATTTAAACTTTTTTTCTATCTTCACCCAAAATCAATATATCGGCCGACAACGCAAGTCTTGGACATCCTGTATAGCTGAGTAATCGTTAACTCGCGGTTAAGTCACGATACAATTGCTAAATCGCGCGTTTTCGATACAAAAAGTAGGTAGCCTTTGTGCGCTTAACTCTTGCTAGAGATACTATCCTGCTAGTAAGTATAGAGATCAGTGATTCTCTTAGATACTTTACTAAGACACTTTCATTCAAATTAACTTTAATCTTTACCTATTTGTTTAGATCTTGTATCTAGATCTTTGGAAGTGAAGAGCCATGAAATTGCGGGCCGCAGTATAATAATATTAATATAATAATAATACTTAAACAAGTATAATTGTGCATAATGCGCATCTAATGATATGGATCCAGGCTGCGCTTGCGCTTTATTTAAACATGGGCCGCAACCTTGTATAAATTAATATTTTACCGAGGGCCACAACTGCAGAGGCGGCGGGCCGCGTGTCTGACACCCCTGATCTAGATACTGTTAGCAACTGTCTTCTGCAGCTCTGATAGAATTTAGGAAACACTGTTTTTTGTCGTTTATAGACAGAATTGCTGTGATTTTGAAACAAATGAATAACGGATTTATAATAATAATTAATTATTAAAATATGTTGAATTTATTTTATTATATCTTTATTGTAAATTGAACATTCCTATTTACGATTTTGCATTTTTGCAATCGAGTACCAATATTTTCTCAAAATGTGTTCGTTATTAATTAAAGAGTTCAGATTATGTTTTAGAATCTTCTAGTCTTTATAGAATGTACTGAAATCTGTTTGAACAAAACAAAAGAAAATAACGTTCATATGTTTGTGTTTTGTTTTGTACAAACACTTCAGAATCAAGGGTATATTTGTTTTAGCTAATTATATAGATGCAGCTTATTCTGCAAGACAATAATTTTGTTTTAAGAAACGCAAGAAGGATTTTTTAAAAATGATTTTATAATTTAATAGTATATTATTACTTATCTCCAAAATTTCGTTGGAATTTTTCTTGCATTTTTGAAACTTGTTATTGTAACGTTCATAAAATACATAAGTATGTTGTTTTTGCAAATTGAATGTAAATTATAATTTGTTTAAAAAAACAAAAAGAAATAGAAAATTCAGTTAAAATAATATGCTGTTAATTAATTTCATCCTTTCCAAATCCTTGTTTTTTAACTTCCCATGGGAAGTTATTGTAATGGGTCCGAAAATCGAAATCAAAATGTATAACAAATTTTTATGTTTCAAGGTCACTACACTATTTTTAGAAAGATGTCTCTGTGTGTGTGTGTACGTACGTACGTGCGTCCATTTCTTTCTAAGACGAAATCTCGAGAATGAAAAATGATATCGACTACGTTAGGGTGCCAATCGACGCGTATTAACGTAAATATGATCTGAGAGAAATTTTTTCAAAATCGGTTCAGCCGTTCTTTTTTCTTAACCAAATAGACTCCAAAAAAGTAGATTTTACACAATATCTCGCGAATAAAAAATTATATCGACTTCGTAAGGGTGTCAATCGAGGCGTGTTAACGCCATTTTGATCGGACATAAATTTTATAAAAATCGGTTCAGCCGTTTTTTTTTTTTAATTATTGTTAAAAATAAATAATAATTATGTTTTAATTAATAGAAAAAAGGAACAAACATACATACATACATAGACTGATAAACACAATACCCTCCTTTGCGTTGCAGTCGGGTAAAAATACACTGAATCGACTCCATAACAACCCGCACTTTTAGTTTCAAAGATATAAACAGCATCTGAGAGATTTTTGAGTTTATGTTTGTAGTGGGTATGGCAAAAATAAATATACTAGTCAGCAAATCAGAGGTCGGGACACCTGGCGTCGGGGCGCTTTAAAAATGTAAAAAAAACGAGTGATTTGTAAACGCTGAAATTTGGTAGGTACAGGGTTAATTTAGTGAATATAATTTATGACAAAAAAAAACAGTCAAACCTCATTTCGATACAGAACTGACCTAGTCAACATTATTCAAATAAAATAAGTTTACATTTAAGTCCGTCTCAAATTTTGAAGTTTTTAGACTAAAATATCCGATTTATTTATTGTAAATTATAGACGCGTCGACACTTAGGTCATTAGCGTCTTGATTACATTAAATAATAACAACTCACTTAAAACTAAATGACATCACAAAACATCCATGAGCGGAGGCGGGATTCGAACCCACGACAGTCTGATCCAGAGGCCGCGACGATAACCACTAGACCACACTGTCCTCTAAAATATCCGATCTCTAGAAATACATAAATAGATAGATAGATAGATAGATATAAACTTTATTCTGTTAATACTGTATATACACTATACAGTGTAGAATGCGTCAGTTTAAAAGTATACAGTTTAAAACTTATGATTAAAAAATTCCTTGACAGAGTAAAAAGTTTTCTGTAATAATATAAATTTTAATTTCTGTTTAAATTTGGTGACTGGTAAATTTTTGATCTCTTGGGGCAACTTATTAAACACTTTCAACATTGCATTGACAGGACCTTTGTTGACCGTAGTCAACGACGTGTAATCAAGTCTATAGTTAGTACCTGCTCGAGTGCTGTATGTATGATTTGGAATATTTCCTGAGAAGAGATTAAAATTAAATTTTTATAATAATCTTATAATTATTATTTAATTAGTTGTTTTATAAATAATTGTAGAATCAAATATAACATTAAATGACAATTTAAACGTATTACGTAAATGTTTTAAACATTATAAGCGAATTTTGAATTTGTAGTTTTTTATCAAAACCTATAATTTATTTCACTGATGCAGAAAAATGGTTTATGGGAAAACTGCCTACCATACAGTTAATAATTTAAAACAAAAACATCGTTACGGAAGCCTGGTCTCCTAGATTTGTTGACAATGACAAAAATAGAATGCCAATCATTCAAAATTATGTCGGTAAATAATTGAAACTATAGCCACCTTTTGCCATCTAGTGAGAGTGTCTCCAACTTTCAATCCCCCCACTTTTGACTTCAAATATGGCCCGAGAGTTTCCAGCCTGATTATTTTATCTAGGCTGTGGACACTGGACCATACGTTTATTTTTTGTTTTGAGCGGCTGACGTCACATATGCCCCAAATATCACGACTCCTATTGGCAATTTTCCTCTTGAAAAGTATTTTGCAGAATGTGATCTTCATATAATAAATAGAAATAATATGTCATTTATAAATGATTTATTATAATTCTAGTAATTTTCTGGAAAAGCATAATATAAATAGATTCAAAAAGACATCATTGTCAGACATTTGTGTGTAAAATATTAATTGATTTTAAGTGAAAATGGCAAGAGCATTATTTATTTGCTTTACGCTTGTTCTAAATCTAATAATGGTAAATTATAACATAAATAATTTTGATTGACATAGGATATGGGTTTTTGTGTGGGTTTGCCAGATTGTAATACAATTAATGATTATAAGAGAGATTATTTTTTTCATTTTAAAGGGCTTATGTTGGAGATTTTTATTAAATTTTGTTTTTATCGTGATTTGGTAAAAAAAATGATTTGCATTAAATCGTTTTGTTGGCTGAAAAATACATGAAACTCTCGATGAAACTAAAAATATCACTTAAAATGGTTAATTATCACATTGATATATCTGCGTTTTTATTTAATGTGTCGAGCGTCTATAATTCACAATTCATTCATTCATTTATTTATTGTACCCCCTTTGGGTGTTTGAAATAATTTCACCTACATGATTAGCTCTCGCTATACCGATGATTCATATCTACAGCCTAGCTTTATTTAACACTCGCATGTAATGAAAATCAATTGATTCCTTACATATAAGGACAATGTTAGATTGGTAATTATGTCACGGTTGAGTACTGTAAACTCATTCTGCCGCGATAGTGGAAAGATTCAGGTTACATTCCTGACTGTGACTATGGTTAGTAAAATGGTTTTTTCCGGTATTGCAGGAATCAATTATATAATTTGGCTGCTCATCCAATAAAACTCTTAATAAAATATTTATGTTCAGAAATCGTGTCCATAATTTATCAAGAACCCTAAAATCCCTTTTTTAATAATTATTTATTTATATTTAATTTTCTTATAGTTAATTGATGGTAACGACGTACTGGAACGGTGGCATGAAGAATGCAAAGCTGATACGGGAGCAACAGAAGGTAACAAATAAATAACTATATGTAGTTGATGGCAATGTCCATTACATTTTTGATGTGAAACATCTTATGTCGAGCTGTGAACAGCCGCGTGAGGGGAAATATGCAACGAAATTTATGGTCCGCTCCTTCGCTGCTGTTCTCTCCACCACTGCGGCACTCTCTCTCTCTTTCGGCTTCCACGCTCTCGGGCACGGGAACCGCGTGTGTTACAGTGCAGTATATAGGATTACGTCAGCATAACAGTTAGTTGCTGCTTTTGAAAAAATATATACTACTACATAGAGAATACCACCGAGTTCAATAACGTTTTCTTTAATGTTTCACATCTGTCGGGGTCTCGAGACCCACACCCTTTTTTAACGCCGCATTTCTGTCATTTTTTAGAAATGATTGCAGTATCACGCACAGGCGCCTTTTCTGAAGCAAAAGAAATGAAGTGCTATTTTAAATGTTTGATGGTTAAAATGGGTTACCTGAAAGAAAATGGCGAAATTGATATAGAGTCAACAATAAAAAGTCTACCAGAAGAGAACATGGCGGTTGCTCCATTCATCAAGAACTGTGCTACAGTTGTGCCTATGGGTAAGTTTTTTCACCTGATTTTTAATTTTTGATGTGAAACATCTTATGTCGGGTTGTGAACAGCCGCGTGAGGGGAAATATGCAACGAAATTTATGGTCTCCTTCGCTGCTGTTCACCCCACCACTGCGGCACTCTCTCTCTCGGCTTCCGCGCGCTCGGGCACGGGAAGAGAGAGAGAGTATACATACGAACGTACTGTAAAGCAAAAGTATATGTATACACGTTTAGGTATGTAATATAGATACTTCGCTGTGTATTTATAGTTGCGTTTCTGGCTCAGGCGTGCTCAAACGCCGCAACCGCGTGTGTTACAGTGCAGTATATAGGATTACGTCAGCATAACAGTTAGTTGCTGCTTTTGAAAAATATATACTACTACATAGAGAATATCACCGAGTTCAATAACGTTTTCTTTGAAGTTTCACATCTGTCGGGGGTCCCGAGACTCACACCTTTTTTTATTATTTTTTTTGTTATTAACTTAAAATCTCTAATATGTTTCGAAAATTAAAATCCACGTGTATTTAGAATTATTCTGGTACCTTCTTTGTGGAAATTTAGAATCAAAATTTTTCAACGCTTTAGACTCTAAAATAAAATATTTGTAAAAAAAACTTTTTAAAGACATGCTTTTATTAAATTGTACTAAAAAAGAAAAATAATTTTTAATAATTTAGGTTCATATATTATAGAAGCGTGGGCCGTGACTTTACAACCCACGCTTTTATTATTATGAACCTAAATTATTAAAAATTATTTTTTCTTTTTTAGTAGGTACATTTTTTTAAAAACTTAATTTTTTTCAATGAATAAAAATATTTTTAAAAAATTAATGCCAATCAACTTAAAAACTAATAATAATAATTATTTTCGGTGTTTCAGAGGAAGACTTTTGCGAAATGGCTTTTAAAACATATCAGTGCTATTACAGAAGTGGACCTAGTATTTTTTTCATTATTTAATTTTGTCACTGTTAATATTTCTATTGTTAATCAAATCGAAATAATTTTATATTTGACCTAGTTTGTACTAATCTATACTAATATAATAAAGCTGAAAAGTTTGTTTGTGTGTATGTTTGTTTGTTTGTTTGAACGCGTTAATCTCAGGAACTACCAGTCCAATTTAAGAATTTTTACTTTCCACCTCTACTATGGTAGGGAAGAAATGGATTTAGTCCGAAAAAAGTATTTCGAAATTTTAACAGATCTACATGTTTTGAGACCCTAGCAATCGTTTAAGATCATTTTCTGATTGATGTCTGTATGTGTGTGTGTGTGTGTGTGTGTGTGTGTGTGTGTGGTGTGTGTGTGCGTGCGTGCGTGTATGTGTGTGTATATGTGGTCAATTTTTCATCGCATCGCAGGCAGAGAATTTCTCCCGGGGGGATAATAAATCGTAAATTTGCATTTCTGGAACTACTGAACCGATTCTAAAAATTCTTTCACAAGTAAGATATATGTAGTATATTTTATTCAATTTTATTAGTATGTTATTAGTATGTTAATAGAAAACTACACTGTCCCTGAGTGATATAGGCTATATTTTATTTTGATAAATTTCTCGCGGGGTGATAATTCCAGTGGGATAGCAACAAAACGTAACTCTGAAATTTTTTTGCATTTTGGGGTATACGCGGAATCCTACTAATATTATAAACACCACCAGCCCGACTTTGCTTCGCAGAAGGAGAATTTCTCGCGGGGGGACGATCCTATTTTGACTAAGTTCTGCAATAAAATTACATTAACAAAACGCGGCTGAAGAAGTTTCATTTCAAAAATAATGTCACAAAAGTGTGGTACCTGTTATGAGTGAATAATGGAATAGTTCTTTTTCTTCTGTACCCTTCATATGGAACTACGTGCTCGCGAAATTGATGCTATTCGAAAGTTAACAACAAATAAATTTAGTGTTGTACTATTTTCATTCTACTAACAATAAAATCACTTTTTATTGCTAATTGTGTTCATTTGCATTGTATATTTATTTACCCACGTAGTAGAACATAGAATAACCGATGAAGTAGGGAAGGAGGAAAAGATTCGGGAGAATGTAAATCAGGGCCGGAACGAAGAGGGTTTAGATGGCAGGGTGTAGATCTACAATACCGACTATAAGAGGGCCGAAGGTCGAAGAGGAAGGGGGGTGACTTGATTTTGCCGACTGGACCTTTGCTTGCAGACTGGTTGGAGGGGGTGTGACGGTGTCACACTCAGCCTTTAGTACGGCCTTGATGAAAATATAAAAAAGAGTGTGATGTTTACCGCACTCGCCTTCGGCTCGCGCGGTAAACACACACTCGTTCTGGTATAAATGCAACATAACCTTAAGAGAGTATTGTAAAATCGCGACTGTCAGATTCATCACTTAAGAATTAAGACATGCGTTACATACAATATTTTTTGCAACAACTGCTTCAAAAGTTTAATTTTAAGCAAATAAAACACAATTTGGATAAATATTTTATTAGTGACATTAAAGCATCAAAGTAATCTATAAAGTAGTTTATTACGCACGTATGTTATAAAGTAAAACAAAACAGTATTACTTTATAGAACGGAGTGCGTTAAAATTTACTTTAAACACTACCGTTCGAACGCAGTAGAAGCTTCCATAAAGAATCACTTTTCAAACGGTAGGTACACAGCCATCTAAAATTGTACTTTTGATGCATTGTGTTGCAAAAAAAAATAATAATAATGAGAAATTGTCATAAAGTGCTTAACATTATGGTACCTACTATTTTAAATATTGAGTAACTATTATAAAGGGTAAGTTCGGTTTTACGCTCGATTGATCGAGCCGAGCGAACAGATTTTTGGTCACGTGACAAGCGAGCAAATCGAGCCATCTAAACAATTCCGAACGTAATCTAGCAGATTTTTCCAAACGTCAGAATAAAATGGCCCCAGCAAGTTAAATTCTTATTATTAAAGCCGAAATACATTCTTTATTACTCCTCATTTTAATTTAATTCAACATTGTTATAATAATAAATCATGATTCACAATTTTTTTCGTTTTTATTCCTTTATTTTAAAATTAATAGTACTACCGGTTGTTGATTTTTTCGACCCATAGATATAATAAATATTTTATTTAATCATTCTGTGCGATATAGACTTATTGGTTATTACTATTCTTTGAATAAATATTATTCGTGTATTTTTACCTATTGAAAAATTACCTCATATAAATAAACTTCGAAATTTATCCATTCTCACAACAAGGGTTTCCGCTCATTTTTAAAATGAATGCTCTGAAGTTGGTTAAATCTGCTTGCTCGCTCGCTTTTCTCGGAGCAAATCGAGCGCGCTCGATCTGCTCCAGATCTTAAAACCGAACGCAGGATAGAGATCTTTCAGAGCATATAAATGTTAAATTCGAACGTATTAGAGCACTCCGATCAATCTGAGCGTAAAACCGAACTTACCCAAAGAAAGAATTTTGCAAAAAGAGAAAACACTGTTTTCGACGAATGTAATCATTTTTATTATCAATTGCATAAATAAATTAAACGATTGAATAGTTGCATTTTCTTGTATTAAGTTATTAATACGAGTATAGGTAATGGTTTTGGTGATATAAGATCGTTTTATTTACTTTTTGTTTGACATTTCAATTTTCAACCGCAATTTTAAATTAAGAATTATCGAAATCGTAGAAAACGTGACTTAAGGACAATATTGTCTGGTAGATGACTTTATTTTTTATAGATTACAGAGTATAGACATTCGACAACTAAGGTCATTAACGTTAACCAACTGGGCTACGAACCAATACAGTGGTGAAGTCAATGTTTGCAGTAGATTATTTTACTTATTGAAGCTAAGTTTGCTACACAAGTGAAATCGTCTCCATTACGCCCTTGAAACACAATCTATTTTGACACCTAATGTTTTTGATTGTGTGTGTTTTAAAGACCACCAACAGCTTAGGTTATTTGGGCCTAGCACCAATTCATATTTTCAATTCATTATTTTTTTTTTAATAATAAATTGAAAATCCAATTGACACTTTTTCCAGCTCTCGGGCTAGAACCCGGGAACTGGGGACTTGTAATAGAGGAGCCATAGCAACGCCATGTAAACAACAGCATTGCTACACTCTCGGCTATTCTCAAGCCCTAATAATGTTTTTGAAATTAGGAAAAAAGTAATATCGCGATCGGTATAGCAAAATATGCATAACGTTCTCTTATAATAATAATGCAGATTAACATTTCATAGTACACTATTATTCTTATTATTATGTACATTTGTTTCCATAAACGTATGATGTATGGTCATAAGGACAAACGAGATGTATGTTTATGCCGCATTATGCTAATAATAAATAAATTAAGTACATATGAATATTCAAATTATCAAAATTGTCGTTAAGTTCTCGGCTACATTAATATAACAAACAATTTTAAGAGTTCCGTACCTTCGTATGGAATCCTATTACCTTGCCTACGATCAATGTCTGACACTAGATATTTATGTAACCAGGGCCGCAGTAAGGAAATCTTGCGCCTGGGGCCAAAATTTTAATTTGCGCCCCCTCCCTCAAAAAAACAAAAAATGCATGATACGAGATTCTTATAAGAGATTTCAACATAAATAATTAAAAAACATAAAAAATGTTCACTAATAACTGCAAAATAAACGTTATAAAAAAAATTACCTAACTACGGTCTACGAAAAATCAAAACTTCACTTTTCTGGCCTTCAATTGAGCAAATTGGTTTATTAAACGTTCATAATTCAAGTCTTTTGCTATAGATATTTCTATAGAAATTATCGCTAAATATTTCATAATTTCTGTCTTTAGTAATTATATTTTGCAATATTTTTATTTATTGTATATTTTATGTTTTGTCTAGTAGTAATCAGCCTGGCACATAAAATACTGGCGCGCCTTTGGCGCCCCATAACTTGATGCGCCCGGGGCCATCGCCCCCTCCGCCCTACCCTTACTGCGGCCCTGTATGTAACAAGTGGCTTAAGTGACGAATTATATGCCAGTTGCGATACGAGCCTAAGTTTATGTTCCATTTATACTAGAACAAGTGTGATTACCGCGTTCGCCTTTGGCTCATACGGTGAACTCACACTCGTTCTGGTATAAATGCAATATAACCTTAGGAGCGAGTATTGTAAAATGGTGGCTGTCAGATTCGTCACTTAAGTCACGCGTTATATACAATATTGTTTGCGACAACTGCTTCAAAAGTTCAATTTTAAGCAAATAAAACAGTTTGGATAAATATTTTATTAGTGACATTATAGCAAAGTACTCTATAAAGTACTATTTTACGCACGTGTGTTTTAAAGTAAAACAAAACAGTATTATTTTATAGCACGGAGTGCGTTAAAATTTACTTTACGCACTACCGTTCGAAAACAGCAGAAGTTTACATAACGAATCATTTAACAAACGGTACACAGCCATCTAAAATTGTACTTTTGATGGCTGTGTACCGTTTGAAAAGTGATTCTTTATGGAAGCTTCTACTGCATTCGAACGGTAGTGTTTAAAGTAAATTTTAACGCATTCCGTTCTATAAAGTAATACGGTTTTGTTTTACTTTATAGCACACGTGCGTAATAAAGTACTTTATAGATTACTTTACTATAACGTCACTAATAAAATATTTATCCAAATTGTGTTTTATTTGCTTAAAATTGAACTTTTGAAGCAGTTGTTGCATATTGTATATGTAACGTGTGACTATAGTGACGAATCTGATAGTCGCGATTTTACAATACTCTCTTAAGGTTATGTTGCATTTATACCGGAAGGAGTGCTTGTTTACCGCGCGACCCGAGTTCTGGTATAAATGCAACATAACCTTAGGCTCGTATCGCAAAACCGCGACTGGTCATATAATTTCTATTGTTACAAAACTGTTTTCTGAGTTGGCGGAATAAATATTTATTTACAATAATTAAAAATAAAATAAATACTAGTGTAGTGGTAATAATTACTGTTTAGTTATTGTTTACTAAACAATAACTAAACAGTAATTATTACCACTACACTAGTATTTATTTTATCAATTTATTTATTTATATCACGGCACTATTTATATTACTGATCCACCGTAGGCTTGAATGCTTGACTCACCGTTGACTGATTCCTTCACTCACTCGCACTGGCCTAAGCCTAGTGCGTTCTCGCTTTCTCTAAAACTTCCGCGCAGGTACTAGTTGTTACAATAAGCAGACCCCGTTTCTCGGAACTCTCGCCTGCCGTTTATATATAGGGTGATCCGTAACAATATAATTACTATTATGTGTTTAAAGTCTGTAATTTACAGTTATTTTTACAAACGTATCGGTAAGTGAATGTGTCAAGGGACTTAATAAAGCAAACGCAACATTTTAATCAATAAGCAAACAGGTATTACAGACAATAAGCAAAACATATTATTTGTGTATTTGAACTAATATCAATATATGCTATATTTGCAGGACATGAATATTTAAACAATCGGATAATAACGGTCTGTACGTTCTGCGGCAGTAATTAAACGAAATCATTAACAGTAATGTGTACAATGTCATGAAGTGTCATTTGCATAAAATATTCATACTGTACAAGAAAAATTTAATTTACGCCTAAATTTTTAACAGATTTTATTTTTCTTATTTCAAAATGACATTTTGACATGCGTCGGTTGAACGACTTAATCATGTTTTTATTACACTCGTTTTGTTTGTAATTAATAAAGTCTTGTCCAGTTTGCATGGGCGTAAAATTTGATTTAAATAAAGAAATTTAATATATATTTTAAACGCTAAGATTGAACCGTCATAATATTGTTACAAAACTGTTTTCTGAGTTGGCGGAATAAATATTTATTTACAATAATTAAAAACACAATAATAATGAACGCAACAACGAAAAGTCAATTCTAACAATCAACACAAGTAAACAATAACTAAACAGTAATTACAAAGCAAAACAAAACAACTATACACAATAATTCGTAATTATTACCACTACACTAGTATTTATCAGTTTGGTTATTTATATCACGGCACTATTTATATTACTGATCCAACGTAGACTTGAATGCGTGACTCACCGTTGACTGATTCCCTCACTCACTCGTACTGCTGTTTATATAGGCTGCGTAGCATAAGCCTAGTGTGTTCTCGCTTTCTCTAGAACTTTCGTGCAGGCACCAGTTGTTACAATAGGCGGACCCCGTTTCTCAGAACTCTTGCCTGTCGTTTATATACATGGTGATCCGTAACAATATGATGAAAAACATCAAATCGGTGGCAAACCAATCCAATTTTTTTTAAAATTATTTTTAGTTGTCAGGTTCTCAAATATGGCTCAACACTATTTATTGAAATTTATACAGATTATAGAGAAATTACAATTATCATCGTCTGATTTGCAATTTTTTTTGCATACTTGGCAGATCTCTCTTCATTATGAGGTCTGCCAGGTATGCAAAAAAAATTTGCAAATCAGACGACGATAATTGTAAAAAATTGATATTTCTCTATACTCTGTATAAATTATATCAAGTAGTGTTGAGCCGCATTCGAGATACTGACAATAAAAAGAGGACAGTGTGGTTCAGTGGTTAGCGTCGCGGCTTCTGGATCAGACTGTCGTGGGTTCGAATTCCGCCTGCGCTCATGGATGTTTTGTGATGTAATTTAGTTTTAAGTGAGATATTTTAATGTAATCAAGACGCTAATTACGTAAGTTGTCGACGTATCTATAATTTAAAATAAATAAAAAAATAAAATAAGATAACAAAAAATGATTAAAAAAATTAAATTAGTCTGACACCGATTTGAATTGAACTGTGGATTATAGACGCTCGACAACAAAGGTCATTAGCGTCTGTGTCACCGATTTGATGTTTTTTAACCGACTTCAAAAAAAGGAAGTGTTCTCAATTCGGTTGTATTTTTTTTTATGTTTGTTACCTCATAACTGTCATTTATAAACCGATTTTGAAAATTTTTTTTATTTGAAAGGATATACTTTCAGATTGGTCCCCTAGAAATTTCATCAAAATCGGTTCAGTAGTTCGCCTGATTTAAATAAAAGTGAGTAACGGTGTGTGATTCTTTTAAGGTAAATGTCACTTTTTGACACTAAAAAGTAAAAAATAAAAAACTTTTTAACAAAAAGAAAACCTCCTTCAAAAAACCACTAAAAAGAGGAAAATAATGAAATTTTGAGGTCTGTGCCAATTTAATAAAATATGAAGTTGGTTAAAAAGAAGATATTAATCACTATACCATACTTTTAATAGACTTCATATTTTATTAAATTGGCGCAGACCTCAAAATTTCATTATTTCCCTCTTTTTAGTGGTTTTTTGAAGGAGGTTTTTTTTTTTGTTAAAAAGTTTTTTATCATCATCTGTTAAATTCAATAACAAAATTTAAGTAGTGTGTCTAAAAGACATTTTACTTTAGTAGGGTCAGAGCTTAGATTAAATTTTTATGACTGTTGATGATAGAATATAATTATAATAATTTTCAAAAATGAAAAAAATCTTTCTGAAACTAACTGTTAGTAATAAGAAATACTGTTATATCTGTGTTGTATATAAAAAGCCATTTAATTGGATTTCGTCGTTTTCAAATATCTAATATTAATATGTTTCGTTCTATAACTATAATATTTTCCTGTGAATCATTCAACTTTTCCACTGGGAAACATGCATGCAATGTGGTATCCATAAATCATACGACCTTGACAAACCAGGCAACTTATACACTTGTAACAGGTGCGGATCTAGGAGCTATTTCAGGCAGGCGCGGATCCAAGGGGGGCGGCGGCGATGGGAGCAATTGCCACAAGCGACTAGGTCCTGCAGTCAGGGTCCATTCTGATTCCTACTGCCCATGTAGATAAGAAATCTGTACTGCTGATAGATCAAAAATCGTGAAGCCAACATACGTGCGGGTATATATTTGTCTTTTTTTATGGGAACCCAGCTGGTAGGTTCCTGATTTTTTACACTTCTTCCATTAGCACGGCTATAAGTTGAAGTTAAAAACATAGAAAATAACGGGAAAATGGACAATAGTAATGGTGCGAGTGTCGTCTGTCACGACAATGTTGGGAAACGGAGCTGTAAAAAATAGATGTAAAAATACTTTGAAAGTTAAGGTAGAATTCGCTCGATTTTCTAAGTGATTTACATTATTATTCATTTTTACACAGAAAACTTCATAAAAACTTGGACTTTTACTGTAAAGTTAAACAAATTTGTGATTTTTACATAAAGTAAATTAAAATTACATAATTTGTGTAATATTCCAATAAAGTGTGTAAAAATTACAAAATAAAATGTATAGTTACATATATAAAATGGACGATTACAAAACAAATTAATGTAAAATAAGTAACCACGCATGCGTAATGTGTTTATATGGAATCTACGCGATGTGGAGATACCTGTTTGCGACGCCATTGTCTCTTTGTGTGCCTATTACCAGATTAATCGCTGGCTACAAATGGACCATCGATATTCGATAATCTATGTAATCGGCCTTCTCATTTCTTACAGTGTATTTATACTTTTAGATTTGTATCCTTAATGATTTGAACGTGATGTACATAAATTAAAAATGACATGTATTATATCAATATCACCCCTTCGATCAGCAACACAATTAACAAACAAGGATACAGAATGACTGTGAAATTTAAACATGCGATATATAAACCGAAGTACATACTTATTATACCGGGTCTTCGATTTTGTATATAGAAGAATGCTTCGCGTTTGTTCCGCCGGGAGTGACCGTGTTGTGAAAATGGCGACTCTGAAACAAAAAACACTCTTATTACTTTTTTCTCTAGGAATAAGTGCCAGGTTCCTTTGATATTAATATCAAGTATAGGCACCTAGGTGTATTATTGTAGTTTATTGTATTCTACTTGTCATACGCTTTTATTTGAACCCATCTCGAGGGAATTGTAAAGAATAAGAGGTAATCCGCCATTTTGTGGTGGCCGCCATATTGGATCTATACAATAATATTAAACATTCTATATTGTATTGTCTTCAGAACCAAAGGTGTATGCAAAATTTCAGCATGATTGCAGATATCGGGAAGTGATCAAAAATTCGATTGCCAAATTTGTCCCGGACAGACAGACAGGAAACCAAGTTAAATAAAAGCTTGTAAAAACACCTGTGATGATATTTAAGAAAAAAAAGTTTAATGTTGCCCCTCTGGCCTATACAGAAATGTCGTCGATAATTTACTGCCATCTTGCAGTAGAGAATTTCATCCCATTTACAAATACATAGGGTTTGATGGGGATAACTTCAAAAATAATCAGATATTGACCTGGGGAGAGACATGTCTGAGACATCCTGTATGGGGCAGCAAATTATTGTTGTCTATGAAAAGAGATATTCTGGCCGTATTTCAGGGTTAATACTTTCTTTTATAGAACACACGATATAATCAGTTATTAAATGACATAGAGGTCAGTAAGAGGTCTGTATTTATGAATTCCTGGCATCGCATTAGTGTACTTACAAAGGTACACCCCCATAGGTCAAGGCTATGACTAGTTAGTTGTTACTTTAGTTAGTTTTTATTTGAGGTTATAAAATATTATAGGTAATGGCAGCTCGTCAAAAACACGCAACTAAAACAATATTATAAACATGTGCATAAAAACAATCACTTTATGAACACGGAAAATAATTTTACACGAGGCAGCGGAAAAGGCATGTGTAGCGGACAAACGACCTAAGTAAAACTTATACTAAAAACCATATCAAATCGGCGAGTCAACGCCACTCTCGGGCACTGTGGAGAAATCGGTAACTCACCTAGCCGGAAACTGGGGGTTTCGGGTTCAAGTCCCGACAGTGGTCATTTGATTTTTTCTTAGATATTCGCGTCTGACATTAAGGTCGAAGCCCTCTATTGGGCTTAGTCGCGAACTACCCGAGGAGGTCGTAGCAACGGAACAAAGCGTTGAATGAAGGTAAAAGTGCACAAAATATATGTTTTTCACGAATGACAGTTTACAAAGGTAAGCATAATGCTAAAAGATATTGTTCAGTTTTCACTTCAAGTTTTGTAATAAATAATTCTGTCGCAATACGACTTTTACCGTTGTTTGTTTACATTAGCTTACATGTGATTTGTATTAAATAGTTTCAGAAATGCCTTACATGTGTTCAAATCCTTGTTGCCGAAATACTTCGACAGCATTTTCCTATCACAAATTTCCTGAAAATAGTGAATTGAGGAAGCTATAGATGGGTTTAACTGGAATAAGACTTATAACAGAAAGCACTCTTTTGTACAGTGATCATTCAGATGCTAATGACCTCTGTTGTCGATCGTCTATAATTTACAGGATGGATGGATTGTGGATTGTAGACGCTCGACAACAGAGGTCATTAGCGTCTGACTATAATTTACAATTCATTCATTCATGCAGTGATCATTTTAACGGCAATGATTTTTTTCCGCGTCGTAAGTTCCTATTGCAACATTTGTGCTGACATAACAAAACATTTTTAGTGAAATTTAATTTCGATATTTTCAGCCAGACGCTAATGACCTCTGTTGTCGAGCGTCTATAATTCACAATTCATTCAAAAGTCGTATTACGACAGAATTATTTATTACAAAACTTCAAGTGAACACTGAACAGTATCTTTTTGCAATATGCTTACATTTGTATACTGTCATTCGTGAAAAACATATATTTTGTGCACTTTTACCTTCACTCAACGCTTTGTTCCGTTGCTACGACCTCCTCGGGTAGTTCGCGACTAAGCCCAATAGAGGGCTTCGACCTTAATGTCAGACGCGAATAGCTCAAAAATCATGGCAGCCTAGCTGTCTGAGATATTTATTATTTTCACCTCTAATTGTTATGTGAATAATATGGTGTGGATATAAGGGGTTTTAAATCGATTGATTTTATCATATACCAGCCACCTAAGAAGTTTTACTTCAAACCCCGACCTGGACGCGAGCGAAGCCGCGAGTAACGGTAAAGGCTAGTTTTATATATATATTTATTTATTTATTGTAGATTATAGACGCGTCGACATCTCAGGTCATTAGCGTCTTTCAACTACACTAAATAATCTTATATATATAAAATTCTCGTGTCGCGGTGTACGTTATTATACTCCTCCGAAACGGCTGGACCAATTTTGATGAAATTTTGTGTGCTTATCGAGTAGGGTGGAGAATCGGACAACATCTATTTTTCATCCCCCAAAATGTTAAGGGTGGTCCACCCCAAATTTTTTTTTTTTATTTTTTGGACAAAATTTTTTGTTTTAATTTTTTCATGATTCAGCATTGAAAAATACATACAACTCTAAATTTTCACCCTTATACGATCAACCCCTGATTTTTAATCGCGATTTTTATATTAAGCTTTAAAAAATACATATATGGCGAACGAGCGAAGCGAGTGAGTAGTGTATTTATAATATTCAAGCGAACGAGCGAGGCGAGTGAGTAATATATTAATAATATTCAAGCGAACGAGCGAAGCGAGTGAGTATTGTATTAATAAAATTCAAACGAACGAGCGAAGCGAGTGAGTAATGTAATTATTCCTAGAAATTATTAACAACGTTTGCCGGATCAGCTATACTAAATATACATGAGCGGAGTAATGGGTGACCGCTATTAAATCATAATTTCATACCACCCGAGCGAAGCCGGGACGGGTCCGCTAGTAACTATTTTATAAAACTAAATAACATCCCAAAACATCCATGAACGCAGGTGGGATTCGAATGCACGGCAGTCCAGTCCAGAGGTTGCGGCACTAAGCACGCTAACCACTAGGCTATACTGCCCTCAGTTTTATATATTATTGAAATATTTGCAGCCATCGCTTTCACTATAGATACCTCAATAAGCATGATTATAGGAAAATGGAAAGTTTACTTTTGATATGTACTTTTACTGGTACAGTTTCAAATTACCGATTCTTGTTATTTTGGCGGACTGAAAAATAGCTGATACATTCTAAGTTTATCTTATAAATACGTCACACAAACACTACGGAACCCTGTCATGTGCGTGCCAACACGCGCTTGCGGTCGGTGTTTTCTAAGAAAAAGTGCGTTACGTAGCGGGCTTGAGAATAGCCGATCGTGTAGCAGTGCTGTTGTTTATATGGCGTTGCTATGGTTCCTCTATTACAAGTTCCCAGTTCTCGGGTTCTAGGCCGAGAGCTGGTAAAAGTGTCAATTGGAATTTCAATTTATTATAAAAAAAAAATAATGAATTGAAAATATGAATTGGTGCTAGGCCCAAATAACCTTAGTTGTTGGTGGTCTTTAAAACACAATTCACGCGTTACATAGCATAACATTTCAATATTAGACTAATAGACGAGCTAATGACAATTTTCAGGTGTTAATTATTCAAAGTCTTATTTTTGTGAAGATGTTGAGTGATTAAAGTGCCCTGAGTAAGGGATTTTGCTAGATAGCGGTATGGGAGGGATGCAAACCACCCCCAACATGTAACAAAAAAAAAATGGTCACAATTATTATTGCTTCAAGGCTGAAATTGTTTGTATAGCTTATCGGTGAACCCAATAATGCCATTATAATATTTGCAGACCGATAGGTCAGTATTAAAAGGGTGGCAGACCACCCTAAACGTGTCATGTACCCGACGAAATTTATATTATTAGTTCAAGGGTCGATTTAAAATTTTACAATGCTTTTCTTACGGAGAATCACACAATCTAAAGTCATTGTCAAATCGTATTTTCTGACAATGTTTCCTGCAACCCAGCATTACTCTAAATGGTAACTGCATAATAGGGACAGCCTGTACATGTTGCGATGATTCGTTTAGAGACATCTATATAGAAACTTAGCTGTAAAATGTAGCATTTTGTGAATAATTGGTGAGTCGTGACCTATGATTATTAGGGTCGGTTACACACCCAAATTACAGAGACGTCTATGTGTTCACCTTTCACTATTTACAATCATCTCTGTGTCGAAAGAAGAATTTTGTCGTTTGTGCAGTTTGACCTTTCTTCTGCTTATAAATCACCAACGGACGGTGTTACAATAAACGGAATACATTTGACTGTGCCGAAATTGCCCGAGGTGGAAAAGGAACAAATATTACTAAAAAAAATTTTTTAGAGACAAGCTTTTATTTAAATGCACTAAAAAGGAAAAAAAAATAATTTTTATTAATTTAGGTTCATAATTATAAAAGTGTGGGTCGTGAACTCTATTAGTCACGACCCACGCATTTATAATTATGAACCAAAATTATTAAATATTATTTTTTTCTTTTTAGTACATTTCAATAAAAGCTTGTCTCTAAAAAGTTTTTTTTTAATAATATTTTATTTTGTTCATTTCAGTCTTTCAAAATTTTACCCCCCTTTGAAAAATCCTTTCTTAGTGGATGCTTACGTCAGAAAAGGAACCAACTGTCCAAATTTCAAGTTTCTAGTTTCAGCGATTTGGCCTGGGCATTGATTACTCAAAAAAAACCAACATCCCCGTCTGAACCCCTTAGGGGTTGAATTTATTTTTAAAAACGATTTCTTCATGTATTGTTATCGGGAATACATATGTGTACAAAATTTCAAATCGATCGGATACGTGGAAGTCGTTCAAAATTCCCGACCTTATTTTTAAAAATAAGGTCGGTAGGAGCGGAGCATCAATGAAAAAATGGGAAAAATTATTCCTTGAATCCTTTGAGAGCTTCCGTTGCGTGCGCTGCGTAAACGGTTAAAGCTACGCAAAAATCATGTATGACGGCATTGTTCCCGGAAGGTTTATATATATAGCGAACGAGCGAAGCGAGTGAGTAATCTAATTATAACATTCAAGCGAACGAGCGAGTAGTGTATTTATAATATTCAAGCGAACGAGCGAAGCGAGTGAATAGTGTATTGCACCCGGGCGAAGGCGGACGGGGCCGCTAGTGTGGTAATAAATTTTGAATGCCACCGTTCAATTTTATGCTAAAATTAGGTAAAAGCTAGACGGAAGGTGCTGAATCTACCGGGTGAAGATGTTACTAGTGCCAAGGTTGCTCACAGTTGGTAACCACTCATTTATGTAAATTATAAATTTATTGTAATATTTTATGGATGCGACCCAACCATATTGTAAAATGCTAATTGTATTAGTTCTAAATGCCAGTGAAACGTGATATTTTGTTTTCATGTATATATTATAGGATTGTTAATTTTGTTTACTATACAGGGTCTTCAAAGTTAAGTCGGCACTATTGCTAACTTCGTTATTTTTGGATCTACAAAATCGGTTAAATTAGCAAACTAGAAGTATTTTTTCCGCTGAATAAAACGATGAAAACAGAAAAACAATTGAACATCGCGTTTTCGAGTTATGATTGCCAGAGTCACTAGGAGTGTTTGCAAGCGGGCTACAAAATGCTTGGACCAAGAGGGTGATGTTTTGAGAATCTTATTTGAATTTTGTTTTCTTCCAAGTTATAGAATAATTTGAAAGAAACGATATTTTTCACCTTATGGATATTCTTGTCACTTTCTATTTTATGGTGAGCCAAAGTTGCCACTAACGCAGCTACCTTTAATTTGAATTTGAAAAATCATTATTAACATAGTCATTTTTGACATAAGGATAGAAGACTATGGGACACTTTTTGTTCAGAATTCAACTGTCTATCGATCATTTAAAAAAATAGAAATTTTTGACATAACTCGAAAACGCGATGTTCAATTGTTTTTCTGTTTTCATCGTTTTATTCAACGGAAAAAATACTTCTAGTTTGCTAATTTAACCGATTTTGTAGATCCAAAAATAACGAAGTTAGCAATAGTGCCGACTTAAGTTTGAAGACCCTGTATATACTCAATAGTCAATACTGTATAATTCGTAATAAAATAATGTAATCAATTGTCAATAATCTTAAATAACTTCCAATTAAATGTTATTGTATAATAAATTTTCAAATAATAGTAGATTAACAAGCGACTAGGCCCTGCAGTCAGGGTCCATTCTGATTATACTTCACTATTTATATAAGCGGCATAGTTTTTATGCATGGGACGCGTAGCAGACGCATACGCTTGTTTTATTGGTTTGCCGCTCCATCAACCTTCTTGCAAACTATGCAATTATGCATGGCTCACCACCTTAAATTTTAGAACTTTACTATAGATAACCATATTGTGTCGCCAATGTGCAATGAAATTTAAATAAACGGCCAAGTGCGTGTCGAGTCACGCAGAGTATAGGATGACGTATTATGTAAGTTAAATCTTTAATTTTGATAAAATAAAATAAAAACACATTCATAATCTACTCAAAAAGCCCTTTTTAACGACACCTCAGAAGAATAGGTACAAAAAAAGTGTTTTGACCCCCGTTTTCATGTATGGGCGCCCCCTTAAATTAACCTTTTTAATTTTTTGCTATTCTTTCCGTCTTTGGACCGCGGTAATACAGATTATGTGTGAATTTCAAGTCCTTATCTCATTTCGTTTAGAAGTTAGAGACCTGTAACAGACAGACAGACATACAGACATCGTTGGCACAACAATAGGGTTCCTTTCTGGTCATGCACATTCTGATCACCGATAAACGTACGCCATAATATGTATATAGATATCAATATTTATGTATTTGCGCTTTTTTTTTATATTTGGAATAAATCAGCTGTGAATTTACATGTGTGGTAAAACTCATTACGTCAGAGCTTGTATTTTCCAATACATTTATTATTTAGTAAAGAAAAAGCTGGCGCTGTGCCAAAACATTAAAGTTAAAACTGTAGAAAGAGCACACAGTTAGTGATGCGCGATACGAGATGTTTTAGTAGGTAGGGTAAATGCGGGAGAGATGCCGCGGTAGGAGAGACGCCGCATGGCTATTGTATTTTAAAGACCACCAACAGCTAAGGTTATTTGGGCCTAGCACCAATTCATATTTTCAATTCATATTTTCAATTCATTATTTTTTTTTTTTTTTTTAATAATAAATTGAAAATCCAATTGACACTTTTACCAGCTCTCGGGCTAGAACTCAGGAACTGGGGACTTGTAATAGAGGAACCATAGCAACGCCATGTAAACAACAGCGCCGCTACACTCTCGGCTATTCTCAAGCCCCGCATGGCTATTAACTTACTTATTTACCATTAATGGACGGTGCTACAAGTACGTATATTCTTTTATCTTATCTTGTCAAGAATCAAGATAAGATGAACGAACATACGTACTTGTAGCACCATCCATTAATGGTAAATAGGTAAGTTAATAGCCATGCGGCGTCTCTCCTATCGCGGCATCTCTCCCGCATTTACCCTAATTGTCTCGAGTGTTCAAACATTTCGATGACTCTCGATGGTTGTCACTTGGACTCGATTGTTCACCGAGACCGAGTCGCATAGTACTGAATCGTACACTGTCAAGAGCCACATAATATAAGATACAATCGTTCATCACTCAACAACTGTGGTCGAGTCGATGGTCGATTGTGCAGTAATCGCGTAAATACGAATTCAACAGTGAAGAGATCACGGAGTACCTACTGAATAGTGTGAACAGTGAATAATTAACGAGTCGCGTGAACGTCAGTCGACTAGTATATAACCTTGAATCGCGATTGTATGTATTCTCATTCGCTCAGGGCCGTAGTAAGGGGGGGGGGCATTAAGGGGCAATGCCCTACCTTAAAACATCCAGTGCCCTACTTTAAGGAATTATAAACAAGCCGCAAAGACTGTCACGACAGAATGACAGACTTGATCTATCTGACATTTGGAAAAACAAGATTAAATTCGTTGGACTAAATGAAGTTCTTCGGAAATTTGATAACATGGCAAGTTCTGTATTTTTTTTTTTTTTTGAATAAATTGTCATTTACCGTTTTCTTGCTTTTGTAATTTGATATCACCAGATGAGGTGGGCAATCCAATTAAAAAATTGTAGTCTTTTGCTTCAGCCCTACTTTAAACTTTCAGTGCCCTATCTTGAATTCAGCTCTAGTTACGGCCCTGCATTCGCTGCTATTGATACGAGTGGCAAATAATCGACTTGAACAAATGAACATTTTGGTTGTAAAATCAAACTCCGAGTCGATTGTGGACTCGATTGTTATTATGAACGATTGCAAAAACATTTCGTATCGCCCATCACTAAGCATACCACATTTTGCTATGTGCTTTTTTTATATGCATGACATTATTTGATTTATGGTTATTTGGTGTATGAAATAGTTCGAATAATACTTATAATGTTTTAGCCTGTATATTATAATTCGTTGGGTTGACCTACAAAAATGCTACTCGGGGATGTACAGAGCACCCAACCGCACCTTATATACGTAGAGACACAATAGGATCGTCCCGCGTATCAAATTTTAATAATTTCGAACAGTGCATACTATTCCACATACATAAAACAAATAATGTAAACTAACTTTTTACTTCCCATCTCTACTATGGTAGGGAAGTAATGGATTTAGTCCGAAAAAAATATGTCGAGATTTTAACAGATCTTCACGTTTTGAGACCCTAGCAATCGTTTAAGATAATTTTCTGACTGATGTCTGTATGTGTATGTGGTCAATTTTTCGCCTTCGATATCGTAAAAACGGAACAACATACGGCCATGCCGATTGTTCTATTGTGTTCATCAGCCTTTAACTTAGATCTGATTAGATTTTGAGTCAAATCGGTTCAGTGGATCCTGAGATTAAAAACAACGTTCTCAATGTCACGTATTAACATAGGTAAAAAAATATAATTGAATTCTAGATGCTATAATATGAAAAAAATGTAAATATTTTTTTCTCTAAAATATATAGTTTTCGAGAAAAAAAATATTTAACTAAAAAAAGAAAATTGTACGTAAATCAAGGTAACCATGATTTTTGCTATATTACTAGCCATCACCAAACAAAAAAGAGGGCCATGCTTTTTTTCAAAGAATAAAAAAAGAGTATTTATTTTTTGCAAATATTTACTAAGTGGGAAGTATAGGACTGGTCATCAGTCGAATTTTTTCAGTATAAAATGGTGTTTTACTTTTTCACACTACGGTTACGGTGCATTATTCAGTATTGCCAACTGCATAATAGGAAAAGTTCCTGTTCTCATTTTGGTATTATCCGTTTTATACGGTATTAAACCGTTTTAAACGGTGTTAAACGTTTTATACGTGCTGTATAAAATAGTAAAATACGCAGTATTCATACCTAGTATAAAACTGGGGTGTATTATTTTTTTTACATACCGTATAATACCGTTTTATACAAACGTTTTATACCAGAGTATATTATACGCATTTACATCACTACATAGTAGGTATAGTAAGTTTCCGTATTGACTACATCCCTGATTACATTTTTCGCAAAATAATAAAATACGTCATGATGAAGAAGGAAATGCTTTATTACAATTTTCCATTTCCCTTTTCAAGGTATGCGGCAAATATCAAAGAACTTATAATTTAGTTACTGGTAGTATTTTTAGACATTATACCTGCATTTTATATTATAATTTGCACGAAAGGTTTATTATAGATGAGTTTTTAATGACCACATCAGTAGCGCACGTTAAACAAAATTAATTAAAACCTATAATAAGTATAATATAAGACCCAGCGATGTAGCGTAGGGGTACAGCACTAGACTCGCATTGGGAAGGTACTGGGTACGAATCCCGGCGGGGGCAGATGTGGCTAGGACTTTTTCCTACTGCCTCACGCCGAGAAACGGTAATTCCTGTACCGGCCATCTTGTTTGAGGTTTTCCATGGTTTCCCTCAATAATTCCAGATGAATATTCGAGATGGTTCCTTATTTAAGGCCATGGTCGATTACCTGTCAAACTCCTATGCTCCCAAAGTTGCCTACCTTATCCTAATTTCCTATAATTCCTCCATTTGCACATTGCTATTAAATAAGTTGAAGTATAATCAAATGAGTAATTAAGCCGCTACTGTACCATGGGCTGATCAGTGGCGTATCTACCACAGGTGTTCCAGGTGGCAATCACCGGGGCCCCCTAACCTCGAGGGGCCCCCAATTTTTGGGTCAATTACTGATTGATTAATTCTTACACTCGATTTTTTTCTCAGTCTAATATATATGATCTAAGCGTCCCAAAAAAAGGGGCCCCAAAAAAAATTTTACACCTGGGCCCTGCGAAGTAAAGCTACGCCATTGGGGCTGATAGGTAGGTATGTCATTAATAGTTTCGAAAACAACCAAATACCGGATCTAACTGGCCTTGAAAAATTGGGAGGCTCATTGACATTCAAAACTGCATACAACTTTGTTATTTAAATGCAACTCCCATCGGGTACTTTAAAATGTTAATTTGTTGCATTCACATCACTGTCGAACTTTTTCCAGAAAAAAAACATTTAACTTTATTGTAAGATGAAGAGAAGACTTCTTGATATAGCGATGATGAAAAGCAACACTGATATTGGGTTGCAGAAAGCATTGTCAGAAAATCGAGTTTGACAATGACTTTAGATTGTGACCATACATATTTCTCAATAAATTTAAAATCGAACGTGCTCGAAAAATAATTGATCGATAGAAACGATATTTTTTAAATTTTTTATTTAGGTATTGTAAATTATAGACGCATCGACAACTCACAATCGACCCTGACCGATATGCAACTTGTCTCCCTTTGTCATTCATTAGCGGATCGGTCGGCGGATAAGTCAATACGGTCTACGGACCAATCCGATAATGAATGGGGGGCTTTAGGAACACCCTTCTAATGACGTAACTAGAAAAAAACTTTTTAACAAAAAAAAAACCTCCTTCAAAAAGCCACTAAAAAGAGAAAAATTATGAAATTTTGAGGTCTGCGCCAATTTAATAAAATATGAAGCCGATTAAAAAGTATAGTATAGTGATTAATATCTTCTTTTTAACCAACTTCATATTTTATTAAATTGGCGCAGACCTCAAAATTTCATTATTTTCCTCTTTTTAGTGGCTTTTTGAAGGAGGTTTTTTTTTGTTAAAAAGTTTTTAATTTTTTACTTTTTAGTGTCAAAAAGTGACATTTACCTTAAAAGAATCACACGCCGATACTAACTTTTATTAAATCGACTTTCTTACGCTGTCTGATGTGTCAAAAAGTGACATTTACCTTAAGGAATCACACGCCGTTACCAACTTTTATTAAAATCAGCCGAACTACTGAACCGATTTTTATGACATTTCTATGGAACCAATCTGAAAGTATATCCTTTCAAATAAAAAAAAAATTTTCCAAATCGGTTTATAAATGACGGAGTTCCGAGGTAACAAACATAAAAAAAAGAAAATACAACCGAATTGAGAACCACCTCCTTTTTTTGAAGTCGGTTAAAAATTTATTTTAAACCTATGTCACCGTCGGGACTCTAACCTGAATCTTCCACTATCGCGGCGGATGACCAATTACTCTGCAGTCTACAGTGGCACAATTACGTAATCAATTATTTCCGCTATGATGCAAATTGTTAGGAACTTAATTGTACATTAACAAAATATTTGAGGTTAATTAATTAGTTAATTAAACCGACTTTTTAAGTTGATGGATTGCGTGTCGGAGTTACCTATATAAGATATATTTTATTTTAAATTAGGTGTTTAATACTTAGCTGGAAAAATAGACTAGTGAATAAGCGACCTGATTTATGTAGAGAATTAAATATGTTTAGCTGATTTTATCTTAAAAAGCGTGATAGGTCTTTTGTTTTGGTATTTTGACCCGGGTCACCCCATCGAGGCTTGTATGTGTGGGTCATCACGAATCAATAATGTCAGAAAAACAATCGGTCAAATGCCAACATTGAAAATCTTCGTTTAATTAAAAAACAAGTCGCTGTAAAAATAATTTTTGTACGTGTTATTAGCCAACACCGATAGTAAAGGTTATTTGGGTCTGGTACCAATTCATATTTTTAGTCTATTATTTTTAACCGACTATATTTTTTAAGTTTGCTCAGTCTTTACTTCTCGAGGGGTTAGCCGATGTTAATAATTTTGACGCTGTTGTGTTTAGAATTTTTACGGAGTTGTCCCACATAGGTAATTTTTATTTACCTAAATCGGTTCAGTACTTTTTTTCTAGTACCTATTTATCTAATCAAATTAACTTTTTATGTATGTTACCTCATATCTCCTGCATTTGTGAACCGATTTTGATGACTCTTTTCCTAATCAATGGAGCATACCTTCAGGGTGGTCCCCCATACATTTTACTTAAATCGGTTCAGTAGTTTTTTTCTAATATATCTAATCAAATTAATTTTTATGTGTGTTACCGCATATCTCCCGGCATTTGTGATTATTTTTCTAATCAATAGAGACCTTCAGGATGGTTCCAAATAAATTTTACATAAATCGGTTTAGTAGGTAGTTTTTTTAATGTACTGGCACTTATGTAGTGCGGCGGCTTAGCTAAAAAATTGTTCACTTTTGTATAAAAGCAGGAATTTTATAGTGATGAAAGGGCATACCCTAAAGGTCATTTTAAGATATTAGGCCACTCCAAAATTTACTCAAGACCCCTAAAAATCCAAAATGACGGCCAAAATTTATATTTTAACTGTTTATAATATAGACTTTTGAATGATTTTCAGTTTATAGAATTATTATTAAAACAGTCGCCGTAATAACATATTAAAATTTGAACCTTGAACTAATAATATAAATTTCGTCGGGTACATGACGCGTTAAGGGTGATCTGCCACTCCTTTAATACTGACCAATCGATTTTCAAATGTTATTATGGCATTATTGGGTCACCGACAAGCTATATAAACAATTTCAGCCTTGAAGCAATAACAATTGTGACCATTTCTTTTGTTAGATCTTGGGGGCGGTCTATATCCCTCCCATACCGCTATCTAGCAAAATCTCTTACTTAGGGCACTTTAATATGCCTCCCTCAACATCTTCACAAAAATAAGGCCTTGAATAAATAACACCAAAAAATTGTCACTAGCTCTCGGTCTACATCAGATGGGTTACTATAGGTACTGATTTTAAATATTAGGTAGGGTAAATTCGGGAGAGATGCCGCGGTAGGAGAGACGCCGCATGGCTATTAACTTACCTATTTACCATTAATGGATGGTGCTACAAGTACGTATGTTCGTTCATCTTATCTTGACAAGATAAGATGAACGAACATACGTACTTGTAGCACCATCCATTAATGGTAAATAGGTAAGTTAATAGCCATGCGGTGTCTCTCCTACCGCGGCATCTCTCCCGCATTTACCCTATTTGTATTTATGATGTATTTATAGTCATACGGGTAATACCGTTTTTAACTAGCTCTTACAGTTCTATGCTATACCTATAATTAAAATAACTGCAATTTGTCCTTCTAAATGGATGATTTGCAAAGAAAAAAAACGGAGTCAAATCAATTATACTTACGTAAGGTCAATGTCAAACAGCATTAGTTTTGGTCTGAAAAAATAAAAAAAAATATCTTGTCACGTTCCGGATGGCATAAAAACAGGTTTCTGGGAATATTTCTAAGTGATTTAATGATCGTGTCTTAAATTAAAACGCAAATTAATGCTAAGATAAATTACACTCTAAAAAGAACTTTAGCTATTCATCTGAGTTGTGTCGGTCATCTTGCAATATACAGGGTGCATCAATATAGTTTTATTCGTGTTGTCAGTCTTAAGTATTCCTATATTATTAAACGAGCAAATCTTGTATATATGTACCTATATAAATATTTTCTCGAAAACGGCCCTAACGATTTTGATGAAATTTACCGAAAAGGGGTTTCGGGGTGCAAAAAATCGATCTAGCTAGGTCTCATCCCTGAAAAAATTCGTTTTCCCATCGATTTTATCATTTTAAAAAACGGTTTTTTGACGTCATAAAACAGTGTCGAATGGTGAGTAGGCTTTGGAAAAAACAAACTACTTTCATTATTTATGTCAAAATACTCTGACAGTGAATCGTTTCGGAATAATATTCTGAGAAAATAATACAAAATCAATATCTCACAGTAAGTACTATTTTTATTGAACTCATCCGAGCAAAGCTCGGTCACCCAGATACTGATTTACATAATATACCCAACCTACACAGGATCGCACCAGCACGTAATGGACCGACAAAATATTGAGCAATTTGTTATGTATGGTGTAATCCCCACCTATACTGCTGGAAACTAAACAGTAGGCCGATTAAAAAATTGCCTGTCAGGCTTAACTCTTTAAAAACAAAACCTAACCGATTCAAAAATTAATGAAACGTTGACTGGGATGAAACTGATCTAACGATTTGCATGAAATTTACCGAAAAGGGTTTTTGGGGGCAAAAAATCTTTATAGGTAGGTCTCATCCCAAGAAAAATTCGTTTTCCGATTGATTTTATAATTTAAAAAAACATTTCAAAAAACTTTTTAACAAAAAAAACCTCCTTCAAAAAGCCACTAAAAAGAGGAAAATAATGAAATTTTGAGGTCTGCGCCAATTTAATAAAATATAAAGTCGATTAAAAAGTATAGTATAGTGATTAATATCTTCTTTTTAACCAACTTCATATTTTATTAAATTGGCGCAGACCTCAAAATTTCATTATTTTCCTCTTTTTAGTGGCTTTTTGAAGGAGGTTTTTTTTTGTTAAAAAGTTTTTTATTTTTTTTTTTTAGTGTCAAAAAGTGACATTTACTTTAAAGGAATAACACGCCGTTACTCACTTTTATTAAACCGACTTTCTTACGCTGTCTGTGTCAAAAAGTGACATTTACCTTAAGGAATCACACGCCGTTATTAACTTTTATTAAAATCAGCCGAACTACTGATCCGATTTTGATGAAATTTCTATGGGACCAATCTAAAAGTATATCCTTTCAAATAAAAAAAAATTTCCAAATCGATTTATAAATAACGGAGTTCTGAGGTAACAAACATAAAAAAAAATACAACCGAATTGAGAACCACCTCCTTTTTTTGAAGTCGGTTAAAAATAGTGTAATATTGTAAGCAGGCTTTGGATAGATATTATCCATGGTTATTTATTATTACAAATAATGAATTGAAAAAATGAAAAATGTCAAAAATAAAAATAAGTATAGGTACTTAAATAATTGAAATTAAAAATGCCAAAAATTTCAACTGAACGTGTTGTAATTATGAAAAATGTATGAAGTATAACTTCGACCGTGCGCTTATGTGGGTGAGGCGCACAGTCCATTTTTTTAATGTTACCTAAATCCATCTACGCCCCGTCATCAATGGGTAGACAGCTAATTATTTTTGCATGTTTATATTTATAAAATTTCCATTTTAGTTGATTCGCATTTTAATTTGTTTTTAATATACCGGGTGCTGATTTGTTTTGCGGGTACTTAATAAGGATTTTACATGTAAAATCATGTTTATGAATTTTCCTTGTTTGTGTTTTAAAGACCACCAACAGCTAAGGTTATTAGGGCCTAGCACCAATTCATATTTTCAATTCATTATTTTTTTTAATAATAAATTGAAAATTCAATTGACACTTTTACCAGCTCTCGGGCTAGAACCCGGGAACTGGGGACTTGTAATAGAGGAACCATAGCAACGCCATGTAAACAACAGCATTGCTACACTCTCGGCTATTCTCAAACCCATGAATTTTCCTGCTTCCCTATATATTTTGGTGGAAAAAAAAAAACAAAATTTGTTCATAATTAAAAACTCTACCTGACACGTATGTTTGCAAATTACCAATATGTAGCTTTTAATTTTTTTTTTCATCAAAATATATAGGGAAAAAGGAAAATTCATAAACATGATTTTACATGTAAAATCCCTATTTCTCGCAAAGTAAATCAGCACCCGGTATATATGAATCACGTCGAGTCACGCTCAAAATGGTAAACAAGAATCACTGTTCGATTTATAGCTATTGTGCCACAAGATCCATTATTGATTATCTATAACAAGCATCATGGCCGTTTCCAACCGAATTCCTTGAATATATTTATAATCAGAAAGGGTTAAAAACACCATAACTAATATATGTTTTTATCATTAAGTTATGCATTTCACAATTTATATCGAGCGGCAAAATTGGAAACATCAAATAATGATGCGACTTAAGTATATTGCATGATAAAATAGTGTTATACAGTTTTTTACTATAAAGGTACGTGCAGTGTGGAGCTGGGATTCTAGATGGTAGCGTAGATTATAGGCTATAATCTACGCTACCATCTAGAATCCCAGCTCCATACTGCACGTACCTTTATAGTAAAAAACCAGCTCTTGTAACATCGCTTATACCTGCTACACTCACTGCTTCGTTGTGTACGCTCGCATATATAACAATGCATTAATTTAAGCAAGCCCTGCTATAATTTATAGCAGGGCTTGCTTAAATTAATGCATTGTTATATACGCGAGCGTACACAACGAAGCAGTGAGTGTAGCAGGTATAAGCGCTGTTACAAGAGCTGGTAGATACAAGAATGTATCTCACCATTCTTTCAGCGCGCTGACTACTACAATCAACGTGTCACAACTGTCAAATGGCCGTTACAAGTTTCGCAATGGATGTGACTAGTTTAATAAATGAAATTTTGCCAGTTTTTATTTAATTTGTTTTGAGTTTTTTCTAAGACGTATTTAAAAGTGTTAGGTTACATACGTAAATATTCAAAAAACCGGGTTGGGTAAAATTTTAATTCTTGGTATAAATGATGAAATTCGCCATGTTTAGATCGTTTTCTATTAATAGGGTGGACATGATAGCTCCTACCCAAATTTGTATTTAAAATATTCCACTTTGTAGCAGAAGAACACAAATATTCGTCTTCGCTATCTGACATTTCAAACGCGATTTAAGTTTGTATCAATGCTAGTATCAAAGCTTCGTTGTGCAAACCTATAAGCGCTTATAATTTCAGCGACCATCTACCATACATGCTACCATCTAGTATCCCAGCTGCGTACTGCACGTACCTTAAGAATATGGGTGCTGCTGCCAAGAGCCGGATTTACTTGTTTTGCGAAATTTACACACCCTCCTCATCTCCTATATTTCCCTGCCCTTGACATCAACAATCTACACCTGCATTTATTCCAGTTTGTGCCCGATTTTCTTCGAATACTGAGCGGATTTTGTTCCGGATTTTCACGATTACATAGATTGATTCACGAGAAAGGTTTTTTGATGTATAACTACCGTTCCCTAGAATTTGCCGCCCTGGGCTCGGGCCTTATAGATAGATAGATAGGTTTATTGGTTTTAGTTGTGCAAATAATTGTCAAAAACACATCTATATATATAAAACAGTTCCGTTACTGACTGATTGATTGACTGACAGACAACGCCCAGGTCAAACCGCTAAAGATATAAACTTGAAATTTGGACAGTAGGTTCCTTTTGTGACGTAGGCACCCACTAAGAAAGGATTTTTCGAAATTCAACCCCTAAGGGGGTTAAATAGGGGATGAACGTTTGTATGGAAATTCGTCATTTTTAAAGTTAGAAGCATGACATTTTGCACAGGAGTTCCTTATATTACGTAGGTGAGTAAAAAGAAAGGATTTTTAAAAATTCATCCCCTAACGGGGTTAAATAGGGGATGAAAGTTTGTATAGAAGTTCGTAATTTTTTAAGTTAGAAGCATGAAATTTTGCACAGGAGCTCCTTATATAACGTAGATGAGTAGTAAGAGAGGATTTTTGAAAATTCATCCCTTAAAGGGGTTCAATAGGGGATGAAAGTTTGTATGGAAGTTCATCATATTTGAAGTTAGAAGCATGAAATTTTGCACGTAGGTGAGCAATAATGTATTAATAAAATTCGATCGAACGAGCGAAGCGAGTGAGTAATGTATTAATTAAAGTCGAGCGAACGAGCGAAGCGAGTGAGTATTGTATTATAATATTCAAACGAACGAGCGAAGCGAGTGTGTAATGTATTATTAATATTCGAGCGAACGAGCGAAGCGAGTGAGTAATGTATTAAAAAAATCCGAGCGAACGAGCGAAGCGAGTGAGTTATGTATTATAAAATTCAAGCGAATAAACACCACCAGTCCGGCTTTGCTTTGCAGGAGGAGAATTTTTCGCGGGGGGGATAATAAATATAAATCGAAAAATACGTGGGCGAAGCCACGGGTAACGGCTAGTCAAAACATATATAGCTACTTTTACAAAACTGTTTTCTGAGTTGGCGGAATAAATATTTATTTACAATAATTAAAAATAGACTTTTCGTTGTTGCGTTCATTATTATTGTGTTTTTAATTATTGTAAATAAATATTTAATCCGCCAACTCAGAAAACAGTTTTGTAACAATATTGTTAGCTGCCACTGAGGTAAAGAGATATTGAGGAGACATACCGTGTACAACTGCTTATACAAAACTGAAGCCATGTATGACGTCACAGGGCCGAGTAAACATGGCGGCAAAACACAGCATCGATTGGGAATATTATTCTCTTCTTCTTCTCACATATAAAATGAGGTCCTAATTACAAATGGCGACTGGCTTCACTTTTAAATGCTTATAATTCCTCTACTTCGATAGATAGATAGGCAATTATCTCTTAGTAGCAAGTGTTTCCGGGCTAGGTAGCCGTGGTCCAATGGATTTTACTCCGTACGTTTCGCCCAAAGCTCCGTTGGGCATCTTCAGCGGCGATTAGCAATACGATGTGATCTTCTTGCCGGTCGCTGAAGATGCCCAACGGAGCTTTGGGCAAAACTTACGGAGTAAAATTCATTGGACCACGGCTACCTAGCCCGGAAACACTTGCTACCAAGATGTCGACCAGCCGTGAAAGCATGAAAATCCAATTATCTCTTACTCCAGTGGTTGAAGTTTTAAAAGCTTTGTGCCATAATCGGCGTCTCGTATCAGTTAGAGTCGATCCGCAACAGATGTCACCACGATGTCTTGTGCGCGGTGACGGTGTCTGCCAGCAAGTTCTTTTCAGACGTCCGGCGGGGTGTAATGTAGGCCGTGTATAAAAGGTGAGTTGCGAAGGAGCGGAGGGTCTGTCTGAGTGTTATCGCAGTGTGCAGGTGTGCTTCTGTGATCGTTAACTATGATGACGATAACGAAGCGGTGTTTAAGCCGCAGTGCAACCGCGATTCAATTGTTATTACTTGCTTCATTTGTTTGCAGCGCCATAGGTAAGTGTGTGTTGTTTTTGCTTAACGAATCTGAGTGATATCAATGCACGATAAGAAAACGATCGAGAATAAAAAAAAAATTATTTCTGTACCGTGCGAGTGCAAAATATTTAGGCAGTGAGTGAGTGTTTTTTGAATTTTTTTTGTAGTTGTTTAGAAATTAAAAAAAGTTGTGTTGACAGGATACGTTGCTTTTTTAGCGAGTACAAAATTTAAATATCAATCTAAATCAAACATCCTTTTTTATAGAGTATTAACCTGTTGGTTGCTTGTAGTAAAATGGCGTCGAGTGCGCAAGAATCGATTTCTTATAAGAGGCATGTGGTGATTGTATAATGTTTAGTTTTTTTATGTTCGACATGCCATACTTTCTGAACTGGTTTAATTAGTAGGTATCTAATAATTAATTTATTGTTAGAAATTGTAAGGTGGTTTTTGACGCAACTAAGAATAAAATGAAAGCACCACGAAAGTAAGTCCCGTGAATTTTAATAATAAAGTCGTTTATTCAAAATTAATTTAGTCTAGTTTTCTTCAGTATTCGCTAGATGAAAGTGATTAATAAAATTACTTTCTTTTCGAAATTAAATACATTCTTAAATCATGTCCATGTTAGTTTTCTATTGTGCAATAACAACCTTTCATTCAAAAATAATTTCTGGTAATTGATGTTGATTCAAATGAAGATTTCATACTTGATTCAATTAAATGATCTGTTTGTTTAAAAGTGAAAAATAAAAATATTTTCTTTTCGAAATAAATACATTCTTAAATCATGTCCATGTTAGTTTTCTATTGTGCAATAAAAACTTTACATTCAAAAATAATTTCTGGAAATTAATTTGATTCAAATGAAGATTTCATACTTGATTCAATTAAATGATCTGTTTGTTTAAAAGTGAAAAACAAAAATATTTTCTTTTCGAAATTAATTCTTAAATCATGTTCATGTTAGTTTTCTATTGTGCAATAACAACCTTTCAATCAAAAATAATTTCTGGACATTGATATTGATTCAAATAAAGATTTCATATTTGATTCAATTAAATGATTTGTTTGTTCACCACGTATAGCATCGAACAAAATTCTATGGAATAAAATGGGGGAGGCCTTTGCCCAATCGAAATTTAAATGTGCTATTTTTATTTTATTTTATTAATCTGTTTGTTATTTTAACTTTTTAAAATTGACAGCAACTTGTTTAGACACAACTTTTTTTGAGGAAATAGTTAAATACAGTAGAATCTGAATAAATTGAGCCCGTTTTATCCGAGTTCGCGACTTACCGAGGATACCTCTAATTTTTACCCAATTAAAAAAGGAGGGTTATGATTTTTTACTCCACATATTGCAGCTTAGCTCTGTTGATTGGTGAAATAAATAAATAAATTAATTAATTGAACCATCGCGCGTAAGAACTTGTTCGGGTTAATCAATTCGACGTGTACCTATCTATATTTTTGAATGATTGGCATAAATATTTTAATGAGAAAATGTTGATTTTGTTATAGAAATACCTATGTAGTTTTTTAAATCCTATAACAGTTCTTATTATCCGAGTTTTTCGATTATTCGAGATAGGGTCGGTCCACAATAGCTCGTACAATCGAGGTTCTACTGTATATAGCACATATCAAATTATTTTGTATCAAAATCTGCTTTTCAAAAGTAGATAAAACGATACTGGAATGTTGAAGACGATGTCTTCAGTGGCCGAGGGCTTGAGAATGGCTGAGCGTGTAGCAATGTTGTTGTTTACATGGCGTTGCTATGGTTTCTCTATTAAAAGTCCCCAGTTCCCGGGTTCTAGCCCGAGAGCTGGTAAAAGTGTCAATTGGATTTTCAATTTATTATTAAAAAAAAAATAAATAATGAATTGAAAATATGAATTGGTGCTAGGCCTAAATAAGTTTAGCTGTTGGTGGTCTTTAAAAACACAACATTCAGCGGCCGAAGGAATTATTTTGTGTTTGCACCAGGACATTTTTATCGTGACCTGATATTACTCAATTTAGAATTTAATTCTTATTTTTTAAATTAGTTTTAATTTAGTAATTAAGTACAGCTCTCTGCATTGCTATTTTCTCTTGATTAAAGAAATTCACCTATAAATAATTTGAAACTCCGAGATATTTTTGATGTGTTAGTGTTTTCATTTAGTTGTCCAAAATAAAACTTTTCAACCAATTTATTTAGTAGTCGTTATGAAATTATTTTTGTTGTCCCAACAAAGATTTTTTTATCATAAGAATATATTTTCATTGTCACAATTAAATCTCATTTCAACATTTTCAACTAAATTCATGTAGTTGTCAGGACCAAATTTTTTTCGCAGTGTATCACGCAAATTTATTTTTCTAATCCTTCATCTCTATTTCACATCCAATCTTCAAATTCATAAACTAAATTAATTATCAAGGGTAATTTGAATAAAAACTTAGCAATCAATACATTAATGAATAAACGATGTTTCGTCACTTTATTTCTTGTGACTTCTTCAAAGTAATTGATTTTACAAAGATTTTTGTAAATTGTGTTTTTCAGAACTTTGAAGAAGTCACAAGAAATAAAGTGACGAAACGTCGTTTATTCATTAATGCAGGGGTTCCCAATGTTTTCTTTACCGAGACTTCCTTTACAAGTTGCAATTTTTTGCGACGTCCTTCTAAAAGAAGATACCTGTGTGTAGCTCTAGAAGATAATAAAATTACTTTATTATTCAAAGAAAACTCCAAAGAATATAGAATCTTAATTATTATTTATTAGATTTTAATTCTAATAATTAAATATTAAAAGATTTGATTTCAAGTGGATGACAATTTTTATCCAAACTACTCATTGATAAATATTTATATTTTTCTAATATTTTGTAAACAAAAAACAAATCCAACGCCCGAGACGCTTCAAATATATTTTTAAATGTCGACTTTTCGAGGCATGTTTTATATTGAAACTGGTTTTTTGAAACTGTTCTTTTTTTATACGTTCT
Organism: Mongoloraphidia duomilia; assembly: GCA_039654895.1. Classification (NCBI taxonomy): domain Eukaryota; kingdom Metazoa; phylum Arthropoda; class Insecta; order Raphidioptera; family Raphidiidae; genus Mongoloraphidia; species Mongoloraphidia duomilia. Next base: position 3,008,966 of record CM077522.1, on the reverse strand, counting down.
CGTGTCGGCTGGAGAATGCAGTGTAGGTACATAAAATCATTTGCGAAATTTCATTGAATAACCGTGTAAAATCGATTGCGTTAATGCTTTCACTAAACGTATAATATATGTTATACAGGGTGTAAACGGTTTTACCGAACATAGGGCAAAGAACAATGAGAACATTTACAATTTTGTGGTAGGCTATGGGCTATAAGATCTAATGTAAATGTGTAGTTGATACTTTGTTTTTTTTTTATCAGGTTCTGAGTTAGTCTTTTAATATGCTATGAAAAATTGTTTAAAAAATACACTGTACTATTTTTACTTCCCACCTCTACTATGGTAGGGAAGTAATATATGGATTTAGTCCGAAAAAAAAATTTCGAGATTTTAACAGATCTTCACGTTTTAAGACCCTAGCAATCGTTTAAGATCATTTTCTGATTGATGTCTGTATGTGCGTGTGTGTATGTGGTCAATTTTTCGCCTTCGATATCGTAAAAACGGAACAACATACGGCCATTCCGATTATTTTATTGTGTTTATCAGCCTTTAACTTAGATCTGATTAGATTTTGAGTCAAATCGGTTCAGTGGATCCTGAGATATTAAAAAAACGTTCTCAATGTCACGTATTAACATAGGTAAAAAAAATTCGACTGATGACCAGTCCTATACTTCCCACCTAGTAAATATTTGCAAAAAATAAACACTCTTTTTTTTATTCTTTGACTAGGCCCAAATAACCTTAGCTGTTGGTGGTCTTTAAAACACAATTTAATTTTTATTCTTTGAAAAAAGCATGGCCCTCTTTTTTGTTTGGTGATCTATTGATGGCTAGCTTAATATAGCAAAAATCATGGTTACCTTGATTTACGTACAATTTTTATTTTTTTTAGTAAAATATTTTTTTTCTCGAAAACTATACATTTTAGAGAAAAAAAATATTTACATTTTTTTCATATTATAACATCTAGAATTCATTTATATTTTTTTTTACCTATGTTAATACGTGACATTGAGGACGTTTTTTTGAATATCTCAGGATCCACTGAACCGATTTGACTCAAAATCTAATCAGATCTAAGTTAAAGGCTGATAAACACAACAGAACAATCGGCATGCCCGTATGTTGTTCCGTTCTTAAGATATCGAAGGCGAAAAATTGACCACATACACACACACACACATACACACATACACACATACACACATACACACACACATACAGACATCAGTCAGAAAATGATCTTAAACGATTGCTAGGATCTCAAAACGTGAAAATCTGTTAAAATCTCGAAATATTGTTTTCGGACTGAATCCATTACTTCCCTACCATAGTAGAGGTGGGAAGTAAAAATATAAATGAATTCTAGATGTTATAATATGAAAAAAATGTAAATATTTTTTTTCTCTAAAATGTACAGTTTTCGAGAAAAAAAATATTTTACTAAAAAAAATAAAAATTGTACGCAAATCAAGGTAACCATGTTTTTTGCTATATTAAGCTAGCCATCAGTAGATCACTAAACAAAAAAGAGAGCCATGCTGTTTTTTCAAAGAATTAAAAAAGAGTGTTTATTTTTTGCAAATATTTACTAGGTGGGAAGTATAGGACTGGTCATCAGTCGAATTTTTACTTCCCACCTCTACTATGGTAGGGAAGTAATGGATTCAGTCCGAAAACAATATTTCGAGATTTTAACAGATTTTCACGTTTTGAGACCCTAGCAATCGTTTAAGACAATTTTCTGACTGATGTCTGTATGTGTGTGTGTGTGTGTGTGTGTGTGTGTGTGTGTGTGTGTGTGTATGTGTGTATGTGTGTGTGTATGTGGTCAATTTTTCGCCTTCGATATCTTAAGAACGGGACAACATACGGGCATGCCGATTGTTCTATTGTGTTTATCAGCCTTTAACTTAGATCTGATTAGATTTTGAGTCAAATCGGTTCAGTGGATCCTGAGATATTCAAAAAAACGTCCTCAATGTCACGTATTAACATAGGTAAAAAAAAATATAAATGAATTCTAGATGTTATAATATGAAAAAAATGTAAATATTTTTTTTCTCTAAAATGTATAGTTTTCGAGAAAAAAAATATTTTACTAAAAAAAATAAAATTGTACGTAAATCAAGGTAACCATGATTTTTGCTATATTACTAGCCATCAGTAGATCACTAAACAAAAAAGAGGGCCATGCTGTTTTTTCAAAGAATTAAAAAAGAGTGTTTATTTTTTGCAAATATTTACTAGGTGGGAAGTATAGGACTGGTCATCATTCGAATTTTTTTCTATGTAATCCACTACACATTTACATTAGATCTTATGGCCGATAGCTTGCTACAAAATTGTAAATGTTCTCGGGAAGTGGGGGCTTGTAATAGAGCAGCCATGGAAACTTAATATAAACAATGGCATCGCTACACGCTCGGTTATTCAAACCCGGTAGCAACTAGCAATGCTAATAAAATAATTGTAAATCAGACGCTAATGACCTCAGTTGTCGAGCGTCTATAATTTACAATTCATTCATTCAATAATTGTAAAATTTATAGAAATACAGAATATATACGGAAATTAACAGTGAAATGTATCAGATTTCTCTATTCCGTCACTTTTATAGTATCTGGGAGCTTTCATAGAGCGAATACTAATTTTAAATACCATCGGAAATTTAAATTTTGTTTTATGATAGGTAGTACTACTAGGTAGTAACTAGTTACGTCTTCTTCCGCAATGAATGCATTTTAATTCAGTATAGGTAATCATGTTATGGTCGATTCAATAAAAGCTATTAATACTTTGTATCTAGCTATTAATTTATTTTGATTCAGAAACATTACCATCTGTGTATCATGTATAAATGAATGAATTGTGAATTATAGACGCTCGACAACAGAGGTCATTAGCGTCTATTGTATCATGTATAGGTATCTACTAACGTTGTAGAAAAATAGCAAAATAAAAAAAATCTTCCAGGCCTGTATTCAAATTAATAAATATTAGCGGTCCGTCCCGGCTACGCCCGGATGGTATGAAATTATGATTAAGCGTACGAAAACAGTTTTTTTTGACAAAACACCGTCATAGTTCAGCCATTTTGTACAAAATATTTACAAATTATATATACAAACCCTCCTTGTTTATCGCTCTTTCTATTAGTGAAAACCGTTTAAAAATCTGTTGCGTGGTTTAGAAGAAGTAAGCGGAGAAACAGACAGAGGCAGACAGCGACTTTGTTTTATACTATTTAGAGTTTTTTTGACTAAACACTGTCATAGTTCAGCCATTTTGTACAAAATATTTACAAATTATATACACAAACCTTCCTCGTTTATCGCTCTTTCTATTAGTGAAAACCGTTTAAAAATCCGTTGCGTGGTTTAGAAGAAGTAAGCGGAGAAACAGACAGAGGCAGGCAGCGACTTTGTTTTATACTATTTAGAGATTAGAGAAGATTAGAGATTTACAGGTTATCGCGCCCAAATTACAGGTACCTACCTCAAATCGAATTGTCAATAGAGTTGTTGTGAAAAATAATATTCAATTACTCGGAACGGAACATTGGTAGCCAGGGCCGGCGTTAGGGGGGGTTAAGCGGGGCAAAGGTACCCCGGGTCCGGGCCCTCGAAGGGGGCCCGCCGGCCCGGGACTTACCTATTATATGTGACTACCGTATTTAAAATTGCGAGCATTAAAATATTTTCCCAACAAAAAAGATATTTTGATTTTTTGCATTAAAATTTTCTGAGTATTTCCAAAAAAACAAATTTTAGAATAACGATAACTAAATTGTTGTGGGATACGGACGATGAAAAAACAAAAATTGAACTTCTAATTTAGCAACGTTTCGTTAATTAATGTTAACTTCTTCAGGCATCTTTAGAATAACATTTTTTTGGAGGGGACAGGGGTCTGAGAACGCTTACTCGGGGCCCGAAAATCCTAGCGCCAGCCCTGTAGGTAGCGTTTGCAATGTGTGTGAATTGCAAACTTCACACTAGTTGCAAACGCTGTGCTTCGACCCTTGTAATGCAATATACTTACCGTAAGATGGGGTCACTTTGATTTCGCGGGGCGAATTTGATAGTTGCCCCGACTGCAAATGAAATGTGTGCTAGCCGCGCGTCAGTACATTTTAAAATTCCTGCCTAGGTTACATACTGTAGCTAATTAACTTCATATGAAGTGTATAGTATACGACCTACGTAATTTGCAAAACACACGTGAGAAATAATCTTTAACCGTCGCTGTGCACTCGAAGTGTTTTTGTTAAGTCGTTATAACTTTGGAAGTACAAAGGTGAGTGTGATTTTTTGGTAATTTTTGAATACATATTGTTAATCAGGCATATATTGTGAAAATATAACCTCAAATTAATATTCCACAAAAAAATGTTTGTGGTTCAAAATCGTGACAATGCGTAGCGGGGTCACTTTGATCACAAATACGGGGCGACTTTGTTCTTGATCAAAATGGTCTCTTAATTCGCATTTTCAAGTTTTTCTGCATTTTAAGCTTAATTTTGTGGGTTTTTTTGCTTCAGATGGTACGAACGTATAAAAAGAGACTTGGGAATTGCAACTATAAAAATTACACTGAAGCGCAACATGATGAAGTTCTTCAAAAAATCGCTGATGGTCAGTGATCGATGAGGGCCATAGTTTCGGAATATAACATCCCATTTGGAACATTAAATAACAAATTTCATGGCAGACATAGACCTAATCCTGGTGGGCAACCTATAATGTCAATTGAAGAAAAAGTTACCCTTATAAATTCTGCTGTCCGGTGTGCCGATTGGGGGTTCCCACTTAATGTACTCGATTTGAGAATGCTTGCAAAAGCTTATTTGGACAAGTGCGGGCGAGTAGTACCTAAATTTAAAAATAATATCCCTGGTAAGGATTGGGTACTAAGCCAGGAAAAAGTGTTGCTACTGTTTCTAGCAGCAGCTCAGATGAAGCTGAAGAAGCCTTAGATATGCTCAGCGAGACCTCTGAAAATGAAGATCTTACTTTGTCTATGGAAACAGAGGAAATAGAATATTTACAGCTAGACCCAGAACGTTTAGTGCCAGTAAGCTTTGTTCTGGTCAATTTTGTTGGTGGGAAAAGAAATTAAGTACAATATAAATATGTGTGTAAAATTCAGAAGCAATTTTCGGAAATATACGGTTGTTGGTTTCAAATCGAAAAATGAAGATAAAACAACATTTAAACTTGTACCGAAGGACATATCAACTGTGCCATTATCAGATATTTGTGTCCTGTTGCCGGTACCAGTAAATATCTATACGAAACCACGTTTAACTTTGGAAAAAGAGTTGAAGTTCGAGAAACCGGAACTAAAATACCATTCTTTGGATGCTAAAGGTCACCAATAGACACTTAAACATTAGTGTCTATTGGTGACCTTTAGCATCCAAAGAAGGGTATTTTAGTTCCTGTTTTTGTTAATTTATGATTACTGTTATTTTTTAAGCTTTTAAAGAAAGAATATGTATTTTTTGTATGGCAATAAACACATTAAACAATAAATTGTATTGAAAATGATGGGTATCAAAGTCGCCCCCGAAACATAATTGGTTATATTTTTAAAACTACAACACCGATTTGCAAGTGGGGCGAGCTTGATCACTGTATACGTGTTCAGAGCATTTTAAGTATATTTCCAGGAGGGGTATCAAAGTCGCCCCACATTGTGTATGAAGTTGATCATTATGTTTTTATTTTTTTTTACTAAGAATTTTACAAAATTTATATTTTTCAAGTATAGAGTCGCATTCTACTTGCTAAAACCAATCGTTTGGTATTTTTTAAATGTAAATTTGTAAACACACAAAATTGCTGTCGGAAAAATAAAATTCAAATTGATCAAAGTCACCCCATCTTACGGTACTATTTTCCATCTATAAGATGCAGACATACAAATTACGCAACAAATCCAAGAAATGAAACTGCAGACAGGAAAAAAAATTAAATTGTGTTTTAAAGACCACCAACAGCTAAGGTTATTTGGGCCTAGCACCAATTCATATTTTCAAATTATTATTATTTTTTTTTAATAATAAATTGAAAATCCAATTGACACTTTTACCAGCTCTCGGGCTAGAACCCGGGAACTGGGGACTTGTAATAGAGGAACCATAGCAACGCCATGCAAACAACAACATTGCTACACTCTCGGCTATTCTCAAGCCCTTGTTGCAGACAGGAGGTGCAGTATTATAGATATGCAGAGTTGATGATTTTATTTCTTACGTTTGTTCTATGACCGCTTATAGTTGTTAAGTGCTGGGAATTTTAATTAAAATTTGTTTATAAATAAAAAACAAATAATTAACTTGCGTGTACGGTGTCCTTCCGCGCCGGTGCGGCATCGTTTCGCTTCTTAAGTTGCACAAAAAATTGTTATAAGGTCAAAAACTTGTCTGTTGCATTTTAAATATTAGGAGGTACGTTCGTAATAATGCTGCTTAAAGATGATTATTATCTTTTAAGTATAGACCTCTTCATCGACGAACATTTTTTTCTGCGCATGTGCCCAATTCACCGTGTTTTCAAAGACTTGTCATATTGACAGATGGCAAGTGATTGATTTTGAAAAAAGTAAATAGTAATTAAATAAGTTATAATTATTAAAGAACTGTGATTAAGTTTATTTATTATATTTATTTTATCCGGTTAGAACACGAATAATTTAAATAATCGCTTTTGACACACCCGCGGCACCCCCTTCGAGAACCATTCTTTAAAGAAAAAAAAATTAATAAACAAGTTTATTTGGCATGCCTGGGTAGGCTGTCAGTCATCAGCGTACACAGAGATTCCAACGCTCGAGCAGAACGCGAACCCACGTCAATGAACGAACCACGCGATGTCAAGATACTTATACTTTTTTTTAATCAACCAACACAGTGTCCTGAACACCTCTGCATTTTTTTGGCCAATTCTATAATAGTTTTGAGCCAATTAAATAAAGAACCGCGTGATATCCAGATTTCTTTAAATAATATAGGTACCTATAAAGTATAGATACTTAATATTTTTCGTTTCCAGGGACGCTGGAGGGCCCCGGGTACTTTTATTTCCCAATCCCAACAAATTACTAAAGTCTCTTACTCAAGTCTCCTCTCCGGGTTCCTTCAAATGTTAGTTCCTGAAAAAATATAGCCAGTTCGCGCCTGCCTCGTCCTGAACACCTCTGCATTTTTTTGGCCAATTCTATAATAGTTTTGAGCCAATTAAATAAAATCCGCGTGATGTCCAGATTTCTTTACCTAAATAATATAGGTACCTATAAAGTAGTTACTTAATATTTTTCGTTTCCAGGGACGCTGGAGGGCCCCGGGCACTCCTATTTCCCAATCCCAACAAATTACTAAAGTCTCTTACTCAAGTCTCTTCCCCGGGTTCCTTCAAATGTTAGTTACTGAAAAAATATAGCAAGTTCGCGCCTGCCTCGTCCTGAAAACCTCTGCATATTGTTGGCCAATTTTGTAATTGTTTTGAGCAATAATATGTAATATTTTTAACGCACCTATGGGCTCTGAAACACATTCTTGACGCGTGAAGTCATTCGGAGACACAAATTGATTTTCGAATTAATTTGAAATTTCACATTTTGTTGTTTACTTACTCAATTTGCTTGCATTATTAGAAATATTTTTAAAAATGTTTGTAAGTAATTATTGTTTATGAGAAAGTTGAAATATTATTAATTATAAATATATTTTTATGATAACAATACTTAAGTCGTATCTAATTAGTTTTTGTTTAGATTAAATTTTAGATTTGTAAGTGAGTTACGCTTTCTATACCTAGTTAGTTTTTTTAAGTTGGTGGCACTGAGATGAGAGTTGGAAAATTTCTCGTCTTGAATTTCGAAACGAGACGATAAAATCAGTTCTAGGGTTACTGACGTCATAGAGGCACTTAAAGTTTCGGCACCCCTATTACATAAAATATGTATCTATCTACTGATATAATTGTGGCAACATGGCATCCCCATCATCATATGTAGATATAGGTATTTTCTCAGACAAGCCTGACCGGTCAGAAGTCCAATCACCTTCTCTGAGTGTCGGCTTGCTGAGTCTGATTATGTCCTCAGAAAACCTTGGGAAAGGATCGACGATAACAATTTCTTTCCATGTTTGTTACTTGAATTCAGATTCCAATCAGAGAGATGTTGTTCGCAGGTTCATCTCCTGACAGCCTGTTGTAGCTACGTTTCTGTATAGGAAATCCCACAAACTGGTTCGGGTCTATTGAATTTCGTAAAGGCTCCTTGTCTAGCAAGGGTATCCGCTCTTTGATTGCCCTCAAGATTCCTTCATGATCTGGCACCCACATTAAATTAACATTTTCAATTTTAAGATAGGTAAATTAATAGATTTAATACGGCTGAATTATAATTGAAATTTTTTGTTGGAAAGCAGCTAGTTATATAATTGATTCCAAACATATCGGAAAAAATCATTTTTTCAACCATAGTCACAGTTAGGATTCTAACCTGAACCTTTCCACTTTCGTGGCGAAATGAGCTTACAATTACTCAACCGTGACATGATTACTAATCAAACATTCTCCTTATATGCTTCGGAATCAATTGATTTTCACTGCATGCGAGTGATTCATTATAGCTAGGTTGTAGATGTGAATCTTCGTACTAGCGAGAGCTCATCATGAAAGTGATAATTATTTCACTTTCATGATGAGCTCTCGCTAGTACAAAGATTCACACCTACAACCTAGCCATAATGAATTAACACTCGCATGTAGTGAAAATCAATTAATTCCAAAGCATATAAGGGGAATGCTAGATTAGTAATTATGCCACGGCTGAGTAAATGTAAGCTCATTCCGCCGCGAAAGTAGAAAGGTTCAGGTTAGAATCTTGACTGTGACTATGGTTGGTAAAATGATTTTTTCCAATACCTATGTTTGGAATCAATTATATAATTGGCTGCTTTCCAACAAAAATTTTCATTTCCAATTTTGTTTCCCAGCCAGATACTTTGTTCAATCTAATAGCGCATATGCTCGCGTGATAACTATATATAGATATAAGTAGTATTATTAATCTATAATTTCATTTAATTTCATCGCGGATATAGCTTTCAATAAAAGGATAGAATCATAGCTTGAGGGATAGCCTTAACTGTAAACAATTCGAAGGTGAGCCAATATAGTACCTGTATATGACGATGATCAGAATACCTTTGCATATTATACTGTATAGTCAGTTGTTTATTCGGCGCGGCAAATCAGTCGTGAAAGTCGATTGCCTTGATGATGTGGAGATTTTCTCTAATGTGACACTAAGCACCGATACATAACGACGATTGGTTGCCACTACCGAAATTCATTAATCCGTTGTTAATTGATTTGTTTGTCCGAAACTTAATGATGGTATTATGGTCATAAAATAAAACCTGGACTGTGTGCCTCACCCACATAAGCTCGCACGGTCGAAGTTGGGTTGAGAATAGCCGAGAGTGTAGCAATGTTGTTGTTTACATGGCGTTGCTATGGTTCCTCTATTACAAGTCCCCATGTTCTAGCCCGAGAGCTGGTAAAAGTGTCAATTAGATTTTCTTTCTAATTTATTATAAAAAAAAAATAATGAATTGAAAATATGAATTGGTGCTAAGCCCAAATAACCTTAGCTGTTGGTGGTCTTTAAAACACACACGGTCGAAGTTATACTTCATACATTTTTCATTGGAACACGTTCAGTTGAAGTTTTTGGCATTTTTAATTTTAACTAATTACCTACTTATTTTTATTTTTGACATCATTTTTTCAATTCACTATTTTTAATAATAATTTAACCATGGATAACATCTATACATAAGTATCCAAAGCCTGATAGCAATATTACAGACGCTAATGACCTTTGTTGTCGAGCGTCTATAATCCACAATTCATTAATTCATGCTAGCAATATTACACTATTTTGAACGTCAAAAAATTGATTTTTAAAATTATAAGATCTATAAGAAATCGAATTTTTCTTGGGATGAGACCTAGCTAGATCGATTTTTTGCCCCTCAAAACCTCTTTCAGTAAATTTCATCCAGATTGTTAGAGCAGTTTCATCACTGCAGTCAGCGTTTCATTAATTTTTCAGTCGGTTTATGTTTTGTTTTTCCGATTCAATACCCTCGCTAAAGTAGTATAACTTCAAAAATTTGGGTTTTACAATATACCCAAGTAGTAGGTGTCATTATCTCTACCTAGATTACGGACAGATTACGGACAGTGCAATGAAATAGAGAAAAAAATGGGTGTGTGCTTATGCCCACACGACAGAAGTGAAAACTTCAGATTTTCTAATTTTTGGTGTCATCTATTATAGCGCATTTATGAACTAAAAATAATTTATTACTAAAATACTAAAATTGTATTTTTAATTAATTCTACCTTGGTTTCAAAAAAATTATAATTATTGTCAAAGAAAGAATATAACAAAAATTAAAAAATATATAAATAAATATCATGTAGAATTTAGAAAAAAAAAACGCCAAAAATTCTACGCTGCCATCAGGTCTCGAACCCAGGTTCCTATGCATAGAACGCAAAGACCTAACAAACTGCGCTATGGGATGGAAGTGTGTAGAGGGCCGTTTTTATGATATAAGTATGTTGCGAATTCTATTACGGAAGTAGTTGCGAGCGGCGCGAATTCTTACGGAAGTAGTTGCGAACGCTTCACATTTTTTCAGTACCCAGGCAAAGAGTGCCTAACGCGCCTAAGGAAGTTTTCACTTCAAAAATTCTGAGCATTTCCCATTGAAGAAATACTTAATACCTAAATTGCAAAAAAAAAATCTTTTAAAACTTGGGAACTCAATGGTTAGGTAGGGGGATTAATATTATTGCACTATCCAGGTGTGCAAGTTTTCACGGCCGGCATTGTTCCAAGTTTTCATGGTTTCCGGGCTTGTAGGGCATGGTCCGGTGGTATTTATACCTGACGTTTCGTCTACAACTGCGCGGTAGACATTCTCAAAGGCGATGTGGCAGCGATCGAATTGTCCTCCTTGGCGGCTCACAGGTCGGTGTGTCAGTGACTGGTGTCCTCCCTTCTTTAATGCCTAGTACCAGTGTGTTCTCTGTTCGGTCGTAGTCCGTCTCTCTGTAATTGGTCAACTGCGCAGTGTGTAGTGGTGGGGGTGAGTTCTCTACTCGGTCGTATTCCGTCCTTGTACGATTGGTTTTGTATGTCGGAGTGCTGGTGTCCAGGTTTTACTGAGATTGAGGCCTTCATCTTTTCGGTTGAAATTCTGTGTGTGCTTTTGTATTTCTGACCTGTGAGCCGCCATGGAGGACACTTCAACCGCTGCCACATCGCCTTTGAGAATGTCTACCGCAGTTGTAGACGAAACGGCAGGTAGAAATACCACCGGACCACGGCCTACAAGCCTGGAAACCATGAAGACTTGGAATTATTATAGCACTATATTTGCACGTGTTCTCAAGTGAACAGTGGCCAAACTGCGCACTTCTGAACTGCAGCCTCGACGCGACCACTCAACCGGTAGTCGTGGTGCATAAGTATAAGTGGGAGTGCTCTCTGCTGCTGTCGATTGCATTTGTTTTATTCTTTTACATCTAATCGCAGAGCGCAGCTGACCTTTTGTGTAATTATAATAATAGAGTTAATTGTTTCCTAGCTTTCTTCTTGATTATCTCTGCAACAAATGACAATAGAGTAAAATAAAAAAAAATGCATTTTACAATGTCTCTACTCGCTTCTTGAAGAATTATGACATATAGCGGTAATTGAATTCTTTTGTTACAAAACGTCGTTCTATTGTCTCGGCATTGTTACATAACCATGTAGTGATTCTCGAGCGGTAAATTGGAGACACAGTCGCGATGTACTATGGGTTCGATTCTCGATGGAAATAAAATATTACTTACATTCCGTTTGTAGGGTTCCGTACCCCCGTATGGAACCTTATTATGCCAGTGTGTAGATGAGTAAATGTACGAAATTCCTTAACTTAAAACAGTTCCGTAACTAACTAAGTGACTGACTGAGTGACAGACAGACAACGCACAGTCTAAACCACTGCAAAGATATAAACAAGAAATTTGGGAGATAATACTTAATATGTTCCTTACAAGGTGTAGAGCCGTAGAGGTGCACTAAGAAAGGAAAGGATTTTTCCTATCGTCGGAAGCAGTCAGCACTGCAGCCTCTAGGATCGGCAACTGGCGGACCGCGGTCCAAGTCCGGACCGCGGAAGGTCAAAAACTGGACCACCAAATTTTTTTTGAATTATTTAAAAAATATTTTTTTGTACTTTCCGCTACGAAAGTTTTATTTTCGAGTGCTTTGTGGCGGTAACAAAGAGGCACATTTTGAAGAACCAATATCACTCAAGATTAACGACCGCCCACCTTGAAACACTCTTCGCATAAGCTGCTCCCCGCGTGAACCTAACTTTAAAAAACTGACTCAAGACCGCAAATGTAATTTCTGCCATTGATTTTTGAATACAATTATGCCTATCTATTGTATTTCATATTATTTTGTGAGTGAAAATTAAAATAAAAAATTAGTAAAGAATATGAGTTGTTTTTTTTTGGACCTCGATAAAAATTTTCAACAGTATCCGGACCCCACCTATAATTACTTGCCGAACCCTGCTCTAGGGTGTTAACTCCCAATCTCTTATACCACCCTATCCAGTAGATACTAGACTTGTTTCTTCCGTGAACTGGCTGGTTGATATACTGAACACATTTTAGTTTCGGAGTTATGGGGATATAAATTTTCTTACAAAATATCCACTAATAATGCTGTCAACAAAATCACTGACATTCTTGATATAAGTCGACAGTTTTTTTTCGCAATCAATATACTGCTCTAAATAATATGACGTATCAAATTTCTTAATTACTGTCAAATCGACGAGATGACATCCTGTGTTGTGTATATAGCAGACATATTGAATCTAAACCGGATCTCGAATGAACTACCTTCACTTCGATCTCAACTTCATGTTGCTACAACAATCATTCATTATCTAGTGAATTCCATTGTAACAAGTGTTACGGTTGTACAAATGTTACGATATGTTACAATAATACCGGTGCACTGTTAAGAACAAACTGCTGGTGTATGACGTATGTAAATTCAATCAGTGGCGTTTGTTAAGAAATATTTGCGTCATCTTTTTAATTAGTGATCCTCAGAGGCGAAGTAACTAGCGGTTACCCGTGGTTCCGGTCACGTATATATTTTGATTTTTACAAGCTTTTATTTAACTTGCAATGTATGTTAGTTTGTGTGCTTGTTTAGGTCAAATCTTGCAAGTCAATTTTGAACGACTTCCACGTATCCGATCGATTTGAAATTTTGTACACATATGTATTCCCGATGACAATACATGAATAAATCGTTATTAGAATTAAATTCAACCCCTAAGGGGTTCAAACGGGGATGTAAAGTTTTTTTGACTAATCAACGCCCAAGCCAAATCGCTGAAGCTAGAAACTTGAAATTTGGACAGTTGGTTCCTTTTCTGACGTAAGCATCCACTAAGAAAGTATTTTTCGAAATTCAACCCCTACGGGCATTAAAGGGGGGTGAAATTTTGAAAGACTAAAATGAACAAAAAATAAATATTAGTAAAAAAAACTTTTTAGAGACAAGCTTTTTATTTAAATGCACTAAAAAAGAAAAAATAATTTTTAATAATTTAGGTTATAATTTTCGCGGGGGGGAGTAATAAATCATACTTTGCTTCGCAGGGGGAGAATTTTTCGCGGGGGGATAATACAATTAACAATAAAACAAATACACGTTTATTAAACTCAACGATCGTTTCGGGTTTCTATAGCCCATCGTCAGGAGAGTTCAAACTAAGTTAGTTAACTTAGTTTGAGAGGGTGGGATAATAAGTCATAAATCCAAAGCTTCCGGGCGAAGCCGGACCGGGCCGCTAGTTTCTTATGAAACGTTCCTGGATTTAAAACAATGGCATTAATATTAAAGTAACGATTTGCTTCAAATAAATATTTCAATTTACAAAAAATGAAAGTAGGAAATTAAAAGTTGAATAATGCAAAATAAATTTACGGGGCCAGAACTATTATGTAACCCGACAGTGGTTTGTTTTACGTTTAAATAATACTTTTATATTATTTTATATTACTATAACAGTATTATTTATGATGAATTGGTATAATAAAAGAAGATATCTAAATGTTAATTAGAATAAAATCGCAAGTGATTGTTTCTGAGGTGTATCAGAAATTTATCACACTATAAATCGTTCCATCTGTACTACTTCACTCTTTGTCGCTATACTTACCGCGAGATGTCTGTCTGTAATTTCGTTTTTTTTGCAGATTTTATGATACTATAACGTGGTACGGTTCGAAAATAATTGTCAGCGATTCATATAGGTACTTATAATACTTCACAATGTTGAATATAAGCGGCACAGTTGTTATGCATGGGACTGGTTTGCCTTACATTGTTTCATTGCTTTTCCGGGCTTGTAGGCCGTGGTCCGGTGGTATTTCTACCTGACGTTTCGTCTACAACTGCGGTAGACATTCTCAAAAGCGATGTGGCAGCGGTTGCCTTTGAGAAGGTCTACCGCAGTTGTAGACCAAACGTCAGGTAGAAATACCACCGGGCCACGGCCTACAAGCCCGGAAACCATGAAGACTTGGAACAATACCGGCCGTGAAAGCTTGCACACCTGGATAATACTGTCCTCTGTTATAATGGAAACGTTACGCACTCTCCTAGGCAACTCAATATACTTGAAACTCGTACTCCCATAATGTCTGTTTTACCCTGTATATGTATGATAAGATTTATTATTCTGCAGCAAAAGGAAAAATGGAAACTTTGCAGAGAAGTTTACGAGCGGATGATTTGTGTGTTTGTGGGAAATCAAGGACACAGATCGATAGAGTTTAAGTGGTAATAAAGCGGCTTTTTGTTTCGAGATTTATAAAAAAAGGAGTTAAATAAGCTATTAACAGATCATATAATTAAAATCATTATCCTCCTTTTTTCGTAGTGGGTAAAAAACTTACTGACACATCAATCAAGGTCGCCTACTAACTGAATATTGTTTATAATTAACAAAAACAGTTACGAAATTATTATGCAATTTATTGTAAAAAAGAAATTCTTTGTGTTAAACTGTTAGAATAATTAAGTAAACAATTATACGAAGATTATTTCGTTCTTGAAAAAAAACTGTTATTGCGTTTTTTGCGACTTGTAATTTTAAACATATTATATAATATCTAACAGTAAAATGCCATGATGTTAAATTAAAATAAAAGTAGGTAAAAAAACTTTCAAGTTAAACGGTTTTATTTTAAATCATCAGCTGTACCAAAAACTAGAAAATAATTCGGACACAAACCAAGGGGCATTTTGTGCCGCTGCGTTAGCGGAATAAGTAATAAAAACGTTGTCCGGTAGACTTTTGTACGGTGGGTGCTCGGACTACACGGAAAACGAGCTGCGGTACAATCAGAACTGAACCCACTTGATTTTTGAAGTGAAACTTCTTAGTGAATCGAATTGACCTCGATACAAAAATTCAAATAGGACAGTACATATCATGTATACTTAACTCTATAAATATCTGGGTGACCGAGCTTTGCTCGGATAAGTTCAATAAAAATAGTAGGTACCTAATATGCTGTGAGATATTGATTTGGTATTTTTCAGAATATTATTCCAAAACGAGTTTATTTCTGCAACATAATTTAAAATAATTGGTTCTGTCAGAGTATTTTGACATAAATAATAAAATTAATTTGTTTTCTCCAAAGCTTACTCACTGTATTACACTGTTTTGATACGTCAAAAAACTGTTTTTCAAAATGATAAATTCGATAGGAAAACGAATTTTTACAGGGGTGAGACCTAGCTAGATTGATTTTTTGTCCCCCGAAGCCCCTTTTTGGTAAATTTTATCAAAATCGTAAGAGCCATTTTCGAGAAAAAATGTATATAATTATAATATACAAGATTAGCTCGCGTAATAATATAGGATTAAGCACTGACACAGAACGACTTACGTATTAGTGTACTGTGTATAAGATTGCAGGTTCACGTCAGCTTGGAGTAATATTAAATTTCTTGTTTTTTTTCTTGATTTATTATTAAAAATAATACATTGAAGAAATTTAGGTACAATATATATTTTGGCGCCCAACGTGGGGCGCCAAACTACAATGTTATTAATTTATTTATTTAAATTCGCATGGTTGACGAAGACGAAATAAGTTTTACTTTAACCGTGCGCGTGAGGGCAGTATAGCCTAGTAGTTAGCGTGCTTAGTGCCGCAACCTCTGGACTGGACTGCCGTGGATTCGAATCCCACCTGCGCTCATGGATGTTTTGTGATGTTATTTAGTTTTAAGATAGTTGTTATTTAGTGTAGTTGAAAGACATTAGCGTCTTTCAACTACACTAAATAACAACTAACAACAAATAAATTAATAATAATATTGTAGTTTGGCGCCCCACGTTGGGCGCCAAAATAGATATACCCAAATTTCTTCATGAGATGTCGACGCGTCTATAATCTACAATAAATAAATAAAAAATTAACCGTGCGCTTATGTGGGTGAGGTACACACTTGCCTTTTTTGTGAAAAAAAAAACTTTATTGGATTATATGAACGTGTCAAAATTGAATACAAGGTTTAAATCATGGTTATTGCAGAACTCTTGAGTTATTTGTTTATTATATGCATGCAAAATCTAAGATATGTGCATAATATAAATTAACTTATTGCAACTGTGATAAAAACGAAGATTCGCCGTATTGAGTACTACATTAATTAGAAGTGTACTATTTCAAAAACTTTCACTTTGAATAGTATAAGGTTACATTTCGTATGCAACACTTGTATATGTATATGCAAAACATCTCACACGGTTGACGGTTCCTTTTCATCAATACGAAAATTTAATAAAGAAAACTTAACCACAGATTAATAATTGCTGATAATGTGTTCGCTAATGACCTCAGTTGTCGAGCGTCTATAATTTACGATAATGTGTTGCTTTTGAAATGTACGTTCATTAATTATAGAATTGTTGTGGTTAAGAAGTCACTAAATTGTTGTTTTTTAATAATAATTATGTGATCGAATCTCTATATTTTTTGCAAAGGTTCCATTTTAATGTTGAAGAACTCTATGATATAGAGAAATGGTGATCCGTAGATGATGTAGAAATTAGGAGAGAAAAACTCGGTGACTAAAGGATCAAATAAAATTTGCAATACTGATGATTAAATTTGCATTTATAAGCTTACGTTTCGGTGCTCATTGCACCATCCTCAGAGCATCAATGCTGTCAAAAAACAATATACTGAATTTTTGACAGCATTGATGCTCTGATGATGGTGCAATGAGCACCGAAACGTAAGTTTATAAATGCAAATTTAATCATCAGTATTGCAAATTTTATTTGATCCTTTAGCCACCGAGTTTTTCTCTCCTAAGTTCCATTTTAATAATATTAAGAGATTTTTGAGTATTTTACCCTATAGAGGAACACGTGTTTCCAAAATTTTCCGTCTGTTTGTACTAGCATCTCTTAAGAACGGCTTATTCGATTTTTATGAAATTCGGTGCACTATCTACTGGTACCCAAATAGTATAGGTTATCTTTTATCGGTTTACGATCGGGTTAAGATAACGACTTTAACGCGATGGATGTCGCTGGAAAATTATATCTGATATCTGATAAAACCCAATGTGCAGTTTTGTGTACACGGCACTGTCTGCGGGCAAGCAGGCGTTCACTAGCATATCATTGATGACGTGCCTGGCTTCATCTCTCACCGCGGGCACTCTACAATATGTCGGGGATAAATTAATGCTTAACCTTAGATACTGATTACTACTTTGCAGAGAGCTGTATTCTTACTCTATAAAAATCTATGCATTTTATGATTATAATATGATTGTTTTCTTTTCCAGGTAGTGAATTTTTAAGAGTAAAAAGACAAGAAGATACTTCAACAAAGAAAGAAGAGAGTTTCGAGACTGAACTATGCAAAGATAAAGATGCCGGTGAATGGTTCCGATTGGTAGCTGGCGAAGGTGACAACTGCCGTGACGTTATCCAGTGTACTTCTTCGGTAAGCTTAACCTCACTTTTCAATTGGATTTTCAATTTGTTATTAAAACAAAATAATGAATTGAAAATATGAATTGGTGCTACGTCCAAATAACCTTAGCTGTTGGTGGTCTTTAAAAACACAATTTAACCTCACTTTTTTAGTAATATTTTCAATACATGTCTGAATTCCTTTATCGGCCATTTTGAGTAAGGCTTCACTTTTTCGACAAAAATTGGCATACTTCATAACAGGGAGCGTTCATGGAGTATTTCGTTTATTTTTATTTATTTTCAATTTTTTAAAATGTCCATTTAGAATTTAATTATAATTTATTGAACAAATTTGGTTATTTTCCGTGCGACTCGCCAGAACTTACGATCTACTGTTTTTGAAACACTAATATACAGGGTGTCCCAAAATTGCTGGGACACAGAGCTACCACGTGTATAGTAGAGGTCAAAATAAGTCGATTGGACCCAATTTATTTATATACCAAAATGTACCGTTTGCCCGTGAGAAGAGTTCAAAGTTTACATCAAATTTTGTATATAAAATTTTGTATTACCTACAATTTTATTAAACTTGTACTAGGAATATCTGTTAGCATTATTTAAGAAAACATTTTTTTCCTTCGAAACTATGCGGAATACGAAATTTTTACAAGAGTAACAAAATGAAGATAATTAATCAGTCTTCTCGCTAAAAAAATTTGAAATCCATATTACCACCCCTAATAAAGTTCTGAAAAAAATGTCAGGGGGTGAGGGTGGTTTTAACCCTTCTACAATTTCTTTTGGATTTCTTTGATTACCGAAAGGAGAGTAATCCTCTAAAATGCACTTTTGTCAAACTTCATTCAATTTGTTTCACTGATTTCTGAACAGCGTACAAAAATGTGTTTTTTTATGTAAACTTTGAACTCTTCTCACGGGCAAACGGTACATTTTGGTATATAAATAAATTGGGTCCAATCGACTTATTTTGACCTCTACTATACGTAGTAGCTCCGTGTCCTAGCAATTTTGGGACACCCTGTATAGTCCCAGAGTCGACCGTCAAACTTCCTGTATCGAATACACAGACAAATTTGGCTGTGTGAGTTCATTGGGACAGGCAAATAGGGAGCCATACTTAATTATAATTTTTATTCTGCCGAAAATTGAAAAATTATTAATTGGATGCTACCAATAGTTATTTTCGATACGTGTGCGTAAAGTGAGGTATTCTAGTAGGCTTAAATTGAGGCACTCGCTAAAGGGACTGACGCATACACACCGAGATCTCATGCGCTTACCCCCACTCGCCTAACGGCTTCGGGGGGGTATACAGCGCACTCGATCTGGTTGTGTATGCGTCAGTCCCTTAGCTCGTGTCTCAATTTAAGCCTACTAGATATCTCACTTTAAGCGGACGTTTATTTTTATTAAAGTTATTAATTTCTGTATAAATCATTAAAAACACGACTCTCTCATGATGTGGACTTTGTATGCGCGATACTATATATAGGAACACATCGATCGATAGCCAGTAAGTGCTTGTATTGTACAAAGTGCGGAAATTTCGAATTTATAAGATGTAGAGATTGTACTTTTACGCACGCTTTGGACTTTCACGCACGGTGGCTAAAATACGCCTCTTTACGCCTGCCTCACAGTGCTCGAATATTGAACTTTAGAAGCAGGAGTTATAAAAAATTACAACTGTACGTTCTTTTTCAGGGTCTTCAAGCCATCCGTTGTCCTGCCGGATTATATTTCGACATTGAAAAACAAACATGCGATTGGAAAGATTCAGTGAAGAACTGCAAACTGAAGAACAAGGAACGTAAAGTGAAGCCCCTCTTATACACTGACGAACCACTCTGCCAAGATGGTTTCCTGGCCTGCGGCGACAGTAACTGCATTGAGCGTGGCCTCTTCTGCAACGGAGAAAAGGACTGCTCGGACGGCTCTGACGAAAATTCATGCGGTCAGTTCTTTTTTATTATTTTCTTTCTTTCACTGACTTCAATTTCGAAATCTTTTCATCTAATTTAATGAACAACTTTTCTTCAATTTCGCAATTTCCTTCTTTGTCTGTTTTAATGATTGACTGGGAGCTGATAAATGCAAATAGAAATTTGTCGTTAACTAGAGTCACTAAGCGTTGCAAGATAATTATTTTTTGCCATACCCACTGTAAAATAGGTGCTTTACATGCATGCGTGTAAAGTGATTTTTGACAGGTCGGTGATTTATGTTTATTCGCCCTGATCCGCCCGCCATATACACGTGACAGTTGGCAACACAAAATCGAACTTCAAACATTTTGAAAGTACTGGGGATTAAGTGAGAATCAGCTATTTTATAGTGGGTATGTCAAAAAATACCATATATACAGGGTGTCCCAAAAAGAATGGGACATAAAGTAACAGTTGATCTCCTTACAAGAAAATATTGCGATAGACCCCAACTTGTCTAGCTCCGAAAGTTGATATTAAAAGGGATACAGGGTGTCAAAGTTTAATTTTCATTTTTGATTTTCTTAAATAACTTTTAAAATAATTTAGGCATTTTAATGAAATTTGGTATATGGGGATTTTTTGACATGAGAAATTTAAATCTGACCTTGGTATGGCTCTTACTTGTAGGGGGCGCCACTTACACACCTTTTCACTCATTCAAATAGTCATATCTTTTTTGTATGCACTCGTACTATTTTTTTGAATTAAAAAAAATGATTTTTCCGTCATTTTTACGTAAAAAAGATATACTTTGTAAAAGTGGCTAGGAGTAACCTTTTTCAAGATATTTGCACTTAAAGTAATCGATGCAATGTGGTTTTAAATGGAAAAATTTGAAAATGAACATAGGCGGCGTAATCATGGTAATTTTGACAGTTTTATTTAAAAATTCAATGTTTCTTATTAAAATGCCGCGTCATAATGATAAAAATAAAAATTAAACTTTGACACCCTGTATCTCTTTTAATATCAACTTTCGGGATAGACATGTTGGGGTCTATCGCAATATTTTTTTGGAAGGAATCAGCTGCTACTTTATGTCCCATTCTTTTTGGGACACCCTGTATATCTCGTGCGCTCGTTTTTAACATTCTGTCACTACTCGTCAGTAATATATCTCATTACGCCACTAGATATACAATCTATTACCAAATCGGGAATTTTAGCATATGGATTTAGAAAACTTTTCTTACCCCATAATTATCTATTTATCTTGGTGCCGAATATATTCTTTTTAACTCTATAAATAACTGGTCACAAATACAAAATATTTTTGATTAAAGAGACGTTGGTGATAAAAATTAAACTAGTGATGTATATTATGAGATAGATGAAGAATCCGTGGGGAAATATGATTGTTATTGTGAAACTCAAGCCTAACCCAAATTTCACCGTGCCTTCATAAACGTTGATGTAGTCACAATTTTTTATATTGTTAAAGTTCAAACGTACATTACATAGCAAAACAACTTCATTTTAACAATGAATAATACATTATTATTGTTGTACGTTAAACAACACATGCGCAGTCGGTTATTATAACACTCGCGTTATTCAAAGTTTCATATACTTGAAAAACTATTACTTATAGATATTCATTTATTTGCATTTCCAAAACTTTTTAACAGAAAAAAAACCTCCTTCAAAAAGCCACTGAAAAGAGGAAAATAATGAAATTTTGGGGTCTGCGCCAATTTAATAAAATATGAAGTCGGTTAAAAAGTATAGTATAGTGATTAATATCTTCTTTTTAACCAACTTCTTATTTTATTAAATTGGCGCAGCCCTCAAAATTTCATTATTTTCTTTTTTTAGTGGCTTTTTGAAGGAGTTTTTTTTTTGTTAAAAAGTTTTTTATTTTTTACTTTTTAGTGTCAAAAAGTGACATTTACCTTAAAGGAATCACACGCCGTTACTCACTTTTATTAAACCGACTTTCTTACGCTGTCTGATGTGTCAAAAAGTGACATTTACCTTAAAGAATCACACGCTGTTACTCACTTTTATTAAAATCAGCCGAACTACTGAACCGATTTTGATGAAATTTCTATGGGACCAATCTGAAAGTATATCCTTTCAAATAAAAAAAAAATTTCAAAATCGGTTTATAAACGACTGAGTTATGAGGTAACAAACATAAAAAGAAGAAAAAAAATACAACCGAATTGAGAACCACCTCCTTTTTTTGAAGTCGGTTAATAAGCGTGTTACGTCAATCCAATATAATATGCAATAATATTATTAAATTCTCAATAAAAATATTTAGATAGTCAAACATGTTATACAGCTATTTTTATAGTTGGGATTTGATGTTTGAATTTAAGCCGTCCCTGCGGGGGTGAATCTACATAGGAACTAATAGGGCTTAAGCCAAATGTCAAGATTCCACAAAAAATGAATTATTGTCATACATTTTTAATACTTTTTCATTAACAATGAGCACTAGTAAAAAAAAATGGAGTCCCATTGAACTTCAATAAGCCCTATAGGACCCGAAAAACCTAGATTCGCCTCTGCGTCTCTGTGTTGGTCCATCATTGATTGTATCAATTCGAATCATATTACTTGGTTAATATAATTGTATTCTAATGCTATGCTAATATCACCTCTCGTATAATAGCAATAATAAATATGTTCAATGTTCATTGTATTGATTTATCAATAATCAGAATTGATACTTTTACAGGCCGCATAAAATGACTTTCCCCACCCGGACGTTTAAAACACACATACACAACTACTTACACTAACACATGCAAGCACACATACTATGACGTATACATGTAATATGATTTGATTTATGTACTGTGTATCACTTTCACAAAAGTTATTTACAGACAGACAAATATTTGCGTTTTTGTTTATAATTATTACAAGTATACGAGCTGCACATATTATTATACTA
This sequence comes from Mongoloraphidia duomilia, assembly GCA_039654895.1. NCBI lineage: Eukaryota > Metazoa > Arthropoda > Insecta > Raphidioptera > Raphidiidae > Mongoloraphidia > Mongoloraphidia duomilia. The sequence goes on along the minus strand of CM077522.1, from coordinate 2,985,937 downwards.
GGTGTAACAGATTAATAGATCAAACAAAATGATTAAACATGTTGACAATAATAATAAAAATCCAAGTCCCACGGTGCCAAAGTAGAAAAATTATCGTTAAGATTCAAAAAATTACAATATTGGAAAGTAATATTTTTTCGTAAAATAAATATTTAATATTAGACACTTATTTTAATAACGGAAGAAAATATAGAAAAATAATGAAAAGTCTATTAGCTGATAACATAAACAAAAATAATAGATATGAAATAGTAATAAATATTCCGTTTGCGAGCCCCACGCTGGGCGCCAAAACTGCATATACATATATTTATTTTCATATCTAGGTATAATTTTTGTTTTGTTTTTCTAATTTTCCTCTGTTAATAAAATAAGTAACAAATATTACATGCATATTTATTTTACGAAAATATATTACTTTCTGACAGTGTGATGCCTTGAATCTAATCGATAATTTTTGATGCCTTCTCACGTTGGGCGCCAAAACTGTTACGATCATAAAATAAATAAATAGCCAGGACAAAAAGACAGTTCGTTATAATTATAATATTACCTGTAGTAATTGGTAGGGTAAGTCATTTCGAAAGGTTCGTTGCAAATTTTGAATTAATAGTTGTGGAAATACCATTTTATAAAAAAATGAATTCATATAGAAACCATAGATTTTATCTAGCAATATTTTATCAAATGAATGGGTTCTAAAAAAATGTATTTTATAGTAGGTAATCTATTTTTTATAGCAATAGTAAACCCATCAGGGCTGTAATTCAAAAACATAAAAAATAACAGCGGTGTTAATTTCTTGTCTCACTTTAGTTTGAGCAATATTCAACTCCTTGGAAAGTGATAAAAATTTAACGGCAGTAATAATTTTAACATTTAAGATAGAGAATAACCCCTGATAGCTACCACCAGAAGGCATTTAATCTATGATTTATGCTGCCTTGTCTAGAGAAGGAATTTCAATTTTAAAAATTAATGTCTGATACAATGTTTTACAAAACACATTTCACGAGTCGTTTCTTATAAAAAATGTGGTAATCTTCTTGTTTTTATTATAGAAATTAGAGTTACTACACAATACAAATATTGTAATTAAATTCATTAGTTCAAAACTGCATAATTTTTCTGTCTGTACGTAATAATTTTATTAATTTTTGCTAATTTATTGCAAATAAATTAAAGGTAATAAAACGGAACATTTGATGTTTAATCATAAACATCAATTAATAATGTTTTCTGGTTCACAAGTAGTATTTAAGTCTAAGGTTACAGCCCCCGGATTAATAATTAACTTCATTAAACTCAAATAACACACATAACTGTCATAAATTACTAAGAGGAAAAAAACAATTTATTTCAGACTTTACGAGCTCACTGTATACTTAATTGTAATATGCCTCAAACCACCATGTTGTTACACATGATAATATTATTTATCTATTTATTAGGTAACAAGTTACGAAGTTCGTTATAATCTGTAATAGAAATCAATTCTAATTATCTGTAATTATTAAAGATCCTGTAATTTGTCATGTGAGTGTTTAATTGTAATGTTCCGTACTCATCAATAATTTTTCATAGTATACAAGGTGTTGAAAAAAGAAAAAATAGTAGATGATTCCTGAGATAAATAACAAGAAAAAAGTTACTATAAAAATATTTTGTAAAATGAACTTTCAAGGAGCTATAGATTTTTAAAGGCGCGGCTGCTATAATTTAAATACAACAATGAGTTGAGTTTTTGTGGTTATAATATGTAGTTATTTTTATAACTTAAAATAAAATCCGCTCTCGCATGAAGTGTGATTTAGTGTTGAAATAGGTATATATAGGAAAAGAACAGATCCCACTCTCAGGGCACTGTGTGAGTAAGAGGTAACTCAACCACCCGGAAACTGGGAATTTCGGGTTCAAGTCCTGACAGTGGTCTTTGATTTTTTCCTTGTATATCTTAATTGTTTGACGTTTAACATCACGATGGCAAGTTTGTCGACTGATTACGTTAAGAAAAGTATTTGCTTGTAGAATGGCTACTGTCTAATTAATAATTATGCTATAATTTAGTTTTTTAACTCAAGGGTATTGGGATAGATATAGAATACCATTGAATTTAGAGGTAGTGACTTTAAATTATTTAATTTCAACGACTAATTTACGTAGATACTCCCCCTTTGGACCGCAATAAGTTTTTAAGATAAAACTAGAATTAATAAATAGCTGATCGGCATGTTTTGATTGGTACAAAAAATGGAGGGAAAATTTTGAAGTATTTGCAGACATTCATGCCATCATCAGGGACACCATGTTAAGAACCACAAAAATCAGAATACAGTGGGGTGTAACGGGTAGCGTAGCGGCCTTTGGATCACACTGTCGTGGGTTCGAATCCCACCTTCGCTCATGGATGTTTTGTGATGATCATTTAGTTTTAAGAGAATTGTTATTTAATGTATATTTAAGACGCTAATGACCTAAGCTGTCAATAAATAAAGAACCACAAAAATGCAGATCTTGGGTTAAAATCTTTGACAGGTTGAAAATGTTTTAACATGTTAATTTGTTTCTAGTACTTTGAGGTATTTACTTTATGGTATTTCGACCCCATAAAATTATGGCGAGATTGTTGTTTTAAATAATCATTATACATTTTTATTGTCCTTGGTTTAATAATTATCAACATGCAAATGCGATGGCTGGGTTTAATTCAAGGAGTGGTGTTAGATGATGAGTTCTATTGAATAATAATTAATGATGATTATTCCTTTTTAAATGTTAAATAATGATTTTTATATTTTGCAAAATATCACTTGCATCTGCTTTGCCATTTTAAAATTATCTGTGATTTATTATTTAATCGAAAGGTCTTTCACTATTTGCATTCAAAACATTAGTGCAGGTTTTATTACCATTTTATTTTAATATATCAACTCTACAAGGCTCATTGGAAGGCGATAAAATTACATACTTTACCTTGCGATGGCGAAGAAGTAAATTCAGGAAATCTGTAACAAAAACAATGTATCAGCATTTATGTTTTAAACTGTCCATACATTTGAATGAGTTATTTAAATAATTCAAAGGGCTTGAGAATAGCCGAGAGTGTAGCAATGCTGTTGTTTACATGGCGTTGCTATGGTTCCTCTATTACAAGTCCCCAGTTCCCGAGAGCTGGTAAAAGTGTCAATTGGATTTTCAATTTATTATTAAAAAAAATAACGATTTGAAAATATGAATTGGTGCTAGGCTCAAATAACCTTAGCTGTTGGTGGTCTTTAAAACACAATAAATAATTCAAATTTAATCTATATAATATTATATACTTGAACATCAAAAGTTCTGGTACACTTTTTTACTACTTATTATGAAAGGAGGGTAGATACTGTGCCATAGATGTCCACACAAAAATCATGTGTGTGTGTTGCCGTTACGGCAGGTAAAAAAAAGACTGCCTTTCCTGCACAGGAGAACAGGGGCGGATCTACATAGGGACTAATAGGGCTTAAGCCCTGGGACCCAACTTTCAAGGGCCCACAAGTGTCAAGGACTTACAAGTGTCAAGGGCCCACAATTGTCAAAGGCCCACCATTGTCAAGGGCTCACAAGTGTCAAGGGCCCACAATTGTCAAGGGCCCCAATTGTCAAGGGCCTATAATTGTTAAGGGCCCACAAAAATTGAATTATCTATAATACATTTTTAATATTTTTTTATTAACAATGAGCACTTATAGTATAGTAAAAACGGGGGCCCATCGGACTTCAATAAGCCGTAGGCCCCGAAAAACCTAGATCCGCCCCCGCAGGAGAATACGACTATTGGTCGAATTTCGACCATACGCGATACTAATTATATAATATATTATCTAGTTCACTGTTCAGTTCAGGTTTAATTGATAATTGTCTCAAGGTAATAAAGAAACTAAAAATAATTTCACACCAGTTTTGATCTTACGAAACTACTCATCAATTCATCAATAATTATAAATCTATAACTACTTAAAATCAATTAACAGCTTCTGTTACACTATTTTGTATACCGTGAGCCCAAACTGTCAATTTAAAATATTTATCGGTTGAGATGCGTTTCAAATTAAAACCTTAAAAAATCGATTTCTCAATAATTAATGTAAATTTAAAAGTTAAAAACATCTTTCAATATTGTGTCTATTTCTGTTGAAAAATCACTATTGAATTAAGTATTTTATAAGTTAGTAAATGTCAAGGACTTGTTACAAAACTATAAGCAAGAAGAAGTTTTTATAGGTGTCAACGGTAGTTGTTGCAACTTGCATGGCATGCAAGTTACCTTTTATTATGCATTTTTATCATTAAATATTCTGTAAGCATTCCCAGTCCAATATCTTCAGTATGTTTTTTTTTTAATGCTTACCACGTCTCCTAGTATACGCATATATTTTTTAATTGAATGCTAGAAATTATTTTTTTATGTTCTTTACTCTATATATATAAAACAGTTCCGTTACTGACTGACTGACTGACAGACAACGCCCAGGTCAAACCGCTGAAGATATAAACTTGAAATTTGGACAGTAGGTTCCTTTTGTGACGTAGGCATCCACTAAGAAAGGATTTTTTGAAATTCAGCCCCTAAGGGGGTTAAATAGGGGATGAAAGTTTGTATGGAAATTAGTCGTTTTTGAAGTTAGAAGCATGACATTTTGCTCAGGAGTTTCTTATATAAAGTAGGTGAGCACTAAGAAATTTTTTTTTGAAAATCCATCCCCTAAAGAGGCTAAAAAGGGGATGAAAGTTTGTATGGAAGTTCGTCATTTTTAAAGTTAGAAACATGACATTTTGCACAGGAGTTCCTTATATTACGTAGGTGAGCAATAAGAAAGGATTTTTAAAAATTCATCCCCTAAGGGGGTTAAATAGGGGATGAAAGTTTGTATGGAAGTTCGTAATTTTTTAAGTTAGAAGCATGAAATTTTGCACAGGAGTTCCTTATATAACGTAGATGAGTAATAAGAAAGGATTTTTGAAAATTCATCCCTTAAAGGGGTTAAATAGGGGATGAAAGTTTGTATGGAAATTCATCATTTTTGAAGTTAGAAGCATGAAATTTTGCACAGGAGTTCCTTATATAACGTATAGGTGAAAAATAATATGTATTAATAAAATCCGATCCGACGAGCGAAGCGAGTGTGTAATGTATTATTAATATTCGAATGAATGAGCGAAACGAGTGAGTAATGTATTAATAAAATTCGAGCGAAGCGAGTGAGTATTGTATTATTAATATTCAAACGAACGAGCGAAGCGAGTGTGTAATGTATTAATAAAATTCGAGCGAACGAGCGAAGCGAGTGAGTAGTGTATTAATAAAATCCGAGCGAACGAGCGAAGCGAGTGAGTTATGTCTTATAAAATTCGAGCGAATAAACATCACCAGCCCGCCTTCGCTTCGCAGAAGGAGAATTTCTCGTGGGGGGATAATAAATCATAAATCGAAAAATACGTGGGCGAAGCCACGGGTAACGGCTAGTACACCATAAAATTTTAAATGCGTTTCTTCGTCCTTAATTAATAGTAGATTGTATTTCTAGTGTCGTAATGAGAGTATATATTATTGACAGTATGTTAAAGCGAGCGATTTAGCCGGTTTTAACAGTCGCACGAGTCATAATATCATTGCACAAGAGATATATATCCTATTGGGTATTTTTTGCCATCCCCACTGTAGATAGATACCCTCTTTTTACTTCATTTTCAGTATTTTCAAAAAATTTCGACAGTTCATCTGCGTCGCCAACTTCACATTTATAGCAGGCCGTGAGTAGGTAATAGCAGGCGGATCAGAGCGAATAAACGTAAATCAATGGCGTGCCATAGGTTCGCCATCCCTGTACTACATTATCGTATATGTTTTTATCCAATAAGGAGGATGGAACTTTTGGTGTGAAGAAAATAATCACAAAACACCAAACCATTTAAAAATTTCTCGACGTACGTTTCGCCAACCAAGTTGGCATCATCAGGAGATGGTGTTTTGTGGTTTTTCAACTTTTTGTATATTTTTGAAGCTATGCTTCTATAGGCGCGCTGGACGATTTCTGGCAGGGGAAAAACTTATAGGTTCGCGTCACGGTGTAAGCCGTCACGCTCATGTTATTAAAAGTATATCTATAGCTGTGGCCAGCGGTGAAAGATAATATACTGGCGCACGCGCAGTGGCCTATGTAAAATTAATATCTGAGAGTTTTATAGGACATAAAAAAAATAAAATGGCGTCAGATTTCAAAATGGCGGCTATATGTAGGCCTTTCGTAAAAATTATCCGATCTTTTTGAAAATTGATATTTAAGAGTTTTATAGGACACAAAAAAATAAAATGGCGTCAGATTTCAAAATGGCGGCCATATGTACTTTTGTAAAAATTATCCGATCTTTTTGAAAATTGATATTTAAGAGTTTTATAGGACACAAAAAAATAAAATGGCGTCAGATTTCAAAATGGCGGCTATATGTACTTTTGTAAAAATTATCCGATCTTTTTGAAAATTGATATTTAAGAGTTTTATAGGACACAAAAAAATAAAATTGCATTAGATTTCAAAATGGCGATCAAATAATAACTTGTCAATTGTATTGTCTATAGCTTTGATAAATTCGGTTTTATATACAAAGCGTAAAAAGCATAGCTTCTGTCGGGTGTCCCATGACACCTCTTGACTTTTTTTTATCAAATAAATGATCTAATCAAAATAGATTCGATAATGATGTACTACTTACATGTTAAAAGTAAAACTGATATTATTTAAAAACACATAACATTAATAACTTCACATTCCTGTTTTGTTGTGGGGAAAGTTTCAACTCGATGTACACAAAAAAAAAAGTACTCACACAGACGAAGATACCTCAGGCGAGATCCAAACTTGTATCTCGATTGTGCAGAGCCTTCTTTATTAAACTCTCACTTTAGCTCGCCTTGTCAGTTTGTATCAATGATATGTCTACAATCTGCTGAATATAATATAACCAAGCTATCAGCCGTTCAGTTAAATAATATTTTTTTTGCCATACCCACCATAAAATAGCTACTTTACACTAGAAAAAAAGAAAAACTTCTGGTTCCTTTTTTCCGTAATAAAAATACCACATATGGCCCTAATTACTTAGGCATTCAATTCATGGAATGGGCATTCAATGCATGGAATGGGTCAGCTAACAGGCAGGTGTGTTGAAAGTGGTTTCAAAACACACTAGTGTGGAAAAATATAGAGCCATTTCCATAGTGATTTATGTTTATTGCTACTGTGCGTGCGCACTACAACAGCTCTCGGCCTACTATAAAAGTGAAGTTGGCGACGCAAATGAACTGTCCAAATTTTTTAAGAATACTGAAAATGAAGTAAAAAGTAGCTATTTTATAGTGGGTATGGCAAAAAAATACCATATATATCTCGTGCATAATGATATTATGACTCGTGTGATTGTTAAAACTCGGTTTCGCTTGCTTGGGTTCCGTACCGCAGAATGTAAAAACGGAACCCTTATAGGACCAGTCTCGTGTCTGTCTGTCTGTCTGTACGATTTACCCCCCTCACTATCTCCGAAACTACTGGGCCTAAAATTTTCGAAAAATGGGGAATATAGAGTGCCTCACGCATAGTTTACAGGAAAACCTTAACGAAAATCCTGAGTCCTTAAATTCCCATGGGAAACGGAAAATTAGGCATAGAGCTGCACCAAGTGTATGAAATACAGGGTGCTGAATCGTTTTGCGGGTAATAGGGATTTAACCCGTAAAATCAAACTTCTGCGATTTCGTGCTCCCCTAATTATTTTAGGAAAAATATCTTCGAATAAAAGTGCTAGAACATAAAATTTTGCATCTAGATCATTAAACAAAATTAATTTAGCATGCTTTGTAACGGCAGACACTTGATATGAAAATGTCAAAATTACCTCAAAAACAGATAGCGATAGCCATGGAACTTGAACAAAATGATGACGTTTTAACTGTCAGAATAATTTCTAATCATTTTGTTCAAGTTCCATGGCTATCGCTATCTGTTTTTGAAGTAATTTTGACATTTTCATATCAAATTTCTGCCGTTACAAAGCATGCAAAATTAAATTTGTTTAATGATTTAGATGCAAAATTTTATGTTCTAAAACTTTTATTCGAACATATTTTTCCTAAAATAATTAGGGGAGCAGGAAATCGCAAACGTTTGATTTTACGGGTTAAATCCCAATTACCCGCAAAACGATTCAGCACCCTGTATAACATTGTGTCGTAGTTGAGTTGAAAACTTAGTCTATATATCGTGCAAATAAGACAACGATTAAACATTCATTCACCTCTAATAAAATCATGCAAATATAGCAGGCTAGCAGCAGACTTCCTGTTTCGTTTGTCCGCCTTTCATCTAGAACGTTGCTATAAACACTTGAATCGCGTTAACCTTGAACATTTTACTTTGCAGACATTGACAACGATCCAAACAGAGCACCTCCTTGCGATCCGGCCGTTTGTGTACTTCCGGACTGTTTCTGTTCCGAAGACGGGACAACAATTCCAAACGACCTTCCTGCTAAGGACGTACCTCAGATGATCACCATCACTTTCGATGACGCAATCAACAACAACAACATCGAATTATACAAAGAGATTTTCAAGAATCGCAAGAATCCCAATGGCTGCGACATTAAAGCCACATTCTTCATTTCGCATAAATATACCAACTATTCGGCCGTCCAAGAAATGCACCGCAAAGGACACGAAATCGCTGTACATTCTATCACGTAAGTTTAAATAATGTCATTCACTGTCGATTCAATGTCGATTTTTGACAAACGTCTATAATTCGATTGTTAATTACAGCCACAATGATGACGAACGTTTCTGGAGCAATGCCACCGTCGATGATTGGGCAAAAGAAATGGCCGGTATGAGAATCATTGCCGAAAAGTACGCCAACCTGACAGATAACAGCGTTGTCGGTGTCCGCGCTCCGTACCTCCGTGTCGGTGGAAACAATCAATTCACCATGATGGAAGAACAAGCTTTCTTGTACGACTCAACAATCACGGCTCCTCTTAACAATCCTCCTCTATGGCCGTACACAATGTATTTCCGCATGCCTCATCGTTGTCATGGCAACTTGCAGAGCTGTCCGACTCGTAGTCATGCCGTTTGGGAAATGGTCATGAACGAACTCGACCGAAGGGAAGATCCGACAAACGACGAATACTTACCCGGATGTGCCATGGTTGACTCGTGCTCCAACATTCTGACCGGTGATCAGTTCTACAATTTCTTGAACCATAATTTCGACCGCCATTATGATCAAAATCGTGCCCCGCTCGGTCTCTATTTCCACGCTGCTTGGTTGAAGAACAATCCCGAATTTTTGGATGCCTTCTTATATTGGATCGATGAAATCTTGAGCAATCACAATGATGTTTATTTCGTCACAATGACACAAGTCATCCAATGGATTCAGAACCCAAGAACCGTACCTGAATCAAAGAACTTCGAACCATGGAGAGAAAAGTGCGTTGTTGAAGGTATCCAAGCCTGTTGGGTTCCACATAGTTGTAAGTTGACGTCGAAGGAGGTTCCCGGCGAAACGATTAATTTGCAAACTTGCGTCCGCTGTCCTAACAATTACCCATGGCTCAATGACCCTACGGGAGACGGTTTCTTCTAAGTGATACGCTCTAATGCCCCCCCATCTCTTCCCCCACCTTCCCCATCATGAGGAACATCCCCGACGGCAGTTCTACTACATTAATGTGTAGTGTTTTAGTGATAATATCGTTCGAGGAAGATCCTCAAAATCCGGGAATACCGCCTAGCGATGATGTTCTTCCTGGAAGTTCATCTTCGCAACGCCGTGTTCCCAAACAACTCGTGGGGTGCGCGTTTACGATAACGCGCCCTGTATACAGTGTGTTTCGAAAATAATCTGCGTTAATTTTAAGTCTTGTTCAAATTAATAAACATTTGCTTTGTCTCACTGTGCGTTTATGATTAACACGTGAGTAGTTTCATAACCTCAATCAATGCAGATTTCAGCGTAAACGTCTTTGAACTTGGCGAAAAAAACCGTCAACAAATGGATCGTATGCGTTGAATTTTTAGTGTCCGTTGTCATACGGCACGTCCACATTCAGATAAATGTGCACAAATTTATGTCAAATACAACAAAAATATTTTTTAATGTGGATAAGGCTTTAAAGACATTATTTTTCGCAAGAACGCCGATTGATTACGAAACATTCTGTATTGTTGCTTATATTAGTTAAAATATGTGGCCCTTGTAGGGACTGAGCTGAGCTGTGGATAAATAATATTTATATACCTACATACTAAGATGTACCGGGTTTGAATCCCGTTTAATGTCTAAGTACCTATGTAATATACGCATTACACTATTTTTTTTCGTATGTATAATTATTACAATTCAATATCGTAATTATATATGTATAAATTTATTACTGAAAAAGTCTGTTTTAAATTTCTTTTTTTTAATAAAAAATTATGTTTTACAATGTTGAAGTGTTTATTATAATTGTTTTGTAATAGTATAATAAAATATACCTTTCCCTCAAAAGGTCAAAATTGTAAATGAATAATAAATAACAACATGGACAGACATGAATTCTTACTTTTATTTCACAATCAAATTCAATTTCTCTTCTATATATTTATGTTTTTTGATAGATGAGAAAGATTCCTATAATAACAATAATTAATATAAATTATTTGCTTAAATTCTACCATTTCTTTTTGCTTCTTGCTATTTAAATAAAGAAGGTCGCGCTTCATTTTGCGCAGTCACAATATATAGATATATATATAATATAACTTTTCGGTATCTATCGAAAATAAAGCTATTACTATATATAGTATCTGTATATATTGCATTTGCAACTGAATTTGTACCTAATATTAAAAAGTAGGTAACAGAAAACAGCTGATCGATGACATAATACACAAATTTTTTATAAATGTCTAAAATATGTAAATTTTTTATTCTTTCAAAAGTAATTTAAGATGTGTTATAAGACCTTCGAATAACAATTTTTAATAAATATGTAAATTATTATGAAACGATTGACTAACTTTTATAAATCATACTACCTTACAAAATATTTTACCATTTTTTTGAGGTTATACATTCATTCCTAGGTAAGTTTTACGTTTTTAATTTATCTTTTCTTTTTCAATATTAAAGAAAGCATGTTCTATGTAGTTACACAATTTCGAAATCTGTTTTTAAGGACCATTTCATTATTCTGCCATTTTGATACTTGTTCAAAATGTCTGCTGACCTTAATGCGCCAAAAAAGATCAGAAACAAGTTTTTCAATTTATCTTTTCTTTTTAAATATTAAAGAAAGCATGTTCTAAGTAGTTACATAATTTCGAAATATGTTTTTTAAGGAAAGTTATCTTTTGATACGTTTCATTATTCAGCCATTTTGATGACTTGTTCAAAATGTCTGCTGACCTTAATGCGTCTAAAAATATCGGTAATAAATACTTGTAGAGACGAGTTTATAAATAAATAAACACATCCATTTATAAGAACAGGGTTTCTTGTAATTTTTTTTATTGATTGCTAATACTTTTTTATAGAACATTCGTCTGAGACATCAAAATTCTTTGAGATGAATAAAATAACCTTGTTATTAATATCGTAATGAACTAAATCTGTCAGTAATTGAATATTTATAAACAACAGTCAAAGATACAGAATTAATTGGTTCTATAAAAATACCGTTATTTACTGTTTTTCATTAAACATTCGAAATTCCAAGAATTTATAAACAATTAATATTCAATAAAATAATGTTGCAAAGAAAAAAAAATATTTGTCAGACAAAAGCAATGGAACTGCTATTCAGATTTCCCCAAGGTAAACAGGCTGAGTGACAATCTGTCACTTTACAGCTTCAGGAAACGGTTCTGAAGGACTGATTGGTCGCCATGCTGTTACATCTCGACAATACAGGTTGGAACAAAACGTCTTGGTTAAGAACTGTGTCATTAATCATTCCTTGACGCCAAAACGGAACGACGAAGTGAGGAATTGTTCGGAAAGAATAGAAAAAACAATAGTTTCTCTCAGTTGTGTTTCTTACCACCGGCAGATGGAATTCTCGCGATATTCGATCGACGCGCCTCTATCGCTGATAACAAGATTCCTTTCTACTATGTAATCACGATTATATAGGTTATTGAAATTAGGAGAGGAAGTCTCTCTGGCAAAGGATCAGTGAATAGCAATACTGATAATTAAAACGTTTCGATGCTCTTTACACCATCTTCAGAGCATCTAAAAATATAATTGAAAAGTTGTAAAGCTCTGAAGATGGTGTAAAGACCACCGAAACGTTATAGCTATTAGATGCAATTTTAATTATCAGTATCGCTATACATTGATCCTTTGCCACAAAGACTTCCTCTCCTAATTTCAATCATCATCTACGGATCACCATATCTCTGTATCATCGAGTTTTTTAACATTATAGGTTATGTTGCGCCTATATTTAAGAGTATATTTAAAGCTTTTTAAGGACGGGATAAAAATGACATTTTTATTAAAACGATGGCGCCGCAGAGACAGTTAAAACGGTATCATTCTTCAAAAGTTCAGAAGAAAGCCATTTTTGATCTCTTCATCTCTTTCTTTGATATATACAGAGCGAACTGATCACAGGTTGTTATCTTGTGAATTATAGACGCTCGACAACAGAGGTTATTAGCGAGGTTGTTATCTTTAAGATTAATAGCAAATCAATTGTTATTTAGTGTCTAATCTTTTATTACCTCTACTGAGTGCACACGACTCCATTATTTATATAAGCGGCACAGTTTTCATGCATGGGTAATGGATATCGTATGATTACATTATTTCATTGCTTTTCCGCTCCATTAATCTTGTTACGAACTATCCATGCCTCACTATCTTAAATTTTGGTACTTAACTATATACTTGGCCTTGAGAATTGGCAGTGTGAGGCGAGCCTAAAGCTCCCAAAACTAGTAAAGATATAGAATAAGCTTAAAAATATATTCTGTATATGCAAGACTTCTTTGAGACGTTATTTGAGTGAAAATTCTCCTTTAATAATTAAAGCTGTTTGCTATCTGACTTGTGTAAACTTCGGTATCAGCATCAATAAAATCTATCTATCTATCAGCGGTTGATAATTAATAATTAAATAATTCTTTGTTTCTTTTAAGCAAAGAAGGTGAACTACTAACACATTACGTAAAAAACTGCAAATTCAAATTTTATTTCCTACATCATTATCTGCAATTATTTCTGATACAAAAAGCAGTAATATATTTGATTTTGGTCAGGTTTATTTTGTATGATTGACAATTTTTATATGAACAGATATCTAAGTATATTGAAATATTTTTGTTGCATGCAACCTAATAATTTTTTGAATATACCGTACAAGTATGATAAAGTGATAATTAAAAATGTCAAAAATCAGTCAAATTAATAGATCAGTAACTAAAAGGTCAAGACTTTCTGTAAATACATACGGTATGAAACTGTTAATCCAAACTACATTCAAATGACATTAAGTCCGCACTTCATAATGGCGATATGTTGCCGTTATTAAGCTTACTTTATGCAGGGTCTACTACATGTGTTGTCACATTTACAGCGACAATAATGCGCTGTTCTGAACACTATTGTTGTGATGTTGAAATTCCAACGTGTGCAGGTATTTTGAAATATAATTATTTTAAAATATAGTAATATGCATATTGACGATTAAGTGGATATTATACAGGCTGTTTCAATTATAATCCTATAAATATTATGGGGTAGAATGCAGATAATTGAGGTAAGAACAAAAAAAAAATAAGTAAAAAAACTTTTAAGTTAAACGGTTTTATTTAAATCATTAGCTGTACCAAAACCTAGAAAATAATTAGGATACAAACCAAGGGGCACTTTGTGTCGCTGCGTCAGCGGAATAAGTAATAAAAACGTGGGGCGCATTTGAAATATTTCTGCTGGTAGACTTGGAAACACATTTTTCTAGACAAGCCGTTCTTATTTAATAATTATACAGTCGTTATACAGATTTTTATGTGCCCACGTTTTTAATATTTATTCCGCTGACGCAGCGACACAAAGTGCCTATTGGTTTGTGTCCTAATTATTTTCTAGTTTTTGGTACAGCTGATGATTTAAAATAAAACCGTTAAACTTAAAAGTTTTTTTACCTATTTTTATTTTCTAGTTTTTAGTTTGATTTCTGGCCCGTACATCATTATGCAAACTCCTCATCTTTTCAACTGTCCACCTCCTAATTCCATCATCAGACCTCGTTACCAAGTTGAAATTAACATATTATTGTATTGTCATGGGAACTCAATTCACCCAAATTGTGCGCGATAGTTTTGTTGCATCTTGTATAAACATGCCAACACCTAACAACAGCGAAAGTAAAAATGGTAATTTTAATAAACTGACTTTATATGGCGTCATTTATTATGACTGCACGTCGAAAAATGTCAAATAAAACGCCAAAATAATTGTAGATATTTATTCCAGGGCCGGCCTTAAGGTCGGGTTACACGGCGCGTGATAGCTCGTGATTCGTAACTCGATGTGCAGGCGATACCTGTTTGCAACACCATTGTCTCTTTGTGTGCCTATTACCAGATTAATCGCTGGCTACAAATGGACCATCGATTATCTATGTAATCGGCCTTCTCATTGCTTACAGTGAGGCCGGGTGGCTTGCATGATGGCTCGTGGCTCGGTTTAGCGCGGCCTGTGGTTCTAGATGGCTTGTGGAGATAGGGTCAATATATATTGTTATATGATTCATTTTATTATATTATGATATGAATAATATGATAATATCACAATATTGACCCTATCTCTACGAGCCATCTAGAACCATGGGCCGCACAAAGACGAGCCACGAGCCATCACAAGGCACACGTCGTATTAGACAAAGAGCTAGTGACAATTTTTTGGTGTTATTTATTCAAGGCCTTATTTTTGTGAAGATATTGAGGGAGGCATATTAAAGTGCCCTGAGTAAGGGATTTTGCTAGATAGCGGTATGGGAGATATGCAGACCACCCTAACATGTAACAAAAAAAAAAATGGTCACAATTATTATTGCTTCAAGGCTGAAATTGTTTGTCTAGCTTGTCGGTGACCCAATAGTGCCATTATAATATTTGCAGATCGAATGGTCAGTATATTAAAGGGGTGGCAGATCACCATAAACGTGTCATGTACCCGACGAAATTTATATTATTAGTTGAAGGTTCAAATTTTAATATGTTGTTACGGCGACCATTTTGGGGGCGGTCTGCATCCCTCCCATACCGCTATGTAGCAAAATTCCTTACTCAGGACACTTTAATATGCCTCCCTCAACATCTTTACAAAAATAAGGCCTTGAATAAATAACACCAAAAAATTGTCACTAGCTCTCGGTCTATAATATGTGACTCTGCTTTTAGATAGGAAAAAAATTGTAGGGATTTACTTATGCGACTCATAAAATTAGATTTTCTAAAAGTATCTATAAATATAATTTTATTGTAACTAAGTCCACTCTGACCATCCAGTTTTGAGAATTTCACAACGGAATACCATCACATCGCGTGGGCAAAAATAATATTATCAAAGTTAAAACTTGTCACATATATAGTGGAACCTCGTGTGATTTAAAGCAGCGTTTATCAATATTTTATTCAAATAAATCAGATTCCAATTCATATTTTTAACGGACTTCAAAAAGGAGGAGGTCCTATTTTCGGCACCTATCGTTTTTTATTTATGTTCACCGATTTCCCCTGTATTTGTGAACCGATTTTGATATGATTATTGATGACAGTATGGCTCAGTTGGTAGCGTCGCAGCCTCTGAATAAGACTGTCGTGGGTTCGAATCCCACCTCTGCTCATGGATGTTTTGTGATGTTATTTAGTTTTAAGTGACATATTATGATATTTGTTGTATTTAAGACGCTATTGACCTAAGTTGTCGACGCGTCTATAACCCACAATAAATAAAAAAAATAAAGATTATTGATTTATATAGGGAATACCTTCGGGGTGGTCCCATATAAATTTTACTTAAATCGGTTCAGTAGTTCGACTGATTTTAATGAAAATGGAGTAACGGACTGTAATACCGTTAAGGTAAATGTCAGTTTTGTAGAAGTGAGCTATAGTGACATATTATAACAGCTGGTGACACGCAGTTAGTAAAGTAAATAAGTGTTTTTCTTTTTTTAGTTATTTAGTAAACAAAAATCAAGACGGGAGTCGGTTAATAACGTGCAAACTACGTATTGTAAAGCCACTAAAAATAAAAAATAAAAAACTTTTTAACAAAAAAAAACCTCCTTCAAAAAAGCCACTAAAAAGAGGAAAATAATAAAATTTTGAGGTTAAAAAGTAGATATTAATTAAATTGGCGCCAACCTCAAAATTTTATTTTTTTCCACTTTTTAGTGGCTTTTTTGAAGGAGGTTTTTTTATCCAGGTGACCTGTGAGTCGCCAAGGAGGACACTTCGACCGCTGCCACATCGCCTTTGAGAATGTCTACCGCAGTTGTAGACGAAACGTCAGGTAGAAATACCACCGGACCACGGCCTACAAGCCCGGAAACCATGAAGACTTGGAGGTTTTTTTTTGTTATAAAAAGTTTTTCAATTTATTAGTTTTCAATAAAGTAAATTGAAATTCCAATTTAAATTTGACCATTTCTCGGATTAGAACCTGGAAACTGAGGGCTTATAATAAACTGAATTGTTTAAAAATGTTTACTTCATGAAAAATGTCCTTATCGTGTGAATGCGATAGTCCTTGTTAAAAAACTTTAACTGCAACCAGTACCGGTTTTAGGGTAGGGCGCGGTTGGGCGACCGCCCAGGGCGCTAGATTTGAAGGGGCGCCTGCCGCTTGGTCATTGAGCCAGTCCTACTTACTAGTAAATTCCCTAAATCTAGCTACAAAAGCTGTACTAATTTATTGAATCAATAAATTAGTACAGCTTCAAAATAGAAAGGCTAGAAAAGTAAAATTTTATTAGTTTTTTTAATAAATGGTTATTTCATTATATCCCTTGCTTTTTTTTCATATGGGTTTCAATGGCAGATAGGGGGCGCCGTAAAAATCTCGCCCAGGGCGCTGATAGTGCTAAAACCGGCACTGACTGCAACATATATAAATATTAACTGTCACATAACTGTCGCAAGTACGTCATTTATGTAACCACCTACATGTTAAAATGACGTAGATAAACCAATGTAAATTTACACCAGAAGTTCTCCATTTATAGTTCGCGACATGCTCGTCATTTTATAAACATGTCTACTTAAAATAGCTTTGTATACATTTTTTCGTTGCTTGTTTGAAATTTTATTTTTGTCTCTATAACCAAATATTTGGGTACAAAGTGATTCATTAGGTCCATCACGAATGCCTTTTCTCGAGGGACCAGAACTGTTCGGAACCTAGCTGGTTATCAGAGAGGCATAATCGGCCCTTGTAAAGGTACGTGCAGTACGCAGCTGGGATTCTAGATGGTAGCATGTATGGTATATGGTGGCTGAAATTACAAGCGCTTATAGGTTTGCACAACGAAGCTTTGAGATACTAGCATTGATACAAACTTAAGTCGCGTTTGAAATATCAGATAGCGAAGACGAATATTTGTGTTCTTCTGCTACAAAGTGGTATATTTTAAATACAAATTTGGGTAGGAGCTGTCATGTCCACCCTATTAATAGAAAACGATCTAAACATGGCGAATTTCATCATTTATACCAAGAATTAAAATTTTACCCAAACCGGTTTTTTGAATATTTACGTATGGAACCTAACACTTTTAAATACGTCTTAGAAAAAACTCAAAACAAATTAAATAAAAACTGGCAAAATTTCACTTATTAAACTAGTCACATCCATTGCGAAACTTGTAACGGCCTTTTTATAGTTGTCACACGTTGATTGTGGTAGTCAGCGCGCTGAAAGAATGGTGAGATACATTCTTGAATCTAGCAGCTCTTGTAACAGCGCTTATACCTGCTACACTCACTGCTTCGTTGTGTACGCTCGCATATATAACAATGCATTAATTTAAGCAAGCCCTGCTATGATCTACGCTACCATCTAGAATCCCAGCTCCATAATACTGCACGTACCTTAAGCTTGAGTGCAGCGGGCAATTCCGGTTAGGATTAACCTATCGACGTGACGTTACAATGCAATATTAGAAAAATTGATTTTAAACCTGTCACCAGGTTTATTTCACTATAGCGGCAGATGAGTTATCATTTAAGATTAACATTATGATTAACATTAAGATTAACATTAAGATTAACATTATGATAGATTTTTACTGTCGTGGCGCCTCTTTGCTTCGGATGCCTCTGACGCGGACCTCCCCGCCAATCTCTAGATACGGCGCTGCTACTATCATTTGAGTCTTCAAAAAAATATTAATTTTTACTTCAATGAAGTGTAAAGAGCCAAAAAAGGTACAAAAAAAAATCCCACGAATATACAGAGAGGCCATAGAAATACAGAAACACACACAGAATTTCAACCGAAAAGATGAAGGCCTCAATCTCAGTAAAACCTGGACACCAGCACTCCGACATACAAAACCAATGACCAATCATACAAGGACAGAATACGACCGAGTAGAGAACTCACCCCCACCACTACACACTGCGCTGTTGACCAATTACAGAAAGACGGACTACGACCGAACAGAGAACACACTGGTACTAGGCATAAAAGAAGGGAGGACACCAGTCACTGACACACTGACCTGTGAGCCGCCAACTTCGACCGCTGCCAGATCGCCTTTGAGAATGTCTACCGCAGTTGTAGACGAAACGTTAGGTAGAAATACCATCGGACCACGGCCTACAAGTCCAGAAAACCATGAAGACTTTGAAAAAAAAAAAATTATGATATTGTTTAGATTAACGAAAGTTGTTAAGATAATTTTAACAGAAAATACTTAAAATCTGTCAAAATGATGTTCTTCGTCACAAACTGTTGGCAATCTCTGATTTAAATCTGCAATAAATTAAATTCGTGCGTATATGAACAATATTATAATATTGTAAGTTGTAACCCAACCTTAAAATAGCATGGAATCTTGTAGCAGGCAGGTTATGCTCTCAGAACAGAAAATTGATATAGAAGAAGCATTTTACGTCGCTTGTGATTTTTGTTATTGTAGATTATTGACGCGTCGACAACTCAGGTCATTAGCATCATCAACACAATAAATAATCCATTTGTGTATTAGAATCTGTCAGCCGGCATACACAAACCGACTGGTACGAGCTCATGCTCCTGGGAATGCCAGTTCCCAAAGAACATTGGAATGCAATTGCGAGAACAACTACATTCCAATCCTGGGGGAAGCGTCGCTTGTGAAACCACAACTACACTCAAGCAAAGTTCCCTCTAAGCTGCGCGGGTGCGCGGCCGCGTACTAATTTTTCGAAAGTTGCGCAGCCGTTTTTGTATTCTGCGCACAATGGGCTTGTTCACCATTTTTTTAATTTCATTTTATAGAAGAATTGCATCTAAAAATAGCAAAAATACAAATTTCACAACAAAAAGTAAAATTTAGAGGGTGAAAATTTTTTTTGAAACGGCCTTTAACATTTAAACGTCAAACGAAATCTCTTTTGACTTCAAACACAGGCACAGGACCCCTCCCACTTGCACACTTTTACATGCGTTTTGAACATTTTTGCTCCCATTATCTATATGTACTTCTATACTAATATTATAAAGAGGTAAAATTTGTTTGTTTGTTTGTTTGTAATGGATAAACTCAAAAACTACTTAACTGATTTTAAAAATTCTTTCACCTATAGAAAGCTACATTATCAGCGAGTAACATGGGCTGTATTTTATTTTAAAAAAAATTAGAGGGGGTGTAATAATATTATAAAGAGAAAAGATTTGATTTTTTGTTTGTTTGTAATGGATAAACTCTAAAACTACTTAACTGATTTTAATCCCATATACTTTTGTACCGCGCAGTCAGCGAAAAAATTAGAGTGAACATTGCACTCAAGTACGATCGGTCAGGTATATTAGGATCATTCGTTGCTTGTATTTCCGTATAGTGTGATAAATTTGCGTTTCATTGAAAAAAATTGTGTCGTATTTTGTGCCTGGATGTTACAATAAAGGTTCCAAAGCGCTTATGAAAAAAAGGTGTCTAAAATGGGGTTGAAATCATGTCACCTCAATGTGACTTATTCCCCGCACGTCTCGACTGGCTTCAGTTGTGGGTACATACCTGCAAGCTAGGATATGCTCCTTCTATACTTATTTATCTGTTCTGAGGTTATGCTCAATGATATGGTTATAATGCTGTATCATTGGTTATTGCAATATTGCGTACCATATCAACAATCAATACTATTCTTATGGTTATTTGTGTGTAGGTACGTGTCATTATAGTATTCTTTGTTGTTGAATAAAGGCTGATTCACACTATGAGAACGTTCATATATTCAAGGCAAGCAAGCGTTAAGGGCTTAGTATAACTATATAGTTAGACATCAATTATTTTTATCGACTTTTAACGAGAAATACGTATTTACCATGCAGTGCACATTTTTGTTCATATACTATAAAAAAAACGCAGGTCGTAGTGCAAAACCCTACCGTCGAAATAATGTAGATATTTGCTAATACAATATTGTAGCAAACCCTAAGATGTTACGCCACTGCCTCCAATAGAAACCACGAGAAAGAAAGGTCACAGTAGTAAAGCGTGGAAGATTCCAGACAACGCTAGAGGATACGAGGACGTACTGAGCGTACACCGCACGCTGCAGGTATATAAACAGGAGTATGTCGTGTTGAATAGGGCAGTGAATGGTGAGTCGTGCCATCAGTCAGTACAGTGAAATAAATATTGATCAGTCAACGGAAATCAGTCAGTGTAGATTGTACTGTGACAGTGTTGAACAGCGAAATAAATCTGATATAAATACCGTGATATAAATTCACCTGATAAAATAAATATTAGTGTAGTCAATTGTATATATTTAATTGTATATAGTTTATATATATAATATATAGTTTAAGTTTTTTTTATTGTTAGAATTGACTTTTCGTTGTTGCATTTATTGTTATTGTATTTTTAATTATTGTAAATAAATATTTATTCCGCCAACTCAGAAAACAGTTTTGTAGCAATATTTTAAGTGCAAAATATTGTTAATATGAAGAGCAGTGGTAGTATCTATTTTTTGAATGAATCAAACTGCATTTGTAAATTATATAAAATAATGTGCATACCAACTGCATAATATCACAATGTGGTGACAGTACGACTTTCTCTTTTATTCGGCTTAAATTTATTACGATAATATGTCACCTTGATGCATTTCATGTTTGTCACATAGGTAATATGTACATCCCTGCTGCATATATTATTCCATTTATTGGTCATCCCAAACAAAATAAACATCGGTCGCAGTGCCAAACACTATCGATAAAATAGTATATCTCTATCTCTACATAGTATAAAATGAAGTCGCTTTCCGCGTCTGTCTGTATAACCGCTAACTTCCTTCTAAACCACGCAACGGATTTTGATGCGGTTTTCACCATCAGTTAGATAATTTTTCACGGAAGGTTTATATATATAGCGAACGAACGTAGCGAGTGAGAAAGCGAACGAGCGAAGGGAGTGAGTAATGTAATTCCTAAACCACTCAACGGATTTTGATGCGGTTTTCACCATCCGTTAGATAATTTTTCACGGAAGGTTTATATACATATATAGCGAACGAGCGAAGCGAGTGAGTAGTGTATTGAACCCGGGTTTTTTTAGCACCCGGGCGAAGCCGGACGGGGCCGCTAGTTTATTATTATAAACAAACAGGCAAGGTGCACACAGGACATTTAGCCTTGGGAAAAATAATTGGATCAGAATGAGCCATGATTTGTAATTTACCAACGTAGTATTTATATTGGGTTGCTAGGGTAATTTTAGTTAACGGCAAGTAAAATAAAAATAATTCAAAATAAAATAGAAAAACTAAAATTACCATAGCAACCCTACATAAATACGTAAATTATAAGTTATGGCTCATTCTGATCCAATCATTTTTTCCCAATTCTAATGTCCTATGTGCACCTTACCTGTTTCCATTATACATATACTGTATAGATATATCTACATTTTCAGTATTATTTTATATTATTTAGTATTTATATTATTTTTAGTATTTATGTTATTTAATTATTTGTTAGCTATTTGTTCCTGTTATTCATTAACTTCATACGTGACGCTAATGACCTCTGTTGCCGAGCGTCTATAATCCACAATTCAACTATATACGTATTTAATTTAGCGCGTCCCAGCAAAAATTGAACAGTGTTTTTTTTCAACACGCGAATGTCAGGTGAAGTGCGGAAATCGTCATTAAAACATATTAAACTTGATTATTTCTTTCAATCACATTTATTAACAAATTAAAATAATTAATTTAAAATTTAGATTTATGGTATAAATTAAAATATTTTAAATTCCAGATATTTAAATTAGGTAATCAAAAATATTATAAATGAATTATACCTATTATCATAATGTTATGCAACTTTTTTGAAGTAAAACTTCTTAGGCAGAACTACCTGATCGTCGGTTTGAGGAGTAAAATATCAGATGAAACGGAAATGGGCTAACACAAAACTTAGGTATATCAGTCCGCTAAACGATCTGACACAAGCTAGGTGACCGTGCGCAAATATATATATACAATATAGGCTACGGCGTATAGTTTTTTGCCGCCCTTAAAATCTACCGCCCTAGGTTTCAGCCTACTCAGCCGGAACAGCCAAACAGGAGTCAACCAACAGAATTTAACGCTAGCGAAGCCACGGAAAAAGGCTATATAATAAATATTATGGCGAAAAGAGGGCAGTCTGAAAGTCGTTAACCGATTTATTTAAGGATCGTTTAGAACAATTGTCTTTGAAAAGAGCGTAAAATCGTTACAGTGAAGAACCGTTTCAATTGTTAATGCAAATTGCTTTGTTTAATTGTTCCGCGATTTATGGAATTGTATTATATAAAAGAGAATCGTTCTTGTATGTCCGTGAAATTCAAAACAACTAGCATAAAATCTATTTGTTTTTGACAATATCGTTTTTACTTCCCACCTCTACTATGGTAGGGAAGTAATGGATTCAGTTTGAAAACAATATTTCGAGATTTTAACAGATTTTCACGTTTTGAGACCCTAGCAATCGTTTAAGATCATTTTCTGACTGATGTCTGTATGTGTGTGTGTGTGTGTATGTGTGTATGTGTGTATGTGTGTGTGTGTGTATGTGGTCAATTTTTCGCCTTCGATATCTTAAGAACGGAACAACATACGGGCATGCCGATTGTTCTATTGTGTTTATCAGCCTTTAACTTAGATCTGATTAGATTTTGAGTCAAATCGGTTCAGTGGATCCTGAGATATTCAAAAAAACGTCCTCAATGTCACGTATTAACATAGGTAAAAAAAAATATAAATGAATTCTAGATGTTATAATATGAAAAAAATGTAAATATTTTTTTTCTCTAAAATGTATAGTTTTCGAGAAAAAAAATATTTTACTAAAAAAAATAAAAATTGTACGTAAATCAAGGTAACCATGATTTTTGCTATATTAAGCTAGCCATCAATAGATCACCAAACAAAAAAGAGGGCCATGCTTTTTTCAAAGAATAAAAATTAAATTGTGTTTTAAAGACCACCAACAGCTAAGGTTATTTGGGCCTAGTCAAAGAATAAAAAAAAGAGTGTTTATTTTTTGCAAATATTTACTAGGTGGGAAGTATAGGACTGGTCATCAGTCGAATTTTTAGATATACGGTTGGAAATTATTTCTTCATGTTTCTTTGTTAAAATTAGGCTATTGTTACTATAAAAAAATTAAAGAAGAACCTTTATACACACTGTAAGAAATGAGAAGGCCGATTACATAGATTATCGATGGTCCATTTGTAGCCAGCGATTAATCTGGTAATAGGCACACAAAGAAACAATGGGGTCGCAAACAGGTATCGCCTGCACATCGCGTAGATTCCATAAAAACACAATACGCATGCGTGGTTACTAATTTTGCATTAATTTGTTTTGTATTCAGCCATTTTATATATGTAACTATACATTTTATTTTGTAATTTTTACACACTTTATCGGAATATTACACAAATTATGTAATTTTAATTTACTTTATGTAAAAATCACAAATTTGTGTAACTTTACAGTAAAAGTTCAAGTTTTTATGAAGTTTTCTGTGTAAAAATAAATAATAATGTAAAATCACATAGAAAATCGAGCGAATTCTACCTAAACTTTCAAAATATTTTTACATCCATTTTTGACAGTGCAGGCTGTAGAAAAAAATACGCCAAATTACTGGGGCGTCGCGGCGCTATCCTAGGGGAGTCGCTATTTCAGACCTTCAGTCCCGATTTGAGAAGTTATGCTCAGAAAAGCAAGCTCATTAATTGTATTGTTTGTAGTTTTTTATGTTTTCTAATGATTAGAATTAGAATCTAATAAATAATAATTAAGATTTTATATTCTTTGGAGTTTTCTTTGAATAATAAAGTAGAGCTACACACAGGTATCTTCTTTTGGAAGGGCGTCGCAAAAAATTGCAACCTGTAAAGGGAGTCGCAGTAAAGAAAAGATTGGGAACCCCTGCTCTATAGTCTATATATTATGTGAACATATACAACTGGATATACCTTTAATAGCTGGGGTACATGACTCAGAAATGAATATTTTAATTGGCCATACCATAATTTTTGTGATAACCTCCATTTGTCCTTTTACGTTGTTTTGTTTTATCGATGCTTTTATGTTCTGATTTATATCAAAGCACACTGAGTAAATTAAGTAATAAAACCGACAAAAAATCACATTTTTGAAAGCCTTTAGACATCAACAATTTTTGTAATTATCGTTTTTTTGTCTGAAAGCCAGTTTTTAAATTTGCATATAAAAATACATTGGATAAAACCCATTATGCAATATTTTATTAAATAATTGCTTTTTTTAAGTTCGTAGAAATTATTATTATTGAAGGTACGAAATTCCTTTGGAGTTTTGAAATATGTATATTAATATATTCAACCACAATATTATTATAAATGCCAACAATAAAGTTCTTAGAAAATATTATTAACACTATCTTAAGTTCATTACTTTTGTTGTTTTACATTGCAAAATTAGTATGCCTACCTATTTAAAAAAAATCTAAATAAAAAACTTTTTAACAAAAAAAAAACCTCCTTCAAAAAGGCACTAAAAAGAGGAAAATAATGAAATTTTGAGGTCTGCGCCAATTAAAATATGAAGTTGGTTAAAAAGAAGATATTAATCACTATACTATACTTTTTAACCGACTTCATATTTTAATTGGCACAGACCTCAAAATTTCATTATTTTCCTCTTTTTTGTGCCTTTTTGAAGGAGGTTTTATTTTTGTTAAAAAGTTTTTTATTTTTTACTTTTTAGTGTCAAAAAGTAACATTTACCTTAAAGAATCACACGCCGTTATTTTATTATTATGATACTCCTTGATGGTTGTCTATGCAATGATCAAGTGAGAAACGTTTCTGCCAAAACCGACATTCACGCGATCGAAGCCGCGGGCAAAAGGTAGCTGTCTATTTATATATTATCGAAATGGAAACAACATGCGGCCGGCGTATGGCAGTGCATCAGCATTGTTGAAGACTGAGAACGAATAATGAAAGTGAGTAATTGTAGGTCAAGGTATGCTGTGCTCGGTTAAATACCTGCATAACCTATGTACCTACGAAGTAAACACACGTCTATGGTGGATACAGAATGTCTCTCAGTTGGCTGAAGCCAGGCAATATATATATTATCACAGTTTAAATATCTAAAAGCAGTTTCTCCACTCGGCAACATTTCTGTGACAAGAGATTCAGTGCGCATGCGTCGACCTAGTATAGTTTTGAAGGCAGAACCGGCATATTATATTTATGCACAGTATACCAACTGTGAGTGGACAATATGCCTATACCAGAATTTTTGATGTGAAACATCTTATGTCGGGCTGTGAACAGCCGCGTGAGGGAAAATATGCAACGAAATTTATGGTCCGCTCCTTCGCTGCTGTTCTCCCCACCACTGCGGCACTCTCTCTCTCTCACTCTCGGCTTCCGCGCGCTCGGGCACGGGAAGACAACCGCGTGTGTTACAGTGCAGTATATAGGATTACGTCAGCATAACAGTTAGTTGCTGCTTTTGAAAAAAATATACTACTACATAGAGAATACCACCGAGTTCAATAACGTTTTCTTTGATGTTTCACATCTGTCGGGAGTCCCGAGACTCACACCCTTTTTTTTACATGATGGTCCCTTAGGGTGTCCTCAGTAAATCCTGAAATTTCCTCCTTCCAAAGAAGTGCGCTACTCCCCTGGGGAGTTGGGAAATGGACGAAAATCAGGTTTTACCGGATTCATAACTTTACCGTAACTCTACGACAAAAATAGTTCGATACAAAATTAAAGTTAACTAAATTCTCTACAAAAAAGATTCTATACATATTTTTGTCAGATTCGTATCTCCTGCTAAATTTTCAATGTTTAGTTTTGATATTTCTTCGTTTAGCTTAAATATAGCCTTGTACGAATGTTCGTTGAAAATAACTTGCATTTTATGATGAAAAGATTTTAGTACATTTCAATAAAAGCTTGTCTTTAAAAAGTTTTTTACAAGCTTTTATTTAATTTGCAATGTACTATGTTAGTTTGTGTGTTGGTGTGTTTGTTTACGTCAAAACTTGCAAGTCAATTTTGAACGACTTCCACGTATTCGATCGATTTGAAATGTTGAACACATATGTATTTCCGATGACAATACATGAATAAATCGTGTTTAGAAATAAATTCAACTCCTAAAGGGTTCAAACGGGGATGTAGGGTTTTTTTGACTAATCAACGCCCAGGCCAAATCGCTGAAGCTAGAAACTTGAAATTTGGACAGTTGGTTCCTTTTCTGACGTAAGATTCCCTAAGAAGGGATTTCTCGAAATTCAGCCCCGAGGGATATCAAAAGGGGATAAAATTTTGAAAGACTAATAATTAACAAAATAAATATTAGTAAAAAAAACTTTTTAGAGACAAGCTTTTATTGAAATGTACTAAAAAGAAAAAATAATATTTAATAATTTTGGTTCATTATTATTATAAAAGCGGGGGTTGCGACTAATAAACTATCATAGAGATTACAACCCCCGCTTTTATAATAATTATGAACCAAAATTATTAAATATTATTTTTTCTTTTTTAGTACATTTCAATAAAAGCTTGTCTCTAAAAAGGTTTTTTTTTAGTAATATTTTTACTTCTCACCTCCACTATGGTAGGGAAGAAATGGATTTAGTTCGAAAAAAATATTTCGAGATTTTAACAGATCTTCACGTTTTGAGACCCTAGCAATCGTTTAAGATTTTCTGACTGATGTCTGTATGTGTGTGTGTGTGTGTGTATGTGGTCAATTTTTCGCCTTCGATATCGTAAAAATGGAACAACATACGGCCATGCCGATTGTTCTATTGTGTTTATCAGCCTTTAACTTAGATCTGATTAGATTTTGAGTCAAATCGGTTCAGTGGATCCTGAGATAATAAAAAAAACGTTCTCAATGTCACGTATTAACATAGGTAAAAAAAATATAAATGAATTCTGGATGTATAGTATAAAAAAAATGTAAATATTTTTTTTCTCTAAAATGTATAGTTTTCGAGAAAAAAAATATTTTACTAAAAAAAGAAAATTGTATGTAAATCAAGATAACCATGATTTTTGCTATATTACTAGCCATCAGTAGATCACCAAACAAAAAAGATGGCCATGCTTTTTTTCAAAGAATAAAAAAAGAGTGTTTATTTTTTGCAAATATTTACTAGGTGGGAAGTATAGGACTGGTCATCAGTCGAATTTTTTAAAATAATATTTATACTATGTCTAGATAATACAGGCGTTAACACAATATTAATAAATATTTTGTTTACATTTAAATATTGTTATGACATTTCTAGTGTAATTACGTGTAATTGCTAAAGTAAAAAGGCGAGACTAGAGGCAATAATACCGATAAAATCTGGATAATTCAAACAAACAGTAAACACGTTTTTAGTTTCACCATTTATTGTGGCTTAACGAGAAATTCTATATAACGTAGAAATCGCATTCTAAGAACATAATATTCGTTGGTAATTTTAATTAATTTGTTTTTACAGAAAACGATTCCGAGCACGATTTTGACATTTTCTACATAAAATAACTTTTCCATTAAAATACAATAATTATTGTAGATAAAAAACAACAGTAGGTAGGTACCTAATAGACTACAGAAGTGGGCGGTCTTAATATGAGCGCGAAATTTAAAGTGAAGTCGATTGGCGTTCAAAAATGTATAGGGTTTAACGGAATATTCGTTACTATTCTCTTAAAACACATTTCTTACCAAAACAATGTCTGTTTCATAAAAATATTTAATAAATCCCGTCATTATTGGCAACAAAACTTTATTATTTCGTGTGAAATAATTTTTTATTTAAAATTAAAAATTTATGAAAAATGAATGTCCTAACTTGATTCAGCCAGTGACGTTTATTCTAACCTAACTTAACCTCGTTGACGTTTGTCGAGGTTGCCAATTTGACGTGAATAACGTCTATGTCTCATACTGGGGTGGCATTATAGAGATAATAGTTGAAACGGAAATAATCGGAAGTGGTTGACATGTGAAACAAGTTCCATGGCTATCTGTTTTTGAGGTAATTTTGACATTTTCAAATCAAATTTCTGCCGTTACAAAGCATGCAAAATTAATTTTGTTTAATGATTTAGATGCAGAATTTTATGTTCTAAAACTTTTATTCGAAGATATTTTTCCTAAAATAATTAGGGAAGCAGGAAATCGCAAAAGTTTGATTTTACGGGTTAAATCTCTATTACCCGCAAAACAATTCAGCACCCTGTATAATATTACGCTAGAATTAAATTTATATAGATTTTTTAGATTTTACAGTATTGTGAGAAACAGGCTTTAGTAAACGTAAATAATAATAATAATATGTGAATTTTGTTTATTATGCGGTCGAGGCCGTCTCGTTCATCTTCAGTGTTAGTACAATCTTTTGTCAGCAGTGCATATGGAAATTAGCAAAACCCATATCCATTATATGTTATTATTATACGGCATGCCCGTTATCAAATTACCTTGTATATTGTTCATTCTTGTGCGAGTAAATTCCTTATGAATATTCATAGGTTCTCCACTTAAAGCACTTTATGTTACGAAATTGCTATTTAGTACACTCGTTCCAGATAATCAGTATAAAGCTCCTACTAGTTTACAATTTTCTGTCTTCGCATTTTGTTTTGTGTGTTTCTTAGATGTTTATAGACACGCTGAATAATATGAAACAAGTATAGCCACTATTATTATTATTGTAGATTTTAGACGCGTCAACAACTCAGGTCATTAGAGTCTTCAACACAACAATTAATAATCCATTAGTGTATTAGAATCTGCCAGCCGGCATACACAAATCGACTGGTACGAGCTCGGGCTCCTGAGAACGCCAATTCCCAAAGAACATTGGAATGCAATTGCGAGAACAACTACATTATTGAAGTTATACTTCTTTAGCGAGGGGTTCAAACGGGAATGTAGGGTTTTTTTGACTAATCAACGCCCAGGCCAAATCGCTGAAGCTAGAAATTTGAAATTTGGACAGTTGGTTCCTTTTCTGTCGTAAGCATCTACTAAGAAAGGATTTTTCGAAATTCTACCCCTACGAGTGTTAAAGGGGGGTAAAATTTTGAAAGACTAAAATGAACAAAATAAAATATTAGTATAAAAAAAAACTTTTTAGAGACAAGCTTTTATTGAAATGTACTAAAAAGAAAAAAATAATATTTAATAATTTTGGTTCATAATTATTATAAAAGCGGGGGTTGCGACTAATAAACTATCATAGAGATTACAACCCCAGCTTTTGTAATAATTATGAACCAAAATTATTAAAAATTATTTTTCTCTTTTTAGTACATTTCAATAAAAGCTTGTCTCTAAAAAGTTTTTTTTACTATTTTATTATATTAACAAAAGCACTCGATAAAATACAAATCTGACGGTGGTCTCTTAGACTATTTTCAAATTACGTGTGTGAACTTTAAACAATAAACCGTCAACAATGCATAGTTATGCACACAGTGCATTATGCTACAATGTAGAGATTGATATTAATGATTTACGACGCATCGAATCATCATTCTCTCAAACATTCAAACCCACTCGATGCGTCCCGCCGTCGGTATGTTCTTGTTCGAATTCTATGTATAGGTTGTTCTGTAAAAGACTAATTGCTGGGTTTATCGTACAATTGTTGATGTGAAACATCTTATGTCGGGCTGTGAACACTCGCGTGAGGGGAAATATGCAACGAAATGTTTGGTCCGCCCTTCGCTGCTGTTCTCCCCACCACTGCGGTACTGGCTCAGGCATGAACTTTAGCACACGCGGTGTTACAGTGCAGTATATAGGATTATTTTTTTATCTCGCTTTTAAATTTTGACTGCTACGATTAATAATAATAATAATTTCTCTTTATTTGTTATATCTTAAAAAAAATAGCAAATAGTGTCAAATTTAAGATAATTAACTGGGATTCCCAAAGAACTCATCGAGACAGTAATACGCCTGTTCAATTAAACAGAACTTTAGAGAACTTTTAAATTTATTGTAACTTGCAATTTGCCAAATATCAGAAGGTGGATTATTATAAAGGGTTCGGCAATCAGTACTGGTGGTTTTAAACCACCTCATACAGGGTGCTGAATCGTTTTGCGGGTAATAGGGATTTAACCCGTAAAATCAAACTTTTGCGATTTCCTGCTTCCTTAATTATTTTAGGAAAAATATCTTCGAATAAAAGTTTTAGAACATAAAATTCTGCATCTAAATCATTAAACAAAATTAATTTTGGATGCTTTGTAACGGCAGAAATTTGATATGAAAATGTCAAAATTACGTCAAAAACAGATAGCGATAGCCATGGAACTTGAACAAAATGATTAGAAATTATTCTGACAGCTAAAACGTCATCATTTTGTTCAAGTTCCATGGCTATCGCTATCTGTTTTTGAGGTAATTTTGACATTTTTATATCAAATTTCTGCCGTTACAAAGCATGCAAAATTAATTTTGTTTAATGATTTAGATGCAAGAATTTTATGTTCTAGAACTTTTATTCGAAGATATTTTTCCTAAAATAATTAGGGAAGCAGGAAATCGCAAAAGTTTGATTTTACGGGTTAAATCCCTATTACCCGCAAAACAATTCAGCACTCTGTAAATGCAGGTTATTGTTGAAATGTGAGGAATAACAACGACTTTCTTTTTAATTTCATTAAAAACATTACTCTCTCATGATGTGGACTTTGTAGGCGCGTTACTATATATACGAACACATCGATCGATACCCAGTAGTGCTTCTATTGTACAAAGTGCAGAATTTACCAATTTTATAATATTAGTTTAGATATTTATTATTCACTTATGTTCTACGAAGTGCCTAGCAAAGAATCTGTTCAGGTGAAATTATAATTGCAGTGGTTTTAATTTCAAGTTTAATTGTTTTCACATTTCAACAAATGCATTTATACATGTATAAAGTTAATTGACTATTGTAAATGGGGTATAATTTAACCAATTAAAACATTTAAACAGAAAAACATTCAAACAGTTCTCGGTGTGAGGAACCTTTGTAGTTTAATTAACTTTTGTTGTATTGAAATTAAAACACATTTCGTGAAATTATTACCTCTCGCTCTCACAATTTACGTGAAAGTAAAAAATGATCTTATTTAGTTTGTTTTTCATTAACATTTTATGCATCAAAAAACATATTAAAAGTTACTTTATACATATTGATAATGAATCTGTCAATCTTGAATACCAGAATTGTTATAACTTTCTTTACATATAATTTATGAATTGTGTTTTAAAGACCACCAACAGCTAAGGTTATTTGGGCCTAGCACCAATTCATATTTTCAATTCATTATTATTTTTTTTTTTTTCAATAATAAATTGAAAATCCAATTGACACCTTTACCAGCTCTCGGGCTAGAACCCGAGAACTGGGGACTTGTAATAGAGGAACCATAGCAACGCCATGTAAACAACAGTGCCGCTACACTCTCGGCTATTCTCAAGCCCTACATATAATTTAATTCAATCACGGTACGTGTACCTGTTGAGGAGTTCTGTTATCTACTTCTCAATTTGGGATTATCTTGGGAGTATCCTCTTTCAAACAAAAAAGGCGCGTGTTTTCCACACGGCGGAATTTATACTCCTTAACATATACCCCGCGATTGGTAAGGCACGGCAGCGACATCTATGAATCGAGGAGCAAAGTCTTGACTTGACATCTAACGGAAATTTTCTAAAGTTCTTAGTTCAACAACTACCTGCAATAAGGCGCACACATCGTTTAACGCTTTGCGTAAACTCGTCCGGACTCGCATAAAGAAGTATAACTTCTAAAAAAAGAATCACATTTATCACGGATTTTCTTTTAACGCATTTTAACTTCGCCAACAGAAAGTCAATAATGGGAGCGATTGAAGAAACGACTTTCGACGTCTAGACATATTGGAAAAAAGAAATCGTTTTCTCTTCATTTAATCAACAATACAAAACATCTGAAACAATGAATTTTAATTATTGAAAAATCGAGCTCGACGCTTTCGACGCCATGATTTCTGCTTGGCTAATAAATCGCCTGGTTTGTGATTTGATTAGTGAATTACTAAAACCCTGCTCGCAACTTCGATAACGCCAATTTTACATAAAAGATATAGATTCATTCTAGTCCAAGTTCTGATCCAACAACAAATACAATAAAACAAACAGCATGACCCTATGTTCTTCCGTTTTTGAGATATCGAAGGAGAAAAAATTTCACCACGTAGGTACACACACCCCGTCACAGACACACACACACAGAGAGAGAGAGGGAGGGAGAGAGGAGAAATGTCCCGAAAATCTTGGTTTTTGATCTGGCAACCCTATACTACCATGAGGTGGGATGTAGAGTGCCCGCGGTGAGAGATGAAGCCAGGCACGTCATCAATAATATGCTAGTGAACGCCTGCTTGCCCGCAGACAGTGCCGTGTACACAAAACTGCACATTGGGTTTTATGATGTTAGGTACAATTTTGGCAAACTGCTATTCATGGAATCATGACAATAAACAGCCAATTTCAAGCTAGAAGGCGGGCGCAATGCATTCACGTTACTATGACGCGGTGGCTTCATCTTTTGCCGCGCGAGGTCTAAAAAATAATCTATTGTGTATCTGAATAAATAAAGTATTAAACCTCTTAAGTTTTTTGAATTTTAAAATTCTTTGTTTTTGAGGACATGTTGATTTTACATTATTCTGGGCGTATGCGGTGTCAACGACAAGGGAAGACAATTTTACTACAGGCCATTTTAATGCAGAACACGTCTTTCAATGACAATGTGTGTAGATATTGACATTGAATTAGTGATGGGCGATTACAAGATGTTTTTACAATCGTTCATAATAACAATTGAGTCCACAATCGACTCGGAGTTTGATTTTACAATTGAAATGTTCGATTGTTCAAGTCGATTATTTGCCACATAGATTATAGTAATAGCAGCGAATGAGAATACATATAATCACGATTCAAGGTTATATGCTAGTCGACTGACGTTTACGCGACTCATTGATTGTTCACTGTTTACACTGTTCAGTCGGTACTCACTACTCTGTGATCTCTTCACAATATTGAATTCGTATTACGCTTTTACTGCACAATCGACCATCGACTCGACCACAGTTGTTGAGTGATGAATTTTATTTATTGTAGATTATAGACGCGTCGACATCTCAGGTCATTAGCGTCTTTCAACTACACTAAATAACAACTATCTTAAAACTAAATAGCATCACAAAACATCCATGAGCGCAGGTGGGATTCGAATCCACGGCAGTCCAGTCCAGAGGCTGCAGCACTAAGCACGCTAACCACTAGGCTATACTGTCCTCTTGAGTGATGAACGATTACGATTACGAAAAAGTAGGTAACAAGCTTCCAGAAGATATTAAAAGTAGTTTGGTAAAAAAATGCTAGTTTTATTTGCCTTTTTGGGTACTTTTCATATTGAAACGTATTGAAAGCTTGTTTTGTACTTTTTCGTAGTCGGGTTTTATTTTTATTACAAATGCACAGCACAGCTAGTATCTAACAATCAGATTTACAACAAAAGAATCAGGCATTGTTTCAATATTTTAAGGAAATGTACGTTATTTGGTATGTCTAAACATAACCTAAGCCATTATTAGTTGAATCACGTAGCACTGTAATCGAAGTAGCAGAGAGTTAAAATATCACCATTCAGCAGGAATGGAAACTACGCTCTGCTACTAACATTTTTTTTAATAAATTTATGTATGAAATTGTTGCGGAAAATATCGTAGATATAATAGGTTTGTTTACAAGATTCATTGTACTAGCTGTCCGGCCCGGTTTCGCCCGGGTGAATTTTGGTTTAGCAAAGAAATAACTGAGCTATGAAGCTCTCATAGACCTCGCGCGGCGAAAGATGAAGCCACCGCGTCATAGTAACGTGAATGCATTGCGCCCGCCTTCTAGCTTGCTATTGGCTGTTTATTGTCATGAATAGCAGTTTGCCAAAATTGTACGCCAAAACTGAACGTCATAAAACCCAATGTGCAGTTTTGTGTACACGGCACTGTCAGCGGGCATGCAGGCATTCACTAGCATATTATTGATGACATGCCTGGCTTCATCTCTCACCGCGGGCACTCTACCTATAATATCACTTCACTGTATCTCTTAAGTTGAACCAGCGAATAGCGATTTAGCTCACAAATTGCGTACGGGATCCATGACTATTACTCGGGAAAAATACGGTTCAAAGTGTGAAATTTTTTTTTAATCGGTTCAGTAGATCCAGAAATTACTCGTCGCAAACAAACGTGAATGGTTTCCGCAAGTCTATATCCGGATCTACATCCACTCAGTCTTTTTTATTGACCTTGAAACGGAAGTTCGTAAACAAATTGTTATTGGAAAAAGTAAAAACATTTGAAACCGTTATTGAAAGAAATCGAAAGGTGATATGCAAGTTAAACAAGTTTAGGCAGATGACACATGTAAATAAGTAGTGCATTAGTTTTATTTGTTTTGTCATTGTCGATGCAGTTGTACCAACCTGACCAAACATCATAAATATCATAATGTATTCTGTTTTACAGTGAAATCTCTATGTAATTTAATCAACACAAATGAAAAAAATCGTAACTTAGTTTGCAAAGGTTCCCTCAGACAACACAGGACTACGCAAGCGCGATCTTTGCAATTGAAAATTTTTGTTGGAAAGTAGCAAATTATATAATTGATTCAAAATATATCGGAAAAAATCATTTTACCAACCATAGTCACAGTCAGATTTCTAACCTGCACTTTTCCACTTTCGCGGCGGAATGAGCTTACAATTACTCAACCGTGACATGATTACTAATCTAACATTCTCCTTATATGCTTCGGAATCAACTGATTTTCACTACATGCTTAATTCATTAAAGCTAGGTTGTAGATGTGAATCTTCGTACTAGCGAGAGCCCATCATGAAAATGAAAATTATTTCAAAACACTCAAATGGGATACACTAAATAAATACCTAGATATATCAATGTTACAAATTGGTATTACTACTAATTTATATTGGAAATCGTGTCCATCGTGATTATAATAAAATTAAGCAAAATCGCAGGATAGTGGACAAAATAATTTGATTTATTAAATTAAATGTACGACGTTTCGTCTATAGATTTAGACTTTTTCAAGTGCATACATAAAAATAACAATATTTATCGTACATTTAATTTAATAAATCAAATTATTTTGTCCACTATCCTGCGATTTTGCTTAATTTTATTACTACTTATATTCTAGAAATAATTACATCTTGTAGACATCGAAAAATAATCTACATGTTAGATTCATACATAAGCACAGTATAGAAATCAATAAGAGGGCAGTATAGCCTAGTGGTTAGCATGCTTAGTGCCGCAACCTCTGGACTGGACTGCCGTGGGTTCGAATCCCACCTGCGCTCATGGATGTTTTGTGATGTTATTTAGTTTTAAGATAGTTGTTATTTAGTGTAGTTGAAAGACGCTAATGACCTGAGATGTCGACGCGTCTATAATCTACAATAAATAAATTAAATAGAAATCAATCCAACAGTTTTGATTTTTTTATAAGATAAATTAATAGATTTTATATGGCTGATTTGCAATTGAAATTTTTGTTGGAAAGCATCCAATTATATAATTGATTCCCACAATTCGGAAAAAAATTATTTTACCAACCATAATATATTTGATTGATAATAAATTCTACTGTATTATGTATTTTCACTGTAAATATAGTAGGTATGTGTTTACTTATACATACGAATGTAACGCGGCCATATTGTATATGAATAATTGATTAGTGATTCTGATTCTTCTACATATACTTTCCAATGCATAACAAAATAAGCAGTAGGTAGGTATAAATAATTACAATGTACAATTTCTGACAATGAAATACGTTCTTTTTATTTAAACAGTGTATATTTCACAAACACTAATAATTGAGGGCGGTACTCTAGCAAATTGAATTTATAAATTTATTTTTGAAAGTTAGAATGGCATTCATCTTTAAATTACATTTTATAATAATCAACGAATTCTCTTGAAGAGGATTGAAACCTTTGGTATGGCAAAAAAGTTTCCACAAAACCCCAAAAACATAAAAAACTTTTCATAAAAAAATAGAATCTCCTTAAAAAAAGCCACTAAAAAGAAGAAAATAATAAAATTTTGAGGTTGGCGCGAATTTAATTAATATAAAAACTGTTTATATATATACATTTCTTAAATTGGCGCCGACCTTTAAACTTTTATTATTTTCCTATTTTTATAGTAGTTTTTTTTAAGGAGGTTCTATTTTTTTTAAAAAAGTTTTATTTTTTACTTTTT
Organism: Mongoloraphidia duomilia; assembly: GCA_039654895.1. Lineage (NCBI taxonomy): Eukaryota > Metazoa > Arthropoda > Insecta > Raphidioptera > Raphidiidae > Mongoloraphidia > Mongoloraphidia duomilia. The sequence continues at coordinate 2,948,755 of CM077522.1, read as the reverse complement.
AGTGGCTTTGCATAATACATAGTAACATAGTTCATACGTTAACAGACTTCTTCCTTGATATTTGATTACTAAACTAACAAAAAACTACCGAACCGATTTAAGAAAAATGTATGTGGGATGACCCTAAACAAAAAAAAACATCAAAATCGGTTCACAAATGCAGGAGATATGAGGTAACATATATAAAAAAAAATGCAGTCGACCTCCTTCTTTTTTTTGAAGTCGGTAAAAAATAACATTTCTCTATATTATCAGATGTTTGCAGATCAGCCTGTATACAGGGTGTCCCAAAGGTCGACGATCAAACGAAGTGAGGTGACAGGGGAGATCAGTTCCAATCAAAATAACCATTGGTAGGTAGGTATATGTATATGTGGTTATCCAATTGTTGAGGGTTCAAAAGTTATTTCAATTTTTTGCGACCGAAAAGTTTTTTTTTTAATTTATAGATGATAACAAAGCTCATGAAAATTCCTTTTTTAGAAACCCTTCAGGATCAAATTAAAAAAAATTAACCAAAGAATTCATATATTTTTTATATATAAGGTACTTATTAATTTTTTTAATGGAAGCACTAGGCAATTTAGATCAAAATACAATCGACATAACTTTTGAACCGTCAACAATTGGATAACCACTTATATGCAAGTTATTTTGGTTGGAAATGATCACCCCTATCACCTCACTTCGTTTAGGCGTCGACTTTTCGGACACCTAGTGAAAGAACTAGGCGATTTCTGAGCAAAATACAAAAATCGAAATAACTTTTGAACCGTCAACAATTGGATAAAACTACATGTATGGTTATTTTGGTTGAAAATGATCTCCCCTATCACCTCACTTTGTTTGGGCGTCGACTTTTGGGACACCTAGTGAAAGGACTAGGCGATTTCAGAGCAAAATACAAAAATCGAAAAACTTTTGAACCGTCAACAATTGGATAAAACTACATATATGGTTATTTTGGTTGAAAATGACCTCCCCTATCACCACACTTCGTTTGGGCGTCGACTTTTGGAACATTCTGTATAAAACCAGCATTAATATTTTTGGGTACATTACATGGAGAGAAAACCGTCAATAATTGGATAACCACATATATGGTTATTTTGGTTGGAAATGAACACCCCTATTACTGCACTTCGTTTGGGCGTCGACTTTTGGAGACACCCTGTATAAAACCAGCATTAATATTTTTGGGTACATTCCATGGAGAGAAACTAAGAGTATTTCAACAATGTCACCTAATTAACCACATCTGAAATCAACTACTGACCCACTAATTGAGAATGAAATTAAATGAAATGCTTTTCAATATATGCACAGTGCATATAAAGTCGGTATTAGAAAACGATATTTTATTTATTTTAGTCGCTCTATTGATATGCCTTGTGAATAATTTAAGTGAAGGTATCATAATTTCTATCACAATATTTACATATCAATTAATATATTAATGTACTTTTTATGACGGTACCGATTTAATGCAGAACTGACCTTCAAATGAAAATCAATGTCACACATCCACGAAAAGGGGTATGGTTTATGCATATTTACATATTCGTGACACCGATCTCTAATATTGGATAGCGAATGGCGACAATAGAGTCGTCCCGCGTATTAAAATTTGATAATTTTAAACCGTTTATGTTATCCCTCATACATAAACAAATAATGTAAATTAACTTTTTCGTTCTTACATCCTTCCTCTTAATTGTAAACAAGAATTTAAAAAATGTGTTCATTTCAAACGGATAAGCTAAGGTACGTGCAGTACGCAGCTGGGATTCTAGATGGTAGCATGTATGGTAGATGGTGGCTGAAATTATAAGCGCTTATAGGTTTGCACAACGAAGCTTTGATACCAGCTTGAGTACAAGCTTGAAATCGCGTCAGATAGCGAAGACGAATATTTGTGTTCTTCTGCTACAAAGTGGTATATTTTAAATAGAAATTTGGGTAGGAGCTATCATGTCCACCCTATTAATAGAAAACAATCTAAACATGGCGAATTTCATCATTTATACCAAGAATTAAAATTTTATCCAAACCGGTTTTTTTACATATTTACGTATGAAACCTAACAGCTTTTAAATACGTCTTAGAAAAAAACTCAAAACAAATTAAATAAAAACGTGCAAAATTTCATTTATTAAACTAGTCACATCCATTGCGAAACTTGTAATGGCCATTTGACAGTTGTCACACGTTGATTGTAGTAGTCAGCGCGCTGAAAGAATGGTGAGATACATTCTTGTATCTACCAGCTCTTGTAACAGCGCTTATACCTTCTACACTCACTGCTTCGTTGTGTACGCTCACATATATAACAATGCATTAATTTAAACAAGTCCTGCTATGATCTATGCTACCATCTAGAATCCCAGCTGCGTACAGCACGTATACCTTTAGCCGCCATATGATGACGTAAAAGCCAGGGCAATGAAGGCAGACATACGTCCACGCGTAGACAAAGAGAGGTATGTCTATGGAAAGAGAGGAATACTTCCTCGTCAGTCGTAACTCGTGAAGAACCTAACCTAAGTTCCAACTGCCGGCCTGTCAACTGTACCTACATAAACAAATCAGTAAACTATATACTCTCTTTATCTATCGATCAGTGGGCACGTGATTCAACTACAGCAGCCAATCTGAGAAGGCTGGCTGTGAATGACGTATTCTGTGGCGGTATAACTCTATGTTTAAAATTACATTGAAAAATACGCACTTTTGAGAATTTTTTTCTTGTAAAAAAAGCTTCTGAAAAATTCTCAAAAAAATTGTTTTGTATAACGTAGATTCCAACCCTAAAAAAATGTGGGACGACCCCATTGCATATTGATATTTGATGTGTGACTTTTTTGTCGGGCTGTTTAGTGCAATTTTAGTCAATAATTTTTAAAGATAAGGTGTTTTTCATGGCATTTTTTTGTGTTATATTAATAGAGCAGTAAATTTTGAACAATATAAAACCTAAATCACTGCATTCTGATTTCAAATAAGCTCAAAAATAATTTTTGAAAAAAAAAAACGTTTCCTATTAATATGAAATAAGTATAGATGAAAAGTGTATAATGTATATAGCTCCATGTTAATTTGTAGCATCAGCTAGCGAGCTGGTTATCTCTTCAGGGATAAATATTATTTTATAGGAACTGCGCACCGGAAGAATATCTTCTCAAAGATTACAAAAAAACTGAAACGTGACGTATTTAGAAATTGCCTTCATTATATTTTATCACTCCTGTAAAACTGAACTGTAACGAACTATAGAAACGATAGTTTAACGTCGACAAGATGTATACAGTCTGTTTCAAAACAAACAACTTTTCTCAGAAGTTATACTTCTTTCCGAAATGTTTAACGCAAAGCGTTACCGATAAAGTAGGATCAGACGTCACGTGATAGCTCGTCGTTCACAAGCGACTAGGCCCTGCAGTCAGGGTCCATTCTAGTATACAGAGTTCACTAGTTTGTTGTTACGTTCGTTTAGGTGTGTCTGTGTGTGTGTGTCAAACGACATCAAGATAGGGTATTCGACCAATCAGAATGGAACTTGACTGCAGGGCTTAGTCGCTTTTAATTCATACATTTTAATTGCATATTTTGTACTGACTTGCAACTATTGTACTAACTGTACCAAATGTTGTTAAATATATGTCTATCTATCTATCTATCTATCTATCTATCTATCTATCTTGTCGTCGTTCACAGTGGCGCTTGACTATCGTAACTCGGTGGATCGTCTCGAAGACGGTAAATGAACACGAATCAAAGGGTTTTATTATGGCTCCGAACACTGAACAGTGAACAACCTTCCTCCACGAGCCATCTAGAGCCGCGCCAAGATGAGCCACGAGCCATCATAAGCCAAGCGCGCTCGTACCAGTCAAGGGTTAGCGTACCATTCGCAGGGTACGGGGATACTATCTGCTTGTGTTGTGTGCCTCGCGGTAATAGTGACATCTAACGAAGTTTTTGTAAAGCGTATAGTTTATACATTTGGACGTTGATTTCGCGGGGTATTGGTGACATCTATCGGAGTTTTTGTAAAGTAGTATAACTTTCAGCCGTGTGTAAAACAAACACCTGCTATTTTTTATTTAAGGACACCAACAGATAAGGTTATTTAGGCCTAGCACCAATTTATATTTTTAATTTATTTTTTAGTAGGTATCTAACATTAAATTGAAAATCCAAGTCATGCTATAATCAGGTCTCGGAATAGAACCTGGGAACTGGGGGTTTGTAATAGCAAAATCCTACAGGCGAATTTTTTGAAAAAAAAGTTTTAGCTACGTGTGAAAGATTAAGTACATAAATTATAATTTTTTTTTTAAGTTTTTCCAGGAAATTTTTTTTAAATTTTTCGCCTGTAGGATCTGTAGTGTGTTTCTCGATCCTTCATTTGGCGTTACCCGAACTCTTTAGCTTTAAAAATAGCGTCGGGAGAGCGGACCGTTTAGGCGAGGGGCGGATTTAAGATGAAGAGTTCGGGGGGAAATTTCCGCTATTGAATACTCTAAATAACTAAAAATGCAAACAGAATTTAATAATGCCAATCATTTTATAGATTTTTTATATTATCTATTCTTTTAGTTTTATTAAAAACATTTTAGTTATAAAAAGATAATTTTGAAGCATCGATAAATAGCTTCATAGTTTGTTCATTAAAATAAAATAAAATAACTTAGTCTCATTGCATTTTGAGAAAAAAACCCGAATAAACGGAAAACTTTTATGACAAGAACAGAAACACAAAGTATAATTATTATCTTAAGCTTATTAAAGATATTCTATGCAGAAAATAAGATTAAAAGAAAGAAGCAATAAAAGTTTTATACACAAATAACTTCTTTAATTATGTATTTTAAATTATGTAAAATAACATACAGTGGAAATATAGAAAGAGATAAACAAACACCGGGAGTCCTCCTGGGGATTAGCTAGAAGTCAAAAGTAATAATATTGAGAAACTTTAAAGAGAAAGGAAAACACTTGACTTTAAACTTGGAAATAACTGCAAGTTGCAGCTAAAATAAAATACTGTAACTTGAATATAAACTCACAACACAATGGGGTCGACCCACATTTTTTTTTGTTGGGCTCCACATTACAAATAGATAATGAAACAATTTTTTTCGATTTTTAACCGACTTCAAAAAAAGGAGGTGGTTCTCAATTCGGTTGTATTTTTTTTTATGTTTGTTACCTCAGAACTCCGTCATTTATAAACCGATTTGGAATTTTTTTATTATTTGTAAGGATATACTTTCAGATTAGTCCCATAGAAGTTTCATCAAAATCGGTTCAGTAGTTCGGCTGATTTTAATAAAAGTTAGTACCGGCGTGTGATTCCTTAAGGTAAATGTCACTTTTTGACACATCAGACAGCGTAAGAAGGTCGGTTTAATAAAAGTGAGTAACGGCGTGTGATTCCTTTAAGGTAAATGTCACTTTTTGACACTAAAAAGTAAAAAATAAAAAACTTTTTAACAAAAAAAAAACCTCCTTCAAAAGGTCACTATAAAAAGAGGAAAATAATGAAATTTTGAGGTCTGCGCCAATTTAATAAAATATGAAGTTGGTTAAAAAGAAGATATTAATCACTATACTATACTTTTTAATCGACTTCATAATTTATTAAATTGGCGCAGAACTCAAAATTTCATTATTTTCCTCTTTTTAGTGGCTTTTTGAAGGAGGTTTTTTTTTTGTTAAAAAGTTTTTTTTTCGAAAGCTTTTTCTATAATAAAAAAATTCCCAGCGGTAGGACGCTGTAAATAGAAAAACTATATGGGACTATATAATATAAAAATTATGTACTTATTTGTATTAAGAATGAGTTACTGCTTTTAGTATCTCAGCACTAAATCATTTCCGGATCGATGCCCTACTGATTTTTTTAGAGTTGTTATGATCTCTCGAATATGTCCTTCCTTTTTTTGTAAAAGGAAACAGTATAAAAAAAGCGAGGTTAGCAATTATAGATGTTAATTTACTCCACAGCGAAAATAAACAAATGACAATTAAATAATCACTATCTGTTGTTTATTTCTTTTTATTTTATTTAAGGCTATACCGCAGGGTTTACTGGATCTATAGAACCACCAGCTCATACGTTCAAGGTTATTACTTTTTTATAACAAAAAAAAAATAAGAATTCAATTGATACTTTCATCAGCTCTCAGATTTGAACCTATGGACTCGTTCCATAAAAAAAACTTTTTAACAAAAAAAGTTTTACTTAAACCGGTTCAGTAGTTCGGCTGATTTTAATAAAAGTGAGTAGCGGCGTGTGATTCCTTTAAGGTAAATGTCACTTTTTGACACATCACACAGCGTAAGAAATCGGTTTAATATAAAATAAAAGTGAGTAACGGCGTGTGATTCCTTTAACTAAAAAGTAAAAAATAAAAAACTTTTTAACAAAAAAAAACCTCCTTCAAAAAGCCACAAAAAAGAGGGAAATAATAAAACTTTGAGGTCTGCGACATTTTAATAAAATATGAAGTCGCGGTTGAAAAGTAGATATTAATTAAATTGACACTTTTTAACCGACTTCATATTTTATCTCGTATTTTATTAAAATGGCGCAGACCTCAAAGTTTTATTATTTTCCTCTTTTTTGTGGCTTTTTGAAGGAGGTTTTTATTTTTGTTAAAAAGTTTTTTATTTTTTACTTTTTAGTTAAAGGAATCACACGCCGTTACTCACTTTTATTTTATATTAAACCGATTTCTTACGCTGTGTGATGTGTCAAAAAGTGACATTTACCTTAAAGGAATCACACGCCGCTACTCACTTTTATTAAAATCAGCCGAACTACTGAACCGATTTAAGTAAAATTTATATGGGACCAACTTCGAGGTATACCCTATCCAATAAAAACAGAATTTTCCAAATCGGTTTATAAATGACGGAGTTCTGAGGTAACAAACATAAAAAAAAATACAACCGAATTGAGAACTATAACCTCCTTTTTTGAAGTCGGTTCAAAAAACAGAGATAGCCGTACGATCTTAGTCATTCACAAGAGTCGAGAATCTTTAGATTCGATATCTCCATGAATAGTATCTTTAAATTAATCTCTACAACCTCTAAAAATAGATACAGTCTACAGACGTTTGGTTGTGTTCATTGGAATCAGCGTGTCATTTTCTATATAAGCCTAATGATTTTGCAAAAGTTCTGAGAGATTTCGATTTTCGTCAAAAATCGCATTTTTAGGGTTCCGTATTTCAATAAGAAAAAACGGAACGCTTATATTTATTATTTTATAGGATCACTCGTTTGTCCGTCTGGCTGGCTGGGTGTCCATCAGTTAAGACACATTTTCTCAGGAACGGATAGAGATATCAAGTTGAAATTTATACGAAATACAAAGGTCTACGGTCCCTTAAAGGTGTAAAGAATTTAAGCTTCTAGGTCAACGCAATCAAAAGATACGGCCATTTTGTCATCTCATCAAAAACCTATAGGGTATACATCCCGTTGACCTAGAATCATGAAATTTGGCAAAAAGCAAGGTCTCGCAGTATAAGTAAAGGGAAAAATCCGAAAATTACAAAAAGTAAAAATTAAAGGGGTCTTATACCTGCTTTGATATTCGCAAAATCACTCATCAAAACCTATAGGGTACTTCCCGTTGACCTAGAATTATGAACTTTGGCAAAAAGCAAGGTCTCGTAGCGCAAGGGAAAAATCCAAAAATCACAAAAAGTGTGTCCCCACACAAAACGGAAAAACCTTTTAAAGGCTGTATCTTTGGAACTGTAACAAGTAACCGGTTGACATTTTCACAGAATATGTCTACCTAATATAATTGTTGTAAGGGTACGGAACCCTCGTAGAACGAATTCCACACGCACTTGACCGCTTTTTTAAGGTAGTGAAAGAGATCAGTGGGAAGTTTGTGTTAAAATTTGCAAGGGTACAAACCATAGAGGTTTAATTTACCCCAGAACAAGGATAAATAAGCAAACGAGAGTTAAATTATCACTGAATATTTTAACTGTGTAGCATAAATTAAAGTGAATTAAAGCGGTATCTCCGGATCAGTCGACCCTCATGCTCTGCGCTGCCGGAACACGTGAGCCGGTGACATACACACAAACAAACAAACATATTAAATGCGCGGTACCTGTCAGGAAGGTGGTGCATCGTCACCACACCCGTCATATAACGGTTATGTGTTTTGAAATAAACTTCCTGATGACGTGTGTATAATTAAAGACTTATCGTTGCGTTTGTTAACATAAAATTGCACCTAGTTTGTGCACAAAAAAAAATCAAGGGGTGTCATGGGAAACCCGACAGAAGCTATGCTTTTTACGCATTGTATATAAAACCGAATTTATCAAAGCTATAGACAATACAATTGAAAAGTTATTATTTGACCGCCATTTTGAAATCTGATGCAATTTTATTTTTTTGTGTCCTATAAAACTCTAAAATATCAATTTTCAAAAAGATCGGATAATTTTTACAAAAGAACATATATGACCGCCATTTTGAAATCTGATGCAATTTTATTTTTTTGTGTCCTATAAAACTCTTAAATATCAATTTTCAAAAATGTCGAATAATTTTTACAAAAGAACATAATTATATGACCGCCATTTTGAAATCTGATGCAATTTTATTTTTTTGTGTCCTATAAAACTCTTAAATATCAATTTTCAAAAAGATCGAATAATTTTTACAAAAAAACATATATGACCGCCATTTTGAAATCTGACGCCATTTTATTTTTTTGTGTCCTATAAAACTGTCAGATATTAATTTTCAAAAGGATCGGACAGTAGATATACTTTAAACATGAGCATGTCGGTGACGTGACGCGAAACCATAAGTTTTTCCCCTCCCAGAAATCGTCTAACGCGCCTATAGAATGAAAAATTAAGCAAATTCCCACAAATTTGACTATTTATCTTTTACTGTTCATCCCTGATTTAGGGAAATGGTGTTCAGTTAAGTCAAGTAAATCATATCGCGAATCAAAACTACGAAAGAAAATTTAATGTCAATCATTTTTATTTGCAGGTGTGGCATATTACAAAGATAAAAGATAGTGATGCGCGTTTACGAGATGTTTTAGTCGATTGTCTCGATTGTTCAAACATCTCGATGACTCTCGATTGGTTGTCACTTGGACTCGATTGTTGTTGTTTCGTAGTTCACCGATCAGTCGCATAGTACTGAATCGTACACTGTCAAGAGCCACATAATATATATACAATCGTTCATCACTCAACAACTGTGGTCGAGTCGATGGTCGATTGTGCAGTAATCGCGTAAATACGAATTCAACAGTGAAGAGATCACTGAGTACCGACTGAACAGTGAACAATCAACGAGTCGCGTGGACGTCAGTCGACTAGCATATAACCTTGACTCGCGATTATATGTATTCTCATTCGCTGTTATTGCTATAACACTATGTGGCAAATAATCGACTTGAACGATCGAACATTTCAAGTGTAGAATCAAACTTCGAGTCGATTGTGGACTCGATTGTTATTATGAACGATTGCAATTGTTTCGATTGTAAAAACATCTCGTATCGCCCATCACTAATAAAAGATACATTGAATTATTGTACCTACTTATGATGTAGATTTGCCTACATACAAATAAATACTAAGAAATCAATTGATTATGTCATCTTTTGTAACATAAAGCAGTTGTGTGTGCAAAGTTTTTCAATCGCGTCCCACCTTAAAATTTCTTTATATTTGTGCACCTCCCCAGACTTAATTTAATATTCGTGGGTCTCTAAAAATATCAAATGGGGCAAGAAAAGAACAGGTAGGCAGAGGCGGACTAGCAGACTTGGCCGCCCTAGACTGTTCAGTACCAGCCACCCCTTTCTGCGAACTTACTATTCAACTGGTCACAACTACAGTTTGCTATAGGTCTCTAACAGGGGCTATAAACGAATGTCTTCCAGAGCCATATGAAATGACTGTCATATATTCAGACGCTAATGACCTCTGTTGTCGAGCGTCTATAATCCACAATTCTTCATCTTCGCCATAGGCACATTTTTTTATTGTAAGAGAAAGTAAGGCAGCCATATTCATATAGCTAGAGGAACTACAAATTCTGTCTCTGATAGTTATATAAGACCATATAGAGTTTTCTTAGTACACGCCGCTGCGGGAGCAGATTGGTCGCCATTTTAAACCTGGGCTTAGTCAGCTTTTTGGAAAGTCCGCCACTGCAGGTAGGTATTCATGTGTAAGCAATCAGATTCGAATATGATGACAGCAACACATAACCTCAAAAAATGTTCTGATCAATGAGGGTAGAATAAAGAGCTTTGCGAATTAAGTAAGCCTGACTTTCTTCAAGAATTGTAACTTTGGTGTAAATGGCAGATACCGTCTTTACGTTATTATGTTTGAAGCTACTAGAATTTTTTAGAAAGATAGTTGTTTTTTGTTAAGTAACCAATCCTATATTTGATTGTCAGTTATTACAGACAAAAAATAAGAAATGTCGTAATTTTTATTACTTGAATGTCTTGAATATTAAACAATTTGATACGCGGAATTGGTATGATATTTCGTAATCGATGTAAAATCAATGAAATTGCAAAAATAAATTATTAAGACAAAACTGACATTTAAGAGTTTTGACAAAAAAAGGTACCGACTTAGCTAAGAGCATTCGATAGCGAAAGTTACCCCCTGCACCCTTCATCTCAAATCCTTTCCCCTAGCCTATAAAATGGTCCCCGCTCTCCCGACGCTATTTTTAAAGCTAAAGGGTTTGGGTAAACGCCAAATTGTCCGGAGTCGCATATAAAGAAGTATCACTTAAAATGTCTTTTAATAGTAGATAATAATTACTCGTATGACGTATTCTGTAACGTACCACCTATTGTAAGTTCATTTTTAGATGCGCACGAAATTATCAATAGGTTCATTTCTAGATAATACCACAGATTACATATTATACAGATAAGTTGTGACTGTGTTAACGAGCGACCCAGCTTTTGAAGGTCAGATTTGACCGTCGCATCTGTTAGCAGAATTCAAAAGCTTTGAAATAAGTAGATATGTGTAAGTTGTAGTTGATTCAAAACATAAGAGTGGTTCTGATCCTACGCCCTTAAAACAATCTCAATTCTATTAAAATGAATACGTCGCTTTAGCCGCGGGATAATATTTTAGATAATAATGTATTCTTTTGCTGGCATTTATGAAACATTCCCCCTAATTTAAACTTCACTGAATTATAGAACGAGAAAAAATTACCATGTCTATTATAATTACTTTTATTAAAAAATTTGGTTGACGCATCACTTTATTAGTTACCATTTTTGCCACTAGGTGCCAGGAATGGATATTATCTATAAATACCAAAGGTTTAGTACTTTATTTTGTTTATGTTTTTAGTTCCATAAAATGACACAAATCATTCAATAAAGGCGTTCATAAGCCGTAAGGCAAGACCTCCCTGATAATACATAGTCTAGCATAGGGCTTGAGAATAGCCGAGAGTGTAGCGGCGCTGTTGTTTACATGGCGTTGCTATGGTTCCTCTATTACAAGTCCCCAGTTCTCGGGTTCTAGCCCGAGAGCTGGTAAAAGTGTCAATTGGATTTTCAATTTATTATTAAAAAAAAAAATAAATAATGAATTGAAAATATGAATTGGTGCTAGGCCCAAATAACCTTAGCTGTTGGTGGTCTTTAAAATACAATTCCTACAATTCCTAGTCTAGCATAAATTTCTATAATTTGCATCAAAGTAGGTATGCATAGGTCGTTGTAATTATGCAACAACAGTATAATAATGCAGTTGTTACAATAGGCGAATGGCGCATCTTAGAAAGTGTACAACGGTATGTTTAAGATGAAAAATGTCAAGGAGCAGCCGATGGAAGACGCACGGGTTGCTTGTTTCCGCATAATCAAATCATTTATGAATTATAATTTTATAAATGTTGAAGGTAAGCCGGCAGCAAAATGTAACGGGACATGCGTGTACACAGGATGGTACAAAAAACATTAACCGTTTCAAGTTTTGTAAAAGAGTTCCTCAAGGCGTTATTCGACATGCAGGATATCATCATTGGTCTTGTTTTTTCGCAAGACCAAGACCAACTTTGCTCATCGACTAGCGTATGATTGCAATGCCCGAGGTACGCAATCGAAATAATTTTTAAGCCACTTTAGTTGTGACAAGCTTGTGAGAGTGGTGGGTGATGAACTCTTTGATGGGCGGTTCGTCACGAACCAACTGGTTGTAGAAAATTAGTTGTCACCTAAGCTTGTGAGAACCAATTTACAACTTTCTGTGCTACTTGAATTAGCGCATGGCTATATACCTGCTTGCCATCTATATTACATTTCTCATGTCCCCATCTCCATTAATATAATATTATACGAAGTAGGTTTTTATACGGTTGATTGAACACAATTTCTTGACATGATACAGAAAAATGTTTATTCCATCAACGAATTTTTTAAATACGCCAATTGATTTCGTAAACTTTTAACTATACCTACTATATATAGGTTGAGGTAGTTTTAAAATTTAATGTTAATGTATGTTTTCTTTTTTTCTTTTTTAATTTGAATTTTAAATGTAAATTTTTGTTAATTGTTGACTCATTCTACACTGTAAACCAGTTCTTGAATAAAGAATGCTATTTATTTATTTATGAATGTAGGTATTTTTGTGACAATTCGTATAAATGTTATCATTTTAATAAACATAAGGATGGGGTGACTCACTGTATGTTAATTTTACAATAAGTATAATGCTTGAAATAAAATTGTAGTTTTGCCCACAGAATGATATATTCAAGGTTCCGGCGTCGAGGAGTGTCATTGTCTTTTGTACGTTGCTTTTGTTTCCGTTTTATGACATTTCAATATCCGGTTTTGATTTAATTACAATGATAATCAATATTTAATAATATATGTACAATATTATAAGCGGTAGGCAAAGTTTAATGAAGTGAAACTTTAATAGTGAAGTTAAAGTTCGCACTTATAAGTCGATTTAAAGAAAAAGCGATATGGCTGGGATAGATAGATTGAGAAAGAGATAGTTTAAGTACAAACAATAATTTGCTCGTAACTGAAAATTTTCTCAACAGAACAATTCTCTTTTCATTAATAAGTATAAAAATCACGGCTGTCTCAACTGTTTGTTGATCAAGTAAAGACCATCTAAAACCATAGACATCTTGATTAGGCAAATAAAAAATTATTTTCGCGCAATTTTTTTTAAAAACATTTTTTTTCGAAATCTTCATTTTAGAAAAAAACCTCAGTATTTTTTTCATATTTTAAAATATCTATAATGCATTTATATTTTTTTACCTAATGTTAATACAGTCACAATACTTGACACTAACGACATTTTTTTTAATATCTCAGGAACCACTGAACCGATTTGGCTCAAAATCTAATCATAATATCTAAGTTAAGTGTTGACAAATACAACAAAACAAAGCACATGACCCTATGCCGTTCCGTTTTTGAGATATCGAAGGAGAAAAAATTTCACCACATACACACATCCCAACACAAACACATACACACAGAGAGAGAGAGAGAAAGAAAAAAAAGAAAGAGAGAGCGGTCGGAAAATTGTCTCAAATGATTACTAGGGGTGTCAAAACGTAAAGATCTATTAATATCACGAAAATTAATTTTTTTCGGACTGAATCCAATATTTTTCTACCATAGTAGAGGTGGGAAGTAACAATGGGAACTGCGACAAACAAATGATTAAAAAATCGAACCCATTATAACAACTTCTAATGGAAAGTTAATTTTCTGATCAAATTTTTCACCTATCCTCGATTGCATTTAAGAAATGGTAAATTGAAAGTTGTAATTAATCTTGTGTGACTTGATGTACATCCTTAAAACAATTAAAAAAAAATTTGTTCATAGGTGAGCTATGACGTCCTGTTTAAATAATGATTATATAAATACAGATAAATTATTACTCGCTAACATTCGTAGATTTATAATAATAGCAATTATGTTGATCAGATAATATATGAAATACAGGTAAGTTAACGATTTAAACGTTTTGTTAGCGGCGAAATCTACATATTATCTTAATTCTTGTATTTTAATTTATTTGATGCGTTGATTCCACACCCGACCAAGGCCAAGGATTTTTTCAAAAGTTGTCTAATCAATACAATGAGCCATTTTCCTGAGAGTAATTCTTTCAATTATCCACGAGAGCCAGTACTTGTGGTAGGTACAAACATTATTTATTCCCCATTAGTGTCGTGTCATTTTAGTGGTAAGTATAACTTAATTATTAAATTATTATTATTATGAAATTAATAAATAATTAAGTTATACCACTAAAATGACACGACACTAATGGGGAATAAATAATGTTTGTACCTACCACAAGTGCTGCTTCTCGTGGATAATTGAAGGAACTACTCTCAGGAAAATGGCTCATTTAAAAAAATCGTAACTTTGTCTGTATATTCGAAAGTTTTTAAACAAAATTTCGACTAGACAGATTATAATAGGATGCCTCTAGACCGAACTATTTTCATATTTTCAGAATTTTTATCTGTTTCGTGTTTAGTTGTGATTAATTTGAAAACCGCTGAACCGATTTTAATTTGGTTTTCACGGTTGTATAGAGCAGAGTGGTATAGGGCATAGGCTATAAATATCATCCGTGAGATCATCACGCGAGAATATAACGGCTATAGTGCTAGCTAAAAACTACATACTAGCGACATCGGACGGAATTTATTATAAACTTTTAACTTAGCATTCAACCGCTGTTACTTTATTTTGACATAGGTCATTTTAAAATACGGAAATCAGGCCAAATTTTGGGTACCTCCCAAAACTTGTGTTTGTAGCTTACTATACTTACTTCGGAATTTAACAAATACGTAAGTAGATAAATTAATAAGATTTATACGGCTGAATTGCAATTGAAAATTTTTCGTTGGAAAGCAGCCAATTTTATAATTGCTTCGAAACATATTGGAAAAAATCATTTTAGTTTGGTAATCATGTCACGGTTGAGTACTGTAAGCTCATTCCGCCGCGAAAGTGGAAAGGTTCAGGTTAGAATCCTGACTGTGACTATGGTTGGTAAAATGATTTTTTCCAATATGTTTCGAATCAATTATGTAATTGGTTGCTTTCCAACGTAAGTAGATATTTTGTATAAAATGCGGAAAACTTCTGCTTCAAATTTTAAATGTTTAAGACTTGCTTGAATTCTTAATTTTATAATTACAAAAAATGTATAAAAAAAGTGTAGAAAGATTTTATTTGTCGACAAATTAGAAATAACAAAATGCTATCCAAAGACCTTGAAAGTTGAAATTGAACCGCGATTTGGCGCCACCTTTATGAACATCATAAAAATTTCATAATCGTTAATTCATGTAAATTTCTCAATCTTCAGCAGATAGCTTTTGTAATAAAATATGTAATAATTAACAAAAAAGTAAATTTCTAATACTTTCAAGGAGATCTTTTAATATTTTAATATATATAAGTAGTGGCACATATGGCTTATTTTATTTTTTAAAGAAAAAATTTATATTTTATTTTTACTTCCCACCTCTACTATGGTAGGGAAGTAATGGATTTAGTCCGAAAAAAATATTTCGAGATTTTAACAGATCTTCACGTTTTGAGACCCTAGCAATCGTTTAAAATCATTTTCTGACTGATGTCTGTCTGTATGTGTGTGTGTATGTGGTCAATTTTTCGCCTTCGATATCGTAAAAACGGAACAACATACGGCCATGCCGATTGTTCTATTGTGTTTATTACTTAGATCTGATTAGATTTTGAGTCAAATCGGTTTAGTGGATCCTGAGATATTAAAAAAAAACTTTCTCAATGTCACGTATTAACATAGGTAAAAAAAAATATAAATGAATTCTAGATGTTATAATACGAAAAAAATGTAAATATTTTTTTCTCTAATATGTATAGTTTTCGAGAAAAAAAATATTTTACTAAAAAAAATAAAAATTACACGTAAATCAAGGTAACCATGATTTTTGCTATATTAAGCTAGCCATCAGTAGATCACCAAACAAAAAAGAGGGTCATGCTTTTTTTTCAAAGAATAAAAAAAGAGTGTTAAATTGTATATTGTCTTTTAAAGACCACCAACAGCTAAGGTTATTTGGGCCTAGCACCAATTCATATTTTCAATTCATTATTTTTTTTTAAATAATAAATTGAAAATCCAATTGACACTTTTACCAGCTCTCAGGCTAGAACCCGGGAACTGGGGACTTGTAATAGAGGGACCATAGCAACGCCATGTAAACAACAGCACCGCTACACAAGAGTGTTTATTTTTTGCAAACATTTACTAGGTGGGAAGTATAGGACTGGTCATCAGTCGAATTTTTTATATTTATTTTTGGCACTACATAGAAATGGAGCTTTCAACGCTGGTAAAGAAAAAAACCATCTCTTTGAAGTGTGAAAAAGTTATTTTTGGCTCTGTTTGCTTACGTGCATTGTAAATTAAAATAAAAAAAAACTGTTGTTTTCATGATTTCTGTCCATTGCACTGTGCATACAAAACCGAGACATCAACGACGGTAGAGGAAAGAAACCTGCCGGTCAGAGTAAAGACAATTTCATCAGATCAATGGCTTTTATATGCTGCGGCCAGTAAAAGTGGCAATATTAAAATATAATATAAGTAGTGGCACCTGGTGTCACCTGTGCCAGTCCAGCAAAAGAAGTGGACTCGACAACAACATTCTTAAAAGAGATCCGTTCCGACGCTGCGTCGGCCATATTGCATTGTTGTTAATTCTTGTTACGTCGTATACCGGTTTTACGGTGACACTAACTCAGGTGAAAGTGATTTTTCAACGATTTACCTGTGACTTTTTCAACTGCAAAGTGCGCGAGCCAGTCTGCGAGTGCAGACGCGATTATTATTGGTTGATAATTTGTTTTGTGCGCAAGCGCAACACAAGAAAAGTAACTTAGTATAAATAAAAAGCTGGGCGACATCCACTTCTTGGTCAGTGGTCGCCGATTTATCAAACTTAAAGACAATGGCGCCGACCAAAAGTATATGGTTGTGCTTTTTATTAATCGCCTTAGGTAAGTACTTTTAATTTTGTTTATTACCGTTCATTTGTTTCTTTCAAGCACTCTTTTTTTAATTTACGATACTCCGAAATTCATTTCTTTAGATGGTAAAGTATGCTAACGTTTTGATAAATATATATTTAGAAGACCCATCGTCAATAATTGAAGATATATTTAGCGTTTAGCGTTTTTGAGTTTACTAGAATAAACAATTTAAAATGTATGCCACGAAAAACTTCGAAAAGCGTTTGTTAAAACAATACTTATGTAATAATTTAGTAACAGTGCATTGTTTAATTTTATAGCAACAAAATGGTAGGAGAAAATTATAAATATACGAAGATTTTTCTAATTGAAGGAAGGTTTGGTTGAGGGTTAAAAAAATGAAGCTTTACCAAAATATCGCTTGTGGCCAACGTTTCGAAATATTTAATTTCATCTTCAGGGCCTCAAGCCAGTAAAATAATGGTAAATTGTTCCAATTTTAAATTGCATGATCATTTAACTATTTTGGTAAAGATTATTTTGACCCTCAACCAAGCCTCCCTTCAATTATTAACATTCATTGGGTCAACACTACTATTAAAAAGATTTTTCTCGAAAAATTTCGAAAAGCGTTTGTTAAAACAACACTTTTGTAATAATTTAGCGACAGTGCATTGTTTAATTTTATTGCAACAAAATGGTAGCAGAAAATTATAAATATACAAAGATGTTTCTCGAAAAATATCGAAAAGCGTTTGTTAAAACAATACTTATGAAATAATTTAGCGACAATGCATTGTAATTTTATTGCAACAAAATGGTAGCAGAAAATTATAAATATACAAAGATGTTTTTCGAAAAATTTCGAAAAGCGTTTGTTAAAACAATACTTATGTAATAACTTAGCGACAATGCATTGTTTAAATTGCAGCAAAATGGTAGCAGAAAATTATAAATTATGCAAGAATGTTTCTCGAACCTTCTAAGTCTAGTCAATTATTTCAGATTGTAGGTTGTAGACGCTCGACAACTTACATAATTAGTGTTCATTATTATACAAAAATTTAAAATTATTTAAGTTAATATAGAATTAGCATGTGTTGCATATATTTTAGAAAGTTGATTTTATGTTCATCTTTAATAGTTACCGGTATTCACCACATTTATTCCATGCAAATGTCAATTTCATTGATTATTTTTTAATATTTTAATTCAATTCATTTTAAATTGCAATTATGTTCAAATTTTAATTAATTTTTAATAAGCGGCACATTTATACAGATAATTAATTATTTATCAAATGATGATGATCTTAGATACAAGGTGTTCAATGTTCATGGTAATCAGGCCATGACATGAACATTGATGTTAAATTTATTCTTGCAGCGCACAATATTTTGCAAAAGATACAATGAACTCGTATTTTTTTTTCTTGAACTATTTCTCACGCGCAACTAAAACAAAAATACATCGGTACAACTTAATTGATAAAATCAGTGTTAAAATAAATTCGTGAGATTTTTATCATTTTAATTAATCTTTTACACATAATTAGTAATAATAATTAGCAACGTTCATTAATTTTTTATCTTTTAAATACACCGATTGCGATACGGATAAAGAGCCGAAACGTGTCTAATTAATTTAATTTATCTTTTATGGTCACCAGTTGTCATGGTTGTCTGGGCCAAGTACTATTTCATATTTTTCAATGTAGGTAGGGTCAAAGGTGTTGCGTATATTATTCTCTAATTAATAGTCACTTATTCAGAGAGTCTCCATTTAATGCTATATAGTACAGTTCCAAAATAATTGTCAGTGAGTCACACATGGTTACTAAAAACAATGGAGCGAAAAAGTAATGAAACAATGTAAAGCATACCCGTTCCATAAATAAAAACTGTGCCGCTTATATTTTATTGTGAAATGTAATTGTATAGATCACTGACCATTATTTTCGAACCGTACCATACATTAGACTTAGAGGATTTTATACCAGCTGTTTATAAATAAATTAGCGGTCTCGTCCTGCTTCGCCCGGGTGCTAAGAATTTATGATTTATTACCCCCTCCCCCTCCGCAAGAAATTCTGCCCCTGCGAAGTGAAGTCGGGCTGGTGGTGTTTTTAATATTAGTAGGATTCCGACAATACGCAAAAATGCTAAAGAATTTCATGTTACGTTTTGTTACTATTCCACAGGAATTATCCTCCCATCTCGAGAAATTTATCAAAATAAAATATCGCCTAGATATCACTCAGGAATAGTGTAGCTTTCTATTACTGAAAAAATTTTTAGAATCGGCTCAGTAGTTCCAGAGATTACCACCTACATACAAACTCACAAACAAACAAACTTTTTCTCTTTATTATATATTAGTATAGATTAGAGAATTATATACCAGCTGTTTATAAATAAATAATTAGAATTTCTCTTTATATTTAATACTGCATGAAAGTGTCCCACTTATTCCAATAAGTCAATAAACGTGCTTTTATTGTGTATTACCTAGGTGTTTAAATGCACGACGGTTTTATTAAAAAATAAACGGCTGTCATTTTTAAATTTAACATTTCCTGTTACGACTGATTTCCGCTGGGCTGCTCGCCTTACTGATCGTTAAACTACTTTTCCGACGTAATGTTTTTAATGATGTTGATAATAATTAATTTACACTAAAATAATTTTTTATGCTAATTAGAATTCACAGTTACAGAAATTACGTAAAAAATTAACATTATGCAAGCGAAGTTGCCGGTAAAAATAAATAAATATTAGTACAAAAACTTTTTAGAGACAAGCTTTTATTTAAATGCACTAAAAAGGAAAAAATAATTTTTATTAATTTAGGTTCATAATTATAAAAGCGTGGGTCGTGAACTCTATGATAGTTTATTAGTCACGACCCACGCTTTTATAATTATGAACCTAAATTATTAAAAATTATTTTTTTCTTTTTAGTGCATTTAAATAAAAGCTTGTCTCTAAAAAGTTTTTTTTACTACTTAGTATGTATTTTGTTCATTTTAGTCTTTCAAAATTTTATCCTACTTTGACACCCGTAGGGGTTGAATTTCGAAAAATCCATTCTTAGTGGATGCTTACGTCAGAAAAGGAACCAACTGTCCAAATTTCAAGTTTCTAGCTCCAGCGATTTGGCGTGGGCGTTGATTAGAAAAAAAAGCCCTACATCCCCGTTTGAACCCCTTAGGGGTTGAATTTATTTTAAAAACGATTTTTTCATGTATTGTCATCGAGAATACATATGTGTACAAAATTTCAAATCGATCGGATACGTAGAAGTCGTTCAAAATTGACTTGCAAGATTTGACCTAAACAAACACACAAACCAACAAACACACAAACTAACTAACATACATTGCAAGTTAAATAATTAATAAAAGCTTGTTATAAACTTATAACACCATTTTTTGTCGGGGGTTAAAAATATACCTTATTACTAATATTATAAAGAAGAAAAATTTGCTTGTGAGTTTGTATTTTGGGAGTAATCTCTAAAACTACTGAGCCGATTCTAAAAATTCAGAAAAAAAAACTCAGAAAGGTACACTAATCCTGATTGCTATAGGCTATATTTTATTTTGATAAATTTTTCGCGGGGGGGGGGGAGGATAATTCCTGTGAGATAGTGACAAAACGTAACTCCGAAAATCTATATTATTGTATATAGGTAACATCGCTAGTTAAAACTTAAAATTGCTTAATAAACATAATAGACCGAGAGCAAGTGACAATTTTTTGGTGTTATTTATTCAAGGCCTTATTTTTGTGAACATGTTGAGGGAGGCATATTAAAGTGCCCTGAGTAAGGGATTTTGCTAGATAGCGGTATGGGAGAGATGCAGACCGCCCCCAACATGTAACAAAAAACATGCTCACAATTATTATTGCTTCAAGGCTGAATATGTTTGTATAGCTTGTCGGTGAGTTGTGACCCAATAATGCCATTATAATATTTGCAGATCGATTGGTCAGTATTAAAGGAGTGGCAGATCACCCTAAACGTGTCGTGTACCCGACAAAATTTATATTATTATAAGGTTTAAATTTTAATATGTTGTTACGGCGACTGTTTTAAGCATATATTTAAATTTGCAGAACAAAATGTCGGTATTAACCTCCTTGCAGAAGGATGTAAACACCTAGGCGAGCAAGTTTCCCTCTAAGAGAGGGGGTTTATACCGACGTTAAATTAATTAATAACCTACTAATAAAATTAATGACTAATGTTTTTTACATTTTGGAACTTCATCTTTCAATGGTTGTAGTTCTGTTTGGAAGCATTTTCGGACATATGTTTAATAAGTAATTTTCTCTAAATGACTTCTGACAAATTGGTTGAGGCTCTCGAGGCCAGTTGATGAGCTAGTGTTGTCCTGATTCGAGTCTATAGGCCGTCGTTGGTTGGAATTGCTTCCTAACGTTTCGCTAGCACGAGTGGCGAGCTTCTTCAGAGGTCCTTCCATCTCCGATGCTACATCCAGCATCGGAGATGGAAGGACCTCTGAAGAAGCTCGCCACTTGTGCTAGCGAAACGTTAGGAAGCAATTCCAACCAACGACGGCCTATAGACCCGAATCAGGACAACACTAGCTAAGTGACTTCAATAATACGCCCTAAGCTATGGACCTCGAGTCATGGGGACATACTGTATACTAATATAATATAGGAAAAATATAATATAATAATATTTTCGATATCTAAAAACATATTGATTTCACATTTTGACCATC
The DNA here is from genome assembly GCA_039654895.1 of Mongoloraphidia duomilia. NCBI lineage: Eukaryota > Metazoa > Arthropoda > Insecta > Raphidioptera > Raphidiidae > Mongoloraphidia > Mongoloraphidia duomilia. The sequence goes on along the minus strand of CM077522.1, from coordinate 2,926,922 downwards.
ACTGTTCCACGAGTCATGACACTTCAATTTTATACAACAACTTTTTCTATAATAAACGCAATAAAATGTAAAAGTTTCAACAAACAATCCATTTATATTTTTTATGCATAAAAACTAGTACCTAAATAACAAACAACAAAAGCAATCATGGATATCTTGGATATTTTTTTAAACAGTGTAATTCCTAAGTCACACAACTGTAAAACTCGACCGAGATTTAAAATCGGCGCCGTGTTGCGTGTCGATTCTTTTAGGGTCGACCATGTGCGTACTAACACGAGATATAGTCGTGTGACCGTGTCGAATCATTCTGAAACGAAGTCACTATAAACAACGACCGAGGTTTAGATCGGCGCCGTGATGCAAGTCAATTCTTTTTTAAGAATCGACCACGTGCTTTACTGAGAAACGCGACAACTGTAAAAATGGATCGATGTTTTGATCGACGCCCCGTTGCTTGTCAGTTTATTTAGGGTCGACTACGTGCGTTACTGAGAATAGCGGTAACGCGTCGTTCTGAAAAGAAGAGTTAGAACACGGACTTTCCTACTTCTATGAGTTAGAACTGGGAGGCGCTGCGTTGTTTGTCGATTCATTTAGGGTCTACCACGTGCATTACTGAGCGATTTAAATCTTAGTAGAGACGACGCGCCGTTCTGAAACGAAGCTAGAAGTAAACGAGCCCTACCTTTGTAAATAACCTTATGCACGGCCGCCCATATACTTATTATTTTTATAAACAATAAATTATTATGCATAAAAATCACTCCCACGTATTATCATAGTTATATACAGTGTGTAGAAGAAACAAGAGTACTTATGGGGTAAACTTTTTTGTTTTAAATATGTTTCGACTCTTTTTTTTTTGAATTTACTTTTCTCTGAGTTTCCTTAAACCTCGTTAAAAATATAGACATAGTGCGCTTAATTTTGTTATTAAATTATTTTTCAATAAGATCGTTGCAGAATTTTAAATTATACCAAAGGGTTTTTATGTATACCTACTTGCTTTGTTAAGGATTTTGAAATCTAAATTCTGACGTTTACAAAAAAAAAACAAACAAACAAATAACTAATTAAATGTACATCTTTTGTTATTGCCGTGGTAATATGAACACACGGTATATAAATATGACAGGTTTCCATTTAAAAGAATTGAAAGTAAAAAAGTAATAAAAAGAATGCTGTTTATGCATAAAACTAAAATAAAAAATTTACAGCAGTAAAAAGTTGCAATGATTCTGCGAAATCCGAAATGATCAACTCGGACAACGTTACTTAAAATAATTGACCATTAATTCTCTGCGTTCGACACAAATTACTGCGCTTTAAAGATTTTGGGTTTAATGGAAAAATGACACTTCATATTTAAATTTTGTATAACGAATTACGAAACATCAAATAGCAACCTATTTTATGCTGGGTTTCAACTTTAAATGCTTTAAATCTAGATTTAAGAATGACAGATGACATTCTTAAATCTAGATTTAAAGATAACAGTCATATCAGAAACCCATGAGCATTAAAGTTATGTCTTTTACTTCGATAATTTTAAATGCTGACTGGCAGGAATGAATAGATAGATTTTTGATTTGAAAAAATTTTATGCCGCCTCTCCTCACCCAAATGTTTGCTATTGTGATTCGGTGAAATGTCACGGAAGTGTGTCGCGGAAGTGACGCAAATATCCACTGTCAGATACTGAGAAACGAACGTTTCTAAACGGTTTTATTTAGCTTGACCCCGTATATTTTTTTTATTAGTTTCAAATCTTGCGACCGATTTTTCATCCAGTTCTCGTTATCCGATTGAGTTGAAATTTTGCACACAATATGTGTAGCTCCGGTGACAATACAATATTATGGTAACTAGCTGACCGACCCGGCTCCCTTCCGGGTGCAAATCGCATTTTTGAATTTTCACAGTCAAAAGGTCTTGCTCCGGTAACGTTTCAGTGGATCGGATAAATGTAATAAAATCAGACTAAGCAAATAAAGCACACAAAAAAATTAAAAATAAAAATAGGTAAAAAAACTTTTAAGTTCAACGGTTTTATAAATGTATACTAAAAAGAAAAAATAATATTTAATTTACGTTCATAAGTATCAAAGCGTGGGTAGTGACTGTAATAAATTATCACAGAGTTTACGACCCACGCTTTTATACTTATGAACCTAAATTAAATATTATTTTTTTCTTTTTAGTACATTTATAAAACCGTTTAACCTAAAAGTTTTTTTACCTATTTTTTTTTAATTGCAGGTAAAGACTTCAAAACACGTTTTATGTAAGCAATTTTAAGATATTTCTTGACATTAAAAATTAATAAATAATTAGCATAAATGCATAATTTCGAACGGTTCTTTTGCATTTACTTTAATTGAACGGCATATTTTGTTATTGTTATTCACATCCACGCGAAGGTCAAACTTTGTTTTTGTCATTTAAAACTGTACAACGAATGGCAAATTAGCGAATTAGTTATTTTGAATAAAATTAATATCTAAAAATAAAGAACTGTCATCAAGTGATAAAAAAAAATGAACAGCGAGTAACCGTTGAACCTATTGAATTATGGTTAAGTGAATTGTTGTTATTATATAAAGAAAAAAATAAAGTTATTAAAAATCATCTTAAAAGAAAAATGAAGTAAACAATACCGTATTTATTTAGAGGGAAGTATAGCCTAGTGGTTAGCATGCTTGGTGCCGCAACCTCTAGACTGGACTGCCGTGAGTTCGAATACCACCTGCGCTCATGGATGTTTTGTGATGTTATTTAGTTTTAAGTTAGTTGTTATTTAGTGTAGTTGAAAGACGCTAAAGACCTTAGATGTCGACGCGTCTATAATCTACAATAAATTAAATTAAATACCGTATTTAAATTAAGTTTGCCAAATGGCAAAAACGGAACCCTTATAATTTCGTCTTGTCCGTCTGTCCGTATGTCACAGCCATTTTAAGGTCGATTTATATTATCCGGTCAGACACGACGCGGGAACGTAGCGTTTCCGGCAAGACAAACATTTTTACATGCATTTTAAATATGAGTATTTGATACGTGTTTGAACGGATGGGATTCGCTAAGTATAAATATTCGTATTTGAAATGCATGTAAAAATGTTTGCCTTGCCGGAAACGCTACGTTCCCGCGTCGTGTCTGACCGGATAATATAAATCGACCTTAACTCGGAGACTATTGGCACTATATAGATGAAATTTGGAAGGTAGGTGTCTTCTACGAACCGCTACACAAGGATGATCTGTAGTATCACCCATTCAAAATAAAATAGGTAGATCACAAACACCCTGTATAAAGATATAATTAAAATAATTATGATTTATGAGAAAAATTTCTCAGCTCCAGTCAAGCAATGAAAGTTTATGACATGAGTACAGAAAAGTTCACGAATAAACAATAAATTTCTCTTTAACGAGGCATAATTTTACAACAATAAACTTAAACAACCGCAATGCAATAATTATTGATCACTAGCAGTACCGAGGTGACTCTCACCACATACCAGGGCCGGGTTAATATTTGTTTTGCCGTTTATAGCCAAAATCTATCGCTCTTTTCACCATTATATTAAAGTATGAGAATTTTAGGAACATGAAATTATATAGACAGAGTAAGATAGTTGCAGATTATAGACGCTCGACAAAGACAGAATATGTACACTTGAATTTTGAATGAAAAACATGGCGGATTAAACAAACCAATCAGAAATCGATATCCCTTAGTCTTAACTCTTACTAGAGAAACTCTAGTTCAGATATTGAGTTTTTTTCTGTTGTTGTTTCAGTTGCGGCTGGTAGTGTAAAGCACAGGCAGAAGAGACAAGACGACGAAGGTGATGCTGAACAAACACCTGAAGAATTGTGCGATAACAGACCGGCCGATGAATATTTCAGGTTGTCAACGGAGGGCGACTGCCGCGATGTTGTCAGGTTTGTTGTTTTTATTCCCAACTTGAATGAGCCATTTTCCTTAGAGTAGTTCCTTCAATTATCCACGAGAGGCAGCACTTGTGGTAGGGACAAACATTATTTATTCCCAATTAGTGTCGTGTCATTTTAGTGGTATAACTTAATTATTATTAATTAATTAAATAATTGAAAGAACTACTCTCGTGGATAATTGAAAAAACTATTCTCAGAAAAATGGCTCATTGATCATCAAGGTCAATAACGGTGCGTCAATTGTTTTTTGAACAAGTGTTGACCAGTTTTGCTATTCCAGGATTGTGTATGGCGTTGTGGATTGAATTGTTCTTTTTTTGCAATTTGATTATAGGTGCGATAAAGCTGGAGAAAATGGCGTAACACGTCTAGCGTCAGTACGATGTCCAGTAGGTCTAGCGTTCGATATCGACCGCCAGACTTGCGACTGGAAAACTAACGTTAAGAATTGTGATCGAGTAGACAGTAAGTCGTATTTTATAAAGAAACAATGCGAGAAGTTTCACGCCTTCCCGAAAGTTCTGAATCCTCTATAAGATTATAACGCGTTTCCAAAAAAAAACTTTTTTTTTCTTCAAAAAAAAAACTTTTTTTTTCTTCAAAAAAAAACAACTTTTTTTTTGTTCAAAAAAAAAAAACTTTTTTTATTCAAAAAAAAAATAACTTTCTTTTTGTTCAAAAAAAACAAACTTTTTTTTTTGTTAAGCCATTGATAATTTGAAACAGTTTTATAATTGTTGGTTAATTTTTTTGGCTACGACTGTTTGGACAATTTATTTCTTCTTGTTATATTTTTTTAAAACAACTAGACCGATTTCTATTTGATTTTCACGATTATATAAAATTATTTTATGAGTTTTAGTTCGTTAGCAACCGACCAAAAATGATACCGCGATTAATCGGTAGATCACGCAATCGACGTGTTGGCTGTTCAAGTATATAGAGCATTATCCTAGGGGAATGCTTTAGAGTTTAGGCTATAGATATAAATATAAAAAAAAAATTCTTTCAAATGCGAAATTGACGAGGGCAACGCCGGGTTTAACAACTAGTTATATATTTATGAGCCATATCTGTATCTTTTTGATAAGATACTAATATCATTTGATGTCCAAGACAAGCGTGAAATGCATGGGAATTTCCTAAACAGTAAGAGATAGAGATTTGGTAAAATGAGAATAAATGTACAGAGATTTTAAATCTTCATAAAAAAGTGCCTTGATAAAGTGAAAATATTTTTTTTCTAACTTACTCAATAAGCGAGTTATAAATAAAAAACGAAAATGGAAAAATTTCGTTTTTCATCTGTCTGTCGCAAGCCAAGCAAAATATGGAAAGTTTGACTGCTCAGACAGACGCTAATGACCTTTGTTGTCGAGCGTCTATAATCCACAATTCAATTCAATTGACTGCTCAGGGTAGTAGTATTGGAGATTCTGCACATTTTCTCTCATTTAACCAAATCTCTATCTCTTACCATTTAGAAAATCCCAATGGATTTCACGCCTATCTTCGACATCCAGTACCTATATCATTTATCATAAAATGTTTCAAAAACTTTATAGCTAATATGAAAAGAAAATTTAGAAATTATTCCGACTAAAGAATTTTTACTTGAAAAATCTATCTATAGAGGACAGAGGTGTATTCATCAGTAAGTCCCGAACAGTTCAATTTTCTATACGGCAGTGTAAACTTCTTTGAGCATTGTTTCTCTCATTTAACATAAAATTAAGAGCAATATTTTTTTTCCGACCAGGTGTACTAGATCAGGTTTAAAGCAAATCACATGTCCCTCCGGATTGGCGTTTGACATTGATAAACAGACTTGTGATTGGAAGGGTAAAGTCACCAACTGTGATAAGCTGGAGAGTAAGTTGTCCATCGACCAAAAGTCTGCGTGCTAAATGGTGACAGTTGACAATAGCGGCCTACCAATCCAATTGGCAATTTGGTGATGGACAAAATGTAGATTACCCTGCCATTTGTATAGCCTATTCAAAACAATTACCTTCAAAAACACCAGCTAATTACTCAAAAATTAATGTATTTAAAATAATGAAGATTCATTTCTTGATTTTTACCGAGCGATGTAGCCAAGTCGTAAGGGCACTAGACTCGCATTCGGAAGGTACTGGGTTCGAATCCCGGCGGGGGCAGATGTAGCTGCTTCACGACGAGAAACGATAATTCCTGTACCGGGCATTTTTGGAGGTTTTCCATGGTTTCCCTCAATAATTCCAAATGAATATCAAGATGGTTCCTTATTCAAGGCTCATGCTCCCAAAGTTGCCTATCTTATCCTAATTTCCTATAATACCTCCATTTGCGCTATTGTAACTGTAATTGTATTTTAAAGACCACCAACAGCTAAGGTTATTTGGGCCTAGCACCAATTCATATTTTCAATTCATTATTTTTTTTTTTTAATAATAAATTGAAAATCCAATTGACACTTTTACCAGCTCTCGGGCTAGAACTCGGGAACTGGGGACTTGTAATAGAGGTACCATAGCAACGCCATGTAAACAACAGCGCCGCTACACTCTCGGCTATTCTCAAGCCCATTTGCGCTATTAAATTAATATAAGTTGAACTTTAAAAAAATGTAGAAAATAACGGGAACTGGTAAATAGAAAATAATAATAGTTTTTGACATTTGTTAAATTGTCAATCACGAAGATTATGGTTAATAAAAAACTGCTAACGAAATATTATACAAAGGGCGAACAAGATTTCACTACGTCCTTAATTCAATTTGGTTATCTAATCACAAAATACTTTTGTCTTCTATGAAAGAATCGAAACAAAAAATATTTGCAAATTATAAGCACGTTTTATTCATATCCTAACATGGTTAGCGAAATGTACGTTGAGAAAAACACTGAAATTATATTACATTTCGAAAATTATTTCACTAACCTGATTGCAAATTCTCTGGACCATCCGTGGAGACCAATCGAAATAGTCCAAAAGTAGTACAGCAATATTTCCAAAACAACCAAAACCATGTTTTTGACAGTTCATCAAAATTTTCAACAGAAACTTTACAGATTTAGTTTTCACAATACACAAAATTCTCCGTTGTCTCAAACTCACTCGACTATTAATTTTATTCAATTTAAAATTCTTAATAATTACGTAACTGTCGCACGGTGCTGCATAAGAAAAGGTCACTATTCAGATGTTGGAAATTACCTGAACGTAGGCAACTTTATTTTCTGTAAAAAATAATATTATCAACGATTAAGGCGTTAAATATGAAACTTATAATATCCACTGTTGCAAGAAGTAAATATGAAGGTTGTTTTTTGTTTTGTCACGTATTCGGTATTGTTATGTTTGTCTATTGTTTTTTCGAATTTGTTTGACAGCTGGCAAAGTGTTATTTTTTATAAATATCTAATTTTAATTATTTTGGTACTTACAGAGAAACACTGAATATATTTTGATAATTTGCGTCGACATTCTCTTTTTAAGTTACGTTAATTTTTGAGTAATTTGTATCAGTTGACAATTCCATCGGTGACTTTTATAAAACTCTGTAGATTTTAGTTCCTCCATCAATTTATTTCGCCTTGTAGTTGTAGTTCCTGTAGAACCAAGTTGGAAATATTGTTACGGTAACATTTTTGTACATAATCTTTACTCCTTTTCCATTTTTCTTGCTTTCTAATTTGCGTTTTTGTAACATTTTGGTTTTTGGTGATGGATTGATGTGGAATTACTTAATAAGAGATGTGCGTACTAGAAAAAAATATTTATACCCCGGCAAAACATTCTAATGCCTGATTTCCGGCAACCTTGGACACAGTTAGTTAATAACCTGGGAACTGGGGTTTGTAATTGACGATTCATTGAAACGCTCTATAAATATGGGCATCGCCACGATTATTCCTATTTTTTGATACATTTTATCTTCATCAAGAATTTTGTTTATTAATTTTATCGAGATTTTCAGTATTTCTTTTTTATTCTTGTTCCAAAAATATTTCTAAAAAAAATCGACTGTTATGGCTATTTTTAGCCATTTTTTACTCATTGTTAACAACAATTTTGATAAATACTATTTTGATAAATAAATTTTGAAATAACTGCCAAGCACATCTCTCAAAATTACATGCATGATCATTTTCAAAAATGTTTGTAAATAATAATACTAATTGCTTTATTTTATTATATTTTAACAAATTTCTTATTTTGTAAATAACCAATTCTGTATCAATTTCATTGATTTATGTATGGCATAAAAAGATCATTTTTTAATTTTCGTATAACAGGCGGTTAATAAAAAAAATTTCCAAAAAAAAATTAACAAAACTTATGGACGCTTTCTGCATTTTGGATCTTTTTGTGTTTTTTAAATATTTTAAGTTAACATTTCACATGCCTGTAAACTATTTGCAGTTAGTAAAAATTTTTCAAAAATAAGAAATAGACTAAATATTTACTAGCTAAAAAACAGTTTTTTAAGCATTGAAATATTCTTAAAATAATTTTCGTATACATCAAAATATACATGTCCCATTTTTATGTTCTGTTTTCTATATACAATTAAATATTCTATACAATTAAAATTCTTTATTTTTCTGTTTCACTTCGATTTTGAATGTTATTAAAAAATCTTTCATGTGTTATTTTTGTGTTTTTGTAATTAACAACAAAATTTCACTTATCTTCGATATCATCTTTCTTTTTTTTTTGTTTTCTTCTTTTTGTTTGTTTCTGTATTTTTTCATCAACCAATATTTCCTAATATTTTCTACAAAAAGCTGGCTACCCACTCGACATATCGGTTTTAAGTTAACTTTTAAAAACAGCCTTTTATAATACGACATTTCAAAATTTATACAAATCGCCAATCAATGCCAACAATTTTTCACGTTTCGCTTGTACATAAAACATTTTTTTAATTTTTTAATACATCAGTGACAATACAAGACATAATTCGGTTTGAATTTTAGAAAATTTGTGTAATAAAATTTTATCTTACAAAAAAATAACCTTGTATCGTCTCTGAATAAATAAAGTAATCTTCCTGCATTTGCAGCTTTGACATTTAACGAAATTGAAATGCAGTTGGAATACAAAGAAACAATGTAATGTGCATATTTTATTTTATTCTAATCAAACATTTTATTTCTTAACAGAACCTCGTAAAATTTTACCCATCTTGAAAACCGACGAGCCAGTGTGTCCTGATGGAAAATTGTCTTGCGGAAACGGAGAATGTATTGAGAAAGCACTTTTCTGTAATGGAAAACCCGATTGCAAAGACGAATCTGATGAAAATTCATGCAGTAAGTAAAAACGCTTTGAATGAGCCATTTTCCTGAGAGTACTTCTTTCAATTATCCACGAGAACCAGCACTTGTGGTAGGTACAAACATTATTTATTTCCCATTATTGGCGTGTCATTTAAGTGGTATAACTTAATTATTAAATTATTATTATTATTAAATTAATTAAATAATTAAGTTATACCACTAAAATGACACGACACTAATAGGGAATAAATATTACGTGTACCACAAGTGCTGCCTCTCGTGGATAATTAGTGTTGGCTTGTGGATCTAGACCTTCTAGACTCTTGTCTTGTCTTGTCTAGATTTTCAAGACAAGACTTGCAAAAGTCTTGTCTAGAAATTTTCAAGACAAGACAAGAGTTTTTTAATCTAGACTTAGACTTAGTGAAGTCTTGATATTTCAAGACAAGACTTTGAAATACTTGTCTTGTCTAGACGGCAACACTAATTTATTGAATTTTCCGTCATATACCTTATTTGTAATCTTCTCAACAAAACCTTTCTTTTTATACCAATGTCAATGTATTTAGATTATAGTGTTGCCGTCTAGATCTAGACTTTCTAGACTCTTGTCTTGTGTAAGACAAGACTTGCAAATGTCTTGTCTAGAAATTTTCAAGACAAGACAAGAGTTTTTTAATCTAGACTTAGACTTAGTGAAGTCTTGATATTTCAAGACAAGACTTTAGTGAAGTCTTGTCTTGATATTTCAAGACAAGACAAGACTTTGAAAGTCTTGTCTTGTCTTGTCTAGACGGCAACATTATGGATAATTGAAGGAACTTACTCTCAGGAAAATGGCTCATTGCGATCTAAATAAATTGCATATGTATAATTTATTGATCATTTTTGTTAGGCGTGGAAACTGATCCAAATCGGGCTCCAGACTGTGACCCAACCCAGTGCGCTCTTCCTGACTGTTTCTGTTCGGCTGACGGAACCCGTATTCCCGGTAGCGTCGAGCCTAATCAAGTACCCCAGATGATTACCATCACATTCAACGGTGCAGTAAACGTTGACAACATCGACTTGTACGAAGAGATCTTCAACGGTAACAGACAAAATCCAAACGGTTGTCAAATTCGCGGTACATTCTTCGTCTCGCATAAATACACCAATTACTCAGCTGTACAAGATTTGCACAGAAGAGGTCATGAAATTTCCGTATTCTCGTTAACGCATAAGGAAGATCCAAATTATTGGTCTCAAGGATCATACGACGATTGGTTAGCTGAAATGGCTGGTGCACGTTTGATTGTCGAAAGATTTGCCAACATCACCGATGGTTCAATCATTGGAATGAGAGCACCGTATTTACGTGTCGGAGGCAATAAACAATTCGAAATGATGGCTGATCAATTCTTTGTGTACGACGCTTCGATCACAGCATCTCTTGGACGAGTACCGATTTGGCCTTACACTCTATATTTCCGTATGCCTCATAAATGTAACGGAAATGCCCATAATTGTCCTAGCAGAAGTCATCCAGTTTGGGAGATGGTCATGAATGAACTTGATAGACGTGATGATCCTACTTTTGATGAATCGCTTCCTGGGTGTCACATGGTGGATTCTTGCTCAAATGTACAGAGTGGTGAACAGTTCGGACGACTTTTGAGACATAACTTCAACAGGCATTTCAACACCAATCGTGCTCCGCTAGGACTTCACTTTCACGCTTCATGGTTGAAGAGCAAGAAAGAATACAAAGACGAACTTATTAAATTCATTGAAGAAATGTTGGATCGTAATGATGTATATTTTGTTACTATGTTGCAAGTAATTCAATGGATGCAGAATCCAACTGAATTGACCGGATTGAGGGATTTCCAGGAATGGAAAGAAAAATGTGATGTCAAAGGACAACCTTACTGTTCTCTTCCCAACGCATGTCCATTGACTACACGCGAATTGCCAGGAGAAACACTTCGTCTCTTCACATGTATGGAATGTCCCAATAATTATCCATGGATTTTGGATCCTACTGGAGATGGATTTTCAGTTAAAAAATAACATTCCCACCACCTTTAAATCCCCAGACATCCTATTTTTAAATTAAATTAAATTCATTAGTTTTTTAAGATTTTTTTTGTACATAGCAGTTAATAAATCTTTTTTTTTGTTTAAAAATAAAATGAAAAATCTAAAAAAAAATATCATCAATACATCTTTATCTAGGAATGATCGATTAAAATCTTGTATCCAAGGCTCATTGTGTCTAGTCTGTGATTTCATGTTTTGCAGAAATATGTTTTTGTTTGTGCCTTATGAATTTTCTCACATCGAAAAAAACAGTAACTTAAAAAATATTTAAAAAATAAATAAAAATTAAAAAATCACTTTTTCTGTTTTATTCACTCTTCAGCAAATCCTTTTAAATTGTCTTCTGAATTTAGTTGGAATTACTTTTCAGTAATTTGTTTTGAAAGTTTCCTATTCAAAACCAAAAAAAATGTATGAGAAACGTAATATAGATAGCAGCACTAGCAGGTATATTATCATTCATTTCTATAGAAAAACGAGGGAGAAATCAAGTTTTTTTCCCTTCTGATAGAATTCAACCATTTATAGTCCGAGTGCTAGTGACAATTTTTCGGTGTTATTTATTCAAGGCCTTATTTTTGTGAAAATAATATTAAAATATTTTAATTAACTATACTCGCTGTAAGTGAAGTTGCCTATTTCGAGATATGATTTGTCTTTATTGACGTTAAATGCACTCTGATGACGCCGCCGCCGCCCTAATAAGTTTGCATATGCCTTCCAAATTGGGATTTTGCCAAAACACATTTCGTTCTTATGTAACATGTTATCAGCTGTGCTTGAATGTAACCAATATGACGTGAAGTTAACTGACAACAAAGCTTGCCTTAAACCAGAGGTTCCCAATCTTTTCTTTACTGCGACTCCTTTTACAGGTTCCAATTTTTTGCGACGCCCTTCTAAAAGAAGGTACCTGTGTGTAGCTCTAGCAGACAATAAAATTACTTTATTATTCAAAGAAAATAGAATCTTAATTATTATCTATTAGATTCTAATTCTAAAGATTAGAAAACATAAAAAAATACAATACAATTAATAAGCAGGATGAGCTTGCTTTCCTGAGCATAACTTCTCAAATCGAGACTGAAGTTCTGAAATTGGGACTTCCCTAGGATAGCGCCGCGACGCCCCAGGGCGTCGCGACGCAAAGTTAGGGAACCTCTGTCTTAAACTATGAACGAAGCTTTATTGAACTGTGCAGTGTTGTTAGCGAATCCAGCAAACTCTCAAAAATATATTGTTTTATAGATAACTAATGTATTGTAGTTTGTTTACTCCGTTAGCTGTGACAGAGAACAACTTCGTTCGTAGTGGATCGTTGGACGGCAAGCTTTAAGCTTTTAACTTCCGAAACTGCTTGAAAGTTTAAGACAATTGCTCAAGCAGTTTCTGGAGACATTCTATAATAAACCTAGAGCTAGTGACAATTTTTTGGTGTTATTTTAATATGTTGTTACGGCGACTGTTTTAAGCATATATTTCAATTTGTAGAACAAAATGTCGATATTAATCCCGTCTCTTAGAGGGAAACTTATTAAAATTTGAACCTTGAACTAATAATATAAACTTCGTCGGGTACATGACATGTTTAGAGTGATCTGCCACCCCTTTAATACTGACCAATCGATCTGCAAATATTATGATGGCATTGTTGTTCACCGACAAGCTATACAAATAATTTCAGCCTTGAAGCAATAATAATTGTGACCATTTTTTTTGTTACATGTTGGGGGCGGCCTGCATCTATCCCATACCGCTATCTAGTAAAATCCGTTACTCAGGGCACTTAAATATGCCTCCCTCAACATCTTCACAAAAATAAGGCCTTGAATAAATAGCACCAAAAAATTGTCACTAGCTCTCGGCCTATAAAGAGTCCAAGAGGTCGCGACCAAAAATTGTAAGAATTTTGTTTAAGATTAGCTATTTAGTAGTTAGTATTTAGGGTGTAAATAAAAATACTACAGCGAGTCAGCGCAGTCGTCGGAACACTTGGCGTGGGAGCGCTTTAAAAGATGTAAAAAAAATGTTTTGTAAAAGCTAACATTTGATGCCTTAAAATAATCGCAATAATCGAAATCTTTGATATATGCCTGAAATTAAGAATGGTTATAGAAAAAATTACGCTGAATTCAGTGAGCACAAGCAAACGTCTGTATCTCTTTTAATTTAGAAGTTACAGGCATTGAAATATGTTTTTATAATTTTTGGGTTACTTTAAACGGACATAACTCATAAACCTGAAGAGATACTGACGTTTGCTTGTGCTGAATGGAATCACCGTGTCATTTTCTATAAGCATGGCGATTTTCATAAAGTTCTGAGAGATTTCGATTTTCGCCAAAAATCGCATTTTTTCAAAGGTGTATGCCTTAAAAATATCATAAAAATCGAAATCTTTGATATATGCTTGAAATTAAGAATGGTTATAGAAAAAATTACGCTGAATTCAGTGAGCACAAGCAAACGTCTGAATCTCTTTTAATTTAGAAGTTACAGGCATTGAAATATGTTTTTATAATTTTTGGGTTACTTTAAACGGACATAAATCATAAACCTGAAGAGATACTGACGTTTGCTTGTGCTGAATGGAATCAGCGTGTCATTTTCTATAAGCATGGCGATTCTCATAAAGTTCTGATAGATTTCGAATTTCGCCAAAAATCGCATTTTTTCAAAGGTGTATGCCTTAAAAAAATCGCAAAAATCGAAATCTTTGATATATGCTTGAAATTAAGAATGGTTATAGAAAAAATTATGCTGAATTCAGTGAGCACAAGCAAACGTCTGTATCTCTTTTAATTTAGAAGTTACAGGCATTGAAATATGTTTTTATAATTTTTGGGTTACTTTAAACGGACATAACTCATAAACCTGAAGAGATACTGACGTTTGCTTGTGCTGAATGGAATCACCGTGTCATTTTCTATAAGCATGGCGATTTTCATAAAGTTCTGAGAGATTTCGATTTTCGCCAAAAATCGCATTTTTTCAAAGGTGTATGCCTTAAAAAAATCGCAAAAATCGAAATCTTTGATATATGCTTGAAATTAAGAATGGTTATAGAAAAAATTACGCTGAATTCAGTGAGCACAAGCAAACGTCTGTATCTCTTTTAATTTAGAAGTTACAGGCATTGAAATATGTTTTTATAATTTTTGGGTTACTTTAAACGGACATAACTCATAAACCTGAAGAGATACTGACGTTTGCTTGTGCTGAATGGAATCAGCGTGTCATTTTCTATAAGCATGGCGATTCTCATAAAGTTCTGAGAGATTTCGAATTTCGCCAAAAATCGCATTTTTTCGAAGGTGTATGCCTTAAAAAAATCGCAAAAATCGAAATCTTTGATATATGCTTGAAATTAAGAATGGTTATAGAAAAAATTATGCTGAATTCAGTGAGCACAAGCAAACGTCTGTATCTCTTTTAATTTAGAAGTTACAGGCATTGAAATATGTTTTTATAATTTTTGGGTTACTTTAAACGGACATAACTCATAAACCTGAAGAGATACTGACGTTTGCTTGTGCTGAATGGAATCAGCGTGTCATTTTCTATAAGCATGGCGATTCTCATAAAGTTCTGAGAGATTTCGAATTTCGCCAAAAATCGCATTTTTTCGAAGGTGTATGCCTTAAAAAAATCGCAAAAATCGAAATCTTTGATATATGCTTCAAATTAAGAACGGTTATAGAAAAAATTACGCTGAATTCAGTGAGCACAAGCAAACGTCTGTATCTTTTTTAATTTAGAAGTTACAGGCATTGAACTATGTTTTTATAATTTTTGGGTTACTTTAAACGGACATAACTCATAAACCTGAAGAGATACTGACGTTTGCTTGTGCTGAATGGAATCACCGTGTCATTTTCTATAAGTATGGCGATTTTCATAAAGTTCTGAGAGATTTCGATTTTCGCCAAAAATCGCATTTTTTCAAAGGTGTATTATGCCTTAAAAAAATCGCAAAAATCGAAAGCTTTGATATATGCTTGAAATTAAGAATGGTTATAGAAAAAATTACGCTGAATTCAGTGAGCACAAGCAAACGTCTGTATCTCTTTTAATTTAGAAGTTACAGGCATTGAAATATGTTTTTATAATTTTTGGGTTACTTTAAACGGACATAACTCATAAACCTGAAGAGATACTGACGTTTGCTTGTGCTGAATGGAATCACCGTGTCATTTTCTATAAGCATGGCGATTTTCATAAAGTTCTGAGAGATTTCGATTTTCGCCAAAAATCGCATTTTTTCAAAGGTGTATGCCTTAAAAATAACATAAAAATCGAAATCTTTGATATATGCTTGAAATTAAGAATGGTTATAGAAAAAATTACGCTGAATTCAGTGAGCACAAGCAAACGTCTGAATCTCTTTTAATTTAGAAGTTACAGGCATTGAAATATGTTTTTATAATTTTTGGGTTACTTTAAACGGACATAAATCATAAACCTGAAGAGATACTGACGTTTGCTTGTGCTGAATGGAATCAGCGTGTCATTTTCTATAAGCATGGCGATTCTCATAAAGTTCTGATAGATTTCGAATTTCGCCAAAAATCGCATTTTTTCAAAGGTGTATGCCTTAAAAAAATCGCAAAAATCGAAATCTTTGATATATGCTTGAAATTAAGAATGGTTATAGAAAAAATTATGCTGAATTCAGTGAGCACAAGCAAACGTCTGTATCTCTTTTAATTTAGAAGTTACAGGCATTGAAATATGTTTTTATAATTTTTGGGTTACTTTAAACGGACATAACTCATAAACCTGAAGAGATACTGACGTTTGCTTGTGCTGAATGGAATCACCGTGTCATTTTCTATAAGCATGGCGATTTTCATAAAGTTCTGAGAGTTTTCGATTTTCGCCAAAAATCGCATTTTTTCAGAGGTGTATGCCTTAAAAAAATCGCAAAAATCGAAATCTTTGATATATGCTTGAAATTAAGAATGGTTATAGAAAAAATTACGCTGAATTCAGTGAGCACAAGCAAACGTCTGTATCTCTTTTAATTTAGAAGTTACAGGCATTGAAATATGTTTTTATAATTTTTGGGTTACTTTAAACGGACATAACTCATAAACCTGAAGAGATACTGACGTTTGCTTGTGCTGAATGGAATCAGCGTGTCATTTTCTATAAGCATGGCGATTCTCATAAAGTTCTGAGAGATTTCGAATTTCGCCAAAAATCGCATTTTTTCGAAGGTGTATGCCTTAAAAAAATCGCAAAAATCGAAATCTTTGATATATGCTTCAAATTAAGAACGGTTATAGAAAAAATTACGCTGAATTCAGTGAGCACAAGCAAACGTCTGTATCTTTTTTAATTTAGAAGTTACAGGCATTGAAATATGTTTTTATAATTTTTGGGTTACTTTAAACGGACATAACTCATAAACCTGAAGAGATACTGACGTTTGCTTGTGCTGAATGGAATCAGCGCGTCATTTTCTATAAGCATGGCGATTTTCATAAAGTTCGCATTTTTTCAAAGGTGTACCTAAAATTTTTTTTGTAAAAGCTGACATTTGCTAGTGTTAAATAATTATTGAAAATAATTTATGAAAAAAACAGTTAGACCTCATTTTGAAAGAACTGATCTAGTCATAACTCTAAAGAATAAAAAAATATACTTATTTGCTAAATTTTCGATGGCTAACGTTTTAACACTAGATTTTCAGGACCTTAAGGGGTTTTTAAGGTCCTGAAGAAGGCACAATCAGTTCTGAATTGTTGTCCTAACCAAGTTTGGAAGGAGATCCTTGCGACATAACAGTCTGATATTTTAATGTATATGTAAATTAGAAATAAATAAATAAAAAATTAGTGATAGGAAAAAAATCAGTAAATAAATATTCTTAAAGTAAATAAACTATACTGAAAAGGTGCTTTACTAGAAAAAATAATAATAATTTGTGTTTATAATCTTAGACGCTTACGACTTTTGTTGTTGAGCGTCTATAATCTATAAAATCTATATATCTAAAACTTAACAATGTAGATCTCAAACTATTAACATTATAATAATATAGTAAACGTTACAGTTTCATCCTTATATGATGATATCGATCCAAAACTTGGTGCCTTGAGAAGAGCCACCAGTAATAGATGTTCAAATCTCTAGATCAAACGGACAGAAAATACAAACACTTCTTCAAAAAAAAAATTAAATTTAAAAATCAAAAAACTCAATTGCGTTTGTTTTCAACTTTTTTATAAAAAGCGAACTAAAAAGATAAAAACAAACGCAGTCGGGTAAAAAAAATATTTAAATTTAATTTTTTTTTAAGTTCAAACGAGTTCAAACGAGAACATATTTTTAGTTCGCTTTTTATTACGCAGTCGGGTTTTTTAATTTTTTTAATTTAATTTTTTATTTACGTTTTTTTGTGTAATTTGTATTGTATGACATATTTGAAATTGTCTCAACGAGATCTTTCTTTTGATACCCACATCGATGTATTTAAAGTGAAAATTATTTACATTTTGACAAAATGGCGTCAATGTCATAAAAGGATTCGGCAATCAGAATTGGTGGTTTTAAACCACCTCGTATATGGTTATTGTTGAAATGTGAGAAGTAACGACGGCTTCATTTATAATTTCGGTACCTGCAATTTATTAATTTAGACTATTTTTTGAAAATAACAGCTCTTAAGTGAGCGCCATTGTAGTTTAAAGTTTAAACATTCTTGGCATCTTTCTAGAAAGTTTTCCATTACTCTTCGTAATAAATCAGGTCCAATATTTCTAATTTCATCTCGAATCGCGTTTCAGATCTTAAAGAGTGTTTGGATGCATGCACTCGGAACTGACCAACCCAATACAAACTTGTGTCCCGTTTTGGTATTCTTCCGTGCCTGGCAACTTCAAATTCACGTCTAAAATTGCTTTGAGCCTGCACAATGCTCTGTGTTCGAATAAAATTTTCAACAACGAAAGCACGCTGATTTACTGGAAAATGACCCATAACTGGACAAATTGCATGAAATGAGTTTAACAATTACGGGCAACTGACAGTCGTACGTCAATTATTTTCCATTTCATTGGCTACTCAAATCTACCGGTACTGATTGCCGGACCCTCTATAACCTATGTTACTCTCGGATTTAAGACGAATCTAATGACACCTCATTTATTAAAATCCATCCAGACGTTTGGATGCCACGACTCCACGAGAGAATAAGGAATCCGTTCAGTAGTTACGGAGAAAATCGGGCACAGACAGACAGACAGATAGACACGGCGGGAGACACTGTTTTATAATATGTATTGATATAATTTTGTGTGTGTGAATGGACCGTCTATTCTGGCCAATAATTTTTCTCGTATCAATTTATTGTGATTGATACTAAAAAAATATCTGGTAGTTTGAGTCTCAATTATGTCAGGGGTACTTCACCCTGCAACCGACTAAGTCCCGCCTATTCGCCGTGATAACAGGTGGGTTCAGAGCTAAAAATAGATACAGGTATGAAGTACATAACTACATAGTACATACCTATATACAATGTGTCTATATAATATAGGTACATATGTGTTAATGTATGTACGCAAGCGGCATAATACAATACCGCTAATAATTTTAATAGGTTCTGTATAATCATTAAGCCGATACAGAACTAACCATGAAATTCAAATTAAATTAATTTACCGCTCCGTTCGCTTAGACATAAAAATGCATATCGTCTCTATGTCTATCCATCGGTTATAACTCGAGAACCACTGATCCGATTTACATGCATCTTTAGACGCAAAGCTTCGTCTTTCCCGGCGGTATATAGGGAGTAAAATTATGCGTTACAAAAAATGTGTGACAAAAAAAATGTGTGACGCGGCATAGTTTGTGTTTTGTATCATGTAGATATGTCATGTTAATATTTTTGACAGATGTGACGTCATTATAAAATTATGGACGTAGTTATACGTCTTCGGCTGCGGCACATTCGTAATTACTGTGCTCCTTGTCATATTTATTTGTTTATAATATATTCAAAAAAAAATGTGAGCCGTCGTGGGACGCCTGGCAGATGTGAAACATTTTCAAAGTAGTTCCAGAGATAAGAATTTATGATTTATTAGCGGCCCCGTCCGGCTTCGCCCGGGTGCTAAGAAAGCTTTCTCACTCACTACGCTCGTTCGATGAGCGCAAACTAAACTAAAAAAAATATAATTATTGTCAAAGAAAGAATATAACAAAAATAAAAAAATATATAAATAAATATCATGTAGAATTAAGAAAAAAAAAAGGCAAAATTTCTACGATGCCATCAGTTTCCGAACCCGGGTCTCTGTGCATAGAGCGCTGCGATGTAACACCTGCGCTACGAGTGGAACAGTTTAGTACGGTCGTTTTTATGATATACATATATAAGCATGCTGCGAATTTTTACGGTTAATTATTAATTATTATTATTTGTTAATTATGCTATATATATAAGCCTTCCGTGAAAAATTATCTAACTGATGGTGAAAACTGCATCAAAATCCGTTGCGTGGTTTAGGAAGAGTTAGTGGTTAAACAGACAGACAGACATACAGACAGACAGACGCGAAAAGCGACTTCACTTTATACTATGTAGAGATTACGCTCCCCGCGAGAAATCCTCCCTCTGCAAAGATAATTAATGAAAGAATTTTTAGAATCGGTTCAGTAGTTCCAGAGATAAGAATTTATGATTTATTACCTCCCTTGCGAGAAATTCTCCCCCTGCGAAGATAATTCGTGAAAGAATTTTTAGAATCGGTTCAGTAGTTTCAAAGATATAAGAATTTATGATTTATTACCCCCACCCCACATCCCGCGAGAAACTCTTACGCTGCGAAGGTATTGAAACAGCAATACACTGATATTCACACTCACACACACACACACACGTAACATAGCGGTAACAGTGTACTGCAGTAGGTGGTCAGACGCGACGTGCGATCTGAGCGATGTAACATTAAAAAGTCCGCGACAGTATGCCCGGTGTCTATCTTTAACAGGTTAAAATTACAAACCCGGGCGAAGCCGGACCCAGCTGCCAGTTGTTTATAGAATAGTTAGCAGTCGACATACGAGTAATGTATGTGGTGTGAACTCTATTGATCAAGTGTTGGAACAACAGCAATCTACAGTATTACCTCTGTGTCGTCTTTCTCTTTATTGAACCCTGTTAGTTGAATATGAATAATTAGCTATAATAGCCACCGTTCATCAAAGATTTATAAACAAAAGATACGTGAATTGATAGAACCAAACCTATTTATAGCATTTATGATCGGGGTTTTAATCCCCGACTCACCAAAAAAGGGTGGTGTGTTTGGATCGTAGGTATATGTTCGTGTGTATTATTAAAAATTGTTTAAAACTGTATGTTTAAAGATCACCAACAGCTAAGGTTATTTGGGCTTAGCACCAATTCATATTTTCAATTCATTATTTTTTTTTAATAATAAATTAAAAATCCAATTGACACTTTTACCAGCTCTCGGGTTAGAACCTGGGAACTGGGGACTTGTAATAGAGGTACCATAGCAACGCCATGTAAACAACAGCATTGCCACACGCTCGGCCATTCTCAAGTCCTTCTTAGAATCTAAGAGAGATGAGTTGCGGCCTGGGGGTGGTCGGAATCCACTCAGCGTGATTTTTAACCGACTTCAATAAAGGAAGAGGTTTTATATTCGGTACCTATGTTTTTTTTATGTATGTTCAGCGATTTCTCCTGTATTTGTGAACCGATTTTGATAACTGTTTTATTTATACCTTCGGCACAGTGGCGGCGCGTGAACATTTCAAATGGGTGTTCTGCAGAGTCAACCTGGAGATTGGAGTAGCCCCCCCCCCTAATGAGGGAACCCATACAAATCTGTCTCTTTCTGTACTTTCTTTACTATCTTTAACACACTGATTTTGGTGCAAAATATAATGCAGAACGCGTCACTTGCGTAGTGAAATTAGTACGGCTGCGGACGGTTTATAGAATATAGGCCCCGTGGCATGCCGTCATTTATAATAATGCTATGTGATGGCTTCATAATTAGGCTTCATAATTATGAAATTAAAACATATTATGCAGATTTATAATACAATTTTTTTAGATTTATAGTACAATTTTTTTTTAATTGTGCGTTATTTTCTGGCAGTGCGGCAGCTCCGCAGCTCTCATAGAGGAGCCGCCACTGCTTCGGCATACCACAAATCTGCCACTCTCTGAAATCTGCCGCCCTAAGCCCGGGCTCTTTCGGTTTTTAGGTAAAGCCGCCACTCTGGGTCTCGTCCTAGCGCAACGAGACCGATAAAGTTTCAAGTATCATCTGGTATTATTTTATTTTTTCAAAAATTTCAACAAGCAGTTTTGTGTTATGACCACAGATAATACTTGGAAAATTAATCATCTACAGATGTTTGTATATTTGTAATTTTCAAAATAATAATGATTCAGTCAGTAAAAATGTTTACACACGACTTTTGAAATCTATTTTGAAAGATTGTATACCTAATCGTAAATATTAATATAAGACTATTTCTGTAGGCACAGATGAAACAAGGCAAATCCTTAGGTTAAGAATACAGAAGAAGCATTAAGAGTAAGTAAGTTCTATAAGAGGCGTCCCTTCAAGCGGTTTCATTCATTTTTAAAAACGATTCAATGACCTTGAATCGTTCAGTTTTTTAAATGGATACGGCTTTAAGCACCAAAGTTTATCTAGCAGTCCGGTGCAGCTTCGCCTGCATTCATAATATCTATTTTCGCTCACTGCTCATCCCCCTTTTTGTAGTAGTCTAATAACAGCCTATGCTCCTTTGATTATAACCCTGTGCGCATGACTTGGAATGCAGTGGCGTAACTTCAAAATTTTGGATCGGGGGGCAAAAATTCTTGAAGGGCGACTTTTTTGTCAATAAATAATAAAATATAAGTAGCGTGGATATTTTTCTTGGATAAAAAAAAAATAAAAAAAAAAAAGACACATCCGGGGAGTCTGAAGGTCATGGAATACTCCCCATCCTAAGGAAGACATTTTTTGA
The DNA here is from genome assembly GCA_039654895.1 of Mongoloraphidia duomilia. Classification (NCBI taxonomy): domain Eukaryota; kingdom Metazoa; phylum Arthropoda; class Insecta; order Raphidioptera; family Raphidiidae; genus Mongoloraphidia; species Mongoloraphidia duomilia. The sequence continues at coordinate 2,904,580 of CM077522.1, read as the reverse complement.
AAAATAAGCCTCTAAAACGCAAACTTCATCATATTCTATGTAGTTATGTTTTGAATCACGTCCAGGAAAAATTAAATATAATAAAAATATTCACAGGTAGTCAGGACATTTAATAAAACAGAACTCTGTTTTATTAAATGTCCTGACTACCTGTGAATATTTTTATTATATTCTATGTAGTATTTCTCACCCCCAAAATATATTATATGTGTCAATAAGATAGACTCCGGTGTTTAGCGCATGTCACTGGGGTGTGGGGGACCGCACACTACCGCATGGCGGACGACCGCTGCGTCATCTTATCTGCCGCATGGCGGACGACCGCTGCGTCATCTTATCGGACGATTAATTTATAGAATGTGAATTTATAGGAAGCGATTTCATAACAGTTACAAAAAGTAATAGTAATACAGGATGTTTCAGGGTCCTCAAAACTTCCGAACCCGAGGGCAATTGCTCACTCTGCCCCCCCCCCGGTAGTTACACCATTGTTGGAATGCCTTTATATCTAAATCTATGTACAAAGCTCCCGGCGTCTTTAGTGTTACTGAAATTAGTACGCTGCATAGTGGGATGTCAGATTCAGAAGCGGATTTCATGTTGTCTTATACCTACTGTTTACAGGGTGTAATTATTATTTTTGAACATAAGTACAAGTACAACAATTATTTAATTCGCCATTCATTAAAAAACTGCAGAGAATTAAATTTGTAAATACATAATAAGTCCAGAAGTCGAATGACTTGCCACTGGCTGTTTCAGGGTTTATATGTTCGGTAAACGAACCGACCAAATCACAGTCGTCACAATTGCCGTTCGAACGTATTCACAGGCTATACCATATAACATTATAATAACACCGACGCCGCGGAGAAAATGGGATGCATTTTAAAAATTCTTTCCCGTTCTGCATTCTTTGTGCGTGAAAGTTCAAAGCGTGCGCAAAAGTACAGTCACCGTGCGTAAAAGTCCAAAGCGTGCGTAGAAGTACAATCTCTACATCTTATAAATTCGAAATTTCCGCACTTTGTACAATACAAGCACTTACTGGCTATCGATCGATGTGTTCCTATATATAGTATCGCGCATACAAAGTCCACATCATGAGAGAGTCATGTTTTTAATGATTTATACAGAAGTTAATAACTTTAATAAAAATAAACTAAATCGTAACTTAGTCTGTAATTGTAAAGTTCTAAGGACTAGAAGAGCGAATTTTCCGTTTTTATAATTTTTTTTCTCTCTATTAAACTTTAGAAGCAGTCGTTATAAAAAATTATGTTCGATACGCCCGCTTAAAGTGAGATATCTAGTAGGCTTAAATTGAGGCACTCGCTAAAGGGACTGACGCATACACAACGAGATCTCGTTGTGTATGCGTTAGTCCCTTAGCTCACAATTTAAGCCTACTAGAATACCTCACTTCACGCACACGTATCGAAAATAACTATTTTGAACTTAAAATGGTGAATTTGTTATGTTAAAAATTGTACTCCATCTATATCGATCTGTGTTCGTGTGCCATAATTATATAAACACTCTGTATGTATTAAATAAGTAGTAATTATTATTTGATAGACTGTTACATTTATGAGTACATACATTTAAATGTTAGTTGATCATAATATGTTTGCTTAAGATAAATGGTGTAGTTTAATTAATTAAACATGTTTGGGCGTTGCCTTTCCAAATTTAATATATTTTGTATTGCCTAAATTTACTTTAGTATTATGCGTTGGCCGTGCTGCTGCCATTCGAAGGTATTTTAAGAGTTCACCAAAGTCAACAAACGTGAATATTTGTAGACCGCGGTCGCATCTGTGCCGCTTATATTGCATTGTGAAACTATAAGTATTAGTCACTGACTACAATTTCCGAACTGAACTATAACTTGAATTCATTCGACACATTTTGGCGTTTCTCAAAAAACAATGATTTTGGTTGCCTGTATTCAAAAGAACACCATTAATTTGTTGTAATGAATTATTTTCGAAGTCTTTAATAAAAACAAATGCATACGAAAATAACGATAGTCAAGTTCCAAAATTTAAGATAGCGAGTCATGCATAGTTCGTAACAAGGTCAAAGGAGCGGCAAACCAATGAGACAATGTAAGCAGTATGCTTACATTGTCTCATTGGTCACATGCATAAATATTGTGCCTCTTATATAACAATAGTGAAACATAAGTGGATGACTCGCTATCTTAAATTTCAGAACTTGGCTATAGAAGTTTGATGACAATTGATTCATTTGTCTGAAAGTTTCCATTTCAATTTTATATAACAACACACATTCCTTTGTTATAGCAAAAACTCTTGTTCTTTTGTTTTAATTAGAACATTCGGTGTTCCATTAACGTATTAATATTTGAATCGGAATCTTGATGACGCAATCCGAAGTTTTATATTGTCAACATAAAATGAACGATGTTAGCAAAGTTTGTACTAATTAAAACTGCTAAAGTAACTGCACTTCTGCGTACTAGCTAAAGAATTGTTTATATTAACGTAAACCGAAAATATGCATTCTGTTAACACTCAAAATAAAAAAAGTCAAGAGGTGTCATGGGACACCCGACAGAAGCTATGATTTTTACGCATTTGTGTATAAAACCGAATTTATCAAAGCTATAGACAATACAATTGAAAAGTTATTATTTGATCACCATTTTGAAATCTGATGCAATTTTATTTTTTTGTGTCCTACAAAACTCTTAAATATCAATTTTCAAAAAGATCGGATAATTTTTACAAAAGTAGGTACATATGGCCGCCATTTTGAAATCTGACGCCATTTTATTTTTTTGTGTCCTATAAAACTCTTAAATATCAATTTTCAAAAAGATCGGATAATTTTTACAAAAGTAGATACATATGGCCGCCATTTTGAAATCTGACGCCATTTTATTTTTTTGTGTCCTATAAAACTCTTAAATATCAATTTACGACGACGACTTCGGATTCTAACATCAAATGTCATCCACTTTGCTTTAAATTGCGAATAGATAAGTTTTGTTTTAACCGTGAAAAGTGCTATATCCAAAACCAACCGCTGGTGACACGTAAGATCTGGAATAACTGACAGCTGCCTGTAGCGGTGGAGGTGCAGAATAAGCAACCTTAGCGACTGGAGTCGCAGCGTAAGCTGCAACCTTAGCGACAGGGGGTGCAGCGTAAGCTGCAACCTTGGCGACAGCTGGAGCAGGTACAACAGCCGGTTCTTTGTGAACTACTGCGTTGAATCCGTTGATCGGGTCGGCTGTGTATTCGACAGTCCGTCGCGTGCCATCTGGATCAACCAAACTATAACTTCCTGTTACGACGTCACCGTTACGTGTTTCCTGTTGACTCTTGTAATCGCCCGTTACGGGATCCTGAACGTCGTACGCGTAACCATATTGTGGATTCGGATCGTAGTCTTCGGCAACGATCGTTTTAGCGACGGAAGGAGCCGAATAAGCTACCGATGGGGTAGCTACAGCGCGAGGTACAACCGCGCGCGTGTAAGCGACAGGCGAAGCCGAATAAGCGACAGGCGACGCCGAATAAGCGACAGGCGAAGCAGCATAGGCGACCGGAGGAGCTGCATACGCGACTGTAGCTCCAACTGCGGGAATTGCATGAGTTACAGGCGATGGGTAAGCGACTGGCGGTGCTACTGGTGAAGCTGAATAAGCGATTGGTGGAGCATCGAAAGCGACTGATACGGCGTTCACACGAGCTTGGTGAGCTGCATAAGCTGATGGGGCGGCGTAGGCTACTGGAGCACCTCCTAAAGGAGTTCCGCGTAGAAAACCACCGTGTGCTACGGATACAAGAGCCGCAGCTATTGTAAACTGAAAAAAAAAATATATTTAATTAGAAAATCAAACAGATTAAAAAAAATAATACCATTTTAGAGAAATAAAAAACAGTTAACATTTAATAAAAAATTTCAGTAATGTTTCAAAAATATTTTTGACAGATATATGTACTTTGAAAACCTTTGTTATTTATTTACCATGCAAGCAAAACTCGCGTCACATATTATCATAACAGGGTAACATGACTTTTATTCAGTTAAATATGAATTTGAGGTAACTGAAATAAGCTAACTTTTTTATTTCAGGAATTGAAAAACACGCAAAAAACATAAAGAGTATCATTTGCTTATGTAGACACAAATTTGTTTTTTTACATTTATAACGAAAATTTATTTCTTGCACTTTGCTTTTTTTAACTAATTCCCATTGGAAGTTATTGTAATGGATTCGAAAATCGAAATCAAAATGTATAACAAATTTTTATGTTTCAAGATCACTACACTATTTTTACACTATTTTTAGAAAGATGTCTGTGTGTATGTATGTGTGTTAGTGTACGTATTTTAATACCGTTAAAACACATAGTAATATCACCAAGAAAAAATTGTAATCTAACAAGCTTTGGTCAAAATTTTATCTATGGTCACTGATGTCAGTTACGAGAAAAAATAATTATTGCTGAATAGTATTAAACAAATAGCGTACTTTATAAAATGCAAAGAATGTTTATCAACAGTAATTTGCTAATTATAGCTAACTATTTGCCAAGTTGGGTAGAAGTATTCCAATAATCAAAAACAAATTAATATGTATATTATTGTAAACCTAGATTATATGTGGAATAAATAAATAAATAAAATAAAAATTGTACTGACCTTAAGCAACGACATTGCAATACATCCACAGCCGAAAATCACCTGTGGCCGAATAATAATTTGGATATAACTTCATTTTGTTTTATATATTATAAAACTATGATAAGCCATCTATGATGAGTTCAGTGATAAAACTAAAGTGGTTCCCGTTTACAGTCCACGAAACTGTCGTTTCACAGCCTACTATAGTATTATGATTTCAACTATATAGTTCTATAAATATGCAGTTGGTATAGCGAACGTTTCCCGTAGGGGTTAGTTATTTCCCGAAGTCCCATCTGCGATCAGTTTTCAAGACGTTTCATTTTTGTTGATTGTCTTTTTAGTGTTCCGTACCTCCGAACAGGCCCGGATTTCAGCCTAGGCCAAAAAGACACCGGCCTAGGGGCCCAGCTGGCGAGAAGGCCCCGGCCAGGGCGGAAATTTAAATTATAGAAAAAAAGCTCAAACATGTTTTAAGATAGCCCAATTGTTTCTAAGATAGCTCGATTGGCGACTTATCGTATTTTTTTTGCTAAATTTCCGACTAAATCAATTTCATTTTTTTTGGGCTTGGGGGGCCCCTAACTGCTAAGTGCTTATAGGACCCTGGGTCTCTAAGTCCGGGCCTGCCTCCGAACGGAACCCTACTTACTGCTTATACAAAGTTCAAGCAAGGTTTGACGTCACAGGGGACAACAAACATGGAGGCCAAACAGGGCATGTATATGAGAATATTATTCTCTTCTTCTATTTCTTACATATAAAATGACTGAACTGAATAAATACGGCGACTGGCTTCACTTTTAAACGCTTTCAGCGTTTCCATAAGTGAGACGTTGTCACGTCAAAATATAAATTGGTACCAGGCCAAGAAAAATTAGCAGTTTGGGGTCTTAATAGTAATTTATGCAATTAGTGTCAAAAGTGACGGATTATATGACAGTCGCGATACGAGCCTAAGGTAATGTTGCATTTATTCCAGAACGAGTGCGGTAAACACACACTTGTTCTGGAATAAATGCAACATAACCATAAGACAGTATTGTAAAATCGCGACTGGTCAGATCCGTCACTTTTGCCACGCGTTACATACAATATTTTTTGCAACAACTGCTTAAAAAGTTTAATTTCAAGCAAACAAAACACAATTTGGATAAATATTTTACTAATGGTATTATATAGCAAAGTAATCTATGAAGTACTTTATTACGCACGTGTGTTATAAAGTAAAACAAAACAGTATTACTTTATAGAACAGAGTGCGTTAAAATTTACTTTAAACACTACCGTTCGAATGCATCAGAAGCTTCCATAAAGATTCATTTTTCAAACGGTACACAGCCATCTAAAATTGTACTTTTGATGCAAGTGTTGCAAAAAAGATTGTTAGTTCCCCAAACCCTGATCAACGGAGTTCACTATAATTTGACATTAACGGCCATTATCGATTTCTTAATGTCATATGATTTGATGCAACTGAAACTAGAGCATTCGGTTTTTAGTATTGCATAACAACGCACTGATCTGTAATAACGATCTTCGTACTTTTGCAAATATAATTAATCTGTTGGCACAAGAATGAAGAAACTGCTGTTGAAGCTTTGGTCATAGCCGATCATGTTTCCTAATTTAATTGATTAAACAAATTGTGAACACCCACACGCTTGATAAATGGCTTGGCACAATTATTATGCTACTTTTTGAAACCGGGACAATTTCTATTATAGACATGTTTCTAAAGAAATCGAATACCGTTCGTTTTTAGGGTTCCGTATTTCCGAACGGAATCTTATTACTGAGCCTACGATGTCTGTCCGTCCGTCCGTCTGTCATAAGGCTATATCTCATAAATGGTAAGAGGTAGCTAGTTGGAGTTTTCACAGATTGTGTGTTATTAATGGCATGAATTCTGGCAAATAATAATTAGAATTAAATAAACAAGCCGTGAGGTGGGTCGTTTATTAGGACTAAAGTGCGACTCTTGAGGTCCACACGACGAACTTCCCAGTTTGATAAATATTTAATAATAATAATTAAATTAGATATTACACAGAAAAGTAATCATTAAAACATAATTATTATTTATTTTTAACAATAATTAAAAAAAAAAAACGGCTGAACCGATTTTTATAAAATTTATGTCGGATCAAAATGACGTTAACACGCCTCGATTGACACCCTTACGAAGTCAATATAATTTTTTATTCTCGAGGTATTGTGTAAAATCTACTTTTTTGGAGTCTATTTGGTTAAGAAAAAAAAAACGGCTGAACCGATTTTGAAAAAATTTCTTTCAGATCATATTTACGTTAATACGTGTCGATTGCCACCCTAACGTAGTCGATATCATTTTTCATTCTCGAGATTTCGTCTTAGAAAGAAATGGACACATACGTACACACACACACATACACACACACACAGAGACATCTTTCTAAAAATAGTGTAAAAATAGTGTAGTGACCTTGAAACATAAAAATTTGTTATACATTTTGATTTCGATTTTCGGACCCATTACAATAACTTCCAATGGGAAGTTAATAAAATAATAATTTGTCAAGGCGCGTAGTGGTAAAATACAAATTACCTTTAAAAATTATTATTCATCATAAAAAAAAGTATTTATCAATTCTTTATTTAATCGTATTTATGATTCGTGAGATCGAAGAAGTCTTACATAAGCATTTCGCAAATATAAATGTACAAACTTCAGGAAAAAACAAAATAAAGAAGGATTTTGAGAGTTGTGACATAAAGATAATGCATATGAATTTATTCTGAAAACTCTAGACTTCTTAGATTTATATTAAAAATATTTTACATTATACTGTCGTCTCTTTGATAATTTTCAAAGTTTAATTAAATAAACGTAAAGAATGAAAGGCGTTTGAAAAAAAATGTGTTCCTTTCTTGTTGCTAATATATTCAGAAGATGTTTTCTTTTTCCAAATAATCTTGTGAAGTCACTTTATATCTCGCCTTTGAATATGGCCTGAAGAAGTATTTTAGCTGTACGACTGTAGTTTTTACAGTGGCGTGCCATACGTTTATAGAGCAAGCCAAAGGTGGAGAACTACCGATAATCATCGATTTTTTTGAAAATTGAACGTCGGCGATAGTTTTCGATATTTTTTATTTTTGAATATTTTATGAAAATATGTATAATTTACTTTCTTGTTGTTTGAACAGATTATCTACTTATTTTCTTTTTTTATTTATCAAAATATTGTTGAATTCCTGGGCTAACAAATTTTTCCATAACAGCTGTGCCGTGGAATTGCATTTATTTCATTTCTTTTGTTTATTTTCACTTTTCAGCTTTTCAAAACTCCACTTTTTTCGTGTTTAAACTTAGCAACAGCGCTTTCATATACATAAACATTTTTAGCACATCAATACCGCCCACTTGTAAGAACTAACCAATGAAATTGATAGATTCTTTGCCGTTCGATTCCCAGTTTGAATACAACGCTACCAAGGTTTCTGCTATGTAAGTATGCAGTCATATGTATTATAATTTATATCTGTGGATTGGTGTGTACAATCTGTCCCGGGGTAAAAGTCTTAGCTATAAATCCAGTATTCTTCGTATCTTATAAGTTACCTAGAGACGTATTTGTTCCTGCGACTATACGTGCCATCTATCCTTAAGGCGATGCTGACTAGTGATGTAAAAATACGGTATTAAACTTTTTTGTGTATTAAACTCATGGTATACGTATTTTTTCAGTATAAAACGGTTTTTTACTTTTTCACACTACGGTTACGGTGTATTATTAAGTATTTCCAACTGCATAATAGGAAAAGTTCCTGTTCTCATTTTAGTTTTAAACCGTTTTAAACGGTATTAAACCATTTTAAACGGTGTTAAACGTTTTATACGTGCTGTATAAAATAGTAAAATACGCAGTATTTATACCTAGTATAAAACTGAGGTATTTTATTTTTTTTACATACCGTACAATACCAACAAAATTAAAGATAGTTACTGCTTACCACAACAGTTTTATTGATGGATGTACATTTCGAAAGCTATGCTTTCATCTTCAGCAACATGTATAGTGTTTGCTGAAGATGAAAGCATAGCTTTCGAAATGTACATCCATCAATAAAACTGTTGTGGTAAGAAGTACTATCTTTAATTTTGTTTTTATTCCAACCACAGTGCTCATATATTTTTACCGTATAATACCGTTTTATACAAACGTTTTATACCAGAGTACCATCTTCTAACGCACGCCACTGGTCGTTGAGCATATGCTTATATTTGTTCTGCATAATGTCGGTAACCGTATAAAAACAGAAATCGTATTTTCGTTGTTCATGGTTAGTGCATGAATTTTCCGAAGAGCGCTTTCAAGCGGGAATGAATAAAGAGAGAGAGTTATATAAAAATATTACATTCGCAATTTGTTTGTCAGCACAAACAACAGTTCTCTTCTGTTTGAATGTTAAATTGAAATATGATATCGGTATCTATTCTACCAAGTTGATTTTTTCATGTGTGAAGAGTAATTGAAATTTTGGTATGAAACGGCCGTGGCGGCGTTAGGGGGTGGACCGGGTGGGGCCGTGGCCCACCTTAAACAGTCTTGGCCCACCCTGAAATAATCCCCAATCTCTAATTTATCTTTTAAACACGTTTTTAACCCTCGAAATTTCAACAATTTTTCTTGTAAATTCTATAGCAAGTAATCTGGGTTAAAATTTTGACGAGCACTGAAATTTTGGGAACAAATGTTATTGGCCTACCTTCAGAACAACATGCCCAAGTCTAGCCCACCCTAACAAAAAATTTTAGCGCCGCCACTGTGAAACGGTCAATGGAAATTGTCGGAAGTGGTTCACATGTGAAAAAAAAAAACACAGCATTAACTATGTTTAAGGTCTCAGAGACAGTAAACCAGGTGATCATGCGGAAAAGTACGAGTCTACCGACAGGTACAAACGCCAAGCCCAGGTTTGAATCCCGAAGGCTTTTAATATATTTTTAACTTCCCACTGGAAGTTATTGTAATGGGTCCGAAAATCGAAATCAAAAAGGAAAAAAAATTTTTATGTTTCAAGGTCACTACACTATTTTTACACTACTTTTAGAAAGATGTCTGTGTGTGTGTGTGTGTGTGTGTGTGTGTGTACGTACGTACGTACGTACGTACGTATGTGTACATTTCTTTCAAAGACGAAATCTCGAGAACGAAAAATGATATCGACTATGTTAGGGTGCCAATCGACGCGTATTAACGTAAATATGATCTGAAAGAAATTTTTTCAAAATCGGTTCAGCCGTTCTTTTTTCTTAACCAAATAACCTCCAAAAAAGTAGATTTTACACAATATCTCGCGAATAAAAAATTATATCGACTTCGTAAGGGTGTCAATCGAGGCGTGTTAACGTCATTTTGATCCGACATAAATTTTATAAAAATCGGTTCAGCCGTTTTTTTTTTTTTTTTTTTTTTTTTAAATTATTGATGTTTTAATGATTGAAATGATTACTTTTCTGTGTAATATCTAATTTAATTATTATTATTAAATATTTATCAAACTGGGAAGTTCGTCGTGTGGACCTCAAGGGTCGCACTTTAGTCCTAATAAACGACCCACCTCACGGCTTGTTTATAATGAAAATATATAGGTATTGGATAATAATTTAAAATATAAAAAAATAAAATTACAATTATTTTTTTTATTATATTTTACGAACATTTGATTTTATATATATCGGCAGTACTTTTATTTGCATATGTGTAATTGTATTTTTCTATATGCTATGGTCATTGGTTATTCTCTGGGGGGGGCAGTCGGTCAACACGAATAAAACAATAGTTAACATTTCACAATCATCTGTGGTAGAGTTGGTGTTATATATTATATTATAATTTTTTAATTAGGGACATTAGACCGCTTTTTCTGGGGGGGGGCATGAATTCTGAGAGGGCGGGCCCCCCTTTCCCCATTGCTACGCCAATGGCTGTGGTAGAGTTATTTAGCAGATTAGGTGCCATCGAGTTTGTTGTCTACACAGGAACTGAATATGTCGATAGAAAATTCAAATTTATTTTCATTATAAATTAGTTTTATTTTTAATTCAACGTAACGATCGTTTACAATTTATATACACAAATGGAGTTTTAAAATATTAGTTACACATTATTTTCATTCAAATACCTACCTAAACCAAGAGAAACAAGCCGTGAGGTGGGTCGTTTATTAACTTCCCACTGGAAGTTATTGTAATGGGTCCGAAAATCGAAATCAAAAAGGAAAAATTTTTTTTATGTTTCAAGGTCACTACACTATTTTTACACTACTTTTAGAAAGATGTCTGTGTGTGTGTGTGTGTGTGTGTGTGTACGTATGTACGTACGAACACATGGAATATGCAGGACACATACGTACGTACGTATGTGTCCATTTCTTTCTAAGACGAAATCTCGAGAATAAAAAATGATATCGACTACGTTAGGGTGCCAATCGACGCGTATTAACGTAAATATGATCTGAAAGAATTTTTTTTAAAATCAGTTCAGCCGTTCTTTTTTCTTAACCAAATAACCTCCAAAAAAGTAGATTTTACACAATATCTCGCGAATAAAAAATTATATCGACTTCGTAAGGGTGTCAATCGAGGCGTGTTAACGTCATTTTGATCCGACATAAATTTTATAAAAATCGGTTCAGCCGTTTTTTTTTTTTTTTTTTTTTTAATTATTGATGTTTTAATGATTAAAATGATTACTTTTCTGTGTAATATCTAATTTAATTATTATTATTAAATATTTATCAAACTGGGAAGTTCGTCGTGTGGACCTCAAGGGTCGCACTTTAGTCCTAAAAAACGACCCACCTCACGGCTTGTTAGGATAAAAGTGCGACCCTTGAGGTCCACACGACGAACTTCCCAGTTTGATAAATATTTAATAACAATAATTAAATTAGATATTAAACAGAAAAGCAATCATTGTAATCATTAAAACACAATTATTATTTATTTTTAACAATAATTAAAAAAAAAAACAAGCCGTGAGGTGGGTCGTTTATTAGGACTAAAGTGCGACCCTTGAGGTCCACACGACGAACTTCCCAGTTTGATAAATATTTAATAATAATAATTAAATTAGATATTACACAGAAAAGTAATCATTTTAATCATTAAAACATCAATAATTAAAAAAAAAAAAAAAAAAAAAACGGCTGAACCGATTTTTATAAAATTTATGTCGGATCAAAATGACGTTAACACGCCTCGATTGACACCCTTACGAAGTCGATATAATTTTTTATTCGCGAGATATTGTGTAAAATCTACTTTTTTGGAGGTTATTTGGTTAAGAAAAAAGAACGGCTGAACCGATTTTAAAAAAATTCCTTTCAGATCATATTTACGTTAATACGCGTCGATTGGCACCCCAACGTAGTCGATATCATTTTTCGTTCTCGAGATTTCGTCTTAGAAAGAAATGGACACATACGTACGTACGTACACACACACACACACACACACACACACAGACATCTTTCTAAAAGTAGTGTAAAAATAGTGTAGTGACCTTGAAACATTAAAATTTTTTTTCCTTTTTGATTTCGATTTTCGGACCCATTACAATAACTTCCAGTGGGAAGTTAAAAACGGCTGAACCGATTTTTATAAAATTTATGTCGGATCAAAATGACGTTAACACGCCTCGATTGACCTTTACGAAGTCGATATAGTTTTTTATTCGCGAGATATTGTGTAAAATCTACTTTTTTGGAGGTTATTTGGTTAAGAAAAAAGAACGGCTGAACCGATTTTGACAAAATTTCTTTCAGATCATATTTACGTTAATACGCGTCGATTGGCACCCTAAAGTAGTCGATGTCATTTTTCATTCTCAAGATTTCGTCTTAGAAAGAAATGGACACATACGTACGTACGTACGTACGTACACACACACACACACACACAGACATCTTTCTAAAAATAGTGTAAAAATAGTGCAGTGACCTTGAGACATAAAAATTTGTTATACATTTTGAATTCGATTTTCGGACCCATTACATAATAACTTCCAATGGGAAGTTAATAATATGAATTCACTAATTAAAAATAAATTAAAAGAATGAAAACTAAACATGGAATAAATCTGTACACTAAACTAACTGAATTGTGGGAGATCTAAGACCCAAAATAATGAAGATTCGGATTCATATTTTATCACTTGCTAGTTATACAACCTACCTTTCTAGAATTATTTGTGTCAAATTGATAAAAAAATAATAAAAATTGGCATCTGATGCAAATTTGGAAAATACTCCAGATTTTCGAAAATTTAACTTTTTCCCTCACGTACTCAAATTTTCTTTAGATCTAGGGGAATTTCCTTAGCACTGGCAACACTGTGAAGAGCACGAAAGATAACTGTTTGTGCACAGCATCTAAATAAAGAGGGAGACGTAGGGTGACCGATTAACATTGAAGGAAGATCTATGACTATTCCACTTCTACGAAGTAATGCTTTAATGTGGTCCGGTAGAGGGATGAATGGTAAAAGAAAGACGCTAATGACCTAAGCTGTCGACGCGTCTATAATCTACAATAAATAAGGTAAAAGAGACAAATGTTGATGGTAAGAACCTCCACACTATTAGAGGGTATCCTGTCTTTTAGTGTCACATGTAAGATTTGCCACAATCCAAACAAAACAAAAAACACATAAAACCCTTCCTTGGCGTTCCGCAGTCAGGTAAAAATAAAAACAGATATTTTAAATTGCAAATTTATATTATTTATTAAATTTTCCTATAATTCGTGTGAAACATAATATAAACAACAATAAATAAAGAACAGCAGTAATCAGTCATAATTTAAATATTTTCCTAATAAATTAACCGTAATAGGCTTTGCCGTAACCCAAAGGTGCTGCGTAAGCTGGCGCAGCATAAGCGACCGGAGCATGTACTTTGGCCACAGCCGGGGCTGCATAAGCTACCGGAGCGGCGGCGACTTTAGCGACGAGTGGTTCCTTGTGAACGACGGCATTGAAACCGTTGACTGGATCGGCGGTGTATTCAACAGTACGACGAGTGCCGTCTGGTTCAACCAAACTGTAGCTGCCTTGAACTACATCACCGCTGCGGGATTCCTGTTGGCTCTTTGAGTCACCGGTGAGAGCGTCCTGGATGTCGTATGAGTAGCTGTATTGTGGATTCGGGTCGTATTCTTCGGCTACAGCATGGGCTACCGGTGCGGCGTAAGCAACTGGAGCAGCAGCTACGGCATGGGCTACTGGAGCGGCGTAAGCGACTGGACGGGCTACTTGGGCGGCATAAGCTACGGGACCTGCTGCGTATGCTGCAGGAGCACCGAGGTAACCAGCGCGCGCTACGGCAACGAAGGCGAAGAAGACGATGTACTAAAATGGAACAAATAATATATTAAGTGATTTATAGATAATAATTTTAGAAGGTCGATTTTTCTTTAAACCAAAGTAGATTACAGATGTTTTATTTAATTTGTTGGATCATTTTTGAATGCCAGTCGACTCCATTTTAAATTTCACGCTCAAATTAGGACCGCCTACTTTTGTAGTCTATTTAAAAAATATTTGAGAAAATTGAAATTTTGACAAAAATAAAAAAAGTACCTATGCCTTAAATCGCAAGAAATACTATTTTAAAAAAATACGATGTTTCCAATTAAACAAAAAAAACTTTTATTTTTTTTTAGTTTGGAATTAGCCTCGGAATTAGCTGTGGACGTTCAGAGATTTATTTTTGTTTTTGAAAAAATTTAAATGCCAATTCTAAACCAAAAGATATACCAAAGCAACTTTTTTATTAAGCGTGCTAAATTTGTAAAATATTAATTTCGATTTTTGTCAAAAATTTTATTTTTCTAAAATAAGAAAATAATATAAATCTTTCTCTCTTTCAGCAAGTTTGAAAAAAATGTATAAAAAATTACACAATTTAATTTGATTTTGAGAATAGTCGAGCACATAGAGCTGCCATATGGTGTACCCATGGATCATTTATTACAAACCCCCAGTCTTCTGAAAACTGTTGAAAGTATTAATTTGATTTTCATTTAAAAATAAAAAATTGGAAATATGAATCGGTATACTAGATCTAGATAACCCCAATAGCTGATGGACTAAAAAATTAATATTTAATATACAGAATTTTTATAATGCTTATGTGTGCATTAGTATATGAAACACCCATTTGGTATGACGTAACATAATGCTGCAACATGGGAAAAAATTCATTTTTCAAACCTTCAAAGAGAAATAGTCGTTCAAAAATGTATCGCTATAGCGCGAATAGTTGTTAGCTCAGTCCGCCGCGATAGTGGAAAGTTTAGGGTTAGAATCCCTACGGTGACATATTCAAATTCAAATTTTAAATTTGAATATGTCACCGTAGAGTTTTTAACCCTAAACTTTCCACTGTCGCGGCGGACTGAGCTAACAATTACTCGCACTGCAGTACCACATTTTCGAACGAAGCATTCTGTCACTGAAAAACCACTACATGCGAGAGTCGATTATTAACTAAGGTGCTATATAACCGAACCATCTTACATGTGAGAGCTAATCTCAAACAGGTGAATCTAAGATGACAAATCCATTTTTCAATAAGCATTATAAAAATTCTGTATATTAAATATTAATATATAGTCCGCGATGTCTCTAACAATGTATAAAAAAATAATGTTGTGCATTTAGAATAACAAAAATTTAAATACTTACTTTGAATGCCATATTGTAACTTTAACTGATATCAAATGACTGATGTAAGAAACTTACCCCGATCTAGTTTATATACTGTCAAGTATTGTGGCTGATAGCGCCCAGTCAATGTTAAGTTTGCCAAATAATCACCTTGTTATTCTGCTTTCCCACCTACTAAATACACCAAACTACGCCCGACCGTATCCATTGTAATGGCCACATAATAGTCATGGGTAAACGCATTCGTTCTAAAGCTGCAGGTACACGTCGTTTTGTCAGAGCAACCGATTGTAGCAAATATGGTGTCTGATAGACAGGGCGGACAGTGTGGTCTAATGGTTAGCGTAGCGGCCTATTAAATCAGACTGTCGTGGGTTCGAATCCCAGCTTCGCTCATGGATGTTTTGTGATGTCATTTAGTTTTAAGTAATTTGTTATTTCATGTTATTAAAAGATAATGACCTGAGATGTCGACGCGTCTTCAATTTTTCGCCTTCGATATCGTAAAAACGGAACAACATACGGTTGTGCCGATTATTTTATTGTGTTTATCAGCCTTTAACTTAGATCTGATTAGATTTTGAGTCAAATCGGTTTAGTGGATCCTGCGATTTTAAAAAAAACGTTCTCAATGTTACGTATTAACATAGGTAAAAAAAATATAAATGAATTCTAGATGTTATAATATGAAAAAAATGTAAATATTTTTTTCTCTAAAGTGTACAGTTTTCGAGAAAAAAATATTTTACTAAAAAAAAAATTGTACGTAAATCAAGGTAACCATGATTTTTGTTATATTAAGCTAGCCATCAGTAGATCACCAAACAAAAAAGAGGGCCATGCTTTTTTTCAAAGAATAAAAAAAGAGTGTTTATTTTTTGCAAATATTTACTAGGTGGGAAGTATAGGACTTGTCATCAGCTGAATTTTTTTAAAATGATGTGTAATGGTAGCTTAATCCTGGCAGATATGCGAATATTTATATTGACAGTAATAATAAAATATCGAGTTTAATTTTGTGTAATAAACAACTGAATCGAGAACATTTCATAATCAATCAGATATAATAATTGTAAGAATGTGATTTACACGATGTTCAAGAAACGCATTTAAAACAGCTTTGTCTGCATCGTTTTTCGCATTGATCTCAATATTACTGGAGTGACTGTTATACAGATACTCAATGTGTAATTTTTAAAAAAATTTAACCACACCTGAAGATAGCAACTCGTTGCTGAAACGCGTCGTGTTAAAACACAGAAAGTCACAAGACGGACATAAAAAAATACAAGGTATTTCTAATACTTCATAATAGCCAAATTAAGGTCCAAGAATCACATAACAAATCCTTTAGGCGAAAGATTGAAAAACATTTCCTGGAAAAACTAAAAAATAAAAATAAATTACTTACCTAATCTTTCACACGTAGCCAAGATTGTTTTTCAAAAAATTCGCCTGTAGGATCTGTAGTCTGATTTTTGGTCCTTCATTTGGCGTTTACCCGAACCCTTTAGCTATAAAAATAGCGCCGGAAGAGACATAACCGTTTTTAGGCGAGGGGAAAGGATTTGAGATGAACAGAGCGGGGGATATTTGTAGGCATCCAATGCAGTGGCGGACTAAGGGGGGGATGTGGAGGCTCGCCCTGGACCTCTGATCCTGGGGGTCCTCCAAATCTCGAGAAGTCCTTCTTAACAAGGCCAAAATATGTTTAGTAAGTAACAGGCAGTTTAGATAGAAACGTATAGGTACTTAGGTCGTTTATTATAAATATTTGATTTGTTTTGTCAGCACTGTAAAAAATGGATGTAAAAATACTTTGAAAGTTAAGGTAGAATTCGCTCGATTTTCTAAGTGATTTTACATTATTATTTATTTTTACACAGAAAACTTCATAAAAACTTGGACTTTTACTGTAAAGCTAGTGATTTTTACATAAAGTAAATTAAAATTACATAACTTGTGTAATATTCCAATAAAGTGTGTAAAAATTACAAAATAAAATGTATAGTTACATATATAAAATGGATGAATACAAAACAAATTAATGTAAAATTAGTAACCACGCATGCGCAATGTGTTTTTATGGAATCTACGCGATGTGCAGGCGATACCTGTTTGCGACGCCATTGTCTCTTTGTGTGCCTATTACCAGATTAATCGCTGGCTACAAATGGACCATCAATAATCTATGTAATCGGCCTTCTCATTTCTTACAGTGAGCCATTATTCATTTTTAATGAAATTTGCACTAGAAATATGTACATCAATTTCTAAGCAGACCGGAGGCCTCATTTAGTTCTGCCGCCCCGGGCCTCCGACGGGCTTAGTCCGCCACTGATCCAATGATCTTAACAATTTTTCGAATACATTTTACGAACACCTTGTATATAGGAGTGTGTGGGTTAATATGTATGTATATATACAATCCATATTGTACCTTAAACGACCTTGTGACATAAAAATGTGTTACAATTCTCTGAGAGAAGACGAATTACAGCTTTTTACATTTATAGCGTTGGTATGCCTGCCAACGAGAAATTGAAGGAAAAAAAAACAGCAACGATTGTGAAATTGTCTCGGCTTAAATATAATTTCAGACAGGTGGATTAAGTGATTATCTTGCGATTGTACATTGAACTTTTATTTTTTAACATAAACTAGAAAATTATTTCTCATAAGTGGGATGAAATTTATGATTTCAATTTTTAATTAAAATTTACGACAAGAAATATTTAAAATTTGAATTACAAAAATAGCAGCTATATACTTATCGTGGTGATTAATTCATCGCCGTCTATAATCTACAATTATATTTATATAGACGCCCAATAACTAATAGTAAATTAAAATTAAAAAATGGGTGTGTGCTTATGACCGTTCTTTTTTCTTAACCAAATAGACTCCAAAAAAGTAGATTTTGCACAATATCTCGCGAATAAAAAGTTATATCGACTTCGTAAGGATGTCAATCGAGGTGTGTTAACGTTATTTTGATCCGACATAAATTTTATAAAAATCGGTTCAGCCGTTTTTTTTTTAAATTATTGTTAAAAATAAATAATAATTATGTTTTAATGATTAAAATGATTACTTTTCTGTGTAATATCTAATTTAATTATTATTGTTAAATATTTATCAAACTGGAAAGTTCGTCGTGTGGACCTCAAGGGTCGCACTTTAGTCCTAATAAACGACCCACCTCACGGCTTGTTTACTATATTTTCGTTCTGCATAATAAAAACGCGATGAAAAATTCCACGCAAGTGAAGTACCCTATTTCGTTTTGGTATATTTTCGCCATTGAACACGTCATCCAGCAGGCGGTTGATATTACCTATATAACTGCATAATCGCGCCGGAAAATGCTGTTTTACATTCAGTAGCAATGAATAATAATTTACAGTTTTACATTAATCAGGTAATCAACCGAATTTAATTATTCTTTGATTAGATTCACTATGGGATAGAAATTAAAAATGTATTTGCGAAAAAAAATCATTACAAGTGACAGCTATACCAAGTGTCAAAGAAAAGGTTATGTTTGAGAATTGAGACGCCGTAATTTCCAACAAAATATTAATAAATAAAAAGGTAACAGTTTAGTCACTTCTACCACAACTTTTTTAAAAGTTGTGGTAGAAGTGACTAAACTGTTACCTTTTTATTTGATAAACAACCACAGTGCTCTTAATTATTTCTAAAATATTAATAAAAAAATTTTTAAAGGCAAGCTTTCATTGAAATGTACTAAAAAGGAAAAAATAATTTTTAATAATTTGTGTTCATAATTATAAAAGCGTGGGTCGTGACTATCATGAAGTTTACAACCCACGCTTTATAATTATTATGAACCTAAATTAATAAAAATGATTTTTTCCTTTTTGGTACATTTCATAATTAAAGTTTATCACTATAGACTCGCATCGGCCAATCTAGGCATTTTTTTGCATTTTATAAGTACCATTTTCTGTATTTTATTATTTTCTGTATTTTATTTTTTGTTATTGTAAGGGCAGATGGAAGACCAATCTTGATGATTGAATCTGTTCCCATCGCTTCTTTTGTTGCAATAAACAATTCTTATTCTTATTCGGAAGGTACTGAGTTCGAATACCGGCGGGGGCAGTTGTGGCTAGGACTTTTTCCTACTGCCTCACGCCGAGAAACGGTAATTCCTGTACCGGCCATCTTGTTTGAGGTTTTCCATGGTTTCCCTCAAAAATTCCAGATGAATATCGAGATGGTTCCTTATTCAAGGCCATGGCCGATTACCTGTCAAACTCCTATCCTCCCAAAGTTGCCTACCTTATCCTAATTTCCTATAATTTCTCCATTCGCACATTGCTATTAAAAGAAAAGAGCTGAAATTTAAAAAGTGTAGAAAACAACGGGAAAGTGGTAAAAATGGAAAAATAGTAATGGTGCGAATGTCGTCTGTTATGACATAATGTCGAGAAACGGACGTTAAACGCATTATCTTTACATAGTATAAAATGAAGTCGCTTTCCGCGTCTGTCTGTCTGTCTGTCTGTCTGTTTAACCGCTAACTCCTCCTAGGTGTGCCGTTAATTGATCCCAGCAATTTTATACCACGACAAGTGATCCCACGACAACTGATCCCAACGACAAATGATCCCAACGACCATTGATCCCACGACATTTGATACCACGACATTTGATCCCAAAAAATTGTCTATAAACTGATAGCGTCTGATAAATAATAAAGTTATTAAATTTTATTAATTTAATGAAATAATTTAATCGATTATTCCCTTTGTCGGGAAATTTGTTTGAATTAAATTTGTAGACGTTATGAATAGACAATTTTTTGGAATCAAATGTCGTGGGATCAATTGTCGTTGGGATCAATTGTCGTTGGATCAGTTGTCGTGGGATCACTTGTCGTGGTATAAAATTGCTGGGATCAAATGTCATGGAACCCTCCTCCTAAAACCACGCAACGGATTTTGATGCGGTTTTCACCATCAGTTAGATAATTTTTCACGGAAGGTTTATATATATAGCGAACGAGCGAGGCGAGTGAGTAGTGTATTGCACCCGGGCTTTCTTAACACCCGGGCGAAGCTGGACGGGGCCGCTAGTTATTACTATAAAAGTTTATTGTTAAAAAGTTTTTTTTAATAATATTTTATTTGAATAGATATACCTATTTACTTTCGCTTGTTAACAAACCAGTCTGTATATATAATTTAATAAAAAGCAGATGGTATGTGTTACGTAATATAATGCAGTTAGGTTGTTCACTTATGGCGGCAACATTGAGAAGGTCGAGGTTGTTTGATCATCTTTCGAATGTTTTAAAAGAGTAGGTATGTGAAGTTCATGATGATAGAAACATTTATTTTAATTTATTTATTTATGTTCTTCTTTTGCACATCTGATTAAAACATATCGATAAAATCTGACCTTTTATTTCAACATAATTAATAACAATAATATCATAAAATAAAAATTTAAATTATAATCTTTTTTTAACTTTTACTTTCATGTTCCGAAAAGGAAATATTTCTTGGAAACTGAGTCGTTCCTTCTTTATAAATATTAGTAAAAAAAACTTTTTAGAGACAAGCTTTTATTTAAATGCACTAAAAAGGAAAAAAATAATTTTTAATAATTTATGTTCATAATTATATAAGCGTGGGTCGTGAACTCTATGATAGTTTATTAGTCACGATTATGAACCTAAATTATTAAAAATTATTTTTTCCTTTTTAGCGCATTTAAATAAAAGTTTGCCTCTAAAAAGTTTTTTTACTAATATTTATTTTGTTCATTTTAGTCTTTCAAAATTTTACCCCCCTTTGACACCCGTAGGGGTTGAATTTCGAGAAATACTTTCTTAGTGGATGCTTACGTCAGAAACAAACAAACACACAAACAAACTAACATACATTGCAAGTTAAATAAAAGCTTGTAAAAATTGTTTATTTTTGCGACGTTTCGCCTATTATCGAGACATCTTCAGGCTTCTAAACTATTTTCTTGTAAAAAGTAAACGTTTACTTTTTGCAATAAAATAGTTTAGAAGCCTGAAGAAACCCCGATAAGAGGCGAAACGTTGCAAAAATAAACAATTTATAAGAAGTAATAACAGAGCTGTCCCATTCTCCAAGAAATATTTTCAATCAACCAAAAAATGGATAAGAATCGAAATAATAATTTAGAAAATTTTTTTTCTTTTTTCTCTCCCAGATTTTCTAATTTTCTCTTCTCCGTCTCTAAGCCAGGGGGCTGCAATCGCATCTCCTGACACCGCCCTTACAGGGCTCCTTTCTCTCCTTGTCGAGCGTCTATAATTCACAATTCAATTTCTTTCTCTCCATCCTCCGTGATTTTGACACTCGTGTAAGAAATTTAAAATGTCAAAATCTAATAACCGTTTGTCCACTATCTAGTAATAATGTAATTTATTCTACATTATTATAAAATATGATCTGATTCGAGAATGCGATAAGGCAGAAGGTAAGCAATAGGTCCGCACGAGCTGCTGCTCTGCATTAGGTGTTGTCCCAGTAACATTTAAAGCGACATTACGTATTGTGACGTCTATAAAGAACACACGTATATCTACAACTACAAGACATAATAGCTTACGCAAGTTTTTTTTAAGGGCAGCACACTTTTATAATTCCAATTTATTATTTTTTAATAGTAATTTAAAAATCCAATCGATACTTTAATTACCCGTTCTTGGATTAGAACCTAGAAACTGGGGGCTTGTAATAGAAGAGCTATGAAAACGCCATATAAACGCTAGACAACACAGGTTATAAGCATCTATGCTGAATTTTTAATCAAATATTATCCTTCGTCCTAATTTTGTTTGTGTAACGTGGAAAAATATTTTACACAATTTCTCAGTATAGGCAATAAATAGGTACATTCGATGTTATGACACCTGGTAGCAGAAAATCACAGGCTGAATAATGTCTACGTCATTTTTGTATAGAGGCATAACTCGATGTTTAAAATTCCATTGAAAAATACGCACTTTTGAGATTTTTTTTTAGAAAAAGTTTCAAAAAAATTGTTTCATAATACATTCGACGTTATGACATCTGGTGGCAGAAAATCACAGGCTGAATAATGTCTACGTCATTTGTGTATAGCGGCATAACTCGATGTTTAAAATTCCATTGAAAAATACGCATTTTTGAGACTTTTTTATTTTAGAAAAAGTTTCTAAAAAATACTCAAAAAAATTGTTTCATAATACAGTCGACGTTATGACATCTGACAGGCTGAATAATGTCTACGTAATGATCCAGGTAAAATAAGATAAGTGGATTAATTTTATCACAAATTGAAATCAACCATTTTGTTTAGTGACCGAAGATATATCGAAATAAGTTATATTTGGACACATAAACACGTTTATATTCGGACACTCAGACGTAAACCAACAGATCAAATGATTTGATCCAGTTTTAACTCTTATTATTACCGATATATTACTATGACTCCTCCTGCATACCAACGAGGTGTGCGCATAACAGAGGCGTAGCGTAAAAATAATAAAAACAAGCCGTGAGGTGGGTCGTTTATTAGGACTAAAGTGCGACCCTTGAGGTCCACACGACGAACTTCCCAGTTTGATAAATATTTAATAATAATAATTAAATTAGATATTACACAGAAAAGTAATCATTTTAATCATTAAAACATAATTATTATTTATTTTTAACAATAACTTTAAAAAAACGGCTGAACCGATTTTTATAAAATTTATGTCGGATCAAAATGACGTTAACACGCCTCGATTGACATCCTTACGAAGTCGATATAATTTTTTATTCGCGAGATATTGTGTAAAATCTACTTTTTAGGAGGTTATTTGGTTAAGAAAAAAGAACGGCTGAACCGATTTTGAAAGAATTTCTTTCAGATCATATTTACGTTAATACGCGTGGATTGGCACTCTAACGTAGCCGATATCCTTTTTTATTCTCGAGATTTCGTCTTAGAAAGAAATGGACACATACGTACGTACACACACACACACATACATCTTTTCAAAAATAGTTTAAAAACAGTGTAGTGACCTTGAAATATAAAAATTTTTTTTCCTTTTTGATTTCGATTTTCGGACTCATTACAATAACTTCCAATGGGAAGTTAAAAAAGGCTGTGTCGTCTACACTGCAGCGAGTGTTTTGGGCGTGAAAACGTCTGCCTGAGATGAAAGAAATAATTTAAATAAATAGTAGATTGTAGGTAAGTATATCTAGTGTTGTTTTGACTAGAGATCGGCAAACAATTTATAATCTGACTATTTTCTGACTTCACCCCGCGAAAAACGCAATCGCACGAACACCCCCCCCCCCACCGCCACAAACGTTTTTTGGGGAACTCCCCCCTGCATCCCCTAATATTCACTACGCAAAAAACGCCACATCGCACAAAAAAAAACCCGCGTGCTGTTCGAGAAATATTATAGACCGAGAGTTAGTGACAATTTTTTGGTGTTATTTATTCAAGGCTTTATTTTTGAGAAGATGTTGAGGGAGGCATATTAAAGTGCCCTGAGTAAGGGATTTTGCAACACAGCGGTATGGGAGGAATGCAGACCGGCCCAAACGTGTAACAAAAAAATGGTCACAATTATTATTGCTTCGCTTCAAGGCTGAAATTGTTTGTATAGCTTGTCGGTGACCAAATAATGTCATTATAATATTTGCAGATCGATTGGTCAGTATTAAAGGGGTGGTAGATCATCCTAAACGTGTCATGTACCCGACGAAATTTATATTATTAGATCAAGGTTCAAATTTTAATATGTTGTTACGGCGACTGTTATAAGCATATATTTCAATTTGCAGAACAAAATGTCGGTATTAACTCCCTTGCAGAACGATATAAACACCTAGCCGTCTCTAAGAGACGGGGTTAATACCGACATTTTGTTCTGCAAATTGAAATATATGCTTAAAACAAAAATAATTGGCCTTGAATAAATAACACCAAAAAATTGTCACTGGCTCTTGGTCAATTAGTGTTTCCTTGTAAATATATAACTTTTATAAGTTTTGGCGATGAGAAAAAAATGTTTTAAAAATTTTCCATTAAATAATTGTTTTCCGTTTTCCATTTTCGTACATACAAAAATATCCTGAAGTCTGACGAAGAGCCAAAAAAAGGGTTCACTGATGATTTAATTAATATTGCATAAAAAATGCTTTACTTATTTGTAAAATTATTTTTTACGTACGCCACTGTGTTTTGATAACTGACCAGTACGGAGCGTGCTAATATATCTTGTAACACTGGTATATAATAGATGACACGTCTGGTGAAATGTTTCGTACAGTGTGTACACATAATTATGTCTCACTATCATTGACTGTTACATTATTATTATTTGGCTTTAAAATTTCAACAGATATTTGCACGGCAAAAGTCATGTTTGTTTTATTATTTGCAAAGAAAAATGAATGATGGCCAGTTAAAATATCGGCATGGTCTTTTCCGAAGCGACAGAATGGTAAAGAAAAAATTCGACTGATGACCAGTCCTATACTTCCCACCTAGTAAATATTTGCAAAAAATAAACACTCTTTTTTTTTATTCTTTGACTAGGCCCAAATAACCTTAGCTGTTGGTGGTCTTTAAAACACAATTTAATTTTTATTCTTTGAAAAAAGCATGGCCCTCTTTTTTGTTTGGTGATCTACTGACGGCTAGCTTAATATAGCAAAAATCATGGTTACGTTGATTTACGTACAATTTTTATTTTTTTTAGTAAAATATTTTTTTTCTCGAAAACTATACATTTTAGAGAAAAAAATATTTACATTTTTTTCATATTATAACATCTAGAATTCATTTATATTTTTTTTTACCTATGTTAATACGTGACATTGAGAACGTTTTTTTGAATATCTCAGGATCCACTGAACCGATTTGACTCAAAATCTAATCAGATCTAAGTTAAAGGCTGATAAACACAATAGAACAATCGGCATGCCCGTATGTTGTTCCGTTCTTAAGATATCGAAGGCGAAAAATTGACCACATACACACATACACACACACACACACATACAGACATCAGTCAGAAAATGATCTTAAACGATTGCTAGGGTCTCAAAACGTGAAGATCTGTTAAAATCTCGAAATATTTTTTTCGGACTAAATCCATTACTTCCCTACCATAGTAGAGGTGGGAAGTAAAAACTAGAGTGCTGTTTTATGAAACCATGGTGTAAATGAAACTATTGCCATTACCCCAATCGCTTTTAACCCGAAATAGCCGAATGTAGGTATATAATTTTGTTCAACACCCGCAAGAAATGTGTAATTTCGTGGCTCTACTGAGAGTGGGCGAAATAATGAATTCTCTGACTGTAGACGTAGAGAGTGGGCGAAATGCCATTTCGCCCACTAGTGTTTAGCGCTTGTCACTGGGAAGTGGGGGATGGCTGCTGCGTCATCTTATCAGGCGATTAATTTATAAAATGCGATTTCATAACAGTTACAAAAAGTAATAGTAATACAGGATGCATCAGGACCCCCAAGACTTCCGGACCCGCGGCCAATTGCTTACTCTGCTCCCTCCCTATAGTTACGCCCCTGCTTTTACGTAATACCGTTCGAAAGATATACCAATGCAACTTGACTGTAGCTAGTTTTGGGGCACATTGTATATCAGTTAAATAATTCCACTTTAAGCAAATATTTGGGTTGATTTATTCTCTGTTGAATACTCTATTGTTACCGCTGTATGCTCATCAAATTTTGAATACAGTCTTAAAGGGTCGAGCTGTATGCCTTACGGCGTACGCGTGAACTAATAACACGCAATAGTGAATAATGTAAGTTTCAAAATTTAAGATAGTGAGTCATGTACTTATACTTTACTATTTATATAAGTGGCACAGTTTTTATGCATAGGACGCGTATGCTTACAGTGTTTCATTGCTTTGCCGCTCCATTAAACTTGTTACGAACTATGCTTGAGTCACTATCTTAAATTTTGGAATTTGACTAAATATATTATGTAGTTAGGTTTGCACATTGTGTTTTAAAGACCAAGGTTATTTGGGCTTAGCACCAATTCATATTTTCAATTCATTATTTTTTTTTTTAATAATAAATTGAAAATCCAAATGACACTTTTACCAGCTCTTGGGCTAGAACCCGGGAACTGGGGACTTGTAATAGAGGAACCATATAGCAACGCGCAGTCTTGGTCTTGGTCTTGCAAAAAAGCAAGACCAAGACCGAGACCGAATGAACAAGAACAAGATCGATACCAAGACTGAATATGCAAGACTAAGACCAAATACACAAGACTAAACTAAAAATTCTTCTTAATAAAATAAAGTATTTTGTTATTTAATAATAGGTTGTGAATTATTTTTAATTTATAACTATGATGATCTTCAGAAGTAAAAAACTAAAAAGACCAAGATCAAGACCAAACCAAGACCGAGACCAAGACTGTTCAAGTCTTGGTCTTGGTCTTGCTTTGCTCATCGCTATTCCGTAGTAAAACCAATTTTAACGAAATTTGACAAGGACATTCGTTGAACCTATAAGTCTCAAAAATTAATTGTGATTATGATTGCAGTACAGAAAGTTTCTTGTTGAATACAGGTTTTTATATTTTGTTATACTTCTAGTGTTGTACTCGTGGTATTTACATATTTCATTATACATAATATCTTCTAAAAAGCATGGGCAAGTCTATATTATGACGACACACACACACACACACACACACACACACACATACAAAAGTCATCCAAATCTTAATGTTAGGTACACGACGTTATAATTGTGGGTCGTTTAAATATTCTAGATGCAATTAAATTAAAAATCTTACATCACCCGTTTCAATATAAAAGGCGGCACAGGGTGGACTCAAAACATCATTCGATTTCAAACCGTCGAAACTGTAACAATGGCTTACAAAGTAAGTTTAGTTGATTATTGTGAACAATCAGTGTTTCGTGAATGAAAATAGTTACATTTTTTGTGAATGAAAATATAAAATAGTTTATTAACAGATTTATTTGCGGCTGAATTGCAATTGAAAATTTTTCGTTGGGAAGCAGCCAATTATATAATTGATTCGAAACATATTGGAAAAAATCATTTTACCAACCATAGTCACAGTCAGGACTCTAATCTGAACCTTTCCACTTTCGAAGCATATAAGGATAATGTTAGATTAGTAATCTTGTCACGGTTGAGTAAATGTAAGCTCATTCCACCGCGAAAGTGGAAAGGTTCAGGTTAGAGTCCTGACTGTGACTATGGTTGGTAAAATTATTTTTTCCAATATGTTTCGAATCAATTATATAATTAGCTGCTTTCCAACGAAAAATTTTAATAAAATAGTTACATTTTGTGTCATTTTAAGGACAAAACTAATTTGAACCAATTCTTGTTATCAGTCGATATTTTTGTTCATTTATATATTTTCGGTCCTGTCGTATCTAGAAAATTATTCTTCGCGGTTTTTTTCAAACAGTGATTCCTTTATAAATAATTAAATCCTAACGATTTTTGCCCCCTTATGTTCACAATAAAATAGTGAATAATATATGTCAGGCAGCGCTGCGACTGCTCTGATTGGTTGACTATATCTAAGAAAAAATAGCCAACCAATCAGGACAGCCGCAGTGCTGCCTGATATTATTCACTACTTAATTGCTGTGAATCCGGTGTGGACATCGGGGACAAAAATCGTTATGATTTAATTATTGATTAAGTAGTCGTCCACCATAACTCAAAAAAATTTAGTGACTTCTTTCTTTTTTAAACCATTAAAACATACGTCACTTCATACTGTGTTATTCTTGCAAACAAGAAAAAATAAACATTTTAGTAATTTCTAATTGATATTTAATTTCTTTTTCAGTTGATGTTCTTCGCGGCAGTATTGGCCGTAGCCCGTGCTGGTTACCTCGG
The DNA here is from genome assembly GCA_039654895.1 of Mongoloraphidia duomilia. NCBI lineage: Eukaryota > Metazoa > Arthropoda > Insecta > Raphidioptera > Raphidiidae > Mongoloraphidia > Mongoloraphidia duomilia. The sequence goes on along the minus strand of CM077522.1, from coordinate 2,876,261 downwards.
CGGTCCAGTAGGCTACGCAGCACCAGCAATAGCAGCCGCTCCCCCCGCATACTCTGCTCATCAAGCTCGTGTTTCCGCACCAGTAGCTGTCGCCGCCCCAGTAGCCCGTTACGCCGCCGCCGCTCCTTTAGCTTACGCTGCTCCCGTTGCTCGTTACGCCGCACCCGCTCCTCTAGCCTACGCCGCTCAAGTAGCCCGTCCCGTAGCTTATGCCGCACCCGTAGCTCATGCTGTAGCTCCAGCTCCTGTTGCTTACGCCGCTCAAGTAGCCCGTCCAGTAGCTTACGCAGCACCGGTAGCCCATGCACCAGTCGCTTACGCAGCTCCGGTGGCTCATGCTCCAGTCGCTTACGCCGCCAAGGCTGTTGTAGCCGAAGCATACGACCCGAATCCACAATACAGCTACTCATACGATGTTCAGGATGCGCTCACCGGTGACTCAAAGAGCCAACATGAATCCCGCAGCGGTGATGTAGTCCAAGGCAGTTACAGTTTGGTCGACCCAGACGGCACTCGTCGTACTGTTGAATACACTGCCGATCCAGTCAACGGTTTCAACGCCGTCGTTCACAAGGAACCACTCGTCGCTAAAGTTGCCGCCGCTCCCGTAGCTTATGCTGCACCAGCTGTAGCTAAAGTACATGCTCCCGTAGCTTATGCTGCACCGGCTGTCGCTAGAATCGCCGCTCCAGTAGCTTATGCGGCACATGCTGCCCCAGTTGCTTATGCTGCCCATGCTGCCCCAGTTGCTTATGCTGCCCCAGTAGCTTATGCCGCTCATGCTGCCCCAGCACCTTTTGGATACGCTAGCGCTTACCATGGAAAAGCCTTCCTTGGCTGAACTGATATTATTTTTAATTAGCTAGGAACATGTATATGAATTTTTTTATATTATTTATTTTGTAATTATCTAATTGTTTTTTATGTTGTGACAATATTATTTTTAGTAATGATTGAATAAAATTTTTACAACATATATTTAAATTTCTTTTTTCTTATGTTATATTTAAATATCTGGATGACCGAGCTTTGCTCGAATGAGTTCAAAAAAAATAGTACTTAAAGTTCCCATTTCATCAAAATCGTTAGTCGTTTTTAAGAAAAAAATTACATACCTATAAGTAGATAATATTATTAAACGTCAGTATACGTCATACTACATAACGTATGATCTACATATTTTATATAGGTAATATAAAAGTAATATACCTATTTATTTAAATATTAGTTAAAAAAATAACAACAATAAAATCTAAACATAATTATGTAAGTATAACTATGTTTAGATTTTATTGTTGTTATTTTTTTACTTTTCAAATAATTACTGATTATGTTAATAAGTTAAAGATTGATTGTCAGAGTAATTTGACATAAATAATGAAAATAGTTTGTTTTTTCTAAAGCCTACTCACCATACGACACTGTTTTATAACGTTAAAAAAACTGTTTTTTAAAATGATAAAATCGATAAGAAAACGAATTTTTCCAGGGATGAGACCTAGCTAAATCGATTTTTTGCCCCCCCCAAAACCCCTTTTCGGTAAATTTGATCCAAATCGTTAGAGGCCGTTTTCGAGAAAATATTTATATAGGTACATATATACAAGATTTGCTCGTTTAATAATATAGGGATAGTAAATATTTAATTTAGCGTATTTTGTAAGATAAATTAGTTATTTTGTAATCTTTGGTCAATTATGAACGCTTCGATTCTTTACGCAAATTTGTCAAAATTCACGAAGCGCATTTGATAGTTTCTAAATTAAATTGCAAATGCTACAAACCTGTAGATGTTGTATATATCTGGAGGCTAAAATATCTCTTGAAATAGATTTACGAAATATACGATACTGCTGTCGAATTATTCCAACCAAACATTTTAAATTCTCTACTTGATACAGATTAAAGTATATAACAGTAAATCTATTACCTCAAACAATTTTACACAACCACAACTCAAAGCATCTTGCTTAATTTCAAACAATAATAACATTTTTATAACAAATTGTTTTTTTACATGGTTACGGACCGTGCGTAAACAGTTGCATTATAAGTCCTGTATAAAAAGCCTTTTTCGACACGGGTTTAAGCATCTTCGTTCATTTAAAAAAATAATAACATTTTTATAACAAATTGTGTTTTTACATGGTTACGGACCGTGCGTAAACAGTCGCATTATAAGCCGTGTGAGAAAAGCCCTTTTTCGACACGGGTTTCAGCATCTTCGTTTATTTCAGAAAATAATAACATTTTTAAAACAAATTGTGTTTTACATGGTTACGGACCGTGCGTAAACAGTCGCATTATAAGCCGTGTGTAAAAAGCCCTTTTTGTCCGTCACCGTGAATGGAATAAGTCCGTGCAATAAGGATTTTACTGTAATCATGAAAAATCGTTTCAGGAATATTTCTACCTGAAAGTATTTTTTTAGCGAATAAAATTTTACCGTAGACCAATAATGTTAAAAGATTACATCGACAAAGCGGAAACAGATAGTCTATACTAGACTAGACTAACGGTTTGCACCAGTGGTCTTAAAACTGTGCGCCGCGACTTCTTGAGAAAGTGGGGAATTTTGCCAGGAGACTACAGAAAACTACAAAAACTAAAAACTAGGGCGCGGTTTTATGAAACCACGGTGCAAATGAAACATTATTGCCATAACCCATCAGGATTCGGCAACCTTTTGAGACGGAAGAGCCAAAAGTTACAATTTACAAAATTTCCCAGTTTTTAAAGAGCTACTAACTTTTTTATTTCAATATTATGGTATTTGTTTAGGATTAGGTATATAAAAAAAAGTTCTGATTGCGACCGTTGACGACACAGTGCACCAATAACTAAACAAACAGAACAGTGTTGCTACATTTAAAAAATGTCAGCTGTCCGTATACTCTCTTCTCCACCTATATTCTCACTGTTCTCTGTTGAGTGTTTTTATCCTGTTTAAAGTTTTTTTTTGCAGTATAATATTTTTTATGAGTTTTGAAAATAAAATAATATAATTATTAATATTTGCGCATGGAACTGGAGAGCCGCATCTTGACATTGTTGTGTCTTTTTGAGTCAACATAATACTCTACATGTCGACACAACATTGTTTTGTTTTGGTAGTTTCTATTAGCTACGCTTTTGAAACAAACAAATAATTCAAAATTATAATTTTGAATTACTTGTTTGTTTTATAACATCATAAGAGCCGCTTGCGGCTCGCGAGCCGCAGGCTGCCGACCCCTGGCCCTGCCATAACCCTAAACGCTTTTAACCCAAAAGAAAGATGGTATATAATTGTATACATTTTTAGAGTGTTAGGTCTCCAAGTCACTATATGAATAATAAGAAGTATTAGAAATACCTTGTATTAACCACACCTGAAGATGGCAACTCGTTGCTGAAACGCGTCGTGTTAACAACATATGAAGTCACAAGACGGACACCAAAAAATACAAGGTATTTCTAATACTTCTTATTATTATATATAATTTTGTTTAAGTAATGTAATTTGAACCCTGATCAGTATGGAGACGAACGTAAAAATCCAGATTCTATTGTTGTTGGTCAATGGGTATTTGATGTGCTTCTCGGCTGAATATTCGTACGATATAATTATGAACCTAAATTATTAAAAATTATTTTTTCCTTTATAGTGCATTTAAATAAAAAACTCGGGTCGCAGTGCCAAACCCTGCCGACAATATAGTGTATTTGCAAATACAGGCCTTGTGGCTTTAATACGTGAACTTAAGTTTGTTTTTGGACAAAATAAAAAATTTAACCCCTTAATACATCCCTTAAAATAATATTTTTTTCTTAATTGCAATATTATTATCAATGCAACCTCTGTACCACATTAAATACACCCTTTCATAAGTAAATCCGTATCAACAAACCAGTGTTTTCATAAAATTTGAAAGTCCGGTCCTGTCGGGCCGATTTTATTAAAATTTTAGCAGCACGTTTTAATCTTTACTAAAGAGTTAAATTTCAATTTTGAAACGATTCTGACAAATTTTTCGGTATTTTTGGGCCCAAAAACTTTTTGGAACCCCTAAATACAACCCTGAAAATGGTCCGATCGGGCCCATTTTAAATAGGCTTCTTGCGGTGATGGGTTCCAATGTGTGTACCAAATTTCGTTTCAATCGATTAAGTCTGTCGAGAGTTATCGTGTACACACATATATATATATAAATATATATATATATAAATATATAAATATATAAATATATATATATATATAAATATATACATACATATATATATAAACATTTCCAAAAATGGTGCCAAATTGTTCAGGAGGCTATGAAACGTCGAGAAATTTTGGTCCGACCCCTAGGTCCCGCCATCCGACCGACGCCAATAGTGTATGTGCCATATTATGGCAAATACACTAAAAAGCTTGTCTCTAAAAAGTTTACTAATATTTATTTTGTTCATTTTAGTCTTTCAAAATTTTACCCCCCCTTTGACACCCATAGGGGTTGAATTTCGAAAAATCCTTTCTTAGTGGATGTTTAAAGTCAGAAAAGGAACCAACTGTCCAAATTTCAAGTTTCTAGCTTCAGCGATTTGGCCTGAGCGTTGATTAGTCAAAAAAAAACCTACATCCCCGTTTGAACCCCTTAGGTTTCTAAAAACGATTTATTCATGTATTGTCATCGGGAATACATATGTGTACAAAATTTCAAATCGATCGGATACGTGGAAGTCGTTCAAAATTCACTTGCAAGATTTGACCTAAACAAACAAACTAACATACCATTGCAAGTTAAATAAAAGCTTGTAAAAAGAAGTATTTATAAAAATTAAAGTTTGAGAGCTTGTGGTTTGGATGGTATCCGAGAACACCTTTAAGTGAGTGGCGCTCTTAAAGCTTTAACGAGATAAACTTGAACTTCAATATTATCCGCTTTATCAACTTTATTTATTGAGTTACTTCTCACGATAACGCCAGTAAACACTTGACGAAGAAATTAAATTTGTTGGAACGAAAAGATACAACAAAAATAATTGATTTTGTAGCACAAGCGAGCCATAATACCTCAACCTATACCCAGCGATGTAGCTTAGTGGTACAGCACTAGACTCGCATTGGGAAGGTACTGGGTTCGAATCCCGGCGGGGGCAGATGTGGCTAGGACTTTTTCCTACTGCTTCACGCCGAGAAACGGTAATTCCTGTACCGGCCATCTTGTTTGAGGTTTTCCATGGTTTCCCTCAATAATTCCAGATGAATATCGAGATGGTTCCTTATTCAAGGCCATGGCCGATTACCTGTCAAACTCCTATGCTCCCAAAGTTGCCTACCTTATCCTAATGTCCTATAATTCCTCCATTCGCACATTGCTACTAATTAAGTTGAAGTATAAAAATGTATAAAACGGGAAGTGGTAAAAATGTAAAATAGTAATGGTGCGAATGGCGTCTGTTATGACATAATGTCGAGAAACGGACGTTAAACGCACTATTATTATTATTATTATTATTATTATTATACTATTATAAAATAGCAACGGACTTCTATCTGTAATTTATTTTGCGGATTTTTCGGCTATTTTGATATCTCAACGATAGAATGCATTTCAAAATTTTTCTATATTAAGGATCTATGTTTTTTTATGTATGTTCACCGATTTCTTCTGTATTTGTGAACCGATTTTGATGATTATTGTCTTACTTAATAAAGCATACCTTCGGGGTGGTCCTACATAAATTTTACTTAAATCGGTCCAGTAGTTAGACTGATTTTAATAAAAAGTGAGTAACGGACTGTAACACCGTTAAGGTAAATGTCAAATATCAAGACAGAAGTCGGTTAATAACGTGCAAACCACGTATTGTAAAGCCGTTAAAAAGTAAAAAATAAAAAAAAAATTACAAAAAAAACCTTCAAAAAACCACTAAAAAGAGGAAAATAATAAAATTTTGAGATCGACGCCAATTTAATAAAATATGAAGTTGGTTAAAAAGTACCCATAAATATTAATTATTATACTTTACTTTTTAACTGACTTCATAATTTATTAACTTCCCACTGGAAGTTATTGTAATGGGTCCGAAAATCGAAATCAAAAAGGAAAAAAAATTTTTATATTTCAAGGTCACTACACTATTTTTACACTACTTTTAGAAAGATGTCTGTGTGTGTGTGTGTGTGTGTGTGTGTGTGTACGTACGTACGTACGTACGTACGTACGTATGTGTCCATTTCTTTCTAAGACGAAATCTCGAGAACGAAAAATGATATCGACTACGTTGGGGTGCCAATCGACGCGTATTAACGTAAATATGATCTGAAAGGAATTTTTTTAAAATCGGTTCAGCCGTTCTTTTTTCTTAACCAAATAACCTCCAAAAAAGTAGATTTTACGCAATATCTCGCGAATAAAAAATTATATCGACTTCGTAAGGGTGTCAATCGAGGCGTGTTAACGTCATTTTGATCCGACATAAATTTTATAAAAATCGGTTCAGCCGTTTTTTTTTTTTTTTTTTTTTTTTTAATTATTGATGTTTTAATGATTAAAATGATTCCTTTTCTGTGTAATATCTAATTTAATTATTATTATTAAATATTTATCAAACTGGGAAGTTCGTCGTGTGGACCTCAAGGGTCGCACTTTAGTTCTAATAAACGACCCACCTCACGGCTTGTTAAATTTGTGCCGACCTCAATTTTTTTTTTATATAATAAGAAGCGCAGCTACTAGATCAAAATTTTATTATTTTCCTTTTTTAGTGACTGTTTTGAAGGTGGTTTTTTTCGTTATTTTTTTTATATCTTTATTAATTAAAGAGCTTAAAACATTTGCTTTATAAAAGAGATTGATTACGTATATCAACAATCTTTTGTTGTTTTTAATAATGGATTCATAAAAGGGAAAAAATGTATTTATAAAACGAGCCCACAGGTATAAAAATTCAAAATGTGTTGAACGGTAACCACTCGTTTGCTCTTTTTTATTGCAACAATCTTATGTTTATTTTTTGTTCCATTATTTATTGGAATTTTTAAATATATACAAATTTTCTACCTTTGCTTTTAAAACAGCTTTTATTATTTCGTAATTAGTTAAATTAAAAAAGCACATTTTATACACAACAATGGGGGAAGCTTTTTAAGTTATAAATGATGTAAAATCGATAGACTAGTTCTATCTACTTATGATTGTTCACATATGAATACATAATTTATTTATGCGTATACAGGCTGTCTGATAAAACAGTGCATCACATATTTCTGAAGTGAAAACTTCCTTAGGCGAGCTTTGCCTGGTCGGTTAACAACAGATATGTGAAACGCACCCGACGGTGACTATCGGGGTTACTCGGCTCAAACACGAACACGTATTTGCAATATGCTGGTAATAGTGTGTAGTTCATAAGTGTGCTAATAGATGAAACTAAAAACTTAATACGAGTAAAAAGTCATTTGTAGTTCACAAGTGCGCTAACAGATGACACTAAAACATATATTTTGTAGTTTACAAGTTCACAATATTATCTTTAAGGTATTATATTCATTAAATTTAATTGTATAAGCCGATTAATATATTTATCATTAAACTGTGTTATTAAAAAATTATGTATATATTTTAAAATTAGAAAATCTAAAGTTTTTACTTATGTCGTGTGGTCATAAGCACACACCCATTTTTTTCTATACCTCTCAATGGTAGCATTATTGTTAATTTAAAAATATATTTAAAAGATAGTTCTAAAGGAAAAATATTACTTAAATATTCCGAAGTGAAAGATATTTTTTTTATTCAAAACATTTACTTCAGTAAAAAAATTTTTACCGATGAACATGGGCGTACGCATGGGAGGGCAACTGCCCTCGCCTCTGTGATTCACCTTATACACGAACATCCAGTTAATAGCTCTTGCCCCCCCTCTTAAAATCTGAGTACGCCTTTGTTGATGAAAGTTATTATTTTTTTTGTAATAATGCGAAAACTATTTCTGGAAAATTTTACGTTATTTTTAAAACGATACCATAGTTTCAGCAGCAATAATACTTTTTATGAAACACCCTGTATATAGAGACACTATTAAGCTCTTGAAACCCCCTGCATAATAAGGATAATGAAGTACATACATAACGCAGTGACGTACGTTTCATTTTAACATGCATTGTGTGTGTGTTTTTAAAGACCACCAACAGTTAAGGTTATTTGGACCTAGCACCAATTCACATTTTCAATTCATTCTTTTTTAATAATAAATTATAAATCCAATTGACACTTTTACCAGATCTCGGGCTAGAACCCGAGACCTGGGGACTTGTAATAGAGGAACCATAGCAACGCCATGTAAACAACAGCATTGCTAAACGCTCGGCCATTCTCAAGCCCTTTTAACATGCATAATATTAATTTATTCCAACTTATACCACTGTCGCTCGAAGAGCTCAAAAATCTACTTTTGGGTAGATATATTATCAAGTGCTTCGAACTCAAAGCGCTTGAAAATAGCGGAAAGTTCCAGGGATGGCCTGCAGGGTCAACCGATTTTTTAACTTCCCATTGGAAGTTATTGTAATGGGTCCGAAAATCGAAATCAAAATGTATAACAAATTTTTGTTTCAAGGTCACTACACTATTTTTACACTATTTTTAGAAAGATGTCTGTGTGCGTGTACGTACGTAGGTATGTGTCCATTTCTTTCTAAGACGAAATCTCGAGAATTAAAAATGATATCGACTACGTTAGGGTGCCAATCGACGAGTATTAACGTAAATATGATCTGAAAGAAATTTTTTCAAAATCGGTTCAGCCGTTCTTTTTTCTTAACCAAATAGACTCCAAAAAAGTAGATTTTACACAATATCTCGCGAATAAAAAATTATATCGACTTCGTAAGGGTGTCAATCGAGGCGTGTTAACGTCATTTTGATCCGACATAAATTTTATAAAAATTGGTTCAGCCGTTTTTTTTTTTTAATTATTGTTAAAAATAAATAATAATTATGTTTTAATGATTAAAATGATTACTTTTCTGTGTAATATCTAATTTAATTATTGTTATTAAATATTCATCAAACTGGGAAGTTCGTCATGTGGACCTCAAGGGTCGCACTTTAGTCCTAATAAACGACCCACCTCACGGCTTGTTTCTATTAAAATAATGTTCGCACGCGCACGCCACTGATATAATTTAAATTCTAACGTAATACTAGCTGCTTAGTACTTGTGTTTAACAAGGCGACTGTGGTAACGTCAAAATACCTGCTACTATAGGTTAAAGCCACGTTCAAAATAAATTTGTGGAGTTTTCTTTGTCTTATGGAAATAATATCAGTATATTTTACATCATAAACGTCCGGCGTTTATTCTGAAAGTTTCTTTAACCTGTAGAGAAACCTAGGTAATTTTATAACCTTACTTTTAAATACTGAACTTTATTTAATAAGTACACACGTTATGAGAATTTCGCCGTCGAAAAAGACGTGTAATTTTTTAAAGGAAGTCTGAAAGAGGTAGCTTTTCATTTACAAAATATAAATTATGCAAGAAGATTAATTTTGTTCTTAAAATAGTTACAGGACGTTGGAGAATTACTTTTCTCCACTCCTCACTATTTCAGTTCTTTTTATTTAACTTGCAATGTATGTTAGTTTGTGTGTTGGTTTGTTTGTTTAGGTCAAAACTTGTAAGTCAATTTTGAAGGACTTTCATGTATCCGATCGATTTGAAATTTTGTATACATATGTATTCCCGATGACAATACATGAATAAATCCTTTTTAGAAATAAATTCAACCCCTAAAGGGTTCAAACGGGGATGTAGGGTTTTTATGACTAATCAACGCCCAGGCCAAATCGCTGAAGCTATAAACTTGAAATTTGGACAGTTGGTTCCTTTTCTGACGTAAGCATCCACTAAGAAATGATTTTTCGAAAATCCCTACGGGTGTCAAAGGGGGGTAAAATTTTGAAAGACTAAAATGAACAAAATAAATATTAGAAAAAAAAACTTTTTAGAGACAAGCTTTTATTTAAATGCACTAAAAAGGAAAAAATAATTTTTAATAATTTAGGTTCATACTAATTATAAAAGCGTGGGTCGTGACTAATAAACTATCATAGAGTTCACGACCCACGCTTTTATAATTATGAACCTAAATTATTAAAAATTATTTTTTCCTTTTTTAGTGTATTTAAATAAAAGCTTGTCTCTAAAAAGTTTTTTTTACTAATATTTATTTGATACAATGCAACCCCCCAGGGGAGACATTAGGATGTAGTTGTTATCGCAATTGCAATGTTCTTTGGGAGTTAGCGCTCCCAGGGACCGGAACTCGTACCAGTCGGTTTGTGTATATGCCGGCTGGCAGATTTTAATACACAAATATGTTATTTGTTGTGTTGAAGACGCTAATGACCTGAGTTGTCGACGCGTCTATAATCTACAATAAATAAAAAAAAAATTAAGATACAATTCGCAAAATAAATTACTAACTAAAATCACAGAGGAGGTATATTTTTTCGAAGTGAATACTTCTTATGCGACTCTGGACGAAATTCAGAAAAAAATACTTATAATAAAAATATATTTAGTTGTTTATATGGTTGTCAGATGTGGATGATATATTGTGTCCGCCAAATTTAGATGATTTTTTGTTATTTAGTTTTATATATTTAAATTTTCAGATAGTTTTGAATTTCGTTTACAGACACAACACACAGCTCTCACACATATTCTGTACGATACGTGATTGTTGTAGTGTATTATCCGTTATAAATTTGACCTTGACCTATTCACAGCGAGGTCAGCAAAATGCTGGGTGCTTCGCCGCCGCGCCTTTTGATGCGCCACGCTGGCTCTGGCAGCCGGGAGAAGGGACGTCCCAAGTAGGATCAAATCTGTCGTTTAACAGTTACAAGCTTTAAATCGCGCTTGCTAGATAAAGCTGCGTATACTGTGACAGCTGACAGGTGTACCTACTAAAAAAGCATAGCCTGATATTTCACTTTTTGAAATTTTATAACTTTCGCAAAGATCGTAAATAAATCGAAATGACGTTACAATGCCCTATACCAGGGGTCGGCAAGTAATTATAGGTAGGGTTCGGATACTGTTGAAAATTTTTATCGAGGTCCAAAAAAAAAAACTCATATTCTTTACTAATTTTTTATTTTAATTTTCACTCACAAAATAATATGAAATACAATAGATAGGCATAATTGTATTCAAAAATCAATGGGAGAAATTACATTTGCGGTCTTGAGTCAGTTTTTTAAAGTTAGGTTCACGCGGGGAGCAGCTTATGCGAGGAGTGTTTCAAGGTGGGCGGTCGTTAATCTTGAGTGATATTAGTTCTTCAAAATGTGCCTCTTTGTTACCGCCACAAAGCACTCGAAAATAAAACTTTCGTAGCGGAAAATACAAAAAAATATTTTTTAAATAATTCAAAAAAATTTTGGTGGTCCAGTTTTGACCTTCCGCGGTCCGGCCTTGGATCGCGGTCCGCCAGTTGCCGATCCCTGCCCTATACAGTCGAACTTCGATAACTCGAACCATGACTTGCCACAAAAAAATTCGAGTTATCAAAACTTCGAGTTATCAAAAAATATTAATTTTTACTCTTGACGCTATTGCCAACTAATTTTGTTCGAGTTATCAAGAATTCGAGTTGTCGAAGTTCTACTGAAGTCAGGGCCGACTTAAGCTATAGGCGAACTAGGCGGCCGCCTAAGGCGGCATCTTCAGGGGGGCGGCAAAATTGTTAACTGGCAATGTTTTATTTCAACATTAAAAAAAATGTTTTTTGATAATTTATTTATACCTGTGAGTACTTCATATTTGAATACTTCACAACATCATAATAAAGTAAAATAATAATTTATAATTATTACTGTTTCAACAGTTTTTAACTGTCACGTCAATTTCATATTTCGTACTTCAAGAAAAGGAATGCTAACTTCAGTAAAGGGCGCCAGCTGACAGCTTTATAGTAGAGTTGGCGCCCTCTAACTGCACCTTACTGATCACTCCAACAGAGTGCGCTAGTTAATTATATTATTTAGCAATATTCCTTTTCACTTTGATATGAATTGCTGAAAAGGGGGGCGCAAATTCAATCTTGCTTATAGGGCGCATAGTTAGATTAAGCTGGCCCTGACTGTATAGTTATGTATATTGAAACTGATAGTGATATCAATGTATAATTAAACTGTATAAATTTTGAAACTGAACGCTGGCCAATTGGTGATTAAGTAGAAAAAATAGTTGGGTACCTAACATACATATATAATTTTATTGTACAAGCGACACATAATTCAATATAGCTGCTTATGCATACTGTGGTCTGTGGAAATAAAAATATTAGTAAAAAAAACTTTTTAGAGACAAGCTGTTATTTAAATGCACTAAAAAGGAAAAAATAATTTTTAATAAATGATAGATGAAGAGTTTGCATAATGAACGGGCCAGAAATCAAACTAAAGACTAGAAAATAAAAATAGGTAAAAAAACTTTTAAGTTAAACGGTTTTATTTTAAATCATCAGCTGTACTAAAAACTAGAAAATAATTAGGACACAAACCAAGGGGCACTTTGTGTCGCTGCGTCAGCGGAATAAGTAATAAAAACGTGGGGCGCATAAAAATATGTATAACGACTGTATAGTAATTTTTAAATAAGAACAGCTTGGCTAGAAAAATGTGTTTGAACCAAGCCCACCAACAGAAATATTTCAAATGCGCCCCACGTTTTTATTACTAATTATTTTCTAGTTTTTGGTTCAGCTGATGATTTAAAATAAAACCGTTTAACTTAAAAGTATTTTTACCTATTTTTATTTATAATGAAAAAAATATTTAAATTTAATCTACGCTTATATTTTAGTTAACTGACGTTTTTGCAAGTTGTTTTATCACTCAATCTGCTGCATAATTGATTATTTATAGCTTATGGTAGGTGGTGAAGTTTCCAATGAAAGAATAATACCAAAAGATTCGATATTTTGTTGCTTGATAACTTTGACAGTTGGCAACTTTTTAGAGGCAAACAAAAACAATATTCAGTTAAAAGTAATCAAACTTTACTACTAAACTTGTATAACGACAGACCTACCAACGTGGCAAAAATGACTTTTATCTTTTGTTTCCAACTTTTGTTGTGATACTGCTGTATTATCATTTATCATTCTTTTTATTTTTACTTCAAAAACATTCATTCAACTGACTAGGTGTTTTGTTTTACTTAAAAATTGATTGTGTTTTATTATTAACTGTTTATTGATGATTAATTTCTTTAGATCAGCAAAAAAATTCAACTATAGATGATAAGTATATTATTATACAAACCGTGAGGTGGGTCGTATATTAGGACTTAAGTGCGACCCTTGAGGTCCACACGACGAACTTCCCAGTTAGATAAATATTTAATAATAATAATTGAATTAGATATTACACAGAAAAGTAATCATTTTAATCATTAAAACATAATTATTATTTATTTTTAACAATAATTAAAAAAAAAAAAAACGGCTGAATCGATTTTTATAAAATTTATGTCGGATTAAAATGACGTTAACACGCCTCGATTGACACCCTTACGAAGTCGATATAATTTTTTATTCGCGAGATATTGTGTAAAATCTACTTTTTTGGATACGGAAAAATTTTGAAACACTAAAAAGAACAAAATAAAATATACTTAAGCAAAAAAAACTTTTTAATTCAATGAATAAATGCGTTAATTTTTTACCCCTACCTTAAACTTCTTATTTTTATTATTGTACAGAACCCTCGGTGCGCGAGTCTGATTCGCACTAAATATTTATATAGATTCCTAAAAATTTTGCGAATTGGGTTAAGGAATAAATAATAGTAACATTGACATTCCGGAGAGAATTTTGACATTAAGAAGATTCCATTAGCTAAAGTTAACCTTTGCAGTTGACTATTAAATAAATACGAGCAGCATTAAAGCTGAAATAAAGGAAACTTAAGAAGTACTGCATTACAATATCGTATACAGTACTGTACAATGCAAGCTCTAAGCTTTACAGTACGATATTTCATAGGATAGCGCAATCCGCAAGCATTCGTGAAAGTCCGTGGATTGCCGAGTAGCGCGCCAGTAGCGAGTTTGAAACCACACACGGACATAATCTGTGAATCGAGGGTATTAAGTCGAAAGGACGTTATAAAATTATATAGGCGTCCTATTTGAAAACTTTAGGGCTTAAAAATAGCGTAGCGTAGGATTTCGATTTTGAAAACAGACGAGTCATGAACACGCCTTTATGAACAAGTGATACCTCCACTTGTTCATAAAGGCGTGTTCATGACTCGTCTGTTTTCAAAATCGAAATCCTAGTTTTTAATCCGATTGGACACAGCGTGGTCACTCTTTGTACTAATTAAAAAATTAGTTTTCATTTGAGTTGCATTTCTGTAAAGTTACTGAAAGAAAAGCAAGAAGGTAAATCTTTAAATTAAACGAATATTTAATAAAAAAACTTAAATACTTTAGTGATCAGTTTTAATTATTTAATTATTTTAACAAGAGCTATTTAAAGGGCTTGAAAATAGCCGAGAGTGTAGCTATGCTGTTGTTTACATGGCGTTGCTATGGTTCCTCTTATACAAGTTCCCAGTTCCCGGGTTCTAGCCCAAGAGTTGGTAAAAGTGTCAATTGGATTTTCAATTTATTATTAAAAAAAATAATAATGAATTGAAAATATGAATTGGTGCTAGGCCCAAATATTCTTAGCTGTTGGTGATCTTTAAAACACAATAAAAAGAGCTATTTAACAAAAAACATTTTGAAAAAAAAAATCCGATCACGCCTATCAAAATTAAAAAAAACAGGCTTTCAGTACGGGATACTAGTGACATCTAAATAATGATGCATTATCAGATATGCATAGGTTAAGACGTAACTAAAATTAAAAAAATAATTTTTAATACTGTAGGTTCATATGTAATTATTAAAGCGTGGGTCGTGACTAATAAACAATCATAGAGTTTACAACTTAGGCTTTTATAATAATTATGAACCTAAATTATTAAAAATATTAGTAAAAAAGAACTTTTCAGAGACAAGCTTTTATTTAAATGCACTAAAAAGGAAAAAATAATTTTTAATAATTTATGTTCATAATTATAAAAGCGTGGGTCGTGAACTCTATGATAGTTTTTTTGTCACGACCCACGCTTTTATAATTATTATGAACTTAAATTATTAAAAATTATTTTTTCCTTTTTAGTGCATTTAAATAAAAGCTTGTCACTAATATTTATATTGTCCATTTTAGTCTTTCAAAATTTTACCCTCACCCCCTTTGACACCCGTAGGGATTGAATTTCGAAAAATCCTTTCTTAGTGGATGGCTTACGTCAGAAAAGGAACCAACTGTCCAAATTTCAAGTTTCTAGCCTCAGCGATTTGGCCTGGACGTTGATTAATCAAAAAAACCCTGCATCCTCGTTTGAACCCCTTAGGGGTTTAATTTATTTCTAAAAACGATTTATTCATGTATTGTCATACATATGTGTACAAAATTTCAAATCGATCGGATACGTGGAAGTCGTTCAAAATTGACATGCAAGATTTGACCTAAACAAACAAACACACAAACAAACTAACATACATTGCAAGTTAAATAAAAGCTTATAAAAATTATTTTTCCCTTTTTAGTACATTTCAATAAAAGCTTGCCTTCAAAAAGTTTTTTTTACTTATATTTTTGACAAAATGAACGCGATGTCAGCTTCCCCAACATTTTCCTTGCATAATCTATATTAGGGCTGTGTTGTTAGTGTATTTGCCATATGGCACATACACTATTGGCGTCGGTCGGATGGCGGGACCTAGGGGTCGGACCAAAATTTCTCGACGTTTCATAGCCTCCTGAACACTTTGGCACCATTTTTAAAAATGTCTGTTTATATATGTATATATATATATATATATATATATATATATATATATATATATATATATATATATATATATATATATATATATATATATTTGGATATATATATATATATATATATAGTGTGTGCGGGCTATAACTTTCGAAAGAGTTAATTGATTTTGACGAAATTTGGTAGGCACGTTGAAATCCATCACCGCACGAAGCCTATTTAAAATGGGCCCAATCGGACCATTTTAAGGGTTGTTTTTAGGGGTTAAAAAATGTTTTTGGACCCAAAAATGCCGAAACAATTCTCAGAATCGTTTCAAAATTGAAATTTAACCCTTAAGTAACGATTAAAATGTGCTGCTAAAATTTTAATAAAATCGGCCCGACAGGACCGGACTTACAAATTTTATAAAAACACTAGTTTGCGGATAGTGCTTTACTTACTGAAGGGTGTATTTAATTTGGTACCGAGGTTGCATTGATAAAAATATTGAAATTAAGAAAAAAAATATTATTTTAAGGGATGTATTAAGGGGTTAAATTTTTTATTTTGTTCAAAAACAAACTTAAGTTCATATAATAAAGCCACAATGCCAGTATTAGCAAATACACTATATTGTCGGCAGGGTTTTGGCACTGCGACCCGAGTTGTTTTTTTTTAATCCCGTCGAGCGACGTCACTACTCGTGTCTGGATATGTGTTTAGGTTATACGGTTAGTAGCGGGTATAGCGGCGGGTCTGCCAAGCCCGGCGCAATAGTGGGGCGCAATAACAAACAGATATAGTTGCGATACGCTGCGGCAAACGTACGTACACATCGCTACTTACTTGTTAGCGTTTCGACGTCGTCCGACGTCGTTGTTTAAACCGACGCGCTCTTTGCTTTATCTATATACCTGCAACGTTACACCTGGTCTAGTTGTTTATAGTCCATTTAAATTTATTACTATAAAACAAAAAATTAAAACGGCCTACTCTAATCATAAAATGATTTTATTTGAATGTTATTAAAATAATGTGCTTGTTTGATAAAGTTTGATTTTGTGTTAGATATTAATTGATATTAGATTATTAAAAGTGCAAAAATTAATTTTACATTTAAGTGTGAATAAAATTAGATAAATGTAATATTTTGTTTATAATATTTGGTGTTATATAAAAGTTTTTTTATATTAGTGTTTTTTGAAATTGTACTGTTTTGTGAGAAATTAATTGGTATACGTATTTTTAAAAGGTAATGGGATTTTTACACGCAGCATGTTTTTGTTTTTGAAAAACCGTATAAATATAATAAATGTCATTAAATAATAAAATAAATTATACAGCATGACCTTGCTAATCCGATCAAACTTAATATGGAATTGTTATTTGTTGAATTTTATTTTTGTGCCTTTTAACACTGAGCAGGCCCGGATTTATGCCTAGGCCAACAAGGCACCGGCCTAGGGACCTAGTCGCCGAGGGGGCGCCGGCCAGGGCGGAGATGGAAATTGTAGAAAAAAATGCTGCAAGATAACCCAATTAGCGGCTTTTTTTTGCTAAATTTCCATCCAATTCCATTTTTTTCTCTTTTTTTTGGGCCCAACTGTTAAGTGCCTAGGGGCCCCGAGTCTTTAAGTCTGGGCCTGACACTGAGCATTTTTTAAACAAACGAGCAGCAACGTTCAATTGTTCGCTTCAATTATTGTTCTTTTTTCAAAATTTGTTATTTTTAAACATTTAATGTTCTGTTTTTAATTAATTTAAAATCGTGTTTTTTTTAATTACAACTTTTAAATATAAGGGTACTACTGTTTTAGATGTACTACAGTTTATAGACTATCTGGACTAAATTTACTATTACCAAAAATTTCGTCTGTCTACCTGTTTGTCAGTTAACTAAAAAAACTACTGAACCGATTTTGATCGGACAAAAAACCGACAATAACTCGAGGGAAGGCGTGGGTAAAGACTAGTTATAAATACAAAAATAAAGATAGTTTCTTACCACAACAGTTTTATTGATGGATGTACATTTCGAAAGCTATGCTTTCATCTTCAGCAAACACTACACATGTATATAGATGAAAGCATAGCTTTCGAAATGTACATCCATCAATAAAACTGTTGTGGTAAGAAACTATCTTTATTTTTGTATTTATAACTAGTCTTTACCCACGCCTTCCCTCGAGTTATTGTCGGTTTTTTGTCCGATCAAAATCGGTTCAGTAGTTTTTTTAGTTAACTGACAAACAGATAGACAGACGAAATTTTTACATCCATCAATAAAACTGTTGTGGTAAGAAGTAACTATCTTTATTTTTGTTTTTATTCCAGCCACAGTGCTCATATATTTTTATTAGTTATAAATATTGACGAAAAAATTATTTTTTCAAAATTCAGGTTTTCTTTTTGCCCATGTAAAAAAATTAGGATGCACATTGCACAATTCTAAATATGGTCAAGGTGCAAGGTCATCTGACAATACTTACAAGGCAGAGTTTAAGTGGTTCGTGATAGCAAGGTTTTACTGTATTTTCTTAAATTAAAATTTCGAAGTTATGTATAAAAATAAATTAAAACAATGTGATTATAATTAATACTTTAAAAAATAAATTTTTAAGTTCTAGTTTTTGAACTAATTAAAAACCTTATTTTAGAACGAGCATTCTAAAAATGTTTTGTCGAAAAACAACAAATTTTGTATAAGTACCTACTTCGAAGGTAACCAAATTTGACAAATGATTTTTTTATGATTTTACTCCCACATTTTACCAACGCATTTTACCAACGCATTTTTTTGTTTAGATTAAACTAAAAATTTTAAAATTAAGTGAATTCGCGAGAGTTTTAAAAAATAAACTGTTTAAAGTTTAGGTCACTCCAAAATAGATAAAATATGAATTTTGGAGAAACATTAAACAAATGAAAGTAAATTCCATTTTAGAAATTGTAATACAAGTTAAATATTTTGTTGAGGTTTATTTTTCCGAAAGTTTATATAGGTTTTTATGAATCTAAAATTATATTTTTGCCATACCCACTATAAAACAGCTGCTTTACATGCGTGTATGTATGCACGGAATGGGTCAGTTAACAGGCAGATGTAGAAAATAAACAGTTTCCATATAGTGATTTATGTTTATTCACTCTGATCCGTTAGCTTGTATGTGTGTTTTAAAGACCACCAACAGCTAAGGCTATTTGGGCTTAGCACCAATTCATATTTTCAATTCATTTTTTTTTTTAATAATAAACTGAAAATACAATTGGCACTTTTACCAGCTCTCGGGCTAGAACCCGGGAACTGGGGAATTGCAATAGAGGAACCATAGCAACGCCATGTAAACAATAGCATTCCTACACGTTCGGCTATTCTCAAGCTCTGATGATCCGTTAGCTATTACCTATTCACGGCCTGCTACAAATGTGAAGTTGGCGACGCAAATGAACTGTCAAAAATTTTGAAAATAGGTACTAAATTTGAAGTGAAAAGCAGCTATTTTATAATGGGTATGGCAAAAAATACCATTATATATCTAGTGCGTAATGATGTTATGACTCGTGTGACTGTTAAAACTCGCTAAATCGCTCGTTTTAACATACTGTCACTACTCGTCAATAATATCTCATTATGTCACTAGATATACAATTTACTATTTTATGAATTCAAAAATATATTTCACTGATTTAAACTATTTGACGTAGAAGTCAAAAAACGCGAATGCAAAAAAAGTAAATTCGTGATAAATTTCTTCTTAAATAAGTTTTAGTGTCATCTGTTAGCGCACTTGTGAACTACAAATGATTTTTTACTCGTATTAAGTTTTTAGTGTCATCTATTAGCACACTTATGAACTACACACTATTACCAACTAATTGCAAATACGTGTTAGTGTTTGAAACGAGTAACTCCGATTGTCACCATCGGGTGCGTTTCACATCACTGTTGTTAACTGTCCAGACAAAGCGCGCCTATAAAGAAGTTTTCACTTCAAAAACTTTAGCCCGGTTCTGTTTGTCAATTACATATATTTCGAAGCCTAATGATGACAAATTAATGATAAATAAAATAAACCTGTAGATTTAATCTTTATAATGCATAGGTTTACATTTTTAATGATGCGGTAAAATTTCTTTATACTAACATTCAATGACTATTTACATGGAAATTACTGGAAATAAAATATTGTTCAGATATTTTATTTCCAGCTCTTTATGAATAGAAAACTAATAATCAATACAAATAAATAAAATCGTAATTTTGTCTGTAGGTATATATTTGAAAGTTTTAATGAAATTTCAACTTTAATGTATTGTTACAAAACTGTTTTCTGAGTTGGCGGAATAAATATTTATTTACAATAATTAAAAACACAATAATAATGAATGCAACAACGAAAAGTCAGTTCTAACAATCAACACAAGTAAACAATAACTAAACAGTAATTACAAGCAAAACAAAACAACTATATACAATGACTCGTAATTATTACCACTACACTAGTATTTATTTTATCAATTTGGTTATTTATAACACGGCACTATTTATTTCTCATCCACCGTCGACTTGAATGCGTGACTCACCGTTGACTGATTGATTCACTCACTCGCACTGGCTGTTTATATATGCTGCGTGGCATAAGCCTAATGTATTCTCGCTTTCTCTAGAACTTTCGCGCAGGTACCACTTGTTCAGTAAGCAGACCCCGTTTCTCAGAACTCTTGCCTGCCGTTTATATACAGGGTGATCCATAACAGTATCTACAGTTTATATGATGTTTATATAAGACCAAACTAGTAATTTTTGTCTGTCCATGTTTCTGTCAATTTGTTTATTCCGGGTTAATTCAAAAACTACTGAACCTATTTTATTTGAGCTTTCACTGTAGTGCTTGTTATACACCGTGTCTCAGATGGGAAAATAACATTAAGAATATTTAAAATGTTGTAGTAAGCTATAGGACCATATAAAGGTACGTGCAGTATGGAGCTGGGATTCTGGGATTTTGCCACTTTTTATTTAATTTGTTTTGAGTTTTTTTGTAAGACGTATTTAAAAGTGTTAGGTTTCATACGTAAATATTCAGAAAACCGATTTGGGTAAAATTTTAATTCTTGGTATAAATGATGAAATTCGTCATGTTTAGATCGTTTTCTATTAATAGGGTGGACATGATAGCTCCTACCCAAATTTGTATTTAAAATATACCACTTTGTAGCAGAAGAACACAAATATTCGTCTTCGCTATCTGACATTTCAAACGCGATTTAAGCTTGTATCAATGCTAGTATCAAAGCTTCGTTGTGCAAACCTATAAGCGCTTATAATTTCAGCCACCATCTACCATACATGCATCTAGAATCCAAGCTGCGTACTGCACGTTATACCTTAAGACATGTAAATTTGTAGTGGATTACATAGAAAAAATAGTAGTGAATTTTTGAAACAATTTTCCATAGCAACGGTTGACTATTAAGAGTAACTCGGAACCTTCTTAAAAAAAAAATCAAAGCATCTACTAGATATTTACATTATGTCTTATTGACATCTCAGATTATTAGCTTCTTTTAATTACATCAAATAACAAATTTCTTAAAACTAAATGACATCACGAAACATTCATGAGCGCAGGTGAGATTCGAACCCACGACAGTCTAATCTATAGAAGTAGGCACACTAACCACTAGACCACACTGTCCTCTAGCTTACTACAAAATTGTAAATGTTTTCAATGTTATTTTCCCTATGTCTACATGAATCTGGGACAGTGTGTATATCAGGAAATAAAGGATAAGCCCTCATATCATCGTGGTTCTACTAAAGAAGGCTGAGCAGTAGCCATAAAATTGAGGTTTACGCGAACGAAGCCACCGGTAAAGGCTAGTATGATACAAGCACATTTTTTGTGGAAAGATCAAAATTTACGATCGTCTGTAAAACTAATTATGTCGTTTTCAAAACGTTTTTGTGTAGTGGAAATGTTCATATTTGAAAATTACTCGTATGTTTTTTTCAAATGAAATCGCTGCAATTAAATATTAAATAAATATAATATAAAAGTGATAAATGAAAGAAATATAAATAGAAATAATTACAGGCGTAAACGAATTGCTTTTACGTTCAAAAGAAATGTGTATAAACATCGTAATTTAATTTATATAAAATGTACAGGTGTTCTAGAATATCAAAATTAAAATATCAAAGCTAATGCTAGGCTGAAAACTTCCTTAGGCGCGCTTTGCCTGGGCTGTTAACAACAGTGATGTGAAACGCACCCGACGGTGACAATCGGGGCTACTCGTCTCAAACACGACACGTATTTGCAATATGCTGGTAATAGTATGTATTAGTTCATACGTGTGCTACTAGATGACACTAAAAACTTAATACGAGTAAAAAGTAATTTGTAGTTCACAAGTGCGCTAACAGATGACACTGAAACTTAATATTATCGTTCAGGTATTATATTCATTAAATTTAATTGTATAAGCCGATTTTAATGTATTTATGATTAAACTGTGTGATTAAAAAATTATATATATATTTTAAATTTAGAAAATATGAAGTTTTCACTTCTGTCGTGTGGTCATAAGCACACACTTATTTTTTTAAAACTGTGTCATGTATTTAATATAGTCTTTTGTACTCCAACTCGCACAGGAGACGCTAATGACCTCTGATGTCGAGCGTCTATAATTCACAATTCATTCATTCCAACTCGCACATGACCGTTTTTTTTTTACCTGAATAAATTCAAATTAATTGCGTGTTGTAGGAACGGCGTTTTGTGTACAGTTTGAAGAAAAGGTACGATCCATAGCATTAATGTTTCAGTAGTCAGGGCGTATTGGGATTCGAACAGAAGTCTGAAACAAAAGAATATAAAAACAAAATGACTGGCCATTGAAAGCTCTGCAAAGTAACAATAGAAAGTTGCACATTTTACTGGATGCAAGGAACGAATTCGTGTTGCCTAATTTGATTAAAACTTAAAATGCTCTGTTCGAAAATTGAATTAACTCGAGCTGCAGATTGAAACTTGGAACGGAAAATAGTTACCGTCTGCTTTCTAACTTTGTTCGACAAAACTTGTTGATGTTAGATCGAAAAAATCACTAAATTCTAAAATATTTGAGGAACTTAATTTTTCTTTTAAAGATATGTACCAACATTTAAATTACAGAAAGAACGACACGGATTCTATATCGGATTAAAAAAGAGGGTGTGGGTCTCGGGACCCCCGACAGATGTGAAACATCAAAGAAAACGTTATTGAACTCGGTGGTACTTTCTATGTAGTGGTATATATTTTTTCAAAAGCAGCAACTAACTGTTATGCTGACGTAATCCTATATACTGCACTGTAACACCGCGTGTGTTACAGTGCACGCCTGAGCCAAGAGAGAGAGAGAGAGAGGGTACCGCAGTGGTGGGGAGAACAGCAGCGAAGGAGCGGACCATAAATTTCGTTGCATATTTCCCCTCACGCGACTGTTCACAGCCCGACATAAGATGTTTCACAGAGCCTGTCGGTAAGTTTTATCACACACCAAAAATTCATGTGTAATTTTTATTAGTCTATTTAAATAATAGAAGCTCGATAAAATATATAAACACAATAATTTCTAAGTGTCACAAAAGATAATATTTATTGATGTGAAACATCTTATGTCGGGCTGTGAACAGCCGCGTGAGGGGAAATATGCAACGAAATGTTTGGTCCGCTCCTTCGCTGCTGTTCTCCCCACCACTGCGGCACTCTCTCTCTCTCTCTCTCTCCGGTTCCGCGCGCTCGGGCACAGGAAGAGAGAGAGAGAGTATACATACGAACGTACTGTAAAGCAAAAGTATATGTATACACGTGTAGGTATGTAATATAGATACTTCGCTGTGTATTTAGTTGCGTTTCTGGCTCAGGCGTGCTCAAACGCCGCAACCGCGTGTGTTACATTGCAGTATATAGGATTACGTCAGCATAACAGTTAGTTGCTGCTTTTGAAAAAATATATACTACTACATAGAGAATACCACCGAGTTCAATAACGTTTTCTTTGATGTTTCACATCTGTCGGGGGTCCCGAAACCCACACCCTTTTTTTTGATATTTTTTTACGATTGCATTTTCATAATACATATTATATTGAAAATATAAATGTCGCTTCAAAATGTTATAATGAAATTAATCTGTGAAATGTGATTGGTGCATTTTCCAGCGGAATTTCATTGAAGTTTAGGGGAATACCCTTCCAGCAGGCAGCAATCCCCTCTGGAATTAACCGCGTCACGCACAGAATCGATATTTTCAAACTCATTCTACTCAAATAATTAGTTCAAAAACACCATGTTTTGAAATTTTTAATTAGCACAAAAGTAATCAGGTGCGCCAATATTCATCTAAAAGGTATTTGGAATAATAGATTATTAATAATGAATACGTTTTTGAACATACATTTCTGTCCATAACGTATTTAAAAAAACGGTCGGTCGGTTGTTTGCAGCCATAACTATAAAGTATACACTATTGGGATCCGTTAAATATGAGCATATTATGACATCTGGTGGCAGAAAACTGTACTCAAAACTAGGGAAAAATTTACATACTAACAGTGCAAATTTATCGTGAAATTGTTTATTACAAAAATAAAACAAGTAAAATAAACAAAAGTTTATCGAAAATAGAATTCGCGACGTTTTCTAATATCATGGCATTAAACACTATCAGTTATTGCTTTGTAAAACTTACTTTACAGCGAATTATTTTCTAATGAAATGTGGAAAAACTGTATTTATGAATTAAAAAAATATTTTATATTAATAATAAGATGTACTCATTATCATACTGTACTAAAATAGTTAAATCATTGATGATTTACAAATTTAAGACTAACTTTGTGTTTACAAACATTTTGAGGTTAGTTATTAATTATTACAATATAACATAAATATTATGTTGCAGTTATGTGTTTACATTATTCACCTAACACAGCCTTAAAGGAGCATTGAACGGATGATTAATTTCGTGGAGACTTTCTTTTAATTTTGATAAAGATCACTACTAATTTTGACAGTTCAGTTTTCTTGTTTTTTCACACAGTTGATAATATATTTGGCTTTGAGAATCCGTTCTTCTTCAACGAAATTCCTTTGTTTAGAATTCGTACCGGCACAATCACACATTGCACTTATATTTATCATGTCTTATCACTTTGAAAATCGGAAAATTATACCCCGTATATGAAATTTCTCCCCGTCTGCGCTATGTTTTTTAAGCTTCACCCATCTGACGGATCCCAATAGATCAGAGCGAAATAATATTTTATAAATTGTAAATTGCATCGAAACTTATATTTTTCCATCTTGTGAAAAAATTGCAGCATCATCCTTCACTTTAAATTAATATTGTGTTGTGCGTTATCTTTTGTTAATATTTATATTAAATTTTGCGAGCCAAGAAAAACTTCAAAGTTCCATGAACTGAAATTTGGTGGAATTGAATTTAAAAATGTGACAAAATTATTTATTTATTTAATAAACACTAGTTTTCGGGTCACAGATTTACAGTACTTCATTCATAACATTAAAATAAATTGACGACCTTTAAACAAATTATATAAGACCTGACCTTCGATTTTCAATTCATTTCTATAAATCATGTTAAATTTTGTCAATCTTTGCATTGTAAGTTCGGTCACCTTCTAGGTAATATAGTGAACACATTCATCATTTTTACAATAATTTATTAAAACAAAAATATCAGTTTCTATATTTGATTTTCCAATATGACTATCTGTAGTTACATAAATATATTGCTTTTAAAAATTGTTTGGATAGAAATTGATTCACTGGACCCGTAAATAAGTTTATAAATTACAACTTCCAATATGGGACGTTAATAAACAATTTTTCGACTTTATATATAGCCTAGGAATCCTAAAAAACTGATAAGAAACTAGGGGAACACAATAGATCTTTTAGGTCGCGGTGGCTTCCTTTGGGCCCCTAACTTTTAAATCTTTAAATCTTTTTAATAAATAATTTGGAGTCTAAATTCAAAACAATTTGTGTGTTTTTAAAATTTAAGTGCGTTTTCAATCCACATATTTTTGAGTGAAAGATGATGTTAATTACGAAATATGGAATCAGCGCTAATGACTTGAGTTGTTTAGCGTCAATGTACAATTTTTCTCTGACAAAGTAGGGAGTCGGGTAATAAAAAAGGGTTCAACAGTAAAGTTTGAGAACCACATCGTCATAAACTTTTATGTAATTGTCGTAATTTAAACAAAGTGTCACAGTGTATGTACAACTAAAGTGTGTTATTACATCTAAATTAAGGTTTTGAGACCATAAATGTTACTGCAAAAATACATTTGGTTAATTAGAGTCATAGATTAGCATCAGAATGGCGAAGGTTACAGCATCTTGTTAATAAGTTGGTACTATAGGACCTATAAAACAGAAGTGTTTTTGGTGGCAATTTATTTTATTAACGGGTCCAATAAAAGAAGTCGTGTTTGGGGAGTTCGGGTGACAATAAACAGTTGCTGTATTGAACGGGGTACTCTTTGGTGTCATCACGTAACATCTACCAAACGGCTATAGTAGGAGGACGAAAGGCTGACAACAAGGAAAGAGATAGAGTGTGCCGTTACACAATGACCGATAGCCTAGCGGTTTGACCAACGCTGCAGGAGTAGGCCCTATGCCTTAAGGGCATGCGGTACCTATACTGCCATGCAGGTATGTCTCATTTTTCAATATAATGAGCCATTTTCCTGAAAGTAGTTCCTTCAATTATCCACAAGAGCACTTGTGGTAGGTACAAACATTATTTATTCCCCATTAGTGTCGTGTCATTTTCGTGGTATAACTTAATTATTTAATTAATTTAATAATAATAATAATTTAATAATTAAGTTATACCACTAAAATGACACGACATTAATGGGGAATAAAATTATAATGTTTGTACTTACACAAGTGCTTCCTCACAGTCACGTGGATAATTGAAGGAACTACTATCAGGAAAATGGCTCATTGATTATTATGATATTTCTACCATAATCCTTGCTTAAATACCACATAACATTTTGAGTCTAGGATATCCATAATATACCATATTTTACTTACTAAACATATTTTGGCCTTGTTTGGGATTTGATTAAGAAGGACTTCTCGAGATTTAGAGGCCCCCCAGGATCAGAGGCCCGGGGCAAACCGCCCCCTCCGCTCCCCCTTAGTCCGCCACTGGTGCCATACATCCTTAAATATGACAACTTCCATAAGAAATATTGTCCTTTAACAAATTTGGACGTTTTTAATTTTAAAGTACCATCTAGTAAAATTTCGTTTGCTGGTAGATTTGCTGGTAGACTGCAAGTATGTGTTGTACTTAGAAGCGACTATACCTAATTATGAAACAAGTTTCAAAGCGACAAATTAATTTTCCAGGTCGTGTAGCGTTGTCTCTTATGCGTATACTTAACTCGTTAAGTTTTCATAACATGTTTATAACTGAACATTTTGTTACGGATTCTCCACATGTACATACCGGGTGTGGCTTAGAAAAGGTAACATAGGAAAAATAGTACAGTGAATTTTAGACGGAATCCGAGAATGCTGTGAACCTAGTTTATTTATTTATTTATTTATTAACCCCCGACAAAATTATTTTGTAATGGTATTTTTCAGAGCTTTGAAGAAGACACAAGAAATAAGGTGACGAAACGTCGTTTATTCATTAATATATTGATTGCTGAGTTTTTAAACGGTTTTATTTAGCTTGACCCCGTATATTTGTTCGATTGTTACTATCTTTGTTTCAAATCTTGCGACAGCAACTACTTCTACTTAACCGATTCTTATGAAACTTTGCACACACATTGAGTTCCCGTCATAATAAAATATTATGACAATTTCAACTTGGTAACGAGGGTCTGATGATGGAATCAGAAGGTGGACAGTTGAAAGAAAGAGGATTTTGCATAATGATACGGGCCAGAAATCAAACTAAAAACTAGAAAATAAAAATAGGTAAAAAAACTTTTTAAGTTAAACGGTTTTATTTTAAATCATCAGCTGTACCAAAAACTAGAAAATAATTAGGACACAAACTAAGAGGCACTTTGTGTCGCTGCGTCAGCGGAATAAGTAATAAAAACGTGGGGCGCATAAAAATCTGTATAACGACTGTATAATTATTAAATAAGAACGGCTTGTCTAGAAAAATGTGTTTCCAAGCCCACCAACAGAAATATTTCAAATGCGCCCCACGTTTTTATTACCTATTCCGCTGACGCAGCGATACAAAGTGCCCCTTGGTTTGTATCCTAATTATTTTCTAGTTTTTGGTACAGCTGATGATTTAAAATAAAACCGTTTAACTTAAAAGTTTTTTTACCTATTTTTTATCCAAATTACCCATGATAAATTTAATTTATGTGCCCAATGTTGTCTTCCCTACGTTACCTTTTCTAAGCCACGCACGGTATAGTAATATAATACAGACTCATAAAGTTGGTAGAAGTTTCACTTGTTAGTTTAGTGGTCCATTATTAGACTAACTCACAAATAACTCCGCCGTCATTCTAAAGACGGTTCATTTTACAATCAACAAGTTTTAGTAATGTTCCATGTAAGCTGAAACACATTTCATACATATTTATTACCTTTAAAACTAACCCACAATCCATAAATTACGTATTATTATCATCACACAGTATTGAACACGACATAATATAAATCTATGACTTATAGACAAAATCGCTTATGTCGGCTTCTTGATAATATTTTCTATTTTTTAATTTAATTTTTAGCGTACATCACTGCGTATTAATTTTCGATTCACTACACCCAAATAGCAAATATCTGTGACCAAAAGATAATAGCAATTATTCCAAATTTTTAGTACTTTTTCTATACAGGGTGTCCCATAAATAAGGCATTTGACACAAATTACTTGCTATATACCTAATAAAATGATTTGTACACGGACGAAGCCGGATCGGTCAACTAGTTATAGCCGTGAACATGGCCTGACAACGTACCTGTAAATTTAAACAAAATTTATGTAAATCGAATCAGTAGTTAAAAAATGCGATTTCTACCCGGACGAAGCCGGGTCGATCAACTAGTTATAGCCTATAACCTGGCCAGACAATATATAGTCGGGTCGCTTAACAGATGGAGTGATCACGTGAAAAGCACATGAATAGCTTGCGCCGCAGGCGTGGCCTTCGCATATAGTTTCGTTCCCGAACGTTCAATCAACCAATCAGGTACTTTGCACGCAGTGATCATGCGTTTTCATTGCTTCATCTGTTGAGCGGCCCGACTATAGCTATAAATAAAAAAATCATACAAATCGGATCAATGGTTAAAAAATGCGATTTGTACCCGGACGAAGCCGGGTCGGCCAGCTAGTTATAGCCTTTAACCTGGCGAAACAACGTATCTATAAATTAAAAAAACAATGTGTGCATCGTGGGACGCCCGACAGAAGTGAAAACTTCAAAACGATACGATTATAAAAAAATATTTTAAAATGTAAAATTTCACTCACCCTTGAAATGAAAAAATTGTTTTGAAAGAAACCGAAATAATTTTAAAAATAACTAAAAAGTTACATTATTGCGTATGTTTGTGGAATACTGTTCAAAATTATCAAATTTTGATATGAGGGACGACCCTATTGTTTGAGAATATCATGTGACTCACTGTATAAATGTTTGTACTGTTGAACCTTGTTAAAAAAAGAAATAGAGCTTTCTTGATAATGGAAACCCCACATTTTATTCATACAATTCAAATAGAGTACCACATTAGTGTATATTTTGTACTATAAATATTTCATGGTAGAAATAGCTTGATAAAAGTGTTCTTTTATTGAATGGTTCATATATCTAAAAAAGGTCCGTTTTTACTTTATTTACAATACAATGTTTACTATTTTGAGGTTATATGTCTGTGCCATTAAGATATGATACAGGGTGATAAACAAAAAAGTTGAGACGCTAATATAATAATTTCAGAATATATTATAATCTATTTTCACCCTTCTGACGCTATTTTCTGAGTGCCTGATTTTAAATGTATATTTAAGAATGTCATATGTTTTCAACAAAATGAAGATTCATTTAGTTGAAAATAAAGGGCCAAGTGCGTGTCGAGCCACTCAAAGAATAGGGTTCCGTACTATGTAAGCTATGCTTAACCTACAATTTTGATTAAATAAAATAAAAACACTTTCATAATCTACTCAAAAGGCTGTTTTCAACGATACCCCACAAGAATACGTATACAAACAAAATTTTTTTTTGACCCCCGTTTACATAATATGGGTGCCTCCCTTAAATTAACCTTTTTAATTTTTTGTTATTCTCTCCGTCTTTGGGCCGCGGTATACATTTTATGTGTGAATTTCAATTGGCTACCTCTTTTCGTTTAGAAGTTAGAGGCCTGTGACAGACAGACAGACATCGTTGACACAACAATAGGGTTCTTTTCTGGAACGGAACCCCAGAAAATAAACATTCTTAAATCTAGATTTAAAGCTGAAAATAGCGTCAGAAGGGTGAAAATAGAAAAATAGGTTCGATTATAAAATAACGAAATTATTTTTTAAACAAATTATTTTTTCAAAATAACTACTGAATAATCACTAGAATTTCTAATTCGACATTTAAATGTCATTTATAGGTATTGGATATTAGATAATATATATTATAGATATTTGATATTAGTTAGATATTTCCATGGCTCCTCTATTACAAGCCCTCAATCCTCAGGTTCTAATCCGAGAAGTGGTAAAAGTATTGTAGCAAAACCTCAGATGATTGTTGACTGTGTTGACTGTTGAAATTGACTTTTCATTGTTACGAATTATTGTATATTGTTGTTTACATTTTTTTTATTTTTGGAAATAAATAATTTATTCCACCCACGTAAGAAAACAGTTTTGTTACAGTATCAATTGAATTTTAAATAAAAAAAAAATAAAAAATTGGTAGATACTAGAAAATAACCCTAATTAGGTATTTAAGTTTAAAAAAAATTATTAATTTTTTAATTTTTTCTAATAATTTAACATAAATAATATTGAAAATCGAAAAGAAAAAATTTTTTAAAGCTATAGATAAATTACTAAAAATTAATTAAAATGTATAAAAATTTAAAAAATATCACGTGACTTCAAAACGCGCCAGGAATTTTTGTGACGTCGTTATGTTAAAATGTGTCTGCATTTGTTGGTATTTGTGTATATGTATTACACATACTATCAAAAATAATAAATTTTTAACTTGGTAACCATGGATACAAAGACCATAGATAACATAATGACGTCACACGCGTTCGGATTCTTTCGGCGCGTTATCGGAACTGAGTTTAAAAATTAATTTTTATTTAAATATAACTTTTTAATTAGTAAGCAAAAAAATTAAATAAAAACAGTTTTGCTATAAAACTTGTATGTGGTCCTTCCATTTAAGTAAAAAAAAAAATTCATTTAAAAACCCAATTGGTGGTCTTAAAAAGTGAAACTTCTTGTTAAAATTTCAAACCTATCTCTTTATTTGACGTTAATTGTTTGCGATAAAAGTTAATGGAATATTGAAACGACTTGTTTAATGGTGAATACAGAGCGATGGATAAGGCGATGACCGCTTTTCAGGGGCTGACAGGTGAACAGTTGTCGGTTACGAAGGGTTCATTGTCAAACGATGTATTTATTATTGATTTGTTAGGTGTGTTGATTCGAGAAACAGATGACACTCAAACACTTGCGAATCAACTGAACTATTGTAATTATCTCAGAACAAAGATAGCTATAGAAGGAGCATATCACAGCTTGTTGGTCTAATCGAGACGTGCGGGGAACAATTGAAAATACCTATAATAACCATATATTTAATACTCCTATATTGCTAGCCGGGGTCTGGAGTCGGACGAAAAGCCTACGGTGCAGACATATATATGTCTGTCTCTCTCGAAAGACGTCGAGTCTTATGCGCATGAACAATTTATAATATTAATTGATCTATGATAATAACAAGGTTAGTAGTGATAATAATATTTCCGAAATTGCTATGGAAACAATGTGAATCGAATGCTGCAACGCTTGCGCACAACGAGATGGATTTCTCGATAAAGATAGAAACAGTGATTTGCTGTCTCACTTGCGGCCTGAATAAAAGTGAGTAACGGCGTATGATTCCTTTAAGGTAAATGTCACTTTTTGACACTAAAAAGTAAAAAATAAAACTTTTAAACAAAAAAAAACCTCCTTCAAAAAGCCACTAAAAAGAGGAAAATAATGAAATTTTGAAGTCTGCGCCAATTTAATAAAATATGAAGTCGCGGTTAAAAAGAAGATATTAATCACTATTATAGGTACTATACTTTTTAGCCGACTTCATATTTTATTAAATTGGCGCAGACCTCAAAATGTCATTATTTGCCTCTTTTTAGTGGCTTTTTGAAGGAGGTTTTTTTTTTGTTAATTATAGATTTAAGTTTTTATTTTCAATAAAACACTTAAAATTTATCAAATAAAGAGTAATTAACACTACAGAACACAAGCAACGAAGAATCGTTATGTACCTGACAGGTCGTACTTTAGTGTATAGTTATGACTTCACAAGCGACGTGATATGCTGTTTCTATAACTATCTCTGTTCTGGGGTAATTATATCTGATTTTGAAATATATTTTATGCCATAAAAAGAAGTTCCAAACCTAGTTAAATTTATAATTTCTGTAAGCCGCAATGTTTATGCCCAGTTTTTTAAAATACTTTTTGTTTTTTTTTGACGTAAACAACGATAACAATAAAATATTTTGAATTAAGAATGTAACTTTGAAATATATATTACCTATGTCAAAAAAAAAGTTATTTCCAGACCTAACTGAATTTATAATTTCCACAAGCCGCAGAGTTTATGGCAGTTTTTCAACGGTTGTTTCCTGTCCAAAATTTAAACATGAAATTTTTATATAAATATTCAATGCTTAGTTTGCATAAACAAATACTTTTCCCTCCCATCATGAACATACGTAATACCTGTTAAATTTAAATTTGAAAAGGAAATAAGTTACTGTTAGTACTTTATGTCGCGTCAAATGTTTTTAATGCAAAACGCATTTTTAACTTCCCATTGAAAGTTATTGTAATGGGTCCGAAAATCGAAATCAAAATGTATAACAAATTTTTATGTTTCAAGGTCACTACACTATTTTTAGAAAGATGTCTGTGTGTATGTGTGTGTACGTACGTACGTATGTGTCCATTCCTTTCTAAGACGATATCTCGAGAATGAAAAATGATATCGACTACGTTAGGGTGCCAATCGACGCGTATTAACGTAAATATGATCTGAAAGAAATTTTTTCAAAATCGGTTGAGCCGTTTTTTTTGTCGAAATTAAGAATAAAAAGTCGTATTTAATTAAATTCATGGTTTCATGAAACGTATTAGTATATTTTTAAATTTTCTAAATTTAACACATGTAATGCAAAAAAACACGTGTAAAAGGTGCTTCGCCTACAATTTATAAATCTGTTATGTTTACCTGGATGCATTCCAGATTATAAATTTTCGAATATTTTTTTAGACATGAATATAAAGTATGGCATTGTATACTAAGTATATAAAACCACAGATGACATATAATACAGATAAGTTGTGGCTGTGCTAACTAACGACCCACCTTTTCAAGGCCAGGTTTGACCTTCGCATTTGTTAGCAGAATTCAAAAGTTTGAAATAAGTATGTATGGGTTATAGTAGTTGATTCAAAACATAAGAGTGGTTCTGATCTTACACACTTAAAACAATCTCAATTCTATTAAAATGTATATGTCGCTTTAGTCGCGGGATAATATTTAGATAATAATGTATTCTTTTGCTGGCGTTTATGAAACATTCCCCCTAATTTAAACTTCACTGAATTATAGAACGAGAAAAAATTACCATGCCTATTATAATTACTTATATTAAAAATTTTTGTTGGCGCATCATTTTATTAGTTACCATTTTTGCCACTAGGTGCCAGGAATGGATATTATCTATAAATACCAAAGGTTTAGTACTTTATTTTGTTTATGTTTTTAGTTCCATAAAATGACACAAATCATTCAATAAAGGCGCTCATAAGACGGTCGTTTTCTCCCGTAAGGCAAGACCCCCCTGATAAAAATAAAATTTCTACTTGCAATATCTCTCAAAACGTACCTAAATACAAATTTCAATTTCCGTCAAAAATCCGTTTTTAACTTCCCGCTAAGAAAATTGAAAGTTTTCAAAAATAGGGAAGTTATTGATTTCACCCCGATTTTTGAAAATCGAGTTTTCATCAGATCTCGACGTTTTGTGATCCTAGGAAGCTATTCTGACTATTTTTACGATGATATCAGTATTTCTGTGTGTGTGTGTGTGTATGTAAACCTCCCATAAATTTTGAACGGCTTGACCGATCGAATCGCGATTTGCGGCATTCGAAAGGGTTCCACTGAACTTAGATTTCCTGAAAATTCGAACCAATTCGGCCCAATAGATTTTGAGAAATTCCAAAAAAAACCAAAAAAAAAGTTGTTAAAACGATGTTTTTTCAAAATAACTTCTAGAATATTGTACCGATTGATTTCATAATCTAATCAGCTCTTCTCCTGAACAGATTTCGAAAAAAGTGTTTTTTCAAAATAACTTCAAGATTTCTCAACCAATCGATTTTGTACCTCTCACAATATTTTTAGAGCTTAAAAAACTGCGTCGAATGCCGTTTTAAAGAACAAAATCGAACAACGCGTTCAAAAGTTATAGTTTTTCAAAAATTAAAATAGTGTTGTTATCAACAATTTTCAGATATTTGAGCTCAAAGAGCTCAAACATCTACTTTTGGGTATATTATCAAGTGCTTCGAATCAAAGCACTTGAAATAGCGGGAAGTTCCAGGGGTGGCCTGCAGGGTCAACCGATTTACAGATTTTTTTTATCAGTAGGTGCTGTGAGATAATACAGAAAAGATAGACCCTTCCTTTTTAGACTTCACCACAGTACAGTATAAACCAGTGAGTTAACCAGTCCGAACGTTGAGTTTTATTATTTTTAAAAAACTGCTGCGTATGCATAATCACAATGTCAACTGAATAAAATTTAAGGTTGAAACATATCGAGTTTTTTCGTTTACATAATTTATGCTTGTTTTAAATAATTTATAGTTATAATAAAAATATTATTAAAATTATTTTTACGATTCCATTAAAAGAAAAATAATCTGTGAAATAAAATTAAAACATATTTTTAATGATTTATTTTACAAACTACTTTTAAAGATTTTTTTGGCGTTTATATTAAGTAGTTTTTACAATGATCTCAATGAAATATTACTTACATTTTTGAGAATCTGGGTCATGCTCTATTCTGAACGATATTAAATAGAACAACTAAATTTGAGAACTTAATAGGCTTACTGCCAGGTATATATTTGATACTAAATTAGAATCGGCCTTTATATGATGCAAATTTAATAAAACAAGATAATAATAATAAGAAATTTATTGTCATGAGGTAAATCTGAGGTACTTCTGATTACATTGGTTTAAAATGTATTTTGTACTCAGAGTCCTTGAATTTCTTTGTGTTTTTTGAATGAGCCATTTTCCTGAGAGCAGTAATTCCTTCAATTATCCACGAGAGGCAGCACTTGTGGTAGGTACAAACAGTAGTGTCGTGTCATTTTAGTGATATAACTTAATTATTTAACAATATTAATTAAATAATTAAGTTATACCACTAAAATGACCAGACACTAATGTGGAATAAATAATGTTTGTAACTACCACAAGTGCTGCCTCTCGTAGATAATTGAAAGAACTACCTCTCCGGAAAATGGCTCATTGTGTTGGATTTCTGGGAAAAAACCCAGACGTTTATGTAAAACAAGAACTCAAGATTTTTGAGTTACGGTGGGCGGCTACAATTTACAAATAAATAATTAAATCATAACGGTTTTATTTTTCTATGTCCACATCATATTTACAACAATAACGTAGTGAATAATATAAATATGGACACGAAATCTACTAGATAGTAGTGAATAAAATCAGGCAGCGCTGCGA
This sequence comes from Mongoloraphidia duomilia, assembly GCA_039654895.1. Classification (NCBI taxonomy): domain Eukaryota; kingdom Metazoa; phylum Arthropoda; class Insecta; order Raphidioptera; family Raphidiidae; genus Mongoloraphidia; species Mongoloraphidia duomilia. The sequence continues at coordinate 2,840,277 of CM077522.1, read as the reverse complement.
CTGCCTTGATTGGTTGCCTATATCTAAAAAAAAAATCGAATGCCACTGTCGGGACTTGAACCCGAAACTGGAAGCGCTGCTTGATATTTTTCACTACGTTTTTGTTATGAATATGATGTGGACATACGAGAGAAACAAAATCATTATAATTTAATTACTTATTTAAAACAAGAACTTCCAAACAATTGTCATAAAATGAGGTTTTAAGTTGTAAATAATTAATAAAAAACTGTGTTTTAATTTTATCATCTTTATATTTTGGTACTGTCGAAAAGGCCAAATTTGTAAATAATATTCATAAAAATAAGCATTTTAACATTGGAAATGTTTATGTTCGTATATGGGGGCAGAGCTACGAGTTTTCGTTCAAGGCCAAAAGACAACGGTGTCGCGATCAAGTGAGGAGCAATCATGCAAAATTGAACAAGTGCAATTTTTTCGAAATGTGTTTTATATCATGTCTAGTTAATTGAGAGGTATTTGCGACAATCTGCGGTGTTATTTTTGAGCAAATGTTAATAAATACTGTAGAAAAATCCATTTAAAAGTTAAGTAATCAAGCAAAAGTGAACGCGTATATAACAGAAGAATAATAGGGTTATTCCTGACAAAACTAAACAGTGCATTGATAAATATTGTGTGTATAATAAACAGTTAATTATGTTTCATATATGCTGTTATCATTTCCAATGTCCTCGATGGTTGCAAGGATTACGAAATCTGTGAATTTTTTTTTATCGCTTTCCATGTTATAACCGTCCTATTTTTCGTAGTTGGGTAAAAAAAGACAGCTATGAATGAAATGCAAAGAGGTTTTTTCAAAGTATCAACGGATAAGTCCGCTTTGGTTGGATTCATCATCCCTTTGCTTTGTAACAGTGAAGTTGTGGTTTTTGCGACAACGTTAAAGCTTTACATCAGGGTTCACCAACTATTTTTGATGGAGGTTTGTTTCAAAAACTTGTCAGACTTCAGCAGTCCTATATATAAACTTTTTCAGCGACTATAAAAGCTCAATCCCGGTACACGCCTGCCATCATTTCAAAAACGTGATTTTCTTTCCATTTGATTATTATTTTACTGATTTATTTACAAAACCAAAACAACCTTTCAAAAAAAATGAGAAATTATGAAAATAAACCGTTCAATTCTGTTTTATCAGAAATAAAATTTCATATTTGTATTAAGAAGTGTGTTAATTTAGCCTCCTGTTTAATATTAATGTTGGAGATGGATAAATTCGAACAAGAAATGACGTTCATAGTAACCAATTACTAATTACTATTTGCTCTTTACTAATTACGTACAGCATACGCGTCAAATGCATAAAAACTGTGCCGCTTATATAAATAGTGAAGTATAAGTGCATGACTCACTCTCTGTTATTTCCGAACCGTACTATACAGTGCACGATACAACGCACGGAAGTAGGTTGTGTATTGTAAGAACTTCTCTATATGTTCATTAATCAACACAATATTCCCGACAGACTTTTTCGACGGCCTTCGCCGACAGTCTGCGTATATCAATGATGAACTTAGAACAGGAGTCTAGAGATCAAGTAAAGAGGAGCCCCGAACAACGGCGAAGTATCTTTCGTGTGGCAGTAGATCCAGTCCAGGCGAGCGATTGTGTTATTGTATACTTAATATGCTCATATAATGCTGTTTACTGAATGATTAGAAAATCAATTTTGTAATATAAAATATTGTTACGGATCACCCTGTATATACCTGTGCGAAAGTTCTAGAGAAAGCGAGAACGCACTAGGCTTACGCCACGCAGCATATATAAACAACCAGTACGAGTGAGTGAGGGAATCAGTCAACGGTGAGTCACGCATGCAAGTCTACGGTGGATCAGTAATAGAAATAGTGCCGTGATATAAATAAATAAACTGATAAAATAAATACTAGTGTAGTGGTAATAATTACGAGTTATTGTATATAGTTGTTTTGTTTTGCTTTGTAATTACTGTTTAGTTATTGTTTACTTGTGTTGATTGTTAGAACTGACTTTTCGTTGTTGCATACATTATTATTGTGTTTTTAATTATTGTAAATAAATATTTATTCCGCCAACGTAGAAAACAGACTTGTAACAATATATATACTCCTATACAAAGTAAAGTTTGTCTCCACTTCAGAATAAACTGTCTTACAATGTCGTCTACAGGTTAGTTGCAAAAGGTACTTCGTGATTGTTCGGGGCTCATCTAAGACTTGATCTCTAGACTCTAGTGAACTTAGAAGTCCGTGTGAAGAATAAAACATACAAAGAGAGGCTCTCATACCTATTTTTACACGATGTCGATTATAAATATAAAATAAACAAGCCGTGAGGTGGGTCGTTTATTTGGACTAAAGTGCGACCCTTGAGGTCCACACAACGAACTTCCCAGTTTGATAAATATTTAATAGTAATCATTAAATTAGATATTACACAGAAAAGTAATCATTTTAATCATTAAAACATAGCTATTATTTATTTTTAACAATAATTAAAAAAAAAAAAAACGGCTGAACCGATTTTTATAACATTTATGTCGGATCAAAATGACGAAGTCGATATAATTTTTTATTTGCGAGATATTGTGTAAAATCTACTTTTTTGGAGTCTATTTGGTTAAGAAAAAAGAACAGCTGAACCGATTTTGAAAAAATTTCTTTCAGATAATATTTACGTTAATACGCGTCGATTGGCATCCTAACTTAGTCGATATCATTTTTCATTCTCGAGATTTCGTCTTAGAAAGAAATGGACACATATACGTACGTACGTACATACGTACACACACACACATACACACACAGAGACATCTTTCTAAAAATAGTGTAAAAATAGTGTAGTGACCTTGAAACATAAAAATTTGTTATACATTTTGATTTCGATTTTCGGACCCATTACAATAACTTCCAATGGGAAGTTAATAAATATGATACACAGTTTACCTAGGGACTCACCACCAGCTAAATTTATAATTAATAGTGTAACAAAAATATATTATCTATACTAGCTGTTGCTTGCGACTTCGTTAGCGTGAATAGAATCATGGATTTCATATTAATAGTAGAAGTGACGCAGTTTCACTGTCGTCTGTCAGCTATATTAACCCTCACTGGTCAGCTGCTGCCATCGTATTCAACTCGGAATGATTACACCTCATATCCCGTGGGAATACTCAGAACTGTTTTTTTAGTAGACCTATAGTAATTTATCCTATGATAATGGTAAATTTTTGATGTTATTTTTAATGAGATGGAATGACATTTTTTAATTAAGTTGACATCAATATGTCCAATTCTACGAACAAATTGTCAAATTGTGTTCAGTGGTATAACTGAAAAAGTTTCAGAAAATGCATTACGGTAAAATTGTGGTTTGACAGTTTATATATGCATCAGGAAATATAGGATGGAACAAAAAGTGTAGTTTAATGCAGAGAATAAAATGTCATAACATTCGAATATTTTAATTAAAAAAAAAAAATTTAAAAATTATGACAAATTTTTATTTTGGAAACTAGAAAATATATATAAAGTTGGTTTTTGAAAATAATCTCTCCTTAAGGGGAAACATTGGAATATAGTTTGCATTCCAATGTTTTGTGGGGATTAGCACTCCCAGGGACCCGAGCTCGTACCAGTCGTGGTTTGTGTATGCCGGCTGACGGATTCTAATACACAAATGGATGTTTTGTTGTGTTTAAGACGCTTAAGACCTGAGTTGTCGACGCGTCTATAATCTACAATAAATAAATAAATAGAAAATAATCTAATGATAAGAAAAATTCTTTTGAGAAAGCCGAAATTTGTCAAAAATATTTGTTTGGTTCTGGTAAAGTTCTCTATAAGTTATAATTTTTTTTATTTTGCTGAAAACCAATTTAGAACAAAGTGAATTAAAATGAAAACTTCCAATTGGAAGTTATTGTAATGGGTCCGATTTTGCGAATGAACAATTTTGACATATCTGGACGTTTTGAGGTCCCTAGAGTTCGAATCTACTGTTTTTAGAGAAATGTCTGTGTGTGTGCACGTACGTACGCACGTTCGTTCGTACGTTGGTGAACTTTTTTTCGTCTCGCATATCTCGAGAATAAATAATGACATCGACTTCGGACCAATTACATTCGACACATAATTACATAACGAAACCTGATTAGATTTGCAATTTTTTTTAAACTAAGGGTATTTAATGGGAAGTTAGCAGTGTGGTTTTACCCACCTACCTGCAAGCATCTTTTTTTTGAAAATAAATGATTAAAACAAAAAAATGGTGGTGTGTGCTTATGACCACACGACAGAAGTGAAAACTTCTGATTTTCTAATTTTAAAATATATTATATATAATTTTTTAATCACACAGTTTAATCATAAATATATTAAAATTGGCCTATACAATTAAATTTAACGAATATAATACCTTAACGATAATATTAAGTTTTTGTGTCATCTGTTAGCGCACTTGTGAACTACAAATGACTTTTTACTCGTATTAAGTTTTTAGTGACATCTATTAGCACATTTACGAACTACACACTAATACCAGCATATTGCAAATACGTGTTCGTGTTTGAGCCGAGTAGCCCCGATTGTCACCGTCGGGTACGTTTCACATCACTGTTGTTAACAGCCCAGGCAAAGCGCGCCTAAGGAAGTTTTCACTTCAAAAATAATTATAAAAAAATCATTAGATTTTATTTTGAAGTTAGTTTCTATTATTTAATTGTGATTTCAATTTATTACATAAATTAAATAGTTTTTGTGACATCCTGGATATCGCATCAGGTATCTGCATGTTGAAAAATATGGAATATGGAAATGGAACACAGGAACATAATTGTTTTTGTCATATTTTATGACGTCTGCTGGGGATCGTTTGCGGTCTGTAACTGCGGTTTGTGTGCCCCATTAATTGCAGTAGCGTAGATAACAAACTATATACTCGGATAAAACGCTTTTGATGTGTTACCAAACAACTTTTACTTACCTCGTTTTATACTTTTAGCTAAAAGTTCAGCAGACTTTTTTTTAAAGATTTAATTTTTAGCTGAAATAAGTTTTCCACGTAGTAGACCGAGAGCTAGTGACAATTTTTTGGTGTTATTTATTCAAGGCCTTATTTTTGTGAAAATGTTGAGGGAGGTATATTAAAGTGCCCTGAGTAAGGGATTTTGCTAGACAGCGGTATGGGATGGATGCAGACCGCCCCAAACATGTAACAAAAAAAATGGTCACAATTATTATTGTTTCAAGGCTGAAATTGTTTGTATAGCTTGTCGGTGACCCAATAATGCCGTTATAATATTTTCAGATCGATTGGTCAGTATTAAAGGGGTGGCAGATCACCTTAAACGTGTCATGTACCCGACGAAATTTATATTATCAGTTCAAGGCTCTAATTTTAATATGTTGTTACGGCGACTGTTTTAAGCATATACTTATTTCAATTTGCAGAACAAAATGTCGGTGTTAACTCCCTTGCAGAACGATATAAACGCCTAGGCGAGCAAGTTTCCCTCTAAGAGGGGGTAGATACCGACATTTTGTTCTGCAAATTGAAATATATGTTTAAAACAGTCGCCGTAACAATTAAAATTTGAACCTTGAACTAATAATATAAATTTCGTCGGGTACATGACACGTTTAGGGTGATCTGCCACCCCTTTAATACTGACCAATCGATCTGCAAATATTATAATGGCATTATGGGGTCACCGACAAGCTATACAAACAATTTCAGCCTTGAAGCAATTGTGATCATTTTTTTTTGTTACATGTTGGGGGTGGCCTGCATCCCTCTCATACCGCTATCTAGCAAAATCCCTTACTCAGGACACATAAATATGCCTCCCTCAACATCTTCACAAAAATAAGGCCTTGAATAAATAACACCAAAAAATAGTCACTAGCTCTCGGTCTACTGCAAGCCAGCCCAGGAACTCGCACTGTATCCAAACTGTCAAGAGTTGGACATATTTACTTGTATCTAATTCCAAACATATTAGCTATATTGTTAACGAGAATCCAACCTTACTTTCTGCACCTTGTGCATTGTGGAGTTAGTTAGTTATTGTAAATTTAAGACGCTCGACAATTCAGGAGGTGTGGAGTTAAAAAGTCGTTAATGCTCATACAAAACAAAGTGCACGAGGTTGTTGCGTGAGAAGACGCCATTATTGCAAGGCACGTTATTCTTTACAAACTTTGTTTCAACACATTAATTTTCGTAATATTCCGTCTTTTATTTTAATTATCCTGTGGAATACAAAACTTTTATATATTAACTATGTCTGAGGTCACAAAACAAATTGCCTCAAATTAAATCAAATTCCGCTATACTGATGATTCACATAACCTGACCACTCCCGGATATTGACCAAAATTCCATGAAATCGCCAGAGTTGTATACAAAGCACTTCTTATCCAAAATGCGTATAAATACTCTGGTATAAAACGTTAGTATAAAACGGTATTATACGGTATGTAAAAAAAAATAATATACCTCAGTTTTATACTAGGTATGAATATTGCGTATTTTACTATTTTATATAGCACGTGTAAAACGTTTAACACCGTTTAAAACGGTTTAATACCACCGTAGTGTGAAAAAGTAAAAAACCGTTTTATACTGAAAAAATACGGTATTATACCGTGGGTTTAATGCACAAAAAAGTTTAATACCGTATTTTTACATCACTATAATCCAAGTGTGTAAGCTTTCGCGGCCGACGTTGTTCCAAAGCTTCGTAGTTTTCGGTCTTGTAGGTCGTGGTATTTCTACCTCCTTCAAAAAAGTCACTAAAAAGAGAAAAATAATAAAATTTAATAAAATAAGTCCGTTAAAAAGTAGATATTTTGAGGTCAGCGCCAATTTAATTAATATCTACGTTTCAACCGACTTCATATTTTATTAAATTGGCGCCGACTTCAAAATTTTATTATTTTTCTCTTTTTAGTGGCTTTTTTGAAGGAGGTTTTTTTTTGTTAAAAAGTTTTTTTTGTACCAAGAACTTTAGATGCGGCTCCCAATATGTTCAGGTAGGGGCTATAGGGCTCTTGCTGCAAAAGTCTGGCCACCCCTGGACTATATAGTTTCACTTAGCTTAGTCAAAATGGCCACCCCTTAGCTTTGGATAACCAACTTGCTGGTGACCCATCCATGAAAGCGACCACAAGGAGTGTTTTCTGCATAGGTACCTATAATATATGATTTTTAATGACATAAAATTGTTAATTACATTTTTACGTGCGGGCCTCACTTTTATATTTGCATAAAAAATTTTATGTTTCTGTATTTCCTTTGTGTGTGTATAAAAAGGAAGTTTAAAAAATATTTTTTGCCATACCCACTACAAAATAGCTACTTTCGATGTATTTATAGCGGCCATTATAATGACACATTTAACAGGCAGGTGTACGGAAAATGGTTTACTTTCTGCACTAGCGCAGAAAATAACGGTTGCCATGGCAACTTCTGTTTATTCGCTCTATACGCCTGCGTGCGCCTGTCATTACTTACTTGCACGAACTTCGCGGCACACTAGAAGAAAAGATGGCGACGCAAATGAACTGTCAGAATTTTTTTAAAATGACGTAACAAGTAGGTATTTTGTAGTGAGTATGGCAAAAATATCATGTCTCGTACGTAATGGTATTACGGCTCGTGTGACTGTAAAAACTCGTTATCGATCGTTTTTACATACTGTCATCACTCGTCGTAATATGCCCCATTACGTATCTGACATACAGGCTACTATTCCATCATTAAAACAAAGTAAAAACATAATAAATGTTTAAATATTCCTAACGTTCACTCGCAAAATTTGAGGGTTGATAGAGAATTATTTTTTGTTACACTAGTCTTGTTCAGAAAATTTAATTTTTCGGCGCAGTATGGCGTCCCGTAAGTAGCCGATTATGATTTTTGCCATACCCACTATAAAATAATGTTACTAAACTGTTTTCTGAGTTGGCAGAATAAATATTTATTTACAATAATTAATAACACAATAACAATAAATGCAACAACAAAAAGTTAATTTTAACAATAAAAAACTTAAACGGTAATTATGGAACTAAACGAGCCACTTAAATAACACTTAACAAATAACTATATATACAAAGATTATTTATTTGTAATTATTTATGTCACTGCATTTATATCAGATTTATTTCTAACGTTTATTTATGTCGGTCATTTACTCTACTTCAGTACTATTTATTTACATCCACTCCACTATTTATATCACTGTACTGACTGATTCGACCGTTGATTGACTAATATTTATATCACTGATCCACTTGATGGCACGACTCACCATTCATTGACTGCCCGATTCCCGTTGACTCGCTGCTTATATACTGGCGCGCGGTGTACACTCAGTGCGTCCTCGTATTCTCTAGCGTTTTCCAGAATGTTCGTGCAGTTACTCGTTGTTCAGTACGCAGACACTGCTTCTCGGAATTCTCGCCGGACGTTTATATACAGGGTGATCCGTAGCAATAACTACTTTACATGAGTGTTTTCCAGGATTTTTTTTTTCAATTTTTCACCTATAGGATCTGTAGTGTGATTCTTGGTCCTTCATTTGCCGTTTACCCGAACTCTTTAGCTTTAAAAATAGCGTCTGGAGAGCGAGAACCGTTTTTAGGCGAGGGGAAAGGATTTGAGATGAAGAGTGCAGGGGATAACTTCCGCTATCGAATAGTCTTAACAGCTAGTTTTACATATTATTGTTACAGAACTGTTTTCTGAGTTGATGGAATAAATATTTATTTACAATATTTATTTACACAATAATAATGAACGCAACAACGAAAAGTTAATTCTAACAGTCAACAATAACTAAACAGTAATTACAAAGCAAAACAAAACAACTATATACAATAATTCGTAATTAACACTTAACTATATACAATTAACTACACTAATATTTATTTTATCAGTTTATCAATTTTTATCACGGCACTATTTATATCACTGTATTTATATCAGATTTATTTCGCACTGTATTCGGTATTCAACACTGTCACAGTATAATCTACACTGACCCACTGATCGTGTGACCGCGCGGCGTAAGTTCAGTGCCTCCACGATTTCTCTAGAACCTTCGCGCGGTTACTAGTTGTTACAGCAAGCAGACACCGCTTCCCAGAACTCCCGCCTGCCGTTTATACACAGGGCGATCCGTAACAATATTAATTGGAAACGATATGCGATCAATACTGAAAAATAGAATACTGAATCATTTTTGTGACTCAGGCTAATAAATAAACTATTTTTCAATGTTAACATCTGATATAAACAAATATTTTAGTGTAACACATTTATAAACAAACTCTAATTTATATAAATTATCGGTTTTAAACATCTGTAGATTTTTATTTGAAAATCTCATCTCATGGAAATTTATGTAGGCATTTTATTTATAAATTGCCATTTAATATAATTAACGAGGTTCTATAATTATAACTGCCGATGAAAGAATTTAGCTACATTTCACCGCTTTGAGTCACTTTATACAAATTTTTACCCGAGTACAAAAAAGAAGAAGGGCTGAAGTTATTGTAATGGGTCCGAAAATCGAAATCAAAATGTATAACAAATTTTTGTGTTTCAAGGTCACTACACTATTTTTAGAAAGATGTCTGTGTGTGTGTGTGTGTGTGTGTACGTATGTACGTACGTACGCTGCATGTGTCCATTTCTTTCTAAGACGAAATCTCGAGAGAATGAAAAATGATATCGACTACGTTAGGGTGCCAATCGACGCGTATTAACGTAAATATTATGATCTGAAAGAAATTTTTTCAAAATCGGTTCAGCCGTTCTTTTTTCTTAACCAAATAGACTCCAAAAAAGTAGATTTTACACAATATCTCGCGAATAAAAAATTATATAGACTTCGTAAGGGTGTCAATCGAGGCGTGTTAACGTCATTTTGATCCGACATAAATTTTACAAAAATCGGTTCAGCCTTTTTCTTTTTTTAATTATTGTTAAAAATAAATAATAATAATGTTTTAATGATTAAAATGATTACTTTTCTGTGTAATATCTAATTTAATTATTATTATTAAATATTTATCAAACTGGGAAGTTCGTCGTGTGGACCTCAAGGGTCGCATTTTAGTCCTAATAAACGACCCACCTCACGGCTTGTTTCTATTAATAAATTGAAATTTCAAGTGATCTTTTCACCAATTCTTATAGTTACTATTTTACATATTAGTTTTGATGGTTAGACGCTATAGATTAGGTATACGGACCTTGTATTGTAATATTAGATAAGCTGCAATGTCGACGGTGTGAACGCGACCGTTTAAAAACATAGGTTACGTTCCTGTAACAACAAACCTTAGCGGACTGTATAAATAATAGACGTACGTATCTTGTTAATAGCTTTTTGATTAGAGCAGATGTGTTGTGTTTCGGAGAATCAACCTTCAAATCGACTAAAAATACATGCAGACAATTCGCGTCCACGCATTGTGTACACAAAAACAATGTATATATTCTTTATTTTCATAATAATAATATTATTGATTATGCATCCGCGGTTCTCAAACTGTTAGACATCACGTCCCCTGTTTGCAATTTTCGAGGAAAAGTCTCATGTTTACTTACTATACAGAAAAAAATATGAACCAGCTGTACTCGCGACTTTTACTCGGGTATTTCGAACATGATGCAGAGAATATAACTGTTACAAAACTGTTTTCTGTGTTGGAGGAATAAATATTTATTTACAATATTTATTTACAATAATTAAAAACACACCAATAATAAATACAACAACCAAAAGTCAGTTCTAACAATCAACACAAGTAATTAACACTTAACTATATACAATTGACTACACTAATATTTATTTTATCAGGTGAATTTATATCACGGTATTTATATCCGATTTATTTCTAACGTTTATTTATGTCGGTCATTTACTCAGTTACTTCAGTACTATTTATTTTATCCACTCCACTATTTATATCACCGTACTGACTGATTCGACCGTTGATTGATTTATATCACTGATTCGCTTGGTTGCACGACTCACCATTCACTGATTACCGATTGCGTGACACCGTCGGCTGATTGCCTGATCGCTTCACTCACTCGTTTATATAGGCCGCTTGGCTTAGGCACAGCGCGTTCTAGCGTTCTCTAGAATGTTCGTGCAGTTACTCGTTGTTCGTATACAGGGTGATCCGTAACATTATTCTGAAATAAAATTGAGTTATTAAAAAAAATCGGTCAAATAGTAGAACTCACGCCCTGAGGATTCCGTACCGTTATTTTAATTTAATAAAAATTAAATTTGTCACGAAATGATTTCCGGATATAGTTTACAAGCATTGTGTAGGATGACGCCACTTTCGCTTACTTTAGACACTATAGGTGATCAGTATCAAAATATATGTGATTTTTAGAAGACCGTGTCTTTTTATTGGGTTGAGCTAAAAGCTTGAATTTTGTATTTTCAAAATCGACACATTTTGTAACGTGATGGTTTGCCCTCGGTATCGTGACGTCATATAACCTTGATGCATAAAACAAAAAGCAACTTTAGACCACAGCCTGTATCTGCCATTTTGATCAAACATAAACATTATTTGACGCAACGAGAAAGTTTATATTGGAAAATAAAGTAGAAATTTTTTTAAAATAAATTTAAGGTAATATTTACACTTTTTCATAAACATCACTTTGCTGCAGCTATACAAAAGAAAAGTAAACATTGCAGTATGAAATATATAAGTGTAAATTTTGAAAGTTCGTTATTCAGAGTTTGTAATTGTTTTCAGCAATAAAAATTCATTAGTCACGTGTTTTTATGGTTTCGTCCCGTGCTAGCCCAAGAATTGTGTATCCCCCAGGGGGAACATTGAAATGTAGTTGTTCTCGCAATTGCATTCCAGAGGACAGAGTGGTGTAACGGTTAGCGTAGCGGCCTTTGGATCACACTGTCGTGGGTTCGAATCCCACCTGCGCTCATGGATGTTTTGTGATGTTATTTAGTTTTAAGTGAGTTGTTATTTGATGTAAACAAGACGCTAATGACCTAAATTGTCGACGCGTCTATAATTTACAATAAATAAATAAATTGCATTCCAATGTTCTTTGGGAATTGGTGTTCCCAGGAGCTCGAGCTCGTACCAGTTGGTTTGTTTATGTCGGCTGGCAGATTCTAATACACACATGGATTATTAATTGTTGTGTTGAAGACGCTAATGACTTGAGTTGTCGACGCGTCTATAATCTACAATAATAATAATTTAATCAAACAAACATACAAATTCATCAATTTTATTATATTAGTATAGATTCTTACTATTTTTGGTCACGAGATTTTGGACTATTAGTGTACTATGTTTATTATTGTATTGTGATCGAAAGAAAATTCAATAAAGACTAGCAGACAAAAAACAAAATATGTACCGCAGAACGAGCTAAAGCTCGTTGCAGCTTTTGGTCTCTTTATTATGGTTGAAGTCTAGACGTCAGAGGACTGGAATGTATTTGTCGAATATTTATTTACTTACTTCTATTTCTCTCTCAAAAAAAAAACGTATAGGTACCTCTTGTTGAATGTGTTTTTTGTCCTGCAGATATTTTTTAACATTGGAAATGTTTATGTTCGTATATGGGGGCAGAGTTACGAGTTTTCGTTCAAGGCCAAAAGACAACGGTGTTGCGATCAAGTGAGGAGCAATCATGCAAAATTGAACAAGTGCAATTTTTTCGAAATGTGTTTTATATCATGTCTAGTTGATTGAGAGGTATTTGCGACGATCTGCGGTGTTATTTTTGAGAAAATGTTAATAAATACTGTAGAAAAATCCATTTAAAAGTTAAGTAATCAAGCAAAAGTGAACGCGTATATAACAGAAGAATAATAGGGTTATTCCTGACAAAACTAAACAGTGCATTGATAAATATTGTGTGTATAATAAACAGTTAATTATGTTTCATATATGCTGTTATCATTTCCAATGTCCTCGATGGTTGCAAGGATTGCGAAATCTGTGAATTTTTGTTCCATTAAGGTTGTACGGACAATACTCCGTAAGTCATAATAGAATCTAAATTTTTTTTTTACTAAAATTAAAAATTTTAATACATAAATTCATTATTATAATTTAGACATTAACTATCATTATTTTTATTTGGATTAATTTAATAATTTAATTACCAAAAATAATAAATAAATGATTTTTGACTCAAGTATTTTTTCACATAAAATAGATCTGGCAACATCGCGTTTAATAGCTGTTTGTTTGACAGCTGTTTATGTAAATCTTGCTGTATAGTGTTCAGTTGTATTTTATCTATAATATTACAATGAGTAATGCAAATCAATTTAGACACTTGCGAGAAAAAATATCATAAATTGGAAAAAAAAAGTAAGTGAGAGCGTGAAAAGACTACATACGCAATATAAAAATTTAGACATATAATTACCAAGTAGACGACGAATCGTCGATTTGGAAAAATTAGCTGCGGAAATGTGGTGTATGACATGTGATTGGCCTTTATCTTTTCGTTTTCTCGTACAAGAATACATTTGTGGACTAGCAAGTGTCTATCATTTGAAATGTTCTAAGTGTGAAAGAATACGTCAGGCGAAAAATTCAACCAGCGAGGGAACTGGTTATATGTTAAAAATTTTTTTGTTTCATTTTTTTATTTTACCGCAGTTTATAAATTAAAAAAAAAAATTAATTTCTTTTCATAAAAAAAACGACCCATAGAAATAAACAGAAATCATTACAAATCAAAGTTGGCGCGTTTTATTTTACGTGACGTTGCCACACTTTTGTGAGTCACGTGACTTATTCATTTTTAAGCATGGCGGACTGATATTTTCGTGAATTTTTTGCCATTCTTGTCAAGATATTTTTAAAAGCCTTCGTCAGAAAATTTTTATTTTATTTTTAACGTATTCTACGAAATTTGATTAATAAAAATAGAAGTTTTTTGTTTTTTCATCTTTATCAGGAGTGGCTACATAATTCGGTATATGTGCATTTTGTCCACATTCTCTATAGACTACATGTTAAATTTCCGTTTTTTAATAATTAATTACGCGATAACCCTTCGTCAGATTTGTTTAAAAAAATTATTTTAGACGTATGTGATAGCGATTAATAACATATTAAAAAATTAGCTTTTAATCTTATAAGTGCATTAATGTCCGAACAACCTTAATTTACTATAAATTAGTTGATCGTTAATAATTCATTACTAGATATCGTAAATTATAAATTTTAGACGCTCGACAACTAATAATTCATGACTGACAAATTTGAAGTACAATAGGGTAAAGGCACCGATTTCCGTGTGATCGACCATTTTTATTTCTATATTTAAAACTGGCAGAATTGTATTATTACCTAAATTATCACAAAGACTGTTATAATTATATTATTATGTTAAATCTCCACAATTTTAAATCTATCGGTGCGAAGAAAAAATAGAAAATATTTATTTACCAGTGAGTTACGTAGCAAACCAAAGTAAACTTGCGAATTAATATTTTTAAATGATTTTATTTAGCTTGACCCCGTATATTTGTTTGTTACTATCTTTTTTTCAAATCTTGCGACAGCTTTTTCAACTACTTCTACTTAACCGATTCTTATGAAACTTTGCACACACATTGAGTTCCCGTGACAATACAATATTATGATAATTTCAACTTGGTAACGAGGATCTGATGATGGAATCAGGAGTTGGACAGTTGAAAGGATGAGGAGTTTGCATGATGATACGAGCCAGAAATCAAACTAAAAACTAGAAAATAAAAATAGGTAAAAAAACTTTTAAGTTAAACGGTTTTATTTTAAATCATCAGCTGTACCAAAAACTAGAAAATAATTAGGACACAAACCAAGAGGCACTTTGTGTCGCTGCGTGGCTGTTTATATATGCTGCGTGGCCTAAGCCTAGTGTGTTCTCGCTTTCTCTAGAACTTTCGCGCAGGTACTAGTTGTTACAGTATGCAGACCTCGTTTCTCAGAACTCTTGCCTGCCGTTTATATACAGGGTGATCCGTAACATTATGAATAATTTGAGTAAAATCACAAAAAACGATCATCTTTTCTGGATGATGTTAAATGTTATAGCGAAACACTTCAATTAATTTTTGTGTTCGTGTTTTTGGGATTACAAATCATTATATCTAATTTTATCCGACAAAATAATGAATTGAATGCACTTTGTCTGAAGAATTAATGTATTTTAAAATTGACAAATGATCTGAGATGCAGTTAAATATTTCAAAACAAATTGCTATAAAATATAGTTTCAACATTTCAATGAACTGGTACAAGTTTAATACACCATTGCGGCATGTTGTAAGGTTAACACAAACAATTTATATAATAGCTCTATAAATCAGAGAGCTAAATGTATTGAATAAGTGTGTTGTTTGCTTGCAGAGCTTTAAGCTACATCGGAGCTACAAAATACAGTGGTACTGCGGTATCCGAGACGAACGTAAATAAAATCACAGCCAACAAAACAGCACAATAATTGGCTATATTTTTATTTTGGCTTATTGTTTGCGAAGAAACTCAGTTCTATAGTTTTTCGACACAGAAAAACTAGTGATGCGCGAATACGAGATGTTTTAGTCGATTGTTCAAACATCTCGATGATTGTCGATGGTTGTCACTTGAACTCGATTGTTGTTTTATAGTTCACCGAGACCGAGTCGCATAGTACTGAATCGTACACTGTCGAGAGCCACATAATATACAATCGTTCATCACTCAACAACTGTGGTCGAGTCGATTGTGCAGTAATCGCGTAAATACGAATTCAACAGTGAAGTAAAAAATGAATTATATATTTAGATGTAATGGCTGACAAAAAAATCAAATATTTATAATAAACGGCCTACCGACGTTTATATATATTGTATACGTACGGGGCCTCCAACTCCAACCTGCCTCTTACTTAATAAACATATTTTGGCCTTGTTTGGGATTTGTTTAAGAAGGACTTCTCGAGATTTAGTGGCCCCCCGGGATCAGAGGTCCGGGACGTGCCGCCCCCTCCGCCCCCCTTTAGTGCGCCACTGACTGTTGTATTGTTGTGTCATTTTGAGTCAACATAATACTCTACATTGTCGACACAACATTGTTTTGTTTTGGCAGTTTCTATTAGCTGCTTTTGGAACAAACAAGTAATTCAAAATTGTAATCTCGTTGTGATCAGACGTATTTTAGACTCGTCTTGATTAAATCAAATTTTGTTGTGTTTTATTTATTTATTATTAATTTTATATAAGGATCTACAATAATATTAAATCGCGTCGGGGTCACCAATTATAAAGATCTTTTTGACGTGATTTAATATTATTGTAGATCCTTATATAAAATTAATAATAAATAAATAAAACACAACAAATTTTGATTTAATCAAGACGAGTCTAAAATATGTCTGCTCACAACGAGATTACAATTTTGAATTACTTGTTTGTTCCAAAAGCGTAGCTAATTATAAAGTGACCATCCGTCCCGAGTTAGGCGGGACAGTCCCGGTTTTGAGTCACGAGTCCCGATTCAACAAGCGTCCCGCTTTTGTCCCGTTTTCATTAAATCACGTGCATTAAGAATGTTTATTTTTTGTCATTAGATATTTTTACCCTGCACTCAAAGTATTTTATTTATCAATAATTCTATAATTGATACCTACCTTAAAAAATAAATAATATTTAAAATAAAAATATTAGCGAGTTTTTGAGGGTTTTTAGCGAGTTTTTGGGGATTTCTAGCGAGTTTTTGAAGGTTTCTAGCGAGTTTTTGGGGGTTTATAGCGAATTTTTGGGGTTTTCTAGCAAGTTTTTGGGGGTTTCTAGCGATTTTTTGGGGATTTCTAGCGAGTTTTTGGGAGTTTCTAGCGAGTTTTTGGGGATTTCTAGCGAGTTTTTGGGGGTTTCTAGAGATTTTTTGGGGGCTCTAGCGAGTTTTTGGGGGTTCCTAGCGAGTTTTTGGGGGTTTCTAGCGAGTTTAAGGCTTTTTTGGGCGTGAAACCCAACGGTTGCCTGCGCCGGGTTTTTATAGACCTTGTTCCGCTTTTTGATATTCAGGATGTGGTCACTTTAAGCTAATAGAAACTGCCAAAACAAAACAATGTTGTGTCGACAATGTAGAGTATTATGTTGACTCAAAATGACACAACAGTATGTTTTAAATCGTATTCAGCTCACCTTGAAATAAATTTGTCCTAGCGCAGGGATGTTATTGGCTCTTTAATTACACGCTTATGAGAAAACTTTCACCGAACTTCGCTACCGATTCACATATTTCACAGCTTTTATTTGATGTACGCGTCTGTAAAACTTTAGCGTCTTCGCGTGGAAATTCGTATATACGATAAAAACATGCAGCCGAGAGAAAATATGCATATAAATCAAGTAAATTAAAACGACTTTATCTGTATTTCTTTTGTTTTGTGTTACTTAACTGAAAATTTGCAAATAATGTAATTCGTGAATTTTCTTAATTGATGCATAAACTTTAAATGGGGTTGGACTTTCTAGACCGAACATAATACTTAGTATACATGAATAAAATAAAGTGTATTTCAGAAAAGATTCAAAGAACATAAAATTTGCGAGAGATACAGAAAAGAATTATGTGTCGAAAGAAATTGGTCCGAAGTCGATATTATTCCCTGGTCCGTCCTTCAAATTGTGTCCCTGTCTAATTAATTAATTAAGGATGGAGTGTAATGAAGTGATTTATAAAAAATATATATATATATATAAAATAAAAATACATATACGTAGGTATATAACATAAAACTAAGAGAAAAAAAATAATAATAATAATAAAAAAATAAATAATTACAAATAGGTACAATAAAAAAAAAAAATAATAATAATAATAATAATAAAAAAAATAAACAAACAAAAGAGTGGTTATAAAAATAAAAAGTTTGGACGTGGCTAACTGTTCTACGTAACAAAGGCCAACAAATCATATATTAAAAAAAAAAAAAAAAAAAAGTCGATATTATTGTTCTTGAGATATGCGAGCCGAAAAAAAGTTCACCAACGTACGAACGGACACACAACACACACAGACATCTCTCTAAAAACAGTAGATCCGGACTCTAGGAACCTCAAAACGTGCAGATTGTCAAAATTTTTTTTTCGCAAAATCTAACCCATTACAATAACAATTCCAATAAGAAGTTAATAAAGGGTTGAATTTGACAAATGGGGGGGGGGGGCTACACCAACACGTCTTATACTTACATTGTAATAGGAGATTGTATATCTAGTTGCTTAATGAGGAATATTACTGACGAGTAGTGACAGTATGTTAAAACGATCGGCAGTGAGTTTTATAACAATCACACGAGTCATAATATCATTACGTAACGAGATATCGCTATCGGTCGTTTTTACATACTGTCATCACTCACCGTAATATGCCCCATTACGTATCTAGACATACAATCTGCTTTTAATATATTATACTGAAAACCCTTAATTTAATTTTAATATTTTTGTGTAAACAGCCATAGATCAAGAGCTAGTGACAATTTTTTGGTGTTATTTATTCAAGGCCTTATTTTTGTGAATATGTTGAGGGAGGCATATTAAAGTGCCCTGAGAGGGATTTTGCTAGATAGCAGTATGGGAGAAATGTAGACCACCCCCAACATGTAACAAAAAAAAATGGTCATAAATATTATTGCTTCAAAGCTGAAATTGTTTGTATAGCTTGTCAGTGACCCAGTAATACCATTATAATATTTGCAGATCGATTGGTCAGGTCAGTATAAAAGAGTCGGAAGATCACCCTAAACGTGTCATGTACCCGACGAAATGTATATTATTAGTTCAAGGTTCAAATTTTAATATGTTGTTACGGCGACTGTTATAAGCATATATTTCAATTTGCAGAACAAAATGTCGATATTAACCCCTTTGCAGAACGATAAAAACACCTAGGCGAGCAAGTTTTCCTCTAAGAGTTAATACCGACATTTTGTTCTGCAAATTGAAATATATGCTTATAAAACAGTCGTCGTAACAACATATTAAAATTTGAACCTTGAACTAATAATATAAATTTTGTCGGGTACATGACACGTTTAGGGTGATCTGCCACCCCTTTAAAACTGACCAATCGATTCGCAAATATTATAATGGAATTATTGGGTCACTGACAAGTTATACAGACAATTTCAGTCTTGAAGCAATAATAATCGTGACCATTTTTTTTATACTATATGTTGGGGGCGGCCTGCATCCCTCCCATACCGCTATCTAGCAATATCCCTTACTCAGGGCACTTTAATATGCCTCCCTCAACATCTTCACAAAAATAAGGCCTTGAATAAAAAAACTCGGGTCGCAGTGTCAAACCCTGCCGACAATATAGTGTATTTGCTAATACAGGCATTGTGGCATTATTAAGTAAACTTAAGTTTGTTTTTTGACAAAATAAAAAATTTAACCCCTTAATACAGCCCTTAAAATAATTAAATTTTTCTAAATTTCAATATTAGACATGGATTTTATCAGTACACCCAATTAAATACACCCTTCCATATCTAAGTAAATCCGTATCAACAAACTAGTGTTTTCATAAAATTTGAAAGTCCGCTCCTGTCGGGCCGATTTTATTAAAATTTTAGCAGCACATTTTAATCTTTACTAAAGAGTTAAATTTCAATTTTGAAACGATTCTGACAAATTTTTCGGTATTTTTGGGCCCAAAAACTTTTTGGAACCCCTAAATACAACCCTGAAAATGGTCCGATCGGGCCCATTTTAAATAGGCTTCTTGCGGTGATGGGTTCCAATGTCTGTACCAAATTTCGTTTCAATCGATTAAGTCTGTCGAGAGTTATCGTGTACACACATATATATATATATATATATATATAAATATATATATAAATATATATATAAATATATATATAAATATATATATATATAAATATATACATACATATATATATAAACATTTTCAAAAATGGTGCCAAAGTGTTCAGGAGGCTATGAAACGTCGAGAAATTTTGGTCCGACCCCTAGGTCCCGCCATCCGACCGACGCCAATAGTGTATGTGCCATATTATGGCAAATACACTAATAACACCAAAAAATTGTCACTAGCTCTCGGTCTAATATAAGAGTTGGTAATTTTTATCACAACAAAATTAATTACCCCTGGCTCTTTAAGAAACAAGAATTATTCTAATGAAAAATTAATGTACTGGAAAAAATGATTTCGTTTCCGATTAGAGTGTCGTTGAACTTACAGTGGCGTACGCTATAAAATATTAATTAAGCGTGACCAAGAAAAGTATAATTTGTGCATACAGGATGTTTCAAAAGAGAGGGCGCAAAAATATACCTGAGGGTGTGAGAGAGTTTCACAATCTTTTGACGCGAATAACTGGGGTGGCATTTTAGAAATATTGTAGATGAAACGGAAATAGTCGGAAGTGGTTGATATAAGGTCTCAGATACAGTAAGCCAGGTGGCCATACGGAAAAGTACGAGTCTATCGACATGCGTACAAACACTAAACCCAGGTTCGAATCCCGAAGGATTTAAATATTTTTATTTTTGAAACTATGCTTCTATAGGCGCGTTAGACGATTTCTGGGAGGGGAAAAACTTATGGTTTCGCGTCACGTCACGTCACCGACATGCTCATGTTAAAAGTATATCTACTGTCCGATCCTTTTGAAAATTAATATCTGAGAGTTTTATAGAACACAAAAAAATAAAATTGCATCAGATTTCAAAATGGCGGCCATATGTACTTTTGTAAAAATTATCCGATGTTTTTGGAAGTGGAGGGCTAAATTAGATATTTTACATGAAATTGCGGGCCGCAGTATAATAGTATTAATAATAATAATACTTCAACAAGTATAGTCCTGCATAAAGCGCATCTAATGACATGCGCCCAGGCTGCGCTTGCGCTTTATTAGTGTATTTGCCATATGGGACATACACTATACAGTCTAAATGAATACTATAATATAGATTTTAAATGTGTTGTAATATAAAGCAATTTTTTATTCATGTATGTTTGACGCATTCTATGCTATATATGTATGGCAATTTGAATAAAGATAACTATCTATCTATCTATCTATTGGCGTCGGTCGGATGGCGGGACCTAGGGGTCGGACAAAAATTTCTCGACGTTTCATAGCCTCCTGAACACTTTGGCACCATTTTTGGAAATGTCTGTTTATATATATATATATATATATATATATATATATATATTTATGATAAAATTAATAATCAATATGATTAGACATCCTTTACCGTAAGTGGAATCCACTTATTAGTGAATTAACATAACATAATAATATCAGACGAAATCATATTCGCCATGATATATTTATAGAAGGCTATATAATATGAGAAAAAATGAACGCCACTGTCGGGACTTGAACCCGAAACTCCCAATTACGCGTCGGGCAAGTTTCCATTTACTCCACAGTGCCAACAGTAAGCACTCATAATTTATATATATATATGTGTGTGCGTGTGTGTGTGTGTGTGTGTGTGTGTGTACGGGCTATAACTTTCGAAAGAGTTAATTGATTTTGACGAAATTGGGTAGGCACGTTGCAATCCATCACCGCACGAAGTCTATTTAAAATGGGCCTAATCAGACCATTTTAAGGGTGGTTTTTAGAGGTTGAAAAAGGTTTTTGGGCCCAAAAATACCGAAAAAATTCTCAGATTTGTTTCAAAATTGAAATTTAACCCTTTAGTGAAGATTGAAATGTGCTGCTAAAATTTTAATAAAATCGCCCCGACAGGTCCGGACTTACAAAAATTTTATGAAAACACTAGTTTGCGGATAGTGATTTACTTACTGAAGGCTGTATTTAATTTGGTACAGAGGTTGCATTGATAATAATATTGAAATTAAGAAAAAAAATATTATTTTAAGGGATGTATTAAGGAGGTAATTTTTTTATTTTGTCCAAAAACAAACTTATGTTCACATAATAAATACACAATGCCTGTATTAGCAAATACACTATATTGTCGGCAGGGTTTTGGCACTGCGACCCGAGTTTTTTAAACATGGGCCGCAACATTGAATAAATTAATACTTTACCGAGGGCCGCAACTGTAGAGGCGGCGGGGCGCGTGTTTGATACTCCTGATCAATGTAGTGGGCGACTATGGCTATATTATAACATGGTTAGTCGAAGTTTCGTGTAGGCAAAACCGCGCACATTAACTGACTGACGAGATCTGAAATTTGAGCATCGCTGATTGATGACATCCTTTAACTCGACACGTTGTATATATCTGCATAACGTATTGTCCGTCCGACAAATCAATAATTTTAATTTACCAAACATCGGTCTATTTCTGTACGGTGTTATTACTATTTCTGTATCAACATCAATCTTCGCTATCACAATACGAGTGTAGTCATTATTATCGTATATATTATTTCACACTGTCTAATTTTGTTATTTTCTAACAATTCATTTTATTGAGTAGGAATGCTTCGAGGAGATTTTTTTTATAAGTACCTATTGGGAACTGACGTATTGAAACATGACATCTGGTGGCAAAAAATTAAACTATAATAAAATTACTATGTAGAGTGTGTTTTCAACTTGAAATTGCTATATATAAGAAAGGACCGGTTTCCACTCTCGGGCACTGTGGAGAAATCGGTAACTCGCCTAGCCGGAAACTGGGAGTTTCGGGTTCAAGTCCCGACAGTGGTCATTTGATTTTTTCTTAGATATAGCTCAAAAATCATGGCAGCCTAGCTGTCTGAGATATTTATTATTTTCACCTCTAATTGTTATGTGAATAATATGGTGTGGATATAAGGGGTTTTAAATCGATTGATTTTATCATATACCAATATAATAAAATTGCAACTGTCTAGTACCTAAGTATATGGTGTTAACAAAATTAAGAAAAATCGCAGGATAGTGGACAAAATATTTGATTTATTAAATATTTTGTCTACTATCCTGCGATTTTTCTTAATTTTATTATAATCTCGATGGACACGATTTCTAATATAAATATGGTGTTTACATTGACATTTAAATTTAATTAATTAATTATTAAATAAAAAAGTTAAAATGGAAGTTGAACGTTGTGGTAGGTACAAACATTATTTATTCCCCGTTAGTGTTGTGTCATTTTAGTGGTATATAACTTAACTATTTAATTAATTTCATAATAATTTAATAATTAAGTTATACCACTAAAATGACACGACACTAATGGGGAATAAATAATGTTTGTACCTACCACAAGTGCTGCCTTTCATGAATAATTGAAAGAACTACTCTCAGGAAAATGGTTCATTCAAGTAACCCCTGTAAGTTTGCTTGTGAAATATAAAAAAAAACGATGCCAAATTGTTCAGGAGGCTATGAAACGTCAAGAAATGTTGATCCGACCTCTAGGTCCCGCCATCCGACCGACGCCAACAGTGTATGTGCCATAATATTATGGCAAATACACTAAAAACTCTTCTTTTAATAAATCATTACACGATCGTTATTTGAAACAATAGCGTGTTTCTGCGAACAGTCTGTATATTTAAGTAACACACCTCACGCTTGAGTTTGCGCATCCCAAAGTTCGGCAGGTGGCGATAATGTAAGGAAAATGATATCTCTTTCTTCCTGCGGCGGTATCTTATAGCGCGATAGCGTGAGCTAACATTCTTCGCAACCTTAACTATTTTGACTGCTATATTTTATCAAACTCTTTAAAATCTTCACTGACATATAAAATCACTATAGATTAGAATTAAGTATTTATACTGCTGCTTAAAAATATAAAAATAAGATAGTCCAAAAACAATATTCGGTAAATTTTTTAAGCTATCCATTTATCAGCTGGCTGTTAAGTTCCAAAATTTAAGATAGTGAGTCATGCACTTATAGTCAAGTAACCTTGAAAATGTAAGGTAAATAGTTTTTCAAGGCTACTTGACATTGCATTGTAACTATAAATTTAATTTAATTTTATATTACAGACCAAGCCTTTCTTTTATAATTATTTCTTGTCGCTTGATGATGGCAACCTAAGTTGCCGAAACATGTTGCGGTTTTATGTATTTTTTATTTATTAATAACATTTCAAAGTCTTGCCAAGGAAGGTAACATTTACTTTTTAATTATTATAGTATCGACATTGTTTCAATTAACCTTATGTTTCTGTTTTTAGATGAAAAAAATTCTCTCCAATTAGATTTTTTATATACCGGTATTTTATTATCCACGAAAAAGTGCGTGTCGAATTTTATTTACCTAAACATTAAAAGTTTTGTGTAAATCTTTGGTCTTAGAAGTCGTGTAGGTGGAAAATTATATAAGTTCGTGAGCAAAGCAATTTACGACTTGTACATTCACAATGTGTATTCTGTTACGACCTACATTAAAAATTATCGCCTTACGTTCCCTCTTTTTGGTAACAGTATAACACAGTGATAACGTGATCTTTGAAAAGCGTTAAATTCAAATTTGGGTTTCTATAACAGGAAATTTACTTTCAGGGAATGTCCCTTAACTAAATTCAAAAAAGTTCCTATATTTGAAACATTATAAGTTCGAAGTGTAAAGATAGAGGGGGTGGTAGAGAGAAGGGGGAGAGAAAGAGTGAGAAAGGGACAGAAGGAGGGAGAGGGGGAAAGTGGAATGGAGAGGTGGGTAGAGGGAGAGAGAGAGAGAGAGCGAGAGAGAGAGATAATTGTGGATTACAGACGTTCGACAACTGAGATCATTAGCGTCATTTCGAATTATTTAAAAGTGTGAAGCATTTATTCCATGACTATAGGAGAAATATAATTTTCTGTTTATGGTTTTTTATTGTACAGTTTTGCCTCGCGGGCAGTGCCGGATTAAACCCTGTGGAGACCCCTAGGTAGTCGAAATTATGGGGCCCCTCGCAAATTATCTCCTAATTTTACCAACCAACAATTTTAATATAGAATTTTATTTGGTGCTTTTTTTATCGCAGATCCCACATACGACGATTTCGGATTCTAACACCAGATGTCAGCCACTTTGCTTTTAATTGCGAATGAACATTATATACGAAAAACCCCAAACGATACTATTTTCAGATTTTATCTGACTTGATCACTTTTGGCAACAATCCCACGATATTCTCTTAATGCAGATGTTGACATGCTGATGTGTTCTATGTCAAAATAAAATATGAACCCAAGAGAAAAGACAGCAAAATATATTTTTTAAATTTAATATAAAAAATATTGTGATCGAAGTTCAGTGTGGATGTTTTATTGCAGTCGTAAACATAACCTTACAATATTTTATTTACATATAGGGTAAAGTACCGGTTCTCGACCAACTGTAGTCGGTCACTTATTTATATATATACTAGTTCAAGGCCGTGCGAAGGGAAAATTACGCCCAGGGTATAGCATTAATTTGGCGTCCTTGATCCTTCCTAATCACTTATCAACTCAAATTTTGATTGTCTCCTCCCCCTCAAACTGTTGCCCGAACCCCTACCCTTCGCATGGTCCTGGTATATAGTTACACAACAAAAACAAAATAAAGAAAATTATTTTTAATCTAAATTTTTGTATTTTACTGACAACTGTCGATATGTGAAAAGAAATTAGAAAAGATTAGGGGTTGAGAATAGCTGAGCGTGTAGCGATATACTGTTTCCATGGCTCCTCTATTACAAGCCCCCAGTTCCCAGGTTCTGGTCTGAGACCTGGTAAAAGTATCAACTGGATTTTCAATTTTTTATTAAAAAATAAAACAAATTGGTATTGGGCCGAGATAACCCTGGTGGTTTTTAAAAACAAAATTAATTTGCATGTGAGTTACAAATCTGCTGCTTAATGATGTAACTAACTTTTGAATGAATATTTTCTATTTGCATCGATTGACTAAATACAAAACTAGAGATTGGCAATAATAAGATTATATTTTTACTTCCCACCTCTACTATGGTAGGGAAGTAATGGATTTAGTCCGAAAAAAATATTTCGAGATTTTAACAGATTTTCACGTTTTGAGACCCTAGCAATCGTTTAAGATCATTTTCTGACTGATGTCTGTATGTGTGTTTGTGTGTGTGTGTATGTGTGTATGTGGTCAATTTTTCGCCTTCGATATCTTAAGAACGGAACAACATACGGGCATGCCGATTGTTCTATTGTGTTTATCAGCCTTTAACTTAGATCTGATTAGATTTTGAGTCAAATCGGCTCAGTGGATCCTGAGATATTCAAAAAAACGTCCTCAATGTCACGTATTAACATAGGTAAAAAAAATATAAATGAATTCTAGATGTTATAATATGAAAAAAATGTAAATATTTTTTTTCTCTAAAATGTATAGTTTTCGAGAAAAAAAATATTTTACTAAAAAAAATAAAAATTGTACGTAAATCAAGGTAACCATGATTTTTGCTATATTAAGTTAGCCAACCGTAGATCACCAAACAAAAAAGAGGGCCATGCTTTTTTCAAAGAATAAAAATTAAATTGTGTTTTAAAGACCACCAACAGCTAAGGTTATTTGGGCCTAGTCAAAGATAAAAAAAAAGTGTTTATTTTTTGCAAATATTTACTAGGTGGGAAGTATAGGACTGGTCATCAGTCGAATTTTTTTATTACATGTAAGTTGTGGATGATAACTGGAGGTAACGGGAAGTGATGCTTTTACCCTGTTTTTAAAATAAAAAGCGCTGATATCAAGATGCTGTATTTTGAATATCAGATCTGTCACTGAATTTTTTTAAATAGCTTAGAGTTTACACAAAGCAATTCATGTATAACATTGCTATGTGATATTTAACATTCCTTAATTTCAGACTTTTCCTTTATTTTTTATTCCCCGAGAGCTCAATAAATAATATTTTATGTAACTTATGAAAACGCACCGACATCTGCATGCTTTGATCCAAAAATGTTGACACAAAAAGTGCTTGAGTTTCATTATGGGGTTTTGATGATTTTATCTTCCAAAATAAGATCCAGGACCGTAGCTAGGGGGGGCAATACCCTACCTTAAAACATCCAGTGCCCTGCTTTAAGGAATTATAAATAAGCCGCAAAAACTGTCACGACAGAATGACAGACTTGATCTATCTGACATTTGGAAAAACAAGATTAAATTCGTTGGATCTAAATGAAGTTCTTCGGAAATTTGATAACATGGCAAGTTCTGTATTTTTTTTTTTTTTGATTAAATTGTCATTCACCGTTTTTTTGCTTTTGTAATTTCATATCACCAGATGAGGTGGGCAATCCAATTAATAAATTATAGTCTTTTGCTTCAGCCCTACTTTAAACTTTCAGTGCCCTATCTTGAATTCAGCTCTAGCTACGGCCCTGATAAGATCCTCTACGTCCTACGAGGATACTCTTGCTGGATTTCAGAACGTATTGTCACACAATCTGATTTGAGAATGACCGATGACCGAGGGGGAGGAAGTCGCGGCTACTTAAATATAAATAAAACTAGGAATCGTAGAAAAAAAATCTTAATACAAAAGTT
Organism: Mongoloraphidia duomilia; assembly: GCA_039654895.1. NCBI lineage: Eukaryota > Metazoa > Arthropoda > Insecta > Raphidioptera > Raphidiidae > Mongoloraphidia > Mongoloraphidia duomilia. The sequence continues at coordinate 2,812,740 of CM077522.1, read as the reverse complement.
GTAGAAAATCTTATGCTCTACAACTTTTCTAATAGCTCCAAATGTCATTTAGAGCAAAGGAAACACGATACAGTCGACTCTCGTTAATTCGAAACGCGAGGGACTCTTAAAATATTACGAATTATCGAGTGTTTGAAATATCAAATGGTTCGACAACAAACAAACGTTGATACAAGTTTGAACTTGTCGCAAAATGTATGTATGTACTTACAATCTTTCCGCCTCTTTCTCTCTGCAACTTTGAATTGTCGAGTGTTGGACGCCGATGAGTTCGAACTAACGCGTCGTTTTGTTATAGGTATAGCAATGATTTTTTCGTACGAATTACCAAGTGCATAAAAATGTATTGATTTAGTTCGAAATATAAAGAGATTTTGTAGGGAACTCGTGATAACTTTGAATTATAGAGAGGTTCGAATTATCGCAGGTTTGAATTAACAAGAGTCGACTGTATTTACAAAAAAAAAAGGGTGTGGGTCTCGGGACCCCCGACAGATGTGAAACATCAAAGAAAACGTTTTTGAACTCGGTGGTATTCTCTATGTAGTAGTATATATTTTTTCAAAAGCTGCAACTAACTGTTCTGCTGACGTAATCCTATATACACTGCACTGTAACATACGCGGATGCCCGAGCGCGCGGAAGCCGAGAGAGTGAGAGTGCCGCAGTGGTGGGGAGAACAGCAGCGAAGGAGTGGACCAAACATTTCGTTGCATATTTCACAGCCCGACATAAGATGTTTCACATCAAAAACAGTTTTTTCGACCTTTGACCTCGAATATCTTGACTCGCGGAGACGAGATTTTATGAGACTTTTGAACTAACTTATAACATACCAAAACAAAGCTTTGGACAAGTTTATAGCTTATTATCTTTAATTTCGAGGTTTAACCCTTTTTTTACCTTACACTGTAAGAAATGAGAAGGCCGATTACATAGATTATCGATGGTCCATTTATAGCCAGCGATTAATCTGGTAATAGGCACACAAAGAGACAATGGCGTCGCAAACAGGTATCGCCTGCACATCGCGTGATTCCATAAAAACACATTGCGCATGCGTGGTTACTAATTTTACATTAATTTGTTTTGTATTCATTCATTTTATGTATGTAACTATACATTTTATTTTGTAATTTTTACACACTTTATTGGAATATTACATAAATGATGTAACTTTAATTTACTTTATGTAAAAATCACAAATTTGTTTAACTTTACAGTAAACGTCCAAGTTTTTATGAAGTTTTCTGTGTAAAAATAAATAATAATGTAAAATCACTTAGAAAATCGAGCGAATTCTACCTTAACTTTCAAAGTATTTTTACATCCATTTTTTACAGTGACTGAAGTACAACAGTTCAGTAAGCGCTGCCATAACGAAATTTTACCGCTCATTTTTGAAACTGAGTATGTGTTAAGAACAGTTGAATGTGAGGAAGCAGATGCAGTGATTTCATAAAAACTTATTCAAGTGCGAAGTGGTGCGCTAGCAACGTGTATGGCTAGCCTTTCTGAAAGCTCCGACACAATACAGGCTACACAGTACAGCGCTTGTGTTGGGAGTGCTTTAGTGCTTTACATTTTGTAAGTATAATATGTACTTACAAGCTGTAGATTTGTATTTGACATGAACGAAATTCAGAGAACTGACATTGTAAATATTCACTATCCTTCTATTATTAGGTTGTCTTATCCGCGATAAGACGCTTATGACCAACAATTAGGGAATGCAATCTCGATCAAAAACTATTACGTATAAGTTATAAGTTTTTTTTTCAAGCGTGTTCGTTCTTGAAATCTTGTTCGAGATCTCGACCATATCGGGTCGAGATCTCGAACCCAGTGCTTCTCGCGTTCTCTAGAGCATTCTGGCATGTACTCGCTGTTCAGTATGCAGACCCCGTTTCTCGGAACTCTTTGTTTGCCGTTTATATACAGGATGATCCGTAACATAACATTATACCATAATTTAGAAATCAGCTCTCGCATTATGTGAAATATTAGTTACAATTGATTTATAATAGAAACAACTGATTCTTTAATCGTAGAGTAAATGATAACTCAACCACCGCGATAGTGGAAAATTCGATGGTTTGAGTCCCGACGGTGACCCAGATTTAAAATGAAATTTTCTACTGTTGCACGTAACGTTACTTCATTAGATGAGTGTTCCCAACAATAATACTAACTTAAGCATTACTTCTGACAAATCTTTTACAAAAAAAATCTTTTTTTAACCGACTTCAAAAAAAGAGGTTTCTCAATTCGACCGTATATATTTTTTATGTAGTTATGTTTTATGTGTGTTCGCGGATAACTTCGTCGTTTATAAACCGATTTTGAAAAATATTTTTTTATTTGAAAGGATATACTTTCAGATTGGTCCCATAGAAATTTTATCAAAATCGATTCAGTAGTTCGGCTGATTTTAATAAAAGTTAGTAGCGGCGTGTGATTCCTTAAGGTAAATGTCACTTTTTGACACATCAGACAGCGTAAGAAAGTCGGTTTAATAAAAGTGAGTAACGGCGTGTGATTCTTTTAAGGTAAATTTCACTTTTTGACGCTAAAAAGTAATAAAAAATAAAAAACTTTTTAACAAAAAAAAAACCTCCTTCAAAAAGTCACTAAAAAGAGGAAAATAATGAAATTTTGAGGTCTCCGCCAATTTAATAAAATATGAAGTCGGTTAAAATGAAGATATTAAACACTATAGGTAGGTACTATACTTTTTAACCGACTTCATATTTTATAAAATTGGCGGAGACCTCAAAATTTCATTATTTTCCTCTTTTTAGTGGCTTTTTGAAGGAGGTTTTTTTTTTGTTAAAAAGTTTCTTGTACCAGTGGGTTCGTGGGTTCGATCATACATTCCGCAATTATTTATATCCTACATCGAAAAAACGATTTTACACCCGGTATATTTATATATAATATAACTGGAATATATCTTCTAAAATATCACAGATTTCCTCCATTTTGTTGTTCGTATTTCGACAATGCTTTTAGATGGATTTGGCGACGTACATTTCATTCCCAGTTTGACTTATATTGTAAAATGGGGGAGCTTAGAGTACCCTTTTAAAACTTTAATAAAGAAAATACTAACTTTGAATTTTTTATATACCTGTTCTAGACTTTTTAAAAATAGTGATTTAATGTAACAACTTTTAAATTAAAAAAAAAATTGGTAACGAGTTCAAAAGTCTTTTTCAATATACACGCAAATAAATTTTCACTTTTGAATAAATGTAAAGTTTTCAAATATATTCTCAAAAAAATGTGTTTTCTTTTCTGAAAAAAAATACTTATATAAATTGAACCTAAGAATGCACATTTTTGCTTCCGTCTTACATTCAGTCGAGGTCTGACAAAAGAGCTTTTTAACCTTAAAGGGCTTTAAAAATGAATAGTTTAAAAGCTGCGAAAAAAGTGAGATAAAACAATTAATTAAACTACAATTAAGATTACAATTCTTGAATGAAATATAAGCATTAATTGTCGATGAAATATTTTTTTTAATACCTATTTTTTAAAAATGACAGAGGCAGATGTTTAAAATCACTTGGTAAATTTATTATAAATGTCTACTAAATTGAAATTGACATTTTTTCGATACATTGAATATTTAGGTGATAGTTTACGCAAGTCAGGGACGTAGCTAGTATTTTTGTTTTGCATAGGCCAGGATGGGTCACACTGATGTAGATCTTCAGCTCCTGCATATAACCCAAAACGCCTTGAGTTCCGTAAAAATAACAATGTAAAACCACAAGCATTTAACCGCAATAACCAATTGTCTGCTTGGGGAGGAAGGGGAGGTTGTGATGTTCTGCGAGCAATTAAAAGATGCAAATTTATAATAACACAAGCGCGCTAGAACAACACAGTTCAGGAAGCTACTAAATTTTAAGCAAATTGCTTATTCAATAATTATTAAATTGCTTAACAAACTTACATCTTAACTTATAGACCGAGAGCTAGTGACAATTTTTTGGTGTTATTTATTCAAGGCCTTATTTTTGTGAAGATGTTGAGAGAGGCATATTAAAGTGCCCTGAGTAAGAGATTTTGCTAGATAGCGGTATGGGAGGGATGCAGACCGCCCCCAACATGCAACAAATATGGTCACAATTATTATTGCTTCAAGGCTGAAATTGTTTGTACAGCTTGTCGGTGACCCAATAATGCCATTATAATATTTGCAGATCGATTGGTCAGTATTAAATGGGTGACAGATCACCCTAAACGCGTCATGTACCCGACGAAATTTATATTATTAGTTCAAGGTTTAAATTTTAATATGTTGTTACGGCGTCTGTTTTAAGCATATATTTTAATTTGCAGAACAAAATGTCGAGATCATCAAGTTGTCAGCTTGTCTAGACGTAGTCCGATTATGGATCGAAATAGATATTAGTTTTAGAATAACTTACAAACACAGACATTTCATAAACATATTTTTAGTTGCATATATGTGTTTATATGAATCCATAAATCGCTTTCAAAAAACAGTAACTATTTTGATCATAAAAATAAACATTTGAAATGCCGCCAACTATAAAACATATTGAAATAACTGTGTTCACAGATCGATAAGGCTGGACTGAGTCGCGTTTGGCAGACCATTTGGCATCTTTTTATGTGTCAACTGCTCATTATTTATTCAAAATGTTCTTAATCTTAAAATATTAAAGTGAACTTTACTTGAAGAAAAATCAAAATTTATTACAAGTAGAACTAGTATTCGAAATTGTTATCGTCAAATATTTTTATAAACTGCCACATTAAACTCACGGAGGCCCGTATTCACCAAACACTGTTAAAGATAGAAGTTACTAATCTTAGAATAAATTTATTCCTTGGAATAAGATTAACTTTCAATTCACCAAGCAATTCATTCGATAGTAACTTCAGGTACAAATTTACTTTATACCATACACCTTGGACATTTTGTCAAATATTTTGATTCTAAAGCACGTTTATCAAAGATCCGACTGATGGCGCATCGATCGAAAATGTAAAATTTTGAATAGTGACATATTTTACTGATAAAAGCTTTTACCTGAAAGATATGGAATTAATATTTACCTGCCCATTCTATTTTACTAGGCGAATAAATATTTATACCGTTGAAATTGGACAGAATAGTTATTCTTACGATTTATACCTGCAGTAAACGTAACTACGTTTGGTGAATTGAATTATCGCTATTTATTCGTATTACCTTAATTTAAAAAATCAGCTCTCGCATGATGTGAAATATTAGTTACAATTGATTGTTTAATCGTGTCACCGTTGAGTAAATGATAACTCAGCCGCCGCGAAAGTGGAAGATTCCGGTTTGAGTCCCAACAGTGACATAGGTTTGAAATGAATTTTTCTAGTGTTGCACTGTAACATTACGTCACTAGATGATGTTCCTTAACAGATTTATTTGTATTACAAAATACGTTTATTAATTTTTTTAAAAGATGAAATGCATGGAGGATAGAAAAAATTAAGTGAAGAAAAGAATTGGTTTCCTATTCTGGCGGTAGATAGAGACGCTAAAGCTATAAGACCCCGAATTGAGTGGGTAACCGGGCGATTTTAATATTGCTTTTTTTACAAATTAGACATAAATTTAATTTAAAAAAAGACAAAAGACATATGAATAACGATTGTGCCGTAACCAAAGACGTAGAATTACTTCTATAGTTTTATATCTCGCAGAATTAATAATTTTTGATGTTAATTATTCTATTATTCGGATAAGACAAAATGTGTATCAAATTTATAATTGTATTTCGACCTTGCATATAATTTATAGGAATGAGAAAAAATAGGTCAGATTATAGATAGTATGTTTACATTGGTTTTGTCTGTGTTCGTGGTATACATCATTGTTTATGGATGGCTTTTGCAGAGGGCACATTAATTTCAATTCGCAGTGGACGGATATCCTAACAAGGATAAACATCGTAAGAAGTTTGTAAGCTTCTTTTCAGTGCCTTAAAAAAACATTAAGTAAGTCTGATTCACATAAAACGATGATTCAGGATTCACAAAAAACAATTTTTGTGTAATAATCGAGAACCTGGTTCACATATATTAGAAATAAAATGTACTGTGTGCGTCACCCACATAAGCGCACGCTCAAAGTTATATTTCATACATTTTTTACTAAAACACGTTCCGTTAAAATTTTTGGCGTTTTTTAATTTTAACTTAAAGAGGAAAATAATGAAATTTTGAGGTCTGTGCCAATTTAATAAAATATGAAGTCGGTTAAAAAATATAGTATAGTGATTAATATCTTCTTTTTAACCAACTTCATATTTTATTAAATTGGCACAGACCTCAAAATTTCATTATTTTCCTCTTTTTAGTGGTTTTTTGAAGGAGGTTTTTTTTTTTGTTAAAAAGTTTTTTATTTTTTCCTTTTTAGTGTCAAAAAGTGACATTTACCTTAAAAGAATCACACGCCGTTACTCATTTTTATTAAACCGACTTTCTTACGCTGTCTGATATGTCAAAAAGTGACATTTACCTTAAAGAATCACACGCCGTTACTAACTTTTATTAAAATCAGCCGAACTACTGAACCGATTTTGATGAAATTTCTATGGGACCAATTTGAAAGTATATCCTTTCAAATAAAAAAAAATTTTCAAAATCGGTTTATAAATGACAACCGAATTGAGAACCACCTCTTTTTTTCGAAGTCGGTTAAAAACCCAGTCCAATAGTAGTCATATAAATTTCTTTGATGTACCGCTCTTATAGCGATCACAAAATACGTATGTGTGCGCTGTGTGGTACTGTTTGTAAACACGTCCACACTAACTCTGTTTTTCGTGTATGCAATGTATTTGCGTTTGTTGCGTGTCATGTTTGAACTGTATCTGCGGTTTTAAATTTAATGTGAGAAGAATGTAAAGCCATTCATTTAACATTCCACTAAATAACAAAGCTTTTCGTTATTATATAATATAGGTACAGCAGAACATGGCAAAACACTGGAAATTATTGCGCAGTTGTGAAACACAATCGCCCTACAAGTTTCGGTTAAACATAAAACGCAGAATTTCCGTAGACGCATGAAGTCAATTTGTGGAAGTAGGAAAGCAGTCATAATACTTTTGTATTGTCTGAAACTATCGCATGTCCAAATTGAATGGACTTACATTTGGATTTATAGGCGTAATGAACCTATATCTCGACGCTAATGACATCTGTTGTCGAGCGTCTATAATTTACAATTCATTCATTCGAACCTATCTCTCGAAATAAGAGTGAGAGATCGTTATTGCTTGTTCTGCAAGAAAAAGAACGAAAAAATATGGTTGCGCACGCATACCGTGTCCTGTCACCTAGCCAGCAGCAATCAATATACTAAAATACAAAAGAATTGCAGAGTTATATTTATTCCGTTCATGAATTTTTAAATGCTTTCAATTTATATTTCACTAGCGGCCCGTCCCGGCTACGCCCGGGTGGTATGTACTATGCAAGCGTACGAAAACAGTTTTCTTTTGACAAAACATCGTCATAGTTCAGCCATTTTGTACAAAACATTTACAAGTTATATACACAAACCTTCCTCGTTTATCGTTCTTTCTATTAGTGAAAACCGTTTCAAAATCCGTTGCGTGGTTCAGAAGAAGTAAGCGGAGAAACAGACAGAGGCAGACAGCGACTTTGTTTTATACTATTTAGAGAAGAAGAGATACTTTATTTTTATATTTGACTAAAGTTCTATGCCATACCAATTCTATTGTTCATCGAAGGGTTTTAGAAGGATGTGAAATATTGGTATAAATAAAAAGAAGGCTATGGTATCGATGTATTCGTTTGTTTTTTTTTTTTGTATGTAAGTAAGCATGTTGATAGGCGGATATCGTATATCGACTTTATTATTATAATCTTATAAAATACGTACAAAACATATTTTCTTGTTTAGAGTTGAAATTGTAAAATTTCAGACAATGGCGCCTATTTGAATGAAAGATATTTCTTTTGTTTCACATTCATAAAATCCCCAATATTTTATATTTTTACGTAATAAGCTATTGCCATGAAACTTAAATTTTAAACATTGATCTTCAGCGAAACGTTGGCCAGTAGCGCAACATTGGTAAAGCTTTATTATTTGATCCTCAACCAAACTCTCATTCAACTTTTAAACATGGACCTTATAATAATTTCTGCACTTATAACTGAATCTATTATAAGTGAAATATGTCAAAACATACTGACTTAAGTATTTTAATAGTAAATACTAATTTAGGTCAAAAATAAAATGACAAACTAGGGCACAGTAATTATGATTGTGCCGCAACCGAAGACATAGAACTACTTCTTTAAAAATGACGTCACATCTGTCAAAAAATATTAACATGAGATACATGATACAAAACACAAACAAACATTTTTTGTCACACATTTTTGTCAATCATTTTTTTACTCATTTTTTTCACACATTTTTGTCACACATTTTTGTCACACATTTTTTGTCACTCTTTCTTTGTCACTCATTTTTTGTCACACATTTTTTTGCACCCATTTTTTGTCACACATTTTGTCACTCATTTTTTGTCACTCTTTTTTGTCACTCATTTTTTTGTCACACATTTTTTTTTATTCATTTTTTGTCACACATTTTTTGTCAGTCATTTTTTGTCAGTCATTTTTTGTCACACATTTTTTGTCACACATTTCTTGTAACTCATCATTTTACCTCTCTATACCGCCGGTATACGTCAAAAATATATTTTGGGAAACAAAACGAATATTTTAGCAGAGTTCTGTCCATTGTAACTGGTTTGCAGCCAATCTTATCAATGTATATAAAGCTGGTATCAGTGTGTCCCTTTTTCCAGCTTGATAAAGTATTTATGAAGACGTGTAAAGCTCCAGTTTGCTTAAGAATGGCCGCTGACAGAGTGGATTGTTTTATCCAATTGTGTAATGCGGTCAGTGGGACAGTTACTCGCCTACGTGACTCGACTGGTAAATGGAATTGATGGCGACTCTGCGGTTGAAACTGACTCTTTTGTAGGGACGCTTACGACCTCTGTTGTCGAGCGTCTATAATCTACAATATCTATCTTTTGTCGGTTTCAGCAGCAGTGTGAATTGTAATCATTAGTTTATTTTTATTTCTCAGAGTAGCTTTTACCCTCGACTTTGTTCGCCTGATCTATACCTGATTTACAGACGTTGATGATCTTGGTTGGTGAGCGCCTATAATCTAAAAGCTCCCTCTCTCTTTCCATGATTTACAAGGCCATTACATATTTTATTCAACACATGCACGCTTTTAGTGTTTTTTCGTGTCTGTAAAGCGGATCTTAAATCGTCATTTATCGAATGGTGACGTCATGATCCATTATGAAACGTTTTTCAAAGCTATAATGAAAAACCGGTTACATAATGAACCATTATGTAACTCTTTTCAATGCTATAATGAAGCAAATAAATATTGTAGGTATCAAGGTCAATGTTTTTAGAATGAGATGTAGGTACTGCTGTCAGTGAATCTACGGTGTTTGACATTAATTCAATAAAGCTCTAAAACCATTCACGTGTTGAATAAAGTATAGTGTGCAACGCGTGTGCCAAATTTTTATGTCAGGCGTGATTTTTTCAGCACTCGTATGCGACGCCGTAAATGTACACTCGCCAGGGTTCGTGCGCGCTCGCCTACTACTCGTGCTGAAAACATCGCGCCTAACGCATAAAGATGTGTTTAGCACACTAGTTGCACAATATAGGTACTATTACATCATTTTAATGTAACAAAAAATCAATAAATAATATTCTATAATGTTATATAATCAAGCATTTGGTCAAGAAGTGCGGAATTTAGATTTTTTTACGTTCTACTTTTCTGGGTTTTTGCATCTTTGTTAATTGATTTAATTTATTAGTACATGATTACAATGGCGTTGCTATGGTTCCTCTATTACAAGTCCCCAGTTCCCGGATTCTAACCCGAGAGCTGGTAAAAGTGTCAATTGAATTTTCAATTTATTATTAAAAAAAAAAATAATGAATTGAAAATATGAATTGGTGCTAGGCCCAAATAACCTTAGCTGTTGGTGGTCTTTAAAAATACAATACAATTTACATGATTACATCTTTCTTTGTTACCCGTATTTCCACCATATAAACCTCCACTTCCACCATTTTTATTGTTTTATTTTTATTTTTCTTTTTGTTTTTTAAAAACATAGAATAGAGTATGATATTTTTTATAATTATATTTTCTTTTAATATTTTTTTTTTTAAATTAAGATACATTTGTTGAAGCAGTTAATGGAATTCTAATTTAAAATCAATAAATTCGTTTTACATTTTTCTTCTTCTGCTTTTTTAAAAAGATATGTGATATACGCATTATATTTTCGAATCATGAAAAAACATTTTTAAAGGTTACTGCGACTCAAAAAAATTAAATTAGCTTCGCCGACACACTTAGAAAGTTCAGATAAAATTGACAAGAAGTTTTATAATTGAATAGTGAAGCTTTTAGCGTTTCGCCTACGTCTCTATAAATATTTGAAACAATTATATATAGACCGAGAGCTAGTGACAATTTTTTGGGTTATTTATTCAAGGCCTTATTTTTGTGAAGATGTTGAGGGAGGCATATTAAAGTGCCCTGGGTAAGGGATTTTGCTAGATAGCGGTATGAGAGGGATGCAGATCGCTCCCAACATGTAACAAATGGTCACAATTATTATTGCTTCAAGGCTGAAATTGTTTGTATAGCTTGTCGGTGACCCAATAATGCCATTATAATATTTGCAGATCGATTGGTCAGTATTAAAGGGGTGGCAGATCAGCCTAAACTTGTCATGTACCCGGCGTAATTTGTATTATTAGTTCAAGGTTCAAATTTTAATATGTTGTTACGGCGACTGTTTTAGGCATATATTTCAATTTGCAGAACAAAATGTCGGTATTTATATTGGATCATATAGCTCATAGCCTACTACAAAATTGTAAATGTTCTCAATGTTATTTGCCCTATGTTCGGGTTTACCGTTTACACACTGTATAATAATTGATAAGCGGATTTTCTAGTTCGTTTATTAAAAATAAAAAGCTTGCTGAATTGAAAATGCTGTGATGAAAATAATTGAAATATAATTTATCCGCGAAACAGAAAATAACTGTAAAATTCAGTAATTTTCAATTTTTTATTTTTAGTTCATCATCATTATTTTCATCAGGTATAATTAAAGTAGCTGTAAATAAGGTCTGTTTGTGGAATATTTCAATTTATTGACGACGTTTCATTAAGTTTTTTTAATTTCTATATTAAGAAAACTTAATAAAACAAACGAATTACATCGATGTTTATTTTTAATAGATATCGAATAAATTATAAATTCTGTAAATCATAATTATTTAACAATATTATGAAGTATTAGAAATACCTTGTATTATGTATGTGACTTCTTATGAATTTACACTACGCGTTTCAGCAACGAGTTGCCATCTTCAGGTGTGGTTAATTATTTTTAAAAAACACATTGAGTATTCGTAACACTATATAATATTATGATGCTAAGCACTGTGTATTATGTCGTGGTTTGTGAAGTACTGATTTAAATTTCGAGATTTTATGATTTATATAGTAGGTAAACGGAATAGAAATGTATGTGTGTAGACGATTACTGAGTATTGGGTGTTTGTGTGTTTTTAATTATTGTATCGTATATTATGTTCGATTTTAGTGTTAGTTTGTCATTAAGAATGTTGGTATTGTCGAATTTTGTGGCTTTATATATTTCATATTCTTCCAGGGTATCCATTATTTAACATGGGTTTTTCTCAACGATGATGCTATAAAAAACGCGGAACGCCCTCAAATGATATTGGTCAAAGGTTACGTAGAAAGCTTGTTGAAATTTGAGAATTGAAATATTATGTTACGCGATGAGTAAACGCACAAGAAAACAAAATTTGTAGTGTAATCAAATTATTAGCAGTTGAAAACCAGTTTTTCCATGAAAAATTAATGATGTTACGCAATGTTCTGACCATTAGACAGTAAAATGGTGCAGCAAACACGTTGGAAAATTGAAACGTTAAAAATGTACAACTATAGCCCTATGTTCTTTATTACAAATTGTTTGCTGGCCGCCACCATTTTAGGGTTGGATAAAAACAAACGTAACAAATATTTATTATTTCAATGACCTCCGTTGTCGAGCTTCCATAATCTAGAAGTTGAATATATTTATAGGTATATTATAGTTTTTATTATGTATTTTCTTTTACAATTTATCCGAAAAAATAACGAATCAGAATTCATATTTAAATTAGTAAAAATATTCTACAGTTCAGTTCGGAAATTGTAGTCAGTGACTAATTACTTATAGTTTCACAATGCATTATAAGCGGCACAGTTTTTTTGCATGGGAAAATCTTTACATTGTTTCATTGCTTTTCCGCTCCATTAAGATTGTTAGTAACTAAGCGTTAGTCACTGACTACAATTTCCGAATTGAACTATATATAGAGCTTGAGAATGAGAATTACCAGCCTCTATATAGTTCCCAGGTTCTAACTTGAGAACTGGTAAGCGTATCGATTGGATTTTCAATTTCTCAATTAAAAATTTTAATTGGTGCTAGGCCCAAATAGCCATGGCTGTTAATGGCCTTAAAAAAAGAATTATTCTAGCCAACTTGGCAGCAATAATAATTCCTTCTTCCCTAGAATTGGCGTTACGAAATTGACAACAAAAGTTCTGCAATCATTATTATTGTCAAATTTTCGTACTTAACTTTAAGAGGCCAATGCTAGGATAGGAAGAATTATTATTGTTAACCCATCCCTAGTATTCATTTATGTGTTAACCTGGTACAATTTCTAAAATATTTATCTTAATCTGAAAGAGAATAATAAATGTTCCAACCTATATCATCCATTGTAGATGATAAACGCTCGACAACTAAAATAATTAGAGTCGATGTTTCTAGTTTATGGGTACGTAATATAGAGGTTTTAAATTACCTGAATTTTGCATTTTCTTCAGAAATAATACTTTGAGACCTACATACATCAGACTCTTATGACAGCTCTGTTGTCGAGCGTCTATAAGTTACAATGTCTATTCAGACCTACATCAGTTGTGAAAAATCCGTAGTTTCAAGCTTGCTTTGCTCTGAAGAAGTGAACTGTAATATTCACTCCCCAGGGGGGACATTGGGATGTAGTTGTTATCGCAATTGCATTCCAATGTTCTTTGGGAATTAGCGCTCCCAGGGACCCGAGCTCGTACCAGTCGGTTTGTGTATGCTGGCTGGCGGATTTTAATACACAAATATATTATATTTTGTTGTGTTGAAGACGCTAATGACCTGAGTTGTTGACGCGTCTATAATCTACAATAAATAAAATGTAATATTCACTAACCATCTGCTACTATAAATTTTTACACGATTGAAATCCGAAAACCATGACAATTAAATAATAATAATAATATAACCCCGCCGGGATTCGAACTCAGTACCTTCCGAATGATCTAGTGTCCCACTCGTATACATATTTTGAAGACCACCAATAGCTAGGGTCATCTGGGTCTAACACTAATTCATGTTTTCAATTTAATATTTTTTTAACAGTAAATTGAAAATTAAAATTGTACTTTTACCAGTTCGGACCAAAACCTGGGAGCTGGGGATTTTTAATAGAAGAAATGCTGAATTTAGATTTTTTTTACGTTCTACTTTTCTGGATATTTGCATCTTTATTAATTTATTTAATTTATTAGTTATACCTACATGATTTTGATTATATCCTACTTTGTTACCCGTACTTCCACCATATAAACCGCCACTTCCACCATTTTTTTGTTTTATTTTTTTCGTATTTTTCTTTTTGTTTTTTAAAAACATAGAAAAAAGAATCAAGAAAAAAAAGATCTAAGTATTTTCCTTGATATGCGAGTGTGATATTTTTCATAATTATTAATACTTTCTATTAATAATTTTTTTTAAACATGATATTGTAGATTATAGGCGCTCGACAACAGAGGTCATAAGTATTGCTATAGGTTGTGTGCACGAAGCCTACTAGCGCCGCTAGCGGGCAATAGTGCACGATTGAACTCATTTTTATTGTTGTCTATACCGGGAAATTTTTTAATAAGCGAATACCATTTTGTCTAGCTGTGTGCAAATAGTATAAATAGCATAGCATAAAAGGGTACGTAAAAATTATTTATTTTAAGTTTTTTTCTTCTTCAATTTTGCCGTATAATAAAAAATAACTGATTAATTTATATCAGACATGGAGGTGTATCTACACCTATGTCTATGATTTATATTGACAGGCGACTGTATAACCTCAAACCATGGTGCCGGTAATCTTTTGGACAGGATTTAAAAGTGTCAAATTTATAATTTCCAAATAAGCTAGAAGTAAAATCATCGTTTTATTTACTTGACTTTTTAAACAGCAATGCTCACTGACAATTACGGAAAATTAAGATTTCCGAGTTTATAATGGAACTCACAACGAGCGCTCGCATCGATATTATTATAACTCCACCCCCTTGCACACAGCCTATAGTACGTTCGGCTATTCTCAAGCAATCGGTGCATGAAGTGAAATAATATAATATTTTATTGTTTTCAAAATAACAAAATAATGTTATTAAAAAATTTTCTTTCTAACTAAGACATACATTTCACAAAGCATTTTATCTTCTCTGTAAAGCAGTTATCTCCAATTTTCTGTACACCTGAGGTATATTAACTTATGAATGTTTTATAAGATCCAAGTTATTAAAATTCCCGCTCTTTTATAGTGTTTTTTGTTGTTGTTACGTCATATTGTAAACAATTAAAATTTATTGTGTGTGTGTGTTAAACGCACGCTCAATAATGGATCCGTTTTCCCGTATTCTACATCAGAGCTAATTCTAAATGCTTTTAATTTTTATTTTTTTAGAAAGTAAAATTAATTTAATGTAGGTAGGTACATTAAATCTTTTCAAATTTCAGTTCATTTGAGTGCATTTTTTAGTTTGGAATGTTTCGCATAACAATGCAAAGTTAAATTCAGTGCTGAAACTACACGAAAATAAATTACCTTTTTTGTCACTATATTTTAAATTAAATTCCCTGTCCTTGTGTGGTTGGTAGAATTGCTAACTCTATGTAAATATACCTTATTTAAATAAAATACCCATAAACTGTACATTACGCTGTGGCAAAGGCATTGTTTGACTTCAGATATACAGACTGTACCAAAATAATATTAAGAAATGCTTGTGTTTGATATGTATCATTATTATAGACAAAGAACAACACTCCTTGTTAGACAGTAAACGTGGTCACTGACCCGAGCGCGCTTGATGTCGAGTGAAGCCGAGTAAACCCGATTCAGCGTCACTGATCCTAGCGTGACGGTTCGTTCACTATTCAGAAATTCAAAAAATTCAAAATTCAAAATTTATTTATTTCTTGAAACTCAAATGGAGTATATGAAATATGTCAATACAAAATACAATATAAACAATGAACAAACAAATAATTTAAGAGTTAAAATTTTTAAAATATAATATTATAATAATATAATATAATAAAGAACGCAAAGTACGCCTAAAGAAGTTTTCATTTCAAAAACAGGACTTTTAGAGGATGTTGTCCGAATTACGAGACAACTTTAGACTTCGAAATAAGGTAGTTTGATATGTATAGGTAAAAAAAACTTTGACCTCATGATTCCTTTGACGGCGTTACTGATTTTATTTGCTAAATAGTAGATATTGTAAATTATAGATGCTCGACAACAGAGGTCATAAGCGTCTTAGTTTTTATTTGCGATTTATAAAGAAACTGTCAAGAATTGATTGCTTTTTTGGAACATCTTGTATATAGAGAATAACATTTTCAAGGGCAAAAATGAAAAAGACCTCGTCATTTATCATATTGTTTTGTTTCTTTATTAACTCGGCGCTTGCAGCATTTGTGTGATAAGTGATAACTCACAGGTTATTTAAATTAATTGCAAAAAAGAAAATGCATTAACGAGAACAGAGCAGTAATTATTAAATAATGCTACATAACATATTTACTTTTTAATTTTAACATTGGAAATGTTTATGTTCGTATATGGGGGCAGAGTTACGAGTTTTCGTTCAAGGCCAAAAGACAACGGTGTCGCGATCAAGTGAGGAGCAATCATGCAAAATTGAACAAGTGCAATTTTTTCGAAATGTGTTTTATATCATGTCTAGTTAATTGAGAGGTATTTACGACGATCTGCGGTGTTATTTTTGAGCAAATGTTAATAAATACTGTAGAAAAATCCATTTAAAAGTTAAGTAATCAAGCAAAAGTGAACGCGTATATAACAGAAGAATAATAGGGTTATTCCTGACAAAACTAAACAGTGCATTGATAAATATTGTGTGTATAATAAACAGTTAATTATGTTTCATATATGCTGTTATCATTTCCAATGTCCTCGATGGTTACAAGGATTGCGAAATCTGTGAACTTTTTTATAAGTATATCTAATAATGGGTTAGAGATTTACTTATTTACTTCCGGCCTTGACTAGAATTGATTTATTTGTAGCATTGCTATTGGTTACACGCGTAATAACACTTCCGTTGCATTCCCAGCATTTTAGTCCACAAATCGGTAAACCAGTGTCGCCTAAGAAGTTTTACTTCAAAAATAATAAAATACCTATACGTAATCTTTCACACGTAGCCTTTTTTCGAAAAATTCGACTGTACTGCACTGCAAAAAATGGATGTAAAAATACTTTGAAGGTTAAGGTAGAATTCGCTCGATTTTCTAAGTGATTTTACATTATTATTTATTTTCACACAGAAAACTTCATAAAAACTTGGACTTTTACTGTAAAGTTAAACAAATTTGTGATTTGTACATAAAGTAAATTACATAATTTGTGTAATATTCCAATAAAGTGTGTAAAAATTACAAAATAAAATGTATATAGTTACATATATAAAATGGATGAATACAAAACAAATTAATGTAAAATTAGTAATCACGCATGCGCAATGTGTTTTTATGGAATCACGCGATGTGCAGGCGATACCTGTTTGCGACGCCATTGTCTCTTTGTGTGCCTATTACCAGATTAATCGCTGGCTACAAATGGACCATCGATAATCTATGTAATTGGCCTTCTCATTTCTTACAGTGTGTAGTCGGACTCCTGGTCTTTCATTTAGCTTTTACCCGAACCCTTTAACTTTAAAAGTAGCGTCGGGAGAGCTACAACCGTTTTTAGGCGAGGGGAAAGGATAATTGAGATGAAGGATTCAGGAGGTATTTGTAGGTATCCACTGTTTTTAAGGATAGTAGGTATACAGGGTGAGTTCGACCACCCGTATCAGTCGATTTTTTCGAAAACGGTTAGTCGTAGAGAGTTGTGTCAAAAATTTGTATTATAAAAGCCCTTATAAAGAATCGAATGGTGATAATTTTTTTTCCGGGAAGGTCGGCTTCCCTATTAGTTTGCTCCAGAATGTCCAGAATGGCAGTAATAAAAAAAATTTCCTACAAAACTTGCTTATTTTTTAAAGATCTTTTCAACAATACCACTTTCGACCTATCGTTACATTTATAATTCCGGAGTTCTGGACATTCTGGAGCAAACTAATAGGGAAGCCGACCTTCCCGGAAAAAAAAATTATCACCATTCGATTCTTTATTAGGACTTTTATAATACAAATTTTTGACACAACTCTCTACGACTAACCATTTTCGAAAAAAACGACTGATACGGGTGGTCGAACTCACCCTGTATATAAATATCAATCATAAAATAATGAGCGTGTATAAAGTTGACCCTTAAAACCGAACAGATCATCCATCTGGTAATTTATTTTCCAATTTAAGTTCGACGGCAGGTGGTCAAATCTTCGATAGCTCAAACGATGGTGATTGAAAACAATTTATCAAGCTCTGGAAATTATATTGTTTTGACAACCGTATTCTGTGAACAAATAGGGTCGTCCCGCGTATCAAAATTTTATAATTTTGAACAGTGTATGTTATTGTAAACCAACTTTTTTGTTCTTATGTCCGTCCTCTTAATTACAAACAAGAATTAAAAAAATGTGTTCATTTCAAACGGCTGACCTTAACCGTCATATGATGACGTCAAAGCCAGACCAATGAAGCCAGACATACGTCCACGCATAGATAAAGAGAGGTATGTCTATGGAAAGAGAGGAATACTTCCTCGTCAGTCGTAACTCGTGAAGAACCTAACCTAAGTTCCAACTGCTGGCCTGTCAACTGTACCTACATAAACAAATCAGTAAACTATATATACTCTCTTTTCTCGATCAGTGGGCGCGTGATTCAATTACAGAAGCTAATCAGAGAAGACTCGCTGTGAATGAAACATTCCATGGCGGTATAATTCTATGTTTAAAATACGCATACTTTTGGGATTTTTTTATTGCAGAAAAAGTTTCCGAAAAATTCTCAAAATATTGTTTTATTATTTATTTGTAACGCAGATTCCAACCCTAAAAAAATTTGGATCGACCCTATTCCTTTAAATACATGGTCGCGATAGTCAACTGTCTGTTGTCACATTAAACAATCGAAACATCGACGTTATTTTGTTCACGGCCCACTTTTTATTATAAAAAGATTTGATCTTGCGAGTAGCGTGTACCGTGTAATGAATTAAAAACATGCGTCCCCCAGGAATGTTTATACAATATCATGTACATAAACAAAAAACGACAAAATTTGCATACATTCCAGATTCTAGACGCCGAATTACATTTTCTGAAACAAGCACGAGACGTTCTACTGTTTTTGTGACACTTATTATTCAAATACAACAAAAAATAATGATGCGCGATACGAGATGTTTTAGTCGATTGTCTCGATTATTCAAACATCTCGATGACTCTCGATGGTTGTCACTTGGACTCGATTGTTGTTGTTTCATAGTTCATCGAGACCGAGTCGCACTGTCAAGAGCCACATAATATATATAATCGTTCGTCACTCAACAACTGTGGTGGAGTCGATGGTCGATTGTACAGTAATCGCGCACTGTAAAAAATGGATGTAAAAATACTTTGAAAATTAAGGTAGAATTCGCTTGATTTTACATTATTATTCATTTTTACACAGAAAACTTCATAAAAACTTGAATTTTTACTGTAAAGTTAAACAAATTTGTGATTTTTACATAAAGTAAATTAAAATTACATAATTTGTGTAATATTCCAATAAAGTGTGTAAAAATTACAAAATAAAATGTATAGTTACATATATAAAATGGATGAATACAAAACAAATTAATGTAAAATTAGTAACCACGCATGCGCAATGTGTTTTTATGGAATCTACGCGATGTGCAGGCGATACCTGTTTGCGACGCCATTGTCTCTTTGCGTGCTTATTACCAGATTGATCGCTGGCTACAAATGGACCATCGATAATCTATGTAATCGGTCTTCTCATTTCTTACAGTGCGTAATACGAATTTAATAGTGAAGAGATCACAGAGTACCGACTGAACAGTGAACAATCAACGACTCGCGTGAACGTCAGTCGACTAGCATATAACCTTGAATCGCGATTATATGTATTCTCATTCGCTGCTATTGCTATAACTTATGTGGCAAATAATCGACTTGAACAATCGAACATTTCGATTGTAAAATCAAACTCCGAGTCAATTGTGGACTCGATTGTTATTATGAACGATTACAATTGTTTCGATTGTAAAAATATCTCGTAATAGCGCATCACTAACAAAAAATGTTTTGCTATTCTAAGAGCCAAGTGAAGCAAAATAACGAGACTACAACATTTTCCAATAAGATTGATGTTCTATGTAAATGTACTGGAAACAAATCAAAAACATTTACTGTTACTTTGAATTACAATTGAAATTAAATCTATATATTGGGATTATCGATACAAAGAAGAACTGTATTGTACAGCGTGTCATGAATAATTCGATACGATTTTGTTTGGCTGCCATTTTGGTTTTCATTTGACAGTTGTAGAGTGATCGTTGACAATTTATTATAGAAACATTTTACGCCTCGACAACGTGTTATTGTTATAAAAACCTTTTGTGAAATTGGATTTTTGATGTAAATACTCGAAGAAAATTACGTGATTTTTTTGGTGTTCATATGCCAAACAAGTCACCGTATAGTTAAAAATTCGACTGATGACCAGTCCTATACTTCCCACCTAGAAAATATTTGCAAAAAATAAACACTCTTTTTTTATTCTTTGAAAAAAAGCATGGCCCTCTTTTTTGTTTAGTGATCTACTGATGGCTAGCTTAATATAGCAAAAATCATGGTTACCTTGATTTACGTACAATTTTTATTTTTTTTAGTAAAATATTTTTTTTCTCGAAAACTGTACATTTTAGAGAGAAAAAATATTTACATTTTTTTCATATTATAACATCTAGAATTCATTTATATTTTTTTTTACCTATGTTAATACGTGAAATTGAGAACGTTTTTTTTTAATATCTCAGGATACACTGAACCGATTTGACTCAAAATCTAATCAGATCTAAGTTAAAGGCTGATAAATACAATAGAACAATCGGCATGCCCGTATGTTGTTCCGTTTGGCCGATATGATATTGCATAAATATTAAGAACTAGCGGCCCGGTCCGGCTTCGTCCGGGTGCTATGAATTTTTGCATGAATTTATAATTAATTCGCTCGTTCGCTCGAATTTATAATTAATCAATAGTTTTCGCAGCGCACGCCAAATAATTACTTTTATATAGGCAAATTGTTGATACCTTGGGTTATACTATTGTAATTTTCGTAGGGATCTCTAATTTTTTTGAAAATAAAATACAACCGTCTTTCAACTACATTAAATAACAACTTTCTTAAAACTAAATGACATCACAAAACATCCTTGAGCGTCGAACCCACGACAGTCTGATCTAGAGACCGGCACGCTAACCACTAGACCACACTGTCCTCTTAGGAATATTCACTGAAAACAAGCATGTGGGTATAGAAAAAAATGTCTATTCTACCTTGTGTAAGGATATATCACAGACGAACACTTTTCCATGATAATATTCATGTAAGCAAATTGTATGGAAGTGTTCCCGAAGTTGTACTTCATTCCCTATGGTTACATTCTGGAACATATACAAAATGACGTACTCCAAAACTTCAGACAGTTATGAATTGCATGATATCTCTCAGTCTTCTTGTTCCATCTCCGTATTATTTATAAGATAGCAACGATACGAATGTGTTATGTCAGAGTTTCTCAAACATTATTCATTTTTACCCGACTACGGTGAAATCAAAAGAGGGTTAGATGTTTCACGCGTCTGTTAGTATGAAACTGTGTTTCTGTGTTAGCTTCTAGAGCTTAAACAGCTCGAGAGGGCAGTATAACCTAATGCAGGGGTCTGCAACCTGCGGCTCTTATGATGTCAAGATGCGGCTTTCCAGTTCCATGCGCAAATATTAATAATATTTTATTTTCAAAACTCATAAAAAATATTATACTGCAAAAAAAAACTTTGAACAGGATAAAAACACACAACAGAGAACAGTGAGAATATGTGGAGTAGAGAGTATACGGACAGCTGACATTTTTTAAATGTGGCAAAACTATTCTGTTTGTTTAGTTATAATCCTAATCAAATACCATAATATTGAAATAAAAATGTTAGTGGCTCTTTAAAAATTGGGAAATTTTGTAAATTGTAACTTTTGGCTCTTCCGTCTCAAAAGGTTGCCGACCCCTGGCCTAGTGGATAGCGCAGACTCTAGACTAGACTGTCGTGGGTTCGAATTCCACCTGCGCTCATGTTTTGTGATATTATTTAGTTTTAAGAAAGTTGTTATTTAGTGTAGTTGAAAGACGCTAATGACCTGAGATGTCGACGCGTCTAAAATTTACAATAAATAAATAAATAAACGGCTCGACCGATTTTCATAAATGAGTTTCAAGCGCGCAAATGCCTTAAGTTCCAGAATTAAAGATAGTGAGTCATGTTACCATGTATAGTTCGTTTTTTGGTGTTATTTATTCAAGGCCTTATTTTTGTGAAGATGTTGAGGGAGACATAGGTATTAAAGTGCCCTGAGTAAGAGATTTTGCTAGATAGCAGTATGGGAGGGATGCAGAACGATATTAACACCTAGGCGAGCAAGTTTTCCCTCTAAGAGAGGGGGTTAATACCGACATTTTGTTCTGCAAATTGGTACCTAGATACACAGGGGTGGATTAAATGTCGAGAGCGCCCTAGGCAAGCACCTCATCGGCGCCCCTCTATAGCGGCCATATATTATAAATTTTAACTAGTACTTATATAATAATTAGCTGCGCCCCGCGGTGTCACCCGCGTGATGCCCCATTTAAAAACTTACGTGCGCGCGCCCCCTTGTAACCTCGCGCCCCTAGGCCAGGGGTCGGCAACCTTTTGAGACGGAAGAGCCAAAAGTTACAATTTACAACATTTCCCAGTTTTTAAAGAGCCACCAACATTTTTATTTCAATATTATGGTATTTGATTAGGATTAGGACCGTTGACGACACAGTGCACCAATAACTAAAGAAACAGAATAGTGTTGCCACATTTAAAAAATGTCAGCTGTCCGTATACTCTCTACTCCACCTCTTCTCACTGTTCTCTGTTGAGTGTTTTTATCCTGTTTAAAGTTTTTTTTGCAGTATAATATTTTTTATGAGTTTTGAAAATAAAATAATATAATTATTAATATTTGCGCATGGAACTGGAGAGCCGCATGTTGACATCATAAGAGCCGCAGGTTGCCGACCCCTGCACTAGGATGTCCAACCCAATGCCCCGCTGGCCGTGAAATGGACCGGCGGCACATTTAAAATAATATAATAATTAATATTTACGCATGGAACTGGAGAGCCGCATGTTGACATCATAAGAGCCGCAGGTTGCCGACCCCTGCACTAAGATGTCCAACCCAATGCCCCGCTGGCCGTGAAATGGACCGGCGGCACATTTAAAATAATATAATAATTAATATTTGCGCATGGAACTGGAGAGCCGCATCTTGACATCATAAGAGCCGCATGCGGCTCGCAAACCGCAGGTTGCCGACCCCTGCCCTAGGCACGTGCCTATTTTGCCTTAGGGATAATCCGCCTCTGTAGATATATCATTGTTATAAATAACCATAGATTGGTATTATTATTATTAATTTATTCTTGTTTAATATTTGAAGAAGATACCCTAAGTTTGGAAACGCCGTTTTTTATTCTACTACAATATATCTAAAGCAGAGAACATATTACAAATTTATTTTCGTTTCTTTGTCAAAAACTACAAAGGCGTATATCAAAAACATAACAAACAAAATATAAAAATCACTATAGTCATTGCTATAGTACAGTCTCTATGCTATTGCTATTACAAGGTCAGAACTTACGCCTAGATAAACAAGTAATAATATTTCGTGTTCTGAATATTACATCTTTTTGCGGATTATCTTTTTCACAAAAAAAAACTTTTTAGAGACAAGCTTTTATTTAAATGCACTAAAAAGGAAAAAACAATTTTTAATAATTTAGGTTCATAATTATAAAAGCGTGTGTCGTGACTAATAAACTATCATAGAGTTCACGACCCACGCTTTTATAATTATGAACCTAAATTATTAAAAATTATTTTTTTTAGTGCATTTATATAAAAGTTTGTCTCTAAAAAGTTTTTTTTACTAATATTTATTTTATTATATGTATGTACTTTTAGATAATTATGCTAAATCCAGTCCTGCGGTGGGCGGTTTTAATTAACGAGGCAAAATTACTATTTAGAGAAAACAAAGACTGATTAAGCGAACGCGACGCGACTCACGCTTAACATAGTCAGAATAATCGACCGTAATATGCTGTCTATTTGCATTATAAATTGTTAGCCATTGTTGTTTATAGTCAACAATGTTTATCTGAACACAATAGTTGTTATTCATGATTAATAAAATAACGTTATGGAACAGGTGGCTTAGGATAATATAGATTATTGTGCACGGAGGGGAAATGTAGGGGTAGGTGACAGATCGCGTTCATGGTGGCAGAAATACGAACTTCGCGACAACCGTTGCTTCGGTATAATATTATATTCATTTATGGAGATTCTTGTCAAAATGAAATATTTTTAACTTCCCATTGGAAGTTATTGTAATGGGTCCGAAAATCGAAATCAAAATTATAACAAATTTGTATGTTTCAAGGTCACTACACTATTTTTGGAAATATGTCTGTGTGTGTGTGTGTGTGTGTGTGTGTGTGTACGTACGTACGTATGTACGTATGTGTCCATTTCTTTCTAAGACGAAATCTCAAGAATGAAAAATGATATCGACTACGTTAGGGTGCCAATCGACGCGTATTAACGTAAATATGATCTGAAAGAATTTTTTTCAAAATCGGTTCAGCCGTTCTTTTTTCTTAACCAAATAGACTCTAAAAAAGTAGATTTTACACAATATCTCGCGAATAAAAAATTATATCGACTTCGTAAGGGTGTCAATCGAGGCGTGTTAACGTCATTTTGATCCGACATAAATTTTATAAATATCGGTTCTGCCGTTTTTCTTTTTAATTATTGTTAAAAATAAATAATAATTATGTTTTAATGATTAAAATGATTACTTTTCTGTGTAATATCTAATTTAATTATTATTATTAAATATTTATCAAACTGGGAAGTTCGTCGTGTGAACCTCAAATGAACTATCAAATTTTTCTGAAAATAATGTAAATGAAGTGAAAAGTTAATATTTTTGTAGTGGGTATGACAAAAAATACAATATATATTTCTCGTATACGTAAGGGTATTATGACTCGTGTAACTGTTAAAACTCGCTGGTGCTCGTTTAAACATAATGTCACTAACTCGTCCCATTATGCATCTAGATATACAATCTACTATAAATAAACTAGATTATAGTTTGTCGGGGGTAGTTTTTGTGTGCGCGACACGACCACCGTACACTATAAATGCAGAAAATGGCGAAACTGGCGTTAGCCAAACATGCAGACTCAACATTACATAACACGGTTCCAAAAGCGTAATTTGCATTAATTATTATGCAGATATCCTTAGTAAATATTGAGGTCCTTTTGTAAGGCGTAGAGACAAACTGACTGAAGTTTAACAGTTTAACCGTTTGACGATGGTTTCGAAAAGTTTCACAAAGAGCGATTACATAATTTGCTCAGTTATGAAGCTCAAGACAAACAAATAAAGTTAAAAAAATATTAATATAAAAAAAAACTTTTTAGAGACAAGCTTTTATTGAAATGTACTAAAAAGGAAAAAATAATATTTAATAATTTTGGTTCATAATTATTATAAGAGTGGGGGTTGTAATCTCTATGATAGTTTATTAGTCGCAACCACCGCTTTTATAATAATTATGAACCAAAATTATTAAATATTAATTTTTTCCTTTTTAGTACATTTCAATAAAAGTTTGTCTCTTAAAAGTTTTTTTATACTAATATTTTATTTTGTGCATTTTAGTCTTTCAAAATTTTACCCCCCTTTGACACCCGTAGGGGTTGAATTTCGAAAAATCCTTTCTTAGTGGATACTTACGTCAGAAAAGGAACCAACTGTCCAAATTTCAAGTTTCTAGCTTCAACGATTTGGCCTGGGCGTTGATTAGTCAAAAAAAACCTACATCCCCGTTTGAACCCCTTAGGAGTTGAATTTATTTCTAAAAACGATTTATTCATGTATTGTTATCGGAAATACATATGTGTACAAAATTTCAAATCGATCGGATACGTGAAAGTCGTTCAAAATTGACTTGCAAGATTTGACCTAAACAAACACACAAACAAACTAACATACATTGCAAGTTAAATAAAAGCTTGTAAAAAAAACCTGCTTCAAAAAAGCCGTTAAAAAGGGGAAAATAATAAAATTTTGAGGTTGACGCCATTTTAATTACTTTATTATCTACTTTTATTTTATTAAATTGGCGCCGACCTATAGTCGGGCGTTGGGTAAAATTTCGCCATACGCGATTTTGTGTCAAGACCGCAGATACCCGTGTATCTAAGAGTTATCAAATGTATCCGACGCTGTTTATTATACGTACACGTCTTCTTCGTACATGTTTATAAGGCAGCACGTGACTCTCACTCAACTGTTTTAAACATGAATAGATAACTAGATATACGTATAAAATAAGAGACGACAGAAGCAATCCCCAAATGCTAAAGATATTCCATCTGTTCCCTATTTCTTTAGGGAATGATTCTAACACGTATTTCGGGCTTAAATTTATTTTAAACACTGTGACTCAAGGACTTCTAAATTGGAGTCGATGGGCATCCCATATCATCTACGCAAAAGATCAAAACGGTAGTTACGAGATAGCTTTCAACGTGATGAAGAGGACGGGATATAGTCAACTGTGATTGGCTGACCATAGTTCACGTCACTCTAGTAGCGGCAATATTTCTATTTAAAATTGCGTTGAAAATACAGATTTCTGAGATTTGTTTTATTGCATAATCAGCTTCCAAAAAATTTTCGAAAAAGTTTTATCGTCTATTTCTAATGTAGATACCGTAACCATCAAAAGATTGAAAAATATGGGACGACCCCATTGCGCAATTAATTAAATGAACGCTACCATGCTTTTTTCTGCTACCTGATAGCGCCATTGGCAAGGGAGATATACGTCACTTTGATGCATCAGTACTGTTCATATTTTCCGTCACCTGTTGGCGCCACTATTAAGTGAAATATCTGTAATTCAATCATTTAACGGCTACACTCGCAGTTTTGTATTTATTTAATTATTTATTCTTTAACTAATGGATAAATAAAGAATGATAAAACACAAACTTTTAATCTCTAAACGTACCTTATTTGCCACTAGCGCCATCTGACAAATAAAAAATGTAAGCGTTTGCTGTACTTACAGTTCTACACCTTAAGGTACGTGCAGTATGGAGCTGGGATTCTAGATGGTAGCGTAGATCATAGCAGGGCTTGCTTAAATTAATGCATTGTTATATATGCGAGCGTACACAACGAAGCAGTGAGTGTAGCAGGTATAAGCGCTGTTACAAGAGCTGGTAGATACAAGAATGTATTTCATCATTCTTTCAGCGTGCTGACTACTACAATCAACGTGTGACAACTGTCAAATGGCCGTTACAAGTTTCGCAATGGATGTGACTAGTTTAATAAGTGGAATTTTGCCAGTTTTTATTTAATTTGTTTTGAGTTTTTTCTAAGACGTATTTAAAAGTTCCATACGTAGTAACGTAAATATTCAAAAAAATCGGTTTGGGTCAAATTTTAATTCTTGGTATAAATGATGAAATTCGCCATGTTTAGATCGTTTTCTAATAGGGTGGACATGATAGCTCCTACCCAAATTTGTATTTAAAATATAACACTTTGTAGCAGAAGAACACAAATATTCGTCTTCGCTATTTGACATTTCAAACGCGATTTAAGCTTGTATCAATGCTAGTATCAAAGCTTCGTTGTGCAAACCTATAAGCACTTATAATTTCAGCCACCATCTATCATACATGCTACCATCTAGAATCCCAGCTGCGTACTGCATGTACCTTTACTTGCTACTAGCGTTATCTAACGAATAAAAATATGGTAACCCTGTTCCCACGACTGGTGTATTTAGCAAAGGAAAATGCTGTCTGTTAACTTATTACCCTAAAAGTGGATCACAGGTGGGCGGTCGGAAATCGGTGACTATAGGTATATAATAATCTCAGCACAATATGTATTATGTACCTACATAATTTCGTTTTTAATAATCACAAGCATCCTATACGTAGAAGTTGGGCATTTTTCTCGTTGACCCCATTATCAGAATTCATGTACCTATTGTTTGTATTGTGTACCAAAAAAATAAAAGTTGATAATATTGATTGCTCTTTTGTTAGCTGATACAACAATGAGCTACGTTTTCTAGTCATTGTCGGTGCGTTATAGAAGTATCGATTGCGTTTCACAACTGCGAAAAGAGCTCTTACTTTTCGAACGCTACATTAGCGTTAATAATAAATAATGATTTTTTTTTATTATTATTGCATTTGTTGGCCTTTGTTGTGTAGAACAGTTAGCCACGTCAAAATTTTATTTATTAAATAAGTAATGATTTATAAAATATAATATTAATCATGTCATCTATATACAGGGTGATAACCGCGACTGCTGCACATAGAGATTTAACCAGTAAAATCAAATTTTCGCGATTTCCTGCTTCCCTAATTATTTTAGGAAAAATATCTTCAAATAAAAATTTTAGAACATAAAATTCTGCATAAAGAAAATTCATTTTGCATGTTTTGTAACGGCAGAAATTTGATATGAAAATGTCAAAATTACCTCAAAAACAGATAGCGATAGCCATGGAACTTGAACAAAATGATGACGTTTTAGCTGTCAAAATAATTTCTAATCATTTTGTTCAAATTCCATGGCTATCGCTATCTGTTTTTGAGATAATTTTGAAATTTTCATATCAAATTTCTGCCGTTACAAAGCATGCAAAATTAATTTTATTTAATGATTTAGATGCAGAATTTTATGTTCTAAAACTTTTATTCGAAGATATTTTTCCTAAAATAATTAGGGAAGCAGGAAATCGCAAAAGTTTGATTTTACGGGTTAAATCCCTATTACCCGCAAAGCAATTCAGCACCTGTATATAAAAGTAATGTCTGTATGTTTGTTGTTTATGGATTCCTAAACCATTCAACCGATTGCGATGAAACTTTGGTGAGTTGTTGTGCACACGCCGGGGAAGGTTTCTGAATTATAATATTGTCCGGTCCGGCTTCGCTCGAAGCGGAACCACTAAATTACCGTACATGGTGGAAGTACGTGTTTATATTGCGGAGGGGCAGGTGTTTAAACTTTAATTAATTAATATACAAATTCTTAGCACCCGGCAAACTTAATTATTTTAGTTTTGATAGATCTAGTTGAGATATATAATCTAGATCCTATGGTTTAGCCGCTGAGTTAAACATTTTGAAAAGCTCTGCAGATCTAGATATGACACAAGTTTAATATTGTAACGAAACTGTTTTCTTACGTGGGTGGAATAAATTATTTATTTCAATAATTAAAAATGTAAACAACAATATACAATAATTCGTAACAATGAAAAGTCAATTTCAACAGTCAACACTGTTTATATAATAATAACACGAACAGTATTTCTCAAACAAAGTGAAAACACATCAAATAGCACTGTATTTATTTATTTCTATTGTTTATAACACGACACTAATTCACGACTCTCGTTCTTCTCTCCGGTGACCGCTCCTCTTATATAGAGCTAGCAGCTTGACCCCCCCCCACGCTCGCTGCGCTTTCCAGAACATTCCTGTGTCTTCGATATCATGCCGCACGCCTCATCATTGTTACTTGTTCTCGATGCTTCTATCGTCGCCAGCGGCGTACCATCTGGGGTTTTGCTACACATTGTTACTTGTTCTCGATGCTTCTATTGTCGCCAGCGGCGTACATCAGGGGTTTTGCTACAATATTAATGAAATAATACGAATATTTTTTTCATAAAAATGAAAAATACTTAGCATATTTATGTAAAGTAATAAAAGAATGTGAAATAATAAATTATTATCCTGAATACAGGAAATATTTAAAATTTTCATTTCAGTCACTGAAAGCTGAAGCTTCCTGTATTTCACTAATTTAAATGGTTTTCGACATTTAAAATTATGAATAATTGCTCCCTTGACAAAAACGAACAATTCGCAAAATGGGTTTTAAAGGGAAGTGGAGTTAGCATCGAAAAGATAATGCAAATGAATTCTATATAATAACAAGGAAAGACAAAAGTTCTCTCTCTTTCTATTCTGTCAAAGATTTTTAAATGCCATTGTTTTATTTGCTGGTTTATCGACCGCGTTCATATTGTATAGTGTATTTTGTATAAAAATTTAAAAAGAAAAAGAAATAAATAAAAACGACAAAACAAATTTTTAAGTTTTTTTTTTACATAAGGCATCATTAATTTTTAATATACTACCCAAAAATATTCACGTAATAAGCCGTGAGGTGGGTCGTTTATTAGAACTAAAGTGCGACCCTTGAGGTCCACACGTCGAACTTCCCAGTTTGATAAATATTTAATAATAATAATTAAATTAGATATTACACAGAAAAGTAATCATTTTAATCATTAAAACATAATTATTATTTATTTTTAACAATAATTAAAAAAAAAAAAAACGGCTGAACCGATTTTTATAAAATTTATGTCGGATCAAAATGACGTTAACACGCCTCGATTGACACCCATACGAAGTCGATATAATTTATTTATTCGCGAGATATTGTGTAAAATCTACTTTTTTGGAGTCTATTTGGTTAAGAAAAAAGAACGGCTGAACCGATTTTGAAAAAATTTCTTTCAGATCATATTTACGTTAATACGTGTCGATTGGCACCCTAACGTAGTCGATATCATTTTTCATTCTCGATATTTCGTCTTAGAAAGAAATGAACACGTACGTACGTACGTACGTACACACACAGACATCTTTCTAAAAATAGTGTAGTGACCTTGAAACATAAAAATTTGTTATACATTTTGATTTCGACTTTCGGACCCATTACAATAAGTTCCAATGGGAAGTTGATAAGTAGTGGAAGGCACCTACCTACGTCATTTATTCATTTCTTTTTTACTTTCCAAAAAAAAAATATTTTTTATAAATAACTACATAGAAATGCGGAACCGTTAAATCCTTAAAATAGTAATAATACGGTAAGGTTGCTCAAGTCGTACCCCCTAAGCGAAAATGATTGTTTTTTATAGGGTAATTTAAATTTAACAAAGTCATTTGCGTCCATTGAATCTTTATTCAGCTTTCATAAAAATACAAAAATATTCTATCAAAATAGTTATTTCAACGTTTTTTTCAAAAAGTACCTTCTGTATATACGATTAGAGAAACCGGTCTTCTAATTCGTACCACCTATAACCGTCGTACTTCGAATAATATAACAAATAAATCAAATCAAGTATAAATTAATAAGATTTATACGGCTGAATTGCAATTGAAAATGTTTCGTTGGAAAGCAGCCAATTTGAAATAATTTTCACTTTCATGATGAGCTCTCGCTAGTACGAAGATTCACTTCTACAACCTAGCTATATTGAATTAACACTCGCATGTAGTGAAAATCTATTGATTCCGAAGCATATAAGGAAAGTATCAGTTTGGTAATCATGTCACAGTTGAGTACTGTAAGCTCATTCCGCCGCGAAAGTGGAAAGGTTCAGGCTAGAATCCTGGATTTTTTCCAATATGTTTCGAATCAATTATATAATTGGCTGCTTTCCAACAAAATTTTCAACCTTTTATAATTTTTTGTAGTAGGGATTCAATTTGAAAATTATTTGGTAAAATGATTTTTTCCAATATGTTTTGAATCAATTATATAATTGGCTGCTTTCCAACGAAAAATTTCCAAATCAAGTATACTTTGTAAATTCTCAACAAAACTAATAATCCAAACTGCTCCAAACCACCCGGAATTGAATGCAGTTGCGCATGCAATAGAAGACAAAAGACGCATCTCTTTTCGTTTAGTATTTACACGTAGAGTTAGTTGCACATGAAAATTGTCTATATGAATCAATAAATTCAAGAGTTTGTTTCATTATTCCATTTCATTTTAGTAAACAAAACAACACAAGACGCATGAATGATGCAAGAAAGTCCCGACTGACTCGAGACACACTTGCGTCGTCTTGTCTCTCAGTAAAATGTCTCGTGTGTAAAGATGACGCATGCAGACAGGTATGCCATTTCACTGCGCTTAAGCGCATGCTTCAAGATGCACGAAAAGGGCATTACTGTGAGTAGATTTCAGATTACGCGAAATATTTGATTATATAATAAAGAAACAATAACTAAAAATTCGACATACGCCATTTTGAGTTTGGGCCACAAATGCAGATGTAGGTTTGAATATCCGGGGTTCTGCTAGAGGAGAGCTCAATATCCCGTTCCGTTACGCTTCCCGTTCTCCGCTATCCCGACGCCCGTCTGGTCTGCTCTTTAACAATCAGTCGGCGTCGTTCCCACCTTCCCCTGTGTACTACAACCTGTTGTCCAGGAACAACAGGAAACCGGGAGACAGCAGCAACAGGCTCGTTGCTGTTGGTTTGCTACGTGTTTCTGACAGTTCTTTTTACGTTTTTCAAACTATTTTATTAGTATTTTATATCGAACAATAAAATTACGGCCGTTTGTATATGTTTTAGAGAATTTTTGTTTTTATGATATCATCAATTATTTATATTTTAAAAGCGTGAACTTTTTATTTATATTTACAGAGTATGATAGACGAAACCTTTAATTATATAGGATGTTCAAGAATTATCGACGTGAATATCTCATATTGGGATGGCATTTTAGAAACATTAGATGTAACGGAAATAGTCGGAAGTGGTTGACGTGTAAAACAAAACACTGTATGTATATCTATGATCTTTGGCGCAATAAGCCAGGTGTGGAAAAATACGAGTTTACCAACTGATACAAATACCAAGCCTAGAGGAGGTCCGAATCCCGAAGGCTTTTAATATTTTCTTTTTTTTTATAATGAAAATATACAGGTATTAATTTAAATTTTAAAATATAAAAAAATAAAATTACAACTATTTTATTTATTATATTTTACGCAAACATTTGATTTTATAAGATAAATAAAAGTGGATGTATTTCTTTTCAAGACAACGAACACAATTATTTGCGTTTAAAGGTATTCACGTCATCTGTCTGTACTCGCGATATAGACATACCCATTTTTTTATCAAAAAATCAAAGCCGAATTTTTACACAATCAGGTGTCTCAGATCGATCGCACACGGACAATAGAGTAAAAATAAAAAAAAAACATTCTGGGCAGAAGAGTCCTTAGAGATTTTTTGATCCAATCTGCCGTTAATGAGATATTAATTAATTAATTATCACCAAACGTGGGGAGTATGTGTTGTTTATTAATATTCTTACACTGTAAGAAATGAGAAGGCCGATTACACAGATTATCGATGGTCCATTTGTAGCCAGCGATTAATCTGGTAATAGGTACACAAAGAGACAATGGCGTCGCAAAAAGGTATCGCCTGCACATCGCGTAGATTCCATAAAAATATATTGCGCATGGGTGGTTACTAATTTTACATTAATTTGTTTTGTGTTCATCCATTTTATATATGTAACTATACATTTTATTTTGTAATTTTTACACACTTTATTGAAATATTACACAAATTATGTAATTTTAATTTACTTTATGTAAAAATCACAAATTTGTTTAATTTTACAGTAAAAGTCCAAGTTTTTATGAAGTTTTCTGTGTAAAAATAAATAATAATGTAAAATTACTTAGAAAATCGAGCGAGTTCTACCTTAATTTTCAAAGTATTTTTACATCCATTTTTTACAGTGTATTTCACTGTACTGTTGGTGGGCTGTCGATCTGAGACATTCTGTATATACTCCGTATATGGGAAAGAAAATATGCTTAACATATTCCAGATGAATTAAAATCAATTTTGAACTGAAACGCTGCTTCCACCATAAAGTTTTACTTATGTATTACCAACTTATGATTAAATTGGTTTAAAATTCATTCAAAACTCCCCAACAAAACTTTTTAAGCTTCTACATATTTTAAATTGAATCACTTTAAATATCAAAACATTTTAATTATTTATTAGCCTGGAGCTGAATTGAAATGTTTTCTTTAATTACAAAACAAATACCGATATAAATTTATACACAAAAATGAAATCTGAAGAACAAGATTCAATTCCTGTTAGCATTCTACCTGAAAATTTAACACAAATGAATAAAATCGTTCCTTCGATTTTAAAATTTCGTTCATATGGACGTTTTCGTTCTGAATAATAAAAATTCGACTGATGACCAGTCCTATACTTCCCATCTAGTAAATATTTGCAAAAAATAAACACTCTTTTTTTATTCTTTGAAAAAAAGCATGGCCCTCTTTTTTGTTTAGTGATCTACTGATGGCTAGCTTAATATAGCAAAAATCATGGTTACCTTGATTTACGTACAATTTTCTTTTTTTAGTTAAATATTTTTTTTCTCGAAAACTATACATTTTAGAGAAAAAAATATTTACATTTTTTCATATTATAACATCTAGAATTCATTTATATATTTTTTTACCTATGTTAATACGTGACATTGAGAACATTTTTTTTAATCTCAGGATCCACTGAACCGATTTGACTCAAAATCTAATCAGATCTAAGTTAAAGGCTGATAAACACAATAGAACAATCGGCATGGCCGTATGTTGTTCCGTTTTCACGATATCGAAGGCGAAACATTGACCACATACACACACACATACAGACATCAGTCAGAAAATGATCTTAAACGATTGCTAGGGTCTCAAAACGTGAAGATCTGTTAAAATCTCGAAATATTTTTTTCGGACTAAATCCATTATTTCCCTACCATAGTAGAGGTGGGAAGTAAAAATGCGATGAAAATTTTTATAAAAGTCTATTTGTCTATATGCACGATTTCTTCGACGTTGCACTTCTAATTGAATCACAAGTCAGAGTATTTAATTTCGCGCGATCTCCGCCATTTCTTTTATTATACGTTTCCTTTTTCGCTAGCAATCTTTTAAATTACCCTCACGTATATACCTTTTAAATCACATCCTCTTCAAGATTAATTTAATCTTGAATTGAATACCTTTTACTCGTGAATCAATCAATCGGCTGAGAAAGCATTTAATGGATTTTTTAATAAAACACGAGAGAAAATGTTTTTTTTAATAAAAAAGCGTTAATAAATTGAACACTCAAACCTCGATTCACACGGTGACTTCACCGGTTCGGGTTTGCATAGTTGAAGAAATGCGAAAAAACTTCGTTTTTTTTCGGCTTAACACGAAATCGAACAACTATTATATGTTGAATTTTTACTGCATAAGATTTTTTACTCAAAATAGGCTTCCTAACGATCTAAGTCTTCATGGTTTCCGGGCTTGTAGGCCGTGGTCCGGTGGTATTTCTATCTGACGTTTCGTCTACAACTGCGGTAGACATTCTCAAAGGCGACGTGGCAGCGGTCGAAGTGTCCTCCTTGGCGGCTCACAGGTCAGTGTGTCAGTGACTGGTGTCCTTCCTTCTTTTATGCCTAGTACCAGTGTGTTCTCTGTTCGGTCGTAGTCCGTCTCTGTCCGTCAACTGCATAGTGTGTACCTACTACACACTACCAATTACGGACTACGACCGAACAGAGAACACACTAGTACTAGGCATAAAAGAAGGGAGGACACCAGTCACTGACACACTGACCTGTGAGCCGCCAAGGAGGACACTTCGACCGCTGCCACATCGCCTTTGAGAATGTCTACCGCAGTAATAGACGAAACGTCAGGTAAAAATACCACTGGACCTCGGCCTACAAGCCCGGAAACCATGAAGACTTGGAACAATGCCGGCCGTGAAAGCACTTGGATCCTAACGATCTGTCAAAAATCAAAATATCAAACGAAGTTATTTGATTACTTTGCGAAATAATGAAACAAAAAATATAGACGTTTAACACGCTGTATTTCTGGAATTGTGTGGTTCGGACTTTCAACTACTCAACCAATCTCTATGAAATTTTGCACACGGGTAGATTCCGCAATGGAGATGAACATAGGATGTAATAAAACTAGTCGGTCCGGCTTCGCCCAGACGAAAATGGGGGGTAATCTCAGAAATTAGTCAACCGATTTAAAAAAAAATTTCAATGTTCGATAGGTGATTTTGCTTTAAATGTAGGTATCTCGATTTACACGATTTCAATTTACACGATTTGTAGAGCACTAATCTACCGTGTAAATCGGGGGTTTGGTGTATTTCCTAATTGGAATTCATCTTGCGATTTCAAAGGAATGGTAATGCTTTCTATAAAGTAATTAATTTCCGATATATTCACAGTAAAGGCTCGATTATGTACCAAGTATTAAAAGCAATAAAGTATGCTCAGTGCGGGGTTGTGGACGTCCCTGAGCAGTCTAGTCAGTCGAGGCCCGTCATCAAAAAAAAAAAATTGTGTTTTAAAGACCACCAACAGCTAAGGTTATTTGGGCCAAGCACCAATTCATATTTTCAATTTATTATTTTTTTTTTAATAATAAATTGAAAATCCAATTGACACTTTTACCAGCTCTCGGGCTAGAACCCGGAAACTAGGGACTTGTAATAGAGGAACCATAGCAACGCCATGTAAACAATATTGTTACGGATCACTCTGTATATGAACAGCGGGCAACAATTCTGAGAAGCGGTGTCTGACGTTGAACACACTGGTGTCTACACGCGAAGATTCTAGACAACGCTAGAGAATACGAGCACACACTGGGATTAGGCAGCGCAGGTATATAAACGAGTGAGTGAAGCGATCAGGGATTCAGTCGACGGTGTCACGCAATCGGTAATCAGTGAATGGTGAGTCGTGCCATCAAGCGGATCGGTGATATAATATTGATCAGTCAACGGGAATCAGTCAGTGTAGATTGTACTGTGACAGTGTTGAACAGCGAAATAAATCTGATATAAGTACAGTGACATAAATAATTACAAATAAATAATCCTTGTATATATAGTTATTTGTTAAGTGCTATTTAAGTGGCTCGTTTAGTTCAATAATTACCGTTTAAGTTTTTTTTTATTGTTAGATTTGACTTTTCGTTGTTGCATCTATTGTTATTGTATTTTTAATTATTGTAAATAAATATTTATTCCGCCAACTCAGAAAGCAGTTTTGTAACAATATGAACATTTTTGTGGAGGCCCCTGGGCAGTTATCCAATTTTAAATCCAGCACAGGTTTTCTAAGAAAACATGTAGAGTAGATTTTCGTAAGGTTTTATAGAAACTATATTTGGAAATTAAAAATAGTAATTTTTATATTAACTTATAATAGAATTTGAACTTTGATTCCTTTCCACCAGGAATTTAACTGTCAAGAAGGTTTTTTTTTATAATGCGTCGTTAAAAACTCGTTTTGTCTCCATTGTAGATGAATTGTAATTATAATTTCAAACAAAATGAGATAAAGTTTCTCAACAAAAAAACAATGACATCTAAAACCGCCAACTGTCGCACATAAATCTTTTGTTGCTTTTTTTAGTTCTTTTTTGTTATTTAAAATATTCATACGAGTTTTAAAATTATTTCAACTTACTGCGAGAAAAACTCATCACAATGCAAGGATAACTAAAGGTACAATTAATGAGCCATTTTCCTGAGGTTGGTTCTTTCAATTATCCACGAGAGGCAGCACTGGTGGTAGGTACAAACATTATTTATTCCCCATTAGTGTCGTGTTATTTTAGTGGTATAACTTTACTTGCAGAACAAAATATCGGTATTAACCCCCCTTGCAGAACGATATAAACACCTAGGCGCGAGCAAGTTTCCCTCTAAGAGAGGGGGTTAATACCGACATTTTGTTCTGCAAATTAAAATATATGCTTAAAACAGTCGCCGTAACAACATATTAAAATTTGAACCTTGAACTAATAATATAAACTTCGTCGGGTACATGACGCGTTTAGGGTGATCTGCCACCCCTTTAATTAATACTGACCAATCGATCTGCAAATATTATAATGGCCTTATTGGGTCACCGATAAGCGATACAAACAATTTCAGCCTTGAAGCAATAATAATTGTAACCACTTTTTTTGTTACATATTGGGGGCGGTCTGCATCCCTCCTATACCGCTATCTAGCAAAATCCCTTACTCAGGGCACTTCAATGTGCCTCCCTCAACATCTTCACAAAAATAAGGTTTTTAATAAATAACACCAAAAAATTGTCACTAGCTCTCGCTCTATAAGTTGTCGACGCGTCTATAATTTACAATAAATAAAATTCACTGTCTGTATATCTATTTAACGGTCCTTTATATCAAAACTTATCGATGATTGTTTTTAACCCTTATGGCAACATATTATATCTCATCCACAAATGTTAGATTGTGTTAACTTTTAGTGAAAAAATGATGCGTTAATTTTGAAGCGCCGGTGTATTAAATCTCACAACATTAATATCAGAGCGAATCAGGTGCGTTGTAGTTATATAAGACATTAAAACTTTAGGTATGTACATATATAATATGAAGAGCTCTCATAAATAAACCCTGTTTATCTCCGAAACCGACAAAGTCGAATCCTTGAAATAATGTACTAAGTTGCGAAAGTTTATATTGTATTTCTTGTTTATCAAAGAATTAAGAAGATCTGCAAACATCACTCGGCTATAAGTGGATCTCTGAAAAATATCAAAAGTTTTTTTTGACAAACCGAGAAACTTAAAACTAATAAGTTGGTACTTGGTGTGTGTGTGTGTGTGTGTGTATGTGTGTGTGCGTGTGCAGTGTGTGTGTTTTCATTTAGCTGTGACCACCGTAAAATTCGACTGATGACCAGTCCTATACTTCCCACCTAGTAAATATTTGCAAAAAATAAACACTCTTTTTTATTCTTTGAAAAAAAGCATGGCCCTCTTTTTTGTTTGATGGCTAGTAATATAGCAAAAATCATGGTTACCTTGATTTACGTACAATTTTCTTTTTTTAGTAAAATATTTTTTTTCTCGAAAACTATACATTTTTTTCATATTATAACATCTAGAATTCATTTATATTTTTTTTACCTATGTTAATACGTGACATTGAGAACGTTTTTTTTTAATATCTCAGGATACACTGAACCGATTTGACTCAAAATCTAATCAGATCTAAGTTAAAGGCTGATACAATCGGCATAGCCGTATGTTGTTCCGTTTTTACGATATCGAAGGCGAAAAATTGACCACATACACACACACACGTACAGACATCAGTCAGAAAATGATCTTAAACGATTGCTAGAGTCTTAAAACGTGAAGATCTGTTAAAATCTCGAAATATTTTTTTCGGACTAAATCTAATACTTCCCTACCATAGTAGAGGTGGGAAGTAAAAACTTGTATAGATATAATATTGTATAATTGAATTGAACTTCAAAAATATAAGATATTGGTTTGCAAAATAGAGTAGACATAACCTAATTTGAGAACTGTTCAAGTGCACATGATCGATTGTCATTTTGTCTTCTGTAAAATAAACCCGTTAGTTTAATATAATAATGGCAGCTTGTTATTTTCCAACGCGATAATTCTCACAGCGTTTCGGGAATCGGGGATAATCATCAATCAAAATAGCTATTGTCAAATGTTTCAATAAGCTCGGACGCTATGACAGGGTCTTAACTAAACATCTACAAAACATCGCTCTGATTATTAATCAATAACAGTAGAATCTCAATAATCTGGCGCTACCACTTCCGAGGCACCGCCGGCTTAAAGATTTTTCTATAATAAAAATATTCTCAAAAGTGTGAATTTTTCTTTTGAATTTTTTATGCCGCTATCGAAATGACGTAGACAATATTAAGCCTGTGATTGGCTATACTAGCGCTACTGTGTCCGCCCACTGATCTGTCAAATTAAAAGAAAATCACAACGCAGATAATTTATATACATCTCCTTCTATAGATAAAGAAGTGTGAAAGTCATCATATGACTGTTATGCTCAGCGTTGAAAATATATATTTCTTTAATTCTTCTTGTTTACAAGGATATAAGAACGAAAAAGTTGGTTTATATTATTAAATTATTGTTTATAATATGCACTTTTCAAAATTATTAAATTTTTATACGTGGAACTATTGTACATAATTATACGTCTGTGTGCCAATTTTATTGTATTTGAAAAAAGACTGTTAAAATAACAAAAAAAAACAATAGTGTGGTGACTGGTGGCTGAAAGGGTTTTATTGATATTTTT
The DNA here is from genome assembly GCA_039654895.1 of Mongoloraphidia duomilia. Classification (NCBI taxonomy): domain Eukaryota; kingdom Metazoa; phylum Arthropoda; class Insecta; order Raphidioptera; family Raphidiidae; genus Mongoloraphidia; species Mongoloraphidia duomilia. The sequence goes on along the minus strand of CM077522.1, from coordinate 2,772,809 downwards.
GAACATAAAAATGTTTTTAAAACAGTGACGGCTCGTGAATGTTTAATTTAAATGAAACGAATAATGATTGATAAAAACTAGGGTTTGGATTTATGAAACCACTGTGTAAGAATCTTTATTTAGTTATTTAATAAATGAGTAATAAAAATAGCCGAAAGTATATAATTTTGTTAACGTGGTTTTGGTAATGCAATTTGAACCCTGGCCAGTTTGGGGACGAACATAAGAATCCAAATTCTGTATCGTTGGTGGTCCAGGGGTATTTGATGTGCTGCTTGACTGAATAATCGTACGATATTAGTTATGTCGCGTCTTTTTCGATGGGTACTGGCCTGGTCGATCGCTTCGATTGGACGTGACACGATATCGACATGCGTAACCTAAGGATAAAAAACGAAGTTAAAAAGTTTCAGTTAATAATGAAAAATTATATTTTTGTGTACCAACTTACACAAAAAAATGTATTTATTTAAAATTTATTAATGTATATTTAGTGCTATTCCCCGTTTAAATTACAGAAAAGGCGGTGCCCATCTTGCATAGTTTGGTGATCCACCACTGAATTGACGTATGGCTTAACAGTTTTTTATAAATTGAAATTTAAAAGCATTTTTTGCCTCCGGCGTTCGAAAAAAAATATTAAAAGCCATTACTGTTTCTGATTAATTAATATGTGAGAAATACTTTCTGAAAATATAATAACTTTATTTTAGTTTGTAATAAAACTGTGCTGCAGGGGTACTGATAACTGTTATTTTTTTATAACAAGTATAATGTCTGTTATATTATTATTTAAAATTAATAATTAACAGGTTACTTACTATTCTAAAATAAAAGTCTGCTACTTAAAATAGTCAATTTTCGCGCACCCATAAAATGAGAAAAAAATTTATGATCAGTTTAAAAAAAATTAGCAGGTATACCTACATTTAAAACACGTTTTTATACATATTTCTTTGCTTTGCCGGTAATAGGGATTTTACATGTAAAATCATGTTTATGAATTTTCCTGCTTCCCTATATATTTTGGTGAAAAAAAAAACAAATACAAAATTTGTTCATAATTAAAAACTCTATCTGACGCGTATGTTTGCAAATTACCAATATGCAGCTTTTAATTACAAAATAATTATTAAGGAGCTGTGATTAAGTTTAAATTAAAAATATTTTATCTGAATAGCCATGACTCAAACAAAATCATGGCTATTCGGATCAAATATTTTTAATTTAAACTTAATTAGTAATTACAGTTCCTGTATAATAATTATTTTGTAATTAAACGCTGCATATTGGTAATTTGCAAACATACGTGTCGGGTAGAGTTTTTAATTATGAACAAATTTTGTATTTGTTTTTTTTTTTCACCAAAATATATAGGGAAGCAGGAAAATTCATAAACATGATTTTACATGTAAAATCCCTATTACCCGCAAATGAAATCAGCACCCGGTATATAACATAATGTTACGGATCACCCTGTATACAAACGTCAGGCAGGAAGCGGTGTCTGCTTGCTGAACACACTGGTGCCTACACGAACATTCTGGACAACGCTAGAGAAATCGTGAACACCACTGAGTTTACGCCACGCAGGTATATAAACAGCAGCGTGGGTCAATCATGCAATCAGTGTCGTGTTGAATAAAAAGTCAAGTCCTGAGCGACGAATAGTGCGTCTGATATAAATAAATCTGACATAACTAATTACAAATAAATAATCCTTGTATATATAGTTATTTGTTAAGTATTAGCTAAGTGGCTCGTTTAGTTCAATAAATTATTACCGTTTAAGTTTTTTTATTGTTAGAATTGACTTTTCGTTGTTGCAATTATTATTGTATATAGTTAATTGTTACGAATTATTGTAAATAAATATTTATTCCGCCAACTCAGAAAACAGTTTTGCAACAATAATATATTTTTCTAATTTTATGACTGGTTCGTTTGGTTACATAAATTGTGTAGTATTATAATAACAATTGTCTTTTATAGTAACATGTCTTGTAGTAACAAATCTTTTGGGAACGCATCTTTTGGTAACAGGTCTTAAAGTAACAGATTATCAGATATATTGTATTAACTATTTTGGTAGCAAGTATTTTTGAATCCGCCTATTTTCCGTTAACAGTTACTAAACAGTTACTGTTATTTCGTTCCATCATTAAAGTGTGTTCAGTGTATTTATAGAATGTCGGAACTATATTTAGATGATGTTAATAATTTAAGCCTTGACCTCAAATTAATATTGTGCGACCTCCGAGGCCATGCTCTCGATTTTACCTTGGCCATGTCGTAGACCAGTGTTTCCTAAACTTTTTCGCCTACAGACCCCTTACATAGATAAGCATAATTGTCGCGGACCCCCATTTTTTTTGAAGTGAAACTTCTTTACGCATGGCATCGAAAAACAAATCATATATATTTTCTGTAAATCTCAATTTATAACGTTTAGATGCAGATTTTACGTAAGTTTCATTTCTGTAGACTGTAGAGTGTAGTATAAACAACATATCACTTTTTGCCGGCCGGCGATGATACAGTTCGGCCATCGCCCAATTCTTGCGTTCCCTAAATCGCTGACTGTAAAAAATTGTTAAATTGTGTTTTATAAAGACCACCAACAGCTAAGGTTATTTGGGCTTAGCACCAATTCATATTTTCAATTCATTATTTTTTTTTAATAATAAATTGAACATCTAATTGACACTTTTACCAGCTCTCAGATTAGAACCCGGGAACTGGGGACTTGTAATAGAGGAACCATAGCAACGCCATGTAAAAAACAGCATTGTTACACGCTCGGTTATTCTCAAGCCCTCGCTAACTGTATAGATTCATTCCAAGTCTTCATGGTTTCCGGGCTTGTAGGCCGTGGTCCGGTGGTATTTCTACCTGACATTTCGTCTACAACTGTGGTAGACATCCTCAAAGGCGATGTGGCAGCGGTCGAAGTGTCCTCCTTGAGCCGCCAAGGAGGACACTTCAACAGCTGCCACATCGCCTTTGAGAATGTCTACCGCAGTTGTAGAGAAACGTCAGGTAGAATATCACCGGACCACGGCCTACAAGCCCGGAAACCATAAAGACTTGGAACAATGCCGGCCGTGAAAGCTTGTACATCTGTAGATCTGTAGATTGTTTGTCGGACGGCGTTCATACAGTTCGGCCGTCGTCGGCCCACTTACCTACACCAGAGATGAGTCCGCGAATGCCTTCGGATATACTTACGGACCCTAGTTTATGAAACGCTGTCCTAGACGATAGTATAAAGTGTGACCGGAATGACCCCAGAGAACACCGCCCCAGCAGAGCTTTAGCTTGTCGGTGCGGAGTCCGACAGACGTTCGCGTTGTGGCCGTTCGTTATTATACTGTCGATCCATCAATGTCAGTTTTTAAACCCAATGCTCTACATCCGTTCAAATTACGACATTCTATCTTTCCCGTTATGTTGCTAATTTGCTATGCGGATTAAAAATATTCAAATTCGGAAGGAAAATGTTTGAATGGGGGGGGGGGCGTCCCATCTCAATAGATTTACCTTTGTGATACAACCCGACCATTCTTACTAAGATCTATTGTAATTTTTAGCGTTCTGTAACTACTAGATACACTGTAAAAAATGGATGTAAAAATACTTTGAAATTTAAGGTAGAATTCGCTCGATTTTCTAAGTGATTTTACATTATTATTTATTTTTACACAGAAAACTTCATAAAAACTTAGACTTTTACTGTAAAGTTAAACATATTTGTGATTTTTACATAAAGAAAATTAAAATTACATAAATTGTGTAATATTCTAATAAAGTGTGTAAAAATTAGAGAATAAAATGTATAGTTACATATGGATGAATACAAAACAAATTAATGTAAAATCAATAACCACGCATGCGCAATGTGTTTTTATGGAAACTACGCGATGTGCAGGCGATACCTGTTTGCGACGCCATTGTCTCTTTGTGTGCCTATTACCAGATTAATCGCTGGCTATAAATGGACCATCGATAATTTATGTAATCGGCCTTCTCAATTCTTACAGTGTACCATTATAATTTCGCCAAACCGTCTGTCGGTCTATCGGTCGGACTCTGTTCGTCTGTCATAATTAATAAACAGTTTATTTTGAAAGACACATAGCTCCCAAAATTTACAACCAATTTTGATGATTTTTCATGTTTTTTAAAAATGTGAAAAAATGTTTTGGGAAATCATGGTTAAGAAAAAAAATTTCGCTACATCATCGAGTGAGATATCGTTGGTAGGTCTTTAAAAATGCTAGAATATTTTCTAATAGCTATGTAACTTAATTTTGGAGGACCAGTATTCAGTTTTAATAGAAATCATATTAGGTATATTAAAGAATTTCTTGGGAAAAGAAAATAAAATTAATATCAATTTAAAAATATCAATGAATTTCTTGGAAAATAAAGTAAAAAAAAGTAATCTAGAAAAAAACCTTCTTCGTTTAACTTCTGTTTAAGTTTTTTTTTAATCAATTATTAATACAAATATTATAAGTATTAGAGAATTTCTTGGAAAAAGAAAATAAAATAACAAATTAAAAATATTTCTTGGAAAATAGATGAAAAATAATAATTTCAGATATCAGTTTTGTTAGCAAAAGTAAATAAAAAATAATCCTTCAATTTTATGTATATAAAAAAACTCAAATGTAATCATTATCCGGATTACAACATTCCTAGAAATTCGCACTGCGAGATTAAAAGTAAAATTAATTTACACCGCGAATAATCTAGTTCCAAATCAAAGTGACATTCTAATTTAAATTAAAATTTCATCAGATTCAACCATTTTATTACAGTTAGAGGTATTCACTTTATAAAATTAAGTTTCAGTGGCGTGCCTAGGAATACTCTCAAGGGTACTTTGTAAACTATAACTTCGAAACTCTGAGAGAACAGTGTGGTGTAACGGTTAGCGTAGCGGCCTTTGGATCACACTGTCGTGGGTTCGAATCCCACCTCCGCTCATGGATTTTTTGTGATGTCATTTACAACTTCGAAACTAAAAGAAATACAGACGTTTGCTTGTAATCATCGGAATTAGCGTGTCATTTTCTATAAGCATGGTGATTTTGTAAAAGTTCCGAGAGATTTCGATTTTTGCTAAAAATCGCAATTTTCTACCTTAGAGAAATCACAAAAGTCGAAATCTTTAATATGTGCTTGAAATTGAGAATGTTTATAGAAAAAAATACGCTGAATTCAATGAGCACAAGCAAACGTCTGTATCTCTTTTAGTTTAGGAGCTACGGCCATTCAAAGATGTTTTTATGATTTCTGGGAAATTTTGAACGGGCATAACTTCTAAACCTAAAGAGATACAGGCGTTTGCTTGTGATCATTGGAATTAGCGTGTCATTTTCTATAAGCATGGTGATTTTGTAAAAGTTCTGAAAGATTTTGATTTTCGCCAAAAATCGCATTTTTTCAAAGGTATATGCCTTAAAAAATCGCAAAAATCGAAATCTTTAATATATGCTTGAAATTGAGAATGTTTATAGAAAAAAATACGCTGAATTCAATGAGCACAAGCAAACGTCTGTATCTCTTTTAGTTTAGGAGCTATGGCCATTCAAAGATGTTTTTATGATTTCTGGGAAATTTTGAACGGGCATAACTTCTAAACCTAAAGAGATACAGGCGTTTGCTTGTGATCATTGGAATTAGCGTGTCATTTTCTATAAGCATGGTGATTTTGTAAAAGTTCTGAGAGATTTTGATTTTCGCCAAAAATCGCATTTTTTCAAAGGTATATGCCTTAAAAAATCGCAAAAATCGAAATCTTTAATATATGCTTGAAATTGAGAATGTTTATAGAAAAAAATACCCTGAATTCAATGAGCACAAGCAAACGTCTGTATCTCTTTTAGTTTAGGAGCTACGGCCATTCAAAGATGTTTTTATGATTTCTGGGAAATTTTGAACGGACATAACTTCTAAACCTAAAGAGATACAGACGTTTGCTTGTGGTCATCGGAATTAGCGTGTCATTTTCTATAAGCATGGTGATTTTGTAAAAGTTCCGAGAGATTTCGATTTTCGCTAAAAATCGCAATTTTCTAAGGTAGATATGCCTTAAAAAATCGCAAAAATCGAAATCTTTAATATATGCTTGAAATTGAGAATGTTTATAGAAAAAAATACGCTGAATTCAATGAGAACAAGCAAACGTCTGTATCTCTTTTAGTTTAGGAGCTACGGCCATTCAAAGATGTTTTTATGATTTCTGGGAAATTTTGAACGGGCATAACTTCTAAACCTAAAGAGATACAGGCGTTTGCTTGTGATCATTGGAATTAGCGTGTCATTTTCTATAAGCATGGTGATTTTGTAAAAGTTCTGAAAGATTTTGATTTTCGCCAAAAATCGCATTTTTTCAAAGGTATATGCCTTAAAAAATCGCAAAAATCGAAATCTTTAATATATGCTTGAAATTGAGAATGTCTATAGAAAAAAATACGCTGAATTCAATGAGCACAAGCAAACGTCTGTATCTCTTTTAGTTTAGGAGCTACGGCCATTCAAAGATGTTTTTATGATTTCTGGGAAATTTTGAACGGGCATAACTTCTAAACCTAAAGAGATACAGGCGTTTGCTTGTGATCATTGGAATTAGCGTGTCATTTTCTATAAGCATGGTGATTTTGTAAAAGTTCTGAGAGATTTTGATTTTCGGCAAAAATCGCATTTTTTCAAAGGTATATGCCTTAAAAAATCGCAAAAATCGAAATCTTTAATATGTGCTTGAAATTCAGAATGTTTATAGAAAAAAATACGCTGAATTTAATGAGCTCTACAATCATTGCGCGATTTTGCAAAAGTTTTGAGAGATTTCAATATTCTTAAAAAATCGCATTTTTTAAGGCTACCTACCAATAAATATTTACCTATCTAAAAGCTAATTTAATTATCTACAGGCATGATAAAAGGTTGGCAGAAAAAATGTGAACAATTTAATTTTTTGGTTAAGTGTATACATAGAACTTGTTAAAAAAACAGGCATAGGGATAGAAGACAAAAATATAAATTACATATTTTCACACGCTAATTGCCTCTGTTGTCGAGCGTCTATAATCTACAATCTTCACTTTTATTTTACAAGAACTTAATTTTGTTTCCGTAAACTTTTCTCTTGTGTGTTGGGCAGCTTTGTATAGAGTTTTTCTCCATGCAAAATCGGCTTTACCCTACAACTTGAAGAAACTGAAGTGGGAATTAAGCTCTTGAACTAATACCAGTTGCGAATGAACATCGTGAAACTCCCTGATGAATCTTTACTTTACTATTCACTGAGTTCAGAGTTTATGATGGGGACAACCGATTCGACTGCAGCGTACGCTATAGACAAAACAAACGTTAAATCATTTTCACGATTGTGAATAAATAAATGAAGTTATTTAAAAAATGTTGCATAATAGGTATTGTGTAGTTAATTGTAGAAATACAGTCAGAAATAGTAGCTGCAAATTAGAGTGCCCGCGGTGAGAGATGAAGTCAGGCACGTCATCAATAATATGCTAGTGAACGCCTGCTTGCCCGCAGACAGTGCCGTGTACACAAAACTGCACATTGGGTTTTATGACGTTAGGTACAATTTTGGCAAACTGCTATTTATGACAATAAACAGCCAATAGCAAGCTAGAAGGTGGGCGCAATGCATTCACGTTACTATGACGCGGTGGCTTCATCTTTCGCCGCGCGAGGTCAACAGAATGTGTTTCCACAATTTTTGCATTATCTCTGTCTATGCTTGTACCAGTTTCAATAGAGAACAGCTGGACCAATCTTAATGAAATTTGATATACTGTGTACTATCACCCCCCAATTTTGATAAAGTGTGATTACTATCGACTGGAACCAAACTCGACGACGAACGGGTTAAGATAAAGTTTCTGTTGAAATCGACATTAACGCGAGCGAAGCCACGAATTAAGGCTACATTGCATTTTAAAGATTGGAGAACAGGTGCGTGCTACGAAATTACACATCCGGTGTCAAACTATAACTATATCTAAAAAAAAATGTCGAACGTTTTATATAATGTTTAAATTTTACCTAAGGTGTTTTCATCTGATTTTAAACTGCGAGCAACATAACAATATATAAAAAAAATAAGTGAAGGCGTGTGATATACATAGTGTGATAATAATCTGTATACAGAATGTTTTGTAAAATAGTATAAAATGAGCAGATCATATTGTAAATATTTGTTCCTTGTTTTTGTCATAGTTGAAATAATAGTAATTTAAGCAACTAGTGGCTTAAGTGACGGATTATATGACAGTCGCGATTTTGCGATACGAAACTAAGGTTATGTTGCATTTATACCAGAACGAGTGTGTGTTTACCACGCAAGCCGAAGGCGAGTGCGGTAATCACACGAGTGTGATTACGTACGAGACATATACCTATGGTATTTTTTGCCTACTTTTCACGTCATTTTCAAAAAAGTCTGACAGTTCATTTGCGTCGCTATCTTCCCTTTCACACTGTGCCGCGAAGTTCGTGCAAGTTAGTATAATGACAGGAGCACGCAAGCGTACGCAGGCGTATAGAGCGAATAAACAGAAGTGACGACCGTTATTTTTTGCGCTAGTGCAGAAAGTAAACCATTTTCCGCAAACCTGCCTGTTAAATTAATCGAAAGTAGTAGTGGGTATGGCAAAAAAAATAATCTATTTTGTAATAATATAGATATCGATAAAAAAAAATATGGGACGACAAAATTTTTTTTTACTAAAATATGGTACACCCGGTACACATGTTTGTGTACACATTATGTACGTCAGGTCGTTCCGCGGTGGCATATTGTGCCGAGGGTTCCACACGACTGCATCCAGTTCTTTGTGTAAAACATATCTTGTATATAATGCATATAAAGCAACGAGACATAGCGTGACTGCACTACTAAAGGCTGTCGCGCACAGACCTAAGCTGTTTCCTAACTCGACAAAAACTGACTGTGTTAGGTATTATAGACCGAGAGCTAGTGACAATTTTTTGGTGTTATTTATTAAAGGCCTTATTTTTGTGAAGATATTGAGGGAGGCATATTAAAGTGCCCTGAGTAAGGGATTTTGCTAGATAGCGGTATGGGAGGGATGCAGACTGCCCCCAACATGTAACAAAAAAAATGGTCACAATTATTTTTGCTTCAAGATTGAAATTGTTTGTATAGCTTGCCGGTGACCCAATAATGCCATTATAATATTTGCAGATTGATTGGACAGCCCCCAACATGTAACAAAAAAAAATGGTCGCGATTATTATTGCTTCAAGGCTGAAATTGTTTGTATAGCTTGCCGATGACCCAATAATGCCATTATAATATTTGCAGATCGATTGGTCAGTATTAAAAGAGTGGCAGATCACCCTAAACGTGTCATGTACCCGACGAAATTTATATTATTAGTTCAAGGTTCAAATTTTAATATGTTGTTACGACGGCTGTTTAGACATATATTTCCATTTGCAGAACAAAATGTCGGTATTAACCCTCTCGCTTAGAGGGAAACTTACTCGCCTAGGTGTTTATATCGTTCTGCAAGAATACCGAAATTTTGTTCTGCAAATTGAAATGTATGCTTAAAACAGTCGCTGTAACAACATATTAAAATTTAAACTAATAATATAAATTTCGTCGGGTGATCTGCCACCCCTTTAATACCGACCAATCGATCTGCAAATATTATAATGGCATTATTGGGTCACCGACAAGCTATACAAACAATTTCAGCCTTGAAGCAATAATAATTGTGACCATTTTTTTTGTTACATGTTGAGGGCGGTCTGCATCCCTCCCATACCGCTATTTAGCAAAATCCCTTACTCAGGGCACTTTAATATGTCTCCCTCAACAACTTCACAAAAATAAGGCCTTGAATAAATAACACCAAAAAATTGTCACTAGCTCTCGGTTTATTAGTAGATTGTATGTTTAGTGTCGTAATGGGGTATATTACTGACTACTATTACCAGGTCTCAGATTAGGACGTGGGAACTGGGAGCTTGTTATAGAAATACCATGGAAACTCCATATAAGCAGCGGCATCGCTCGGCTATTTTCAAGCTCGAAGGGCATTGATGTCGTATGCCAAAAGACACAGAAGTTAGAGTGCCCGCGGTGAGAGATGAAGCCAGGCACGTCATCAATAATATGCTAGTGAACGCCTGCTTGCCCGCAGACAGTGCCGTGTACACAAAACTGCACATTGGGTTTTATGACGTTAGGTACAATTTTGACAAACTGCTATTCGTGACAATAAACAGCCAATAGTAAGCTAGAAGGCGGGCGCAATGCATTCACGTTACTATGACGCGGTGGCTTCATCTTTCGCCGCGCGAGGTCTACAATCGATTGTCGTTATTGTATAACACCAACCTTCATTTTTAAAACCCGGGGTGCTTCCCATATACGAAACATTTTACGTAAAAATATTTTTTTGATAGAAAGATACGAAATCTTATATTGTATTCCACACAAAAGCTTTTTTTATTATAAATATGATATCAAAGAAAAGTAAACAATGTCCTACAAAACCGTAATCAGTAAGAATATACAGGGTGTTTTCGGTCTAGATAGATATTGTAGATTATAGACGCTCGGTTTAGTGGTTTTCCTTTTTTAGTTTAGTTATCAAATATCAAGACAAAAGTCAATAACGTGCAAACTACGGATTGCAAAACCCCTGAAAAGTAAAAAATAAAATAACTTAAAAAAACCTCCTTCAAAAAACCATTAAAATAATAATATTTTGAGGTTGGCGCCAAGTTAATAAAATAAAAGTAGACATATCTATATAAACAGTTTTAGTAATTAAATTGGCGCCGATCTCAAAATTTTATTACTTTCCTCTTTTTAGTGGCTTTTTTGAAGAAGTTTTTTTTCCTACTAAAATAGTGGCTACGGTTTCAGTTTCAACCCTTGTGTTAAAGTGTAGTATATATAAGTATTGCACAATAATTAATATATATAGATTTTGCACACTAGGGAATTATTGAGTTCATTGCTACTGCAAACTCAGCGAGGGCAATGAACAGGTACTTAGAACTGTGATAGCTAAAGAACGCAAAGCTAATCAAATAGACTGGTATAAATAACAATGAATTTGGTCATACGAGAGACAGAAGGATAGATGTGAGAAGGACGTTACTCTGTCCGACTAAATAATAAATTATAGTTAATAAGTTGTATATAAGATCAAATAAATAAAATAGTGAATAAATCGATACAGTTATTTATTTTCTAAATTATATGTTAAAGAACCTATTATATATAAAATCCAAAACTATTAGAAAAGTCCGCGTATACTGCACTCCATTTTGTTGTCTTCCATTGACTTTTACCTATTGCATGCATTTCGTTATTATATAGTTCATTACGTGAGTTATGACTGCATGCACTACACAAAGCTTCAAGTCCATGGGACCTACCCACATTAACTGTGTCAAGGCGACAGTATCCCGTTTCAAACAGACCTGCACTCCTAATTGCATCTGACACGAACAATTACTGTCATGCGCATACCCTAAATCACAGTCTTTGTTTAATTTTTATGAAAGTTAAACTTCTGATGCGACGCCACTGCCTCGACAATTTGAAGGGCAAAATGCTAGCTCGATGAAACAAATAAATGGGTGTGTGCTTATCACCACACGACATAAGTGAAAACTTCATATTTTCTAATTTTAAAATATATATATAATTTTTTAATCACACAGTTTAACATATTAAAATCGATCTATACAATTAAATTTAATGAATATAATACCTTAACGATAATGTTTTAGCTCGTGTTTTAGTGTCATCTGTTAGCGCACTTGTGAACTACAAATGACTTTTTATTCGTATTAAGTTTTTAGTGTCATCTATTAGCACACTTATGAACTACACACTATTACCAGCATATTGCAAATACGTGTTCGTGTTTGAGCCGAGTAGCCCCGATTGTCACCGTCGGGTGCGTTTCACATCACTGTTGTTAACTGCCCGGGAACAGCGCGCCTAAGAAAGTTTTCACTTCAAATATGCATCACGGGAAAGAAATTTTAGAATCATCCCCTCTTCTTGCAGGGTCTGTGTTAATTGTTATATGGCAAGGATGGCGAACCATTTCACATCTATGTCCCAATTTTTTTCAAAAAATGTTTAATGTGGCCATGACATGCCAATTATAGAAGCACTTCAAGAAATTTAGTCGACAAAAAAATTATTCAAACGTAGATGAAAAGAATTATTTCGATAATCAAGTTAGGACATTCATTTTTCATTAATTTTTAATTTCAAATAAAAAATTATTTCACACGAAATAATAAAGTTTTGTAGCCAATAATGACGGGATTTATTAATATTATTTTTATGAAACAGCCATTGTTTTGGTAAGTAATGTGTTCTTAGAGAATAGTAATGAATATTCCATTAAACCCCATACATTTTTGAACGCCAATCGACTCCACTTTAAATTTCGAGCTCAAATTAGGACTATCCAGGTGTGCAAGCTTTCACGGCCGACATTGTTCCAAGTCTTCATGGTTTCTGGGCTTGTAGGCCGTGTTCCGGTGGTATTTCTACCTGACGTTTCGTCTACAACTGCGGTAGACATTCTCAAAGGCGATGTGGCAGCGGTCGAAGTGTCCTCCTTGGTGGCTCACAAGTCAGTGTGTCAGTGACTGGTGTTCTCCCTTCTTTTATGCCTAGTACCAGTGTGTTCTCTGTTCGGTCGTAGTCCGTCTCTCTGTAACTGGTCAACTGCGCAGTGTGTAGTGGTGGGGGTGAGTTCTCTACTCGGTCGTATTCCGTCCTTGCCTACTTCTGTAGTCTATTGCCCTATGTTCGGTAAATCCGTTTACACCCTGTAAATGAATTCTGTTTAAATTGTCGGCCAGCAAAGCTATAAATTTCTTACTACGTTAATGACACTGTCCGGCGTACTAACGTGAAATAATTTACGTTTTCATTTCAGAAACCATTAAGAGAGCTGGGTCTCAAGAGACTATGGTCAGCCGTGCGGTCGCCTAACAGTAGTTCGTCGTCTTCCGCGTGCGAAGCCGGCCTTGGAGATGGTGGCGGCGGCGGTAGCGGTGGCGAAGGAGGCAGCGGTTCGGGTGGCGAAGAGCCACCGTCCAACAACAAAAGTACAGGCGCCACCAACAAAACGACGGTCAGTCATCGGGGACCGGCGGCTAACCCGGCCGTATGTTCCCTACCGTTGCTTCAAGTTTGGCCTAGTCAGGACTCACCGCGCGGCGAAGCAGACGGACAAAGCTTTGTATTCCCGGCGTGCGCGGTTGAAGACGGAGCATCTGGAAGCAATTGTTGTGATTCGTCGCTCCAACATGATTCGGGAATTGATTCTATACAGGTCTGTTTTTCCATTTTTCTTTTGTTTTATCTTTTAAACCTTACACATATTTTATTTTTATTTACTGAAGATTGGATTTTTTTATATTCCCTCTCTTCTTTTGCAAAGCATTTTTCTAAAGTTTAAACGATCCAAGTGTGGCTTCCAAACTGCTGCCTAGTTAGGAAACCAAGTTTGGGCCACATGAGGCTTAGAATGCTACCAGCAAGTGTGGCTTCCAAACTGCTGCCTAGTTAGGAAACCAAGTTTGGGCCACATTAGGGTTAGGATGCTACCAGCAAGTGTGGCTTCCAAACTGCTGCCTAGTTAGAAAACGAAGTTTGGGCCACATTAGGCTTAGTATACTACCAAACAAGTGTGGCTTCCAAACTGCTGCCTAGTTAGGAAACCAAGTTTGGGCCACATTAGGGTTAGGATACTACCTACAAGTGTGGCTTCCAAACTGCTGCCTAGTTAGGAAACCAAGTTTGGGCCGTATTAGGCTTAGAATGCCACAAGCAAGTGTGGCTTCTAAACTGCTACCTAGTTAGGAAGCCAAATTTGGCGGAGCCTCGCAATTGCGTTACTTCCCAGACGTCGGTCTGGTTTGGAAGCCTCACTTACCGCAAGTTTGACCTTCGGTATGCCTTATTTGAGCCGAATCACTGCCTCACTGAAATTCCTAGTCGGGGATATGTGAAAACTGCAAAGACAACAGTCTTAAATAAACGATTTTTTTGCCATTTGAAAAACTGTAATTAAATTTATCGACAACTACATAATTATACTTAGTTTTAATTACAAAATTGTGGTTAACAATCTCCAAAAATAAAAACATTTTTCTTAGATAAATTGATACTAAAAACCATGATTATTTTAATATACAACATTGACAAGTTACTGATTATTTGGACGTCATTTGAGATCTGAAGATGGGAGAAAATCTCTTGAAACGTAAGCAATAAATGCAAATTTAATAACATCAGTATCGCCGTGTCTTCTTGATCCTTATGCCAAGAAGACTTCCTCTTCAAAATTTCACAACTCAAAAATAAGCATTTTCTCTGGGTTGTTGCTTGTTCGTGGTTCTCCAGTCCCTTTTCTATCACAAACAGTACCATGTGTATGTCATTTTTTAACCCATGATTTTAATGATATTCCGTGAGGAAACAATGCAAGTATTAAAAGTCCGACGGAACGAACGTTAGGTGGAAATCACAGAATCACTTTTTTAGAATTGGTCATTGTAAAAAGCATAGTGTTGATTGGTCCAATCATTCATTTTTGATTAACTATAGCACAAAAACAAATTTCTCACTTTTATTTTTGTCATTTGCTACAAAATCATCCTAGACAGCTGGGACCCACTTAGAAACACTTCTATCTGTCCAGGTGTGCAAGCTTTCACGGCCGGCATTGTTCCAAGTCTTCATGGTTTCCGGACTTGTAGGCCGTGGTCCGATGATATTTCTACCTGACGTTTCGTCTACAACTGCGATAGACATGCTCAAGTCACTGACACACTGACCTGTGAGCCGCCAAGGAGGACACTTTGCTGCCACATCGCCTTTGAGAATGTCTACCGTAGTTGTAGACGAAACGTCAGGTAGAAATACCACCGGATCACGACCTACAAGCCCGGAAACCATGAAGACTTGGAACTTCTATCTGTATACAAAATATTGGTGAATAGAACGTGAATACGTTTTCAGGCATCTCCGTCTCCAGGCGCCGTACAACAATGTGTGGTACCGCCGTCTCTTCCGTCATGTTCATCTCCAACACCCAGCGTTCGCCGTCCGAGCTGTTCGTCGCCGACGCCTAGCATGCGTCGGCCGAGCAGCGCGCTGTTGCATCCGGACCACGCGCGTCTCCTACGCCAGCCCGTGTCGCCTTCTCCCGACCACACGTCACTCGAGGACATGTCCGACTTCCATACGGGCGGTCTCGGCATGTTATCGGCGTCGTCGAGCACTACGTCATCACTGACGTCGGTCGCGGCCGCTGTAGCCGCTATCGGTTCAAGGGCTAGCGATCCGTGCGACAGAAGACGTAGCTCGACGATGACCGCACGTTATTCACTATTCGATGCACTCGATCTCGAGTACGCGTTGCTCAGAGCGGCGGCACGGGGAAGTGTTGGTCCTTATTCGCTCAGTGAATCGTTACACAAATTAACATTTACGCAGAGTCTTGCGTTTCCCGCGTTAGCACGAGGACTCGCCGGAAAAAGACGACGTTCGACCCAAAGTCAGACGAGTCGACCGCTTGATCCGAACGAAAGTGGATTAAATGCATTCGCCAAAGTTGTGACGGCACTCGTTTTGGTTCTCGTCAGTGTGCTTGTGTTCGGTGTTGTGTATAAGTTTGTAAGGACGTGAGGTTTACTCCTGACTCCGGTACAACACGCTCCTCACATTCCGCCACCTCCGGACTATTTTCAGCCGGATGATAGTAACGGCAGTGAAGCGTACAATCTTGAATACCGGGGTCAGGATGATATGGCATAACTATATTGCCTTGCTGAACTATTTCTCTCTTCCTCCATCCTCTTTTTCTCTTTTTTCACGCGCATGCGTTGGTTTTTACTAATTAAACACTTATGGCCGTTTTCTTGTAGCCTAGGTTCTCTGAAAACATTCAACCAGTGAACGTTTATTGAAACAAATGAAACATTTTATTGAGATGAAGAAAACTTGATTGTAATAAAAAACAGTTTGTTTGAAAAGTATATCTAAATATTTCTATTGATACAACATATCTTTTTTATTTAGATCGTTACAGTATACCTCTTTTGTTTAATAATAAAAAAAGTCAAGAGGTGTCATGGGACACCCGACAGAAGCTATGCTTTTTTCGCATTGTATATAAAACCGAATTTATCAAAGCTATAGACAATACAATTGAAAAGTTATTATTTGACCGCCATTTTGAAATCTGACGCCATTTTATTTTTTGTGTCCTATAACTCTCAGATATTAATTTTACATAGGCCAGTGCGCGCGCGCCAGTATATTACTTTCACCGCTGGCCATAGCTATATATATATACTTTTAATACCATTAGCGTGACGTGAGCATGACGCGAATCTAAAAGTTTACTCCCTGCCAGAAATCGTCTAACGCGCCTATAGAAGCATAGCTTCAAAAATGATTTTCTGAAATTGCGTTTTGTGCTGTCCAATCACGTGGCGACACATTATATGACACAAACTGCCAAATGCAGATAGATATT
Source organism: Mongoloraphidia duomilia (assembly GCA_039654895.1). Lineage (NCBI taxonomy): Eukaryota > Metazoa > Arthropoda > Insecta > Raphidioptera > Raphidiidae > Mongoloraphidia > Mongoloraphidia duomilia. Next base: position 2,756,211 of record CM077522.1, on the reverse strand, counting down.
GTAAATTATAGACGCTCGACATCAAAGGTCATAAGCGTCTGAGACTGCCAAATGTAACGTGCTGAAAAGTATCAGGGGGAAGCACCTAGCCCAGGGGTCGGCAACCTTTTGAGACGGAAGAGCCAAAAGTTACAATTTACAAAATTTCCCAGTTTTTAAAGAGCCACTAACATTTTTATTTCAATATTATGGTATTTGATTAGGATTAGGTATATAAAAAAAAGTTCTGACTGCGACCGTTGACGACACAGTGCACCAATAACTAAACAAACAGAACAGTGTTGCCACATTAAAAAAATGTCAGCTGTCCGTATACTCTCTACTCCACCTATTCTCACTGTTCTCTGTTGAGTGTTTTATCCTGTTTAAAGTTTTTTTTGCAGTATAATATTTTTTATGAGTTTTGAAAATAAAATAATATAATTATTAATATTTGCGCATGGAACTGGAGAGCCGCATCTTGACATCATAAGAGCCGCATGCGGCTCGCGAGCCGCAGGTTGCCAACCCCTGACCTAGCCTAACCAAAAAAACGGCCATAACTGACAAACTTGGGTTGGATTTACACGAAATACTAAAATTCGATGTGCGTATATCAAACGAATATAAATTCTTAACAGAAAGTTTTATAACAATTGCCATTAAATATTGGTCTTATGGAAAGATCTTTTAGTATTTCCCATTTATAAATACAGAAGCAAATCCTTACAACATCGTGTTATTGCCTTAATGAATATTTTTAAGTGTTTGTCCTTTTTTGTTTGAAGTGCCCTTATCTAGTTATACCCAAACTCTGCTAAACTCCTTTCGATTTTTTTGAAGGTTAATAATCGTCATAAGACGTTCATCGTGAGGATGCTTATTTAGCGTGCATATGTCGTTTATACTGAAGACACAGCTTTACACAAAGTTGTGCAATATTATTAATATTAGGGTGTCTCAGATCGATCATCTACGAAGAGTAAGTACAGTAAAATAGAGAAAAAAATTCTGAGCAGAAAAGTCTTTATACAGGGTGTCCCAAAATTGCTGGGACACAGAGCTACTACGTGTAGTAGAGGTCAAAATAAGTCGATTGGACCCAATTTATTTATGTACCAAAATGTACCGTTTGCCCGTGAGAAGAGTTCAAAGTTTACATAAAATTTTGTATATAAAATTTTGTATTACAATTTTATTAAACTTGTACTAGGAATATCTGTTAGCATTATTTAAGAAAACAATTTTTTCCTTCGGAACTATGCGGAATACGAAATTTTTATAAGAGTAACAAAATGAAGATAATTAATCAGTCTTCTTGCTAAAAAAATTTGAGAACCGTATTACCACCCCTAAGAAAGTTCTGAAACAAATGTCGGAGGGTGAGGGTGGTTTTAACCCTTCTACAATTTCTTTTGGGTTTCTTTGATTACCGAAAGGAGAGTAATCCTCTAAAATGCACTTTTGTCAAATTTCATTCAATTTTTTTCACTCATTTCTGAACAGCTTACAAAATTGTGTTTTTTTATGTAAACTTTGAACTCTTCTCACACGGGTAAATGGTACATTTTGGTATATAAATAAATAGGGTCCAATCGACTTATTTTGATCTCTACTACACGTGGTAGCTCTGTGTCCCAGCAATTTTTGATCGAGTGCATCGTAATTATCACCAATAACTGGGGACGTAGGCGTGGTTTCTTAATATTGTTTTATATTCCGCTCAACTGATTGGTGATAATTAAATTAACGGTACCGTATATCGAATCAAAAAATGTCTAAGGACTTTTCTGCTCAGAATTTTTCTCTCTATTTCACTGCGTACTGACCATAGGCGATCGATCTAAAACACTCTGTATATTTCGTATAAAATTAAAGTTTTGAAAGAGAAAATTCAAAAAATAAGAAATAAACTAATTTTCTTTTCGATTTCTGATTATGCAACTCAAGTTTTAAATGTATTATCATGGTCAACAAAATAGGTCTCTATAAATGAAATATGTAGGCGAAATAACTATCCATGCGATATACAAAAAATATTTTGTAAGTTACGGAATTTATTAGGTAACGTACCTACTAATTTATTAAAATTGTACGTACATTCGATTAAAGTGAAGTTTAAAGGTCAATTCTTGGTGACTCGACGCGATGCGATAAAATGCTGCTTCCGAAAAATTAGTTTTCAAACGGAGCAATGAAGCGGCGCGTCGGAATTCAATGATTCGCAGCTGTGTGTCGCTAAGCGCATTGTCGCGTCACGTCGCGTTGAGTCCAACCGTGTTAGTCGAAATGACCTTTCTCAAGAAGTTAGAAGTTTGATTGATATTGCCATTTCATTAGACCAATAATTGATATGAATTTGGAAATATGGAAAGAACTCTAATTATTATAAATTTTTGTACTTCCGTAATATATTTTAATATAATGAGAAATTATATATTTCTTTCTGGTTTAATTTTGAATCTTTCTCCAACTTGGTATCTAACGGGAAAAAATGGTTTCAAATTGTTTAGGATGATGTGAAAGTTAACTTCAAGAAATGTTGGTCCGACCTCTAGGTCCCGACATCCCACCAATGCCAATAGTATATGTGCCATATGGCAAATACACTGAAAAGTATTGTTGTAGCGTTATTTAATTCCAAATTTTGAATCTTATAAAATTGGAAGTTTGTAGTTTGAATCGTCAGTAAAAAATATCCGAAATTATTAGAATTTTGAATTTATATGAGTTTTCTATTTGCCTCGTTCCTGCCGTCACAAAAAAAGACACTGGTCTCAAGATAAGAGTCTGTTGATAAAATAATATATTTTATTAAAAAATTTATTTCATCGGTCCATTTTTTCTGAAATTTCAACTTATTTTAGTAATTTTTGCTCATTTATTCAATCCTCCCAAAAGATTTAAATTGACGTACATTTTCAAAATTACATATCTCAGAAAGTAAGGCCTATACAGAGCTTTTATTTTGATTTCTAGTTTTATCTACAAAAAATCGGTCGAAATTAACTACTCTTCAACCTTGCTTTACTTTAGTAAGACATTTTCGTACACTAGTGTTTATTCGCTGTGAGCAGATGCATGGAGGAGATTGCAGAGTGACTGTTAGCGCGCAGCAACGGATAAATAGAGAAACATTCGGTGGGTACTTAACTCATTTCTCTATGGTAACTGTTAAGCATAAATACGTCATAGTAAATAACAAAATATAAAACGGGCTGTGAAAGTGATATTTCTTATCAAAATAAAGTTTGAATTTTTATAGAGAAAAAAATATAATAGGTACGCAAATTCATTTGCTTTTAAATTTATTATAAGATAACTTAGTATTATTTTTTTAAATTATTTAATAATTATAAAAATATTTTTAGGATGTCATTTAACTACATATTTGACATCAATGCTCTAATTTGACAGCTGAGATTTCGGTTTTGCACGTCTATTGGAATGAATGAATGAATTGTAAATTATAGACGCTCGACAACACAGGTCATTAGCATCCCGTATATTGGATAAAGTGTACCTACCGAAATTGCTTTGCGAATCATGAAAAAGAAGGTTTATGATTTATATTGTTCACAGAATTTCACAAAACACACTTTTCACGTTGCTATCGTTGAATTGAATAAAATCATTGAATGATTAAATTGTAACTTTAGCACCACCGATTTACGCTATCGCTCACCAGACGGCAGGACCATCAGATATATGGTCCTGCCGTCTGGTGAGTTATAGCGTAAATCGGTGGTGCTAAAGTTACAATTCAATCATTCAATGATTTACGCTACGCTCACCATACGGCAGGACCATGCATCTGCTCACAGCGAATAATGAATTCATAAAAGTTGATTGAAAAACCAGAAAGAAAAATAAAATTTACATTTAATAAAAAGCAAAAATATATTGTAATATTTTGTAGAAAATCGTTAACTGCACATTTATAAGAAAATAACTGCATAAACTATATATCTTATATAAACTAAAAAAGTTTATTTTCGAGTTACAAAAACTAACATCTAAAAATTGTTTTTATTGTAGATAGTCATGCCTGAATACTTCTAAGTGCATTTATTATACATAAAAGAATATAAAAACTCAGTTGAAATAAAATTTTGGATGATGAACTTATTCATGTGAGCAGCATTTTATTTATTTATTGTAGATTATAGATGCGTCGACAACTTAGGTCATTAGCGTCTTAATTACATTAAATAACAACTCACTTAAAACCAAATGACATCACAAAACGTCCATGAGCGGAGGTGGGACTCGAACCCACGACAGTGTGATCCAAAGGCCGCTACTTTAACCGTTAGGTAACAGTCCCATGTACACAGAAAACGGAACTCGGAAATGCAAATGGCGGAGGGTGATCATTCAGATTTAAAACTTTACGGAAAGGATCTTATTGGTTAACCTCCGCCATTTGCATTTTCGAGTTCCGTCTTCCGTGCGTTTTCCGTGTATATGGGACGGCTGCCATACACCACACTGTCCTCCTTCATGTGAGCAACTGTAGAAATAGTAAAATACTGTAAACCACATGAATGCGTTCTCCAAAAACTAATTTCTAAAAAAAATGGTCATCGAGTGAATCAAAAATATTTTCGAGTCGTAATTTTGAAGCAGTCAGTTACCATGAATTTTAAAAAGAAATTATAATTGTGCTTTAAAAATGATTTGAACCGTAAACACTAGTTATCTCCCATTGACACTGCGCATGTACCTACTGGAAATGTCTACTTATTGTGTGAGCGAGATGAAATAAGGTGGCTGTCAATCTTCGTCGCTACCTTAAGTCCGCCATTTACGATCCAATGCCGCAGTACGATTTCGTTGGATACGACAAAATCGAACGAAATTTGATCGTGTATGTTCGTCGTCCGACCGAGTCGATGCAATTTGACCGCAAACAAACATGTCGGCCTTCAGCACTATAACACTTTTGGTTGGATCGTTTATTTGACATAATAATATAACCTCCAAATTCGTATTTGAAAAATTACAGAATACTCCCTAGTTCGATTCTGATTAGAAAAGGACGAAAAGAAAGTGCAGCCACCACTGCCTATCTCTCTCTTTTTGAGCGACACTTTTTCTGGATTGTTGCGCAGTTTCTTTAGTCAATGGTATTTCTAATATACAAAATGTCCTGATTCCAAGACATTCTGTATATAAAGTACAAGAAGAGAAATCTAGTAGTTTCTGATGATTACTTCGAAATGTCAAAAATTGAAGCACGTTTTACAATATTTAACTATATACAACGCTTTAATATTGTACATAACTTTCATACCAAACAAAAATTGTTATGTAATTTGTGCATGGTGTTTTTAAAAGAAGGAAAGAAACAATCTTTTTAGAAGTTATACCTCTTTATACGACTCCGGGTGAGTTTACGCAAAGCGTTAAACGACGCGATCGCCTCCCAGCAGGTAGTTGTTGAACTAAGAACTTTAAAAAAATTCCGTTAGATGTCATGCCAAGAAAACTTTGTACCTCGATGTCGCTGCCCTACCAGTCGCGGGATATATGTTAAGGAGTATAACTTCCACCGTGTGTAAAACACACACGCCTTTTTATTTCTTTTCTGTTTCTTTTGCATTTGTGTTAAAAAATAACTCTGCATTTTCATTGGTTCTATAATTCATATTAGAAAAGAATTTTTTTTGGCAGAAGCGTGAATGAATGAATTGTTAATTATAGACGCTCGACAACAAGGGTCATTAGCGTCTGTCTTTTGGCAGAAGCGACACGATACTGTTTCTTTACTGTCACAACTAAATAAAATATTATATCTATTACCTCATAGACCTATCCAGTTAGAGCAAGCGAGAGAGATAAATACAACGGAGCTCGTGTTGAAGGAGACAGTGAATCGGTGCATGTTTTGTTCTGCACATTGTTGTAGCAGCTGGATATTTTTTATCTCTCTCACTTGCTCTAACTGAATAGGTCTATTGTGTTTTTGTGTATTTTTATTTTGGAAAACATTTGAAACTAACAATGATTACTTTCTTTCTTTTAAAGACATATTTGTTGCGTCATAGTGCACGACCTTTCATAAAAAAAAATGCTGTTTGTTTTCTCCTACATTGACAATCATCAATAATTGTATATTATATAATATTATATTGTATTATTGCATGTTATTTTAAATTTTTGACTTTAATCCCTGATTGAAAAATGACCAAAAGTATGTCATTCAGTTTTTAAAAGCATTGTAAAATAGTAGTTTATACATATAGTACAATTAAATATAAGACGCGAGGTGTAAAGTTTTGGCACTTATACTTAATTGTACTAGATAAATAGAGTGGCACATCTTAAACAATGCAGAGAAATATCTCGTAAACGGTACAAACCATAAAAAAATGTTTTATACAAAAGTTATAGAGTGTCAAGGGAGACAGAAGACTGTGATATCAGATTTAACATAGGTGGTGCTGTGAAGGTCAGGCGAAGGTCAGCTTCGATTTTTTAATTATAACAGTGCATTTTTATTTCAGAATACGATACAGTATTTAATAGTGAACAGTAAATTATTAAGGTACATATCAGCTAAAGTTAATATATATTGAGATATTTAGAAATTAAATAACGGCCAAAATGAACCACAATTAGATAAATTATGGCATAGCAGATTATGATATTACGCACCGGCCTTCTTGGCTTGAATTCAACTCATAAAAGAACCTAATTGACAAATTAAATTTGCTATTTAATTTGTAAATATCTCAATATTTATTAACTTTAGCTCATATGTACCTTAATAATTTACTGTTCACGATTAAATACTGTATCGTATTCTGGAATAAAAATGCACTGTTACAATTAAAAAATCGAAGCTGACCTTCGCCAGACCTTGACAGCACCACCTATGTTAAATCTGATATCACAGTCTTCTGTCCCCTTGACACTCTATAACTTTTGTATAAAACATTTTTTTATGGTTTGTACCGTTTACGAGATATTTCACTGCATTGTTTAAGATGTGCCATCCTGTATAAACTACCATTTTTCACTTCAAATATTATGTGTTACAAAAAGATATAAATATTGTTATTCATTTGCCTTGCATTCCGTTCTCCTAAAGTTAACCAATTTAAAAAACAAGGTGTTTTAAGAAAATTGATAAATTTTTGCTCAATATAAATAAAAATCGGTTGATGAATAAATATATAGAAATTGTTTTAAAACAACGTTGGACCAAGCAGATGTAAAAAACTAAAAAAAGAAAATAATTATAAAGAAACCCAGGGTGGATTTGCAGGGATTTTTGTCAAAACATGAAAATTGTGAGTCCTGTAATTATTTTGTCCGAAGAAAACACAAAAACGGTATATCAAATTTAAACTGAGTTTTCAGTAATACGCAATTTAGAAATTCCTTAATAAGTAATTAAAGAACTCATAAAGATAAAATTATGCTCGATTTCTGGTACGACTTTCAAAATAAATAAATCTTAATTTTACCTGATTTAGTATTTCAGTAATTTTAAAAGAACTTTTGCCACAAATCGAGTATTAATATTACTAAATCATATTCTACGATTCTTTTTAAACAATATGTTAACAATGAAGCTTCTAATTAATTTAACAGCGTAAATTGTAGCTGAATTTTATTTTTGAAATAATCTAAAAAAAGTTCCTGGTGGATTTTTAATAATTAATATTACTTTAATACATATACGACACCTTGTATATGTATAAATATACCTACTCGTATGTAAAATTCATATCAATAACCGAATTTTTATATTCATATAAATTTGAAGAACAAAATATATTGTTTACGAAATTATATTATTTGAAGGTAAAGAGTAAAAATAATTTATTTGAAGAATATGCGTTAGCTAATCAGCTACAATTAAATATTATGTATTGTTTATAGGTATTATAAAATGCTGTTTACATATTTTTGACAATAAATATAATTTTATTTATTGAATTTTTTTATTAATTTGTTACCCTGTTAAGGTTACCTGAACAGGTCTTTTCTAGAGCCTGTTGAAGACAGCCAGCAGCAAAATAGTAAGGTTTGTTAAAAGGCTCCTCCCCCGAATGGGAATAAAAACTAGGGAAATCACAAAAGATATTATACGTCGCAGTGACTCTGCGAGGGACTTGAACCCTTATTGCCCACGTAAATCTAATCTAATTTAACCTTATTAAACTTCCTGTTTAATAAAGATTTTCTTACGAATTGTTGTGAATGTTTAAAAAATTATGGATGTTTTTCTTAATTTTTCAAAACTTTTCAAAATCTACCGTACAAAAGAATATATTTCCACAAAAAAGAGTTTTATTGAAAAAAGCGTTTGAAATTCAGCAATATAAATTTTAAAATGTAAAAACAGTGGATTCACTAACCCCTTTGGAATCTAGGCGTAAATCCCAGGGCTCTGGGAGTCCACATTTTAAGAAACACTGTTTTGATTTTAACATTGGAAATGTTTATGTTCGTATATGGGGGCAGAGTTACGAGTTTTCGTTCAAGGCCAAAAGACAACGGTGTCGCAATCAAGTGAGGAGCAATCATGCAAAATTGAACAAGTGCAATTTTTTCGAAATGTGTTTTATATCATGTCTAGTTAATTGAGAGGTATTTGCGACGATCTGCGGTGTTATTTTTGAGCAAATATTAATAAATACTGTAGAAAAATCCATTTAAAAGTTAAGTAATCAAGCAAAAGTGAACGCGTATATAACAGAAGAATAATAGGGTTATTCCTGGCAAAACTAAACAGTGCATTGATAAATATTGTGTGTATAATAAACAGTTAATTATGTTTCATATATGCTGTTATCATTTCCAATGCCCTCGATGGTTGCAAGGATTGCGAAATCTGTGAATTTTTTAAACTAAATTTTTGTTTTCTACCTGAGGCAGGCAAACTATTTTGTGCAGAAAGGTAAGAAAACAACTTTGGGTTGTTAATAGCGCCTACACTAGTGTATGACTAGTGCACTGCCAGATTGGGTGTGTGCAGAAAGTAGCATCCGATTTATGTCCGTCGACCACATCTAGCAGATCGGAACCAGCAGATTGCGTCGTATGTAGGGGCTTTTATTCTTGTGCCAGGTAAAAAAAAAACTCTATAAAATAAAGAAAAGAAAGTTTCTTCAGTTCGCAACAAACATTAGTGAAGTTACAAAGTGTTCTGCTGTGAAAAACCAGTTTATTCAAGCAAAACTATTTGAAAATGGTAGATTATAAGTGTCCGGTGTGTTTTTCTTATTTATATGGAGTATATTCCTGTGAAAATGGGCATAACATATGTCGAAACTGTAACAAGAAGTTAACAAACTGTCCTGTGTGTCGTTCAACACATCCTAGAAAAGAGAATTTGAATTTTAATATAAATTTTGCTACAGTGGTACCTTGCCTTAATATTGATGGGGGATGTACCCTCACAGGACTAATGTGCGAAATGATGACTCATGTCAGTGTTTGTCCAAAAAATCGAAACTGTAACGGTTGTGTTGTGCCACAATGTTCCTGGCAAGGTGGTGATTCCGCGATAACTAACCATGTGATCGAAAAACACAATGATCTGTTTATAAAAGACTTACGTTTCAGCTATGATACACCCGGTGTGGTGTTTTTTATGTTTATGGATGAATATTTGGTGTACGCAACTATTAGTTATTATAATACTTTAATGACGTATTCATTTCGATGTTTAAACTATTCAAAATTTATAGAGGAAAAGACTGTGATCATAAGCGTACATAATGAAGATTTTGTCTCAGCCAAGGAGGATGAGTGTTTAGTTGTCAAAATTCCAACCTGTGTCTTATATTGGAAACCCTATGACATTAAACTGGTTCATAAACCTTCCAATGTCTTCGAGGTGCATCCGCGGTCTAATATTGACACCCACATGCCTCAGACCCTGGGGCGGGAAAGACTTGAATATAGGATTTATGATATAGAAAAACAAATGTCTCTTACATTTAAGTCTCTAGATCAGATGTAATACATTAAATTAGAATTCAGTGGCTCCCAAACTTTTTTGATCATGACCCTAATTTAAAATTGCAAGCCTTCGCGACCCTTAAACATTTTTTCCCCACAATGTACAAAATAGTCTATAAAAAAGGTTTTTCAGTAAAAAAATGCAGCAATTCAAATTTAAGCATTTATTCAAGAATATTTAAGTATAAAAAGGTACAGTAAAAGTAATATAGAAAATAGCCTAGAGACACCCCCTCCCGCCTCTTCACTCCATTTTTATTTGATTTCGTGTTCTTATTTAGTTTTTTTTTTATTATTCGAATTTAATGGTATAATCACGAGAGTTATAAATTCTATAATCACGGAAACAGGTCGTGACCGTAAAAAATCAGCCCGTGACCCCACTTGGGGTCGCGACCCCGACTTTGGGAACCCCTGGATTAGATTTTTATTATATTAATTATTTAGTATATGATAAAATCAATCGATTTTTAAAAAAACCCTTTATATCCACACAATATTATTCACATAACAATTAGAGGTGAAAATACTAAATATCTCAGGCAGCAAGGCTGCCATGATTTGTAAGCTATATCTAAAAAAAAAATCAAATGACCACTGTCGGGACTTGAACCCGAAACTCCCAGTTTCCGGCTAGGTGAGTTACCGATTTCTCCACAGTGCCCGAGAGTGGAAACCGATCTTTTCTTATATATAGCAATTTTAAGTTGAAAACACACTACATGCGAGAGTCGATTATTCAAATAAGTTGTTTATTTTATTTGTTACTAGCGGCTTCGCCCGGGTGCTATGAATTTATGATTTATTAAAGCAAAGTATCACTTATTGAACAGTGAAAAAAATGAAATCCGTACTGTAATTTCTGAGATTACCTCCGGGCGAAGCCATCCCAGCCAGTTATTATAATTTATGTTCTAAAACAAAGTATCACCTATCGAACAGTAAAAAAAATATTTTGAAATTGGTCTTCTGAGATTACTCTCGATTTTCACCCGGGCGAAGCCGGGCTGGGTGCTTGCTCTAGGAGGCTGGCAAAAACCAATAAAATTGTGATTTGATTGGGAATTACGAATGATCAGGGGCGCCAAATTTTCCCTTCGCACAGCCCTGTACACAAATGCACACTCCAAGATAATTCTGAAAAGAATTATACGTAGGTATTAATTAGATTTATGTAAACTCTTGTATAAATGTTGATCCCATTTATTTAAAGAAAATAAAATATAAATACATACAATTTGAGCATAAAATCAAAATACAGTTGGGGGTTTTGACCTCTGAGGTAGTCTATCAAAATTATGATTGTTACAGAGGGTTGACTACAAAATCTTAAGTAATTTTCATTTCCAATTTAATTAATTTTTGAAATTATACTCCTTTAGACGTGTTATGAACAAATGATGAAAGTGAATTTTTCAAAAACTGTGACATCAAAATTAACTGGATTGTTTTCCACATAAACAAATCTTGTCTTTTATTGTTTTATTTCAATGAATTATTTGCATATAATAAAAAATATATGAGCACTGTGGTTGGAATATAAACAAAAATGAAGATAGTTACTTCTTACCACAACAGTTTTATTGATGGATGTACATTTCGACACTATACATGTATAGTGTTTGCTGAAGATGAAAGCATAGCTTTCGAAATGTACATCCATCAATAAAACTGTTGTGGTGAGAACATGTACATAAGAAATCTGTACTGCTGATAGATCAAAAATCGTGAAGCCGACATACGTGCGGGTATATATTTCTGTCTTTTTTTATGGGAACCCAGCTGGCAGGTTCCTGATTGGCTACTTCCATAGACAAAGACAGAATTTTTAAAAGAGAGCAGGTATACTATTGACCACTGGGGCACTGAGGTTTTACGTCAATGGCATCCATGACATATTTCTTTGTCTTTATATTTTTAATATTATTATGCCCAAAAAGATCCGAAACCTGTGTTTACTTTTTATATCACCATGAATTTCAAGGAATATGAGTAAAAAAACTGTTTTTAACAAAATTAAACTAGGTTACGTTATAATGACAACAGCTGTCAAGCGTTTTGTTTACATTTTGTTCGAAATGAAAGATATCTTTATTTCAACATTTTGTTCAGATGGAACGTTCGTACATCGACCAATGACATCATCGGAATAAATGCGGAATAACTTCGTCAAAAGAGACACAGATATATTTTTGCTCTCTTTGTGGACTTCACTCACCGCACATTGAGTAAATGGACAATCCGCGGTATATAATTAAAGTATATGGGTGAGAAGTAACTATCTTTATTTTTGTACCTACCTAACAGTATAACTTACAATTTTCGCAAAAAGAAAATGGGAAATACAAAAATGCCCAAAGCCCAATAAAACGTCCTTTTTAAAATCTTTCTATTGTTTTATTTTTAAGCATGAAAATGAAAATTACATACAGTGAGTTTATTTTATTACCATGCCACACCCTAGTTACCGGGAGTAATAGCAATGTATTAAACTGTGTTTTAAATTTGTTGGAACACCCATCGGATGACGTAATTGTAATTGTATTTTAAAGACCACCAACAGCTAAGGTTATTTGGGCCTAGCACCAATTCATATTTTCAATTCATTATTTTTTTTTTTAATAATAAATTGAAAATCCAATTGACACTTTTACCAGCTCTCGGGCTAGAACTCGGGAACTGGGGACTTGTAATAGAGGAACCATAGCAACGCCATGTAAACAACAGCGCCGCTACACTCTCGGCTATTCTCAAGCCCTCGGATGACGTAATGTTACAGTGCAATACTAGAAATATTTATTTCAAAACTATGTCAAATAAGAATCGCGTTTGAGTCCCGACGGTGTCATTAGGTTTTAAATTTTTTTTTCTAGTATAGCATGTAACGTTACGTCATTTGATGGGTGTTCCTAACAGAACTGCTAGAGTGCCCGCGGTGAGAGATGAAGCCAGGCACGTCATCAATAATATGCTAGTGAACGCCTGCTTGCCCGCAGACAGTGCCATGCACACAAAACTGCACATTGGGTTTTATGACGTTAGGTACAATTTTGGCAAACTGCTATTCATGACCAGCCAATAGCAAGCTAGAAGGCGGGCGCAATGCATTCACGTTACTATGACGCGGTGGCTTCATCTTTCGCCGCGCGAGGTCTTACATAAATAGCATTTATTTGTATTTGTGGTTAATGTTTTGTAATAAAAATAATTGGGTACCTAGTATTATTCAGTCCAAAAATTGTGGCTTGTACTTATTGTCGAGTAGTAATGGTCGATTACGAGATATTTTTACAATCGAAACAATTGCAATCGTTCATAATAATAATCGAGTCCACAATCGACTCGAAGTTTGATTTTACAATCGAAATGTTCGATTGTTCAAGTCGATTATTTGCCACAATGGTTATAGCGATAGCAGCGAATGAGAATACATACAATCGCGATTCAAGGTTATATGCTAGTCGACTGACGTTCACGCGACTCGCTAATTATTCACTGTTCAGTCGGTGCTCTGTGATTTCTTCACTGTTAAATTCGTATTTACGCGATTACTGCACAATCGACCATCGACTCGACCACAGTTGTTGAGTGATGAACGATTGTATATATTATGTGGGTTTTGACAGTGTACGATTCAATACTTTGCGACAACCATACTTTGACAACCATCGAGAGTCAACGAGATGTTTGAACACTCGAGACAATCGACTAAAACATCTCGTAATCGCGCATTATTACTGACGAGAAGACAGCTCCACTTTCCCTATTTCATTCAAAATGGTATGTGTTTATAGTAACAAAATAAATTCACGGTATAAACATTTTGATAAATCATTTCTATAAATACACACATTTATATAAACAATTATTTATTAGTGTTTTAGTTAACAGATAGTAGATTATGTATTGTTTAGAGAAGAACCCAGCAAGATGGCCGATCTGCGCAGTAGGGGTAGTGGGGAGAGCCGCCAGTGGTAGAATATAGACTCGCCCGGCACGAAAGGGGCGTGCTAGTTTGTTGTGTGCCACGCGCAATCCCTTTAAACAGAATATGGACTCGCCCAACACTAAATTCGTTTGTACGCAATTATGACGCTGGTGTCTTCTCTAAAAAATACTACTCTAGTTACTATACATTAGGTACGAGTTGATTTCTATTTTACAAGTATTTATATATTTTAAAATATCTACAAAATATTTTGAGTATTTTATAATTTTTTAGCAACTAGTTTTTATGTACAAAAATAAAAAATTCTAACCGTACTGTCAATTGTGATTTTAAATAATTATTAGTCGCAAGGTGCCATCTATTTTTTTTTACACCAACTATTTATGAATTCAGTTGATACGCAAAAAAAAACACTTTCTAAATTTTGAATTTTAAGCAAATAGGCCATCGATTTTAAAACAAACCGTACGTTTAAAATATTTTCACATGAATAGCTTTTGAAAATATCAGTCAGCTTTCATTTCAAGTTTATATTAGAATAGAATAGAAAAGAATAGAATAATTATGACAAGGGGCACAATAATTACGATTGTCTGATAACCGAAGATGTCTGATGTAGAACTACTTCTATAGTTTGATCTACAAGCAACTAGGCCCTGCAATCAGGATCCATTCTGATTGGTCAAATAACCCATCTTGATGTCGTTTGACACAAATAAAACACAAACAAACTATGGCGTAACTATGGTAGTTCGCGTCACACATATTTCGTATCGCATTTTGTTTCGTCTCGCGTTATTTTACCCCCCCTATATACCGCCGGGAAAGATGTAGTTCTACGTTAAAACTTGACAACTGACTGTATTTTTTCGAGAAATTAATTAAAAATTACAATTATCACATGTTTGATGACCTAAACATATTTTTTTTTTACACAGTGAAACTAAATATTTTTTTATTTAACAAGGCTTTTCAATATTTTTTAGGCCAAGGAAATTTACGCGATTCATAAATAAGTTTACAAAAATGAAATTCTTGAAATTTTCCATAAATGTAAATCATATGATCCAGTGGCGGCTCGTTTAAGGAAAGAGAAAATATTAATAATATATACCGTTTTCAGGTCAATATTTTATATCTTGGATTTGAAGGGCCCCTGAATAAATTTTGAAGTGACCCAATATCTTAAAATGACCTTCTTTCATCACTCCAAATTTCATGCTTTTATATAAAAGTGAACAATTTTTTAACTAAGCCGCCGGACTATATTTGTATATTTTTATTTAGATATGTCTGTAAATCTAAACATGTTTATAATAAGAACCCTGTTTTCTAGTTTCTAAGTTTCTATTTTTTCAAATAATATCTAAGTATAATTGTATATAATTTTCTTTTCGTTACATTTTTTTATTACCTACATTTCTATAAGTATTAATTTTTTTTCTAATCTTTGGCCAATTTATATCAAAATGATTGATTATCGCACATTTTACAGTCCAGAAATTATCCAAAATGTAATACAAGCTGCAAATTTCGATAATACGGATCAGCTTATCTATATTTTAAGCCCAGCTCAATTTTCAAGTTCAAATAAATACGGAAAAAAAATTTTAAATGAATCTCATTAACGTTACAATCTGATTTATTGAATATCTTAATTTATATATTATTTATCATTTTCAAATTCTACATGAAAAAAAAAAAATTATGAAGCATATTGTTTACGACGTTCAAAAGGCACCCTCTTCTGTTGTGTATCTTTTAAATACTACAAACAACCAAATTGAGAATCAAACGCCGAGTCAATCTTAGAAGCAGCCATCTTGTTCAACATATTTTAAATGACAGTTGAGATCGATTCAATGTGAACATAACCTTAAAATTTTAATAATAAGAAGTATTAGAAATACCTTGTATTTTGGTGTCTGTGTGTTGTTAACACGACGCGTTTCAGCAACGAGTTGCTATCTTCAGGTGTGGTTAATTTTTTATATTATAAAACACGCATTGTGAAGATAGCAACTCGTTGCTGAAACGCGTCGTGTTAACAACACATGAAGTCACAAGACGGACATCAAAATTCAAGGTATTTCTAATACTTCTTATTATTCATATAGACCTAACACTCTAAAAATGTTTCATATTAAAATTTTAAATCATCTGGTATCGTTTAAATACTACACAAATAGAGAATCAAATTCCGAGTGAATCTTACAACTTACAAGAAGCCATCTTGTTCAACATTTTTTAAATGACAGTTGAGATCGTTTGGTGTGAACATAACCTTAAAATTTTAAAGTATCTTAAACTTTATGTTTAAGCAAGACGGCGGGGTCTATTGTCTCTCAAAAAGTACATTGATTGTTCGCAAATTAAAAAAGAAGAGGAGGGAGATTTTAGATTTACAACAATGAGCATTAATGAGTTTTTAATTAACTAGTGACTAAAAATTCGATAGATATGATACATATGGGGTTTTAACTAACAACAGCCATTTCAACAATTAGAAAAATAAAGTTTCGTTTTTTTAAAGTACACCAAAACTTCGTTTTCAGTTAATTAAAGTTTCACTCACACATCTTATTAAAGGAACGTTTCCAAGCGGTACCTTTTATATTGTGCTTTAAAGACCACCAACAGCTAAGGTTATTTGGGCCTAGCACCAATTCATATTTTCAATTCATTATTTATTTTTAATAATAAATTGAAAATCCAATTGACACTTTTACCAGCTCTCGGGTTAGAACCCGGGAACTGGGGACTTGTAATAGAGGAACCATAGCAACGCCATGTAAACAACAGCACTGCTATATGCTCGGCCATTCTCAAGCCCTGATACCTTTTATAAATATAGCTATGCATGTCATATTCTTGTACATGGTTTTCCATCTTTCTCGGTCCCTTCAAATTTGTACGCGCTTTTCTTATCCTCAACCCAATGAGCCATTTTCCTGAGAGTACTTCTTTCAATTATCCACGAGAGGCAGCATTTGTGGTAGGTACAATCATTATTTTTTCCCTATTAGTGTCGTATCATTTTAGTGGTATAACTTAATTATTAAATTAATTAAATAAATAAGTTATACCACTAAAATGACACGACACTAATGGGGAATAAATAATGTTGTACCTACCACAAGTGCTGCCTCTCGTGGATAATTGAAAGAAGTACTCTCAGGAAAATGGTTCATTCTTTTCTTGTCATTAAATACCTGTGCCTGATTTTAATCAATTTAATCTATTTAAAAGTTTCCATTATTCAATTTCTTAACTGAAGTATTTTTATTACTCAATCACCAACTTTTAAGCACTTTGTAGTCATTTTTAAACTACATATTTTAGGTAATGATATTATGAAAAAGACAAAACCATTTTTCACTTCATCATGACAGCACAAAATACTTAAACATGGCGGATCTTAAAAATGCTCAACTGTGTTGACTTAAATAAAGAATACCATTCTTTTTTTAAAAACGTTCGCTCATTTTCAGTCATCAATATTTCTTCTCGCGAAAGTATTCATTTCTTTCTCTAAACCTGTATCCATTTCTGTTTCACGTAATATCCTATGCAATAGACCCTACAATTTTCTTCCATTTCTCACATAATTGCTTTCTCAATATTCTACCATTCTAAGTGAAGGTTTATCTTTTCCAATAATTTACCAAACTTATCAACTCCTTAGCATTTAGGAATACTACTTAGCATCTACGCTCAATTTGTCGCGACATATCATTCCTGATTTCTTATAAACACAATCTAAATTAGGTTCCTCAATCTAAATCAACAGACTACGTCACATCGCGTTTCATTTGTCTCAGTTCTTTTTACCAATCCGTGTTTGCGAACGCTTGCTCATCTAATAAAACTTTAGTCAGTCATTACGTTCCATTACTAACAGAACAGTCTTTGCAAAAACATCCTTGTCTTAAATTCATTAATTTACGTATGTTCATCTTCCAACAGAACAGCGTTCTCCTTTCCTCCGCTTAAGACCTTCTCAGGAGTATCTTTACTAATTAACGGTTGCGTCGACGACGCATTATCATCATCGTCCATCTTCAATTTGATATCACAATTCGACAATTTGTCGTCACTAGCTTGTTTCTCAGCGCCTGCGCACATTGGCGATGGCGTTTCTCTTGTCTCATCCTCTTCCGTTACCGTCTCCATCATTGGGACTCCAATGATTGGGGATATCGGTGCAGGACATACTGGCACTTTTCCAACTTTACCTTGTAAGTAATAAGTCATCAGTTGACCTTTGCCTTTTACAGCTACTAAACCGCGCTGCTCGAACTGGTAACCGAAATGTTGAAGGATTTCGCAGGTTTCTTCGGTTACCTGAAGAAAGGTTAATAATTAAAAAATAGTCTTCATGGTTTCCGGGCTTGTAGGCCGTGGTCCGGTGGTATTTTTACAACTGCGGTAGATATTTTCAGAATGTCTACCGCAGTTGTAGACGAAACGTCAGGTAGAAATACCACCGGACCACGGCCTACAAGCTCGGAAACCATGAAGACTTGGAACAATGCCGGCCGTGAAAGCTTGCACACTTGGATAATTAAAAAATAGTTCTAGGAAGAAGCTAGGTATACAAACTAGTTGATATTTAAAAAAATATCTGTGATAGATAGTTGACGAGGTGACTCCATAAGTGTTCCATTGTACCAAATTTAGTATGGAACATAAAAAAAACGGACAAGTGTCGGTAATAATTCCACGTAGAAATTGAAATTAATGATTTTCGAATTTTCCTTTACTTCATACTTGTACTACGAGACTTTCCTTCGTGCCAAATTTGTAGGTCAACGACAAGTACCCTATAGATTTTAATGATTGAGTCAATTTAAAAAAACTTGATTTTTGAAATACCATGTCTTATATTGCATAACATACAGTAGAGTCCGTCTATTACGACTTCGTTTATAACGACTAACCGTTTATAGCGACGTAAATGCAAACTCAAGTTAGGTTTCATATATATTGTATTGTATATATTATGCGTCCGCTTTGTGCGTCATCCGGTTAATACGACATAATGTCGCCGGTTCCTTGAAAGTCGTTCTATCCGGATTCTACTGTAGTTAGAAACTTGATTTTTTTTTAAGGAGGAAAAGAGTCTTGTTGTGGTAGGAGTAAACGGTATATTTAATTCCCCATTAATGTCGTGTCATTTTAGTGGTATAACTTAATTATTTAATTAATTTAATAATTAAGTTATACCACTAAAATGACACGACATTAATGGGGAATTAAATATACTGTTTACTCCTACCACAACAAGACTCTTGGTGGTATAACTTAATTATTTAATTAATTTAATAATTAAGTTATACCACTAAAATGCCACTACACTACTGGGTAAAAAATAATGTTTGTCCCTACCACAAGTGTTGCCTCTCGTGGATAATTGAAAGAACTACTCTCAGGAAAATGGCTCATTAGTTATTTACCTGGATGCATCCTGCTTTTCCAGTACTCTCCATTCTTGAAGCGACGTTGACAGTATTACCCCAAATATCATAGTGGGGTTTCCGCGCTCCAATTACCCCAGCAGTTATGGGCCCGTGATTAACACCCATTTTCAAAACGAAATGATTAAAGCTTTGTTCATTAATGCTTTGTAAAGCTTTTTTTAATTCCAGTGCAAACTCGACTAGTAAAGCTAAATGTGCCCATCGAACGTTTATTGGGTCGTCAGGCTGCGAAAAAAATTATATTTTTTTCTAAATATAAAATGAATTTAAGTTCATAATTTTTGCTATAAATATACAGGCTGATTTATCAGCTCACCAACAAACTTTGACAGATGCAAGCTCATGGAACGTCGTTTTAATGTTACGTCGTTCAGAACGCACGTCGTCGCGAGTTTCTCGCGGGGGGGGGATAATAAATCATAACTTCTTATCTCTGAAACTACTGAACCGATTCTAAAAATTCTTTCACAAATTGTCTTCGCAGGGGGAGAGCTATGAAAATGTTTCACATCTACCAGGCGTCCCAAGAACGGCACACATTTTTGATGTGAAACATCTTATGTCGGGCTGTGAACAGCCGCGTGAGGGGAAATATGCAACGAAATTTATGGTCCGCTCCTTCGCTGCTGTTCTCCCCACCACTGCGGCACTTCCCTCTCGACTTCCGCGCGCTCGGGCACGGGAAGAGAGAGAGTATACATACGAACGTACTGTAAAGCATAAGTATATGTATACACGTATAGGTATGTAATATAGATACTTCGCTGTGTATTTAGTTGAGTTTCTGGCTCAGGCGTGCTCAAACGCCGCAACCGCGTGTGTGTTACAGTGCAGTATATAGGATTACGTCAGCATAACAGTTAGTTGCTGCTTTTGAAAAAATATATACTACTACATAGAGAATACCACCGAGTTCAATAACGTTTTCTTTGATGTTTCACATCTGTCGGGGGTCTCGAGACCCACACCCTTTTTTTTATTAGATGAGTTTTCACCTGTCAAAGTTTGTAGGTATTTATGTGTAGGTAGTTGATTTTGGCATCTAAAAATTTCCTACCTTTACATGCTTCGATGGATTTAACCCAGTAGCTGCCATGTAGGTCGATCCAATAGTCTTTATTTTTATTATATCTTGAAATTGTGGAAGCTCTAATAACTACAAGTAAAAAATTAGTAATTAATAAATTTGCATAAAATACTCAGAAAAATAGTAGATTGTATGTCTAGATACGTAATGGGACATATTACGGCGAGTGATGACAGTATGTAAAAACGAGCGATAGCGAGTTTTTACAGTCACACGAGCCGTAATACCATTACGTACGAGACATAATATATGGTATTTTTTGCCATACCCATTACAAAATACCTACTTTTCACGTCATTTTCGAAAAATTCTGACAGTTCATTTGCGTCGCCATCTTTCCTTCCAGTTGTCGCGAAGTTCGTGCAAGTAAGTAATGACAGGCGCACGCAAACGTACGCAGGCGTATAGAGCGAATAAACAGAAGTTGCTATGGCAACCGTTATTTTTTGCGCTAGTGCAGAATTAAACCATTTTCCGCACACCTGCCTTTTAAATGGGCCAATAATGGCCGCTATACATACATCGAAAGTAGCTATTTTGTAGTGGGTATGGCAAAAATGTAATTACTTACAGCATCAAAGTCTGATATAACTTCGTTTAAAAATCTCAAACACTCTAGGCCTTGATTATTCACTTGTTCTTCAGAATAAAAATCTAAAAAAATATTTTTAGTTAATGAAAGAATTTTTTTAAGCGTAGATATTTTTCTTGAATAACAAATACAGTAGAGTCTCACTAATCTGGCACTTCACTAGTACGGTACGTTCAATAATCCGGCACCCTCCGCTCACGCCTCTTTTTATGAAATGCTTTATTTTATTTACATATTTATTTTATTTACATATTATGAATTTTTCTATACAATCCAATAATCCGAACATTCCAATAATCCGGCACCCCCTAGTTTTTAATAGTGCCGGATTAGTGAGACTCTACTGTCATTCATGGCAAAGGGCAACTGAACAAAATACCTAATCCCTTTTATTACTGTTTAGCCCAGTTATTTTAGACATAAAAACGACCAGTCTGCGAAACAATGCACAGTTAGCTTAATTTTTGTATAAACTTTCGTTACGGTGTTTTATTAAAACAAAAGTGTAAAAAGTCCCTATCGATATCGTGCCGGCGTTGCCAGATATTCGAGATTCAACGTCACGAAAAACGGTTTTTTGTAATTTTATCGGTTCCGTTCCATTTTTAATAAAAAATGGTTATTATCAATCTTGTAGAGAACAAAATTCTCTACAACTTTTGTATAAACATTTTTTGTCTACGATGCATAGTTTTCCTTATTTAAGTACCCGTTGCTTTCTCCCCCTCGATTTTACATAACGGGATTATGCTGCTTCCCGATGGCCTAACATAATGATTTTACTTTAACTTTAAGCTAACGAATAATAATAATTTTATTGAAATCAATGCAGTAGATAGTTCTCTAATTATAAACAACATTAATAAAATAAAAAAAACTGACCAGAAAAATTAGGCATCGATGCAAAAAGCACTCCTACTTCGGCGTAACTTTGTGAGTAAAGTTCGTCGTGTTGGCGTTTCCGATTTCCCATAAAATGAACCGCCACGTGAGGCGGAAGTATGTTGTAAACCAAAGCTTCATTGCGCCGACTCATGTCCGCCGCACGTTCTCTTTGTTCTTCCACTTCCGTTCGCCAGAGAAACAGCACACGCGACACTTCTTCCATCTATTGACAAGTTAAATTAGATTTGTCAAAGTTTGTTTGTCAATAGATTCAAGTTAAAATCTGCTATGGGGAAAGCGGCTAATTTTACAGAAGAGGAAAACATTTTTCAAGTTCATTAATTAACAGTATTCTCTACCGGAAGTAACCCCCTGCACTCTTCATCTCAAATCCTTTCCCCTCACCTAAAAAGATTACTGCCCTCCCGATGCTATTTTTAAAGTTAAAGGGTTCGGGTAAACGCCAAATGAAGGACCAAGAATTACACTACTGTACAAGCGAAAAGTTGAACAAAATCTTGGAAAAACTTACAACTTTTTTAAAAAAAAAGGTCGTAAATTTGACATGTAAAATTCCTGGAAATATTGTTTTTGGTTTTCATAATATTTGCTAAAAATGATTGAAAATATGGTCGGGTAGGCAAATGGAACTCAAAAAAAGTGGAAGCAATCAGTTTTGAGTCTAGAGGAGCTAGACTTTAAATCCGCGTCTGGTAAGGATTTCTATTTTGATTTCATCCAGTCCTAGAGAAGGTCAAAAATCTGTTAATTCTTGACTCAAATACCACATAGCAGTGTTTGACTTGACAGTGACAATAAAGGCCTTGTAGGAAATGAGGCAAAATGTGATGTTTTTAAATTTTATCCTCGGTCTTGTGGACAAAGCAGGCGCGGATCCAGCCTTTTAAAAAGGTTGTGGTCACGGCCACCCGAAAATCGGCCAAGTGCGAGTCGAACTACGGACTCGCTCACGAAACGTCAAACAGTACAAACTACTAGACTAGTAGTCAAAATAAAAAAGTCACTCGCGTTCTTACCCGCACGGTTCGTTTTTTTAAAATTTTATTAAGGCATTGCAGATCTAACATCAGCCTATCGACCTCAATTAGGGTTGTGGGCATGCCCACCGTGCCCACAACGGTGGATCCGCGCTTGGGACAAAGGAATGAGGCAGTATCGTCTCGATCTCGCTATACTGATGGCCAACTCGTTTAAATCCATGGACTTTAATTACTGTAATTAAATTGACAAATGACCTAAATATTTAAAAGAAATATTAACTTACATGCCGGGCCAAAAATGCTAAAGCGATTGTAGCAACAATTAAAAGTCCAGAGAGCGCGTATTTTCCTGGAGTTAAGCTATTAAAAAACAAACATTCATTGTTATTAGATATTTTTAAAAAAGCAACAGTTTTGCATCCTATTTAGTTATTGAAGTTGTCTCTAACGAAAAATGGCACGTGTATTAGGCAATTCTTTGTAAAAATAAAAATACACTCTGGCTTGAGAATAGCCTAGCACAGGGGTCGGCAAACTTTTGAGACGGAAGAGCCAAAAGTTACAATTTACAAAATTTCCCAGTTTTTAAAGAGCTACTAACATTTTTATTTCAATGTTATGGTATTTGATTAGGATTATAACTAAACAAACAGAACAGTGTTGCCACATTTCAAAAATGTCAGCTGTCCGTATACTCTCTACTCCACCTATTCTCACTGTTCTCTGTTGAGTGTTTTTATCCTGTTTAAAGTTTTTTTGCAGTATAATATTTTTTATGAGTTTTGAAAATAAAATAATATAATTATTGATATTTGCGCATGGAACTGGAGAGCCGCATCTTGACATCATAAGAGCCGCAGGTTGCCGACCCCTGGCCTAGCATGTAGCAATGCTGTTATTTATATGACGTTGCTATGGTTTCTCTATTACAAGCCCCCAGTTCCCAGGTTTTAGCCCGAGAGCTGGTAAAAGTGTCAATTGGATTATCAATTTATTATTAAAAATTATTAACCGAAAATACTAATTGGTGTTAGGTCCAAATAATCTTAGCTGTTGGTGGCCTTAAAAGAAAAAAATACGTTAATCATCAGGAGAACTGAAAATCATACATTGATTTCCCAGCTATATGCGAGTGCTATGTTGCAGTTGAACCGATTTTTTATACTCTAAAGGTCGAGAAGCCTTTAATCAAATAAGGGGCAGCGTACACATGCTACGTTTTGTATCACGATTGTGCGATTCAGTCGCTTGTAAACAGCGTAAGCCCGCACTCTACTCTCTGAAATGCACAACTGATGTATCACGAAAGCGCGATTGTCGAAAACACACTTGGTCACAGATTCACGCTACTAAATGCCATGGATTTCTATGAATCGCATCAATCGCTAGATCAAGCGAAAGTGCGATTGAGTTTCCGTGCTGTTGTCAAAGCGCGCGATCGAACAAGAAATTTCGAGTAGCTGAGTCAAATCTTTATGCAGTTGCTAAATCGCGCGTTTTCGATACAAAAAGTAGCACATGTGCGCTGACTAAGAAATATTTTTATTAGTTTATAAGTCATTTACTTTGTCCAATCACGATGATTGAGAGCCTCTTCACAGTCCAAAGCCGGTGCGATTACCAAAATATTGGCGGCGCACTGAGCCCCAGTAATGGCCGCCATCAGGACAGTCTTTGCAATGTACGAGAGATAGGCGGGCATCGACGTGGCAATCAGAAGTAGGACGCCGAAAAAACTGTAGTACGATGGATAAAGACACGTTGAGAACAGATCGTCTTTCGTCGTGCAATTTTGCACGTTCATTGTTGGCATACTGCACGATATCTGAAGGTTATAATTCGAGTTAAAAAAATGAAAGAATTTTTATAGATTTAAAGAAAGCACTCTGTTCTCTAATTTAAGTTATTTTTAGAGTGTTGGATCTCTAAATCACTATATGAATATTATGAAGTATTATGTCCGTCTTGTGACTTCTTATGAATTTACACTACATAATACACAGTGCTTAGCATCATAATATTATATAGTGTTACGAATACTCAATGTGTGTTTTTTAAAAATAATTAACCACACCTGAAGATGGCAACTCGTTGCTGAAACGCGTAGTGTAAATTCACAAGAAGTTACAAGACGGACATAATACAAAGTATTTTGTAATACTTCATAATATTGTAATTTAAGGTTAAACATGAAATATTAGTTAGTTCCATTTTTTTATAGAATCAAAAAAGTGACATTCTTAATAATATTATAATCCCATCCATCGAACGACGTAAATTTTACCATACGCAATACTAGAACATAGGTTTAAAATAAATATTTCTAGTATAATACTGTAACGTTACGTCTTTCGTTGGGTGACCCTAACAGTTCATTGAATTTGAATTTGAATTTTTTGAATTCATTTGAATTTTCATTGAATTAATCTAAGAGACACGACAGTCACTTTAAACAAGTAAACGGCGTCAGGCAGGGCGTCGTGTAGAGGATGGCGGCGGAAGAGCAGGCCAACGCCGATATCCCAAGCCCTAGTTAGCAAGAGGGATCACTGCTTTGGCGTCAGGTAGCAACCGGCCGTGAAACTATAAGACAAGTAAACGGCGTCAGGCAGGGCGTCGTGTAGAGGATGGCGGCGGACGAGCAAGCCAACGCCGACACCCTAAGCCCTAGTTAGCAAAGTTAGCAAGAGGGCTCACTGCCTTGACGTCAGGTGGTAACCGGCCGTAAAACTATATGACAAGTAAACGGCGTCAGGCAGGGCGTCGTGTAGAGGATGGCAGCGGACGAGCAAGCCAACGCCGACACCCTAAGCCCTAGTTAGCAAAGTTAGCAAGAGGGCTCACTGCCTTGACGTCAGGTGGTAACTGGCCGTAAAACTATAAGACAAGTAAACGGCGTCAGGCAGGGCGTCGTGTAGAGGATGGCGGCGGACGAGCAAGCCAACGGCGACACCCTAAGCCCTAGTTAGCAAAGTTAGCAAGAGGGCTCACTGCCTTGACGTCAGGTGGTAACCGGCCGTAAAACTATAAGACAATGAAACGGCGTCAGGCAGGGCGTCGTGTAGAGGATGGCGGCGGACGAGCAAGCCAACGACGACATCCTAAGCCCTAGTTAGCAAGAGGGGTCACTGCCTTGGCGTCAGGTAGCAACCGGCCGTGAAACTATAAGCCAAATCAACTACTCCTCGTCAGGAAAAGGACGAGAGCCGACCCCAAATAAAATAGGATAAGGTTAGGAAAAAGAAGAAGAATAAATAATAAAATAATTACTGTATCAACAATGTTATCGGCTCCCACCATTAGAATACACAACGTGGAAACAGCGCGTCGAATCCATATGGAATTGTTTATGAAATGGCTGCAGGATAACAGCCATTTTGGAAATTGCTAAAAACAGAACAAGCATATCAGTTGGTCTGATGTTAAAATAGAAAAACTTAACATCAGAATTTATTTTGATCCTTACACTACATGCAAAAATAATACCACATAGCTACATGATATTTGTAGTTAATCTTACTATTGTCAAAGTTTTTTAATATTTAAAAAAAAATTAAAATTGACTTACGGATGAGACGCTTTCTGCCATAGAAAAGTTTGTTAACGTATAAATTAGGAATAACGTGAATATAAATGAAAACATATTTAATTCCATCCTGAAAAAATATAAAATATATTATATACTATTTAAATCGTTGATTTTCAATTACAATTTTGTTTTGTTCACCCATCCTTAGTTTGAATTATTTTCGAACAATTCACAAAAACATTTCAAAATCACATGGTTATAAATTAGTTGAATGAGGAAAAATATCTTGTAAAAAATGTTTAGAAAATTTCAGGGTGCAGATTACCAATATTAAAATAAAGTAATTTAATAATGCGTTTAACGTCCGTTTCTCGACATTATGTCATAACAGACGCCATTCGCACCATTACTATTTTCCATTTTTCCCGTTGTTTTCTACATTTTCTAAACTTCTACTATTTTTTAGTAGCAATGTGCGAATAGAGGAATTATAGGAAATTAGGATAAGGTAGGCAACTTTGAGTTTGACAGGTAATCGGCTATGGCCTTGAATAAGGAACCATCTCGATATTCATCTGGAGTTATTGAGGGAAACCATGGAAAACCTTAAACAAGATGTACTTTGGTGGTCAAATCTAAGCTACAAACGTCCTCATTGGTTTTAAATAATACTCGAAATATCTAAGTACTTACATCGGGAGAACAAAGTAATGAGCAAGACCTCTCATGGTCAACACGACCAAAATTCCAACCAACGAAATACTTGAAAAAGCTTCAGGGTGATGATGGTAGGCTTTCTCTACGTCCTTGTCTTGAAAAGATAAGGTCATGTATGTTGTCTGTTTTGCAAGCTCTCTGAAAAATATCAATTCATCAGAAATATCATAAATTCAGTCGATGAACGTTCTCTGAAAATAATCTAATATTGCGTTTATGAGGGGCGAGTAGGATTAAACATAAACAGAAAATGTTTGTTGGAAAGCAGCCAATTATATAATTTATTCCAAACATATTGGAAAAAATCATTTTACCAACCATAGTCACAGTCAGGATTCTAACCTGAACATTTCCACTTTCGCGGCGGAATGAGTTTACAATTACTCAACCCTAAGCTCATTCCGCCGCGAAAGTGGAAAGGTTCAGGTTAGAATTCTGACTGTGACTATGGTTGATAAATGATTTTTTCCAATATGTTTGGAATCAATTATAGCATAATTGGCTGCTTTCCAACAAAAATTTTCAACTGCAATTCAGCCGTATAAATTTATTAATTTATCTTAAAAAATCAGTAGATTCTGTCTCATAATTTTCTAGTACAGTTGCGAGAGATTGAAATTCGAGTAACAAAAATATTCCCGTACAGTTATATTTTTGTCCTGCTGTTTAGGCAACCTAACCAACGATATTTGTTAGTGTGTATTAAATTGAAAAAAGTATTGACAATGATTATTTTAAAAATGTTTGCATTGACAAGTGAAGGTCAAACCGTCAAGGGTAAAACAAAAAATAATATGAAACAGCAATGGTTTACAGTTCAGACGTACGTAATTGAGATAATTATGTAATAAGTACTTATAGATATCGACATAATTTTAATGAAATAACATCAGTCGACGTACCTATGACCGTCTCTGCTGACTAATTCCTTTCTTAAACGCTTCTTGAAATCACTTGAATTGTCTTTCGGGTTCTCGCCGGTTAATTTGTTGTTTTCTTCAACTGGACTTGTATACTGTGAATAAAAATAATAAATGACGTTTTTCTGTGCGGTGAAAACGGGTGGTTCAGGGGAGGAAGTTCCCCAAAAAACGTTCGTAGGGGGAGAGTAGAATGTTACCTAATACTGAGCAATAATTTGTTAAAATTTGAATGAATGTAAAATTTAATAAATTTCTAATGTGATTTTTAGTTCAAAGTTTTTAAAAATAATTATTACGCGACACGGCTTTTTCTAAAGAGATTTTTGAAACATAGTTTTGTGTTTTTTCAGTGAGACGGTGTTAACTGTAAGTACAATTTTATATTATCTAAGCAAATTGGGAATTTTAAGAGGCTGACTGGCATATATTATTTATAGCGGCCCCGTCCGGCTTCGCCCGGGTGCAATACCTTGGGTTACATTATTGTAATTTTCGTAATGATCTCTAATTTTTTGAAAATAAAATACAGCTCATGTTACTCGCTGATAATGTAGCTTTCTATAGGTGAATAAATTTTTAAAAAACAGTTAAGTAGTTTTTGAGTTTATCCATTACAAACAAACAAACAAACATACAAAAAATCAAATCTTTTCTCTTTATAATATTATTATATTTTATAAAACACATTAAAATCGATTCTCTGAAACGTCGTTGGGTAGAAATACTAAAATAAAATATGTGACAAATCGCATTTCAGTTTCGCTTCCATTTTTCATTTTTTCTTCTCCCTATTCAAATTATTGACATATTGTTTTATATTTACATATTTTCAAATTTAAATATATTACATTAAGTTAAAAAAATGTTTGGGCAATAACTGAAAATATATTTAACATACATCATCTTCATTAAATTCCGACGGTCCATCGCACACTATTTTTGTGTCTTCCAAATCTGCAACAGTACCGCCATTTTGAACTTGATCTTGTTTTGAAGGCGGACACCACTGTAATCAAATGAAAGGGTATGACGATTAGAAT
This sequence comes from Mongoloraphidia duomilia, assembly GCA_039654895.1. Lineage (NCBI taxonomy): Eukaryota > Metazoa > Arthropoda > Insecta > Raphidioptera > Raphidiidae > Mongoloraphidia > Mongoloraphidia duomilia. The sequence goes on along the minus strand of CM077522.1, from coordinate 2,727,048 downwards.
ACAATAAGCAGTGTAACGGCATTAAAATCCAAAATGGCGGTTTATAGTAAACATTTTGAAAGACTAAAAAGAACAAAATAAAGTATTATAGTAAAAAAAACTTTTAAAAGACAAGATTTTTTTTTAATGGATTAAAAAGGATACAATAATTTTGATGATTTAGGTTCATCATAATTATAAAAGCGTGGGTCGTGACTAATAAAATATCATAGAGTTTACATTTTACAACCCACGCTTTAATAATTTTAAAATTATTTTTTCGTTTTTAGTCCATTTTAATAAATGTTTTTTTTACTAATATTTTTTAACCGACTTCAAAAAAAGGAGGTGGTTCTCAATTCGGTTGTATTTTTTTATGTTGTTACCTCAGAACTCCGTCATTTATGAACCGATTTGGAAAATCGTTTTTTTATTGGATAGGGTATACCTCGAAGTTGGTCACATATAAATTTTACTTAAATCGGTTCAGTAGTTCGGCTGATTTTAATAAAAGTGAGTAACGGCGTGTGATTCCTTTAAGGTAAATGTCACTCTTTGACACATCACTCAGCGAAAGAAGTCAATTAAGTTTGTAGAAGTGAATCTATTGGCAAGCGACTAAACTACGTATTGAAAAACCATTAAAAAGTAAAAAAATAAAAAACTTTTTAACAAAAAAAAAACTTCCTTCAAAAAGTTACTAAAAAGAGGAAAATAATGAAATTTTGAGGTCTGCGGCAATTTAATAAAATATGAAGTCGGTTAAAAAGAAGATATTAATCACTATACTATACTTTTTAACCGACTTTATATTATTTTATTAAATTGGCGCAGACCTCAACATTTCATTATTTTCCTCTTTTTAGTGACTTTTTGAAGGAAGGTACAAAAAAAAACTTTTAACAAAGAAAAAACCTCTTTAAAAAACCACTAAAAAGAGGAAAGTAATGAAATTTTGAGGTCTGCGCCAATTTAATAAAATATGAAGTCGGTAAAAAAGAAGATATTAATCACTATACTATACTTTTTAACCGACTTCATATTTTATTAAATTGGCGCAGACCTCAAAATTTCATTATTTTCCTCTTTTAAGTGGTTTCTTAAGGAGGTTTTTTTTGGTTAAAAAGTTTTTTTTTGTTTTATTATTTTTAATTGTAGAATACATATCCGAAAGCTGGGGAGTGAATATTGATTCACCCTGTATAGTTTGAAACTTACAGGTTTCAAAACGCTGACAATAAAATATGTTTTAATTCCGGCCATGCGCAAAGTCTCCTCGCGCTTCTCCCCGAACGCTGGTTCCACTTCAAATTCTCCGTTCAGATAACTCAATGTCTTCTCGGATATGTGAACGCGTCTATGAAAGCGAAAACATAAAACAAAATTACCTCAATATTGACAATAATTCTATTTTCGTGCTAATAGTCCCAGAGCAGACCGTGGGATTTCCTATGTATCGAATTCGCGAATAAAGTTCCCTACCTACAGATTGCCAGGGCCACCCTATATAACTACAGGGCTACATAGGCGACGAGGACAGTATGGTCTAGTAGTTAACGTCGCGACCTCTGGATCAGACTGTCATGGGTTCGAATCCCACCTCCGCTCAGGGATATTTTGTGATGTCATTTAGTGTTAGGTGAGTTGTTATTTAATGTAATTACTAATAATAATTGTCTACATACAGACGGTCAGGGCCACCCTATATAACTACAGGGCTACATAGGCGACGAGAACAGTATGGCTTAGTGGTCAGCGTCGCGGTCTCTGGATCAGACTGTCGTGGGTTCGAATCCCGTCTCCGCTCATGGATGTTTTGTGATGTTATTTAGTTTTAAGTGAGTTGTTATTTAATGTAATCAAGACGCTAATGACCTAAGTTGTCGACGCGTCTATAATTTACAATAAATAAATAGGCGACAACCACGGGGCGCCAGCCTTTTAAGGCGACAATTTTGACTGCACTTAAATCAATTTGACAGTCAAAGGCTTGAAACTGGATTCCGGCGAGCCTATCGGTCCGACGCAAACCAGTGGACCTGTGCGACACATGTGCGCGAACACCTAAAAAGCCACGACGTCGCGCGTTTGTAAAAGTTTACAGGTCACCGCATTCCCGCTTCCCCTCCTGTGTTTTCTTATGAAAAGGGGTGCATTATTGTTATAGTAGTCCACGGGCGCCAAATATTTTAGGACGGCCCCGTAGATGGCAGTAACGTCCATCCAAGATAGCGGCCATACGAAATTTGTGTTCAAATGTTAATAATTTGTTCGCTTGTAATTTGTTTGTTTGCCTCGATACTAATTACTCACAGACATTTATCTGTGTATTCGATACATAGGAAATTTGACGGTAGGCTCTCCGTCTATCATACATTGTAAATTTTAGTGTTTCTTTCCTACATTGACGTATGATATTTGATATTTTGAAAATAATGAATAATTTTATAATGAATGTGGTTTTATTTTGAGATAATGATTATTTCATTTTTAATCATCATTTGATTTAATTAAAATAAATTACGAAATACAATTCAAGTTTCCTAATTATTATTTTTTTCGCTTGTTGTATTGAACAATAAATACCATTTATCAATAAAACACCAACACATAATTTTTAGGGTTACTTAAAAAACGATTATAATATACTTTTTGCAACACTTGCATCAAAAGTACAATTTTAAATAGCTGTGTACCGTTTGAAAAGTGATTCTTTATGGAAACTTCTAATGCGTTCGAACGGTAATGTTTAAAGTAATTTTTAACGCACTCCGTTCTATAAAGTAATACTGTTTTGAAAAAAAAAATTATGAGCACTGTGGTTGGAATAAAAACAAAAATAAAGATAGTTACATCTTACCACAACAGTTTTATTGATGGATGTACATTTCGAAAGCTATGCTTTCATCTTCAGCAAACACTATACATTGATGTATAGTGTTTGCTGAAGATGAAAGCACAGCTTTCGAAATGTACATCCATCAATAAAACTATTGTGGTAAGAAGTAACTATCTTTATTTTGTTTTTAAGTATTAGTAGGTAAAGTAAACCGCTCGGTTAATCTAGACTTTTGAAAATAATCTAGTCTTGATATTAGAAAAGACAAGAGTTTTTTAATCTAGGTAGACTTAGACTTAGTGAAGTCTTGATATTTCAAGACAAAACAAGACTTTGAAAGTCTTGTCTTGTCTAGACGTCAACACTAATTTTTTGTAACGCATTTTTCGTCTCGCATCATTTTACCCCCCTATATACCGTCGGGAAAAACGTAGAAATTTTACCCAGCCATGCCGCTGCTCTCCATTTTGTTAGCAAGTTCCACGTCCTTAGAATAAACGTCGAATTGCCACTGGCGCTGTCCAAGAACACCCGCGAGAACGGCTCCGGTGTGAATTCCAACTCGCATATCCACAGGTGAATTAGTTTTCTGTTGAACGTATCTAACGAAAAAAAAACACATTTGCATCAGATTTCGCTTTTGAAGTTATACTTCTTTAGGCGCGTTATGAAGAAATGATGAGGGTGAATTTTTACGATGCGCGCGCACACTGTAACATAAAGTTGGTCGCTAAACCATGTTCGCATGCGCGCATCGTCTAATAAATGTATTTATGCTATTTATTCAGGTGTTTTTCAAGTATTTCTAGATACACAGACCTCATATTGAACTTTTATATTCTATTTGGAGAGAGATCTGCCAGGTATGAAAAAAAGGAGTGTGTGTGTGTACGTATGTACACACGCCAAAAGTTATACTGCTTTGGCGTAACAAAACAAAAATAACAAAAAATTTTATCCCGCGTGCCAGTACTAAACGTTTGTAAAAAAGACGATAAAATAATACAATAAAGATATTAAATAAATTAATTTAATTTAATAAAATAAAAATAGCAATAGCTTTTATTAATGTTATTCCAAACTGAAAACGCTCTTGTCACATTGTGACTGATGATAATAGGGTATTATAAACATGAATTTCCGACTAACTTCATGGTGTTAAATTTTCGTGATGCGATGCGCGCGCATCGTAAAAATTCACTCTCATCATTTTTCCATAATGCGTCAAAAGAAGTATAACTTCAAAAATTTGCAAGGCAGACGATGATAATTGTAAATAATTGATACTTCTCTATAATCTAAATAAATTTCATCAAGTAGTTGTTGAGCCGTATTCGAAATACTGACAAAAAAAAATGAATTAATCTGCCACCGATTTGATGTTTTTCAACACATTATTATCTCTCGCTGATGTGACAGCGGTCGAAGTGTTCAATCACAGGTCAGTGTGAGCCGCCAAGGAGGACACTTCGACCGCTGCCACATCGCCTTTAAGAATGTCTACCGCAGTTGTAGACGAAACGTCAGGTAGAAATACCACCGGACCACGGCCTACAAGCCCGGAAACCATGAAGACTTGGAACAATGCCGGCCGTGAAAGCTTGCACACTTGGACATTATTATCTGTTAAATTCAATTAATAAAATTTAATAGTGTTATCCAGTAGACGTTTGTACTACCAGAGCTTAGACTACTATGATTTCAACAATTTTCAAGCTCCATAAACTTTCTGATATTTGATACGTGTCAACAATTTAGTATT